>OU452310.1:2760000-5515000 GCA_911728475.2 Pterostichus madidus
TGCAATCGAAAATGGCAGAAAACTTTGTTCTCTGTAACTTTTATTTGAAGTATTTTTCTATCAAATTATTTAGAAGCGTTTGACAGACGATTCTTTCAAAATAATTTTATTATTATTACTTCTTTAAACAAAATTTGTTTCCTTTTTATACTGAGACCCGGTTACATAAAGGGATGTTAACTACTTTGTTAGTTAACAGCATGTTAAAAATTAACCATGACCAAGATGGCTAACATCACATTTTATACCTTTTCTTATCTATATATTATAATTTATTATTATCAGCTTTAAAATGCTTATTGTTATTTAAATAACAACGGTAAAAAAATATTTGTAACAAATAATTATTATTTTAATGCATAATATATAAATTATAGTGATTTAAAATATTGAATTGTCAAATATTTTGACATTTCAGATGCATTTTTAAAAATTCTAATTCAGCTTTTTTGGGTAGTTAACAACTTAGTTAGCTGACAATGTTTTATACAACCGAGTCTCAAACTTTTTAAAATGCCTGTCAATATTTATTTACCTAACGTCCAGGAGAGTCTTAAGACGGCTCTGGATTCTATAAAAGGATTGTATTTGAAATTAACTGAATTTTTATTGATATGAATAGCTACTCACAAAACAGATGTCCGCTAGTATACGTAGATTCAAGATGACTAATTTATTTTCATACATGATTTTTGAGAAAATTTAATTCTGTATATCTGTTATTTGAGTCACTTTTCTCTAAAATAATTTATGATTGACAGTGGAAAATACTATTAGTCAATTGTTAGTTAATTACCTTTAATTAGTTGCTAAATTTTGAAATTTTTGAAATTTCATTTTAAGTTAAATATTAATTTGGCGCCTTAAACATTTTGTGATAAAACCAGATTTTTTTATTACCTAAAAATGAGTTTTAGCAAACTGTATTATCGGTTATTCTGTTTTATAAGTCTACCTAAAAAAATATTTGCTTATTTAAACTCTGAATTATTCATTCATTTAGGCCCAGTGGTATCGAGTCGGCCTGTGGATCCTGAGAACCCTGGTTCAATGCCCACAGCCGACAAACAGTTTTCACCACACTAAAATTACCCCTGTGGCTGCCTCACCACTAATATCTTTGGGGGCCGTGATTTGACGACTGATAATCGCACTTCACGCGCACAAATATATCACTTACCGAGAACTGCTTCAGCAAAGAGCCACACCCAGTAATGGGTAAAAGGCGTGATGATATTTATTTTATATTTATCAAAATGATTTAACGTATCACGAAATGTTTGACTGGAATTCGCATCTTTAAAATGTTTTATACAAATTCTACAAGTTATTTTGAATTGCTATCTCTGTTACAAAGTTGACCTAATTATCTGCCTGTAACATCCACACTCTACTTATTATATTGAAACTGTCAAACTGGCAAGAACACTTTATTCAATAAGAAGTTTGTAATGGATGCAAAAACGTGGAGAAGTGACAGTTACTTTAGGTGCCTCTAGTACAGATTAGAAAAGTATTTGTATAATGGACAATATTTAATACAAAAGTGGTTTCTGTATTGAAAATTAATAACGTTAATATGGAATTGATTTCATAAATATTTCTTGTATTTCCGAAGAAGGAACTTTATGTGTAGAAGAGTATAAGACAGAGGTATATTTACTGGACGTATTTAGGCAAAAGAAGATAAAAGGTTATTTTAATAATTGTTTATCAAACAAAATATTCCAAGTTCAGTTGATTTAGAAAAAATAGTTTTGTTTTAGTAGAAACAGAACGATTAGCATATGTTACAAATAAATTAATTCAAATGGACTTTATGTAATAAATTCAGCAAAGAGAAAAATATTTAAAATGTGATTCTTGCTGTCATAATTCGAAAAACAATTATTAAAATAAACTGTTTACATACAACACTTTTAAGAAGCGAGGCTTCCCGAAGGTAAGTGCTTTTTGTGAAGGGTTACAGGGTGAGTGAAAAAAAGATTTTATTCTTGTACAAGAAATGTTTAATGAATCGCTGAAAGTTTTGAAACTCGGTCACGGAATATTAAAGTGGCTTCCAAATAGAATATTATAATATATACATACATTACATGTGTGCTGAATCTTCTAGTGCTACATCAAAAATGAAAAATTAAATGTGATTTTCGAGAGTGTCGCTTCAAATTTTCGTTTTCTATATAATCAGACGTGCTGCGTATTGTAGTGACTTGTTATTGTAAAAAGAGTTACTAAAAGTCAATTATATACAAATTTAGCTACGCTAGATATTTATTATTTATATGAGACATTTTTACTTGTATATATTTAGGGATGATGATGGTACATGACTTATGAATATCTACATTTAATCATTATATCGTAGAATTCGGGACCTGATTATGATATTTCTAGCGACCAATGGCTCGTCGGATGTAAGAATTTAAAATGTTACATTACCACTCAAATATGAACTTAAATAAGTATACTAATCAAGTTATTTAATTTATTGCGCTCAGTTCGATTTTTCGCAGCCTACAAACAATTTTTGCAACATTAAAATTACCCCTAAGGCTCCCTATCTACTAACATCTTTGGGAGCCGTAATTTGACGGCCGAGATCTGCTACGGCCGTGTGCCACACTCAGTAATGGGTACATAGCGTGATGATATATTTATTTTTATTTTATATATTTATTAATTATGGGGTGGCTAGCTCAGTGGTATGAAGTCGGCCTGTGGATCCTGAGAACCCTGGTTCGATTCCCACAGGTGACAAACAATTTTCATAATTTCAAAAGCTACCCCTGTGGCTTCTCCACCACTAACATCTTTGGAGACCGTGATTTGACGACTGGTAACCGCACTTCACGCGCAAAATATATCACTTACCGAGATCTGCTTCGGCAGAGTGCCACACCCAGTAATGGGTTGAAGGCGTGATGATATATTTATTTATTTATTTTATATATTTATTAAAACGTTTTCATTAATTCCTAAAATATTATTTTAAATTTATAGGTACCGCATTCATATATTTTGCAAATCGAAGATAAGTATAAGTTCTGTTTAAAATTTCGGCTATGCCTCACTACTTATTTCATTCCATCAGAAAGAAATCATATTCAAATCATATTAAAAAATATATAAATTATTCATTTGTTTATTATTATAATTATAAGAGGGCAATTGGTAATAATACTAATTTTTAATAAGATACACGGTACACACCTCTCTAGTAGATAACTTAAACCAACCGGCACCGTTGAAAAAATAGGTAAATAATATCTATTATTGTTTTATTTTAATTACGTTTCCCGCTGTTGAATTTAAATATAAGTTTCATGCCTAAATATTGATCGGTGTATACTTCCTACTAATTAACAAACAATGTTCAGACTTGCAGAAACGACAAAAACTTGTCAGTCAGTTGTAGTAGCGTTGAACCGTGGACAGATTTAAGAAGTGATTTTGCGTTTTCTGTTCATTGTGCTTGTAATAGTTCCAGTTCAATGGATTTTTCAATGAAAATAGGAGCAAAGTAAAGGTACATATGTTACTTGTTTAGCTATTATTATGACGTATTATTTCGTATGTCATGCTATTGTACATAAATGTTAGGTTAAACTTGAAACACGTCAAATTTCTTAACAAATCTAATTTCTTTGATATTTAAACAATTAATACACTGTTCAAAATAATTTATTTAAGAAATTAAGTACTCATTTCTTTTCGCAAGTTACGAGTGGTATTTAAAAATGAGGTAAAAATATAATATCCCTTCAAAATAACGTCAAGTAATACTAGAATATGGAGAGGTAATAATGGATGAAAGGCTTAAAGTTGTAGTTATTTTATTGAAGATGTAAAGACAACGCCAAGGTTATGGCCATCTTCAGGTCAAACGTTAAAATAAACGAATAACAACAAATTAGAAAAAGTTACGAAATTTATTATTCAGGGCAACCATATATCAAAATTAAAAAATTAATCTAAACTTAGCAAAAAACATGAATCTAAATTATATGTTTGCCCTGAAGAGTCAGATCGTCCATTATTACCTCTCCATATTAATTTTGGCTTATTAAAATACGCTACTAATACTAGAATACATTGCTATATTTTAAATATTTTAAAGTGGTGGTTTTCTTTTAATGACAATAAGAAGCTAGCATTATCTACTTGTTAACAATATAAAGAAGCTGCTGACTTTTCGTTCAGTGGCAAAAGACACACTTTGATCAACTATTCTTATTAAAACCTCTGTCACGCACACAGTTCTTCAGAGTACAATGGAAAAAAACCTTCTATTCACGGCCAATTTATCTTGATTCGCACCTTTCATCTTTTTACAGTTGTTTCAACATAATCTCCCGTCTTTAACGAGCCCTACAATTTCATTTAACATTCACTAAAATTCAAATTTACGACTTACAGTATCTTAGCTTTATCAACAACATTGTCAGAGATTTTGATTCTGAGATTTACGATTTAGTGAATTAATTACGATTTAATAGTGTATTATGATACTAGTGTTTAAGTCTTTAAAGTACGTGTGACGAGTTTAAAGGCACGACGCGAAGCGTTGTGCACTTATCGGCATTAGTGCTTTAAAGACACATATACACGTGTACCATACGCTATTCTTTATTATATCTGCATCATAATTTGGAAAATATAGCTGGAAATTCATAATTTTGTGTGTGTGTGTGATTTGACGTAATATCGTTCACATGGTGAGATGTTATCATTTGTTGTTTACGTTACTATGTGGTTTCGTTGTTTTACAATTTGTTATTATAAAAGCTATATTCAATTTGCCACTTAGTTCACTTAAATCAGTGCAGATAATTTAGACAACATGATTAAATGAACTGAACAAAGCAAACTGATGCCTTTTTCGGGTGTATTACTACTAAATCTAAATCAGTAAAATCTATAGCTGAGAATAAAGTGAGCTAAGTAATATAGTAACATAAATAAGTGATCTGATTCAGTTTAGTGTAACAGGCAGATTCACAAAACGGATTAGCGCTAACACCGTTTTTAATATTATCTATAACTCTGTTTCAAATTAAAACAGATTCAAGAAATAAACTAAATTTGATGCTAATTAACTATTTTTTTAACTCAAGTTAAAATAGACTTGTTTCGTACATTGAAAAGAGAGTTAAAAACGAAATAAAAAATGGTGTTAGCACTAATCCGCTTTATGAATCTGCCTGTAAGTGATTTGCGCATTGTTATTTCTATTTTACAATTAAAGTGACAATTCACACATTTAAAATTTTGAAGATTTGCGCGTTTGTCTATCGCATAAAATTCGTTGTGTTTATAACTACGAATATAAAATCAAAATTATGTACTATGTAGGAACTCCGACGAGCCAAAAACTCAAAATTTATAAATATCTTTCAGAAGGCAGATTTGTTTGATTTTATTTAACACGATTTACGCGCATACAAACGCAAAGGTTCGTAACACGGGTTCATATGTTATGTGTCAACTAATTATATCTGTTTCTATGTGTTTCTAACCTCACTTTGTCGTCACATCCACCATATTGCTATTTTCACAGATGACACACGCTTATATTACAATAACATACGAATTTAACTTTTCATTTTAGTTGCACATGCTTCTAGTTTCTAAAAAAGTATGTTACTAACTTTTTTAACTGTTATTTTTATTTATTCTACTCTAATAATTATCGTGTAGGCCTGTGGATCCAAAGAACCCTGGTTCGATCCCCACAGCCGACAAAACATTTTCACCAATTTAAAATTACCCCTGTGGCTCCCCCACCATTAACATCTTTGGGGGCCGTGATTTTACGGCTGGTAATCGCACTTCACGCGCATAAATATATCACTTACCGAGATCTGCTTTGGCAGAGTACCACATCCAATAATGGGTCAAAATCGTGATGATATATTTATATTTATTTATTTTTATATAATAGCTAAAATACTTCTTCATCAGTGTTCAATCCTTTCTTTTTTCCTTCTATACTTATAATTAATTTAAATTAAAACACAACAAAAATAAAAGTATACATTTTTTCATCTACTACTAATCTGTTTTATAATTTTTATGAGATCTTTGGTAAATATTTACGATGAAAAGAGGGCTCAAAATAAATGAATTTAAAAAATAACTTACGGATAATTCATCTAATACAAATATCCTGCTGTATCATATGTCTATATTATTTATTAATCATCTTTATCAGCGGAAACATGTGGAACGAAAATGAATCAGATAAGAAATCGAATGGTTTCTGAGACAGAATCGCAGTATCTACTGATGATTTTTGTTTTTTTGAAAATCTTCTTGTTATCGCCAGATGAACAGGTTCAGCAAATTCGTCGAGGCTGGAAATTGAAATGTGGCTGAAATATCAATAGATTAAGTTGAGCGGATACGGATTTATCTGAATTCAGCGCCGACTTTGCTTGGATTCGCGATTCAAATCGGATCATAATTGAAAGCGCAGATGAGCCGTAGGCGTCGGATTTAATAAAAGAATAATTGATGGAAATATTTCATTCATTTAATAAATATCGTGTTTAAGCAAAAAATTCAATAAATGCTATTATTTCTTATTAATGAAATTTTTCACTTCTCTCTGAAATAAAAGATTATTTGACAGGATTTTAAAATATCTTTTTTTAATTAAATGAGTGGAATTTTAGCTAAAATGTTATATTTCATAGGAAAACTTTAATTGAAATTTTAGAAATTATAAGTAGATATAAATTTATATTCTAAACTTATTGCATTTTTTCCACTATTTGTTATTATTATGGTCGTTGATTTCCACCGAAGTTCGAATTTCTGAACTTCGTCAGAAAAACTTCGAAGCTTCGAATTTTCGAATTTTTTGGAGCTTCAAATTTACGAATTTTCGAAATTTTCAAAGCTTCGAATTCTCGATTTATTGTCTCTGAATTAACGCCATCTGTCGGCCACGAATTAAATAATAAAGTCGGCGAAGTATCCTGCAAAAACTCTGCTAGTTTATGACTTCTATTCTCTTACCGCCCATCTAAATGCTACGGACTTTTAGTAAAACGTTTTAAAATGAGAATAAAAATGATACAAAAACATGTTAATTAAAACGTTTTTAACAGTGTAGCGAAATTTTAAGTCTAAATTGAATTAATTTGGCAAGTAATAATATTTAATTATGAATTAATACAAAACTTTGCAAATGAGTTTATTCTGAAAATAATTCATATTAACATGCTGTGTACACGTTAGGATCCAGATTCACAATTCGAATAATTCAAAAATTCGGAATATTCAAAAACTCGAAAATTCAGAATATTCAAAAATTCGGAATATTCAAAAATTCGAAAGTTTGAATCTAAATTCGAAGGTTCAATAAAGCCGAACATTCGAAGTCTCGAATATTCGAAAAATCAACAACCCTAGTTATTATCATTAATATATATATATATATATATATATATATATATATATATATATATATATATATATATATATATATATATATATATATATATATATATATATATATATATATAAATATAATATATTAATAGACAAGTGATGGAAAGGTTTTTCCTATTTTTCTTATTTATTAAGACTCAGTTCCACATCGTATTTGACTTTTTGTCTTTATTTTATATTAATATATTTGTTGGAACTTAAAAAATTAAACATCTTTTTCCGTAAAACTATATTTTTTGAGAAAGTATTTTTCTTAAAATGAACCAGTGGTAAATATACCAACATTTTTTATAATAACCGCTAATTATTGGTACTTCTATTATTATCCGTAAAATAATTTTGAATCAAGTGAAAGTAAAATTTGTAATTAGTTTTCAAATAATAAGCATGTGATCTCGAATTTTTTATTCTCATACTAGTTATTGAATGAAATTTGAATCTCCAAATTAACTTTCTTATTAAAATGAAGTAGTGTGACAAAATAATGAAATTGTCTTTGTACCATTTGTAATTTACCGCACCGTATATAAATATGACCACGAAGGAAAAATAACTGTTAAAATTTAAATTTTACTATCTTTTCGGCGAGTTTAGAAATAACGCTTACGCATTTTTTATAAATTTGTATTTTGTCTACAACAGGGTTGGCTTGGGAGCATACATATTAATAAACATAGTAGCTGTTGAATATATAAATATCAAATTATATAATATAACAAAAAACGGTAACCATTTTATGTACAAACATCAAATACGAGAATATTGTATATAGACTAGCATTTATCGATTTTATATTCGTTTTACAAAATATACCAGTTCAGAATATCTTCAAAACAATTTTGTTAATATTTAACAAATCAACGAAATTTATATTATGTATTTTAATATAATTCAAGATTGTTTCAAAAACTATAATTTTTGCAATCCTGTATTAAACATGTCCCATTAATTTTATGCTTCGTGATTGTTTCTTGTTTTAATTATTATTTAGAAATTATTTTGTAGAAATATTTTTTACCTTTTTTATTTAAAATATTTTTAATAATATATTTATAACGTTTGACTATGAAAAATGGATGATGCCAAACATTTCAGATCAATTGTTCTTTTATCTTGCAGTAGCGATTTTTTAGGTACATTGTACAATCATTTTCAGTGAGTAAAATCAGCTATTACTCACATATGGCTAAAATGTTTCAGTCCATGACAACCATAAACAATTAACAATTTATATCAATGTAACAGGTTGACAAAAGTGATATTTCACGTATTTGACCGCATCTCAATTCAATTTAGTTTGAACATTATTCTTATTTTATTGTAGAAAACCTGATACAGTAAGATAAAACGTTGTATATCATACGTGAGTAAAATGTCATTATATGCTCGTGAGATTTATCATACTCAAGTATAATGATTTCTTTCACTCACTTATAATATAATGTACTATTATCTTACTGTAGCGATTTTTGAGGTATATTGTACAATCGATTTCAGTGACTAAAATCAGTAATTACTCACATGTGATTAAAATTTTATAACAGCAGCTTGACAACAATGATACTTCACTTACTTGACAGAACCTCTATCCAATTTAATTTGCACATGTTTTTAACTTTTTTTTTAATGTGTATGATTGATAAATGAATATAAAATCGATAAAAATGAACGGACTGACCAAACATATGACTAAATAACGGTCAGTAATTAATTTTGAAATAAGATAATCCATGTTTGTAAAAAGTAATAATGAATTGTATCGTATATAGTTGTATGTAAAAATTAATATATAAGTCTAAAGCTGTTATATAAACAATCAAAAATTGTACATTTTGATGTTTTGCTGATCGTCTGACGACGACAGCGCTTTGGCGGTCCCGGCTTTAACTAGACAAGGATGTTCGTTATACTATAAATCTATCTTTATCTAAAATTATATCGTATACATTAATATATCGCGTATATTGGAGCGCAATATCTGTATCTATCAATAATATTATCATATATAGGCTGCTCTATTGACAATTACCATTACTGCTCTATCTGAGACGTCACTGTGACGTCATTATCATTTAGAGCACGTGTAACTACATTTGTAAATGCTGGTTGTTGTAGAATGTTAGTTTACTCTCGTATACTGCTTTGCTACTTCAATCATCAAATGTGTTTGCTTACATCGAATTTAAATCAATCGATTGATACTGACAAGTTTTTTCTAAACTATTTACCCTTATAAATGTGTTATTATATTGCATTAATTTATACTAATTTGTTTGCACAGCGTGTAACTAATCTAATAAACATTATTTTTAAATATTCTATCATTTGGTGCTGTTTTTGCTTTATGAATATTATTAATCTCGTTGAAAAACATTAAATTAATTAAAAGTTGCAAAAGTATTTAATTACATTCATTTATATGCTAATGATGTTCGCGAGTAAACATAGCTGTAACTTCCGAACTTTTTCTGCATATCTTATTTATCCTATAACCTCATTTTGACAGCTTTATAAAGGATATATATGTATTCCTATTATTGTGCGTAAATCAAATATTTCTGAACGGTTGTACCATAATATACTATATTATTCAATTAAATAAATCTACATGCAGATATATACATAACATCAAGCTATATCGCATTAAATGGGGTAAAACGAACCCGTGAAACATTCATAAAACATCCACCCATAAATTTCATCAAAGATTCGCATGATGACTGCTCTAACCAATTGAGCTACAAATACTCATGCTTTTTCGTGCAATTTGTAGTTGAAGAAATTTGTAAAGTGACATGGGTTGCGTCAATTCGTTACAAATAACAACTTAGATTGCAGTGGGAAATCCCAAGAAAAAACTCGTAATATTATAAGAACGCTCATAGCTTTTTCAAAAATTATTCTTAACTATTACCAATTGGCCATGTGTCACTAAATTATTTCTTATAATGTCATCAAAGAATCAGTCTTCGTCAAACATTCTCTTCCTCTCTTCTACCACATTTACGTTCCCTCCATACAAGCTCATTCATTCCTCACACTCGAAACCATCATCAACAAATTCTTAGTCACATCCACCCATTCGCTCCTCTACACCTGTTTCATTACTCTTTCATTCTACATACGTTCCTCATGCTCATTTAACCTCAAACTCATTTTTGCCCACTCCTCTAACCACGAATTTAAAAAGGTAAGAAAGAAAAGCAGTGTTGCCCTTCGTTTGTTTGAATTAAAAATATTTACAAATAACAGTGATACTTCCATTAGAACTTAATACTCAATATGACACGCTTTTTTGTATTGTAATTTTGATATTACGTTATGAAATTACTTAAACATTATTATTACTATCGCAGGCAGTTTTTAATCTTTGTTAATCATCTTTAGGAAACTTATATAAACTCTGAAACACGTATTTTAACACAAGATACTTCTATAAATAAAAGATAAATAGGTATCAAAAATATATAACATCTAAGCCGTAACAAGTGCGCAAAAATCTGAAGGTCGCAATTCATTTGTTAAAGAACATATTATTTTATATATATAAAAATACAAATTTTAAATGCATTTTTGTGAGCAACCTTTGTTTTGCTGTTTACTTTCAAGGTTTTTTTTTATTGTTCTCTAATAATGTATATTTTTTCAGACAACATAGCTATGGTACAAATTTTGCAGAACTCGCTTACAAAACACACACGACACACCATACAAACTCAAATCAGTAAATTTATTTCACATAAGCAAATTATAAATAAATGGAAGTTTAATGAAAATACTTGTTTTACTTGCATTTTTAAAAGTTAAACTCTGATCAGAAAACATATATTTAGCAAACACGAGCCAATAAACTCAGCTATCAATATATAATCAAGTAATGCATGTTTTAAGACCCATAATTTTATATTCTTAGCCAGGATTGTAGTATATTACATTATTAGCATGATAAAACGGTTTTTACTGCTGAAAGGAGAAATTGATTGCTGAGCTGAGCAGGCGAGGCGATCTGGAGGCAGTAAACACAGTTACTTTACATGCATTGTACAATATTTTATATGTTATTCATTTGTACGAGTAAATAAAATATAAAATTACAATTAAATCCTGTCAGTTACAATTGTTTTGTCAAAAATTGTTTTAAATGAAATGTCTTAAGTATTACTGTGGCAACGCGCATCGTTACTAACTTCTAGAATTGACAGCGAACAAATTTTACAATTTACTAGCTCGTACGGATCAATTTTTAAAGTAAATAAACGGTTTGAATAAATGATGTTTACAAATGAGTAACAAATAATAATTTTAACAACATAAACGTTGTCAACTTTTTCCTTGAGGCGGTTATTTGTTTGTATACATTTTCTTTTTATAACGTGTGCAATTAAGTCTAAAATTGATTATTATTTATTGCAAAAATATAATAATAATTACTAGATTTTGTTACTAGATTTTATGTCAAATACATATATGGATATATGTTTACAGTAAATGTATAATTTAACTGATGATGGTGCAACTGATCATAAATATTAATTAAGCCATATGAAGTTGAAAATATGCATAATTATTTATAAATAGATGTAAGTAGTATTCATAACTAGTTTGTATATAGGTATGCTAATTGTCCTTAAATATCTATCCGTTTATTGTGCAGAATATTCCCTGAATTTATATCATTCAAATATTGCATTTATTAAAAACAACAAAATAATAAATAGAAACTATATATTATAAAGAAAGTAGAACAGTAAAATAAACTCGATTAATTGCAATGAAAATAATTTTTATGACAAATATATCTGCTTGGAACAAATTCAGTAAATACTTACTGCATAATACTAAATTTTTATAATAGCCTGAGTTAAATTTATAGAAAAAGTAAACATGTAAATAAAATATGCTCGTTTACTTATCGCTAATATATTAATATTTGACATAACATGTAAAATAGATGCAGATATGTGGTTTGAATATGCTGTGATAATTGTGTTTGTATGTGTGTTACTGTGTAAAATATATGAAATATTATTTGTAGTATTATATGATGAAGCTATTGTATTATATTTATGAGAAAATATATAACTGGACCTGTAATTTTTAACTGATTACTGTTTCCCATTTAATTTTCAGAACAAGAAACCTGAGTCGAGAAAAACAATAGCTGAATAACGAAGGTAAGTTTTTGCAATTTCAAGTTATAAGTTATATAATTAGCGCTTTCCGCGGAAATTAGCTGTTATTTGGTGAAATATATTAAATAGGAGTTGTCAGTCCCGGAGCTAGAATTATCTCGTGCAGAAGTGCAGGTCTCATTAAATGACGTATATATTTTAAATGATGTTTGTTTATCGATCATTGAAATCTCCTGCAGATATTAGCTCACGATAAGTTTGAAGTTGGTCTCAGCGCTAAAATATGGACCTTACGATACATTTATTACTAAATATTATATTTTTTTATATCTAAAAATATTTAGAAGTATTAATTTGATGACGAGAAGCTGCCAAACTAGAATATATTATTTTATTAATATTGCTATCGCTTTTAATGTAGCAAACACGATTCTTATAGTAGATTTATTATAACAAAATATTAGATTTATTTATATTTCAATCATACTTATCGGTTCGCAAAAGCATGCTACATACGGTTAAACTGAATTAATATCAAAAACTATGTATGCTATTGCTTTAAACGTTGAATATTTAAACACTTATTTATATTATTATCTATATTTCATTAATATTTGAAAAAATATTAAGAGCAGAGAAAAAGTCACAATTGCAAGTCTAAAATAATAAATAAAATAAATAAATATATCATCACGCCTTCTACCCATTACTGGGTGTGGCACTCTGCCGAAGCAGATCTCGGTAAGTGATATATTTTGCGCGTGAAGTGCGGTTACCAATCGTCGAATCACGGACCCCAAAGATGTTAGTGGTGGAGAAGCCACAGGGATAGTTTTTGAAATTATGAAAATTGTTTGTCGGCTGTGGGAATCGAACCAGGGTTCTCAGGTTCCACAGACCAACTTCATACCACTGAGCTAGCCACCCCATTCTAAAAATAATGATCGATTGATATACAATATATCCGAGCTGTATGTTCAGAAATGCGAAAAAGAATTTTATTATTTCCTGCAGATTTTAATTAAAGGATTTTATGCACAACCGGATGAAAAGCATGTGTTTTAGCCCTAAAAAGCGGGCTTAAATACTTATTTTTGGCCCTTGGGTCAAAAAGAAATAATTCCTATGCTTACATAAATAAAATGACACTTTTTATTTATTATGAATACTTGATTTTTCCAAAAGTTATTTTGACATATAACCTATGTACGTATTTTAATCTTTTGAACATATAATTAAATGTTATTTGTTGTGCATAAAATATTGTATGTACCACGGGTAAAATTAGCGTTTCTGACCCTGAGCATGTTATTAGCCAGAAACGCCGGTTTTCACCCTTGTTACATAAATAACTACTTTTAATAAATATTATCAATTATTTGAAATAATTGTACATTTACATGCTACGTAAAGCAGTAAATATTTCTTTATTTATTTCTAATAAAATATCAAGTTTTATAACAATTTTCATAATTTCAAAAGCTACCCCTGTGCCTCCTCCACCACTAACATCTTTGGAGGCCGTGATTTGACGACTGGTAACTGCACTTCACGCGCAAAATATATCACTTACCGAGATCTGCTTCGGCAGAGTGCCACACCCAGTAATGGGTAGAAGGCGTGATGATATATTTATTTATATTTATTTATAATTTTTTACAAAAAAAAGAATTTCACTTTTGAAGACCTTAATTAATTTGCACGCATCTTCTATGGACTAAAAATCGATGTAAATTCATGGTTAACTCTCCCTCCCTAAAATTGACTTTAGCACTAATATATTGCACATCAAGGATAGATCATTATATCTCCGAACATAGGGGCTCATACCAAATAGAATTTTAAAAACATCAGATGATTTGCTCAATTTTTTATCCAATATTTAGATTCTAATAAAAATTCTTTGTGTGTTTATTTAGGACGTTTAGAAATCATTTCGGATATCCTTTCTGCAACAGCGCTGGTCCTGGAATCTTCTTCTGCATGCTCTTCGCAGCTTCGCGCCTGAAAATGCTTTCTGATATCCATCTTCATGGTCAACAAAAAGATTTGCTGGTTTAAGATCAATAGTTGTAGAACACCATACACAGTATTATTTTGTTTATATGTTAAAATCTATCTCTACCATTGCTTCAAATGTTACATATTTGGACGATATAGCACATTTAGCATAATAAATATTAAATTTATTTACATTTTACAAATATTTATTAGTTTTTTGATATATTTAAAAATTGACGGAATTCTGTCAGACTTGAACATTTTATTTAGCTAAAGTATGAAAAATCATTTGTGCTATTGCTTCATATGTATAATATTTGGACGCTACAACACATGTTACATTAGATATTGTTATATTTATTTATATTCTATAAATATTTATTGGTATTATAAGATATGTAACAATGGACGACATACTATCATACTGGAATATTTTGTTTTGCCAAATTCTCAAAAAACATTAATAGTATTGCTTCATATGTTTAATATTTGGATGACACAGAACATTTGGTATCAAATAATATCATACTAATTTGTATTTTATAAATATTTATTTATTTCATGATATATATAAAAATACGCGCCATGCTGTCAAACTGACATTATATTTTGCGAAAATGTCAAAAACCATTCGTTCTGTCGCTTCAAATGTTAAATATTTGGATACTATAGCACATTTTGAATTAGGTAATGTTAGATTTATTTATGTTTTATAAATATTTATTAGTTTTGTAATATATGTATAGGTGCTCAACTTGCTGTTAACAGGTATATTTTATGTACCTAATATTTTAAAATTTGTTATTGCAATCATTTCAAATGTTGTAAATTCGCATTCTACATAAAATTTGGCATAAACAAATGTCATATTTATTATTTAATTATCGCTGATTAAAAAGATATTAACGATTTATTATTGATCGATTATAATATGTATTTATATTTTAGTAAAAAAATGTATTTAATTGAGTTTGATACATTATTTTGTTGAAATAATATTTAATTTAATAAATTTATAAAGTAATGTAATTATGTCTTATATATTTGTCCTTTCCTATCCTTATTTTGCATTTAAAAAACAATAGAAACTTAATCATATAAAACAATGCAAACGAAGCATATCTACCAATAAATGAGTTCAAAGTTACTTCCGTGTCTTTCCTTTTCAATAAAAACAATACTGGTAGTGTCATCTTTTGTTTCAATGTATGAACTAAAACTTTTTCAATTTATGATCCAGTTTTCGCACTGTTCAAAACAGGCAGATTTGTATCAGGAACACACGTTCATGAGGAGGTAACTTGAGGACAATTTGATTTCAGAAGATTGGCAACCCTGATTACAATTAATTAATTTTAATTAATTTTGTTCGACCCCCAAAATTTTTTAGCCCCGCCTATTTATCGATTTTTTGTCAGTGTTGCCAACATACTTTAATTAAATTGGCCACAGGTTACCTCTTTATGAACGTGTTCTCCTGATACAAATCTGTCTGTTTTTAAACAGCACGAAAACCAACATAAGTTTCAAATTTTAGTTCATACATGAAACAAAAGATGGCAATACCAGTATTATTTTTTAAAAAAAAGAAAGACATGGCAGTAATTTTAAACTTATTTATTGGTAGAAATGAAGACATGAATTACAAATATTTATATTAAAAATTATTATTGCAAAAACAATTTAGTAACGAACGAATACTAATGTTAGAAAATAAAATCAAAATATATCTTTTCACAAATATTTTATTAGCATATAAATACATATTTATTTACTACATTACAATATCTACAAAAACATATTCATATATTACATTTATTATTACAATATCATAATTATTTGTGATATAATTGGATGATTAGCGTCACCAAAAGAAAACCCCATAAAATGGATGGTAGAAGACTGGCTTTCTTCGTTGTTACAAATAGGGCTGTAATCAGACACAAAAAAATATTAGAAACAGTTAAACTCTTTAAAACTATTACTTATTTCGAATTTAATTGTTTTTAAATAAACTGGACTTAAATATAAATAGAGACCGTTTTAAATAATTAAATATAAATTCTAGCAATTTGCCTCATATTTAAAATTAAATTAATCTAAAGGTTCTAATAATTATTTTGCTTATAACTTTGCGTATTTCATTGTAAAAATAATGTCTAATTGAAATATACATAAAATTATGAAATAAAATAAATAAATATATAATTACTGGGTGTGGCACTCTGCCAAAGCAGATCTCGGTAAGTGATATATTTTGCGCGTGAAGTGCGGTTACCAGTCGTCAGATCACGGCCCCCAAAGATGTTAGTGGTGGAGGAGACACAGGGGTAGCTTTTTGAAATTATGAAAACTGTTTGTCATCTGTGGGAATCGATCCAGGGTTATCAGGATCCACAGGCCGACTTCATACCACTGAGCTAGCCACCCCATTAATATTTTTAATATCTCACACTGTTATTATTACCAGCGGGCTTCAGATTCGGCGTCAGCTTTGCTGCTGATGTTGACCATAACTCTGCTGACTTTGTTAACAAATGATTGCCCCGGTGATGCTGTCCAAAATTATACAGGCTCCGAAGACGCTGGTATGAACACCAGTTGCTTTAAGATGATAAGGCTGTAGAAGATGTTTCTAGGCCCGTGATGTCCCTATAAACATAAAAACAATGTTTTAGTAACAGAATAGCTGTATAATACAAAAACTAATATTACAATTCATACACAATAACTATTTGAAATATAAAATATTTCACATTTGGTTTTATAAAAAAATTATAGTAATTTGTACAATAAACAACGTAACCTTATTTATTATTTTGTACAAACATTATTCCTCTTCAATGAGATCAAAACTAAAATACTGAACAATAATTATTTAGGACAGATACATTTAAAATTATAGCAAGCTATACATCTTTTTTAAATTATGAAATTATATCCTGATTAACAAGTATCTTATGAAATTCTGCTAAATATTTTCAGTATCAAATTCATATCTTTCAGAAAACGATTTAGAAAAATTATGTATTTTTTGTTAGTTAATACAGGTAATGCTATAATTTTCTTGAATTTTTAATTTTCGTAAAAATAATGCTATAATATAATAAATAAATATATCATCACGCCTTCTACCCATTACTGGGTGTGGCACTCTGCCGAAGCAGATCTCAGTAAGTGATATATTTTTCGCGTGAAGTGCGGTTACCAGTCGTCAAATCACGGCCCCCAAAGATGTTAGTGGTGGAGGAGCCACAGGGGTAGTTTTTGAAATTATGAAAATTGTTTGTCGCCTGTGGGAATCGAACCAGGGTTCTCAGGATCCACAAGCTAATAATAATAATGCTATAATAATAATAATAATAAAACATTTTTGGCGAAATGGAAAATTTCACGAACCGGAAGCCAATTCAAATAAATCATGAAAAAGAAAAAAGATCTTGCAACATTACAATATTTATAAAAATGTGAAACTAATAATCTCACATTTTGATAAATATTTATTGAAAATCTTCACAGTAACAACGAACAAAAAATTCATTTTCCCTTCATCACTTCCATTTACAAACGCGCATAACATCCTCTTGTATGCAGATGACATAAAAATATTTCGGGAGATTAAAGACTTCAATGATTGTTTACATATTCAACACACTCTTAATAGAGTACAAGAATGGTGCAAAGAGAATAAATTATACTTAAACATAAGGAAATGCTTCGTTATGTCATATACCCGTAAAAACAATCCTTTCATCTTCGAATACTGCGTCGATTCGGACATTTTATGTAGATGCAATTCTATTAAAGATCTGGGTGTATCATTTGATCCCACTTTAACGTTTCACCCCCATATTACGGAAATTATTCGCTCATGTAACAAGTTGCTTGGATTCATTGTTCGTCAATGCAGACAATTTACTAGTCTACAACCTATTTTGTTATTATATTTTGCCTATGTCAGATCGAAGATAGATTACGCTATCTTGGTCTGGTATCCTTCTTATACTACTCATAGAAATAATCTTGAGAAGGTACAACGTCGATTTGTCAAATTTCTATGGTTCAAAGAATTTTCAGTGTATCCCGAACAGGGGAAGGCTCAACATGTTCTATTAAATCACTTCAAACTTAACTCTATCGAAGACAGATATTGCAGTATAGCCCTAACAATGCTTGGCAATATTCTCAGCAACAAAATTGACTCACCATATTTATTGTCCAAACTTCCAATTTATGTACCTAGAGTTGAATCTCGCTCTAATATAATGTTTTATCTACCCTTTCATAGAACAAACTTACTTGCAAAATCGCCTATATTTGTAATGTGTACATTTTACAATAATATGTTAATCAATACTGAATGACATTTATATATGTATTTTTCATTTGTATCTTATTTTTATTTTACTGTAACATTTTTGTACTCATTTACTTGTTTTGGGCTACTGGCCTGTTAAGTAGTAAATTATTATTATAACCTAATATAAAGAAGCAAATATAATCTAATTAAATCAAATAACTTTTATTAGCAAACATCATAATCCAATAACAACTAAAATACATCTGCGGAAGCGGACCAAAACTCAAACCATCAAGTACACTCGATATTAACTGAACCTAACAAAACACACGCACGTGTCAGGACGCACTCAAGGGGTGTACTAGGGACCAGGCGAGTCCACAATCCTCAGGGAGAGGGAAACATTCGCATTAATGAATGATAGGCACGTGTGTTGGCACGTGACCTCAGACAATTGCACAATTAGCGTTCAAGAATGAATAGAAATATTTTATAATTTAATATCTGCTTACGTGTATGGCGTGTTAAGAGATAATGGTACAGGATACAGGAAGAGTTTCTACTAATGATGTCTTTATTTTTCTTTATCAAAATTGTTTTTTAGGTTACAGAAAGACATATTTTTCCTAACAATTTTCATAATTTCAAAAGCTACCCCTGTGGCTCCTCCACCACTAACATCTTTGGGGGCCGTGATTTGACGACTTCACGCGCAAAATATATCACTTACCGAGATCTGCTTCGGCAGAGTGCCACGCCCAGTAATGGGTAGAAGGCGTGATGATATATTTATTTATTTTTATATATTTTTCCTGTGTTGCACACAAGATGCAGAATAGTACATTTAAAGAAATAGGATTGGCAAAATGAAGAAATTTTAAAAAGTAACTTTAAAAAATAATAACTAAATCCGTGAATACAAAATTGTATTCAAATGAAACAACACACATACGAGTAGATAACGTGTGGTCAATAAGTCTTTTCACCCTTGGTGGCTGTGGAATGTGAAACACATATCAGTACTTTATTTATTTAATTTACAGTTTAAGTGTTTTGAAATTTGCTGGAAAATGTTGACAGTTTTCATGTATCCATGTATACACTCTTTTTTACTATTCGGCGAATGGCAAAAGTCAACTTTCTGCATTTAACTAACAGTTGGAAATATCTACTTTCAAGCTGAATTACTAAAGCTAAATTTGTACTTTCATTAACTCTAATGTTCCATACAAACAAAAACACAAAGTTAACTAAATTTGTCGTTATTTTGTTGAACTATTATAAATAACAACTTTAAAAACCAAGCACGAAATTACATAATTGTGAAGGGTTAAAAAATAACTAGCTATATAAAGTAGTTATCCCTTTTTTCTGATGTCACAGTCTGTAGTAATTTTCTTGCGAGAAAATCAATTTAGTTGTTCGATGAAACCAGAACAAGATTATCAATTTCATCAGATAGAAGATAAAATGAAGTTATCAATTCAATCTGCGCTCAATTTTTTCCTTGAGAATTCTAATCATAAAAAAATTAGATTGCGAAATTTGCCCAACTTTTTGCTGCACCATTGCTGAATTAAATATAAAATATATTAACTTGGAAATATCATATTTTGTGTATCTACATACTTTGGGGGATACTGAAGAACCAACTGGGATGTATGTTGCTACAATATTTCTAACAAGTTTCAGTCCTATTTATTATTTTTATTTTATGTACCAACATTTGTTAGTTTATTTCATCTTATTCCTGTTGCTGTTTTGATATTAGAACTGAAACGTTACCAATAAAGCTATTATAAGAATATACATCGCAGCTAGTAGTATTTCATTATCTTACAACAAATAATTTAAAGCTTTGTAAAATTTATTATGGAAAATAAATAATTAAATACATAAACACGCCTTTTATCCATTACAGAATGTGATATTTTGCTTCAGCAAGTCTTGATAAGTGATATATTTATGCACGTATAGCGCGGTTGTCGAAATACTTGTAACTATCACCGAATACTTCAATTTATCATCTAAGAACTAGACTCAAGGCCATATTTGACAGCTGTGGCAAGAGTTCAAACATCAATGATTACATTTTATTTCAAACCAAGTTTTTTATTGATATAAATAATATTTAAAATTCATTATACCCGTATATAAAAAATGTTACAGATCTATAAGAAATTATTATTGGAAATATTCCTGTGTAGGATAAATACAATATAACAACAATAATTTTAAAGATTACTCAAAAAACTTGCCCTAAAAAAATATATTTTAGTAGTTACATTAAGAATTACACAAGATTTAATAAACAGTATTAAAATTATAGAAATGACATCAGTCAATAAGTAAAACGTAATCTTTAAATATATTTTGAAATCGCCAATTCCCCTTGGGACTTTGTGATTAATAAAATACATATATAAACAGCTGCAAGCTAAGTTCAAGGTTATATAGAGAATCCATGCTAAATAACTTTAGTTAAGGAAACAATTTCTTTGCGCAGATGTAGTTTCTTATTAGACATCATGTTGATCGCTGGCATATTTGTATTGTTTGTGACATCTCTATCGAACTGTGAAGCGATAAAAGTAAAAGTAAATAACGGAAATATAGTGGATGTACCTACCCATGTTGATTCAGATAATATGAGGTTAAGAAATATAAAAGTGACATCACTAGATTTTGTGCAAACTACAGACGGGAAAGATTCTTTATATACAATAGAAAATTTTCCTAATCTTCAACGAATTTCAATTGACAACACCGGTTTAATTATAATCCCAGGATTTGTAAATGTACCCGAGTTGAGGGAACTATCGATAAATCAAAATGGTGTTAAAAAAGTGTATTCATTGCATTTTCATTTTACTAAACTGGCAAAAATTAGTTTAGCAAATAACTTTATTGATAAAATATTAAGTAGTGTATTTAATAAAGAAGTGAGTGAATTGAATATCAAATGTAATGCATTAACTGAAGTCTCTTCGAGTTGGTTTGCAGATCCTACTAACTTAAGGATTCTGGACGTATCAAACAACCAAATAACAGCGATCAAACAATCATTATTTGAAAAATTCACGCAGTTAACACATTTAAACTTATCAGGAAACAAAATATCTAATATTGATATACCATCTTTCACATTCGAATCTATCCACAAACTGGATCTAAGCATGAATTTGATAACTGATCTTAAACCGAGTATATTTTCAAAAAACTCAGTGAACATAAACGCTTTAAACATCACTTATAACAAGCTAAATTTTCTTACTGATAATTTGTTAAGTAAAATTTATGACCATTCAGGAACAAAAGAAATTTCGACGTTTGGAAATCCATGGCAGTGTTTTTGCTTAAGAAAGATTGAAAAATTATTTGTAAAAGACAACATAGTTCAGAATGAACCTGAAGCAAGTCAAGAAAATGCAAAATGTATTTTTTCTCTAAGTTACCAAAAAACTTGCGAAGATGTAGTAGAACCAGAACTATATGAAACGTATTCCAAATTGGTAACACACCAAAAAACTTCTTGTTCGTAATTAGTAATCAATGTAGTATAATAATAATAAAGAAACATTTTAAGTTTTTGTCAGAGATAAAATATATACAGACGTATAATTAAATGTATTCAAATAACAACGGTTTTGTCAATGAAATTTGTAGTTCTGGACGAATCTGTATTTTAGTGCTAATGCCGATTTAGTTAATGGACACTAAATTAAGGCACTAATAGTTAAGGAATTATAATTTAATAATACACAATTCATTTTAAAAGGTATTAATTATTATTGGTTGTTTTTAATTTAAAAGATACTGGTTAGGAAATTCTTTAGCCTTAGAAATTATTTTAGAACAAGTTTAGAGATTAAAGTACAATTTTTTTTTTTTGCTTCGTGAAGTGAAGTGATTATAAGAATGTTTATTAATGACATATTTTTACATATTTTAAAACCATAAATTTAATTGAATGGGGTGGCTAGCTCAGTGGTATGAAGTCGGCCTGTGGATGCTGAGAACCCTGGTTCGATTCCCACAGGCGACAAACAATTTTCATAAATTCAAAAAACTACTCCTGTGGCTTCTCCACCACTAATATATTTAGGGGCCGTGATTTGACGACTGGTAACCGCACTTCACGCGCAAAATATATCACTTACCGAGATCTGCTTCGGCAGAGAGCCACACCCAGTAATGGGTAGAAGGCGTGATGATATATTTATTTAATTAACAATTGAAAATAATTGTTTCCAAAACTAAAAATTGCATTGTTTAAAAGCGTTGCCATTTGAGTATAATATAGTCCATAATATAATTCTGGCCAATCAGAATATCTTTACGTCATCATTTTGAACATCTTAACAACGGAAGTACTAACTAAATACATTGTTGTAAAAAATAATGTCTGTCTTTCACCATAAAATATTTGACGTAACGAGATTCCAAAATGGCCCCCAATGTTGTCCTTAAATTTATTTTTATAAAATAAATCTTTCATTTACTTATTGTACACATTTATCTTGTATATATTTTGTACCATGTCATCTGCGTTGCACTGTGTTTCTTTTTATTATAACCACTTCTTTTTGTGACAAATATGTATATTAGTATGAATTTTTATGCAATTACTATATTTATAAGTAAAAAAAAATGTAATCCCTTTTTAAATGCGGTTAAAAACTGTACCCAACATTTTCTGTGCAATAAAAATTTATATTATAATTTTTATCTGTATAATGTCAATTATTTCACAATATTGGTCAATATAATTAACTAACTAAGTCTCTGTCAAACATTCTTATCCTCCTAACACTTCGTCCTCGTTTCAACCACATTCATATTTCCCTCGTTTATTCCTCATACTCGGAATATTTCATCACACAACAAATGTTAATCTTTCATTCAACATATATGTTCTTCCTCACGCCCACTCCTCTAACAACTAATCTAAAATGATAAGAAGCCTCGACTGCCCTTGTTATGAAAATAAATTCCACAGAACTGCTGTTAGGCATTGTAATTAACTATTAGTATGGTGGTGTGGATATCGTTACGGCATTCGAATCCGGAGATCCCTAGTTCGAATGCCAATCAAGCTGAAGATATATGAACTGCCACATTGTGGCTCGGGGAGTCCGGACTCCGTACTATAATTGTGAATAAATTCCTGTTGTTCGGAGTAGAATAAATAAATATATAAATATTGTAAGAACTGAAAACGAATCAAAAATATATATTCTCTTCATTTTCATAAATTTTTTATCAAATTAAATTTAGCTTTCGGTTAGTAGATATTATAATATCTATTACCAGACGTTAATGTAGTTGTCATAATTAAATTTATTAACGAACTTTATAATTTATTTATAATTTATAAATAAAAAGAAATATATATATATATATATATATATATATATATATATATATATATATATATATATCATCACGCCTTTTACCCTGGGTGTGGCACTCTGCCGAAGCAGATCTCGGTAAGTGATATATTTAGCGCGTAAAGTGCGGTTACCAGTCGTCAAATCACGGCCCCCAAAGATGTTAGTGGTGGAGGAGCCACAGGGGTAGTTTTTTTGAAATTATGAAAATTGTTTGTCGCTTGTGGGAATCGAACCAGGGTTCTTAGGATCCACAGGCTGACCACTGAGCTAGCCACCCCATTAAATTAAATTTATGGTTTTAAAATATGTAAAAATAAGTCATTAATAAACATTCTTATCATCATTTCACTTCACGAAGCAAAAAAAAACTCGTCTTTTAATCTCTAAACATGTTCTGAAATAATTTCTAAGGCTAAAGAATTTCCTAACCAGTATCTTTTAAATTAAAAACAACCATCTCAGGGAGTTAATTAAAAATTTTAAATATCTGTATCGCCACCGTCGCCTTCAAGAACGTTACCTCTAATGGAAACAGCTTACTCCTTGGTCCTTGCACACCGGAACAGGAAACCCTTTTGTGCGCGAGTGTTTTCTATAGTAATAATAGCATCTTCAAGATGTAATAAAGTGCCGGAGTCTGAATGCATTTCATTTAGTAAATGAATTTGCTTTAATTGTAAATGTGAATAGTCTGCAGGTGTCTCATATTTGTTCGTTTTAATTTCAGTTTCATTTTGTTAAAGGAAATTACGTTGAAAAGTTGAAAATACATTATAAAATGTTATTCGTAGTTCATAGTTGTAATGATAAACATAGCAGTTTATGAATAATGTAACAGTAGAGTATCGTAACGAGTGGGTTTTGTTTTATTTCTTATTCTGCACAACAGTAACTTAATTCCAATTACAATATAAAGAATTACAAGTGAGGTATTGTAGCATTATAATGGCCTACATACTTGCCGATCGTTAGACTCGAACCCAAGACTGCAAGGATTGCATTTACTATGATTATTTAAAAAATGAAAGAAACTTTTTTATCTTACAAGAAAATTTAGCTAGTATTGAAGAGTGCAACAAATATTGTTTCTTTTTTTTTTAAATAGATTAAAAGGATTACAGGCTTAATTTGTTGAAAAGTTGTACAACAAATTGGAAACACAATTTTTAAAACATTCTTTTATTCATAAGCGACGTTTCGGCCAAAATTCTGGCCATTATCAAGCTACAAAAAATATATAAAATTGTAAATTTATTTGAACAGTTAAATTGTAATAGAAACTTACTAAAACAAGAGTATAAAACTGAAGTTACATTGTAAAATTATTTAAATTAAAACATGGTTCAAGAACCACTTAGTAAACCAATATTCATTGAGATGAACATCTCAATAGTCAACAGTGTACAGAGAACAAAACTAATAAATTTATTTATTATTATTTTTAATTTATTAACAAAATTTATTAGTTTTGTTCTCTGTTGACTATTGAGATATTCATCTCAATGAATATTTTTTTACTAAGTGGTTCTTGAACCATGTTTTAATTTAAATAATTTTACAATGTAACTTCAGTTTTATACTCTTGTTTTAGTAAGTTTCTATTACAATTTAACTGTTCAAATAAATTTACAATTCTCTATATTTTTTGTAGCTTGATAATGGCCAGAATTTTGGCCGAAACGTCGCTTATGAATAAAAGAATGTTTTAAAAATTGTGTTTCCAATTTTTTGTACAACTTTTCAACAAATTAAGCATGTAATCCTTTTAATCTATTTTAAAAATTATATCTTTTCGGCTTATTTAAAATAATTTAAAAATATTGTTTCTCTTCAGCTTTCTGGAATTTATTGTATTCCTTGTGAATGTGGAGAAGTTTATATTGGATAAACGGGAAGAACTTTTGCAACAAGACTTAGCGAACATAATCGTTCCATTAAATTGGGGAACCCATATTAATCTTAGATTGACCGATTAATCAAAGAAGCTATTGAAAGTTACAAGAATAAAAACTACATGAATAACTCCGAAGGAATTGAATAAAACTTGATTACCGTTGATTAAGAAACTATAATTTGCTTGAGTACTTCGGTTTTTGTGATTTAATTACTGTTTACTTCTTGTTACTTAGTTGCTTTTTTTATGGCTTCCTGGCGGACTAACTGCTATGTTCATATGTCGCCATTACGCCCTGATCCTGCGTTTTAGATCTTAGAGTCAACAGCAACGCGGGTTTCTCTGGATGGTCACCCATCCAAGTACTACCCGCGCGCAACGTTGCTTAACTCACGTTATCGCATAGATCAGTTCCAACGAGTGCAGGCATGGCCGTTGACAAAGTTGCTTATTTATAGTTCCTTTTGTTGATTAATGTTGTGTTTGATAAAATTTGTATTATGAAATTCAATGCTCAGTGAATATCTTAATTTTAGTTAGCAGGAAATAACAACAATGCAAGAAAACATATAATTTTGTTCATCAAATAGAGAACATTTAGTTCAAGACAACAAACCAATGTATATCAATTCTAGCATGACTGACGTGAACAATACCTTTGATAAGTTTTTGTTCATTTAAAATTTGAACTATATTATGCAAATATTGCATAGTTATAATTAAAAATATATTTTTATGTATCCTTTCCGCGCAATGCACATACCATTATAACTTATGACGTACCTACCTACAGATGGTCAAAATTTGATATGAAGACATCAACATATACTATTAATCATAATTAACTTAGGTAATGACTTTCTTCATATTAATATGATTAACAAATTATTTGCAATGCCAATTATATTTAGCTACATTAAAATTAATTTATTTTACATTAAAATAGTTGGCAGTATGGAAAATAACATTGTTCCCCACATGTCTATTTAAAAAAAAAACTTTATTGAAATACACAAACACGAATCAAATATTTGACAGCAATATCAATTATTCCACATTTAACTTCGACTGGCTTTATTAATATCAAGTTTAAAATTTAAGTTTTATTTCTGCAACTAGCCATTAGCTTCATTATTTATATATTAATAAAATTTTATAATTCAATTATTATTATAAAATGAATAAATATATCATCACACCTTCTACCCATTACTGAGTGTGGTACTCTGCCGACGCAGATCTCGGTAAGTGATATATTTTGCGCGTGAAGTGCGATTACCAGTCGTCAAATCACGGCCCTCAAAGATGTTAGTGGTGGAGGAGCCACAGGGGTAGCTTTTTAAATTATGAAAATTGTTTCTCGCCTGTGGGAATCGTACCAGGGTTCTCAGGATCCACAGGCCGACTTCATATCACTGAGCTAACCCCCCATATTATTATTACAATATAATTAATTTCATTTACATTTTTTTACTAAAAATTCAAAACCTGGATTTTAATTTTTGCATTCTTGCTTATGCTTCGGAAAGGTTCATTAATTAAATTTAATTACTTTTAATTAGGTTCGGTGCAGAACACACGCATACGCATTGCGTTCATTTTAAAGACCGGAAAGAAATAAAATACTACTATTAGAAAGCCAAATTTGAATTAACAACAGTTGTATAAATAACAAACCAAAATTACAGTCGACATCATTCACTGATCAGCATTGAACAACAATGAAGTCTCAAGTAAGAATTCAAATATTTATTTTATTTTTATTATTTAGTTATTTAAATACTGCAATAAACACAATTATTGAGTACAATTGAATTATAATTAATTTATAAGTAAATATTTAGTAAATTATCAAATTAAAATTGTAAAGAGATTTAAACCTGGAACCTATAAACTCCAGTCATATCCCAGGTCTACAAAGAAATAAATAAAATATAATAACAAAATTCTGCATTTTCTTTCAGATTTTCGTGTTCGCGTTCCTGGTGGGAGTCATCCTAGTCTCAGCAGAAGAGAAAAAGTCTGACGCAAAACCAGCAGAACAACCTGAAAACAAGAAAGAAAAACGTGGCCTTCTTGACTTCGGCTACGGACACGGTTTCGACTCCTTCGACAACCATGGCTACTCCCTGGACAACCATCACCACAAGGATCACATCACCCACGACTTCAAGGAAATCAAGGTCCCGATCCCTGCACCGTACCCCGTGCACATCGTGAAGAAAGTCCCCGTGCCGTACCCGGTGAAAGTACCCGTACATGTGCCGAACCCCATTCCAGTGCCTGTGATCAAGCCTTATCCCGTGCATGTGGAGAAAATTGTACCTTATCCAGTAGAGAAGCATATTTCAGTGCCCGTTAAGGTGCCAGTGAAGGTGCCCTACCCAGTCAGGGTGCCTGTGCATGTTGAAAAGCCCTACCCTGTGCCTGTGATCAAAACGGTCCCATACGCTGTTAAGAAGCCTTATCTTGTCGTGAAGGAAGTTCCATTCTTTGTAAAGGAACATAAACATGGTCATGGACATAGTTTTGAAGGATTTGGACACGGTCTGGAAGCTTTGCATCATTTTTAAGATGTTTTGTTAGTTTTTAATTTTGTTTTATATGGTAACTTTGACCAATAAAAATTATCAAATTTTATTAGATATAATTTTGGAGAAAATATTCGACGATTGATTACTCATAAATAAATATACAATTTACTTATGATAAATGTACTTAATAAAATTACCATACAGATATTTTACTGTTTTATTTCTATCAATGATACCAAGTTGATAAAAAGTAAGTATATATAACGTATGAAGAAATAAAGATTGGTTAAATAAGTGTTCATTAGTGAAATTGAGGGTGAGAGATTTCGTGGACATCTTAGGAATAAATAGATGAATCTAATTGAAGATTTTTGGTGTAAACAGAAGACTCTAAGGGGAAGGAATAATCGCCCTTGTACGAAAGGGATTATGAATATAGATGAAACTAAAGTGATGTGTCAGAATAAGAAAGTTTGGATGTTTTTTTTTTTTAAAAACCCTAAACCCGTAGAACGCATGCTCGCCACAAGCAAGCCCCGATTCTTGTCTTTGACAATTGTTCATAGATCGTTCTATATTTATTTATTTATTTGTTACTCTGCACAACAGGAATTTAATCCCAATTACAGTAGAGGGACCTACAGTTTATAGTGGAATCCGAACCACTCAGACATAATCGTATATTTGGATATAAGTAGAAGTCAGTGAAATTTGAACGCACGACCTCTTGCTTGCTAATTAAGATACGCAAGTTTTACCTCTCTTTTATCCACTGGGGTATATAGTATATAATTTACTTATTTCGACACCCTTGAAAACAATTTGTTATCGTAATTAAAGAGGAAACTAACTTCAATAAATATCTACACTTGCGTGGAAATATAACTGTGGCGTATTATAATAAGGAAAATAACAATTTAAATTATAAGTTCAAACATCTGACCTTAAATGATTTCTTTATAGGTTGAAAGTCAATAAATTTTTACATACAAAAACATATTATTCATTTTTTTAAGCTATAAGGAAAGTAAGTTTTTGCGCAATCAAAAATTTTGATAAACATAAAATGTCACTTGTCCTTATATGGATTATAATGAAATACTAAAGCCGTCTTCAAAAATATCACATCTCCATTTTAAATAGAATTTATTTATTTATTTATTACTCTGCACAACATGAACTTAATCTGACTCTGCACAACTCAGACACAATCGGATTTTTTGGAAGTTTAAGTTAGCGAAATTTGAATGCACGGCCTCTTGCTTGTTAATTAATAAACGTAAGTTTTATTTCAGCTTTTTCCACTCTGCTACGATAGCCTCATTTTTATAAAAGCATTATAGATTATTGTTTAGAATTGAATTTTTTTTAAATTGTATTTACCATTTTTGTTTTTGATAAGATAAAGTATAATTATGATGTCAAAGGTGCTTAAGGTCCTACGTATATATATATAGCCTCACACATGTAACAGATCAAATATTAAAGTAGTCGTACGATATAACAATTACAGCTTGCAATATAAAATTTAGATTGTTTAATCATGTATAATTTTGCTTATTATATTTCGTCTGTTTTGTTGATATCAAACGTTGTATTTGCTGCTATAGGTATGTTATTTTCTATGTAATATTTAATGTACCTATTTGTATTAATAGTTAATTAAGTTTTTATGTAATTTTACAGAAGGTACAAAGTGTTACAACCAAACTTTCGATAAGTAAGTACATACGTATTTAACCATAACCATGAGTTATTGAAATCCTTTAAAGGAATCGTCAAAATAATAGCAAACAAATCTATCAAAAAATAATAGATTTATTATTTCTAAAACAATAACTGATTATAAATAATTCACATAGTGATCAAGCAGTATTTATGCAAGATTATGGCCCAGAAGGCATCAGAGGACCCATAAATGTGACCATAGCCCATACCCTGAAACCAGGAGCTATGGTCAGCGTTGTCGCGAAATCCGACGTCCGAGGGGAAGTCAATCTCGTTGCTGATGATATTTATGTCATTCATGTTGACGCCAGGTAAATATTAAATTAGTTTATTTAACAAGGAAGTAAAAGTGGTGGTTACCAAGCGCGTGTAAAAGTTTAATGAATGGCCGTAGCAAGTGCATTAATATTATACGAACTTGAAAATTCACTTTTCTTGGTATATTTTTTTGTACAAGTAATAGAAAAGTTAAATTTAAAGCGTAATCTAAGATAAATTTCTGTATGCATGTTTTTATTCGTGAAGGTTATTGCTTTGCGAAAACATAGAAACATCAAACAAAAATAAACAAAACAATTGCCTAAAATTAGTAAAGTATTGCCAACGAGTAAAATCGCATGTTACTATGTTGATTTGTAACTAAAAAAAGGGCCCAAAAAAATAAGGAAATGTATCTTCAAATATGTATTTTTTTTTATTTCTCTCCATCAATAAAGAAATATCAGGACGATTGGTAATGTTACTTCATTGTTCCTAACGCATAATTTGACTCAAAACACTTAAGGTTCATTTGCAATGATTATCATAGTCATAGTTTTTGTCTTATTCATAAACATGCACAAATTGATTACAGAGCACTACAAAGTTATGCTTATAACATGATAACAATGATGGGGAAAAGGCGTTATTTATTGAATTTATTGTTAATTGAACTTCTAGGGAACTGTTATAAAATTCTAGTGCATTATCCACCTACATACAATTACTTTATATTATATAAAACTTGATGTTCAGAAAACAGTAAATGTTAATGAAATAACTTTAATAGAATTCAGAAAAACGAGATGGTTATAAACACCAGCAAGCGGCTGAAACATGAATGGCACGAAGGAGTGAGGCTGGCCAACCCTGTGGTGAAGGGTGCCAAGACAACCACGACACTGATATTTGAAGCAGAAGGTTACCGCATCTTTATAAATGGACGGGAAATTGCCTTCTATGATCACCGAACTAACAAAGTACCTCAAGTTCTAAATTTGGAGCAAGATTATATCTACAAAGTTATGTATGTGACTACTAGATAAACTAATAGGCTTGTACCTTAAATTCACAAATTAAGAGTATGGTAGTAAATAAAAATGTATACAACTGATTTTTATTTAGTTATTATTTTTTACGAATTCCATTAAAAACTTTAAAATTATTATGCTCAATGGTGTCAAAATTACGTAAATAAAGGAAAATATGATTTTTTGAAAAGTTCTCTACTCGACTTGTTCGATACAAGCAAATTTATTCAGTAGTGTATTGCTGAACAATTTGTTTATTTTTTCATGATAATGTAATTATAACTATAGTAATAAAAAATAATAATAATAAAAAAAACTAATCTATTTTAATAATTTGTATAATACCAAAGGGAATGTCCCTCGACAGAGATGTGAATTAAGTTATAAGTTTTCCATCTATCAAATTATGTATAGGTAACAACAATACTATCCCATTTTCCGCGAAAGGAAAAATTATAGAGTACTCTATATTTTTAATTTTGTGCCGTAATTTTATGCCTCATAATTGCACTTACCTAAACACCACCACCCAGTAATAAATAAAACAGCATGGTGGTATATTTAAATAATCTATTGTTCTTCTTATTTAATATGGGGAAATGCACCTTGATTAAATTTTGCAGCTATTATATAAATTATTAGGAACAAATGAAAGCTAAAATACTGTTCTACTAATAAACAGTTAGCTGCACTAATTAAATGTATACGACATTTAATTTCAATTTATTTTCTTATAACCAAATCAAGTTTAAAATTGAAGGATTGTTGATGTTACTCGTCATAAATGGAATTTTATAAGAGACAACTATGTATATTATTATTTTATTATATGGTTTATGTTATTTACCGTTTTTGTTTTTGATAAGATAAAAGTATTACAAATATGTCAGAGGCGATTAAGGTCTACACATATATATATATATATAACTTCGCGCATGTAATGGATCAGATATTAATGAAAGACAGAATTTGCAGTTTGCAATATAAAATTTCAATTGTGTATACGTCTACATAGGTGGATTTCAACCATGAATAATTTCACATATTATATTTTGTCTGTTTTATTGATATCGAACGTTGTATTTGCTGCTATAGGTATGTAGTGTTGTTATGTATTCTATAATGTATCTATTTCTATTTATACTTAACTGAATTTATCTGTAATTTTATAGAAAGTGTAAAGTGTCAAAACCAAATTTTCGATTCGTAAGTACCTACTTATTTAGTTTATTCCATAGCCACAATAACTACAATTTTGTTTCTTAATAGACAGTTCTTAAATTCTTTTAAAAGAAAAAATAATAAACAGGTCTAAAATAATGCCAACTGCTTAAAAATATCCTTAATATACTGTTTGAATTTTTCGGTTAACTCTAAATCAGATAGCATAAGTGATATTCCAACTTTAAAGACATCATCTTGAACTTAGTTAAACAATTAACCAGTTCATTATTTCTAGAACAATAATTAATTATATATAAATCCTACAGTGATCAAGCAGTATTTATGCAAGATTATGGACCAGAAGGAGTTAGGGGGCCCATCAATGTGACAATAGCCAACACCCTGCGACCAGGCGCAATGGTCAGCGTTGTCACAAAATCCGACATCCGTGGTTCCGTCAACCTTGTTGCCGATGATATTTACATCATTCATGTTGACGCCAGGTAAAAATAAATAAGTATTCCTTCCTTTCATTTAATTCTCACCTATTAATAATAGTATATTATATAACATGTTTTATAAACTTCCCTTTAGTTTTTTTGTACGAGCCGATCAAAGCGAAGCGAGTGTATAAAAAACTAGTATCATAGTCACATACTATACTTTTCTTACGCCTGCAATTTAACACTACAAAAAAGTGTAAAGCTTTATTCATTATTTGAAAATTAAAATTAAGTTACATTGTGAAATGCAAGAAGCTAATTCAGTCTGTACTTTATATGGTAATGGCTAACTTCACGCTGTGACTAAAATGTTCGCTGCCAAAATTAATGAAAAAATTTAATAGGATTCAGAAAAACGAGATGGTTATAAATACAAGCAAGCGGTTGAACCTTGAATGGCTACAAGAAGTACAGCTGACCAACCCTATGGTGAAGGGCGCCAAGACCACCACGACGCTGATATTCGAAGCAGAGGGTTACCGCATCTTCATAAATGGACGGGAAATTGCCTTCTATGAACACCGAACTAACAAAGTACCACAAGTTTTAGCTCTGTATCAAGATTATGTCTACAAAGTTATGTATGTCACAACTAGAGAAACTGGAAAACTTTGAAAAATTATATATGTTAATTTCACTAATTGATATAATAGTAAATATCATTAATCTTAGCGCTTAAATTGCTTTTACTTAATTTATTTCATTGAAATTTATAATTAACAATGGCAACGCGGTGTTAAACTTCCTTAAATTTAGAGATATGTGATTTTTTTCAAGTTCCATATTCATGTAGTTCATAAGTAAAAATGTTCGTATATATAAAATTATATTTTACAGTAATAAATAGTAAAACTACAGAAAATTAAATTATTTTATTTGTTCAATTGAGTACAAAATTATTTAAAGTCGCCTGTTAACAGATTCCTTTTTAAAAATCTATTATTAATTTATTTTGTATTTATATGTACTTAACTTATATCTTTCTTCCAAATAAATACCAAATAAAAATACAAATTAAATTTACCGCAAATATCGACAAAATCGTAAAATCCGGTACTACTTTGGAAACTATTTTAATAGTCATTAAAAAGTTTTGAATGTCAGGTGAATGTTTTTGTTATTTTTATTTTACAATTTCATGATATTGATGCTTGAGTATTTTAAAATTAAGATTATCTTAAAGATTATAAATAAAAACCGGTTAAACCTATACGAGCCGCGAAAGACTTCTTTTCCAGGTAATTCAAATGATTTTTTTAAATATTTTATCAATCTCATTGACAGAAATTTATTACATTATTCAAAAAATAAGAAACTAAACTCCAGACATAAAAGCGGAGAGTACATCAACCTCTTCAGGTGCCAATGTCAACGTAGAAAAATTATATCTATCCTATATACGAACTTGTGTGTGTAGATATGTATTTTAAAAGGGGATAGTGAACATTACTGTTGGATTTTCACGTCATTGTTGCTTGTGTTATACTTTCATTTATCAACAGCAGATAATCTCTCATATAATTTCAAATATATAAATAATTCTTTACATTTTTTAAATAGCAGACGACAATGAATATTGTCAGTATCAAAATTCATACTCGTATTAAATGAATACAATTCCTTGCTTGCAAAATATGTTAATATTAATATTTCTTGGCGTTACTTTCAAGAGTACTAAACCCTAAATAAAATCGTATTAAATTTTTTTCTTAAATCCAAATGTAAATTTCAAACAATGCTAACAGTAACACCAGAGTCATGTGATATATACGAGTATACGAGTATTGGAGTATTTTAATATTGAAAGTTTACAATAATATTTTCTCAGAAAAATTCTGATTGTCAGTTTTTGTTCTTGTTATTTGTAATTTTTTTGTTGATGTTGATATCATCATTTCTAGTGAAATTTACTTAAATGTCAAAGGTGATTGCTTGGGTGTCATAAAAACAAGAATATCTCCAAGAGTATATATAAACAACAGATAGATACAGCTCATAGCCAGAGCTTGTACTATATTTTTAAGTACAATGTGTTGGTAGGTATTTTAATTAAACGTGTACAATGCTACATTATCGCTGGATTTTCACGTGCCTATTGGTGGTGTCGTACTTTTTGTTAACATCATCTTCGAATGCAAGTAAGTGTATATCTCTTATATAATTTTAAATATACTAGCAATTTATCTTTATTTTTAATATTGCAGGCGAGAGTGAAAAGTGCCAAGATCCAGAAACGTAAGTTTTTATTTTAATTAAGTATTAATTGACTAGTAATCGCCGGTTCTATTATATAAGTGTGCCTGATGAATTTAGATTTTATAAAATGTGATTCTAATGTACAATAAGAAAACATTTCTCTGTGAGAGAAGAAATATAAATAAGAAATTATTAGAAATAGAATCCCTTAATACAGACCTAAATAAATGTATTTAAAGTAGTTAGAATTTTAAAAGAAAATTAAAAAACGACTACAGATTAAGTTTAAAGATGTTATGAACATATTCTAAAATAAATAAAAAGGGTGATAAATAAATAAAATAAATGTATCATCACGCCTTTTACCCATTACTGGGTGTGGCACTCTGCCGAAGCAGATCTCGGTAAGTGATATATTTATTCGCATTAAGTGCGATTACCAGCCGTCAAATCACAGCCCCCAAAGATGGTAGTGGTGGGGGAGCCACAGGGGTAATTTTAAATTAGTGAAAATGTTTTGTCGGCTGTGGGGATCGAACCAGGGTTCTTTGGATCCACAGGCCGACTTGCTACCACTGTGCCATTACCCCATAAAAGGGTGATCGTATTATAAAATTAATTACAGCATACTTAATAGATTCATTAAAGAATTATTAATATCTGTGCAGAGATCAAGTTCTACTAGTGCAAGACTTTGGTTCAGATGGAATCAGAGGACCGTTGAATGTGACTATCTCCAACAGACTACAACCCGGAGCAGTAATCAGCGTCGTCACTAAGTCAGAGATTCGAGGTTCTGTCAATCTCATAGGTAGCGACATATACGTCCTTCATGTTGATACCAGGTACGAAAATAATAAATAAATAAATAAATAAATATATCATCACGCCTTCTACCCATTACTGGGTGTGGCACTCTGCCGAAGCAGATCTCGGTAAGTGATATATTTTGCGCGTGAAGTGCGGTTACCAGTCGTCAAATCACGGCCTCCAAAGATGTTAGTGGTGGAGGAACCACAGGGATAGCTTTTGAAATTATGACAATTGTTTGTCGCATGTGGGAATCGAACCAGGATTCTCAGGATCCACAGGCCGACTTCATACCACTGAGCTAGCCATCCCATAAATAATATAGCAAAAAAACTGGTACAAATAAGAAACTTTGTAACTCACGCAACAAAAAGTAATAACAATTTCTTGAGCAACGGTAGCCAAGTTTTATTCAATTTATAGTCTATTGAAATCACAATTGTTCATCTTGTTATATTTGTACACATAGAGCCCGAATCTCAAAAAAGTTTTAACTGCCTGAATTTTGAATTAGCTAATCTTATTCTAGTCTGACGATAAAAACTTAATTCAAATCACTTTCCGAAAACCAAAGGATACCAATATTATATTAGAGTTTGTTTATACTTTTTTGAAAATAGGTTTAACTAAATTTAACTAATCCAAAATTCAGGATTAGCTAAAATTAACTATTTAATAGAACTGAACTAACGTTAATCAAGAAATTATTATTGCTTGTTTACATATTACTTAGTTATTTGTTATTAAAATTACATATTTATACAAGAAACGTTACATTTAATTAAAATTAAGAAACATGAACAAAACATCTCCATTGATAATGTTAACCATTTTTAAAATTAAATTTTCAAATTGTATTTGGCAGAATCCAGGCCAATCAGCTGGTGCTAGCAACTAGTAAGCGTTTGAACTTGGAATGGCATGAAGTACTTTTTATGCTTCCTAATCCCGTGGCGAAGAACACCAAATTCACCACGACGATAGTGTACGACACTGATGGCTACAGAGTTTACATCAATGGAAATAAAGTCGCATTCTACGTTCATATAACGAATAAAACACCAACTATTTTGAACCTCCAGCATGATTATGTTTATAAAATTATGTACTTGACAACTAGGGAAAAAGGAAAAATATGATATACTTATCTGTAGATTGAATAATAATAACAGAAATTAATTATAGATACAAATAAATGTAGATATTATTATTATTTTCATTATTACGAGTAATAATAATAATGCTAAAATTATAATATAATAGTTATTTATGTATTAAGGGCATAATCAAAAGATTAAAGCTCGACGTCTAACGAAACTAAAATAAATTGTATGATTATAGGTCAATTTATACAATTTATTTTTTCCATTAGTTTATTTTTCCAATAATTTTATAATCCAATAGCGTTTTTCCTTAGTATTTGAAATAAAATGCCTTATTTTCCAATATTTTTTTAATCCAAAAGCAAATTTTTCAAAAAATCTAATTTCCAAAACATTTGAGACTCAAATGAATTTACTTCTAAATATATCCAAGTTATTATTTTTAATTAAAAATATTTATTAGTAGTAAAAATTAATAATGGAAAAATAAAATATGAGGAAAAGAAGTGTTAGTAGTGAAAATTAATAGTGAAAAAAATTAATATTAGATAAAAATGGAATAGAAAAAAATGAATATGAAAAAATAAATTGGAGAAAGGGACCCTCCCCCAAATGGTATATAACACAACACGCCACAGTTCTTACCAGAAGGAGAAGAGGTTCTGTATTGTCTTGAATGTTAGACCTCGATATGCATAAAAATAATAATTCTTAATCAGTATGTGATGTGGAAATTAAAATCATAAATTTGTTTTTTGAATATTTTCCTTGTAAAATCCAAACACATATTTATTCCAAATAGAAAAAAATAAGATTGACATAGTTATCGAAAGGTTAAATGTATAAAATGTACAATAATACACAGATAGCGTAATTTCAATCGTACAGCTCAATTGACAGCACATAAGTAGATAGAATGAAGAATTTTTCACAATATTTCATAATATGTTGTATCATACAGTGTCTTTCCATTATAAGTGTAAACGGAGGTATTTATTTTCTCATTCTATATTTCACTGAATACACAAATTAATCTTTTTTCAGATGGAACGCCCAAAGAAACAGGAAATAAAATAATACATAGGTAGGTTTATAATAACCTTGCTGAATACAAATTGAGTTTGGGAAGAAAGATCCTACACGTTCCATTAGCAAAAATCCAAGAGCCGATATTTTAATTAATTGTTTCTAGTTATGACTGTCAGTTGTACCAACTCAACTTAAATTGTAAACTTAGGATGAATTCTATTATAAATCTATAAATCTATAATAATGAAAAAAATCACATCAATATTTGTTGAAAGGTAGAACATATTTCATAGTAATAAGTTTCGTTGCAATTTGCAGATTTAAGGACTATAATGGATTTACATTGAATTCCATCGTTAGTATAAATAAATGCATATCGAATATTTGATAGCAACATCAATTATTCCATATGACATATAATTTCGATTTGCTTTTATTAATTTAAACCAAGTTTAAAATTAATTTTTTTTTATACAACTAGGCATTAGTAATTTAATATATGCGTAGATAGTTTCCAAAATATTTGTTTATAGTTTGTATATAAATGCATTTTACAGAGATGCAGCGACATTTGATCAAGAATATGGACTGGAAGGTAGAGAAGAATCCGTCAAATTAACACTCCTGAAAGGAATGCAACCAGGATCATTAGTTAGCTTCATCACAAGATCTGAGAACAAGGGAACTGTTGACATTTGTGATAATAACGACAGAATTCTGTTTCAAATGGATTTGAGGTATGATTAGAACTATACCGAGATTAATACTAAAAGCAAGTCATATAGTTATGTTTAACATGAGAAATAAGTTTGTATGCATTAGTTGACTCCCAAACTGTAGAAAAAATGCTTCACAGAAATCTTACTCTAAATCCGTTATTTCTTACTTATTTGATTAATTCCAGTAAATCCTAGATGAAAAATTTTGTGCAGCAGCTATTAGCTAATTCAATCAATTCTTTTCTGAAACATTTATAATTTCACTATTTTAATCATTCTTTAAATAAATATTTATTTCACAAATTTAAGGCCGGTGTCATTTATATTATTGAGGTGTCGGCAAGTTAACTGTTATTTTATTTGCAGCATTAATAAACAGGCCAGTAGTAAACGAAATAATTTACAGATTTCAGGATGACATTTTACATTTAACCAGTAAAGTAAAAGAAGAATCCGGAGAAAATTATCCAAACCCAGTAGTAAAATGTGCAAAGACTACTACAATAATAGTATACCAAGCAGATGGATACAGAATTTTCATCAATGACAAAACGGTGGCATTTTTCAAACACAGGACTGATACGCCCGTTAGTTACATAAACATTGATTATGACAAACTCTACAAATTATACTATTTAACAACGGACACAGTAAATAAATAGTTATGCTCGACGATCAATGTCCATGAGCGAATGGCAAGAGACTGCTTTATGTTTTAAGTATATTAATAATTATTATTCACGACCCAGTCAGAGAGTAAAAATGTCTTCCTCTAATCGAGAGATAAAAGTGATACTTATCATCCTAAGGAAGAATAGTTATTTACATAAGAGTCAGGAAAGTGGTACATTACTGAAAAGGAGCCATATTGAAATATTAGATACTCTGCACAGAGTATTTTACGGATCTGAGTCAAATACAGACGCTTAACTGAATCATGTATTAATTTTTTTTCTAAAACCTTTGATTATTATAAAAGTTAATTTTAAATTTAATAATTAAATCTGGTTTTCTATAAGTATCTAGTAGTGGGCTTCTCTTGTTTTGAAGGCGACAAAAAATATTAGTAAATAAATAAAAACCAATTACTGTCAGTTTTTCATTTAAAAATGTTTTCGTGACTAGTCAGGGAAATGCAACTTTCGCGTCGCATTTGATGCGCGAAAATAGAAGATACCCTTCGGTTTCAGAAAAAGTAAATTTGCCATATTTTGTTTAACTGGAAAACAACGGTATGATTGAGCATACTGATTGAACTTTAGTGACATCCAATTGACATCTACTAAAATAATTTAAAATCTTACTTAAATTTCTAATTTATTTCTAAAAATTTTACTTTCTGATAGGGTACTTCAAAAATTAAATATATAACTCGTGAAGAAAGTGACATTATTTCCTGAGGTGCTTTATATCCCAGTCTGCCTCACTCTCTTCCCTTAATATACAAGTAATTATTTCCAAATACTTTAAGTTATTGTCTAAGGAATAGATTCAAATCTAACAGCTGTGGCTGGAGTTCAAACATCATTAACCTCATTTCACTTCAAGTTTTTTTGTTAATATAGGATATGTAAATTTAATTAATATGTAAAATCTGTTAAAGATCTATTTGTTATAATACAATAAAATAATATTAATGTAATTATTGCTGTTTAAATTGTAGGATACATACAATAAAACTTGAACAAATAGGAGTAGGAAGGATAAAAATAATTACTCCTCTCTGGTTGGATTACTTGGCTTTTTGTAATTTCCAAATTTACGAAATTGTGAAAACAGACGAGGTTTCGGGACTAAGGGTTGGTCCCATTTTCAAGTCAACACCCGAGTCAAACCAATAATATTTATTGGTTTGACTCTGGTGTCGTCACCACCTTTATTTTAAAATGTTGTATTTGTTAAGATTATTTAAGTCTTTAATAATTTTTGATTATCTTTTCTTTGTAAAAAGTTTTAAATTGTTGTAAACTGTTATTTATAATAATTCCATTTATTGTTGACTTGAAAATGGGACCAACCCTTAGTCCTGAAACGTTGTCTGTTTTCACAATTTTGTGAATTTGGAAATTACAAAAAGCCAAGTAATCCAACCACAGAGGAGTAATTATTTTTATTCTTCCTACTCCTATTTGTTCAAGTAAATATCAACGCCTTAATAAAACGGAATCTCCATTTTGAGATTCTACAAATAACATACAATAAAACAACAATAATTTTATAAAACTAATTATTTCTTAAATCATTATCAACCACACTTATCTCTCAAATGCAGTTAAAAAAAAAGACAACAGAAAATCACTTACGGGAAATTAACATTGCTGTCAAAATTTAAACAGAACTTTTACTACGTTTAATAAATTTACTAGAACTGAAAAAAACACATAAACATACACTTAATATCCAAAACAGACTCTGAATTCTTTCTTTAACCTCTATTACAAATTCACGTCTGTATCGATATTTTTATATTATGTGATAAATGTAACATGTAAACATGGTAGAATGACGTCAGTCCAGATATACATGTATTCTGCCTTAAGTATGCATATTAGAAAAACAAGGGAATAACCGCATTCTGATAATTTGACATCACTTAATAAGTAAAACGTAATCTTTAAAACTATTTTGACCCCGCTAGTTCCGCTCGGGAATTTATGATTAATAAAACACATACGTAAATAGCTCCAAGTTAAATTCAAGGTTATATAACGAGAATCCCTGGTACGTAACTTCAGTTAAGCAAACACTTTCTTTGCGTTGATTTAGTTTCTTATTAGTCATCATGCCGAACATCGGAATATTTGTGTTGTTTGTGACTTCTCTGTACTATTGTGGAGCAGTAAAAGTAAAAGTAAATAACGGAATTATAGTTGATGTACCTACCCGTGTTGATCCAGATGATTCGAATTTAAGAAATATAAAAGTGACGTCACTAGATTTCGTGAAACCTACAGATTGGAAGGAATCTTTATACAGAATAGAAAATTTTAACGATCTTCAAAGAATTTCAATTGACAACAATGGATTAATTATTCTCCCAGCATTTGAAGATTTACCCGAGCTGAGAGAACTATCAATAAATCAAAATGGTATTAAAAAAGTATACACATCACAGTTCCATTTTACTAAACTGGCAAAAATTAGTTTAGCAAATAACTTAATTGATAAAATATCTATTAGTGCATTTAACAAAGAACTAAGTGAATTAAATGTCAAATGTAATGCATTAACTGAAGTTTCTTCGAGTTGGTTTGCAGATCCTACTAAGTTAAAGATTCTGGACGTATCAAACAACAAAATAAAAGCGATTAAAAAGAATTTATTTGGAAGATTCACAAAGTTAACACATTTAAACTTATCAGGTAACAAAATATCTAATATTGATCAGAATTCCTTCACATTCGAATCTATGCACAAACTGGATCTAAGCATGAATTTGATATCTGAACTTGACCCGACGATATTTTTTAAAACCTCAGTGGATATAAACACTTTAAACATTACTTATAACAAGCTAAATTTTCTAAGTAATAATTTTTTAAGTAAAATTTATGATCATTCAGAAACGAAAGAAATTTCTACATTTGGAAATCCATGGCAATGTTTTTGCTTAAGAAAGCTTGAGAACTTATTCATGGAAAACAACATCATTCAGAATGAACCTGAAGCTAGCTACGGAAATGCAAAATGTATTTTTTCTTTAATTTACCCAAAAACTTGTGAAGATGTGGTGGACACAGAACTGTATGAAACCTATTCCAAGTTTGTGATACGCAAAAAAACTTCTTGTTCGAAACCAGACAGTGTTGCATCTATCATACAATCATTGTAGTGCATATATTTAATAAATCGTTTTAAGTATAGTATAGACAAAATATATACAGATGTCTAACTAAATGTATTCAAATAACAGCATTTTTATCAATGAAATTTGTAGTTCTGGACGAGTCCGTATTGCAGCGCTAATGTCGATTTTGTTCATGGAATTAGCGCACTAATAGTTACAGAATTATAATTTCACAATATATAGATTATTTTCAAAGAAATTAATTCAAAATTCAAAAGAAATTATAAATAATATATCGTTCATGAACTAATAAGCGACATAGCATTGTTAACACAGACTCGTCTAGAACTATAAATATCATAGATGAAAAGTTCTACCATTTAAATACATTTAATTAGACGTCTGTATACATGTTGTCTGTAGTATAGTCCATAATATAATTCTGGCCAATCAGAATATCTTTACGTCATCATTTTGAACAACTTAACAAAGAAAGAACAAACGAAATAATTTGCTATAAAAACAATAATGCTAACTTTTACTATAAAATGTTTGACGTTACGAGGTTCTGAAATGGTTCCAATTGTAGATGTCCTTAAATTTATTTTTATAAAATAAATCTTTCATTTGTTCATGGTGCACAAATATCATATACATATTTATCTGTATATAGTTAATTATTATCATAAAATAGGTCAATATAAATAACAAGCTATTATTAGTGCTGTGACATCAACTAATATTGATAATGTATTTATTAATTATTTCATGAGAAATACATAGGATATATTTAAAACCTGTTTCTCACATAAAAATAATATAAGTATATGTAGTACTAAGAAGATTGTCACTTCAAGTACTACTGTCACATATTTTTATAGTACTATATTGCAAAATATTGGAGATATCACATTAGTACAGTTCTTCAAGGTCCGATCGAAAATACCTAATTATCTTGAATTCATTATAATTACTAAAATAAATATATCATAATGATTGTTTTAAAATAAGATCATTTCTAAGTCATTGTAAATTAAAAATCATTAATCATTATTCATCTCTATAATATAGTTTTACAAGTACAAATTACTGCATTATAAAAATTATTATCATTATATTAAATTGTAATAGAATTATATGTAACTAACGAATAAATTATGAAACTAACTTTAACTTTGACTTCTCTTCTCTTCTCTTTGACTCGTACATGAAAATAACATAATTTGTCGGATTGATTAAAATTGAATTAGAATCAGTTTTTCTTCGAATGCATTTTTTAGTGTCAAGGTAATTTATATTTTATAATTCATTAATGATCATCAAGATTTCATTTAAATAGCAAATATTATGTTTCATCTATCCTGATCTTATTGTAAATGTCTATTAGTTTTGAGGCGCAATTTAATTGGCAATATCTTCAGACTGTAATAATTCATCCAATATAAAAGTAATAGTTAAATTAGATATTAAGTTATCTGACATTTTCTTTATCATTAAACCATAACAAGGAAAACTGTAGTTTTTATCAGAATAAACAGACCTGTATTTCTATTCAAACTTTTTAAATTTCTACTCCCTAAGTCAGACAAAATTAAAACAAATTTAATTCTTCTAAGGTAGTACAAGCGTGAAAAAAAATTTTGCAGATCCGAATGAAATTTGGCGCACGTAAACATTGGATAGTCATACGCATCCTGTTAAAATATGAAACACATTCATCGTCTGTGAACAAATATATTCGCTTGTAAAGTTGAGTTCTTATACACGGGGCTTATGGCGATCATCACTCAGAATCGCACATATTTGGTTTGTGTGCCTCTAAAATTGTGCAGTTTCCTTTGAAAAACTAGTATGATGTTCTAGAACTATCCATGTATATTGTATCAGAAGGAGAAAGTTTTTATCATTTAATAATGGATACATAGCCATGCAAAGTCTTGTTTTGATCGAGAAATTAAGAATCCCAATTTATAATGGCAACACCACACGGTGGTATGGTATTTGAAAATTCACTAGACCAACAACCTGTTAACAATTCATGGTATTCAAATCATAATAGGTATAAAACACTTATTTTATTCAATTTTTATATTTTTTTGAGCGTCAGTTTCGCCACTCGACAACCAAGATAAAATTGTTCAGGTTACAATTGAGTTAGAAATTGGTTCAGTCCGGCCCAGTTTATGAATTTACCGCAAAGATAAAAATAAACTTCTTGCTTATACAGTTCATTTTAAACATCATCATGAACGTGAATACTTTTGTATTCCTTGTGATTTTTATTTGTTTCTGTGAATCTATAAAAGTAAAAATTAATAACGCCTATATAAGAGAAACAAGAGGTAATGTCGATGGAAGAGATTTAAAGGACATAGTGGTAACCTCTCTTGATTTTATTAACTATTCTTTGAAGAAGTCTCTTTTTATATCAGTGGAAAACTTTGATAAAGTGACACGAATTTCAATTAATGACAACTATTTATCATCTGTACCAATTTTATTCAATTTACCGCAACTGGAAGAATTATCTTTAAATCAAAATGAAATTACCAGTATATATAAAGGAGTATTTCTAAATTTGAAACTTATAAGAATAAGTGTCGAAAATAACTTTATTGAAGTAATAAGTGACAGTGCCTTTAATAAAGAATTAACAGAGTTAACATTGAGTTGCAACGATTTATCTGAAGTGTCCTCCAACTGGTTTGAAAATCCTGAAAATTTACTGAAGTTGAAAATAGCTCACAACAAAATATCATCAATAGACATGGAATTGTTTAAACGATTCTCAAATTTAATTCATTTAGATCTGGCGGATAATGAAATATCTACGATTGATCATTCATCCTTTACATTTAAAACCATAAACATACTGGATTTGAGTAAAAATTTAATTGCTGACCTACCTCCTGATGTATTTTCTCAGTCTTCATTACAAATAGAAAAACTGGACATAAGTTTCAATCAACTGAATTATTTATCAGAAGATTTCTTCCGTAAACTATATGAAAGTCCTAAATCTTACAATTTATTCAATTATTTTGCTCCTACTACCACAATAAATACAAGTATTAAAAAATATATGTCAATCTTTGGAAATTCTTGGGCTTGTCCATGTTTAAAAAAACTTGAGAAATTCTTACGGAAGTACAAGGTTCAAGAGGATGTGCCCTATGAGCAAGTCTTTGCTTTACAAGGTCAAGCAGTGTGTGTAGTGTCTCTTAGTTATCCCTCGACATGTGTCGAAGTATCCGATCCCGAACTCTTTGATACGTATTCTAAATCTCTTAAGCAATATGAACACATTTGTTCTAGAACAAAATCAAATGTTGATCTCCTTCCTAATCCCCCTATTCAACCTAGTTTTGGAAGAAGAAGTAAGTTTTTCAGAAAACAATCAGTTTTGTCATGAGTGATATGTTACAGGAAGACTAAATTACGAATATTTGTACCTAATTTATATAAAATGGTAATATTTACTATTTTAAATACATTTTGTATATGTGTGAAACAATTGATTAACATTAATTACATAATTATAAGGTCAAATTCATAGCCCTGACTCACCCTCATTTCATTCTCACCTCATACTCGCAACCGAAGTAACTAAGGCAACTGACTCAAATTCAGCAAATATTTGAGTTTGTTGCTTTAAGGCCAAATTCATAGTCGTGACTCACCCTCACCTTATCCTCACCTCACACTCAAAGTCGAAGTAACTAAGGCAACTAACTCAAATTGTACACATTTTTGAGTTAGTTGCCTTAGTTACTTCGTCTTTGAGCGTAAGTTAAGAATGAAGTGAGGATGAATCACGACTATGAATTTGGCCCTTAGTTACTTCGACTTTGAGTGTGAAGTGAGGATGAGGTGAGGGTGTCACGACTGTGAATTTGACCCTTATGCTGGGTTGCATGAAAGTTTTATCGGTTCATTAGCAACTAACGGTTCAATAAATTTCAGAAAATCGCTATTGATTCTGTTGCTAGATAAACAGTTCTTTAACTAAAGACCTCTTTATTTTTTTCTTGCAACCCACCATGAGTATTTTTAAATTTTTTAAATATGTCAGAGTTTTGATTTTAGTACTTTTATGTAAAATGCTGTTTATAATACTGTTTTTCATTCATCTTATACAGGCTGGTTGCAAAATATGAAAGTTATACATTGTTAAATTCAGAAAATTATTACCTTTTTAAAAATATCAAAGTAATATAAGAAACTATTTAAAAATAATAATTTAAAAAATTATCCAATAAAAAGGCCTAACTAAAAAATATAATTTTCTATGCTCTAATATGGAATATATAATACTGTATTAGTTTACGAAATATTATGAAGTTAAAGTATAAAATATTTAATGCTTTATTTTAATTATTTATCTAAATGGGATTGCAATGTTTTTATAAAGTTTGTAATTACGTTAGCAATTAAGCATTAAATAAAAACGAAAGTAATTTTAATTACATCTACACTGCAATAAGTAATAATTTACATATCTGCCTAAAAATTGTATTACTTCTAATGTTAATAGTATTTAATAAGACTTTAAGTAAAGTATTTTAAGAATATACTCGCAATTTGTTTTTATGTTAATGTTTGACCTTAATCTCAACCACAGTACTGGGAATTACTCGTTAAAAAGAAAATCAACTACACATACAGAGTAGTACTCAATAATTTTAATTATTTCTAAATAATTTATAATTATATTTTGGTACCTACATGGTATAAGTTTAAAAAAAATAATTTTGCAAAAACCAAATTATATATTCTAATTAATTTGTATTTAACCATCAAATCAGAATAAAAATGGAAGTAAAATAGTAAATTAACATCAAAATAAATTCAAGTACGTCTCTGTTTATTTGATTAAGGTACACATTAAACAATTTTCTAGTTCTTTACAACTACAGTCAGCGTCAACAGACAAAATGAAATTAAACGCAAGTGCAATTCTACTGTATTTCATAGTGTCTGTGTGTGAAGTTTCTGCAGTAATAAGAGTCAAAGTAAATAATGCTTTCATAACGGAAGCCAGCGACGGATTAAACGGAAGGTATTTAAAAGATGTAGAAGTAACATCTTTGAATTTTCTACCAAATTCAAATACGATTCATTTTGTGATCAATTTCGTTGCACTACTCCACCTGTCGATAGAAAACAATAGTTTAACTTATATTCCTGAGCTGGAAAACCTAAGTAATGTGCAAGATATATCACTACAAAATAATAAAATATCTTCAGTGAAATCTACTAGTTTTATGTCTGTAAAACCAAGTGAAATAAATTTAGCTAAAAATGAAATAGCTAAAATTGAAGATAAATCGTTCAATGAAAAATTAAGAGTGTTAATTTTAAGTTGTAATGAGTTAAATATTGTGAATTCTGCTTGGTTTGAAAAGCCAGAACTTCTTGAAAATTTGGATATATCAAACAACAAAATATCAACAATTAGAAGAGAATTTTTGAGGAACTTCAAATTCAAATATTTAAATTTATCAGGAAATCAAATAACAACAATAGAACCAAGTTCTTTCACCAACAGAGAAATAGAAGTATTGAACTTACGTTATAATTTGCTTTCCGAGTTGAATCCAAATATATTTTCCTGGCCAAATGTGCATATTCGCCGAATGTATATCGATTATAATAAATTGAATTATTTATCGCGTGATTTGATGAATAAGCTCCACGGATTTGACGTTTTACATTTAATTAACGTAGTGAGAACAGCTGTTGGTGATTTGAAAGCCATGTCAATTGATGGAAATCCTTGGGAATGCAAATGTCTAAGGAAACTTGAAAGATTGCTTCAAGAATATAAAGTTGCTAGACATGTGATAAAACCTGATAACGATGAACCAAAGTGTGTGTTTTCGAAACGTAAAACAGAGATTTGTGTTGAGGCTGTGGATCCTGAACTTTATGAAACTTTTTCGAAAGCTGTGCCAAGAGCAGAATTTAATTGTAAGGGTTAATTTTTTGTTAATTATGTGGTGTAGTCAAAAAGACTGGAATTAAATTATGTGTCCTTTATTCTCGTTTGAATCTACTTAAATGTTAAGTCTGACTTAAAAAAATAAAAGCAAATCGAAATAAAATGTCATATAAACTATTTGAAATTGCTGTCAAATATTTGATGCGATATTTGTCCGGCAGTACGGTGGGGTGGATAGCGTTACGGAATTCGAATCCGGAGATCCCGAGTTCGAATCCCATCAAGCTAGAAATTATAAGAACCACTCTGCGGCTCGGTGAGTCTGGACCCTGTACTGTAATTGGGATTCAATTCCTGTTTACAGAGTAAAAAATAAATAAATAAATAAATATTGTCAGTTGTCAAAGTTCAATTTAAGTTTCGTTCGGATAAACGGACATAAGAAATTATTTTCTTGAAAAATATTGGAAATACATTTATTTTGTTAATAATATTTTAAATGATTCATTTTGATACAAGTTCATTCATAAACTAGGGAAATTCCGTAATTGCTCATTGTCGTAGTCATTAAATTTCAAATGTCACCGAGATAAATAAATTGAATAATTAAATTACTCGTAAAACAATTATTGTTATGTCATTTAGAAAAAACATATGTCATATTTTAATTTGAGGTGAATAAGCATGCCTTTAAATATAGATAAGTTATAGGTACTCCATATAATAATGTATTCAAAGGAAAATAAATACAAAATTCAAATGTTGAATTTAAATTTTTCTCTTCAGTCAACTTGTTACACACAGCTGCATTAAGTTATATCAATCAGGGGCTAGAGCGCACTATATTATACACTGTCCTCAAAAGAGGGAAATAAGTTTTTAACCTCTATAGCTTGCCTGATTACTTTATAGTAAAATGTTTCAAATAATTTTGTAAAGAACTAAATTCTGCATCTAACTCAAATAACATAATTCATTTTACTTATTTCATTACAGCTAAATTTAATTTGAAAAATTGACAAAAACTGCAATTATTTACATAGGCATGAAACTGGAACAAATGCATAACGTTTAATTGTTACAAACATATTTTAAACTTAATTTTAACAGTAACTAAATAAGTAAAACATAAAATCTAGAGTGACTTAGACATAGATTTTAATTCATTGAAACCTTTTTCCTATAACGTAGTCAGCAAAATAATAGTAAATACAAATTTGTTTACTATGGTTTTTCGCTTATAACACAGTTTTCGTGGGACAACTATACATATAGTTACTTCCTCATAAATCAAGATCTACCTAGAAGCTGTGTAATATTTCTTAATTTTGGTGACCACGTTTTAAATGAAAAGTATCTTTTAACGACAAGTTTTTGTGGCAGAAACACATTTTCTGCTTTCGCTTTCCCTCGCAAGGACACATATACAAGTAATACTGGATAATTAATCATTAATTAATTAAAAATATGTACGAGTATTTTAGATTTTTTTATTAGGTACAAAGTTTTAGAGAACAGGATTGAAAGTAGTTGAAAAAGTTGTTATTAAAATAAAACGACAACTCAATTTTTGTAGAAATTGTGTCAAATATTATCTTTCATGCAGATTCACAAAAAGAAAGAAATTTGACGTTAACTAACGCAAAAAAATATTTTTATTATCTTAACACTTGTTACTATAATTACCACTTAATTTAAAGGATTAGAAAGGAATTAAAATTGGAACTAATCTGTTTTATGAATATGTCTATTTATGTGTATTATCAGTGACTAAACTAACGTATAACATAGATCAACAATACTATCACCACACCATAACTATAATCAGAAATAGGTACGTATCTATTTATTTTCATACTCTGTTTTTTACTTCATTTCATATATTCCATATCAACTATTTATCTACACGATAATTACATTTTTAGTGTTAATATACATGGGGTAAACATGAAGCTAACAGATCGATAACAAAGTTACAATTCCTTACATCAAAGACTCAAACATATCCACCATAATTACCAAGGGGAAAACTTCATTTACGTAACATTACACTCAAAATGAAACAATATTATCGTAACTGTACCAGATACGAGTACCTACGAAGCACACATCCATATCAGTATTATAGTATCATGTTGACTTGTTTGCTAATATTTCACGGGCGATTTGTAACTGTAGTGCACGCACAATACGAAGAGATCCGGGGTTGTTCATCGCCCCATGTTCCACTGTTTGCCGAACATCTTACAAAGGTCCGCAATTATACCTCACATACAATGCTTGTTCGTTATGAACATATTTTTCCTGTGTTTACTTATATTTCTTTTTTACTAGGATTTATATTACGGATGCATTTTGTTGCGATTTAAAAATTGAGTTGTGATGAATTGTTTATTTGCATTTAGGAGGTGCATTTTGGTCCGGGATGGACTGGCAGGTAAGAATTAAATATAGAAATATAGTAAGTACAAATATGAAACATTTAGTATACAATGGAATGAAATAAATTACTAGATTAATAATAACAATAAGGGTATTAAATCGGGCTATATATTTTACTTTCCTGGGCTACTAAGACTTTATTATATGTATTTAAAATAAAGCCTGGTGACATACATTTTAGACTATTTTCTGTGTTTAGATTTTTAGTGCTTTTATCAACGGAATTTATGCAATGACGTCAATTTTCTTTTCTATTACTTGCGCATCTTATTTCTGTCTATTGTAAGAATTGTATTATTGTTTGATTTCGTTAAAAATGCAGTGTTAGAATCACTGGAACTATATTTTCATAATTGAGATTGGACTGATTAAACGTCAAAACAGACAGTTTTAAACGCTAAAAATTAATATGAAATTTGTAATTTTGAACTCTTTTTACTTTCTTATACACTGCAGTATAAGGAAGTATTGGAATCGTGAAAAAAATCGTTGACGAGATTTTCGCGGAAATACGTGTTTTAAGGTCCACTGAATCCGTTTTGATCATTTTCTCAATGATGTCTGTGTGTGTGTGGATGGATGGATGGATGGATGGATGGATGGATGTGTGTCCGTGTGTGCAATATCTCATGAACGAGATAAGATTTGTTAACGAAACTTAATAATTATAAGTTTAATGAAAATACGAACAGCTGAGTTGATTTTGAATGAAATTGAATAGCCGGAAGCGGATACACAAAACAATCAATTCCATTTATTTCAAAAATGGAATCAGTTACGAAAAAAAGTTTCAAATAAAAGATGTTAGCAAAAATATAAAATGTTATTTGCAATTTTTCTGTATATGCGTCTAATTTTGAGAAAAACTAATTTTTATATTTAATAATATATTTCAATAATCATAGTAGCAAAAACACAAAAACCATAAATTTTAATTTTTGCTTTATCTAGTTATCTATGTCTTCTTTCGGAAAGAAACTAAATTATATGTTTAATAACATATATTCTAAATATTATATATGCTGCGTATAAGAAAGTCATGTGGTGCCCACACCAGATTTTTTGTCTATGTTGGCAGTATTAAAATGCAAAATGCGTAGGACATGTTTTTTAAAACGAAGAAAGTATAAAAAAATACCTATTTTGAGTCATTAGTTTGGATTCAAATTTCGTGGAATTGCTTACTGTAATTAACAAACAACTTATAAATTTTCCAAATTCATTACCACAATTTTAAAAATTATATTATAGAAATATTAACATAAACATCGGGAACCTGACAATTGGAATTTGTAAATAAGAATGCGAATCTAGTGGCAAAATTTGTAACTAAGACAAAGGAGCACTTTCGTGAGATTTATATGCTGTTACTTAGGACGCTACTGTTTCAATATTGTTTGCGTAGTTATTTAAAACATTAGTGCAATAGATAGGTTTTTATTTAACTCGCTTAATATTCGAATTAGATAGATTCGATTATATATGTATACCAAAATTCTATTTTACATTTCAATTGTGCAAATTAAATTCAATAATAGCACTAAAATTCTAAATACTATCATAGAATTACCTTCAAATATTTCACTGAAATCGCCACATAATAAAATTAGTTATATTCTATAATATCATCTATTAATGCCGTTTTGTATTTAATTCGCCACAAATTCAATGTAAATACGCTTAATCCTCAACCTGTGAGTTTTCATCAATACTGATATTGATATAACGTCAATGGATTTCTCATTACATGAGCGCTTTTCGTTACCCCTTCTCCTTCTCCTCCCGCTTATAACTGTAGAGTAGCCGCGATATTAATTCTGATCTCCAGCAGACGATAATGAAATTGTATTTTCGGAAACTTTTCTAAACGGAACTAATCAACTGGATATTAAGTTTCTGTTTGAATGAAAAATCCTAATTACTAGTTTTTTGCTAAATGAAAAACTTCCGCTTGGTTAACTTTTACATTTTAGTTTTAAAAGTACATTTAAGCAAAGTTTAATGGGCTTCGATACATATTCCTGTCAAACGAATTTTAATGTGTTTTTAATGTTAAATGGTACATTGACTTGGTGTTTAATGAAATATGAAGTAAAATTTGCAGAATATTCATAAATATTCCACTAAAACAGAATATAATGACTTGCTTGTGATGAACTGGAGTTCTGCCAGATTTATTTTAAAAAAATAGATTAAATTCAGTGTTGTTCCAAGGGCAAAAGAAATTGTACTAACTTCTTCGGGAAATTTGTACTAAAATAGACGCAATTGTACTAAATTCAGAAAATGGCGGCGAAGCATAATATATGAATAAAATGTTATTGAAAATAACTTATTGTTAAACAAAACATTGAATAGGTAATAGAAATTATTATTTTTTTATTATATTTACAATCTCAATTCTCATACACAACACAAACATACGGCGACTTACGACGGCGGGTAAAGGTAAATGTCTGTCAAATCAATTTCAACATTGCCAACATTACTCAACTACACCATTGCTACCAATCATTACAACTAAAAATTTTAAAAATCTCAGTTTCAGAAAAAAAAATAGGTTTTTTTTTCAAATATTTTTTCTTGTATAAATAACAAAATAGTACTAGATTTTGAAAAAGGGGTGCTGATGTACTAAAACGTTATTCATTGTACTAAATCTAGTACAATAGTGTATCTAGGAACAACACTGATTAAATTACATTTGTTTTACAAACAATTATATCAAAATATAAGTGATCTAGATCCCATTAATGTATTTTTCCGTTGAACGTTCATTAATAGGTTTCATTAATGTATACATAATCATACATTAATGACTCCTATATATGCATGATTTTTTATTAATAAACTATTTTTTTGGATGCATACAATATACGTAATATAGCATATATTGGCTAACACTAAGTTGTAGCAAAATGCTAAACACAATTAAACAAAATGATTTTAATACTTCTAGCTCATTCCTATAAAATGAATATAAAAGTCGAAACATTATTTTAAGGACGAAAAAACCGCCGGTGCTAACTAATACAGGGTGATCAAAAGGAATTGTTATAGTTGGCAATACAATTCCAGAGATCTTTTTATTCCACAGTTGGCACAACGTCAGATAAAGGCGGAAATGCTATTTGACATTTGTAATAAATACAAATAGGTTATGTCAGGAGTCTGACAACTAATATAATTTTGACTTTTTAAGTAATGGAAATACTTTAGAAATAAATGTAATAATAAATATACTCAAATTTAAATTTTAAATGTCCCTGTCAACAACAGGAAATGAATTTATGTATCAGGCGTACCAATTTCAAGTAGTTTTTTTACTGTCAACTGTAATAATTCCTTTTGATCACTCTGTATATAAGAAATACTAATTACCAAACCAGGGGTACTAAAAATGTGGCAAAAGACCCTTAATTTTGCTAATTTTGAAAATAATCTTTGTGTTCTATCTCTCTATTCTATATAATATGTTTCCTCAATTTTTTTCAAAGTACAAAAACACCTTAAATAATTATCTAGTTTATGAAACAATATAACATAAATTTCACTAATTAATAGCACCAAGTAACTGAAACTAAATTAATTCCAAAGTTTCATATCCAACCTCGAATAGTATCATATATCTCACACGAGATCTCGTGCGATAAAAGGGTATCGTGAACAGTGCACACACTGACACACTGTTTGTTATCCGGAGCGTTATTCGTTTGTTCTCTTCCGTAGCCCTTCAACTGTCTGTTCGAATCATCGTCACAACCAACTCGATGTTTACCCACCATTATTAGCCGATCGCTTTGTTACCGTGCAACGCACTACATTGTATCAGGGAAGACCCTGATTCGCACAAGGCATTGTGGGTGATTCCACCTTTTTATTTTTACTTATTTGTGAATTACTTTGTCGTGAAGGGATGCTGTTTTGTTTAGACTGGTGTGTGATTCGAATTGATGATTCAACAAATGAGAATCAGAGGATGTTTCGATGGTTACTTTGTGTTCATTCAATTAGTTGTCAATGTTTCATTTAGTGTTTATTTTTATAAATATATAAAAGACCGAGGTTCGTTCGAGAAATAACGGGAAATGAAAAGTGTAAAATAAAAAAATTCCAATGGATTAAAGCGAGGTAAAGTTTGCGTTTCTTAATTAACAAACAAGAGGTCGTTCGTTCTACTCTCACTGACTTAAACTTATATAAAAAATACGACTGTGTCTGAATAATTCGGATTCCATTATAAGCTGTTGGTTCCCTTTACTGTAATTGGGATTAAGTTCATATTGTGCAGAATAACATAAATAAATAAATAAATATATCATCACGCCTTCTACCTATTACTGAGTGTGGCACTCTGCCGAAGCAGATCTCGGTAAGTGATATATTTTGCGCGTGAAGTGCGGTTACCAGTCATCAAATCACGGCCTTCAAAGATGTTAGTGGGGGAGGAGCCACAGGGGTAGTTTTTGAAATTATGAAAATTGTTTGTCGCCTGTGGGAATCGAATCTAGGGTACCAGGGTTCTCAGGATCCACAGGCCGACTTCATTCCACTGAGCTAGCCACCCCATAAAAAAATAAATAAATCATCAATAGTTATCTGCTTGACGCAGATCGTACATGTCTTTATCAACTTCTTCTAATCATAGAATAGTAGGAATTGAAAAAGACATGTAGGATTCTTCTCTTTTTTTCTCCTCCTGCCTCTTTATCTTCTCTTTCTACTGTCCCTTCTATTACATTCGTCATTAGCGTATCTTTCTCAACGCATGTCCCAACCACATTATCGTCCTTTTCAAATTAGTCTCATTTAATGTCCTTTTTTCTTCCACTATTTAAAACATTTGTTCATTACTAACTCTATCAAACCATATAATACCAAGCATTCTCCTCCATACCCACATTTTCAGGGCATCAATCTTTTTCCCATATTTTATTTTTCGTCAAATTACATTGCACTATAGTATTCACATGCTTATATTTTAGAAACTAAATTTGCATGATTTTTTTCAAATAAGTGAATAGTTCGTTCCACGAATTTTAATTTTCATATCGTCAGCTATTTCTAATAAATGGAACAATATTCTTAAACGAACGAAAGTAGTCCAAAGAAGGCATTGTGTCGTAAACAAAAGATACACAGATTTACTCAAACGATAACAGATTTCTCCAGATTATCATACCACACAAAACAAAATCCAAACACCTTCGGGCAAAATGACATCAAACATAACCTAAAATAAAAATCCTTTAAACCTGAAACCCGTAATGCAAATCGAACAATTCCAATCCTTTACAACAAACCTCAGTCCACAATCCAAACACAAACTCTCATAGAAACGCGTTTAATTCACGAACCGCATGTAAACAGTGACAACTCGAATTTCTTACGCCGCTGGCGAAACTAGTGGCTAAGCGAGGTATTAAGATGTGTTTACTTTCACTGGTGACAGTGACAGCCCTCAGGCGAAGGTGTTGCAAACTGACTGACATTTTGTTAGGTTAGGTTTCATTGCCTGTTGTGTTATGTTGTCGTTTATTGTGTTTGTGATTGGATTAAAGGATCAACGGAATGTTTGGGACAGGAAACAGGAACGTATTTTGTAGTTCGTGATTGTTGAGTAAATAGCAGCTAATCAGATTTATACACTGATCGTTCAAGTCGTTTCTAACTTCAATGTCTCAAGATTCTTGTTCTTGAAATTTGATCTAGCCTATTGTGTAATTTCGAAATGATATTACTACTTGATTCAAAAGTGTAAGAAAAGTAGTTACATCTATTGTATTTCTTTGTAATTCAGAGCAATTTTTAATTTAACATTTAAACAGATAGCTACCTAATTTTTAACATTATTTAAATATTTAATACCACCTTCACATATACGAGCCCGGTCCCATTTCAGTTGGCCCAATTTTATTTTTTCGTTTGATGTTATATTTCACAATTTTATTTCTCGTGTACTATGCAAAAAAATTAAATGAAATTTTAATGAGACATATACTAGTATGTTGTTAATACACAGGTAAAATTTTAAGTCAATCGATACATACATCTAGAAATGACAGCCATTGAAAGAGGAAGTAAACATTTCTGTTTTCACTAAAAAAAAAAATGTTTTATTAAAAAACTATAAAATAATAAAGTTTGTTTAAAATAATAAACTTCAATTTCATCCGGCAAACTGCCCACAAGATAATAATCATGATAGTTCATTTGTGTGTTGATTTAGTTTATGCGAAGAAAAAAAAATTAGAGTTATACTGCTACATATTTTGTGTTTAAGGTATATTTGATGTTAAATTTAGTTAAAAATGTTGAAAATGAATTGTAGAATTTAGTAAATGTAAGATATCTGGGTTCTTAGTATTATTTAAATTTTTAAGGAAAAAATTAAATTTGGGCCAACTGAAGCGGGAACGGGCTCGTATTTTGTTACATCCAAATAACAAAATCAATGAAGTTAAATTAAGTTATTTACCTAAACAAGAACAAATCCACCCCTAGTAACATCAAGGCACACCACAACTCACAACGACGCAAGTGCGTCGCGTGAGATAAACAAACAGATTACCCGGGACATCGGAGTAGCCTTGACGGTACCCACAACCCAACCCAGCCCTCTGTGTCTCCACAAGGTGAAACAATGGTCAACGTAGAGTAAAGAGAGAGAGAGAGACTAACCTCGGACTCGCTGAGAGTCGGAGCGGTTAACGTGATTTGATCGCATCGCGCAGCTATTTTTACGCACCGATAAATGTAATGCAATAAACGACAGTTTGATGGTGTCGTTTTCATGAAACGGTTAAACTTGGTTTCGATTTGTGGTATTTTTATACTGCGGAAAGAAATGTGGACACAATGAAATTTCTGCCAATTTTGGGATTTATTTATAGGTTTGCTGTTGTATTACACTGTAACTGGAATTTAATTGTATTTTTGATAACTTGTACGATATATTGTTCGTTTGGAAAGATATCTAAAGGTATATTCGTGCTGTAAACCAAGGAAACGGTTACAATATAATGAGTGTTCAATGAATCTTGTCATCCTGGGTGGCTATGGGATGTGAAATGCATGTCTGTATTTTATTCATTCAATTGAACCTTAAACTTCATAATTTATTTGACATAAATTAAAGTAAAACAATAATTTATTTTTGAACTTTTTTACAGTAAAATGATTACCCAGGAACAAGAAAATTTATAGTGAAGTCTTATTTTCACAATATTCAGCAAAATGAAATTGCACTTTCCTCATTTTTAATGACGTTTAACATTTTATTTAAGTTTAAATTGTATAAATAATGTACAGACATATGTTTCACAGCCTATAGCCACGCAGGATGACAAGACTTATTGGATATACTATATATATATGCCATTTGTATTAGATTTAACTTACACTTATTGAACCAGATCACTTATTTATTTTACTAGATTACTTCGCTCACTTTATTTTCAATACTAGAGTTACTCATTTGGATTTATCTTACAATAATACACGCAATAAGTGCAATAGTTTGCTTAATTCAGTTTATTTAGTCATGTTGTCTAATTTATTTAAATTAATTTAAGTGAACCAAGTGGCAAATGGAATACAGCTTTTATCTAACATTTATGCCCGCGAGCCTTCCAAGCGACTTTTCATTTAGTACTAAATTTAATAGGAATTATAAAACTAAAACAATTGCCGGTATCTTTAAAACCCCAAACACGATAACGTAACGAAAACTTTTAAGAAAACATTACCAATCAAATATATACTGTATGCGAGTCCTTCAAAAGACCTTTCTTTAATATCAAACACGATAGATTTGAAACACTTTTATTAAAAAATTGCCAATAGAAAAATATTCAATTTTGTACGCGAGTCTTTCAATAGATTTTTCATATGATACCAAATATAGTGTCCAATAAATAATAATAATAATAAAAAAAACTGATAAAGTAATCAAACAAAAACAAAATTCCTTTAAGTACAATAAAAACAATACTCTTCTTTTCCTACTTCAGATTCATTCTCCACCAATCATTTTCCAAATATTCACATCGCAATTAAAATAGCACACAGTAAAAATAAATTTCCCTCTAGTTGACTCCCGAACAATACCTCTAACTCAATAAAACGCAACAATATATCAGCATATTGAATTAATTTGGCCACAATACGCATTATTATGTATGTGCAATGAGAGAGCGGCACAAGAACGGGAACCGAACGAACAGCAAAGAAGCGAGGGTCTTCTCCGACGGCTCGGTTGCCACCACCGGTTCACGTTCACTATTGTGATTTTTGTAATTGAGTTTGATGTGAAACCCTACTATGTTAGCAGGGATGAAAGAGTGTTTTGCAGTATGTGTGTGGTTAGTTTAAATACGCATGGAATACTCTTTCTGTTGTATGGGTCCTTGATAATAGCGCGTGATGACATTTAAATTAAATTAATAATGAAATAAATATTGTTTCATTCTGCAAATTTTATTTTATAAAACTAACAAGAACCTTTAAATTGATCTTAATTTTGAGATCTTTTTTAAAGCAGGAAATTTTATTTAGACCGACTGCTAATAAAGAAAGTATTTATTTAGATGCATAGGTTTCAATTCACTTTAGTTTCTGTTTAAAATAATATGAAACTAGATATGAAATTGGGAATTTCACTATTTAATTCCTCATATATTTCTATATAATTAGGCATATTTTGATCCTCAATATATATTACTTTAATCGCTGAAGTCATAATAGCAAAAATTTCGTTGAATGAAAATGCCAATTTTTTGGTTGAGCAAGTTCGAAAAACGAAAAATTTTAAAATATGTTTCTATATAAACCAGACTACGAGAAATTGAATGCCGTTGAACGCATCTTCATATCTTTTTTAGTTTACAAGTTACAGCGATTTTTGACGTTTTTAAAATCTCAACTTTTAAGGCCCATATCTCGAAAACTAAAAGAGATAATGAAATTCTGTTTGAATGAGCGTATTACTCGGGCTCTAATTAACTTATTTAGAAATTTTGAAAATTTTACAATTTTTCTTAAAATTTTAATTTTTCAATATTTCAAAAATATAAAAAGATACTGAAAATCTGTGACCACCAGTGAATTCCTCTCGTAAAAGTACATAGATATGCAAAATTTGAGATAAAAATTCGCACAGATAAAGTTTTTATTACAAAAAAACGAAAAATCACTGATTTTTAATTATTTTTGAAGGGATACCCCTTAAGATTTTTACGAATTTTGGCCATTTTTAGTTTTTTTGTTCTAAAAATTGTATCCATAGAGAAAAAATTCTCTAATTTTGCATATCTACGTACTTTTACGAGGGGAATTCACTGGTTTTCACAGAATTTCATTATCTCGTCAAGTTTTTAAAATATGGACAAAAGAAAATTTTCAAAAAATAGTAAAATTTTCAAAATTTTCAAAATTTCACTATAAGTTAATTGGTGCACGAGAAATACACTCGTTCAAACCGCATTTCAATATCTCCTCTAGTTTTCGAGATACGGGCCTTCAAAGTTACGATTTTTAAAAAGTAACAAATTCGCTGTATCTTGAAAACTAAAAAAGATATGAAGATGCGCTCAACGGAATTCGATTTCTCGTAGTCTTATTTATATAGAAACATATTTTAATTTTTTTCTTTTAAACTGGTTCAATCAAAAAATTTGCATTATATATCATCACGCCTTCTACCCATTACTGGGTGTAGCACTCTGCCGAAGCAGATCTCGGTAAGTGATATAATTTGCGCGTGAAGTGCGGTTACCAGTCGTCAAATCACGGCCCCCAAAGATGTTAGTGGTGGAGGAGCCACTGGGGTAGCTTTTGAAATGATGAAAATTATTTGTCGCCTGTGGGAATCGAACCAGGGTTCACAGGATCCACAGGCCGACTTCATACCACTGTGCTAGCCACCCCATATAAAATAAATAATAATAATTATAATATAATATAAATTCGCATTATCATTTACAGATTTTTTCGATCATTATCAAGTATGAAATTATAGGTTGCGTAAAATAGATTATTGAATATATAACACAAACGTTAAAAAAATGTCTTTTTGTTGCTTATAGGTACACTATGGTGATAAAATATTTGTACGGATATGAACAATTTTAAATAACTCTGTAGAGTTGAGTAAATCTTATAAATAAAATTATAACTGTGTTTTAGAAAATTTAGTTTTGATAATTTTATATACCAAAATTTAGATTATACAAATATATTATTTAAAGAGAAGCAACATAAATTATTTTCAATATTTTAAAATTAGATTAGTAATTTCTCAAGTTTCTAATTCTGAATATTTTAGTTTTGTTTTTACGAATAACTATAAATTAAACCCTATAGATTCGATAATAACATCTGGTATATAGTTTATTTTTTATCTATATTAGTTTCAAATACCTATTTTCCTTTATTAAAATATTATTTTATATTTTCAGTAAATTTCAATATGTTTTTAAAACATATAGAAGCCCTGCAAATGGCCGCCATAAATTTGCCTCACAGACGCCAATATATACAAGCAAACTAGCTATCCAGTGTTTATATACAATCATTGGATGTTCCACATAAAATTGTAAAAAGTAATAACAATTAATTATTATAATAATAAGATATAATAATTTTCATTTAGTCTTAAAACATTTTAAATTTGTTTTTATTATTTCACGGCCTCCTCAACAACACTAACGGCTCCGAGGAGGCAGTGAACCACAGGTCGAGAAGAGCTGCATTAATCAATTGAGCTAGAAATTTCGATGAAGTTGGCATGATTTTTCGTGCACCTGTGTGCGAATCAGCGTATTCAGAAAGTAAACGGTTCGTGGATCACGCGTAATATATCTACAAATAATAAAATAATAATATTGTTGCCTACTTTAGATAGAAATCAGCTACGAGCCACGTCCTATGTTGTCCATTTTCGAATCAGCAACTTCTGAGATCGTCCATATTGTTTATTTCACAGCTCTATCACTTATATTTTAATTTTTCTTCTATACACAGTACTTAACACACAAATGCGTCCAATATCACAAATTTAAAATAATTTTTTCAATTTAAAACACATGCTAAACAAACAGTATTCATTGCGAACGACCGTACTATACTAGACTACCTGGCTCTGTGCGAAACGATATTCTTCATGGTTGCAATTAGTTAGAGATCTATGCTTTAACTTGTTCGTTAGCGTTAGAAAGCATTTGAAAATGTATAAAATCGATAAACAAATCTCTCAGACCTCGGGATATTTCCGATAATAAACGAATTAACCCGAATTTTAAATCTTTTAAAGTAAATAGTGCGTCTAATTGGAACTGATATATATATATATATATATATATATATATATATATATATATATATATATATATATATATATATATATATATATATATATATATATTTAATAAGATATTAATATTATAAATTAAATATAATATATATTGTGCACACTGAATGTTAAAACTATTGTTATAAGTTTATAAATAAATATATTATCACACCTTTTACCCATTATTGGGTGTGGCACTCTATACTTATTTATATAAAGTGCAAATGCCAGCCGTTAAAGATATTAGTGGTGGGGGAGCCACAGGGGTAATTTTACTGAGGTGAAAATCAGTTTGTCAGCTACGGGAATCGAACTCAAATTTCAAATCCACAGCCCCACGAAAATGATTTTAAATTTCTATATCGTATAATTTTCCAAAAGCGATAAGGACGCAGGAAATAAGAAAATAAAATATATGTATAGTAAGTTCACATAAAAATAAATAATATGTGGAATCTCAAAATGGAGATTCCGTTTTATTAAGCCGTTGATTTTATTGAACAATTAGGAGTAGAAAGGTTGAAAAAATACTCCTCAATATATAACCTTGGACTATAATTTCCATACGGAATTATTCTGTTATTGTATTTTGTTATATATAATTAATCTACTTATTGTTGACTTGATAATGGGACCAACCCTCAGTCCCGAAACGTCGTCAGTTGTAATTAATTTGTAAAATTGTTATTACAAAAAAAGCCAAGTAATCCAAGCATTAAGGAGTATTTTTTCAACCTTTCTACTCCTAACTGTTCCATAATAATAAATATATCACCATGCCTTCCACCCATTACTGAGCGTGGCACTCTGCCTTAACAAATCACGGTCCCCAAAGATGTTTGTGGTGGGGGCGTCACAAGGATAGTTTTAATGTGAAAATATCTAATATCAACATAGCACATTTTTCCGGAACATTAATAAATATTTACAATCTCGGGCTCCTGAAAATCGCTATTTTGTCTTGGTTTACAGACGACCCTTGAGAGGCCGCTGGTGCGATGACTGGGGGTTGACAAGCCCTGCGACACGCGACAAGAGACCGCAGGACGACAGAACTGCTGCTGATGTTGCTATGTTATCAAGGGCAGTGATGTGGAATACTTTAATAATGGTATTAAACTGTTTGGCCAGTAACTAATTTCACTTCAGTGCTTAGTGTATAGTGTAGGTGCTCGATTATGAGTTGTCCCTGATGTAGGGGTGGCTGTGGCTGGATCTCATAAATCTCATTATTTATTGCGTAGGTTAATATTTATTTTAAAAATTCTGTCTGTATCTGAGAATGTTACTAATAGATTGTTTAACAACTTTTCTTACGCGTTGAACTTGCGTTTTTTACTTTCTTATTACACAGTATAAGGAAGTATTGGAATCGTGAAACAAATCGTTGACGAGATTTTCGCGGAAATACGTGTTTTGAGGTCCACTGAATCCGTTTTGATCATTTTCTCAATGATGTTTGTGTGTGTGTGTGGATGGATGTGAGTCCGAGTGTGCAATATCTCATGAACGAGATAAAATTTGCTAACGAAACTTGGTAATTATAAGTTTCATAAAAATACGAAGAGCTGAGTTGATTTTGAATGAAATTGAAAAACCGGAAGAGGAAGTTTACTGGACACACAAAGCAATAAATTTCATTTATTTGAAAAATGGAATCTGTTACGAAAATATGTTTGAAATAAAAAATGTTAGCAAAAATATTTGGAACATAAAATGTTATATGCAATTTTCCTGTATATGCGTCTAATTTTGAGGAAAACTAATTTATATATTTAATAATATATTCCAATAATCATAGTAACAATAGAAATAAAAAACATAAACATGTTTCACATTTAAAAATAAAATAAATATAAATATATCATCACGCCTTCTACCCATTACTGGGTGTGGCACTCTGCTGAAGCAGATCTCGGTAAGTGATATATTTTGCGCGTGAAGTGCGGTTACCAGTCGTCAAATCACGGTCCCCAAACATGTTAGTGGTGGAGGAGCCACAGGGATAGCTTTTTCAAATTATGAAAATTTGTCGCCTGTGGGAATCGAACCAGGGACCTCAGGATCCACAGGCCGACTTCATACCACTGAGTTAGCCATCCCATTAAAAAACGTAAGGGGCAAGTCATAAGTGTTCAATTCAGCGTTTTTGATGCTATATCAATTTCATTGATCAAATAGTAAGTAATTTTATATTTCTATTAATATAAGTTTATTTATATAAAATTTTGTTACGAAGTTGATTATCTGTAATGGAAATTAAAAAAATACATATTTAATATACTGTGTATAATAAAGTCGTGTGGTGCCCACACCAGATTTTTTATACAAGTAATGTAAAAATTTTAAATTACGGTAATTTAAGAAAAAATTTCTTCAAGCATTTTTTCAATTCATCAAAGTTGTCTTTGCGGCAATATAGAAACATCAACATGCTTGGTAACAAACAAGCAAACAAATTGCCTCAGAAATTTTATGTGATACTTATTCTCACTACTAGTTCTCATACTAGTAAATAATCCCACTACAACAATAATGTCAATTTTTTTTCTTTATCGCCATGGCCGGTAAATGACTCATTACATTCCAAGAATGTAATAATATACTTACAACGCTGATGTAAGAAAAATTAAGTTACAATAAACAGATTCCTAATTAAAAATTAATAGCAAATATGTCTATATAGATTCCAAAACTTTACATTACCCTGACATGACCTCTATAAAGTTTCTGGCCACGAGATTCCATTTCATTGTTTGTAAGTTAGTACTACTCAGAAAGCTATTACTCTCATCTGTTGCAAAACACAAGCAGAGCCACAATTTCACTCTCAGGCTTTCGGCAATCACAAAATAACCTACAACCCACACAAAACACACATCCATACAAACACACGTCACATTGTTCGCGTGGAGTCCACAGCTGCCGCTAATTTCCGACGACAACTGCGGAGCCAAAGTCCGTTTCCTCTTCCTTATTGCTGGTGACTTGCGCTTCCCATTGTCCGAATCGCACAACCGATTTCCGTGAAATTTATTCAGTGCGATAGTGCTACGCTATTGATGATTCCAATGAAATATATATGCTGTCGTTTGTTCTTGTCTGATAACGGTTTTTCTTGAACGCTAGATGGTTTAAAATGGGTTCAATTTAGGCTGGAATCGATCGATAGCGAGGAACAAGCAGATGTTGCTTTGAATTGTCTTTTCAATTATTCGGAACTACTGTTGGAGTCTTGTAGTATCGGTAATCGATGCTATGGAGATATTTTACTTAAATGAGGAAGGCGTTTTGATTTATTATGTCTAATAGATGTAATAAACTTTAATACCTCCAGTAAAATTTGAATTTAGTACTGCTATTAGTGTCTGTTCCTAGACAATCGATTATTAAATACTTTGTAAAACATAATCGATATTAGATGATAAATGAAATCATTAATTTTGAGACGCAATGTTTTTACTTTCGTAATTAGCGAAATAATATAATGATGTATATATTTACTCACGTTTAACAAACCGATAATCCCATATTTCAGATTTTAATACAATTTTATAATATAAATTTTAACAAATATATAAATAAATATAAATAAATATATCATCACGCCTTTTTCCCATTACTGCGTGTGGCACTCTGCTGAAGCAGATCTCGGTAAGTGATATATTTATACGCGTGAAGTGCGGTTATCAGCCGTCAAATCACGGCCCCAAAGATGTTAGTGGTGGAGAAGTCACAGGGGTAATTTTAAATTGGTGAAAATGTTTGTCGGCTTTGGAGATCGAACCAGGGTTCTTTGGATCCACAGGCCTACTCGATATCACTGAGCCATTATCCCATTGTTAACAAATTATTTATTTATTTATGTTAACTCTGTACAACAGGAATTGAATCCCAATTACAGTACAGGATCGTGGACTCGCCGAGCCGCAGTGTAGTAGTTCATATAATTTTTAACTTAAGTGGGATTCGAACTCGAGACTAAAATTACTATGCATACATCTCATTAAAATTTAATTAAATTTTCTTGCATATTACACGATAAATAAAACTGCATAATTAAACATCAAACAAAAAAATAAGATTCGGGTCAACTGATATATTGAATTTATTTTTTAACCTTTCTCCCAACCATTTTGAGAAATTAAGTAAAAATTTGGTTAACTTTTTCCTTTAACGTTGCAACATTTTAATATTTTCATAGTTTCTTGTGTACCTAGAATAGAAAGTAGTCTATTGCCGATCGCTCATGGAGATTGTTGACCGAGGTGTATCCGAGAGCATCAACCATGCAAGAGCGGCAAGGATATTTTCTGCTCTAGGTGCACACAGTATTTTTTTTTCTACAACCATTGAGAAACGCTTGAAAAAGAATTTAAAATCATTTTTGACAGTTTTTCTGTTTGGAAATTTGGTCGATAATTTTTACGATTTATTATTACAATAATTTCATCTTTTAATTTCAAATATATGTATAACACATAATATGTTAATTAATATTAATAGTAATATGGTCCGCCAAGAAGCAACAAAAATAATAATATTTATTGCCAACTACAATAATAAAAACACGTTCCCTTTAACAATTTAAAATTCGGCATCATTCGTTTATTATCGGATATTTTCCGAGAGCAGAGAGATCTGTTTATCGATTTAATATATTTTTAAACGTTTCCTGACGTCAACGAACAAGTTACCACGTAGATCACTAATTAATTCGCAACGCCGAAAAATATTGTCTGGCATTGAGCTAGACTAGTCTAGCACAGTACGGACATTTGCAGTGGTACAGTGATGGCTACTGTCATATTTTAAAATTATTTTAATTGTATATTGATGGTTGTGTGTAAAACAAACATTAATATATAAATAAGTGATAGATAGTGCTGCGGAATAGACTGCATGGATACCTCAGGATACAAGATTTGCTGATTTGGAAGTGAACTACATGGGACGTAGTCGGTAGCTGGTTCCTGCTAAAAGTATGTAAAAAACAATATTATTATTTTATTACTTGGCTGTAGCACGGATTTTATATAAAACTCCAGCATCCCTTTTGCCTTATTTTGATATTTTGCCAAAAGATGGCACTGTATAGAATAAGTTCATGTTTCTATACTCTGTTTTTTAACCAGGAGGAGTAATTTAAATTTTAACCGCTAAAACGGACGCTTCTGATTGGCTAGTGCTTCGTCCAGTTTACACTGTACATAGATTTTACATTTGATTTATTAGAGCTGTCATAAGTTTTGAGGTTATCTGTTTCCTTGTTGATTTTTTGCATTTCTGTGACATTAACATAAATCAGTTCTTTTAAGAACTAATAATATACGGAGTGACAAATTAGAGTTTATAATGTCATTTGTATTTTAAAATAAATGCCATGAGACTTAATCAGTGCAAACGTGTAAGAAATTTTTGTATTTCGCGCGAACAAAAATCTAGTAACTTTCTTTGGTAACTTTCTATAGTGTAAATCTGACTTGTGCATTTACTCCTCCTATTTAAAAAACAGGGTATAGTTACAAAACAATTACCTTTAACTTTCTGGCGGTCGCTTGCTCCGATTTTCATCATTCTAATTTCACTGTTATTTGTAGCTCAATTTGTTCTGGGTTGAAATCTCAAGTCTATTTCTTCAAAAGTTTATTTGATACAAAATATTTATATTATATTTTTATTTATATATTTAATTGGCATAAACTAAACAAATAATGTTTACAATTTATATTACGATTTCAAAACGATATTTTTGCATAAACTGATAGATAATTGTTGCACTTTGAAACAATATCGACAACTACAACTTCGTGTTAAAGTTCTTGTACATCTCATAACAAAAATATAAATTTACTTAACTTTTTTCGTTTTGATGTAAAAATATTTTAAATTTTAGTTCTCCTGTCACAGTTACAATCAGCGTGCTAGCTACATATACTCCGCAAAATAGAACGTACTTCGGGTAGTCCGATGTCTCTCGGGATACGGTGTGGCTAGAACCGCAACTTAGCCATCAATGTCAAACCGAGTATCTTTGAGAACTCAAACAAGCCAATGTGAATAATCACGATGATTAAAATAAAACGAGTAATTAAAACCTGAAAAATACCGTGGAGACACCATTTGACTACCTTTTTACAGAATTTTAATAAAATTATCACTTATAATATAATTAGTGCATTGAAAATATCGATAATAATTGATAATTTTTTGAGCTGCTTTGCTCAAGGAGATGGTAGGTTCGAATTTTAAATTAATTTGAAATATGAATAAAAATAAATGGAGTTAATGAAATATATATTCGTTTATCGAATTTATCAGATATTAAATTTGGTGATATGCTGTTACTCAGATTGCAAAACAGGATAAATTCTGAAACCAATTACCCAGAATATATGTTATATAGCCAGTCCCAGATTTCTGGTGCTCCAAAAGATTATTAGTAAACGAAAGTACAGGGTGATTAAAAGGAATTGTTATAGTTGGCAATACAATTCCAGAGATCTTTTAATCCCACAGTTGGCACAACGTCAGATAAAGGCGGAAATGCTATTTGACATTTCTGATAAATACAAATAGGATATTTCAGGAGTCCGACAGCTAATAGAATTTTGCCTTTTTAAGTAATAGAAATACTTTAGAAATAAATGTAATAATAAATGTACTCAAATTTAAATTTTAGATGTCACTGTCAACAACAGGAAATGAATTTATGTATCAGGCATACCAATTTCAAGTAGTTTTTTTTATTGCCAACTGTAACAATTCCTTTTGATCACTCTGTAGTATAAACTCAGTGATAATAATATATTATAAATATTTTATATAAATGAATAAATAAATATATCATCACGCCTTTTACCCATTACTGGGTATGGCACTCTTCCGAAACAGATCTCGGTATGTGATATATTTTTGTGCGTGAAGTGTGGTTACCAGTCGTTAAATCACGGCCCCCAAAGATGTCAGTGGAGAGGGAGTAGTCTTAATGTGGTGAAAATGTCCTGTTAAAAATTCTGAATTCAAAAGAAAACGAGAATTTTGTATTTGGTCCATTATTTTCTTTCAGGATAAATTTTTATAAATAATCATAAATCATAAATCTCTGATAAGTATGAAAATAATATTCATCGATTTTGTATAAACACTTCTACAACTTGGTGTTAAAGATTTTGTATATTTCATAATAAATATAAAAATGAACATTGTTCTTTTCATTTCGGTGCAAAAACATTTTAAATTTTAGTTCTCCTGACGCAGTTACAATGAGCGCGTTAGCTACATATACTCCGCAAAGTTAAAGGTATGGCGGGTAGTCCGATGTCTCTCGGGATACGGTGTGGCTAGAACCGTAACTTAGCCAACATGTCGAGTATCTTTAAGAACTCAACCACGCAAACGCAAATACGCAAATGTGAAAAATCACGATGATTAAATAAACTAAAACGAGGATTAAAACCTGAAAAATACCGTGGAGACACCATTTGACTACCTTTTTATTGAATTTCAAGCAATATTATTTCATTGAGCTACTATTTATTAAATATGTTATGAAATTTAAAAAGTAGTAATTTCAAATGCAAGTGTCAAATAAATTAGGCTACATTGTTTCTAAATTTATATTTGAAATGTATTAACAATCTGTTAAATATATTCTGCGCGATCTACTAAAAAATGTACTATATATGTAAAATATAATCTGATAAAAATTAATTGTTTCAGTTGGCAATCAAAAAATACTTAAAATTGGTAAGACTGGTACATAAATTTATTTCCTGCTGTTGACAGTGACATTTGCGAATTTAAATGAATAAATATAGTTGTTTTCCTTATTCACTTCCTTTTATTTCTTAACTTCACTCACAGAGCACTAATCTAAAGTAGTTTTATTACTCAACCTATTTGTATTTATTATATAAATAACATGGGATGGCTAGCTCAGTGGTATAAAGTCGGCCTGTGGATCCTGAGAACCCTGGTTCGATTCCCACAGGCGACAAACAATTTTCATAATTCCAAAAGCTACCCCTGTGGCTCCTCCACCACTAACATCTTTGGGGGCCGTGATTGGACGACTGGTAACCACACTTCACGCGCAAAATATATCACTTACCGATCTCTGCTTCGGCAGAGTGCCACACCCAGTAATGGGTAGAAGGCGTGATGATATATTTATTTATGTTATTTATTTTGTTTATATACATAACATGTCAAGTAGTATTTCCGCCTTTACCTGACGTTTTACCAACTGCGGAATAAAAAGATGCCCAGAATTGTATTGCCAACTGAAACATTTACTTCTGATCCGTCTGTAGTTATGTATGTACCTAGACTATAAAGAATGGATTTTTTTTACGAACCTGGAATAATAATTTTTTTTGGCCCCCAATATCGGGCGTAATTTGGCTATTATAGCACTAGGATGTATAAAGTTACCGATCAACAGCTATTCAAACAAATCAAAATCGTAAATAATGGACAATAAATTCGTATTGTTTTTCGTAAAGCTCTTTTGACTTCTGTGGTAACCCTGATGTGGTACTTATATTCGCTGTCCAATATTGCTTTGGAATAGTTATTGATAGACTTATTCCATTTGCCATTTTTATCAGATCTAACTTACATTTACTGAACCAGATCACTTATTTATTTCACTGGATTACTTCGCTCACTTTATTTCCAGTACTAGAATTACTGATTCTAATTTACTTCGAAGTAATTCACTCCAATAAGCGCATTAATTTACTAAATTCAGTTCATTTAGTTATGTTGTCTAATTTATCTGAACTGATTTAAGTGAACCAAGTGGCAAATGGAATACAACTAATATCTTCCATTTTTATATGACAATATTTTTTTTTTAAATTCGTAAAGAAACAATCTTCGTACATGTATATAAACCACAGCATACTTAAAATTAAGAACGCCAAAAAAACTATAGCGAATACATAGTGACTGAATCCTTTAATTTCGAGAACCAAAATAAAATAACTAACGGATACCAAATATTAATGATCTACGCGTATGCATCCGAAATCACAGAGAGCGAAAGATACATGCATAATGTAGACAATATGTGATGGAACATAGATCGGGTTTGAGTCATTGTTGCTGTTTTCATTATCTCGTGACACGCGGAACTGTCTAGTGCAAATTATTAATTAACTAACGTCCTTCTATAGGATATTGTACGAGTTTCATGAATATATACATATTCATTTGAGCATTTTGAAATATGCTATAATTAAAGCCTAGAAACTGAACAACTGAAGGAATATGATGGTCAATATTTCAAAAGGAATGACAGAAATAACACGCTTTTTGCTCTGATTATTTAAAATATTCTTTGATCTCTTTGTGCATTCATTTTGTTCATTTGTTTGAATGCACTACACCAGACGTTTTAAAACTTTTCGAAGCTATGACCCCCCTTGGAGATAAAAATCACAAATATGTTTTTTCGCGATCCTCTTTTTATATGATGAAAATTTCAGTCGTAAATGATAGATTATCCACCTTAAGGATTAATTTCAAATAATATAACACTAGTTATGAAATTAAGGATTTCAGCATTAGATTCCACATATCTTTCTGCGTAGATACACATATTTTGATCCTCAAAAAATTGTTTTTAATCACCGGTGGTCGCCTAAGCGCCAGTTTTTCAATCACCGGTTTACTCTCTATTAATGCTAATCATGATTAAATAACAATGGTTACCATAGTTTTCATTATTAATTAATCATGATTAACAGTAATCAGTGATTGAAAAACTGGCTCTAAATGTCTGATAATGAAAATGCAATTTTTTTGTTGAACCAGTTGAAAATTCTAAAAACTTTAAAATATGCTTTTATATTATTCAGACTATGGGAAATCGAATGCCGTAGAGCGCATCTTCATATCTTGTTTAGTTTATAAATTACAGCGACTTTTGACTTTTTAAAAATCTCAACTTTGAAGGCCCATATCTCGAAAACTAAAAGAGATATTGAAATGCGGTTTGAACGAGTGTATTTCTCGTGCTCCAATTAACTTATACTGAAATTTTTAAATTTTTGAAAATTTTGCAATGTTTTTTCAAAATTTTATTTTGCTTATATTTAAAAAAATTTAAAAGATAATGAAAATCTGTGAACACCAATGAATTCCTCTCGTAAAAGTACATAGGTATGCAAATTTTCAGCTAAAAATTCACACAGATAAAGTTTTTATTACAAAAAAACAAAAAATCACTGTTTTTTGAAAATTTCTTAAGGGGTATCCCTTCAAAAATATTTAAAAAACAGCGATTTTTCGTTTTTTTGTAATAAAAACTTTATCTGTGTGAATTTTTGCCTGAAATTTTGCATACCTATGTAGTTTTACGAGAGGAATTCAATGGTGTTCACAGATTTTAATTATCTTTTAAATTTTTTGAAATATTAAAGTGCTAAAATTTTGAAAAAAATATAAAATTTTCAAAATTTTCAAAATTTCAGGATAAGTTAATTAGAGCATGAGAAATACACTCATTCAAACCGCGTTTCAATATCTCTTTTAGTTTCCGAGATATGAGCTTTCAAAGGTGAGCTTTTTAAAAAGTCTAAAATCGCTGTAACTTAAAAAATAAAAAAGATAAGAAGATGCGCTCAACGGCATTCAATTTCTCTGAATTATATAGAACCGTATTTTAAAATTTGTCGATTTTTAAACTGGTTCCATAAAAAAATTGGCATTTTCATTAACAGACATTTTTGTAATCACGACCCCGCTTCGCGACCCACACTTTGAAAACCACTGCACTACACAATAGTATATTGAAAAACAAGTGCTGTAATGACCCTTATTATAATATGAGTTCAGTTTGTGTAACGAGCAGGATATTATGATACAAATTATTTTTCAAGCTTGTAGTAGCTAATAGATATCAGGCGGTTACTCCAAAGATAATAAAAATGTCAATAATATGATATTAAAAATTGTTTACAGCGTAAAAAATACTTGTCATGTCATTAAAGTCCAGTCAAATTTCAAATTGCGTGAATCATCAAATTATCATCACATAAAATGAAAATAAAAGTTCTTTGTATATAATGTTTCTTTCATCCACATGTGCACGTTTGTATGTGTGTATATATAATATTGCAAAAGAAAACAGCAGTGTCATCGTTGGCTAATCGACGAGTAACACCCTTCTTTTCCAGCCGATCATTATTCAATACAAAATGTAAATGTTTCGCTTGACTTCTCTATCTCTATCTTTCTAATGTTTTATTCAACATTTTAATTCAGTTATATAAAATGGATGCAAAAGATTAAACGAAAAACTTTTGAAATATTTTAACTAAATTCAAGTTACATGAAATATATTTACTATACAGGTATTCTCGAAAGTTCGTATCTTAAATTTAAATCAAATCCTAAATCTTAAATCTTAATTCTTATGTGAGTGTATTAAGTTTATGTAGTATACAGTAGTATAAATTTGCAACGATAACTAAAAGAACCGTTGTGATAAAGTGTCGCTGTGTCGTGTCGGTCGTCCGTTAAATGAAATTGAACGAAATAAATGATATTTTGCGGCTCACAAGCATGGATAATGAGTAATAATGATGTGGCATTTTCGAACTCCACCGGCGATGTAAGCTTAGATCCGGCGTTCCAGGGTAAATTCTTTCTCATTGCAACCAAGAGAAATAAATTGCATTTCTGTCGTCACTAATTAGAATTTAGTGGAAGTACTAAGATTAGTGATCCACCAAATAGCCAATAAAAGAAATTAAATGATGGTAGAGTCAACTGAAAATCAAGATTAATCAGAAAGTGACTTATTACTGAAGTTTTTCGAATCAATTTACAAGTATATTCGTTTGAAATAAAATATTAAGTATATTAAATTTATATATTTGTTTGTACATAATCAGAGCTGGGCAAGCTACTTAAAAAAAGTAGCTAAGCTACAGCTACAGCTATTCTTTAAAAAATTAGCTGAGCTACAGCTATAAGCTACATTTTGTAAAATATAGCTAAGCTACAGCTAAAAGCTTTCATTAAAGTAGCTGTTAAATTTTAAAGCTACTTTTTTCAATTATTGTGAATTATTATCAGTCTTTTGTTATAATGACTGTTAATAAATATAAAAAATCGCAAATGGACAAATGTGCTGTTAATTTGTTATGCTATAATTATTATTTATATCGGAATAAATTAACAGTCACATTAACAGAAGTCTCCTAAACAGTCAATGTTTAGTTCATCTACTATTTAATACAAAAGTAGGATAGGTTAAGAACAAGTGAAAAATAAAATATGTTAATAGATTTTACACTATATAATAACTTGTTATCCTACAGTTATAGAAAACAATAAAGAAGGTACAATTCAAATACAAAACAAAAATTAATAGGTATTTCTTAATGAACAGTGGTAGCTTTAAGCAACAAAAAGTAGCTTTAAAAGTATCTTCAGTTGTTATAACAATATTTTTAAGCTAATATAAAAAAACATAGCTCGCTACAAGCTACAGCTATATTTTTTCACAGCTAAGCTACAGCTACAGCTAAGGTAAACGTAGCTAAGCTAGTAGCTAAGCTACAAATGTAGCTAGCTACTGCCCAGCTCTGTACATAATTAATATATTTTATTTTAAACAAATTGAATATGACGTCATCTAAGTATATATTTTATTTCTTATTTTTGATAGAGATTCACATGCAAATGACATCATAAATATATCTTATTGTGAAACTAAAATGTTTCAAAAAACTTTTTGAATAAAACATGCTTCTAAAAATAGATATAAAACACAAATTATTCTTAAACATGCATTTATGTAATTGTTCAACAATTCATTTAACACTTGTAATATTTATTTCATATTAAAATTAATCAGTTTAAGATCATGTTCAATTATGCGTCCGTTGAACACTATATTAGTCTTTCGTCTCATTTCCAGCCAATAATTCAATCAAATTAATTTTAAACTACATATCATAATGTAGACATTAAAAATCGTACAGAATTTCAAATTAAACTTTCGAGTCGGCTCCGAGCCCCCTCATAGTGGGGCGTGCTCTTTACATGAAACGGGGGTTGACACTACTGCCAACCCCCCGTTAATAAAATTAAAACAGGTTAAATTAGCGTAAGGATCGCTTGCAATGCCCGGCATTCGAAACTTGAAAACATGTTTTAATACGCAAGCGTGCAAAATTGTCTGTGACAGGGGACAAATATTAAAAGTCCACCCTATTGTACTTTATACAGACGCGTATTAAGTTGGAATTTTACCCAATAGTAAACTTGGAAATATAGTAAAAAAAAAAAAAATATATATATATATATATATATATATATATATATATATATATATATATATATATATATATATATATCATCACACCATCTACCCATTACTGGGTGTGGCACTCTGCCGAAGCAGATCTCGGTAAGTGATATATTTTGCGCGTGAAGTGTGCCTACTAGTCGTCAAATCACGGCCTCCAAAGATGTTAGTGGTGGAGGAGCCACAGGGGTAGTTTTTGAAATTATGAAAATAGTTTGTCGCCTGTGGGAATCGAACCAGGGTTCTCAGGATCCACAGGCCAACTTCATACCACTGTGCTAGCCACCCCATAGTAAATATAGTAAATATGAGATAATATATATATATATATATATATATATATATATATATATATAAAATTATTTATTTATTTATTCTACTCTGTACCCAATAATGGGTAAAAGGTGTGATAATATATTAGAACTTATTACAATAATTTCAATCTTCAATTTCAAAAATGTGTACAATACATAATATATTTCATTTACAATATCTTGTTAAAAAAATATATTAGGTGTCACCTTCAGTTCAAATTAGGCGCACTATTCTCTTTAAAAGATTTAAAATTCGCGTTCATTCGTTTATTATCGGAGATATGCCGAGTGCTGAGAGATCTGTTTATCGATTTTATATATTTTCAAATGCTTGCTAACGCTAACGAACAAGTTAAAGCATAGATCTCTAATTATTTGCAATCTTGAAGAATGTCGTTTCGCGCAAAGCCAGGTAGCCCAGTAATGTACGGCGGTTCGCAGTGAATGCAGTTTGTTTAGTATGTGTTTTAAATAAGCTAAATTATTTTAAATGTGTGATATTCGTATGTTAAGTGTAGTGTGTGGGAGACAAATTAATATATAAGTGATAGTGCTGTGAAATATACAATATGGAGGATTCCAGCAGTTGCTGATTCGAAATTGGACAACATGGGACGTGGCCAGTAGCTCATTCCTGATCAAAGTAGGCAACAATATTATTATTTTATTATCTCTAGATTATTACGCGTGATCCGCATATTGCTTACATTTCTGATAAGGCTGATTCGTCCTAAAATTATGCAGAGTGTACGAAAAATCATAACAATTCAACGAGATTTCTAGCATAATTAAGTAAAGCAGCGTTTCTCAAACTTCTCTCGGAGGGCGTGAATAATGAAAACAAATTTCGAATGTTTTAAAACTAAATATAAATTAATTTTTATTTTAAAATGAACGTATTTGTTTTTTTATTATTTATTAATTTAATTCATTCTTATTATTTCTTTATAATTTCATCACACCTCGGTGTTGTTAAAAAATGACTTTCTGCATATTTTGGCGTTTTATGTATATTCACTTTATAAATATTTAAATAATATGTTAATGGGATAAGTTGTTCAGTTGTATCGCGTCGGATTATGGATTTTAGAACCCGGGTTTCTGTTCCCACAGGCGACAAACAATTTTCACCACATCAAAACTACCCCTGTGGCTCCCTCTCCACTAATATCTTTAAAGGGACGTGATTTTACGGCTGGTAACCGTACATCATGTGCAAAATGGCGTAATGATATATTTATTTATTTTATTTAAAGAATGGTCGTAGCAAAAAATCATATGTATACCTCTGGAGCAAAATTTCATTTCCTCCCTTATGCGGGAAAAAATAATACACTTTCTCCCTACGTTATACAAATACCTATTAATATTATAAATTCATCATATACTGAATTCTTTGGTTTTAATTTTCATACCAACCTTTTATTTTGAATTATTTTTAGTACTGTCCTGGTCCTTAAGTTTTTTAATTTATAAAATCATTCTGCACATATATAAAATTAACGCGAAAATAAAGGCTTGGCAGTGGGGCTGCTCCAAGCGTATCAAACAAGGCAAGTGACAGAACAAACATACTTAACATTAACACCATCCGGGATTCGATCCGCGGAGATATGGGCACGTGACGATGTCGCACATCTGTCCGCGTTGAACTAACCTCCCTCCCACCCTTGCTGCACAGTTCATAATTTGTTTTGTTAGATTGTGAGATGGCAAATTTAAATTATGTGGAAAATGATTTTATTGAATTTGTTGAATGAAGTGTTGCAGTAATGTGCTTGAAAAACGATTTGAGCTTATGAATAAAATCATTATTTTTTTGTAAACATGTAAGAAAATAATGGTTTCATTGTGTTGATATAGTAGTTTTAATAACGAAAGTCAAAATATTTTGATGAAATGTATATTTCCCATTGAAATTTGTGTCAATAATTAATTCAGTGTTTTACAAGAAACAAGGTAAGGGGGGATGATAAACAACTAGCGTATTATTGCTACTTTATCTATTTGAAGATATTATTAAATGAATATAACAAATGTATTTAGCAATCTTTAAAGGAGATAAAAAATATATATATATATCATCACGCCTTCTACCCATTACTGGATGTGGCACTCTGCCGAAGCAGATCTCGGTAAGTGATATATTTTGCGTGTGTAGTGCGGCAACCAGTCGTCGTCAAATCACGGCCCCCAAAGATGTTAGTGGCGGAGGAGCCACAGGGGTAGTTTTTGAAATTATGAAAATTGTTTGTCGCCAGTGGGAATCGAATCAGGGTTCTCAGGATCCACAGGCCGACTTCATACCACTGAGCTAGCCACCCCATAAAAAGTAGATATGTAATATAAATGGAGGTTACTAGAATTATCACTTTTCATCGTGGAGAATGGTGTGGAAGTCTATCTATACCGATATCAATATCAATATCAATATCGATAAAACATCAAAACAAAGGTATCGAGTACTGAAATTCTTGGTATCGAAAATAAGGTATCAGTACTATACTAGTCTCAATAGTATTGCAACATCCTCTGCTACTATTCCACTTAACTTTTATCTTCCTTCTTTAAACATAATTACCATACTCCATTTCCGTGTGCTCTATACATATTGTGCATGTTTATCACCACTAACATAACTCCTTGGAATCGTCTAATAAAAAGTCCCACATTGCCAGCGTCACGGCCACAGACACAGCACTATCGCATCCTGCGACGCCGCGATAGCAGCGCCACTAGCATCATTAGACTGAAGGTGAATGTTGTAGCGTGTTCTTGACAATGGCATCTTACACACGAGGTCTTGTACATAAAGGCGAAGAAGGTTCGAGGCGGTGAAATTACACTCACAAAAAGTACGAGTATTTGATAGAAATAAATCGTTAGGTAAGATGGGTAAATAGTATTTTGTATCGTACAACCAAGTACGTACATTTTTTAAATTAAATGATTTATTATTGTGTGGCAGTAGTACGTAAATGATTAGTAAGTAAGGTCACGACTGGGGTTTGTTTGTTTGAACTGTCATTTAAATTGTGAAAACATGGTCTTTGTTGCTTTAACATCAGTTATAAACAGTAACAACTTTAGCAAAGGGAGGATTCAAAATTTATTTTACAAAGTGTAAAATTAATAAGGAATATTGATATTATCTCCTGAATTAATCTTTTAATCTAAATAATGAAAAACACATTGCAGATATTTTTTATCGATAGTCATACAAACTTATCAACCCATCAAATGGGGTAGCACGAACCCTAAAATCATTCATAAAATATTCACTCATTACATTCATCAAATAATCAGTCCTCGTCAAACATTCTCATCCAAACACATAACCCTTATTCTAACCACATTCATAGATCACTCCATATAAACTCATTTATTTATTTATTTTTATAATCATATGCCAATTTTACGGGATAAGTGAAATACAGCCCAGTAAATACAATGCCATCAGTGTAGAACTGAAAGTTCTTTCCAATATTATTGTTAACTACTTAAAACTATAGGATGTAAGGATCTTACAGATAAAATACATCAAACGTAAGTAAGGTTACAAATTATTTATTATAAAAATTTTATTTAAAATTATTTGGAGGGAGATTCTAAACCCTAAAACATATCCCTTAGCTACGCTACAATAGGCGTATTCCATTTGCCATTTGGATCATATCTAACTTACATTTATTGAATCAGATTACTTATTTGTTTCGATGGATTACTTCAATGACTTTATTTCCAGTACTAAAATTACAGATTCTAATTTGCTTCAAAGAAATTCACTGCAATTAGTGCATCAGTTTGCTTAGTTCAGTTTTATTAACATGTTTCTATAATTTATCTGAACTGATTTAAGTGAACTGCAAATGGAATACAGCTGATGTTGTACTGTTTCTTAGATTTGTTTATTTTGTAAATGGAATACGAACAAAAAAAAAACGCCGTTCGATTATTTACTTCCTGTTGGTTTATCTGCAGCAATATTAATAGGTCCACCTCTATTGATGATGGTATTTCTGTTAACTAGTATATTCCCAATTTACATCTTCATCATATACCTAATAATTAAAAGACAAACATAATTAATAATTTATAACTCTCCACTTTTATTGTGCAGTTTTTAATCGACAGTCATTAAAATGTAATGTAGCTATAACATACAATTACACTAGTGTCACCAGGCGTCTCTTTATGATACAGTGTAAACATATCATTAACGCAAACTATCTTTCGCCTTCGTAACTAGGGTAGCAAATGAATGTTTTTAGTCGCGGTCATGTTAATGAGTTTGCAGACAGATAGTTTGTTAGTTTATTCAAGGTTCTGCTCTAAACTAGGTTATGAGAATGTTTAAAATAATTACCGTATAAATTTGCTCGTAGGTTTGAAATTTGCGTGTGGATAAGTTGTTAACAAGTACTCTAAAACAAGCATACTAAAATATTCCACAACTATAAATTTGTATAAATATCACTTATCTATTTTTCTACGGCCGAGCAGAAATTAAACATTTCCAACTGTTAATTGAGTGCAGAAAATTTACATTTGACAATCGCCGGGCGGTAAAGTAATAATGTATCCATTGATATATAAAAACTGTCAACATTTTCAAGCGAATTTTAATAAATAAATATATCATCACGTCTTCTACCCATTACTGGGTGTGGCACTCTGCCGAAGCAGATCTCGGTAAGTGATATATTTTGCGCGTGAAGTGCAGTTACCAGTCGTCAAATCACGGCCTCCAAAGATGTTAGAGGTGGAAGAGCCACAGGGGTAGTTTTTGAAATTATGAAAATTGTTTGTCGTCTGTGGGAATCGAACCAGGGTTCTCAGGATCCACAGGCCGACTTCATACCTCTGAGCTAACCACCCCATTGATTATTAGTAAGAGTCACAAAGCGCCGAGGGCTAATAACATGCTCAGGGTCAGAAACGCGAATTTCACCCTTGGTACAAACAATATTTTATGCACAACAAAATAACATTTAATTATAAGTTCAAAAGATTAAAATATGTATATAGGTTATATGTCAAAATAACATTTTTCAGAATTAAGTATTCACAATAAACAAAAAATGTCATTTTATTTATGTATCCATAGAAATTATTTCTTTTGACCCATGGGCCAAGAAAAAGTGTTTAAGCTCGCTTTTTAGTGCTAAACACATGTTTTAGAGCCCGGTTGTGCATAAAAAATATTGTGTGCACCACCAGTATGAATGTGGCTCTCTCTTGCTTTCTGCTCTAGGTACACAATAGCTATTATAACATCAATATTTTATTTTGTTTACTTAATTTGAATACCTATTAAATATTTCAATATCTACCAACAATTAAATATTTAGTAACCGACAAATTTTGTCAGAATTTATTAAATGTAGAATGGTGTATTATTTTCAATAAATTATGATAACCGAGCATAAAATAATGAGCGTGGGAGAAATTTATAAGTGAAGCATCAACAACACTTCGGTTTTCAGAAATATTTCGTACCGAAACAAGACGTAAGCATGCGTAAAAACACAATATATACATAATGATCAGTACAATATGTGTAACAAACAAAGAGCTTACAGTGGAATCAAGAGCTCTTTGGAAACAATGTGTTCCACATTAACAAGAGAATATCGTCAGTTTATTACTCGAATGGTTGCACATTTGAGTGCTACTCTGGCTCTTGGCGCTGTGTGTATCTGTGTGCATATAAACGGTGCAATTGTATTACAACATCCGTATCCGATATCCGGTTTTCAATGCTATACAATTGGTGGTTTTTGTTATAATTGTTAATTAAATTTTGTTTTTGTTTTGGTTAAATCAATGAAATAGGTTCAGTGAATATTGAAGTGATTTGTGTGCAGTGAATTGGATTAATTTTGACATTGATACTCTACTGTTTATTAATAGAAATTAGCGAATAATGCCATGAGTTCATATTCAAGAACACAAATATATGGTACTTACGGATAAGATGTTTTTTTTTCTAATTTCAATCACGGTATTCACAATGATATAATGAAATACTTATAAGGCTAAAAATACTGACTTGTACATACAAAAATAAAATGGAGTTTCACTCCAATTTATTTTTCTCTGTTAAATTTATAAAGTATGAAGTCTGCCTGTGGATCCTGAGAACCCTGGTTCGATTTCCACAGGTGACAAACAATTTTCGTAATTTAAAAAGCTACCCCTGTGGCTCCTCCACCACTAACATCTTTGGAGGCCGTGATTTAACGACTGGTAACCGAACTTCACGCGCAAAATATATCACTTACCGAGATCTGCTTTGGCAGAGTGCCACACCTAGTAATGGGTAGAAGGCGTGATGATACTATATTTATTTATTTATTTTAAATTTACTTTATGAAAGAATAAGTAAATTTAAATTATGTAGCTAATAATAATTTAATCTGACAGTCTACTTTATTAATATTAAATAGAGAATATAATTTATATGTCACGTGACATGTTTTTCTCCAATGAACAGTGAGAAGAAATGTTATAGTACCCAAATCTCAATCTAAAATATTACAATGTACGATATATATTTTTTTTACAATACTTGCACTGTAAGTTACCTATTAATGACAAAATTTAAACACAGTAAGTGTAATTTTTATTGCATAGTGGTTTTCATGGTTACATCAGGACTTTAATATTTACTTACTGTCCACCGTGAACAGTAAGTAAATATTACATATCAAGGTCCTGTTTATCTTGACTACAATTTGACAATTTTTATGGGGTAATGGCACAGTGGTTATCGTGTCGGCCTGTGGATCCAAAGAATCCTGGTTCGATCCCCACAGCCGACAAAACATTTTCACCAATTTAAAAATTACCCCTGTGGCTCCCCCACCACTAACATCTTTGGGAGCCGTGATTTGACGGCTGGTAACCGCACTTCACGCGCATAAATATATCACTTACCGAGATCTGCTTTGGCAGAGTGCCACACCCAATAATTGGTAAGAGGCGTGATGATATATTTATTTATATTTATTTTTTTAGAATTTGACAGCTGTCCATTTTCAAAAACCTATTTTTCTTTTTCCTCTATTTGTGCAAGTGTTATAAAAAATAGCTTACTAACCTCGAACTGTAAGGGATTTTTTTAAGTCGTGAATGACCTAAAAACTGTCACTTACAGTTCATGGCACGGAATGTACTATTACCTTATACGGTAGAAGAAATTAAAATTATATATTTAATGGCGAGCTATACATTGGATATCACACCGGCGAAAGATGAAAGGGAACCAAAAGAAAAAGATATCTCGCACTAGTAAGAGAGTAGTTAGTTGAGAGGCCACGATTAATCAGAGTATATTTTTAACATACGATGCAGATTAAATGGCCTGTCAAAAATATGTTTTAGTTGATCATGGTCTATCAATTAGCTCTCTCACTAATGCGAGATATCTCTTTCTTTTTTATTCCATTCCATCTCTGCTCGGCGTGACGTAGAATTTTTAAATGTACAATATAACTTCCATTAAAAGAACAATATTTACGAATTTCGCAACCATCTGAAAATTGTTTCGCGATCCTTAGTTTGAAGACCACTGGTATAGGGCATGAAGAGACGACCACAGGACAGAACAAATTGGTGGACCTGCCCAAGGATAGAAACGTTGATGATGATGATTTACAGAACGTCAAATCTAACAACGCAAAAGTTCAACTTTCTAAAATTCAAATAGTATACTGGCTATCATGTTACTGTATTTTATTATGTAAATATTTTATATTCTATATCTGTCAATCGAAAATAGGTACAAATCACACACACAAATAATTTCGTCAGTTTGCTTGATACATAAAAAACTTGGCAAAACATATGCACATCATTAGATGAACATAAAAATCCATTAATAATCATTAGAGTTAACAGGACAATTTGACCAATTCGACAAGAAACCAATTACCTTTTACATAAAATCCATATGGCGTGTCAATGCTAACACGAAAACGAGACGACGTTCATTTTTTGTCATGGCCTACTTAGCAGCGGGTGCGCTGTCCGCGCCAACTAGGAATTTCGCCTATTGATTGATTTGCGATTTGCATAGAGACGTGTTAAAGCACTTGCGAATGTTATCCGCTCATGCGGAATGCGTAATACTGCGAATCTAATAATTTATTATCGTGCTAAGCTCGCGATATCAATCATTGTCACGGGTGATATATTTATATAAAGCGAGCATGTCTGGATTTATTATTATTTTTTTCTTTTTATGGAGAGAAAATGTAATACACGGAAGAAACGTTTGCGGAGAATGACAAGCAATCTAGCTAACATGTTCCAGATGTAAAAACTACCTAGCGGAATCTTTTTCAAATTGAATTACCTCCTCGACAAGACGATATAAGTACATAAAAAGATAAGATTTGTTTTCTTTTTTTTATATATTTTTGTCTCTATTTATAATATACAGATATAAAACGTGTTTCTTTGGACTGTGATAGTGACTCTCTAAATAACGATTCTGTTGATCATGATTACGTTGAAATTTGGATATTTTTAATTTTTTTTTAACGATTTTTAAACAGTTCCGTAGGTTATATTCAAATATGTAGAGTATATTGATATTTTATGCCATATTTATTCAGTTTTTCAACTTTATCGAAGCTATATCTCAAAAACTAAACAAGATATGAAGATACGCTCAACGGCATTGAATTCCCCGGGGCCAAATTGACTTATTAGCAAACTTTTAGATCATTAGAAGCGATTTAATTTTTTGGAAATTTTAAATTATTTTTCTAAGGGGTACCCCTTACGTTTTTTATGATTTTCAAACAATTTGCTCTACAACTCTTTCTCGTGCGAATATAGTAACGAAAATTTACATACATATGTATTTTAACCCGCTGAATCCAGTGGTAAAATCCCCGAAAGTATACGCCTTTTAGATTTTGATATATTGTTCAAAAACTGTTTTAGAAAAAAAGTTTGGACAAAATTTTGAAAATTTTAAATTTGCTGGAAACTTGTGTACAGGTTAATTGAATCATGAGAAATTCAATGTTGTTGAGTGCATCTTCATATATTTATTAGTTTTTGAGATATAGCGTCGGGAATGTCAAAAAATTGAGGTGTTAAAATTTTTGGCAAGTTCAACACTTCCGGAGGATATATCTCAAAAACTAAACAAGATATGAAGCTGCGCTCAACGGCATTGTATTCCCCGTGTCCGAATTGACTTATCAGCAAACTTTTAGCTTATTTGAAGCGATTTAATTTTTTACGATTTTCAAACAATTTGCTCTAAAACTTTTTCTCGAATTAATATTGTAACGAAAATTTACATACATATGTATTTTAACCCGCTAAATCCAATGGTAAAATCCCCAAATGCAAACACCTTCTAGTTTTTAAGATATTGTTCAAAAACTGTTTTAGACAAAACATTCGGAGAAAATTTGATGAAATTTTAAAATTGCTGTAAACTTGTGTACAAGTTAATTAAAACACGAGAAATTCAATGCCGTTGAGCGTATCTCCATATCTTGTTTAGTTTTTGAGATATAGCTTCGAGAAAGTCGAAAAACTGAAAAAATATGGCATAAGATATCAATATACTCTACATATTTTTCGTCTTGAATTAATTTTTGTTTTTGAGAAATATAAAAATATACACGAATATGTTTTGCAAGTACTTACAATTTGCAAGTCCTGCCTTCAGCTCAGCCTGTCGAATAAACTCGCATTTGTAAAAGTCCAGTTTCCGGCCTACACATAACTTTTATCAACGGGAGTAGAAAAAAGTCAGATAAACACTAGATTAACTATACCACATTTATTTTGCTCGTATATACTTAAAATATTCTAAAGTAATTGTTAATTATTTGGAAATTAGTATCTGTTTATTTTAATTATGATAAATACCTAAAAGATTTTCCTGAAATATCAGAGATAAATTTTCTTCGAAAGTTCCCAAACCGGTAATCCAACATTTATAACCTCCTTATGTTTTAATAAAATATTTCTTACTACTCGATTATATAAAAGTATTTTGCATAGCAGACATTGTTGATCGGATATTCTAGTACTTTTTTTAAACAAATAAATAAAGCAAATAAAAATAAAATAAAACAGTTATTTGTTTCATTAGGACTAAATCAAAGTTTTCGGGCCGAATAGTAAAAGTTATAGAACGAAACGTAGCATAATTTGATAATTTTTCTCTCATAAACATATTTTAATTTTAATTTGGAACAAAGATCAAAAATTTTCATAAGCTAAAATAACAAAATATTCTCACCCAGCATATTTCCCAAATATCAAGCCTCATATCATCCAACTTTTAAATCCCCTTATTATCCATTCATACGTTCCCTACTTTACACTCCAACCCCCTGCTTGCCCCACTTCAGCCCTTGAGCCCCTTCGTGCTCCGCTGCACGCTGCTGCTACTTGACAACTCAGCGGTGGCCGGCGCCGCTAATAGTTTGATCTCCCCTCATATCGCCAATATTGCACCACTTTATTACATCATTAATTACACAAATTATCTCCTCTGGGAACGGCAGACGAGCGGGAGCGGCACACGAACGGTGTTAACGCGTTTAGCCTCCGTTCACGTGTGATGAAAAATATCAGAAGCTTGGCGGTGGTGATGTTTTAATGAGATGATGGTGAACGATGTAAGTGAAATAGAATTTTTATATTTAGGTAAAATACGAAATGCAATCAGTGATTAATAGTTATTTATTATACAAGTGTTTTATATACCAATAAAACACGAGTGTAATACAAAATTGTATCCACAACTCATAATTACAGGTATCGAAGAAGATTGGTCGTAACGTTTAACGTTGATTCAGTTATACATAGTTTCGCAAAATACGGTAGATCATGAAGTGGTTGCTAAGTAACAAGCTGTTTACAGTGTTTTATGGAATATAAAACACTATTGTTTTATGAGCCATATAATTCAACTGAAATCAGTGTAATAATGTCTTCATTATATATGAGTTGTGGATAAATTAATAATATGAGTACTTTACATTTTATTTATATTTAAATTTTTATGTCCATTTAGTTTGGAAAATATTCAGGTAGTACTAGTGTGACGGTGGCGCCATCGGTTGTCGAGTGGTGAAACTGCCGCTCAAAAAAATATAAAAATTGATTAAAATAAGTGTTTTTTACCTATTATGCTTTGAATATCCTGAATTGTTAACAGGTTGTTGGTCTAGTGAATTTTCAAATACCATACCACCGTGTGGTGTTGCCATTATAAATTGGGATTCTGAATTTTTCGTTAAAAACAAGGCTTGGCATGGCTATATATCCATTACTAAACGATAAAAAACTTTCTCCTTCTGATACAATATACATGGATAGTTCTAGAACATCATACTAGTTTTTCAAATAAAACTGCAAAAAAGGTACACAAACCAAATATGTGCGATTCTGAGTGATGATCTGCATAAGCCCCGTGTATAAGAACTCAACTTTACAAGCGAATATAAATATTTGTTCACAGACGATGAATGTGTTTCATATTTTAACAGGATGCGTATGACTATCCAATGTTTACGTGCGCCAAATTTCATTCAGATCTGCAAAAAAAATTTTCACGCTAGCACTACCTTAAATGAAGCATTTAAGCAACCATTCATACGAGAGCTAACTAAATATTTGTGCAAAGACGCCGTGTACGTATCGGTCGTGCACGCATCGGTCGTGCACGCTGTTCCATAGGTGTAACGTGCATCCTACATTCAAATAGCGCGGAAAAGTGTGGCTGGCCAGAAAGGGAGATAAAATATTAATAAAACGTATCACTCGTACTATAACTTCACGTGCATTTTAAATTTGTGCACTTAATTTGGTTTCAGTAAGAATAGCTGCGTTGTTTTGATTATTGTAAGATCTACAAACGAATTTTGTATTATTTATCGCTCAGAATCTTTTCAAAAGCTTTTGCCGAGAGGTAATAAAAATAAAAATTATGCTCATAATACAATGACTCAAGAAAGATGAAGTAGTTTATCAACACTAATCGACCGGTCATTTTGATAAAAGATATTATTGGTTTTATAAGTGCTTACATATTGTGTATTATAAAAATTGAGTTAAAATCCTTTATAATTTTCCAACCTCTAATCATAAATGCATAACGCGTCCTCCATTCCCAATACATATCATACTTAGCACACGCTCCACATCATTCTGCAGATGTGTGGGAACATAACACAAACACCTCTGTCCTGTGCACCTCTCATCATATCACCCTCAAGCACCAGAAGCTTATGCTCCAAATGGCCTGTAATGAAACATCACCACGGTTCCAGCGCCTACTCTTCGCTGGAGAGTGAAATTGTATCGCTTTTTGGTATTGACGTGGCGCGAAATTTTTTTTCCTTGTTTTTATTATTGAATTCAGTGTTTTTCAAACTTTGCCGATCGCAGTCTCTTTGGACAAAGCATATTTTAGAGACCCATTAACCCCTTTCATAATTCACTTTTAAAGATACGTCATATTTTACCGTCAGAGGTGAGTATAAATGCCACATCGACATGTATGACACAAAACAAAATAGAAAGAAAAATTAGAATAACATCAGTTTTCAATCACATGGCAAGAGTAGCTTAGTTAGCTAAAGCATATATAAAATTCTTTGTAATAAATATTTATTAAATTACAAATAATAAAATAAATAGAGTAGAGAGAAACAAATATTTGGGAAATATAAAAATAATATAAGAATCGTAAAAAAATAAATTTATCATCACTATGAGAAAGACTGGTGAAATCCAAATAAGAATTGCAAAACTTGTAAACATGCTTCCGATTTCTTGAAAATAATTTTAAAATATCAGTCGTAAATAATCCTTCATCATGTTCCATAAAATTTGGAATTTTAAGGTCAGCAGCAGCTGGTAGTCAGTTCCTCGTCTCTCGACGTGCTTTACAGTGTAGTGGGTAGTGTGTAGGGTACAAGGAAGTGAAGAGCGGTCAACGTGACGTATGTTTGCCACGCGTCGCTAACGAGTACGATGCTGCGTGCTGGAGTGGATGTTTGTAGGGACTGAATCATGATGTCTTGTCATCGGGGATGTTGTGAGAAGGATCATAATAGGAACCAATTTTAAATATATGAAATTTGGAATTTGTACTTCTTAATTTAGTGAAGCCTGTTGATGTAATTTTCTATGTGTTTAAACCGTAAAATGATTTGATAAATAGAAAACGCTTTCGGAACTTATAGTTGATAATTAAAACAATTTTCATAGATAGTTTAGTGGAACCGTGTTGGTCTATTAATTTGAGAACCCGAATTTGATTTCCGTAGGTGATAAACTTTACTTCACATTAAAATTACTCCTGTGGCTTCCTCCACTATCATCTTTGAGTGGCTTGATTTGATAGTTGGTATACATCATTTATCTAGACATGCTTCGAAAGAGTGCCACACCCAGTAATGGGTAGAAGGCATGATGATATATTTATTTATTCGTTTATATAAAATATTTATAATATATTATTATCACTGAGTTTATACTACAGAGTGATCAAAAGGAATTGTTACAGTTGGCAATAAAAAAAACTACTTGAAATTGGTAAGCCTGATACATAAATTCATTTCCTGTTGTTGACAGTGACATTTAAAATTTAAATTTGAGTACATTTATTATTAAATTTATTTCTAAAGTATTTCTATTACTTAAAATGTCAAAATAAATAAAAGGCGTAATGATATATTTAATTTTATGTTTAAGACAATTTTTTCTCATTAAGCAGTACAATTTCTACATAAGATTAAATTTGTAGATACAAAATTAATTGTTATGCCTAAATATATGAATGGTCGTTTGTTTATGTAAACCAAGTACAAAATATAACTTTTGATAATGCAACTGCCATTAATGATGTATAATAAACATTATTGTCATTAAATCAAGTCCCTCGAATTTTAATAACTGCTTAACTAGCTTATCTCAAGTCATCGGGCAGTACAGTACTGTGGTTACCATTTCGTCATTTGAATCCGAAGATCCCAGGTTTAAATCCCACTCAAACTAAAAGTATATGAACCACACTGCAGCTCGTAGAGTCCGTACACTGTAATTGTAATTGAGATTAAATTCCTGTTGTGCAGAGCAGCATAAAAAGTAAATCAACATTTTTGTAACGTAAAATTTTGCATTTTGTTTCTTCTTCTATAAATCTCCAACGACTCTTTTTATTTCCACCCTTTGGCAACCGCCCAAACAATTCGCGCTACAACAAAAGGATTCCATCCCCCGCGGCACGTTTCCACAAAGAAGCCGCCGCCACCTTACAATTCGACTAACGGGCCCCGAACGCCGAACGCCGACCTACGCGGGTGGAATCACAAACGTTCGCACGGTGCGATTCGCGCATTCTTGCTTGAACCAGTGATGTGTAGATGGCGAGATAACCCAGCGGTGTCTTTAATCCTTCTTAATCTAAAACGTTCCGATTCTAGACTTCACTCGAGACTCTTCAGCTCGAGAGCTTGTGATCGTATCTTTGATTTAGTTTAGGGATGAAAGGATGGTGAATCGTTTGACATTTAGGTTCAGTTTTAAGTTTAACTATTCAATATTTCTTAGTTTAGCATTCATTTTGCTCGTATGTACTTAAAGTATTCTAAAGTCATTGTTAATTATTTAGAAATTAGTATCTATTTATTTTAATTATGACAAATATCAAAAATATTTTTCTGAAATATCAGGGATTAATTTTCTTCGAAAGTTCCCAAACCGGTAATTCCACATTTATAACCTACTTATGTTTTAATAAAATATTTTAGTACTTTTTTAAACAAATAAATAAAGCAAATAAAAATAAAATAAAACAGTTATTTGTTTCATTAGGACTAAATTAAAGTTTTCGGGTCGAGTAATAAAAGTTACCGAACGAAACGTAGCATAATTTGATAATATTACGAAGCTCGAAATAGTGTTTTAGTCTGATTTAAATATATTATTTGTTTTTACTTACATACTTAGCAAATTTCGCAGATTTATTCAAATTAAAATTGGCGCGATGGCCGAGCGTGTTAATGCACATCTCTTAACATGCTGTGACGTCATCCGAACCAAGGTTCGTCAGTTCGAATCCGCCTGTCGACAAAGTATGATTTGTCGTTAAATAAAAAATACAGTTACTTGTATGAATCATACTCGGGCGCTATAAGCTAGTCACTTATACATATGCCTTAAAAGTAAGTAACACTGACTCAGAAAACCGGCAGTACGGCAGCGTAAAAACTGCGGCTCGGTGTGCCCGATAGGCCCAGGCCCGACTCGGGCTGTAGCGCCAGTAAAGAAGAAGAAGAATTCAAATTAAAATTAAACAAATTAACAAAATTATTTTTATCACCACTACAACTTTAGTAAAAAAGCTGTTATTTATTCTAAGACTAAAAAAACAATGGCGTTTCCATTGTATTGTAAACATTCCTGAAATAACGTCCTTTTACTATTGAAAAAGTTGAATTAATAGTGTCATATTCAAATAGATAAAGGTCAAGTTCGGAATTCCATGCAAAAGAAATATTGTTGGGTTCGAATGCAGAACTCCACCAAATGCATTTTAGAATTGTACACGGCTGCATCTCATTTTAGGTAGATGACCAAGAATTGTGTTATTTATTCAAGTATAGGTGTATAAATTATAAAGTAGCTAAATTTAACTTATTTATTGATTTATTAGTACTAATACAAATAAATTATAAAATATTTCGTTTAAATATTGAAGAAATAAAATATTAACATCATATAGATTACATGAAAGGCTGTTGTTAAATATAGCATATATTAGTCACATATTTATAAAAACACTGTGAAAAATTACATATGACATTTTATTCTTATACTTATACACGTGCTTATAATTCTAAATATAATCAATAATAATAATTTCTCTTTTTCTTTTTGGATGAGTTAAAAGTTGAAACTTTTCTTGATATTTTACAATTCAGTTGCGAAGCGTATTGCAGAAAAATATTTTTGGAGCAACATAAGATTGAGTGTTGATATAGATAGTATACGCTTAGTAAATTATCTTTCTGTAACAATAAAAATACAAAAATTAGTAGGTCAATTATTAATTAAAGTAGACCCAGTATTACAATCTCTTAATAACGTTGGTATAAGAGGAGGATATGGGGTTCAATCCCCTCCCCGTATTGAGGATACATAATATAATTTTATTTACAAATATAAAAAGAAAAATAAAATAGTATTATGATTTATATTACTTATACTACATTTATCAAAGTGAAATTACCAGTCCAATATTGCTCATTTATTTGAAGAGATGGGATGGCTAGCACAGTGGTATGAAGTCGGCCTGTGGATCCTGAGGTCCCTGGTTCGATTCCCACAGGCGACAAATTTTCATAATTTGAAAAAGCTATCCCTGTGGCTCCTCCACCACTAACATGTTTGGGGGCCGTGATTTGACGACTGGTAACCGCACTTCACGCGCAAAAATATATCACTTACCGAGATCTGCTTCGGCATGGTGCCACACCCAGTAGTGGGTAGAAGGCGTGATGATATATTTATTTATTTGAAGAGATAAGGAGATAGACGGTTATATGGACAAATCAATGCAATTTTTTCCACAAATTTAGAAGTAGATACAAATTAAAGCGCTGTTGATGAGCTAATTTTTAGATCGAAACGTTCAAATTAAAAAAAAATTGCATTCCTGAAGCCTTTTAATATGTTTAATATTGTGACTTATAAATTTATTAGGACCTTTAACAGTATATTAAAATAAAGTGTTTTAATATAAATACAAATAAGATAATACGAACCTATCAATTCTGTTCCTGCATACAATTTCGAGATTTAGTTTGACTTCGAGTTCTACATCGAATAACAGAACTAGTCTTCACATCTTCATTTTTAGTTTCATTCTGCGTAATTTCAATCAATTTTTTATAACATGAAGGCTCTTCTTGTACATATGACATAGAATACGAATTGTAAAGTTCAGGATCCACTTCTTCAACACAATATTTCGGATAAAAACGCGGTTCTATACATTGAGGTAGAGCTTTACTTTCATTACTTTCTCTCTGCACAACCTTGTAGTCTGTTATCAACCATTCAATATCCTTCAGACAAGGACACGTCCAAGGATTACCAGTAATTGATATTGTTCTTGCAGTATGAGTTACTTTGTTTTTTACATATCTAAACACATTTTTAAAGTTAAAACCATATATTTTCTTGAACAAATTTGATCCCAAGTAATTACATTTATTGTTTCTTATGTCTAAATGGTCGATGTAAACTGATGGCCTCAAAAATATATTTGGATTTAACTCAGAAATTAAATTCGATTTTAAATTTAAAACGGTCATTTTCTTGAAAGTAAAGGATCCTTCATCAATAGACATAATTTTATTTGCTGCTAGGTTTAAATTAACCAACGAAGTAAATCTATTAAATAAATTTCTTCGAATCGCGTGTACTTTATTAAACGATACATCCATTGCATTTAAAGTTCCAGGTGCTTTGAACCACTCTGAAGATATCGTAATAAGTTGGTTGCAACATAAAGACACTGCTTCTAAACTTTTAGGGAAAGATTTGTCTTCAATGGTTCGTATTCCATTATAGCACAAATTAATCACTCGAGGTTTAATATTAACGAAGTCAAAATGGTGCACTGAAGATAGAAAATTGTGTTTTAAATATATATTTGAAATTTTTGGTATGTTTCCCAACACAGGAATTCTGCTTAAACTATTTTCATTGACAGATATTGTTCGAACTTTCTTGAAATTCGTTATTCCGGTAACAGTAAGTTTCTTATTACTATTTGGTAAAAAATCTAGAGATAGTACTGTAGCAGTTTTGTAATTGTTTCCGTTTACTCGTTGTGTTTCTACTACCAAAAATGCGTCGTTAATTTTAACACTAATTTTAGCATCACAAAACCACAAAAATATTGTGAATAAAACAGACAATTTTTGTATTTCCATATTGACAAATAATAAATGTAACTGTGAGTTAATCACTAAATGCAATATTTTATGTAATTATTTTTATACAGGATCGGAATAAAATTTTTGCAGACGCTATTTTCAATTTTAAAAATAAATGTAATATAATGTAATTAAATATAGTTTTTTTATATAAAAATTTGTATTTATTGTTATATTCCATGTTTTTTTTAATTTCAAGATGGAATCTGCATTGATAGTCAAATTAAAAACATTTATGTTAATCGAAATAATGCGTGAATTAAATACGGTTCTGGACATCAGTAATGCATATACTGTTTATAAAAACAATGCAAACCGCAGTTTCCTTTTCGGTTGAAGTAAGATATACAACAGAAGATTATTATTTTTATCAGCTCTGTGATTCAATCATATCATTATCTCATTTGAAATACCAAAAAAACATCATTTCAGTAAATAAATTAATGTATATATCTATGTTTGCATATTTTATTACATGAAATATAAGATCAGAATTTAAAAAATTCTGCTAATATGTCATCTATTTACGTTCTAACGCACAAGAAAAATGCAGAATGTAGGAAGATTATAAATGGAAATGAAAAGTATTACTGAACATCAGTCATGGAACAAAGTTTTATTTCAATTTCAATAGTATAAATAAATCTATATAATACTTCACTTAGAAAACATATCCGACAACTTCCACACTTTAATCTATCGTCGAACGACTGAAAAATCAATATAAGTGTTCTTATGTATTTATTGTCCTTTTCAGAAAATTAATAGCAATAATAAATTTTCAAGTGTAGAACGGAGAATTATTTTGTTTGTTTCATTTTGTCTAACATAAAATTGAACACACAAACTAGCATCTGGTCGTTTTATTATATTTATCTTTCGTGAAATTATTAGAACATTTCTAGCGGGGAAGCAGTAAGGGCGCTTTGAAAACAAACTCATTTGCTAACGTCTTTTGTCAGAAATTGCAATCGAGGTATGTGATGCGATGTTATTTTAGAATTTCTTTGTTTCCAGAGTTCTGGTCTTAGATTGTGCGATATTTGTTTTGACGTGTGCACGAATGTTGAGCCAAAATGAATAAAAACATTTCTGGTCTGCTGAATTTCAATCAGAAATGTAACGAAAGGGTTGTAATTTATTTACTACTTTTTTAAACCCTTGTCGATGTTATCTTTGTGCGGTTAAGATTAAATATCTGATAGAGAATAATATGGATATATGAACCTGTTATTCTATACCTGCTTTATGCTTCGTATGTATGTATTTCGATCTTTATGAGCATAGTTTATGCTAGAAGATTAATTGTTTATGAAGTTATTTTAATTTAAAACGTAAAATCTTTCATATAGTTATTTAATTTTCTAATGCATGAACAGAGAGTTATAAAAAGGATTTAAAAATAACTTAAATTTTATTCCGGTTTACTATGACTGAGATTATGTACAAAATAAAATAAGTTTATGAATAAATGTTGAGTTATAATTCGCGCTATAATTTTAGTTTGTATTTTTGACGTCTTAATACTTGGTGCCATAAGTGTCATTTCATTTTCAATTAGAAAAAATAAAAATAAAAAAATATATCATCACGCCTTCTACCCATTACTGGGTGTGGCACTCTGCCGAAGCAGATCTCGGTAAGTGATATATTTTGCGCGTGAAGTGCGGTTGCCAGTCGTCAAATCACGGCCCCCAAAGTGGTGGAGAAGCCACGGGGGTAGTTTTTGAAATTATGAAAATTGTTTGTCGCCTGTGGGAATCGAACCAGGGTCCTCAGGATCCACAGGCCGACTTCATAGCCACCCCATCTTTTCAATTAGAAACGGAGTTACAACTTCTGATTCAAAAAATGAATGAACAATTATGGTACTCGTACCAAGTGTGAAGACTGTAAAAATATGATTTTTTATGAATTAACGTCTAATTCCAAATATATAAACAATCTTATTTTGTTTTGGAATCACTAATATCAGTAACTTTAATTCATAATAAAAGTGGATTTAATTAACACCAAATTGAATCCTATTAATCCAGGGGTTCAAAAACTTTTTAAGTCATGACCAAAATTAGGATAATAGTTTTGGTTTCTTGACCAAAGGAAAACTAAACAAAATAAAACCTATGAAGAACATTTAAAATAATTTTAATAATACATAATTATGAACTTATATTGGTAACAACATTGAATATCATTAATGTAAACTTTGACTTTGAATAAGTTCACCAAATTTTGGTGTTATATTATTTTGAATTTATCCGACAGTTTTTCCAGAAAATTATACATAAATAAAATATATGTAAAGCCATCTTAATAAGCTTTAGCGATTCTTAATATCGAGAATATGTTATTTTCAACGCCCAGTGACTTGACAGATTTTTAAAATAATTTTTGTATATTTGTATGTATCGTATATTATCTCAAAAGTATTTTATTTTTGTTGAAAATATTTCGCGACCCACTAAATATGCCTATCAATCCAATTTAGTGTCGCGGTATATAGGTTATGACCCCCTGTCTTAATGAATATACCTGTAAATATCTACATGTTATAATGAAGTTTGTAGTTATCTATTAACATAATAAACCATTTTTGGTGAATCCAAGCCAGAAGCATAAATAGGTAGCACTAAACAGAACGCATAACGTAAAACATAAAGCAATGTAGCGTATAACATGCAAGCGCGCTCACAAAGACATTCTGGGGCGTGGTTTCTTTATTGATGGGCCATCAGGAGCAGACGCAGCGGTACATGGGACACAATCCGCTTTCCATATGTATATAGTTTTTGTAAAAGGTTTCAATGTTGCAGAAGATCGTTAGTATGAGCTTTATGTACTGGACGTTGTTTGTTACCCATCGGAATAAATCACAAAACAGTGCAAATAATTTGAGAACAATTAACAGTCTTATGCGAAAAGTAGTGTATTAAGAAATAAAAATTAAAAATGTAATTGGAGGAGCTGGGATTTGAACCCAGGACTTTCTGCATGCGAAGCAGACACTCTACCACTGAGTTACACCCCCTAGTACCAAACGTATGAACGCAATTCGAGTTTTGAGGTGGCTGCACGGAATTTCAATTTACATTTAGAAAATAGTTATTATATAATTTTTACATTCCGTTTTACAATTTAACGTGTGATATAAAAACGTATATAAGTAGAGTAAAAACAGATATATTTTCTTCCTTTACGTAATTAATAAAATCTTAATATTTCGTAACCCAATCAATTAATTTTAATTAGACCCGGAAATTTATGTAAATGAAAATTCGAATGTTTTGGTTGAACCAGTTTAAAAATCAATTTTTTTTAAATATAGTTCTATATAAATCAGACTACGAGAAATTGAATGCCGTTGAGCGCATCTTCATATCTCTTTTAGTTTTCGAGTTACGGCGATTTTTAACTTTTTTTAAATCTCAAATTTGAAGGCTCATATCTCGAAAACTAAAAGAGATATTGTAATGCGGTTTGAACGAGTGCATTCCTCGTGCTCCAAGTAACTTATACTAAAATTTTAATTTTTTTGAAAATTTTACAAATTTTTTAAAAATTTTCATTTTTTAATATTTCAAAAAATTTAAAAGATAATACAAATTTGTGAACACCAGTGAATTCCTCTCGTAAAAATACATAGGTATGCAAATTTTCAGCTAAAAATTCGCACAGATAAAGTTTTTATTACAAAAAAACTAAAAATCACTGTTTTTTAATTATTTTTGAAGGGGTACCCCTTAAGAATTTTACGAATTTTAGCAATTTTTAGTTTTTTTGCTCTAAAAACTGTATCGATGGAGCAAACATTCTGAAATTTTACATAAGTATGTACTTTCACGAGAGGAATTAACTGGTTTTTACAGATTTTTATTATCTCGTCCACTTTTTGAAATATGGGCAAAAGAAAATTTTGAAAAATTTTAAAATTTTCAAAATTTTTAAATTTTCACTATAAGTAAATTAGACCACCAGAAATATACTCGTTCAAACCGCATTTCAATATCTCTTTTAGTTTTCGAGATACGGGCCTCCAAAGTTGAGATTTAAAAAAATTTAAAAATTACCGTAACTCAACAACTAAAAGAGATAAGAAGATGCAGTCAACGGCATTCAATTTCTCGTAGTTTGGTTTATATAGAACCATATTTTAAAATTTTTCTATTTTTAAACTGATTCAATCAAAACATTCGCATTTTCATTTACAGAAAGTTTTGCGATCACGACTCTAGCCCTATCTACGTCTATAATCCATCTTAACTAGCTTAAAAAATCAAATTCCTCTACTTCCACACAATAAACACCCAACAGCCGGTATCATTCATTCAACAATCTTAACCTAACTTTAAACCATACATCATCTGCGTCAAAAAGCCAGTTTAACACCAACAACAACAGCTAACAACGTGTTTAGCGCTTTCTCGGGCACCCGGTATCAATAGACAGCTTTGTCGCCTCAATTTCTTCCACTCGAGTAAATGATTTTCGCATTGTGTACTCGGTTCATTCATGGATCCAGCGACGAAGCTTGTGGGTGACGCTGATGCCGTCGGTTGCTGTTTACCGCCTTGCTGAATGCCGAGACTTGTTATGTAAGATTTCGGGTAATTTAAGAGGTCCTGAATGTGTAAATGGTAAACACCTTGTAACTTTTTTGGAATTCTGAAGTGTGAATTTAATATGGTTGAGCGGAGGTCTTTGACAAATTGTTTGTGGGATTTGATGGATGTTAGCAAAAGGACTTTTAGTGAATGCCTTTTGAAATTTTATTATTTGTGAATGAAATGAGAGATATTTATTCGGTTTGTTGCACGAATTGAATGAAATGTTTTTCTCTATTCTATTTTACAATATTTAATTTATAATACGATTATTATAAAATGTTGATTAAATGTTCCCAGAATCATTTTGTAATTATATTTTCCATCAACCACAATGTAAAATAACTAATTTTGCATGATTGCCTATCCACTGAAAATGACAAATAGTACATAGAAACGAACCTGCATTAAAATGGCTAATCATAATTTTAGTAGATTCCACTAAACGTCAAAAGAGAAATTCTAACAAAGAAAAATGTAGAAAATTTGGATTTGTTTAAGTTGTCGACGGAAAAGTGTAGTGTATAACTTGAGTTAAATTAAATATTTTTAGCACACGTTATATAATATAATATTTCCTGTGACAGTGCGGAAAGTATTCATTAGCGTGCAGAAAGTAATTATTTTCTCCACTCAAATGTCAATAGAATGACATTATTGTTTTCTGTTGCCATAAACACAAAAATGACAGGGAGGAAATGGAACTCGCGACAAACTTTGATATAAATTGAGGAAATGAAAAGGATCTAAAAATTAAATAATTTCTTGTAGCGTAAAGTGAATGGTACCTATATGCTTTTCAATGATACCCTTTCAACATTGGTATTACGATATACTATTTTAAGCAGAGTCATAAAATAGAGTTTTTGCGCAATCGGGATTTGGTAAATGTTGACCGATAAAGTTACAAATTATTGATAGATATGAATTTATTTACCGATCGGAAGGCGGTAAGTAAATAAAGACTAAATATTCCTCCGTTGTAACATAGCAACTATCAAAATATATTTTAAAAAAGACAACTTTGACAACAACAAAATTTTAAAATGCCAAAATAATTTTGAGATGTTACTGAATATTAATTTTTTTATTGCGTTGGTTATACGAAAAACATAAGCATTGCAGCCAGTAAATGTTCTATCTATTTTATAAGTTTATTATTAAGTATTTTAAATTTTTCTTCGACATGATTAAATATGTTTATCTCTACTTTGCAGAACCTACAAAATAATTGAAAAAAATGTGAGTGCAATGACAAAAAAGATTTAAAGTAGGAGAAGAATAATTAGTAATTTCCGTCAATTATTTCAAAGTGTTAGAATTTTTAATTATTGCATTATATTTTTAACGCTCTCATTCTTAATTTAGAAATTTTTAGCCACAAAAAACTTTATTATGGAATGCAATAATTTAATTTAATTAATAAGCAAATTTTTTACTTACCATAAAAACTTTTATGTATATTTAGCATAAATAAACTTTTGTTTCCACTTTGAACTACTTAATTTTATTAGCACCTTTTGAAATATTTCGCAATAACCTCTAAAAGTTTATAAAGACTACGCTTCTAGATTTTCTTTATCAAAATAATATCGCCTACAGCAGACTAAAGACCCAGGAGAGCATAAAACTACAGAATTATATACTTTTAGCACCACTTTCCTTTTTGCCTTCCGTAAAATATCAAGAGTTAAGAAATGAATTATATAAACGAAATGAGGAATTCAAGATGATGATAACAGATAAAAAAAAAGCCAAACGGTATTATTTAAATACCTATTTCTTATTGCAAATGTGATCCATGTAATCTCGGCAAATTGTGAATTCAGATAGCTCGGAATGTATTGTTAAATAATACCGAGAGAGTACGTTCTCAAGTTTTTTTTTCAATTTTAAACGAGAATCAAGCCCTTGCCAATAAAATGTTCAAGTAGTAAAATACATGTTTTAAATTGGGAATATTTTTTGCTAAAATCAAGTTGTTGAATGATAATATATAACCTTACATTTTTTTGCAATAATTTTGTAACATTCTGTACCTAATCAGATTTCAATCATTGTATTGCATGAACTGTTACTGTTTTTCAAAGTATGCGTTGCGATGTCTCACGGGTCGCAAATACATTGGAGGGAGGACGCCGGGTGCTAGTTACAAATTTTAAAAAGAACATATTCAAAGAATTTATTACTAGATACAGGGTGATCAAAAGGAATTGTTATAGTTGGCAATACAATTCCAGAGATCTTTTTATTCCACAGTTGGCACAACGTCAGATAAAGGCGGAAATGCTATTTGATATTTCTAATAAATACAAATAGGTTATGTCAGGAGTCTGATAGCTAATAGAATTTTGACTTTTTAAGTAATAGAAATACTTTAGAAATAAATGTAATAATAAATGTACTCAAATTTAAATTTTAAATGTCACTGTCAACAAGAAATGAAGTCATGTATCAGGCTTACCAATTTCAAGTAGTTTTTTTTATTGCCAACTGTAACAATTCCTTTTGATCACTCTGTAGTATAAACTCACTGATAATAATATATTATAAATATTTTATATAAATGAATAAATAAATATATCATCACGCCTTCTACAAATTACTGGGTATGGCACTCTGCCGAAGCAGATCTCGATATCTGATATATTTTTGCGCGAGAAGTGTGGTTACCAGTTGTCACATCACGCCCCCAAAGATTTTAGTGGAGCGGGAGCCACAGGAGTAATCTTAATGTGGTGAAAATGTCCTGTTAAAAATTCTGAATTCAAGAGAAGACGAGAATTTTGTATTTGGTCCATTATTTTCTTTCAGGATAAATTTTTATAAATAATAATAAATCATAAATCTCTGATAAGTATGAAAATAATATTCATCGATTTTGTACAGATACCTCTACAATTTGGTGTTAAAGGTCTTGCATATCTCATAATAAATATAAAAATGAACATTGTTCTTTTCATTTCGGTGCAAAAACATTTTAAATTTTAGTTCTCCTGACGCAGTTACAATCAGCGCGTTAGCTACATATACTCCGCAAAGTTAAAGGTACGACGGGTAGTCCGATGTCTCTCGGGATACGGTGTGGCTAGAACCGTAACTTAGCCAACATGTCGAGTATCTTTAAGAACTCAACCACGCAAATACGCAAATACGCAAATGTGAAAAATCACGATGATTAAATAAACTAAAACGAGGATTAAAACCTGAAAAATACCGTGGAGACACCATTTGACTACCTTTTTATTGAATTTCAATCAATTTTAACAAAACTCTATTTTATTTTTATGATAAAATAGTCCTATATATTACAAGCTGATCAAAAGGGATTGTTACAGTTGGCGATAAAAAAAACTACTTGAAATTTGTAAGCCTGATACATAAATTCATTTCCTGTTGTTGACAGTGACATTTATAATTTAAATTTGAGTACATTTATTATTACATTTATTTCTAAAGTATTTCTATTACTTAAAAGGTCAAAATTCTATTAGCTGTCAGTCTCCTGACATAACCTATTTGTATTTATTACAAATGTCAAATAGTATTTCCACCTTTACCTGGCGTTGTGCCAACTGTGGAATAAAAAGATCTCTGAAATAGTATTGCCAACTATAACAATCCCTTTTGATCACCTTGTATTTCATTGAGCTACTATTTATTAAATATGTTATGAAATTTAAAAAGTAATAATTTCAAATGCAAGTATCAAATAAATTAGACTACATTGTTTCTAAATTTATATTTTAAATGTATTAACAATCTGTTAAATATATTCTACGCGATCTACTAAAAAATCAACTATATATGTAAAATACAAAGTGATAAAAATTAATTGTTTCAGTTGGCAATCAAAAAATACTTAAAATTGGTAAGACTGATTCATAAATTTATTTTCTGCAGTTGACAGTGACATTTGCGAATTTAAATGAATAAATCTTGATGAGTATAATTATTTTTCCATAATTTATTTGAAACAGAATACTCATGTTATATTTTAATTTATATATTTTATTAGAATAAACTAAACAAATAAAGTTTACAATTTGTATTACGATTTTAAAACGATATTTTGGCATAAACTGACAGATAATTGTCGTAATTTGAAACAATATCTAAAACTACAACTTCGTGTTAAAGTTCTTGTGCATCTTATAACAAAAATATAAATTAACTTTACTTTTTTTGTTCTGATGTAAAAATATTTTAAATTTTAATTCTCCTGACGCAGTTACAATCAGCGCATTAGCTACATATACTCCGCAAAGTTAAAGGTACGACGGGTAGTCCGATGTCTCTCGGGATACGGTGTGGCTAGAACCGTAACTTAGCCAACATGTCAAACCGAGTATCTTTAAGAACTCAGCCACGCAAATGTGAAAAATCACAATGATTAAATAAACTAAAACGAGGATTAAAACCTGAAAAATACCGTGGAGACACCATTTGACTACCTTTTTCAGGCTTACCAATTTAAAAATTTTTTTATTGCCAACTAACAATTCCATTTGATCACTCTGTAGATAGTGAAATATAATTAATTCTACAAATTATTATGTATATACCAACATACCAAAGTTCCTAAGAAAGTATACCAAAATTTTTTCCTTTACTAATTCCAGAAATCGTAGTTCATTTTTTGTAGAGCACATTGTTAAATCAGCTTCTTACAAACTTCAAATTTGATCACATAAAAGTAAGGGAGTCGCGAAAGAATTTATTTGCGATTTTTGCTTGCATGAGGGTCAAGACTTCGAAAAGTTTAAAAACCACTGAACTAATTAAAATATAATGCAGATATCTTTTTAAATTGCGTAGAATGGAGAGTTATACAATTGACGTCACGCGGGGAAGAGATTGAAGGCAACCAAAATAAAGACACATCTCGCTCTAGTGAGAGAATTAGTTGACAGACCACGACTAACCAGAGCATACTTTGAACATACGATGCAGCTTAAATGGCATGTTAAAAATATGCTCTAGATGATCATGTTCTGTCAACTAGCTCTCTCACTAATACGAGATATTTATTTTTTGTCCCCATTTTAAAATGTATAACTTCCCATTGTACATTGCGTATAATTTGTGATTTCTGCAGTCCGTGCTTAGTTCGTGAAATGCAAGAATTGAGATCTTCTTCTTACGAATATCTGACTGAATATCCCTTTAACCTATCGGACGTTGAAAGATGCCAATAATTACATTTGACAGTTTTTATAATACTAACCGTTGAAAATCATCTCTAATATACCCCATTGTGTATATAACATACAATAATAAAATAAGTTCCTACTCAAACGTAGACCAATTCACATTATAAACGTCAACAAAAAAACATTTTCACAAGTGAGTAAATAATCCAAGTAAAGTAGGTGTGTCCGCATGTCACAGGCGACTAGATCTAGGCTTCAGGACTTGCAGGACTCGCAGGCGCGATGCTCGATCATACTCGCGCGAGCGGTTGACAGTTTCGCACCGAACAGACGCGTATTAAGGTGATTTGTCATGGTTTGTCAAAGTCATTCACTGATGGCGGTGGTGACAGTCTTAGCAACAAACTGTGTCTGCGAACCATGTGGCTGAATGTCCCTGAAACTGGGATACGCGTGTTATGAAACACTGGTTGGAGTTGTCAATAGGGTGTTTAGCGATTATTTTGGTGGTTTTCATAAGTTGGTTTTTGTTCTTTAATCTAATATAAAAATACATGTTTTTACGTAGATATGTGCAATATCAGTGAGAATCGAATAGTCACGAATTTGTTTGAAAATGAACCATTGAAATGAAAAGTATTTAATAGTTTTCCACTAGTGAAATTAGTAAATGATATTTTTGTAATGTAATTAAATCTCCTTAGATACCAAAAAAATTAATGGCATTTTCATGATCATCAATTGAAAATAATTTATTGATATGTCAAATTCTTGATGAGGAATTGGTTCTACAAAAGAAATTTTTATTAAAATTGAAAAGATCGTTCCAAAAAAAAATTATTAAAAGATTATGCTTCTTAAATTCTCACGCAAAATATAATTCGTAATATTTATTTATTATTTTATTTATTTCAATATATTTTAAGATTCTGTAATATGATAATTATCCGTTAATAACTAACCAACAATAAAGTTTCAAATTAATTGGTTAAACTTTCTAGACTCTAGAAGTGGACAAAATATCCGTGGTAAATCTATATATCTCACTTATCAAAATAGCTAGCTCAGTGGTATGAAGTCGTCCTGTGGATCCTGAGAACCCTGGTTCGATTCCCACAGGCGACAAACAATTTTCATAATTTCAAAAGCTACCCCTGTGGCTCCTCCACCACTAACATCTTTGGAGGCCGTGATTGGACGACAGGTAACCGCACTTCACGCGCCATATATATCACTTATCGAGATCTGCTTCCGCAGAGTGCCACACCCAGTAATTGGTAGAAGGCGTGATGATATATTTATTTATTTATTATCAAAATAGCATATAGGACTAGTGGCCGGATCACCCTCACGCTAGACTGCACGGATTTTTGGAAGTTTGGATTTAATTTTGTAAGATAACAAATTTTTGACTCCAGCAAAACCCTTTCATTTGATATCAAACACAATAGATTATCCCAATAAATATCATTCAAGGTTCTTTTCAGGATATTTTTTATTTTCCTCACTGAAACTTGGTTGCTTTGAAATTTTTCTCGTTTTCACCTTAATTTTCTCCAAATAATAATTAATATTATACATTATTTAGAATATAACGGATATATTAACAATCAAATTTAGAAAATCTCAAGTAAGTAATTAAAATATCTTCAAGTGAAAACGTTGGCCATCAATATTTCGAAACGACAATTATTCTCACTAAAAGAGTAATCAAATTAATTCCAACATTTCATGTAAAACAAAGCTAATTAAAGTCATTTTTAAAACCTACCTATCTTATTTAAAACTAAACAGACCAAATTACCAAATAAAATATCACCGTACTCATCATAAAACCTTAATTAAAATTTTTAACTACCACTAAATAAATCCTACTCATTAAACAGGGCCATTAAACTCATTAATGATAACGAAATTAAAAAAATAAAACTGCTCTGGTACATCACCGAGATAAAGCATTACAAAGTTGGCAACATTTCAAAACCAACGTCACAACGAAGCCATAAATTACTTTCACGCCTTTTGCGGTCTTTTTCATACGAGCGAAATGATTTACCGCTGATAGAGGACGCAATTATCACAAAGCTGGCCCCAACAAGACAATTGCGACATAATTGCAAGCAACTTCAGAGTTAAAGCACCGACTGTCAACTGTTTTATTTATAACAGACGCGCAGAGCTGAATTCGTCACAGGTAGCGCATTAAGTGGTGTCGGGATGACTGATTTGCATATGTTGTCAGCGAACACTTGATAATTGGTGAATGGTGTTATAATGCTGTAAGGGTTCGTCAGACATGAACGGCAGATGTTGATGCAATTTTTTATTATTCGATGTGAATTATGATATTTTTTATTAGTTTTAATTAGTAAAGGTTTAAATTATTTAAATTTTCATCATGTACAATAGACGAGTGTATAATGAAGTGATTTTAAATGGAATATATTAAAATCTTATCTATGTATTCATATAAAAAAAAAAAATAAGTAAGTAAAATAAGTAATTTACGAGAGTGAGATGATTGACACACGAACGCTCAAGCACGAGTGTGTTTATTCTCACGACCATATAATGACATTTCACTCACGTGTGATATATAACATTTCATCTTATAATAGCGGTTTATCTACAAGAAAGTTAGGAAAAGGTTCAAACTAAATTGAATGGAGATGTTGTCAAATAAGTGAAACATCATTGTTGTCAAGCTATTGCATTGGTATAAGTTAAGCTGTATACCATTTGCCACTTGACTCACTTAAATCAGTTCAGATAAATTAAGCAAACTGATGCACTTATTGGAGTGAATTACTTCAAAGTAAATTGTAATCAGTAATTTTAGTATTAGAAATAAAGTGAACGAAGCAATCCAGAGAAATAAATAAGTGATCTGGTTCAATAAATGTAAGTTAGATCTGATCCAAATGTCAAATGGAATGCGCCTTTAGTTGTTTATAGTTGTCATGGATTTAAACATTTTAGTTACATGTGAATAATTTCTGATTTTAGTCACTAAAAACGATTGTATAATGTACATCAAAAACTGATACTGTAAGATAAAATAGTATAAAGTTCATTGAAATAAATATTTACTATATCTTAGAATTCGCAATAGAAGAGTTAAAAGAATGTATGTCTAGTTTTGAAATAAATGATAAAAAACTGGCCAATCAATTTGCTCTTATTCTTAAGACATTTTAAATTGTAGTATTTTCAGCATGAGATTTTATTTAAAAGTGTTTTTATCTACGACCGTGTGTAAAATAGACTTTTAAGTGTTTTTAATTAGTAAAATAACTGTTTAACAACAAAATTTCATATCACAGGTCAGGTTGCCCAGAAACGTTTGGTTAAAATTTTTAATCAGGCAAAATTACATGGTTACCATGGTTAGCTTAATAGAACAAAGAATTTGTTAATATTCAAGGATTTACATCTAGAGCTGTATTCCATTTGCCACTTGGTTCATTTAAATCAGTTCAGATAAATTAGACGACATGACTAAATGAACTGAACTAAGCAAACTGATACATTTATTGGAGTGAATTACTTCAAAGTAAATTAGAATAAGTAATTCTAGTACTGAAAATAAAGTCAACGAAGTAATCCAACGAAATAAATAAGTGATCTGGAGCAGTAAATGTAAGTTAGATCGGATCGAAATGGCAAATGGAATACGCCTTAGGTCAATAATCTGGATATTTTTGCTAATTTTTTCAGTAGGAGATAAAATATTGTACGACACACATACGTCAAGCATCTTAAGTCACAAGCGGCTCAAAGTTAAAACACACCAATGCACAATTTCTCACATGTCATCCTCAGCCCGTTACAATATCAAGAAAAAAAAACATAAATAATCATCATCAATTTGTCACTTTCCATGGAAATTATCCAAACAGTTGAGATTGAATCCTTCAATTAGAGACAATGTTATGAAATTCGAGTGGGGTTGACAATAACGTACACAAAAAAAAATAATAACCTAAAAAAAACTTGTTCCTTACATCACTCCTTTCTCTATTTGTCCCATGCAATAAAAATAATTGAGTGTTCTTTTGTGCTCACACAAAAAGGGGGACAAGAACCACACTACATCAAAAGCTCGGGCTTTAACCGCCGATGATTCCCGAGAGTATGCGAAGATTCTCGAAATGGGAAATTGCATTAGGTTAATGTGAAACGATATAGTTACATAACCGAAGAGATATTCTTACTCGGTAAACTGTTGGAGAGTGCATTTGCATTTCATTTCCTGATGCTACAAGATGTTATAAAATCATAGTTTGCGTTGTTTGAGATTATCTGCTGTTTTCTAGGGCAACTACGTGACGCTCACGGCTGTATAAATAACTTGATATTTATATTAATTTTAGAATGTTGCATGTTGTATTCTAAAGGATTATTATCACTTACACGTTATAATACCAAAATTAACTTATTCATTTATTCATTTCAAATCAGTTATAAATAAATAAAATAAATATATCATCACGCCTTTTACCCATTACTGGATGTGGCACCCTGCAGAAGCAGATCTCGGTAAGTGATATATTTATGCACGTGAAGTGCGGTTACCAGCCATCAAATCACGGCCCCCAAACATGTTAGTGGTGGAGGAGCCACAGGGATACCTTTTTCAAATTATGAAAATTTGTCGCCTGTGGGAATCGAACCAGGGACCTCAGGATCCACAGGCCGACTTCATACCACTGAGCTAGCCATCCCATATATTTGATTTATAATAACAATAATTCCTAAGGGCCATAATTTTTGGTGAAATGTAGTTTAAGAAAGACAGTATAGAATCACTTATGGAATATTAATAATACTGTTAAAAAAATGGTAGTTAAAGATAAATGCGCCTTTAAAATTGGACAATTTCGACTAAATATTTAATAATTTAATCATGATCGTGATCGATTATTTAATGACAAATTTTTCATAGATATTTTAGAGTTTATCACAGTTTCGGTAGCTACTCTATAAGTATACAATAATAATTTACCCTAGCATTTGCATGTTATCCTCATACATTTTATTTACTTACTACTATGAAAAAGAATATAATGACAGGGCAGCTCACAGCCAGCTTCGTAAAAAGTGCGGTAAGAAGTAATAATATAAATGATTTTCAATTAGTACTTTAAAAATTAATAATGGAAGAAATCAAATTAAATATTATAGAGAAAATCTGGGATACAACTAAGAATTGACTCTGGAACCACAACGGTAAAACTAACCGTAATAGTTTTGAAGACTCAAGGTAAATAATAAATATACATTTTCTCTAGAATTTAAATGAACGCTAAGTAATTTAAATCTTTACCTAAATCATTTGGAAATTACCATAAAACCGTAATAAATACAGGTGTAATATGGTAATATTTTGTTTTCATTAGTTAACGGATGCTAACTACAGATTGAATGCTTATAAATGGAATTGTAATTTCTTGGAGCAAATATACGGCGCTTCTCTGCTTACTAACTGTGTCAAATGTAAATCTATGTAAGCCGTCGCTGTTGTATAACATCTTAGATTTTAATTAAGTAAATACAATGTGTCACATTTAATAACACTTGTAAATCAAAACTAAATCACAGATCTCGTTTATCTGTGACTTGTAACCTTTAAGCTCGAGAACTTATATGTTTATTTTACTTTGTTACATCAAAATGTAATACACAGTTTAAATGCAATATTATTATTACTACTTATAAAATTATTATTATATGGGTTAATGGCTCAGTGGTATCAAGTCGGCCTGTGGTTCCAAAGATCCCCACAGCCGACAAAACATTTTCACCAATTTAAAATTACCCCTGTGGCTCCCCCACAACTAACATCTTTGGGGGCCGTGATTTGCCGGCTGGTAACCGCACTTCACGCGCATAGATATATCACTTACCGAGATCTGCTTCGGCAGAGTGCCACTCCCAGTAATGGGTAAAAAGGCGTGATGATATATTTATTTATTTATATATAAAATAAGTAATTCGTAATTTTAAACCAGTTTTTCGTCTATTTGCAAATATTTTTATATGGATAATACACTTATTTAAGATAAGTCGTAAGCGTAATTAAGTCTGAAGTTAATATTTATTAAAGAAAAGATATCGTTATTGTTATAAATGAATTTAATGGGTAGGTGGGTCAGTGATATCGAATCGGGTTCGATTCTCACAGCCGACAAACAATTTTCTTCATATTAACATTACCTCTGTGGCTTCCCCTTCACTAACATCTTTTGAGGCCGTGGTTTGACGGCTGGTACTCACACTTCACGAGCATAAATATATCATTTACCGAGCTCTGCTACAGCAGAATGTCACACTTAATAATGGGTAAAAGGCGTGGTGATTATTTTCAGATAAATAATATTAGGCAGATAGCTAATAATTTAAATTATTTTACATGTCACCATAATCTAACAAATTTGCACAATTCTTGCTAGACCAATATAAAAAATCTGGTGTGGTCACCACACGACTTTCTTATACACAGCATATTTAATATCAAAAACGCTGAATTGAACACTTATGACTTGCTCCTTGCGTTTGACAATTATTATTTGACATATAAATGTGAAACATGTTTTTGTTTTTTGTTTCTATTGCTACTATGATTATTCGAATATATTATTAAATATAAAAATTAGATTTTCTCAAAATTAGACGCATATACAGGAAAATTGCAAAGAACATTTTATGTTCCAAATATTTTTGCAATACATTTTTGAAATAAATAGAATTTATTGTTTTGTGTGTCTAGTAAACTTCCTCTTCCGGTTTTTCAATTTCATTCAAAATCAACTCAGCTCTTCGTATTTTCATGAAACTTATAATTACCAAGTTTCGTTAACAAATCTTATCTCGTTCATGAGATATTGCACACTCGGACACACATCCATCCATCCATCCATCCATCCACACACACACACACACACAGACATCATTGGGAAAATGATCAAAACGGATTCAGTGGATCTCAAAACACGTATTTTCGCGAAAATCTCGTCAACGATTTTTTTCATGATTCCAATACTTCCTTATACTGCGTATAAGAAAGTAAAAATTCAAAATAAATTTCAAATATTAATCAATCATCCTTTTCTAATAGAAATATAACCGTTACTCCCAGAAACAATCAAACAAAACACCTTTCAACTGTCTACCTAACAAACATTACCCATCAACATTACATCGCATCATAAGGACCAGGCATGAAATACAAAGTTGCGAACTACGACCACGTAGACAATCTAACCCTCGGCATGTGATGAATGTTAACACACGGCATGATGGATGGCATCAAATCACAGTCAAGTACATGGTATTAATGATGCCTCGGACCCGAATATGAAAGTAACTAACACTGAGACTTGTACAGAGACAGAATGCATGTTGGAAAAGAGATCATTTTACGTCAGACGAGTGATATGGATTGTTTGAAAGTACGAGTAATGGAGTGGTAAAAGGATTGTCGCGTAATGGTGTTGAGGTGTTGACTTGAAGGTTAATAGGTTGTTGCCGTTGTTTTGAATGGAAATTTTTACAGAGTGATCAAAAGGAATTGTTACAGTTGGCAATAAAAAAAAAACTACTTGAAATTGGGAAGCCTGATACATAAATTCATTTCCTGTTGTCGACAGTGACATCTAAAATTTAAATTTGAGTACATTAATTATTACATTTATTTCTAAAGTATTTCTATTACTTAAAAAGTCAAAATTCTATTAGTTGTCGGGCTCCTGACATAACCTATTTGTATTTATTAGACATGTCAAATAGCATTTCCGCTTTTATCTGACGTTGTGCCAACTGTGGAATAAAAAGATCTCTGGAATTGTATTGCCAACTATAACAATTCCTTTTGAACATCCTGTAGTACAATTTATTGTATTTCTGGTATTTCGATATTCAATGCGAGCAAATGGATATTACCTGTACTTTATAAAATAAATAAATAAATATGTCAACACGCTTTCTACCCATTAATGGATGTGACATTTTGCCGTAACAGATCTTGGTAAGTGATATATTGAGGGCGTAAAGTGCGGTTATCAGCCGTCAAATCACTTACACTTGAATTATTAAAAATTTTGATATGTTTAAAATAAATTTTAAATCGAGATATGATCACAGAAAATTAACAAAATTATTATATTGTAATAAATTTTACAGCAGAGATATAATTATGAATCAAATTTATTATACCCTTGTTTCGTTTTTAATTAAATTAATGATAAGCTTTGTCATTATGAAGTCATTACATAAATATTTCATTATTTTTATGTTTCTTTCATGGATAAAAATTAATTGATTTATAAATAATTGACACAACTTTCTCTACACAAATGTATAGCATGAACAATTTGCACAAATATATTCTTCGCGTTTGTTATAAAAATTAATAAGAAATTAAAATTTCGATAAAATTAATTAGTTCTGGAGTGCTTCACATAATTTCAAAATTATGCAGATCAGCTAGGTATAAATACTGAACAATACGAACAACGAGTATCAGTTTGCAGTGATCACCAGTTCTATTCACATCATGAAGACCATCACGGTAAGGATTTGTTTACAACATGGCTGAGTTGGAGTAAACACTTATGTATTTGTTTAGCTTGTTGTCATTCTGCTAGCTCTGTCCGCCGCTCTGGCGGCTGAGGAGGCCAAGAAAGGGCAGAAGCGTGGTATCTTCGATGAAGGTTTCAGCCATGACTCCAGCTTGAGCCTGGGAGGACATTCTGATGCTGACTTCTCATCTCATCACGGCCCCATCGACCTGGGCTCCTCGTACCACAAACACATCACCATCACCAAGAAAGTCGGCGTGCCGGTGCCGAAACCCTACCCAGTGCACGTGGAGAAGAAAGTCCCAGTGCCGTACCCCGTGGAAGTGAAAGTCCCTGTCGACAAGCCGTACCCCGTGCACGTAGCCAAGCCTTACCCCGTTCCCGTGGTGAAGCATGTGCCGTACACCGTTGAGAAGCATGTGCCCTACCCGGTCAATGTTCCAGTGAAGGTTCCCTACACTGTCAAAGTGCCCGTGCACGTGCCCAAGCCCTACCCCGTGCCCGTCATCAAGAAAGTGCCCGTGCACATCCCTGAACCCGTCATCGTCAAGAAGCCCGTGCCTGTGTTCATCAAGGGCCATGATCACTCTGACGACTTCTCGTCTCTCGCTAGATTCAACGGAGGTGTCTCTGGACATGACTCTGGTTTCGGCACACAAGAATCTGGATTCGGCGGACACAATTCAGGATTTGAAGGACATGACTCTGGTTTCTCCGGACACTCCTCTGGTTTCGGTGGACAAGATTCTGGTTTCGGAGGACACAATTCTGGATTCGAAGGGCACGACTCTGGATTCAGCGGTCAAGATTTTGGATTCAATGGACAAAAGTCCGGATTTGCAGGACATGGTTGGCACTGAACGGACAACTGGTAGATTCTATGAATGACCAGTTGATTGGTGATCACATACTGATTCTTCCCAAATTTACTTCCTTGATAGAGTGATCACATCTTATTCTACTTTTTTGTTTTGTTATATTTTTTGTTTTGTTTGTTTATATTGATAAATAAATATATTTACTTTCCATTAAAATCATTTTGTTATTATCTTATAAATTATAAAAATATTTACAATGGTACTAATTCCAATTAAGTATAACACACAGAGTCATAACTTTTTGCGCCCAAGAAAATTAAGTATGAATCAAGATTTTTTAAAAGCCATTAAATATGTACTTTTTATTGATATAAAATATGTAGGTATATAAATTGAAACATTTCAATAAGTTATCATCAATAGTACAAATTTAATTAGAAAATTAAGTAAAATAATAACGAAGTTTTCTTTATAATAAGCAATCATTTAAAGCATAAACATTAGCATTATAATTTAGAATATTGAATATCATGCACCTCGAAGAGTAAAGCCTCATTCACAACACGAAATTAGTAGTTAGTGTTAGTGGTTATGGTTAGTGGTTATAGTTAGTAGTTATAGATTAAAATACATCGTTCACAATGTCCCAAATTAATGATTTCGAATTTATGTTTCTGCCAGTAATGTAGTGCACATTTTTGAAAATTATAGATGTTACAAGAAATTATAATAGATGTCACAGTTGTCAACTTAAAGTTTTGACAAATAGTTACAGTTTTGTTTGTTTGAGTTCTGATATTTTGTCTGTAGTTCTGATTTGATAGAACTGGTTTTCTTCTACTATTTTATTTCAAAATTGGTCCTACAAGTTCTAACAATAAATCAAATTGAGCTATGGTCATTCTGGTGTAATTAAAGAACATGTTTTCATCATATGACCTCATTTCTTGAATAAAATTATCCCAGTCTCCCTGATTTGTTCGGTTTTGGTTGATTGGGCGAACCCACCATTTTGTATTTGTTTTTTTATTTCTTTTCATTTGCACAATTAAAATTGCAAGTAACAACTTTTTTATTGTGCTTCGATTCATTTTCATTACATAAAATTCAAACTGAGAAAACCAACTGTCACTTTACTCCTCGTTTTTGATTGGTTGTGCCGTTAACCACTAACTAAAAGTTTGAAGTTTACAAACTTCTACGCTAACCACGATTAGCGTAGACCTGCGCTGGGCTAAGTTCGTTGTTGTGACCGCTACTAGAGGAATACATATGTCAAACTTCTACCGCTAACCATAACTACTAACACTAACCACTAATTTCGTATTGTGAATGGGGCTTTAGAGGCGTTCGTAGTTTTATTAGGATTCCAGCTCGACACCTTTATTATACGGCGCCCTTGACATACGCCGTCGTACGACTTTGATCACAGCTGCTGGTAAATATCTCGTTTATAGGAAAATCAAGTATGAAATTTTGTTAAACACATTCATTAAATACAGAAATTAATATATACCTAATACTTGTTTCATAATTTATTCGCGTCAAACAATGAAATAAATTTAAACTATTAGATGGATAAAGTTAAGCTCAGCATACAATTGATTTTTGAGTGGTGGATTGGTAATTTTTCTCTAATTTATACATATTTTTAATAGACTGTCTTATTTATTGCATTTTCTGTTTAATATTTACATTTAATAAAGCAATTAGTTTGGTATATACGAAGTGAATGATGTATTTTGTACTGAAATTTTATATTCTATTTTATATTCAGTTCCAAATCGTAAAAGACTAATTCGTGTATTTACATTTATCACTGCATGAATCTTAAATAACTATAGTGGTACTAGGATGGAATAGGATATGAAACGCGTATCGTGCACACTTAACTGCCGAATCTGCATAAGATTACTACGTGCTTCTGATTTGTAATAGAATTATATGATTTAAATACGAACTGTGAGCTGAATATTAGATTTATATTCCTAGTTTCATATTATTTGAGTTTAAACACTTTGATTGATTTAAATTTTATTTTAGTAAACTGGAATGAAATAATTTTGAAATAATATTGTTTTACGTTGAATGCAATACAAAATGGATTAATCTAATATAAACAGAATTTATTTAAAAACATAAAATCGGAATGTGTATTATTTGAAGCCTATAACACATGAGTTACACAGAAGTAACATTAGTCTTTGTGATGCTTGATTGGAACTGCTACTTATCACTGTAAATATTTTTTTCTTAACTCGACAAGAAAACGCCACCTTTCTTGACCAATTTTAGTATCTAAAGTAGGTTCTTACTATAACAGTCAAATAAAATTCGTATCCAATGTTACAACAAAAATAACAGTCTGGTAAAGATTTTACCTGACTGTTTTGTATTTTACCTGAATGTTCTTTAATTTAAACATTTCGAACTATTTATAATTAATTATTGTTTAAATTAAACTGTTCCAGAAAAAATTGTATTCATAATACGTCATGAAAGTGTTTTTACTTGACTCAGGGGATTAAAATACTCGGCCTAAGGTCTCGTATTTCAAACAACCGCTTTGTCCAGTAAAACATCACTTTCCTGATTTATTCTGTATGATTTGTAACAACAAAATTAATTTAATGAAAAGTAAATATATTTATTTATCAATATAATCAAACAAAACAAGTAAACAAAAAATATTAATAATAATGAGAATAAGATGTGATCACAACTAAAGATGAAAGAGTAGAAGAATCAGTCTGTGATCACCAATCAACTGGTCATACGTAGAATTTACCAGTTGTCCATTCAGTGCCAACCATGTCCTTCAAGAGAGTTGTGTCCACTGAATCCAGAGTCGTGTCCACTGAACCCAGAGTTGTGTCCTTCAAATCCAGAATTATGTCCACCGAATCCAGAGTCCTGTCCGCCAAATCCAGAGTTGTGTCCTTCAAATCCAAAGTCTTGTCCGCCGAATCCAGAGTTGTGTCCGGAGAAACCAGTGTTATGTCCAGAGAAACCTCCGTTGAATCCAGCCAGAGATGAAAAGTCGTCAGAGTGATCGTGGCCCTTGATGAACACAGGCACAGGTTTCTTGACGATGACGGGCTCAGGGATGTGCACGGGCACCTTCTTGATGACGGGCACGGGGTAGGGCTTGGGCACGTGCACGGGCACTTTCACAGTGTAGGGAACCTTCACTGGCACCTTGACCGGGTAAGGCACGTGCTTCTCAACGGTGTACGGCACATGCTTCACCACGGGGACAGGGTAAGGCTTGGCTACGTGCACGGGGTACGGCTTGTCGACAGGGACTTTCACTTCCACAGGATACGGCACTGGGACTTTCTTCTCCACGTGCACTGGGTAGGGTTTCGGCACCGGCACGCCGACCTTCTTGGTGATGGTGATGTGTTTGTGGTACGAGGAGCCCAGGTCGATGGGGCCGTGATGAGATGAGAAGTCACCACCAGAATGTCCTCCCAGGTTCAAGTCGGAGTCGTGGCTGAAACCTTCATCGAAGATACCACGTTTCTGCCCTTTCTTGGCCTCCTCAGCCGCCAGAGCGGCGGACAGAGCTAGCAGAACGACAACAAGCTAAACAAATACATAAATATTTACTCCAACTCAGCCATGTTGTAAACAAGTTCTTACCGTGATGGTCTTCATGATGTGAATGGAACTGGTGATCACTGGAGACTGATACACGTTGTTCGTAGTATTCAGTATTTATACCTACCTGGTCTGCATAATTTTGAAATTATGTGAAGCACTCCAGAATTAATTATGTTTAGTTTTCATTTATAAAATTATTTTAGTGTGTATAATAAGTGAATTAAATAGATAATAATATAAGGTGACTGGATTCCAATAACTTTCTTGACATAAGTTGATTATTTTAACATTATTGTGTCACATTTACATGACATTCATATGTAAGTACTACTACATAAGATACTAATGTTGTACTTTGTTGTTCTAGGGCCCGGATTCCAGAATACTTTAGAATCTCCTGCAATACAGTAAGTACTTTAATACGAAATATATGTACCTTGAAATGTAAGTGACAGTTTTTAGGTCAAGCATGTAGTTTGGAAAATCGAGGCTCGAAGGGTCAAGATTTCCTAAACATTCGCGACCTAAAAAAAACACTTACAGTTCGAGGTTGGTAAGCTATTTTTTACAATACTTGAAAAAAAAATAGGTTTCAAAATTGACAGCTGTCAAATTGTTGTCGAAACAAACAGGACCTTGATGTGTAATATTTACTTACTGTTCACGGTGGACAGTAAACAAATGTTAAAGTCATGGAAACCACAAAAAAGTTGCACTTACTGTGTTTAAATTTTTTCATTAATATGTAACTTATAGTACAAGTATTGTAAAAATATTATTTAAATTGATAAACTGAAGCAAGATTTTTAATTACTGAAGAAAATTTATATTAGTTTAGACGTGACTAATTTAAGAGAAATTAAAATTGTTCATTTCCATTCGAACATGACATACTTTAATCATGACTGTAACTAATAAGAAAATAAAAAATTATAAGTTTATATAATTAATAAAATAACAATTATTACCAATAAACAATGACATTAAAAGGTGCTCCTAGATATATACCTTTAAAAATCAAATAAGGAAAAAGGTTTGGAAAAGTTAGTCAAATTAAAATTAAATATAATATAAAATTAATAATTTGTAATGGGCGAGTTCTACTTTGGTTACGAGTAGCACAGACAAGGTATAACTAAATATATTAAAAAGCCTGTGCTTTTTATCAATGAAATTTGTAGTTCTGGACGAGTCCGTATTGCAGCGCTAATGTCGATTATTAGTTCATGAATGTTAATTTAGGACGTATGTTATTACGATTAATTTTGAATTGTGAATTAATTTCTTTTAAAATGAATTGTATTTTGCGAATTACAATTTGTTTATTTTAATGTTAAAACTAAATCGACATTAGCGCTGCGATACAGATTCGGTCAAAACTACATATTTCATTGATAAATATGCTACCATTTGTATACTTCTATTTAGACGTCCGTATATACTTTGTGCATGTACTGTAATGAACTTCATAGAGGTAAATAAAATAGAGCAGTTTGGTTTAAGTTATTTTGAAGTGTTGTTCAACATTCTTTTATAACATAAGTAACTTAATCTTTCATGATGTAGTATTATCTATTAATCACAATCGGCTACACTCTAATCAAAATTTCACTAGTTGTTTTATAATTCAGCTTGACAGAATGATACGCCGACATCGCATCTAAACTTGCACGCGCTACTAAAATAACAGTAATTACCGCTGCAAATTACAAGCTCCTCTCAGCGTATCTGCCAGGCCGCTACTTTGTGACTTACAAGCCGGGTAATATTAGAACTTAATAACTAGTGCAAGCGGCAACGAACGCCACCATGCCGCTGCAGTTTGGCAACAATGTACACGCTCGTAAAAACGATATTGAACAAAGGGACTATTGGGAATAGTTACATTTTAAGTAAACTATAAAACGAGTGGGATGTTAATGTTTTTATGGGGTTTCCAGAGATTAAAATATTTCATAAAAGTTGCTTTTCCGGTGCGGATTAGTTATTTTATGTTGATTGTTAAGAGGATTTCATCAGATTTCAGTTTTTGTTGTTAAAACTGAAATGTAATTTTTCGCATTCATCTGGCTTTCAACGAGAACTTGTTTAATACGACAGCGTATATTGGTAGGAGAGTACAGCATAATCTTTTTACATTTATGTAATTCACTTTTTATTCTTTTGTTTTGCACAACTAGTGGCAGGTATTTCTGTTCCACAAACTTATATGCTAGATAAATTTATAATGAGCTCTTCTTCCATAATGTCAATTGACGTCACGTTGGGGAGAGATGAAAGGGAATTAAAAGAAAGAGACAACTCGCACTAGTGAGAGAGTTAGTTGACAGACCACGACTAATCAGAGCATACTTTTAACATACGATGCAGTTTAACTGGCATGTTAGAAATGTGCTCTAGTTGATCGTGGTCTGTCAACTAGCTCTCTCTCTCTCTCTCACTAATGCGAGATATATTTTTCTGTTGTTCCCTTCCATCTATACGTAAGTAAAAATTTTAAATTTATAACTTACCATTAGAATTAAGTTCCTGTCATACAGAGTACAACAATTAAATATTGCAACAATGAGAGATTACAATAAAGAAATATTACAACAATGAAATATTACAACAATGAAATATTACAATATGAAATATTTCAACAATGATAGATAACAATAAAGCAATATTCCAATAAAGAAAGTTTGTGATTTCAATAATCGAGTAATCAGTAATTCTAACATGTAAATTTTTATTTTTGTGAGAACATAATTCAGCAACGCCACTTTCTAAATTATTATTTTTTTTTTCATTTAAGAATAAACAGGCAGATTCATAAAACAGGATTAGCGCTAACACTATTGTTAATTTTATTTATAACTCTGTTTCTAATTAAAACAGATTCAAAAACTTAATAAAATTTGATGCTAATTAACACTCTTTTTAACCCAAGTTAAAATAAACTTGTTTAATGCATTGAACAAAGAATTAAACACGAAATAAAAGATGGTATTAACGGTAATCCGCTTTATGAATCTGTCTGAAACTGAAATTTTTGGATGCAATTATAAATTTTTGTATTCCACATTTTTTTTGGGGTGCACTATGCATTCAGGATTTACTATTAATTTGATTTCGTGCATTCTGGTTCCTAAATTGCATGATTACGAAAAATTGTCACATTTATTTTTACGGCTTTGCTAACAATATAATTGTTGAATAATATTTTATTATTATACATATAGTAAACATAGACATATTATCATTAACAACCTATTATTGCCAAAACTACTATAATAAATGAATAAATATTGATACAGTTCTGATAATAATTGTCATAACATGGATCCAAATCCCAAAACACCTTATTACATATTCACCCAATCCCTAGTTTCTCATTACCACCGATAACAATCACAATACCTCGCAGCAATAGTGAATTAAAAACATTTAAAATGTCAACGCACACGGCGCGTCACAGCCCATCACGCGTAACGTGATCCGTCCTATTATCACGCGTGACAGCGTGACACATTTCAACACGCACAAAGCGTGGTGTCGGATTACCGACTGTACCCGAGCACAACCGAAGCTGGACCAGCTAGGGGTGGATGGAAAAGAGTGCTATGGAGACAAGAGATGGTTATTACAGAACGATTTAGATCTAGTGATAAGGAGTTATGTTTTAATGTTTTGTTGAAAAAGTGGGCTGTGGACTAAATGTTAAAGAACAGATGGTGTGATGCTAGGTTGTTTGGCAACTTATGTTATCTTTATGAATAGCAAGTTATAAATTATATTTGATTGTAGTTGAAATTTGATATGGTGAACGACTTTCCGTTTATTGTAAATCAATTGTATCTTGATAGCTTAATTAAATTTTAAGTAGACAGTTTTTTCTAGTGCTTAAATACCATATTTTCTGATATCGTTTTCTCGAAAGCCTTTATTCTTTTTTTATTTCAGTGTTATTATAGGTCTTTAAACGCACTGTAAACACGTTGCTAAGGAGATCTATAAGCGCACTGTTTTTGGCGCTTTTTATTTTGTAGAAGTGGTACAAATGCTTTTAAATCTGACAGATTAATGACACATAACCTCAAAATTGTAAATTGTCAGTATTGAAACAGAATATGCTAGAATCAAACAAAATTCAAAACATTCACAATACAGAAAAAAATCTTGATTAATTGTCATAAAATATGATATTTCAATTGTCTGTGTTATGAGATATGCTACCAACATGAATAATAAAAAACACCAACTTATATTTTTGACAAGTTGCAGTTTTTAAAAATCTAACAGAATTATAAAATTACCTCAATAGCAAAAATAGTATAAAGAACACGTTTCATAAGGCCTGTTAATGCACGAGTCCAAATTTGGAAAACGAGCCGCTCTGCGGCGAGTTCTTTAATATACTACAGAGTGATCAAAAGGAATTGTTACAGTTGGCAATAAAAAAAACTACTTTAAATTGGTAAGCCTGATACATAAATTCATTTCCTGTTGTTGACAGTGACATTTAAAATTTAAATTTGAGTACATTTATTATTACATTTATTTCGAAAGTATTTTTATTACTTAAAAAGTCAAAATTCTATTAGTTGTCAGACTCCTGGCATAACCTATTTGTATTTATTAGAAATGTCAAATAGCATTTCGGCCTTTATCTGACGTTGTGCCAACTGTGGAATAAAAAGACCTCTGGAATTGTATTGCCAACTATAACAGTTCCTTTTGATCACCCTGTATTATTTGTTATTAAAATGATACATTAATTTTTTTTTGTGGCTTCTTTGTCGGACCAACTACTTAGGCCACATGCCGCCATTACGCCCTGATCTGCGTTTTAGGTCTTATGGTCAACAGCAACGCGGGTTTTCTCTGGACGGTCACCCATCCAAGTACTACCCGCGCGCAACGTTACTTAACTCGCGTTATCGCTTAGATCAGTTCCAACGAGTGCAGCCATGGCCGTTGACAAAACACATTAATTAAATGCTTTAATTATTGAACTAATGCTGGGTTGCAAGATATACATCTTCATTTCACGACCTAGGTATAGGAACAAATAATTATTTTTAAAAACTATTATTAAACTGAAGTGATCGCGGTACGTGGTCTGAATGAATTATCAAAAGTTTCAAATCTTGTACAAACATCTGACAGTTAATTTCTTAGTATAAACAATAAATGTCAGTGAACCAGTATACTTCATATTCATAGCTGTATAAATAATTTAACAAATAAATGAAACGGTTTTGATGTATGATGCAAAACGGAATTTATCACTGTCTTCCAAGAATGACACAAGCACAAGATAAATGAAATTCCTAAATCCACCAAAGTTACATGACTGTCTTTGAAAATGAAACAATGAATAGTGAAATTAAATATCTACTAAGATTTTCTTACACTATATTCAGATTTAAATAAATTACTTCAAATATAATGCAACAGTAAATATTCTTCACTTTCAAATTATAGAATTCCTTTTTCCTCCAGTTAACCTTTCCAAACCATAACTTAAACTTACTGAGTCATTCTAATTCGTTAGCATATTGCATTCTTTTCATTCCAGTGCCATTTAAAAACCTCTAAGTATTAAAACTACCTAAGTATAAAATTAGCATAACACAAGTAAAACAGCATCCTATCGCCTAAAATCCTATTGACGTGGCACCCTTGATTCTATCTGCAACGAAGTGCGTTTTAATTTGTCATGTTGTTAACGAAGTAGGCCGTTTTTTCGCACGGCACTATGACTTGCGAAATGAAACAATTGAATGGTGTTAACAGTCATCGAGGAGTGAAGGGTGAAGAGCAGGAGAAGCGATGAGGAAGAAGTGCGACTGACAACCCCTCGTGGTGCTGAAGCACTCGATGGTACAATGCCACATGCAGATTAGCGAATGTGATAGAAATATACCATTGGGACTCATTCTCGCTAGATATACTCATACTTAAAAGTTTTTCGGAGTTTGTTTCCATACACAATTATTTCTAATGAGGAAAATTGGGAATTCAATTCTAGCATCTGTGCTTTAACCAGCTAAGCTACGGTCGCCATGTAATTCAGATAGTAATAGTGAATCATTGTTTAACTGAGTAACATTGTATTGTATATGTTAAGCCCCATTCACAACACGAAATTAGTGGTTAGTGTTAGTAGTTATGGTTAGCGTTAAAAGTTTGACATAAGTATTCCTCTAGTAGCGTTCACAACAACGAACTTAGCCCAGCGCAGGTCTACGCTAATCGTGGTTAGCGTAGAAGTTTGTAAACTTCAAACTTTTAGTTAGTGGTTAACGGCACAGCCAATCAAAATCGAGGAGTAAAGTGACAGTTGGTTTTCTCAGTTTGAATTTTATGTAACGAAAATGAATCGAAGCACAATAAAAAAGTTGTTACTTGCAACTTTAATTGTGCAAATGAAAAGAAATAAAAAAACAAATACAAGATGGTGGGTTCGGCCAATCAACCAAAACCGAACAAATCAGGGAGACTGGGATAATTTGATGCAAGAAATGAGGTCATATGATGAAGACATGTTCTTTAATTACACCAGAATGACCATAGCTCAATTTGATTTATTGTTAGAACTTGTAGGACCAATTTTAAAGAAAAATAGTAGAAGAAAACCAGTTCTATCAAATCAGAACTACAGACAAAATATCAGAACTCAAACAAACAAAACTGTAACTATTTGTCAAAACTTTAAGTTGACAACTGTGACATCTATTATAATTTCTTGTAATATCTATAATTTTCAAAAATGTGCACTACATAACCGGCAGAAACATAAATTCGAAATCATTAATTTGGGACATTGTGAACGATGTATTTTAATCTATAACTACTAACTATAACCACTAACCATAACCACTAACACTAACTACAGTATTAAAACAACCATATTAGAAACACGTTTAATATTCAATTAATTAATGAAATTCCGAATAATTAAAGCTAAAATGGGGTAGATTGCTCAGTGGTATCAAGTCGGACTGTGAATTTGAGAAACTTGATTCAATTTCCACAGCCAATAATCAATTTTCATCTCATTAAAACTACCCTTGTGGTTCCTTCTTCACTAACATCTTTAGGGGGATGTAATTTGACCGCTGGTAAGCATACTTTACGCGATTAAATATATTACGTACCTAGATCTGCTATGGCAGTGTATCGTTCCCTGTCAGGTAAAAGGCGTAATAATATATTTATATTTATTTATTATTTAAAATCGAATATAACGGCTTACTTATGTGAACTATGTGTTCTATGGGCTTAAAATTTATTTGTTGCGAACGGAGTGCGCCTTGCCAAGAATGCCTGTTAATATAAAAATAACTGATAAACAATACAATTATTATATTTGGAATTTTGGACATTATCTGAATTTTGAAGTCGGCCTGTGGATCCTGAGGTCTCTGGTTCGATTCCCACAGGCGACAAATTTTCTTAATTTGAAAAAGCTATCCCTGTGGCTCCTCCACCATTAACATGTTTGGGGGCCGTGATTTGAGGACTGGTAACCGCACTTCACGCGCAAAATATATCACTTACCGAGATCTACTTCAGCAGAGTGCCACACCCAGTAATGGGTAGAAGGCGTGATGATATATTTATTTTATTTATTTATCTGAATTTTATATTCTGTCGATGACATACATATTTTGAGCTTTTTAAAGTTTATTAAAATATGTATTTTAAATTAATTATATTACACTCGTACGAATGTTTGTATTGTTTTAAAACTTGTACATTTACAGGAATATGATAGGTACTTACTTATTTTATTTATACATGAAATACGATATTTATTTTGAAATTTATGCTGGCCCAGTTTACTGAAATTGCAATTGAAATAAAACTCTATGGCATATTTTTATTTACCTGTACTTGAAATATGATGATGTAGAAGTAATAAATATTTTTATATCTGTATTCTCGTTTCGACGGAAGGGAGCTTTCAACTTTCATTGCTTTATAATAATTTCTACCATAAAATTTTGCGAAAGGCATAATAAACATGGGCGCTCGTTGGAATGGTTCAATGGGTCGATGAACCTCCCCTTTGATTAGTTCTTTATCTAATTTTTAATTAAATGAATGCATTTGTTATTTTGTTATGTTTGACAATATATTTAACTAGTATTTTAAGTAAATATAAGATTGAGATACCGCCTGAATTTGAGCCTAGGGCAGATAAACTTCGGTCATATACTTTATCCTATCTAAGCTTTGGTCGCCCTGGATTCAAATCTGATTTTATTCCAATTTTTCACTATATACGAGTATAGGCTCACTGCGGTATCGAGTCATCCTGTGGATCCTGAGAACCCTGGTTCGATCCCCACAGCCGAGAAACATTTTTACCAAATTAAAATTACCCCAGTGACTCTCCGACCACTAACATCTTTGGGGGACCGTGATTTGATAGCTGGTACCCGCACTTCACGCTCATAAATATATCACTTACCGAGATCTGCTTCCGCAGAGTACCACACCCAGTAATGGATAAAAGGCGTGATGATATATTTATGGGATGGCTAGCTAAGTGGTATGAAGTCGGCCTGTGGATCCTGAGAACCCTGGTTCGATTCCCACAGGCGACAAACAATTATCGTAATTTCAATAACTGTCCCTGTGGCTCCTCCACCACTAACATGTTTGGGGGCCGTGATTTGACGACTGGTAACCGCACTTCACGCGCAAAATATATCACTTACCGAGATCTGCTTCGGCAGAGTGCCACACCCAGTAATGGGTAGAAGGCGTGATGATATATTTATTTATTTTATTTATATATTTATTTATTTATTTTATTTTATTTTCTCTCTAGTTTTTTAGGTCCATAGTTTCAAATTCTGGCTGTATCTCAGTTTTTCTCTTTGTAATTCAATTTGATTTGTAAATTTGACACCTTGAAAAAAGTCTACGGGCGCCCATAATAATAAATAATACTTCCAAAGAAATAATTCAATTCAGAATAACAACTTTCGTAGGAAGCAAATTCGTCATTACAGGTCTGTCAATTAGACTGTTACTTTAGAAAAATCTGAAATCTATTACACAATATGCCAAAAAGAAACAAACTGCACAAACAACTTGTTCACATTACAATCATCGCTACCGTAATTCCAATTAAAAATTAAATCTCAGATAACAACAAACCGTGTTGTGGAAATTCAGCATCTTGTAACAACCCCTCCCCGGGTTACCTGCCCGGAACGAATACCGTCACAGCGGGGCACGGGGTGCGGAAAGAGTTTCAAGATGCGCACAGGGAGATTAAAACGTCGTTGCTAATGGCTGCATCCTCGTCATTTGTGTCGTCGCCAGGACAACCGCGTTGAGCTTCTCTTCGCGAGAAATAGCGCGCCTTTTATTTCTTTGCTCAGGCCGCGATCGCGATATCACCGTGTGTGAAAATTGCCGAGTTGTTTTCTGAATATCTCTTTCATGTGTAGTCAGTTGTGAACAATGTTCGATATTTGAAGGATGAGAATTCATATTTGTCGGTTGTAGGTCGTCTTTTGTTCCTGAATTGTAATACTGTCTATTTATTTAAAGAATGTAATGTGCGATTTTTGACAAGATATTTGATTCGTGTGGATATTAACTGACGAATAGTGTTATTTTGTTACTATTCTAAGAACTGTTTCACACGATTTATCGGACGATATTTTATTGTACCATAATTTTATCGCACGGTCACCAGAGCTGGGCAGTAGCTAGCTATTTTTGTAGCTTAGCTACTAGCTTAGCTACGTTTACCTTAGCTGTAACTGTAGCTTAGCTAAATGTAAAAAATATAGCTGTAGCTTGTAGCGAACTATGTTTTTTTCTATTAGCTTAAAAATATTGTTATAACAACTGAAGCTAGTTTTAAAGCTAATTTTTATAGTTTAAAGCTACTTTTTGTAGCTGAAAGCTACTTTTCATACCTTAAAGCTATCACCGTATATTAAGAAATACCTATTAATTTTTTTTTATTGAATTGTTGTCTATAACTGTAGGATAACAAGTTTTTATATAGTATAAAATCTATTAACATATTTAATTTTTCACTTGTTCTTAGCCTATCCTACTTTTGTATTAAATATTAGATGAACTAAACATTGACTGTTTAGGAGTCTTCTGTTAATGTGACTGTTAATTTATTCCGAGATAAATAAAAATTATAGCATCAAAAATTAACAGTACATTTGTCCATTTGTGATTTTTTATATTTATATACATAATAGTAAATTAACAGTCATTATAACAAAAGACTGATCAACTGATCATATGACAATGGCAAATTTAATTAATTCACAATAATTAAAAAAAGTAGCTTTAAAATTTAACAGCTACTTTAACGAAAGCTTTTAGCTGTTGCTTAGTTATATTTTACAAAATGTACCTTATAGCTATAGCTCAGCTACTTTTTTAAAGAATAGCTGTAGTAGCTTAGCTATTGTTTTAAGTAGCTTGCCCAGCTCTGACGGTCACCCTATAAAACCTATTAATACATTCAATGCGTTTAAGCTTATTGTATGATTTATTTATTTATTTATGCTATTCTGTACAACAAGAACTTCATCTCAATGACAGTAAAGGATTCAGATTCACCGAGCCGCACTGTGGTAATTCATATATTTGAACTCGGGATCTCCGAATTAGAATGCCGTAATGCGAATCACTCCACCGTACCTCCGGACAAAATAAAATGATAAAATATCACTCGTGTGAAACGGCCCTAAAATTAATACTACAATAATACCATAATTAACAAAAATAAACATAATCATCAAATTCAAAAATTCGTAAGAAAAGTATTTAAATTTTCAGTAGAAATGAAATTAGATTATGCTACGTAAAATTAGATCGTGATAATCTTTTTGTTATGTAATGCAAATGAGAATCAGAGTTAAAATCGTATTAAATTTAACTTTGTAAAACTAAAAGTAACTATATAAATCCTTCAAGAATTTTCCTATTTAATGCTTCTTAAATAAATTTTAAAAGCTACGACGTAAGCAGTATTTGTTAAACAACATTACCATTATCACCAGTATGAATATGAATTAAAAAATAAATATATTATCACGCTTTTTACTAATTACTGAGTGTGGCACTCTACCGTAGCAGATCTCAAGAAGTGATATATTTATATGCGTGAAGTGCGGTTACAAGCCGTCAAATTACAACCACTAAAGATGTTAGTGGAAGCGGAGCCACAGGAGTGATGTGGTGAAAATTATTTAACGTCTGTGGAAATCGAACCTAGGTTCTTAAATCAATAGGCTAACTTAATACCACTGAACCACCTACTCCATTATGAATAACAATATAATTAGTATTTAGAAAATATTTAATAGAAAGTAGATATATTTAATTATCGATACAAACAAAACAAGAACATATTGTATAACATATAATAAGCGTAAGATGTGATCACTACTGAAGTTATAAGAGTAGAAGAATCAGTCTATGATCACCAACCAACCGGTCATTCATAGAATCTACCAGTTCTCCATTTAGTGCCAACCGTGTCCTCCAAATCCAGTATTGAGACCGCTGAATCCAGAATCTTGACCGCTGAATCCAGAATCTTGACCGCTGAATCCAGAGTTGTGTCCGCTGAACCCAGAGTCGTGTCCTTCAAATCCAGAATTATGTCCACCGAATCCAGAGTCCTGTCCGCTGAAACCAGAATTGTGTCCGGAGAAACCAGAGTCATGTCCAGAGAAACCTCCATTGAATCCAGCGAGAGACGAGAAGTCGTCAGAGTGATCGTGACCCTTGATGAACACAGGCACGGGCTTCTTGACGATGATGGGCTCAGGGATGTGCACGGGCACCTTCTTGATGACGGGCACGGGGTAGGGCTTGGGCACGTGAACCGGCACTTTCACAGTGTAGGGAATCTTCACTGGGACCTTGACCGGGTAGGGCACATGCTTCTCAACGGTGTACGGTACATGCTTCACCACGGGGACGGGGTAAGGCTTGGCTACGTGCACGGGGTACGGCTTGTCGACAGGGACTTTCACTTCCACGGGGTACGGTACTGGAACTTTCTTCTCCACGTGCACTGGGTAGGGTTTCGGCACCGGCACACCGACTTTCTTGGTGATGGTGATGTGTTTGTGGTAAGAGGAGCCCAGGTCGATGAGGCCGTGATGAGATGTGAAGTCAGCAGCAGAATGTCCTCCCAGGCTCAAGCCAGAGTCGTGGCTGAAACCTTCATCGAAGATACCACGCTTCTGCCCTTTCTTGGCCTCCTCAGCCGCCAGAGCGGCGGACAGAGCTAGCAGAACGACAACAAGCTAAACAAATACATAAGTGTTTACTTCTACTCAGCCAAGTTGTAAACAAGTTCTTACCGTGATGGTCTTCATGATGTGAATGGAACTGGTGATCACTACAAACTGATACTTGTTGCTGTTGTTGTACAGTATTTATACTTTTATAGTCTGCACAATATTGAAAAAATGTGTGAACTACACTGGAACTAATAACTTTCGTTCTTTAATTAATTTCTTAAATATTTCTCTTTCACCTACTTATTAAATTGGTACCACAGTTTTAAAATAATACGTAACATATATAAATGAATATGATTTTAAAATGCACCTAATCGCAAGACATGTATTGTTTTGTGTTTCATATTATTAGACCTTATGTCAAGTCTTTTAGTTTATTGGTCATAAGATCGAGGTTGCGTTTGACTGATAACAAAAATTTGAATAACCCCAGATTTTAATCATATGCAGATCGCAGCAAGGGCGGATCTAGAAAACTTTCAAGGAGCAGTGGGGCATTTTGCCTTTTTTTTTAAAGGAAAACATATAATAATGACAAACAATTCTGTAATTTTTGTATGGAATATATATTTCGATGTATTTTGTATTCTGTTCTTAGTTTATATATTTTAAAAATGTCTGACATTCAAAATTTTGAAAGCTTTTTAGAGTTGTTTCAGAGTATTACAAAGTTTCTCAGTGATTTTATTTCTATAAGGGTTATCAAACTCAAATAAAAATAAAACTTATGAGAAACTAAAAAAAAATTAATAATTCAAGGAGAGGCATGGCCCCCATGGCCCCCTCCGTGGATCCGCCCTTGGATCGTAGCTCAGTTATTAAAGACATCCTGGTGGTATTCCAATCTTTCTCTCTACAATTAAATTTGATTTCAAGATATTCCATTCGATATGTAACTTGAATATATGTTATATAATTAATCCTAATTTAAAATTAAAGCATTATTAGAAAGTGAGTAAATAAGGTATATGTCTTCCTAGGAAGTTTACAAACAAGCGTCATCCTGCATTTTAACGCGTGATCTATAATTCGCAATTCGCGAATGACAAATATTTCGGCAAGAATCCCAATCACAAAACCCTTTTCAGATGATTCTTGTAGAACATTCCATAGTGTCAGCGAAAACGAGGGGCACAGCTCGAGTTCAAAGCCGCCGCCGTCAGCCGACGTTTGACAATGCCCCAGCACATTCACATGAACTATCGATCCATCGAGCAACGAACGAGCACAAGTAAAGATACCTCCGCGCGCCCCAGACACCGTGGAATTATTGAGAAATATGCTTCAAACTGTCTTCTTTCTAAGGGTGTTGGGAACGATAAATTGGAATACTATGCTGTGTAGTAGTGAATGATATAGAACTTTACTTTTCGCAGATGGATATGAATATATCGTATAGTTATTACAGAGTATAGATAGTGTGGTATATGGAAACAGGATTATTCGTAGTATGAATTAGAAATGTAATGGTTTTTAATTATGTAATAATAAGCACAGGATCTTAAGTCCATATCTTACTCAAGCTAAAAATATATGAACTACCACACTGAGGTTTGGTGGGTCCGGACTGTGTACTATAATTGGGATTAAGTTCCTTTTATACAAAGTACTATAAATAAATAAATAAATAAGTATATATGCTGTCCCACCCAAACTGTGCCATGGATAATAAGTTTTATTCAAAACCAGTTAGTAATATGTCAATTTCCGACTTTAAAGAAGTTAATCGGTCAGAAAGATGCCACTTTTCGATCAGAGGTAATAATACACATTTGATTTTAAATTATGAAATAAAACTGCTATTTAATTAATTAATGATAATAATTAGAGAACAACAACAATACATTTTTAGATATCTTAGTCTTCTCCAATTTTTACTTTTAAATCATCAAAAGGCGTACTCAAAATTCAACAAGAAAATCGCTGGATATTATAAATGGCATCTCGAAATTTGTTCAAGAAACAATATAATTTTTAATATATTAATTAGCCATTACTAATTTTTTATTGTAAATTAAATAGTACACAAAACTCGATTGAAAGTTTTAATAAGTCTCGGATTATAACTAAGGCGACCATATTTTTTGAAAGGACAAAAGTTGCTTTCCAAGGAATAAATAAATCTAAAGAACTACGCTCTACAATAAATGACTGTCCTTTATAATAAAGGATGTATGGTCACTGTAGTTAAAATTAACCTCGGAATTTTGCGCCTTGGTTTCGCTCGGTATGTAATATATTATGTCATTGTAATGACTTCTCTGATTATTGTACAGAATAAATATTTAAAAGAATTCTTAAAATATTAAATTGTCCTTCAAAATCAGTCTAGGTATTACATTTTATTTTTTTAGTTACTATTAAAATCAAGTTTGAAATATGTATATGACAGTTAAACTATATATATTTGTTTGCCTTTGTTTCAGTTTCATGACTATGTAGGAAATATAAATTTTTGACAAATCTTAAAATTAATTTTAGCTGTCCTAAAATAAGTAAAGTTAATTGGATTAACTGATTTAGATGCAGGATTTCGTTCTTTATAACTTTTATTTAAAACATTTTCCTGTAAACTAATCATGGGTAATTTAGTTCCCATTTTAATCGCTTGGGGCAAAGTTTTCGTGTAACATGATAATTTGTATTATAAAAATATAAGTACATACTAACATACTAAATGACCATTGTTGATAACCAAAAGATCGTAACACTAGTAACAATTAAAGAATATCACGGGCACAGAATGTAGAAGGGACAATAAATTTAGTCCTTTTATTAGTAATATAAATGTTCTTATCTCCTGCAATTGCTGACTAGTTCATAGTCTTCCATTTGTGCAATTGACATAAACTTTATCTCTACTTTCAGAGGGTGGATAATCAAGGAAGAATTTATACATTTCATCTAAAGTGCACGAGAACTATGTGACACTTTAATGAACTGGGAATACGATGTCATAAAACTAGTTTTTCTTCTTGCTAGTGTCTATAAAGCCACTTTAAATTCTTGTCATGAATACCAAATTTACTACCAATTACTTACTGATTGATACAAGATTCATTCAAGTATTTTTATTATGTACTTAATACAATAAAAACATTGCAATTCTTTCGTAAATATTATATTTGAAATAGAAAATATGAAGTAAATATATAAATATAAATATGTCATCACGAGTTTTACCCATTACTGGGTGTGACAATTTACCGAAGCAGATCTCGATAAGTGATATATTTATGCGAGTGAAGTACCGTCAAATCACGACCCCTAAAAATGTTAGTGGTGGGGAAACCACAGGGATAATTTGAATTCGGTGAAAATGTTTGTCGGCTGTGGGGATCGAACCAGGGTTCTCAGGATCTACAGGCCAACTCGATACCACTGAGCCATTACCCCATTATTTCGTTCAAATATGAAGTAATGCATAATAAATCTCGCATTAATGATTTTTAAATAAACCGCTGTTATTTTATAATTGTACGCAAATCGGGTTCGTTCGTTTATTATCGTAAATTTGCCGAGAGCTCTGAGATTTGTACATTTAAAATATTTTTAAATGATTCTATGCTAACTAACAAGTTCCAGCATACCAACACTAATTTAATTACTTTGCAACGTTGATAAACGTTAGTTACTGTTTGCGTTGACCTTGGCTTGCCTAGTTTATTACTAACGTTTACAGTGGATGCAGTGTTTTCAATGTTTCGTGAGCATTTAATATTTTTAAATATTGAAAATTAATTATGTAAACGACGTGATAATGTGCGTATATGCGTGTTAAGTGTTCTGTATAAAAGAAACATTCAATAATAAGTGATGGTGCTGTGAAATAGACTGTATAAGCCTCGTAGGATTCTGTAACTGACTGATTTCGACAATGGGCACCGTGGGACATGACTGGTAGCTGATTTCTACTCAAAGTAGGCGATAATATTATTATTTTATTATCTCTAGGTATATTATGTATAAATCAGGAATTCTTTTGGTAAAACTCCAGTATACCCTCGTGCCATATTTTGATATTTTGCCAAAAGATGGCACTGTATAAAGACGTTCGTGTTTCCAGTTACTCTAAAACAACCCGACCAAACTTAATCGAACCTGACCTATCCTCCACACAAAACCATTACAACGACTAAGACTATCCACTGTTTTAGAATCGTATCATGTAAAATTTTAATAGATCAAATTATTGTCAGTCGTCAAGAGGGTATACTGAAGTTTAGCCATTCTTTTATTTATGATTAGGCTAAATTGTAGTTGTGACGGAATTACAATCCAGAGATCTCGAGTTCGAATTCTACTCAAGCTGAAAATATGTATACCAAACTGAGGCTCGGTTAATTAAAAATTATGTTATGTAACGTTTCAATATTTGACGAATAAATATAAATAAAATAAAAATAAATATTTTATCAGGCTTTTTACCCATTCTGGGTGTGGCACTCTGCCGTAACAGATTTTGGTTAGTAATATATTTATACGCGGGAGGCGCGATTACCAGCCGTCTAATCACAGCACTAAAAAGATATTAGTGGAGGGGGAGCCATAGTGTTGATTTTAATGTATTGAAAATTGTTTGTCGGCTCTGGGATTCGAAACCGAGTTCTACAATCCACAGACCGATGCGATACCATTGTGTTAGCTGCGCCTTGAATAAATCTTATTTAATTATTTAGGGAGAAATTTATAATAATAATAATAATAATAATAGAAATCAGTGGCACTAAAAATGTATACATTATTTAAAGTGTAAATAATTTTGCGAATTTAAAACAAAAATCTTTTAGATCATCAGCATATCATGTAATATCTGTCATTTTATTTTTTTTACTGAAAGATTGAACTACATCAACACTCATTTTCATATCTCACGGTTACCATAGGCATCATATCTCACGGATTGTTACGTTGCTAGGATACTAATTTAGATATTTAGAATAGGCGCATTCCATTTGCCATTTGGATCTGATCTAATTTACATTTACTAATCCAGATCACTTATTTATTTCGCTCGATTACTTCGCTGACATTGTTTTGAGTATTAAAATTACTTATTCTAATTTACTTTGAAGTAATTCGCCCGAATATGTGCATCAGTTTTCTTTATTCAGTTCATTTAGACATGTTGTCTAATTTATCTGAACTGATTTAAGTGATCCAAGTGGCAAATGGAATACAGCTAATAGTGAAACAGGTTATAAACTTATTTGTATGAATTGCAACATGTGCGGCATACGAAATGAGTATTATTTCATGCTTGTTATGCAATCATATATTATTTTTATTATCTAAATTGAATAGTTTACGTTTTCTCGGCCGTATGGTGGTGTGATTAACGTTACAGTATTCAAATTCGAAAATCCCGAGTTCGAATCCCACTCAACCTAAAATATATATGAACTACCACACTGCTCCCCGGTGAGTTCGAACCCTGTACTGTAATTGGGATTAAGTTCCTGTTTTACAGAGTAGCATAAATAAATAAATATAAATTGGAGAAGGCTGAAATCCATATCCGGCACAAGAATATATTTTTATCCTGCTACTGTATTTGAATAGAATAAAATTATTCGCTTCTTCGCTGACCAGGGTCAAGACCACCCATGTCTGAACAACCACATAAAATAAAATTTCATTCACTACATCCACTCCTTGTTAGAAAATCTATTCCAACCAAAAATCTCTACAACTAACAACCTCTCCTCAACAATCGTCGTATCGAATCCTCTCCACGACTCACGTAGTCTCGTTGTGCGGCAGCTCTGCCGATAATGCAGTGTGAACTGTTACATATTGTAACGCAATAGCAGCGCTCCGTCGGTAACTAGGCTGAAGTGGCAGACATTGTGTCTCCGAGAAGTGAATATTGTACGTTGATACTTAAACGTTATTATTTGACAATGAAATATACGTGTTATTGTCAGGTATCTGTCGGTTTGCGGAAGGAATGACGCTTTGTTGCGATCGCTCTGTCGCGTCGTTTGCGGAAGAATGGGTGAGGTGACGGAATAAATTGTTTGTTATGTGTGAAGGATGTGTGTGGAGTGTTTTATTGAGTAGTTGTGGAGTGATTGCGGAAATAATGTAAGGGTTTTTATGATGTGAGTGTATTTTCAAGCGGTTATCGTGAAATATTGATGGGAAATGGGGCTGTGCACAGATTTATTGTTCAATTGAATCACTGTATGGTTTATAACTTACAAATATGTGCAGTGGTTATAGGTTATAAAATATGGGTAGTAAATTTGTCATTTTTATTGCAAATAAAGCTTCCGTTATCCATTATGGATTATAAAAACTTTGTATGCAATGTAATAACATTTTGCTACTAATAATGAAATCATTGTTAATATGTACATTTACTAAGCGTGGTTAGTACCTGTTATATATTTATTATAAATATTGTTACTATATACATAATTGTCGTATTACCACATTGTTCAGAATTAGGACAACATTTTTTAGAGGTTTTCTCTTCTACCCATGTTTTGAATTTAAATTTTTAAGGGATCAATATTACCAACCACAATTATTTTCCAAATCTAGTTTCAGAAAACAGTGAATCACTTTTGAAAAATGAACATTGCTCTCAAAATTTAAACTGTAGTTTATGATAAATGCGCATCTAAAATCTATATTTTGCGCGTGAAGTGCGGTTATCAGCCGTCAACTCACGGTTGGTGGTGGGGGAGCCACAGGGGTAGTTTTTAAAATGGTGAAAATTTTTTGTTGTCTGTGGGAATCGAACCAGGGTTCTCAGGATCCATAGGCTGACTTGATACCACTGAGCTAACTACCCCATAATAAGATTTTTAGTGATAGAAAACTTTAAAATAATAATAATAAAAGTGTCCTGTTCCTGTCTAAAGGCCATTTTAATGAAAAAATATAAATGTACTCAAATTTAAATTTTTAAAAGTCACTGTAACAATAAGAAATATTTTTTTTTCACCCACTTGAAATATTTCTTCTACTTTTTCAGTAATAAAAGAACGATATTTCAGAAATTTTTACGTTGCCATGAATTTTTAATCTTAGGACAAAAAATGGCATGTTTTATATAGTTATCATGGTGATAAAATAATTCTATGAATTTATTACATCGTAAACAAATGGTCTTACCAATATCAATTATTTTTTTTATTGCCAACTGAAACAGTTACTTTTGATCACCCTTGTATTTCTCCATCTTTCGGATTTAAAATATTAAATATTTGAACGTTTTCTTACAACTGCATATATTATTTACAAGTAGCAAATCATTAATAATGATGCGACACTAATTAATAAAAAAGTTAATTTGACCTATGTTTCATTTCAAAACGAACAATCTGATACATAGGTAACATTGGATTTGGAAAATCCCATGTTTCACGTTAAAATAAACTTACTGTATAAACTACAAAATATCGCAGAAAAACTAAATATTAAAGTATATTGTATCAGATACATATATATTTTTTAATCCTTAAAATAAATATAAATTTCAAAGGTAACTGTACTAGGTATTGTTACAAAAAAAGAAACTAAAAAAAAAACTTGCAGGTACAATTATCCACACTTTGTGAGAAAGTTATTGCAAATACTTTTACATTCATCTGCACCTACTCAAGCATAACATTCTTTCATCCTTCGTTCTCCAGTTTCCCATTCACAAATACCGAATACCAATAGTGTCCACTTGTTCAATGAAAGAACCATACCGCGCTACGCTCACGAATCTTCTACCTGCAAGTGCAGTTATGAATGACTCTGCTGGCCGCTAATACATTTTAAATTTTCTTTAGACCGTCCTGGCCGCGACAATGGCCATTCTAGCTTCGAGTTGACTTTTGTCGAAGGATTCAATAGAAATTTGCTTACATAATGCGCTCGCTACGACGGTGAGGTTCAGAACTCGACACAGGTGTGCACTTAGACGCTGAATAAGTGAATACTGAATACGAGAAAGATTGGGATCGTTCACAATGAGCTGGAGTGTAATTGTATTGCGGGAGGATTTGTATGAGATATGAATTGTTGAGTCAATTATTGGAAGAGATGTATCATGGAATTATGACATATAAATAGGAATTTTTCAGTGATGTCCATATTAAACTTATTGTATACAGGATGTTTCTATACTTTAGAATAAAATTTTAAAGATAGACATGAAGTGGCGTACCTAGAACTTTTGCCGCCCAGTGCGGTCTATAATTTGCCGCCCTTTTAAGTCAATCAAATGGTCGTTTTTATAAATTAAAAAAATAAATATAAAATAAATATATCATCGCGACTTTTACCCATTACTGGGTGTGGCACTCTGCCGAAGCAGATCTCAGTAAGTGATATATTTATGTACGTGAAGTGCAGTTACCAGCCGTTAAATTACGGCTCCCAAAGATGATGTGGTGGGTAATTTTAATTTGGTGAAAATTGTTTGTCAGCTGTGGGAATCGAACCGGGGTCCTCAGAATCTACAGGCCAACTCGAAACCACTGAGCCATTACCCCATTAAATTAATAAACATAAATAAATAATTTTAATTGAGACAAACTATAAATGGGGAACTTTTTTATCATTGGATGGCATATTTAAATTAGGCAGTAATAAAGGAATTTTTCGAGATAATATTTTCAACCCTACATTGACTTGACGATGAAGAAAAATATTTGAAATCATATAGTAATTCATAATTCCTAGATATCGAATAGTAAACTTATGAAGTGAACAAGTTGTTTTTTACAACTAAAACTAAATATAAAAATGCCGCCCCAAAATATGTGCCGCCTGGTGCGGACCACCCCCCTCTAGGTACGCCACTGTAGATATGATATACTGATCTCGGATCAAACAGAATTTTTTCTATATTACGTTCATAAAGAAGCAATTACGAAATCAAGTTATGTATTGTAAGAATATTTATTACGATATGCAACATTTGTTTTAAACGGTTTGTAGTATCTGAAGACTGTAACTGTCGCGGTGAGTTCATCAAAATTTTAATATAATCTGAAAATCTGTTTTTCGTAATAAATTAATTTTAATATCAACTTCTTTACTTACTCAAACGGAGTGCAATTGATTTCATCTTCAATCTAACAATAATAATAGAAATAATTTCAAATTTCGAAAATTGTCACAAACTTTTGAACATTTACATAATTGTCATGAACAGTTACCAACTGCAACATTTCATATATATAAATGTCCCTAAATTGACACGCTGTATTCAGTAAATGTCTTACCCAAATTTTAGGGTACTAAATAATTATTTAAACCTAATTTTAGAGTAATAAATAAACGTCTTATTCCAATTTTAGGGTAGTGAAAATATGTTTCACACAAATTCTAGAGTATCTACTTAACAAATCTAACGTTAACTTTAGGGTAATAATTAAACTTCTTACTCCAATTTTAGGGTAATGAATTATTGTCTTACTCTAATTTTAGAATAATGAAAAAAAAACCCTCCTTTGATAATGAATAAATAACTTACTGGATGTGGCACTCTGCCGAAGCAGATCTCGATAAGTGATATATTTTGCGCGTGAAGTGCGGTTACCAGTCGTCAAATCACGGCCCTCGAAGATGTTAGTGGTGGAGGAGCCACAGGGGTAGCTTTTGTTCTCAGGATCCACAGGTCGACTTCACACCACTGAGCTAGCCACCCCATTATTTATTATATTTTATTTAAAACAATAGCCATGGAAAAAACTTGAAAATTCAAATACGTATATTTAAAGAAAATAAGAACAAAATATAGTATCTCAAATATGAATAAAGAACTGCAATACGCAATATTCTGAAATTAATTAAAATAGAAATTTAATTAATTATTAAAAAATAACTACCTATTTCATTGGCAAATAATGAAAATTCCGGTTCTCTACAAGCTCTACACTATTATTTACAAAATTCCAATTATAAATTACATTCATATTCCACCATTAAATTACATGAAAATAAATGTCCCTAAACATATTTTATTTGAGTTTATATATCAACAAAATAACTACGTTTGATTTAAAAATTCGTTTTGCGAAATAATTCTGTTTATGTTTAAACATAACAAATAAAACATACCTTTTAATTAATTCATTTATCTCACACTTCAATGTTTTAAATATTTTTACTCGTAAATAAAGAATAACAAATGAGAGTTATATGAACTATAATAAAAAAATTACGATCTACTATTTATACTCATAAATAAAACGGTCATAGCATACTATATCGCGAATAATTAAATTTGGATCTCGAATATTTCCCGTAAGAATTTTAGTGCTAAAATTTATTAGGTATACATAAACTTTATCTCTCTATACTTTTATGAGTCTTTTTGCAAACAATTTGAATTTATTTTCAACTACAAAAAATGATGATAAGAACTAAAACGACTATTCACTTCATTTATGACGACGCACCTGCTTTTAATAAAATTGGTGCTGAATCATTTTACTAGGCTGTTTTAGGAAAACTGGTAGACGCAAAAAAAAACTAATCAAGTGTTATTAAATATAAAATGTTATTATTTCTCAATCGCTTTGGCTTACAAAAATTTGTCATAAATATTTTACAATCAAATATATACAATAATTTCTTTATTTATACATTATAAATATAGTTTGAGCGTATTTAAATTTTAAGGCATTATCAGTCTAATGTGTAAAATTCCATATAAAAATATTTTATCTGTATAAAGAACACAAAACTAATAATCTAAATAATAAATACATTAGATATATACAAAAATAACCTACATTCACTTATCAACACGTATGAAACACGGACGAGTTTGTACTCATTTGCTCATCATCTGTATTCATAATATCAATATCAGTTTCTTCACAAGAAGAAGAAGACATCGACGCTTTTGTTTTTCTAGTAGACGAGCAAGTTCTTAAGCAGCAACACTTTCCACTAGATGAGCTTCCAAGCGCAGCAGGCAAATCTTCTTTCTTATATTTAACTCTTCTATTCTGGAACCAGATCTTGACTTGTTTCTCGGACAATCTCAAACACGTTGCGATTTCAATCCGTCTCAATCTCGATAAATACATATTAGCTGAGAATTCTCTTTCTAATTCTAACAGTTGATGACTTGTAAACGCGGTACGGATTCTTTTACTGGAATCTTTACCACCGCTTCCAGGAGATCGGCGTTCATCTTGAGGAGCAGGACTTGGTGTACGGTTAAACTCCGTTGGAGATGCTCTTTGAGGTGAACTGTGCGGTGAGACATACGGTGGTGATGGTTCGCGACTCAGAGGAGACAACAATGGTTTTGGTTCGAATTTTGGTGGTGGTAGCGGTCGTGGTAAAGGCAATGACGCAACTGGACGAAGCGGAGCCTTAGGACTTCCTCCATAGATAGGGTTGAACATGTGATTCTGTTGTTGCTGTTGTGCTAATCCAAGGCTGAAGAGATAACTGCTGATGTATCCAGCAGGATATGGAAACATTCCTCCAGGAGTCGGCAGCATATGCTCTGCATGAGGTGGTTGATATAATTTGTTGTTGGTAAAGTCTTTTGGTGAGTTACTAATCAACGAATCCACTAAAAACGACCGCGACATTTTGACACTAGATCACTAGAACATGCGTGTGGTTTAAGTTGCAACGAAGCACTGACTATCCCTTGAGGGATTGCAACCCTTATAATAACTCCCCCCTCTTTATGACTATTACATCTCGACGGCTTGTAGTTGCATTGTTCAGGGCTCCACCCCAGACTGCCTGGCGCTGACCGGGTGCCACCCCTTGCGCGGGGTGCGAGGTGGTGCAGGTTTTTGAGCGGGAACGCGCTAATGGTCGGAAGGGCCTTGTACAAACAAATTACACGGTATGGCTAATCTTTGCTGGATGATGTTGTGTTTATCTATCAGCCCCCAATCAACGGAACAGAATTAACGAAGCTTGTGTTTGTCTGCGTTGGTCGTGCGCTCGTTGGAACGCTTGTCTCTTGAGTATTTGATAATGTTATCATACACAGTTTATTGAATTTTCGATGATGTGTAATTAATGCGAGCGCGGATGGTGAATGTAGTAAGTTGGTGGAGTTGAGGCTCAACTTGGTGATTAGTGAAATGGCAACAGGATTATTTGGATTTGGGTGTAATGTAATGTTCATGGCTACAATTAATACTTGCTGTTACTGATGATTGATATCTACCACTTTGAAACTGTTATTGTCACTTTAACTTGTTGCCTTGAATTATATTATTTGTGTCATTATACATGACAATAAAAATTGTAAAATTAGTAATTACTTTAAACACTGAGTTAATAATAAAATGCTTACCAAATGTAATAAATATTTAAAATTTGTTTTATAAGTATACAGTGAAAAGGCTGCAATAACTGTGTGAGATTAAATTTCTGTTGTGGTTAATAACAAATAGAATATTATAAAAATAAAATAAAGTTATTATTTACATATATATTGTAAATTTTAACAAAAGCAAATTTAGAAAATAAATTAAACACTTACTTCATTTTTCTTACAATTTAAACTAATGAAACTTTCATTATTATATTTGTTACCAATATTTTTAATCATTTGTCAAAATGAGACTGTACATTATTTCTCGTCGAATATAATTCAGACGGCAAATGCATAATGAGATATGTCCGAAAAGGTTTATTGACGAGATCTACGTTACGGCGGCAACCTAATATAACGTTTAAAGCATTCACAAAAACACCGAAATTAATACAATTATGTTAGTTAACTCCCAATTTAATGTTTTTATTTCTACTGTGTCAAATATCTATGTTTATAGGCGTGATTTTAGTTCGGAAAATAGGACTTTATATTTTGACACTTAATTATGATTATTTTAAGATGTTACTTAGATTATGATAAGACAATAATAATTAGATGCGACACAGATACGTACATTAATATTTTATTACGGTAATCATTTCAAAATTAGTATCATCTTCCTCATACGTATTTACCGGCCTAACGCAAATTACTATTCTCGGCTGGTACGGTCGGTATAATCAACCAAAATTCTTTTTTAAACGTAGTTTAACAAAGACAATAGCGAATCACTTGTGGGAAATTAACATTGCTAACAAAATTTAAACTGTAATTAACGTTAAATGTACAAATAAAAATTTGATTATTTCTTCCACTAAATTTAATGATGGTACGTACTTTACTAATTTATTTGTAAGATATTATTCAACATGCTTTTCAAAAGTTAAATTAAAAAATTTATATTGTTGACGTTATATAAGTTTTTGCTTTGGTATTACTTGAAATTACCAAGTATTTTTGTAATAAATCTGCACAACTATGTGACATATTTTTAAATATATTGATTTAAATTTACTATCGAATAAGTTACAAATTAACATACGGTATCTAACCACATGCATTTTACTCTCATTTCACAACCGATTAACGAGAATGACATTCACATTCTATTCATGAATAAAGATAAACAGATCTATCAAATGCACTAACCAGATCGTGCAATCATTCAACACATTATTATTCATAACTATCAATCTATTAAATATTTTCTATATTCATATATAAATATTCCACTCTATAGTATTCAAAACTATCTCTTCCCATATTCCGTACCCTGATTTCAATCCACCAACAACGAATTAAATATTCACTATTCACTATTTTCAACGAAGTGCCTTTATAAAAGCGGTTACCCATTCAAATTTGAATACAACATATAACCTATTATAATCACAATGCTAAACAATTTAATATCTCACATATTGTTAACATCGTGATGATATAAAATACGATACAAAGGGGGCCATGAAATGATAATTGTGTAGCAACCCTTCTGAATGACGCATGCACCCTATTGGTGCATCAGCGATGCGTTTATTTTTTAAACAGAATTAGGGCGGGGTTTGTGAAATTTTAGACAAACGTGTCTTGTATCTTAAAGGAGGGGCACATCTGTCGGAATATTTGGATGTAATGTTAGATCAGTTAAAAATTCATTTTGTTCAAAGGAAAATTAATAGTTTCAATTTTACTTCCATATATTTCTCATTATTCGTCTTTAGAATTTAAACATAACAAAACTATATGTATAATTTATAATGGATTATTGCTGGGTTGCATGAAAGTTTTATCTTTTCATTAGCAATTAATGGTTCAATAAGTTTTAGAAAATCGCTACTGATACTGTTGATAAATAATTTTTTATCTAAAGAGCTCTTTATTTTTTTTCTTGCAATCCAGCATTATGCTACTATATTGATGATTGATATGAAAATTTGTGTGATTATTAGAATATTAAACTATTAAGAGATGGCGTTGATTACGATATGTGAAACTTGAGACAAAGGTACACTTTCATTTGGTCTCTATTAGCTTACCATTTCTCTTACTTGTTTTTCTTTTTATTTTATTTTGTGTTTGCTAGTAGTGTTTTTTTTTTATTAATTTACATAGAATATAGTTCCGTGTTATAGTTAGTTCTAGTTTTAATATTATTTTCATTTATTGTTTATTTCTTAGGCACAATTTAAATATATAGTTCATCGGTTCTTTTAATAGTGTAGGTATTTCTTAATTATATTAAATTTGAAAAAATCAACTTGCCTCCGCCAGGATTTGAACCCGGACTTTCCACTTTAGCCGCGAACGTCCGGGTTCAAATCCTGGCGGAGGCAAGTTGATTTTTTCAAATTTAATATAATTACTACTGACTTCAGTCATTACAATCATATTGGTATTTCTTAATATAAATTAATTCTTTTAGTATAATCTTCTTTATTGTAAATATTAGTTCTGTCACCATTAATTTTTATTTATTTTTTAAATACTTAGTCATATCGTCATAAGGTTAATATCAAATTGTACCTATGGGTGATCGTCCAGAGAAACCCGCGTTGTTGTTGACCATAATACCTAAAACGCAGATCAGGGCGTAATGGCGGCATATGACCTAAGTAGTTGGTCCGACAAAGAAGCCATAGAAAAAAAAAGAAAAAAATTGTACCTTTGTCGTAAATACAATTTTCGCCACTATGAGGGCATTCTTGTTTATAAATCCCAAATTCCAATTAAGTATTAATTAATAATTGAAAAAGAATAAATATTTTCTTTTCTTAATAAAACAGAAATTAGATATATCTAGGCTACCTACAAAATTTATATAGTTCTTTGTTTCTATTAAGGTGAATCCTTTGTTTATATTAAGGTGAATTCATGAATTTTGCACCTAATTTGATCTGAAGTTAAGACCTAATCACCTGAATACTGATCATTTTGAAACACGATATTAAACGTTCCATTTACCGTTTAGATTAGGTTTAACTTACATTTAATGAAACACATCAGTTATTTATTTAACGACATTACGGGCAATTATAGCCCAATGGATAAAAGCGAAGTAAACTTGTGATTCTTAATGAACAAGCAAAAGATCGTACGTTCTAATCTCACTGACTTCATTTTAAATCCAAGAAATACGATTATATCTGAGTGGTAGTAAACCACTTGAATTAGTTCAGTTTAGTTAGTTTATCTGATCTGATTAGCAATGAGGGTACAGTATTATCGTTGTAAATAAAACATTAAATTTTTTAGTTATTTTTGGAGTCAAGATCGAAAGTATTGTAATAAATTTGAAAACATAAAATTTATGCCCATGTAATAATGGAAAATAATTTCAAAATCTACGTCTTATTTTTTAATATTTAATATAAAATACAGTATATTAATAAATATATTAATCTATATCTATCTCAGTAAAGTTTTATTTCATTTGAACTTCACAATTTTTATTACAGAGGATAATAAAATAATAAATACAAGTTAAAAATACTTTTTTATAATTTAATAATATCATGTTTATTAGACAGTTAAAATGTTTTCTAACATATCGTGCGTTTTGGGAATTGTTCACATTTGTAATAAACGCTCCCCATTAAATTTGTTGTTGTGAAACGGGCTTCGTTCCAGTTTCATGTTGCGTGTTTGGAAGTCGTACATTTACCCCAAAACATTCTACCATTCCACGTAATTTTCTGCAAATTGGCTGCATTTACTTAAAGTAGACTACACTTGTTACTTATGGACTGAAATAAAAACAAATCAAATATTATATGTAGACACTAGATTTGTTATTTCATTGTGAACACGAACCATTTACTTGTAATATGCATTCCATTTTCCATTTGGATAAATAAATATAAATAAATATATCATCACGCCTTTTACCGATTACATGGTGTGGCACTCTGCTGAAGCAGATTTGGATCTGATTTAACTTATACTTATGAACCAGATCACTTATTTATTTGCCTTCCTGGCTTTACTTTCTTTTCACCCAAAACTAGATTTATTAATATTATTTAGTTTAAAGATATTAATCTTAATAGATGCACCAATTTGTTTAGTTCAGTTTAGTTAGTCATGTCACAGACAAAATATATACAGACGTGTAACTAAATATAATCAGATGGCACCGCTTTTTGTTAAGGTGAAAATTTTGTTTGCAGATCAGAATGAAATTCATCGTCTGTGAACAAATATATTCGCTTGTAAAGTTGTGTTCTTATACACGGAGCTTATGGCGATCATCGCTCAGAATCGCACATATTTGGTTTGTGTACCTCTAAAATTTTGCAGTTTCATTTGAAAAACTAGTATGATATTCTAGAACTATCCTTGTATATTGTATCAGAAGGAGAAAGTTTTTATCGTTTAGTAATGGATATATAGCCATGCAAAGCCTTGTTTTTAACGAAAAATTAAGAATCCCAATTTATAATGGCAACACCACATGGTGGTATGGTATTTGAAAATTCACTAGACCAACAACCTGTTAACAATTCATGATATTCAAATCATAATGCGTATAAAACACTTATTTGATTCAATTTTTACATTTTTTGGAGCGTCAGTTTCGCCACTCGACAACTGATGGCGCCACCGTCACACTAGTACTACCTTAATGAAATTTGTAGTTTCTAACGAGACTGTTATCTGTACTGCACCTCTTATCTTGTTTATTAGTTCATGAACGATCAATTTCTTTTGAATTATGAATTAAGTCCTTTTAAAATGTGTTGTGAAATTATAACTATTAGTCAATTAATATTAATCTAATTCATTGTCCATAAAACAAATTCATATTAACGCCGCAATACAGATTCGTCCTGAACTACAAATTTCATTTATAAAAACGCTGCCATTTGAAAACAATTAGTTAGACGTCTGTATATATTTTATCAGTGGTTCTAATTACAAGACGATATATTTCAGTATCGTACTAATATTATATCGATCTTTAATAACATTTGAAAACAATTTATGAATTTTTCCAGAACAATATCTAATATAATAAAAACAATGAAAGTAATTTATGATTATCAAAACTGCGCGCACATTCTATTGTTTTATTAGTTAGGCTAGGTTATGTCGCGTGCCACATTACCATCATCCATTCATCTTAATCACACGTGACGTTAAGCACAGCACAACACAACGCAGTGACACGTAACGCAGCGCGAGCACAGACACGGGAACCGCTAATAGAATGGAGGATTTTTCTATAATCCCGGGTAAAGCTGTACGCACGTCATAATACATTCTGTTTAAAAGCAATTTTCTGCACATATTACCCTATTTTTCCGTCGGGATTTGGTCCGATATTGTTTACACGATACTGCTCTTTTCACAGCGGTACTGGCCCTTTGCCTAATGCCGTCATTATACCTGTGCTGTGTGGTTATTATCAGCGTATTTTTCGATGGTTTTCAATAAACGTCTGTTGGGATTTGGGGAGATTTTTGCCGTTTTATGTTTTTGCTGTTTTTGACGTTTAGCTACGGGTGACAGATGTCAGCGTTTTTCTATGTGGATTAGGCATATTATGAGTTAAATATAGGTTTGCGTTTAAGCATTTTTAATTTTCCTGTGTGATCAGCGTTTCCGAAACTAAATTGACAAGAGGGTGTTATGACTGTAAATAAAAGGTTGTTGTGTTTTCTTTACACACATCTATAATATATTTTATGCACAACCGGACGGAAATTCATGTGTTTTATCCTAAAAAGCGGACTTAAACAATTCTTTTTGGCCCTATGGCTATAAAAAAATAATTCCTATGGATACATAAATAAAATGATAATTTTTGTTTATTATGAATACTTGATTCTGTAAAATGTCCTTTTGACGTATAACCTATTTACATATTTTAATCTTTTTAACATATAATTAAATGTTATTTTGTTGTGCATATAATATTGTATGTACCACGGGTGAAATAAGCTTTTTTGTTCCTGAGCATGTTATTAGCGCTCGGTGCTTTGCGCCTCGTGCTAATAATAATGCCGCGGACTAGAAACGCCTGTTTTTCCCCTTGATACATAAATAAATATTGTTACTATTAGGAAATAATATAATAAATTAAATCTCCTTAATATAACTATGACAGCTAGCGCTAGCGAAAACTGCTAAAATATTTGAGAAATCCATATTTACTCTTAAGAATGATTGTAATTATGTTTATGTATCGTGTTTATTTGATATACTTATTAATAAGCTAACAAGGGTGTAAAAAAGCATTCTCGTATTTGCAAAATTTAAAAAAAAAACTCTTCATAAATTTCCAAATTCCATGTATTTAAAGTGTCTTAGTCCACTGCTGCCACCTACGATGAGCTTTGCTCAGAATCTCCCATTGTAGGAGGTGTTGGGCAGCGGTTACACTGAAACAATTAAAAACAATCAACTAACGTAAATAAATAAAAATCGATCAATATTTAACTGACTATTTTCAAACGATCAAGTCGTACTACACAAATTGTGTTATAACTGTATTCCATTTGCCACTTAGTTCACTTAAATCAGTTCAGATAAATTAGACATGACTAAATGAACTAAATTAAGCATATTGATGCACATATTGGGGTGAATTACTTGAAAGTAAATTAGAGTCTGTATTTCTAGTACTAGAAATTAAGTCAGTGAAGTAATCCAACGAAATAAATAAGTGATCTGATTTATTGCCAAAATTGTCTCTACAATGAAAAACTTCGAAATCCTTTCTAAACCTCATATGTCAAAATATATATGAATCATAAAATGGATAAAAGCCATAATGAACATTTATATTGCTATTATATATTCCTTTTTCAAATAATCTATTATGCTTACTTAAATATACTATAGATATTGTTTCAGATATTGAAAATTATAGGTTACTTAATAAATGATTGATAATATACAAGTTTATAAAGAAGCTATTAATAATGTTAATTAATTATAAAGTACTATAGAATGATATATGTGTTTTATTTTGCATAACATATTGCTGCTGTATACCTCTCATAAATTCATTTTACCTAGAATTTGCAAATAAATCAAAATTAATAACATGCAATTTTGCAGTATTTTTCATGACAAACAGTTTTTTAATAACTCTCATTAATTTAGAGTTTGTAAACCGATTACTCTCAATTATACAATTGTAAATTTGATATAAATTTACATTTTTTCACCATACCTACATATTTGTTAAACTAACAAAACAGTAATTGAAAAAATACCCATTTTTATTGTTCTAAATTTTGACTATTCAAACGTTAATTGTACTTATATACACACATTTTTAGGAATTTATAAAAGAAATAGAGATATTAGCTTATACCGCCATCAGTCAGACATTTTAACAATCTTAAAGCTACATTCACAAATCGAAATTAGTTTTTGTTTTATGTTTTTCATTTTTGTTTTAATAACCTTGTAGACATGTTATCTTATGCTGCCATTCACAAATCAGTATTTAGTTTTGGTTTTAACACAAAAGTGTGCAAACTCCAAACTTATGTTTTAGTTTTACGTTTTATACTTAGGAATAGACCAATAGGACGAAGCGTAGAATGATGTAGTGATATATACTTGTCTCTTTCTATCATCCTCCGCATTGACGATAACCTAAGTTTGTTTTTATTCGAGTGTCAAAATGAATGAAAATAAAAACAAGATTTTAATACCTCTTTTCTTATTATGATAATATTTACTTTGCACTTCCAAAAAATACGAAAGTAAACAAACAACATATGACAGCATGTGTAACTTAGCACATCTGACAGTTCCATTTACTGTATTACCGATCATCTAAAATTTATGATAGATGTCACTACTAACTAAAATCGACAAAAGCAAAACTATTTGTGAATGGCACCTAAAAACACACTAAAACATAAAGCATAAAACAAAAAATAATTTCGATTTGTGAATGTAGCTTTACGAGAAAATATATACAATTTGTTTTCAAATAACAAATGTCAATTCATGGCATACTAAATTTTCAATATAAATTCGCGCTTCAAATTGTAGATTATATAATTTTTGCTCGTTACAAAAAGCATTGTACAAAACACATGCACGAAGACATCATTTGCACCTTTCGCACACTTCATATTTAAATAGCTATTTCATATATTTAAATAAATTTAACAGATTAATTTAGAAAACTAGCAGCATTATATTCAATGATAGTACCCGTTGCGCCGGGAACGCTAGCGCCGCCGTCGGAAATTTGCAGTAAGATATTATTTGAAATGAATCCCATGATTCACAAAACCTTTTACCAAACACACACGCAATCCAGTGACGAAGTGTGGACATCAGCAAAGGTAAGGGGTGAATTCCAATGATAGACCCAACCCTACGCTCCTCTGAGTCTGATGATAGCGGGAGGGACTCAGACACGAGGAGATAGCAGCCCTGAAGGTAATGCGAGGTGACGTGAACGTATTGTTTCGCGCGGAACGGAGTCTGCTTGCTGCTCGTGGCGTGACTGCCATGTCCGATACAAGAATAACAATGTTTGTTGTCATTTTTCTTTATGTTCGCCCGCGCGTTATGCGCAAACAACTTCTTTTGTTGTTTGTTCAAGTTTTATGAGGATATTAGGTTATGTATCGAAAACGGGAATTATAATATGATTTGGAAATTTCTATATACCTATTACTAATATTTTGGAAGACTGAAATATAGAGTGATCAAAAGTAAGTAAGTTGGCAATAAAAATATATACTTGAAATTGGTAAGACTGATATATAAATTTATTTTCCGTCGTTGACAGTGATATTTGAAAATTTAAATGAATAAAAATCGTTGTTTCCCTTATGGCATTGGCACACTGGTCGAGGAGCATGAATGAGCGTCGAGGAGCTCATCGCTGAAACAACAGAACGCACCCGTCATCGATGAAAAATAGAGGCGCCTCTATTTCCATCGAGGAGTGCCTCGATGAAATGATTCTGTCTCATTTCACACGTATTATTGTGTCTCATTTCATGTTAGCGTGGGCTGTCATTTTGGTTTTGCTTTGTGCTATTTTTTCGTGTTTGTTTATTTTATCAGTCAGGATGCGTTCTGTTGTTTCATCAATGAGTTCCTCGACGCTCATTCATGCTCCTCGACCAGTGTGCCATTGGCATTACTCAAATCCTTTTACGGAGTTATCAAAAGGAATTGTTTCAGTTGGCAATACAATTCCGGAGATCTTTTTATTCCACAGTTGGCACTTGGCACATGGCACAACGACAGGTAAGGGCGAAAATGCTGACAGTTAATAGGATTTTGACTTTTTGAGTAATAGAAATACTTTGGATTATTGCTATGTTACGTAATAAAGGGAAACCTGAGGGAAACAACAATTTTTTTAATGGATATTTAAGAAAAATATAACTAAATACGAATGAGAACTAAATGTATTCAAATTTAATTTTAAATTTTCAAATGTCGCTGTCAACAACAGGAAATGAATTTATGTATCAGGCTCACCAATTTCACGTAGATTTTTTTATTGCCAACTGAAAAAATTCCTTTTGATCACTCTGTATTTCTCAACATTACTCACAGCAATAATCTAAAGTATTTCTATTACTACACCTATCTGTATGTATTCTATAAATGACATGTCAAATAGTATTTCCACCTTTATCTGGCGTTGTGCCAACTGTGAAATAAAAAGGTCTCTAGAATTGTATTGCCAACTGAAACACTTATTTTTGATCATTCTGTAATTTACACTTTGTTGTTTCAGTTTATTGGTTAATTAAAATTATTGTTTGTCCTCATGGACATCTTCAGACAACTGTTCAGTTTAAAAAGACTGATTTCTCTCATTAAATAAAAATGTTATACAACAAAGCCAACAGATTGTTTCTTGGAACACTGCTGTCAAATATTTTTCGTTGTCATATACTGCAATATTAATATCAGTTTTAAAAAGTCAAAAATGTAGAACAATTCAATAATAGTTATTTACTATATAGACCTAGTTTGAAAATCTATCTAGTATTGTACAATATTTGATTATTTCTTTATATTTCTCGAAACCAATGAAATGTATTATTTATTGTTATATATTCTTTATATAGCATGCAACAGGGTACTTTGATTAATTTGTTTTCAGATAAACTGTAGTTTCTCTAATTAATTAGCAATTTCAACGTTTTTTAACAGTATTCGTCGCAAACCAGCTTACGAGATAATTGTTTCCTTGTATTATTTATATAATTCTTTGTAGACGTTTCTATATTATTTATGAAATTAACTTATTTGATCTGTGCTAAATAAACCAATTTTACTACCTAGACTCCAAACAGTTTTAATCGAATTATGAAACAATATTCACATGAAAGTGATAAAGTTAAAACATATCTTTTGTAATAGCAAAGGGGTTAAACCTTTATACATACTAATATTTTAGGGGTAACTAATCCCGGTGATTTATTTTGTCTGGCGGTTTCCATTCACCAGCCAGTTGCTCTCTCGCACCACCTACATAATATAGTTGGGACATTTTTCTATGACAACGCCGCACATTTTCTTGTAATACGAACATTTATTTTGCGACAAATCAGTTCTACTACTTTTAAGTTTCCAAAAGAAATAATATTAATAAGCTTTCTAAGAAGTCTTTTCTTATACTACATGTAATGGAAAATGATCTGTGATTTTTCGATTATTTTTTTCCATACTTCCGTAAATACTCGTTTGTAACATTTTAATGTTCCAACAGTCAATAAAAGTATGAGGAACTCAATTAGATGCAACGACTTTACAAAATTTTATAGGGTGCACCTTCGTTATTAAATTTAAGAAAATATATTTAACTATTACACAGTAACAATTTAAAAGATAGTATCAGTGAGTAAATTTTAAAAAAGAACCATCAAAGTATAAGGCAAATTGAAGCATGCTTTAAACACACTGATAATACCGTACCATGATCCGTACTAGTAGTCCTGATTGATTACAACAATGACAAAATTACAACAATGAAGAATTACAACAATGAAGGAATATAACAATGAAAGACTACAACAATAAAGAATTATAACAAAGATAGATTACAACAATCAAAAATTGCAACAATGAATGATAACAATAATGCATGATCACAATAATAAAATATTACAAGAAAGAAAGATTGTTTTCAACAACCAAATAATTATAAATTTTACCAAATAAATATGCAGCAATACTATCTCTGTATTAAATTTTTTGTCATATGAATGACTTTGAAGTACAGTGACAATGATAATTTTTAAAGTTAATTTTTATGACAGAAAAATATGAGAGACGCCCGGATTCGAACCGGGGACCTTCAGCTTGCCGGGCCGATGTCTTAACCATGTGGTCTAGTGGTTAAGACATCGGCCCGGCAAGCTGAATGTCCCCGGTTCGAATTCGGGCGTCTCCCATATTTTTCTGTCATAAAAATTAACTTTAAAAATTATCTCTATATTGTATAAACCCCTACCGAGTTTGGTAAACCATTCAATACGAAATCAAAACCTAGAGCTAAATTTTGTTATACAGGGTGTATACCTTCGTGAACAAAGTGTCATCCTTTCCATGGTATACAAATAACTATTATTATAGTAAACATAATATCATATTGAGTACACACAGTTAATAGAAAGTATTAGTACATCTATTTCTCATAATATATTAAGCTAAACAAACACCCACACCCGAATGTCTAACCCAATTATAAACAAATAGTTCATAATACACTCAACCAGAAGTACCAACCCATCCATAACCAGTCAATTTATGAATCATCGTGAGCTTCTTTCACACGCCAAGTTTCATCAAAACCAACAACACCCATATATGTACTCTGAAGAGTTCACAGTCCGCCTCCCACTGTTTAACTCCGCTACACAAAATTCAAAAAGTCTCTCCTCCTTTATTACCAAATTAACAGGCAATTGTGGCCCTGTACGCCAATTCATCGTCGCTCTATTAACTCAAACTGCCCGGTAGTTAGGCGATGAGTTACGTCACTGTCGCCGCGTTTTTATTGCAGCGCCACGCGCCGCACGACGGGAACCAGACAACCTAACTGCACTGTTGTCCCGCGCAGAACTCGGCCACGTGACCGGATATGAAGGTCACGTGTCAAACTCGCACCCGGATGTTGGGCACAATTAGTGTTGTATTAGTTTGTTGAGTAAGTTTACATGTATGTTGCAATATTGTGTTTGATTGACGGTGTTTGAATTTTGTGTGGTGAAAGCATATTCAGTTGTTATTAGTTTAAGTTTGAAGTAACGTTAATTAACGCTATGTATGCATATATTTTAGTACGGGAGTTGTTGTGTCTACTGCCTGTATATAATGAAAGTTGATTTTTTGTAATGTTTTAAATATCATATTTAAATATTAACATTGATGGAGCCCAAAACGGATCCACGCATAAAATCGCTGAAAAACTTTGTAATACTCTGAAACAACTCTGAAAAGCTTTCAAAATTTGGATTGACAGACATTTCCAAGTTTTCCAGGCTGTTTAAAATTTAAAAACTAAGAACAGAATACAAAATACATACAAATATATATTCCACACAAAAATTACAGAATTGTTTGTCAGTATTCCTTTAAAAAAATCAATACTCCTCCTTGAAAATTTTCTAGATCCGCCCTTGATGGAGGCAACAATAGAATTTTGACATTTAGAGAGAAAAATTCAACTGATAACGGAATGTCGACTAGAGTCTAAGATTTATTTAATTTTTCTCCTAAATAATATATAATTTCACGTTTCGCGTTCACTAAGTGAATTTTGTAAAATTGTTTTTGTGATCTTGTTAAGTTTTCTAATTGTAAAAATGTCAAACAAAATTCTTTCAGGTAGCTGTCATTGCTCAGCTCATGTAAAATGATTGCAATTAATTTTACAATAAAATAAATTCATTAAACTTTCAAAACATTTCTTTATTAAAAATTGAAAGTACACAGGAATATACTATTTCGTAATATACTTACTTGCATGTGAAAAGTAATTATTTTCTGGCATTGAGACGTCGAAGCCTCAACAATTCTTTAATTTGAAAAAATAAAAAAAAGATCTATTAATTAAATAATTTCTTTTGTGCAAAATACTGAATTCTTGTATGACAAATAATATGTAATAGACGTGTTGAAAGGCCATTGGAAAACTTGTGTGAATGGCACACTCGCTTGCGCTTGTTTTTCATCTTATACAGACACTTTCCAACCCTTTCAACACCTGCATTCCATATGCAATTTCATTTATTTAACTGTGTTAAATTTTTACAGATAAAAATGATTCTCTTTGATCTTCCAATTTTTCTATTGAATACTGCATTGCAACTTTTGTCATGCATCGCGTTACCTATATTCTAAAAAAAAATCAGTATATGAAATATTCATAGAAAAATAAAGCATCAGACAATAAACAAAACATCATTTTGTGTCGTTTGAATAATCAAATGATTTATAAGCACAATATTGCATTCGAGTAGTGCAGGACTAGCGCTAACCACCACAAAGACGCCCTTGAATCGGTAGGTGGTAACAGCCCCAGTCAACAACTCGCAGCGGGAAGCCACGGGGTGGCTACATCAAATTCACACAAATCTATGAATGTAACAGCGGTTAGTCGGTCTCTGAACACACACACACACACACACCCACACACACACACACACCCTCACACACACTCACACATGCAGTAAACACACTCCTACATAGTCTCATGCAGAGAGTTCACACGATGCAATATGTCGCCACTTAGACTAATTAAACGATCTAACAATAATGTTAAGGGATGTAGACAAATGCTGCTTATTGGCGTGTGCTCGCTTTACAAGTACATAGTCAATGCTGTAATCGCCTTTACATAAATAGAAACTGTAAAGGCTTGTGGACAATAATTAAGTAATGATGGTTTTAACATAAAAGTAAAACCCACAGTCTCATTATCAAATAGAGAAGTATTTAGAAGAAAGTTTAGTATCGTTCTACTTACTGTATTTGAATTATCAATTATTTACTTCTATGGGGTGGGTGATTCAGTGGTATCGAGTCGGTTTGTAAAATTGAGAACCCGGGTTCGATTTCCACAGCCGACAAACAATTTTTAACCCAGTAAAATTACCCTGTGGCATCCCCTTTACTAACATCAGTCGTATGGAGTAGATCTGTAGAATTGAGAACCCGAGTTCGATTCTGACAGCTGACAAACAATTCTACCCACATTAAAATTACCCTGTAGTTACCCTTCAACTAACATCTTTGAGGATCACGATTTGACGCAAGGTAACCGCATTTCACTTGCGTTTAATATAACTTACCGAGATTGGCTATGGCGGAGTGCCACACCCAGTAATGGGTATAAGACGGGATGATATATTTATTTATTTCATTTCATTGGGCTACTTAATTCACACCCTGTAAATAATTATGAATAGATAAAGTAGTATTCAAAAACCCTAACGTATTTGGTTTTAAATGAAAAATCTTTTGAAAGCTTCGCGCGTAGAATTGAGTTCTTTTGTTTCAAGTTTTTATAAGCTATTGCATTTTCATGTTTCCTGCTAAATAATAATAATATATTTCATATCAATTTCAACCCAACATTTTATTTATCTCATTTATCAGTAATTTAATCAATATGCATAATTATGACGAAAATTTGTAATTTAAGACTAGCGACTTTTAATTACTGTTTTCTTTTCCATCAATTTTGTTTTAGGAAATTATTGCAATTAGCTAAATTAGTATTTTCAAAAGAAAGGCAAATACAAAAGTAAAATACTTATAAAAAATAAATAAATAAATAAATAAATATATCATCACGCCTTCTACCCATTACTGGGTGTGGCACTCTGCTGAAGCAGATCTCGGTAAGTGATATATTTTGCGCGTGAAGTGCGATTACCAGTCGTCAAATCACGGCCCCCAAACATGTTAGTGGTGGAGGAGCCACAGGGATAGCTTTTTCAAATTATGAAAATTTGTCGCCTGTGGGAATCGAACCAGGGACCTCAGGATCCACAGGCCGACTTCATACCACTGAGCTAGGCCATCCCATACTTATAAAAAAAAATAACTAACAATATAAGTTCTTTCACCTTTTCACCATAAGTAAACATTTTTTAGTTGTTTCTAATATACTAATAGTTAAACTATAATTATAAGTTCTACTTTAGTCAATTTAGTCATTAAACAACTACAGACAAATAACTGTAATATCAGCCGTGATAAGTACGTCATATTAAATAAATAAATAAATATATCATTACGCCTTTTACCCACTACTGGGTGTAGCAATCTGCCGAAGCAGATCTCGGTAATTGTTATATTTATGCGCGTGAAGTGCGGTTACCAGCTGACAAATAACGGCCCCCAAATATGTTGTTGGTTTGGGAGCCACAGGGGTAATTTTAATGTGGTGAAAATGTTTGTCGGCTGTGGGAATCGAACCAGGGTTCTCAGGATCTACAGGCTGACTCGATACCACTGAGCTACCTACCCTATTGTACGTTATATTATATACCCTTAATTCTTTTTCCAAAGTATAAGAACATGCTGTATACTGTATAGTTATATTTATAATTAGTATTTGGTATTTTCTTTTATTATATTCGAAAGGAAACCCATAAATTTCACTTTCCACATTGGCCCTTCATTCGTAACATCTACGTTCCAATAATGTTGCTATAAACCAATTATCATGGTCGTGTGCCATCAGCTTAGAAAATTAATTAAACATCCCACTCAAATAAAAGAATCCCATGGCCACCTTGACCGAACAAATGAATAAACGAACAAACGAAAGTAGAACTCACAAATACCCACTCACAATCCAAACAAATGCCTACTCCAACTTGGCCGGATTCGTTCCAGAAAGCGACATTGACTGATGCACCCTGGAATGAATCTGCAATATTGCGATCGTACCACATCACGGCTAACTAGATGTATGCGAGATGTGATGGGATGGCACTAAGGGAGGACAGATGACAGTCGGCATAACTGTTGTGTGAATTGTCTAGGGGAGAGCGTCTTTCTTTTGTTATTGAAATGTGATGTGGTATTGGAAGAGCAGGAGTGGAATCAGTACGATTGATTTTAATTAATTAAAGTGGATATAAATAAACAAGTTTCACACACTTTAGGGAGACTTCAAGCTTTAGCAGTTTCGAGTTGTTTTCTTCTTTTGTTGGGGAGGTTTGAGATATCGCCTTGCTGCACGTATTATCCGACTTACGGCATTGATTTTATTTCATGAAAGACTTTAAGTTATTGAAGATATATCATCTGATTTTAAATCTAGTACTTATAAAAATACAAGTCTGATACTGTAACCTATTTGTATTTTATACGCGTGGTAGTAATGAATCTTTAATATTAACTTTATGGTTTAAACTTTAAATGAAACCTAGGGTGTTCATAAATATTTAAGGGTGATTTTTCAATTTCTTTCTAATAAACTTATCCGTCTAATATTAGCAGTATGGTGGTGTGGTTAACGTTACGATATTCCTGGTCCCGAGTTCGAATCCCGCTCGATGTTCGGACCCCTGTTCTATGTCGTTCCATCAAATGAACCACATGAGGAAGGATTAATACCTTCTTCACGATGTGTACATATAATGTTAATTTCTACTATCTACATGACATTTTTACGTAGCTTATGGATTCGCGAAGTTTGTTTTTTTTTTTCATTGATATTAAAAATTCAAATTCGTTGACAACTTCAAAAATTTATTTATTAAACATTTTCACATCCTCTTGGTTACAGCACATTAATAGTATCAAGTTCGTATTATTTTTGAGTTTCTTTTCTTCAATTTACGTAATTAACAGGCAGATTCACAAAACGGATTAGCGCTAACACCATTTTTAATATTATCTATAACTCCGTTTCAACTTAAAACAGATTATAGAAATGAACTAAATTTGATGCTCATTAACTCTCTTTTTAACTCAAGTTAAAATAAACTTGTTTCGTACATTGAAAAGAAAGTTAAAAATGAAATAAAAAATGGTGTTAGCACTAATCCGCTTTATGAATCTGCCTGTAAATAAATAATTTTTGTGTTATTCTTTTTTGACAGTTAACAATCAATGAAAAAACTCAAATTTCGCGTAACCATAGCGATTTTAAAATGCCATGTTTTTTTTATAGTTGTAGAATTATTTGTACACGTCGTGAAGAAGATGTAATTTTTCCCTTATGTGGTTTATTTAATGAAACGGCACCCCTTTGTAGGCGAAAGTCTTGTTTTTTTGGCGCGCTCAAGTGTCAACAGAATGGCATTGCTTTTGGTTGTTATACAAAAAGTAACAGTTAAATAAATAAATATATCATCACGCCTTCTACCCATTACTGGGTGTGGTACTCTGCCGAAGCAGATCTCGGTATGTGATATATTTTGCGCGTGAAGTGCGATTACCAGTCGTCAAATCACGGCCCCCAAAGATGTTAGTGGTGGAGGAGCCACAGGGGTAGTTTTTGATATTATGAAAATTGTTTGTCGCCTGTGGGAATCGAACCAGGGTTCTCAGGATCCACAGGCCGACTTCATACCATTGAGCTAGCCACCCCATAAAAATGTAACAGTTAGATAATGAATTTGAGAAAATAATATAAAAAAGATGTAAAAATTAAATAATTTCTGTTAAAGTAAAATTCTAAATTGTCGCAGTAAAAATAGTGCCAATGAAACACTCGCTTTTGCTCGTGTCCCATTTTACACACACGCTTTCCAATAATACCCTTTCAACACTTGAATTACAATCTACTATTTATTCCTGGGGATCAAAAAATTCTACTCTACCTATAAGCAATATGTAGCATGGAAAACTTCCAATACCTAAGTCCAACTCTGCCCAAAATCTCTCACCGCAAACTGTCAACCAATCACATCTCCCGTTCCTTCCACGGATAATTGGTGGACATATAATCACATTCATTCGCAATGACAAATATGAACTTCGGTTAGCGAGTTTCAAGTGTGCTATGGACAGTCGAGCATCGGAACATCGACCATTCGCCACGGTGCGTTAACAGTTGAAGGATGACGCAGAAATGACACACACACTCACATATACAAGGTGCGCACAAAGCAACGGAGCGGTAGGTCTACTAGTATTCAATATGTTTTATTGCTTTGCTGTATTTCACCCCAAAATTTGTCAATTTTTTTCGTTTCGGTTTCGGCTCGAGCGAGGAACGGTTTTCTGTAATTTTCTGGTCATTTTACGTTTGAGTGGCTTCTAGTTTTGGGGCCAGGTGTAGGGACTTTAGGTTGTAATACAATACAAATAGCTTGTGATGTTCTTTTATTAGTTTATATGATTTTTGTTGAGGTTCATATTAAGGAACATTGACGGAGATACCAATATTTTAAATGTGAAATAAATAAAATAAATATATCATCACGCCTTTTACCCATTAGTGGGTGTGGCACTCTACCGAAGCAGATATCGGTAAGTGATATATTTATGCGCGTGAAGTGCGGTTACCAGTCGTCAAATCACAGCCCCCATAGATGTTAGTGGTGGGGAAGCCACACGGCTAATTTTTTTTTAAATTGGTGAAAATGTTTGTTGGCTGTGGAAATCGAACCCGGGTTCTTAGGATCCACAGGTCCACACGATACCATTGTGCCATTACCCCATAAATGTGGAAGAAGTTATAATTTTAATTTTTCCCCTCCCATATATTGAAGCTAGATCTTTATGTGTGAATTATCAATACAATAATAACTATTATTTTTCATGATAACTTTACAGATTATGGGGTGGTTGGATCAGTGGTATCGAGTCGGTCTGTGGATCCTGAGAACTCTGGTTCGATTCCCACAGCCGACAATCAATTTTCACTACATTATAACTACGCCTTCACTACCAATTTTGGGGACCGGGATTTGAGAGCTGGTAACCGCATTTCACGCGCTACTGTAGAGTGCCACACCCAATAAATTTTCACTTCATTATAACTACCCTTATGGTTCTCCCTCCTTTATCAATTTTGGGGGCCGTGATTTGACGGTTGGTAACCGCACTTCACACGCATAAATATATTGCTTACCGAGATCTGCTACGGCAGAGTGGACTCGTAAAATAAACTTCACCCTCAAGATTAAATTATGCACTTTAGTCCCTTAGTATATAATATTGTTTTATAACCGTGAAAATTATAGCACGTGCAGAGATTCTTGAAGTACATTATTGCCAAAACACATAAATAAAACTGAAATAGAACTTTTGAGTATAAATGTTTCTTCATTTGTCTTATTATATTATTTATATTTCAACGCTATCTTCATTCATTTTTTGCATTAAATATCTTTCCCGTACGCCACTGCTTCTCTACTATCTCTGCCACCCTCAATCACAATTTCGATTCTGGTCCTAAATAGCCACAAGAAGAATGATCGGACACGACTTCTCGCTGTTTTTGTCACGAGCCCAATGAAGCACATTTTTTTGGACAGAGAACAGCGGACACAATCACATTCGACTATTTAGGCTTCACAAAAACCAAATTATTTGGGCTATAAATCGATGGGACGTTGGACGACACGACGGTAGCGTTGTAGGAGAGTGTGCGAGACGTAGCCATTTGGAAGTAACGTAAACACGTGTTAAATACTGTGCTAAGAACTGTGAGTGAATGTGACTGTATTTCCAGGATGCGTTCATAGAATTGAAATCGTCGATTAGCTGACTAGTACAAAAAATTCATCGCAAAAGTTAATAATTAAAAGAATTAAATTTCCGGGTGTTTTCATTGAATTTGATCTATAAAAAAAATAGTTGAACTGCAGCAAAAGTTTGAGGGGTAGAAAAGGCGAGCGATTGTTCTTTCGACCGATAATACTGATGGAATCAAAAATAAATAAAATAAATAAATATATCATCATGCCTTCTACCCATTACTGGATGTGGCACTCTGCCGAAGCAGATCTCGGTAAGTGATATATTTTGCGCGTGAAGTGCGGTTACCAGTCGTCAAATCACGGCCCCCAAAGATGTTAGTAATGGAGGAGCCACAGGGGTAGCTTTTGTAATTATGATGGAACCAACAAAGTAAGAAATGTAATGTTAAGGACCGACATTTTATTCTCCTTACAATTTATATGTATTCTTCTTCTGAGCTGTTAAGACTGTTATCGTCTACTCATTACACCTTTTCACCATTCTTTTCTATCGTTTTAGGTTTCTTGCTCTATGTCCATCTCAATATTTCAGCTGATTCCATTTTTCCATGTTTTTTCCTGGTTTATTCCTTTCAGACGAACGAACAAAAAATATATCGCTTCAACAATTTTCACCGCCTTTAAATTATCCTTGCAGCTTCCTCTCCATTAACATATTTGGGTGCTGTAATTTGACTGCTGGTAACCGTACTTTTTGTACAATTTATCACTTACCGAGATCTGCTACGACAGTATGGCACACCTAGTAATTGGTACAAGGCGTGATGATACTACATTTTTTTTATATTACTAACATTTTTATGTACTATTTTGCCAAAAACTTGTAAAAACTTGCGTTTGTGGTTCACGCGAATTCAAGGTTTCTTTGTTAAATGTGCAAGTGAAGCGAACCTTTGCAAAAATGTATTGTAATATAAAAAATAACTGATAACAATATAATTTTGTCGATTTAACCTAGTTTTCTAAACTTGATCTATAATTTAAGCTTTCGATGTATTTCGCCGTTATAGCACCAGTTACTCTATTTGAAATGTGAGTCCCGAATATTTCCAATCTGTTCAAATGAAGTTCTGAAAGTCACAAATCGAAAATACGCATCCGTGTTCTTCGACGACTTCTCAACCAACACCTTTCATTCACGCGCGTCCATTCTTCATCGCCGGTGGAGTGAGTAGATCCACTTTAGTGCTCTCGCACTCTGCAGCCAGCAAGGCAAGGACCAACGCGTGGAATTTGTCCCATTATGTCCGTCACTTTAGCCAATGCGTGACAACAAAACTCACGGACGATTACACCTCAACATAGAAATCTCAGATTTGTTTTGTTACAACTGAATTTCAATCACTAACTTTTACTTTAGCTTTTAGCTCAAATGTTTCTTTAAGAAAATGTATATAATATATCACTGGAAAAGTGTGAAATGAAATCGAAGATACTTTGATAAAAACAAGTATAATGCCTTGCGTGTGTGGAGCGTGCATCTTACGAGCATAGGATTGGTTTTTTAATAAACGAGCAAAGTGGGCCTTGCCAGGAACGAGTTCAATATTTAAATGAATGTTTGATATTCGGAATAATTTGATCTAAAATCAAATATGACGGCTTACCTGTGTATACCATAAGTTCTATGGGCTTAGGATATATTGGAAATGTGAAAGAAGCGAGCTTCACCAAGAATGCGTTCTAATATAAAACATATTTAGTACATGCATACAGATATCCTAAATTTGAACTGTATAACTAATAACCAGCGATGCCAATGTTAATATTATAAAAGTTCCTAGTCTTTATCGAACGGTGTTCGGTAATCACATGGTTTTAGAACGATTTTGAGATATGTAGAACTGTCAATCTCGGACGGAAGCGCGAAAAATAATTGGTTTCACATAATCACTTTTTTTGTTTCATATCATAAAAAGACGCCTTCCTATTAGAGTTTCTAAATGTATTTTAAGAAGAAGAGATAGAATTTTGGTCCAGTCTTCTTATTACCCTGCCCTTGCAAAATCTTAAATGGTTTTATATGAATATTTCCCCACGACTAATACTAGAGAGTGATCAAAAGGAATTGTTACAGTTGGCAATAAAAAAAACTACTTGAAATTGGTAAGCCTGATACATAAATTCATTTCCTGTTGTTGACAATGACATTTAAAATTTAAATTTGAGTACATTTATTATTACATTTATTTCTAAAGTATTTCTATTACTTAAAAAGTCAAAATTCTATTAGCTGTCAGACTCCTGACATAACCTATTTGTATTTATTAGAAATGTCAAATAGCATTTCCGCCTTTATCAGACGTTGTGCCAACTGTGGGATAAAAAGATCTCTGGAATTGTATTGCCAACTATAACAATTCCTTTTGATCACCCTGTAATATCAATAGCGTTTCATTATTTGACAACGTTGTCATGGAAATGAGTGAATTAATAAGTGATAATTTCATTTGTTGCGATAATTTTTTGTATAAAAAATTGACAGTTTTTTTTTTAGTTATCTAGCAACAGAGTTATCTGACATATGTCAAAATATTAATTTTGTAAAATTTTTCGTTTATTTTCATGGGGCAATGTTCTTACATGCATTGAATACTCCCAGAAAATGTATTCTCTGTGTTTATCTGGGCTTTTGTTTCCATAGCAACAAAAGCAGTCGTGTGCGCAAAAAAATATCGGTAATATTCAATGCACTAGTTATATTATAAGTGAATATTCGACCACCTTAGGAAAACAAAATAAAATTCACCTTCATTACTCAAACATCACAACATTAACAAATTACCAACATTACTTCTAAACCATTGGCCAGCACCCTCCTTACATAAAACACACCGATATCTCACGCGCACAGTGTTACCAAACGACTGAACGAAAATTTCCCTAAACTACGTATAAATCTCAAGCTATAGCAAGCATTTTCAACTACATAAAATCACATTTATTACCCATTTTTCCCTTTCCAAGCCCGTGAACAACATCTGTCTGCGACTGTGTTGTGCTGAGCTGTTATGAAAGCAATGATTTTTTTCCAAGTTCCCGAGATTAAATCTCGGTGTTCGCTGTGGCAAATTTGGGGTAAACGGGGGAAAAAGCACACGAGCGGACAAAAGGGCTTTGTTTGCGGATGGTGTCGGATATATTTCGAACGGCATACGTCTGGTTTAATATGACATTAATCCCATAACGATACCTTTGTACTTATTGAACTTGATTCATAATTGTTTGTTTTCAATTCATTTTTGTTAACGTAGGTCTTTTCGGGAGTATGGATTTTTATTGTAGAAAATGTTAACAGATTGTGCAATGTTCCGCGAATATAATTTTTGCGTAATATATAACATATCTGTTTTAAATGTAAATATATTATTATTCTTGTATGACAATCCTTTTTATATAAAAACCTTCACAAATAAATAAGTTACTATTAATTCGAAATTACATATCAACTTACTTCTTCAAAAATTAATTGTTGAGAGCTGTCTTCAAGTCTAAGAAAATTAGACAAATTTATTTATTTATTTATTTAACTCTATACCTTACAGACTACAGTCCAAAAACAGGCACAGTTACAACAATGCCTTAGCAAAGGAACAAGAAACATAGAAAATTAAAAATAAACCGCATGCACATACAATTTAAATTTTTTGATAACATACAAATGCAGGGGGCTTGTTATTTTCAGGGGCCAAGAAGATATATAAACATTTATTCATATATTTTTTTTATATTAAACGTATAAAAATTGTTTAGTGAAAGATGTAGATCATTTTTATTTGATATATTTTCTCTAAAGTTATTTTGAAACTATTTACTGGAAATACTAAATGAAGCCAAATAGTCAAAATCATTAAATTACTGCTCCACATATGGGTTGTTATTAGATTATCTTTCTGTATCGAAATCTTTAAATTTGGGTACGTCAATAATTGTATGTAAAAGCACAAACAAAATATATCGCTCGCTTCGTTCGTGTTTTAAACAAACAAACCCTAAGCCTATAGAATGAACGCTTCATACACGGAAACCTTTATATTTATTGGTTATATTTGCATGATTTAAAACTGCATTTCATATTTTGTCTAAATATCATTCTTGGAAGGTGATACAAACAGAAGTTATGTATTTGTAAATGAAATATTGTTGTGTAATCCTAATTAGTATTTATCTAATTTAGCTAGATGACCAGGCCTGTGATGACCATGTAACAAGTCAGCCGCCTGATTGAGTTAATTATTAATACTTTTAGTTTGGTTTTATTGCTCGTAGTGTGAGATTGATTTCATATTCTGTGAATTGCGTTCTAATGAAGAATTGCATTTAGAGTTTAGTTATTTAATTGTGGTGAGTTATGCATGAGTAATTATTGATAAGGTTTCAACTATTGTTGAAGAATTATTGTTGAGAGATTGAATGAGCGTGTAAAATAAATATATCATCACGCGATTTACCCATTACTGGGTTGGCACTCTACTATAGCAGATCTCGGTAAGTGATATATTTTTGCGCGTGAAATACGCTTACCAGCCGTCAAATCACGGTTCCTAAAGATGTTAGTGGACGGAGAGAAATAGGGGTAATTTGAATGAGGTGAAAATTATTTGTCGATTGTGGGAATCGAACCAGGGTTCTCAAATCCACAGGCCGACTTGATACCACAGATGGACGATGTGTGATCTTGAGCTTTTTTTGTGATTACTATCTAAGAATTCGTTTCTTGTCCTGCGGATTGCAATGGCAATCAACGAAGGAATTCCTTCGTGTCGTCATGGTAACCATGTAAACAGTCTTAGGGGTTGTTGTGTAGGAAGGAAATCCTTAATGATCACGATGTCTAGTGTGTTGATTGACAAATCTGTATCTTGATTATGCAATTATTCTGCTCATTGTGTGTGAATGACTGAACTTTACTAAATGCAATTGGTAGTAATTGTTGATTCTACATGAATTTATCACTGAGTGCGACTCACTCATACTTATCTCTTTCTTTAGAGTCTCTCTGATTTGTGATTATACGTGTATTGACATTATTAGACCGACACAGTTGGCAACAGAACTTTGATATAAAACACCTCAGCCCAATTCTCAAAAGAGTTTAGCTAAAATCTAGCTAATACTTAATTTTATATTTGTCAAATTAAGCTAAACCATGTTCCTAAAAAAAGTTTAAACAAAACTTTAATATAATCTTTTCATCATTTAGTTTTCGGAAAGTAAATTATATTAACTTTGTTGCATAAGATTCGCTAATCTAAGATTCAGGATTAGCTAAAACTTTTTTGAGAATCTAGCTGTAAGTGAATTTTGATTAGGTAAAATAATAAACAGTTATTTTAATTTATCACTAACAAAAATCGCCTTCATAATACACACAAAATTCCACGTTGTATTCCATCAACTAGGCAAGAACATACTCATGAAACAATGAACATTTATTTATTAGATTTGTCGTACAATTAATCTCTGTAAAATAGTTTGCATTTCAAAGTTTGTTTGGACTTATATAACACTGTGCTTCCATCTATGAGAGTTTCTGCCGAACGAAGCGTAGGGCGACATCTGAACGTAGGGTTGTAGAACTACACATAACTCGGTTGAGGGTGCGAACTCTACTGTCGTAGTAAATTTACTTCTTTCTTTTAACACAGAGGACACTACTTATATTAAGACTTAGCAATAATAATTTATATTTATTTTATAATCATAATAGCAACTTGATATTTGGAGTTGTGGTATTTGGAATTTTACAAATTTTTTATAGATTCACACCATTTTTAGTTAAAATTTACTGTTTGTAATGTAAATAAATTAAATACAAACAAAAATAGTTATAATTATAGCACGAAGTATGAAGACAAAAAAATAGCATTATAACAAAAATCAGAAATAAAAATAAATATACCTATCATCACACCTTTTACTCATTATTGATTGTGGCACTTTGCCGTAACAGATCTCCATAAATGATATATTTATGCGCGTAAAGTGCGGTCAAAATCATGGCCTCCAAAGATGTTAGTGTAGGGGGAGCCACAGACATAATTTTTATTAGTGAAACTCATCAAGAACTAACGAAATTAAAATTTATTCTGTATATCTATGTATAATGGCAAGAATTTATTTAGGAAAAAAGATTTAGTTAACTTGAAATGAACCTGCGTGTGTATAATTTCATTTTAAATATCTTGTAGTCAATTCATCAATGAAACATAAATTTTAAACTTGGTTTAAATAAATAAAAGCAAATCGAATGTTTGACAGTAAATGATAATTATTTCAAATAGCATGTAATTCAGATTTGCTTCTAGATATTTAAAACAAATTAAAATTTATGTTTCTTTAGTACACTGGCTATGAAATTGCTAATTTATTAGATCGTAAAACGTTGAAATTATATTTTTATCTGGGCGTAGAGCTGTAACAAGGGCGAGACGAATAAGGCACATGTCTCTGGCATACAATATCATATTCGAAGTGCACAGTTATTGTTATTTTTTAAAATATATAAATTTCGCATATGAATTGTTGCAAGGCTCATTGCACATCTTTAATAAAATGCAATCTATATTCATATTTGTAACTCGATTTTAATGTATTTTTATTTTGTTTTTAAGGATACCATGGGCATAGAATCATCTTCTGCAGCCTCAGCATCATCTTGAAAGAGCTAGTGCGCCTGACAGCGTCAGCAGAGTCTATTTTTCTTAGACGTCACTGGCTCAACCATCATCTAACAAAGTCAATGGAGTTTTTATCAACGTAAACATTGTTCTGGAAGCCGAAATTAACATTAATGTCCGCTGCTCCCAACATAAGTGTAAGTTGGTTTATTTTATTATTCGAAATTATTTAATATTTTAATTGAATTCTGTCTTTATTTAATCTAATACTTTGTCTTTTTGTTTATGAAGCTTCCACGGATCTGGAGTCGTCTCTGCAGCTGAACCTGATGCAGTTGTCTTCAAGCCGCTGATGTCATCAATAGCGTCACCATCTTTTGCAGTATCTCCAGAGTTAGCATCATCTCCAGGATTCCTTGTAAGGTTTTGAGATACTCGTAATGCTCAAAACTGACATTAGCATTAAAATCGCAAGATCATTAAAAATAAAATAATAGCTCTAAACAATATACCTACTCCAATTCTAGGGTTGTGAATAAATGTCTTACCTCAATTTTAGAGTAATAACTAATGTTTTTACTTCAATTATATGGTAGCGTAGCGTAATGATTAAATTTCTTATTCCAATTTTAGAGTACTGAAAAATTATCTTACTCTAATTTTAAAATAATGAATAAATGGGGTAGTGAATAAATGTTTTACTGCAATTTTACGGCAGTTAATAATTTTCTTGTTCTAATTTAAAAATAATTATATCATCACGCCTTCTACCCATTACTGGGTGTGGCACTCTGCCGAAGCAGATCTCGGTAAGTGATATATTTTGCGCGTGAAGTGCGGTTACCAGTCGTCAAATCACGGCCTCCAAAGATGTTAGTGGTGGAGGAGCCACAGGGGTAGTTTTTGAAATTATGAAAATTGTTTATCGCCTGTGGGAATCGAACCAGGGTTCTCAGGATCCACAGGCCGACTTTATACCACTGAGCTAGCCTCCCCATTTTGGAGTACAAAATAAATGTCTTACTTTAATTATATGGTAGTGAGTAAAAAAGTATCTTACACAAATTTTAGAGTAGTCGATAATTGTCTTTCCCAAGTCTTAGAGTAGTCAATAAAATGTTTTACCATAATTTTAGGGTATTGACTAATTTTCTTAAACTAAATTTAGGGTATTGGCTAAACGTCTTACTTCAATGTTAAGGTAGTAAATAATTATCTTATTCTAATTTTAGAAATGTCTTATACAATTTGTAGAATAAAAATAAAAAAATAAATATATCATCATGCCTTCTACTCATTACTGGGTGCGGCACTCTGCCGAAGCAGATCTCGGTAAGTGATATATTTTGCGCGTGAAGTGCGGTTACTAGTCGTTAAATCACGGCCCCCCAAAGATACTAGGGGTGGAGGAGCCACAGGGGTAGCTTTTGAAATTATGAAAATTGTTTGTCGCCTGTGGGAATCGAATCAGGGTTCTCAGGATCCACAGGCAAACTTCATACCACTGAGCTAGCCACCCCATTCAATTTGTAGAGTAATTAGTAAATGTCTTACCCTAATTTTAGAGTAGTCAAAAAATGTATTACCCGAATTTTGGGATATTGAACAATTTTCTTATTCTAATTTTGGAGTATTGAATAAATGTCACCCCAATTTTAGGGTACTGAATAATTATCTAAACCTAATTTTAGAGTAATGAATAAACATCTTATTCCAATTTTAGGGTAGTGAAAATATGTTTCATACAAATTCTGGATTATCTACTTAACACATCTAACGTTAACTTTAAGGTAATAATTAAACTTCTTACTCCAATTTTAGGGTGAATTATTGTCTTACTCTAATTTTAGAATAATGAAAAAAACCGTCTTACGGTAATGAATAAATAACTTACCAGAATTTTAGGGCAGTGAATAAATATCTTTCCCCAATTTTAGAGTAGTTAATAATTGTCTTACTCCAATTTTAGAGTAATTAATAAATGTAATAATCGTTGTGTTGGAGTAATTAGTAAATATCTTACTTAATTTATAGGGTAGTGAATAAATATCTTCCACAAAATCTGGAGTAGTGAATAAATGTTTTAAACCAATTATAGGGTAGTTAATAAATATCTTGCACAAATTTGGGAGTAGTGAATAAATGTCTTACTTCAATTTTAGGGTAGTCAATAAATAATTGTCTTATTCTAATTTTAAAGTAATGAATATATGTTCTACTCCAATTTTAGGGTAGTAAATAAATGGCTTTTATAAATTCTAGACCTGGAATCGTCTCTAAAGTCATTCTGAATCACGGAACTCGCCCTGAAGTCGCTGATGTCATCAACAGCATCATTACCTTCTGCAGAGACTCCCAGGAGTCAACATCGTCTCCTAGATTACTCGCAATCTTACACATGAACCAGAAGACTCCTAAAAATAAAATCATCCTAAAAATAAATAATTGTAACCCATAATGTATCGCATTAAATTGTACTTGAAATATATATGTTAGTGTTATTCTCTATATTGTTTTAAAAAACTAATAAATGTATTTAAAATAACTTGCATTCTTTTATTTGTCAGCAACCATCAATCCTTTATGAATAAAATAACTGTTTAAGCGCTAAAAAACTTCTAAGATGGCGATTAAATATAATACTTTATTAATTAAATAATTTCCGCCCATAAAATTAATTAATTCAATTAGCAGGCGGAGCCAAACAGTGGTGGGTGGAGCAAAATTTTTGTCAGGGTTGCCAATTCACTAAAACAAAAATTTACATTAAAAAAGTATTAGGAGAGTTACCTCCTCGTCTTTCTGCGACCCGGATAGAAATCGAAGTTAAAAATCGCAGATTGCGTATTTTTTTCCGCCGGTGGCGCCATCTCTTGTTGAAAAATTGAACTAAATTATAAAGAAAAATTTTAGATTCGAATGTGTCAGTTCAAAATGATGAATTTTGTATCAGGAGAGCAGAATATTAAGAAGCACATTCAAAAATATGTTTCATTTTAGTGTCAAGAGATGGCAGCAGGGGTCTCGTTTTCAAATAATTTAAATTTTAATACATAAAATAACCATTTTTAAAGACAAGTGTGTGCTTTAATATTATATTATTACAAGTAAAAGAAAATAACAACTTTTTATTTTTATTTTGCATTATTGATTTACGATAGAAGGTAAAATAATAATGAAACAATAAGGTTAAATACGTTCGAAATAGTGCTTTATTTATATCTTTTTTAACAACACTATTCATAAACTACACTTACAACTAACATTCGTACAAACAGACAAAAATTTAACCTACGATTTAAAATGTATTCAAATATACAACGCTGGTAATAAGTTTAATGACTAAAGATCTTGGGTGCCAAGGGCATTTTCAGTCTCTTGCTCCTGCAACATAATCCTGAGTCTTATTTTGATCTCGTGCGGTCAACGATTTAGTTCACATCACTATCACATCTCTTACAGTCTCTCAATCATTTTGATCATTGAATAAATATACAAGTTCCATTATAATACAGTCATTTTAAAGAAACCTTTTAAATTAAGTACTTGGTAACTTTGTCACAGTTAAAATCATTTTGATACATATACAGTTATGTTAAAGAAATATCTTAAATTAAATATACAATTAGAATAATTTAGATACAATATACACAAAATAGTTTTTAAGTACAGATTTACATTTTTGACTAGATCATTAAGTACATATCAGTTACATACTGAGAATATTTTAATCCATTATATAATTATTCACAAATAAATACTATATTTATTTCATATGTGCAAAGAATTCGAAATACATGTATATATTTAATCTATTCCCCTATATTCTATTTGTTAATCATCGGTAAATTAATGACAACTTTTATTTTTCATTATTAATATCCAAAATAAATAAATATATCATCATGCCTTCTACCCATTACTAGGCGTGGCACTCTGCCGAAGCAGATCTCGGTAAGTGATATATTTTGCGCGTGAAGTGCGGTTACCAGTCGTCAAATCACGGCCCCCAAAGATGTTAGTAGTGGAGCCACAGGGGTAGCTTTTTGAAATTATGAAAATTGTTTGTCGCCTGTGGGAATCGAACCAGGGTTCTCAGGATCCACAGGCCGTCTTCATACCACTGAGCTAGCCACCCCATATTTAATTAATTAATTAATATTAATTTCCAGATTATTATAGTTTAAATATTCTGTAACCAGAATAATTCATGTTATTTTATGCATTTTACTAACTTGTTTAAGTAGTAAATAATGATAGCTCCCTTACAGTTGAGCAAAAAGTATGGATATAAAGTAATATTTATTATACTGACAGCTCTATATAAGAGCAAAATGAATAAAAATAAACTAGAAATAACAGAATAAATGATCTTGGTTACAGAATGACAAAATAATGGTAATCTGAAGAATGATGATGAAAAATAAGGATTAATATATAATAGTCTTAAGTCTTGATGTAGATTATTACAGAAATTATTGGCAAAAGATTTAAGAATGAATGTAAATTATATATTATATTTTGTAGACATTTCTGACATCATAGTTTCCTTCCATTCTCATTACAATGGTACACAACTCCAAGTTAAAAAATAAATAATAGATGAATAAAAATTAAATTTCAATAACCACATGGTCATTACAGAACGTCTACAAAATATAATCTTTAATTTACATTAATTCACAAGTCTCCTGCTAGTAATTCCTCTAATAAAATTAAGATTGCCATTAACTGACCGATTATTAACAGGTAATGATCGAGTTACAGAATAGGAGAGGTTATTAGTAAGCGTCAAAGCATTAAAATTACGAGGATGGATCCGAAAGAAATGTATGTAATTGTGCATATGGTAGTTCGCGCAGAAAATGTATTGATAACACGTGATAACTTACACTTTCTATTCGACAATTATTAATTTTTATTACTATATTCGATAGTAGAATTGTAGTATTACTATTTAAATATTTGGTGTGCTTCAAAACACAATTCCAAATAATCTAATACGAATGAAATTTGTATCGGATAAGTCTTTAAAATATCTAATATATCACAGCGCAGTTCTCATAAAAGTCTTGGCTAATTTTGAATTTTGGATAAGCTCATTTTATTCTAGTCAGATTTAAAAAGTTAGTCCAAATCACTTTCCGAAAACCAAATGGTAACAAGATTATATTACAGCCCGATTCTCAAACAAGTTTTAGCTAATCGCGAATTTTGGATTAAGCTAATCTTATTCTAGTCAGATTTTAAAAAGTTATTACAAATATTTTTCCGTAAGTCTAGTGGTAACAAAATTATACGAGTATTAGAATTTATTTTATTTTTGAAAATATGGTTTAGCTTGAATTGACTAATTAGCTAAAACTTTTTTGAGAGTTGGGCTGTTAGAGTTTGTTCAAGTATTTTTGAGTATTTGTTTAGCTTAATGTGTCTAATCCAAAATTCAGGATTATCTAAAATTTTTTGAAAAATGGATTGTTAAAGATGATATGAAACAAGAAAGTTTAATAAATTTAAAGTTTATGACAGAAAAATTCGGGAGACGCCTGGACTCGAACCGAGGACCTTCAGCTTGCCGGGCTGATGCTTTAACTACTAAGCCACGGCTCCCCTGAACGAATAGGCGTCAACCGAATTTATCTGTCATAGTGTCTAACACAGCATCGATCCCAAGACTCCTATGTCTCACAGGAATTGACAACGGGTTTCGTCTGTAGCGACACAATCTGATTTTTTAAGGAAATCATACCACAAAGTAAATTTAAAGAATTTAAGTCATATGAATGACTTTGAAGTTTGATAAATTTAAAGTTTATGACAGAAAAATTCGGGAGACGCCCGGACTCGAACCGAGGACCTTCAGCTTGCCGGGCTGATGCTTTTACCACGAAGCCACGGCTCCCCTGAACGAATAGGCGTCAACCGAATTTATCTGTCATCGATCCCAAGACTCCTATGTCTCACAGGAATTGACAACGGGTTCAGGGGAGCCGTGGCTTAGTGGTTAAAGCATCAGCCCGGCAAGCTAAAGGTCCTCGGTTCGAGTCCGGGCGTCTCCCGAATTTTTCTGTCATAAACTTTAAATTTATCAAACTTCAAAGTCATTCATATGACTTAAATTCTTTAAAGAAAGTTTAAATTCTCTCTAAATCATATATGAGTGAAAAAAAAATTAAATTAAGGGATCCATCCTCGTACCACAATAATTACAAATTACAATAAATTAAATAATTTTCCTAAGTTTTCATTGCACTGTTCCCTTAGTCAGTGGTGTTTAAAGCATATTGTTGCCATAATAAAAGATATTAAAATTACAATTCAGTCTATGTTTCGTAGTGATAAATTTACCACTAATGTTATTATTTATATATAACAGATTAAAATATTAGTCGTCTGGAAATTACCTATCATTAATATTTATATAATAAAAATATGAATACACTTCTTTCAATATTCCTTTATAAGAATAAAAAACAAGAAACAATGAGTCATTCTTCACAGTCTTTTGTCTGTTAACTGGAAGTAATGATATTCGAGTCCTGATATGGTTTTTTATTGCACTGAACATTCGCAACATCACTAGTGTCACCTTCCTCTTCCTCACACTCATCATCGGCGAATTTAATATCATCCAAATCATAACTTTTCTGACTTGGTGACTTTTCTACTCTAGTCTCTTTCTCACTAGGCCTGTGTACTTTCGCAGGCGAATTTAAACCTAACCGCTTTGGGAATTCATGCAAAGGTATCGCACATTTGGAGGAGTCCACGCGCTTTAAAAGGGGTGACAGTTCTTTAGCTACATTCACGTCACTAGCATCAGTTGTGTCTAACTTCATGGGGTGCACTTTTTTGCTGATAAATACAGGGGATTGTTTTGAGTTACATTCACTAATGGATCGTCTTCTTTGCTTCGGGATTAATACTTCTTCTTCTGGTGATTCTTGGTTACTTCCTGGGTCTATGAAATGTTTTGGTCGAATGTCTTCAAACTCGTAAGGAAGTTTATCCAGGTTTTCTATGATTTCTCCGGTTTCGTCCAGAGGTGGGATCCAGACTAGATACTGTGGATCCATTCCCAGATAAGAACCTGGAACTGCTCCTGCGTTTACTACGTTGTAATCGTAGTAATCCAACTCCAAATCGATCTCGGTATTGGCTAGGGAAAATTCGGAACCTATTGGACCCGTGAGAAGACGTTCTCTGTTTCTTTTTTCTTTGTTTTCTTTAGCATTCATACTTCTAATGGTTGCTGTGCTGATTATACTTGCAGCTGGTGAGTAACATCCCTACAGACATAAATACAATTAGATATATGTGCAGACATTTATTCAATCATCCAATACATCTATATAAAAATATAGTTTGCAGTTACAGTAGAAAGAAGAGAATTTTTTTTCAAGGGGTCCCAACCTAATCTGTTCCATTCTCGGTAAATATTATTCCGATAAGCCCCCCTCTCTCAATTCTGTAACTGTAGGCGCATTCCATTTGGCATTTGGATCAGATCTAACTTACATTTAATGATCCAGATCACTTATTTATTTCGCTGGATTACTTCGTTGACTTGATTTTCAGTACTAGAATTACTTATTCTAATTTACTTTGAAGTAATTCACCCCAATAAGTGCATCAGTTTGTTTAATTCAGTTCACTTCGTCATTTGTCAAATTGATCTGAACTGATTTAAGTAAACCAAGTGGCAAATGGAATACAGCTAATATCATTATCTGTTACTAATCGATAAATTAATGACAACTTTTATTTTTCATGATTACCACTACTTCGATATTCTTTGACTAAAACCATTTATTGTTATTTTCAAGCACTTTGCTCTCATACGAATCTGCTTTTTAACAACTGTTTTTACAAAGTGACAAATGTTGCAGAGCTTAAAATTCTAAATCTCAACTAATAAACTATATTTATTTTCTGTTTTGTTATGACAGAAATTAAATATGAAAACTTACAAAATATTATAAACTACGAAATTAAAACAAAATAACGAACAAATGCATTAAGTTATTCTCTCCAATTATCCTTTGAATAACGCCATTTAATTATTTGTAATTTTTCTTCATCTAAATAATTTTCCATTTTGAATAAATTTGTAAAAATAATGTAAAATTTACAGACAGATAAAAAACTTACTTTTAAACAAAGCAAAATATCAATTTGTGAAAATATTTTCCAGAAGTAAGTCGCGTATTTGTTTGTTATTTTGTTTTATCATTATTAAATTGTATTTTTTTTATTTTCATATTCAATTCCTGCCGTTACAAAACAGAAAATAAATTTAGTTTATTAGTTTAGAATCTAAACTAATAAACTAAATCTAAACTTTAGATGCTTTTCGTAATATACCTGATATATAAAAGTAGACAAAATGCATGAAAATAACATGAAAACGTAGTCATCTAAAAATAATCAAGAAAAATAACATTAATTACTATCATTAACAAATAATGATTTACTAACAGATATAGGAGATTGTTGATATTATTTGCGATACATTTAAATCAAAAATCAAATTAACTTCGTCAAAACTTTTGAAATGTTTCTTTTTCCAATCTTGTTTACATTTTGTAAGACTTGCAACTATATTCTTAGATTCTCAACTAAATTCAAGCGCTTTTTATAAAGATGTCATTGAATGAACTTTGAAACGCAAAAGGATGACATAAAGTGCGACAGAAGTGAAGTATTCAAAACAGTGCGCTGTATACTGAAAGTGCAACGATATGGTATCCTGTAGCATCACTCCGCGGAAGGATTGCTACATAAATAGACAAGACGGGGCCACGTACACAAGGAACAAGTTTTGTCGTATCAGAGTGCAATTTACTAAAGTGCTGTCATGTACCGGAGTAAGTCTGTCGCTGTCTTGAATTAAAAATTTATAAAAATGCTGTTGTTCTTTTTAACACATCATTCATAGCACGAGTATATAGTTTTTTTGCAAATTTCTTATAGCTAGATGTAAACTTGAATCAGAGTTTAAGCAATAAATAAAAATACATTTTAAAAGTAATGTTGTGTACATTTTGTCTTCAAATGGGATTTTATCTGACTATAAAGAGGTTTTGGACTATTTATTTTGTAAGTCTTGAGTTTGCTCGAACTTTTTATTAACTTTTCCCTGCAAGAATATTATGATGAATTTGAATTTCAATTTTAGTTTGAAATACGAGTATATTTTTAGATGCTTTAATAAAAAAGAAGGGCTTCCTGTTAATAAATGAATTTTCAAACTTTATTATTTTCTAAATAAAATATGATTGTAATTAAACAGATATTAATATCCCCTCATATTTATTTAATTTGTTTGAATATTTAAATAAAGATATATAGGATAAATAATTTCCTTTTTAATTTGATCTATGTATGCTATGTAATAGCAGTTAACAGAATTACCCTTAATGAATTAATTAATTTATTTAATTTAATAATGTAAATAATGGGGTGGGTAGCTCAGTGATATGAAGTCGGCCTGTGGATCCTGAAAACACTGGTTCAATTCCCACAGGCGACAAACAATTTACATCATTTCAAAAGCTACCCCTGTGGCTCCTCCACGACTAACATCTTTGGGGGCCGTGATTTAACGACTGGTAACCGCACTTCACGCGCAAAAATATATCATTTACCGAGATCGGCAGAGTGCCACACCCAGTAATGGGTAGAAGGTGTGATGATATATTTATTTATTTATTTTACCCTTTAAATAATAAAATTTTTAGAGCTTTCATCATTATTTAATTTTGTATATAAAATCTGTTTGAAATTCAATTAATATTGTAATCCTAGTTATAAAATTATTTATTTGTTTTTCAAAGTATTTTTTAAAAAAACGTTGACAATAACAAATATACGATCCAAAATATTAAAAAAATTTGTTATTACATAGATTTCTGTTTTGTATTGAAATGAAAAAAAAAAGCATAATTGTCAATAATAATTGCTTGTTCAGGATCCAAGATGATCTCAAAAAGGTCTTGGATAAAGTGCAGGTAACTAATCTGTTAGATAAGTAATAGAATATACAGAATAACAGCATTTAAATAAAAAATATTTTCACGCCTTTTACCAATTAGTGGGTATGACAGTTTGCCATGGTAAATTTTAGTAAGTAATATATTAATGTGCATGCGATTACCAGCGGTCAAATCAGCTCCCTTTCTCCAAGGATGTTAGTAGAGGGGAAGCCACAATGGTAATTTTAATGGGGTGAAAATCAGTTTGCCGGCTTTCTAAATCAAACTAATAGTATATTCCGAAAACGAAACGCGATGCGGTCATGGTTTTACAACGGTTTGAAACATTTGAAAATCTAATTATAAAAATCGTGTTTCTCTTTTATTTAACATTAGGTACACACAGAACAATAATCTAAAATATTTCTGTCAATTAACCGAATTGTATTTATTATAAAAATGATATGTCAAATTGTATTTCCGCCTTTACTTAGTATTGTGCCAACTGCGCAATAAAAAGATCCCCACTCCCCAGAATTTTATTACCAACTAAAACACTTACTTCAGATCACTCTGTAGATAGCTTAGTGGTAACACATCGGACTGTACATTTGAATACTCGACTTCGATTCCCACAATTGACAAACTGATTTTCACCACATTAAAATTACCCCTTTGGTTCTCTTGCCATTAACATCTTTCAGGTTAGTATACGCGAATAAATATATCACTTACCGCGATCTGCTACGACAGAATGCCACACCTAATAGAGGTTAGAATATGTGATGACATTTATTTTATTTTAATTATAAACAAATCTTTAGTTAACTGAAAAATTGCTCATCTGATACGACCCAATTTAGACTAATTTAAAATTTCAACACCGAAGGGTAGCATCTCTCGGTACCAACTCCTACAGGTACACAATCACAAGAGGTCACAGGGGCACAGGGTCACTGGATATAGAATACTCCACCGGATCGCTGGTCGGTCTGCGGAGCTGCTGGTGCGTGTGACTCACGTTGGTGAGCGCAGCCACGGGCGACGTGACCAAGCTTGGTCGGCGGTGTCTACGTAGCAACACGGCAGGGGGTTGTGTGAATGCTGTGGTGGGCACAGCACTCTTCGCGCTGTGGAGCGACGTAGGAGACACAGATGTGCTGCGTTCTTTAGCCTCCACGCTCAGGGCGGCGGAGCGGCTGGATAGAGAGGGCGTCACGACGCGGTCTTCAGGGGTTAGGGTGAGGGTGCTGCTGTGGCTGGTTACTTCACTACAACATACATATCCATAAAAAACATTTATTAGTTCATGAAATTCTACAGTAATAGTACTATAAAAATATGCTTTTACTTATTTCACCTAATTCTAAGTTAGGTAGTTAAATTTGTCTTTATAAAAAAAATAAATAAATATATCATCACGCCTTCTACCCATTACTGGGTGTGGCACTCTGCTGAAGCAGATCTCAGTAAGTGATATATTTTGCGCGTGAAGTGCGGTTACCAGTCGTCAAATCACGGCCCCCCAAACATGTTAGTGGTGGAGGAGCCACATGGATAGCTTTTTTCAAATTATGAAAATTTGTCGCCTGTGGAATTCGAACCAGGGACCTCAGGATCCACAGGCCGAGTTCATGCCACTGAGCTAGCCATCCCATAAATTTGTCTTTATAATTGATGCAAATTGAGCGATCAGCAAATATGTAAAATTTTTGCACTATTGAAATATATATACAGAAACGTTGAATCAATATGATAGTTCCATTGTTATCAAATGAATAATTGAAGAAATAAAAAGAAATTACAGTTGCTACATATTTATATTTTCATTGATTAAAAAAAATGAACTGCAGTTAAAAATTAGCAGAGTAAAATGAAAGCAACCATGTTATTAACAAATTCGTTGATTTTAAAATTTTAAACAATAACAACAAACGATTTATAAATATGTCGATTTCTTTCAAAAAGATGTGCAAATTATATAAGATGCAATTTGTGTTACGGGGTCAAAATATAAATCTGTCAAATATGACCTTTTTTCTATTCTTCATACCCTTGGGTCACTTGAAAATCCAATCAAGTCTATAAATTCAGTGCTCGGACATCCCACACAATGTTTAATATCACACACATAAATTCTACGCACATTCTTTACCGCATTCAAACATTCGTATTCGTCCCGATTTCTCATTCTTTCATTCATTCTGTACTCATCAATGCGAGTACAGTTCTATTCAGTATACTGACACCACATTCTTTTATTACAATGCACTTGTTTCGTGATGTTAAATGGATGAAATAAATCAGAGAGAAACACGTTTAAATCATTCATCGGTTTTGTACATTTTCCGTATTGTAGCACCAGAGGCGTTGCATTTGACATAATGCCTCGTTTTCCCTGTTATTTTATTGTTATATAATTTAAAAAAGAAAAAAGTACTACTTAAAAAGATTTACAATTTTTTTCAAAGTTTATTTTATTTAATTATAAAAATTATTAGTGGGGTAGATGGCTCAGTGGTATAGAGTCGGCCTGTCGATATGAAAACATGGGTTTAATTCCCACAGGTGACAAATAATTTTAACCACATTAGCTAGCTCAGTGGTATGAAGTCGGCCGGTGGATCCTGAGAACCCTGGATCGATTTCCACAGGCGACAAAACAATTTTCATAATTTAAAAAGCTACCCCTGTGGGTCCTCCACCACTAACATCATTGGGGGCCGTGATTTGACGACTGATAACTGCACTTCACGCGCAAAAATATATCACTTACCGAGATCTGCTTCGGCAGAGTGCTACACCCTGTAATGGATAGAAGGCGTGATGATATATTTATATTTATTTATTTAAAATTATCTCTGTGGCCCCCTCTCACTAACATTTTTGAAGGCCGTGATTTGACGGCTAGTAACGCGCATAAATATGTCACTTACTGAGATCTGCTACGGCAGAATGCCACTCCCAGTAATGGGTAGAATGCGTGATGGTATATTTGTATTATATATAAAAATAAATTCGTTAAATTTAGTACAAACAAAAAATATAGCTAAGCTGGAGTGCAACATGAATTGTACTTTAATATTTAAATAAAAATAAAGTACGTATTCAAATCTCACGTTCTACTACTGTTCGCACTTCGGAATACGAATAAAAAAGAAACAGTTGCAAAACGTTTTGTTTTAAGCTCACGCTCATCCCGATCCCGACAAGTTGCTGTATTTGCATTAAATTCTTAACACGACAAAATAAAAACAGGAAATGCAGCGGGAATCCATTAGGTCGGGGCCGGAAACAAACCAAACATTGGACAGTGCGGACAGGTTCAGCGAAACGCGGAATATTCCACAGGAATAAATAAAAAAGAAGCTGATGTGAGCGTTGTTGCCAGTTCTCACGTTCCTGCTGAACAAACGATGCCGGACGTACGATTTGTAACGTGGATGGTGGACAACAAACAAACGTACACAAAGTGAAAGGACAGAATTTTTAATGATTTTTTTTATACCAGCAAAAATGTTATTGCAGAATTAATTTCAAAGAATTTATTTATCCATACTAGTAACTACCATAATATTTTCACGTCTGTGTTCTTTGTACCTTTACCTATATCTAATGTTTACCTGTAATATTATGTGACATGTATGGAAAGTGTTACATTTTATAGTTGATATTAGGGTTGTTGATTTTTAGAATATTCGAGACTTTGAATGTTCGGATTTATTGAACCTTCGAATTTAGATTCGAACTTTCGATTTATTTTGATAAATATTCCGAATTTTCGAATTATTCGAATTGTGAATCTGGATCCTAACGTGAACACGGCATGTTGATATGAATTATTTTCAGAATGAACTCATTGGCAGAGTTATGTATTAATTCATAAGTAATTATTATTAATTATTATTATTTGCCAAATTAATTCAATTTAGACTTAAAATTTCGCTACACTGTCAAAAAGTTTTAATTAAGACGTTTTTGTATAATTTTTTTTATGGGATGGCTAGCACAGTGGTATGAAGTCGGCCTGTGGATCTTGAGGTCCCTGGTTCGATTCCCACAGGCGACAAATTTTCATAATTTGAAAAAGCTATCCCTGTGGCTCCTCCACCACTAACATGTTTGGGGGCCGTGATTTGACGACTGGTAACCGCACTTCTCGCGCAAAATATATCACTTACCGAGATCTGCTTTAGCAGAGTGCCACACCCAGTAATGGGTAGAAGGCGTGATGATATATTTATTTATTTTTTATTTGTATAATTTTTATTCTCATTTTAAAACGTTTTACTAAAAGTCCATAGAATTTAGATAGGCGGTAAGAGAATAGATGTCTTAATTAAGACGCATAAACTTACAGTTTTTGCAGGATATTTCGCCGAGTTTATTATTTAATTCGGGGCCGACTTTTCGCGAATAATGCGTGAGCATGTTTGGAGATGACAGATGGCGTTAATTCAGAGACAAAAAATTTAAGAATTCGAAGCTTTGAAAAATTCCAACATTCGTAAATTCGAAGCTTAAAAAAATTCGAAAATTCGAAGCTTCGAAGTTTTTTTGACGAAGTTCAAAACATTAAAATGTTCGAACGTACAGAAATTCGAACTTCGGTGGAAATCAACGACCCTAGTTGATATTTTCCATTAAGGGAAATTTTTGATAGAATAGTTAAATTGGTGACAGTGATTTGCGATTGATTTTGTTCGTTGCTTGGATATTTGTATAAATTATGTTTTTTATTTTGTTCGTTGCCTAGATATTTTTTTTAGTGTATATAATAGCTGTATTCCATTTACCACTTGGTTCACTTAAATCAGTTAAGATAAATTAGACAAGATGACTTAATGAACTGTATTAAGCAAACTGATGCACTTATTGGAATGAATTATTTTAAAGTAGATTAGAATCAGTAATTCTAGTACTGAAAATAATGTCAGCGAAGTAATCCTGCGAAATAAATAAGTGATCTGGTTCAGTAAATGTAAGTTAGATCTGATCTAAATGGCAAATGGAATACGCCTAATGTAGTTATATTAATCTGTGATAAAAATGGCTGGTACCACAAGCTCTGTTCTTGGATGTTTTAAGAGCACGGTTTTAACATGTTAAAGATAGCTAAAACACCCAAATACACAGCTGTTAAAACAGTCAAAAACCAAGCTCGTGGTACCAGTCAATATGTCACCAAAAATCGTTTAAGAATGAAGCTCATTTTAGCATGACTATGCATGCGAGAATATGTTATTCTAATAACGAAAGAGATAAAACTGCATTGTAATTTTATTGTACATTGTTAAATTATATGCTGGTGAAGATAAAGTGAAGAAGTATAACTACAAAAACAAATGAAATTGCATTGAAATGTGTCGAATATCTGTAGCATTACCATCAAGATTCAAATTGAACTACCGATGAAATGTTGAGAGTATCTGTCTAACTGTCTGCTTCTCTAAACTCTCAACAATTTAGTTTAGTGATAGTGATTAGTGCGATGCAGTAATAGTAATAGTTGTAGTACTTTCAAGTAATCACAGGTGTCAATGCAAAGTAATTGTGCAATTTCTAAATAGCATTCACAAATGCAGCATCAGCATAAATTTAACTAGTTTCAAAACATTATTTACATTTTATTTTCAGCTTTCTTCCTGTCATCTCAGGCTTTTTTGCTTTCTACAAGTAATAAAAATTGTTTTAACAATTATTTTACTGCATTAATCTGTTAATGTTACGTTTAAAACAATTATAAAACACAGTACCAATATTACTTAGGTAACTATTTTAATATCTATTAGATAATTTTATTTATAATAATTCTTTGTTTTGCCAATTATTGGATGCCAACATTTATTACTTTTGTGTTCAACAATAGTTATTTGCAAATGAGTATTATTTTGTTAGATAAAAGGACAAATATATATGTTTTTCATTTCCATGGTTTCGGTTTTTTCATGTCTAATTTTTTTCCGATATAAAATATGAAAAATTATTTTTGTTTTTGGGATTTAGGTGGTGAATTTTATGTCTTAAAACATGTTATTTTGCAGGTTCAAATTTTATGACTGAAAGACGTAGTCACTGGTCACCATATTGTATACCGGGCGGTGCTTGATAAGGGGAACATAGAGATTTAACAAATAAATCATAATGTAATTTCCTGCTTCCCTAATTATTTAACGCAAAAAAAAACTTCAAATAAAAGTTTTAGGATATACAATTATGCAGCTAAATCAATACACACAATTAATTTTGCATTTTTTATGGGGTGGCTAGCTCAGTGGTATGAAGTCGGCCTGTGGATCCTGAGAACCCTGGTTCGATTCCCACAGGCGACAAACAATTTTCACAATTTCAAAAACTACCCCTTTGGTCCCTCCACCACTAACATCTTTGGGAGCCGTGATTTGACGACAGGTAACCGCACTTCACGCGCAAAATATATTACTTACCAAGATCTGCATCGGCAGAGTGCCCAGTAATGGGTAGAAGGCGTGATGATATATTTATTTTATTTATTTGAATTTTGAATTTTGTGTAACAGCACAAATTAAATCTGAAAATGACGAAAATTGTCTCAAAACTATCGATAGGCATGGAATTTAAACAAAGTTAAAGAAATGTTTCACGTTTTATCTGTCAAAACTATCAAAACAATTTCTTTATATTATTACCTTTTTTTGCTTAAAATAATTAGGGAACCAGCAAATTACAACATTATGATTTTACATGTTAAATCTCTGTTCACCCTTACAAAACCACCCTGTATACGAAAAATCGTTATTTCTATTAGTAACGTGGATATTTGTTGGTAAAACGACAATATTCTATATACAACTAATCAAACTTACGGGTGTTCATCCGTCCTTTCACTGCACAACGCTTCCCCTTGTTCCCTGGTCTCCATTTCCACATCCCCTACATCCATAGACTCCCTCAGTCTCGTATGTCTTCTAGGCGGCCGAAGCCTCGTGAGGCTGATGACCTCAGACAGCAACGTAGCGCTGGAAGTAGCACGTGTACGTAATGCTAGCCCCGTCTCGGGCCCGGTACCGGAGTCTGCCAGCGAGTCCAGGTCCTCGGCGAGGGTGTACTTGCGGTAGCGTAGCACGTACTGCGCGGCCAACAGCGCAGTGGCTACCAGTACCACGCTGGCGAGGAGCAGCGCTGCGGCGTGGTAGGCGGTGAGACGTGTGGTTGATGCGATGGCTACGGAAGAGGTGGATGCGGAGGCTGAGCTTGTGAGGGTAGTGTTGGATTCTACTAAGCCTGGAAATTACAATGTTTATACTTATTATAATTATTTCAATCTCAAATTGAGAATGTTATTATTTCTTTCATAATTTTATTACTAATGTTGAAATTCCCGCCTACTCTCGACACCAGAGTGTTTCACCCCAAAGCCTCGACAACATCCGGGACGCGTTGGCTGGCGTGGGTGAAACTGCGGGGGCGGCAGTCTTGTACGGAACCTCGAACTGTGTGGTGTGTGGTAGGCTGGCCTGTGTGACCTGACTCCGACAGTGCTATTTCATTGTAAATATTATAGCTAACAACTCAGAAGTGAGATTCGTGCTCAGTGAACGCGTTAAGTACTGTGTGGAAATAAACTGTGCAACTGCGTGAGAGAAGTGTTTTAAGGGATCATAATTATTAATCATATGGTGGTGACTAGAAGTACTCAGTGAACGCGTTAAGTACTGTGTGGAAATAAACTGTGTAACTGCGTAAAAGAAGTGTTTTAAGGGATCATAATTATTAATCATATGGTGGTGACTAGAAGTAGTACAGTTCGCAGAAATATGGTTAATGAGGAGGAACAACATGGCCGAGTCTCAGCCACAAACAACGTCGAGAGCGCGGCATCTTTACAAGATGGCGTGGCCTCTCAGCAGTCAGGAAGTGACGCCAGCGGAAGTGGCGCCACCGGTCACGCAGACAACATGGCCGTCAACATGCAAATGGCGATGTTGAAAATGATGGAGACGATGATGCTATCTATGACAGCCATGCATCAGAATATGAACTCGCGCACCGAACCAACCCAAAACAATAGACCAGGTACCGATGAAGCGTCAGCCGTCACTTACTGTGTCATGCCAGATTTATCGGCCTCAATAGAAAATTTCGATGGCGATCAAAGCGCGGGCCGCGCGAAGGCATGGCTAGAGTCGTTGCTACGCACGGCAAACAATCATCGGTGGCCCGATGCATTCAAATTGGAGACAGCCAGGTTACATTTAATTAAAGGGGCAAAAGAATGGTTTCTGGGGAGGAGCGGAAGAATAACTTCGTGGCAGGAATTCGAGACCGAATTCAAAAAGTCATTCGTTCGGGAAGGTTCTCTGCCCGAGAAATGGGAGCGCATGAACTCCAGAATGCAACAGCAGGGTGAGTCAACTTCTGAATATGTGTATTCAAAGATGCGTTTGTGCAGGGACCTGGGGCTTTCCTACGTAGAAGCTCAAGAGCAGATCTTGACGGGTTTACGCTCGAGAACCCTCTGCACCGAGCTGGTGAGCCAGACTTTCGCCGACGAGGATGCGCTATTGGATGCCATCCAGCGATGCGAACGCGTGGAAAGAAATCGAGCCGAGCGGTTTGGAACCAGCAACCGCAATCAGAGACATGAGCCAGCGAAGAAAGAAGACGTGACGAACAATAGTAGAACGCCGCCACCAACAGCGTCTACGAGCCGACCAAGGAACCTGGAGAGAAGATGCTACAACTGCAACCAGTACACGCATCTGGCGAAAGAGTGTCCGGAGAAGAAACGACCGATGACTTGCCGATTGTGTCAGCAGGAAGGGCACTTCCAGCGAGACTGTCCCCGGAAGACCATCCAAGACAAACCATCAGGCGCGTTACTCGTCTCGACTTCAGCTGCAGACGCCGGCAAGTATGTAAAGCCCGTTCTTATAAATAATCGTGAATTCCAGGGCCTTATTGACACCGGAAGCTCGAGTTGCGTAGTGCGAGCCACGGTAGCGGTGCAAACCGGCCTGCAGGTGAAAGAGAAGCACTATCCGATTTTCGGATTCGGAGACACGACAGCCGCCGTAATGAAGACGCTCGGAACGGCCCGGGCGGAAATCTGCGTCGATGGAGTAAGCGGAGAAGTCGAGATCCTTGTCGTGCCGGATCAAGCCCAGCCGGTGGAAGTGATCATCGGCCGCACTTGGACCGAGTTACCTCACGTAACGTATACGAAAATCGGAGACGTACTGAAGATAAGTGACGCGACCCAGTTTCCGTTTCATTGTACAGAGCTAGACTCTGCTACGCGCTCAACCCTGCGAGCTGTGGACAGCACACGCTTGCCAGCCAACAGCGTGAACTTAATTCAAGTCAGGGTGCTCGACAATGAAACATTTAGAACTACGGATACCACCAACGGAGTTGAGTTGCCGCCAATAGTTGATATTGACGTGCCTGTGGCAAACTATTCCAATCGTGATGTCATCATTCAACCAGGCCAGGTTGTTGCACGAGCCGAAGAAATAATGTACTGCGCGTCCTCCGAACCGTTTCCAGACAAGAATAGCACGGAAGAATTAAGTGACATCAAAATCGACGACGCAGTCACGGACGAAGAACGTAGAGAACTTCACCAGCTTTTGAGAAGATTCCGCAACTGTTTCGCTACAAATATGACGGAACTTGGCTGCACGGCGCTGACGGAGATGATCATAGAAGAAAGCAACAACAGTGTACCAGTGCGGTGCAAACCATATCGAACAACGAGGCCAGAACGAGAAATCATCGCCAACACCGTAAAAGAATGGCGTGAATGCGGTATCGTCAGCAACACCAAGTCTCCGTACGCTAGCCCTGTGCTAGTGGTCTGGAAGAAGACCGGAGAACCCCGCGTAGTTGTGGATTACAGGCGCTTGAACGCGCAGACGAAGAAGCAATCGTGGCCGATTCCAGAGACGGATGAACTATTGGAACAGCTCTCGGAAGCAAGAATATTCACGATACTTGATCTGGCGCACGGCTACTTCCAGATTCCATTGAGTGAAGAGTCCAAGGAAAAGAGCGCATTCGTGACGCCCGATGAAACCGGCCAATTCGAACGTATGACGTTTGGCTTAGCAAACGCCCCGTTTGAGTTCACGCGGTTGATGCATCTCGCTCTTGGAAACTTGCGAAATCGGGTCGCTCTCTGCTACATGGACGATCTACTCATTCCCGCCAGCAACTGGAACGACATGATGCGTCGTTTAGAGCAAGTCCTGGAGGCGCTCCGGAGAGCCGGCCTGACATTGAAGCCCAGTAAATGCGAGTTTGGACGCCGCGAAGTCGAGTTCCTTGGTTTCCGAGTCTCGGCCGATGGACTTAAACCTGGAGATCGCAAGTTGATCGCGATCCGCAACTTCCCAGCTCCAAAGAACACGCATGAAGTCCGACGCTTCCTGGGGCTAGTAGGATTCTTCCGCCGGTTCATTCCACGTTGCGCCGCTAAGGCGAAATCACTGAGTCAGCTGACTGCGAAGGACGCGACGTTCGTGTGGAGCGAAGCTCAAGAGTTGGCGTTCAAAGAACTTAAACAAGCGTTGCTCAGTGAGCCAGTACTTCGACTGTACAATCCAGTGGCAGATACCGAGTTGCATACTGACGCCAGTTCAGAAGGGCTAGCTGGCATGCTGATGCAGCGGGATCCAGAAGGAAGATGGCACCTGGTGTACTGCGTCAGTAAGAAGCTTACGCATACGGAACAGATGTACCATAGCAGTAAGCTCGAGCTAATGGCGATTGTGTGGTGTATGGAACGTCTGAGGCAGTTCCTGCTATGCATCAAATTCACTGTGGTAACAGACTGTCAAGCTCTGGTATTCATGAACGAAAAGAAGACTACAAATCCACAAATTGCCCGATGGATGATGCTGATCCAAGAGTTCGATTTCGACGTTCGGCACAGGCCAGGCGTCCGCATGGCACACGTAGACGCGCTCAGCCGAGCCAGCACAGAAGATGCTACCGATATTGTAGGCGACATACTGCAGAAGCTCGAAGTATGTCTGAGTCTTTCGGTCGGTGATCAAGTGCTGCTGATGCAACACGGCGATCCAGAACTGCGAGCGAAGATCACGATGCTGAAGAAACCAGAAGAAGATCGCACCGCTGAAGAAAAAACCATGTACAGGGTCTGGAGTTACACGAGCAGCGTGTGTACAAACGAGTCGGTGGAAAATCGCTATTTGTCATCCCAAAGCCGATGCGCAAGGCCATCGTCGTGAAGTGTCACGACTTGATGGGACATTTCGCACTCGACAAAACGGTCGCGAAGGTACAAGAACTGTACTGGTTTCCCGGCATGCGACGCTACATCCGGCAGCACATTCATGCCTGCTTCGATTGTCTGATGCTCAAAACTCCTGGAGGCAAACGAGCAGGACAATTAAATCCGATTCCACCAGGTTCGAGGCCATTTGCAATAATCCACATGGATCACGTTGGACCGTACGTGACGAGCAAACGGCGGAACAAACAGCTCCTGGTTGTCGTGGACAACTTAACGAAATTCGTCCAGCTGTATCCGATGGCGTCGACGTCCACCAGGGACGTATTAAAGGCATTCCTTGATGTCATTATGAGACGTGGACTTCCGGAGAGGGTGATTACCGATCGCGGAACCGGATTCACCTCAAATGAATTTGAGCAATTCTGCGAGGTCCGAGGAATCCACCATACTTTAAACTCTACGCAGCATCCCAGGGCCAACGGTCAGGTAGAGCGTGTCAATCGAACGCTGGCTCCGATGATTATGGCTGCCATCGAAGACCCTGAGCACCGCGACTGGGATTGCCACCTAGATCGGATCGCGAGGGACCTGAATTGCACCGTGAACAAGACCACCGGCAGGACAGCATTCGAGATCCTGCATGGATACCAACCTCGGTTTTATGATGGACTGGAACGACTGGTTTCAAAGACAGCGAGCGACTGGATCTCCCCACAAGCCATCCAGATGGAGACCAGAGACAGAATTCAAATCCAACAGCAGAAAATGAAAGCCAGTTTTGACCGCAAGCATCACCGGGCACCAGTGTATGAACCAGGCGAGCTGGTGATGATGCGTCGTGTCCCAGAACATACTGGAAAACCAACTAAGACGCAGCTGAAGGTTAGAGGACCACTGGTGATCGTAGAGAAGCTGCCGAGTGACACGTACCGGGTGGCAGATCTGGAAGCTAAAGAGGGCCGCCGCTACGCGTCTACAGCTCACGCCGCCCAGCTGAAAGCCTGGTACGGTCCAAGTTCTGACGATGATGATCCCGAGGAGCAACCGGATGACCCTGATCCTGATCCTAATCCCAATCCCACCCAGTTTGATCGACAGGTGCAGCTCAATCCAGCCGTGGATAGACCGCCGGTAGCGGCCGAGGAGCATCCGGATGACCCTGATCCGATCCACGATGCCGCACCACCGAGGAGATCAACCAGGCAACGGCGCCAGCCCCAGCGCTACACAGCACACCCACTCAGGCTGATCGAGGACGAGCAGCCCCGAAGGATGGCCGAGTGTTGAAATTCCCGCCTACTCTCGACACCAGAGTGTTTCACCCCAAAGCCTCGACAACATCCGGGACGCGTTGGCTGGCGTGGGTGAAACTGCGGGGGCGGCAGTCTTGTACGGAACCTCGAACTGTGTGGTGTGTGGTAGGCTGGCCTGTGTGACCTGACTCCGACAGTGCTATTTCATTGTAAATATTATAGCTAACACTAAGATTAATGACAGATATTGCAAGACGAAATATTATAAATAAATTTCTCGTCTTAAATATTTGAGACGAGAAAAACAGTTCGTATATTAAAACGATATAGTTTCTATTATTGTTACAAATATTGTTTTACCATTTGCTATTTAACTAACAATTTTAATAAAAATCTGAAAATATGTTAAATTTGGTGGCAGCCATCTTGGCTATTGTTAACTTTTAACATGGTGTTAGCTAACAACATAGTTAACATTGCTTTATGCAACCGGGCCTATGGTATCGTAATACGACAAATATGACACAAGATATTATTTTTGAGTTTTGAAATCAGTTTATAATGCAGAAATCTTCTGAACATAACTTGGTTATTGTTTGTCGTCAAAGAGATTAATAGCAGAAGGAAATATGAGTAATGTTCATGTAAAAATTTCAGTCGAAGTCGGATTCCATTCGTGCAATTCGAAGCGCTAACAGTAGGTAAGTCATGATTTCTCTTTAATGGTAAATATTACATATTTACATATTTCTGTATCTCTGGTCTTTGACCTATTAAAAATTGAATAATGAGAAAAAAAATCAATAGGATTTTACCTGTTATCTGTTATCTGTATGATAGATAGGTGTATGACCCACCTTTGTTCTGATTTATGTCAAATTAAAAATCGCAAATCAAATTTATCAGTTAAAAATTACATTTGCTGTGACTGGCTTGTGATATTTGACGCATCTATTATTAACATCCCTGACAGTGATATGCTTGACAGTCTGTGGTACTTAACCACATATCAGGGCTATAAATTTATCATTCGCTCCATTAAAAACAAAAATAATCACATATAAAAAATACTGCTATAAGCTATGTTACAAACTACCATAACATCAAAAACTTGTATTTATTAGCGAAGCACTTTTTTATATTCATTTTCATCATTGTTGAGTCGGCCTGTGGCTTTGAGAACCCTGGTTCGATTCTCGATTAAATATTGATTGAAAGTTTTTAAAACTTTACAACTGAATTAGAACAAGCCTTCACGTAAATATTAACTTATTTTGCAAAACACGATAGGAGGGTAGGTGCTCGTAAATCAACATCGAATCTACTAGCACTATCACTACAGCTTGTTTGCATACTGTCAATGATGAATTACGGTTGCAAGTCTGCGATAGTACAGAGTTTTTGTTCTCGAACTTTAAATTAGTTAGAGTTAGTATGAACTAGTTTATTTGCACACTATCTAAAGGAGATAAGTCTGCTATTATATTCCAATTTCATTACATGTCAGGTGTCATATGAGTATAAAATATTGCGTTGTTCGAACCCGGGTTCTCAAATCCACAGGCCGATTCGATACTACTGAGCCACCTACTCCATATTATTTATTTTATTTAAAATACCTCTCCTGAAGTTTTATATTTTGTAACTGGTAGACATTATGGTACAGATTATTTATTTTTAATTGTCGTAAATGTATTCATCTTTTAGAAGGTAATAATATTATCAGGTGAGTGAGAAACTGATTGACATAACATTATTATCGCATCAATATCATTAATAAAGTAATATGATGTATATTAATGTTCATTAGGGATGTATTAACTTCCATGTTCTCTGCCAAATAAGGATTACTACGTCATCATTATTATTGCTGACCTAGATTTCTCTGAATGACCATGTGAATGCAAATGTAATGTTTTAGAAGTACTCGTACTTGCGTACTTCTAACACAATGATTTAGAATACAATGTGCACCGTAATGGATGGTTTTTTAATGAATTTGTTTGAAATTATTTTGAAGTATTTTTAACCAGAAACTTTACAGACAAAATTGTTTCTAACATTTTCGATAAACCACACCTTTTAATTATTTTCTCCTGAAAATTATTCTATTTAGAAATAAAATAAATAAGTATATCATGAGGACTTCTATCCATTAATAGGTGTGTCACTCTGTCGTAACAGATATCGATAAGTGATATATTTTGCGCGTGAAGTGCGGTTACCAGCCATTACATCACGACCCCCAGGATGTTGGTAAAGGAGAAGCCACAGTGTTGAGAAGTAAGCAATACATTTAGAGAAATAGAAGCAAGCCGGTTCAATCACCGTGCAACGATTTCAGTCATGTTTTGTTTTTATTATGTTATTGAATGCCAGAAAAATTGTGACATAAAAATAAAATCTTGTTTTCGGTCGTGTTATAAAATTGTAATACGCGACATCGTCAGCTGCCAGACAAGAGCGGTTATCAGGCCGCATATTCATTGGGATTAGGAGGTAAGCGACAAATATAATTAAAATGTCATTCGAGTATCTTCATACAAAATGAGATACTCAATACTTAAATCAGGAGTGCGCAAACTTATTTTATATTGTATTTTTTAGGCGCCTCCTTTTGTACCCAAACATTTAAAGAAATAAATATTTCGTTTGAGATTGGCATTCATTTATTTCTCGACGAGTATCCAGCACCACTGAACAACAGGTTATGGGCCCAGACTCATACTGAAAACCTGGAAAATCTCATTGAGAAAGCCAGTCGGACTCGCCGAACTTATTCAGTCAGCCGTCAGTCAGTCAAGTCATTTGCAGTCAACGGCAAGTGCATTGCAGTCAGTCGTAAGCGCGTCGTAGTCAGCCGTCAGCGTGCCGCAGTCAGCCGCCAGCACGTCGAGTCAACCGTTATTAGCTGTGTCAGCCGAAGTCAAGAACATGGATTCAATCAGACCACAAATTGAATTATTAGCTGAAGATTTGCAGGGAAACGTTGATTATACCGCGTGGAGATTTAAGATTAATTTAATTCTGAAAATGAAAGATATCTTTGATATTGCGTCAGGAAATAAAGTCAGACCAGCCGGGGCCCAAACTGATGATAAAGTTCAGACCTGGATCAAGAAAGATCTTGAGGCACAGGCAGTCATAGGATTGAGCGTTAGTAAGGGTATAGCAAGTAAGATCGCAAATTGTGCAACGGCTAAACAAATGCTAGACAAACTCAAAAATTTGTACGGTAAGAAGTCGGACTTGACCATAGATGGTTTGCAACGTAGATTCTTTTCTCATACATATGACCTGAGAAAGTCAGCCGTACAAAATAGCATGGACATAATACAGATTGCCGATGATCTAGCTGAAGGGGGGGAAAGGCTGAAAGACACGTGGATCATGACAAGGATTCTCGCCATGCTACCTCCGAAGCTGCACCACCTGCGTACTGCGTGGGACAATTTGGGGACAATGGATAAGACGATCGACACCCTCATTGAACGACTTCGTCTGGAGGAGGATCGACTCAACGACGGATGTGTATCGGGTGAATCTCAGTCAAACAATGCCCTCTTTACCAAGACAGGAAGAAAGTCGGAGCAGCAGAACGCGTACAAGTCAGAGTCCACTGCTGTTAGCTGTTTCAAGTGTGGTCAAAAAGGCCATGTAAAGAAGCACTGCCGTAACAAGCCATGTCAAAAATATCTGGCATACTGTAAGGAAAATTACACCTGTAATGGGTGTGGCAGAAAGGGTCACTTTATCAAGGACTGTCCCAAACGAAGTGATGACAGACCAGGAAGAGATACTGCCGACTCGAGAAACAAAAATCGCAGAGCACTCATGACAGTGGGACTATCGACTGTCAACCTAAATCATATCAAGTCAAGACAGGATGCAAAGTACGTCTGGTACCAGGACTGCGCAGCATCGCAGCATATGACGTCACACCGGGAATGGTTCTGCGATTACACCAAACTAGTCAGTCCCTACGAAATTATCATCGGTGATTCAACAACGCTGTATGGAATAGGCGTCGGAGACGTTGAGCTAGAGGCATACAACGGCAAGAATTGGGAAAAAGTCGTCCTGAAACAAGTTTTGCACGTACCTAGACTTGACTTCAATCTGTTTTCAGTCAGTCAGGCACTAGACAAGGATTACATTCAGATGGCAGACAAGGACAAATCTGTTTTCAAAACGTCAGATTATTGTCAGACTGTTGCTGTTGCGGAACGAGACGGAAGCTTGTTCAAAATGCTTCTGCGCAAGGACGAGCCGGGAAGGTGTCTACTCTCTATATCTATTAGAACCTGGCACGAGAGATTAGCACACCAAAATGTAAAGTACGTGAGAGACATTCTGGACAGGAATCAAATCAAATACCGAGATGACTGGAACGACTATGTCTGCAAGGGATGTGTGCTGGGGAAGCAGCACCGCGTCTCACATCCTCGGAACGAGAAAACTGCTGAACAGCCGCTGGATCTCATTCACGTCGATCTCTGCGAAATGGGCGAGACTTCCTTGGGTGGAGCGAAGTACTTCTTGCTGTTCAAAGATGACTTCTCCCACTTTAGGACAGCATATTTTCTCAAGAGAAAGGATGAAGCAGTTGCGAAGCTGGATAACTATATCAAGATGGCGGAGAACCAGTTCGGACGGAAGATAAAAAACTTGCGGTCAGACAACGGAACAGAAATCAAAAACGCGAGCACCAGGCAGACACTTGAGGAACTAGGCATCCTACACACTTTCACGAACGCGTATACACCGCAACAAAATGGGCGGATCGAACGCGAGATGCGGACGATCGTCGAGGCAGCTCGCTCGATTATTCATGCTCGAGGTCTGGACAGGAATTTATGGGCCGAGGCCATAAACTATGCAGTTTTTACCATTAACCAGACCGGTACAAGCACTGTAAAAGATAAGAGTCCTGCAGATCTGTGGTTTGGGCGCCACATTGATATCAAGAAGCTGAGACCATTTGGATGCAGGTGCTATGTATTGACTCCAGATCACAAGCGTGATAAACTGGATGGCAAATCAAAGCAAGGAATTCTCGTCGGATACGAGTTGGATTCACCGTGTTTTAGAATTTACTTGTCAGATGAAAGGAACGTGACCAGCTCAGTCAATGTTGTATTCGACGAATCAGAAGAAGCTGAACAGTACGTCAGTTTCAAATCACCAGTCCAGGCAAACATGTCAGCAAGATTGTTGAACACATCTGACGAGTCTAACACCGATTTTGGACAGGAAGAGTCAGATGACCAGGAGCATCGACAGGAGGAGCCGGATGACCAGGTTGACCGAGCGGAAGATCAACAGCCGAGAAGACAGGGTCTACGCAATCGTCGTAACATTCAGCAACCTTCAAGATTCTCCGACTACGTGATGGGTAATCTGAGAGGAGGAAACTCCAATGCTGCCATGATAAGCGAAGTTGAAGATGTTTCCATGTCAGCCGCCTCGAAGGATGAAAACTGGATCAGAGCCATGTCAGAAGAGTTTAATTCCCTGACGAAGATGGGAACCTGGGATTTGACAAAATGTCCACCAGGTGTCAAGCCTTTGACATGCAAGTGGGTGCTACGCAAGAAGTCGGACGGCAGGTTCAAGGCCAGACTGGTTGCACGAGGATTTGAGCAGGAGGAGAGAAGAGATTATGCTGAAATTTTCAGTCCTGTAGTTAGACATGCCTCCATTCGTCTCATCCTCAGTCACGCCGCTTCGCAGAAAATGAAACTCGTGCCGTTTGACGTCACCACAGCATTTTTATATGGAGATCTGGAAGAAGAGCTATATATGCGTCAACCGGAAGAATTTCATGATGGAACTGACAGGGTCTGTAGACTGAGAAGGAGTTTATACGGTCTGAAGCAGGCTCCTAAAAAGTGGAATGAGAAGATTTCGGGCTTTTTTGAAACCATCGGGCTGACAAGCACGGACGACGATCCCTGTGTCTTCTACAATGAGAGGAAGACTGTAATATTGACCCTCTTCGTGGATGATGGACTCATAGCTGGACGAGATGAACGAGAAATCTACCATATTCTGAGTAAGATAAGCCGCCAATTCGAAATCACTTACAAACGACAGCCGCCAGATGAATTTACTTATCTCGGAATGGAGATAAAGACTGAGTCAGAAGTTATTTCAGTACGACAAACCGATTACATACAGAAAATCCTGGATCGCTTCAAGTTCAACATGTGCAATCCAGTCTGGACTCCCATCGAGAAGGGAATGGTTACAGGAGAAGAAAGTAAGGTGAATGACAAGCCAGTGCCAGCCACCATTCCTTATCGTGAGGCTATAGGTAGCCTGCTTTATCTGGCTACTATTTCACGCCCAGATATAAGTTTTGCAGTCAATTATCTCAGTCGTCAATGTAGTAAGCCAAAGTTAAGTCACTGGAAGATGGTTACTCGAGTTTTCCAGTATCTGAAGGGCACGAAGGATCTTGGTATCCAGTTTAACGGAGACACAACTTTATTGGCCTACACAGATTCAGACTACGGAGGAGATCTGGAGACCGGACGATCAACGAGTGGAGTTTTACTGATGCGGGGAGGACCACTGGTGTGGTACTCACAGAAGCAGCGTCTCGTCGCCACTTCGACTGCCGAGGCCGAGTATCGCGCTGCTGTGGCATCAATCGACGACATTAGCTGGATCAGAAGAATCGCACATGAATTGGAGATCATCGAGACGGACGAGCCAACCATCCTCTTCGTAGATAACCAGTCAGCAATTCATATGCTCCACAATGCTTACGAAGGAAAAACAACCAAGGGAAAGAAGCACATCGAGATACCTCGGAAGTTCATCCAGGAGCACGTAGGCAAAACTGTAACTCTTAGGCATATACCTAGCTCAGATCAGGTCGCTGACATACTTACGAAATCGTTAAATCGTAAAGTTTTCGAAAAATTTAGAAATGTATTACTTAGGAGGAGTGTTGAGAAGTAAGCAATACATTTAGAGAAATAGAAGCAAGCCGGTTCAATCACCGTGCAACGATTTCAGTCATGTTTTGTTTTTATTATGTTATTGAATGCCAGAAAAATTGTGACATAAAAATAAAATCTTGTTTTCGGTCGTGTTATAAAATTGTAATACGCGACATCGTCAGCTGCCAGACAAGAGCGGTTATCAGGCCGCATATTCATTGGGATTAGGAGGTAAGCGACAAATATAATTAAAATGTCATTCGAGTATCTTCATACAAAATGAGATACTCAATACTTAAATCAGGAGTGCGCAAACTTATTTTATATTGTATTTTTTAGGCGCCTCCTTTTGTACCCAAACATTTAAAGAAATAAATATTTCGTTTGAGATTGGCATTCATTTATTTCTCGACGAGTATCCAGCACCACTGAACAACACACAGGGATAGATTTAATGTAGCGAATATTGTTTGTCGGCTGTGGTGGTAATCTATAGAGTTATCATGAAAAATAAGGGTTGTCATAAATTTATCGATCGGTAATAGATAACGAACGAGTTACAGAATGAGAGGAAATGGTTATAATCTACTGGTAAATATATTTAGCAGAGATTTTCATGTGACGTCGTACACTATACTTCAAATTTCAAATAATAAATTACCCTATTTCACTTCCAATATAAAGCAAAATTTCGTTATAAAATTTCTCAAGGTTCATAACGTATCTTGTGCGAAATTTGCCAAAATTGCACAAACAGAAATTAATTGTCTTATACGAAGACTTCGCTTTTAACATCATTATCCAAGAAGTTTATTAACTTGGCAAAATGTGAGCGTCAATTACTTTTGCTTATAAACTTGTTTTAGGTTATTTTCTACTGTAATTTTGTGAAATACTCGTATACTCCTGTATTATATTCTCTTTAAAATTGAAGACTTCAAATTTGCACTTTATAGAATTTATGCTTAAAGCCTTTGTTTACTCGTGAACTGAAAAGGAGTTCTTGTTTGTGTTCTACTCCATTTTGCTAACAGGCATTTCGTATATAAGTACACTAGATATACATAACTGCATGAAAAAGAATGTTACCTTATAGAATTCTTTAATAGAACGTAGGCGATAATTTTCCAAATTTATACTCAGATGACAACGTTTCTATTGTAGCAAATAGTATTCTATAAAGCGCGCGCGCCAGAACCAGATGCTATGTATATGTCATTATAAACCACAAATTGGAAACATGTATAACAATATAATATCCAGCACAGCATACAATAACTTTGTGATATATCCTACCATGACTACCTGACAAGTTAAACCTTTAACAATAAAACAATTAGCACCTTAGCTAACTCTCCACTGACTGCCGTAACCGGAAGGCAGATCCGTCACCGGGCGGATCCGGTTAATTACGCGGAAGGTGACCGCCATTAGGCGGCATTGTGGCCAGCATGCCGCTGAACGAAGGACAAAGGATTACACATGCTGGGATGTATTAATAAATAATTTCCTGTTGCTGGACTATGCTAGTAGCGGACACTACGTAAGGCTTGGTTGGTTTCCTACCGGTAACGCGGGAATAGAGCTAGAGCGGTAGCGGTAGCGGTAATGTTGGTCCTGATCTTGTTAGCTTAGCGTGAGTTTCATTACAAGTATGAAATGCATGTTGTGTCTGTCCAGAGGATATTACTAATTAGTTGAGATTAACCTGGTTTTGGTTTTCATTTATGTTTTTTGTGTAGATATTTGCTCACGTACAAGTTGTGCCGGAAACTAAAGGGTAAATAATGTAATATGTAAAATGCAATAGTAGAATATAGCATCATTAAAATTTATAAAACTATAAGAATTATTTATAGGGTGGCTAGCTCAGTGGTATGAAGTCGGCCTGTGGATCCTGAGAACCTTGGTTCGATTCCCACAGACGACAAACAATTTTCATAATTTCAAAAAGCTACCCCTGTGGCTCCTCCACCACTAACATCTTTGGAGGCCGTGATTTGACGACTGGTAATCGCACTTCACGCGCAAAATATATCACTTACCGAGATCTACTTTTGCAGAGTGCCACGCCCAGTAATGGGTAGAAGGCGTGATGATATATTTATTTTATTTATTTATATAAGAATTATGAGATCGATAAAAAGTAACATTATGTGCATACGAGTATGTGAAACGTATTCTTGTTATTTAATATAATCCTCTTTATTTTGTAATTCGATCATTATCAACAGGTATAGATTGTCATTATTTCGACAAATAGTTATTTGTATATCAAAGGAAATTTAACTGTCTTCTCGCAAAATAGTAAGGAAAATGAGATTTTCTATTACCGTTTGAAAAAGTGTTTGATTCCAATATTCCTATGAATTAGGAAAAGTTGCTTTTTTCACACTAGTTCGGAAAGCAGCTATATTTCTAATACGGTATCTATAGCTACACGAAAGCAAAATGATTTTTAAATATTTTCAATGGGATGGCTAGCACAGTGGTATGAAGTCGGCCTGTGGATCCTGAGGTCCCTGGTTCGATTCCCACAGGCGACAAATTTTCATAATTTGAAAAAAGCTATCCCTGTGGCTCCTCCACCACTAACATGTTTGGGGGCCGTGATTTGGCGACTGGTAACCGCACTTCACGCGCAAAATATATCACTTACCGAGATCTGCTTCGGCAGAGTGCCACACCCAGTAATGGGTAGAAGGCGTGATGATATATTTATTTATTTAAATATTTTCAAGAAATTATCAACGGTACTAGAAAAAAATATCGTATCTTTTTCCGTACAAGACGTATTTTTAATCTCGGATACGCCTCGATTAAAAATTTTATGCCTACTACAGAAAAATGTTACTTTTCCTATCTTAAAAAAAAATGTGTAACACAAAAAGAAAGAACTTTTCTCTCTAGTTTGACTATTTTCCATTACCCTGACAAAAAGTAAAATATTCACAAATAAATTAAAAATGTATACAAGATTTATTATTTTCTTTACATATGTCTTCTGGATGTCCCTAGTATCAAATTATACCATTGCACTCTAGTTGCCATGGACGAGGCTTTATATTCCTTCTCTAGGTAAGAAACATTTACTTCCTTCTCTCATTTGAGAGAATAAAATTTTACTGTCTGATAGGATCATTAATATATAATTTGTTCTGTTATTTCTAATTTATTTTTATATATTTAGCTTTCATGTGCAACTACCAGTAAAAAATAAATAACAATAAAATGTATTATATCACTAAGCTATCAACAAGTCATTATTTTATTCTCTTTTTAAAATAAAATAAAATAACCGCCATATGAGCAAAATGCATGAAAGTAACATAAAAATGCCAGAGCATATTATTCTGATATTGAAATGATTTTTAAAATATAAATAAAATAAATAAATATATCATCACGCCTTCTACCCATTACTGGGTGTGGCACTCTGCCGAAGCAGATCTTCGTAAGTGATATATTTTTACGCGTGAAATGCGGTTACCAGTCGTCAAATCACTGCCCCCAGAGATGTTAGTGGTGGAGGAGCCACAGGGGTAGCTTTTGAAATTATGAAAAATTGTTTGTCGTCTGTGGGAATCGAACCAGGGTTCTCAGGATCCACAGGCCGACTTCATACCACTGACCTAGCCACCCCATAAATTAATTAATTTTATGACGGAAAAAATTGGGAGATGTCCGGATTCGAACCCGTTGTCAATACCTATGATACATAGGAGTCTTGGGATCGATGCTGTGTTAGACACGATGACAGAGGAATTTAGTTGACGCCTGCATCGTACAGGTGGGATGTGATCTAGTGATTAAGACATCGGCCCGGCAAGCTGAAGGTCCCCGGTTCGAATTCGGGCGTCTCCCAAATTTTTCTGTCATAAAATTTACTTTAAAAAGAGTGGTTATAAACCACGAAAGGTATATGTTGTTGGGGACGAAATATTTTCCCATAAAATAATGATGAGAAACAAAAACTTGGAGTTGTCATTAACAAAGCGATCATTAATAAATATTGAAAGTCACAGAATAGGGACAATAGCAGAAAATCAGTAAATGATAATAATTGGTTTCTTCTTCATCTAATTTAACTAGGATAAAAATCAAGTTTCCTAAATATCAATAGAAAGAGAATAATAATAAAGTTCTTATTTAAAAATAACCTGACCCATTTATTTCCAATTTCCAAGTTGTATACCATTAATCTCAAAGTACTATCAAGTAACTTATTGATGAAATTTCCATCAGATCAAATTTTTCTCCGAATAATCAGATTAAAATATTAAGTTAACTTTTCCCGTCTTTTATTATAAGTTCACGACTTTTAATACAACGCTGTAGTCATAAACTTCATTAAAAATAGATTATACCGTCCTTGAGGGTTCTTATTGTTTTATAATAAATATTCCTCTGACCGTTGACGATGAATATTCATTATCCGCGTTTAATAAACGCGCAGTGTGCTATGCGGCAACCGGCGGTAGAGCAGTGTACAGCGTGATATATAGCAGCTGAGGCTCATGTTGTGCTGTGATTTCCTCCCGTTACAAATAATTATTGCTGGTGCTGACGTTGGTGTTTTATTTAACCTGTTTTAGATTTAGTATCATCATTCAACCATATTTATTTTTAAAATATTCACTACTACAACTGATTAATGTCTGTTAAATTATTAGCTCGTTACAGTGTTTTTTTTTTGTACTAGTTTGTATAAATAAACTGACAGAAATAAAATCCTCGAGCGATTTGATCGGGGCTTGATTTTTGTTCGTAATTTATTTGCAAAATATAAAAAAAAAATATATCATCACGCCTTCTACCCATTACTGGGTGTGGCACTCTGCCGAAGCAGATCTCGGTAAGTGATATATTTTGCGTGTAAAGTGCGCTTACCTGTCGTCAAATCACGGCCCCCAAAGATGTTAGTGGTAGTGGAGCCACAGAGGTAGGTTTAGAAATTATGAAAATTGTTTGTCGCCTGTGGGAATCGAACCAGGGTTCTCAGGATCCACAGGCCGACTTCATACCACTTGAGCTAGCCACCCCATAAAAAATCTAATATATAAATATAAATAAATATATCATCACGCCTTTTTCACATTACTGGGTGTGGCACTCTGGCGAAGCAGATGTTGGTAAGTGATATATTTAAGCGTGTGAAGTGCGGTTACCAGACGTTAAATCACGGTTCGCAAACAGGTTAGTGGTGGGGACGCCACAGGGGTAATTTTAATTTGGTGAAAATGTTTGTCGACTGTGGGGATCGAGCCAGGGTTCTCAGGATCCACAGGTCGACTCGATAGTCATTACCCCATGCAAAATCTAATAAAACGTCTAACGTCCGTTTGTACCAACAAAACTTAAATTTTAAGTTTGATATAAACTGACAATATTTGACAGGAATGTAAACTTCTTCATGTGTCATTTTACTTCAATTTGCTTTTATTTATTTTAGTCAGATATCACATTTAAGGTAGTACTAGTGTGACGGTGGCGCCATCGGTACGCTCAAAAAAATATAAAAATTGAATAATATAAGTGTTTTATACTTATTATGATTTGAATATCATGAATTGTTAACAGGATGTTGGTCTAGTGAATTTTAAAATGCCATACCACCGTGTGGTGTTGCCATTATAAATTGGGATTCTTAATTTTTCGTTAAAAACAAGGCTATGCATGACTATATATCCATTACTAAACGATAAAAAACTTTCTCCTTCTGATACAATATACATGGATAGTTCTAGAACATCATACTAGTTTTTCAAATGAAACTGCAAAATTTTAGAGGTACACAAACCAAATATGTGCGATTCTGAGTGATGATCGCCATAAGCCTCATGTATAAGAACGCAACTTTACAAGCGAATATTTTTGTTCACAGACGATGAATGTGTTTCATATTTTAACAGGATGCGTATGACTATCCAATGTTTAGGTGCGCCAAATTTAATTAAGATCTGCTTTTTCACGCTAGTACTACCTTAAGTTTCATTAATGCAAATGAGCATAAAGATATCTAATATTAAGAATGTAAAGACGAAAATTGTAAAATCTGTGAGAATCAAGAAGAATTCTATTTGCTACAAGAAGAATTAGAACACTTTCTAGAAGCAGGCCACGGATGAAACGAAGAAAGAAGAACAATAAATGAGATATTAGATGATGCAGACGATGAAGAAAAAATGAAATTTATTGAAATGTAATTTTTTAGATAATTATTTTGTAGATTTCAAGCCGAAAGACATAAATAAATGTTTATCTATCTAAACTACATTTTGATAAAAACTTTAAGATCAATATACCATTAAAGAAAAGCAATTTAAAACCATTTTCGTTTGCAAACTTTGCAAGTAAAATTTGAGAAACCGTAATTCGCTCTTATTAAACATTAATCTAAATAACTAATTATTCAATCACCTCAACTCTGTGCTCCAGTAAGCATGTAACGAACCATTCGAGTACAACGTGATGTATAGCAGCTTGTACTCATGTATACTGGTGTTTACCTTGTATTACAAATAATTATTGCAGTAGCAGGCATTGTACGTTGTCCATGCATTAATGAAATCGACTGGTTAAGTCTGATTTATAATTAGATCAAGCAACGTGCGCCAAATTGTTAATAACAGCGGTTGTATTGACCGCGACGAATTTCATTTTGCTGTTTGCAGGATTTAGCGGAATAATTCGATATTTTTGTTACTTTGATATTTGACCGTGAACGCTGGATAATTGATAAAGGATGCAATGAACAATCATGGTACTTTTAATGAAATTGTACAAATATTTTTGTTTATAAAAACAAAAAATAAATACCTCCTAATTAAATACAAAAGAAAAACCATTTTGATCTCTTTCAAACAAGATGTTTTTGTTATTATAAATGAAGCATGTGTCTATAAAGCTTGAAGTCAGTGGCTTATCTAGAGGAGGGCGGTGTATGCGATCCGCACTGGGCGGCATATTTTATATTTAGTTTTAGTTGTAAAAAACAACTTGTTCACTTCATGAGTTTACTATTCGATTTCTACGAATGATGAATTTCTATATGATTTCTAATATTTTTCTTCATCATCAAGTCAATGTAGGGTTGAAAATATTATCTCGAAAAATTCCTTTATTACTGCTTAATTGAAATATGCCATACAATGGTAAAAAAGTTCCCCACCTGTAGTTTGTCTCAATTACAATTATTTATTTATGTTAATTAATTTAATGGGGTACTGGCTCAGTGGTTTCGAGTTGGCCTGTGGATTCTGTGGACTCCGGTTCGATTCCCACAGCCGATAAACAATTTTCACCAAATTAAAACTACCTCTGTGGATCCCCCACCATTAACATCTTTGGGGGCCGTTATTTGGCGGCTGGTAATCGCACTTCACGTACATAAATATATCACTTACCGAGATCTGCTTCAGAAGAGTGCCACACCCAGTAATGGGTAAAAGTCGTGATGATATATTTATTTTATATTTATTTTTTTAATTTATAAAAACCAGCATTTGATTAACTTAGAAAGGATGGCAAATTGGAGACCGCCCTGGGCGGCAAAAGTTCTATGTATGCCACTGCTAGTAGTAGATATTGAAGTAATTTTGATTCAGCTTAAATGCAATTTTAGTAAAAGCAAAAGTAATATAAAATACAACGTGACTATTTGAAGTAGTAATATCTTATAAATCTTTACACTAAAAACTATTTTCTCTATTTCCTTTTCATAATTATTTATCTAGAATAACTCAATAACTAGTTAAATAACTGGAAGCAATAATATCATTACGTTTAGTTCGTTCGCTGGAAAATAGACGTAAGTAGGTAACCGTAATGGCAATTTCCTTTAGAAGAAAACTACTATTGGATCTGCTCTGATCTGCAAGTCTGCTTCTTACAACTTAAAAGACTATCAAAGGAAAGAGAATAAAAAAAAATTGAATTTCTCTAAGCAATTTTGAAGCGTAAATAATTAATCTTTTGGTAAAGTACAAACGAAATCGGTCTTTAAACTGCACTAACGTCAAGTCCATGAAATGCATTTATTTCGAACATTTGAAGTACTAGTATACTATAAAATAAGTAAATAAGCGAATGCGCAGAAATGAAAACAACAATGCTAAATGCCAGTCTACAACATCCATTTCTGGGTGTGGTACTCTACCCTAGCAGACATCGGTAAGTGATATATTTATGCGCGTGAAGTGCAGTTACCAACTGTCAAAGCACGCCCCCAAAGATGTTAATGGAGGGAGAATCACAGAGGCAATTTTATTATGATGAAAATTATTTGTCGGCTCTGGGAATCGAACCCGAGTTCTCATATCTACAGTCCGATTTGATACCACTGAGATATGTAGTATATTATAGTATGTTATTTATGGGGTGGCTAGCTCAAATGGTATGAAGCCTGTGGATCCTGAGAACCCTGGTTCGATTCCCACAGGCGACAAACAATTTTCATAATTTCAAAAACTCTCCCTGTGGCTCCTCCACCACTAACATCGTTGGGAGCCGTGATTTGACGACTGGTAACCGCACTTCACGCGCAAAATATATCACTTACCTTGATCTGCTGTGGCAGAGTGCCACACCCAGTAATGGGTAGAAGGCGTGATGATATATTTATTTATTTATTTTATTTTATTCAACGAGCGTGTAATGATAGTTATTATTCAGGAGTATGAAGTTTCAAGTCGGTGTCAAAATACAAAATATGTGGGACATGTTTTAAAAGAAGAAGAGAGTATGTGGAATTTGTATGTGGATATAAAAAACATTGTGGAGATATTTGTTACTAGAGTAGGAGAATAATTGAATGTTAATCTATTATGTGACATTTTTCAAATATCAGTCTAAAATTTTTATTATTTCTAACTGTAAAATTTATGTAATTGTCCTATGTTGAAACGGGCTATGAACGATTGCAGAGACATCTGCTGGCAACTATTCTTATTGTAATCGAAGTACAAGTTTCATAGAACATTCACCATTACATTTTACAGATATCTTCTGAACAATAAAAATGTTAGTAACATAATTAAAAAGATTCTTTAGTAACAGATGACGTCATTTATGTCCGAGTAGATATCCATTTTCAATATTTCTATTGAAGTTTTCAATTCCTGGCATGCTATATTGCAGCGGATGTACTTCAAATATATGATACGATTATTGTGTCGCGAACGACAAATGCAATTTTCGTTCACACTTCAATGTGCGCAATGTGTAATGTTGAAATGGACACTGTGCATTGGAATTACACTGGTAATTTTATAAAATTGGGGACAAGAATATAAGATCCATTTACGATATAATGGTATTGGTTCACGAAAGATCAAATTCTATGGCATTACTACTGCTGAATGTTTCCTCTGAATCTTCTTTTCAGAAAACAGAAATAATCGTAAAAATGTATACAATTCAAAGATTATTTTATACGTTCTTATAAAGGGTAGATCAAGAGAATACGTAAACAACGAAAAGTGAAGATCGTTAAATATGTAAAAATAAAAAAATTAACCTCTAAGCCTTAATCAATATAAAGAAAAATTTAAATACGTATTTAGAGACTTAAGTTCTCATCATCAGTAGACAAAACAAGGGGAAAAAACCAAGATTACACGACTTGTGAACCAAGCTAGTGGTCAAGGTTGAATCCATCTTGCAGTAAAAGTAATAATTATGAAAAATTAAAATGAACTCACGTATCTGCATAGCATGCGCCAGGAAGCCGCCTCCGCAGGCCTCGCCGCCTGCCATGAGCTCGTCGCTGAAGAACTCTAGAAGAAGGTGTTGTCCGGTGGACTGCACGGCAGCAGGAGCAGTAGCGCGTCGCTCCCCACCACCGGATAACTGCGCCAGCAGCGTTGCACTCAACGAGCTGCCATCCCGCACCTTCAGCCATTGCGAGCCGCAAGGAAGTCGGTAGTGGTCTACTTTGAAGCGGACGGCGTGGTCTACGTCAGCCTGAAATACAGGAATTCAAAATATTGTTGACAATAATTGACAATCTGTAAATTTGAAGTGTTACTATGGAAAAACAATAAATTTGATACTTATGATTAAGGGCCATGGCTCGTATTCTTAAACGTATGCGAATTATTATTGAAATCATAGCAATTATGTTAAATTTTCACATAAATGCAAAGAATTTATGCGCATGAGTTCAAGAATAGAGCCGCAGTTTCTGGTTTACTCTCGATTAATGTTAATCATGGTTAAATAATAATGGAAGAATATGAAAATAAATTTACTATTTTGCTATTATTATTAATATACAATAAAAAATGATATGGATTTCGGGCCCCAGCAAGTTCGACCATCCCCGCATCGCGAAGTCCAGCACTTCGTAGTTCCATCACTGAGCAATAGCAGTAAATGTGCTACTTTATTGCCTAATTAAACAAATAACTTTTATTGTCTAGAAAAGGCAGAAAAGTTTTACCAATAGAGTGGCGGGGTGTGAGAAAATGTTGACCTTGACCCATCAGAATTCGTACCGAGATCTAAACGTTTGATAATTGTTAATAAAAGAGTAACATTTCACCTTTCATGGAACCTGAATACAAATTTCTCATTACTCAATATCTAAATAATGCTCTTTTTTTCTTTTTTTTTAAATAAAAATAAATATATCATCACGTCTTCTACCCATTACCGGGTGTGGCACTCTGCCGAAGCAGATCTCGGTAAGTGATATATTTATGCGCGAGAAGTGCGGTTAGCAGCCGTCAAATCACGGCCCCCAAAGATGTTAGTGGTGGAGGAGCCACAGGGGTATTTTTTTGTAAATTGGTAAAAATATTTTGTAGGCTGTGGGGATCGAACCAGGGTTCTCAGGATCCACAGGCCGACTTCATACCACTGAGCTAACCACCCCAGTTGTTTTTTCATAAAACATATTTCAATTTTCAGTAATAAATTAATTACCTCAGAAATACCATTCACGACCTCAAACTCAAACTAACAACCAGCAAATATCTTCTATTTAAATACAAACAAAATCCGAACAATACTGTAATTGGCTAGTTACACAGAGAGGTCAAGCAGTGAAAGGTCCGAGATTGAACCTTTAGAAAGCCGCATAAAGAAAACATTTCATGCGAAAAGAAAAAAAATAAGAGTCACGCTGACATGAAAAGACTGCGCTTGCCGCCGTGTTCATGCTGACCGTTCGTCCGCGGTCAACAGCTGGACCGAAAATGCGAGATTAAAGTGAAAGCGAACCGAGCTACGAATTCATAGAGGAAATATGGAAAATAATTCGAGGGCGCTGTTGAAATATTCAGATGTTTATGTGGATGAAGTCTTTCAAGTCGTGTTTCAGATGGATGCTCTTTTATATACAGTACTCTTCTTTTAATAATTTATGTTACAGAACACACTTTATTTATCATTAATAAAAAATTATCCGCTGACTAATTAATAGTAGTTATTTATCTACCAAGGGCAGTAAGAGATGTTTAGTGTCAAACGACACGAGGCGCAAATGAGGGTTCTAAAATCCTAAAGCTGGATTAACAATGAAGTAATGCAAGAGGTAATTACCATCAACCAATTAAATGACATGATAGAATTGCGGCATCTTTTGTTTAACTTTGACATCTCTTGCTTGAACTTCGACACTAATCTATTGATTGCTGAACATTAATATTTAAAAGCTTTTGACGATTCATCATAAAATAATTTATGAATTTGTACTAATGGTGTAACTTTGTGATCCATTTTTAAGTAACACCAAGCATATGCAAGTACACGTTCAGATTCGAACTCGAGATCTCCGGATATGAATGCAGTTACTGTAACCACAGTATGTTATATGGATATTAAGAGTTACAGTAACAAATATTACTTTTACAGTTCGTTAAATTTTGTATATTTTGTATGGATATGTCATATTTTTCAAATAAAAAGTAAGAAAAGAATAACGGCTTTTGTGAAATAATGATTTCCAAGAACTGCTTGCCATCTTAAATTTCAAGCTGCAAGTAACTGGGGCAACAACTCTTGTCTATGACTTACAACTATAGACCAAGTACATTCATTTTGTACATTTTCTACTTTTCTTTAAATCTTTCAAAGACTTGAAACTTGCAAGCTTGTCATTTTCACACTTTCTGAGATATTTTACACTATATTTTAAATGAAAGTAAATACTATAACTACATAATAAATATTATATGAAAGTTAATAATTTTAAATAATTTAAAATAATAATGTAGGTGGCTCTGTGGTATTGAGTCAGTCTGTGGATTTGAGAACCCGGGTTCGATTCCCGCAGCTGACAAACAATTACCACCACATTTAAAACTACTCGTTTGGCTCTCCCTTCAGTAACATCTTTGGGGGCCGTGATTTGACGACTAGAAACCGTACTTAAAAATAATTGAAGCAAAATCAGAATTGACTGACATAGTTACTTTAAAGCTCGGACTTCATGGGTCCTAGATTCAAATCCTGGCGTTATTACAATTTTTATCTTTCTAATTAATTTAATTTTAACCACATTAAAATTACCTCTGTGCCTTCCCCTCCACTAACTGATCTTTAAAGGCTGTGATTTGACGGCTGGTAACAGTACTTGAACGCGCATAAATATATCACTTACCAAGATCTTTTATTATAGAATACAAAAAATAAAATCTGATGCAGAATTTAATTTTTTACAACATTTTTAAAAACATTTTTGTCTAAAATAAATTGGTAAAACTTGCGCAAGGAAAAACTAATTTTTCATATAAAACGACCATTCTCCATTTTTAATTAAATCTGTACAAATTTACGTTAAAATATATATGCATAAAGAGCACCTGAAACGTTGATTCATAATCCCAGAAAAGTAAAAACTTACTATCCTAGAACTGAAAACCAAACTAATATAAATGTTCTTTCAGAATCTGGTCTTATTAGCAGATATAAATTTCCTAACGAAGTTTTAATATGAGATTAAAGTCGCCGGCGTTAATTCTCAAAGCTGAAGAAGGTAAGTAGAATGAAACAGTTTTATAACTGAATTGCTATCGGGACCTAAATCTTCGCTCGTTACGCAGCTATTGATTAAAGTATAAAATTTGTTACCTGGAAACAGCACGGTTCAATTGTGAAAATTAGTTATAAAATTTTTATGAATCAAAGTGTGCCAGTCATAAAAAGTTTTGCTTTTGTTTCTGATGGAGTTCTTTATGATGTGACACTTCAATCTGATCCAAATTTAAGGTTAGAATTGATGATATCATTCTACTTTTATTATGTTAATATAAATTATGAGTTTGGCAGGAGTTTACAATGATTTGTTAAAGCGTATTTCAGTAAATGTTTTAGATATAAAATGTTTTTATTAAAACATAAATTTTGCGATGCAAAATTTTATTTTGGTTTTAATGAACTATTAAATAACATTTGCATAAAAGATTACCAATTAGCAGTTTATAATTACGATTGTCACTCGCTTATAGACATTAATAACTGTTTTATTTTTGTTTTTAATTAGCCATAAATCACATTTTTACTACTCTCCATTTTGCTAGAATTTGATTTTTATTATTGTTATTTTATTTTCATTTGTGATAAATTCATTCAATTGTGTTTTAAACTGTTTAAATATCAAATAAACTAATAAACATCAGTGTTCGTTAAAGTATTTGAGGTTTTTAAGTATAACCTATGAAATATTATATCATAATAATGACAAAACAAATAACAAACCTTTGTTTTGCTCATATTTTATCGAAAAATCCATTAAATTGGCACTATCACAAGCACAATTTGCAGAAAAACTTAATATCTAAACTTGTCCACGGCTCAGCACTACACAACTACAACTGACTAACAAGTTCGTGCATTTATCGTAGGCGCAAGACTGAACCTCGTTTGTTAATTAAATTAATGTAGGTATGTACCGATGATAAATATTTAGTAGTAAAACTTGTATTTTAAATTTAGCGGCGGGTAACCTAGTTACTATAATAAATATATAAATATTACTATTTATTATGATATTGTTAAATGACCGACTGAAAATTGAAAATGGGTACTTAGCATAAATATGTGAAGTACGGGTACTTCTTATAATTTAAGGTAGTGCTTCTCAAAATTATTGATAAGAAAGGCTCCTTCGGAAAAAAAAATATATCGCGCCCCCCATCGAAAAAAATCGTATTACAAATATAAAATAAAATAAATAAATATATCATCACGCCTTCTACCCATTACTGGATGTGGCACTCTGCCGAAGCAGATCTCGGTAAGTGATATATTTTTGTACATGAAGTGCGTTTACCAGCCGTCAACTCACGGCCACCATAGATGTTAGTGGAGGGGGAGCCACAAGAGTAGTATTAATGTGGTGAAAATGTTTGTCGCCAGTGGGAATCGAACCAGGGTCCTCAGGATCCACAGGCAGACACGATAACCACTGGGCCACCTACTCCATTCATACCTATATTATATTTTAAATGGAACGCCGAAATACGTAAGAAGCAAAATTTGAAAACGAACATGATGTATAACTTTCCGTACTAAAATTTAAAAAATAACAAATGAAATTAAAAATAATAAAAAATTATGGGATGGCTAGCACAGTGGTATGAAGTCGGCCTGTGGATCCTGAGGTCCCTGGTTCGAATCCCACAGGCGACAAATTTTCATAATTTGAAAAAGCTATCCCTGTGGCTCCTCCACCACTAACATGTTTGGGGGCCGTGATTTGACGACTGGTAACCGCACTTCACGCGCAAAATATATCACTTACCGAGATCTGCTTTAGCAGAGTGCCACACCCAGTAATGGGTAGAAGGCGTGATGATATATATATATTTTTTTTTAAATTAAACTGAAAAGAATTTTACAATTTATGGCCAGTTGCATCGCTGTCATTCTAATGTTAAGTGTAACTTAAGTAAAACAGGACTGAATCGAAAAATAATATCAAATGAATTTATAAATATCGTTGCCAACAATTCGATTAGATATTTTTCTTACTTTAAAGAACACATGTTATTTAAAATATTTCTTACATTATACTAAAGAAGTTGAACAAAATTAATTTATAATTGATTTAAAAAAAATAATAATGTTAATATTTTTCTAGCCTTTACTTAATAATTAAGGGTGTTGGTACGTCAGAATATTGTCAGTACGCTTTTAAATATAAATAAATATATCAACACGTCTTCTACCCATTCCTGGGTGTAATACTCTGTCGTATTGGCTTACAGTTTGAGAAGCGTTTGTTTAAGGGATACTGGAACTATAATTAAACGGGTTTCATTTATCTCCAAAATCCACTCACCTGTATGAGCCAGAACGTGCGTCCAGGACAGCTATGCGATGAAGTTGCCAGCAGGCGTCGCGGTTTGGCGTGCCCCAGGTGTACAACGCAACCACAACGGCAACCGGGGCCAACCTCAGCCAGCACCTCGGGTCGGTCTGCGGGCGAGATATCCCCAGGGGCTGCTGCACTACCGCTCTCTCCACCGCTGTACATGCAGTCCCAGTCTGTGCCCGCCACTAGGTCGTTTGAGCCGCCGCACTTTTCGGTCTCAACTGCGTTGCCCTGCCAAAAAATAAAATTGTCAATGCTGATTGTATTTAGAAAAGATTATTGTGAAAATAACATACATAAATACATACATATCTTCACGCTATATCCCATCAAATGGGGTAGCACGAACCCTAAAAATCACTCATAAAACATTCACTCATAACATTCATCAAATAATCAGCCTCCGTCAAACATTATCATCCAAACACACCACCCTCACTTCAACCACATTCATAGATCCCTCCATATAAACTCATTTATTTATCACATTCGAAATCATTCATACATAACAAACCCTCAATCACATCCATCCAATCACTCCTATTCACTTAGGTGAAAATTTATTGTTTTTATATCTTTCGTTTTCCTTGACCTATTATACCGACAAAATCCTTGGTTCACGGACTTGGGATTTACCCAGCAATTTGTTTCATTGCTTGTTGCTAAGCAAAACAAATATGTAAAATAAAAATTTATCGATAAAATTAGGAGGTTTTAGATATTACTAATTTATGATTAATCATTTACAGTCAAGAAGTCAAAACTTAAGAAATATAAAAATTTAAATTTTTGTGGGTTTTCTGCATATTTCTTTTTGTCTCAAAGTTCTTGAGTTTCAAAGGAATAAACAATTACTAACATACATATTTGTAAATACACTGATTTTTTCCAATCCTTTTTGACAAATTAAATGAAAAATTTTAAATAATTATTAATTGCAAATTAAAACACTTTCAACCTTTAACTTTAAAAGTATGTTGAACAGATCATGTGTTTCACTTATAATAATATACAGGGTGATCAAAAGGAATTGTTATAGTTGGCAATACAATTCCAGAGATCTTTTTATTCCACAGTTGGCTCAACGTCAGATAAAGGCGGAAATGCCATTTGATATACAAATAGGTTATGTCAGAAGTCTGATAGCTAATAGAATTTTGACTTTTTAAGTAATAGAAATACTTTAGATATAAATGTAATAATAAATATACTCAAATTTAAATTTTAAATATCACTGTCAACAACAGGAAATGAATTTATGTATCAGGCTTACCAATTTCTAGTAGTTTTTGTTATTGCCAACTGTAACAATTCCTTTTAATCACTCTGTAAGATCAGTGTTCAGTTGCCAACTTCAGACCCAATTAAGCGCATGATACACCTTAAGATATGTTTTAATCTAATAACAATAATACCAATTTATATATTTATTATAATGCATCTAAAAATTCAATATAAATTTTGTGTTAAAATTGAGAAAAAAATAGAGCATTTAATTAAAATCAAATTAAGAAACCTATATTATTTAAACTTAATTTTTAATTGATATTTATTAATTTATTCTAAGATAAATAAAATTATCTGAATTACAATACCAGAGAGAGAGATAGAGTGCACGCACGTTAAAAACCACATTAACTAATCTTTAAAGCCATTTAATAAGAATTAATTTTCCTCTAGTAAATTTACTATTATTTTTAGTCTTGATTAAATTTTATGGCATAGTATCACGCAGCTGCAACTACAATAGTGATAAGTTTCTACTTATTTATATTTGGCTATTTATCTAAATACCTGTATAAATTCTGATAATATCGGTAAAAAATAAATACAATATTTTGAGAGCTACTAATTTTATTGCCAAAACAAAATACACAAACGCTCTTTTATATTGTTCCAAATATATTTCAAATTATTCGTTATCCTTCCATCATTTCTTCCTCCTCTTCTTCATGAGAAATATATTCAATTATATTCGTCTCTGTAGGTTCAGTTTGCGATGGATGTGCAGTTCGAGGAGAAATATACCGTTTAATTGCTTTCTCTAACTCTACATCATACTCGCCAAACATTTCTCCATCGTCTAGAACTTCAAATCCAGATTGTACTTCTTCATCTTCTGCTCCCACTTCTTGTTCAGTTAATGTCTCAGTCATCGTGGACAATCCCGGTACAGATGAACCTTCAGAACCTTCACCAGCAGCACTAGGTCTTGGAGACATAGACATTATCTCCTCCACTTCCACTTCTTCAAGACCCTCGCCTTCAGCTGATTCTTCACTCATCATAGATTTTTCTGAAGCTTCAACATGGCTCTTAAGAAGATCTTCGAAGCTTCTTCCAATTTGTGAATCCATATTTAATTTCATTGGAGGAGGACGTTTCTCTGCATGAACTTTTGGAATGAAACCAAGATCTCCTTTCGCGTAAGTTGCTGTTAAAGATGGAATTGTTTCTATTGACTTGGTTGGCATTAGTTCATCTTTAGTCTGGCACAGCAAAGTTAGTAGATTGCTTAGGAGACTTTCACGTTTGGATTTCTTCAGGGATTCCGCTAAACCTGGTTCTTGTTGAATCGCCATAGCTGATTTGATAACCATAATTGATTCAAACATAACACCACGGAAATTACTGATGTAATTATTAGCGCTTTGTATTTCTGTTTTCAAGGCTACTTCTTGACAGCGAGTTGCATGGAGATTCTGCTCTAATAAGCGTACTTTATGCTTGAGATTTTCCTCACGTTGCAAAGTATCTTTAAGTTCTCGTTCATGCTGTTTTCCAAGGACAATGAGAACTTCATTTTCGTTCAATGTTTCCGTTAACTTTTTATGTTCTTTAGTTAACTGTTCAATGACACCTCGTTGAATACGAGAGTCATTTAACGCTTTATTGCGCTCAGTTGTAAATAATCCACAGTTTAGATTTAGATTTTTATTTGATTTTTTAAGCTCATAGTTTTCTTTCTCCAATCGTTCGTTGGTGATTATTAAGCGATTGATTTCATTGTTTATCGTGATATTTTCTCGGATAACGCGTTGTGTTGTCGCTGCTATACGCATATCGTTTGCTCGTTCGAAGCTTGCTCCGAGTTCAAATAGCTGTTTTTCCATTTCTTTTTTGATGGCATCTTTACCAAGAATAAACTTTTTCTCAATGTCGTACAGCACACGTTTATGACGTATTTCCTGTTCCTCGATATTCCTTTCTTGCTCCTCAAATTTTTGCATGAGTTCATCTCTTTGCATACGGAACTCTTCGAGAGCATTTAGTTTACCAGTTAACAATTTAATTTCGGATGTGAGTTGTTCTCGCATAACTTTATATTCGTTTTCTAGTTCCTGAATTTTTGCTTCGTGTTCCTCAGCTTCATTTTCTTTTGATTCTATGAGTGCTGTTAATCGTTCTTGCAGCTCAGATATCTCATTTTGCTTTTCTAGTAAAGTTCTTTTCAAGTAAGCAATTACGTCATTCCTATCATCGTCAAGTTTGGAATATCTCTGTTCCAGTTCTAAATTTTTCTCTTCTAATTCGACTGTGAGTGTCCTCAGGCGGGCTAATTTCCTGTTGAGGTCTGTGATTTGTAGCTCATAAAATGTCTTGTCCACTTCCGTGAGGATATTAGGATCTACTGGTGCTTTCGCTTTTTTCCCCTTTTTTCCCTTCTTGCCTTTTGCCATGACGAATTATTAACGGATAATTTTGCACTGATATACCACTTTTAAACGATAAATAATAAACAGTTTTCTCTAGAAAAACGAACACAGAAAACCGCGAGCGAAAACGCCACGAAAACGTTGTAAATAAACTTGTTAGGGTGGCTATAGTAACTGGTATCGATTGTCATGCTATAGCAACGAACGATTTCAGGAATGTTACTGATCAAACATACGCGACCGAAGCGGTATTCCCATTAATAAATATTTAAACAACATATGTATATTTAATGGCATTACACATTGTTCCAGTTACATTTTAAAATATTATGTGTATTTTATAAATTATATCATTTTATTTTCAAAATTGGTATGTATCTAAATATCACAAATTAGAATTTACCAGTTAAATGAATTATAGTCACTTGCGTCATAAAAAATAAATTGAAACTTGGTTTAAATAAATAAAATTTAATCGAAGGTTTAACAGCAATGTTAATTATTCCACATGACATATAAATTCGATTTGCTTTTATTTATTTAAATCAAGTTTAAAATATAAATAAATAAATATATCATCACGCCTTCTACCCATTACTGAGTATGGCACTCTGCCGAAGCAGATCTCGGTAAGTGATATATTTTGCGCGTGAAGTGAGGTTACCAGTCATCAAATCACGGCTCCCAAAGATGTTAGTGGTGGAGGAGCCACAGGAGTAGCTTATGAAATTATGAAAATTGTTTGTCGCCTGTGGGAATCGAACCAGGGTTCTCAGGATCCACAGGCCGACTTCATACCACTGAGCTAGCCAGCCCATATATATATATATATATTTATATTTATTTATGTTTAAAATTTATTTTTTAATGGTATAACTGTCCAATAAAATATAGATATACAATGTAATATAATTAATTATTTAATGAATTCCAGATTTCCTGTTATAATTTATATTTTCTTGAAGAACTGATTGCAAGTAATTAAAACCATAAATATAATTTTTAATTGAAATTTTTCTCGATTTCTGATTTATAAAAATATTTGGCATTGTGACACCAAGTGGTAATTGTAAAATCAGGTAATACCAAATACATTTTAAAAAAATTACTTATTCCAAAAATTTGTTGCGGCTGTATTTTAAATTTTCGAAAACAAAAATGTGTGAGAAATAAACGAACTTATATGCAAGATGAATCTGATGTATAAATGAATGTCAAGGGTTCGTGCTACCCCTTCAATGGGACATAACGTGATATCAAGTATGTAAGTATGTATGTTAGTAAAAATGTTTGAAGAAGATTCAAATCAAAAGTGCTGCTTAATTTAATACATAGTTAATTTAATAGTTAAAGTTGAAACAACGACTTACCTCACAGAACTTGGCTCCATACCGAGGCGGCGGCGAATCGCAGAAACGATAACGATTGCGCGTGCCGCCCGCACACGTGCTGGAGCACGGTGTCCATGCACTCCACGTGCCCCATCCGCCGCTTTCTGATTCTGCAACAAACAAAGAAACAAATAACATTGCGACATACCAATAATAAAGATCTTCAATTATAAGTATTCATAGGGTTTTTATTCTTTTATACAAGGCGTTGTAAGAAATCTAATAATGCATCAGATATAGAGATTGATAGTGCAAAACATATGTCTCACAGGCATAGAATTTGTTTTTTTTTTAGAAATGTGAGCGAACCTTCGAAAGAATGCAGTATAAAAATAAATAAATAAATATATCATCACGCCTTCTACCCATTACTGGGCGAGGCACTCATCCGAAGCAGATCTCGGTAAGTGATATATTTTGCGCGTGAAATGCGGTTACCAGTCATCAAATCACGGCCCCCAAAGATGTTTGTGGTGGTAGAGCCATAGAGGTAGCTTTTGAAATTATGAAAATTGTTAAAAATAAATAAAGAAATATATATATATCATCACGCTTTGTACCTATTACTGGGTTTGATATTCGGTTGAAGCAGATCTGGTAAGTGATATATTTATGTCTGTGAAGTGCGGTTACTATCCGTCAAATCACGGTCCTCGAATATGTTAGTGAAGGGAGAGCTACAGGGGTAATTTGAATGTGGTAAAAATTGTTTGTCAATTGTAGGAATCGAATCGAGGGCCTCAAATCTACAGGACGACTCGATACAACAGAACCACCTACCTCATAAAATAGTAACTAGTAAATAATACAATTATATGATTTTTACTAATTTATAAAATAAATAAATAAATATATCATCACGCCTTCTACACATTACTGGGTGTGGCACTCTGCCGAAGCAGATCTCGGTAAGTGATATATATTGCGCGTGAAGTGCGGTTACCAGTCGTCAAATCACGGCCCCCAAAGATGTTAGTAGTAGAGGAGCCACAGGGGTAGTTTTTTAAATTATGAAAATTGTTTGTCGCCTGTGGGAATCGAACCAGGGTTCTCAGGATCCACAGGCCGACTTCATACCACTGAGCTAGCCACCCCATGACTTATATAAATTAGTCATTTCAACAATCTTTTTGTCTCTTCCATAACCACCGAAATTAAAAAACATTTACATTTAATTTAATATGGGATGGCTAGCACAGTGGTATGAAGTCGGCCTGTGGATCCTGAGAACCCTGGTTCGATTCCCACAGGCGACAAATTTTCATAATTTGAAAAAGCTATCCCTGTGGCTCCTCCACCACTAACATGTTTGGGGGCCGTGATTTGACGACTGGTAACCGCACTTCACGCGCAAAATATATCACTTACCGAGATCTGCTTCGGCAGAGTGCCACACCCAGTAATGGGTAGAAGGCGTGATGATATATTTATTTATTTATTTTACATTTTTAAAACGAATTCTACATAATTAAAATGATTAAAAACCATATTAACGCAGCATCACTCAAATCACAAAACAAATAAATATTAATCACATTCCTCAACCTGCAATCTAGAATCTCCATTTTGCAAACACGTCGCACATTTTCCCGCTGCATGCGAGTTCGCACGAGGGCGTGTGTGCACACAGTGAACCTGTTACACAACACCCATCAATCTTTCACGTACACAACTGCCCAGCCACCCTTGATGTGTGGGTTAGATCCTCTTCAGGGAAATAAAATGCGATTTTTTAAAAACCTCCTCGTGTAAATATCGCGCTCTAGAACGAGCGCTCTGGCATTTGACGTGAATATATGAGCCGTGAAAGGTTAAACTTTCACCTGTTTTGTTTGTTGAAATCAGTCGAAAGGTTTTGCTGAGGGGTAAATGGATTCGGCTATTTGATTTGTTTGTTGTGAATGATTTTTATTGGGGATTTTGGTATTAAACAATATTAGTCAATTTTAGTGAATTGATAGGTGCTTTTACCGATTTTACGTATTTATTTTGTGCGGGATTAATTTATTGTTCATAAAAAATTGTGTTTGAAATTATTCCTGTCACTACAAATTACAGATAAACCAATAGAAAATAATCATGGGTATTTTAATACATATAACTGTATTTTATTATTTTTACGATAAATTACACTTTGTGGACAGGCGAATTCGAACTTAACACACTCGGTCACCGCGCCTATCATATTATGCAGAGTGATCAAAAGGAATTGTTACAGTTGGCAATAAAAAAAAACTACTTGAAATTGGTAAGCCTGATACATACCTGTTGTTGACAGTGACATTTAAAATTTAAAATTTAAATTTGAGTACATTTATTATTACATTTATTTCTAAAGTATTTCTGTTACTTAAAAAGTCAAAATTATATTAGCTGTCAGACTCCTGACATAACCTATTTGTATTTATTAGAAATATCATGTAGATGGGGTGGCTAGCTCAGTGGTATGAAGTTGGCCTGTGGATCCTGAGAACCCTGGTTCGATTCCCACATACGACAAACAATTTACATAATTAAAAAAAATCCCTGTGGCTCCTCCACCACTAACATCTTTGGGGGCCGTGATTTGACGACTGGTAACCGCACTTCACGCGCACAAATATATCACTTACCGAGATCTGCTTCGGAGGAGTGCCACACCCAGTAATGGGTAGAAGGCGTGATGATATATTTTTTTATTTCGAAATGTCAAATATCATTTCCGCCTTTATCTGACGTTGTGCCAACTGTGAAATAAAAAGATCTCTGGAATTGTATTGCTAACTATAACAATTCCTTTTGATCACCCTGTATTTATGCTCTGTGGAAATTAATTGGATTCGAACACTGGTTCCTCGGATTCAAATACCGTAATGCTACCCACACTACCGTACTGCCAGATAGATGAAGTTTGTTTTTTAATATACTACTAAATGATGAATGTTTGTATTTTTAATTTAACCAACTACCAACAGTTACAGTTTCACCAAGTAATAATTGCGTAATTAGTAAATTTATGTTTTCCACTCAAAGTGGTGTAAAATTACATAAAATATATTTTAAAAAGTTAATTCAACTTCAGTGTCAAAGATATATTTAAAAATACGAGTATATGTTCTCTTTAATTACATTAAATACTGTATATCAACATACAACTTTCTGTGCACTTTTAAAAAAAATATTTTATTAAAAAAGCCATAAAAATAAAAAAGTTGCATGGTTGCAACGTTTCATAAAAAGCGGTTGATTATATTCCAACATAAATTCAGTTTCCGTTGGCAATTTCATTTTCCCCTATTTATAAAACGCTGAATACGAATACAGTGTATATTTATTAGACGTAGGTAAAGAAATTTAATTTTCCTATTGCTTTAGCGCGCGACTGCCTCGCGAATCGCGAGAGTGGCGTCTGTTTCTCATCCGCGGAGAAGGAACGCACCCCGCGGTTATTGCCGACTAGGCCGCGAACCAGGACGCGTTAATACAAACAGTTAATGGATTTATCCTTTACGAACTACTAAATTAATTTCTCGTTATTTTATGAAAAAGAAAATTATTATGACTTTTTGTTTTTATTTTTTAAATGAACTAAGCTTTGCTCTCAAATTTTCTATTCGATATTTTGTATTTAAACGATCCTTAAAATTTAAGTGAAGGCAGTGCAATAAATATATCATCACGCCTTTTATACATTACTAGGTGTGGCAGTCTGCCGGAGTAGATCTCGGTAAGTGATATATTTATGCGTGTGAAGTGCGGTTACCGGCCGTCAATTAACGGCCCCCAAAGTTGTTAGTGGTGGAGGAACCACAGGGGTAATTTTAATTTGGTGAAACTGTTTGTCGGCTGTGGGGATCGAACCAGGGTTCTCAGGATCCACAGACTAACTCGATACCACTGAGCTATTACCCCATAAATAAATAAATAAATAAATAATTAAATAGATAAATAAATAAATATAAATAAATAAATAAATATATCATCACGCCTTCTACCCATTACTGGGTGTGGCACTCTGCCGAAGCAGATCTCGGTAAGTGATATATTTTGCGCGTGAAGTGCGGTTACCAGTCATCAAATCACGGCCCCCAAAGATGTTAGTGGTGGAGGATCCATAGGGGTAGCTTTTGAAATTATGAAAATTGTTTGCTGCCTGTGAGAATCGAACCAGGGTTCTCAGGATCCACAGGCCGACTTCATACCACTGAGCTAGCCACCCCATAAATAATAAATAAATAAATACGTAAATAAATAAATATATTCAATACAAAGACAATAGACACAGTTCACCAGCCTCTAGTGGTCTAGCTGAATAGTTTGTCGCACCATACTGATGAGCTCCTAAAGAGCGAAACGCGTCTTTGCTTAAAGCTGAACTCACCAGCCTTTGATGATGACCTAATAAGTTGATTCAAATGTGCTGTAATTTTGTTGAACTTTGACAAGTGTTGGATTTTTTTTCCTTTTTTTCTTATTTTAAATATATTCAATAATCTATTTTACTCATACTTTATATTATTTATTCAATACAAACACAAGAAAAATGTTAAATAATAAAATTGAGCATTGCATACATTGCCTTCCTTGCAAATGGCGGAATATCCGCACCACTTTCCTGAATTGTACGCGTAAGTCAGTTATCCAGTGTTTGTATAAAATTCTTGATAAGAATAGAATGTGCACTGAACTGTCAAAATAAATTTATACGGTTTCTATACTACGCGTAAGGCGTAATGTTTTTACAAATACATAAATAAATTTAAATTGTTTTACATTTCGTTGAACAGGACTATATTCTAATTTAAATATTATGCAAATAGAAATTTAATTAATTATTTCATAATTTCCAGCAAACTGTAAACAGAATCTGTATGAATGCAGGAACTAAAAACAAAATAAAGTTTTATGTACGTACTCATAGTTTATACTAGAAATTAATCATTTTCACAGTCAAGAAATAGAATTAATTTCAACATTACTGCATATGCGTTTACGTTATATTTCAAATTACATACATACATAGTTATCAAAACTTCGAACTTCGAACGTACTAGTTTTTGAATTATGATAGAAAACTTGTTGCACACATGTGTCACACTGAATGTGGTTTCACACATTAAAATTTTCAGATATATTGTAATTTTAAAACTTTCGTTAATAATAGTTTGTGTACGATATATCACAGAACAATAAAACCATAGTTAAATTTATAGAAATTAATTATTAATGAAAATAATGATTATAATAATATAAATAAATAAATAAAGCATCACGCCTTCTACCCATTGCTGGGTGTGGCACTCTGCGAAAGAAGATCTCGGTAAATGATATATTTTGCGCGTGAAGTGCGGGTACCAGTCGTCAAATCACGGCCCCCAAAGATGTTAGTGGTGGAGGAGCTACAGGGGTAGTTTTTGAAATTATGAAAATTGTTTGTCGTCCGTGGGAATTGAACCAGGGTTCTTAGGATCCACAGGCCGACTTCATACCACTGAGCTAGCCACCCCATATAATAATAATAATAATATGTAGTTTACACAAATAAATCTGTAATTATATATTGTATTTTGCATTATAAGTTAAATTAAAATAAAGACTGCAGCGTACAGTGCAACCAACAGCAAGTGAATCCAACCCTTAAAGTTTGATCCACAATTATAACACCATCCTGTACAAAAAAATCAAAATTTGATAACAGACCCAATTACATATTAATTAAACTGTCTTCTGTTTTATATTAAAATGTAAATTTACTTCAAAAATTATGTAAAAATATACTGCATATTCAAAAACATACACCTGTATAAAATTTGAAATGCAAATAAACTAACAATAAAATGGCCCCCATGTTCCATAACCATCTAGCAAACAACATAACGCATCCCGATAAGAAATTCGGTACACTCGAGTGCGACAAACTTCCAGCGATTATGCTCCCCGGAATAATACAAGGGTGACCAAAATTGCCGGATTTGCATAGAAACGCAGCAATACAGCTATTTCCACTCGCCCGCCGCCACTTCTGTGCCGCTCGCCGCCCCCAGCCACGGATTATAGGATTAGAGTGCAGTTTATATCCAAGATGCCTTATGCCACCCCCGCACCGCTCTCCATATATTGTGCACCTATACTACGCGGTGTGGTAAGCGACTGTCTGTCTCTCAGTGTTTATTTATTTTGATGTTTCCAAGCTCGGAAACTCTTTTTGTGTTTCATGTCTGAAATGATGATGCCAAAGAGGGTTTCCTGGTAAATACTGGATTATTTTGTGCCGTTTGAACGGATTTGGAAGTAAAATATTATTTAGTTAGAGGATGTTGTGGTTGCAAATGAATATACATACATACATACATATCTTCACGCTATATCCCAACAAATGGGGTAGCACGAACCCTAACATCACTCATAAAATATTCACTAATTACATTCATCAAATAATCAGCCCTCGTCAAATAAATGAATATATAAATAGGTAATCTTGAAATACACTGTATGTTTTCCCAAAATTTGTATGCTACTACTCTCATTTTAGATTACTGAAGTTGTTTATGTTTACATAAATAAAATGGGTATATATATGTATAAGTGCCTTATTACCACAGCTGCAGCTTTTTATGGATCCAGAATATAAATAATAAATGAGTAATAAAACCACCATATTTTTGAATAAAACAAGTCGGAAAGATTAACTTTCAGAGATGGTATTAAAAAAATTTATTGATTCCGAATTAGGTTCCTCACCAATATAATCGTCTTATCTCATATATAAATTACCTTATATTAACCCTTAAATGGTAACATCCCCCTGACTCACACTCCCAGTAACATCCGTCCATGAGACTATGCTTTTTTTAATTGTTCTTATTACAAACATAAATTTTCTATTCTAAATAGATTGTAATAAAACAAAACACAAAATGTCTATTGCGATGTGGAATTCCACAGAGGTTTTACAGCACGTTTGCATCAACTATCAGGTCATCAACAAACGGCTGGTCAATTCAGCTTTAACCATAGACGCGTTTCGTCCTTACAGACTCATCAGTATGGTGCGATCATTTGAATCCGCTGAGTCAAGTAAAAACACTTTCCTGAATCAAAAATAATTCAACATGTTAAATTTGTTTGATATGAATTGTACTGCCAGCAGACAACGTATCCAAGGTTACAACAAAAATAACAATCAGGTAAAATCTTTACCAGACAGTTTTGTTGTAGCCTTGGATACGTACTTTACTTGACTGTTTTTGTAAAATCTAGTTTCCATACAAAAATTGATCAGAAAAGTAGGCACTGTGTGACGCGGTCGCAAAATAGTTTTATTACTCGTGCCTACAATTTTTTCACCCGTTCGTTAAATAACTTTGCGCTCCAGGTAATCAAATAATTTTTAAGTAAACTACGTAATTATCTGAAAACAATAATATTGAATTACAAACTAGATATGACTATCAAACCAATAAATTATTTTAAATTTCAAACCGAAAACCACCAAAGGGCAAAGGTCAGCGGACCCTTTCCAAATCCTTCATTCCTCTACCCCCTCCTGCTATCGCTGTCGGGGTCAGACTGAAGTCGATATATTCCAATCCATTGCACAGTGGGTCGCGATATTAAAACTATTTTCCCAGCGGGTTTACCGACGCCGAGCGCCGAAATCTGCCGGTATCTCCAGGCTTGGTTCGAGAATCCCGCAGGACCAAACGGTGAATTCAATAAAAGTCCGCCGCTACCGATGTGATGCTACCAACATCGACGAAACTTCAATTTGACCAATAATGGGATTGATAAATCGGCTTGTTGAGAATTTTGAGGTTAAGTGATATTTTTAATGCTCGGAAATTGTATCTCGTAGCTAAAGGTAGCCTAAGAGAATTCAAGCAATTACCGTTATGTATGTTTCAATCAAGAAAGTGGAATTTCAGATATAGAAGACCTATCGCATGAATTGATGTGTTGATTAGTAGTTGATCAATCATTCCTGGACATTGAAAGTTTCACTACTTTCGAAAAAATATAAAATAAAATAAATATATCATCATGTCTTCTACCCGTTAATAAATGTGGTGCTTTATCGTAGCAGATCTTGATAAGTGATGTATTTTGTGAGTGAAGTGCGGTTACCAGCCGTAAAATCACGGCCTCTAAAGATATCAGGAGGAGTTATAGGGGAAGTTTTAATGTAGTGAAAATTGTCGGCTGTGGGAAACGAACCCGAGTTCTCAAATCCACAGGCCGAGTCGATATCATTGAACCAGCTACCCCATAAAAATATAAATTTTAAAATTGAAATATTCACGTACTCGTATGTTATTCAAATTTTCATATTGATAAATCACCTGAATATACAGTGTATACGATGTTGCAATTAACACATATTTTAGTAGGTGGGTTAAAATATGTGTTACTCAAAGTGATTTGTTATAAATACCGCGCAACCAGGTAAGATAAATGTTGGCCATATCACCTCACTTGAAACACTGATATATATAATAAGAAATGCCCGTACATTAAATTTAATGAATTTTAATTACCGACTACAATATGACATAAAAGTTATGTATTTGCATAAAATGAAAATGCTTAACTATCATTTAGTTGATATTATATAGCAACCAGTTTGTGGATTTACAAAATACATAGGAACCTATCATAGAATTAAAACAATATATAGTGACACAATTGTGCAAGGTTTTCATTACAAAACGTATGTTACATACTATTTTCTCTACGTTCGTGACTTTTATTTTTAAAAATCTATATTTGAATCGATATTTGACATCTGTCATTTACTGTTTCAAATTAATTCAAAAACAGATTGTTCAACACTGGTTGCCGTGGAAACAACATCATAGACAATTTCTTGCCGCACTGATGCTGGGTTGCAAGAAAAAATAAAGAGCTTTTTAGTTAAAGAATTGTTTATCTAACAACAGTATCAATGGCGATTTTCTGAAATTTATTGAACTGTTAGTTGCTAAACCGATAAAACTTTCATGCAACCCAGCATATGTGTTGCAAAGAGATACTTACCACACTCATTTTGAATGTTGATATATTGACTTTTCAACACGACCAAAGAAAAATTATTTTTCATTTTTAGTGGATTTTTACCTCTGAGGCTCTTCTTCCACTAAAATCTTTGGGGGTCGTGATTTGACGGCCGATAAACGCGTTTCACGCGCATAAATATATCACTTACCGAAATCTCTTACAGCTGAGTAATTTCTATTACAACGTATTGAAACATAAAATAGTTAAAAATTTTGACATTTCGTAGATGCGTTTTTTTATTCTAATTAAACTTTTTCGCGTAGTTAACAACGTGATTAACTGACAACGTTTTATGCAACCTAGCATAAAAGAATCTAAATGAAATGGTAAAAATGTACCTACTAATTTTGTAATGATGTTTGTTTTATATTTAAGTAGGATTCGAATGAATGCATACGGGTCGTTATCACTCTAACGCAGGCGGTTGTGTACCTTGTTGGGGGTGGAACATGGCATTGGAAGTCAGTATTACACGATCGAAGTTGGTGTCGGATCGTACGTCATGCCGAATTAATACAGGAAATGACGTAACTTCGCTTTAAACAAGTTCTGAAACGACGGCGTCGCGGGGTGATTGAACAGAATCGACGGAAATTGAAGAGTTTACTTTTGGAAACGAATTGAAGTGACAGGTTCCGGACGCCAAGGCGGACGGCGCCGCTGCGACTCACATAGCAATTTCAAGAAAAAAACAGACATTTTCTACGTCAACATTTTAAATCAGGAAAAAATTCTTAGCAATTTATTATTTATCTTTTTTCACGACTGTCGCCATTACCTTATATTACTGTGATATTAGAAAGAAATTTTTAAAATGTTACAGAATACATCAACTAAAATCAATGTAGATAATGCAATATTTATAAATAATTATTATTATAACAGCCAAGATTTATTTTCCAGAAAATTTATCATGCTTAGTACATTATGATAATTTATCATATCAATATTAATTAATTATCATAACACAGGATAAATATATTTGCTTGTCTGTCAAATTTCAAAGCTTTGTTGTATCTGATGAAGCTTAAAATTTACTGCTAGGTCTGTTATGATAAGAGTAGTTCGCTTAATTAATTCAAATACTCATACAATGCCTGACAGCAACGCACAATATATTCGTATTAATATGTGGCAGGTTCACAGCATGACAAGAATTACACATATATTTTCAAAATAATAAGGAACCAACTAAACATGGTATTATTCATTATTCACCTAATTTTAATTTAATACCAATAATTAAGGATCCAATTCTAATTATATCCTTGGTTACAAAACTTACTTCATTGTTGAACAGCCCTATTTTCAATCAGGCAGATTCATAAATGAATTAGCTCTAATTCCATTTTTAATATTATCTATAATTCGTTTTTATTATAAAGTAGATTCACTCTTTTTAATCAAAGTTAAAATGAATTTACTTCCTGAAATGGAAAGACAATTAAAAATGGAACAAAAAACGGTATCCGCTTTATGAATCTGCCTTTAAAAAGTTATAGCCTATTATCGTACTACTATTGAGACATTATTAAATTTTAAATTATCTCTAAGGAGACAAATAAATGAAAATAGTGAAAGAAACTAAGCAAATGCGATTGTAATAGTTACTTTTTCACTACCTGTACTTTTTTTCATAATTTTTAAAGTAGTTTAAAAATGTATAACTTGCTATACGATTTTTTGTTTTAAAAAGACGGCTTCATGATCAATATGCAAATAAAAGTCGTTTCTAACTTGATTTCTTTAAATATATAACTATCCAATTCTTGATATCAACAATAAGGAATACTGTTAACTAATTTGTGAAGCATTATTAGGTGTGAAAACAAATATAAATTAAATTGGTTTTCTTTGACTAAAACAACAAACAATCCAACACAACAAACAGCGAAGTGACGTAAACAAACACAAATCAGTCACGTTCAAAAGCATTCTTTCCACCATTTCGGAGACAGTTTCCCAAAGTTTACGACGAATGCTTCACACACACACAGAGGAATTAAATTTGGGCAGAAAACGGGATACTAACTTCAAAAGCCAACGGTTAAAGCAAACAGAACTGATTTAATTTCTAAAACTATGCGACACTATTGATGTCCGTGAAAATTTCTTATTCAAAATATTTGAAATTTCAAAGGATGACTTCAAGGTCACTGGGCAGTCAGACAACAAAAGATGAAAGAAAAATCCAACAAAGAAAAACTTATAAATATAAATGATAGAAGATTCTTTGAAAATTTATACTGAGACCTAGATCCGTATATAGAAAGAATGAAAATTAGAATATTCAGAGAAAATACACGAGACGGTAAACAGGAAATTAAATTTAAGGTTTCTTGTCACTTACTTTATCTTATGCAAGTGACAAGTCTTTAATAATCTACTATGACATTTTGGCACTTTAATTTCGCGCAAGTAAATAGATTTCGCAAAATAAGTAAAAATATATAGGTATGCAGTTTAACATCGTTTGTAATTTTCCTTCAACAAAAAGATGAAAGATACAGCCGATAATTATTCCATAATAATGTTTTATTTAAAAGAAAATAGGTCTCAAATGACACCTTCGATTTTAATATAGACCGTCAATAGACAACTTTTACTAAACTTTACATAAATCTTATGAATGATGCTGCATAATATATTCAAAACCCTGTTAAAATGTAAAAGAAGAAACTATGTAACTTTCAATGTTTCAATAATTCATTCAAAATCAAACTACTGACGAAATCACATAACTGAAAAACTTTTTATCACAGAATTTAATAACCGCTTGTAACCAGGTCACATCGAAGAAAGAGAAATGATAAAGTTTGCAAACAACTCGTACCGGTAAAATCTGTAGTTACCGTTAGCGTAGATCGGGTTCCGCTACAAATAACGTCCATTAAAACCTGGAAGTTTATTTAAGTAACTTATCTGTATAATGCAATTCGGCAAGCGGGAAAGAAGTTTTTCATCTTGAATTAGTCAGCCAGGGGTGTCAACGTTTATTCAATTATAAGGGTAAAATGCTCACCTACGAAACAAACCGAGATTAACAGGGCTGCTGCTAGGAGGAAATGGAAATAATTTTACAATATGGCTGACATTTTGAGGATCTATTAATCAATTATACATACTGGAAAATAGGTTGTTAGGAATAGTTGTCACTCTGTCACTCTTAAATTAATTTTGCTTTTGAGATGCTGTAATTCCAACTCTGGATGCGGAATAATTAAGTACGAATGTATAAAGAGAAAAACTGGAATAAAATTAGATATGAATTACATGGTGATCGAAACTTAGTTGGCTTACAAACTCCAGGTTCAAATTCTGGCGGTATCTCAATTGTTCTGTTTTCTGTTTTTTTCTTCGCTTTATAATTTAATTTGATATCATCAAATGTTAAATATAAACTTAAAATACTAATGAAAGAATGTATAAATTTTTACTATAAGATTAGTGCATAGGTTTAGATAGCGCATGTTTTTAATTTTTATTTATTTATGCTATTCTGTGTAAGAGCAACTTAATCCCAATTACATTACAATATCCGGACTCACCAAGCCGTAGTGTGGTAATTTATAAATATTTTTACCTTGAATGGGATTCAAAATATTTTATATCAAGTGTTGTCACTTTTAAAAAAAGATAGCAAAAATATTGATGACATGAAAATGTGGATATGGTGAAGGATGCTTGGTATTAAGGTAGTACTAGTGTGACGGTGGCGCCATTGGTTGTCGAGTGGTGAAATTGACGCTCAAAAAAACATAAAAATTGAATATAATAAGTGTTTTATACTTATTATGATTTGAATATCATGAATTATTAACAGGTTGTTGGTCTAGTGAATTTTCAAATACCATACTACCGTGTAGTGTTGCTATTATAAATTGGGATTCTTAATTTTTCGTTAAAACCAAGGCTTTGCATGGCTATATATCCATTACTAAACCATAAAAAACTTTCTCCTTCTGATACAATATACATGGATAGTTCTAGAATATCATACTAGTTTTTCAAATGAAACTGAAAAATTTTAGAGCTACACAAACCAAATATGTGCGATTCTGAGTGATGATCGCCATAAGCCCCGTTTATAAGAACTCTACTTTACAAGCGAATATATTTGTTCACAGACGATGAATGTGTTTCATATTTTAACAGGATGCGTATGACTATCCCATGTTTACATGCGCCAATTTTCATTCTGATCTGCAAAATATTTTTTCACGCTAGTACTACCTTAAGTGGTCTGATAAAATTAGCAACGATCAAGTGTTGAAAAGAGTAGAAAGAAAGAGAACACTGTATGAGATTATTTTAAAAAGGAAGATAGTTTAATGAAGGACGTAATAGAAGGGTCATTAGAATGAGAAGGTAGAAGAGGCAGGGGAAGAAGGAGAAGTTAAAAGAGGCAGGGGAAGAAGGAGAAAATAAGGGAGGCAGAGGAAGAAGGAGAAGATAAAAGAGGCAGGATAAGAAGAAGACGTAAAAAAGGCAAGAAGAGGAAGAAAATGATAGATGAATTGAAAGAAAAAAGAAATTATGTTGAAATGAGGAGGTTGGCTTTGAGTAAAAGAAGTTGGAGATTGTTTTACGCTTTATTTTTAAAACCTAAAGCCAGAAATTCAGTAAATATATATTTTCAATTTCAAAAATACTATTAATCAGTTAATTATAAATTTTAGTAGTTGAAAAACGATTTTCAATTGTAATAAAGTCCACTTCATTTCCCGTTAGTTATTATGCCAAAATGGGAAAGCACCTTGTTTGATAGAACTAAGCTCTTAATTTTACAAATAGATTATACATATATCCATTAAATATTCACTACACATTATCATTCTGACCTTTAACCTCACCAGACAGCCCTCCTCCTTAATCTATCCCTGCAAATTTAAATCTGAGTCCACGGTGCGATCTCGCGTAATATTCGTCCTTGCGACCGAGCGTCAAATTAATAATTTAAGTGAAGCAAAGGCAAACACCTCGCTAACGCCATCTCCATGCTGCAGTTCACTTTTCTCTTCTTCTCTCTGTTTCTTTCCTCTTTCCTCCTCTTGTTTAATTCAATCCGATGCAGCAACGCAAAGCTCTCGGGAACCGTTCGTTGTATATTAATTCAGTTAAGTTGGAAAATTATCGCCGTTATGTTCTGATTCAGTTGGACAATCAATGTTGGATTTGTCTGTCATTTGACTTTGATTTTGTGTGAGAGTTGGTAAAGTCGTTTGCGATGTAAGGTTTCATTTATATTTAAATTTGGTCTTGTTGCTTTTTGAAAAGATGAATTATTGTGGAAGGAAGCCGGAAGACGACTTACATTTTAAATCAGTGTTTTGAAATATTTTTTTAAAAGATTGTTGATAAATCATGTTTATATGCATCGCGACTTTTACATAAATAATTTAAAATATTACTTTATGTTATTGTCAAAATAATTTAACATTTAAGTAGGAGATTTTGTTCATGAAGTTTATTTGATTTGTACAATATTATTATCCATTATTTCACCACACAATTACTGTTTAAATATTTTTCTACTATCGTGTTGAAAAGTTAACATATCAGAATTTAAAATGAATGTTGAAAGCATCTTTTATACTCCATTCCCTGTATGAAAACGATGACGTCATATGTGGACGATGTTATATAGATACGATGAAATATAGCTATTTTTTTTTAATAATATTATTCGTACCCAAGGACGTTGAAAGGAGGGGATATGGCATGACGATACTGTAGCATTGTTTGAAGTGAGGCTTGGGCAAGGGAAAGAGACAACAATAGTTTTTCTGCACCGTGCTTAGCCAAATCTCTTCTTCTTTCAAATATTTTGAATTTTTATGTACGAAAAGTGACGTTTACACGTTGTCAGGGAGCGTTGTTTTATGTAAACATAACCACGAAGTGTCATTTGTGTTTCAATTTTTGTGTTGTATGGAATTGAACATATTTTTTTGTGGATAAAATGGTAACAAAGTGTTTATAATTTCAGTTTCCTTGTAAAAATTTATAATCTTTTAGAGAGAATGATTCTGTTCTGTCTATTTAAATTTCAAATCTCTTTATGACACATGTCAATCAATAGCAGACTAAGCACGGTACAGAAAATAATGTCTCTGTCAATCTGCCGAGCCTCACAGTCTTGACTTGAATGCCATATCCCCTCCTTTCAACGTCCTTGTTCGTACCTATGCGAATGACACAACGTATGTCTTAATAAGTAAAGACACACGTTTCATGTTTTTTCCCGTTCTATCATATTTATTATTTTAATGAAACCGTATGACAGTTCTTACTAATACGAAAATTTATATTTACTTTGTTCACATTTGTTTATAAAATAAAAATAGAGACCTATGGTCATGATTTTGTTATTTTCTCGCCTGTCATTTCAAAGTTGGTGACATTTTTGATACATAAAAACAGACTGAGAAATAAGAAATGGCTTGAAAAATTTTGGGTAATCAAATGCAGAAATGCGTTTGTCATCTTCATGATTATTTTGCGCTGGAGTTAGAGAATCGAGGACCTTTAATTAATTTAACTGTACAAGAGGTAATGTGCATTGTATTTTGTATTTTCAAATATTATTTGTTTATATATAATAATAATACATATAAAAATGTATATTCCTTTGAGTTTTATTTTACAAAATTACATATTATAATAAGGTAGGTAATATTTTTCGTGCGTTATTTCTTATTCAAACAAGTCTCAATAGTGACATCATCTCTTACCTGAAACCGGCAAAGTCGGCACACAATCCATCCTGACATCCGCCACCGCCCCGGTGATGGCCTGACTCACGTACACGAAGCAGTACTCCACGTAACGCTCACTGAAGAGCTCGCAGTCGAAGTGCAAGGAATGCTGGCCTCGGACGACGCGTCGTTCCGCTACGTACTCCAGACTGGTAGGTGGTGCCAGCGAACCAACGTCGGCACGAAGCCGAGCAAAGAGACGCACGCGGTCGCCGGCACTCAAAATGCACGAGGGGTACTGGAAGAGCACCGGAACGCCACCGCTGTGTACGTCGCATGGGAGGATGGAGCGTGCGTGCACGTTGAACACGAATTGTTCGGACCAGTCCGCCTGAAACAAGAATATAGAAATCAATTTAACATACAAGATCTAGAATAGCTGTATTCCATATCCTGATTTACTTAAATCAGTTAAGATAAATTACACAACATGACTAATGATGGGTTGCAAGAAAAAAATAAAGAGCTCTTTAGTTAAAGAATTGTTTATATAGCAACAGTATCAATGGTGATTTTCTGAAATTTATTGAACCGTTAGTTGATAATGAACCGATAAAACTTTCATGCAACCCAGCATAAATGATCTACACTAAGCAAACTGATTTATTGGGGTGGATTCCTTCAATCTGCATCCGAAACAGTAAATCTAGAACTGGAATCAAAGTGAGGGAAGTAAAAAAGTCAAATAAATAAATTTATTGATTCAGTACATGTGTAACAAGTCAAAGTCAGCACATTCTTAGTGAATACAATTAAGTAAAGTAGAGCATATTGTAATGAGGTCAAGTATTCTAAATAATATTCTTTGACGTAAGTAGCTAACTATTTGCTGACTTAGTACTTTTGTAATTAGATATATAGTAGCGTTAGGTCAGTTATAGAGACAGTCAGATGCAGTCACATAGTCAGATAGTCAATACGAGAGTTCAGAAGGAACTCGACAACATCAACCATGTAGTAAGTGTGAATAAATCTTTGTTATTTGTTGAACCAAATTGTAAGTACAAACTTATTTACAACAACCCTAGTACTTGTCCTTTGTCCGGTCTGGGTCACAAATTGGATTCAGCGGTGGGATTTGCAACAACACTCTGTTACACATGTAAGGTAGATCTGAACCAAATGGTAAATGGAATACGACTATTGTCACCCTGCTTTCTAAGTAACAATGGGAGATTTTGGTAATCGATACGACTTTGATAAAGTCTTCCTATATATAAATAAAGTTTTAGCAAATTTTTTAAAGGCAGTCAAAGGAAACAAACCTCTCCTAATTTTCATATTTAGCAGGAATGAATAAAGCAGGAATTTAAATAAATTGCTTGCCTTGATAACGAAAGGTATAAATTGAATATAAAATGCATTTAACACATGCTATCGTCAATTTCACAATTCATAATACACTTGGAACAATTTTTCTAAAGTGACTGATTATTTGCGTTTGTCTGTTATAATAACTCTGTAGGTAATGCACCTGTCTATCTCTAGTGGACAATAGAATCTATTCAAAGAATTTATACTGCATTGAAAATTCTCTTTATTCCGTTATATACTTATATAGTAGTGCAAAATGATGCTGAAAATAGTAAAAACAGATCCAAAACTTATAATGACAGAATTATTTATAACATATTTATAAAATCGTATACTACCTAGAGCTGGTGTTACTAATTCTTTAATCTGTAAAATATCCGGCGAATTGTAATATGTTTCTTTCTAGGACCGAGCAGATAAAAGACTTTTCTAACTGCCAGTTGAAGTAGATTGTTGATATTTGCAAGATATTGCCGCTCAGAGAGTATATCATCGAATTCATGGATACATGAAAACTATCGCCCGAATTTTCAAACAGAAAAACAGACAAAAATTATTTTAAATTCTTTTTTTCTTCTAAATAATCCTTGAATTGAGGGTTGTCATTAACTTATTGATCAGTAACAGATGATCGAATTACGGAATAGGAGTATTTGTTAGAAGATTGAAATACTGGGTTTTAATTTACCAGCAAATGAGAAGAACAGCTCTTAGTCCTATTATTTACAGAGTTTAAAGCACAATTTAAACTATTCAATTGGTTAACAGATGTACTAATTGCAAATTACAAACAATCTTTATTCTCTCGAAACATGCTATCCACTAAACTACTGCTAGACATTAAAGCGACAGGTTAAACTAAGTTCCTTCGTAGAACTGCGCTAACCACGATCAGTAGTTTGGTGTCTTTCTATTCTCACACACAGAGAACACTACATACATGTTTTGAACGCAGTACAAATGTAATAAGAGTCTGGGTACATGTTCAAATCGAAGTTGAAGCACTCGAGAAATCGTAACATGTCTGAAATTACAGTTAATTTCATCGCCAGTATGTAGCAGAAGAACATGAGAACTTTCAAATAGCTTTCACTTGTCGAACGGAACTGTTCGCAGCAGTAGAAGTTACGACGAACTTTTATCTTGATAACAATTATTTGAGAGATCACTGATTTTCAAAATCTCATTTATAACTTAATTTGTATCTCATCCCGGAGATATATTCTAATTAAAATATATTTTTGGTCGTCGTACGTAAATTGAAATATTGAAAATGTGAAGGTAACTTTAACTTTGTTTACAGGAAACAGGAAACATGTTATACAAATTTTGGAAGCTATAAAGATCAACATCGACAGAATGACACATGACGTGTGGTTATCAGTCAAACACTTTGGCGCAGGCATGGCATTCTGTCATTTAGAAGCAAGAGTGAATGATGAACCACATGCGAAATTGCGTGCATGAAATTTATGGAAAACAAATATTTTTACAGGGCCACAGTATGTTGTCAAATGCGAAACATGTACATACATAACATTTTACAAAAATTAAACATGGACAGTTTAATTAAATATGACGTAGGTGCTTTGAACTCATAGTAAATATAATTTACTTTGGTAAAAACTATTCTGCATATTATATTTTTGATTTGAGCTTTATAGATCAAGAGTCAAATGATGCATAAGGATCAGATAATCATACAAACTAAATCACAGACAAGACAATATAACGTAGGATTGCACAAAGATTTGAATATTAAGCTGTATAGAAAATTTTATGCTGTTGCGGATCAATTAAATTTATTAATGAACGTAATGCAATATTTTTTCTCCAGTAGTAAGGTAGTAAATCCTACTTCAGCGTTCGCGGAGTCTAGTGAGAAGGCCTAGCTTTGAAGTCAGGCCGACCGTTAATAAGATACTATGTATTTACGGTTAATTTAAAAGAATATGAAACTAGATATGAAATTGAAGATTGGACCATTTAGTTTCTCATATATTTCTATATAATTATGCATATATTAATCCTCAATATATATTTCTTTAATAGCCGGGAGTCATGGTTGCAAAAATTTCGGTTAATGAAAATGCCGATTTTTTGTTGAACCAGTTTCAAAAATAGAAAGATTTTAAAATATGGTTCTATATAACTCAGACTACGAGAAATCGAATGCCGTTGAGCGCATCTTCATATCTTTTTTAGTCTGCAAGTTACAGCGATTTTTGACGTTTTTAAAATGTCGACTTTGAAGGCTCATATCTCGAAAACTAAAAGAGATATTGAAATGCGGTTTGAACGAGTGTATTTCTCGTGCTCCAATTAATTTATATTGAAATTTTGAAAATTTTGAAAATTTTAGCATTTTTTTCAAAATTTTTATTTCTCAATATTTAAAAAAATTTAAGAGATAATAAAAATCTGTGAACACCAGTGAATTCCTCTCGTAAAAATACATAGGTATGCAAAATTTGAGGCAAAAATTCGTACAGATAAAGTCTTTATTACAAGAAAACGAAAAATCACTGTTTTTTAATTATTTTTGAAGGGGTACCCCTTAAGAATTTTACGAATTTTGGCCATTTTTAGTTTTTTTGTTCTAAAAATTTTATCCGTGGAGCAAAAATTCTTAAATTTTACATACTTACGTATTTTTACGCGAGGAATCCACTGGTGTTTACAGATTTTCAGTACCTCTTCAAATTTTCAAAATATGACTAGAAGAAAATTTTAAAAAAGTTGCTCAAATTTTCAAAATTTTCAAAATTTCAATATAAGTTAATTGGAGCACGAGAAATACACTCGTTCAAACCGCATTTCAATATCTCTTTTAGTTTTCGAGATATGGGTCTTCAAAGTTGAGATTAAAAAAAAATCTAAAATCGCTGTAACTCAAAAGCTAAAAAAGATATGAAGATGCGCTCAACGGCATTCGATTTCTTGTAGTCTGAATTATATGGAACCATATTTTAAAATTTTTCGATTTTTAAACTGATTCAACCAAAATATTCGCATTTTCATTAACCGAATTTTTTGCGATCTTGACTCCGGCGATTATAAGAACACATATTGGAAATCAAAATATATATAATTACGTAGAAATATATGGGGAATGAAATGGTGGAATCCACAATTTCATACCTAGTTTCATATTATTTTAAATGAACCGTAAACAGAAGCAAAAGTGAATATAAACATATGCATGTAAATACAATAAAAAGTATATAATATCAGTTTATACAATCAGGCCTATATTCTTCTTCAAACTGAACGATGAACTGTAACTAACGTAAGAAAGCCGACGACTAATACTAATAAAATTAAATGAAATAAAAATGTTTGCAATGCATTTTAAAATCAAAATGACAAATGTTTGTGTTAAAAGGTCATATATCACATCGAATCTAGCATATTAGAGTAATCCTTAATCATACATATAAACAGAAAATCGATAATGAACGTGAACCGAGAAACAAAAATAGTCCTATCTATAGTAAACGAACTATAAGCTGCTTTATTTAAAAATAAACTAAACTTTTAATAGTAAAAATGCCTTATTACATGTACAATTAAAAAAGTACTACAAAACAGTTTTCATCATTAAAACTTTTTTAATTTCCATTAAAATGAAACTCATCAAGAAATGCAATCTCAACATCTTCCTAACTACAACATTACCACAAACATACACATGTCCCCAATGCCGAAAACCGAATTCCGAAGTGATATCAGCTCGTATGCAGATGCTTAGTCCATGTACAGTTGATTTAACAGATTACCGCACACATAACCACAATGCATCTGGGCACGAACTCTGTTTGCACAACACCACCAGTCGGTACAGACATGAGACATGAAACAGACGGAATAAACAGGCGGAAGGACATCTCGGAAGTTTATATGTTCACGACAACCACTTCCAGAGATTCGCACAAGCCGATTATGCTGGAGAGATCTTAGGATTTCAGTAGGTATCACTTTGCCACTTCACTTTACAGAAATAACGTATCGAAAATGGTGAATTAGTTGATGTTGTTGAAGTTAAATTTTAAAAGTACATAACATTTTATTTTGCAAATATTTGATAAATGATTTTGCACCCACATGATTCAGTTTTTAATTTTGAATATATATTTTTATTCTAGAAAAAGGCGAATAATATCTACTACACTATAAATAAAGCAATATTGGATAAAGAAGAAATAGATAAGAAGATAAAATGAAGGTATGTAACTCAATAATCATATCTACGAATTACGTATGCGTAATGAAATATGACCTATACACAAGAAGATCGAGGGAAAGATAAATATGACGGAAATGACGGGAAAACAAAATCAGATGACAAATCAAATCTAGATATAATTAAAATAAATAAATAAATAAAATATATCATCACGCCTTCTACTCATTACTGGGTGTGGCACTCTGCCGAAGCAGATCTCGGTAAGTTATATATTTTGCGCGTGAAGTGCCAGTCGTCAAATCACGGCCTCCAAAGATGTTAGTGGACTAAATAGAAACAACTTAGATATAATGAGAATGGACTAGAATATCCTAGTAAAAATGTAGTAGAATTTGGAAGCACAAACAAAAGAATAAAGAGGAAGAACGAGGAACACTCAAAAATCAAGAATAAATGAACTTAAAATCAAAAGAGATAAAAAGATGTTGCTAGATAATCCATTATTTAATATTTAGGTATTTAAAAAATACTAGTAAAACATAAAATATTGTATGCACCACTTGATGATTATACCCCTCGGGCGACATACAAAGCTTCGGGGTGAAAAGAGCTTGGCCTTGTAAGAATCGCCCTCGGAGGGCATAAACACCTTCATAATACCCTCGGTACATAAATATAAAAATAACTTATTTCTCTCAGCACATTAACTGTGAGAACTTTGTAAGTTGATTACGTTGTATTTTGTAGGGACTTTCATACATTAATTAAATTTTTCAACATTTACTCACGTAATTATCCCTTTTCAAGGCAGATAATTTTCAAAATTTAATTTCAACACTCTCCCTTATTTAAGTTTCACATTTTTTAATTGCGTCTATTATACAAGACCGGAAACAATTTCAAATTTTTCCCTAACCGCGTTTTTCAAAAAACGAGAAATACGCTGCCGAATTTACTGGAGGAAAGGAGACTAATTTTATTTACTCGCATCTTTAATTACTGGTAAACATCAAGTGGGCTGCTGTTGCTAAAACAAAAGACAATTACATTGCGTTTGTTATAAACACGTGGAACGCGCGGACCAGATGTTCACTGAATGAAAATAAAATTTTAATTACGGAAAAAGCTGTGCGCTGCTTCATGCAGGAAAGGGGAAAGCAAAATATGTGCGGACATGACCTGTAAAATGTATAACGGGCGAGTGTAAATAATAATTAATTTAACGCTTTACAAATAATAATAATAATAAAGATTTTTATTCGGTAAAGTTCAGCTAAAGCTGTTCTTACACTTAACCATTTTACAAAAATAAATACAAAATACAAATGAATGAAATATAGAAAAAAAAAACAGAGAAAAACAGAATTATCATAAAAATATACACGACAGCGAAATAATTACAATAATCAATATTCAAAAGAAAAAAATATAACATGTTTATTTTAAATTTAGCACGATTAAAAAATAAATAATAATAATAATAATAATACAAATAGATGTTATGAAGATGAAATTAAAGATGACATTTATTGGTTATTACAGAATAAATGTCGTTTATACAAAATGGCGAATTTTTTCGGAGTTTCACTTTTCAAAATATTAGGTCTCAAATTATTATAAATTGAGGCACACTGAAAACTAAAGCAACTTTGAAAAAATATTGTTCTATGTCTGGGAATATGTAGTAACAATCTATCTCTAAGATCACGTTCACGTAAATTAGCACGGAAACAAATTTTACTAAAATAATAATATTTGTTAATGCCTGTATTAGAATATAATGTTACTATTTAAACATTATATAAATGAAATAACTAAGAAAAAATTAAACCCCTAAGCCTTAATAAATATAAAGATAAATCTAAATACGTATTTCGAGAACTTAGTTCTCATCATCAGTAGACGAAGCAAGGGAGAAACCAATATTACACGACTTGTGAACCAAGCTAGTGGTCAAGGTTGAATCCATCTTGCCGAACAAGTACATACCTATTTATACTAAAACGAAGCAATGAGCCGTGTCTAAAGAACTAATAAGCAAGAAACTAGTGTCAACTTACAAAACTAATTACCTACGAAAGCAAACAATTTACTATTAAGGATGGGACCCAGGTCAGAGTTAATCAAGCGGTGTTTATTTTTAAATATGTTTATACTTTCATACGCGTCTAATTGTCTAATATTATTAACGGATTTTAGTAATTTTAAATTAAGTTATTGTTGTGATTATTATGAAAAATGTGTTCCGAAACACTCGATTTTTCAGGACAACCGTATTTAATGTAGTTTAAATGCTCTTTAAATGAAATAGCAAAAATAAAAAATACACCAGCTACATAATCACATACCCCTAACTTAATAAATTCATAAACTAACAAGTTGCAGTTTCCTACGTCACAGGTCATAAGCAACCACAGTTAAACAAACAAACCTACACACATCCTTCCGTGTGCACGAATTACAAAAGGTCCGCATTTAATTATGTATAAAACTCGCTAATGCTTTGCCTAACCCTTTCCTAGCTGCTTATATGCTTCAGCTTCACTTCAGCGTTAGCACGAAACTCTGCAGTATCGATGAAAACTGGCAAATGGCTTAATCGCGCATGGACTACTTATTTCTTTAACCAAACAGGGGGAATGTATTTAGGACGGTGTAATTAATTAGAGTGAAAGTGCTAGTGTTTGTGAAATGTTTTACCTTTGAGTTACGAAAAGAAGGATTTTTACTTTTATGGGTTCTTTGTTCACATCTTTTTAATTGGTTTACTAAAGGGGTCGAAAATTGGCGACCCGTCGCCTAACATATTTTTTTCAAAAATTTCACTTTTAGCTGGTTGATTTTTATAAATATAATTTTGTGAATGAGATGTAGCATGATTAAAATATGATATCAATGTTGATATATTATTGAAAATCATAGCGACAGTTGCATAGTTTATGACAACAGTATCAAGAATATGAGCCCGTTCCCACTTCAGTTGGCCCGAATCTAATTTTTTCGTTAAAAATTTAAATAATACTAAAAAACAGGTATCTTAAATTTACTAAATTCTCCAATTAATTTTTAACATTTTTAACTAAATTTAACATTAAATATACACAAAATGTATAGCAGTAAAACTCTCATTTTTTTTTCTTCACAAAAACAAAATCAACACACAAATAAACTATCATGATTATTATCTTGTGGGCAGTTTGGCGGATGCAATTGAAGTTAATTATTATTTAAAACAAACTTTATTATTATACAGTTTTTTTATAACACAATTTTTTTTTAGTTAAAACAGAAATGTTTACTTTCTCCTTCAATGGCTGTCATTTCTAGATGTATGTATCGATTGATTTAAAATTTTATCTGTGTATTAACAACATACTAGTATATGTCTCATTAAAATTTCATTTCATTTTCTTGCATACTACACGAGAAATAAAACTGTAAAATATAACATCAACCGAAAAAATTAAATTGGGCCAACTGAAGTGGGACCGGGCTCGTAGAAGACAAGTGTCAGTTCTGGTTAAGAGTCGTATTTACACTTTGTGCTAGTGGTGCTCTCCGGGGTCGGCATGAGAGGGGTTTAGCCATGTGCGCTATCGGGGCGGGGCTTCGTACATGGGCTAAGTAAAGTTTGCAGTGACGGTCAACGAAGAATTCTCGGGAATCGGCTGGGATCGGATGTAGGTATAAATATGTATTGGGAAATTTACTCGAACTATTTAAATCAACTAAACGAAACATACAAAGGATGTATTATTCTAAGTAAAATATTTGTATATAAACAACAAAGTAAAGTTGTACATTTTTAATACAAGTAATAGCCCTGATTAAAACAAATCAAATGAAATAATATTGTGTCAAATTGACAGCATAAAACAAACATAAATAAATAAATAAATTTGGAAACGATCAAACGGCCTATATAGATAAATAGTAATCTCTAACATAATTTTGTTGCCAGCGAGTTTTAATAAATATTCTCCAATAGTTCAGTAAAATCTCGTTAGGCAGCCGCTACATTCTTTGCAGTACAAATTAGAAAGGCGATACAATAATTAGAAAAAAGTCGGTATTATCAACACAATTAACATTATTTTTCAAAATTGTTTATAATAACATATGAATACTTAATATTTAAGTAAATTTTATTATGTGTAAATATAAGTCAAACGTTCAGTGTTCAAGCCCGCGTTCCATGAATAAACACATGAATTTCGACTTGGTTGTCCATACAATTTATTTTTTAATTTTGCCGCCCTACAATACATAACATTCGGCTTAATAAAGTTTGTTTTAGTTTTTGATATAGTAAATCAAATGCACCCTGTATAGTTGATTTTAAAAGTTTTAACCTTACGAATTTCAAATTTCAATATACAAATGAAAACAGAGAATAATTATTGCATTAAAAAAATATTTGTGGAATTCGAGTATTTCAGAGTTCAATCTGGTTTCGACAAAATATTTGAAATGTTTGTGTACCACATTGCATTTTCTGCGTTTTTAATATTTGAGGATTATTTCATAAACAGTAAAAATGTTACGAATGCCGTAGTTCATCAACATTATGATATTTAATTTTCTATCTGCAGTAAAACAAATACCAAACATAACATTGTTTTTCATTATACACATATTTCTGTCATCTGCTTTTATAAAATCCAATAAATATAACTAAGACAACTTTCGCTTTTTATTCAAGCATATTATGTATATATTACGAGCATAAAGTGTCTTTAGTAGCGTATTTTAGTAAGCCAAAATTAATATGGAGAGGTAGTAATGGACGAGAGGCTTAAAGTTGTAGTTATTTTATTGAAGATGTAAAGATAACGTTTCAGCCAAGGTTATGGCCATCTTCAGGTCAAACGATCTGACTCTTCAGGGCAAACATATAATTTAGATTCATGTTTTTTGCTAAGTTTAGATTCATACAAATTTTTTCATTTTGATATATGTTTGCCCTGAATAAATAATTTCGTAATTCTATATTGTTGTTATTCGTTTTATTTTAACGCTTGACCTGAAGATGGCCATAACCTTGGCTGAAACGTTGTCTTTACATCTTCAATAAAATAACTACAACTTTAAGCCTCTCGTCCATTATTACCTCTCCATAAAGTGTCTTTGTTCCTCTTGCACAATTCGCGAGTAATAAAGAATCATTATACGCTCTTAATACACAAGTAACTATTAAATTATTAGTTTTCACATATCGATTTCTTCCAAAAGTCCTTCCCAACACAAAAGTGAAAAGAAGCATCTAGTCCCGCACAGAACGTAATACCCAGAGCGCGTGCGGTCGTCCCGTGCGATCATTAATTTAACCTTCTTTCAAAGAGCACATCTGTGTGTCGGATGGCAGTGGCGTTGGTCTGCGTCGGTCTGCGTCGGTCGCCAGGCGCTTGTTACGCGTCGCGCGGTGATGTACGGTCCAGCGGACTGGGAACGAGAACGAGTCACGCGGAGATGTCGTTCTTTACCCGGTCTCCAGTGGCCGACGTTCACAGGCTAGGGTTGTCTGTCTAGGCGCCGCGTGCCTTGATGTTACGACGCGTGATTGCGCCTGGATTTGTCAGTGTGATAAAAGAATTGAAGGGATTGGACGAAGACATCGGAAATAAGAATTTATTGTGTCTGTATTGTTAGTAAACATATCAAATATGAAATGAAAATAAACATAATAAATTACAACTCATTAGCTCGTCACTTCTAGAAGTGAAAAATGCAACAGTAGCTCAGTGAATAAAAGCGAAGTAAAAATTGCGTTTCTTAATTAACAAGCAAGAGATCATGCGTTCACTGACTTCAAACTATATAAAACAATACGATTGTGTCTCAGTGGTTCGGATTCCATTATAAACTGTAGGTCCCCTGTACTGTAATTGGGATTAAATTCCTGTTGTGCAGAGTAACAAGCAATGCGCACAGAAAATACAGTTTTCCCATGTTAAATGCTTATGGCTCGCTTTTTGCAATACGCAAACTCAGAAGGAAGATCAAAAGAAAACATTTTTTAAAAATATATAATAAGTTTCTTTATTTCATATCATGTTGACTACGAATTACAATTACAATAGATATTTTTCTATTTGATTAAATCAGAATAATGTACCAACTTATTCTTTACGTAGAAAAATAAATTGGCAACTATATAAAAAATACGACTGTGTCTGAGTGATTCTGATTCCATTATAAACTGTAGGTCCCCTGTACTGTAATTGATATAAAGTTCCTGTTGTGCAGAGTAACAAATAAATAAAAACTATACCAGATATGAAAATGTACTCAACGGCATTGAATTTCTCGTGTTTCGATGGAGAGTTATACAATTGACGTTACGTCAGGAAGAGATGGAAGGGAACCAAAAGAGACATCTTACACTAGTGACAGAGTTAGTGGACAGACCACGAATAACCAGAGCATACTTTTAACAAACGATGCAGATTAAATAATAATAATAATAATAATAACAGGCGACGAACAATTTTCATAATTTCAAAAGCTACCCCTGTGGCTCCTCCTCCACTAACATCGTTGGGTAACCGCACTTCACGCTTAAAAATATATCACTTACCGAGATCTGCTTCGGCAGAATGCCACACCCAGTAATGGGTAGAAGGCGTGATGATATATTTATTTTATTATGCAGATTAAATAGTAGCATGTTAAAAATATGCTCTAGTTGATCATGGTCTGTCAACTAGCTCTCTCACTAATACGAGATATCTCTTTTTGTTCCAATTTTCAAATGAATAATTCACCATTAACTTATAAACAAATCAGCAATTCAAGAAAATTTAAATATCGGCTATAAGCATCACATGTAATTTAGTGTAAATAAAAATTGCTGATCATTTGTATGTACACCCAGATAAAACAATCAAATACCCTTTAAAATCATCCCTATGCCTTTTTCCTGCGAAAAAGCTGTGCATCACATTCACTGATCACCGCTGTTGTCGGCTGAAGCTGATCAAAGAGCTGCGGAAAATCGATACCCAGTCGAATAAAAACCGTTTGAAATCTGCCCGGGTGCAATTAGTTTACAAGTGAATTGATACGAAATTTGATGATGTTATTTATTAGATCAAACTTGATTAAGCGATTTTCATGCAATGTGCAACCTGTGGAAAAATACCAAAGCGAAATACAGAGATAGGCGACCTCAACAAAGTGGTGACACGTTGTACAAAAGGATTCGAATCCTACGGTCTTTTAATAATAAATTTTAGCAAATATTGAATAGAAGAGGATAAATATAAGTAAATTATTGTTAAAAAGGTGTGACCTTGTCACTTGTCTTATCTTAGATAAGAGAATATAACATGGATAAACTATTTTTTTGAGCGCATTGATTCCTAAACTATTTTAGAAATAAATGGTTCAAATAAAAGTTGTAGAGCTTCTTTGTATCTGTCTGTACCTAAATCAATAAACTAATTTCATTCCATATGTTTTGTAATGGCAGAAATTAAATATGAAAATTTACAAAATTACAATTTAATTACTGTTAAGCACGGAATTAAAACAAAGTGAAAAACAAATGCATTTAGTTTTTCTGCATAACTTTCCCGTGAATAATGTCATTAATTATTTGTGATTTATCTTCATACAAATAATTCTCCATTTTTAATAAATTTGTAAAAATAATGTAAAATTTACAGACAGATCAAAAATTCGCTTTTAAACAATATAAAACTTCAATGTCTTAAAATATTTGACAGCATTAAATCGCGCATGTTTTTTTTGTTTTAACACAATAAAATTGCAATTTGTAAATTTGTTCATTTTCTGCCGTTACAAATACAAAAAATAAATTTAATTTATTGATTTAGATACAGAATTTTAAGCTCTACAACTTTTATTTAAACCATTTTTATATAAAATAATTGGAAGCAATGCGTACAGAAAAACTTTTTGTCCATATTAAATACGCATGGCCCGCTTTTCGCGATACGCCCGGTATACTTTTATAGAAGGTCAAAATAAAACAGTTTTTTATATTTATATATTTATAATAAGTTTCCTTATTTCATATCTTGTTTACAGTTACAATAGATATCTTTTTATTTGTTTAAATCGGAATAATATGTAATCTAATGTTTAACCAATATGTGGAAAAATAATTGACAATTTTATTACTTATACCAAAGATTATGAAATTAAACTAATTTTATGAATATTAAGCAATATATTTTAAATTTTAATGATGAGGTAGATAATAATTTGCAATCGAGAAGAATAAAATGAAATATTATAAACAAAAAATTAATTTCAATGTAAATAAAATGACATTGCCATCAATTAAATGAAATTGATTCGAATTTGTTAATTTAAATAGATATACAGGATGTCCCATTTAACTTGACAACTTGAAATAACTCAAAAAATACACGATGTACGAAAAAAGTGAGCCGAGACCAAATCTTAACAGTTTTGAAGGGGGAATTATTCTATGCTAAAATCAGGACCCCCCTGTCCCCAGTGGGTGGGGCGGTGGGCAACATTGAAATCTTAAATAGGAACCCCCATTTTTTATGAAAAAAAGTTTCACACAAAACTTATGTATTTTTGTCCGTAAAATCCGAATCTGAAATAAAAAATGGGGGTTCCTATTTAAGATTTCAATGTTGCCCACCGCCCCACCCACAGGGGCAGGGGGGGTCCTGATTTTAGCATAGAATGATTCCTCCTTCAAAACTGTTAAGATTTGGTCTCGGCTCAATTTTTCGTACATCGCGTATTTTTTGAGTTATTTCAAGTTGTCAAGTTAAATGGGACATCCGGTATTATGAAAGTAAATATATCTGTGTATTAATAAAACCAGGCATAAATTAAATATTTCAGAATTTATAATAAATAATGATGTTATTTCTAGTAATACAACAGTAACGCATCAATTTGCTTATCAATAATGTTTAAAAAAAATAAAAACAAATATGGCAAAGATAAGAAAATTTGATTAGATAATGTAGACAAAATATTAGTTACAAGATTTTGCTCCTAGAAATAGGTTAGTTTACGGAAATCAATTTATTAAGTCGATAAAACAGATTTAAATAATGGGTGATAGTTACGAAAGTGTAAAACTCCGCCAGTATGTACAATACATAAATATTGTAATATATTTTTTTTGTATATATTGTTTAGTGATAAATACTTTAATAGTTATTATTTTTAGATATCCAGTACATTACTTATAGTATCTTTAATTTGCATAGCTAACCTGTGCTTATGTGCATACGGTTTTAACACTATGCCCTCTTCAGAAGATAATGAACTTGAGAAGAACAGTATTAGTGAGACAACAAGGAATATATTGCTAGCTGTTATCATTACGCTAGGACTATCAACAACATTAGTAAGTACTTTCCAAGTTTTCACAAAACAAAAAAATATTTGGTTAGCGAATTTAAAAACAGGAAAACTGTCAAGAGTTTCGAAATGATCGTAGAAAAATATTGTGTGCACTACGAACAGAAAGTATCCCCTTTTGCATGGTTGTTGCTCTCCGTTACACCTTGATCAACAATCTCGATGCGCGAGCGGTAATATATTACTTTCTGCTCTAGGTAGGTAAATAACCATTTCGCGCGTTGCGAAGTAGACGTCAACTTTACGATAACAAATGAAAGCGTAACTGTCAACTTTTTATAGCAATCGTAGAAAAAGAGATTTAGCTAATCTTAATTAAAAATCAATAAATATATCATCACGCCTTTTACGCATTACTGGGTGTGGCACTCTGCTGAAGCAGATCTCGGTAAGAGATATATTTATGCGCGTGAAGTGCGGTTATCAGTCGTCAAATCATGACCTCCAAAGATGTTAGTGATGGAGGAGCCACATGGGTAGCTTTTGAAATTATGAAAATTGTTTGTCGCCTGTGGGAACCGAACCAGGGTTCTCAGGATCCACAGGCCGACTTCATACCACTGAGCTAGCCACCCCATAATCTTAATTAAAAATAAATAAATATATCATCACGCCTTTTACCCATTACTGGGTGTGGCACTCTGCCGAAGTAGATTTCGGTAAGTGATATATTTATGAGCGTGAAGTGCGGTTATCAACCATCAAATCATGGCCCCCCAAAGATGTTAGTGGTAGGGAAGCCACAGGGGTAATTTTAAATTGATGAAAATGTTTTGTCAGCAGTGGGGATCGAACCAGGGTTTCTAGGATCCATAGACCGAATTTTTAATTAGCCAAATTAAGATAAATCATGTTCTCAAAAAAGCCTAATAAATTCTATATAATCTTGTTACCATTTGGTTTCCGGAAATTACTACATATGATTGTTTCTTTATTTCTAGTTAATTGTATCTTCAATTCTCCTGTTTCTATTTGGAATGAAAATAATACACATTACTGAAGTTAGCAGAATATTAAAAGACATGCATACCACCTCAAAACCCATCATACAACCTTTGCTACAAGATTATGAAGAACCAATTACTTGTGATAATACAAGAAATAGACCAAGAACTGTTAATCTATATACAACAGATAGGGACCAAAGAATGTCCAAAAAAGAAGAATTGCTTCCTGTATATGACGAAGTAAATGATGAACCTTCTTTTCCTACAAATCGTCGTAATATGTCTCCACTACTAGGTGCATCGCGAAAAGAATCACAAAATATAGAACAGCTTCCTGATTACGATGAAGTAAAAGAGTTCAATGTTGCTTCAACTTCTCGTAAGATGTTTCCACCACCAAATGAAGATGAACTACCGGAATACCACGAACCAATCTATCCAAATGCTCCAACTATGCCCCCACAGTCTCGATTTTATGATAGATTAAAGGAAGGTCCACTAGTAGATTATGATGAAGTAAAAACTGTAGATGTAGAAATAAATTCCGGTAGTAGAATCATAAAAAGCGCAAACTTCCATCAACAGTCTTCATCTTTAGTTCATAACAAATTAAGGGAAGATGAAGAATTAGTAGATTATGATCAAGTAAAAAATGAAAATGAAAATTTAAAAGCAGATAGTTCAAACACTGGTGTGAAGCAAATTAATAAAGGGTATTCAAATAAAAGAAAACAAAATCAATCCGAAGAAAATATAACAGAAACTTCTTCAATGAACAATGCTCATTCAAAAAGTTTAGAAGATTTATTACAATCTTTTAATATATCCGAAAATGACAAACTAGGTAAAAATCTAAAGAAATTTTCCAATGATATAAACATGAAGAAAATGAATGAAGAATTATATAACAAAGAGGTGACGCAAGAAAATACAAGACAAATTAATTATGGGTTTAAAACCAACACGAAAAATATATTGGTACGAACTGAAACAAGTTGTTCAAAAAATACGGATATGAATGAAACAATGCTTGAAAAATCTACTTCTATCAAAAAGTCGTCGAATAATCGAGTAGTAGAAACCACAACGAACAATGATGAAAACGATGAAGATAGAGATTACGATTATATAAAAAATTAAAAATAAATTTTGTAATATTAAGATCGTTTTGCTTTGCACTAGATGTTGAATATGTTTTGAACAATTTAAATTGCCTAGTACTAAATAGGAAATTGTGTGAAATATCCTATTGCTTCAATTACTACGCAAAGTACAAAGTACTTACGTGGCCATGCTCGCCCACAAATAGAACATGTTCTCATAAAATTTATGAATTAATATGATGTTAATGGTCGGAATGATCAAACTTTTAAATGCATATTTATCGTTAAATACAGTTTAAATTATGACAGCATTGTTCCCATAAGTGATTCGCTGCTGTCGTCCTTAAACTAGATTTAAGAAATAAATGTTGTTGTCATTACCCGGTATAAAGAATTTATATTATTTGAATAATTGTGCAAGCTAATTTATATACCCGCTAGGCAGTATATAATGTACAAAGTAACTAGTCCTTTATTTCAGTAAAAATTTGAATTATTTTAATTAGTAGACATAATAACTAATTTTTACATTGGCGCCTTGAAGTACACGCGAATGAAAGTACCTATGTTTCCAAAGCATAAAATATCGAAATATTAAGTAAATTTCTTCTTAGTCTGGCCATGAATAACGGACTAGTGGAGTTAGTAGGCTTAGAGATGAAGATTGCATACACGAATTATGTGTGCATGCGATGAGTTATAAAGTTATAAATATTTTAATAATTTATTCTGTAATAAAATGAAAAATGAACTCGATACTAGAGACATTAACTTAATTGTAAGTGTAACAACAAATAGAAATATTGATAGACTTAGCCAAAACAAAGCGTGTAAGTTTTATGTTTTTGATAATTTTGTATTTAAATATGTATAAGTATTGCCAAAATAAATAACATTTACTAAACTTAATTTTTTAATTAAAGCCATTTTGATTTTTATGTAAACAAACTATTTTTATTATTTTTACTTGAATTGCCTGTTTTACACTGAGCAATATTGCGAGTGCAACTGCAACTTTCAACTAGTTGAAGCAATCTTGAACGAGTGTAATACAGAAATTGCAAGTGCAAGTGCAAGAAGCAATCTTGCATCAACCTCTTGCACGAATTAGAACATGTTCTAATTTTTGCAAGACTTGCAAGGTCACTGTTAGTTATTTCTAGTAATTTTAAGTTTGTTAGAATGCTACCAACTTATTATAAATGTCAAAAACGATAAAGTTGGGTTAAAGATATTAAAATGATTTACTGCATTGCAAATAATTGTGCAAATACTTACAAGAATAAATTTTTATATCAATGCAATATAACATATGAAACAAATGTTAATATGGGATGGCTAGCTCAGTGGTATGAAGTCGGCCTGTGGATCCTGAGGTCCCTGGTTCGATTCCCACAGGCGATAAATTTTCATAATTTGAAAAGGCTATCCCTGTGGCTCCTCCACCACTAACATGTTTGGGGGCCGTGATTTGACGACTGGTAACCGCACTTCACGCGCAAAATATATCACTTACCGAGATCTGCTTCAGCAGAGTGCCACACCCAGTAATGGGTAGAAGGCGTGATGATATATTTATTTATTTATATTTTATACAAATGTTAATAACACAAGTGATATAAGAGGTTAAGCTGATATAATATGAAGTTAGTAACGACAAAAATTTGTAAATAAATTAATATTATATTGCACTTGCATGTTGCTCAATGTAAAGTGAAAAAAATTACTCTGCAACATTTTGGTGCAACTAGTTGAACGTAGATCTTGCAAGTTGCAATTGCAGGTTGCGCTTGCTCAGTGTAAAACAGGCATTAAAAACTGTAATACGAAGTAAATAAGTTTCTTATGTTGTTAATATGTCTCATAAGCTTGAAAATATAATTTAATTATGTTTTCTTAATTGCTCTATTAGTGCAATATTTTGTATTACCTAATTTGGTTTATCTTGCAATAAATATTAGTTCAACAAAAATTTACAGATAAATAAAACATACTCAACATTATTTATTTTGACTCACAATATCTAGATAAAATATTATTTTAAATTAGTATTTTTGAAATTCTTCTTCCAAAATAATAATAAACGGACATACAGTATTTGTATTATTTTAGCTAAAGCACAATTTTTTGTATTTTATCGAAAGCTAAAATCGAAAGCGTCTTTTTATACTGTTTTTATTCGCGGGTTGCACATAAACGTCACGTACACACATCACAAATATCCGCTGAGAATATACCCTCCGAGTCATGGACAATCGCAGATGTTTCCATAAAGGACACACTTCCATTTTACTACAAAGTAAATTAATAGAAAGAAAAAATCAAAAATAATATTACGCCACCGTAATTGTTAAAGAAAAATGTTCCAGCCAGTTTATACATTTGATGAAATATCTATTTCTGTACTTGAAATTTATGTAAACGAATAGGTATATCTATTGCTAAAAAGTAATAGCGATATAACTGAATAAACGTGATATTAAATATAAAAAAATCTTATATAAGCAAAAAATAACAAATATAAATATTGTATTTATACGTAGATATTTTGATATAGGCTGTGTAAGTATAACATTATGTACGTAAATTATTATTTACTTATAAATATATCATCATGTCTTCTACCCATTACTGAGTGTGGCACTCTGCCGAAGCAGATCTCGGTAAGTGATATATTTTGCGCGTGAAGTGCGGTTACCTGTCGTCAAATCACGGCCCCCAAAGATGTTAGTGGTGGAGGAGCCACAGGGGTAGTTTTTGAAATTATGAAAATTGTTTGTCGCCTGTGGAAATCGAACCAGGGTTCTCAGAATCCACAGGCCGACTTCATACCACTGAGCTAATCACCCCAGAAAAATTACAAATAAAATAGATAAATATATCATCCCCCCTTTTACCCATTATTGGGTAGCATTTTACCACAACAGATCTCGGTAAGTGATATATTTATGTACGTGAAGTGTGGTTACAGCCGTCGAATCTCAGCCCCAAAGATGTTAGTGAAGGATTAAAATTGTTGGTCGGTTGTGGGAATCGAACACATTCCTACTCGATACTACTGAGGCACCTATCCCAAAATTATTATTATTAATTTTATGTTTACTGACCATCAGAACCGCCATTTTCTACGCCACTGGAGTGAGGTGACTGGCAGAAGTTTATCGATGAATTACGAATGAGTATGACAAGCAAAGACGATTGTCAAACATATCCCTGAAGTGTTTATTTTTCCGTTCTCGTATTTACGAACAAATAAAGATGTTTGGATATAGTGAATTGGAATATTTTGGGTTATTTGTGTTTAAATTTTTTTGCTTCTATCGAAATGGAAATTGGGAATATGTGCTTTTAATCTGTTTTCTGGGAGCGATGAACGTCTATACAGCGATTGGTATTTTTTGAATTTTACTTTGTAGAAGACAATATTTTTATGGCCTGCATTATCATCACATATGTAAATATATAATTGCTCTTCCTCAAGCACAACCCTTGCAATAATTAGTCTACAAAATATTTTAAAAACAACCACGCGTAAAAGCATAAACATTTTGTTTGTCCACTTCTCAAGTATACTAAAGAATTGTATCCATAACCTCACATTGTTTCGTTGAATAGAAAATAAAATAATAGAGAACATTGACTAAGGGCCGGTTTTCCATCTCAGTATAAATTTCCCGATCAGCAGGATAAATGAAAATATATCGCATCAGAAAATAGCACTCAGCATAATTATTATCATTTATACTGTGATTTCGATGCGATACTTTTTTGTTAATCCCACTGATAGTTATTGGAAATTTATCCGAAGATGAAAAAACCGGTCCTTAACCATAACCACTAACACAGTAAATAAACTTCCCCTTCACGCTGTTTGAGTCTAGATGTTGAGTCACACAGACAGAAGACAGATTGAACCAAACAAATATATCGCAGAGGTCGAAAAAGTAAATACTGAGACAACGTATGTGAGCAAGATTAAGTTGCATACACCGACTCGATCTACAGGACAGAGATGAAAATAATTAAATTTTTGATTTGAGAAACACATTTTTTTTTTTAATTGTGAGCATTTTCTCTATTTATATTATATTGTCTTTGTTCTGATATTAATAGCCTAAGAGGAAAAATTGTTTGTTTATATAGTAAGCCTAGAAGAAAATAAACTAAAACTCCTCAGAGCAGAGAACGTGTAACTCGACATTACAAAAAATTACAAAATATTTATATAGTTAACTTACTCGTATTATTATTATATGTAGCCAAGTCAACTTATTCTGGTGTTTTATACTAAGTATAATAAATTTGTAATAATTCCTACCTTGACGTAGGCGGCGGTGTTGGACAACGAAGGCATAGGCGTGGTTGGACGCAAGAGTAGCGCGTAGTGGCCAGCCAGGCCGAACAACTCGCAGCGTAGCGTCACCATGCGGCGTCCAGGGAACCCGCGGATCTGCTCAGAGTACAGCACCTGCACAACAATCACAAACATCAATCAGGTCTACAATCAGAATAAATAAAAATTGGGGTTGATACTTCTTAAAATTTTACTGAAGATGGGCTAATATGTTACACCTGGCATAAATATTTGTTGGTGATCCTTTAGTATTTAGTTAAATCACAATTAAGTACGTATGAAACAAAACTAAAGAAAAAATAATTCTTCTTCTCGATTTTAAGTTTATTTCTTTTTAAATAAGAAAAAATAGGAAAAAACTAATTTTCCATCACTTGTCTCATAATTCCACAAAGGTTTTACAGCACGGTAGATGGCACCACGAGTTGCTCCTTAGCTCTCATGTCATGTTACCGGCGAAGATAGGTTTACATCAGTCAGTTCAGCTAAGTCGGTATCACAATCCACTATTCCCTAGTTGGTCTAGTTGGATAAATGATCGCACCATACTGATGAGTCTGTAAGGACGAAACGCGTCTATGGTTAAAGCTGAACTAACCAGCCGTTTGTTGATGATCTGATAGTTGATGCAAACGTGCTGTAAAACCTTTGTGGAATTATGAGACAAGTGATGGAAAATTAGTTTTTTCCTATTTTTTCTTATTTATTAAGACTCAATTCCACATCGCAATAGACATTTTGTCTTTTGTTTTATTTCTTTCTTTTATCAGATCACAATGAGCAATCTTAATTTATTAGTATTTAAATAATACAGCCGATAATCGCGGTGTTTAACCAGGTAGGTATCAATAACTAATTGTTATCGACCTGTCCAACCTCTGTCTCGCCTGTCTACATTATCCTTTGAAGTTTGAAACGGAAACACGAAACAATTTACATTAACGAAACGGAATAGGAAATATGAGAACAAGGTATAGAGTTTGTGTTAGTAAAGTTGCGGTCGGCCTATTATAAATTTGTGATGAACGATGGTTTAGGATAGTTCCAGAATTTACTTAGAATAATATCAGATTTTGATGGATTACAACTAACATATTTAGATATTATCCCCCGGAATTATTACATCTATAATTAATTCTACTAGTAGAAACTATCTCTTTGGCAACTGAAGTTATATGCAAAGAAATTACTTTAAGAATTGAGGTGACAGCGCGAAATGTAAGAACGTAGGAAAAATCTTGAGGTTCTTTTTGTGTTGTTCACTTTATTTATACATGTCATTTATTGTCCGCAACTGTATGGAAATATTTCAACGCGATGCAAAAAGGCGGAGACAGTTCATATGTCATTTACAATAAAAAAACATTATGTTCGAAAAGTTACAGTGAGAAATTCTGTGCTTTTTGAGGTTCTGTTTGTAGCAGTAAGACAAATTTTGCGATATATTTTTCTTGTCAAAAAAGGAAGAAACTTTAAATGTGTTTCTATTCACAGTGTTGGAATCAAAATATGCACGTGTGCAGGTTGTTCAAAGTATAAAACAAATCAGCAATGTACCAGGTAATATTAATTAATTATCATTAATTAATTAATTCAAGACTTGATTCTTCACCTCTTCAATTATCTAATTTGATATAAAAGTGCTGTTTTTTTGCATATTTCATTATATTTTATTAAAACTACGGAATTTTAATGAAATATAGATAATTGTCAAACCAGGGGTACTAAAACTATTTATTTACGGAAAACCATTTTTAATTTAGTGAAATTTAAAAAAGTTATATTTTTCTAGATTAGTACTTTATTATAATATATACCCTTCAATATTTTTTCCAAGGTATAGAAACTTCCTGTACAATATCATCTACTAAAAATTGTGCAATTATAAATAACAATATCATTATTATAATTTTTTTCTTTTTCAGAAACATTGACTGGAAAAAAGGAAATACATTTAAAAAAAAATTGTAGTACGTAAAATATAAGTAAGATGTATAACAGAAACAAGAAAAACAAAACAAAAATAGGTGTTCAGAAAGATTTTAATTAAATGAAAAATTAAAAATAAATTTAAAAAATGTACCTTTAGTGAAAAATGCGGAAAATATAGCACATAGCAAAAAATACTAGTCTGTTGAAATATTTAATAATTACGGTAATAACTGCTAAAAAAATTGCACCACTTCTGCACAAAAAAAAAATAAAAACAAAAGAGATATATTCTACATTTGAAACTTACGAAACTTAAAGTTTATAAATAAATTAAAATGTTTCTCATTTATAAAATAATTTGTAATATGTATGTAAATATAATTAAATCCCCTTAATAATGATTGAAATATAAATGAGAAAGTTTGCATTTGTAACAAACCTGCGGCGAGTGCGTCTGATTGTGATGATCGCACATGAGCAAAGAATGTCCGCAGTAGTGCAGCTCCAGCCAGAACTCGGGGATAGCAGCTGGTGCAGCGTCCGCTACCGGTGGACACATCACCTCGGGGAACTCCAGAATTGCCGTTACCGGTAACTCGGGATATGTTGGTACGTGCTCAGGAGTCAGTGACAGTCTGTAACAAACAAATATGCCTATATGTTGTACAGCAAAATTCTGTTATAAATAAAAGGTTTTCGCTCTAAAAAATAGGGTTAATGATGTCAAATTGAATTCAAAAAGTACTCGTAGTTTTGCTATAACAATGTAAAATATGGTCTAATAATATGAGTACTGTTTAGAGTAAATTTCTTTATGCCAATGGCACACTGGTCGAGGAGCATGAATGAACGTCGAGGAACTCATCGATGAAACAACAGAACGCACCCGTCATCGATGAAAAATAGAGGCGCCTCTATTTCCATCGAGGAGTTCCTCGATGAAACGATTGTGTCTCATTTCACACGTATTATTGTGTCTCATTTCATGTTAGCGTGGGCTGTCATTTTGGTTTTGCTTTGTGCTATTTTTTCTTGTTTGTTTATTTTATCAGTCAGGGTGCGTTCTGTTGTTTCATCGGTGAGTTCCTCGACGCTCATTCATGCTCCTCGACCAGTGTGCCATTGGCATTAGGTATATTGGATTCAAATTTGAACAGATTTTTTTGTTTGTAGTCATTACAAAAACAAACTCTCCTTGAAATATGTAATTATTAGCATTATAAGTAAAGAAAAATGTAGCCCAAGTTGCAAAGTATGTTTTTGAAAATTTATTTCAGTGCTTATGAATTTTTTTACCACTTATTTGCTAGCCCTGTTATAAATTAATATCAAGTAGTATAGTTTTGAAAGTTTGGGAAAACTAGTAAATAATTAATTTAATAAAAGTTAATTAAAAAATCTACATAATATTTAAAAGTTTTTATTTTAGTTTCTTAGTTTAGTGGTTTTCAATGTTCAAAGTTCTACGAGTATATTGCTAAAGTATGTTTAATCTTTTAAAAGCTTTTTTTTCTCAAATGAAATTAGCGTAGAATTTAGGAATATACTTAGCTAAAGACAAACTGTATAAAGTATATTTTTTGTTTGCATAGGAATTCAATTGTATATATAACAAACAGGAAGACAATTTGATTAGAAAAAGATAGAAAACGGGTTCAACCTGCCAGCCCATTAAAATGGGGCAGTAGGATCAGTTCAGGAACTGTTCTGGGTTACTTAAACCGTGCCAAGTAACCTACAAAAGTAGGTAACCTACCGAGTTACTTTAAAAATTACAAATAAATACGGCCTTAATGGAACACCCTATAAATATTTACCGATTTCGATAGTAAATTAAATTCCCCTCATAAAAATATAGTATAATAAAGTGCTTAAAATTATAAATTAAATGATTACTTAAAAGTTATGTTAAGTGATTTTGAAGCAACAATTTTAGAACCGAGTACTATAAATAAAACAAAGACTAATCAATTTACTGACTGAATAAAATTTAACAGTGTTCCATTAAAAAAATAATGAAATAAGAACCTCACCTTGGTAACGGCCACCGCACATCCAACCCTTTCTCCACTTTATCCTCCTCCTCCTCCTCTTCTTCCTGACTTCTATTCCCCTCCATCCTCACCAACTCAACATAGTATTCCCCTCCCTTACTAAACAACCCACAAGGTAGACGCAGCACCGTGGTCCCCGTAGCATTCCCATGACTTGTAGTGTTTCCCAGAGTACGAGCGTCGGGTCTCGCAGGCGCCGCATATAGCTGGTGCGTCGCGGTGCCGTCGAGACGCGACAAGCGGATCTGCAGCATGGAGCTGTCAGTGGGCCACGTGCCGTGCACCTGGACGTGGAGATCTCCGGAAAGTGCTGTGTGGGAAGGAGGAATGGACATATGGAGGAGTTTGGAGAGAGGGAGTGGTGGACCCGTGGTGGTGAATTCGCCTGAAAGAGACAGAATAGTGTTAGAAGTTTATTACATTTATACAAGAATATTTATAAGATGTCTGGTCTAAAATGAACCAGCAATTATCTTGCTAATTTATTAATATATAAAATATATCATCGGGCCTTTTATCCATTACTGGATTAGCACTCTGTCGAAGCAGATCTCGTTTTGTGGATTTACACTTTAATATAAATAATACATCTGCTTGTTTCCAAGTATTTAATAACAACATTGAAATTTGAAATGGAACATTTTATCTTTTGAATGATGAAATTATTATTAAATAAGAATGCGCTCATAATGACGAAAATTGGTACTACGATAAAAGTATAGTTTGCTACCAACCTAATAAATAAGTATTTAAAAAATAAATGAACGATAATCGAAGTAATGTTTACAATAAAGACGGTAAGAAAACTAAAATTAACTAATATTCTACTAAGAAAAGCCTACACTATTAAAAGAACCTATGAACTATATATTAAATTTAGAGTTAAGTAAAGTTAAAAAGATAAATAAAACTAATACAGAGCTATATTTTATACAAATTAATAAATAGAAGAATCACTACTAGCAAACAAAATTAAAGAAAAACAAAGAAATGCAAGAGACAGTAATAGTAATCTATGGTGACTAATTGAAAGTGTACCATTATCTTAAGTCTCTTATTAGTTGAAAATTCCAATAGAATTCTATAATAAAATTCAGGCAATTATTTTCAAATCGCCAAATTAGCAGTATATTTTAAATAATTTTGCAGTAGAAATGTAGTTAAAATTATTTACAACGGATAGCATAAACTTTTCATAGTAGTAGAAAAAAAAATTATCGAAAATTTCTGTAGAAATGATTCAAATTTTAATTACTTTTTTAATATGTTTCTATATAGTTTAAAACACGAGAAATCGAATGCCGTTGAGCGCATCTTCATATCTTTTTTAGTTTTCAAGATACAGCGATTTTTGATGACTTTAAAATCACAATTTTAAGACGCCATATCTCGAAAACTAAAAGAGATATCGAAATGCGGTTTGAACCAGGGTATTTCTCGTGCTTTATTTAATACAATAGCAAATTTTGAATATTTTGGAAATTTTTCAATTTTAGTACAAATTTTCCCTTAGCGATATTTCAAAAAGTTGACGAGATAATAAAAATCTATAACCACCAGTGAATTCCTCATGTGAAAATACGTAGGTATGCAAATTTTCACGAAAAAACTCGCACGCATACATTTTTTATTACAGAAAAACAAAAATCAGCTAAAAATTCAATATTTTGAAGGGGTAACCCTTAAGATTTTTACGATTTTTGGTCATTTTTCGTTTTTCTGTAATAAAAACTCTATCCGTGGGAATTTTTTCGTGAAAATTTACATACCCATGTATTTTCACGCGAGGAATTCACTGTTGTTTACAGATTTTTATTATCTTATCAATTTTTTGAAATATCGCCTAGGGAAAATTTAGACAAAAATCGAAATATTTAAAAAATTTTCAAAATTTGCTATTATATTAAGTAAATAGCGAGAAATATACTGGTTCAAACCTAATTTCGATATCTCTTTTAGTTTTCCAGATATAGCGTCTCAAAGTTGCGATTTGAAAAATATCAAAAATCGCTGTAACTCAAAATTTTTTTTTAAAATCATAAATTTGAGGAGCAGTATTTCAACAATGCAGTTTAAACTAGTGTATTCCTCTTGTAAAAATATATGAGCATAAGTCAAATTTCACAAAAAAAAATCGTACGGATACATTTTTATTACATAAAAACGAATATTGGCTAAAAACTAAAAATTTCGAAGCCACTCCGACTTCAAATACAGCCTCCTTTCTTAATAGTAAAAGAGCTCTATTTCAGAAATGCATACTTGTATATGTTTATCTTTACTATATTGTAGTATATTTCGGATTAATAATTACGAAATTAAAAAAAATTCTGGCTGTGGCGCTCTAATAATAATCAATCTCAGTAACTTATTGTAACCTGTGAACTAATCACAACCCCAAAACTATTAGTGGTGGAAAAAATCACAAGAATAATTTAGATAAAGTGAATCAATTGTCACGCGGTAAAAATCGAATTCGAATTCTCAATTTCACAGTCCAATTCGTACTCATGAAACTATTTTACAATTAGTAAGTCATTACTATCCAGTCTTTCAACCTTCTGGTGAAAACATTAATAATTCTCTCATGAAGCCAGCATTAATTAATTTAATTGTTTGCAAATATTCAATACAGAAATTCATTATCACTCATGCGCTAAACATGATCTCATATTCAGTTGTGCAACAGAAGAGATCGGAATCAGTCATTGGTCCGCATTCATCCAACGGTTTTAAATGGATCAGCGTGGATCACTTCAACATATTTAGTTCATATTATAATATATGAATACTCGTACATGTGCATTTTGTGTTATTATGTCATAGACATATTTAACACACACTAAACAATTAACTAAATATTTGTATGTTCATACATTTAAACTAGACAACTAGACAATGCAAATAATGCAAAATAGAGATTATAAAGCTTTGATTATATACTAATCGTATTTGTAGTGAATAGTAGTGAATATAATAATGTAATTTCAATTAGATACATGTTAATTTATACGTATATAAAGTATAAATTACATGTAAATGTATACTAATGCTTCAGACAAATTAGAGTACCAAGATAATTATGAATTTCGAATTACAATTTTGGTTTTAAGATTTAATTTAGCGATTATTTTAGTTATATACAGTCCGGCAATACAATATATATAAATATATCATCACGACTTTTACCAATTACTGGATGTGGCACTCTGCCGAAGCAGATATCGGTAAATGATATATTTTGCGCGTGAAGTGCGGTTACCAGTCGTCAAATCACAGCCCCCAAAGATGTTAGTGGAGGAGGAGCCACAGGGGTAGTTTTTGAAATTATGAACATTGCTCGGTGAGTCCGGAACCCTATACTGTAATTGAAATTAAATTCTTGTTGTACAGAGGAGCACAAATAAATAAATATGTCACCGGAAAACTGTGAAATTTAGGAAAAATGTTAAATGCATTATTAAATATGCATATCTTGACAAAAAAAAAAAAAGGTTTCGGTATATAGAGTGTGCATTCTATGATCTTAAAGTTGGTTCATTTAAAATGTGAGTGAAGCGAGCCATATCAAGAACACGTTCAATATTTAAAAAAAATACTGCAAATATGAGAATAGGCCAAAGAGACACTACAGTCTGCAAACCAATAAAGGAAATAATAGTAATTATGTATTTCGTTTATTTGAGACACCATGTTGTTTTAGAGTGTAATATTAAAATATGTATGGATTAAAAGAATGCAAATTACATAAAGAATTATAAAATTTATATATTTTTTTCTACATTTTTCTAAAATTTTATATTTCTGTTGGTGTTTTTAATTCAATATTACTTTATACAGGCTGTTAAAAAAGTTCCGGGACGGTGAAATATCTCGAGAAAAACACATCGAATCAAGAAACCAAAAAACACGTGTTTCCTATTTTGCAAAAACCTATCTAAGCACACCAAACACAAACCCCAACCCCCACCCCCAGGGGGTGGGGCGGGGGGCAACGTTGAAACCTTAAATGGGAACCCCCATTTTTTATTACAGATTCGTATTCTGCGAAAAAAAATAAGTTAATTTTATCTGAAACTTTTTTTCCAATTCGGAATAGATGGCGCTCTAAACGCAAAAATAAGTTTTGACATGATTCTGAAAGAAAAGTAAAAAACGGTCTAATATCACAAGAAATAAACATTGAATCAAATAAAAAAATCAACATAATCACAAGTAGCCACAAGCCTTTTTTTTACAAAATATGAAACACGTGTTTTTTGGTTTCTTGATTCGATGTGTTTTTCTCGAGATATTTCACCGTCCCGGAACTTTTTTAACAGCCTGTATATTATTAAAAAGCAAAAGAGGAATTTATATTATTAACACTTTTTTATTTGTTTTAAAATTAAATAAAAAAGAAGAGATATGACCAAAGTACCTTCAAAAAATATTTGTCAAGCTAATTTACTGAATGTTCGAAGAAGTTAACTTTCCGGGAGAAGAAAATACCCTCGATAAAAGCACGCAATCTAAAAACTGGTCATCTCGTCTCAGAGTCATTCAATATTTGACAAAGTTTCAAATATCACGTGCTAAAAGGCACAGTCAAACGGTTGAAAAAATGCTCCATTAGCGTGTAAATAAAAACAAACGTTGAACGATCTTTTGTCGCTGGTAACTCGACCGCCATCCCGATATAAAATGATAAGAACGAGCATCTGCGTTTTATTTACTTCATTATCACACTTGATCGACTTCGAAAGAGACCCAAACATCTTAGTAAACTCGAACTCAACTGAAACCGAAGTTGTCTTCGTGAAAGCGTAAATTGAATAACACTTGAAAGAAGAAGTTATTCTTGATTCCTGATTCCGGGATAGCTAATAGTAAAGTTTTAGTTTCTTGTATATTTTAGACAATTTCTACTTAAGTTTCAAAATTAAATTAAATTTAGACACGAATTATGAATTAAATTTTATGTTTTAATATGAATTTACAATAGAAACTTTTACAACTTTCTTCTGTAAATATCACTCCAAACAGTAACTAAAGATTGTTGATAAACTCAAAACTTTATTTAGATAAAACTATTTTTACATAACAAATTTATAAAAGATTTATGAATGACAAAAAAATGTTCATAATCACTTAGAATTAATCCCTGGAAAATAAAAGTATTATATTAATGCCACTTTTTTTTCTTTTAAATACAATTATTTTTATTAGAGATGAGTAATTACCATCCCCAAATACTGAAAGTATTCAATATTCTAGATCTTTAAATATAATGAAGTATTTTAATTTACTGTATATAAATTAGCTCTAAAATTGGCAAATAAAAATTAACCTACAAGCACTCACTGACACTGACAGCCAGTGATGCCAGTACTAACATTACAAAAGTCCCTAGCTTTTATCGAACAACGTTGGCTAAACAAATTGTTTCCGAACAATTTTGAGATATGTAATATTGTTTATGTTGGACGGAGGTACGAAAAAATATTTTCATTTAACATTTTCTAGATTTGTTAGGTAACCTAGAAGTTAGAATAACGTTAATAAAACTACATTCACCACTGGTTTCTAAACTCGAGCCTAGAGAGGCGAAGTTGCGCAGATTACGCGAACCATTACTTCTGCCATCTGCACACCAACTTTCCTCACCACTTCATAATTTTTATGCCATTGCGAACTTTTCTTTCTCAGCTCTGATTCCAGTAACTTCCATCCTTTTTATTCTTCCTAAGCTTTATATCTTTCATTTCACTCTCTATGGAGCGATCAGCTGTGAAGCGATGCCAGCGGCGCATGAGGCGAGCTACAGAACTACACACTTTCCTACCCGTTATATCTACTCGGTAATATCGCAAACTGTAAAACTACTGGTGCGGAATCGTGGTCAGGGTGATTTTATTGGAATTGTCAGAAAGATCTCTTATTGTAAACGGGTTGAATGTAATTTCTAATTTGGTAAATGGAATACTGAATTGCAGTAGTTTTATTACTTTGCAACTTGTAAATATGAATTTGGCTACCGTAGCACGAACTAAAGATGTAGCAGGTTTTAAAAGAAAACTCATTCATATAAAACGCGGAAACAGACAAATTTATTTTCTTTAATGTTTGTTGTAATTATAAATCTTGAACGTGTACCACCTGACTGCATTTTCAATAAATTTTGCATTAGTAGATAATTTTATATAAAACAATTTCATAATTATTTTCTAAACGAGCTACCAGAGAATCCTGGTTCAATAATTTTTGGTAATTATTTACATTTTAGAGCCCTGAAATAAAACATCTAAAAATTATAACCAACCAAAATAAATATATTATACATTTAACAATAGAATAATTAATAAACTGTTTGTACAAAAATCTGCTGTTATGTTTTATAAATTATAAATACCGCCGAAAATTATGTTCAAAATATTGAATATATTTCACATTTCAAAATAAGTTTGTGCATATATAATTAAAACTATCAACTAACTGTGACTGGTTATATTAAATTATGTAATACTAGAATGGTAAGTAACTAACAAATATGTTTCTCTTCTTAAATTAGGCAAATGTTTTTTCTACGATCTTACTGGAAAGCCAACATAATCATCTTTTTAAAAATGAGTGCAACACTCATGCTAGGTTGCATGAAAGTTTTATCGGTTCATTAGCAACTAACGGTTCAATTTCAGAAAATCGCTATTGGTACTGTTAGTAGATAAACAATTCTTTATCTAAAGAGCTCTTTATTTTTTTCTTGCAACCCAGCATCAGTATGGCATGAATTTTAAACGTACTGGGAGCAGCAAGATATCGTTCATGATATTGTTTCCAAAACAACCATTGCGGAACAATCTTTTTCTACACGTTTTCACATTATAATAGCTGTATTCCATTTGCCATTTGGCTCACTTAAATCAGATCAGATAAATTGGACAACATATTAGACAATATATTATTCTCATGATTTTGTAAATAAATAAATAAATATATCATCACGCCTTTTACCCATTACTGCGTGTGGCACTCTGCCGAAGCAGATCTCGGTAAGTGATATATTTATGCGCGTGAAGTGCGGTTACCAGCCGTCAAATCACGGCCTCCAAAGATGTTAGTGGTGGAAAATGTTTTGTCGGCTGTGGGGATCCACAGGCCGACTCGGATACCACTGCACCATTACCCCATGATTTTGTAAAATAATTAATTACAATAATGAATTTATTTATTTCTATACACATTTCACAAACGTAATAGAGAAGGCGGAAGTTCAGTTTACAAGATGTGCAAGTAAAGAAACTTTAGATTATTGTGAGCAAATGACGATTCTGAAAGCATCTGTGCACATCTGCAGCTTGCTGAACGTGAAAGGAAGTGCGTGGTCGTCCTTTATAGAGAGTTTTGAACCAGCTTTGAAATGTCCATTGAAGACGGTAAGCATACAAATTTCAGTATTAAATATTCAAGTTTCGGAGAAAATTACAAGAGTTACCAAGGTGAAGATAAATAAAAGTTTATCCACTTGCAAACAGTTATCCTTCCGTTTACTCGAAGGCAAAAGTTAAGTTTCTATACAGTTTTTATACATGTGATAATTTACTTATACAAAATTTTCATAAAAATAAAATAAATATGTCATCACGCATTTTACCCACTACTGGGTATGGCACTCTGCCGAAGCAGATCTCGGTAAGTGATATATTTATGCGCGTGAAGTGCGGTTATCAGCCGTCAAATCACGGCCTCCAAAGATGTTAGTGGTGGGGGAGCCACAGGGGTACTTTTAAATTGGTGAAAATGTTTTGTCGGCTGTGGGGATCGAACCAGGGTTCTTTGGATCCTCAGGCCGACTTGATACCACTGAGCCATTACCCCATTATTACATTGAAAAAACTACTCCTATGGCTTCCCCCTCGTTGGGGGCCGTAACTGCTCCGACAGTGTCACACCCAGTAATGGGTAGCAGGCTTGATGATATATTTATTTATATTATATTAGAAGAAATGCAACATTCGACATGGAGAAATTGGATTTTTTTTTTATTGGTGATTATTACTGGAAAGTTAAATTAATAGTTTATAAACGAAATACTATATTAATGATTAAATACGCTGATTTTCAAATGAAGACAAGAAACTAATTTGAATTTAACTTACTCATACTTAACTATTGTCATTTACATGTTGTGTAAAAATATAAGTTGATTATATTACGTCCTTCAAGAACACAATATATTAATTTAATTTCTTTCACAATGTCCTTCTTCTTTCATAAACAAGAATTATCCAGTACTCTGCGAAGGCTCAATAACCATTCTCCCAGCAATATAGTCTTTCTTGGGTCAGTTTCTTGGTGCTTCTGTCAGTTATCCTCACTTCGGAGTCCTCGCTGACATTCCATGTCATCGTGAAAGGAGTACAGCAGTGTCTGAGGTACTTTACCGGCCTATTACCACGGAACATGTTGGAGAAACGTAGGCGAAAGCAGAAGAAAATGTCGGGTTTTAACCATTTGCGTGTGACCGCGATATTCCGGGAACAGTTGGAAAGACAGGGTTATTTTAGTGATATTGAGAGAAGGGTGGAAATGACGATTTGTTGAAATAAGGAGTTGTTCATAAATTAAGGGTTGAATTTGACACAGTTTTTTTATTAGTTTTATAAAATAAAAATAAAATAAATATATCATCACGCCTTCTACCCGTTACTGGGTGTGGCACTCTGTCGAAGCAGATCTCGGTAAGTGATATATTTTGCGCGTGAAGTGCGGTTACGTCGTCAAATCACGGCCCCCAAAGATGTTAGTGGTGGAGGAGCCACCGAGGTAACTTTTGAAATTATGAAAATTGTTTGTCGCCTGTGGGAATCGAACCAGGGTTCTCAGGATCCGCAGGCCGACTTCATACCACTAAGCTAGCAACCCCATAAAGTTTTACTTTGTATTAAAATATTTTAGATATTTCAGCCGGCAGTATTCAGACTTGCGACTCTTTCTACAAACATTAAATTATATTTTTGTTTTGGCATTATATTTAAAGTGTGGTAACAGAGGTAATTTAATTGTGGCGAAAATTTAAACAAATATATCATCACGCCTTTTGCTTTTGAGTGTAGCACTCTGTCGTATCAAATCTCGGTAAGTGGATACATTTGGAGCATAAAGTTCAGTTACCAACTATCAAATGACGGCCTCCAAAGATTTAGTAGAGGATGAGCCACAGGGGTAATTTTAATGTGACGTAAAGTTTATTGTCTGCGGGATTTCAACTCAGGTTCTCATATCCACAGGCCGCCGAGTTTTCGCAGAGCTATCTACCCCATAAACAAAATACAGGATAAAATTATTTCAGTATTTTCGCGGGTTTATTTATTAATAAGGGATGTAATTTCATTTATTTATATTTGATATTTTGTTTACAATCCCATTTCATAATTAAATATTAATGTTAATTTATAATTAAAATAACATTAATATATAAATACATTTTCATAACGATTTGGTCGTATTTTCACTTGCTTTTGTTAACAGCTTGAACCGGTAATGCATGATAATCTTTAACCTACATTAGCTTACACAAATCTGTATAATCTTACTAAATCTCAAGTCTTTACTAAATAATATATTATAGTAACATTACACAAAGGTTTGCTTTGTTAATATTATGGAAATAGTCATAATATTATATTCCTTCCTTTAAACATAACAATATCGTAAACTTAGTTCCTATAATGATATATCACTAATTAAAACGACAAATGAACGTGTACCTACCTGAAAAATACGCGTTAATGATTTTACAGTTAACACCATTTTTAATATCATCTATATTTCCATTTAAATAGATTCACAAAATATAAATATATCATCACGCCTTCTACCCATTACTTGGCGTGACACTCTGCCGTAGCAAATCTCAGTAAGTAATATAGGAATAGTTTTAATGTAGTGAAAATTGTTTGTCGGCTGTGAGAATAGCGCCAGGTTCTCAAATTCAAAGACCAACTCAACACCACTATGCCAGCTACCACAGAATCACAAAGCCGTTTTAATTTGTTACTAACTAACTCTTATTAAAACATTTTATTTAATGTTGATCTGGTAGAATGATTAAAAAAAGATTCTCGGTATGTAGATCCAAAAATGAAACAAAAGAGACAAAGTGTCAATGATTCTTTTATTCAAATGTTCCGGAGAACTATATCCTCATCCCCTGCTGAGGATGCCGCCATCTTTTTTTGTCTTATTAAAATATTAGAAAAAATGTGACTATGAAAACTGATAACTTGTTCAATGAATACGAAACTAGTTTTATATAAAAAATAAATCATGTTTTTAGTAATACTGGTATCATAATTCAATAAATATTTATTACCAAATAATTATTGTTTGAACGTAAATATCCCGAATAAACCTAAATCAATAAACATCAAAACTCCAATTAATTATACGATGAGTAACCAATGAAAAATCCATGTATATTAATATTAATAAAAAGGTTAATAAAAAATCAGCTCACTTTAAAATTAATTGGAATCCAATCAGCGTTCCAGTTCGCTGATCGGCGCAAATTCGTGCGCCAATATGCGTTTCATTTCTTCTCGTCGTTGGGCGCTGAAAAACTCGGTTTATTGTCTTTCCAAATTAATCACATAGCGCAAAATTTATCATCTCGTATTAATCACCGAACTTTGGCGCTTGTTTTTTAATTAAAAAATGCAAACAAATGACGAGTAATCCTGGCAGTAAGAGGTGACTCCACTCTGTTGTTTTGTCTGTGATTACGTAAATGGTGTGAAGTAGAAAGAGAAAAAAAGTGATTTAGTTTTATGTTGTTTGAAGCTCACTTTATAATTGCTACACTTGGAAATGGAACTTTGCTCGTTTCATTTGACGGATTGAAATTTTATAATTATTGAACTTTTATTAACTTCCAAATCAGAAATATTATGTTAATTTATAGTGATTTAATGAGAAAATTAAGCACGTTAAAATGTTCGATCTATGAAATTCAAGAATATTTAATATTTAAATTAAATATGTGATTAAATTTTCAGTAATAATATAACAAGGGAGTGAGAATAAATTGAAAATAATTTGACAGATCTTTCGAAACCTTGTTGCCAGGCAATATCACGAACGCCCGTAGGGCTTGAGTGCCTATTGCCAAATGGCAACAAGTTTGAGAAAGATACTGGAGAAATTTATTGAACTCTCGAGTTATATTTAATTAGATTATTTTTTGACTTAGCTGTTGAGGTCGATTCATCCAACTTAAAAGATTTTGAACTGGGTTCATATCGATTGATTATACATAATAATGTATTCTTGGAAGTTGTTTCCAAAATTTGTTGGTGTATTTCTGTATCTAAAATACAACTAAATCGATTTTTTTAACACATTTTACTTGACGCGTTGACAGTTTTAAATAATTATTTGACATCTATCTATAATTTGCCAGAAACAAAAAAGCATCTACAGAGATAATTCCCGGGAATAATTACAAGAGCTTTATACTCAGTATAATAATGACAGGATTGGTTAAAACGCAGACACAATGAAGCATTTAATTGGTTTTGAGAAACGTCAAAAAATAATCACTAAAATTAAATTAAACAGCATTGAAATGTCAAATTCTCGATTGGAGACTGCTTCTATAGAAGAAATTTTTGTTAAAATTGTAGAGAACGTTCTAAAAAGTACAAAAAATTTAAATATTATGCTAGTTAAATTTCTCATGCAAAATATATCTGGTAATATCTTAATTGTTAGATATTATATTGACATGAATTAGAATTCATGTCAAAATACTATCGGCAATTATCATAATGTCAAATAAAATTATCATTTTCCACTTGCCAGGAATACGACTTTAATTTCCTTCTCTAGCGAAGTAATTTTTTTTTATCATTCGATAACAAATAATGATCAAGTTGCAGAAAAGGGATGATAATCTTCATATTTCAATTCACCTTTCATCAAAGCACTCTTGACCCACTCCTTTACAAAACATTTGCCAACAATGACAACACAGACATCAAACGATCGCTGGACACTTTCGTGTGCGGTGCAGAGGAGGCTGTGGCACGCGCGGAACGCTTTTCAGCTGGATCGTTGAACAAGAAAACTATTTTCCATGTTACGATTCCGGGAAAACGTTTACCGAGAGTTGGCGATGGAAATAGTGGCTATTCACTTGTATGCAAGTTGTAGGAAACAAAATAATTCCTTTGCAAGTGTTAAATATAGTAGTTACCAGGTTAGCTTTGTTGTATTCTAGAAAAAGTTGTGTTTACAATAAATAACTAATAAGTAGTGGAATATCTTACTTAGAAGTTCAATTCTTCGAATAAATAAACAAAAACATATTTTTTTCTACAGTCGTGTTAAAAAGTCAACATTAGCAACACTCATGCTGGGTTGCATGAAAGTTTTATCGGTTCATTAGCAACTAACGATTCAATAAATTTCAGAAAATCGCTATTGATACTGTTGCTAGATAAACAATTCTTTAACTAAAGAGCTCTTTATTTTTTTCTTGCAACCCAGCATCAGTGCGGCAAAAAATTGTTTATGATGTTTCCAAGACAACTATTTTATTTGAAATATGACAGGTTTCAACAACAAAAGTTTAATTTTAAACTTGGGTTAAAAAAATAAAAGCAAATTAAAATTAGATGTCAAATGGATTAATTGACATTGCTGCCAAACATTCGATTTGCTTTTATATATTAGAACCAAATTCTAAATTTAATTTTTGTTAGTGAAATCGGCAATTAATCTGAAATATAACAGTAAATGACAAATGTTAAATATCGACTTTAAGAATTAAAGACGACCGTTGAAAAAAATAGTAGGTATGTCACATCCATTTTCTAAAACATATTGTCACAAATCGTACGCCATATAAAACAAGTAATATTTAATAATTTTATAGAAAGAATTTCTTGTAACGATTAAAACTTGAAGAACAAAAACGCGTCTATGGAAGTTAGTCAATTGCTGACCATTTCAGACATTTCCGCCTCATTTTCTCGCATCTCGCCAAATTTTTTCATTGTTTCTCTTCTGCTTGGCAGCATCGCTATATCGAAGTTTCCGATTCGCGTTTGTTACGCACTGTATCATGGCCTGCTTGTTTCAGTAATTGGGACTCCTAACCTGAACTTGGGATTACGATGACATTGGGGTAGAAAAAAAATGGCGATAAACTTGGTGAAAATGGATGGAACAATGTCCGTAAAAGAACAGGAACCCTTATCAACAGAGATTGTAAGAAAGAATTAAAAAGTTTGCGCTGTATCTTAAATTGCAATTGTTTTCATTCCTTGTTTTAGTTTTGTTTTTCTTTTATTTGTTTCTAAATGAGAGGTGAGAAAACGTGCACTTTATTTTTTCTTTATCTGAACTGGGGGTATTCATGCATACAAGAGCTGCTAGAACATGAGTCAGGATTTTTTATCAGAAGCGGATTTTTATACTAAAACCTCTAAAATTGTATGTTCAAAGGATTAAATAAAACTGTATTTAAATATATTATAATTAATATTTATTTAAATATAAATTACCTAATTCAAATTATGGGGTGGCTAGCTCAGTGGTATGAAGTCGGCCTGTGGATCCTGAGAACCCAGGTTCGATTCCCACAGGCGACAAACAATTTTTATAATTTCAAAAACTAACCCTGTGGTTCTTCCACCACTAACATCTTTGGGGGCCGTAATTCGACGACTGGTAACCGCACTTCACGCGGAAAAATATATCACTTACCAAGATCTGCTTCGGCAGAGTGCCACACCCAGTAATGGGTAGAAGGCGTGATGATATATTTATATTTATTTATTTTAAATTATGGTTACCTATGTTATACAAATAAATAGTAAAGTGTTTGATTTTTATGATAAGATATATGAAATATATTTCAAACAATACGTTATAAAAGCAATATTAATTAAAACAAGTAACACAAGAAAAAGCAAATTCACATTATACAATTATTTTTTTCTGGAGCAAGAAAGTAAACCAAACAATACATAATCATTATGTAGCTAAAATAAATTTGTATATCTACATTCCAATATACAGGCTGTTAAAAAAGTTCCGGGACGGTGAAATATCTCGAAAAAAACACATCGAATCAAGAAACCAAAAAACACGTGTTTCATATTTTGCAAAAAAAAGGCTTGTGGCTACTTGTGATTATGTTGATTTTTTTATTTGATTCAATGTTTATTTCTTGTGATATTAGACCGTTTTTTACTTTTCTTTCAGAATCATGTCAAAACTTATTTTTGCGTTTAGAGCGCCATCTATTCCGAATTGGAAAAAAAGTTTCAGATAAAATTAACTTATTTTTTTTCGCAGAATACGAATCTGTAATAAAAAATGGGGGTTCCCATTTAAGGTTTCAACGTTGCCCCCCGCCCCACCCCCTGGGGGTGGGGGTTGGGGTTTGTGTTTGGTGTGCTTAGATAGGTTTTTGCAAAATATGAAACACGTGTTTTTTTGTTTCTGGATTCGATGTGTTTTTCTCGAGATATTTCACCGTCCCGGAACTTTTTTAACAGCCTGTATATTTAGTATAGATTTACTACCATTGGACGCCGGAAGACATGAACTTAAACTAATTACTCTGAATTATAATTATTCATGATTAAAACTATTACTAAATTAAAACGATTATTAATTTTTAACTTCTTCAACAAGAATATTAATTAGGCTTTAACTACTTCCCTTAAAATATGAAAATGATTTTAAACGTTTTTTTTTAATAGTGCCTATAAAATATAAATATTATCCATCAAATTTAAGTAATATATAGTAGATGAGTTACACATCTTAATTTCATAAGTATTATTTCAGTTATTTGCAGGAAATTTAAATAAAAACACTTTGAAAAATAGTTCTCCTAGTGAATAATTATAAATTTTACAATTTCTATTACTATTACCATAAGTCCATAGTAGTTATATCTCGTTAACACAAGTTATTATCTTCATACCACAATCAATTGTTGAATTGTTCCTGTTCTAGGCACAATTTAACAGCAATAGATGACTACGATTTCACTATGGCTTCAACTACGACCTGTTCTCATTAATGCAGATACATGTAACAATGTGAATATTAAAATTACAACGTGTCTGTATATGACGTCACATCCGTTGATCCCAAAGCTCATCACGAAGTTTAAGACGTTCCCCTGGGAAGAGACAGAATGAGAGGATTCGAGACCGGGACAAGGACTTTCATAGAAGTCAGCACTATGGGAAGAGATGAGTTCAGAATATTGCATATGCATATTTGACCAAGCGTAATTGATGTTTTTTGTTTTGTTGCAAAATGTCAGTTTTGCTTCTCTCATTTTTATGTATAGCCACTCTAATGAAAGACTATTTTATAAGACTGTGTAAATGCATATGTAACATCAGGCTATGAAATATTTATTCATTAGATTCATCCCCCAAACATCCTTAATTATTCATCATATCCATGTTCATAATTCTTTTCATACAAGCTCATTTTTACGGGGTAACTATACTCTGTTTTTTAACCAGGAGGAGTAAATGCATTCAGATTTACACTATAGAAAGTTACCAAAGAAAGTTACTAGATTTTTGTTCGCGCGAAATACAAAAATTTCTTACACATCTGCACTGATTAAGTCTCATAGAATTTATTTAAAAATACAAATGACATTATAAACTCTAATTTGTCACTCCGTATATTATTAGTTCTTAAAAGAACTGATTTATGTTAATGTCACAGAAATGCAAAAAACCAACCAGAAAACAGATAACCTCAAAACTTATGACAGCTCTAATAAATCAAATGTAAAATCTATGTACAGTGTAAACGGGACGAAGCACTAGCCAATCAGAAGCGTCAGTTTTAGCAGTTAAAATTTAAATTACTCCTCCTGGTTAAAAAACAGAATATAGCTCAGTGGTATCGAGTCGGCCTGTGAACCCTGAGAACCCTAGTTCGATTTCCACAGCCGACAAACATTTTCACCACATTAAAAGTACTCCTGTGGCTCCTCCACCACTAATATCTCCGAGATCTACTTCGGTAGAGTGTCACATCTAGTATAGGAAAAAGGCGTGATGATATATTTATTTTTTTTTGTTAATAAGATAAATAACGCCAATAATTTTTAAACTCTATTCTTTCCACATGAAATGACTGGTAGTATTTTATTTTAGAACTAGAGCAACACTAACAGAATGGTCAGTATATCAAACTTGAAAAAATAAACGTCTATAAAAAGTAATAACAGATGGCGTCCATCCAAGTTTCATAAACGCCGTAACGTGCCAATACGCATTTTTATATTCCCTTTTTACGGGTAGGAGCGCAGTTACAACTTTGTGCTGTTGGCCCATAAAATGTTTAGCTTATCCTTTCTCTCGTTTCTTTCGTACGTTATGTCCTGCACTCAGTTACCCAAGGAAAAATGTTCTCCAGACACTAACTGTCATTAGGTTAATTAAAACATAAATTATCTCAGATTTTCGACGTCATATACCTCTTGGAAATATTACATTATACTACAATGGACGTACAAGTACGAGGGCAGGGTGAAAAGTCCTTGAAAAATAAAACAGATGGCGCCACAATCGCAAATCTCATGTGACATTTGTGATGTACCATCTTTCACTAGAACGCATTAAAATTTTCAGACTGATATGTCATTCAGTTCTGTTTTGACACCCATCGAAAGCAAGCAACTTTGAAAATTTTTTAAAACATGGAAAAAAGTGAATTTCGCGTCTTGATTAAACATTATTTCTTACGTGGAAAAAACATTACGCAAACCAAAGCATCGCTTGTTAAACATTATGGGGACTCCTCACCATCGATTGGAACGATTCACAAGTGGTTTACTGATTTTTGTTGTGGTAGTATAACCAGAAAGAACGCCGAACGTTCTGGTCGTCTAATTGAGGTTACAACGTCAGAAATCATCGATAAAATCCATGGTATGATATTGGACGATCGGCGAATTAAAGTGCTCGAGCTGGCTGAGACTATGAGCATCTCAACCGAACAGGTACGGAACATTTACCATAAATTTTTGGATATGAGAAAGCTATCTGCCAGATGGGTGCCGCATTTGCTCTCTATTGACAACAAGCGCGACCGCAGTCGCAATGGCAAAATTGCATGAATTGCGCTACGAATTGGTTCGTCATCCACCATATTCTCCAGATTTGCCTCCCTGCGATTTTTATCTATTTCCAAACTTGAAGAAATGGCTCGGCGGAAAGAGATTTGGCTCTAACGATGAGGTCATCGCTGAGACAAATGCATATTTTGAAGGATTTCCAAAATCGTATTTGGAAGGGATCGAAAAATTAGAAAAAGTTGGATGAAGTGTATCGAGCTACAAGGAGATTATGTTGAGATATAAAATATGTTTTGACCATCTAAATCATTTCTTGTTTCATTTTTCAGGGACTTGTCACCCTGCCCTCGTAGAATATTGTATGTTGATGTCATTGATACTTAGGAATTTTGATAATATTATTTGCAAAAATATTGTAGACATTACATATTATTCTCTTAATTTGTTTACAAAAGAAAACTACGTGCAAGAGTAATGTGCTAAAAGTAACAAACAATGTTAATCAAATTTATCATTTAGAGAAACAATATAATATATTTGAAGCATTTTTTGTAAAGTATGCGTGCGTGTTATAAACATATTTGAGTATGCGTACCTATGTATTACGGATACAAAATTTTGGAAGTTTGCAGGATTTCATCTGATTTATTAGTCTTTTCAATCAAAATAAAACAAACTAGAATTGCAAAATATTTTTGCTGAAAATACATTTTAAAATTTATAACCATATGCCATGAAAAACCACCAGGTTTGTATAATTTGTTCGCGCCTGTACTGTTTTCCATTTTTATTAAATAAATGATTACATATTACAAAAATAATAACAACATAAGAAATGAAGTAGATTAACTGTTCGTATTATACGTAGATAATGTGTAGTTTAGCTTAGCGAAATATCTTTGAGAAAAGAGAAAATAGAAATGTGAAAACAAAATTAGAAATAAAAAGCAAGTTATTCACACATGTGTGAAGAAAACCACTTTAGTTTCCGTTTCTTACGTTCTTTCACTACTTTTTTAAGTTTCTTTGTTGAAAAACTAATGTCTGGATTTCGTCCAAATAGAATTTCTTCAGTTCATGGCGTAAAGAACCAATGCAAGCTTTCAAGTGGAAATGGAATACAGTGAATAGGCTTCGAAAATATACAGGATAAATTTATTTCATATCATGCACTTCAAGAAAAATAAACTGTTTCTTTATATTTCGCAACAAGCATTTTTATACGTACGTCATAATATATAGAAAAACATTTACAGTTGCATGGATTTTTATGCACTATTGTTGTATTGACTATACAATGACAATTACTTGACTCGCAATAATTTTTATATTTGTATTTAAAATATATAGAGCAGAGACAGCTTAATGAGGGAACTATTCAAATACAATACAGAGTGATTAAAAGGAATTGTTTGAGTTGGCAATACAATTCCGGAGATCTTTTTATTCCACAGTTGGCACAACGCAAGGTAAAGACGGAAATGCTCTTTGATATTTCTAATAAATACAAATAGGTTATGCCAGGAGTCTGATAGCTAATACAATTTTGACTTTTTAAGTAATAGAAATACTTTAGAAATAAATGTAATAATAAATGTACTCAAATTTAAATTTTCAAATATCACTGTCAACAGGAAATGAATTTATGTGTATGTCTCAGGCTTACCAATTTAAAGATTTTTTTTTTAATATCAACTGTAACACTTCCTTTTGATCACTCTGTAGATATTTGTTTATCTAGAGTTTAGTCTACCAAAGAACGAACGACGACAGTATTCTAAAATGTATACACAATATTTTTTACAGAATAAATTTAATTTATGAATTGTCTTTTACCTATAAATAAATAAATAACTGATAACTCTACTTCACGTGAATAAATATATCACTTACCGAGATCTGCTACGCTAGAGTACCACGTCCAGTAATGGGTAAAAGGCATGATGATATATTTATTCATTTATATTTAAGGTTATTATAAAAGCATCATTTTTTACCAGAGTTATATGCAGAATTAGCTTCATAACAACTTTTGTTTGAAGTTTTTTTTTTGTTTTAACTAATATTGAGATTGGAACTATTGCGCTAGGATAAATTGATTTCCCATGATAAATGCCTGTGGTTCGTTTTTTAATTAAAACCTTGTATATTGGTAAGTTTCTAAACAAATTATATACATCATCAAAATACCCATTGTACAATTATTTTTTATCATTTCTATTTTTATTGTTTAATAATTATAAAAGAAAATTCTAATACATAGTATTTTCGTGTTAATTATTTATTTGATACTTTGAACAACAGGAACGTAATTCCAATTAAAATAGCTTATAGTGGAATCCGAACCATTTCGATAAAATTCGTAAATTTTTGGAAGTAAACTGAAGTGAGAAAGATTTAAATGCACGACCACTAGCTTGATAAACGCAAGTTTTATATACTGTGTATTCGATCAATTAATATAAATATGTATATAGCAATAAATTATTTATAAAAAAACATTTTAGTCCTAGTAGTGAACTACCACTTCCGGCATATGAATTATTACCAAAATGATTCTTAATATTGATAAGCCAGGTAAAAACAGACCAATACTCGTAAACTTAAATATTTACCTATGACAAATATGTACCTAGTTATTTTCTTTCTGGCACTAAACTTCCATACTGTAACTGCATCTAAATATATTTTCCAGTCCACATAAATTCTAGTCTACATAATAAAACCACATTCTAGAAAAATACTTTATAAATAGAATTCTGAGAACATATACCGAAATATCACGAACATACTTCCAACCTTACCCAGATATATCGAAAAACAATAACTCACAAATGACCTATCTGCATTGGCAAACAGCGAACAGCAAACAGCAAACCAAACTAGGGTAAAACACCGAACAAAACTATGCTTCGAACTCGGTTCACGACCCAGAATATAAATTATTCTTTCAGATACTCCACGTGGTATTTAATCACAGTGACTTTCTTGTTTCTACCGCCCATGCCCCACCAGGAAAACCGAGCTCGCTGGAAGAGCGATCGATAGGACAATTACTCCACCAGAACGGACTAAATGCACGCTAAACAACTATTCATTTGTTTCTTTGTTGACTGGTTTGTTTTATGTTCGTTGCTAGACAGGTAACATGGAATATTGGCTTAGTTTGGACTTTGCAGAGTTTTTGCGGAATGTTTTTGATGTACAAAGCGGTTTTTATTCGTAGAAAGCTTATTTTGAGGATTATTTTCTGCGTAATTATAATAAAATGCTTTATATATAACTGTATTAAATCTTTGTTATAGTAGTAATCTTTCAAAGCGTAACATGTGAAGCGTTCGTCGAATGAAAGATTAATTACACAGATGTAGAGGAGTAAATTTATGGATATGATTGAAGATTTATTGCGTGATGAAAAATTCCGAGTGTGAGGAATAAATGTGCTTGTATAGAAGAAACACGAATATGTTTGAAGCGATAGTGATGTGTGAGGCTAAACATGTTTGACGAAAACTGATTCTTGAATGACTATGACGAGTGGATGTTCTGTGAATATTTTAGAAATTTGTGCTTTTGCATTTGATGGATGTATGTATGAGAATTTAAATTTTATTACAGCAAGTATGTATCTTTTTGTAATTTAGTACCAACAAACGGGTGCTCTGGGAACCTTTGCTCGAAATGTGAATGTATACAGAGATTATCGATTAAATATTTATAATAGTACAAAGACAAATTGTCAATTGCGATGTGGAACTAAGTCTTAATAAATAATAAATAATAGGAAATTTTTTTTCAGCACTTGTCAAAGTTCCATATAAATTACAGCACATTTGAATCAACTTATCAGGTCATCATCAAACAGGCTAGTCAGTTTAGCTTTAACCATAGACGCGTTTCGCTCTGTGGGAGCTCATCAGTATGGTGCGATTTATAATAGTATATTAGCGCCTATTTTGATACATGATAAAGGTTTCTTCCCAGATTTTTCTCTCGACAAAATCATTTATAAATTCATCATAATTTATTTTTTTTGTTATGTCGTATTTCAAAGGCAAAATGAACAAGGCATTAAGACGTTGTTGGTTCATGGTGGATCTAAAATAGTTTTTAATTCTTGACAATTTTGAAAATGATCTTTCAAATGACTGCCGCTCTAGGCAGCTACCTTTCTTGCCTAATGGATAAATCGGCCGTGGGTGTGGATGAGAAAACATGAACAACTTAAAACAATAAGAGATCGTGTCTAAAAATTATGAATATAAATGAAATGTAAGTGGTGGTGTATCAGGATAGAAATGCCTAACGAAGATTCATTACATGATTAAACAGTTGAATAAATTGTAAGTTAATATTTCAAAGATTCGTGCTACCCCATGCACCGGGATATAGCGTAATGTTATATATGTATGAATGTATATGATTGTTTTCTTTACAAATATTAAAAATGTAAATGACAAACTAAATTATCAAGATAAGTCTACTACCAAAAACTAATAAGTACCTATTCCATGCTCCTGATATTCTTGATAATTTCATCTGATAGATATTTAATGCAACTTTTTGTTAATAGTTCGGGATAAATAATTTTACATTATTTAGTATTCTCTGTATAATGTATCTATTTGGGGAAAAGGTATATTTAGTTATTTCTAGACCTAAAAGTTTAGGGTTCAAAATTACCGGACTTAAAATTTACTAAGACGTGCCTCTGCAACTTGAGAACTGAAAGTTAAACAACTTCCAAACATGAATAATTTTATATTGTACCCGAATAGAATTTAGGTAACTTAGTTCTACTGACCTTTACGCTGAAACATAATAAGTTCCTTAATGGATATTGTTTTGGTGGATATTGTTTTCAAATACAATAATAATTGTAGAAGAAAGAGGAGCAAGTTAATCAATTTGATGCTGGATTCATATAATTGATCGCAACTTCATTTAGAATCTCCGCCGTGATGAAATACCTACGTTGTTGTTTCCTTGAGATATATGAAGGTAAAAGTATTGAAAATGTAAATGACCTAAACGAAATGGATAGTGAGTATATATTGTAGTGATGGCGCAAAGACGAGACGAGAATACTTTTGAAATAACGAGAATTCCCTTCAAAATTGAAAAAATATACTATCATGCTTTTTACTCGCTCTCCACCGGTAATTAATATATTTATGCGCGTAAAGTGCGGTTATTAGCCGTAACTTTTTAGAGGAGTAGGTGTCACAGGAGTAATTTAAAAGTGGTGGAAAATGTATATCGGCTGTAGAAATCGAATTCGGGTTCTTAATCTCGCATTTCGATTCGATAGCACTGGGTCACCTACCTCATTTCCTTAAAAACTCCAGTTGGTGGTATAGAATATCCTGAATAATCCTTCATTTTGTTTCAAGAGGAACAGAACCGCAAAAATACGTTTCGGTTCGTGGTTCAATTTATTTTCTGGTTCGGTTTTTTGTTCCAGTTCGTAGTTTTCTTTTAGCTCAATTTGGGTTCAGTTAATGATTAATTTTTTATTTAAATTAATTCAGTACTGTAAATTTCTTCAAGTTTTTTTGAAAAATTATTTTATTTACTAACAGGATGTCAAATATAATTGGGATTACTATCCAATAAGAATATACACTCTAAACTTCTACATTATGACTTTACCAGGCAACACAGGTTAAACTGAACCAATTTTGAAACTGGTTCACTGAACTGGTTAATCAAACCGGTTTCATATTTTCGTTCTTATTAATATTATAGAATGTTCTGGTTCAAGCGTCTTAAAAATATGTTGGTTCAATTCGGTTTCAGTTCATCTTCCGGTTCGATTAACACCACAACTTGTAACTACAGATAGGGAGTTATAAAGTCATATAATAAACTAAACAGAGTTCGAACTCGGAAGCTCCATGGTGATAAGCCATCGATTATAACGCAGCAGATCATTTATATTTCATCAGTAACCACAACGAAAATAGCAAGAATAAAATAAAGAAAAGTAATCGAAACTCGAAACACATTTGTGGTGAAAGTCCTTACACACTTGTAAATAAATAACAAAATAATTCAAGCTATCGCTATCGTCTTCGATTCCGCAACAAGCATGCGAGTCCTCCAGGTGTAAATTTAAAATAACTGCGTCGGTCCCACACACTTTATCTTTTCGCTCTTCGTTCGGCTTTCGTCGGTGTAATTTCGTGGAAAATGTCCCCCTGCGCCGGGCCTGTACTGCGAACAGCGCTGCCTTATCTTTACGGCTACCGCTCTAGCTGAATAAATCACTTTCAAATTATTAAAAAAAAGCGCGTTCGCTTGGCGTACTGCAGGTAATGGAGCTTAAATTTTGTAATGATGCGTCGATAGGTGTCTGGTGTCGGCGTGAAGAATGTTATGTAAAATAAAGTTCAGTTTATCACGTGTTGATCTACTTTTTACGGGTTGTGTAGAATAGTTTTTTAGTGAATAGTGTTTTTGGTTTATTGTTATAAATTTACAATTATAAGAATGCATTTATACGCTATATATAAAATTAAGTGGCAGTAAGGTGAGTTTGAAGTTAAATAAAATAAAAATAAATATATCATCATGCCTTCTACCCATTACTGGGTGTGGCACTCTGCTAAAGCAGATCTCGGTAAGTGATATATTTTGCGCGTGAAGTGCGGTTACCAGTCGTCAAATCACGGCCCCCAAACATGTTAGTGGTGGAGAAGCCACAGGGATAGCTTTTTTCAAATTATGAAAATTTGTCGCCTGTGGGAATCGAACCAGGGACCTCAGGATCCACAGGCCGACTTCATACCACTGTGCTAGCCATCCCATAAATATAAGTTTGAAGTTGGTACCTAAATATTGATCTTTTTGGAACCAAATGTTTTTATTATTATAAATTATCTTATATATTATTATTAAAAGGTTGAAAGTTTTACAACAAATTTGTAAAGATTAATGGTGGAGTTCTGTGATAAATCTATAAGTTTTATACAGGGGCGCTCTTAGGCAATTGTGCATAAAAGTGGCCGCCCCCTAATTGTAATAAAATAATTATAATAGTAGTTAGGCAGATACCTAATGCCAAAGTAAGCTAGAGAAAAGTCTTCTTTATTACTTTACACACGGGATCGGAAATTGGTTGGCACAGTAGGACACAATCGTAGAGCTAAGAAAATAAATCTAAGGAGGGCGCCACTTGTATATGAAGCTTTGGCTTTAAATTTTAATTTTATTTCATTTTATGATCTTAATGTATTGTAAAATTAAACATTAAAATTTATTCAAATTTAGGGCATTATTATTATTATAACTTATATATTTATAAAGGTCGCCTTTTAGTTTTGGCCGATTTCTAATTTTGGCCGCCTTCTAATTTTGGCCGCCTTTGTTCGGGGCACAACTCGCACACCTAGTCAGGACAACCTGGTTTTATAGATCAGGAAATCTATAAACAATGAACAAAATCATATTAATATTTGTTCATATGTAAGAAAATATTTTATATTCATAACGATCGTTTCAATTTTCTTCATCATTTACTGATTTCCGAATCTATAAAACTTATAGTTTCACATAGTATTGCACAATAAATTTATGTTCAAATAATAATGAAAAATTTTAATTTAATTTCTTTAAAACGGTTGGGAGGAAGATAAAAAAAATCAATATATCTACATATATAGTAGTCTACAGCTACCTTAGTGATTTTGTATATTCTGTTTTAACTCATCAATATTGAGAAGGCAAAAAAAACAGTGACTAGGCTGACTTTTATAACCATGTTCCTTAACACACCTAGTAAAGAAAAGGCGACTTGGTAATCAAGAACTGCTAAAATCATGTACATGTATCACAGTTGAATAACCTGTTAACACGAAATTCTACAACTCTAAGTTTTCCCATTTAGGAACTATGCGTGAACTATTTTTACAAAAACTTTTTTTATACATATAAATTATAATGACTACGTACATTGATGGAATTTGTTTTCCTTTTCTTTGGTTGTCTCAAAAATTATATATTCTACTTAATTTATTAAATGATTACTTGTGCCTAACTAAAAAATATTAATGGAGGGGAAGTCACTTAGCCACCTACTCCATGACTGAAACAATCGCAGTACTTAGTTTTTGAATGTACTAAAAGCCATTTGAACAAGGTAAGGTTAGGAAAAAATAACTCTTGGTACCAACCATCATTTGAAAGCAGAGAACAAATAAGCAGGTTTGCTCATATGTGAAATTCCATTTAACATACGAGATGAATAATCAAGTGCTTCAATGAGAATACTACATGCAATAAATCAGTTCGTAAATCAGTCAGATACAAAATACGTAATTCAAAGTGAAGAGCGCGCACTCTACGAGTAATACGAAATCGAACATCGAAGCAATATCTTCAAACCGCAGCACTCAGCGCCAATTACACAGCCAAATTTCAGCCTCAATTACACGGAACAATTACTCCGTTAGAAATACAGCGCCACGACAACGAGCGCCATAATATCAAAGTTCATCTACACAAAGCATTGCAGCGCCCATTACAGCCAGTTGTCACCACCAGAACATGTTATGCATGCTCATCAAACACAATCGAATTTATCTCTTTTCAATCTTGCGCCGCGCCCTGCCATAAATTAATGTTAAGCAGGCCCTGCACATTACCAACGAGCTTTCAAAATACAGATAGAAAATTATTGCATGATCGGTTTCAAAGACGAAAAATCAATCTCATGTTATCTGTCAATTTCATCACCTATTGAATGTTCAATTACTTAATTTTTAAAGGCTATTGTTGCTTCTGTTGAAATTCAGCAATTCTGAATTGAGCATAATTATTTTAATACAAAAGAATTTCTAAAAATACCAAAATAAAAGATTAAGGCTTAAACCTTTTCAATAAAATAAATTGGAATATAAAATTGTAAAAAGGCTTAATTTAATTTAGAATTAAATTCAGGAGTAATATCACAAAAGGTTAATTTTAATTGACAAATTTGTATTTACTACAACAGGGTAGCATGAGAATAACTAACGAGAGTAATAACCTCTGTGACTATAGTTATATTTAAAGAAACTAGTTATAAAATAAGTAAAGTGAACCAAGATGTGTATGTTTTAAATCGCGTGATTTAAATCTGTGATTAAAAACCAAGGACGTTGAAAGGAGGGGATATGGCATTCAAGTCAAGACTGTGAGGCTCGGCAGATTGACAGAGAGAGAAGTATTATTTTCTGTACCGTGCTTAGCCTGCTATTGATTGACATGTGTCATAAAGAGATTTGAAATTTAAATAGACAGAACAGAATCATTTTCTCTAAAAGATTATAAATTTTTACAAGGAAACTGAAATTATAAACACTTTGTTACCATTTTATCCACAAAAATTATGTCCAATTCCATACAACACAAAAATTGAAACACAAATGACACTTCGTGGTTATGTTTACATAAAACACCGCTCCCTGACAACGTCTAAACGTCACTTTTCTTACATAAAAATTCAAAATGTTTGAAAGAAGAAGAGATGCAGAAAAACTATTGTTGTCTCTTTCCCTTGCCCAATCCTCATTTCAAACAATGCTACAGTATCGTCATGCCATATCCCCTCCTTTCAACGTCCTTGTTAAAAACTAATAATAATTTCAACTTTTTCGGTGATTATATCTTAAAAACCAAACAAGATATGAAGATGTGCTCAACGACATTGAATTCCACGCGTTCGAATTGACCAATAAACAAATTTTTTTTAATTTCCTACGGGGTACCCCTTGAATTTTCTCAGTTTTAGGCCAATTTCAGACTGTTTTCTCTAAAATTCTTTCTCGTACGAATAGTGTAACGAAAATTTACATACATATGTATTTTGTCCCGCTGAATTCATTGGTAAAGTCATCAAGTGCATACGTCTTCTAGTTTTTAAAATATTATTCAAAAACTGTTTTAGAAAAAAATGTTGATGGAAAATTTTCAAAAAGACAATTGCTGAAAATTTGCTTATTAATTACGAGTAATTGAAGTATGAAAAATGTAATGCCGAAGAGCGCACTTCGAAGTCACTTTTAGTTTTTGAGATATAGGGCCAAATTCATAGTCATGACTCACCCTTACCTCATTCTCACTTCACACTCAAAGTCGAGGTAACTAATGCAACTAACTCCAATTGTACACATTTTTGAGTTAGTTGCCTTAGTTACTTCAAATTTGAGTGTGAGGTGAGAATGAAGTGAGGGTGAGTCACGACTATGAATTTGGTCCATAGCCTCAGGAAAGTATACTACGAAAAAGCATGAAGTATTATAGTGTATTTTATTTCTGTTTTTAATATTTTTATTACTATTCTGAAATAGTTTTGTGTATGTATATATCTCTCCCAAAGGTGCCCTCAAGACCTAACTAATTCTACGCTACTGGTTATGCGTAGATCACGCCAGCGCAGAGTTGATAAATTGGTTTAATACTAAAACGGCTTTTTGCTTTAAAACGACGTGAAATATCACCCCCATCCAGTGCAAAAACTCTAACAATAAAAATGAACGCTTTGTTTAAATTTTTTGTTGTATTATTTGATAAACTTTTCTAGGTTTTGTTTTGTTTTCACTTCCATTGTTACGCAGCACTGAATTAACAGGTGGAAAATTTTATGTTATTTATAGCATAACAGGAAAATGGTTTTACAGCGAATTTACGTTACATGCCTAGGTAAGGATAATTGTGAAAGGCCATTACCCTAGCAAGTTTATTTTTTGCTGATCTCATGTACTGCAAAAAATGTAAACAAGGTAACTTTTTATAGGGCTTCCAACCGTTTCATATTACATAACATATTTTATGAAATTTGCTATTCACAACATCCGATAAAAAAGAATTGTACACAATATATTAACTGCTGATAAAGAATTGAATACGTAGTTGTTAAAATATTTATTTCTTACTGTATCGTATATGTATGTTTACAGGGGTAATTTCAGTCCGGTAAATAAGTTATTACGGATACCGTAATGAAATATTGCAATATTAGCTGTAAACAATTTGCCACTTGGTTCATTTAAATCAGTTCAAATAAATTAGACAACATGAATAAAAGATCTGAAATAAGCAAACTGATGCACTTATTGTGATAAATTACTTTAAAGTAAATTAAAATCAGTAATTCTAGTACTGGAAATAAAGTAAGCGAAGTAATCTACCGAAACAAATAAGTGATCTGGTTCAGTAAATGTAAGTTAGATTCGATCTACATAAATGGCAAATGGAATACGCCTATTGTATCGTGAGGTTACTACATAAAAAACAGTTTTTACATTTAATTATAATTATTTGAATATATGGGGTGGCTAGCACAGTGGTAAAAAGTCGGCCTGTGGATCCTGAGAACCCTAGTTCGGTTCCCTCAGGCGACAAATAATTTTCATAATTTCAAAAACTACCCCTGTGGCTTCTCCACCACTAACATCTTTGGGAGCCGTGATTTGATGACTGGTAACCGCACTTCACGCGCAAAATATATCACTTACCGAGATCTGCTTCGGCAGAGTGCCACACCCAGTAATGGGTAGAAGGTGTGATGATATATTTATTTAGTTTTTATTTGAGTATGTCACTTTCCAGATTATGACAATAATGTTTAATAATTAAATATGAAATAAAACGTTATGGGTTTATATGCTACTTGTTTCAAAATTCCGGACTCAACTTCTTCGTAGTCTTCTTCGAAAACATTTTACTCGTACCGTAGAAATTCATTTACCGGACTTATATCGTAAATAACTATTACAGTTGCATGCTTCTGATAGTTTGGGATAATTGTAAGATTGCAGAACAATGATTATATATTTAAATTTATTATAAATTGTAGTTTATTTTTCCCGATAAATTAATACTAATAAGTCAATTCAATCCGCAAATAACAATAATAATTACATATATGTCAAACGTTAAATTAAAGTTAATTGAGGCAATTTTATTACCTTTTCTTTCTAAACATTCAGTAAAACGGCAATGACTGACCTACGTTCATATTTTTAATTATCTTGAAGAGTAATTTAATTTATTTTCCAAGCCATCAAAGTTACCAAAGAAATAGCATATTAAAAATTCCATTACAAACATAAAGCACTGAAAAGATCGTAAATCCAGCGCGACGCAAAATAAAACAAATAATAAACCTAACCTAATATTCTGAACCCGTATTTTACTTTTTCTCTAACAAACTAACACAAACATACCCTCATACTACCTCACGAATATAAAATAGCGTCACCTAGTGCACTAACACATATGCAGTCAATCGTCTCCAGTATGACAGCATTAAAGACACGAGATGTCGTTAAAGTACAGCACGTCGCAGAGTGCAGTGAAATTCCTCGCGCAAACAATGTGAACAAGTGACGACTGAACACCTTCAAGAACTTGAGACAACGGCGCATCGAACGGATGCAGTTATTGTGTGAAAACTAATAACTAATTGTTCAAATTTTAATGGAAGCAAGATAGTAATAATTAGGAGAACAGTTGGATCTAGTATTGATTTTGCAGATGTACTACAAGAAGAATAATAAATATTAATATTAATGTCAACGGCCGTGACTGCACTCGTTGGAACTGATCTAAGCGATAACGCGAGTTAAGTAACGTTGCGAGCGGGTAGTACTTGGATGGGTGACCGTTCAGAGAAAACCCGCGTTGCTGTTGACCATAATACCTAAAACGCAGTTCAGGGCGTAATGGCGGCATATGACCTAAGTAGATGGTCCGCCAAAGAAAAATTAACAAAAGAAGAAGAAACCAATTGAATGATTCTTGGAATTAGCCTACTTATTAGTCCAATTTAAAAATATGTTAAATTTAGTAAAACCACGACGAACTGTTTCTTATGTATCCACTTTATTTCATTTAGTTTAGCAGTACGGAGATGTGGGTAGCGTTACACAGTGGCGTACCTAAAGGGGTGGAAGGGCAGTGGGTGCGGTCCGTATCGGGCGGCACATATTTTTGGGCGGCATTTTTTATATTGTTCACTTCATAAGTTTACTATTCGATTTCTACGAATTATGTATTACTATATGATTTCGAATATTTTTCTTCATCAAGTCAATGTAGGGTTGAAAATATTATCTAGAAAAATTCCTTTTTTACTACCTAATATAAATATGCCATCCAATGGTAAAAAAGTTCCCCACCTATAGTTTGTTTCAATTAGAATTATTTATTTATGTTTATAAATTTAATGGGGTAATGGCTCAGTGGTTTCGATTTGGCCTGTGGTTCCTGAGAACCACGGTTCGATTCCCACAGCCGACAAATAATTTCCACCAAATTAAAATGACCCCTGTGGCTCCCCCACCACTAACATCTTTGGAGGCCGTGATTTGACGGCTGGTAACCGCACTTCACATACATAAATATATCACTTACTGAGATCTGCTTCGGCAGAGTGCCTCACCCAGTAATTGGTAAAAGTCGTAATGATATATTTATTTTATATTTATTTCTTTAATTTATAAATAAATATATCATCACGCCTTCTACCCATTACTGGGTGTGGCACTCTGCCGAAGCAGATCTCGGTAAGTGATATATTTTGTGCACGAAGTGCAGTTACCAGTCGTTAAATCACCAATCCAAAGATGTTAGTGATGGAAGAGCCACAGGGGTAGCTTTTAACATTATGAAAATTGTTTGTCGCCTGTGGGAATCGAACCAGGGTTCTCATGATCCACAGGCCGACGTCATACCACTAAGCTAGCCACCCCACTTTTAATTAATAATTTATTTATAAAAACCACCATTTGATTGACTTAGAAAGGGCGGAAAATTGGAGACCGCCCTGGGCGGCAAAAGTTCTAGGTACGCCAAAATTTAGAATACTTATAAAAATATAAAGATCTATGCCTGACTAAATTTTTATTCCGTTTGAAATCCTCAATGTTAAGAGAAAAAATCAAACAAATGCATTTTAAGCAGTTTTTGTTTGTTTACATATTACATTCCTTCAGGAGCAGAATTTCAAAATTGGCAATCATATAAATAATGGCAACGCTGTGATGGTACTCCCATATAGGTTGTTATACTGCTCTACATGTCAAATACCATCTGTTCTGTATGTGTCAATTTAAACAATTCTTGTTGTTGAGTTTATCACCCTGCGGGCCTACGAGCTCGAATTAACAAACGTCAACTCTCATTGAACATGTCTGTTTGTGTTGAATGAGAGGATTACCTCTCATACATCGCATACTGTTACGCTTGTAATTCGTAACATGCGGATTTATCCTATGAGCGCACAGTACTTTATCACTTTAGGTTTTTGCAACGAGCCGTTCGCTCATCCGCTCGCCCGGGATTATTAAAGAGCATCTGAAGTTGAGAGTCGAAAAGTGTAGAACGACGCAAGGAAATTCTATCACACAATGTAAATATTTTCACAACGGAACGAAATTTGATCGATATCCTTCCTGGAACTTGAAAGAGTCCAAAAACGATCCGAACTAATGGAAAATATTGACAAATAAATATACCGGTATTATTTTAGTGTAAACTATTTTGTAATCCAATTGATTTGCTGCTAGGCTAAAGACAGAAAATGTGTTACATGCTTTGATTTATTTGGATGAATTTGACATAACGGTATAAACAAAATGAAACAATATTTCAGCATTGATTTCACTTTATTTTCAAAGCGAAACGAATTCATTTACTTCCAATTTCGTAGTAATCTCGTCGTATTTATTCTCTCATCTTGATTTCAATTAAATTCGGCGGCACGAAAGTTTCGCATTTCTCGCATTCGAGATTTAGAAATGGAATTTTGCAGAATTTTCCAAATCTTGTAATTATATTTCACTCTTTATATTCTAGGTATCTCAGTAGTACCGAGTCGGACTGTGGATTTGAGAACCCGGGTTTGATTCCCATAACCGAACAATTTTCCCCACATTAAAATTACCCCTGTGGTTCATTTTCCATGAACGTCTTTGGAAGATGTTATTTGACAGCTGGTAATTGCACTTTACGCGCATAAATCAAGATCTTTTACGACAGCATGCCACACCTAATAATAGGTAAAATACCGTGATAATATAAGAAATTAATATAATAGACTTGATAATAGCTAGATATAAAAAAAGCCAGGGACTTCAAAAAAGGAAAATAACAAAAACGGTTTTTTTAAATTACTTCAGCTTGAAATAACAAAAATCCGCTGAACAAAACTGAAACTCTGGAAATAGCAGCTTATTAAAATAAATATTAATTTATTCAAAGATTGCACTGTATACCGACTCGTTAACCTAGATATCATCCCTGGTAACCATGGAAACATTTTGCATCTTTTATATTTATTGATCATTGCATAACTTTGATTTTTCTATTTTGTAAACATCATCTTTATATTATCTACAGAAGAAATCTAAATTCAGTTCAATATACAGAGTGTAAAATAAGTAACGAATCACGTCCTGAAATAATCATTTAATTTAGATACTTAAAAAAACGGTTCGAGGGTTTATGATTGCGGATATTTTGGCAGGATCAAATAAAAATATGATTTATCTGTAATTCTTGTCTCTGTGAATGATTAAAATGTCAGAATGACAGCCGTCTCTATGGTTTTTGTTGTCACTAGTATATCTACGACAACTAAAATCCATTTTCGGTAAATATCAGTAAAAATGCAGTTATTCAACGTAATTTTTCTATTATTGTTTTGGATATGTTTGTATAAAGAAAAATACCCTTTCGAAGAGGACCAAAAAATCTTAGCTTACCATTTTTAAAAAAAAAAGCCGTCCCCTTTACTTTGAAAAAATAACTACCGATAAAAATATCAGAACTTGCGAAAATTTTTTAATTACTTAAATTAAATGATTATTTCAGGAGACAATATCAATATTCCTTACTTATTTTACATTCTGTATATTTATATTCCAATTAGGGTTGTTGATTTCCACCGAATTTCGAATTTCTGAACATTCGAACATTCGAATTTTTTGAACTTCGTCAAAAAAACTTCGAAACTTCGAATTTTAGAATTTTTTGAACTTTTCGAATTTTAGAATTTACGAATTTTTTGAACTTTTCGAATTTTCTCAGTAGTACCGAGTCGAATTCGAATTTTTTGCCAATTAATTAACGCCATCTGTCATCTCCAAGTACGCTCACGCATAATTCGTGAAAAGTCGGACACGAATTAAATAATAAATTCGGCGAAGTATTCTGCAAAAACTCTGTAAGGTTAGGCGTCTTAATTAAGCCATTTACTCTCTTAACCGCCCATCTAAATGCTATGGATTTTTAGTAAAACGATTTAAAATGACAATAAAAAGAATACAAAAACGTCTTAAATATAACGTTTTTGGCAGTGTAACGAAATTTTAAATTTAAATTGAATTAATTTGGCAAACAATAATAATTAATAGAAATTACTTACGAATTAATACAAAACTCTGTAATTGAGTTTATTCTGAAAATAATTCATACCACGTTAGGATCTAAAACATTTCAAATAATTCGCAAAATTCGAAAATTCGAATATACAAAAAATTCAAAACTTCAAAAAATTCGCAAATTCGAAATATTCGAAAGTTCGAATTTAAATTCGAATGGTCAAAAAATCCGAACATTCGAATTCTCAAATATTCGTAAAATCAACAACCCTAATTCTAATAGACTACGCCATAATATGCCAGAAGACGAGATCTCTATTATATTATAATATCCCGTTACCATGCATTATACGTACAACTTTTATGAGCTCTACTAAAGTCCTCCTTCCATTTCATCCAACATGTCTTCGTCATTCAGGAGTCCATGAAAACGCGAGATTTATTCTAACAATTGCAAGCAGTTTACGAGAGCGACACCGCTGCCGTTGCATCACGCCGTGTCGGATATCTTTGCTCTAAGCATTACGGACACAGACACTGCATTCAGAAAGTTGCGCCGTGGTGAATTTCCTTCTCGTTACCCGGGAAATTGACGCCGGACACGGGCAATGTGAAGCGTCGCGACGCTGAAGACGTGACCTTAATTTTTACAGGAAATTTTAGCAGGTTATTGTATCTCTTGCAGACATCAGCTCATCAGCAGGATCAGCATGTAAAGACTAATGACATGGATTTAGTTCTAAAGAGAAATTATCCAAGAACAGAGCTTCAAACAATCCCATATAGTCTGTAACCTGAATAATCTTGCGATGTCTTTTATCTTTTATATTCCTTTCTTATTCCAAATATTTATTTATTTGTTCACTTCGAACTTAATACTTAATAATCAGAACAATTCATACACAAATTCTAGCTAGCTCAGTGATATCGAGTCGGCCTGTGGATCCTGAGAACCCTGGGGTCTATTCTCACAGCCAATAAACATTTTCACCACATAGTATAGAAGTATTATAGTTTGTCAACCAACCCGAGTAAGCCCTTGTTACATCCCCTAGCCGGTGCCCGATAGCTTGGAGGATGCCAAGTTAATATGTCCCAACTTGGAATGGATACGGGAATGGGTACCGATCAAGGCCAGACGAGAAAAATCCCGACCTGACTAGGATTCGAACCCACGACCTCTGTTTTCAGAGGCTAGCACTCTACCACTATGCTATTCCGGTCTTTATTTTCCCCTCATTAAAATTACCCCTGTGGCTTCTTCACCACTAACATCTTTAGGAGCCCTGATTTTACGACTGGTAACTGCACTTCACGCGCATAAATATACCGAGATCTGCTTCGGCAGAGTGCCACACCTAGTAATGGGTAAAAGGCGTGATGATATATTATTATTATATAGCGAGATTTGAACGCATGACTATTTGCTTATCTATTAATAAACCCAAGTTTTATCTAGTTTTTACCACTGGTCTACAATTGTATGTGATTGTATTGCTACTTCAGTATTTCTTCTTTAAGTCTATATTTAAAGGGTAAAATATTCTGATATGATATAAGTAAAAATATGAAAAGAGAACCAAAAACAAATGTAACCTTGGCGTGCTGCTGCTACGTAAGCGGATTTATACCCTGGGAACGTGTGTATACACTTCCACCTGTTTGTCACTCCGCCGACTGGTATTTCGACCCTTTCGTCAAAATGTTGTGAATGGCAAACATATGATAAGCGCTGGATGTGCGAATGTATGTATTATACCAGCACCTAATGCCATATGCTGGTATTACGGATGAAAGCACAAAATATCGGGGCTCAGAGAAAATTCAGAGAATTTTGTTTTGTACTTGTATTATTTGGATGGGGAATTTTCTGAATATTCTCACCTCTTGGATGTACGAGATTTATTTTGTTAGATATAAGGTTACAACGTAAACATGAATTCAATTTCAATCCCAAACTAAATAAAATTACGTTGCAAATATTGCAATGTTTTGAAATGTCAACATTTTTGTATATTTATTGTTGTCTATTTGGGTTTTCACAGTTATCTACCAGTCTTTATGCTTTTTTTTTGCACAGAGAAATTGGTGCAGACAAAATTTTCAGATTCATGTAGGAGAGGCTATAATTGGAACTACGACAAAGGTACAGTTTGCTACTAACCTAATTGATAAATATTAAGAAAATTATAGTAATTAAAATAATTGATAATACAACTAATATTTACAATAAATAAGGTAATAAAACTATAATTACCTAATATTATACGAAAAGTACAAATGTCTACTAAGAAAAATCTGCATTATTAAACGAACCTATACGCTATACACTAAGGGCCAGATTTTCAATCACAGATTAATGTTAATCATGATTAAATAATAATGGCAACTATGGTTTCCATTATTATTTAATCGTAAATAAAATAAATAAATATATCATCACGCCTTCTACCCATTACTGGGTGTGGCACTCTGCTGAAGCAGATCTCGGTAAGTGATATATTATGCGCGTGAAGTGCGGTTACCAGTCGTCAAATCACGGCCCCCAAACATGTTAGAGGTGGAGGAGCCACAGGAATAGGTTTTTAAATTATGAAAATTTGTCGCCTGTGGGAATCGAACCAGGGACCTCAGGATCCACAGGCCGACTTCATACCACTGAGCTAGCCATCCCATTATTAATCGTGATTCACATTAATCGACAGTAAACCGGCGATTGAAAAACTAGGTCTTAAATGTGTAGCTAAAAGTTAAAAGATAAATTAAACTAATATTAAAACTACAACTTACAATAATACATACCTATATTCTATAAACATTAATTAAAAACTACTTCTAGCAAAAACAAAATAAAAGAAAAAAAGAAATACAAGCGACAGCAATGGTAAGCTTATGGAGACAACTGAAAGTCTACCTTCATCTTAAGCTTGACATATCGTGATCAGCGCCATTTTGTAGTAATTGAATGTCTCAATAACTATATACTTTAATATCTAGCGAAACTACAGCAATACCTAAGCTATAAAAGTACCCAGTAGTGATTTAGGTTATGTAGTAAATTATTTACCAAAAAAAGTTTTAATTTCCTTCGTTTGAACTTATAATTGAAACAGTCCCCAATTAAAAAATCAACCAGCAAAACAAAATTAATATTGCTTAGTTAGTACCCAACATCTTTATCAGTAATCACCTCAAAATAAATTAAAAAACAAAATCATTTAACCTCAAACAACTTCTTCCAGCTTTGCCGTTAATTGAAATACGAACCTCAGTTCCTACCTTAAGAACTCAAACAAGAAAAAGGAAATAAAAACATAAAAAGAAGCAAAGTTCAGCATTTATTCGTCCTTCTCGCGCAATAGCGAAACATAAACTCGTCTGGCGGTGGCGGGTAATTCCCCCCACTTTGAAAATACCAAAGAGGGGATAGTCTGGCGGGCCGGCGATAAGGCCCAGGGCTCATTGTGCGGATTGCGCCCTTTGTGGGGGATGTGACGACGAAGCGCCGAGGTTGGCGGCCTGCGAACTGCAGAGCGAGAACCATCAACTGACGTTTTATGAAGGGCCATTGTCCTGTTTCTCTTCACGCTCGCAGGTATTGTAGTCCTGCAGGATATACAGCACTACAGTGGGGGACAGTTACACGTGCGGTGTGAAGAACATTGCGGGTAAGATCGTTTTGTTACTTTAGATCTGAATGCTGAAATGAATTGTGTTGAATATTGAGGGAGTCTTAAGAAAACAAGATATAGAAGACTATTTATATGAATAGGTTTTTGTGAGCTTTCCAATAAGAATTGATATTATGAAAAAATATTTTTTACTTAGGATTTGAGGTTTCAGTCGAATAGGTATTATTCAAAATCTTTGAATTTGAAGGAATATTTTACGTAGGTTTGTAAATTTGCAAGAATATAAACAATAATATTTTAAAATGCTAGTTCCATTTAGAAAGTTATAAAATAAGTATAAAAATCTGATGAAATAAATTTTCAACTTTTTCAGAGACTATATCATAAAAACTAAACAAGATAGGAAGATGTGCTTAATGACATAGAATTTCCAGTGTTCAAATCGACTTATAAGCAAGTTCTTAGTAAATTTGATTGAATTTTTTTGAAATTTCTTTTTCAATTTTAGGCCAATTTCAGACTGTTAAAACTGAGGTGTTAAAATTTCTTGAAAGTTCAACAATTCCGGAGACTATATCTCAAAAACTAAAAAAGATATGAAGATGCGCTTTGAATTTCCCGTGTTTTTTTACTAATTTCAAACAATTTGCTCTAAAATTCTTTCTCGTACAAATATTGTAACGGAAATTTACATACATATGTATTTTGACCCGCAAAATCCAATGGTAAAATCCTCAAGTGCATAAGCCTTCTAGTTTTTGATATACGAGAAATTCAATGTCGTTGAGTGCATCCTCATATCATCTTTAGTTTTAGAGATATAACCCAGGGAATGTCGAAAAATTGAAGTTTTTATTCTGTCATTGAATTCAAATACCTCCATTATTTAAGTAAATGGCCGATTTTTTATGTTAATTATCTTGACTTGACTATCTTGTAATTTAATGTATTGCAAATAAGAAGCTCAAACATCAACGACAAAGTTTCAGTTAGGTGTAAATTAGAATTAATTATCAATGTCCTGCATCACACATTTCTTGCCTATATTTGACAAAAACTTCTGCTTATATTATCAGTGTTATAAATGTTAATTACACAGTTGGTCATTTAGGTTAGGTATGAAACGTTAAACTTTGCAGACGGTCAAATAAAACTATACCGTAGTTAGTTCATAACTAAAAAGTTATCTTTTTATGTACCTTTGTATGAAGAACTGAGCGTCTGGTACTTGTACTTCTCCAGGCACTAATATATCAAAAGTGGACATAATTACTTTCCAAAAGAAGGTACTTGAAATGTTAATAAAAGTAGGAGACACAGAAATCTCACAAAGAGTAATGAATTAGTAGAATCTCGGATTAAATAACTTAGAACCATGGGTAACTGCAAACTTGAATTAGTTATTACAAGAAACAAAATGTAATAATACAATAAAATAAAACGAAAACGAGAAATGTATACCCACAAAAAATAAACAATGATCCTGTGTAAACAAACAGCAACTCTGATTAAAATGTATTTTTAGAATGTTCATTGTGTTTTTTTGTTGTGTTATTTGATATTTTTACATTCACACTTCAATAATATATTTCTTAATTTCATTTTTATTTCTACTCATGTATCACATTCAAATTACTTGTAGTGTACTTTATTGGAGACAAAGCTTTTTTATTTGTTAGCTTTTTTATAGGGTAGGGGGCTCAGTGGTATCGAGTCGGCTTGTGGATCCTGAAAACCCTGGTTCGATTCCCACGGCCGACATTTTCACCACCTAAAAATTACCCCTATGGCTCCCCCACCACTAAAATCTTTGAGAGCCGTGAATTGACGGTTGGTAACAGCTCTTTATGCGCATAAATATATCACTTACTGAGATCTGCTTCGGCAGAGTGCTACACCCAGTAGGGTAAAAGGCTTGATGATATATTTACTTATTTCTCCACATGGTTGAGTAAGCTACAGTGGCAATTTTGTAATAGCGGCAAATTTTTGTAGCGTGTTTTTATTTGCGTGCTTTAATAATATTTCCTAATTCATCCCTTAAGGTAGTACTAGCGTGAACATTTTTTTTGCAGATCTGAATGAAATTTGACTCACGTAAACATTGGATAGTCATACGCATCCTGTTAAAATATGAAACACATTCATCGTCTGTGAACAAATATATTCGCTTGTAAAGTTGAGTTCTTATACACGAGGCTTATGGCGATCATCACTCAGAATCGCATATATTTGGTTTGTGTACCTCTAAAATTTTGCAGTTTCATTTGAAAAACTAGTATGATGTTCTAGAACTATCCATGTACATTGCATCAGAAGGAGAAAGTTTTTTATCGTTTAGTAATGGACATATAACCCTGCAAAGCCTTGTTTTTAACGAAAAATTAAGAATCCCAGTTTATAATAATAACACCACACGGTGGTATTGTATTTGAAAATTCACTACACCAACAACCTGTTAACAATTCATGATATTCAAATCATAATAGGTATAATATATTTTTTTGAGCGTCAGTTTCGCTACTCGACAACCGATGGCGCCACCGTCACACTAGTACTACCTTAACCTCGGCGATCACAAAGACACTTTCCATTTTACTCATACAACTTCTCCGTCTCAAAACACTGCTACCATCTCACAGTCTCAGTTATTCCCCTGGAGAGTCGTGTAGACTTCGCTTGTTTGAATAGTGCAGGACAGGGCCACAGACCGAGCAAGGAGGCAAGCACGAAGAAGCGATGCAGCAGTAGCATCGGTAGCGCCGAATGCATTATACACGCCACGCTGCCTGCTACTCATAAAGCAAGGATACAAGACACGCCCGCGAGTTACGACCGGACGGGCGATCGGGAATGGAAGTGATGACAGTGCAGATGATGAAATGTTTGGGGTGGAGAGAGAGTTGAGTACTGGTGGAGAAAGACTTGCAAGATTCAGAGATCAAGGGTTGTGGCGAGGATTAAATTTATTAGTAATATAATATACTACTGCCCTACTTATTATTATTTATACTTTGGTCTGAAATAAAATCAAAGTGTGGTCCGCGACACCCCTAGAGACTGCAAAGACATTGGAAGGGGTCACCAGGTGCAATTTTATAATATATGTATTTAAAGTTTCAAATTATTTATTACAAGCTTTGAAGTAAATAAATATATCATCACGCCTTTTACCTATTACTGGGTCTGGCACTCGGCCGTAACTGATTTCGGTAAGTGATATATTTTCCGCGTGAGGTGCTGTTACCAGCCGTAAAATCACATCCCCTAAAGATGTTAATGCTGGAGAAGCCACAGGAGTAGTATTATTGTGGTGAAAATTGTTTTTCAGCTGTGGAATCGAATCCGGATACTCACCTACCTCATTTTAAATTATTCATATAATAATTTTATTACAAGCATTAATAAATTATACGGTTAAATATGGAAAATATGGGAACTGTGAGATGTAATTATTATACCGTAGTCCTCATTGTTGAATTATTGAACAATAATTAAAGTAAACAAGTAAATGTCACTGCAGTGTGCGTAAATAAATCAACAAAATATGTACACCTAATTTTATATTGAATATTAAATGTTAATCAATAAATAATAAAATATGAACGCCAGTACGTCATAAAGTACAAACCATGTTACATTTTATATAAATATAGTATAATGCATGAATGCATTGTTCAGCGAAAATTTAACCGACATGATTTCCACTCTTATTTCATTTTCTGCGGATTGAGATAATTTTTTTGTTCTTTATTCCAGCACCACATGTTGCAAGGAATAAAACTGATAAAAAAATGAACAAAAAAATTTAGTAGAAAGATAATAAATTCAATATTTATTTTACAGCAAAATAAGCGTAATATTGTTATTAATATTTCAGTCTTGTAGGAATAATATATAACGATTTACACATAAAAATCTGATTTACTGATATATTTAAAAACTGTCTATTTTTTCAAAACAACATAAACATAAAAATAGCAATAAAAATGAAATACTGTCGGCAATATAACAATTTTTATGTTTCTCAAGACACATCAAGTATCAACTACAAGTAACTGTCAAGAACAAACGATAAACATAAATAAAGACTTATTCAATATGTACTGAAATAAGTAATAAATTTTAATGATATATTAATTTTAATGTCTCATTTTAATAACACTGTTTACTTAAGGAAAGCTAGGGTAAGGCGCTTAATTGGATCTGAATATTGCATGTGAATTCTGATTCAAGATATTATTGATATTATTGTAAATGAAATATATTCTAAAATAAATAAATAAATACATCATCACGCCTTCTACCCATTACTGGATGTGGCACTCTGTCGAAGCAAATCTCGGTAAGTGATATATTTTGCGCGTGATGTGCGGTTATCAGTCGTCAAATCACGGCCCCCAAAGATGTTAGTGGATTATTTAAATACTAAGAGATGCCGTTCATCACGATATGTTAAACTTGCGAAAAAGATTCACTTTCAGTTGTCACCATAAGCTTACCATTACCGTCACTTGTTTTTTTCTTTTTCTTTTATTTTTTGTTTGCTAGTAGTATTTTTAAAATTAATTTATATAGGATATAGTTTTATGTTATGCGGGAGTGGCAGTATGTCGTAACATATCCCGGTGAGTGATATATTTTGCGCGTAAAATGCGATTACCAGCCGTTAAATCACACTCCTCTTAAGATTACAAGCATACTCGTATTTCCATAATGTTCATGTGCAAGTGTTACTATAGTATTAGTCCTCTATTGACGTTTAAACTAACAGTTACTATTGTATCTTTCTATCCGGAAGAAGTGTCTTCTTTTTCTCTGTACAAATTAATAAATAAACTCTCCAAATGAGGCTAAAATAGAGTCATTCATTGAATAGTCCCTGATGATATAAAAAGTCAAGTTTTGCTGGAACAAATTGCACAATATCGTGCTAGAAGGCACTTCCACCGAGCGCAGAACAATGATTGTTAACTCCCCAATCTCGGCAGCATAATGTCGCTGCACAACTCCCTTCCCCACCGCTGCTTTTTTGTTCGATACTCGCGAGTATGTGAACTTAGGAGTGCATTCCCCCACCCAACCTGTCGGGTGTCTTTGTTTTATGACGGCTCCCAGCAGGGTCATTATGAAACAAAAGAAGCCCGTGCGAAGGAACAAAAAGTGAATGCGGCTAACACGGTTGTGTTTTCGGAAGTTCGAGCTTTGCGCTTTGTGGGTATTTGGTGGGCAGACGGCGGGAACACAGTTGTCCGACGACGTGATGATGGCAAGGAAGATTTAGGTCTTAGCAAGGCTAATTGAATAAGTGGGTTAGGACCGTGATGTTTGGAAGTTATTCTTGTTTGGAGTTTATTTTTTGATGGAGTTGAAGTAATTTAATGGAAGAAGGTTAATTAGGGATCATAAAGAATTTTTTAATAGGATTTTAGAATACGATTTAATGAAGTTGAACTTGTTGAGTTATAAAATATTTCTGAAAAGGAATAAGATACAATTTAAAATAAGATACGCTCTCATATTTGTGAAATATGAAGAATATCTTTTGTCTGAAAATAAATTACAAAAATATTCTAAATTCTAAATATCTGTTCCAGAAAGATCAATAATGTAAACTTTGTAAAAAAAGATAGATACAGAATACGTGAAAAAGAGAAATACAAAAAAATAATGGAGAATATCCACGATAATTCTACAAGCATGTTTTAAGGAGATTAATGAGACATAATATATCAACGAGAATATATAATTATAAATAAATCAACACGATTTTTACCCATTATTGAAAGTGGTACTGTCATAGCAAATATCAGTCGTCAAATCAAAGAGTTGAGGGAGATCTATGGGAGGAATTTTAATGGAAAATAAAGTTTGTCGCCTGCGGGAATTAAACTCTTGTACTCAAATCTACAATCCGATGCATATTCACTAAGCTATCTACTCCATAATTATACAGAAATAAGAAAAAATAGGAAAAAACTAATTTTCCATCACTTGTCTCAAAATTCCACAAAAGTTTTGCAGCACGTTTGCATCAACTTATTAGGTCATCAACAAACGGCTGGTCAGTTCAGCTTTAACCATAGACGCGTTTCGTCCTTCCGGACTCATCAGTATGGTGCGATCAACTATCCAACTAGGGACTAGTGAATTGTGATACCGTCTTAGCTGAACTGACTGATGTTAAACTATGTACTATGTTGATGACCTAATAAGTCCCTAGTTGGTCTAGTTGGATAGTTGATCGCACCATACTGATGAATCCCTAAAGGACGAAACGCGTCTATGGTTAAAGCTGAACTGACCAACCGTTTGTTGATGACCTAATAAGTTGATGCAAACGTGCTGCAAAACGTTTGTGGAATTTTGAGACAAGTGATGAAAAATTAGTTTTTTCCTATTTTTCTTATTTTTAAGACTCAATTCCACATCGCAATAGACATTTTGTCTTTTTTATTAAATGTACATAGTTTTAAAAGAATATTGAGATCTGCAGTAATTCAATGTATTACTCTTTTCATATAGTAACAGAAGAAGAACAGACCAATGAGCAATAATTCCAAATTCATATAGAAATCAAAGTTGCCTGTGCAAAAAAACAACAAACGGAATTGTCAAAATTGACAAAATAATTGGCATCGCAATGAAATCGAATTCTTCGGGGAAAAAATAACTCCAGCTGGAAACCCTGGATATAGAACATACGCCTACAAGTATCGACAATGGCTAAAGCTAAAACTAAGCATTTTCTAATAGCTAATTATATTTGTAAGTCACATAAAACTATTAAAAAGAAAATCCTCTTAGACACTATCTAACTCCGCATCATTGTTCCCTAGCTCCAGTGTATGTCAGCAGCAAACAATCAAGATTTATCAAGTGTGAGATATGGGGGAGATACACTATGTGCCCACAAACAATAATAATGCTTCGCGTTATGGTTATCGCTCATTGGGTTTTGTGTTCGAACGTTCTGGGGTGATTCTCTATGAATTAGTGCGATTAGGGTGCGTTGTACTTGTTAGATCACCCTGAAGTGATAAAAAAGTCGATTAGAAATGTATTTTCAGATCAATAGTTCCACGGTAGAGTTGTTTGTGGTTGTTAGTGAGGGAAATATTTCTTGTTAGTTGTAGGAACTAGAGATAGGGGAGAAATGTGTAGATTATAATAGGTGTAATTTGTTTTCAGAATAAGAATTAATTGAAAGGTTGCATTATAATCTCATTTATAACTGTATTCTTGAAGGCAGAATGATACGTCGGCAGCATTTACAAACAATAGATTAAGGAACGCAAATATATATTCAATTTATTATCCTGCACAAGTTATTACTCGTAGCAATCCTAGTTCACTGGATAAAAGCGATGTAAAACTTGCGTTTCTTAATTAATAAGGAAGAGGTTTTGCATTCAAATGTCGCTGACTTTAACATATAAAAAATACTATTGTGTCTGAGTAGTTCAGATTCCACTATAAACTGTAGGCCCCCTTTACTTGAATTGGGATTAAGTTCCTGTTGTGCAGAGTAATAAATAAATAAATAATTTAGTTACCGTTTATAGTATCTATTGAATTATATTGTGTACTACTAAGAATTAAGATTAAAGTAAATCACACGCATAATTGCATCTGAATTTACCTCCTGAACACTGAAATTTTGAAATAAAATATTACAGCCGCTACAAATGAAACATTAAAATTTTTAACCACTGAAAATAGGGGATCAGTTACAGAATATTGGGATATTGTATTCATTTTAAGTTATAGATTGAAAATATTAAATTAAATTTGGTAACTTTAAATTGATACTTAAACTCTGATTTATGTTTTTACAAATTTTAAGGAGGAATAAGCAAAATTTTATAATTAGATTTGTGCCTCCGTAAATTTATATTACATTTGAACGCTGCCAATTAATTGGGTTTGTATGTTTTATTTGTCACTTCTCTTACTCATTCAATTTTCATAAAAACAAACATTCTTGCTATTTGTCAAATTTTTAGCACTTTGTATATTCCTGTTGAAAACACAAATCTGAAAGTGCAACTAATATAGGTACTAACTTTAAATTTTTCCCACATCATTATTCATTTATTTTCCACCGATTTTCCCGTCCTATCAAAACAACAACTATAACCATCAATCACAGAAAATGACTCACTCGCATCTCCAAACACTTAGTTTTCAAGTTGCTTTTCTAATGGAGTAGCAACACTCGTCCGAAGTAAAAGTAAACGAAAAACATACCGTGATGTATGAGCATCGTTGCTTGGTGATTAACTTCGCGCTGAATTAAGTTGTTCTATGCAAAAAACGAGTACTTTGTTTACGTGACAGCTTAGTTAAGCACTGGGATAAATAGTGTAAAGACTCGTACACTAGTGTTTATCTTTCTTGACAGGAATGCTGATGGAAAAAACTTCTACGAAGATTTTGTAAATGGTTTTTGTGCTGTATATTTAGGACAATGTCAATAACTTCTGAACCATATTCATAAAACTATGGTTGCAATATTTGCAACTATGATTTTGTGGTTCTACAGTGATAATTTACAAATGAAATATTTATGCAATATTTAAATATTGTTTGGATGGTATATTCAACTATTAAGACATGACGTTGATCATAAAATATCAAACTAGAGAAAAGTATTTACTTTTACTTGGTATCCAGTATTTTTGTAGCAATGCAATGTGAAGTTACTCAATAACATATTACACAGTTATTCGATGCAATTGGCCATTAATCAAATAATGTAATATGGTTTTATTTAAAAATATATATTTAATCGTCAATTCATTAAATTTGTAAAATTAAATGTTTTGAAATAAAAATAATATTTAATTTTTATACCAACATAAATAATGGTTTCATATATACATGCAAATATAAATAAATAGCTATTGACGAGATTAATATATAAAACACAATGTTATTCATTAATTAATAAAATATTTGTTTCGAATTTCACATCTAAATAAACACAATTAATTAAATAATTAAAATTATATTGTTTTGAAAAATGCATTGCATGTTTTGATATACAAAAACTATTGTTATTGCTATTAAAATTATATTGTGAAAATACCAATTCAAATTATATATTTCATTAAAAATTGAATTACACACTATATTTATTATTATTAGTTAAATATATTGTATGTTTTATAATTTAACATTATTAAATTCAAATATGTTTGTTTTACAATATAATTAGCAATAATCAAATACATTCTAAAATAAATTTTATATATAAAATAAGGAAGTATTAATAATTACCCATTGATTCTCATTCCTTTTTTGTTCCGTATTGTATTTCAAAGAGAGTAATACATTATTTCAAACAATGACAACAATAAATTCAGAGCTGTGTTACTGTTAACGAACAAAAACATTGAATTTCAAAATAAAGAGGTACACCGCAGTGGTAGAACTTCAAATGTTGCTCCCACCCCCCTACCCCAAAATAATAAATATTACAATACAAAATCGGTAAGTGCTTTATAATAGGACGAGAAAAATGTAACATTTAACGATCGAGTGTTGCATGCATTTTTTTGTGCTACCGACATTATTTAAAAATAAACGCTAGTTACGTATAAATGAAGTACTTCTGTTTACCTTTGATGCCTCATTAAATTTAAATTCATTGCAATATTTGATGAAGCTACTTTACTAAAAATAAAGTAGTCAAAGTGAATCGATTGAAAAATAAATAAACTCTAGCCAGCACAAAATAAAAAGTAACAAAATGTTCAGGTCATAAAAAATGCACTTACGTCTTCGACAGAAACGAAACAACATGGGTGTACATCGTAAAAAATTTACTCTGTCTGCTCGTTCAAATGGAACTAACATTACAAGCTTGCGTTTTCATGAAGTCTTTCCCAACGAAACGAAACGAGAGATCAACGTAAAACTGAACATTGGGGCTGTTACCCTTTCCTATGACCAACAGGAATTTGTTCAAGTTGAACTTACACATTTGTTAGTCAGTTTTGAAAAGTGACAGTTTATGTATATGTCAAAATTAGGAAATGATACTTTCCATAATCATTTTGAATGATGATACCGTGACTCTTCAACAGAACCATAAAAAAAAAACAAATTACTAAACTTATCTGTCAAGTAATTATAGATAAGAGTAATCAAGATTTTAATTTATAGGAATAGAAAAAAAAATATAGTAAATTTGTAACCATATTGGGTGTTGCTTGGTAAGGGAAATAAACTGGAGAATACAAAATGTTCAGAATTTAAAGATGTATACAAAACTTTTTTTTACATTTTTATTATATGTCTGGTTTAGCAACTTTAAAAAAATTAATTTCAAAATTATTGTTCAATTATACGTAGTTGTGGTATTCAAAGCGTGGGCGCGACTCCTCGGTAGGGGGGGGATTCATTTCATTGCAAGCTGTTATTTAAATTTTAAGGATTAATGAAATGAAAAATATAATGTATACTATCTATTTAGATGCACATGTTTATATTGACGTTTGTTTCTGTTTACGGTTGATTTAAAATAATATGAAACTAGATATGAAATTGGGAATTTCACTATTTAATTTCTTATATATTTCCACATAATTATGCCTATTTTGATCCTCAATAATATATTTTTTTTTAATCGCCGTAGTCGTGATCGCGAAAATGTTTAATGAAAATGCCAATTTTTTGGTTGAACCAGTTTAAAAACTGAAAATTTTTAAAATAAAGTTCTATATAATTCAGACTACGAGAAATAGAATGTCGTTGAGCGCATCTTTATATCTTTTTTAGATTTTGAGTTACATCGATTTTTGACTTTTTAAAACGCTCAACTTTGTAGACCCATATCTCGAAAACTAAAAGAGATATTGAAATGCGGTTTGAACGAGTGTATTTCTCGTGCTCCAATTAACTTATACTGAAATTTTGAAAATTTTGAAATTTTTTCAAATTTTTCCAAAATTTTCATTTCTCAATATTTCAAAGAATTGAAAAGATAATTAAAATCTGTGAACACCAATGAATTCCTCTCGTAAAAGTACATAGGTATGCACAATTTCAGGCAAAAATTCGCACAGATAAAATTTTTATTACAAAAAAACGAAAAATCACTGTTTTTTAATTATTTTTGAAGGGGTACCCCTTAAGAATTTTACGAATTTAGGCCATTTTCAGTTTTTTTGTTTTAAAAATTTTAACCGTGGAGCAAAAATTCTGAAATTTTACATGCATATGCACTTTTTTACGAGTAATCCACTGGTTTTTACAGATTTTCATTTTCTCTTCAACTTTTTGAAATATGGGTAAAAGAAAATTTGGAAAAAAATTTAAAATTATCAAAATTTTCAAAATTTCAGTCTAAGGTAATTAGAGCACGAGAAATACACTCGTTCAAACCGCATTTTAATATCACTTTTAGTTATCGAGATATCGAGATATCGGTCAAAAATCGCCGTATCTCTTCTACTAAAAAAGATACAAAGATGCGCTCAACGGCATTCGATTTCTCGTAGTCTGATTTATATAGAACCATATTTTAAAATTCTTAGATTTTTAAACTGGTTCAACCAAAACCAAACCATTTTCATTAACCGAATTGTTTGCGATCAAGACTCCTGCGATTAAAAAAATATATTTTGAGGATCAAAATATGCATATCTATGCAAAAATATATGTGGAATCGAAAGATGAAATTCTCAATTTCATATGTGGTGTTATATTATTTTTAATTAATCCTTAAGGTGGTACTATCATGGAAGCATTTACGACAGATTTTAATTAAATTAAAATATGTTATTTTTAATGAGTTTCTACATTAGTATGCAAATTTGTTGTTATATTTACCATCCATGTAATTAAATACTTGTTTCTATAAACTTTTTCAGTTACCTATACTTTTATGAGACTATCATGATATAACCATCTTCATGAGAAATTTTTTCATAGAAAATGTATCCTAAAAATATAAGGATTTTTTAAAGGATCATTAGTATATTTATATCCATATAAACCATTTATAAACTTCGTCAAGAAATTCAATAATGAACAAGAAATTTTCCTCATTAATTTATTTTTCAAATATATATGAAAATATCCACATCAAAAGATAATATTTTCAATATATATTGTATACAAAAATTTACATTTCTAAATTACAATGCAAAATATATATATTGTTTTCTTTTCTCTCATATTTATATTTAGATTTTAAATAGAAAAGTAAATATCCACATAATTAATAATCCTGTCGTATGGCGGAGGGAGGTTCATTAAAATGATCATTTTTCACGGAGAACTTGATAGCACAAAGAAACAAATTCAACGTATAATTTGATCACAGTACCCTATTTATGAAGTCTCTAGAGCTCATTTTCCGAGTGGAACACTAATATTAAATGCACAAAGTGTGCGCGAGGACTAGGAGGTTTACCTTTACCGTGCACGCCGCTGTTATATTTTAATAAAATCTTAAAGCAGAGAGGAAATTGAAGACGCCGCGATCAAAAGTCGATGAGATTTAGTAGGAAGTTGCTTTATTACTTATAGGGTTATAAAGACGTCAAGATGAAAGTAAATGTGCATACGTACTACATAGTTCATTATTCAGCATGAATAAGATCTGCGGTGTAGTTTGTTAACATGGGAAACGCATTTTCTGTAATATAATTTCCGTGATTACTTTTCTGGAAAAAGTTTCAATTAAGGTAGAGAATTAAAATCTTCATTAAAATTTTATAATTTCAAAAGCTACCCTTGTGGCTCCTCCACCACTAACATCTTTGGGGGCAGTGATTTGACGACTGGTAACCGCACTTCACGCGCAAAATATATCACTTACCGAGATCTGCTTCAGCAGAGTGCCACACCCAGTAATGGGTAAAAGGCGTGATGATATATTTTATTTATTTAAGTACAACAGTAAAATTAAGTTTATAATCATAATCTTTCTTTTCCAGTGTTGGCACACTAGAATTACTGATTATAATTTACTTAGAAGTAATTCACTCCAAAAAGTGTATCAGTTCGCTTAATTTAGTTAATTTGTAATATTGTCTAATTTAACTGAACTGATTTATCTGAACCAAGTAACAAATGGAATACAGCTAATATTACAATTAGGTACAACAATAGGTAGCCATTGTTTTGTAGTTCTAGTATAGTAATTTACAAGTGTAGAAAATTTCAGAAATAAGATTCTGGTGTACTGCATTTGTTACTACAAGTACAAGTCGGCCTGCGGATCATAATAATAAATTAACAATCATTATAACAAAAGACTGATCATATGACAATGACAAATTTAATTATTTCACAATAATTTAAAAAAGTAGCTTTAAAATTTAACAGCTACTTTAACGAAAGCTTTTAGCTGTAGCTTAGCTATATTTTACAAAATATAGCTTATAGCTGTAGCTTAGCTACTTTTTTAAAGAATAGCTGTAGCTGTAGCTTAGCTACTTTTTTTAAGTAGCTTGCCCAGCTATGAGTACTATTGCGCAAAATTAAAATTTACAAGTTTCCAGGATAATGAAAACATTATTTGAAAGATGCAAGTACAAATAATATTATGTGTATCACGAGCTCAAATTGAAATGTTATTAATACCATCTATCCCCAAATTACCCTATGCATTACCACTTTCCATAGAATAAAAAACACTAACGAAATATCTTCACAATACCCGCTGAATCCCAATCACTAAACACCAAGCAGGACTCATCATTCCAGCCACGTCCGCAGCTGACACATTCGTGTCAGTGCCGCTGCCGTTGTTTTAATCGCTGAGCACCGAACGTGAACCATGGAGCGTGGACGTGATGCGACGACGTGAACCGCGAGCTGTGATATTGATATCAATCAATTTATGCAATGTGTGTTCTGAGGCCCGAGCCACAAACGAACGTTCGAACTTGAACCTAAAAATGTGGATAATGGTGCGATGCGTGGATGTGAATGCTATTAAATGTAATGTGCAATTGTGGTTTGGATTGTTGTGGAGGTTGTGTGATTAATATTTATAATTATTGTTATTGCTATTATGGTTAGTTTTGGTTATGTTCATGTTTGATGTACTTGCAATTGCTAGAAACATTTATAATCAATTTGATCATTTGTTTATTTATTTATTTACTTATTTATTTATTTATTTATTTATTTGTTACTTTGCCCAACAGGTAGTAAATTACAATTACAGTTTAGGGGGCCTTATAGTGGAATCCGAACCATTCACATACAATCATATTTTTTTTATGTAAGTAGAAGTCAGTGAGATTTGAACGCACGACCTCTTGCTTGCTAATTAAGAAACGCAAGTTTTACCTCGCTTTTATCCACTGTGCTACGATTGTATGCTACCCTGTACAACAGGAACTTAATCCCAATTACAGAACAGGGTCTGGATTCACCAAAAGATTGGAGAAATCTAACAAAATCTGAGTTTCTTGCAACACTGATTAAATTCCAGTTGTACAGAGTAGTATAAATAAATAAATATGTTTTCAGTAAAAACTTTTTTTAATGTAAAATGTTTTAAATCAGATATTTATGTCCGAATGTACGAAGTAGGTCAAATTATTTCAAGCATGATGATACATAGCAAAAGAAACTTACTTCCGTTTCAGAAAAACTTCCAAGGAAACAAAATAAAAATTTAATTCATTTAAAAAAATTTAGCAACAAAACAAAATTAAAAAGACCGCGACATATTTTAAAAGTTTCTTCTTCCGACTAGGAGTCATTTCCGTAGTAGCTGAAAATTAAATCAAAAGTTTCCAACACTGACAAAATTCATTTGGAACTTTAAAACGCAAATGTTATTTAATTTACAGCGCGGGTCCTCCCTAAATTACGAAAGTAATTATTACTTTATTTCAAAGATTTCATGATAGAGTGCTGTTTAAATTGGAAATAGCATATTATGTAACTAGTAGGAAATGTGATATATTCCAGGCGATGTACACAACATGACTAAATAATTCAACTCTGCAAACTGGATGCACAACATTACAAATAAACTAAATCAAGAAAACTGATGCACTTTTTGGAGTGAATTACTTCAAAGATAATTAGAATCAGTAATTCTAATACTGGAAATAAAGTCAGCGAAGTAATCCAGCGAAATAAATAAGTGATCTGGTTCAGTAAATGTAAGTTAGATCTGATTCAAATGACAAATGAAATACGCTTAATGAGTCGATGTTGGACAAAAGATTGATTTGGTTTACATAAATTTCATTTAATAAATAGATACAAAATAAAGTTGATAAAAATAAATAAATATATCATCACGCCTTTTACCCATTACTGGGTGTGGCACTCTGCCGAAGTAGATCTCGGTATGTAATATATTTTTGCGCGTGAAGTGCGGTTACCAGTCGTCAAATCACGGCCACCAAAGATGTTAGTGGTGGAGGAGCCACAGGGGTAATTTTAAATTGGTGAAAATGTTTTGTCGACTGTGGGGATCGAACCAGGGTTATTAAGATCCACAGGCCGACTCGATACCACTGAGCCATTACCCCACAAAATAAAATAGATAAAAAAATATATATATATATCATCACGCCTTTTACCCATTACTGGGTGTGGCACTCTGCCCAAGCAGATCTCGGTAAATGATATATTTATGCGCGTGAAGTGCGGTTACCAGCCGTCAAATCACGGCCTCCAAAGATGTTAGTGGTGGAGGAGCCTCAGGGGTAATTTTAAATTGGTGAAAATGTTTTGTCCTCTGTGGGGATCGAACCAGGGTAAATAGATAATTTGACGATATTCATAAAATGCCATGTGAAATAAAACAATAAGTTCATATTGACAGATCTGTCAAATTATTAGTTTTATTTTTCAGAGCAATCTGAAAGTAGTCAGAAAAAAATGCGTTCAATACGTAGGACATGTAATATACTAAAAACAAATGCAACAAGATAATTATCAAGCCATTTGATATTGTTTAGTCGTATAACACTACCATCAAAATTATATGAAATTTAAACATTTGAGAGATGGCGTAAAATTCACCACCAAAATACAACCCTCCAGGGAGGAGATCAATAGAGATCAAGTGCTCAAGGTAAATAAATCAAAAGTATAAAACTAATTCGTTAAGTGAATACCTTCCCAGCGCGAAAAGATTTGAGTGGCCAAATATAATCAATCATATCTAGAGCTCTTTGCTCTGTTTCAACAAGCCACTAGATCGGAACAGGATCTCTGCAACTTTCCCGGCGGAGTAAATAAAGTTACCTCGTACTCCTGCGGTTATAAATTGAAAGTTTTAGCGTCGGATCTTAAGTCTTAATGGTTTTTTAGTTTTTTGTTTAAGTTTCATCATTTTTTATGTCTCAGCAGACGCGACTCGTAATGTAGCTTGTGGAAATGGTACTTTACATTGATTAACAGATTTCATTACTTTAAATTTAATATTTTTTAAATAGCAAATTATAATTTTGTTAATTTGTTCTATGAGTTCTGAATTTATAATACAACATTAAGTTAAAAATGCAAATTTAATCAAATAAATATAAATATATCATCACGCCTTCTACCCATTCCTGGGTGTGGCACTCTGCCAAAGCAGATCTCGGTAAGTGATATATTTTGCGGTTACCAGTCGTCAAATCATGGCCCTCAAAGATGTTAGTGGTGGAGGAGCCGCAGGGGTAGTTTTTGAAATTATGAAAATTGTTTGTCGCCTTAGGGAATCGAACCAGAGTTCTCAGGATCCACAGGCTGACTTCATACCACTGAGCTAGCCACCCCATAAAAATCAGAAACAGTAAAAAGGTTATAATAAAACATTTATGTTATAATAATATATATTGATATTTGCACTGTCAAAATCGTTTTCCGTAGTATTTTCCGGAGACGTAATTTTATTGATTTTATCGGGTATATAAATAAAAAAGGCATCTTGAAGTTCATAAAAGATTTTTGTAAAACTCCCGCTGGCAACCGGAAATTTATATTTATCTAGAGAAAACGCGAAAAATGTTCGCGCAAAAAGGAAACGCGAATTTTATAACATACGATAAACAGCGAAATTTATAATAACTTCACCGGAAACTTCACCAGTTTTTCATAAGCGATGTATATCAAAATCTAATATTTCATCTTGATGTAAGAGTTGGGCTCAAGTCTGAAGCAGCCTCACAGACTTCTTCAGTCTTTTCATTTCGCTTCAATCATTGTTGAAGTAGGTAGCTTCTTGTTTTACTTGACAAGCATAAAAACAATAAATTATTCTCGTAGATTTTATTAAAATTCATTGAAACATCAAATATAGCTACAAGTATCTCCAGTCTACTATTATTTAAAGTGAGAAATAATACAGCAAGAAAACAAATTCATGGAAGTAAAATATTCAAAATAAATTAAAACAAATAATTAGTTTCAAATCAAAAATAAATAGGGAATATCAAAATAATATTCGAATATCTTTATTTTGCAAACTGGTTAATAAAAATATAGATGTCAAATATATTTTTGATTTAGTATGTTGTCATTAGTTAAAAACTGAACTGGCCGTTAAAATTAATAGATAATATGTTACAGAGCACGCCTAAATATATTTAATCATAGCGTACTTAAGGTAGTACTAGTGTGACGGTGGCGCCATCGGTTGTCGAGTGGCGAAACTGACGCTCAAACAAATTTAAAAATTGAATAAAATAAGTGTTTTATACATATTATGATTTGAACATCATGAATTGTTAACAGGTTGTTAGTCTGGTGAATTTTCAAATACCATACCACCGTGTGGTGTTGCTATTATAAATTGAGATTCTTAATTTTTCGTTAAAAACCAGGCTTTGCATGGCTATATATCTAAAACCAAACGATAAAAAACTTTCTCCTTCTGATACAATATACATGGATAGTTCTATAACATCATACTAGTTTTTCAAATGAAACTGCAAAATTTTAGAGGTACACAAACCAAATATGTACGATTCTGAGTGATGATCGCCATAAGCCCCGTGTATAAGAATTCAACTTTACAAGCGAATATATTTGTTCACAGGCGATGAATGTGTTTCATATTTTAACAGGATGCGTATGACTATCCAATGTTTACGTGCGTCAAATTTCATTCCGATCTGCAAAATTTTTTTTCGCGCAAGTACTACCTTTATATTACTGTTTCAAGTGAAATAATATACTCTCTTAAACTTTAATGTGAAAATAAGTTTTCGTGACCAGAAATCACATTAAAAATCTCAATATAGATACACGAACAAAATACTTGTAGATAAGCAAACTAGAGCGCGAAAATAATTACATACTAAATTACTATCTTACGTGAGTTACGTTTTCCCGTAACCCAAATACGTTAGTGAGGTAAAGAGGTAAGTAATTTTTATTTACTTATCAGTAATTTATCCAAACTTGTATAATTTGCATACGTAACACTTTTATTTATTACGAAACTTAATAGATTGAAGATTGCGAAGCTTCGTAGTTTATAAGTTTAACAGTATTTACGGTATATTTACCGGGAGACAGAATTAGTGACTTAAATTTACGAAATATAGTAAAATACAACAAAATATTGTAACAAATTCCATTTGTTTAAATCGTTTAGTCAAAATTGTTACCTACGTAAGGGATTATATTTTAAGTAATATTTCGGTACGCGTGAATTGTCGCAATTGCTGAGTCAACTACTTTATTGCGATTCTGCATTTTTGTAAGTATAAATGCTTGTAGGGATAATCCGACAGAGACTGTAATTATGACCGTTCGTCTAGAAATTAAAGCAAGATGTACCCATCTTGCCTTTCATTACATTGTAAATATATTCATTTGTATTTTTTTTTGTACTTTATCTAAATTTGTTATTTATTGTAGCTGTTTAATAAATTTATTTTTGTTTCATTTCGTTTATTTATTAAATAAATTTATTTTCAAGAAAGGTAAACAATGCTAGATTGTTACAATATATTAATATTTTATTTGTATTGTTTTGTAAATACCAGTATATTAATTTGTACCTTTTTCATTGTATTGGCAACATCAAAAACTCATTTTCCCGACAAATTTCAACCTGGAAGATCTTTATTTCTACAAGTACTTTGATAGTATGTACATGTATGTACAATTATGGTACAAAATCAGCTCTTACATTTCGAACATGTTTTTCTACAGAAATCGTTAGTCAAAAAGGACGAAAAACCCAACAGAGCTATTTAATATTAAAATTTCATCATCTCTTGAATATGGAATCACACGATAACACTCTACCTCAATCAAGCGAGCCATTTTATTTACAATTTATACTGACCTTCGTTAACAAGAACCCCAAATATTAACTTTCCAGACACGAATTTTATTGCTCAAACAAGTTACAAAGTTTCAAATACGAAATACAGTGACAGATACCAACAAAAACAAAATTATATATTCCTACCTGAGGTGGTGCACGGCACATGTCCTAACATCATCAGCAGCGCGCCGACAGGAAGAACTCGAGCCACCCAGCACTGCGTCATGTTCCTGGAGTTTATGGTGATTCAATGCGTAAGGTTGGCAACCATAGAATTGATGCTGCTACTGCTCGCGTTTAAGCCAACAAGTGGCTTGCGAGCTTTCGTATGAGATGTGTTATGAGGAGGCATTGGAAATCCGTGTGTCAACACTGGAAAAGAAAGATTATGATTATAAACTTAATTTTACTGTTGTACTTAAATAAATAAAATATAAATAAATATATCATCACGCCTTCTACCCATTACTGGGTGTGGCACTCTGCCGAAGCAGATCACGGTAAGTGATATATTTTGCGCGTGAAGTGCGATTACCAGTCGTAAAATCACGGCCCCCAAAGATGTTAGTGGTGGAGGAACCACAGGGGTAGTTTTATAAATTATGAAAATTGTTTGTCGCCCGTGGGAATCGAACCAGAGTTCTCAGGATCCACAGGCCGACTTGTACTTGTAGTAACAAATGCAGTACACCAGAATCTTATTTCTGAAATTTTCTACACTTGTAAATTACTATACTAGAACTACAAAACAATGGCTACCTATTATTGTACCTAATTGTAATATTAGCTGTATTCCATTTGTTACTTGGTTCAGATAAATCAGTTCAGTTAAATTAGACAATATTACAAATTAACTAAATTAAGCGAACTGATACACTTTTTGGAGTGAATTACTTCTAAGTAAATTATAATCAGTAATTCTAGTACTGGAAATAAAATCAGCGAAGTAATCCAGCGAAATAAATAAGTGGTCTGGTTCAGTAAATGTAAGATTGATCTGATCCAAATGGCAAATGGCAAATGGAATACGCCTTATGTTGATTTGTTGCTAATTTGTTCGAATTTTTTTATAATAAAATTGTGACCTTTTAACATTGCATTCAAAATCTTCTCTCCTGTTCTGAGATTAAACAAATACCATTATTTTCCAAACAGAGAAACAGAATAAAAATACAACTACAAATCCTGTTAGCATGTCAGGACGTTCAGCTCGTCGCGTAATTATTCTCGTAATAAAATCAGAGTTACAATTGGGCTCTACTGGAAAAAGCATTCCGTCGCAGTTGGCTTGACAGCTTAGTGAAAACATTTGCGGATCGCGAATCGAAATTGTTCGATGTTTGGACGAAACGCTGCGCTGTTATTGAAATGACGTACGTTTATTGCTTTTCCCTGGACTAGATTGTGGACGAAATGAGAAATTTAATGTTGTTTATTTACTGATGAATGCAGGCTTGTTGATTTCCTCTGTAATGGAAGTTTGCTGTTTGAACTATTCTACAAGATTTTTTAACTCACTTCTCAAAGCAGTATTGTTACAACAATGCATTTTTATTGTTAAAAAGTTAAAATGCACTAAAGAAATAATGTACCTGCTTTAGGTTTTAATTTTCTAGTATTTTAATTTCGATTGAGTGTGAATAATAGAAGATAGAACATATTAAATAGTCATGATAGTGGCTTCCATAATTTAAATCCTGCAATTTATAGAAATTCCTGGACATACTACCACATTATGCCAATGGCACACTGGTCGAGGAGCATGAATGAGCGTCGAGGAACTCATCGATGAAACAACAGAACGCACCCTGACTGATAAAATAAACAAACACGAAAAAATAGCACAAAGCAAAACCAAAATGACAGCCCACGCTAACATGAAATGAGACACAATAATACGTGTGAAATGAGACACAATCGTTTCATCGAGGAACTCCTCCATGGAAATAGAGACGCCTCTATTTTTCATCGATGACGGGTGCGTTCTGTTGTTTCATCAATGAGTTCCTCGACGCTCATTCATGGTCCTCGACCAGTGTGCCATTGGCATTATAAAATGTGTTTCACAATACAGGAGTTATTATTAAAATTAAGAACAATAATTTAATATTTTAAAAGTAGATAAAGACATAATGAAATATTAGCTTATTCGTTTACATTAAAATATAATTTAACAATCTGTTTTTCAAGTAAATTCCTTGAAATGGTTGAATTGACAAACGAAAATAATAAGCTCTTGAAAGAAAGGAAAAATGTAAAGCTGACAAAGCACGTAAATTGGTAAGCACAATAAATTGCGCAATTCGCAATTCTTCTGATGTAATATCTTTTTTGTGAAAGCAAGTGCATCCCTTTTGAAATTAAATTTACAGGCTCAAGGGTTTTGTTGAGCTTCACCTGCCAGATGAACTGGATTAAAGTTTGTTTGCTTCTTTTTAATTTAATCTTCTAGTTTTGCGTACTTCTAAAGGTAATTTAATTTATTTTTGTTTTAGGCAGATTTTAAAAACAACAATCTTAACATAGCAAAACATCTTTCGGAACTCATAGAATAAATTAAATTTCATTTGGTAATATTCTTCTTAAATACCAGTGTCACTTTAGATGACTCTCATGTCAAATCTTTCTGTTTGAAAGAGTCATGGTATCAAGGCAACCGTAGCTTAGTTGATTTAAAGTATTTTTTATGTGTGTGAAGTAAGGTTACCAGACGTTAAATCACGGCCCTTAAAGATGTTAGGAGAAGGAAAGCCACAGGGGCAATTTGAATGAGGTGAAAATTGTTTGTCGACTGTGGCTCTCAAATTCACAATCCGGCTTAATACCACTGCACCACCTATTCCATACGAATCTTAAAATACAATATATAAATATATCATTACGTTTTCTACCCATTACTGGGTGTGGCACTCTGCCAAAGCAGATCTCGGTAAGTGATATATTTTGCGCGTGAAGTGCGGTTACCAGTCGTCAAATCACGGCCTCCAAAGATGTTAGTGGTGGAGGAGCCACAGTGGTAGCTTTTGAAATTATGAAAATGTCGCCTGTGGGAATCGAACCAGGGTTCCTAGGATCCGTAGGCCGACTTCATACCACTGAGCTAGCCACCCCATACGAATCTTGACCCATCAATTTCCGGAAACCCAACTTCAACTAATAAATGTAACAATATTGTTTTATTTTGTTCTCGGTAACGCAAGACTAGAACGCACATCACAGATCACCACTCCGATATTGTCTCTTGACATTTTACAACTAAATTTCAGCAGAATAACAAAGCATCATCGACTTTTTATCAGGCGAAGATAGTTCTGTAGTTGTAGTGGTTCAGTTTCAACGCCGTAAATCCTATATGACAGTCGTGTATCGGTCTCTGCGGGTCGGCATGGCAGTGTTCTGATGCCGGTATCTTGGATGATATACCGACCCGGAGCCGATATTTCCCCGTCCGCTAGCCACAGCCAACGTATTTTATCACGCTGTTGTTTTTAAACAAAATGAACATGTCATGGTGGTGCAGCGCAATGGCAAGTGTTGATTCATGGGGTTATGTATTTGTGGTTTGTGGGTATGTATTCATAGTTTACGGACGCTGCGGGTAGTTGCGGATTGTGGGTGAAGTGGTTTATGCTCTTACTGATTATGTTTATTTCGCAAATAAATATGGAGATAGTGTGTCATATTTCCCTGAAAATTTGTTCCTATTTTGTTAATTACAATATTACAATATTCATACATTTTCACCAATTTAAAATTACCCCTGTGGTCAGTTCAGACGCGTTTCGCTCTTTAGGAGCTCATCAGTATGATGTGACAAACTATTCAGCTAGACCATTAGGGGCTAGTAAACTGTGTCTATTGTCTTTGTATTGAATATATTTATTTATTTACTTATTTATTTATTTATTATTTACGGGGTGGCTAGCTCAGTGATATGAAGTCGGCCTATGGATCCTGAGAACCCTGGTTCGATTCCCATAGGCAACAAACAATTTTCATGATTTCAAAAGCTACCCCTGTGGCTCCTCCACCACTAACATTTTTGGGAGTCGTGATTTGACGGCTAGTAACCGCACTTCACGCGCATAAATATATCACTTACCAAGTTCTGCTTCGGCAGAGTGCCACACCCAGTAATGGGTAAAAGGCGTGATGATATATTTATTTATTTTATAAATTTACAAAATGAACAAAATTTTCATTATTTAAACTTTAATTACGATGAAATAATTAAATTATAGAGAGAAAATATGGAATACCACTAAGCTTTGAACAACAATTGTTAATTATTTACTTAAACAAATAATAATTAAATTTTAATTAGTAGATGTTCTCCTAAATAACTGCGTCACTGTAGACGACTTTTGTGTCAAGATTTTAAATATATAAAAGAGACCTGCGATGTTTCAACTTTTTTGCGTAGTTAACAACCCGATTTATGCACCGGCATTTATCCCAAATCCACAAATTAAAAAAAAATTCAATAATTATTGTATCATCTGAAAACTATCTTTATTTAGTTCAACTTTCATTCAATAAAAATCAAAATGAAAATAAAATTCTCTAAAGAGTTGGATTAGTTGATATTAAAATAGTAATATGAAGAAATTTTAATTATACTTTCAGTACTTTAATACGACAATAATTTTTATTCTGTTTAAAATTTATGCAAGTTTCCTGAACTGTTTCATATTTCAAAAGTAATAAAACTAGACACTAAATCTTCATAAAAACTTTAATAATCTTCATCTCAGAGGAATCGTAAAACTATCTTTATAGATCATTAAAACCGCACCTTATCCACCATCATCATCATTACCTGAGACCACCAAACTACTCAAATCTACACCGCAAGTCCGTTTAAATACCCAGACCAGTCATAAAACAATACAAGCAAGCGAACAATGTTGAATTCGATATCAGCACTAAGAAGATTTGGTCCAGCAGCAAAACCATTATAACCAGCAGGAGATCGTAAAGGAGGGAAAGGCTTCCATTTATAGATATTTGCGGTTTATTAATGATGCCACAGGATCACGGCTTTTCGAGAACTCGTATAGAATTTTACCCATATTCGCTTCATTCATGTCTAGAATCGTAGCCCAGCAAATAAAAGCGAGGCAAAACTTGCGTTTCTTAATTAGCAAGCAGGAGGTCATGCGTTCAAATCTCACTGACTTCTACTTATGTCCAAAAAATACGATTGTGTCTGAGTGGTTCGGATTCCACTATAAACTGTAGGCCTCCTGTACTGTAATTGGGTTTTATTTCCTGTTGTGCAGAGTAACAAAATAAATAAATAAATAAATTTTCTAGACGAAACAAGAACAATATCCTCAAGAATAGTTCGAGATGAGAAAGAAAATTGCAATCTCTTTTAATTGTTATCTTATCCAATTCAAATAATCGTAGCAATTCGGAACAAATATACTAATATATCCAAATGAACAATCTTTTTTTTTCAGTAAAACATGTACTACAATTAATAATAGAAAATAACCTCAAAATAGTGAACTATATCATCCTCATCACGCCTTCTACCCATTACTGGGTGTGGCACTCTGTCGAAGCAGATCTCGGTACGTGATATATTTTGCGCGTGAAGTGTGGTTACCAGTCGTCAAATCACGGCCCCCAAAGATTTAAATGGTAGGGGAACAACAGCAGTAGTATTAAAGTGGTGAAAATGTTTGTCGGCAGTGGGAACCGAGCCAAGGTTTTCAGAAGTCATAGGCCAGTACGATACCACTGTGCCACCTACTAATTTCTCAAAATCGGTTGAAAGTAAGGTGATAAAATTGTTAAAAATATTTTCACGAGAACTAAATTCAATCCTATGTATTGAAGAAAACGTACGTATTGAATCTTGATGACATGTTTCATTTCTTTGCTACAAGTTCCAACATTGTCATCGTCTCAATTCGACAAAGTTTTTAAACAAAATGAAATATCTAGACAGCGTCCTCCGCGCTTTGCTGACCCTTCGTAAAACGGGACGTGATTTGTTTTATTTTGTTGTTGTGTTAGTTGATCGAAGTAGCTCATGGTGAAACGTCAAAAACAGTTGATAACAAGTTACGATTTTCGTTGCGTGCATTTTAAACAGGCTGAGGTTTTTGTTGTATAAGCTCTTGTGCTCTGCTGAGCTTGTCGTTTGCATGGAATAGTAATTGGAGCTGAACTTGACACTTGTTGAAATGCGATAGTTTTATTAATTAGTGTATGCTGTTTTAGTTTAACGAGTTACGACATAATTTAACGTGATGAAAATTAATGGAAACTCAATTCGAATTACATCATATACTAGCGCTTAGGTATTTGTACCCTATGAGCAACTATCAAAGTCGAAAATTGAAGAAACAAATTCAGGTATGGAAGATCTAAACATACCACCTTTCTAAAATAAGTGTAACTTGCTCTAGAAATGAACATACATAATAATATCACGATATATCGCATAAAATTGGGTAGTACTTTAAACCTATTCATTAGATTCTTCCTGGAAATAATATTCGTTAAATACTCCTATTCTGGCTCACGCTATATCCCATAAAATGAGGTACAACGAACCTTTGAAGCATTTACAGATCATCCACTTTTCATCAAACATTCTTATCCTCACACACAATCCTCACTCAACCACACTCACAGTTCCATTTACACAAGCTTCCTTACACTTTATTTGCGCAACAAACCTTTTAGTTAGAGAGCTAGGGTGCAAAATGATGTCTCATTTATTCCAGTGACAGAAATGGATTTTTTTATAGATTATGTCATGATAAACGTGAAAAAAATAAAATTAGATTTGGGAACGGGTGGGAACTATAGATGGCGTCGGTGTGAATGCGCAGATTTTAAGGATGGTTGTTGATCACCAACACGCAACCAGCAATAATTTCTGTCAATAATTTTTTATCATGTATTCGTCGTGAACAAGTAGTAATATATCACACGACACCATAAAAATTGCTTACTTTGACCAGTTTTGTCGCGCATGCGTCACCGGCCAAAACTTCTCTCTACCATTTTTATTACTTAATTATACCCAAGTCTATAATTTAAATTGAAAATTAGCCTGTAAAAAATATGTCAACAACTACCCTTAAAATCTGCGCATTTACACCGACGCCATCTATAGTTCCCACCCGTTCCCAAATCTAATTTTATTTTTTTCACGTTTATCATGACATAATCTATTAAAAAATCCATTTCTGTCACTGGAATAAATGAGACATCATTTTGCACCCTAGCTCTCTAACTATTCAAGCACATCCAACCATTCGCTCGTCTATATCTGTTTCATTAATATTTCATTAGACGTACGTTTCAAATGCTTAAATTATCTCTACTCAAATCCACTCCTCTAACAACGAATGTAAAAAGGTAAGAAAGGAAGGGAGTGACGGTATGTGCTTGTTATTGAAAGTAAATTTTAGTTGGACACTCTATTTGAAGAACAGAAAAATAATCAAAGAAGTGTCGCCTTGCATTTGTTCTTGAAAATGACTTTCACACTATTGCAGTACGACACTTTATTGTAAGAACTGAAAATAAATCAAGAAGATAAGAAATGAAAGGAGTATCGTTCTTCACTCATTTTTGAAAGTGAATATCCCACAATTGGAGCTTACACTCTAACGAAATAACTAAACAAATCTAAAATCAATAATCCTGAGCTTGGTTTAATTCATCAGATTCATCCCGCAATTAATCTTCGCCAAACGTTCCAGTCCTGATACACCACTTTCGCTTCGACCACATTCATAATTCTTTTTATACAAATTCATTTATTCCTCCCACTAGTAATATTTATTTGTCCAAACTTTCAATCATTTCTATTCATTTATACATTGATCGTCCACATAGTCACTCTTGATTTCACCAACATACACCTGTTTCACCGAACTTTGCTTCAATCAGCATTGGAATTGATTGTTGATAACATTAAAAGAATGATTGCAATGTACCTATGTATTACGTCGAAATGACGCCAAGTAATAAAGTTTTACTTTAAATTACATTAAACAATCGCCCAACTCAATAACAATAATTAACAAAATGCAATTAAATTTTGAAACGTGCTTTATGTTTTCAACAAAAACAAAACCTACTCAACCGAATTTGCATTTTCAACGCACACTCCAACTGGACTAACGTGGCCGCGACTTCAATAACTGAATTAATTCAGGGACTGACAATGTCCGGTCAACAGTGAAACAAGGATAACACCAAAGGAGAATCCTATCAGTAAGAGAGAGATATGAAGGAAGTGGTCAAACTATTGAATTATCAAGTCTTGTGGCGATTATAAACCTTGGCGTTTAGCTGTATATTAAATGGGAGTTAGCAGCTCCCGGGATTAACTAATCGGATTAAGGATTGACTTGAATACTTATTTAGGAATCAGTCCAGTGATTGAGATTAAATGAAAACATTAAACAATATTTGAATATAAATCTATTAATATTAATAATTTATGTAGTGTCAATTCAATTTCATAGACGACTAAATTTAATTTGAACACTCCCAACAAATTTGTCACTTTACTAATTTCATAATGGAAATTATAGATTCAACATTTAAATCTCTGCAGTTCCATCTTATTGTGAGAACTGAAAACAAATCAAAAAGATAAGATGGACGAGGAGTATCGTCCTGTGCTTGTTTCTGAAATGAATTTCATACAACAGCAGGTTAACACTCTAATGAAATAACTACAATCAACTTAAAATCAATCATCCTCTGTTTGTCTTAATTCATTAGAATTATTTCGCAATTAATCCTCTAGAACCGATATACCACTTTCGCTTCACCCATATTCATAATTCCTGTCAACATATAAGTTCATTTATTTTTCCCACTAGGAATATTTCTTTCCCCAAACCTTCAATCATTTACATTTATTTATTCATTGTCCGTCGAGAAAAAGTTAGCTGCCTGCATTTGCCATTATTAATTAACTTAACCTTTCAAATAATTTGTTTCCATAACTTCTTAATCTTCTAACGTTTCAGTCACGGCGTAATGTTATCAACTAACATATTAAGCATGGGGTAAAGTTAGCTCTCTGCATCTGCCATTGTAAAGTAATTAATTTGACAATCACTTTTGCTTGCATTCGTTTCGAAACTTGTTTCTTCATCTTGATTAATACAGCCCAGATGAAGAAACGAATAGTTTCCAAATATAGTAATAGTCCTCTGTAATTTACTTTTATTTGTTCCTATTGAGTAATTAAAAAGAGATATAATAAAACATTAACAGGCCGATTCATAAAATGAATTAGCGCTAACACCGTTTTTAATTAAATAAAATATATCATCACGCCTTCTAGCCATTACTGGGTGTGGCACTCTGCCGAAGCAGATCTCGGTAAATGAGATATTTTTGCGCGTGAAGTGCGGTTACCAATCGTCAAATCACGGCTCCCAAAGATGTTAGTGATGGAGGAGCCACAGGGGTAGTTTTTTTTGAAATTATGAAAATTGTTTGTCGCCTGTGGGAATCGAACCAGGGTTCTCAGGATCCACAGGCCGACTTCATACCACTGTGCTAGCCACCCAATATAATATATTAATATTATCTATAACTAAGTTTCAAATTAAAACAGATTCAAGAAATGAATTAAATTTTATCCTAATTAACTCTCTTTTTAACTCAAGTTAAATTAAAATTGTTTAATACATTGAAAAAAAGAGTTAAAAACTAAATAAAAAATAGTGTTAGCGCTAATCCCTGCAAGCTAATACTTATATTAAACTAACTTGGTAGTTTCAAAAAAAATAAATCACTGCGAAAATATGAGTATATAATATTAGAAAATTTAATCATATTCCGTTAAGTAAATAAACTCTGATATCAAAGTAGAAATAAGTTTATCCTATAAATTCAAATGAATGTTAATATTTCATCTCGAAATAATTTTAACCAAACAGCAATTCCACGGAGTCTAGTAACTATTTCATATTCTGAATTTTTAATTAGACATCTAGCAGAAAATGAACCCGGACGGAAAACTTGAATTACCCAACTTTTCTTCATTCTCACTCCTTCATATTGCATGATTAACACGGGTCCGGAAGTGGGCGTAGTCTAGATATCCCCACTCTTCACCTCATCTACTTCCGTCCTTCTCTGTGTTATCTGTCAGACACAGATGTGAAACAAGCAACAAGTATAAAGAGAAACGTATTTAAATTGTCACTAAATTTGTATTAGGGTTGGAGTTTTTGTGCGCTATGAAATGTTTTTCTTGCGGAAATCGTTTTGGCATTATACTGCATGGAGATAATAAGTTGGAAGACCGACGGTTAATCTGGTTTGAAAAGAAAGTCGAGTGATTTGAATTCAAAATTAGGTGCGGTAGCTTTTGTGTGTGCTGGAATTGTTTGACCCATTTTAGAAACAACCAAATTTATCGGAAATTCGTTATAAAAGCATTAAAGACTCAAAGAGTCTATGTACTTTTTCTTTCTTTTGAAATTTGATTCAGTATTAAAGTCGGTTTCCGATGAACGCAAATGGAAAATTATACAATGAGGCTTTTTGTAAAAGATGTTCAAATTCAAGTAATCACATTGCTATTCAATGTTAAAAAAAAACATTAATTAAAGCTAAATTCATAGATTTCTCAGTGGTATCGAGTCGGCCTGTAGATTTGAGAACCCAGGTTCGATTCCCACAGCCGACAAACTAGTTTCACCACCTTAAAACTACCCCTGTAGCTTTCCCTCCACTAACATCCTCAGAGGTTGTTATTTGACGGCTGATAATTGTATAAATATATCACTTACAAAGATCTGCTTGACAGAGTGCCACACCTAGTAATGAATAAAAGGCGTTAAATATAAAAATTGCTGCAAAATTTGCTTATAGATAAGTTAATTGAAGTACGACAAATTCAATGCCATTGGGCGCATCTTCATATCTCGTTTAATTTTTGAGATATAGCTTCAGGAAGGTACAAAACCTTAACAGGCAGATTCATAAAGCCGATTAGCGCTAACACCATTTTTTATTTCTTTTTTAACTCTCTTTTCAATGTATAAAACAAGTTTATTTTAACTTGATTTAAAAAAGAGATAATTAGCATCAAATTTAGTTTATTTCTTGAATCTGTTTTAATATAAAACAGTGTTATAGATAATATTAAAAACGGTGTTAGTGCTAATCCGTTTTGTGAATCTGCCTGTAAATGATCAAAAAGTGAGAAAAATTCAATTTCTCCGCTGTCTATATCTTTAAATTTAAAAAAGATATGAAGATGTGCGCAACGTCATTGAAGTTCTAACGTCCGAATTACCTTGTAAGAAAATATTTAGTAAATTTGTAGCGATTTATTTTTCATAAATTTCTTATGCGATAACTCTTGAGGTTTTAAGCCAATTGTAGACTATTTGCTCTAAAATTCTACCTTGCACGAATATCTTAACTAAAATTTACCGTTTGTAAAACATTTCTTAAAAATTAATTAATATACCTAAATACTTTAATTGGAATTCAAATTGTCATTAATTTTTAATTAAATATCCTAATGTATACTCAGACAGACATTATTAAATAAAATATGAAGTTTAAAACTTGAGCAAGCGTCTAGAATAATATTGTTGTTATATTCCCAGACCAATTTCACTTTTGCCAACATTATAATTCCACTACAAATTGTATTTATCACCATTTACTATTCATAAAACAGTTTGTAACTGTACACATTGTACTATGACGAGCGTGTTACTGCACTGATGTGCACTAGTGTAAACTGTATGAAACTGAAGTATGTAAATAGTGAAGTTGTGAACTGTCAGTAACAGTCGTCCTGTTACCATTGTTATGTTCGGTTTTGTTTACTCACCATACCAAATAACAAAAGGTAAACAAATAATCTACTTGAAATTTCAGACCGGCAGATGAAATAACAAATGAAAACTTCATATTTGCATGATGAGGTTAAGTGTATTCAGTTGAATATTACTGTTAATGATTGTTTCGGAAATAGGAGTGTGCTGCACTCTCATCACGTTCTCAACAACAATAATCATAAATCAAAAATTTTACTCCACTTGACAGTCTGGTTGCAATTGATAAATGATGTGATTTAGAGAAAAACTAATTGTCTATAATATAATATTTTCTTTATTAACAATATGATCGTGCATTCAAAGATCGCAGACTTAACTTTATATTCAAGTTATATAATTATGTCTGAGTAGTTCGGATTTCACAATAGGTTGTACGTCGTCTATACTGTAATTGGGATTAAGGTCTTGTTGTACAAAATAACAATTAATAATAATAATGATTGTCACGCGAGTTAAGTAACGTTGCGCGCGGGTAGTACTTGGATGGGTGACCGTCCAGAGAAACCCCGCGTTGCTGTTGACGATAATACCTAAAACGCAGATCAGGGCGTAATGGCGGCATATGACCTAAGTAGTTGGTCCGCCAAAGAAGCTACAAAAAAAAAATAATAATAATGATCAAATCTAAAAGCATATGTTTTCAGTTTTGCGACTTTCCCGAGGCTATATCTTAAAAACTAAACAAGATATGAAGATGCGCTCAACGGCATTGTATTTATCATGCTTCAATTAAAATGTATAAAAGTTTTCAGCAATTTTAAAATTTTCATAAATTTGTTCCAATCTTTTTCCTACAACAGTTTTTGAACAATATATCAAAACCTAGAAGGTGTATGTACTTGGAGATTTTTCCATTGGATTCAGTGAGTCAAAATACATATTTATGTAAATTTTTGTTACAATATTCGTACGGGAAAGAGTTTTATAGCAAATCGTTTGAAAATCGTAAAAAACATAACAGGCAGATAATTATAACAGAACCATAACAAATAAGAAAAAATAGGAAAAAACTAATTTTCTATCGCTTGTCACAAATTCCACAAAAATTTATAGCACGTTTGAATCAACTTATCAGGTCATCAACAAATGGCTGGTCAGTTCAGCTTTAACCATAGACGCGTTTCGTCCTTTAGGGACTCATCAGTATGGTGCGATCAACTAACCAACTACACCAACTAGGGACTAGTGAACTGTGATACTGTCTTAGCTGAACTGACTGATGTTAAACTATGTAAGCCGGTAACATGACATGAGAGCTACGGAGCAACCCGTGGTGTCATCTATTTTTTCTTATTTATTAAGACTCAATTCCACATCGCAATTGACATTTTGTCTTTGTTTTAGAACCATAACAGCTAGATGAAAAACTGAGCATTAGAAAAGTAAAAGTGTCGTTTAGTTTTCGCACGAAGCACAATTCGTTCAAATATCTGATCCTTTAATACCGAAATGTGCTTTACAAAACTTGTATAACCTTGAAGTACCTCAATTTAGCCTAGAGCACCATACAGATAAACCTGGCAGAATGAATCTGCGTAACACGTAACCGAAACACAATTCCGAAAACAACCCGTATAAATTAAGACACGTTTGTTAAGCAACAGACTTATCTAACCGAGTGGCCGCGTGCAATCTACATTAGTGGTCGCGGATCCCCTGTTCCCCGCAACCAACCGACGCCACTGGTTACAGTTTCGCGTCCTCTGTGTGAAGCAATTCAGCGACCGGGGCTTAATTACGCTTGGCCATGACTTGGAAGACTGCACTTTGCCAGGTAAAGGTAGCAAATAAATCTTTACGAGAGAAATTAGTAATTGGATATCGGATCAAGCGGATGGCGATTTAAGTAATAATTGTTTGTGATATAATGAAATTTCACTTACAGACTTATAACTTATTGATTTAAGTGATTAGCTCTTACAGGGTGTTAACCCTTCCATAATTGTTTTAAACCAAAAAACTTGAAATAAAAGTTATAGCGCATGAAATTCTGCATCTAAATCAACTTTTTTTCGTAAACTGGCAAGAAAGTGTCTACTTTTTTGACCAATTTTAGAATGGAAAAAAGGTTTTTACAAACTTAATCAAGTAAAGTACGTACCCAAGGCTACAACAAAAATAACAGTCTGATAAAGTATAAAACAGTCTGGTAAAGATTTTACCTGACTGTTATTTTTGTTGTAACCTTGGATACGTAGTCTGCTGTCAGTATATTGATTAAATTAAACGTTTTCAGAAAAAATAATATACATACGGCTGTATCATGTAACATATCTTTAATAATAAGCGACGTCGATAAATTTTACAAGCTTTGGCATCACCGGTTTTGTCTTGACGTTTGTCAAATTTTTATTCATATAAATACAAATTTGACAAACGTCAAGACAAAACCAGTGTTGCCAGAGCTAGTTAAATTTATCGACATCGCTTATTATTAAAGACGTGTTACATGATACAGCCGATAATATGTTAGGAAAGTGTTTTTACTTGACTCAGCGGATTAAAATACTCAGCCTGCAGCCTCGTATTTAAACAACCGCTTCGTCAAGTAAAATATCACTTTCCTGACTTATTATGTAATATACTATTACACATTTTGTAACGACTCAAAATAAATCTGAAAATAATAAAAATTGCCTCAAAAATATCGATAGTAATGGAATTGAAACAAAATTAAACAAATGTTTGACGTTTTATCTGTCAAAACTGACAAAATAAATAAAGATACTAATATAAAGAAATAATTTTAACAGATAAAAGTCAGACGTTTGTTTAATTTTGTTTCATTTCCATGTATATCGATATTTTCAACTTAATTTTCGATGTTTTCATATTTAATTTCTGTCGTTACAAAGCATGTAAAAGTAGTTCAGTTCATTGATTTAGATTAAAGTCAGCGACCTCTTCCTCATTAATTAACAAACGCAAGTTTTACCTCGGTTTTACCACCAGGGTTAAAATTAATGATGGATGAATAAAAGTTCTAAAAGATCATTAGGCACAAGAGCACAACATTTATAAAATTAGTTAATTATTTTAATTAATCCACACCTCAACACATCACGCAATTCTCCAACTTCAACTAATATCACCAATTCCTTCTCCAGCCTCAAATTACGTACATCCCACATCCTACTTCAACATAACCCACAACCAGCAAGTGCGCCATCCTGCCGCAGTCACTTCCAGGACGAGCGAGGAGCAGTTCAATTTGCGCTGCGGCTTAACGCTATCCTTGCGCTACACGACACCCCTCTCACCGCACCCAGCATTGGAGCGAAACGGGGCGTTCACCCACCCGTGTGACAAATAAACACGTGTGCCACGGCATTCACACCAGGATAGAGCTTTCGAGATACAGAGATACAGGAGCAGGATAATGAATTTAGATCGATGTTTGATCTAAATACGAGTAAATACTGTAGTACAAGGGTGCGATGTAATGAAATTAGTGTATGTTGAAAGAGGATTGTTCGTGTCCGATTATAATATGTACATAGCTAAGGTGACTTGGCGTTCTTGTATTGTTTGTAACTTTGCACAAGAGGAACTTAATCTGAATTATAGTATAGCTTACGAGGGTAGGGTGAAAAGTCCCTGAAAAATAAAACAAATGGCGCCACAATCGCAAATCTCATGTGACATTTGTGATGTACCATCTTTAACTAGAACGCATTAAAAATTTCAGACTGATATGTCATTCAGTTCTGTTTTGATACCCATGGAAAGAAAGCAACCTTGAAGATTTTTGAAAACATGGAAAAAACTGAATTTCGCGTCTTGATTAAACATTATTTCTTGCGTGGAAAAAACATTACGCAAACCAAAGCATCGCTTGTTAAACATTATGGGGACTCCTCACCATCGATTGGAACGATTCACAAGTGGTTTATTGACTTTTGTTGTGGTAGTATGACCACTAAGGACGCCGAACGTCCTGCTCGTCCAATTGAGGTTACAACGCCAGAAATCATCGATAAAATCCATGGTTTGATATTGGACGATCGGTTAAAGTGCACGAGGTGGTTGAGGCTATGAGCATCTCAACCGAACGGGTACGGAACATTTTGTAAAAATTTTTGGATATGAGAAAGCTATCTGCTAGATGGGTTCCACATTTGCTCTCTGTTGCGGGTCCTCAGTCGCAATGGCAAAATTGCATGGATTGCGCTTCAAATTGGTTCGTCATCCACCATATTCTTCAGATTTGGCCCCCTGAGATTTTTATCTATTTCCAAACTTGAAGAAATGGCGGAAAAAGATTTGGCTCCAACGATGAGGTCATCGCTGAGACAAATGCCTATTTTGAAGGATTGCCAAAATCGTATTATTTGGAAGGGATCGAAAAATTAGAAAAACGTTGGACGATGTGTATCGAGCTACAAGGAGATTATGTGGAGAAATAAAATATGTTTTGATCAAATAAATCATGTCTTGTTTCATATTTCAGGAACTTTTCACCCTGCCCTCGTGAAATCGTTCAGATACAATCGTATTTTTTTGGATATAAATTGAAGTCGCAAGATTTGAACGCACGTCTTCTTGCTTGAAACGTAAGTTTTATCCACTGAACTACGATTATCTGCTTTGCTTTAAAGAATATGTCCTCCGTAATAATTATGTCCTTTTATTTTCCTTTTTGAACACAAAAAAGGTAAGTACACAAAATATCTGAGAACACAACTTTATTTATATATTTGTAGAATTCTGAAATGTTTAATAAAAAAATAGAAAATAGACAATAAATTTAATTATTTTTTCTGAAACCGGCAAGAAATTGCCTACTCTCCTGACCAATTTTAGTATGGAAAGTAGGTTTTTACAAAAACAGTCAAGTAAAGGACGTATCCAAGGCTACAACAAAAATAACAGTCTGGTAATGTACAAAACAGTCTGGTAAAGATTTTACCTGATTGTTATTTTTATAGTAACCTTGGATAGATACGTAGTCGGTTGTCAATACAATTCATATAAAAAAAATTAAACATTTTGTATTATTTATGATTAAATATTGATTAAATTAAACTGTTTCAGAAAAAATAGTATACATAATACGTGAGGAAAGAGTTTTTACTTGACTCAGCAAATTAAAATACTCAGCCTGCGGCCTTGTATTTCAAACAACCGCTTCGTCAAGTAAAATATCACTTTCCTGAATTATTCAGTAATATACAATTCCTTTTGCAACAGTAATTTGCTAGACTGGTTTCTATAAATCTACACAAAGAAGAACATCTAACATAATTTATGTCAAATATTCATAGAAAATTATCTCACAAAGCTTTTTTCAAACAACTCCAAAAGAAAGTTCACCTGCTCAGTTCAAGTGTGCATGAAACAGTTGATTTACAGCCGACGAATCTCCAAACACGAATTGTTTCTTTTTTATATTTCTGTGTTTATTTATTTGACAGGTTTAAAGGGGGCAGCACTGCTGCGCTCTGCCGCGGACGAAGACATGCCTGCCTGGAAAAATTTATCGCTGAGGATTACGCCAGTGGAGTTATAGAAAATTTATTTCGTGTGCGTGTTTCACAGATTTGCCACCCCCTTCCGACTTCTCTGCTGCCGCGTGCATGCTCCTGAGCGCGCATACGCATGCACCGACATGAGTACACGGACACTGTTGCTTCGTACGTGTTTTGTTCTTTTTTATTTTCTTTTTATACAGGTACCGTGGAAATGGAAATGTTGGAGACCTGTTGTTGCGAAAATTAATAATGTATGTTGCATTAAAGTTTCGGAATAGGAACAGGAATTGTTGGTTCGTGTGATGATAAAAATTAATAAGTATTATGTAACAATTTGATGGGGACAGAATTTAATATAATGCGAAAGAAAAATTCATTAAAAATTTATATAAAACTGTAATCCCGATATGTTTTTATTAATAATGAAAATGAAGTCATTGATTTTAATTTTTTTTTTCTGTAATTCTTCTTCTTCCTCATTTTCATCTCTTTTACCCTTTCGAGTGTTAGTTTCTGTAATTATATTTAATATTGTAAATATGTTGAGTCTATAGTGTCTTGAGAGGCTGGAATGATGCAGCAGTGTATCCAGTGTATTTCTATGCAATTATTTGACTAGTCTTAAATTTGAAAATTTAGCCATGTTTTATATTGCAATAAAAATATAATCTCTCACTTTACATAAATAAAAATATGTATATTAATGCAAAAAATTATGAGGAATACAATAGTGAAATTTTCAGGCCCGTATCTAGGCTAGTTTTTGACATATAGGGAAGTTAGCGGCAAATGGTCAAAACGAGATGAATTTTGGCAAAATTTTACTTTTCCGGAGGCTATATCTCAAAAACTAAACAAGATATGAAAATTCACTCAACGGCATTGAATTTCTCGAGGTCCAATTACCTTATAAACATATTTTCAGCGATTTTGATTTTTTGAATTTTTTTTAAGGGGTACCCCTTAAGAATTTTTCGATTTTAAGCCATTTTCAGACTTATTGCTCTAAAAATTTTCCTCATTCGAATATTGTACTAAAAATTTACATACATACGTATTTCGACGTGATGAATCCAGTGGTGAAATCCCTGAATTCGTATCTCTTTTAGTTTTGAAGATATTAACTTTAGAATTTTGTGTACATCGAAAATTTTGGTCAAAATATCAAAAATAAAAAATTGCTGAAAATATGTGTACAAGTCAATTCGAACACGAGGAATCCAATGTCGTTGAGCGCAGTTTCATATCTTGCTTAATTTTGGAGATATAATCTCTGAAAGAGTAGATATTTCCAAATTTTACGCCATTTCCATTTTACACAATATTACGTCATAAGTCAGCAAAGTAAAAACACTTTTCTGATGTACTATGACACTATTTTTCTAAAACCATTTAATTTAGTCAATAATTAATCATAATTAATTCAAAATGTTTAAATTTTGTATATGAATTTTATTGACAGAAGACTACGTATCCATGGTTACAATAAAAGGTCAGGTAAAATACAAAACAGTCAGGTCAGTCTTTACCAGACTGATTTGTAATTTACTAGACCGTTATTTTTATTGTAACCTTGGATACGTACTTTATTTGCCTGTTTTAGTAAAAATATACTTTCTATACTAAAATTGGTGAAGAAAGAAGGTATTTTCTTGTTGATTTCAAAAAAATATATTGTCTAACTTTGTCAGTAATTTGACCAAAATACAACAATTCCTAAGTAAAATATCGTAACTAGATGTTAACAAATTTGACTTTATTTAACTTGTTCAATCCCCACTACTTGCTCCCTCCCCTCCCACCCTCTAAACAACACTTTCCCTTGTATTTTTCTCCACATCTCATTTACCCCCAGTAATCCACCGAGGCCACCACCTCTGCTCCACCCGCTTCGAGACGTAAAGACACCTCGCTTGGCTACCGCACATCGGCGTCCTGGCGTTCAGCAACGCGGGAGGATATTGGCAATCCCGAGCACGTCAGACGCACCGACACCGCCAAGTGCCCGTGCAGAAACGTTAGTTGGAAAGGTGCGCGCCGAAATGAAGCTATAAAAGTTGTAATTTGCCGGCCGGCCTAATAGAGATTGGTAAATCGACAGGCAGACATCGAGGGTGGAATGGACACTGAAAATTGGAGTTGTTGGTAGCGGGCTGGATGGAAGAAGCCGAATCAATTTATTAGGAGTTCTGATGTGAATTATATAACACACATAAATACTCATTAATAGTTAATATATAGTTTAGAGCTGTGTAAAGATAAATATTTATAAACACAATATTGTTTTCTTCACTAGGGAAGTTTTATTATTTTAAATGTACATTTCGACTGTCATGTAGTGTACTACTGACGATGACTGCATGGCAGTCATAACGTACATTCAGTATAATAAAATAGCGCAAAAGCCGTCGGAGCATATATGGATATATTTGTATAGATTCCCTACGGTCAATAGCCTACTTCTACAGCCCAGACGGTTTGTGTTTATATTCACTTTTGTTTCTGTTTTTGATTAATTTAAAATAATATGAAACTAGATATGAAATCGGGGATTTCACAATTTGATTCCACATATATTTCTACATAATTAGGCATATTTTGATCATCTATATTTCTTTAATCGCCGGAGTCATGATCGCAAAAAAATCGATTAATGAAAATGCCATTTTTTTTGTAAAATAAATAAATAGAAAAATTTTAAAATATGGTTTGTTATAATCCAGACTACGAGAAATTGAATGCCGTTGAGCGCATCTTCATATCTATTTTAGTTGTTGAGTAACAGCGATTTTTTACTTTTTAAAAATTTCAACTTTGAAGGCCCATATCTCAAAAACTATAAGTGATATTGAAGTGCGGTTTAAACGAGTGTATTTCTCATGCTCCAATTAATTTATACCGAAGTTTTGAAAATTTTTAAAATTTTTAATTTTTTTTCAAAATTTTCTTTTCTCTATTTCAAAAAATTAAAAAGGTAATGAAAATCTGTGACCACCAGTGAATTCCTCTCGTAAAAGTACATACGTATGTAAAATTTCATGCAAAAATTCGCACAGATAAAGTTTTTATTACAAAAAAACGAAAAATCACTGTTTTTGTAATTATTTTTGAAGGGGTACCCCTTAAGATTTTTACGAATTTTAGCCATTTTAAGTTTTTTTGCTCTAAAACTTTTAACCGTGGAGCAAAAATTCTGAAAATTTACATACTTATGTACTTTTATGCGAGGAATCCACTGGTGTTTACAGATTTACATTATCTCGTCAAGTTTTTAAAATATGGGAAAAGAAAATTTTGATCAGAAATAGTAAAATTTTCAAAATTTTTAAAATTTCAATATAAGTTAATTGAAGGACGAGAAATACGCTCATTCAAACCGAATTTCAATATCTCTTTTAGTTTTCGAGATATGGGCCTTCAAAGTTGAGATATTTAAAAAGTCTAAAATCGCTGTAACTTGAAAACTAAAAAAGATATGAAGATGCGCTCAACGGCATTCGATTTCTCGTAGTCGAATTTATATATAACCATATTTTAAAATTTTCCAATTTTTAGACTGGGTCACTAAAAAAAATCGCATTTTCATTAACCGCATTTTTTGGAATCACACTAAAAGTCTTAGGGACATATATATTATATTGTATCAATTGTAAATCCTGCTACAGTAAAATAACTAAGTATTGAGTATAAACCGATCGAAAAAAGAACGTAGTATGTGTAACATGTATGAAAAACGTCTTCTCGGAGTCCTGGTGATTGCTTGACTCGCCTACGACTTATCCCACAATTTTCCACAATCGTCCGTACTTTCTTTTCTTTTGTTTTTGACTTGCTTATCAAGCCTAACTAATACTACATTCTAAATTCTAAAGATATAACAAAGCCAATGCAAAAAAACAGGAATCTGCTGTATTCCATTTGCTTAGTCTGTACCTTCACAATACGTATACCAGAAATCAATCCTCCCCTCACATAACAAAAAATGTAAAAAATGCACTAAATCACCCAAAAAGAAAAAAGAAACCCATCAATATTTAATCCGCACCATCGCAATCCAAAAGTCATTCATCCCTGGCGGGTAATTTCCCTTTCTCTGCGCCCTGCGCCCTCCAGGTGGCATAAATAACGTGTGGGGCTTTACCGGCACGACAGGTATGTCGTAATTTACCCAGACTCCATACACACACAACATGGACTGGGTCGCAATCGCCCACAGCTACAGGACATTGCTACTGCAGGTCTTTGTTTACCACAGGACTTCAGGAAGTGTACACGAGCGGGGGATAGACACGAGCTTGTACATTTAATACTGGGATGTCTGCGTGCAAGGATACTCTTGCTGGTGTAATGCCGAAGGGAAGACCAGTAGATTTAGTGTAATGGTATTGAGAGGTATGGGACAGGCTATAAGCTGAAGGAATGAATTGGTTAGAAAAGGAATTTGTACTAAGGTTATAAGACTTACAAGGTATAAATTACTTAGAACTATAAATAGTACATCTATATCGTACTTTCAAATAACACAAAAAAATAAATATACTGAATTACAAGTAAAAGTAGACTAAAACAAATTGATACTGAACGGATTGAATATATTGTAAACGCATTTCTCTATATTTTTGTCTATTTGAAAACGGAATTGATTTAATAATTTTGTAATAAAAATATGACAAAAACAGATAGCAGCGCTCAGAAACATGTTGTTTAGTTCTGGTTTATATTATTTTTGAAAGCAGAATAATGTAACATACGAAATATGTTATTTTCGTAAAATTTTAATGTATAAACCTTACTGTATACTATTAGGATTAGAAATATAATAATAATATATCATCACGCCTTTTACCCATACTGGGTGGGCATTCTGCCTTAACAGATCTCGGTTGGTGATATATTTATGCACGTGAAATGCAGTTACCAGCCCCAACGATATTAGTGGCGGGATAGCCACAGGGATAATTTTAATATAGTGAAAATTGATTGTTCATCCAAATATTTAGATATTTCGGTTTAACGTCACAAAAATATTATTGCATGTCACAATAATTTTCATTACAAGCAGAGCCAAATAAATGCTTAAAAGAATCCTGAGTTTGTCATATTTTGAAGCCATAGTTTTATTCATTTTTTATTGTAGTAAATGTTTATTTGGCATTACTTCATGGTTTAAAGTGTGAGCATGATTTACTTAGGTTGCTTAGTGATGTCGAGACAGCCTGTGGATTTAAGGACCCGGATTCGATTTTCATAGTTGACAAACAATTTTCACCACATTAAGACTACCTATGTGGCTCCCCCTCCATAAATATCCATATAGTCGCATTTCACGCGCAAAATATATCACTTACCGAGATCTGCTACAGCAGAGTGCCACACCCAGTAATAGGTAGAAAGCATAATGATATATTTATTTGCATTTATTTTATATATTTGGGACCTCAGTGTGAGTTTATTACAGTAAAATATATATATATATATAAAGTTTTTGTTTTACTCCAATCCGATTGCCAATAATCATTATTACGTTCTACAATATTATTTTATTAATGTGAGTTTAATGGATTAAGTTTCATAGTTAGCAAAATATTTTGCAAAAAAGTAGAAGCTTCAATAAATAATAAATCAATAAATGTCTAAAAGAGCACAATTTTTAACTGAAAATCCAATAAATCATTTTCTTCGAAAACACATCCTTAATCATTTTCCAAAAACTTGCTCGAAGCAATACAAACAAACCAACAGCTAATGACGTCATTAGCGCAAAGTCACACAAGAAACAAAATGCTTTCAAGTCAGCGCACGTCGCAAGAAACAAAACAAAATAAGCGCTAATAAAATAGTTGTAAATGTGAAAAGTGGAAAAGAGTGGAAATTAAACGCGAAACAAAAACCTCCGAGGAGTCAAGCGTAGAAAAACGCACCTGTTCGAGAGGACACAAGAAGGAGAACCAAGAATGAGAGAACGCAGTGAGAGAGCGAACCGAATCGGGAAACAAGAAGTTTGCAGCGGGAAAAACATGGTCCGACGCAGCGGCAAAAACGGGAAACCTGCTGAACTATAGGGACCTTGATGCCCTCGCCGGCGCCCTGCGACGAGCTCAGCCAGGGCGAAGTGCGAAGTTAGTTTCAACGGTGATGGAAAAACACCGAACGTGGATCATATATGTTTTGTGGTTAGGATTTATTGCTCAGGAGGAATGAATTAATTATTGTGTTATATACTGAAACACGTGTAAAATGTCAGTATGAGGAAGTATTACGAAAATCTAGATTTGTTTATTGTTCAGACTTATACAAGTGTTCATGTTTAGAAGTTTTTTTGTTTTGTTTACCATAATAGCCTATTTTTTGTTGTAACCTTAGTTACTATAACATTAATATTATAGTAAGATTTTACAAAAACAAGTTTGTGCACAACCGGGCGAAATTCATGTGTTTTAGCCCTAAAAAGCGGGCTTAAACACTTCTTTTTAGCCCTAGGGCCATAAAAAATCATTCCTATGGATATGTAAATAAAATGACAATTTTTGTTTATTGTGAATACTTGATTTATAACCTATGTACATATTTTAATCTTTTGAACATATAATTAAATGTTATTTGTTGTACATAAAATATTGTATGTATCATGGGTGAATTTAGCGTTTCTGACCCTGAGCATGTTATTAGCCCTCGGCGCTTTGCTCCTCGTGCTAATAATTATGTCGCGAGCCAGAAATACCTGTTTTCATCCTTGATACATAAATACCTATTAAAGCACATTTTTAATGATTTTGATTTTCTTTTTAATTTCCTTAAGGGTACACCTAGAGTATTTTTTTAATTTAGACTCAATTTGTTCTAAAATTATTTCTGGAACGAATATTATAACGAAAATTTACATACATATGTATTTTGACCTACTTAATCCAATGGTACACCCCAAATGCATATATCTTCTAGTTTGTGAGATATTAATTAAATTTTGATGACAAATTTTCAATAAATGAAAATGTGTAAGCAATAAATAAATTAATAACTGAAACAAGGTATAAAGTAAATTAAAAGAACCGACTCATATTTAAAGATTTACAAAAATTATTTACCTCACATACGCAAATAATTAAAAATGATAAAGATACCAATACATTAGGTATAAAAGTGAACCTTACTAATTATAGAAGGCTTAGTACTTGCGAAACAAAACAGTTTAACACGATTTTATGTCACATAAATTCCTAAGCTACCGCAACGCAGGACACCATGTAACAAGTAACGTAAGGACGACTATGCAGGAGCAGGATGAACCGCAAGTAAAATATGTTTGCACTTCGTCATGCTTAAGGATTAAAATCCAGCGTTCCTCATGTTATTATGCTACACTTTATCTTCACATTATTATGCATTAATTTAGTTCCTAGATAAGTTACTCCCATATTTTTCTGTTGGTACAAAGTTTTCTAGGTAAACTACGTAAGATATGGAGCATAAATTTAATTTGTTTAAAAAATAAGATCTTAATTTAAAAAATAATAATTTTCTCAGCCGTAAAATCACACCACCACAGATATTAATGTTGAGGAGCCAAAAAGACAATTTAATGTGATGAAAAGTTTGTCGGCTGCGGGAATTGAACTCGATTTCTCAAATTTACAAGCCAAGATGTTACCACTAAACTATTTATCCTATAATAATGGTATCCTCGCAGAATTTCTTCTGTTTGAATGACTCCAAAAATAAACATTATTGCAAAATCAAAATAGATCCATAATAAAACTGTATCAAAACATATTGATTTAAATGATGTATTTAAATTACCCCACATTAACCGTTAACAAAACAATCAAAATAATAAATTTACTATTACAACAAACACCGAAATAAACACATTAATTCAACACATCATTACCATTCTCACAACAAACATTTCAACACATAAACAAATTAAACCCTACCCAGTGTTGACGCCCATGAACTCACGCATGACCTTTGAAACACGCACACAAGTCCAAACTAGAACAAATACAACACAGTTTAGTTTTATCCAACCCCGCGCAATTTAACTTGAAATTAATTGTTATTATAACATCTTGCAAGCTGTAGTTTCGGATGCCGGGCATTTTCACCCTTCCGACTGAACTTTGTAGTGGATTCTTGCAGTTAGTTAGGGCACTGCAAGGACAATAGGGCGGATTAAATTGCGCCCTTTGTTTGCGAAACTCCCTGAGAAGGATTGTTTGTTTGTGTTTTTGAAATGGCTTTTTATTATGGTTTTTGTTGGAGAAGATGAATGGAAACTTGAGGAGAAAAAGTTCTTTTTATGTTAATTACTGTATTTGCTGGCTAAACAGGTATTTATTATGCAATAATATTACGTAATTAAGGCATTAGTATTCAAGAAGCATTTCAAGATTACAAAGAACTAGAGAAGAACAACTAATGAAGGGTTACGTTAGCAAAATAGTTATTTGTTTCATTAGAACTTAAAATACAAGTTTTCCAATCGAGTAATAAAGGTTACTGGACGACGCGTAGCAGAGTCTGGCAATATTGCGAGAATCTAAATTGTATTTTTAGTCCATATTGTTTTTTACCCACTTATTTAGATCATTTTATAGATGTATGCAATAGTAATATATCAAGGCAACATTATTTTTGCGGGAAAACTTTTATTTCGAAGGAACGTTGCAAGGTAATATGATAGTTATTTAGTATTTACTAATTTTAATTAAACAAAATATAAATTTATTACTTACACTTTTACGCTATTTCTGATATATGACGTCTACTTCTTTAACAGTATTGTTAAATTGAACCTACCTGAAACAAAGAAGAAAAACTCACATTAGAAAACACATTTACAAAGTTATCGAACAATATTGAATAAGGAAATAAGATAAAACTTTCATAGTGCAACTACTTCCTTCATAATAAAAAGAAAACGGTAAAATTTCTGTCTATTACTTGAAAATGTCTTCAATTTTACACGCTCAATTTAACTCAAATATCGAACAGAAAGTTTCCTGCAATATGCTTTAAACACTATCCGATTTTACTGTTCAAAAGTTCTAGCAATTTTAAACGAATTATCTTTTTTAATGCATTTATTCGCTACATGTAATTCAATTTTTATTGATGTCCTCATGATAAAACCAATTATTAATTAAACGTCAAACTCAAACATCAATTACCAACATAATTATAAATTGATTTTAACCCTAATTAAATATTTAATTACACCAGATTTAAAAATCTGATGCAAAACTGTACATGAAACAAAATGCAAAATAAACATAAACAAAAGAATATATTATAATTAAAATTCATTATATTATAATATTAAATTCATCAGATTGCAATATAGATTTAAAATGAATTACCTACAAATGTAATACCATATTACATAATATTCATGAAACATATTTTAAATTTAATTTTATATTTATAAGTTCTAGATCTCTATGTATGATCACGTAACGCAGCGTGGGATATAAAGGAGCCTTTGGTAAACTGCAGTTCGGGTGGTTGGTGCATAAAACGACCTTATGGAACCGCTTAAACATACAAAATATGTCGATAATGCAGGCACCTCCACCATATTCTGCATTCAGTGGCTTCACGTACCTTACATAAACATCTGCTAAAGTACACTAGAGTACAGTAAATAGAGATAGTTTCTCTAAGAGTAGAAAAACAATTGTTAAAACAATATCATAATAAATAAAACATTTATATTTGTTTTTAAGCACCGAATATGTACATTAAATTAAAGAATGCATTTTTAATTATTAATATTTGAGTTTAACGTTCCTCTAAAAAGTTTTTTTGATTATATATAATTTGAAGTGAGCCACTTGAGTTTTGCAAATAATTAAACAAAAAATCACCTGTAATCTCCTACATTTAGCAAAAGTCGTCTTATCAAAAAGTGTAATAAATATAAAAATAAATGATAAAACTTTGAGAAAATTAAGTAATAAGATTAACATTTAAGTTAAAAACTGCCCTTGTGACTCCCCCTGTACTTACATCTTTGGGGGCCGTGGTTTGACGACTGATAACTGCACTTCACGCGCATAAATATATCACTTACCGAGATTTGCTTCGGCAGAGTGCCACAACCAGTAATAGGTAAAAGGCGTGATGATATATATTTTATTTTTACATTTAAAAATAAATAAATAAATATATCATCACGCCTTCTACCCATTACTGGGTGTGGCACTCTGCCGAAGCAGATCTCGATAAGTGATATATTTTGCGCGTGAAGTGCGGTTACCAGTCGTCAAATCACGGCCCTCAAAGATGTTAGTGGTGGAGGAGCCACAGGGGTAGTTTTTGAAATTATGAAAATTGTTTGTCGCCTGTGGGAATTGAACCAGGGTTCTCAGGATCCACAGGCCGACTTCATACCACTGAGCTAGCCACACCATAATTTTTACATTTAGGTAAACAAAAGCAAAAACGAGGATATTATATCAAGATGTGTGGACTAAAAAGTATGGATGTATCGACTTTATCTTATTATTCACTACAAGACTGTTCTGATATGAAAATGGTCAATGACCCGAAACGTCTTCTAAATTTTAATTGTTTTTGACCGCAATAAAAACTATCAGAATTGAATAAATGGCAAGATTTCAGACAGGTTGAATGAGAACTAGATGAGTTGCTAGGAACTTCTGAAACTATTATAGGTGGTTGTACCGCACCCACACCTGTTCATTTCACCTGACATCATTTGTCTTCGTCGCGTCGCACTGGAACCCTCTTCGTCGCGCGCAACTCGTCTCAAACTTGGTGGCAAATTGAGCATTGTAATTTGAATTTATAGCGCTATTCACGAACATAATTTACACTAATATCAACATAAATTAACTACTTCTGAGTAGGTAGTGTTTTCCTACTGCACTACACTTACTTTGAACAATTTCATTATGGCAAAATTATACACACGTCTAACGAAAATGTGAACGTTCTCATAACTTTAGCATTTATTATTTCTGTCTGCTTAGTTTAATTACCACGTTTTACATAAATGTATTTTGCCTCTCTTGCATATAAACTATGTGGTTTAAGTCACCTGAATTTTGCTCTAGTTTTAATCAAATTAGGTGTTAATTTGTACAATAAAATAAGAATGTACTTGAAAGAAAAACAACTATATTTATTCGGGTCTAACAAAAATATTCATCGTTATAAAAGTATGAAATTATGGAGCTGCATTACCACCAGAGCTGGGCAGTAGCTAGCTACTTTTGTAGCTTAGCTATTAGCTTAGCTACATTTACCTTAGCTGTAGCTGTAGCTTAGCTAACTGTGAAAAAATATAGCTGTAGCTTGTAGCTAGCTACTTTTTTTTCTATTAGCTTAAAAATAACAACTGAAGCTACTTTTAAAGCTACTTTTTGTAGCTTCAAGCTACTTTTTATAGCTTAAAGCTACTTTTTCAGCAGAAGGTCAAAAAAGTACGCATGCGTACAAGCTAAACCTACACAAAATAATTATTTCTTACCGGTTCTAACTGGCTCTAATACACAAAAATACGCAGTAGGTGCCAGATGGTATTTGCTATTTTTGATATTTATGTACATAATAGTAAATTAATAGTCATTATAACAAAAGACTGATCATATGACAATGGCAAATTTAATTATTTCACAATAATTTACAAAAGTAGCTTTAAAATTTAACAGCTACTTTAACGAAAGCTTTTAGCTGTAGTTTAGCTATATTTTACAAAATATAGCTTATAGCTGTAGGTTAACTACTTTTTTAAAGAATAGCTGTAGCTGTAGCTTAGCTACTTTTTTTTAAGTAGCTTGCCCAGCTCTGATTACCACAAAATATATATTAACAAATCTAGACATAAAAATGGCGTCTGTAAATAATACTTAAAAACAACAAAGCCCAGTTATTCGTCATTATAATTTCTATCTTTTCTCGGCTTTTCCAACTCACATTTTTTGTATTTATGGCACTCTGCCGTAACAGATCTCGATAACTGATATATTTTGCGAGTGAAGTGCGGTTATCAGTCGTTCAATCATGGACCTCAAGGATGTTAGTAAAAGGGAAGCTACAAGGATAGTTTTAATATGATGAAAATTATTTTTCGGACGTGAGAATCGAACCCAGGTTCACGAATCCACAGTATTAAAATTAGTTCTGTAGCAAATATGCATTCCCCGCGCGCAATCTTGCTTAACTCGCATTCTCGTTTGAATCTGTACCAAGGAGCTGTGCTATGGCCGATGAAAATTTTTTAATTATCCCTGTGATTATTATAAACCCAAAATAAATGGAATAATATAGTTTACCTTTGTTGAAATGGAACAAAAATATGCATAAATATAAATGGAAAAAGAAAACTGAAATCTTTTAAGCGCAAAGTTTTATTAATTATCTTGGAATAAAGCACTCAAATATACCGTTATTCACCATTTCTATACAAGTCACAAATTTCCATTTTAATAAATGTTTTTTCATATTAAAATTACTTTGTCCAACAAAAAACATTACAATTCATATCAATTTGTAGCGTAAATGGAAAAAGAAACGAATTTACTAAACATTAATGAAATGAGCATAATTAATTTTCATAATTTTATATTGTTACCGCGCAAAAATATGAATTATTAATGTAGCGGAACCGGAATATAGGATAAAAGACGTCATTAGTAATAAGAACATTTATATGCTATTATATTTATGTTGATTTATATTAATGAGAAACTTTACGTTAATTTAATATGAAGTTCAACAATTTGTTACATTAAATATAGCACGGTAAACTTGTAATACGTATATTACCACATACTAAGTTTAAATTGCATTCTACTCGTAATACAAGCACTGAAATGGTTTGCAAAATGTATTTATTAATATTGAACGAAATTAATGAATGCTTCAATTTAAAACAAATATGTACCGTGTTGCTGTAGATACCTACCACATTTGTAATATATTAAAAACACAGACATTAATTTGAATAATTAAAATTTAAAACAACAATGTTGCTTTATTTATAAACGGATTTGTTTTACCTGTTATCATGTGTGATGCCAGAATTTTTTTCAATGTAAATGCAAACAAAATTCGTATTATGTAATTTTTCCCAAGTGAACAATGAGAGAAATGTCTCATATCATTCGTGTCTTGTATCGAAATTACAACCGTATTTCTCATCTCGAATTTCCAAGAAAAATTGTTCACGAAAGGAGAAATACAAACGTGAAATAGAATTCTCAAATATTTACAATTAATTAATAAAGAACCTTTTATGTTGCCAATCAATATTTTAAATCAATTATTTCGAAAGTAAATTCGGAAATATGAGACTAAACAAGAACTGAGAGTTTTTTTGTTTATTAAGTTTTACTCGAGAAATGAATTTTCTAGGATTATCCGAGACGCAAAGAGCTATTTTTGAGAAAACATTGGTAATATAAACTTTAATCTCTTTTGTGTAAAATGGATTAAATCGCTTAATTTACACTTACAAAATTAATATATCATGACCTAAGATTATTGGCTAATAGCACCGCTGTTATTTAGATTTTAAGTTTTAATCAACAATATGATATCGATTTAAATTCTTAAATGATTAACTAAGCATTGGTGTCAAACTTTTGAGTCGATATTTTTTAGTTAAGCGAAAGTTGTACAATTCGCCATATATCTAATATTCGGTGTCCGTACGAGTTATTAATTTCTTGAATCATTAACAAAAATACATTAAGGGCCAGTTTTTCAATCGTCGGTTTACTGTCGATTAGTGTTAATCATGATTAAATAATAATCGAAACCATGATTTCAATTGTTATTTAATCATGATTAATACTAATCGGTGATTGAAAAACTGGCCCTAATTGTAATTTTATGTTTAAAACAAAATATACATTTATCATTTATACCTAATCTAACATTGCTAATGAAATATTAGTTGTCTGATGATCCATCCTGAGATTTGTACGTTTGTAAAATTATTTTCCTACAAAATAAATTCCGCTTCCAAAATATTTATTCACCATATACCAGGTACCCTTCCAAATGAAATTATGAAATAAATTATTGTAATTATGACATAATGTGGCCCAAGAGATTAAAATGTTTGTAATTTATAAAACAGCGTTTGCGTTTACGGAAACGTGATACAACCGTGCACGGAGAAATTCGAATTGCCTACTTGCTTAATAAATTTAAAATTACTATTAACATTTTCAATTTTCACCTGAGCCTCAAACTGTAATAAAAAACAATGTATAATAGCTCTTAAATCATTTGAAAAACATTATGAATGTAGTTAAACTTGTATTTTAAAATTTACAAGCTCTGTGATTAAACTGCTTCATTTAAATATGATGTTTCACGCGTAAATGTTATGAGAAGTTTATGTGATGTCATTAAATTCGAAATGACAGGATGAATCACAGTATTAATTAACCTTTTGCGATGATGCACTGTTCGTGTCGTTTTACCACATATTGACAACGTAATTACGACGAAAACTATGAAAAATTAATTATCACTTTAACTGTTATTATAAATTTTTATGGGTACTAACTTCTTGTTAACAACATGAATTACTCTACTTCTAGAAAACATCAATATTTATAGAACAGAATAACATCAAGTTATACTACAGCAGAAGCTGATGTTTTATATTAATTTGTTATTTATTGTAGCTCAGTGGATAAAAGCAAGGCAAAACTTGCGTTTCTTAATTAGCAAGCAAGAGATCGTGCGTTCAAATCTCACTGACTTCTACTTATATCTTAAAATATGATTGTGTCTGAGTGGTTCGGATTCCACTATAAGCTGTAGGTCCCCTGTACTGTAATTGAGATTTACTTTCTGTTGTGCATAGTAAGAAATAAATAAATAAATTAATTAATTAATCAACAGTAAATTAATTCATATAGTTAGATTAGTTAGATTTACATGGGATGGCTAGCTCAGTGGTATGAAGTCGGCATGTGGATCCTAAGGTCCCTGGTTCGATTCCCACAGGCGACAAATTTTCATAATTTGAAAAAGCTACCCCTGTGGCTCCTCCACCACTAACATCTTTGGGGGCCGTGATTTGACGACTGGTAACCGCACTTCACGCGCAAAATATATCACTTACCGAGATCTGCTTCAGCAGAGTGCCACACCCAGTAATGGGTAGAAGGCGTGATGATATATTTATTTATTTTATTTTAGTTAGATTTACGTATGTTGAAGTAACGAAGCATTCATTCGAATGTTAAGCGTGTACTGGAGCTATTTAATAACGATTTATAATAAAGTAAAGCAAGCAGCAAGCTTTAAGATGAAAAGGAAGTGATACCAATCTTTTGTCTTTCTGCTTTTCGTAACCTAAAATACTCTACTTCTAGCAAATCAGAAGTCAGCATTTTTGTGCAACCTGGGAGATAGTCATCTGGCAGTAATCGGTGATCAATATTATCAATTGTTATCTGTTAGATATGAATGTATATTTAAGCTTGGTGTTACATCAAAATAGCTCGGAAAGCAATTAGCAATATTTATAAATTTCTGCACAATATATCGTCTAAAGATATAAATTATAAAATGTTGTCCAATTGGCAGATTAGTGCCGAAGTTCTAATAAGAGATGACGAAGTTAAACAGAAGATGCAGAGATTCTATAAGTTTTTCTAATTGGTTGATAGTTTCATACTACCTTCTCTCTTTATGTTAACAGAGGAATTTCTAGGCCTATTTCTATATCTTCGTCTTCATTCCGCTTACGTGCAAAACTAAATTGAATCAATAATCAATAATATTTGGCACTTTCAAATCAGAAACTCTACGTAATACTAATCCCTCGAAACGAATTCATCTCAGGTTTTGGCAAATCGCCAAATTTCTCAAGTATGAGATTAAATTTTGGACCTTTGTCAACCAAGAAATTTAGACAGAAAAATGCAGCATATCCACAAACTTATTTCAAATTACTAACACTTGTAAATCAAATCCTTTTAAACTATGTTAATGAGTTGCAAACTAATGCAGTTAATGGCTTGGCAGACATCCAAATTAGCAAATTGCGGCAAATTTAGCATTGATGTTAACCACCACATGTTGAAGTCAGAATAAAAATAATAACATTTCTAAGGAGTTATTTTTATGGGGTAATGGCTCAGTGGTATCGAGTCGGCCTGTGGATTCTGAGAACCCTGATTCGATCCCAATAGCTGACAAAACATTTTCACCAATTTAAAATTACTCCTGTGGCTCTTCCACCACTAACATCTTTGGGGTCCGATTTGATGGCTGGTAACCGCACTTCACGCGCATATATATATATATATATATATATATATATATATATATATATATATATATATATATATATATATATATATATATATCACTTACCGAGATCTGCTACGGCAGAGTGCCACACCCAGGAACGGGTAAAAGACGTGATGATGTATTTATTTTATATTTATTTTACATTTCTATGGAACAAAATAAGAAGCACCAAATTCAGAACTCCTCTAGAGACATATCGTCTAAACAACTCCCATGATTTATATAAAATAAATAAATAAATATATCATCACGCCTTTTAACTATTACTGGGTGTGGCACTCTGCCGAAGCTCTGTCGGCTGTGGGGATCGAACCAGGGTTCTTTGGATCCCCAGGCCAACTTGCCACCACTGTGCCATTACCCCATAAATATATAATTAGCATCTCGGGAAAAAAAAATATAAGAACTAGAAAAAAAATATAATTTAAAACATTTTTTTATAGATTTTGTTTGAAAATTTGGCCGATAGTTTTCATGTATCCTTAGATACGATAGTCAGTAAACAGCAAATGTCAACTTTCCGCTTTAAGCTGACATTTGGGAAAGTCTGTTTTCTGTTCGATCGCAAAAAAAGTAAATTTAAGAAGGAAATTAAAATACAACAAATTTTGTACAATAATTAGGTACATTAATATTAAGAGAGATGATTAATTTGTAAAGAGTTTGTAGAAACATTTCATTCTAACTGTCATATATTAATTTCAGTTGTTATCTGTGTTTGAATGTTTTGAATTACGAGTTTTGTATAGAGTATGCACTACCATACACATTCAACTTCAAAAGTAATAACTTTTGAAAATTAAATATCCGTATTCAACGTTTCCGACATATGAAACAGATATTAGCGAATGTTTACGAACAATATTTAATTGCACGTAATGTTTGTGGCATGGCGTGTTCCAAGATAAATGACTGCATCAGTATTAATGTAGATTAGATCTAGCAACCACTTTCAAAACAAAGAAAGCGAGGGAAATGTGCCAAGGACGAACGATAACTTGCGTAATTTGAATGAAAATGAAAAAAGCCTATCGATCCAGTAATAAATAAAAATAATGAGATGTTTCTATCACGTTTAGCGCTCGTCCATAAATTTTAAAAGTTTCCTTGTTTCTATTTTGTTGAGGAAAGTTCCTTGGGAAATAAATTTACACCTTTTGCATTTTTTAGTCGTGTAATGCTGACCAGACTGGCCAATAAGTACGATGAAATATAACTACCTGCAAAATTGAAGATGTAAAAGAAAATTACTTTATGTTATACCTATACTTTACGTTGAGGAAGATAAGAAAATGAAAAATATGAATAAATAATAAATACGAGTACATGAGATCTTTCCTTTTATTTGTAATTGTTTATTCATTGTTTTCATCTGTTTTTTGTTTGTTTTGTAATTGTATATTGTAATAATAGAGAAGAAAGGACTTTGCAATGGCCCTTTCCCACGTGTGTTACATACTATTTTCTTCAATATTAAGTGTGAAAATTACATTTTTACGTTTGCACAGACAAACATTTTCATCAAATTAAAATTACCCCTGAGGCTCCCCCACCACTAACATATTTGGGGGTCGTGATTTGACTGCTGGTAACCGCACTTCACGCGCATAAATATATCACTTACCGAGATCTGCTTCGGCAGAGTGCCACATCCAGTAATTGGGTAAAAGGCGTGATAATATATTTATATTTATTTTATTTTTCAAACGTTTTTAAATTATCGTAGAAACAATATTATGTACATCAGAAAGTATCCTTACAAAATTGTTTCTTTCGGCTACGCCTCGATATACAATTTCGATGGGCGAGCGGAAATAGACTACTTTCTGCTTTAGGTAAGCAAATAACTATTCTTTTCTAGCGATGAGAACTTACTGAAAAGATTGTGAAAAAAACAGTTTTTTTTTTTTGTAATTCTTATATTTCTTTTCCCGAGATGCTAATTATTTATTTTTTTATGCAACTCTGCATAATAGCAGTTTTCAAATTACAATACAGGGCCTGGACTCACCTGGCAGTGTAATAGTTGATACATTTTTAGTTTAAGTGGGATTAGAACTCAGTATCTCCGGATTCGAATGCCGTAACGCTAACAACACCATCATACTGCCAGTGGAAAAATAAAAGCGTAAAAATTTAGAAGTATAGCATTTTCTGAAAAACTAATGCTGTTTTGTTACTGGTATTTCTTAAAGAATACATTAAGAAATAAGTTAGAAAATTGATGCGATAAAAGAAGCACTACAACATTTAATAAGACAGAAAAAATCCTTGACATTTCAAGCATGTTGTCTCAAAGAAGAAGATATAATTGCAGTCCTCCCAGATTACGCTGAATGTAATTCAAATTACAAGATATTAAATAACGTGTTTCCATGAATAATTCAGTCGGCGCGAATATTTAAATTTCTACTTCCGGTCCGTAGTGCGCTTTGTGTTCACGCACGCAGTTATGCCGTGAATGCAGATATTAAAGAAGTAAACTCTCATTTGAATGTTTCGCAATTTCGTGTCTGGCCTGGCCCGACTCCGAGTCATTGCTTCACACTGTTTCTCTTTATGTCTTGGCAGGAGTTGGGGTGTAATTCGTTCGCTACCCCTATGCAATTCATGTCCTGTTTCCCCTGTCTTGGCCAACCCCGATGTTTGCTTTTTCGATTATGTTACATTTGTGAATTCGTAAGGTTTTCGTTTGTTGGATTTGACTAAAGCTTCGTGCATACGGAGAATGAGAGCTTATTGCCTGTGTTTGAATACGCTGTACTTATTTCAGTTTCAATATTTACGTTAAATAAAGCTGTTACTTGAAATTAGATTTTAAATATTCATATGTAGAAAGTTAAAGAGCGATACAAGTATCTACGTCATATAAGAGATTTAATCTTAATATAGAACAATATTGTATAATTTCAATTTACTTGGTAATTAATTAATGAACGATAATTGCTATTCTTCCGTTTTCCACTAATCAAATCAGTATTACAACGCTACCTTGACCTGTTTTCAACCAATCATAATGCACTTAAAAAATCATCCAATAAGGAAACTTTTCTCAATAGTATCGAGTTGGCTTGTGGATTTGAGAACCCGGGTTCGATTCTCACAACCAATAAACAATTTTTACGACGTTAAAAACAACCCATGTGACTCCTCCTCCACTAATATCTTTGGGGACAATGTTTTTAATAAACTAAATATACTATCATGCCCTTTACCCATTACTTGATAAGCATTCTACCATACCAAGTTATGACCCCCAAAGATTTTTAGAAAGGGAAACCATAGAGGTTCTGTCATTGACAAGAGAGAATGCCAAAGTGGTAAGGGAGAGTAATTAACTTAATCGTGGTGTTAATAAACCATGGGTGTCGCACCTGTGCTATTTGCTACTCTCGGTTAAAGTATTTTAATTCTTTTTCTTGAGTTTTCGCTGATAAATTTAACTTCAGTGCTTTATTTTATGCTTCATTATTGCACATCTATATAAAATTTGCAAAAATATCCCCGCGCTCCACTACGAATAGTGTTGCCTTGTGCAGATTTCATTTTGCTGCCATTATGTGTTGCGCTTGTCGCAGCTTGCAAACGAAGTGGGGATACAGTGGTACAACTGTACTCTCGACAGAACGTCACTGTGTAATTGTATTTATTCCACTGGTCTATTACAGTTAGTATTGGTCGGCAAAGCGGTTCATGTATTACGTATAACACTAATAAGAAATATTTCTAATCACAGTGCCGCTTTATACAGATTCTGTAAACATTTCACATTTTTGAGCTTGGTATACTGTCGTGTCGATAACAGTAATTTTAATGTTATCAGACCGGAGAAAATGCAACTAGGGTTGTTGTTGAAGTTACTTACATGTTTGATGTCGTTGAGTTCATGCTGAACTCTACCGTCTACTGTACTGTACTACCGTCTCTTACTCTATTCTACTCTACTCTACTACTACTGTACTGCCGATCTTACTCTACCAATCTTAACTGACCTAACGCTACTAAATATCTAATTACAAAGTACTAAGTCAGCAAATAGTTAGCTACTTACGTCAAACAATATTATTTAGAATACTTGACCTCATTACAACATAACCTAATTGATTCAATCGTATTCACAAAGAATGTGCTGACTTTGACTTGTTACAGTTGTGTAAAGTTTGTAGGCCGCAGGAATAGAACTCAAGTTCTCAATACATATTATTAGATTATTTATTTATTAGAGCAAAAGAGAAAAGGAATTAAAATGATAATGAAAGTAAAAAATATAAATAAATAATCATCACGCCTTTTATCCATTACTGGATGTGGCACTCTGCCGAAGTAGATCTCGGTAAGTGATATATTTATGCGCGTGAAGTGCGGTTGCCAGTCGTTAAATCACGGCCCCCAAAGATGTTGGTGGTGGGAGAGCCACAGGAGTAATTTTTTTAATTGGTGAAAATGTTTGTCGGCTGTGGAGATCGAACCAGAGTTCTTAGGATCCACAGGCCGACACGGTACCACTGTGCCATTACCCCATAATAATGAAAGTAAGGATGCAAATTAATAATTAGTAATCAGTGTATCCAAAGTACCACCTACATCCTACAAGATCAAAGTAAACTTCATATCGTATCATTAACACAATACATCAAAACAACATCAAAATCTCTTCATCAACATTTATCTACACAAGCAGTACTTCCCATTTCCCTCTTTCAATTTCATTCTGACAATTTCGCATCGCACAATTGACAGTCTGCGTACGTACACCCACGACATCGTCACGGCTCACGCCTTCCCCCACTTCCTCCCAATCCAGAAAGTCACGATAATACACTCAGTGCAGCCAACAACAACCCTCACCCTCCATGTTTGCCAACCTAACGTAACCTCACCTGCGTGCGTTCGGTACACAACGCGAAGCTCGAGGATCTCACGTGGAATGTGAGGAGTTCATTCCGTGAAATTTGCTTATTTAGTGAAATGTAGCTGACATGCTGAGCCTGAGGATGAGAGAGGATATCTTGTTATGTAGGTTTTTTGTAAGGAGATATTTGTTTATTGTAAATCTGATGGGAATAGTAAGGTAGCGTGTTTGGTTTACAATTCAGCAATTATTATAGAAACGGGATTGTTTGTTGTTGATTTAGGATATGTGTTATGCACACAAGTTTCATATGTTAATTTAGTTGATATTAGATTAATTTAAAATTTCTGGTAGACCGGCTTTTGCTCGGAAAATAACAATAGATGGGAAGTTATATACATATAAGAAATAGATAAAAGATATAAACGTTCTCTCCAATTTTCTTTTGAATTTTGGTTCATATCTTGATAATAGTTGATGATATTGAGTTGACTTTTGTCTCAATCAATTTACTGGGTCAAATTAGATTGCCCTAAAATACTCAGATGCCTGTATTTTGAATAACTAAATTTTCTCTCCAATTTTCTTTCAAAATTACGTAATAAATGAATTTTCCGGAGGATGACACTGTTACCTACAACTGAATGTTCTAAGAAGGCGCTATAATTGTATGTATCTGCCTGTTACCCATTATTGGATGTGGCACTCTGTCACAGCAGATCGCGGTAAGTGATATATTTATGTGTGTGAAGTGCGGGTACCAACCACAGGGATAATTTTAATCTCTTGAAAATTATTTGTCGGTTATGGAAATCGAACTCGGGTTCAAATCCACAGGTCGACTGGATATCACTGAGCAACCTAACCCATTCGGATTTATCTTAGGACGATTTAATTGTAATAATTTCCTTTAACATTTGTATTTATGTCAATTATTAAAAGTATATATAAATCCCTTTCTCTCATAAAAATTTGCGGAATTTCTCGTGAGTCAGTGTCTTATTAAACAAACACATTATCGTCCATTTTTCTTTGAAGCTGGATTTTGCTTCATCATTCTCGTTTCCTACTACATGATTGGTCATCTACCATCACGAAACATACCTATTCAACTTTTATTGATTACTTGAACCTTCTCGTCCAACATAGTTGATGTATGGTTTCCCTTCATGTCTAATAACTTTCCCATTTGGCTAAGTATGTAATAACCTCACCTCAACATTATTCTACTACTGTACTATTTCGTTAAGTATTTTCAAAGGTAAAAGATGTTGACCAGAATAACTAATTTGCTACTGAATTACAAGTATAACATGTGTAGACTAAAACAAACTGATACTGAAAGGATTGAATATATTGTAATCGTATTTCTTTACATTTTTGTCTGTTTGAAAACTGATTTGATTTAATAATTTAGTAATATATATAAGACAAAAACAGATAGCAGCGCTCAGAAATATGCTGTTTAATTCTGGTTTAAATTATTTTTGAAAGCATGATAATGTAATATAAGAAATTTGTTATTTTCGTCAAATATGAGTGTATAAACCTGTAGCTTACTGTATAATATAAATAAAATAAATAAATATATTATCACGTATTCTACCCATTACTGGATGTAGCACTCTGCCGAAGCAGATCTCGGTAAGTGATATATTTAGCTTTTGAAATTATGAAAATTGTTTGTCGCTTGTGGGAATCAAACCAGGGTTCTCAGGATCCACAGGCCGACTTCATACCACTGAGCTAGCCACCCCATATAAGGATTAGAAATGCTAAAATAATGGTTATAAATAGATAATTATTGGATCAGTGGCTCAGTGGTATTGAGTCGTCTTGTGGATTTGAGAACCTCGATTCCCGCAGCCGACAAATAATTTTCACGACATTTAAATCACCACTGTGGCTCCCTCTCCACTACCATCTTACGGCTGGTAACCGCAATTTACGTGCGCCCATACTTGTATACTATAAGCTTGTTTTTGTAATTCCATAATAATTGCTGAATTGTAAACCAAACACGCTTCCTTACTATTCCCATCAGATTTACAATAAACAAATATCTCCTTACAAAAACCTGCATAACAAGATATCCTCTCTCATCCTCATGCTCAGCATATCAGTTTAATGTCCTCATCATCACGTCGATGTCAAAGTCATCCCTGCTTATTCCTGCCACAACTCCATTTATTATAGTTCCGTGCAGGAACTTTTTCCAGGGTTGGTGTGGCATCGCGTGTACCTCCATGCATTTAAATCGATTAGCCGCGGTGGTCAGAGAGTGAACTAACGGACACCCTAAGTCGTGTCGCGCTTGTGCTGCTAATGGCAGGTGACTGAACGAAGTAATGTCACTGTTGTTTAGCTTCCAGCACGAACACGTGAATATCATCAGGGGTCGTTGAATTCATAAATGTTACATCCACTCTGATTAAATTAAATGCCAACGCTACGTGCTGTGTCTTATCAGGAATGCTTGAAAGTACATATAGACAATGACTGTGAGAAGTTTTATGGCAAATAAAAATTTGTGTATGTAATTTTGTAATTAGATACAGATTAGATCAAATCTATGGTTATAAAACTCGTATTATACAGAAAAACAGATACAGAAATTACACGTATCTATATATTTATTCAAATTTGGAGGCAATCAATTTGCAGAAATGAAATACAGTCTTGTGAATATAGAAGCTCCACTTTACTCGACAGTTTCCATGGAATAGAATTAAAGAAAATAAGACTGGCTCTAATTACTAGACATAATAAATTTGTAAAACTCCAGTATACCATTTAAAAAATACAAAATAAAATAAAAACACATGGTTGTTTCAAAGAAAATATTTATTTTTACTTAATACGTATTTCGGCTTCTACACCATCATCAGAAATGACAAAAAATTACAAAAACAATCTATTTATATAGTTACATTGGTTACCTGTAAGTACATACAAATACAACAGAGATAGAAACAGTTTAACACATTTGGGAACAGGTCATTAGAAGATTTTGAGAGACTGCCATTATACTCTCTTGTTCAAGTTTCCAGTGATTTTAAAACAATGATTTGCCATTACTTTTCGAGCGGTTTATTATTCCGATTTTAGAATAGCTCGCTTCGCTCGAGTTAACCCCTAACCGAACCTAACCATCCGATTTATTCTCCATCGTAATAAAAACAACAATCCATTTGTGAATTATAGGACTAGGACTATTCAGGTTTAGAACCTGATTGTATCATGTAAAATTTCTAATCTAAAGTATGCGTCAAACTACTGTTACTCGGCAAGAGGGTATACTGGAATTTAACCAATAAATTATAATATTTAATATAATAATAATGCTTCCTGATTTTCTAGCTGCTGAAGTAATAAAACACTAAATAATGCACATGAACTACATACGAATATTTATTTTATTAATGTATCTTGTAATTTATACATTGCATAATGCATATTGTCGTAGATCACGGTACAAACATGAAACCTTTATATAATAATATGCAGTTACGTATACATTCTACCACGAAAATCAATACTGGTACTTCTTATCATTCCGGAACTATTTGCAAAAAGGCTTCATACTTTGATTCACTCATTAGCAACAAGTTAATTTTTTGCTCAAAATTGTCGAGTTCAAAAGAAATAAAAAATTAGGAACATATTACTATATTTATTAATTATATACCAAGGGTGAAGTTTATTTTACGAGCCGCACGCAAAGGATTAAATGCAATTTAATTCTGTGTGTATATTTCCTGTTTTTCGCATTTCCAGCCATACATTTTGATTTATAATTAATTTTGATATTGACTTGACATATAATCCACAATGACAAAGTCCAATACTATGAGATTCATTCTATACTTGTTACGGTAATGCTCGTAAACCTGCAATTTAATCCCTGAGGGATTAAATTCGAAATATAATTCTTAAGGAACTAAAAGTGACACACTAAAGTATGTCCCGAAAGTGCAAAAATTAATGTTATTCAAAAACGGTTCAGATCGGGTTCGCAGTTTAAGAAAAGGAATCAAGTCGGTTTGTTTTCGGTTCAAGAGCAAGTTCGATTTGCAACCTTAGTTTTTATTTATAATCTCTGTAGCCTAGCAGGCATCTGTCTGTCAATCTGTCGCTGCACATTATCTAAGTGAACCTACCAATGTAATATAATCCATGAATAGATCATCGCACAGAACACCCACACTTAAACAAAATCTAATCAACACTAAAAAGGCACCCATTCATCACACACCAACTTAACAAACCCTAATTAACTCAGTAATGAACCTTCAGTAATGAATTTAAACTCAGAAATTACCAGCTTTTCATCATCAAATTGACAGTTCAGCAGCGGATACTAAATTAATCACATAATCCTGTATGTTGCCGGCAGAGGCGCTTCCATCGCGAGGAAATGGTAAACAAACACTATCATATATCAGGCATTTGGACGTGTGGACGCGGACACAATAAGATATCTCTATATGAGTGGCGGCGGCGGCGGCGAAGGCTCTTCAATCAGATGTAATGGCGTGTGATGTTCTCCAACACAAAGCTAACATCATTCGCTGTAGTGTGCGCGTAGTTTTTGTCGATTAATCGTTGGTATTGTTCGCGATGAAGGCGTTGCTATCGATGGGTAAAGTGTTTGACAGGAACGGAATGGCTGAATTTGATGGGAAATGAATTGTGGTGGATTGTTTTGTTTGTTGTTGGAGAGGAGAAAATAATTTTTTTTTCACCTACTCATTCTTCAATATGAGACTATTGTTTCAACTTTTTCAATAGTAAAAGAACATTATTTCAGGGATAGGCGTATTCCATTTGCCAGCTAGATCAAATCTAAGTTCCATTTACTGAATCAGATTACTTATTTATTTCGCAGACTTTATTTTTAGTATTAGGAATACTGATTCCAATTTATAATAAATAAATATAAATATATCATCACGCCTTCTACCATTACAGAAGCAGATCTAGGTAAGTGATATATTTTTTGAAATTATGAAAATTGTTTGTCGCCTGTGGGAATCGAACCTGGGTTCTCAGGATCCACAGTCCGACTTCATACCACTTAGCTAACCACCCCATAATTCTAATTTACTTTGAAGTAATTCACTTTGCATTTATTGGAGTGGCTTATTTGAAGCTGAATCCGAATCAGTAAATCTAGCACAGGAAATAAAGTGAGCGAAGAAAGCCAGTCAAGTAATCTGGTTAAAATTAGATCTGATCCAAATGGTAAATGGAAAATTCTTATTATGTCATATTAACGAACTGTGACTTCGAACGTTTTAGTCACAGCGTGAAGTTATCCACTGAGGCTTTAAGTACAACTTGAAGTTAGCTTACTGCACCTGTCATTGTAACATAACCTTACTATTCAAATAATTGATAAAATAAAAAATCTTTATTTTTTGTTTTAATTTGCGGTGATAGAAAAAAAATATATGAGTCGTTTTATAAACACTTTAGATAGTTATTTTTTATACACTAGCAATTACAGAGACTTTTATAAAACTTTGCATAATATGTTATTACAGTGAAATTGCTGTTTTCAATTTATTCTTCTTTTAGAATACGAGTGCTTATGTGTATATGTATTTAAGAATTAGAAAAAATATAATTTTCGACAAAATACCCAAAGTTTGTTGAATGTAATGAAGGAAATATATGTTAAATTAATTAAATGCTGTTTTAATTTTATTAATAGTAGGTATACTAAATTTAAATTCAATTCTAATTTACCCTCATCATCTGTCAAAATTGCCGCTTGCTTTTATTTATCATACTAATTTTAATAGAACTTAATGTTAACAGTTAACAGTCTGTCAAGTACCTAAGCGTTCATTTAAAATTTGGCAATTAGTTACGTATGTTTACGGTTCTCAATATATATATAAATTTAGATAACTATATTGTTACTAATATTAAATCAACATAAACAAAGTTTTAGTTACAGTTACTTTAGGAGAGGTTGAGTAAGCCGCTCAGTTTTAATCATCTTATAGTAGGCTTTGAAAAAGTGGGATGTTTCAGTAGCCAACTTTTCTAAAATTATTTAGTTTAAAAGTAAATGGTTCACTTCTAATACAAACTTTGTTTGACATGCAAAATTTACTAAAAATTTGTTTACAAATCAATTCGGACACGAGGAATACAATGCCGTTGAGCGCATCTCCATATCTTGTTTAATTTTCAAGATATATACGTACAGTACTTGTAAGTTTAAAGCTATTGCTTTATTCACGAAATTTTACAACATAACTTTCAAAGACATAAAATCCCTGAAATCATCTTTCACAAACTCAAGTCAAACTGCTCAAGTACCCCATTCCAACAACTCCCTTCATAACATAAATCCAATCACCGTGTGCTGTCACTTCACCACCCCAGTCTATCCAATATCTCCTTCACTATCCTCCACTACAACAACCACAAGTTCCTTCACAGGACACTGCCGTGTAATCCTGGTAATGGTCACGGCAGGATACACAGAGCAGCAGAGCATCAAGTGTCCCCTTACAGGAGTAGCCGACCGACGACTAGCGCTGAGACTGGCGCCACAAGATGTCTGAGTAGACGAGAAGGCGATCTAGGTCTAGCAGGAGAATAGATAGATGTGCTGTGAGGACAGCCTTTGTTAGAATAGCGGTGGTAGGAGACGTGATGGAGGACGGTGGCTTTGATGTTGGGTGGTTAACAGGAAATGAGGAGGTAGCGATAGATTAATTAGTATTTTAAGTAAATACTTAACAATTAATCAAATCAAATTAAATTATAAAAATAAATAAATATATCATCACGCCTTTTACCCATTACTGAATGTGGCACTCTCCCGAAACAGATCTCGGTAATTGATATATTTATGCGTGTGAGATGCAGTTACCGGCTGTCAAATCACGCCCCCCCCCCAAAGATGTCAGTGGTAGGGGAGCCACAGGTGAAAATTGTTTGTCGGCTGTGGGGAATCCAACCGGAGTTCTCAGGAAAAATAGAAAAATTGAAACACCGCCAGAATTTGAACCTGGAAATAATTAACTCCAGCCATATGCTTTAAACCTACTAAACTACGGTCGCCCTGGATTAGATTATTGTGGTATCAAGCCGGACAGTAGATTAAAGAATTCACAGCCATCAATTTTTACTACATTAAAAGTACTCGTGTGGGGTATAAATAAAATAGATAATACCATTTTAGTTACAAATTTAATTCACAAAAATAACGGATAGTTATGATATCAAGTATTATAGCGATAAAAATAGAACCTAGTATGACGCATGATATACTAACTAAATGTATTTAAATGATAGCGCTTTGATCAATATTATTTGTAGTTCTGTATGTGTTAGTTCATGAACAATGAATTGGGATACTAAAAATAAAGGAATTATAATTTATAATATATTTCATTGTAAAAGGATTTAATTCAAAATTCAAAATTAAATTGTAAATACCTACATAAGCCTTAATGTATCGCTCATGAACTAATAATCGATATTAGCGCTGCAATACAAACTAGTTCACTACAAATTTCATTGAAAAAAGTGTTGGCATTTTAATACATTTAGTTAGACATCTGCATATTTTTTGTCTGTGTTATAACTCATTAAACAAATTTCATTATTTCTCCAAACAGTTTTTGAACAATATTTCAAACTAAAAAATTACTTGGCAAGCTTTGCGTAGCAGAACTCCTTACACTTTGAAAAGCACACAATTTTTGTTATTACATTTAAAATAAATAAATAAATATATCATCACGCCTTCTACCCATTACTGGATGTGGCACTCTGCCGAAGCAGATCTCGGTAAGTGATATATTTTGCGCGTGAAGTGCGGTTACGAGTCGTCAATTCACGGCCTCCAAAGATGTTAGTGATGGAGAAGCCACAGGGGTAGTTTTTGAAATTATGAAACTTGTTTCTCGCCTGTGGGAATCGAACCAGGGTTCTCAGGATCCACAAGCCGACTTCATACCACTGACCTAGCCATCCCATATTATTACATTTATTTAGAATTCCATTATTACATTATTATTGTTATTACATTTGAACTTAGATATTTGTATTTTTAATCAAACGATTTAAGAATCCATGCTGTCAATTTGTTAATACAAATATTTCCAACTGCATCATTTATTATCTTTCATTTACCAATGAATCCTTAATAAAATTACGTTAAGAGTGAAATAAGAATCTCAATAATGTGGCAACATGAAGACAAATGCCCAGCTTTAAAATGGTAAACACCGACAAGGAGATATTCTCTAAATTGAAATTAATGTGTTTACTTCACATTTTTCTCCAGCGCAAAGAAGAATGATGGACGAAAATTGCTGCGAGAGAAAGTGTTAATAAAATCTCTTGTACACAAGTTCTTATCATAACACGCTCGGTTAAACCCATTTATATTCATGCATTAGCCATCTTCATTCCATCATACATGGTCTTAGTAAATCGCTCTGTCTTCTTTCATACTTCACTGGGTTTAAAGTTGTTTCTCTCACGCGCATCAATCTTTCGTTTTGTACATTTTGTAAGCTATTTTGCATTATTCATAAATGTGGATATTTGCTTGCGAACCTACATTGTTTCGACGAGCATATCTGATATACTGAATTATCATTAAACTCATCTTAACAATTATCTACTACATTCAAACATTTTTCTCATTGCTACAAAAATTTAATATTTTTCTTTTACTTGGTACAAATAAGAAAGACAGACTTTTTTTGTGAAATTCTGAATGTAAATAATTAAATTTCGAGGCAAGAATATTTATTTCGGAATGTTTCAATTCAGGTAAATTAAGTTTGGAAAATATATTTACTTTATTTATATCTTTTAATATAGGTAAACAAAATTACGAGGGCGTATTTCTGTTATCTACCTAGCCATGAAACAAGAAAGCATTGATGTCAAACAAATGATTATAAAATAGTTGTGACATTTACAAGTACATATGCGAAGTTGTATTTAATTTGTAAAAATAAATAAATAAATATATCATCACGCCTTCTACCCATTACTGGGTGTGGCACTCTGCCGAAGCAGATCTCGATAAGTGATATATTTTGCGCGTGAAGTGCGGTTACCAGTCGTCAAATCACGGCCCCCAAAGATGTTAGTGGTGGAGGAGCCACAGGGATAGCTTTTTAAATTATGAAAATGGTTTGTCGCCTGTGGGAACCAAACCAGGGTTCTCAGGATCCGCAGGCCGACTTCATACCACTGAGCTAGCCGCCCCATATTAATAATTAATTTAATTTGTACGATTTATAAATATTTTTGAAGATTTATTTGTTGATAAAATCACGATGATTTTCGAATTCATAAAGCAAATGAAGTTCAGCAACTAATCAATGACTGTGAATTTATAGAGATAGACTGATAGCTCTGATTTAGAGCCCTCAGATTTCTTATTATTTAAAAAGTTAAAAAAATGTCTGAGGGCAAAGCGATTTGCTTCTGATGAAGCACTCAAAGAAATTGTTGAACAATTTTAGCAAAGTTGGCCAAGGATTTTTTTCTGACGATAGAATAATTAGAAAGTTTACGTACAAACGTATATTTTTTTAATCATACATGTTTCTTTCATGGCTAGGTATATAACATAAACTACTCAAACGATAAAGGATGAAGAACATACATACATACATATCTTCACACAATATCCCAACAAATGGGGTAGCACGAACCCTAAAATCACTCATAAAACATTCACTCATCACACTCATCACATAATCAGCCCTCGTCAAACATTAAAAAAAATAAATGAAGAACAAAAATAATATAATTGAAATGTCAATCTCCTTAAAAATTAAAAGCGTTAAAAGTATTTCTAAAAGATCAGAAGATTTGATACTTAATAAAAAAAAAGTAATTTGTTTTAATATGGAGAAACTTTGGACAATATAAATAGCCTTAGAAAATACTTAATTCTTTAATATTTATAAGGTCAGCTTAAAAAGGAGCGTGCAGCATTTAGCAAGGAATTATAAGATTCATTTTTGCCGTCCAAGGTTCTGGAGACTTCGGAAATACAAGCTCGTGATTTTGCATATAAATAACGTTTACTTTTCTCAGCGAATATTCGCCAAAAATATGGAAGTTAAAATTTCCCATCTGATACACTATTAACAATGCATTAATTTCGCAAATATAAAAAATGTTTTATTCATATCAACTTCGTTGAATTATTTATGTTTCCGTAATGTTTCAGCGACCTAACTTCATTTTACATATTGCTACTGTGTTCTGCGTTGATAAACATTTTTTAATCATGTACTCTAAATAACCTTTTGAATATTTTAACAAGAAAATAATGCGTAATATAAAAATCTAAATAAACAAACAAAATATCTTGCATTTATAAGGAACATTAAACATTTTTAATAGAAAGACAAAATATCAATTGCGATGTTGAACTGTGTTAATAAATAAGAAAAATAGGGGAAAAAGTTCCATACTGATGAGCTCCCACAGAGCGAAACGCGTCTATGGTTAAAGCTGAACTGACCAACCTATGAATGATGACCTAATAAGTTGATTTAAATGTGCTGTAATTTTTGTGGACCCTTGACAAGTGTTGGAAATTGTTTTCCTATTTTTCTTATTTATTAAACATGTTTCTTGAATGTATTTGTAAACAGGATGTTTATTTAAATTATTTTTACAGCGAATTTAGTAGCGTGCAGTAAATAAGGAATGAAATATTATATTCCGTTTTATTAATTAAATAATGCATTAGAAGCACAATGATATATTATCACCGGCGTAGTTACTTTTTAACATCAGTCAGTTCAGCTAAGACGGTATCACAATCCACTATTCCCCAGTTCGTCTAGTTGGATAAATGATCACACCATACTGATGAGTCCGGAAGGACGAAACGCGTCTATGGTTAAAGCTGAACTGACCAGCCGTTTGATGATGACCTGATAAGTTGATTCAAACGTGCTGTTAATTTTTGGAACTTGTGACAAGTGATGGAAAGGTTTTTCCTAATTTTCTTATTTATATATTATCACATCTTGTATCTATTACTGGGTGTGGCATTCTGCCGTAGCAGATCTCGGTAAGTGATATATTTACCAGTTGTCAAATCAGGGCCCCAAAGATGTTAATAGTGGGTGGAGTGATATATTTATCTGAATGGTGGTCACCAACCGTTAAATCAGGCCTCCAAAGATATTAGTGGAGGGGAAGTCACAGGGGTAATTTTAATGTGGTGACTTTTATGAATATACCATAAATACCATTGGAACAAATTGTCATAAACTCTGATCGTACAATACAACACCGACAAATAAAATATTTCATATCAAAATCACAAAACAGCCATTTCGTTTTCTCATCCCCAACTTATATTCCACAGTGACCTAAACCTCATGGTTACTTCTAAACAGAATAGCAACGAAATTAATTAGCGGGGTAAGTAAATAAGCCCTTAGGCATAATTGAATTGTAAGTTCACAGCTGACAGAGCGAAGTTACCTCATCACCCTGTCTCCGCACCCACATTTCTTGCACCCTGAAAAGGGTGAATTTAACGCAAGCTGCACAAGCGTAGTGCGTACCGGCGTAGCACCGGAATGACAGAGGTAAAAATTCTGCTCACGCCACCAAGGGAATCTAATCATTCTGCGGGATTTCGATGCCAGAAATGACGTGGCATGTTACGCATTTTAATAGCGAAAATGTTAATTGAATCGGGATTTTTTAAATAATGAGGTCAAGCAGATATTTATAATTTTACTTTCTAAATAACTCATTTTCCCTGTCTAAATCATACTTTATCCAGAGATGGAAAAACCAACCTTGCAGATCTTTTTTATTTCAATAATTTAACAAAAAATTTAATTCCTTCCATAAATGTACTTAACTAGAAAAGAATAATAATGGCAAAATGAAGTTACCAACAAACATGACTTATAAATATGTATATTGCATTGCAGTTTTGCTAAAAATTATTAGTTCATATTAATTTTGTAAAGTACAACTTAACCTATATTCACAAATCGAAATTAGTTTTTGTTTTATGCTTTATGTTTTAGTGTGTTTTTAGGTGCCATTCACAAATAGTTTTTAGTTAGTAGTGACATGTATCATAAATTTTAGAAGATCGGTTATACTTAGAAGATCGGTAATACAGTAAATGCAACTATCAGATGTGCTAAGTTACACATGCTGTCATATGTTGTTTGTTTACATTCGTATTTTTTGGAAGAGCAAGGTAAATATTATCATAATAAGAAAGTAGGTATTAAAATCTTGTTTTTATTTTCATTCATTTTGACACTCGAATAAAAACAAACTCAGGTTATCGTCAATGCAAAGGATGATAGAAAGAGATAAGTATATATCAATACATCATTCTACGCTTCGTCCTATTGGTCTATTCCTAAGTATAAAACGTAAAACTAAAACATAAGTTTGGAGTTTGCAAACTTTTGTGTTAAAACCAAAACTAAATACTGATTTGTAAATGGCTGCATAACATAACATGTCTACAAGGTTATTAAAACAAACATGAAAAACATAAAACAAAAACTAATTTCAATTGGTGAATGTAGCTTTACACGTCACTATAACTTGAAATTGTTGTAACACAAAACAGAACACTATCAATTATTTAAACCAAAAGTGCATTTTCATCATCCACCAAAGTCAGTAATGCATACATTATATTCGTGAGAAGTTAGATACTATCTACGTTTAAACACATTCATTATTCATATTTTCTAGCAAAGTTCACATGGTACATGTCAATAAGTTAGAAATTAATATTCATACGCCTCCTTTGACACGAAGAGTGTAGCCAGCAGCTAACGGGAGTGCTGGTGCCAGTGGCTATAGCAGCAGCGACCGAAGAGGCTATGAAGCTATGCAAATACCGGCCAGGACCTCACCCGGACGACAAGACAGGAATTTGTGTAAGGGTGGTCTGCAATCCTTTGCTGCTGACACTGTTTTGAGCTTTAATGTGGTTAGAAGCTAGACATAAATAAGAGATACTAAGAGATGTCACTATATAGCGAACTATTTCATATTATGAATCACATGTGGATATAAATATGGGTTTTATTAATATTTTTAAATAAATAATTATCAACTGTGTCAGTAATTAATTTTTTTACGACCCTGTCAGAAAGTAAATTTATCGTACCTCCAATGAGAGAAGAAAGTATTGCTTTTCATACCTAAGAAAGAAAAGTAATTTATTGTACTAGTGTGGAATGTGATATATTAGTCACAGAAAACAAGTTTAACTACGATGCCCGAAAGGCGAGTGGCTACTTTTCTTGAATGACTAGTATGCATTCCACATAAGTCCAATACAACGTTTTATCTAATACACCTCTCTTGAAACATCTAAAATCATTTTTATAGTAAAAGTAATAGTAATTATATATGTTCGTTGTTTAACAATGACAAATCACTTGTTATGATATGCCATTTGGATCGGATCTAACTTACATTTACTAAACCAGATCACTTATTTATTTCGCTAGATTATTCTAATTTATTTTGAAGCAATACACTGCAATAAGTGCATCAGTTTGCTTAATTCAGTTCATTTAGTCATATTGTCTAATTTATCTGAACTGATTTAAGTGAACCAAGTGGCAAATGGAATACAGCTATTAATAAAAAATAGAAATTATAAAGTATCCATGGGATTGGTTGCTATAGTACCGTGACTTCATTGTTATTCTCTCATCGATTGACTGAAGATGGATATTATTTATTTCAAATAATTATAGTTACGGGATTGATGTGCGACGATGTTGAATAATATTAATTTATTGTACAAGTGTGGAATGTGATATATTAGTCACAAAAGAAAATATCATCATGCCCGAATGTGACATGCAAATAACTATAATATAAAAAAATCAAGGTTATCTTGCACATATAACAAAAAATAGAATACAAAATTAAGAGACGTCGGAATGACAGTTTGACATTTGTGTAATCTAGATGGGGAAACGGTTTAATTGAATTGAAAGCGTCGAGATCAAATTCCGACGTCAGTCGAGCTTTCCTTTCTAAATTAATCCTTTCGTTACAAAGTTAAAGGAAGAACAAACACTATCCGTGTGCCAAGTTAAGAAAACTGTAATGCGTACTTAAAAAAAAATAGCAGATACTACATAATTGACTAATCTCGGATCAAATTAGCCATTTTCTAAAAAATATTAACACATCTGAAAGCCATTATTTATTCTAAATTATAAATCGACATAACAAGCTAAAAAAGTCGGTATCTGCTAACACGTATTCCATTTCATCTACACTATACCCATGTTTCCTATCTATAAATTCATCGAACATCGCAACTCAGGGTAAGGACTGACTTCCTGATTTATCTGCATTATTTTGTTTCATATTGTGCCATTCCGGCACTCTTTATATTAGTTCGCATCTGCATTGTCAATCAAATCGATAGTTTCTTCAAAATAGGACAAGATTTTAACAGAAAAATGTTTAGAATACGAAACATAGTTTATTTTGTTACTCTGTAGTGAGATTTGAACGCGAGACCTCTTGCAAGTTTTCATTTCGGTTTTATCCACCGGCCTACGAAGAACTGTCAGTTAAAAGCCAAAAGTTGACGTTTGTCGCTTGCTGAGCTGCAATAAGATTTTTCCGCTCGCCGAGCGACAAAGTAAGAGTGTATCATCATATCCTTGAATACTTGAAGACCGCCGCGTGAATTTTCACACAAAGAAACTCTCAAAAATGATTTCACATTGTATGCACCTCTTGCAGAAAGTATCCTTACCACTCTCGCCTACGTCTCGATCAACAATCACCATGTGTGAGCGGAAATACACTACTTTTTGCTCTAGATACACAAATAACTATTGTATTTTCATATTTCAAATAATTGTCCAACTCCTCCTAGCACGAATTCTCTCAACCCTTTCTGCTACGAGGCCGACAGAAACGTTCGTTCACTGCCATTTAATTAGCGCAAGTTACAGGGTATCGCGTATCGGTTACAGCCCTCCACACCCCCGCATAGCCAACACTACCACCGAGCCGATACAGCACTCCGTGGAGCCGCGCCTATTGTTGATATTTTAATTAGCGGAGTCACAGACACTGGCAAGACAAGCCAGATGAATTAATGCGTTATGACGTGGCTTGGTTTGGCTTGGCTCACGGAGGAACGAACTCGCAGGCGATGTTTGCTATAAATCTAGACTTGTCTCCTGGGGGAGGGTATCATGAGGATTTTATGTTCACGACAAGTGGATGCAGCGATAGTCAACTTGAAAATGTAATCATTATTTTATGAACGTGTGCGCGTTAACAACAACAACTCATTGTCCGCACGTGTCCATATATGAAATGAATGAAGAAAACACTACTTTTTGTCATGGTCTTATAAAAATTACAAAAAACAATCTACCTAGGTCAGAAAAGTAAAGCTACATCCATGACAACTGAAAACAATGATACGATTTGATATTTTGGCATCCAAGGAACATTTGTCGAATAAATAAAATTGAATCAGTTTTTATTTCTTTAGCCCAGTATAATTAAGGATATAATAAATTTACTTCCTTGTAAATTTCATTTAATCAAAGTATTAGAATCTCTTTATTTTATTTATTTGTTTATTTATTTATTTATTTGTTACTCTGCACAACAGGAAGTAAATCCCAATTACAGTACAGGGGGCCTACAGCTTATAGTGGAATCAGAACCACTCAGACACAATCGTATTTTTTTTATATAAGTAGAAGTCAATGAGATTTGAAAGCACGACCTCTTGCTTGCTAATTAAGAAACGCAAGTTTACCCTCGCTTTTATCCACTGAGCTACGATTGCCTGTATTGCATATATAACATTACTGCCATTTGAATGAAAACAATTTATATACTTTAGAAGTAAATTAATTTGTCGTATAAAATAACAGATATTTATGGCACATATAACATTAATGTTAAAACTGTAGCTGTCATTTGAGTGAATAATTTTTATTTACTTACGAAGTGAATTTATTTATCGTTTATAAGACCAGACGTAAAAATTGTATAAATTAATTTAATAATAAATTGAAAACACAAAGAAATTCAAATTTTAATTAATACAAACGTAACTCTCGATTTCAACATACAATTAATTGGAAAAATGATTCATTTGTTAAAAACAACTGTTTCGATATATTTTACATGTTTTCATAATTAAATTCAACTGTAGGCAGAACTATAAATAGAAGAGGAAAATTATGACATGAAATATATCGAAAAACTGACTAAAACCAACAGTGTTTTTCCATTCGAAATTCGTTGAAATCGATTAACAAAATTCATTCCAATGAAGCAACAAATTTGAGTATGTCAATCGGACTTTTGATCTTTTCCATTTAACCAATCCATGACATAACTTCAACAGCAGGAGGGATGAGAGGAATGATGTACGGTGCAATTTTTATCCCGAGCGATAAAAATCGTCCGATGGAACAGTTAGTGTTCAATTTTGATATCGTGTTGTGATAGGGCGGCATCGGGCATTTGAACAGATACAATCAACGATAACGGAATATAGAGCGCTGGGAAAAGGGAAAAGTTGTCATTTGTTAAAGTAGAAATGCTGCAGAGAAAATATGAGTGCTGCTGTGTACCTATATGAGGTATTTCGTTTATTTTTACTTTTACCTTGAAATACTCATTTATATTTAAACTGGAAAATGTAGTGCACTTTACTACAAGCAGTTTATAGGTGTACTTATATGAGAAACGATTTTTTTCGAATAACTACACAGTTTGTTAATAAAACGTTATTGGTTTTGAAACCATATTCGTTATCGATTTTTCTTTACTAGAATAAAACATTAAGGGCGTTCCGGATTAAACAAAAAATTGTATTTGCGCCTTATTTTATACTACTCCCAATATCATAGGAGCATATCGGGTTGCAGACATAAGAAAATAATTTTAGACAGCGAAAAACCATAAATCAAATAAAAGGGTCTATTTATGACTGGTGTAAACATGAAAGTTCTATTGAAACATAAAATGTTTGTTCGATTGAGTTTACTTACTGTGAAAGCTTCTGAAAAATTAAAATTTTTAGCAATACAAAAATCTAAAAAATCATACTTCTTCTAATATAAAGAATTTTAAATCTGCGTTTGCACTGATCGTCCTAGTTTATCATATAGTTTCATAAAAAGAAATTAAAAATAGATGAGTTAAAATTTCATTTTAACCCGGAAAGTATTATCAATACAGGCGCGGTGGTCGAGCGTGTTAATGCACATCTCTTAGCATACTGTGACGTCATCCGAACCAAGGTTTGTCAGTTCGAATCCGCCTGTCGACAAAGTATGATTTGTCGTTAAATAACAAATACAGTTACTTGTATCAATCATACTCGGGCGCTATAAGCTAGTCACTTATACATATGCCTTAAAAAGTAACATCGACTACGAAAACCGGCAGTACGGCAGCGTAAAAACTGCGGCTCGGTGTGCCCGGTAGGCCCAGGCCCGATTCGAGCTGTAGCGCCATTGAAGAAGAAGTATTAACCAATATTTATAAACAACACAATATTCTTTTCTTTACTAGGGAATTATTATTATACTAAATGTACATTTCGACTGCCATGCAGTCATCGTCAGTAGTACACTGTGTACTACTGACGATGACTGCATGGCAGTCGAAATGAACATTTAGTAAAAACTTTCCTAGTGAATAAAACAATATTGTGTTGTTTATAAACATCTTCACACAGCTCTAAACTATATATATATATATATATATATATATATATATATATATATATATATATATATATATATATTCATTTTATTAACCAATGGCTTAAACTACATTACGCCCTCAGTCAGTAAAGTCAGTAAACACAAAATTGACGAAATAATTTGTTATCAGTCTGTTTGTTCAGTTTTCGCCTCAGTAAATGTTAAACTTATTGTGTGAACGCCTACGTTGAAATACCTAAATCCAGTGGCACGCGTTAAGACTCCAAACACAGCGTACAAAAGAGAGTATGGCGCACAGAACAATGTTGCCGATTTATAATGGGTCTTTGCGACACAATTTCAATTTTATATAAATTATACTACGTCGTATTTATACAGTTATGTGCGGTAATCATTTTGTGGTGTCATATTTTAATCTGATAAATGGGGAATATTCTAGAAAGGAAACTTCTGACTGAAATATAGGTTGATTTAGTATTAAATATCGCAAATGTACTTTTGTAATAATAATACAATTTTCATATTTTTGCTATCTACTTCATGAACAAAATAAGTCGTTTATTTTGTTTCTTTTGAATCAGAAATTATTAATATTCAAAAGTAAAAAATCACAGTTTATTCATTGAAATATTTTTGTTCGATTCTCGGAAGTAACAAACTGACTTTACCATGTTAAAAATTACCTTTGTGACTATCCCTCCACTAAGATAACTAAAAACTGGGTATGTAGCCAGGCTAGTAGTGAAACAAAAAAATTATTTCAAGATATATTTTTCAGTTAGAGTATTGAAATACATATTATTTGCAGTTCTAAGGAAATAGAAAATGATGATAAATACGAAGTCAAATGAAAATAAACGATTTCTCAAAATGTTAGCCTAATATCAACCACTAGGAACCGTCGAAATTACTACCCATTATAAATCCCTTCACATCATGAATCAAGAAATATTTGCACCCGAGCTGTCAATATCCCACCCTCGCACTCTACCACAATTGATCTTCAGTTTCCTTTGCATGCGAAATGATGACCTAGTGGTGTCATCGCCCTCTTCTATTGGGAGGGGAGAATTAATCATTCATCGTTAATTAGCTAAGGATTCCAGTAGCCTTAGATCCTCAGCTTTATCTATGTCCAGAAAGGACGCGAAGCCTTATTGCTTCAGCCAAGCTCATTATGTGAGTTTAGTCGGCGTAGGATAGATTTGCTATGGATATTCATGAGATAATCCCAAGTGTATTTGATATTTGATCTTAATTCTATAGAATTTTGTAACAATCATCGCTAAAATTACCACTGTGGAAACCCCTCTACTAACATCTTTGGGTTCTTGATTTGAAGATAGATGTCACATCTTTATACACATATTTATTTCTTATTTATAATATTTTATGTTCAAGATGGCAACTTTAGCGAACCACTGCCGCTAATATCCCCGAGTTAAAAATCTTCTATTACCTAAATTATAATTAGCAAAATCTTTTATTATACTTTGAAATTTTCTTCAAAGGAATACCATATGAGAATCTCTTAATTAAACTGTAATATCAAGATTTCTTTTGATGTTTTTCCTTCTGCTTTTCCTTCATATTGTGAGATACTAATCTAATTGAATTTCCGTAGTATGTTTATTTAAAAATAATCTGCTGGTATAATATACAATACGAGTATTAAATAATCATGCAGACATCTAATGGGAATATATCATACTTATATTTTTCACTGCTGGTCTATGGGGTAGGTGGCTTCATGGTATCGAGTCGGCATGTGGATCCTGAGAACGCTGGTTCGATTTCCACAGACGACAAACATTTTCACTACTTTAAAATTATCCCTGTGGCTCCTCCACCAGTAACTGGTCTAATCAAAATATTATAGATCGTTTTTTAAAAACATTTGTATGTATAAATTTTAATATTTCTGTAATACATTTGTATTTGTAGTTTATAATATTAATTTCATTGTTATTCTTTTACCAATATTTGAAAATATCAGTGTCTAATTTGCATATTGTTTCGTAGGCTTAATTTTTGTTATGTAGTATTTTTTACTTCCACTTATCTTAATTATTACCGGTATAATAATTACGAAGACCAAATAACTTCAAATCTACATAAGAGACACCCAAATCATTACCAAAAAAAAATCCCATTGGTGACAGATCCACTTAAGCAAACACAGTACTACAAAATGAATGTCTGTTGATCTCAGTCGCTAAGGAAACCGATTGTCTTCTATTCCGCCTATTCCGTCGTTAATACACAGTTTAACAGAACATGATGCTTTCTCTGTCTTACACGAACATTACGTAGCGTGCCGCAGGATTCATTTCCTCGACCAGGAGCAGGACGAAGGACGCAGGACGTGAGAGAGACCGACATCGGGATTACAAGCAAGCGTAGAGGCGATTAATCATTATTGAAATGAAATGTATATCTGTCTGTTTGAAGATGAACTATTGACGGCCTGGTGAATGGTTGCTACGATGTAATACAGTAAAGGAACTGTTGATTGCGTTAAGATTATCTGAGATTTTGGTGGTGAGGAGGAGAGAACTTCTTGGAGATTAATTGGAGGGTTTTGCTTTTCTTGTCTGCTTGTATTTCTTTGTGTAATACGATACTTTTCAATTTTATAATTGAAAGGTTTACTGACTGCAACATTTACGTACGCATTTCTGCCTACGAAATTTATAATTTTTGTATAATACTACTAATCCTGCATATTTTATATATAATAATATTTTTACAATACTTGTACTGTAAGTAACCTTTTAATGACAAAATGTAAATACAGTAAATGCAACTTTCTTTGCACAGTGGTTTCCATGGTTATATTAGGACTTTAATATTTATTTACCACCGTGAACAGTAAGTAAATATTACATATCAATGTCCTGTTTATCTTGACAACAATTTGACAGTTGTCAATTTTAAAATATATTTTTCTTTTCCTTCTATTTGTGCAAGTATTGTAAAAAATAGCTTACTAACCTCGAACTGTAAGTGATTTTTTTAGGTCGCGATTGTTTAGAAAATTCTTGATCTAAAAACTATCACTTACCGTTCATAGTACGTAATATCTATTTATTGCTAATTTTTTCAGTTTTTCGACTTTTCCCGAAACTATATCTCAAAAACTAAACAGGATATGAAGATGCGCTCAACGGCATTGAATTTCTCGATTTTTTTACTATAATTATCACTACGAATGTTAGCAGGATCTACAAAATATATTGCAAATCGTTCCCATTGGCTCATTAGCATTTTCTGTAACCAAATGACGTTCAAAAACATATTTTTTACTGATCATAGATAGAAATATATGGAATATACCGAGAAATGACTTAGGCGTATTCAGAGTATCGTCTGCCTCGACTTTATCTCGGCTATTAATACACGAAACACTAATTTGACGGTATAGGTATGTAAAAAATTCTCATTATTCTATTATTTAATTTTGTAATTTTTTAAATAGCAATAGAGTTTTAGATAGCGCAACTAATATTTTAGTATCTATTATAAATACAGTCGCAATTCTTATTTCCAATATGAATTTAAATACATACTATCTACATAAATCCAGTATTGTTTGATAAAATAAGTATAAATCGAGATTAATTGTTCTGTACCACATGGGAAATATACCACAGATACTCAGCAACTGTGTGTGTATATCTACAGTTATATCAACTACAAAACTAAACGCTAAGCACTAGTTCTGCTCGCTACAACCATCTATAATAACTAGACATCCTTTGTTACCCTCTCGAATTCAAAGTCAGACTGTTATTACTGCATTAGTCATGATACACTGGGTCCATTGACACTTCGAAATATCGTAAAAACAGGAGATGAAAGCCTGTGCATGAGAGCAAATCACTTTGTGATACGTACGAGAAATTACAGCGCATGTGTTTGTTCAGTATAGTTCAGTTACAGGTGGCTGTGCAAATCCCTTGTGTGGAGGATAATTGGATGTGGAATAGAGTCTGATTAATTAGAGATGTTTTTGAGTAGCGGTTAAATTGCTATTTAACTTGGAATTTAATTCGTTTTATACGTTTGTTGGATTATATAAATATAATAATAGATTAGAACATGCAAATTAAGTTTGAAGAAAGAAAGAGGTCTATAAAGAAAATAACCAGTTTCTAATTACAACCTTTGTAAATAGAAATTTAATTGACATTTTGTCACAAAATGTCAATTGCGACGTGGAACTGAGTCTTAGAATAAGAAAAATAATAGGAAAAAATATTTCCAAACATTTGTCAAAGTTCTACAAAATTTACAGCCCCTGAATCAACTTATTAGATCATTATCAGAGACTGGTCAGTTCAGCTTTTGGTTTGTCTTTCTGAATAGTTGGTGACATCATACTGATGAGCTCCGAATGAGCAGAACGTATCTATGGTTAAAAACAGAAGTGACCAGCTTCTGATGATGACCTAATAAGTTGATTCAGAGGCTGTAATTTTATAGAACTTTAACAAGTGTTTGGAATTTTTTTTTCCTATTATTTTTCTTATTTTAACTAATTTCTCTTTTGTTCGTAACTTATTCAAAACAGAATTCATAGAAATATATTTTATTAAAATACGCTGACTACTCAATCGTTAACTATTACCGATCGATAAATTAATAACTGCCCTAACTTTTCATGATTTTGCTGTAGATTTCAACAATCTTTAACAGAATCATTTATTAAATTATTTCTGCTTTACTTTTATGCAATTTGCTGTCGTACAAAGTTGCTAGTATACAAATTATTACTTTTAAACTCACTTTTTATGAATCTATCAAAGAACTCTATCATTATAAACTTTTTTATATAAGAACAATTATAAAAATATGTCAGCAAAAGTATGAAAATAACATTAAAATTTCAGGTTACAGTATACTGAAATTGTAATAACCTATAAAATAATAATTAAATAGAATAAGTTGTCATTAACACACATCGATTAATTAGAGAGAGGGGACTATTTTTCTAAAGAATTTTTATATACATACACATTTAACATTACATTCAAGAGTAGCACGAACTCTTCAAACATTCACTCATCAGATTCATCAAATTATCAGTCATTGCCAAATATTCCCATCCTAATATACTACTTTTGCTTCAACCTCCGTATACAAGCTCCTTTTGTCCCCACACTAGAAATATTTCATTTCGCAACAAACCTTCTATCATTTTCATCCATTCGCTACTATACATCTGTTTTATTAATCATGCATTTGACTTTTATTCAACATACTCAAATCATCTTAACTTACTTCCGACCATTTTTCTAAAAACGAATCAAATACGATAAAAAAGAAAGGTGCCGTCATCCTAAAAAAGAATTTAGTTAGATAAACATCTGCCAAGCAATAAAATTAATTTTAATCCTTCTTTTGTTCGTATGGAATATGCAAAACATACAGAAAAAATAATGAACTAATATATAGATCTAAAGTACTTAAATTAGTATCGTCAAAAAATAAAAATGAAAGCTACTTTAGTTTTCATTTTAAAGAAATCTATTTAAAACCGTGAATATGAGAAAAAGTTGTATAAAGACAGAAAGATTTGTATTCATTTATTTTCATTAGGTACGTATTTATAATTAAATCTCGTAGAGCAATTCAGTTGAAAACGCGAATTGTGAATGCATTCAATAATACATCAAATGCGCTTTAAAACAAACATTCAATGAATATAGATACTTTAGTTATGTTAGGTTAAACATTCAATTAAATTTATAAATTTACTTTTCGCATTTCAGAAATATCAATGTTCAGTTGAGCATTGAAGCTTAAATATTGAAAATGTAACTAGTCCTTTTATGTGGCTGTCCACGCAGTGAAACTTTGACTGCTAATTATGGCGAACAATATATCACTGCTGCAAATAAAATGGAAGGAGATAGAAACCCGATGCTGCGTTATTGGTTCGCCATTAGTGCAGGGTCATTAACGTACACATTTCGATTTTCTATGTTATTCGATGTTTTTTCATCATTAGTTATCATGAGACTAGCACTCTAATTGGCTCATTCATTACTACATGCATCTACAATCATTACACGATATTTTTATATTGCACCATTTGGCGCTGTTACCATTTGAACTAACTACTTTACTACAAGAGGTGTACAATTAAAGTTGGATCAGTGAAATATTGGTATAGTTCCACTAGAGTATGAAAGTTGACTTTTAAATTATTCTACGGTTGTGATTTCTTTTCATAGAAACCAAAATTCTGTTTCCAGGTATTCAGTCAAATGTTCCATTTGAAAGTTCCAGAAAAACATTGGCATTTCTGGATTAAAATAAATGGGTCACTACAGTACAGTTACAATCTCCAAATAACAACACAGGGATCAGAGCTGGGCAAGCTACTTAAAAAAAGTAGCTAAGCTACAGCTACAGCTATTCTTTAAAAAAGTAGGTAAGCTACAGCTATAAGCTATATTTTGTAAAATATAGCTAAACTACAGCTAAAAGCTTTCGTTAAAGTAGCTGTTAAATTTTAAAGCTACTTTTTTAAATTATTGTGAAATAATTAAATCTGCCATTGTCATATGATCAGTCTTTTGTTATAATGACTGTTAATTTACTATTATGTACATAAATATCAAAAATAGCAAATAACATCTGGTACCTACTGTATATTTTTGCGTATTAGAGCCAGTTAGAACCGGCAACAAATAATTATTTTGTGTGGGTTTAGCTTGTACGCATACGTACTTTGTTGACCTACTGCATAAGAAGTAGCTTTAAGCTACAAAAAGTAGCTTTAAAAATAGCTTCAGTTGTTATTTTTAAGCTATTAAAAAAAAAAGTAGCTAGCTACAAGCTACAGCTATATTTTTTCACAGTTAGCTAAGCTACAGCTACAGCTAAGGTAAATGTAGCTACTGCCAGCTCTGACAGGGATGTATTTAAATTTTGTATATTGTTAAGAACTTATTAATAATCAATAATTTCTTGGAACTGCTATCAAATATACTATAAAAGTAAACTAATGAAATATAATTATCATATCCTAAATTCTCATCAAAGTGATAACTTGTGACAAATATTCGAACATTTTTCGTAAATATTATTAATATCAGAATGTGGCGATCGTGGGTGCCAAGTGATTATGAAGAAGAAGCATGTGACGGTCGTAAATACAATTTAAAGAACATATTGTATCACAATTACAAGCAAGATAAATCAATAAATTTCTATTAAAATTCTAATTACTCTTCTGTATTATTGCGATATTTTGCAGGTACTACACTGACCAATATTAGTGTTTCTTACAATTCTCGTTCTTCATAACAAAATACATATAGGTCATATTTCTAGCGAATTTTATCATAGCGCCAAAACTTTTATACTATAGTGGAACTATAATCGTTTGAATTAAACGGCGTAATATCTATTCACGTATAGGATAAGCGGTCACAGAAGGTGTAAACAATTCATGCTTTGGGTTTAATACCCACTGATGTATGAGATAGCTCTTTGGGTCGACCTCTACAAATATCTTTGAATGCTCGTAGTATGTTCTGTTCTCAGCCCTATATTACAGGTATTTGATTAATAATAGCTGAGATGGGAATTAGTTATTACATCTCTGAACATTGAAATTTGATTAATTAGCGCAAACGTTTATTATATTTACAAATTTACATTTCATGTAATGAAAAATGTGTGAAAAAGTGCTTTAAATAAAAGTAGTACAAATTTTAGTTCACTTGTAAGAAAGTTTCTTTCATACGAGTATATAATTAAAATTGAAAAATGTACGATTGTACAATATTTCATTACATATAAAAAAATATATATATATATATATATATCATCACGCCTTCTACCCATTACTGGGTGTGGCACTCTGCCGAGGCAGATCTCGGTAAGTGATATATTTTGCGCGTGAAGTGCGGTTACCTGTCGTCAAATCACGGCCCCTAAAGGTGTTAGTGGTGGAAGAGCCACAGGGGTAGCTTTTGAAATTATGAAAATTGTTTGTCGCCTGTGGAAATCGACCCAGGGTTCTCAGAATCCACAGGCCGACTTCATACCACTGAGCTAGCCACTCCATACGATTGTACAATATTTAATTATATATTAAGGGCGTAATGAAGCATTTGTGGCACGAGATTTGATTTTTGAGCCCAAGACGCCTGCTGAGGGTTATAAACACGCTACAGGCCTTAAAAGTAAGTAACGCCCGCTCGCTTCATTTGTGCAAACCATTATATTTAGTTTTTGGCAAAATTTGCATGATTTAATATTGCATTTCATACTTTGCCTGCATTTCAACTTCGTCAGTGACGTATATTTGTTTAAAAAATATACATATTTCGCTGTTTATCTAGCACCTCAATTGTCTTCGAAAGAGATTTATTTCTGATTTACCAGAGAGTTCTAAATTGACTCCGCTAGTTAATGTTCCTTAATACTTGTTTACAACTTTCCACAAAATCCAATAATTTGTCACTTATTTGCATTTCCTCTCTACCTCTACCTTGAGTTTAATTACACCAAAGTCAAATAGCAACGTCGATCTTATTGTTCGTCATTCTCACACCTTCCTTTGGAACTTATAGCAATCACACGGCGCGTACATACTCATAAAACAGCACTCAAAATAAATAATTACCCAACATTGGAGGTAACGACGTATGAAATGTAGCGTTCGCGGGCAAATTTGGGCAACACGCGGCAATCTCATTAGTACCCGGTACGCGGGGGCGAGATGTCGCCATGTTAGGTATACGCGTGCTTTACAGGGATGGCTCGGAACTCATTTATTAAACAGGCAATTGTTTGGGTAGTTTGCATTTTTAAAAGGACTCGGTAATACTTAGGTCAGAATTTGGTGTAAAGCTGCCTGACACGTTACATGTTTTTGTACAGTTTTAAGTTCATTAGAACAATAGTTATTTGTATTGATCGAGCTGACAGACGAGCTAAACGATAATTTGAAAATGCCAAACTAATTTCATGGTTGAACATTTTCTTTCTTCCCTAGGGATGAAAAATATCCTTTTGTTTTTCGCGTTAACCAGCTGAGTCAAGTAAAAACACTTTCCTGACGTAACATGTATACTATTTTTCCTAAAACCGTTTAATTTAATCAATATTTAATCATAAATAATTCAAAATGTTTACATTTTTTTATATGAATTGCACTGACAGCAGACTACGTATCAAGGTTAAAACAAAAATAACAGTCAGCTAAAATCTTTTTTTATGTACTTTCTTCTTCTTCTTCAATAGCGCTACAGCCCGAATCGGACCTGGGCCTACCGGGAACACCGAGCCGCTGTTTTTACGCTGCCGTACTGCCGGTTTCCGTAGTCGATGTTACTTTTTAAAACATATGTATAAGTGACTAGCTTATAGCGCCCGTGTATGATTAATACAAGTAACTGTATTTTTTTGTACTTTACCAGACTGTTATTTTTGAAGTAGCACTGGATACGTACTTTACTTGACTGTTTTTATAAAAACCTACTGTCCATACTAAAATTGATCAAGAAAGTAGGCACTTTCTTGCCGATTTCAGAAAAAAGTACTATCGCTACTTGCAAATGGAGAATTCTCGTATATATTTCCCGTTACGAAATTCGTAATATGAAATATGAATAACCCCGTCTCGTAATTTCTAGATTATGCAAGAAATTTCTTTTGTAAGTAAACAAATAAAAATGAAAATAATAAAATTACGTTCATTAGATAGTAAATATTTGTTATCCGTAACAAAATAATGAATATAAAATCTAAGGCTCCTGCATAATATCCTTAGCTTCTTCCCCTGGGGACAGGCCTGTACAAGCATGTTTATTTCAAGCACGCGTGCGCATGCAAACATTATCTTCGCAACAACGACGAATTTTAATGAGCGCGAACTGAACGTAATTATAAGACTTGCGGTAATGAAGCGAGAGATCTACCCAGAGACGCACGTTACTTGGGATTATCTAATATTGTCTCAGCGCAATTCAAGGGTGTAATTATTTAGACATTTGTTTCTTCGTTTCATTTTATAAAGCGGTGATTTTCAGAGGGTAATTGGGCCACGCAAGGGCAAACGCCCTTTTTAATTTCCCTGTCGGTTCGCTATAAGTACTTAGCTCGTAGCTGTTGCATTGCATTGTTAAACTGACTGAATTTTTTTACGGTCGGGTAAATTTTTCGTTAAAGTGAGTTTTTTAATAGGCATAAAAGTTGTTATGGTGGTTAAATTTAACGGATGAATTTTATCAACATTTTTTATTGTCTTCTCTTGTTTTATTGCCTTTGTTTTAATTTTAAATGAACCAAAATGAATTTAAAATACGGTTGGAGTTCGTATATGAAATAAAAACATTTTTCTTTATTTTCTTTGGGGTAATATAATAATCGCACAAGCTTTGTACGAATAATAAAAACAAGGCTTCTTTTTGCTCATGAATTATATTTTTTGTTGGTAACATAATTATGTTTATTTCACATATTTCTGCAGAACAATTAAATGTGAAATAAACTTAGCGTCTTTAAAATATATTTGAATTAAATTGCCATTATTTCTTAAAATTTACATTTAAAATTGTTTTAATAGGAAAGTTGCATTGGTTTTAATGTTTTATGTCTTATTAAGTATAAAGCAGCGGGTTTAAAACTTTTGGGAGCCATGGCCCCCTTGGAGGCAAAAATCATAAATATGTTCTTTCGCGATCCCCTTACATTTTATGTGATCAAAATTGCAGTTTGTAAAAGGCTGATTTAATAATGTACATTACAAACGTAGAACAACGTTTCAGAAATTAGTAAAGGAAAATTTTCTCAATTATGGTGGTTCTGTCTTGACTGTCTCATAAAAGTATAGGTAACCGAAAAAGTTTATAAAAACAAGTATTTAATTTCATGTATTAGTATTTGCTGTCTAAAATAGGAACTCATGAAAAATAACATATTTAATTTCATTAAAATCTGTCGGAAATACTTGTATGATAGTACCACTTTAAGGATTAATTTAAAATAATATGAGACTAGATATGAAGTTGAGAATTTCAAAATTCGATTCCACATATATTTTTGCATAGATATGCATATTTCGATACCCAAAATATTTTTTTTTAAATCGTCGGAGTCATGATCGCAAAAATTTCGGTTAATGAAGAAAATACGTATTTTTTGGTTGAAACAGTATAAACATCGCAAATTTTTTAAATATATTTTTATATATTTCAGTCAACGAGAAATCGAATGCCGTTGAGCGATCTTAATATCTTTTTTAGTTTTCGAGTTACAGCGATTTTTGTCTTTTTAAAAATCTCAACTTTGAAGACCCATATCTCGAAAACTAAAAGAGATATTGAAATGCGGTGTGTATTTCTCGTGCTCTAATTAACTTATATTGAAATTTTGAATATTTTGAAAATTTTCATATTTATTTCGAAATTTTCTTTTGCCTATATTTCGAAAACTAAACGAGAAAATCAAAATCTGTAAAAACCAGTGGTTTCGTCGCATAAAAACACATATGTATGTAAAATTTCAGAATTTTTGCTCTACGGATCAAATTTTTAAAGTAAAAAACTAAAAATGGCCAAAAATCGTAAAATTCTTAAGGGGTACCCCCTTAAGTAATATTTAAAAAACAGTGATTTTTCGTTTTTCTGTAATGAAAACTTAATCTGATCGAATTTTTGATTGAAAATTTGCATACCTATCTATTTTTTCGAGAGGAATTCACTGGTGTTCACAGATTTTTATTATCTCTTCAAGTTATTGAAATTTAGGCAAAAAAAAATTGAAAAAATTGTAAAATTTCTAATTTTTTTAAATCTCTGTATAAGTTAATTAAAGTACGAGAAATACACTCGTTCAAACCGCATTTCAATATCTATTTTAGTGTTCGAGATATGGGCCTTCAAATTTGAGATTTTTTAAAAGTTAAAAATCGCCGTAACTCGATAACTAAAAAAGTTATGAAGATGCGCTCAATGGCATTCGATTTCACGTAGTTTGATTTATACAAAACTATATTTAAAAACATTTCCTTTTGAATTATAATTATTGAAACAAAAATTTAAATTATTTATATGTTATATTGTTTCCTTTACTACAAGTCATGCAAGGTCCTTCTTTGCAATATTAAAGAGCAATTTCTCTTTGTAATAAGCGCATTTATATTAATGCTGTGCCTTCATATGTTTCCTGTTTTATCCTTGTAATTAAACTTGCGTTTTACAGTGCAATCAGATGCAGTTAGTATTTAATATACATACCATACAATTTAATTACAAATCTGTTCAAATGCGTTCCTCAGTTATTAATTATTATTGTGTCACTCATCATATATGTATGTACAATATCGATATAAATTTCAACTTAATTAGAGCCTACATACAAACCAAATATTTGTACTATTATAACAACATGACCCATATGTCCCAATTGTTTAATTTATTTGTACAATTATTGGTATTTCAACCACAATCACAATACCTTATTAATTATAAATACATATTAATCTATTTATACTTTAATAATGACGTTACAGAAATGAAAAATGAAATAGTTTAAAATGTAATTGTCAGTAATGTTAGTGACTATAAGAGAAGCAGATTATAGAATCATATTTGAGGCTAGAAAATCTGTTTGCACAACGAAATAGTTACAACAGAAATCTGCTTCCTTATAACCCCCAATCTGTTAAAATAGAAATGCCTATTGGCTGCGAAACACTTTTAATATTCCATAAAATATACTAATAATCGCACTTCTCCCAATTGTAATATATTTTCGTCTTGAAACAGAGGGAAGGAACAAAAATTTATCGCAGGCATGTAAAGTGATGAGGGTACAATCTGCGAGCGAATCTCTGGTGTCTCCATCTTCTTGTAAGACAGAATGCAAGAAAAAATGATTTAACATAACAGAGAATCGCATATATTTGCCGCGCCATTAAACACTCCCTAACCGTGACTCACTCATAATTTACTAAAAAGGTTCCGGTATTCTTTTGATAGAAATTTCATTTCCCCTCTTTAGTTCTATATTACATTACAATGCTTCAATTTATAAAAGGAAGTTTTATTTCTACATCAATTAATCATTAATGTAATTTTGTAAAATTATTATTATTACAGATGGAAGTAATTTAATTAGACTCAATTTTAGTATTAACCAAAATCAATTATTTTAATTACTCTAGGTATAAACATTCAGGAATTCCTAGAGAAGCAAAATAAAATTATCATTTCATGTTTCATTCATTCTCCGAGATACCATTGTCATTATTTTTGTTGTTCTTAAATAAATCCAGGTAGAAAAGAAAAAACTAAACTTAGTAAAAGAAGAACATAAGCACAAAATCAATTCTGTCGTTAAACTGGTTAAATCCAGCACGTCAATAATTGAGACACTATCAATTATCTCCACACTATTCTATTTGTGCAGGAGGTACAAAAACACATTATGTGAAGCAATCCTGTAGAAGTACCTGGTCATCAGATGATTCTCTTACTTTACAAACAATTGGATAAAATATAGTATTATTGATCATACAATTCAGCAGAAAATAGACCAGCCAGATAGCTCAATTTTTCTTAGTAATACTGTAGAACACCATTTCTTATTGCGTTACTGTGCGTGTTTTGAGAAACAGAAACCTTTGCGTATAGGCCTATTCCATTTGCTATTTGGATCAGATCTAACTTATATTTACTGAACCACTTATTTATTTCGCTGACTTTATTTCCAGTACTAGAATTACAGATTCTAATTTACTTTGTAGTAATTTACCTAGTAAGTGCGTCAGTTTGCCTAATTCAGCTTCTTTTAGTCATGTTGTCTAATTTATCTGAACTCGGTGGCAAATGGAATATAGCTTATGTCGGTCACAAACAAATGAGTTGGAAACATCGATATCAATAAACAAACATCTTTGGAGTTTATTTTATCCACAAATGGCGAACGATTGCGGTACCATTTTGAACTAATTATCATTTACAGCCCAATTCCCAAAAAAGTTTTAGGTAATCATATTCTTGTGCGATTTAAAAAATTTAATCCAAACTACTTTCCTAAATCCAAATGGTAAAAAGATTATGTTTATTTAAACATTGTTTAGTTTAATTTGACTAACACAAAATTCAGGATTAGCTGAGTCATTTATGTTATAAATGACGTATTATACATGCGTGTATTCAGTTTATGAAAAATTCTTTTCACAGATAACTAAATTTCAATCTAAAATCTCCAAGCCCTCCAGATATATGAGTATTTATATGTCTAAAAGTAAATACGTCCAACTATTCATTACAAATACATCTCAAACTCAACTTGCAACTAATATTACTGGAAATTATTTGAATTTCCATGTAGTTATGGTATATATACAATAATATTAAATGAAGCAGTTTTGAACACAGCAGTGTATTTAATTAAATAATAGTTAGAAATCTATTAGTTTCAGGATACGTAATAAAATTAATTGAAGTTCGATGCAGCAAATAACATCGTAGTTGGCACTAGAGGATTAACTCAGTTCAAACGCTAATCTCACAACTGCAAACTCGTGTTTGTGACTAAACAAACGTTAAATACATTTGCAACCAACTTGTTCTACTTCTGTAAACCAAACTTAAATATATACCAACTACATAACTATCATTATTTGCTTTGAGATCATGTATAATAATTTATAATTACATTAATTGCTCATATCTATAAAATCATTCTAAAAGCAGATATATGCACACGGTAAACTAAAATAAACAGCCAGATTTAAAAAAAGTTTTAACTAGTCCAGACTTTTGGATTAACTAATCTTATTTTAGGTAATCATATTCGTGTCTTACTTAAAAAAGTTAATCCAAATCACTTTCCTAAATTATTATGGGATGGCTATCTCAGTGGTATGAAGTCGGCCTGTGGATCCTGAGGTCCCTGGTTCGATTCCCACAGGCGACAAATTTTCATAATTTGAAAAAGCTATCCCTGTGGCTCCTCCACCACTAACATGTTTGGGGGCCGTGATTTGACGACTGGTAACCGCACTTCACGCGCAAAATATATCACTTACCGAGATCTGCTTCAGCAGAGTGCCACACCTAGTAATGGGTAGAAGGCGTGATGATATATTTATTTATTTTATTTTATTCTAGTCCAATTTTAGACAAAATCACTTTCCGAAAAACAAATGGTAACAAGATTAAATTAGAGTTTGTCTAAACTTTTTAAGAATATGTTTTAGCTAAATTTGACGAATCCAAAATTCAGAATTAACGAAAATCCTTTTGAGAATTGAACTGGAAATGTATAGTTAGATTGATTTAGATGTAGAAAATAAAAATATCATCACGCCTTTTACCCATCACTGGGTGTGGCACTCTGCTAAAGCAGATCTCGCTAAATGTTATTAAATCACGGCCCTCAAAGATGTCAGTGAAGGGAGACCCACAGGGATAATTTTAATGTGATGAAAATTGTTTATTGGCTTTGGAAATCGAACTCAAGTTCTCAAATCCACAGTCCGATTCGATATGACTAAGCCCCCTACTCCATATAACAGAAATATAAATAAAATAAATATATCATCACTCCTTTTACCCATTGCTGGGTGTGGCACTCTGCCTAAGCAAATCTCGGTAAGTGATATATTTTTGCGCGTGAAGTGCGGTTACCAGTCGTCAAATCACGGCCACCAAAGATGTTAGTGGTGGAGGAACCACAGGGATAGATTTTGAAATTATGAAAATTGTTTGTCGCCTGTGGGAATGCAACCAGGGTTCTCAGGATCCACAGGCCGACTTCATACCACTGAGCTAGCTACCCCAAATAACAGAAATAGTGAGAAAAATTGGAATAACATCAGATTTGAATTACTACTTGGATGCCGCAGCTCAGTTAGTAAGAGTATTTATGCGAAGTTTAAAGATCCCATATTAAAAACTTTGCGATATCCCAATTTTATTTTTAATAAAATTAGATCTCAAATTTAGAGTGTAAATTTTTTCTAAATATGTACAGCCTAATTCTCAAAATAATTTTAACTAATCTTGAAATTTGGATTAGTCTAACTAAGCTAAACCATATTCTCTTATTATTTGGTTTTCGAAAATTAATTTGGATTAAGTTTTTAAAACCGGACTAGAATAAGATTAGCTAATCCAAAATTTAGGATTAGCTAAAACTTGTTTGAGAATTGGGCTGTAAGATATCAAAATGTCGGATTGTAACTTTGTAAATAAGTTTAATGTAATGTAATATGCAAGCTGAATAAATAAAAAGATCAACAAAAAACCTGCTTCTCATCTTTACTACTTTGCAAATAGCATCTCATCCTATGACCCCAGCGACAAGTTAACGTTCCCTCATCCCGGTTCTAAAAGGCTATTTGAGTTTTCATAATCATAATGAATAATTCCGTACCGTCGCAGTAGGAGTATTTATCAAAAGGACACAAACAAGGAGAAGGACGGGGCCGACAGTCATTCGTGTCACTGCATCGAACATAACCTCATTGCCTGCGTCATAACCTCCCTTTCCTCTCAACACACCCGTGCTAACCGTCCTGACAAAGTGTAGGAAAAATTACGAGCATTAGCGGAAAGAATTGTGTTTCATAATTCAGATGCGCGCGTTCTGGCGGAACGAATTAAAATGAAAAGTAGGGGTTATTAACGACAATTAGAAAGGTAAAAAGCCGATATTTTGTTCTTTAGTGGAAAATGTTTGGGACAAATGCACATTGGAGTTATGGTGTGAATGGAAATTGGGTTAATATTAGCTTCGTTGGATTTGAAATTAAAATTAAAATATATCATTCCTTTAGTCTAAGTTATATATTTTGCGCAAGAAGTGCGGTTACCAGCTCTGAAGATCTTAGTGCTACAGGGATATCTTTAACGTGGAGTAAAGTTTGTCGATTATGGGAATCGAACTCAGCTTCTCGCGATTTGGACCGGTTTGATATAATATTTCATATTATGGGGTAACTAGCTCAGTGATATGAAGTCGGCCTGTGGATCCTGAGAACCCTGGTTCGATTCCCACAAGCGACAAACAATTTTCATAATTTCAAAAACTACCTCTGTGACTCCTGCACCACTAACATCTTTGGGGGCCATGATTTGACGACTGATAACCGCACTTCACGCGCAAAATATATCACTTACTGAGATCTGCCACACCCAGTAATGGGTAGAAAGGGTGATGATATATTTATTTTATATTTTATTTTATTTGATATAATACCGAAAAAGAGATATAATAAGAGCGAGGCAAGCGAATAAGTTAAAAATAAGTTTTTGTAAAGCTCTCTTCTCTCGATGATAACAGCATTTGTATATAAATAATTCAACAAACACCTGCATATTTTTTCTTTGTAAAATTAATTATTTCAGACAATTTAAGTAGTAAGGAAAAAACCTCGACGTCTGACAAAATCAAACAAATTATGTTTTTTTTTCACTTCAAACAGTAATCTTATTTGTTGTCTATGAATATTAAATGAATCTGTAATTGCGCGTTATAATTATAAAGTTTCTGTATGCACTAGAAACAAAGCTATTAAATGTATCCAGATATATTCATAAAGCAATGTTTCAAATATTTTATACAAAATAAATAATAACAGTATAACAAAAGTATTCAAATTTAATTAAATTTCCTGGATTTGTACATTAAGTTCTAAAACAAACATTCGTTGTTATTATTTTGACGCGCATTTGATGCTTGTGTTATATTTCATTTCATATATTCATATAGAACGGAGATATTATTTGCAAAATAAATCATTTCCATTTGAAATATTAAATATTATTTATTTTGTATAGACGACTAATTTTTCAATAACTAATTAACACTTTAATTAAGTTAATTAGGATTAGTTTTATCTAAGAAATAATTATAGTTAATTTTCATTTGAATTTTCCATAATTTCATCGTAATTAGAACCCAAAACTAACAAAACGTTTATTTAGTCATTGAAATATAATCTGATTATTACTATGAGTAATTAATGTACTAATCAAACAATGACAAAGTGGTCTACCATAGATTATCTACGAACAAAGATAACTACTAAACTAAAATTTTGAGATAAACTGATACCTTCATTCTCCTAATGGTCTGTTACAATACATATTATTTTAAATATTGCATCTCAAATTTATTATTTTAAAAACACTCAACATAAACTACTTACTGAAAGAAATCGAATGCCGTTGAGCTACAGTGATTTTTGGTGTTTTTCAAATCGCAACTTTCAGACGATATATCTCAAAAACTAAAAGAGATATCGAAATGCGGTTTGAACCAGTGTATTTCTCGTGCTTTACTTAATACAATAGCAAATAATGAAAATTTTGAAAAATTTTCGGTTATTTGCAAAAATTTCTCTTGGCGATATTTCAAAAAGTTGACAAGATAATGAAAATCTCGAAACACCAGTGTATTCCTCTCGTAAAAGTACGTAAGTATGTAAATTTTCACGAACATAATCGCACAGATAGAATTTTTATTACAGAAAAACGAAAAATGACCAAAAATCGTAAAAAACTTAAGGGGTACCCCTTCAAAAATATTTAATTTTCAGCCGATTTTCGTTTTGTTGTAATAAAAGTTTTACGCGTGCGAATTTTTTCCTAAAAATTTGCATACCGACGTATTTTTATGCGAGGAATTCACTGGTGTTTACAGATTTTTATTATCTCTTCAATTTTTTGAAATGCCGCCAAGAAAAATTTTTGGAAAAAATCAAAAAATTTTCAAAATTTTCAAAACTTGCTATTATATTAAGTAAAGCACGAGAAATACAATGGTTCAAACCGTATTTCAATATCTCTTTTAGTTTTCGAGATATAGCGTCGCAAAGTTGCGATTTGAAAAACATCTAAAATCGCTGTAACTCGAAAACTAAAAAAGATATGATGATAGATGACTTAATAGAATCACGTTGAGCTGTAGATTTGAGAACTTGAGTTTTATTCCTACAGCCGAAAAAACTTTGCTTCACATTAAAACTATCGACATCTTTGAGGAACGTGATTTGACGGCTGTTAACCGCACTTATCGAAATCTACTATGATAAAGTGCCACATCCAGTAATGAGTAAAGGCCGTGATGATACATTTATTTACTTAATTTATTTAATCGAACGGGCTTTGATTTGAAATGAAATATACATTCGATGATTAAAAAAATGAAATATCTCGGTGTTGTCAGTTTGCAATAGCTTGATTGGTGTTCGCTGTAAGCAATGTAAGCACAGTGTTGCCGAGCGGATGATGAATTAGCCGACTGGGCGATATGAATTTCAGATGAGCGTAAGTTTGAAACGTGGCGCTGAAAACTCCCGGCTGCTTGATTTGATGAAATTTAAATATCTGCGTGTGCTGTGAAGAAATGGAGAAACAAACAAAAATTTAACGCTTCTGTGTGTCTTTGTTATTGGATTTGGGACCAGCGAATCCAGATCGAGCTGAGATTTTTAATGAAGATTTAGACTGATACGGATGAGAGCAAAATATTACTTGGAAATATTAAAAAGGAAAATATACGTTACGGATTTTAGCTAACTGTACGCAAAATTAATTGCCAGAATGAGTAAATACAAATCAAATATTAACTAGATTGGATGGAATTTCAGCGCACTGAAATAAAAAGCATTTTTATTTCAATCACCACGAAAATAAACCCCATTTTATCAAAACCCCGCCTGAAGAAAAACCTTCTAAATATAACTCCGCAAAAACAGATATACACATATGTACATAACATCATGTTGTATCTTTTTAAAAGTTAAATTCATCACAGAAAAATTTGTTTGACGCCCGGATTTGAACCGGAAACCTTCTGCTTGCCATTCACATGTACTAACCACTATACGAGGTAATTATTATTGTCACTAAACTTCAAAATCATTTCATATAATGAAAATTAACACGATATATCTGTTCATGGAGTAGATGAAAGAGTGGTATTGTATCGGCCAGTGGATCCGGAGAACCCTGGTTCGGTTCCCTCTGGCGACAAATATTTTCACCACATTAATACTACACCTGTAGCTCCCCCACCACTAACATCTTTGGAGGCCGTGATTTGACGACTGGCAACCGCACTTCACGCGCAGAAATATATCAATTACTGAGATATGCTTCGGCAGAGTGCCACACCCAGTAATAGATAGAAGGCGTGATGATATATTTATATTTTATATATCTGTTCATAGATTTTGACTTGTGTTCATTATTTGTATGAATTTTGTAAAAGTACTATATTCTATAAAATAATTTTGAAATAATCACTCTTCAAAATCATCTAATAATCAGTATTCGTCATCCTAACATACCATCCTCGCTTCAATCACATTCATAGTTCCCTCCATAAATACTCATTTATTCCTCACGAATCTTTAATCATGTGACAAGCCTTCATTCTCATCTATTGCTTCTATACACATGTTTCATTAATCTTTCATTCTACGTATGTTCCACATTCTCACGCCCATTCCTAATTTAAAAAGACGAGAAAAGATACAGATTTTATTGAACGAAATTTCAAATTACACAAATACGAGTTTTCTATATGCTTATGAAAATAAATTAATGAAGTAATAGGCTTTAACTTTAAAATAATAGGCTATTACTGTGTTGTAAATTTACAATTACGTGCTACATTGTTAATTAACACAGCGTATTGTTTTCAGTAAAAACTAGAAGAAAGTTGAAATTAGAAGATTTTAATATAGAAAGTTACCTATAAAATGGTATTTTTCATTACGGTGGATACTAAAACATACATGAAAAGTAGATTAAGTACCCCTTTTTATTTCGCAAAACTTTAAAATGAAACGCTAGTCTTCATAAAATTTGTAACATATTAGCTAAATCTAGTTAGTGTGGAACTTTCAAACACCATAAAAAGTATATTTTAGAGTTCCCTATCCGCAATAAAATCCAATAACTCTAACTAAAAACTGTGTTCTAACATGCAAATATGCAAATTCTGTATGTAACGATATTATCAACTTAAAATATGGAATTTATCCCTTTTAAAAGCAACCGTAAGTTACTGAAAAATGTATAAAGCATTTTTAAAATATGCAAATTTGTTCTTTCTGCAGTTAAAATACAAGACGGGCTTCAGGATTTTTATATAAGAAATACGGATTTAAATTTAAAACTGATGAAATATTAACACAGCGCAATACTGAACTTTTCAACCATCGAATTTAGGCATAAAATGTAAAAATGTTTGTAAATAATTACTTAATTTGCATTTATATTACCTAAATACATTTTTGCTATTAAAATATTCGTCTTCTAAACTGATTTTTTAAAAGTGAGTAATTTCAGAATTTCAGAATGTTGACAGAATTTCAATCTTATTTAAAAACATGATCAAATAAATTGACAAATTAACATATTTTGCGACATATATATTATAAACTGTACAGGCCTAGTTTTATTTTGTTGTAGCTGAAGATGGTACTAACCAGTAGAGAAATATACACCAAATATTAATTTCAACAGTTCTTTGTTCCACTTTTTTTCCGTCCTACACTCATGACTTTGTGTATCGTACATTAAAATTCAAAGAATATATATATAATATAATACTTTTGAGAAGGCTAGCACAGTGGTATGAAGTCGGCCTGTGGATCCTGAGGTCCCTGGTTCGATTCTCACAGGCGACAAATTTTCATCATTTGAAAAAGCTATCCCTGTGGCTCCTCCACCACTAACATGTCCGTGATTTGACGACTGGTAACCGCACTTCACGCGCAAAATATATAATAGCAGAGTGCCACACCCAGTAATGGGTAGAAGGCGTGATGATATATATATATATAATACTTTTATTTTTTGATTTCATAAAATTTCTCATTTAAAAAAAACAGATCCGGATAGATCAAATCTGGTCAACTTTGAATATTATCTCTTTAATATATGGAAGACCAAGCTTCGGTCGAGAAATAACGGAACATGAAAAGTTTAAAATGAAAAATAAAACAAAAAAATATATATTCTCCCCAATTTTCTATTAAATGTTTGTTCATATCTCAAAAACAGTTGGTGTTACAGAGTTAATTTTGGTCTCAATTGTTTTATTGGGTAAAATTATATTGCTCTTCACATGCCTATATTTTCAAGAAATACATTTACATCAATTTTCTTCTTAATTTTCTGTCGAAAATAACGTACTAAATGAATTTCTCGAAGGATAAAACCTAGCTAGATCAGTTCCTGAGGCTAAATAAAATTAGAAAACTAAGTTTCATCAAAATTGTAAGAGTCGATTCGAACAGAGAAAAGAATTGCTCGTATTGGAGTATAGGATATGCCGAGTACGTAATATCCTAACGTTAATATCTAATTATATCGCATTAGATACGTTTAAAATTATATACAGCTACATTTCTAAAAGACTTGGATATAGACAATTAATTTTTCTTCACTGAAAAGTTTTGATATGAGTAATTTTTGCTTGCAAAGATAAAAACCAAAAGTGAACTTTAACCAGTGACCTGGTTAAAATACTCCGATGACTTTGATGAATTTTAACCCCTTTTCCCGGGATAGGTTTTATATGTAAACAACGATATGTGGTTTTTGTTGTGGTTCTGCCCCTAATTTACTTTTGTTCACATCAAATGATATTATATTCATAAATTAAAAAATAAATATGAAAGGTTATAATTGTTCTATTATAAAATATACAAAATTACAACTAATACACATAAAAAAGTCTTAAATGATTAACTGTATAAAGGTTACCTAGATATCCCGGGTTCAATCCCAACTCGCCTCAATTATATTAAAAACTTATTCTGAATATTCACCCCTATTAGATACATTTTCGCGTTAGGATATGAGTTATGGGTGTACGGCAGATCTGGGATTTGGCTTCGAATAGAGAACATTACGGTCGTCAAAACTCGTATATGGCAAGCAGAAGGTTTCCGGTTCAAATCCGGGCGTCACACTAATTTTTCTGTGATGAATTTAACTTTTAAAAAGATACAACGTGTTCTTATGTATGTGTATATCTGTTTTTGCGGAGTTATATTTAGAAGGTTTTTCTTCAGGCGGGGTTTTGATAAAATGGGGTTTATTTTCGTGGTGATTGAAATCAAAATACTTTTTATTTCAGTGCGCTGAAATTCCAACCAATCTAGTTAATATTTGATTTGTATTTACTACATGTTATGTAGGTGGTAGTAGTATGCAAACCTATAAAAGTACTACATACAAAATTACTATAATTATTTTTTGATTTAATTATTATAGACAGAGTGCTACACCCAGAAATGGTACAAGGCGTGATTTATTTTATATAAATTGATCGAATATATTGTATTTTACCTTATTTTTTATCTCTGACTGACACATTATTGAATATTGACAATTTAATTGAATTTAGCAATTTTTATCATTTCTCTGTCTGCAACATTCTTAAATATTGACAATTTCATATATTTTAGTAATTCTTATCATTTCTCTGATCGACACATTCATAATTATTAACAATTTAATTGATTTTAACAATTTTTATCATTTCTCTGACTGACATATTCTTAAATACTATGAACAAGCGCTGGTGATTAGTTCTGATATAGTTCTTGTAGTTGGTATTTCTGTTTTACCACGTAATTTGTAAGGCATATTGAAATCCTCTAGGTCAAGATACATTTACATTCAGCTCTAATAACAAATAAGAACCCTTCTTCCACTAGCATACTATATCAACTACCAAAAAAAAACTTACAATCTTCTGTACCAAAAAAAAAATCCAATTTCAACACCAAATAAAATCCTGACCAGCTCAACATCATCACAATTCCCTACAATACTGCAGCACCACGTGCTTCCACTACAGAACATCCACAAACAGAATTCTCCTTCTCCCGCGAATTACACATGCTGGTCGCGAACCAGCGCACGTCCTTGCCGTGTCGTAACGCTACGGGGCCAATGTCGCGCCTTGTACAGCCCCATACCGTGTATATAAGTTTCGAAGTGTGCGGTGATGAAGCATCAGTTGATGATCGATTGTTTAGGATTTGTGAACGGAAACATGAAGCTCCTTGTTGTTGTTGTTTGTGTTGTGGCAACCGTGGTAGCCGAACCACAAGGATATAGCGGTAACAACTATCAGGTAAGATTGGGTTGTGGATAACAGAGGTTTATTTTAAGTGGAACAGTTTCTCAAAATACTTCTTGGTCGTAGCGATAGACGAGATAGATAACATATTGAGAACGCCAACCTAAATTCGGAAATGAGGGGTGTACAATTTTTTTTTATTCAGTCGGGGAAAAATGACACTTTTTCTATGTGATTTAGATCCGCGAAAATTATTATACCTTGTTGTTGCTAGACAAGAAGAAGTACTAGTAGGCGTATACCATTTGTCATTTGGATCAGATCTAACTTACATTTACTGAACTAAATCATTTATTTATTTCGCTGGATTACTTCGTAGATTTTATTTCTAGTACTAGAATTTTAAATTCTAATTTACTTTGAAGTAATTCATCCCAATAAGTGCATCAGTTTGCTTAATTCAGTTCATTTAATCATGTGTCGAATTTATCTGAACTGATTTAAGTAATTTGACGACTGGTAACCACACTTCACGCGCAAAATATATCACTTACCAAGATCTGCTTCGGCACACCCAGTAATGGGTAGAAGGCGTGATGATATATTTATTTTTTTATTTTATATTTAAGTGAACCAAGTGGCAAATGGAATACAGCTATCATTAAATAATTGTAACGATTATAAATAAAAAAATAAAATTATAGCTTTTATTATTATCACTCGATCAGACACAAAATAGATAAAGAAAGTAAATATTCCTGGACTTCTAGGGTTGCAGGACTCGGTTAATACCTCGTTCAATAATTGTTCGAAAATATATCACTTTTCCTATTAGCTACATAATATACTATTATGCTACTAGTATTAAAAAACTTTACAATTTTTAATTCAATAGTATATTATATACCAAGGGTCTAAAGTGCATAATTTAATCCTGAGGGTGAAGTATATTTCTCGAGCCGCAGGCACTTGAGGGATTAAATACACTTTAGCGAAAGTTACCAGTAACAGCAATCGATAAAGTCGTTTTAACGGCCATCGCTAATAGCAACGTAAAATGAAAGTTTATTATACAAAAAAGTTTAGCTTCATGGAAAGAATCGCGTTTTATTTGGAATAACCTGTAATTTTATTTAGTAATATCCCTTTCCATTAAAGATTTTCCGATTGAGTAAATAAAGGAAGTTAAATAATAACTTCGTAAGAAGTTACAAACTAATACAAAAGAGATCTACTAATGATAATGTCTTTCGTTTTGAAACTGAAACTTGAAGTAATGACTATGCTATTAATATGACATTATAATATTTATGTAAAGAAAACACATTACTTATTGATCACACGGTATAATTACAAATATTGATTACATACTGATGTTATCCATTCGAGAACTACATTTTTTTTTTAACTTTGTGTGTATAATAATGGAATTGGTAACAATTGATTAATATTAATTTTTCTTTGTATCACAATATAAAAACAAAAGCCTTTTGTTTCAAATTTAGCTTGGCTCATGTTTAATTTTCGGAGTAATCTGCATATTTTGTATTACACATTTTACGGCTTCTATTCACAATTCTATAAGTATTAAGGGTAATTAGTTTAGTTGAGACATTTTATGATTCAACACTGTTGCTTGACCGTTTTACATCATGAGCTATGGTTTCGAATCTCGTCCACAGTATTAATTTGTGATTTAGGGACTTATCTGGTTAGATGGAAGTTCAACCTTTTGGTAAATCTCGCCCTTAACTCTAATAGTCAATAAAGCAAATAAAAAATTCTAAGTTATTAAAAAGTATTCTAGAAAAAGTTTGACAACGATTCGGTTATTATTTATTTTAATCTTCACGTCTAAATAATAGCCACCGGCAAAAATTATAAAGGATGATTATATACAACTGCTGTTTTCTTGTTTTACATTTTAATAGAATTTAATTCTGCCTTACTATTTACATTCGCCTTTATAAATAACATAACTATTATATAGACCTGAATATAGCTACAACAAATGACTGAATTCTTATAAAATTTGTACTGCCAAAATAAATAAAATGTATTCCTTCATATGCAAGTAGAACTTTTGACAGTAATAAGAAATAAATAAATAAATATATCATCACGCCTTCTACCCATTTCTAGGTGTGGCACTCTGCTGAAGCAGATCTCGGTAAGTGATATATTTTGCGCGTGAAGTGCGGTTACCAGTCGTCAAATCACGGCCTCCAAACATGTTAGTGGTGGAGGAGCCACAGGGATAGCTTTTTCAAATTATGAAAATTTGTCGCCTGTGGGAATCGAACCAGGGACCTCAGGATCCACAGGCCGACTTCATACCACTGAGCTAGCCATCCCAGTAATGTCCCTATAAATAAATAAAACTAATTCGTATTTGTTACTTTAAATATATTTATGTGTATTATGGAAGTAAATTTACTGTGTCCTTTATAAAACCGGCCATTAATATATCAAAAACACTTACAATTACAAATTTATTTTGGCTTAATAACTCTGTCCAACCATTTACATTATTAACTAATTTTAATGGGGTAGATGGCTCTGTGGTATCGAACTACGGATTTTAGAACCCGGGTTCGATTTCCATAGCCGATAAACAATTTTCACCATATTAATATTAACCCTATGGATCACCCTCCACTAAAATTTTGGTGGCCGTAATTTTACGGCTGGTAATAGCACTTTACGTACACAAATATGCTACGGTAGAGTGCTACACCTATCAATGTGTAAAAAACGTAATGATGTATTTATTTTAAAATTCTATTTTTTTCAGCGTCAAGAACAAGAAGTCCCTACCCCTTACGCGCCATCTGGCTACCGTCCCTCCCGTCAATTCCTTCTCCCATCCGAACGACGCGAGCTTCTCGAACCTTCCGATCCACGTGCATTTGACGATGTTTCCGATGAAGAAGATACTACCACAACAGAGTCTCCCAGTACTACTGAGTACCCCACTACCACTGACTCTATCCCCCCTATTACCCTCTCTCCACAATCGAGCCAATTGAACGACGCGCGCGCACACCCAGACGCAGAAGATGTAGAGGAGGTTGAAGCGACGTATGCGAAGAATAATCCTGCGCAGGCTGATGCGCAAGGACAGCAAGGCGTGTATTATGTGCTGTTGCCTACTGGGCAACTGCAACGAGTGCAGTACCTCACGAGAGTGGATGATGTGAGAAGGATGGCGTATACAGCGCAGTTGAAATATGCGAATGTCGAGCCGGTTTCTGGACCGGTTTATTCGTATAATCCGAGTTCGTCTTTTTTGCAAATTATTGCATAATTTGGTATGGAATTTGAGCATTTTTTGTTCTGTTATTAAGTCTATTTAGCTACTCTAATATAATCAAAATTAAATTCAGTTTCATAAACGTCTCTTGTATCTAAAGAGTTTAAAAAACAAGTCACATACTATACTTTTCCCATGACTGTAAATTAAAATAACAAAAAAATGTTTTATTAATTATTGAAAAGCAAAGTTAAGTTACATTGAAAAATTCAAGAAGCAAACTTCACGCCGTGCTTAACATGTCAGTTGTTAACTTCATGCTTAACTAAAACATTCAAAGCTATAGTTTGTCAAAATGTGATTAAAATATTATTTAATGCCACGAAAACTAGTACACTTAATAATATTTTAATAACGGAAGTAGAAAAAAATATATATTTTTTTAAATCCAGTAAAAAATACTATTGCTCTATAACCTATCTATTTAATTTACATTGTAGGATAATTGTTCACTTTTATAATTATTTTTTAATGAGACTTACTTTTTCTATATATACTTTTTTATTCTTCCTTTATTACTAATTGTTGTAATCCTTTTTTAATATTACTTTAATTAAATAATTGCGATATTGCTGCAGTACAATATCAATTTTCTACGTACAAATGGAATATTTAATGCATACAATTTTGAAAATTACTACCACTCATGTTAAAATACACTTTCCTAAAAAGAAACCTGTACAATATCTTTTTATTTTCTGATTATACATTGAATTTTATAGATAGCGCGTATTAATTATTCAAGATAAAAATATAAATTTTGAGAGAAAATTTAAATTAAATGCTGCTACATTATATCTACTGAATATTTAATCGGTTGGGCATGTTCATTTCTCGATGTTCCAATTTTATTAAAAAACAATTTTTATTATATGTTTAATATATTGCTAATTACGTGTTATTGTAATTATTAATTAAATATTTAATCTGTAATTATAAAACCGAACAATACATAAAATGAAAATCCGATAACAATACAATAAAATATATAAAAATATTAGTGAATATGCTATTCAGAATAAAACAAATATTAATTAAAATCCAATATTTCAGTATTGTACAAAAGTTAACATTTTAAGTTTTATAAATGACCTATAAAATTGTTCTATATTTCACGAAACTTATTTTACATTGACATGTCATGTAGATTGTTGGTTGACCCCTTTTTTTATTGAATAATGAAACATTCTTATGACTAATCAATATTTTCGAAGCATGTAAAATATTAATACAACCTTCAAGAAATATCAGGCATTTAAAAATAGCTTAAATCAATAAGTAAGGAATAACCTCAAATTGTATTCTTCCTATTCTTTATTATCATCAATATTCGTTTATAGGCTTAAGTTTTTTTTTGTATACATATGTTTATATTATATTTATTACAACGACACGATGTTAATTTATTCATATGTATTTATAGTTGTTTAGTGTAATTATGTGTGTTCATTAGATGTTAATAAAAGTATACGTAAATATAAACATTTTCTTTTATATTTTCATTTTCACTGGTATTTATGTGAATTATTAAATATCCTAAAGGAGATATGTTTTGCAGATATCATTACATTTAATTGATTGAATGAAATACAAGAAAGTGTACAAATATCATCCATATTAGATAACTTAAGAAATTAAATTATTAGATTATAAAACCATAGAAACAATTATTTTAAATGTATGCACTTTTCGAATTAGACTAGAACTTTAAATTAAGAAAATTACACTAAGAAGGTAACTATTTTCAACATTTTAATTTAATTCCTTTATTTTATATACCCGTAAATGCCAATCTTCTGTGCAAGATGGGGTTTCAATAAAAAAAATACAATTTAATAGTTTCAAATTCCTTGTAATATTTTATTAAAATAATATAGAATTAAACATTATTATGGCGTAAAAAAGGCTAAAGGATCTCTCTTCGTGTAATTGGAATGTTAGGCCTTCAAAATCCAGAAAGTGCTAAGAAATACGCAGAAAAAACAATTGATCTATGTATTCATGTAATCCACATAGTGGACGTTCAGCACTACAAAATTTACAATTTTTAAAAATTGCGTCATAACATAAAATAAATATCTTAAGGCAAAATAATCTCTCTCCGTATATTAATGCGTTGTATGGAGTAGGTGGCTCAGTGGTATCGAGTCGGATTGATAATTTGAGAACCCGGGTTCGATTCCCATAGCAGACAAATAATTTTCACAACATTAAAATTACCCCTGTGAATCTCCTTTTACCAACATCTTTAGGAACCGTGATTTGACTGGTGATAACCGCATTTCACGCGCATAAATATGTCACTTACCGAAATCTGCTACGGCAGTGTGCCACACCCAATAATGGGTAGCAGGCGTGATGATATATTTATATTTATTTTACAATCCATTTTTTCCTCAATTGTCAGATATCACAACATATGATAATTAAGTTATACATGTTTTCCTCGTTACAAATCAAGCAAAATGACTCATCTAATTTCCTCCCCTCGCCTTACAAAATCCCCAAACTGTCTTTGCATTCCACATGATTTCCTGAGAGAGTACATCCCTGTCCTCTGACCTCTAACCTCTAACACTGAAGTCACGGCTGTGTTGGAGGTACTTACTGACGCTCTTGTTGTATGTTGACTCATAAACATGCACGAATCCTTTGGGTGACATCGCAACTAGACTCATACCATCTGCTTTATATTTCATGAACTTCGATAATTGAATTGCGTCTAGTCTTGAACTTTTTAAATTTTTATAAGGTTTCTACTTGCTTGGTGCAGCTCAGTTAAATTGAAAAAAGAAAGAAATTGAATGAGGAGGAATCAGTACTACATTCTATTTTTAAAGTAGAAGAAACTTCTTGATAATTTTAGATTCAAAATTGGCCAGTTAACACAATCATTTGTAGAATTGAAACTTTTAAACCCTCCATCCCTTAAGCCACAAACGATTTCTTGATTTCTTTGTAAACTTCAAGAATTAATATTTTCTCTTTGCATTCTTACTTTACGAGAATATTTCTAAGAATATAAAGAAGTAATTATTATCATATATTTTTATAATGGCGAGTATTCTTGGCCATTAAAGGTTTAAGTACAACAATTTCTCCTATAAGGCAAAACGAAGTGAAATATTAGTTCAGCAATTAGATTAATTAAATTATTTTATTCTTTCTCGACCATTTTTGGTCCCGTTTAGATTATCATCAAAAGGTGAATTGAAAAGGATTAAAAATTTAGTATTATTCTATCTCATCATCCTTGCCTCCTATGATGAGAGGCAAGGATGACAGATGGAGCAAGCGATCAACAGAATGGTTACCACTAGACGGTAAGAGATGAAGAGGCAGGCAGACAATACGATGAAGAGACGACCTATCCAAATTTGACCCAGCATAGCCAACAAAGTCCCAATACAAAGAAGAATGGAAGAGAAAAGAAGAGGCCTTTGCCCAGACATGGGACACAGACTTAATTATTATCCTATCTGATTATTCACCAAGTAAGATCGAAACCCGTCGAGAGAGAACAAATAATTGTTGAAGTTTCGTGTTTACAATTGGTGCATTATTATACTGAAAATAGTTAATTAAATAAATAAATATATCATCACGCCTTTTATCCATTACTGGGTGTGGCACTCTGCCGAAGCAGATCTCGGTAAGTGATATATTTGTGGGCGTGAAGTGCGGTTACCAGCCATCAAATCAAGGCCCACAAAGATGTTAGTGGCGGAGGACTCATAGGAGTAATTTTAATGTGGTGAAAAGTATTTGTCGGTTGTTAGAATCAAACCCGTAATCTCAAATCCACAGGCTGACCCGATACCATTGAGCCATAGGTAGGCCTCCTGCAATGTAAGCGCATTAATTTAAGAATGGAAAAATCAGTTGACTGAAGTTTTATTTTATCCACAAATAATCTTCATTTAAAAAGATTCCATTTTTAGTTTTTAATATGAAATACTTTCTCTATAATTTATGAATGATTAACATCACATTTTGATATTGTCATTGTCAAGTTTAAAATCTATCGGTATTATCCTGTACGTCCTATATGCATAACAGCAACAGTGTTCTCTTGCAGGGTCAGGACAACATACACTTGGGGCGCGCTTAAACTCAAACAAGCGGAAACAACGTAAACTACGGGCGACGAGACGGAAGTGACGCGACAGGGAGACACAGGGCTGCCGACGCCGGCGTTTGTTTCATCACTTCCGCATATCCGTACGTGTACCGTGTGTGTATATCCACGCCCACGCTACTAGGCTAATATGTGTGGACAGCAACAGGCCATTGAATGTTTTGGAAAAACTGCCGAGAAATTTATTGCAATAAAAGAGCCAATATGCTACTCAATTCGTAAAATATTTAACTTTTCCAGGAACTATATATTTCAATATTTCAAACTGGGATTAATAATTTTTTTTACAAGTAGCGAAAAGCGAAATCGGGCAGAGAAATTTAATTTCATATTGAAAAACCTGTTACGCCATGGAAACTAATCTATCTCATAAACTATCAAAAATATTAAGCTCAAAATTTAAATAAAAGTAAATGAAACTATCTCGATCTAATTACTTGGTTTAAAATATTAAATTGTGTATAAAAATGAGATATGAGGTGGGTAGCTCAGTGGTATGATGTCGGCCTGTGGATCCTGAGAACCCTGGTTCGATTCCCATAGGCGACAAACAATTTTCATAATTTTAAAAGCTACCCCTGTGGCTCCTCCACCACTAACATCTTTGGGGGCCGTGATTTGACGACTGATAACCGCACTTCACGCGCAAAATATATCACTTACTGAAATCTCCTTCGGCAGAGTGCCACACCCAATAATGGGTAGAAGGCGTGATGATATATTTATTTTTATTTATAATTGTGTATAAAAAATGAGATATATAATTTTTATTTCCTTAATCAAATTTGATGTAAGTAACCAGCTACTATTATTAAGTACCACTCCATGGACAATATATTAATGTAAATAATAACAAAGAGGGGGAGTCCGGGCCTGAAACCCCCTTCTTGACAACGCCACTGGTTTTGTGTATAAAAACAAAATAAATAAAAAGATGAGTATGGCAATGTAAATATATGCATAGTCAATACGTCAATAGTCGCATGTATGTCCGTCTGTATTTATTACAAATGATGTTTGCGATACCGAATATAGGATACATACCCTAGGAACATCATATGTCAATGTTGGAAAAATTAGAATGAACGCACAACACCAAAGCCTAGTTTTGTCGTAGATAAATTTAGCAGTTTTCAAATTATGTTCTTTTTTGCTTTAAAAAACAACGTTATATGAAAATGTGATGGATACTAAATTGAAGTAATGGCCTGCGCAACGTGTACAAAATAAAAAAAAAGTAAATAAATGCACCTACCTGTTGTTTTTTTTAATAAATGAATAAACTAGTCCATTAAAATGATTCTAAATATGCTTTTGGAATTTTTTTTTAATGTTCTAAATTGATAACCACCCGTTCAGTACGCAAATAGTTCACAAACTTAAAATTCAAATATTTACTACATTTAATAATTATACGCTCATATTTTACTATCTGTATCCTAAGAGAATTTCGATACATATGTTTATATAAAATATTTGTTTACATATGAGTTACAAATAACTTTACATTCAAAATGATGTGCATATTTAGTGTTTATTCAAGACTACAATTTTTGCTACATTTGTGTTTAATATATATTTATGCTATTATGCAAAACAGAAATATAGACTTCTAATTCTTCATATGCGAGTCGAAAGTAAATATTCTCTCCCAACAGACAGAAATAAAATTTTCATTTTTAGGGAGGAAAATAAATGTTTTCCTCCCTTAATTATGGTTGTTTCATAGAAACTGTCAGCACAGTAAGTATTATTTAATTTTTATTTAGATGACAAGAAAAAATTATCGTCGAAAAAATCACATAAATAAATAGTAAATTACGTACCATGAACTGTAAGTAACAGTTGTTAGGTCAAAAATATAGTTTGGGAAATCTAGGCCTAAAAAGACGAGATTTCCTAAACATTTGCGATTTAAAAAAATCAGTAAGAGTTCAAAGTTAGTAAGCTATTTTTGACAATACTTGCACAAATAGAAGGAAAAGAAAAATAAAATAAATAAATAAATAAATATATCATCACGCCTTCTACCCATTACTAGGTGTGGCACTCTGCTGAAGCAGATCTCGGTAAGTGATATATTTTGCGCGTGAAGTGCGGTTACCAGTCAAATCACGGCCCCCAAACATGTTAGTGGTGGAGGAGCCATAGGGATAGCTTTTTCAAATTATGAAAATTTGTCGCCTGTGGGAATCGAACCAGGGACCTCAGGATCCACAGGCCGACTTCATACCACTGAGCTAGCCATCCCATAAAATAGGTTTAAAAAATGACAGCTGTCAAATTGTTGTCAAAATAAACAGGACCTTGATATAGAATATTTACTTACTATTCACGATGGACAGTAAGTAAATATTAAAGTCCTGATATAATCATGGAAACCACTGTAAGTTCCACTTACTGTAATCAAATTTTGTCGTTAATAAGATAACTTACAGTGCAAGTATTGTAGAAATGTTATTTCCTTGCTTGTGTGGTTACTAGTCACCCGCAGAAGGAATTAATATAGTTTCTTCTCACAGTATAAAAATAGTTATTGTTTGTTATTATGAAGTAATTTTGACATGACCTTTATGCTTTTACAACTTAACTTTAAATTTCATGTGGTATATTTTTCATTTTATTCTAGGGTTGTATATGTATATAAAAATAGAAGCTCGTAAATAATTTTCCGCATCAAGTGGCTAAAAAGTCATATATGAGTAGAAGAGGTTATACTTTCAGTTTGAGGATATATTACACCAAGTAACACGCAATTTAACTTCTTTGTATATATTTTCATCTGCAAATATACTTTTCGTTGTTGCTAAGCAGGAAACTGTATATGAGTACATTTGTTTTCAGTAAAACTTATAATAGTATACTCGTATATGGGTACATTCTTTTTCCTTTAAACTTACATTTTTATTTAGATATTAAATAATAAGGAAAACGAAGAAATTTACTATATTTTTAAGACTTCCATCAGCGATTTCCACCCTTGGAATCAGTTTTGTAGAACATAGCATCATTCTTTAAATTATTTACATTACTTATAATAACAACAGTGTACACACACAAATAACGTAATAAACACATGATACCCGAAAGAAAATACTAAGGAAGTTCGCTTGTTTATGACTGAAAAGTGCGGGCCATTTAAAACGCATCAAAAAGTCATTTTGTTTATAGCTACTTATACAGGATTTTTGTACATTGTGTGATATACTGTAAGTATTTTATAGAATGTTCACACAAATACAAAAATATCTCATAAAAACTAAACAAGCTTGAATATAATTTTACACATAATCAAAAGATTGTGAGTACTACCCTCAGCTATCACCCGTGGGGGTAATAATACACTTTTCTCCCATGTTAAACAATTACAAAGTGATCAGTAGTAACTGTTTCAGTGATATTTGAAAATTTAAATTTAACTCCATTTGCAATCCAAAAAATCGTTATTTCCCTCATCCACATTCATTTATTTTCTTTAAATAATAATATAAAGACAAATTATCAATGAATAAACAAAACAAAGACAAATCGTCAATTGCGATGTGGAACTAAGTCTTAATAAAATAAGAAAAAAGGAAAATATTTTTCCAACACTTGTCAAAGTTCCACAAAATTACAGCACATTTGAATCAACTTATTAGGACTTATTGTCTTTATATTATTTATTAATTGCTATTCAGCAGTTTGCGATTATTGTCGGTAGATGGCACCACGGGTTGCTCCGTAGCTCTCGTGTCATGTTACCGGCTAACATAGTTTAACATCCGTCAATTCAGCTTAAAAAAGTGTCACAATTCACTAGCCCGTAGTTGGTCTAGTTGGATAGTTGATCGCACCATACTGATGAGTCCGTAAGGACGAAACGCGTCTATGGTTAAAACTGAACTGACCAACCTTTGATGATGACCTACTAAGTTGATTCAAATGTGCTGTAATTTTTTGGAACTTTGACAAGTGTTGGAAAAATATTTTCCTTTTTTTCTTATTTTACAGAACAATATTCTAAAGTATTTCTAAAGTTAAACTTACTTCTACTTGTTCTAAAAACAACATGTCAAATATTATTTCCGCATTTACCTGGCGTTGTGCAAACTGTGGAATAAAAAGATCTCCAGAATTGTATTTCCAACTGAAACAATGATCACCCTATAGTTACTAATTACAGTAATGGAAATCTACAGCTTATAAGAAATTCGAACCACTTAGACGTAAAATAAAATAAAATATATCATCACGCCTTTTACCTATTACTGGGTGTACACTCTGCCGAAGCAGATCTCAGTAAGTGATATATTTATGCGCGTGAAGTGCAGTTACCAGCCGTCAAATCACAGTCCTGAAAAATGTTAGTGGTGGGGAAGCCACAGAGATAATTTTAATTTGGTGAAAATGTTTGTCGGCTGTGAGGATCGAACGAGGATATTCGTATTTTATATAAATTGACAGCGAGATTCAAATTAAAAAGTTCTCTCTCAGAAGTACAAAGGTACAATTGCTTTTTACTGTTACCTTCAAGCACCTAAACCGTATAATTACAATTTAAAATCAATTAACTTTTATTCAACAAACGCAGTCAACGCACCAGCAACCAACCTTCCACCGCTGCATATATGGCGCTTGACGCTGCACGACGCATGAAACCAAGTCGTGTCGATATATTTACGCGACAACAACAGCAGCAGAGTAGGAGCAGTTGCAGCAGACAGGATATCTGCTTGTCCGAACACAGCGTGCAATCTCGTCCAGCGTCAGCGAACGCAGTCAGTGCACGACACACGAACACCAGCGACAGCACAACGCCCGTAATTAAACAGATGTGCACGATTGAGCACGTCGAGTGTCGTGATTGGTGTCTTGATTAAAAATTAGCATTTGTACAGGAGTGTGAAGAGAGTGTGCTAGTGATTGGATTGGAATTGGGTGGTTGATCACAAAAAATGTTTGTAAAGGGAATCTTTAAATAAACCAGTAGGTAGTTCGAATTACTTTCACAGAAAAATTGTTTATATTATTTATCTATAATATTAGGCAGTCGTTGCTTCAGGAATCCAATAAAATATAAAATACTCGTATATTAATAGGACGTTTCGAGTTTAAGATTCATTTATAATAATATGACACTAGATATGAAATTATGGATTTCACCATTCGATTCCTCATATATTTCTGCGTAAGTATGCATATTTGATCCTAAAAATATTTTTTTTGTAATCACCGGAGTCATGATCGCCAAAAATTCGGATAATGAAAATGCGAATTTTTTGGTTGAACCAGTTTTCAAGATAATTTTTTCTTAAATATGGTTCTATATAATTCAGACTATTAGAAATCGAATGCCGTTGAGCGCATCTTGATATCTTTTTTAGTTTTCGAGTTACAGCGATTTTTGACTTTTAAAAAATCTCAACTTTGAAGGCCTATATCTCGAAAACTAAAAGAGATATTGAAATGCGGTTTGAATGAGCGTATTTCTCGTACTCCAATTAACTTATACTGACATTTAGAAAATTTTGAAAATTTTACTATATTTTACAAAATTTTCATTTCTCAATATTTCAAAAAAATTAAAAGATAATCAAAATCTGTGCATACCAGTGAATTCCTCTCGTAAAAATACATAGATATGCAAAATTTGAGGTAAAAATTCGTAAGGATAAATTTTTTATTACAAAAAAACTAAAAATCACTGTTTTTTAATTATTTTTGAAGGGGTACCCCTTAAGAATTTTACGAATTTTAGCCATTTTTAGTTTTTTTGCTCTAAAAACTGTATCCGTGGAGTAAACATTCTGAAATTTTACATACGTATGTACTTTTTTACCAGGAATCCACTGATTTTTATAGATTTTAATTATCTCTTCAATTTTTTTAAATATGGGTAAACGAAAATTTTGAAAAAAAACTTAAAATTTTCCAAATTTTCAAAATTACAGTATAAGTTAATTAGGGCACGAGAAATACACTCGTTCAAACCGCATTTCAATATCTCTTTTAGTTTTCGAGATATGGGCCTTCAAAGTTGAGATTTTTAAAAAGTCAAAAATCGCTTTAACTCGAAAACTAAAAAAGATATGAAGATGCGCTCAACGGCATTCGATTACCCGTAATCTGAATTATATAGAACCATATTTTAAAAATTTTCGGTTTGTAAACTGGTTCAATCAAAAATTTCGCATTTTTATTAACCATAGGCTGACTCGATACCACTGAGCCATCTACCCCATTAGACATTTGACAAAATTGGACTTTATTCTTTGCGTTCCAAAAATCTAAGGTTCAAGATTAATTTTAATAAATAATGGAAATCGTCTTTCAATCCTTAACAAAACGATCACTAAATCAATCTTTGCCATCTTTCACATCTGCACTATACCTCACTCAATCGCAACCTGCCACCAATATGCTAAACGATCTCAACGTACATCTTACATCGGCCTCTAACATCCCTCCCGACTTTACCCTCTCGTGAAACCCTACCACACTGAATTAACCGCCCATCTCCGTCTTGCGACTCTGTATCGTAATTAATAATCGAGACGTTAATTACGCCAGTGGCGGCAGTTAACGTTGGAGGCGCGGGTGTAAGTATGAGGGGGAGGAATGTCGCTGCATATCCGGATGCAATGTCTGTCACTCGAGCGCTTCTGCTGTGGTAGAAGATTATCGATCTTGTGGACGTGGTGGTAAGGATTATGGTATCTAGGGTTCAAGGGATGTTTTTAGTTGTGTGGAGGATAATAGTTGGAATGTTTTAGTGAGGGTGCACTTAAAAGATTGTGTTAGTTTGTCTTTGTCAGGAATATTTATTAATTTGTATGGGGCATATGAAGTCCTGGAATGAAGTGTTGAACCTAACTTACACATATTTGAACCTGCCTAGTGTCAGTTTATCAGTGGTGGTATTAAATAATAGATAACTTATTTATCAGACAAATGAATGTCGAAGTCACAGTTATAGTTACACAACTGTCGAACTAAATAAGTAATAATTACAGAATTTAAACAAAAAATTGTTTTAATTATTTAAACATGAGTTCTGAAAGTTTTTTTTAATATTTTACATAGTTGTTTTTTGTATACCAAGCCCATGAAATGATTATTATTGGCCAAGGCGACTGTCAAGGTAGATGACATTTTGTGTACGCCAAACATAATATTTGTTTTTCCAGTCAAAGCAGTAGAATTTAGAATCCTCGGCTGCGTCTTGTGTCCCAAATAAAACATTTTAATGTAAAACATCGTTTACCTTTCTTGATACATTAATACTAATGCAGATTACAAGTGACAAAATTCTTTTACATTTTTATTTTGTTTACATTGTTTTTCTAGTTACCTACATTTAATTTTTTTATTAATTACAATTAAAAATCATTTAATTTTAATTTCCAATTGCAAAAAAAGTAGTGTAGTGTAGGTTGGGAAGTATCTTTTTGTACTCGCATCATTCAAAATAAGGTTTACATTACCTTGGAAACCGATGGAAAATTTGATTTTGCGCACTAGTGCTCAAAGTAATTGAAAAAAACACCCATTTTTATGGTGCGAAATTTTGACTATTAAAAAGCTAATGGGGGATTCAAGTGGTAGTGGTTTTATTAAAATAAGTTCTTGACCGTACATCATATTTAATACAATATAAAATCATACCATAAATGATATCTTTATTGCTGAAATACGAAAGTTAAAGTGGAATAATTTAAAACGCTCATTGCAATTACGTAGTTGCATTAAGCCAATCACAGAGCTTTGTCTGAAACGTTTGTCGGTGCTCAATTTTATTGAGAGGAAGACGAAGAAGAAATAAGCATTCAGCATTCTACGATTCTACCAATGACGTATAATACTAGACGAATTATGCCGCATTCAAGTCAATGCAAACGCCGTTGTTATCCGTCTAGTTATGTTTTGTCTGAGGATTCTACTGCAACGACACACGTTACGTGAAGTTACGTGTTATTTATCTCTGTCTTATCTGTCTCTCTTTAAGCTAAGATGCAACTACGTCACATTCGTTTGTTTCGAAAGTTTAAATACTTTTTTCATGCTTAATACAAGTTTAAAAAAAAAAAATTTTGGGTATAATAATTTTATTACGTAGATTAATATATAAAAAAATCAAAAAAGTCTTGAAAGGCCCATTGTATTTATATACATAGGTATACACATTTCAAGGAATTTATAAAAGCAGTAGAGTCAGCTTATAACGCCGTCAATCAGACATATTTCAACAAACTTTACAAGAAAAAATAAACAATTTGTTTTCAAGTAACAAATGTCAATTCATGGCATACTTAACTGTCAATATAAATTCACACTTCAAATTTAATAAATTATGTACATTTGATTTTAAAATTTCTACCTATAAATATGGTCCTGTAATCATCTGTAACTTGGTTTGTCGCTTATTTCTTACAAATATTTGATATTTTAGTAGTTTTAGCGGACGATGATTTCGTATTATACAAAGTAGATAAACTGTGTGGACAGAATCACAAAATAGCAACTCTATATATTCCGCATTATTTTCCAAATATAAAAATTTAGCATGATTCTTTTTCAGTAATCTATACGTTACAATTTCATGGTTTACTTGCATAAGCTGTAGAAATAAAATAGCAGCAATCAAATCATAAGTTCTCCAGTTTTACGATCACTATCAACCTTCCATCAAACATAACTACAGATTGCTCAAAAATTTCATTCCAAATCTTCCATCCACTACAAAGCTATCCAATCACAATACATAAACGTAATACACCAATAAAATTTCCATCATTTCTCAGTTAGATAACATCAGTTTCAACGGTCGTTCTAGTCGCAAACCCAAATAAAACACGAACAAAACTTCAGAAAAAATCTCGAGCATAAAATTTTAAACGTTCCATTTCGACAACCGTGTGGAGTAGTATATCGGACGAAAGAACGGAAATGGACGGTGAGTGTATGTTCGTATGTATGGCATATGTACTCGTGGAATAGGGGTTGGGTCGCTTTATAGCAGGTGCTAGAACTCCACTCTGAAAGTAGAGCAATACAGCGCACTGTAATATCCGCACCAGCGATGTATTCTCAAAGAAAATCTTAAAGCTGAACCTCGAAAACTCTGTGAGCATATTATATTTTTATAATTAAAAACAGGCAAATGAAAATAACAAACATTTACTGCTGTTTGTTGCCAATTAAATATAATTATTATTTTTATGAGTAGAGCTTTGTTGTTGAGAGTTTTATTTAACTTTTCTAAATATGTAATGTTTCATCACATTTCTCTTTTTTCATATAAAATAATATGCACTTGAATTTTAAATCTGTTTTATTAAACTCAGCATTTTGAAATAAAAAACATACAAAGAGAAATAATTTATTAAACTAGTTTTATTGCCAATTGAACAAATTATAATTTTTAATAAAAAATTCTAGGCATATTACATTTTCAATAGCCATTCTATAAAACTTTACTTTCAGTTTAGTAATATGATATTTTATTAAATTTTGCAGGAATTTGAAAATTTTATTGTAATTCACTATTATTTTTTTTTACATTTATATTAAATCCCTGTCATATTAAAATTTCAGGATTGTGATTTTAATACCTAGATAAATTGTTTAACTAAATTGACTAGATTGAACTCCAAGTAGAGTCCAATTTTTAAAATCTATTGAAACATTAACTACTGTTATTGACATGAGAGTATGCCAAGTTCAAATAATTGCAGGATTTGTATAAAGCGGCACTGCGATTAGAAATATTTTACTATTACTATTATACGTAATACATGAACCGCTCTGCCGACCAATACTAACTGTAATAGACCAGTGGAATAAATACAATTTCACAGTGACGCGATTAAATGAATTACTCTCCCTTACTCATAATTTTAAAAACTACCCCTGTGGCTCCTCCACCACTAACATCTTTGGGGGCCGTGATTTGACGATGGGTAACCGCACTTCACGCGCAAAATATATCACTTACCGAAATCTGCTTCGGCAGAGTGCCACACCCAGTAATGGGTAGAAGGCGTGATGATATATTTATTTATTTTACTCTCCCTTACTCCTTTGGCATTCTCTTTTAGTAACGACAGAAAAATTTACTCAATATTTACATTAATATTCAAAATTCAAACTAGAAATTCTGATAATTAACATTTTAGATCGTACAAAAACAGTTCACAAAATTATAATGGACCAAACGTGAAATATTTCGTAAAAAATAGAAAAGAGATATAAATTAGTATCCAGTTGTATTTCCTCTTGGTTGAACAGTAAAAAAAATATGATTATTTATGTTGTAAAACAAAAGATAAATGTAACCATCTGGAACCTTTGTCTCGCAGTCACATAATATATTTAAATAAATTCTAAGCGTCGATGAGGTGTCGTGTAAACCACTATGAGACCTCTTCCCAAGAGCCATGAATATCGTACACCGAGGTACACTTCGAACAACAGTTTACATCTTTACACCATTATGTGTTCAACGTCCATTTACAAGTTTACCAGTTCCGGTTGTTTTACTTCCAACAACATACATTTACAACAAATGTTCTGCATTATTTCTTATACAATACATACAGGTTTGAATTACAGATACTGACCTACTGACGATATAATATTGTCATTAAAACTTACATCATTTCAACTAGAATGACTAAACCAAAACTCATAGCTACTGGATGACATTTTTCAAACTGCAATAAGCCTATTCCATTTTCCATTTCAATCAAATCTAATTTTCATTTTTCGGATCAGGTCATTTATTAATTTGACTAGCTTATTTTATTTACTTTCAGAATTAGATTTACTTATTCGGATTCAGTTTGAAGTAATTCACTCCAATAAGTGCATTACTCGGGTTAGTTGAGTTTAGTTAATCTTGTGGACTAATTTCTTTGATCTGATTTGAATGGACCAAGTGGCAAATCAAATACAGCCTACGATATATTTTATTTTTGATAACTAACTAAATATATCATCACGCCTTTTACCTATTACTAGGTACAGCATTCTACCGTAGCAGATATCAGTAAGAAATACATATATTTTTCGCGTGAAGTATTATTACCAGTCATCAAACCACGACCACGAAGATGTTAGTGGTGGAGGAGCCACAGAGGTAATTTTTTAAATTGGTGAAAATGTTTGTCGGCTGTGGGGATCGAACCAGGCTTCTTAGGATCCACAGGCCGACTCGATACCACTGAGCCATTACCATTTTTATGTGGTAAATAAATAAATAAAATAAATATATCATCACGCATTTAACCCATTACTGGCTGTGGCACTCTGCCGAAGCAGATCTCAATAAGTGATATATTTATGCGCGTGAAGTGCAGTTACAATCCGTCAAATCAGAGCCCCCAAAGATGTTAGTGGTGGGAAGGACCACTGGGGTAATTTTTTAAATTGTCGGCTGTGGGGATCGAACTAGGGTTCTTAGGATCTATAGGTCGACTCGATACAACTGAGCCATTACCATTTTTATGTGGTCAAAATTGTTTATTGGCTGTTGGAATCGAACCCGTTTTTTCAAATCCACAGCCCGATATCACTGAGCCACCTACCCCATAATAACGTTATCAAATCCAAAATTCAGTATCAGCTAAAATATATTTGACAATCGAACTGTTTATCCACGTCAAATATTTCCTTTACCATAAGGTCGAAGTTCTATTCCATTTCCTTCACTAACACAAAATACTCATTGTTGCACTTTACCCATACATACGACCGAATATTCCACCTACAAGTAAAGTTCGCATTGCGATTGTTTCCAGTGCCTACCGCGACCCGGATCCTATAAATCTTCAGTTTCAGAGCAGCGCGCCTGAAACTGAAAGCGTTCATTGTGCGAAGGTGTGCGCAGGGATGCCAACGTCGCGGTATCGAAGTTGCCTCGCCTGCGGGAAATGCATTTAACTTGTTGTTTGTTACTTTTTATCCGAATGAACAGATGATAAATTTGTCAGCAATTTGGTTTGGTTTTGTTTGTGATATTGGGATGTAATTTAAAGCCTAAAGGGTTTTTGTTTATGGTTTTTTGTACAATGGCGTACAATTTGAGCCAGGTAATTTATTATGTATTTGATGCTGTATTATCTTGTCAGCGAAGTCGAGATGGGTTATCAGTGAGTTATAAACCTGGATTTTGCGTTTTGACACCCCTAATATATTACAATATTTATCCATTTGTACTTATCGCGTAGATATTTAATATAATGATTTTGTTATGGGGTAGGTGGCTCACTGGTATCGAATGTGGATTTGAGAACTCGAGACAAATAGTTTTCATAACATTAAAATTATTTCTGTGGCTTCTCCTCCACTAACTTTTTTTTGTGGTTAAATTATAGAGAGAAAAATTGGGATACTATCAGGATTTGAACCTGGGAAAAATTGGAATAAAATCAGATTTGAATCTTAGAGTCACCGTAGCTTAGTTTGATAAAGAATGTAACCGGAGTTTAAAAGTTCCAGGTATCTATTTTTTTTCTTTATAATTTAATTTGATCAATTTCTAATATTTTGAATTTTGGAATAAATTTCATATCCCATATGAAATTACGAAAAAGAGTTACAGATAACAATTATTTAAATAATTGGGTTACATACAAAAAAAAATATATAAAATATATCATCACGCCTTCTGCCCATTACTTGGTGTGGCACTCTGCCGAAGCAGATCTCGGTAAGTGATATATTTTGCGTGTGAAGTGCGGTTACAATCCGTCAAATCACAGTCCCCAAAGATGTTAGTAGTGGGAAGGACCACAGGGGTAGTTTTTGAAATGATGAAAATTGTTTGTCGCCTGTGGGAATCGAACCAGGGTTTTTAGGATCCACAGGCCGAATTCATACCACTGAGATAGCCTCCCCATTTTAATTTATTATAAAAAATACATATATTACCATACCTTCTACCCATTACTGGGTGTGGCACCCTGGTAGCAGATATATTTTGCGCGTGAAGTGCGGTTATCAGTCGACAAATCGCGGCCCCCAATGACATTAATGGAGGGGGAGCCACAGGGATAGTTTTAATGTGGTGAAAATTGTTTGTCGGCTTTAAAGACACTTGTAATCGTAGAATGAAACTAAAATTGAGCGAAACAAATGTTACGTTCAATTATTTTTTATTAAGTACAGTCTCATTTATTTTAAACTACAACCTCGAAGACCTAACAATTCAAACAATTTCTGCTTTTGTTTTACTTCTATACACAATAACACCCAAAAAACATAATTGGAATCGTTCCATGGCACTCTTCCAGAATAATTACAAATAAACCTTTTCGTAAGATGTTCTTCTGCAGTTGCATCCCAAAGGCTACGACCATGACACGTTATCCAGGATATGCCGCATTGAGCCTAGAACAGTGGAAGCAAAATTGGCTCGCTTCCTTGTAGCGCCACGCCGATGCCTAGCGCGATTTTAGAGAACTAACAAGCAGAAGGTGTATAATACCCTACCTAGATTCGTAAATCGTCTGTATACGACTTTATTGTGGTTTGACTCTGCTGCTGTTGTACAAATGAAAGTGCTTGAGAATACGAGGAAAGAGGTTTATGTATACATGTGCCTGAAAGATTTGTGTTTCAGTTTATTTGCAAGAGTACTCATTACAGATTTCTTGCTCGTTATTACTGCATTTGATAAATGAGAAAAAGACATTTTTTTATAGAACTTGTTACGTCGTTAGATTTCTATTGGTGTATCATAATTAGAAGAATCCTTTCCTGCAATTATAAGTTTACAAATTACTATTTGCTATTCTGCACTATGATGCAGGACGAAGCAAGGATACCCTCGATCTCGCCTCGCCACACAACAAAAATAAAAGAATGCGAGAATCTCGCTTGTTATGTACCTATTCTAAATATTATCTTAATTTAATTTTGTTTGTATTTATTATTTGCAATTAAATATTTTTTTTGTATTAATTCATATGCTACATAGATTTTTTTGAAAACAATATGTCAAAACCTAACGATGTATTTTACAAACACTTTCATTTTAATTATTAGGAATATATGGTAAATTTATGATCGTCACTTAAAAGTAGACAATCATATTATATTAAACTATTTATTAATTCAATTAATTAAAAGTAAGACGCATATTTTGCTAATTATGATAAATGTAGTTACGTGAGAGCTGATACGGATGAGAATCTAATAAAGATATGATTTATAATATTTAAATAATTTAAATTAAATTTGTCATATTACCTATCTCAATAATGACTCAAAAGTATAATACATCTTAAACAAAAAAAATAATATCATCATCCTTTGCAAATTCATAGTAATTTCCCATTCGTTTCCATGGGCAAAGGTTGAAAATTCTTCAGATTACAAATACGCAATAAAAAGATAACATTATTGTCTAATTAGTCATGCAAGTACGTAGACAGGTACTTCAAAAAGATAAAACATTCGAAAGACTCTCTATAAAAACAAAAAATATTTATGCTCAGCCTCATTCCTAAGTGATACTGAAAAGATCAACATGAAATTCGCAATCTGCTCTTTGTTGGTGAGTCTTGCACTTGTGCAAGTTGTCTACAGTTTAGGCAATCAACACAACTACGAATGGGGCAAGCAGGGACCTAATGATAGACTTATCAAAACATCAAGTCACTATAGAAGACCCGGTGGATATGGCGCGGTAAGTTTTATAAATTATTTATTCTTAATTACTGACAATTTTACCAGCTTTCTGTAGACATTACCCAGTTCAAATCCTACTAATGGCAATGATAATCAATAACCAAAAATACAATTGCGCCGTAATGGTTAACTAAACGGTAAACTTTGAGTTTATTCATAAATAAATAATTATTTACCTAAAGGCAGATTTCTAAAGTAGATCAGTAGATTATATTACTGTGCGTCTAATTTCTGTTTCCAAATAAGTTTGATTTAAACTGGATTAAGAATATTGTTATTTAATTCTATAAAACAGAGTTATAGTACATGACATTAAGAGCCAGTTTTTCTATAATCGGTTTACTCTCGATTAATGTTAATCATGATTAAATAATAATGGAAACCATATTATCATTATTAATTTAATTTTGGCGGGGAAACTGATCATGAAACCATTAAACAAGCTTAACATAACTTAAGCCAAAGTAACCAAATGTAATCTAACTTCAATTTATCTTAACCTACAATAGAAAGCAAATATAACTTAATCTATTCTGACCTGATCTAATATAACACGAATCTGATTAAATCTGAACTAGTATTTTATGCAATGTAAACATATCTCCAATTTTTTACCGTATGGACTATTATAATATCAAAAATTATTTAATATTTATGAAAATTAATGTTTGTTTGTTTATAGCCTGTTTCAGAACGCGTGTATTACAGTGACTACAACCATGGTCCAGACCTAACCTACATCAGTGTGACGGACCACTTCACCGACGGATCCGGAGGCTACGCTTATCTCCAGTACGGAGGCGTCGGCGACCGAGAAGCCATGATCGAGCTCGTTTCACAGAAATACACGCCATTCAACTTTACTATTGAGATTTATGGATAGATCATAGATAAAAAAATTTAACCAATAAAGCTCATTTTTTATATATTTTGATGTGTATATATTTTTATAAAATAAAAAATCGAATAAATATGTTATAAATAATCGTATCTATTACTGACTTTGTTATTATTTGAACCAACTAGCATAAATTAAATTATACTAAAAACATTATAAAGATCGACAGACGTCATCCATCCCGATAAAACTTAATAATATCATAAGAAACTGGTGCAATATTTAAATAACAATTAAAAAAAAATGCATTGAAATACAAATCTTATATAAGAATATTTAATAATAGCTATATTTACTATCGATTCATGTATTGAAAATCATTATGTTTCATTTTTAATAATTATTTTATATTTTGCACGTTCACAAGACACACAATTTCAGTCTATATCGAGTTGTCATTGGTCTGTCAGATTCATGAACAATTGTTTCGAACATCAAAAAATCTGTTTAAAGTCTTTAACTTTAACCTACATTAGTTTTTAAATGCTATAACAATACCGAAGTGAAGAAATGTCTGTTGCTAATTCTTCATTTAATAATTTATTGTTAATAAGAATATATAAATAATGGATCTAAGTGCTGTACGAGAGATAAATTAGTATATAGGTTATTCATTTTTATTATTAATTTGCAATTTATTAAAGAGTACTGGACGTACTAAAAGTCTCTAAAATATCTACGAATTCAAAGAAAAATGAAATCTTGTCATTTCCAAAGAAGCAACGCACATTACAAATTAAAATTGGTTACATGTAATCGTAGCAACCAAGGACGTCCTTAGTAAGGAACACACTAAGTCATTCATCTAGTTATATTTTTTGATGACGGCAGTCGATTTTAATAACATTTTCAGTAAAGCTCTGCTATTACGTAGTAACTCTGTAACACTTGCATGCAGCTTTGAATAATGCAACCAGCTGAAATCATCTGTATTTATTTATTTATTATACTCCGTATAATAGTACAACTTGTTATATCGTCAGATTTCTATTGGTGCATTATTTAAAAAGGATCATAATTAAAAGAATCCTTTCCTGCAATTATAAGTTACAAATTACTATTTGCTATTCTGCACAATGGTGCACAATGAGGCAAGGATATTCTCGATCTCGCCTCGCCACACAATAAAAGTAAAAGAATGCGAGAATATCGCACGAGATTTCGTGAGAATCTCGCTTTTTATGTACCTATACTAAATATTATCTTAATTTAATTTTGTTTGTATCTACTATTTGCAATTAATATTTTTTTATTAGATTTTTTTTTCAAAAAAATATATCAAAACCTAAACGATATATTTTACAAACACTTTCATTTTTATTAATAGGAATATATGGCAAATTTATGACCGTTATCTAATTATATCACGTAAGTATACAATGACATTATATTAAACTATTTATTAATTCAATTAACTGAAAGTAACACGCATATTTTTCTAATTATGATCAATGTAGTTACGTGAGAGCTGATAAGGATGAGAATCTAAGAAAGATATGATTTATAATATTTAAATAATTTAAATTAAATTTGTCATATTACCTATCTCAACAATGACTCAAAAGCATAATACATCTTAAACAAAAAAAAAATATCATCATCCTTTGCAAAATCATAGTAATTTCCCATACGTTTCCATGGGCAAAGGTTTAATATTCTTGAGATTACAAATACGCAATAAAAAGATAATATTATTGTCTAATTTGTCATGCAATTGCGTAGACAGGTACTTCAAGAAGATAAAACATTCGAAAGACTCTCTATAAAAACAAAAAAATATTTATGCTCAGCCTCATTCCTAAGTGATATTAAAAAGATCAACATGAAATTCGCAATCTGCTCTTTGTTGGTGACTCTTGCACTTGTGCAAGTTGTCTACAGTTTTGGCGATCAACACAACTACGAATGGGGCAAGCAGGGATCTAATGATAGACTTATCAAGAAATCCAGCCACTATGGCAAACCCGGTAGTTATGGCGCGGTAAGTTTTATTAATTATTTATTCTTAATTACTGCCAGTTGTACCAATTTTGTGTAGTCATTAGCAAGTTTAAATCCTACTAATGGCAATGATAATCAATAACCAAAAATACAATTAGTCAGTAATGGTAAACTAAACGGTAAACTTTAAATTTATTTATAAATAATTATTTACTACATGGGGATTTCTAAAACAGATCAGTAATTTAATTTCTAATTTCCGTTTCCAAACAAGTTTGATTTAAGCTGAATTACGAAATTAATAGATTATACTTTTAATTTACTCTTAATTTAGTTTTTTAGTTTAATTTTAGTTTCTGGATTACGAAGATTGTTAGTTAGGAGAAAATTTAAATATATAAAACAGAATTATACGTGGCATTAAAACCCACATTAGCAAATTCTCCAGTTTATAAATTTAATTGAATCTCGACCGACTGTAGCTTAGTTGGTTTAAACCTTTAAAGCAAATGACCGGAGTTCATAGATCCCAGGTTCAAATCCTAGCAGTATTTAAATTGTTGTCTTTATATTTCTATTTGATTTGATTAAGTATTTACTTAAAAATTCAATTTGTTTTTATTTATTTAAAATAAATTTCAAATTTTACTTCTGGTGGTGAAATTAACCATAAAACAGTTAACCATTCTTACTTAACTTATTCTAACGTACCTAATCTAACTTAACTAAGCCCAACTCAACTTAATCTACAAATATAACTTAATCTAACCTATTCTGACCGGATCTAACATAATTTAAACAAATAAAAATAAATCTAAACTGCCTCTAAAGTTTTTAATGCAATGCAATTTGACGTTCAGGTCATTCAGTTAACTCTAATTTCTCACCAAATGGATTAATATAATATAATAAAAATATTTAATAGTTATAAAAATAAATATTTGTTTATTTTACAGCCTGCTTCGGAACGCGTGTATTACAGTGACTATAACCACGGCCCAGACCTAACCTACATCAGTGTGACGGACCACTTCACCGACGGATCCGGAGGCTACGCTTACCTCCAGTACGGAGGCGTCGGCGACCGAGAAGCCATGATCGAGCTTGTTTCACAAAAATATACGCCATTCAACTTCACTGTTGAGATTTATGGATAGAGACCAATAATTTTGAACCAATAAAACTAAATTATTTTATATTTTGTTGTGTATATATTTTTATAAAATAAAAATCGAATAAATATGTTATAAATAATCGTATCTATTACTGACTTTGTTATTATTTGAACCAACGAGCATAAATTAAATTAGCTCTTCTATTACATAGTAACTTTGCATATATCTTTAAATATTGTAGCCAACGGAGATCATCTTTATTTACTTATTTATTCTGCTCTGTACAACAGTAACTTAATCCCAATTAAAGTACAGAATCCGAACTCACTGAGCTGTAGTGTAAAAGTTCATAATATGATAAGATACATTTATGAAACAAGAGTAAAATCAATACGTATATTGAAACAAGATACAATTAGATGATAAGACGATTAGAGTCACGTTTGAAGATAACCTAAGTATTTTTTATATTCATGTATTCTTTATCAATATTAATAAAACAATAAAAAAATCATCATTACTTAAATAAGTATTTACGATCTATTTAACCATATTAGTTCACTAGTTAATGATGGAACAAGTGCAAGACAAATTTCTCAAAGTAATATGCTCAATTACCAACAATCATTCAATATTACAAGGATAAAATCTTTAAAAATGTTATATGAAAAGGGATCATTTACTCCAAGAACCTTTCAAGTTTTCTATTGAACTAAAAAACAATAAGAGGTCAAAATTGCAAAGTAAAATTAACGTACCAAGGTGCACAGAACATAATATTGATTAAATTTAATTTTAAGCAATTGAAAAATATGTAGAAAACATAAACCTTAAATATGTATTTCATTTCACTATAATTAATTTTCATTGTACAGTTTGTTATTTAAATATTCATATTAGTTAGGAAAATTAATTGAAATATTTCAAATACTTATAAACTTGGATTACATCTACGTCGTACATTCACTAAACTCGTACATTCACTAAAGTCGTACATTCACTATAGTCGAACTTTATTTTATTTGAGGAAAGTTAATAGTAGAAATTTTGTTATTCCTTTTACAAAATATAGAGAATCTAAAAGTCTAGACTACAGACTACAGACGCCAGACAATTCTTCCTGTTTTATTTTATTTCAAGGAAATATTAACTATACTGGTTTACAAGACCTATTTAGCCCACATGCAACCAACTAGTCACGCATGTGGCTTCTGTTACGGAACTTCGCGCAACTAAAATATATTTCTACTTTTGAAAGATTAAATTATATTATATTTTCGGGTGGCTAGCTCAGTGGTATGAAGTCGGTCTCTGGATCCTGAGAACCCTGGTTCGATTCCCACAGGCGACAAACAATTTTCATAATTTCAAAAACTACCCCTGTGGCTCCTGCACCACTAACATCTTTGGGGGCCGTGATTTGACGACTTGTAACCGCACTTCACGCGCAAAATATATCACTTACAGAGATCTGCTTCGGCAGAGTGCCACACCTAGTAATGGGTAGAAGACGTGATGATATATTTTATTTTAAATTATATGACACTTTTAAGATAATCTTGTCTCGAAAAATCATTATGTACAAATTTTATTAAATGCTGAAATGTCATTGTTTATTCATCAATAACTTCATCTGAAGATGGCGCTAAGCACTCGCCGAAATATTATCATATAATTTAAAAAAATTACCCATTGTACCCCGTCCATTTTTGACTTTCTAAAACAATAAAATTAATACATAATTACATTTTTTAAATACCTTTAGGAATCTAATTAATCTTAATTGTAATTTGTTGAATATTCAGAACAAAAATATACCAACCAATAAAAACAATACAATTTTTCACACAGAAATTTTATTATTATTTCATAAAAGTGCCATTTCCACCAAAATGGGTACGATTTTAAGAAATTCCATTTTTGTATAAAAGTAATGTTGCTGATAACATTTAGCAGGTGAGAACAGCAATGAAAGTGACGAAGCTGGATGGCTTAGTGTTCGTTGCCCGTGAAAGGAAATATGAAACTAATTCGGCTCGAGAAACGTGCCAACATGCCACTCATCCATCAACGGCTCCGGAATTCGCTTTCCCTCCTTTCCAGATCTCCTTGGGGTGTAATGTTATATAAACGGAATATATTTGGATAACATTATCTAACCCTACCACATCACATGAGATTTTACACAACAGTACGGTAGGGTGGGTAGCGTTACGGCATTCCGAGTTCGAATCCCACTCAAGCTAAATATATATGAACTACCACACTACGACTCGATGAATCCGGACCCTGTACTGTAATTGAGATTAAATTCCTGTTGTACAGAGTAGCGCAAATAAATAAATAAATAAATAAATAAACATATTTTATAAATTATAAATTTAAGAACATTGAGCTGAATTCAGCATCCTTTTCTAACTAAAGAGGTATCTTTAATAATAACAAAATAAAGACAGATATATGCAATATTAAATTAATTAGAAAAAGATGCAATATGTTTCCATAGTTGCTACAGACGTTCTCTAAGCTAAAGACAAGTGCTGAATTCAGCTCAGTAAGTTTAGGAGCAGGCAGCGGAAAGTTATATAGGTAACCATGGGACTGTGTTTATAGTTAGACTTCCATCTAAGGAATGGCGCTAATAGTCTTTATGTGAAGACATCCATTTTAGATAACTACAATATCGACAATCATTGGTTACTAGATTGTTCCTGTAGTTGTCATTTGTATATATTTCAAATTTTTTAATCTGTTAAATATCCAATTAATTTTTATTTGTGAAATAATTTCATATAAATAATGTCATCAACTAATATCAATTGTTGTGTAAAAAACTGCACTGCTACTGGCAAGTAAGTGATCATATAATAAATAATATTTAGATGAGGAAGTTATAATATATTTTCAAGTTCACATGAGTTGGATAAAACTGCGATTGAAACAGTTAAAATTATAAATAAATTGTATACAGGAGAATATTTTAATAAATATTTATATTGTAATAATGAATTTTTATTTTATGTAGTTTAAAAAATATAAAATAATAATAAAAATTACAAGCTGTCTAAATATGCATATCGGGTTACCTATATACATGACTTTAGTTAGACTTCCACTACTCAGATGGCGCTAAACACAGTCCCAGTGCGTAGCATGGCAGTTTCTTATCTATAGTAGTATATTATGATCTGTGCTTAGGAGTAAGCACACAATATTATTAATAGCTTATCGACTCTCAAAGAAACGAGCTTAAGTGATCGTACGGTATATGTATGATTGACAAAAATTTAAATATATATATAGAAAGCCTTGACAATTTCCCTAGATGACGAATTCGAATTTGATTTAGATGTATGTATGTCGTTCACTCGATCGTCGGTCGCTGTCTTTTTTGTCGGCTACGCTCCTCTTGTAATTTTCAATAGATTTGAACCATTTTTTTTGTAATTCAAGATCGACCTGTAGAAGAATGAAATGTTTCGACAAAAAAATACTTCAATTTTTCCAATCCTACAGTTTTCAATCAATTTGAATCAATTTTTTCTACAGGTTAAGTTTGACTTGTACATGACAGAAACGTTTCAATTATTTTTAAATATTACCAACTTTAGGCAAAAAAATTAGCAATCTTACAATTTACATGCGTACATTCTACATACCTAAGACCACGCTCCCATCAAATGGAGTAGCACGAACCCTAGAATCATTCATAAAAACATTAACTCATGAGACCCATGATATATTTAACCTTCAACAAACATTCTCATCCTAACACATCACCCTATGACGCTGCGATTGTTTATCTTTCATCCAAATCAAATTTGAAAACTAATTTTCAGCAAATCATCACGTCACAATAAAATTCCTCAAATAAATATATCGAAAAACTTTGTTCGCATCTAACAAACTCAATTCTCATATTTGAGTCGTAACTCGCAAGTTGTCTACCAAGTGAATTTAAACTTCCGTGATGGTTTGACGCAGTTCATGAGCACCGCAGCGATGGAACAAAACACGGGGAATGGTGCGAGGTGCAGCACAGACATTACCGCATCACCGCTCTTACTCTTTACCGGAGTAAAGATCAAAGAGATCTTTGTGAAGAGTTGACGGTCGGGTAAAAGAAACGCTAAACAATAGCTTAAATTAATTAGTGTAGGTATACTGTAACTGGCAGAAAAATGTAAAACTGTGAACCGTACGCCTTTTAATTTTATGTGATAAGGGCTGTTGTAACTCTTGTAATTGTGTTATTAAAATATCTTTTAACATTACTCTTTCGTTTTTTAATTAATTTCAGGTTGGAGATTCGTTTAGAATTGTTTGTTTCTTTGACTTTATACTTTTGATCATAATTAGGAATATATTAAATACTTAATTACTTGTAAACGAATACATTTGTTTTTTAAAATAATCAAAGTAATTATTTGTATAACAAAAATAGAAAGTTGCCCATTGCAGACCGATATTAGAGATTGTAGAACAACAAAAGTAGTACAAATTTTTATAATGATTCGAAATTAGGATTAATTGATTTATATAAAATAAAATAAATATATCGTCACGCCTTCTAGCCATTACTGAGTGTGGCATTCTGCCGAAGCAGGTCTCGGTAAGTGATATATTTTGCGCGTGAAGTGCGGTTACCAGCCGTCAAATCACGGCCCTAAAAGATGTTAGTGGTGGAGGAACCACATGGGCAGCTTTTGAAATTATGAAAATTGTTTGTGGGAATCGAACCAGGATTCTCAGGATCCACAGGCCGACTTATTTAAAATAAAAAAAGTAAATATATCATCACGCCTTCTACCCATTACTGAGTGTGGCACTCTGCCGAAGCAGATCTCGGTAAGTGATATATTTTTGCGCGTGAAGTACGGTTACCAGCCGTCAAATCACGGCCCCCAAAGATGTTAGTGGAGGGGGAGCCACAGGAGTAGTATTAATGTGGTGAAAATGTTTGTCGCCAGTGGGAATTGAACCAGGGTTCTCAAGATCCACAGGCCGACACGATAACCACTGTGCCACCTACTTATTTATGAATGTAATTAATTAAAATTTTGAGAGTAAGTAACTAGGATTACAATTAGAGATGGACGATACAACCCGCGAATGCTCGAATACCTCAAATAGTGAAAATATTCGATATTCGAGATCTTCGAATATTTATGCCAATGACGAACTTTCTAATACTTTAAATATCGCGCGATACGTCTTGAAATTGAAACAGCGCTGCCTTCGGCGCTGAGATGAACTCAGTTGACAGTTGGACAGTTGCCACTTGATAGTTAAAGAAAAGGACCTTTTTTAGGTATATGTTTACTTATTTATAATTAATTAATTTGTTCATTATTATATATTATTTACAATTATGAATTTAATTTGTAATTATTATTTTTTTAATTTATAAAAAGGAAACTATTCAGAGTACTCGAATATTCGAGGTATTCAAATATTCGAGATCTGATCAATTTTCGAATTCTAAGGGCCAGTTTTTCAATCGACGGTTTACTCTCGATTAGTGTTAATCGAGATTAAATAACAATAGTAACCATAGTTTCCATTATTATTTAATCATGATTATCATTAATCGGTGATTGAAAAACTGGCTCTAAAACAATTATATTGAAGATTAGTGAGCAGCAGGTATAAATATTATTATTTTTAGTTATTTTTTTTCTTAGATATCTGATATCGTTAGACTGACTTAAGTTTTAGTAATATGAAATCTTAAAATTAGGTAATAGTTTCGTTGCATCAATTAATACGCTAATCATCATTAACCAATCATCCTCGACCACAACCACAAATCAATCCTACCCCTAATGACCACCTCGCATCTCCGCCGCTGTCCACAGCGCCACACCTCTAACACCCCATCACTGGTTAAATCCAGCAACCCTTCAGCGTATGATCTGTCGTCATGGTAACGCGATCGGACACATTAAATCGACGAAGGCGGTTGCGTTGATACTCACGCGAGGATGTAACCGGTTCAGAGGACGTGCTCGTTGCGAACACCGCGGTTACCGTCGTGTTACCGGGTTACTACGCCAAGATGCACGCGAAGCGGATTCGAGATTCCTAATTGGTTTAATGTGAGCTTGGCTGACTCGTGTAAGAGCATGCATGAACTTGAAACTTTCCGAGGAAGTTGTGGTATAAGCGAGTGACTATGCTATTCATACTTGTGAAAATTGCATTCAAATATCTAACGACTATGTAAAGAAAAACATAGATATGTAACATGAAAAATTTATTTTTTGCAAATTAAAACTATTAGTGCTTCCCGATTTTCTAGATATATTCTATATTTAACAGACATATAATTATAACAAAAACATAACAGTTGAACGAAAAACTGAGCATTATTGTTAGATTAGGTACTCACTTTGTATTTCTGTTGGCTGATAAAAAGCTGTCACCACCTGCAACAAAAACAAAATTAAACATTTAATATTTTTTTGTAATAAAATGCAAATTTTAATCAAATAAATTTATACAATAAAATATCATTATTTCATCATATTAAAAAAAGAAATATTTTCGTATATAATTAAATACTTGAATATGACATGAAAGCTCACGCCAAAAAAAAATACCTATACATATTCATTGAATATAACAATTTTATAAAAAGATAATTAAAATTGCATTATGCATAACAAATATAAATTCAGAGATCATCAGAAATTAATTAAAATTACATCATGCAAAAACGATACAGGCATGGCAACATTATTTTAATATCTCTTTTAATAAAGCAAAATTAATGTAATATTTACATATTATTAGATACAGATTAATTATATTTAAATTTGCTTTACAAATTTATAGGCATGTTATAGAACACGTCTATAAAACGGATTAAATCAAAAACCGGAAACCGTTACGAATCTATGTACCTATTTTGTAAACCGAATCCAAATCCGAATCGCTGTTAATTTTGTCGACCCGAACCGGAATTGAATCCACTATTTTCGGGTTCAAAAACTAGGTTCGCTGAACCAACATTTTTCAATAGTTCTGTTTTACATAGTTAAAATAAATAACTAAATATATCATCACGCCTTCTACCCATTACTGGGTGTGGCACTCTGCAGAAGCAGATCTCGGTAAGTGATATATTTTGCACGTGAAGTGCGGTTACCAGTCATCAAATCACGGCCCCCAAAGATCTTAGTGGTGAAGGAGCCCCAGGGGTAGCTTTTGAAATTATGAAAATTGTTTGTCACTTGTGGGAATCGAACCAGGGTTCTCAGGATCCACAGGCTTAAAATAAGATTGCAGTTTTGGATTGGAATAATTATCTTTAAAACCTACATTTGTATTTGATTATTTTTATTATATTGTTGCATTTGTTTTTACCGCTTTTTATTTATATTATGTAAAGAATTTTTCTACTCAAAAAACCAAATTCTGAGTCCGAACTGAAACAGAATCCAATTTTTTTCTTCTGTGAACCTGAAACGCACTCATTTTTCTGCGGTTGCCGATCTTTCTAGTTTAAACAAGTTTCTGCCGGTTTAAACTAGTTTTAACCACTAAACAAACTAATATGGGTCTTACACCCAGGATTTCCGTTTCCTATTTCCTGCCATAAATTTATAATTTATTCAAAATGGATGCAAACATATCAAGGTTAAATTCAAAGTATTCAAATTGTATAACATTTTTCGCTTCATTTTTGTAAAACTATTAATTAGTAATGCTTATTTTAAGTTTGCAGTTTTCACAATCATATTTGATGATTTCTGCCAAGTGTGAAAGTGCAGATATTCCCGACAGGAACAGTACAAGTGGTAACACTGTTATCAAACCACATCCTGTTTTTCTGTAGAATTCTTAGTATATAAAATAGGCAGTTTCTATTATTTCATCATTATCACAGTAGCCGTCGTTAAATCACAAACGATTTATTATTTCACTGACAGAAAATTGTGAAATATACATAAATTATGTGACATAAAATAATAACAATTGTACTCTGCATAAAATCTAATTATTCTACAAGAGATAAAAGTGGAGCTACGCATAAAAAAAAGTAATAACATTTCACTAAAATTACTCTGTGTCTAATTCTACTCTTCGGAACCAAATACCACTTAGCTCCATAAATAATTAAAATATTTCACTGCAGTTTGTAATGTATTACCCTGCATGAATCAAATTATTCTAATTACAATTAGAAGTGCAAGAACATCTTTACCATACCTGAATCTAAATCGAATTATTCTATATAAACGTGTGAAAAGTTACATTGCAGAGTAAGTTTTTTAAATTATTATTATTATTAGATGCTAAAAATAACGATTAATTATATTTATCATTTATCAAATTGTAGATAATAAAAAATAGGAAATCAAATGCATTTGTAATGTAATAATATTTAGTCTTAATTTTAATGTTATGTTTGTGATTTGAAGCAAAATATACAGCTAATCTATTACATAGATTTGTATAGGAGCATATTAGCTTTTTTTTGTCCGGCTATGCACTTTTTTCAATGCCAACTACGATCGGTTAAGCATATATGTCACCTTAAATAATTTAGGGTAAATGTAGATAGCTTTTATCGTTCTGTCTTTCTTTTCTTATAGATGGCGATACCATTCATATGTAGAAGATTTAAGAAGAAATCATCACGTTCGTCGATTGTACATTTTAATTTACATTATTATTTATTATTGTATGTAAGAATCTATACGGCAAACAGTTATATCGTAGATATACATTTTTTTATTTACGAAGATATAATGTATATCATTTGTTTAGTCTAAAATGTAATAGAACGAAATGTGAGATGTCAAAAATATTAGTAAAGGAATATTCGACATCACCAGATTAATAATAATAAAAAGAAACAAGTACATATTGCAACTGTGAATATATTTCTCTTGAAAATACGCAAAGGCACCTAAAATTCGTTTTCACTTATCAGTAGAGAGCGGATAAAGTGTTTAAAAAGAACTCAAGATTTTGTCAAAAAATTAATAGGTTGAACAAAAGAAAATTGGACATTAGCAGACATAAATAGTCAAACTTTTGAAATATTAAATAGATATTATATATTAAATATATTTTTTAATAAAATACACACCGAGAGAGTAAGAAAAAATTAAATTGAAATTAATTTTTTTCTAGAATCTGGCACGCTTTGTTACCTGAAAAAAAAAGTTTGTTTACATTTATTTACATAACTATATTTATCCACCCTCTTGACATGATAAAAATAAAAGAACAAAATATGAATTACAGAAAAGCTCTAGGATAAAAAATAAGCATAAGAATCATAACAAAGTGCTTAAAAAACATGTAATAATGTAATAAAAAATTACTTTCTCTGTAATTCGTACAAAATTTACTAATATTTATGCTAGTTTTAAATATGGAGTATACGAAAAAAATCTTACAATCCACTCTCTACTTATCAGACAAATAGTTATCTTTACACATTTTCTAAAGGTGACAAAAAATATGGCCTTATTCAAGAGAAAGGTATTAACAACATGTTCCTACCTAAGAATACCAAATTTGCAGAATGATCAAATATACTCTTATAATTCCTGTACTTAAATTTGTAATTGTATTTCATAAAAATATTGAAAAAATAAAATATATATTTTCTAGAATTTTATTGCACGTTACAATATTTCTTCAAAACACCCAACACAAACAGCAACTGTCCCAATTAACAAGCTAACTATCATCATCGTTATTACAACAAATTTAATCAAATCTAGATTAGCACATATACACTAATTTCCTTTTAACATATCCTTTACCTGTTTTATCCCAGCAAAATTTGAAATATTTTTTTCTTTTTAAATTAATATTATAGATCTGTAATTCAACGATACAGGTAAATATGTTTATATATTTTGTGCGAAAATCATTTTTTTTATCTTTATAAATAAACGAAATATTATGACAGAAGAAAGAGAATTAAGTTTAGATTGAAGTGGAAGTATTAAATTATTATTTTGATCTATTAATAATTTGTTTATATTTTTAAAACTTGAGGCACTAATATTTATTTGGAGGAGAGAAGAGGAGACGCTCAAGAAGTATCGATAAAGGTAAGTTTGTATCATATAATTATTGTTAAATAATAGTGTATTAACTGAAGGCGGTATAAACTTATAAAACAAAGTATCGAATAGTTTTCGTAATACTTCATTATACAAAATAAAATTTGCGCGTATTCGAACTCTTCAAACTGAAGCAAATACCCAAATTTCATCACCATCAACATAACCTAAAAAATCTCACATCTACCCTAAAATCCATAAACTTGTTCTACAAAGCCGCATCACTTGGCAGGCACTCACAACATGAAAGAAGCGTTTCGGCGGATTCTCCGACGTCCTATTGCCGTCAGATCAGTTCAAGGATCGATTCGCGGCTGATCAGGGTGATCTAGTTCCGAATCACGGCTGGACACGACCGCTAAGTTTCACACGGGACAGAAACTGATTTGAATTTGCTTGGGTCTGATTGCTTGGCAACCCACAACACGGGTACGGATGTCACGGAAAATGGTAACTAGAGAGTTTTATGTCCTTTGAAATATTTACAAAACTGGTATTGCTTAAGTCGCGAAGACATTGAAGGAGGGTATATTCTGAATTTCTTGCTTCTCTTGCATTTTAAACAAACAAACCCTTAGTCCGTAGAACTTCAACAACCAAGTCTATCTATTTTCAAATTTAACACGATTTAGGTCTTTGGATGGAACTTTGTACTTTTACACAATGGGCCTTTCAAGACTTTTTTGAATTTTTTTATATATTAATCTACGTAATAAAATAATTATACCCAAATTTTTTATTTTTTTTTAAAACTTGTATTAAGCATGATAAAAATATTTAAACTTTCGAAACAAATTAATATGACGTAGTTGCATCTTAGCTTAAAGAGAGACAGATAAGACAGAGATAAATAACACGTAACTTGTCGTTGTCAGTAGAATCCTCAGACAAAACATAACTAGACGGATAACATCGGCGTTTGTTGTGAGTCAGAAAGGGATACAATAACTGGTTGGTGAGACGGGTGCGCGGCAAGGAGCAACTTGAATAACATCAAAGTGTACTCGCTCCTTGCCGCGCATCCGGCGGACCCTCAAGTTATTCCATTCCTCTCTGCTTCACAACACTGCATTGACTTGAATACGGCATAATTCGTCTAGTATTATACGTCATTGGTAGAATCGTAGAATGCTGAATGCTTATTTCTTCTTCGTCTTTTTGAGCACCGACAAACGTTTCAGACAAAGCTCTGTGATTGGCATAATACAACTACGTCATTGCAATATGGCAGTGCGAACGTTTTAAATTATTCAACTTTAACTTTCATATTTCAGCAATAAAGATATCATTTATGGTATGATTTTATATTGTATTAAATATGATGTGCGGTCAAGAATTTATTTTAATTAATATATATTAAAAAGCTCTACCACTTGAATCCCCCATTGTTACTGAATGTAATGGTAAGTAGATAAAAATGAATACTATTTTTTTGGTAATGCTCAAGACGTTGATGATTTTATGATATTCATTAACATTCAGCGTAGGAAGTAGGGATTTTTTGTTGAAGAAGCTTACGGTGAAATTTGATCCAAAGTTGGCAATCCTATGTTACTTAGATCGATATCTAATTATTTGTCTTCATAAATAATTATTTAATATAAATAATATCAAAGCACATAAACTGGTATGACATTTATATAATTTTGTTTGATGTTCGACAAAAGTTTTTCTCATGTCATATAAAAACTGTATAAAAAGTAGCACAACAATATTTGAAATTCATTGTAATGAAAACATCGAATATTTTCACATAATTTTGTTTGATGAAATATCAGGTATTCTATTTTCTCTTTTCTTTTATCGAACCTATATATCGAAAGTTTAATTTCGTGATATTAAAATTTAATATTATTGAAAATTGAAATATGAAACTCTTATTACATAGTTCTCTTTCATGTTCATCTCATCCATTTTAAATTACCATCAAATGTAAACTTTTAAAAAGGTTTTTGATTACAGTCATTTGTTCGAACTACGTACGTAATTGTCTGTGTATTAGTTTACTGTTTAATTACACTAAAAACACAAAGTAACAAAAAAATAGCATCATTAACATATAATTTACATTTTTAAGTAAATACTTAACAAATGATGAAATTCAAACTGGCAAGTCTTTCAGTGAAAAGTCATAATATCGTGGCTACCTTAGATACATAACAAAATACAGAAAAATGTTGCAATAATATCAGATTTAAATTACATAGTAGCCATAGCTCAATTGCTTAGAGCATTTGACCAGAATTTGATGTCTCTATAGTTTAATTTGAACATTGTTAACATTCCATCCAGTATACTGTTGAACAAATTTTATAGAGGTATATTTATTTGTTGTTTATCAAACATTTGATTAAAAATTTGGAAAAGGATTCCATTATTAAAAGAAAACAATTTCAAATCAAATTAACCCAAAAAGTAACTTACAGATAAATTCAGGACTGGATGCCAATGCAAACACTGTGGGGAATCCTTGTCACAAAAAACAAATGAACCCTCTAACTTTCTACCAGCCAGGCTCAGCCTACGCTGAGTGGAGATCCACTCACATGAAAGAGACGCCACTAACTAATGCAGGAGAGTGGAAAGGGAGGGAAAATCGCTCAAGGACAACAGCGAAAGGGGTGAACATGAGCTTCAGCCGTAGCCCTGTCGTACATCATACGGCAAAAACAAAACGCTACGCAAAATGGAAAGCCAAAAGTGGAGGAGAACAAGAGATGTGCATGTGAACCTCTAAACAAGTGAACGATTAGAATATCAGACTAGAAAACACTATAGAGATTAAATAGGTAGGTAAAAGTTAATTTATGTATATTAATCATTTTTGATGAGGTAATAATGGACAAGGGCTTAAAGTTGTAGTTAATTTATTGAAGATTTAATGACAACGTTTAGCCAAGGTTATGGCCATCTTCAGGTCAAAAGTTAAATAAAAACGATTAACAACAAGTAGAATAAGTTACGAAATTAATTATTTAGGGCAAACATATATCAAAATGAAAAAATAAATTAAGAGTCTAACACTGGTATGCATAGTCGTACGCCCAGCGACGCGCTGAGGAAGCGCCCATAAGCGATACACTTGGCGAAACTCTGGCGAACCGCTGGCGAACGACTATGAATACTAGTGTAAGCGTTGCAAACATATAAATTTAGATTCATTCTATTTTTTATATTTATTTATTTATAAGACAGAAAATGTCAAATAAATTATTTATCAAAAAGCTATTCGTAAATATCAGACCTATCTTACATTTACTAGACCACTTATTAACTGATTGCCTTACTGCCTTCATTTTATACCTAGTACTAGATTTACTAAATAAGATTCTTCTGGAAAAAATTCGCCCGAATAGATGCATCAGTTTATTTAGTACAGTTTAGTTAGTCATGTTGTCTTATTCACCTAACTGATTTAAGGTAGTACTAACGTGAAAAAATTTTTGCAAATCCGTATGAAATTTGGCGCACGTAAACATTGGATAATCATACGCATCCTGTTAAAATATTAAACACATTCGCTTGTAAAGTTGAGTTCTTATACACGAGACTTATGGCGATCATCACTCAGAATCGCACATATTTGGTTTGTGTACCTCTAAAATTTTGCAGTTTCATTTGAAAAACTAGTATGATGTTCTAGAACTATCCAAGTATATTGTATCAGAAGGAGAAAGGTTTTTATCGTTTAGTAATGGATATATAGCCATGCAAAGCCTTGTTTTTAACGAAAAATTAAGAATCCCAATTTAAAATGGCAACACCACACGGTGGTATGGTATTTGAAAATTCACTAAACCAACAACCTGTTAACAATTCATGATATTCAAATCATAATTGGTATAAAACACTTATTTTATTCAATTTTCATATTTTTTTGAGCATCAGTTCGCCACTCGACAACCGATGGCGCCACCGTCACACTATTTATTTATTTATTTATGTTACTCTGTACAACAGGAATTAATTTCCAATTACAGTACAGGGTCCGAATTCACCGAGCCGCAGAGTGGTTATAATTATAATTTCTAGCTTGAGTGGGAATCGAACTCGGGATCTCCGAATTCGAATTCCGTAACGCTACCCATCCCACCGTACTACCTTAAGTGAGCCCAGTTGCAACTAACATTATTACCATGAAAATTTATTACACCCTTTTTTTAAATGTATCATTATGTGTCCCTTTAAAGATTGATTTTTTTTTCCTTTTCAGAAACTTCATTAGTTAGAGAAGAATACTGAATTCAATATCGAATAAGTTATGGAACGTAACTTTTACTATCATTATTTTCCATCCTATCTTCATGTCAATTACACTTAACTAAACTTCAGCTATCCACTTACTTCAAAGACCATGGTATAGCAGTGGAGAGGAGGTTGTGTGTGAGGATGCGGTCGCGATATGAAGCAAGAGCAAGAGGGATGTAACAGTGTAAGGTTGCAGTACAATCGCGATTGGACTGTGGAGGGCTTTATCAACGTCAAGTGTAAGATGAAGAGTTATGTATGTGGCTATTAATCTCGCGCGAAATGGAGCTTCGATGTAATAATAAGAAAGAATGTTGCACTCGGTGATAAATGGAAATTAATTAAGATAGAAAGGAATCTTCCGTATCATACTTTGACTAAGTGCAGCCTTTTCTATTTTATTTTTACCCCTTAACTGCAGAAATTAATTTTGGATATTACGTCGGTCAACATTCTAAAATCATCAGGCAGTGTTCTATCAAATGGGGTAGCACGAATCCCTGATATATTCATAGAACATCCACCAGAGCTGGGCAAGCTACTTAAAAAAAGTAGCTAAGCTACAGCTACAGCTATTCTTTAAAAAAGTAGCTGAGCTACAGCTATAAGCAAAATTTTTTAAAATATAGCTAAGCTACAGCTAAAATCTTTCATTAAAGTAGCTGTTAAATTTTAAAGCTACTTTTTTCAATTATTATGAATTATTAAAGTTGCCATTGTCATATGATCAGTTGATCAGTCTTTTGTTACAATGACTGTTAATAAATATAAAAAATCGCAAATGGACAAATGTACTGTTAATTTGTTATGCTATAATTCTTATTTATATCGGAATACATTAACAGTCACATTAACAGAAGACTCCTAAACAGTCAATGTTTAGTTCATCTAATATTTAATACAAAAGTAGGATAGGTTAAGAACAAGTGAAAAATAAAATATGTTAATAGATTTTACACTTTATTATAACTTGTTATCCTACAGTTATAGAAAACAATAAAGAAGGTACAATTCAAATACAAAACAAAAATTAATAGGTATTTCTAAATGAACAGTAGTAGCTTTAAGCTACAAAAAGTAGCTTTGGGCTACAAAAAGTAGCTTTAAGCTATAAAAAGTAGCTTTAAAAGTAGCTTCAGTTGTTATAACAATATTTTTAAACTAATAAAAAAAAACATAGCTCGCTACAAGCTACAGCTATATTTTTTTACATTTAGCTAAGCTACAGCTATAGCTAAGGTAAACATAGCTAAGCTAGTAGCTAAGCTACAAAAGTAACTAGCTACTGCCCAGCTCTGACATCTACTCATCGGATTTATCATAATATCTGTCTTCATCAAACATTCTCGTCCTAATATACCACTTTCGCTTCAACTACATTCACATTACCTCCATACCAGCTCATTTATTCTTCACACACGGAATCTTCCATCACACAACAAACCTTTCATTACAGCCGTCCATTCGCTCCTCTTCTACCCCTGTTTCATAAATCTTTCATTCGACGTACGCTCTACCTGCTCACATAATCTCAACTCACTTCAAAATATATGTATTAGAAACACACTTTTATATAAGGGAGTAAAATTCATCATTATTTGTCGAGAACAATTAGATTGATTAAAAAAAATTAATACGAGTAAATAAAATGTTAATTATTATTGCTCAGCAGATCGCTACAGTTCTCTAGATACTTGCACATAAATCAAATCACCTCGGCACAGAAACAAATTACACATCTTTTAAACAAATTAATGTTTTAATTACAACACTAACATTTCACACTTCTACGCTTCAGATGAAAGTTTTAACAAGGCGACGCAGCAGGCGACGAATGCGAAACAAAAACAAAAACTCGTTTCTTAAATTACGCGAAACAAAATCCGCGCAGTGTCACAGCACGCTAGAGATGACAGCACAAAACAAAAAGCGCGCAAAATATCAGATTCCGAACGAGACAGCGGAAAACGGATCACTGACAAATGCTCTGATAAATTCAATTAGTCACATTACTACTTTTTGCCTCTGATGTTGATTGCTGTAACATTTAATTTTGTGAAATCTGATTACTTTTCAGCGATTTCAAGTTTTTAATTAATACAAACTTAAGTATAGAACTGATTTTAATTAATTGTATCTTTATGGGGTGGCTATCTCAGAGGTATGAAGCATGTGGATCCTGGAAACCCTGGTTCGATTCCCACAGGCGACAAACAATTTTCATAATTTCAAAAGCTACCCCTGTGGCTCCTCCACCACTAACATCTTTGGGGGCCGTGATTTGACGACTGGAACCGCACTTCCCACGCAAAATATATCACTTACCGAGATCTGCTTCGGCAGAGTGCCACACCCAGTAATGGGTAGAAGGCGTGATGATATATTTATTTATTTGTATCTTTATTTATTTCTACTATAAAAGATGATAAATATTTTTTTTAATTATCTTAACTGGCCATACGAGTACATGCTATTGAATCCAAGAATATTCATAGTAGTCCAATATTCTTTAATTATTAATTCATTTTAGGCTAATGGAGTAGTGGCTTAGTGGTATCAAGTCGGCCTCTAGATCCTATGAACCCTGGTTCGATCCCCACAGCCGACAAACATTTTCACCAATTTAAAATTACCCTTGTGGCTTCCCCACCACATCCTTGGGGGGCATGATTTAACGGCTGGTAACTGCACTTCACGCGCATAATCTTCTTCGGCAGAGTGCCACACCCAGTAAAGGATAAAAGGCGTGATGATATAGTTATTTATTTATCTTAAACTTAAGTATAGATCCGATTTTAATTAATTGTGTCATTATTTATTTCTACTTTAAAAGCTGATAAATAATTTTTAAATTATTTAACTTGAATCCAAGAATATTCCTATAACTAAGAAAAAATTAAACCCCTAAGCATTAATAAATATAAAGATAAATCTAAATACGTATTTCGAGAACTAAGTTCTCATCATCAGTAGACGAAGCAAGGGAAAAAACCAAGATTACACGACTTGTGAACCAAGCTAGTGGTCAAGGTTGAATCAACCAATATTCCTTAAAAATTAACTAATTTTAAGCTAAAATTATTGAAATTAAAATGTAGAATATTTACAATGTATCTTTTATATGGAACATTTAGTTAAAACATAATTCAGGAACACTTGATGAAAAATATAAAGTCAATCAACTACTTGTTAATCTCTCTTTACTGGTTGGACCAACAAGGGTTGTTTTTAAATGATATAGAACAAATTAACTTTTTTATAGGGTATTAACGCAGAAACCCGCTGCATTGGCTGGATGGCCAGTAGTTACGCCCCAAATGGAACAAATAAACAACTGACTATTCTAGTTACTTTAAAACTTTCATAGGGCACTTAAATCTTGTGATAGGTACTTGTGCAACACTTTGTAGGATCCAAGCTCGTGCGCGACCTATAAATTGCGCAAAAAGTTTATTTAAGTGAGATTGAAAGTGTGAGATTACGTGCGCATCCCAAGAGTTAGCGCTCGACATGATTCACGGCTGTCACCGAGCTACGAATCCAGGACATAACTCAAAAATATGGAACAGGAAATGCTCCTTATTAGAAAGAATAATTTATTATTTTAATTATTTTTTTAATATGCGCTTACTAAAATAATAATATAGGGTAGGGGACTCAGTGATATCGAGTCGGCATGGATTTGAGGACCCGGGTTCGATTCACACAGCCGACAAACAATTTTCACCACTTTAAAATTACCCTCGTGGCTTCTCCTCCAATAACGTCCTTGAAGGCAGTAATTTTATGGCTGGTAACCCAAAGATGTTAGTGGTAGGGGAGCAAGGGTAATTTTTATTTGGTGAAAATGTTTTGCCGACTGTGGGGATCGAACCAGGGTTCTTAGGATCCACATGCCGACTCGATACCACTGAGCCATTACCCCATTATTATTTCAAGTAAAAATAAATGAATATATCATCACTCTGCCGTAGCAGACTCGGTAAGTGATATATTTACGCGAGTGAAGTGCAGTTACCTGCCATTAAATCACAACCCCTAAAAAATATTCGTGGAAAGAGACTAACAAAGATAATTTCAATGATGTGAAAATAATTTTGTCGACGGTGGGTATCGAACCAGGGTTCACAAATCTATAGTATGGGACATTGCCCTTGAGCTACCAATATCTACATTATCTATCTATCTGCATTTTAGCGTGAGTAATTTATAATCAATGATCGATATATCAAATGATGGGAAACAAACATGTGTACTTATTTTTATTAAATTAGGCGCGTGCGTGTGTTTCAGTGTCCGTATGTGTTCGAGCGTCTACGTACTATGGACAATTGAATGCCAACCTCTGCAAATGTCTCTTTTTTTTCAAAAAATCATAACTTTTTTAAAATCATCCGATTTTGATGCCGTTTTACGTTCGAGTAACAAAAATGTCCATATTTTCATTATCTGTAAACAGATTTGTCTATTGACGGCTGATGATTCCCATAGAAAGCTAGGAAAATCACCTTTTTTTAGAAAAAAAGTGGTTCTCGTTTGGGGCTGGCTGGGGGAAGGGAAAGGGAGGTTAGTCAAAATCAATTCACAGCTTTTCAAAGACTAGACTTTGGGCGACTTCGGAAAAAAGATTTCATCAAATTTCTTTCAAAACTGACAAATTGACAAGGGTTTGAAAAGTGACGTTTTTTTTGGGATTCTTTAGGTGACCGGTTTTTTTTTTGAGCAGTGTATTTTGGGTGATTTCCAAGAGATTGAAGAGATTTAGATAAAAGCAACGAAAATTGACTACTGTTAATTTTTATAAAATTTAGGGAGCAGGAAAAATGTTATTAACCAATCTTAGGATGAGTTCGATTCCATAGTTGCCAATCTTATCTTGGCCTGGGGCAAATTTTTACATGCGAAATACAATTAACAGAAAGGAAATTTTAATGTAATGAAAATCAGTAAATTATCTTTAATTACAAAAATTATAAATGGGTAATTTAAAACGGCATTGTTGAAATATAAGAGGGTCATAATACATGAAATATAAAACTAGTCTTAGCTTATATACAATCAGATAATATGTATCATGTTTCATATTACACGCACCATTTAATATTTTACCAACAGCAACAGCTATGAAAAACAAAAAGTCAATTTCAAAGACCAAAACTTGTAGCCCAGCAAAGTTCATCAACTCGACATATGAATACCTTCTATATAAAAGCAAAATAAATTCACATTTGTACTAAGCATTTAGGGTGTGGAAAATCTAATCAAGAGCTATAAACGAATAAACCAGGGGAAACAGCAGAGCACAGCAACAGCGAACTCTGTCAAACACGCAAGTGTGTTGTACAGACACACGCACATATACGCACGTGGACTTTGCTTGGCGGTAGTAAGGGAGGTAAAGCGAAGGGTCAACAAAGTAAAAGCGATTTGGAATCGATAACGCCGCACATTATGCCAAGTAAACGATGGAGTCGGCTTGAATATCAGACCAGGGTTGTAGAGCATGTTGTAAGTTATGGTGAACTTCGCCAGGATGAGTGTTTGTAATAGATACGTTAGTGCAGAGATTGTCAGTTGCAGCTCTATGGTTGTTCTCTTATTTTGCTAACTTTCGCACAGATTTAAACCATGTTGTCTTGAACTAATAACCAACAATATAACTCTGACAGGTGGACTGTAATTGGGATTAAACTCCTGTTGCACATATTAGCAAAAATTAACAAATTAATTTATTTGTAATTCTATGCATAATTTTCAGTAATAATACAACAAGAGAGTGAGAATAAATTGAAAATAATTTGATAGATCTTTCGAAAACTTGTTGCCAGGCAATAGTCACGAAAGCCCGTAGGGCTTGAGTGGCTATTGCCAAATGGCAACAAGTTTGAGAAAGATACTGGAGAATTATTTTCTAATTTATCCAACTCTGGAGTTATATTTAATTAGGTTATTTTTTGACTTAGCTGTTGAGATCAATTCATCCAACTTAAAAGATTTTGAACTGGACCCATATCGATTGATTACTTATTAATGTATTCTTGAAAATTGTTTCCAAAATTTGTTGATGTATTTCTGTATCTGAAATACAACTAAATCGTTGTTTTTTCACACATTTTACTTGACGCGTTGACAGTTTTAAATAATTATTTGACAACTACCTTTCATTTGTAACAAACAAAAAAGCATCTACAGAGATAATTACCGGGAATAATCACAAGAGCTTTATTCTCAGTATAATAATGACAGGATTGGTTAAAACGCAGACACGTGTCATACAATGAAGCATTTCATTGGTTTTAAGAAACGTCAAAAAATAATCAATTATATTTATTCTTTCTCAGAAGTCGACTTACATAAGGATAACAATAAGCAATGAAGGCTCGCAATTATTGTACCTTCATTTTTGTTTGAAGCTAGAAAATAATTCAGACGTCAGGATCATTTTCTGGTTTACTACAACAGTTAAGCAACATTGCACGCGGGATGTATTTGAAGGGATGATCGTCCAGAAAAACCCGCAAGATGAGGGCGTAATGGGAGCATGTGACCTAAGTAATTGGTCCATCAAGAAGCCACAAGAAAAAGTATTTTAAATTAAATAAATATTTGATTCTGGACTAACTAAGACAACAATCACGCACTTCCTGGAATACGTAAGCCAGTATTTTGTAGCATAGTAAAGATTTTGTCGAGTGGTGCGAGTGTAATACACATTTCATAGCCCTGACAGGAGCGCTTGCTATACAAGTGCTTAGCAACGCATCCGCCTTCTAACACCTCGTCCTCGTCCTTGCGATATAAACTACACCCCTGTAGACTACAACATCATATTGCATTAATACTCTCCAAGTAAACAACTTTTATACTAGCTTGTAGCTAAATGCTGCAAGGATGTTTACTCGCATGTGCATAATACTTTACGAACTTGTGCAGTTTCTATTAAAACAGACATTCTAGATATCTGTTTACGTTTAGGGGGTTTAATCGTCTCTCATTGGACTTTCCTGTAGTTCGACAAATTTTTGTATGAAATCTCTATTTTACAGAGACTAAAATTGTGTAATTATTTACTTATTTATTTATGATACTGTACAAGAGAAACTTAATCTCAATTACAATATAGAATCCGGATTCACCGAGACGCAGTGTTATAGTTCATATACTTTTAGTTTGAGTGGAATTCGAACTCGGGATTTTTGAACTCGAATGCCGATGTAGATAGCAAAATAAATGGTAGAATGTATATTGTTTCAATTTCTTATTATTTTTGGTAGAATGTTTTAATAAGCCAAATGTAATACGATAAAGTAATAATGGACATAGGCTTAAGTTATAGTTTATTTAATGAAGATTCATTGACAACGTTTCAGCCAAGGTTATGGCCAACTTCAGGTCTATATAATAAAATAACAAAAACTTTAACAATCAAGAAATTGTTAGTCAAAATAAACAATTAACTCACCAAAAGTAAATTTTAAACGTATAATAACATGTAGAATAAGTTCAAAATTTCAATTCGCATGCCTTAAATATTTAAATATACTCTTCTGAATTTACAATTGAGAAAAGTCAAACTTTATTTAGCAGCGTTGCCACATGTCACATAAATCCTTAGACTGTATTTTTTGCAATTAAAATAGTAAAATTTCGATGAAACGAATGACGCAAAGTAAAAAAATCACATTCGTTACTTTGGAGTACTCCTCGCTCCACTTAGAATGAACATCCTGAATCAAACTAAATTTGTTTCTTTGGAGCGCTAGTCGTACTCCAAACAATATATCATCTTATAAAACTAGTATAATAATATAGTATTTAATCTTAATTTTTGCATAAGATTCATTTTAACAGCACTACAAAATTAGAAAACTTAATTCAGGTCCTAGAATAAACATCCTGAACCCTACTAAATTCAGTGAATCTCAACACCAACACCCTGCAATGATTATGTAAATCCATATCGCGATTCGCCGGCCATCGGAAACTACATCACTTCACATTACATCTGCGCATCTTCCGCTACCATAAAACCACCCTTACGCACTCGGACATTGGGATGAAGGCGTTTGCGCTGACGCGATCACGATACGCGAGATTATAATGTAACCGCCGCTGTCACCGTCGCCGCCGCCGCCAAGAAATAATCAAACTGTCGTTTCGCGATACCCACAAGTCATGTCAGATACCCCCCGCCCACCGACGCCGCCTCTGACGTCAGCTATGTCACGATGAAATATCTTTGATCGAGCTATGCTGATGTTAGATATTTTGTAGAGTGCATATATTTGAATAGATTGTATTGAAATCAGTTTTTGCTAAAGATTCCTGGTGGGTTTGAAGAATTCGACTATTTTAATTTTGGAAGTGCTTTTGAAAAACTGATGTCTGTGGGATTGAATTTACTAACGTTTACTCAGAAACCGAGCAAGCTACATTTGATCGTAATAATTTTAAATAAGTATTTAATATTTACTGAAAAATGTACAGTAAAACGGCTCACAATGGATACGCGGTACATGAACGGCATTCGAGGAATTAAACTCGATCAATTGTAGCCCAGTGGATAAAAGCGAGGTAAAATTTGCGTTTCTTAATTAGCAAGCAAGAGGTCGTGCGTTCAAAGTAAGAAAATATGTGTTAGTATTCGCATTATTCAAAATACGGTTTACATTACCTTGGATACCGATGGAAAGTTTTATTTTGCGCGCTAGTGCACAAAGTAATTGAAAAATAACACCCATTTTTTGTTATTCTAAATTTTGCCTATTAAAACGCTAATTATGGGGTGGCTAGCTCAGTGGTATGACGTCGGCCTGTGGATACTGAGAACCCTGGTTCGATTCCCACAGGCGACAAACAATTTTCATAATTTCAAAAGCTACCCCTGTGGCTCCACCACCACTAACATCTTTGGGGGCCGTGATTTCACGACTGGTAACCGCACTTCACGCGCAAAATATATCACTGGCAGAGTGCCACACCCAGTAATGGGGGAAACGGATCACTGACAAATGCTCTGATAAATTCAATTAGTCACATTACTACTTTTTGCCTCTGATGTTGATTGCTGGAACATTTAATTTTGTGAAATCTGATTACGTTTCAGCGATTTAAAGTTTTTAATTTATACAAACTTAAGTATAGAACTGATTTTAATTAATTGTATCTTTATGGGGTGGGTAGCTCAGAGGTATGAAGTCAGCATGTGGATCCTGGAAACCCTGGTTCGATTCCCACAGGCGACAAACAATTTACATAATTTCAAAAGCTACCCCTGTGGCTCCTTCACCACTAACATCTTTGGGGGCCGTGATTTGACGACTGGTAACCGCACTTCACACGCAAAATCTATCACTTACCGAGATCTGCTTCGGCAGAGTGTCGCCAAGTAATGGCGTGATGATATATTTATTTATTTATTTAAAACACTAATTGTACTTATATGAGATACAGACATTTTAAGAAATTTATAAAAGAAATAGAGACATTAGCTTATAACGCCATCAAACACATATATTTTAACAAGCTTTACAAGAAAAAATAAATAATTTGTTTTCAAATAACAAATGTCAATTCATGGCATACTTAACTGTCAATATAAATTCATGCTTCAAATTGAATAAATTTCCTCATTGTTGATTATATAGTTTTTGCTTGTTACAAAAAGCATTGTATAAAACTCGTGCACGAAGACGTCATTTGCACCATACGAGCACTTGTTATGTAAATAGCTATTGCATAAACTCTGTTGATTCTTGAAATTAAATGTTGCGAATTAATGTGGGGAACGAATTACAGCGAACCAATTATCGGAAACCAATTCTCCGTAAAGCTAATTTACTAGTAACAGTTTTTATCGTAATTATAATATGCAAAAGAATGACAGCAAAATACGCATAGTAACTTTGAAAGAAAAAGATTTCCCTGTACCTATGCAAACAGAAGATGAAGAATGTAGTAAAATGTTCACATAACCATGTTTATTGGCAATAAAGACACTGTATTAAAATTTAAATTCGAAAGCCTCAAGGGTAGTAATATATTGGCAAAAAACATCCCTTAACGTGTAACTCTAGTCTTTGGTAATGCGCATGGTAATATTTTTACGACTTTCTTACTCAAGGGATTTATATTGCATTTGCATTAAATCTGTCAGTGTACAGCAACTAAACAACCTACTTAGATTCTAAAAATCAATGTTTCTTTAGACAGTACAAAAGTTTCCACTTCACATTATGTCAATATAAGCAACTGTAACAACTGTGTTAATAATATACACAAACAATAAATATTATGTATTTCATTTACTCTTAAAATAAAACCATTTATCGATATATTTTACTTTGTTCGGTTCTTTTTATTAATTGTGTACAGATGAGATATACTGCAATTTAAGGTTATGTTTATAAACGTCAAAATATACTGCATATTTACTAGCGCTGGTTCACCGTATCTTTTTTTTCCATAAGCGTCTGTGGCCAAAATATGAATTACGCGCTCGTTGCGAAATTTAAATGGCTATCAATACAACTTTTTTTACAGTTGCGTAATGAATTACTTTCCGCACTAGTGCTCCTTTGCTTACAGAAACGCACTTGGTCTGCATTTGTCTACTGTCCATACGTAACCAATAGATACGTAATAACAAAGAAATCGCACAATTGTAGGAAAACATATTTAATTCACATTTCACTACGTTCTTTTGTCCATTTCAGCTACAGAGTAAAAACTAGCTTATTAGTATCCAATAACATGTACTTTTACGAAAAAAGTCAGATGTAAAGCTGTACCAGTCAGTACCACTCTTATTATTGATAATGTTTTTAATACCTCAAGATGAAATGATTATGATGCTCCACGTATTAAATACCAACAGGTTTCCATGAAATATGAGATCATTTCATTCGCATTTCTTGTCATTTGCAAAGTATCAATTAATAACATTTTTTTAATTATTTAAGTATTGATTTTAATTAACATATTTTACCATTCCTCATTTTATGAATATGCATCTATAGATAAAATAGTTGTTAGTAATCTTAACATATTTGTCCACGTGATCACTTGTCCACTGCATATATTATACACTAAAGAAGACGTCATCCTTCAAGGCTATTATCATACAAATAACAAAACCATAATTCACAAGTCAATAACTCTTTTACTGGTATAAGTCTCTCTGCAATTTTTTGTTACTTTGAAAAAAAGACTCAATGAAATAGTTTGTATATTAATGAAATGATGTAAGTTCATTCTTAAAAGTGATTCATTCTTAGAAAACATAATTATAAACAAAAAATATTACAAAACGAAGATTTTTATTTTGATATAAAATTTCCACGAAAATAAAGTGGGGTATTTTATTTGAAGTATCAATAGGAATGGGAATGGGGATATAAGTAGAAGTATATAAGAAGAAACTGCAAGTTTTACTGCATATCAAAAGTAGGTGTTCACGAATAAGTAAACATGAAATCTATTTTACTTATTGTACTTGTTGTTAGTTCATCTTTGGCGTATGTAGCTAAAAGTAAAAGACCTCAAAGAATTAGTGAACAAAGTAAGTATATACTAGAAGTTCTATCCAAATTTAGTGCAATACAAAATAATAATCATATTATATCAACACATCTTTTAAAATATGATTCTATATCTTTGTAAGTTTTCGAATTACAGTGATATTTGATTTTTATTTAAATCTCAACTTTGAAGGCCCATATCTCGAAAACTAAAAGTCATATTGAAATGCGGTTTGAACGACTGTATTTCTCGTGCTCTAATTAACTTATACCGTAATTTAAAAAAAAAATTAAATTTTATAAATTTTTGCAAAATTTGCATTTCCCAATATTTTCAAATTGTGAAAGGATAATGAAAATCTGTGAACACCAATGAATTCCTCTCGTAAAAGTACATAGGTATGCAAAATTTCAGGCAAAAATTCGTACAGATAAAGTTTTTATTACAAAAAAACGAAAAATCGCTGTTTTTTAATTATTTTTGAAGGGGTACCCCTTACGAATTTCACGAATTTTGGCCATTTTTAGATTTTTACCCTAAAAATTGTGTCCGTGGAGCAAAAATTCTGAAATTTCACATACTTATGTACTTTTATGCGAGGACTCCACTGGTGTTTACAGATTTTCATTATCTCTTCAAGTTTTTAAAATATGAGCAAAAAAAATTTTGTCAAAAATAGTAAAATTTTCAAAATTTTCTAAATTTCGGTATAAGTTAATTGGTGTACGAGAAATACACTCGTTCAAACCGCATTTCAATATGTCTTTTAGTTTTCGAGATATGGGCCTTCAAAGTTGAGATTTTTAAAAAGTCATAAATCGCTGTTACTCGAATACAAAAAAAGATATAAAGATGCGCTTTACGCCATTCAATGTCTCGTAGTCTAATTTATATAGAACCATAGTTTAAAAATTTTCGATTTTTAAATTGGTTCAATAAAAAAAATTCCATTAACCGTTTATTTTGCGATCATACTATAACCACTAGTATAGCTCAATCTTTTTATATCAACGATAATTCAGGATACCAAATATGTATTATGTGAAATACATTCTGTTTTCTATTATAGAATGCGAAGAGTATTCCCAACACAGTTCATTTGATACCAATGAATATCAAACTTCAAATTGTTCTTTACGATTGCATGAATTAGTGCGCATGGATAGGATAGGATTCAACCCAGCAGAGTTTCGCCATTTGGTAATAAAAGAATCATGCTTAAATTCTAAGTAACATGTTTAAATATAATGTCATTTACATTTAACTACAATATTTAAATTTGTAGGCAAAGATTTATCGTGAAGTTAATTCAGAAAAGGAATTAATCTGTAATGGTGCATTGATCAGCGAGCAATACATAGTGACAACTCGGCAATGTGTCAACGAGTAAGTATTTCCATTTTATGCTCGATTAATTCACACAGTTTTAGTATTAAGTATTAATACTGTTGATCAGTTGCAACAACAAAACTTAAATTTTAAACTTGGTTTATATTTTAAATAAATAATAACAAATCGAGGTTACACGTATAAATATAAATAAATATATCTTCACGCCTTTTACCCATTACTGAGTGTGGCATTCTGCCGAAACAGATCTCGGTAAGTGATATATTTATGCGCGTGAAGTGCGGTTACCAGCCATCAAGTCACGGCCTCCAAAGATGTTAGTGGTGGAGCAGCCACAGGAGTAATTTTAAATTCGTGAAAATGTTTTGTCGACTGTGGGGATCGAACCAGGGTTCTTAGGATCCACAGGCCGACTTGATACGACTGAGCCATTACTCCATAATTCATATTGCAGTCAAATACACGATATGCTTTTATTTATGAAACAAATTTTTTAAAAGAATAAAGTAAAATTACATGTCAAATGGAATAATTGACATTGCTGTCAAACAATTGATTTGGTTTTATTTATTTAAACCAAGTATAAAATTTAACTTTTGGCGATACAACTAGCTATTAAAGTCTTCAAGATAAATTAAATTTTAAAATGTTGAATTGACATATCTAAATATTATTATTTTGTAGTAATACATAATAAAGCCTAGTTCTTAATTTAAATGTTAATAACAAATGTCTTTACTTGCCTAAATCAAGTTTTATAGGTCCATAAATAAATAAATAAAATAAATAAATAAATAGATAAATAAATTTTGATAATTTCAAAAGCTACGCCTGTGGTTCCACCATCACTAACATATTTAGAGGCCGTGATTTGACGACTGGTAACCGCACTTCACGCGCAAAATATATCACTTACCGAGATCTGCTTCGTCAGAGTGCCACACCCAGTAATGGGTAGAAGGCGTGATGATATATTTATTTTATTTATTTATAAATCTACAAATGATGAACAAAATCACAACAAAACTTACGACTTCATGAAATATTTTCATTTATCAACAAATATTGATGTAATTTTGATCATTATCTACAGATTTACGAATCTATAAACTTATAGTTTTATCACAGAATTCCATCATAAAAATAGGATTGCTCATTTTACGTTTCTCTAATTCAAATTACAACAAAATCATTTTAACCTACAACATATCGCAAATTGAAATCTATAAAATACTTCTTCCAGAGTTCCTAAGTGGGTGAGGTTAGGAGACAACGACAAGAAAACAATACAAGACTTCACCATTGCAAAAACGGTCATCCACCGCCAATTCAACATCGCTCTGTTGAAGTTAGACAGAGCTGTAGAATTTTCAGCTCAAAATGTGTTACCAGCGTGTTTGCACACCACTCCTGACGTGCAAGAACACGAGTCTATATTCATCGCGGGCTGGGGAATAAGGAACATCGACAAGAAAGAAGATTACGACGTCGATGATGAAGCTTCGCCACAAGAATGTGGCAATGAATTTGATTTATTGGAAAACGCAGATGCAAGTAAAGTGATTTGTACTCAAAGTGTACTGTGCGAATGGGTAAGTGATAATAAGATAATCTCCCTCTCCTTTTATTCTCTAACTGGATCATTCCTCCCTATTCTGTAATTGAATCATTATCTGTTACTGATCGATTCTTTAATGACATCCCATATATCCTGAGAACCCTGGTTCGATTTCCACTAGCGACAAACATTTTCACCATATTAATACTACTCCTGTGGCTCCCCCTCTAACATCTTTAGAGGCCGTGATTTGACGGCTGGTAACCGCACTTCACGCGCAAAAATATATATCACTTACCGAAATCTGCTTCGGCAGAGTGCCACACCCAGTAATGGGTAGAACGCGTGATGATATATTTATTTATTTATTTTATATATTTTATAATTACTATATGCGAACCCAGTCTCATGTAAGTTCATACATCAAATTTAATTAAGTTAATCAACAAAATTTAAAGTAAAACAACTTAAATTTTTACTTTTAATTAATTAAATTAATAATAATAATAATAAACTTAAATATATATTTTATTTTATTTGCTTAAAATATATAAGAATTAATTGGTTTTATAAGGACTTTAATACCTCTTCAATTGTTTGAAAACAAAAGATGAATCTATGGTAACGCAATTGTCTCAATTTATTGATGTAAATAAGAAACCTTGAACAATTAATCTTTTATAATTCTGCCTTTTCAATGATAGAAACATTTTCGTTTATAAAAAGAAATGAAAAATAAATAAACCGGTAAAGAGTATCGTAGTAATAATTTTGCTCCTGCTTCATAAACAGTAGGAGTCATGGGCGCACACAAACTTTTTCAGGATGGGTCGAAATTTTTCATAAGTAGTTATAATTATATAATGAAAAATATACAGGGTGCTAATGAAAAAGTATCCGAAATTTTAAGGGCATATATTCCTACAGAGCTACAGTCCCTTAAATGGAACCGATCAAAATTAGTTTTTTGGGTATTATTGGAAAACGACTAACAATAGATTTATGAAATTTTGTGTGTGTCGACTTCTTTTTTGTGCCTAAATTAATGGTAGTAATCAAATTTCAAAATTTAGTTCAGAGGCGTCGATGTATGGAAGTTGAGGGTTAATTGTCTCACTAACTTTTTTTGACGCCACTTTATTTTGTTTCGCCTAAAAATTCTTAATTACCATAGCTTTTTACACAAAAAAAGATACTTCACCACAATGTCGATAAAGACAACACTTTTTGTTTAAAAAAGAAACGTAGCTGTTACTATAAAAAAAAACAGCTCGCTCACAGCATCATAAAAAGTATAATTAAAAAGTAATATTTTTATATACTGGTAGCTTCGTACTAGATCAAAATGTATAAAAATAAAATAAGAATTTGTTGATTGACAATTTGTCTGTTTTTGAAAAAGCATGAGTATTCGCCGAGTGTTTGTAGCACAATTGGTTAGAGCAGTCATCATGCGAATGAAAGGTTCTGAGTTCAAATCCCGGCGAATGCTTATTGCTTTTTCAAAAATTATTTCTAATAATTACCAACAGACAAATTGTCAATCAACAAATTCTTATAATAATTTCACCCAGGGAATATCACCCAACGCGTACTAGGTTGTTGACTTGTGACGAATTGACGCAACCCATGTCACTTTACATTTCTTCAACTAAAGATTGCACGAAAAAGCATGAGTATTCGCCGAGTGTTTGTAGCTCAATTGGTTAGAGCAGTCATCATGCGAATGAAAGGTTCTGAGTTCAAATCCCGGCGAACGCTCATTGCTTTTTCAAAAATTATTTATAAAAATAAAATAGATATTATTTTAGTACGTATCTTGTATTAAGTTATATTAACTTCAAATATTTTTATTATTTAGATTATATACACTTCTGTATTTTAAAATACAATCTCTATTTCAGATGCAGATAAAAACTGGAGCCCCTCTTCAAATCGAAAGGAAGGATATCTGGTGCATGCATGACTTGGTTGGTATAAATGTCCTGGAGAAAGGATTCACTTGCGCCGACAAATCAGATGTTAATCTAAATATTAAAATATATGAATTCTTAGACTGGATTGAAAGTAATGTATGGCCAGACTTAGAAATGTTACATGTAGAGGAACAGAAATGATGTAATAACATTATTTAGATTTTATCGTATAAAAGTTGTAATTAAAATATAATAAAATTATAATTTATATTAATGGTTTCACAGCAATTATTTGTAACACTTTGTGGCAATATTAATAAATATAGAAACAAAACATACACGCGATATGGTAATTAAATATTAATAATTAACTCCTGAAAAAATTATGTAATCGATAAAATGTAACATATAATTAGGATCATTTGTACATGCACAGATATTTACACTTACATTGTGAATAAATTAGTATCGATAAAAAAATGTGTTGTTCAAATATGAGCAAATATATTATTTCAGAAATTATAATATTTTTCACAAAAATAACAAAGTAATCCGTCCGTTATTTATCAATGTCAGAAAATGGGAAAAAAAAATTTTCAAAATTTGAAAAAGCTATCCCTGTGGCTCCTCCACCACTAACATGTTTGGGGGCCGTGATTTGACGACTGGTAACCGCACTTCACGCGCAAAATATATCACTTACCGAGATCTGCTTCAGCAGAGTGCCACACCCAGTAATGGGTAGAAGGCGTGATGATATATGTATTTATTTTATTTTTTATTTTTAAAAATGGGATGGCTAGCTCAGTGGAATGAAGTCGGCCTGTGGATCCTGAGGTCCCTGGTTCGATTCCCACAGGCGACAAATTTTCATAATTTGAAAAAGATATCCCTGTGGCTCCTCCACCACTAACATGTTTGGGGGCCGTGATTTGACGACTGGTAACCGCACTTCACGCGCAAAATATATCACTTACCGAGATCTGCTTTAGCAGAGTGCCACACCCAGGGGTAGAAGACGTGATGATATATTTATTTATTTTATTTAAAAAATGGATTACCTAATTGTCAAGTCATTTGATAAATATGTCAATATTTTTGAAAAATGCTATAAAAATCATAATTCAAAAATTGTTTCATATTTCATAAAAATAAATGATACTCATTAAATCTTATTTAATTTTTTTATACTATTCACAAGGGAAATTTTATGCTGCAAAATAATGAATATGCTTAATTATTATTAAAAGTTTGAAAATTATCGCGAATATATTCACCACCGAAATTTGCTTTATATTCGTAAAGTGTAATACCTATAGATTTTATATTAAGAAGCAGGATTAAATTAAAGCTCTTGTAAAATAATTAATAATAAATTCTGCTGCAATGTTCCTGACGTTAGTTCATTAAAATTAATAGTGAGTCTATAGATTACAGCGCCAGAAATTCCATAACATAATAAATACACAAAGTATGAAACGTAAATATAAGAACTTAAACCGTGCATTGTAAAATGCGCCCCTAGTATAAGTAACTATAAAAATTCATCAAAAGGTAATAGTTCTTTCAGTTTTATACTACAGGGTACCCAGCCAACGTGAGTTTTAAAATTGACTTCTCCAGATTTTCAAGGATGGCAATTTTACTTTCATTAGTTTATCACTTAAACCAATTTTAACATTTTTGATTGAAATATTTGACGGTAATTTAGTGTTTTTATGTTCGACGTACAGTATTATATTATCCCATAATTTAAGTGCAGTTTTAGCTGTCTCTGCATTTTCCACCCACCGAGTTCCCCAAATTTTTTTTGGAAATACATTTTGTGAGGCCTGTAAAATCATTCCGTCTTCTCGGTGAGTCTTTGAAAAGGTAATAAATACCCCTAAGAAACTCATTCACTTGCCACTTGCAAGCTTTGTGACCTGTTTGTAGTGCTCCGTGGACAATATGTAGGCCGCACGACCAGATATCTAAAATTTGCTTCTCTGTTGATTGAGGCGCACAGTTTTTTTGAACAATAAAGAAAATATCTGTTCGGTTTATTCCGCCGTTCATCGTGTAATTCAAATAATAAAAAGTTTCAACGTATTTGTATGACAAAATTAACTATATATTAGCAGCAAAAAATCTAAACTTTTTAATAAATAGACAATTTGCATCTTTTTCCAGAAAAGAATTTAAAATTCCCTGATAATTTTTTATTTTTTTAAATCTCCCTGATTTTTCCCTGACTTTTCCCGGTTTTCCGGGTCACTGGGTACCCTGTACTAAAATTTAATTTTAAGGAATGTTTCAGTTTCATAATTTCATCATTTATTATATTTACATTTTGTATTATTTTCTTCTTTAACTTTATATTAACCTAATTATAAATCTGTTGAATGAAAGATTACATGGAACCAATTTCAATAAAGAATTTGTGAATACAAATAAGAAAATAACAATAAATTGAACCGCATACAAAATAATTTGTTTAAGCATTCTTATCAAAAGTGCTTCATGTTTCTTGCAGGATTAAGAGAAAATAAGAAAATAAAAAACTAATTTTTGCTAGTCTACATATTTTTATTGTAATTCAGAAAGTAACTTATAAAAATTACAAATATTATGTCAATATTATTATGAACTAAGTTCTAAATATATAAATCATAGACAGCATCTTCTGTTCGGCACTAATTATCTATAATAAAAAAAATAATATTAAAAATCAATGTAACACTAGGTTAACAATTTATATAAATACTATACATACTGTATTTAAATGTTGTTATCCAGTTTTAACAATTTTTCTGCAGTTACCATAATCATCTTCCAAAAAGCCAATTTTACAGCGACGAACAGTAGCAATGTTCAAAAATTTCATCTGAACTGATTGAACCATAATAGATAATATCAGCATAATGACAATAAAAATACTAAATAACTTCTTCAAAATATTCATGTTTCTTAATTCTCTGTTCAACTGAGAATGACAAAAAATTCTTCTTGACATATCATGGGTTTGTACAAACCACTGGCATCCGATCTGATTTAACACAGAGATAACAACCGTTTTTTTTTAGAGTATGTGGTCCGCCGAGCTGTATTTAATCTCTAACAATAATAATAAACTCGGGTAAAATTAACTAATACTGAGATATTCATCTACAAAGAAATGGCGTTGATCACGATATGCAAACTTGAGCATTGCTGTCACTTGTATTTTTTTTTGTTTTTTCTTTTGCGAGGCGTGTTTTTAAAGTAAGTACCATTTTAAAATTTCGCCGCTGCAGCGTCACGGTCGGCATTTGGCACATGCACACTGTGTACCGCACTGTGTTCGCAAGCCACAGATGTCATTACAGAGTCATTCAGAGTGTTTACACAAGTCTTTTGTGAGTATTTGAAATGCCTCTTTCGATTGAGAATCCCGCCGACTGTGAAATACGCGCTGTGATTCGTTTTCTTAGTGCTAAAGGCGTGAAAGCGGCTGAAATTCATCGTCAGATCGGAGAAGTATATGGAGAAAACATTATGAGCGATGGGAGGGTACGGAAATGGGGGAGAGCTTTTAAAGATGGCCGTACGAATGTGCATAATGAGGAATAAAGTGAATTGAAACTTTGAATACATGCTTTTTTATTATTATTAAGTAGCATTCGGCTGTCCTCCTTCGATGTCTTCGCGGCCCACATTTTGAAAACTACTGCTCTAAGGAATATGAACGAGGAAGTATGAAATGTTTGCTATAAACCTACAAAATTTAATTCTCCTCGCAAACATGCCTGCGATAATTAGTACAATTTCATTCAACCGCAACAACAGACCAAACAGATACCACTGAAGAAGTATTTTCATTGTTAGAGCAACACACAACGCAAAATAACATTCGCTGAAGCCATATAAGTAGCAAAGCATCGTCTCGTCGGGTCGTCTAGACGCTTTCATAATTACACTCCGATGTCCCATTTATAATGAGATAATGCCCAGGTACAAAGGAATCTTAGGACAACAAAACGAAACGAACAGTCGCTTTCGTGAAACACGCAATTTTAGAATTCCTTACGGACGTTAATGATCTTATATGGATAAATACTTCAACATGATATTAGATTATGTGTAGGTGTAAGGATAAACATAATATAGTGAAACATATTTCGGAAATAAGCTACAGTTTGTGGAAGTGGATCGGAACGTTATGTTCCCAGTTTTTCTTTCAAATGTAGTACTTCATTTATATCTGAATTGTTTTTAGACATTAACTGTTGTATTAGATCTATGAGTAAACTATACTGCCAGCCGCTTTGGGATAAACAAAATTTGCTTATTCTAAAGTCAGAAGCTTACAACTTACTATCATAGCATTGTTACATCAACAATAAAAATTAGTGGGGTGTAAACGTTCATAACTGTTCCCATATATTTTTTTTTAATTGTATATTTTAGTCTTATACGAAAAGAAGAAATACCTACATTTGTAATTTTATTTTCTTTCATTGTAATAATCTCGCTGTTTAAATTATACATTCAGACGCAAAACAATGAAAATTCACAAGTTAAAATTTGATATTTAATCACAAATTTTTATTGTAGTCATTCTTGTGATCTTTTATTATTGTGATATTTTATTGTTGTAATCTTTCATTTTTATAATCATCTTTGTTGTGATCTTTTATTGTTGTAGTCTTTCATTGTTGTAATCTTTCATAGTTTTAATCGTTCATTGTAATAATCTCGCTGTTTAAATTATACATGTTAGATAGAAGAATTCAGATCGCACAACAATGAAAATTCATATGTTAAAATTTTATATTTAATTGTTAAAATCACAAATTTTTAATATTCTCATTGTTGTGATCTTTTATAAATTTGATATTTTATTGTTGTAATCTTTCATTATTATAATCATTGCTTGTTGTGATCTTTTATTGTTGTAGTCTTTCATTGTTGTAATCTTTCATAGTTTTAATCGTTCATTGTTATAATTTGTTAATATTGTAAATTTATTTTTATAATCGTTCATTGTTGTTTCATTACTGTAATCGTTCATTGTTGTGATGTTTTATTTAATAATATTTCATTGTTGTGATTATGATTTTACATTTCTCTAACGCTCCTTTTCCAGTATTATCACTGTTTCTAGCAAGTTTAACAAGCGTTACGCTCCTTTTCAATTTTATTTTTCAAAATTATTGATATTACCTTTTTATGTTATTACTGTGCTAGAGTTTTTTCATCTCAAATACCTACATCAAATTTTTAAATGATAGTGCACACCATAAATTTTTTAAATCGGTGTCTCTGCTTACATTACTATAATATATAAAGAATATCTATGTAACATTATAGATCTAGGTTTCTAGTTGCTATGAACTTGTTACACTTAGTAAATACACATATTCATTCTCCAAAACAAATGTTTAAAAAATATATAATATTGAATCATATTACGTAAATCTTTTGTTTTGTCATTCATATTCTATCTTATTTTGTAAAATATAAAGCAATAAATTCTATTGTTTGATTAAAATTACTCTGAAATACTAATTTACATGTTTATGTTTACTTTCAATGTACGAATAAAAAGAAGCAATGTATGCAGCGATCATTTCCAGTTGGATTTCTCTATACGATATATTTGAAATAGTTTGTCTTTGAAAAGGTATATTTGCATTATGAAAAATCCAAAGGTTTATGTTAAAAACACGTATTTTGTACACGTCCGCTCCATGAAAATATTTTCCTAGAAACATTCTCAATGTTTGTAAATGTTGTAAAACATTGTTTTGAACAAAAATCCAGAATATATTTTGAATAGCGGCATAAGATTGAAACTATTAAGTAATATTGATAAAAATATTTATGAACTTATAATTTGCACTATTCCTTGTGTTTCAATGTTTCAATAGCATAGAATTTATATTAATTAATATATGTTTTTGGCATCAGTAAATCGATATATGAATTTGTCCTCAATTAAAACACACTTTTGAATGTACTAATTAATTACAGCGTTATAATTTATAGCTTACACTCGTATTAATGTAACTACATTCCTATTCAAATAGAATAAATATTAACAATTCTCGTATCTGTAACCAAAATTTATATTTATCTCTTTTCATATAGCTACACAATTCAAAAATAATTAAAATTTGATATATTAAACTGACAAACATCTCATGTATTTCAAATTAAATTTAAATAAAAGTAGAAAATATAATTTCCAAATTTAACTTCAACAAAAAGTTCATGGAATTTATGTTTGACTTGAAGCAAAAATCCATTCATAAAAATGTCTTCTTCTTTTACTTTTTACTTAGTCCAATGTGCAACAAACAAATGTGTGCCATTGTATTGTTATGTGGAAATGTTTTTAAATTACATTTTGTCTGACAGTTGCCGGTGAAATCTCGCACGAAGCGAGAAAACTTTGCGTTGAAATTCAGTGGCTGTTGAGATCTCTGCCAACAAGAAACGTCTTGGCTAGTGTTTCTTAACCGTGTTTAAAATTTCTTTGTCTTCTTGAATGTAAATTTATACCAGCTTCCGCAAAACTCGCCAGTTTTTAATGCACGTCCTCGGAGCAAACTGTGAAAATAAAATGCTAATACACCACAACTAGGTTTTGCAACTTGGTCCTCTGTAACGACCAGACTGGCTTAGATTCTCAAGGTACCCACAGTTTGCTAAATTGTTCAGAAAGTTAGGGAAAGTTATCATTGAAAGTATAAAAATATCTAGTTACTTATATCTACAGAGTGGTCAAAAGGGATTGTTTCAGTTGGCAATACAATCCCGGAGATCTTTTTATTCCACAGTTGGCACAACGCCAAGTAAAGGCGGAAATACTATTTGACATGTCTAATAAATACAAATAGGTTTTTTTAGGAGACTGATAGCAAATATGATTTTGACTTTTTAAGTAATAGAAATACTTTAGATTATTACTATGTTAAGTAATAAAAGAAAGAGTGTGGGGAACAACAATTTTATTTATGGATATTTAAATAAAATAAATAAATATATCATCATGCCTTCTACCCATTACTGGGTGTGGCACTCTGCCGAAGCAGATCTCGGTAAGTGATATATTTATGCGCGTGAAGTGCGGTTATCAGCCATAAAATCACGGCTTTCCAAAGATGTTAGTGGTGGAGGAGCCACAGGGGTAATTTTAAATTGGTGAAAATGGATATTTAAGAAAAAATAACTAAAAACGAATAAGAACTAAATATATTCAAATTTAATTTTAAAATTTTCATATGCCACTGTTAATAACAGGAAATGAAATCATGTATCAGGCTTATCAGTTTCAAGTAGATTTTTTTATTGCTAACTGAAAAGATTCCTTTTGATAAATAAATAAATATAAATATATCATCACGCCTTTTTACCCATTACTGGGTGTGGCACTCTGCCGAAGCAGATCTCGGTAAGTGATATATTTATGCGCGTGAAGTGCGGTTACCAGGCGTCAAATCATGGTCCCCAAAGATGTTAGTAGTGGGGGAGCCACAGGGGGTAATTTTAAATTGGTGAAAATGTTTTTTCGGCTTGATACCACTGAGCTATTACCCCTTTTGATAACTGTGTAATATATTATATTTTCTTTTTCATAATTTCATGGAATATATTTAATAATTCAAACAAATTTTAATTTCAAAGATCCCGATTTGGAATACCACTATAACACTGTGGCTCGGTGAGTTCGGACCTTTTACAGTAATAGAAATTTAGTTCCTGTTCTACAGAGTAGCATAAATAAATATTTATAGTGAGCGCTAAATCAACACATTCATCAAGTGCTCCTATCCAAATTTTAAATAATACTATATTTACGAAAATGAATTCTAAATCCACATTTCCATTTTCTGTCTCTTTTCGTGTTTCTTTTTCCACACCTGACATTCACAAAGCAAAAATATACTCTCATGTGTATGTATGTATATTGATGTGTTTGCAAGTCATGACCCCTGGAAGGGAGTGCAAAGGGTGCAGGGAAGGGTAGCTGTCAGACAGAGAATCACCGCTAGTCACGCTACGACACCCTGTCGTTCTCGGTCCCCACGAGGCGCCGTGGAACCCAACATGAGCCCCTGAGGTACTCCAACTGGTCCTCTCTCTACAAGGGTGCAGTTTACTGGACTCATCTGAGGGTTGTGTTTTTGTATGTTAGGAATGATGATAATTAGCGATGTAAGAGGAAAATAATAGAAAATAATAATGAATTAAGGTGAATCATATTCCTAATTGCCACCTGAACACTGAACACTGATCTTTTTGTAAAATACGATATTATTAATATTATAAATGAAATACATTTTGTTAAATAACGGTCCATAAAGATGTTAGTGGTAGGGGAACCACAGAAATAATTTGAATCAAATTCACAGTTGACAAAATACTACTAAGTTATCTACCCCATACAGTATTGAAATTTTAAATCATTAAATTAATAGGTAAATATGTAATACAGAAATTATTTAAAAAGTTTGATTAAAGTAATCTAAAACGGTTCGGATGAAAATAGTGAAAAAAATCAACAGTTCTAAAAACAAACGCTAGAAATGAACATTTGAAACAGGGTTGAAAAAACCGGACTCACTGGGTTTTTTTAGGTTTTATTGGGTTTATTTGGGCATTATTGGGTTTTTTTAAATATTGACAGATACATTTTTTAATTCAAATTATTTAATTTTAGTTTCTTTTTTATATAATGTTTAAAATGTATATTGCATACTACTAAACATTAAAACAAAATTTATTATTATTACTATTTCAAAAATATATTTATTTTATTGTGAATTAAAAACATAATACGCTGTATTATGTTATTGTCATACTTATTTAATTTAAAACTATATTTCAAATTTGCCGGTAAAAAGATTGAAAATCAAGCAGTTTTTATAAAGACAAATAATATTTGGTCTTAAACTAGTTTGATATTGACATTTGTCAAAGTAATGCAGTGTGTTACTACGATATGATGTAATAAATGATAATTTAAATTAAACGTTTTATTTCGTAAAGAGATTACGTATTATTACATTGTAAAATAAATAAAAGATATTTATTTTCCGAGATTTGACTATATCTTTAAAATTCACCCTGGATGAATTTTCAACCATTCAATCAAATGGGTTTTTTAATGGGTTTATTTGGGTTTTTTTAGGTGGGTTTTATTTAAAATACCCAGGTGGGTTTTTTTGGGTGGGTAAAATATGAACAACCCTGATTTGAAATGAAATGAACTTTCAAAAAAGAATAGCATGTTCATATTACTTACTACATTGAGTCTTTAAATAATGAACATAATTATAGTACCTTGCCGAAGAAATGAAGAAAATCAATATCAATTTCCAACATGCATAACCAGTTAACCGCAGACAGTACATTGTACTGTAGTTTTAACATTTAATTACCAATCTAAAGTTTTCATAAATATTTAAAAGTATGCTTTAATAATAGTATATTGTACAACAAGCATGGAATGGTACTCATTTCGCTCGAGTGTGAAAGTTTGTATTATAAGCGGAAGGCGAATGCAGTAATTGATACGAGTGAGAAATAGACATTCCATGCAAGTTCTACACTATACTTTTTCTACGACTACAATATTTTCTATTTATTTGCATTTTAATAATAAGTTAGTCCCGATTAAATTATTCCAATATGGTAATCCTAAATTAGTATCTTAGCAACGTAACACCAGTTTAGATAATACTGATGCACATGTTGGAGTTAGTTAATTCAAGCCGAAATCGAATAAGTAAGTCTACCACCGGAAATAAAATGAGCAAAGTATTTAATACAGTTAAATAAATTACTGCTTGAGTAAATGTAAGTTAAAACTAATTTAAACGGCAAATATCTCACGTCGCCAATGGTAACCGTGAGATACGAAAATGTGTGTACAATATACTGTAGCATTAAGCATACAACGAACAGTTATCTTGAAACATTATTTCATTATTTATTTGTATACATAGGTTGTGAAATGACTTTGGCGTATCAAAGAATGAACTTTCTGAAAATCATCACGCCTTTTACCCATTATTGGGCACAACTCGGTAAGTGATATATTTATGCGCTAGAAATGTGGTTACCAGTTGTTAAATCACGGCCCCCGGAGCCACAAGGGTAATTTTTTTAAATGTGGAGAAAATGTTTATCGGCTATGGGAATCGAACAAGGCTTCTCAGACCGACTCGATACCACTGAGCCATCTACGCCATTTTAATTTATAACAACAAAAATTATAACATCCCTGCAGAGGATATCAAAATCAATTTCCTTTCTGCCAAGCCTTTCTTAACATACCCTCCATCGACACACCATCAAGCACTCACACTCTGCACAAACCATCCCTATATGTATAAAGGTGTTTGCAAATGGCGTCGGTCAGAGGTCATTACCATCGTTTAACAGAACACTATCGAGGTTTCCACGTGCCACGCGCCACGCGCCTCTGCGCCCGCGAACGGAAGCCGGATTTAATCAAGTCGCCAGCGCCACGCCACCACGGCACCCTACGACCTGCGCGAGACGTTGATAGGTGTGGAGTGAGTGTGAGTATTCCCTTGTGTTACATTAGCGAAGAAAGCGATGTTAGGTGTTATTGTCCGTCGGTGCAGTACTGATTGGGAGGAAGATTTATTAAGCCAGGAGGGATAAATGAGGTTTATTGCAGTGCGGTTTATGTTGAATTGTAGATTATTGGATTTGGAAGACTAATGCTGGGTTACAAGAAATAAATAAAGAGCTCTTTAGTTAAAGAATTATCAACTTTTAGTATTAGTTAAATTATAAATCTCAATACTAGTTACTTGTATCTCATGAGTTAAAATTAACTATACCGTGGCCTGCAACTAATCGAGATCTATAAAGATACTTTCAACCAGAGGTGTATATAACATATTTATAGGATCAAAAATTAAGATTAATCACTTTTTAATTCTAATTAATAAATTTTTAAATGTTGTACTCCAGGAAAACAATACAAACAAAACAAAAACGTAAAAAAATACATTTGTGGTCTGCAAAGAGTCCCGCTGCCGATAGCAACAGTCTGCAAAGAGTCTTGATCTGCAATTATTTATTTTCTGTCATCAAATAACGTTTGATCAGCCTATTTTATTACTAATCATAAAAAAAGCATATTGTGCACGCCACTGTCTGATTCCATCTAAAAATCATCCACCATGCATTGCACCCCCTTCAATTATTTCCCCTTCGCTACCAAAACCCCATAAAAACATAGAGGCATAAAGCACATACGAGCAGCCAATTCGACAGATCAATAAAAAGTGATTACAGCGCTCTCCAAACGCAATATCCTTATTGAATAGTTAAATAAGTGCAGCGTGCAGTACGCGTACTACCCTCCACCCTTGTCGATGCTTCGACTCCCACACCACCGCCAAACAGCAGAGTTCATGGCCTGCTAGATGGTGCATAGGGACACTTAGTTAAAATGAACACGCAAAGTATCTACGAAATATGAACTGCGATAGTGTATGATGATGTTTTTTTATTTAGATTTGTGGTTGGTTACACTGAATTTGCAGGCGATTTGAACCTATTAAGGGTAGTTTTTAGGGTGATCTGGCATTTTTGTTCTGATCATTATAGCTATTTGAATTTGATATATTTGCAATATGACATCTGGTGATAAAATTTACTACTATATATCGATACCTTTTCTGCTATCAAATGTACACTATTAATTATTTTAGTTTGTATATTATGTGTTTCATGAATTTTTACTGTTATTATTATATAATTAATTGAGTAAGCTGTCACTTCTGATGATGGTGTAAAAGCCGAAATACGTATTAGTGTAAAAATAAATATTTTCTTTGAAACAACCAAGTGTTTTATTTTGTATTTGTTAGTTATTATTATAGTTTATATTAAAAATTCATAGTTTAGAGCAGATCGGACCATATTTTTTCGTGAAAATGCTAGCTCCACCCAAGTGACAATAGGAGATATTGGGCAAAGCTCTGCATACATGATAGCAGTCTACTTTGTCTGGTCGAAGATCCCAGCATGTCAATGAAATATTTACATTTGCTCTAAAGAATAATCACAACACAAAATGTAAATCATCATTCACGAATATCTACTACTTCTATATGCTGTCGTGTTGAATCTTGTTCGTATTTATTTCCATTTCCAATATTTTTCATATAAAGTAAGTGTATCATGAAGTCCCCTTCAACATACGAAATTCGATGATATACGAAAAAGTGTTTATCTACCGCTCACTCGGTCGTAAGTGATGTGAAATACGATCTGCATCTCTTAAGAGCGTCGGGGCCTGCTCTTCAGATTCAAGTTATTTTTGCGAGTACTTTAGATAATCATGTACAGGGGTTCTCAAAATTTAAATTGCGAGGTTGAAGGTTTCGAGACATACATTTAACAGGAACTTAATCCTAATTATGTCATAGGCGCAGATACCTGAGGTGCATACGTACAGATATAATTTGTGAAGTGCAAACGTTTATAATTACACTTAAACAGAATTTTATAAAAACTAAAATGTTTCAATACAAAATTTAAATTTGCAACTTTTTAGCTTTTATTATAGTACAATTTTACTATACAAACTATACATGACAGAGAGTTGCTTTATTCAATTCGCACTACAATAAAAACTTTCATTGTTGTAATATTTCGTTATTGTAACCATTAATTGTTGTAATCTTCAATTGTCATAATACTTCATTGATTTAATATTTCATGTTGTAGTAGTTCTTTGTTACAATCTCTAATTATTGTAATCTTTAATTATAGTAATTTTTAATTATGGTAATCTTTAATTGTTGTAATCTTTTATTGTTGTAATCTTTTATTGTTGTACTATTTTATTGTTGTAATATTTCACCATTGCAATCTTTAATTGTTGTAATATTTCTTTATTGCAATATATCATTGTTGTAATTTTTAACTGATAGGACCACTAGAATGTCATGTTATTATCAGTGTGTTAGTGGTTTTTTTTTTAATTATCGATATTATCTTTTTATTTTATTAATGGGGAAGGTGGCTAAATGGTATCGAGTCAGCCTGTGGATTTGAGAATCCGAGTTCAATTTCTGTAGCCGACAAACAATTTTTCATCACATTAAACCTACTCCTGTGGCACCTTCTCCACTAGCATCTTTGGGCGCCGTAATTTGATATATAATATATCACTTACAGAAATCTGCTACGGCATACATAAAATTTTAAAATGAAAATGCAGCCCTAAAAAAATCGTTAAGTTGCCGCCTTTGAATTACAAATCAGGGATTTTACATCTTATAATGGAATCCGAACTTCGAAATTCGGATTTCGACATTTTTTTGAAAGGAAAGTCAGCGAGATTAGAAAGCATGACCTGCCTGATTTAAAAATATTTTATTCCTTACTAACAATCCAGATCTAGATCAGCAAAAATTAGTTTGAAGTAAAAAGTCACCAAAAAGATTATTAGAAGATTGGGCCGAACTAATAATAAAAGCCATATAAATGCGCAAAAGCATGTGAAGACAGATCAGAGTCCATTAAACAAATGTTGGATAAAAGATAATTGGATTAGATTTAGGACGTGAGATGGTGAGATTGCGTTGCCAACCCAAGAAAAGAAGTAAAGAAACTAATCAGATTAAAGATCTGGTAAAAGAAAGAATGATGTGCTAAGAATAAATCCTCGGTATGAGTACAATTATAAAAGGCTTACGTCAAATATCATAAGACGCAAGATGATCTTTTAAAGATAATTCGACATTAAAAACTCCATATAGAAACGTCACTTTTAACAGTTTGACATTGGATAAATAAGGAAGATAAACTTTTATTTACCTTCATTACCTTGGCAAGTAAATTAATTTGAACTTTATAAAATCGACCACTATCCCATAAAACATTTTACTGAAAAATTATTTTAGTTTTAAAAAGAAAATTTTAATATAAATGAAGTATACTCGTAAATGACTATATTCAGTTTGAAATTAGATTACTTGCAAAAAAATAAATAGACTAAAGAGAAAACTAGCATTTACAAACTCTATGATGAAGCAATTATTTGTCAAACAAACAAACCAAACATTTCCATAATTTTCAATAAAAATGCACTGAATTCATTTCCAATCAGAAATTCAATATCGCGCTAAAGTTTACATAATAACCGCATAATTTTTAATGACGATTGCAATTTCAAACTATTTATACTGTTCATCTAAACGTATGTATATTTTGCTATTAATAACTTCTATTAATTAGGTTTATTCCAATTGCCTTTGTATTGTAAACTGTAATTATTTATGATTACAAAAGCTTTATTGGTGTGTAGAAATTATAAGTATTTCAAATGTTTAAAATTCAATGATTTTATTTTAAAGATATCTCAATTATTCTCAGTAATAATATAACAAGAGAGTGAGAATAAATTGAAAATAATTTGACAGATCTTTCAAAAACTTGTTGCCAGGCAATAGTCACGAAAGCCTGTAGGGCTTGACTTGCTGTTGTCAAATGGAAACAAGTTTGAGGAAGATACTGAACTCTCGCGTTATATATAATTATATTATTTTATGACTTAGCTAATGAGGTCGATTCATCCAACTTCAAAATTTTTAACTGGGTCCATATCGATTGATTACTTATTAATGTATTCTTGGAAATTGTTTCCAAAATTTGTTGGTGTATTTCTGTATCTGAAATCGAATTAAATCGATTTTTTTCACACATTTTTACTTGACGAGAGACAGTTTTAAATAATTATTTGACTATTATCTATCATTTGTCACAAACAAAAGGACCTATAGAGATTATTCCCGGGAATAATCACTAGAACTATATTCTCAACATAATAATGATAGAATTGGTTAAAACGCAAACACGTGACATACAATGAAGCATTTCTTTGGTTTTCAGAAACATCAAAAAATAGTATTTATAATTTAATTGGATTTTCATGAGTTGAGAAATTCTATTTAAAATATTTATTAAATTACAATATTTCAAGTTTAAGAGCTAAAAACAGACTTGAAAACTTTTGAATTTAATCGTTTCATTTAAGGTAGTACTCGTGTGACGGTGGCGCCATCGGTTGTCGAGTGGCGAAACTAACGCTCAAAAAATATATAAAAATTGAGTAAAATAGGTCTTTTATATCTAATATGATTTGAATATCATGAATTGTTAACAGGTTGTTGATCTAGTGAATTTTCAAATACCGTGCCACCGTGTGGTGTTGCCATTATAAATTGGGCTTGCATGGCTATATATCCATTAATTAACCAAAAAAAACCTTTGTCCTTCTGATACAATATACATGGATAGTTCTAGAACAGCATACTAGTTTTTCAAATGAAACTGCAAAATTTTAGAGGTACACAAACCAAATATGTGCGATTCTGAGTGATGGTCGCCATAAGCCCCGTGTATAAGAACTCAACTTTACAAGCGAATATATTTGTTCACAGACGATGAATGTGTTTCATATTTTAACAGAATGCGTATGACTATCCACGTGCGCCAAATTTCATTCAGATCTGCAAAAAAAAATTTTCACGCTAGTACTACCTTAAGTACTTAATAAATAAAAATTATTAACCAATAAATTAATATTGAGCAGTCCAATATCAGTATAATAGTCAATAAAGTACCAATACTAAACTACTAGAATTTTTATATTCATAACACATTAGCTTTGAAACATTTACAAACTCAGTATTTCAGACAATCCACAACTTCCGGCAGAAATCCATTCCACTCACACATCTCGCCCGCTGAACGGCGTAGCACCATCAAGAAGACGATATTAAATCTCCGCGCTTACAGGAAAATCTTAGCATTCAGTTCCACTTCCACCCAGCCTCATCCACTCACTTCACAGTTAGATGGAAGAGTTAAAGCACAGCTCGGCAGGTATTGACGGACGAAACGCGAAATGTAACGTATTGCACGATGTTTAGGGACGTGTAATGCGTCCTCGTATCGCATAAGTGACTCCGCTTTTCAGCGGAAACTGAAGCTTTTATGCTGAAATGAAAATGTGGAGTTGTGGAATGGATGCCAACCACAATGGACGTTTTGTGTGGGTTTCACTTTGTTTTGGATTTGCACAATTGTTCTGGAGATATGACGATTATTGCCGTAGTGAACTCGGTTTATCAGTGAAATAATGAAGGTATTCTATTTTATCTGTTATTGCTATTGCTATTGGTAGTACTGGCAATAGATTGTTTTGGTTCTAGATGGTACTATTTTATATTAATGATTAACATGATACTATAAAAATAATATTGATTTTTACATTACACACAACAACTTAAAAAATACATACATATATCATCACATCTTTTACCCTACAGGGTGTAGCAGGAACTGCATAAAATTTTATTTATTGTGTTCATTTTTAAGATTCGTGAAATATGAAGAAAAGACTGAGAAAATTATTTATTTTTAGTTGTACAGTTAGATTTTTTTAAGAAGAAATAAATAGAGCTTTTATTTCTAATACATTATTCAAATAAGAGTGTGTCCATGGATACACGAAAATTGTCAACATTACCTAGCGAATTTAAAAACAGAAAAACTGCAAAAATGATTTCATGCACAACCGGGCCGAAATTAATGTCTTTTAGCCCAAAAAGCAGGCTTAAACACTTCTCTGGCCCTAGGACCATAACAAAATAATTCTTATGGATACATAAATAACATCTTTGGAGGCCGTGATTTGACGACTGTTAACCGCACTTCACGCACAAAATATATCACTTACCGAGATCTGCTTTGGCAGAGTGCCACACCCAGTAATGGGTAGAAGGCGTGATGATATTTTTTTTTTTGTGAATACTTGTTTCTGCAAAATGTCATTTTGACATAAAACCTATGTACATATTTTAATCTTTTAAACATATAATTAAATGTTATTTTGTTCTGCATAAAATATTGTATGTACCACGGGTGAAATTAGCGTTTCTTATCCTGACCATGTTATTAGCCCTCGGCTGCGGGCCAGAAACGCATGTTATCACCCTTTATAAATAACTTACTATTAAATTTATTTTCAAGAGTATCTAAGCTAATGTTGTGTGCACCACGAGCAGACATTAGTTTATTGCTGTTCTTGTATGGTAATAATTACTTATTTACTAATATTTTTACATTATTAAATATTTTGAGATTATGGTTAGTACAGTTGGTATCACAATATCTAACCTCAAACGTCAAACATCAACGCTTACCTACAAAAACGCATCAGCAGTCAAAGTGTAACATTACTCTTCTAAACTTTTTTAGAAATATTTTGTGGTCGTCTGAAAAATAGTGTACATAACTCGCTCGAAAGTGTGATAACTGTGCTCGTGTACTTAAATCACTCGGCGCTGCGCGCCTCGTGTTTCAATTTGTACACTCGCACGTTATCTTACACTTTCGATGCTTGTTATGCCAATGGCACACTGGTCGAGGAGCATGAATGAGCGTCGTGGAACTCATCGATGAAACAACAGAACGCACCCGTCATTGATGAAAAATAGAGGCGCCGTTATTTCTATCGAGGAGTTCCTCGATGAAACGATTGTGTCTCATTTTACACGTATTATTGTGTCTCATTTCATGTTAGCGTGGGCTGTCATTTTGGTTTTGTTTTGTGCTATTTTTTCGTGTTTGTTTATTTTATCAGTCAGGGTGCGTTTTGTTGTTTCATCGATGAATTTCTCGACGCTCATTCATGCTCCTCGACCAGTGTGCCATTGGCATTATGTAGCGTACTATTCTGGGATTTATACCTCTATAAATGAATTACAAATTTAATTCGATTATAAGATGTTTTACTTTGAAGCTTCTGAAATTCAGGGCCTGAAGCGAGAGCTTCATGCGCTTCATAGTAAAACAGGTCCTGCTGGCAGTCCGCTTGATAAAAAAAGAAACTTGTATACAGATGAATAAACTAATTGAATCAAAGTCAAATTTCCAGTTTTCAACATCAAAAATCCACTTCGCTCGACTCTTAAATTCAAAACCCTTTAAATTATCTCAAATTAACCGTCAGTAGCAACAAACCGCATTCAACAGCTTTAATTAATTAAATTTACCGCTTCCGAAAAGTACAGCAAACATCAGAAACATGAAACTTTTCATCTCCATTTCCTTTGCCCCTATCGTCCGTTCGCTGTCTACGCCTCTGTAGCAACGTGAGTGCAAACATAAACAATGTGTTGTGCAGTTTTGAGGCGCAAGGCGATTCAATCTCCACAATTTATACCAATTTTCCGGTTCGGATTGAGTTCCGGTCGGGCGGTGGTCGTTGGGAACCAGTGGCTATAAATACAAGGGACGAACATTATTTAATCGCTAGCTATTGCAGCTAAATTCTGTTTTGTAACGGAACGGTGCGATGTGTTGCCGCTACAATAGATTTGTGTGCAATCTGCAAGTTATTTTACAATTTATGGTAACTGTTATTGTAGAGAGAATGCAGACCTGGGCAGTAGCTAGCTACTTTTGTAGCTTAGCTACTAGCTTAGCTACATTTACCTTAGCTGTAGCTGTAGCTTAGCTAACTGTGAAAAAGTATAGCTGTAGCTTGTAGCTAGCTACTTTTTTTTCTATTAGCTTAAAAATAACAACTGAAGCTACTTTTAAAACTACTTTTTGTAGCTTAAAGCTACTTTTTATAGCTTAAAGCTACTTTTTAAGAAGAAGGAAATAAGTGTTTCAATTGGCAATAAAAAAACTACTTGGAATTGGTAGGACTGATACATAAATTTATGTCCTATTGTTGACAGTGATATTCGAAAAATTTAAATTAATAAAAATCTTTGTTTCCCTTACCAACATTCTTTTATTTATTAATGTACAGAGCAATAATCTAAAGTATTTATCTAAAACTATTCTTTTCGGCTTATTTAAAAAAAAAAATTTAAGGGTAAAGTATTTATATCACTCAATCTATTTGTATTTTTAATAAAAATGGCATGTCAAATAGTATTTCCGCCTTTATCTGGTGTTGTGCCAACTGTAGAATAAAAAGATCTCCAGAATTATGTTGCCAACTGAAGCACTTCAGATTACTCTGTAATTCTGTATATTATACAGCAAGAATGGAATGGTATTCATTTTATACGAATATGAAAGTTTGTAATATGAGTTCGAGTGTTAAATAAGGTTGAAGGAATATTTATTATATTTATTACAAATCTGACAGTTAATTCTTTTAATTTGTAGCAGAATAATACTTAAAATTTTTTGCAACTATTCATCTCATAGTATCACTACGCTAATGATACTTATTATAATGACTGTAAATTCATGAAAATAATTTTATTTTAAATACAAAGAATAATATTCAACTGAAATAAAGATACTAGAAAATTATGTTTGTGCTGCAAGTAATATAAAATATATCCTAGAAATTCTAATAAAAATAAAATACTGTCCTATTACAAAGATATTAGCTTTGACAGTTTAATATCTCAACGTAGTGTATTTCTTTTAAGATTTTCATTTGATGTCAGTCCAACAAAGTTGAAATTAAAGTTACGGCGTGACGGAGATGAGCAAGAGCAAGATTTTATTTTGAAAGCATTCGTTGACGATGAGGTGATGACAAAAGCGTGCTAAATGATATATGGCGCGTCCTAGAAATCTGTTACCACCGCCGCCGAACACGAATGAGAAATGGAAGTTTTATTTTGTAAGTCTCATTAGAGTTTCCACTTGACGTCAGCCATTGTCGGCCACTTCGGGAACTTTCTATAACATACTTTTGGCCCGCGGAAAATGATTCGCGATTCACGATTTCGCGGTTTGCGCGTGGTTTGAATTTCTATCCTTGATTGTATTTTCGTCAAGCTAGGATACTTCATTTTGTATTTGCTCAGTAGTAAATTTAGGAGAAGGACATTAAAGAGATCTTCCTTGATTTAGGAATATAATTACGAATATGTTCATGAGTGAGCATTTCGTATATTTTTTATTAATTATAAACATAATTTTTAATATTATATTACCTATCGTATATATAGGGTAGTGGCTCAGTGGTATCGAGTTGGCCTGTGGATCCTAAGATCCTGGTTCGATCCCCACAGCCGACAAACATTTTCATCAATGTAAAATTACCCCTGGGGGGCGTGGTTTGACGGCTGGTAACCGCACTTCACGCGCATAAATATATGACTTACCGAGATCTGCTTCGGCAGAGTGCCACACCCAGTAATGGGTAAAAGGTGTGATGAACAGGACAGGAACAAATAACATTTATAGTGAAGTATTATTTTTACTATAATCAGCGAAATGAAAACGGAATTGCACTTTCCTCATTTTGAATGAGGTTTGACATTTTATTCAAGGTTAGATTATATGGGGTGGTTAGCTCAGTGGTATGAAGTCGGCCTGTGGATCCTGAGAACCCTGGTTCGATTCCCACAGACGACAAACAATTTTCATAATTTCAAAAACTACTCCTGTGGCTTCTCCACCACTAACATCTTTGGGGGCCGTGATTTTACGACTGGTAATCGCACTTCACGCGCAAAATATATCACTTATCGAGATCTGCTTCAGTAGAGTGCCACACCCAGTAATGGGTAGAAGGCGTGATGATATATTTATTTATTTATTTATTTTAGATTATATGAATAAAGTACAGTCATATGTTTCACAGTCCTTAGCCACCCAGGACTAGAAGACTTATTGAACACTCTATATTATTTTATTGTTTTTTATTGATGTAATGTTTTATCTAGTACATTAAAAATACGACCACGAACATTATATTATCTAACTTTATAGTTTATTTCCTACTTTTATATCCTGCAGTGAAGGTTACGGCATTCGAACACAGAGCTCCCAAATTTGAATCCCAGTAAAGCTAAATATATTTTATACGTATTTTAAAGATAAATAAGGCCTATTTGCATGCCTGTTTTCACCATTTCAAAGATCTCTAAAAATGACAAATAAATATACCAACAATTATTTCGCAACCATCCAAAATACGCCACACATAAAACATTTCTCCACCCCTTATATTCATCCCAATCTACAACAGACAAGCCGTATGACCTACACACACCAACCACCGAGCGAGGAATAATAAAATTTATCCACGGCTGTACTGACATACACTCCGTGCTCCGTGCAGTGCGCTACCCCCGCGTAACGCGTACGTCACGCTGACGAGGGGGCGAAGCGACGTCACCCAGAGAATCTGCCTACCGCGTGGTGCAAGGGGGTGAGTTCACAGCGTGGTGTATGTGTGTGTGAGATCCCCCTTGTGCTGCAGACAGTGTTATGTCCGTTCCAATAACATACGCTCGGATGAAGAAGATGAGGGGTGGAAATGAATAGTGGGGGGCGGGGGTGGAGATAAATTTGGTATTGGGGATACAACTGCAAGGAGCTGTGTAACTAAGTAAAGTTTATTTCAGTTCGGAATATAGTTAGAAATGTCATCGTAATGTTAAGGGAATCACTCTAAGTAGGCTGTAGGAGAATTGAATAAGATGGAATGGAGAAAACCAGCTCTCGTATTGCGCCATTAAAATTCTGTAATAGAATATTGGCGATTATTTTGGGTATTGCAAAAATGATTTATTCATTCAAAATTGCCTTTAAAAAAGGATTGAAAACTACAGGATTGCAAAAAATGAGGTATTTGTTTCGACTGAATGAAGCAATACTTAAAAACAAAACAATATCTTGGTCAATTAGAGGGTAAACTTGACTAGTAACAAAATTTGCTCAAATAGAATGAAAACTGCAGGAAAAGCTTGCGGAATAAAAAAAGGGCGTGCGAACGACATACATATCTAAACCAAAATCAAATTCATTATCTAAGGATTTTAATTTTTGCCAACGATACAGACAACGTAAATGTGCCTACAAGTCGAACTTGACCTATGAAATAAATTTGGTCCAAATTAATTAAAAACTGTAGAAATAATTTGACGGACAAAAAAACAAGCAACCAATGCATACGTACATCCATCTAAATCAAAATCAAAACCGTCATCTAGATATTGTATCCAGGATTACTATATACAATTTTTTAGTTATTGCCGATAATACACACCTTACCGGTCATTTAAGCTCAACCCATTGAGAGTCATGAAGCTAAAAAGATAATAGTGACAGTAAAAAAAAATTGAAGAATTATTTGAAGATTTAGAATTAGAAAACTAGGTGTAAATTAATATATATGCTTATTAATTTTTACTTCATCCTTATTAATTATTTATATGTACTCAATATCATTGTCTTAATTTACTTTACATTCTTTTATTAAAATAAACATCTCTGTAACTTTTTGTATCATATATTATTTCAACTGAGTGTTATCTTCTTTATTTATCATTCATTTCAAAATGTATATTAAAAAGAAACAAATAATTTGATAACTGTTTACATTTTACATTTTATCTACCTTACCTTATGTTTACTTTCATCTTACATCTTAGTAAATTGAAGTATTTCACTTTATATATTCTTACGAAAAAAAAATATCTTTCAATATCACGAAAGCAATCTAAATAATCGATTTTAAAGTATAAAAATTTCAGAATTTAATATAAAATTTAATCTTATTTTAAAACAAAATCAATTTCTCGTCATGATATAAATCATTTCTCAAATGTAGGTAATTAATAAAAGCTTAATTTTAACTTTCTTTTCTATTCAGTAAATGGGGAAATAGAAAAGTCAATCATCTAAATTGAATCAAATTCCTACCCATATTTTTCAGACATAAGAAAAATATCACTATTTAATTCCTTATATATTTCTACATAATTGTGCATATTTTGGCCCTCAATGTATATTTCTTTAATCGCTGGAGTTATGATCGCAAAAATTTCCGTTAATGAAAATGCCAATTTTTTAGTTGAACCAGTTTAAAAATCGAAAAAAATTATAAAATAGTTCTATATGATTCAGACCACGAGCAATTGAATGCCGTTGAGCGCATCTTCATATCTTTTTTAGTTTTCTAGTTACAGCGATTTTTGACTTTTTACAAATCTCAACTTTGAAGGCCCATATCTTGAAAACTAAAAGAGATATTAAAATGCGGTTTGAACGAGGGTATTTCTCGTATACTAATTAACTTATACTGAAATTTAGAAAAATTTTAAAATTTTGCAAAATTTTTCAAAATTTTCATTTCTAAATCTTTCAAAAATATGAAAAGATAATAAAAATCTAAGAACACCAATGAATTCCTCTCGTAAAAGTACGCAGGTATGCAAAATTTTAGGAAAAAATTCGCACAGATAAAGTTTTTATTACAAAAAAACGAAAAATCACTGTTTTTTAATTATTTTTTAAGATTTTTACGAATTTTGGCCATTTTTAGTTTTTTTGCTCTAAAAATCCTATCCGTGGAGTAAAAATTCTGAAATTTTACATACTTATGTACTTTTATGCGATAAATCCACTGGTGTTGATAGATTTTCATGATCTCTTCAAATTTTTAAAATATGGGCAAACAAATATTTTCAAAAAAATTATAAAATTTTCAAAATTTTCTAAATTTTGGTATAAGTTAATTAAAGCACGAGAAATACACTCGTTCAAACCGCATTTTAATATCTCTTTTAGTTTTCGAGATATGAGCCTTCAAAGTTGAGATTTTTTAAAAGTAAAAAATCGCTGTAATTCGTTAACTAAAAGAGATATGAAGATGCGCTCTACGGCATTCGATTTCTCGTAATCCGAATTATATAGAAACATATTTTAAAATTTTTCGATTTTTAAACTGGTTCAACCAAAAATCGCATTTTCATTAACTGATTTTTTTTTTAATTCAGCAATTGCTTAAACTTCTTTGAAAATTGGGATGTTACTGCATAAATAATAGGAAACCAATATTTAAAAAGAAACTACTCATATTTGATCCTTTATTTGCCTAAATCATTATCCAAACCCTATATCGCATCACACCCTCCACCCTCCTAAATATTCCACCATTGCAACCGATTTGTTCTGCGCATCCTAACCCAGGAAACTTCCCGAGACAAAACTGCGCACCATTCTAAACTCCACACTTGGATATCTCGTTTGCTACCCGCTATCCTTGCATCAGAGGGTGACGTTTTAGGATTACGAAGGGGTGCCAACGTGCAGCGCAATGAAAAGACGCCACGAAGCAAGTGCGACGAAGGACAGAACAGTTGAACAGCGAAGTGTTTGCAAGGACAATGTCGAGGGTAGTTGTACAGAGCCTACTTCATACACAAGCATAAGAGATTGTTGTCGTTAGTGCTAACGAGACCAATTGATATGAGTACGTGACAATAAAAGAATAAGTTATGAAGCAGATCTGATTACTGACCTTTATATTTTTTGTTAAATGAGGGGTCAAGTTTTCTAATTATGTTTGCAGAAAAATATGACCAAGAAATATTTATTTAGTGCAAATATAACTAATAACTGTACACACACAAAGAGGATTAAATTTGAATCTGACTACTGATATTTATATTTCGGATTGAAATTATTGGTTTTTGAGATATTTACAAAACAGAAACAAAGATAAATAAATAAATATATTAACACGCCTTTTACCTGGGTGTGGCACTCTGCCGAAGCAGTTCTCGGTAAATGATATATTTGCGAGAAATGTGGTTACCAGCCATCAAATCACGGCCCCCAAAGATGTGGGGAAGCCATAGCGGTTATTTTAATGTGAAAATGTTTGTCGGTTGTGGGAATCGAACAAGGGTTCTCAGGATCCACAAGCAGACTCGATACCACAGGGCCACCTACCCCATAAAACAAGAACTGATTAATGATAAATTTAAAGTTAATGTTAATTATTCAATATTAGTCAGTATTTTTGCTATCTAATACTTAATGCCATAATTCATATATTCTTAAGAGTTAGAACATGAATATAAATTTATACAAAAAATGGACAAATCATCACGCCTTCTACCCATTACTGGGTGTGGCACTCTGCCGAAACAGATATGTTGCGCGTGAAGTGCGGTTACCAGTCGTGAAATCACGGCCCCCAAAGATGTTAGTGGTGGAGGAGCCACAGGGGTAGCTTTTGAAATTATTGTACCCCCGTACTGTAAGTGGTATGTAGTCGGCCTGTGGATCCTGAGAACCCTGGTTCGATTCCCACAGGCGACAAACAAATAATTTCAAAAACTACCCCACCACTAACATCTTTGAGGGCCGTGATTTGACGACTTCACGCGCAAAATATATCACTTACCGAGATCTGCTTCGGCAGAGAGCCACACCCAGTAATGGGTAGAAGGCGTGATGATATATTTATTTTATTTATATTTAAATAATTATTTTGAATTTAATTTCGAATCAAATCACTAAAACAAGGTAATATGATACGTACAAGTACCCAATTAAAACAAACAAAATTTAATTACACTCCAAAACCTTGCAATAAACCCCCTAATTTCAATGCAATCACTGCACTATGCACTTAAATTGTATTCAATTTCATGAAACATAAAATTTGTCAAAGCCTATCAATAAATCTAAATGATTATTGCATTGAAGCTAATAATATTTGAAATTAAATATCCAATGTTATTGTCATGAAAATATCTATGATGGCTATGCACCGTGCTGTTGACATCTGACGATGATGGTGTTAGGTTAGCACAATACGGGAACAAGCATACTCGTAGGTTAGGGTCGGTTCAGACTACCAAATATAATAATACACACACATCTGTCATTTTTATCGGTGATGTCGAATACACGTGCCGTGTCGTACTACTGACTTTTGGGTGGAAATCGATTAAATTTACATGGCTCGCTAAATTGGATAATATCGTATTATTCTAGGAAAACTGTATGAATGCAACTGTCTCTACAAGTTGCTGATGTCATCAACAACTTTTTTTTAAATTATTGTCGATAATCATTTAAGGTAGTACTAGCGTGACAAAAATTTTGCAGATCCGAATGAAATTTGGCGCACGTAAACATTGGATAGTCATACGCATCCTGTTAAAATATGAAACACATTCATCGTCTGTGAACAAATATATTCGCTTGTAAAGTTGAGTTCTTATTCACGGGGCTTATGCCGATCATCACTCAGAATCGCACTTATTTGGTTTGTGTACCTCTAAAATTTTGCAGTTACATTTGAAAAACAAGTATGATGTTCTAGAACTATCCATGTATATTGTATCAGAAGGAGAAAGTTTTTATCGTTTAGTAATGGATATATAGCCATGCAAAGCCTTGTTTTTAACGAAAAATTAAGAATCCCAATTTATAATGGCAACACCACACGGTGGTATGGTATTTGAAAATTCACTAGATCAACAACCTTTAACAATTCATGATATTCAAATCATAATAGGTATAAAACAGTTATTTTATTCAATTTTCATATTTTTTTGAGCGTCAGTTTCGCCACTCGACAATCGATGGCGCCACCGTCACACTAGCACTACCTTAAGCTCGTTTCTGTAATAATCTAAGTTAAAATGATAACAGTGACAGTCAAAAAAATTAGAACAATTTAAAGGTTTGGTATTAAAAAACTAGAAACATAGAATAATTTCTATGCTTATTAATTTATACGACATTTAATTATTGTAAATTATTTTCATAAATAAAACAAATATATCATCACGCCTTTCATCAATTACTGGGTGTAGTAAACAATTTTCACCACATTAAAATTACCTCTGTAGCTCCCCCTCCCCGTCTTTAGGGGTAGTGATGTGACGGCAGGTAACCGCATAAATATTTCACTTACCGAGATCTGCATGACAGAGTGCCACACCCAGTAATGGGTAAAAGGCACGATGATATATTTATTTATTTATATTTATTTATGAATTCACAATGTTAAATAATATTGTTAGGAACATACTTTGAGTAGAAACCAGCTACCGGCCACGTCCCACATTGTCCAGCATCAAGTCTATTCTATTCTACAGTTTATTCTATACATCACACACTAATACGCACAATAACACACAATTTAAGCGAATTTACGCATTAAAATATTACTAAATATTTATTGAAACATCCACAAAACATGGAAAACAATACGATCACTACAGAAGCCCGCACTCGACTAACAAACGTTCTAAAACGTTGTAAACAAATTGGTAAAATTTTGCAGTAACTTGTTTGGTAGCGTTAAGATATATTTATTTATCATTAAAATCGTAGCTAGTACAGAACCCTCACGGAATTTACCGATAATAAACGAACAAACTCGATTTGCAAGTTTTAAGAAGCACAACAATGTATATTTATAAAAGTTCATTCAATTTTGCTAACCTCATAATATCTTGATGAAATATATTGTAATTTTTCCACTGTTTCGTAGCAAAGTTAAAATAAGGAATCCTTTTTAGTTAAGTTGTCAATATTCAAAAGAATTATATATTGTGCAACTTGTAAGTATTCCTTAAGTAAATTTAAAGAATCCTTATTATTTAACTGCCTATGGTGCAACCGGGCATAAGTATACATTTAAAAATAAATAAATTTTATATTAAGGTGTCTACATAGATATTTAAATTAGCATGGGACTAAATACAATTTTATGCTCTGTTCTCAAAGTATACAATACGCATTTTTTTCTATTTTTATGTAGTAAGCAATTTCTTTTCAAACGCGTATCTAAAGAAAATTACAAATTATAATTTAAGGCGATTAATTATTCCTCTGTGTCTGTATTAATTGTTGTGAGGGACTGAAAATGGAAATAATTTCAGATCAATATTCTGACATTCTTTTGTTTCAATACAAAATGGAAATTTATTTCCACTTCATTTAAATATAAAGAAGATTATTGTTTTGAAATAAAATTGCAAATTTGTAATGAAGGTCGAAGGAAGTGACTTCCATCTGATTTCTTTTTAAAATTTTCTCTAAATACATTAAAATCTCATACATACATACATACATTCATATTTTCACGTTACATCCCATCAAATGGGGTAGCACGATCCCTAAAATCATTTATAAAATATTCACTCATTACATTATGGGGTGGCTAGCTCAGTGGTATGAAGTCGGCCTGTGGATCCTGAGAACCCTGCTTCGAGTCCCACAGGCGACAAACAATTTTCATAATTTCAAAAGCTACACCTGTGGCTCCTCCATCACTAACATCTTTGGGAGTCGTGATTTGACGACTGGTAATCGCACTTCACGCGCAAAATATATCACTTATCGAGATCTGCTTCGGCAGAGTGCCACACCCAGTAATGGGTAGAAGGCGTGACGATATATTTATTTTATTTATTTACTCATTACATTCATCAAATAATCAGCTCTCGTCAAATATTCTCATCCAAACACACCACCCTCACTTTAACCACATTCATAGATCACTTCATAGAAACTCATTTATTTATTACACTCGAAATCATTTATCAAACAACAAACCTTCAATCACATCTATCCAATCACTCCTATTCACTTATCATTCATCTTCTTTCTTCAACGTACATAACATATGCATAAAACATCTCAAATTACTCACGCTCACTCCTAACAAAAAAAACTCAATCTTCCATATCCAGTTCCTATAATTTTATTTGATAAAGTAAATTAAACAAATCAAAGAGAGGTAAAATTTGCGTTTCTTAAAATAAACGTGAGGTCGTTAGTTCAAATCTCTCTGACTTCAACTTATATCCAAAAATACGTTTCCACTATAAGTTATAGGTCCTCTGTACTGTAATTGGAATTAAGTTCCTGTTGTGCAGAGTAACAAATAAATAAACATTTGACTGGATGTTTTATGAATATTTCAGGGGGTCGTGCTACCCCATTTGATGGGATATATCGTGATATGTATTTGCGAGAGAAGCACAAATAACATATTTTGTTCATATCATTTTTAGTCTATATTTCAAGAAAACAACAACGTATTTTGTTGTTGTTTCGTTGTCATGGTTGTAGAAAATTCCGGAAAACAATTATTATTTCTATGGAACATGCTCTATTGTCATCATTTTGTTTTCCACTCATATTTATCATGTGCAAACAAATATTTATTATATACATTTCCTTTTATCAGAAAAATACTGGGGAAAATCTAAACGAAACAAGTATTTCACATCTGTATAAATTGTCAGCAAGATCAAAACAGATACCTCTGCAGTTTTTGTATCATTTATTTTTCTGACACACGTTTACAACGTCGTGACATAACAATTTTGCTTCCATGTCTCAGAGTGCTTTTGTTTTAGTACTTTCCTTGTCAGTTTGTGTTTTAAGAATTCGTGGAAATAGCTTCAAAAGAAATCGAACAAAGTGAATATTTAAGAGGTTTTCATCGAGTAATGTAACTTGAGAAGAATGGGAGATGTAAGCTCTTTTGTTTAAGGATATTAGATGCTGTTGAAATTGTGAATAATTTATTTTATGTATTGCAAGAATCACATTTCATCTTCATACGAAGAAACGAATAAAGAAATCTTTTATTTATTATTAAACAGCAACATCTACAGGATGTCTAGTAAAAGATAACCCTGCAAATATTTAACTTATTTATGGATTTGGCGATTTCCTTCTCTTCACATTTATTTGTTTATTTTTCCTATTCCTAATCCCAAGCATAGTATAGGATCTGGACGCACCAAGCCGCAGTGTAGTAGTTTATCTACCAGTTCTACCAATTACTATTATAATTTGCTTCAATTAAAAAAAAATGATTGTTCAACAATGATTGTCTTGGAAACAACATCATAAACGATCTCGTGCCGCACTGAGGGCCACTTTCACTTAAATTTTAAGGATTGTTTAATGTTTGACGGCACCGTTAAATTACTTATTTGACAATTAATTTCTATACGATATTGTTAATTTTATATTTAAGTAACAGCGGTGCAACCGGTAATAATTATTGCTAAAAAATACTTCCCACATTCATTGTTTTTGTTGTTCGAAGACTGATTATTTTATTAATCTGATGAGTAGATCTGTGAATATTTCATTTCAAGCATTCGTGCTACTCCATATGATGGGATAGATTCTCAACAAGACACGAACAAAGCTTTAATAACAAAAAAAAAACACTGCAAAATGTAATATCGAAGAATAAATTATATTTATGGGGTAATGGTATCGAGTCGGCCTGTGGATCCTAAGAACCCTGGTTCGATCCCCACAGCCGACAAACATTTTCACCAATTTAAAATTATCCCTGTGGCTTCCCCACCACTAACATCTTTGGGGTTCCGTGATCTGACGGCTGGTAACTGCAATTTACGCGCATAAATATATGACTTGCCGAGATCTGTTTCGGCAGAGTGCCACACCCAATAATGGTAAAAGACGTAAAAAATAAATAAAAATTATAGTCCAATTATTACATATAACTAAAAATGAAAATTTTTTAAATATGTATAAAGAAAATAAACTAATTTCCCTGTAAAATCTCAAACACAAATAGAATTCTTATGAAATATAAAGTTCCAGTTATCAAATATACGCTATCCCTTAACTTCGCTAACTTGTCCAAGTCCCCAACAAATTAATTATTCCTATAACATTACAATCGCATCTATTACATCCGTTCTCTTCCACTTGACGAGTCAGAGAGCCGCAATGCCATCATCTTCCTTCTTCCATCTTCAGTCTTCACTATCCACGCACACAATAACAAGCGAACAGCCGCTTCCGGAAATTAGCAGTCGACAGAGCACTGTAGCACTTACCGACAACTTCAGCTTTCAGGTGACAATGCGCACCAAGCACTTCAAAGCCACCGCCCGCTTGATTAAGTTTTCAAATTTAATCTAGGACTTATGTGAGATTATGATGCGCAGAAAGACAGGGAAATTGAAAATTGTGATGTGTGAAAAGGATGGAGGATAAAAAGAGGTGGGTATTGGTTAAAGTGATGGTGTGAAGTAATTTTCAATAATTGGTGAAAAGGCTTTTAAATAAAATTGGAAACTAGAATGTTCCTTTCACCAGGAATGCTTTCAAATCAATAATAGATTTTTAGAAGTTTTATTTTTAGGATTCTCATACTATCTATAACATTAAATGTAATAGAAAACTATCAATACTTTTTTGTATATTAAGAGAAGAAAGATATATCTTCCCCATACACAGTGGGGAAATCTGGATTTTACTGTTCAAAAATCGCTAGAGACCTTAATGTCATCGAATCTAGATACATTTATTTATTTATTTATGTTTATGGGGTGGCTAGCTCAGTGGTATGAAGTCGGTCTGTGGATCCTGAGAACCCTGGTTTGATTCCCACAGGCGACAAACAATTTTCATAATTTCAAAAGTTACCCCTGTGGCTCCTCCACCACTAACATCTTTGGGGGCCGTGATTTGATGACTGGTAACCGCACTTCAAGCGCAAAATATATCACTTACCGAGATCTGCTTCGGCAGAGTGCCACACCCAGTAATGGGTAGAAGGCGTGATGATATATTTATTTATTTGTTTATTTATGTTACTCTGTACAACAGGAATTGAATTCCAATTAAAGTACAGGGTCCGGGCTCACCGAGCCGCAGAGTGGTAGTTCTTATAATTTCTAGCTTGAGTGGGATTCAAACTCGGGATCTCCGTATTGGAATTTCGTAACGCTACCCATCCCACCGTACTACCAGACAATTAATTCTATCAAATTTTATTAATTACATAATAAACTGTCAAAAATTTGTAAAAAATTCAAATATTGAAAATTATTTATTCTTATATTATTTTTACATATTTAAGTAATAGAAATACTTTAGAAATAAATGTAATAATAAATGTACTCAAATTTAAATTTTAAATGTCACTGTCAACAACAGGAAATGAATTTATGTATCAGGCTTACCAATTTCAAGTAGTTGTTTTTATTGCCAACTGTAACAATTCCTTTTGATCACTCTGTATTACTTTATCTCTCAACTAAGGGAAGCAAATTTTTCTTTCTGATCGTATCGTAGAAATATATATTTTTTAATTATACCTGCATAATATTTCTTGTATAACAAACTAAAAAGCGTACGAAAACTCAACATTAAAACATGCTAAGTTTTAAAGATTTGAAGCAGGGACTTTTTATTTCTATTAAAGCGTTTTCCCAACTGTATAGTCTAATTAAAAGTATAAACTCCAGCACAATTCTGTTGTGTATTTAAATAACACTACTTTAAGTTGAACCAGTAGAATACACAAAATTAAATAAGAAAGATAGTTTCCGTTTGCAAATTTACTAAAACCATATTCTCTTGATTACTCGTACACTCGAGCAATTAGCAAACAACATAAAATTCACAACATCGAGTTCATGAATACAAAACTAAACTATTTATGCCATAATAAATGAATGCAAATGTCGCATGCATAAAATTCTCCACATTACTGTCATTTGTCAGAAGTACAACACACAAAACAAAACAGAACACTCATTCATCTGTGCGTGCAAATAGCAAACAGTTGAATATTCATTCTCCACGCTCGTCTGATGACACAGAGTGTATTTGTTGTTTTAGGCGTTCAAACTTTCTTGGAACATCTTCGAAAATTGTTGAGAAGTTCTCGAGAAATTTTACTCTTGTCGCTTGTAGTATCCCGGTATTATATAATTAATTTTAATTGTTTTAAGTTTGGCCAACTGTTGGGAACTTGTAATTAGGTAGGTTAAATTGACGTATTCCGTATTATTGTTGTGTCCTTTGTTTCAAATTGAGCGGACTGAGAAATTGTTATAAAACTATACTTAAAACTTCTATAATAATGGATATGTAAAAGTAAATCATGGAAACACCATGTCTGAGTTATACCTTGAAATTGAAGATTTAATAGAAACAAGAATTGGATTCGTGAAATAATCGAAAATATTATTTGGGTTCGAGAAATTATGGTAAATATTGTTCTACTTATTTAAATTACAAAAAAATGTTGTTTCGATTCTCGAATATATTAAAATTATTGTTCGGGTTCATATATTTCTTATGTTTTTATATTCAGAATCTTCCTTCTTTTTATCGGAATCAATAATATCTTTTGTTTTTTTATTATTTTTCTGTAATTACAATAAGTTAATTTATACATATTATTATTATGGGGTGGCTAGCTCAGGGATATGAAGTCGGCCTGTGGATCCTGAGAACCCTGGTTCGATTCCCACAGGCGACAAACAATTTTCATAATTTCAAATGCTACCCCTGTGGCTCCTCCACCATTAACATCTTTGGGGGCCGTGATTTGACGCCTAGTAACCGCACTTCACGCGCAAAAATATATCACTTACCGAGATATGCTTTGGCAGAGTGCCACACCCAGTAATAGGTAGAAGGCGTGATGATTTATTTATTTAATTATTTATATTATTATGGGGTGGCTAGCTCAGTGGTAACAAGTCGGCCTGTGAATCCTGAGAACCCTGGTTCGATTCCCACAGGCGACAAACAATTTTCACCAATTTAAAAAAAACTACTCCTGCGGCTCCCCCATCACTAACATCTTTGGGGGCCGTGATTTGACGCCTGGTACCGCACTTCACACGCAAAAATATATCACTTACCAAGATCTGCTTTGGCAGAGTGCCACACCCAGTAATGGGTAGAAGGCGTGATGATATATTTATTTATTTATTTATATTATAATGGGGTGGCTAGCTCAGTGGTAACAAGTCGGCTTGTGGATCCTGAGAACCCTGGTTCGATTCCCACAGGCAACAAACAATTTTCACCAATTTAAAAAAACTACCCCTGTGGCTCCCCACCACTAACATCTTTGGGGGCTGTGATTTGACGCCTTGTAACCGCAGTTCACGCGCAAAAATATATCACTTACCGAGATCTGCTTTGGCAGAGTGCCACACCCAGTAATGGGTAGAAGGCGTGATGTTATATTTATTTATATTTTAAGAAGCGTATTTTCTTTGAAGTGACGTTCTGGTTTGCAAAATTTTGTATTTTAATCCCTGACTAACAGCTAAGCAAAATTAACAAGGATTTTTATTTATTTATTTATTTATTTATTATTCGACAGGGCGAAACCCCAATTACCGGTATATTCAGTGTCATTTCGGCCAAACAGTAAAATTACTTAAATCCTGTCATTATTTCGTTGTAAATTAAGTTGGTTTGAAAATTGACTGCAATAAAAATATGATAAAAAAGTAATTATGCTCAATAGACATTTATCTGGATTGTGATAGTTGTTTGTTTTATTTTATTTGTTTTACTGATGAATGTGATAGATATAGTAAAAATAATCATTCCTTATCTAATATAACGACAGCGACAAATGGAAAAGTTTTCATATACCTTATTCGATATATCAATGCAGCAGAAAGGTACTTGTGAGGGTGTCTTATCACTAACCACTATTTTAAATTTACAAATTAATTTTGTAGATACTTCAAATAATTTTATCGTTTTGGTAGCTAATTATAATTGACAACTTTCGCGTATATATTCAATAATACAATTCAAAAGACTGCATTTATACGTGGAGTAGATTTTAACACAGTTAAAATAAATATTTGTTTATATACCACTTTGTATTATATTAATATTAAGTAATGAAATAATAAAATATAAAAGTATTGACAGCGGTGGGATTCGAACCCACGCCCTTTCGGACTGGTGCCTAAAACCAGCGCCTTAGACCGCTCGGCCACGCTGCCTGTGGCGCATTTAGCGATGCTGCTGCTTTCACTACGAAGTTACATATATTATAAAAGCAATAAATCATTTTAATTTATCAATTATTAAATTAATTAAGACATTAATTAATAATTTACAGAGAAAAATTCACCTAACACAACTTGATCCATATAAAATAAAATAAATATATCATCACGCCTTTTACCCATTACAAGGTTATATTTACGCACGTCTAAACTTTTCCTCCTAGCAAGTCCCATCTTTTTGAACATTATGATATTTCAGCAGAGTTACCAACCTTAAAAATATAAATTGTACTGCGCTAGTACAGCACTCGATGAGCTAATAACGAATTCTTTTAGGTACTGTAATAATTTTGTTGTAAACGCAAAATAGAAAAAATAAATTTTCAAGAAAAATATAATATATAAGAGCAAACTGTGGCCCCTGTACTAGTCTAGTAGTATTTTGCTTTTTACAACGAATAAAACTAAAGCCGTATAAGTTTTCATACTTCCATGTTGAAAAAAAGATGTCTAAATTTGTAGTTATTACCTTGGTTACGGATTTAAGAGTGCCGTTTTCATTTGTCAGAATGTACCTACGTATATATCGTAGTAACATAAATTCGTAGCTTTATAAAATGAAAATGTATGTGCGAAAAGATAGTAGAACTTCCGAATTTTGCAGACGTATTATTTATTTTTTATTTGTTACTCTGCACAACAGTAACTTAATCCCATTTAAGTAACTTATAGTGGTATCCGAACCACTCAGACACAATCGTATTTTTGGATATAAGTTGAAGTCAGTTAGATTTGATTGCACGACGTCTTACTTGTTATTTAAGAAACGCAAATTTTACAAGTACCTCGGTTTTATTCATTATGGGTATCTAATAGATATGGGCGAATACTAACCGCGAATACAGAAAGTATTCGATATTCGAGATCTTCAAATATTTACGCCAATGGCGAACATTCAAATATTTCAAATAACACGCAATACATTTTGAAATTGAAACAGCGCTGTCTTCGGCGCTTTGATGAACTCAGTTGACAGTTGTACAATTGCCACTTGATAGTTAAAGGAAACGAGCTTTGTTTTAGGTCATCATTTCATAATCCATTTTCATAATGATAATTTAATTAATTATAACTTTCTTTTTAATTATCAAAAACATAATGACTAATAAATAATATAATCATCACAAGTAATCAAATCACATTATCAATCATCGCTTCGTTAAGAATATAAATAAAATAAATAAATATATCATCACGCCTTCTACCCATTACTGGGTGTGGCACTCTGTTACAGCAGATCTTAGTAAGTGATATATTTTGCGCGTGAAGTGCGGTTACCAGTCGTCAAATCACGGCCCCCAAAGGTGTTAGCGGTGGAGGAGCCACAGGGATAGCTTTTTCAAATTATGAAAATTTGTCGCCTGTGGGAATCGAACCAGGGACCTCAGGATCCACAGGCCGACTTCATACCACTGAGCTAGCCATCCCATTAAGAATATAAATAAAATAAATAAATATATCATCACGCCTTCTACCCATTACTGGGTGTGGCACTCTGACGAAGCAGATCTCGGTAAGTGATATATTTTGCGCGTGAAGTGCGGTTACCAGTCGTCAAATCACGGCCCCCAAAGGTGTTAGCGGTGGAGGAGCCATAGGGATAGCTTTTTTTTGAAATTATGAAAATTGTTTGTCGCCTGTCGGGATCGAACCAGGGTTCTCAGGATCCACAGGCCGGCTTCATACTACTGAGCTAGCCACCCCATGTCACTTATTTATTTCGTTATTTTATTTATATTATTATTATTTGTTTATTATATATGTCATTTGCAGTTCCATATATTTATTAATTAAATCATATAATTTCTAATTTGAATTTTTTAATTTTTAATTAAGTAATTATTCAGAGTATTCGAATATTCGAGTTCTGATTAATAAATGAATTCGAGATATTTGATATTCAATTACCTCTATTGTCTAAAAATAATATGTCGTACAAATGCAAGAGATACAATACGTACATACGAGTATAATTTTCTGTCATTTAAAGTTTTTTTTCATTTATTTTCCTGACAAAAGACACATAGATACAAGTTTTTTGATTAATTATCAACAAGGGAAAGAATGCTACAAACATATTCCTAATTAGTTTCCTTTCTAATACAAAAAACTCTCAGACAAAAAATTGGAACACTGCGAAATAAACATCTCATTTTATTACACAATCCTTCAACGTTCATTTAAAAATAAAACTCCACCACAAAAAATAACTTCATAAAATACATTTCAGACTGTAAGTTCTCTGAGAAACTTTCCATCTTTCCACACAATTTAAGAACTTTTCGCGTGCGATTTTTGCGCAATTGATTTTCCGGTTGGTTTGCTGCAACTTTAATATCGCGTTGCTGTTGCACGGTTGCATGATGTGGATCCAGTTCACTCGCCGCTGATGTTGAACGATGATATTGCTCCGCCATTCACGGCCTACTATTCTTTTGATGTTCGCAATTCGGGACAGAATACATTTTAGCGAAGTACATACCTCATAATCTTTACAAGTTCTTGAGTTTAAAAGTGTCACGATGAAGTTGACGGTGTTAAAGTGAGAAGAAAATTGGTATTGTGAAAGTTTATTCATATGAGACACTTTTATTTTAATGTTTCAAGAAGTGTCTTCAAGGATAATTTGTTTTTGATTTTTTACTATTAAGCAGGCTCAATTGCCATGTTCATGTGTCGTCTCAGTTACACGTTGTTGACGACATGACTTTGGCAAATCAGATTATTATAATATGAGAATTATCCACTAAAGCACAATTTTTAAATTTTCTAAACTGCAGTGCAGCAAGAAATCATGCCGCACTGAGTATTGCAAAGAAATACATACACACATACATATCTTCACGCTATATCCCATCAAATGAGGTAGCACGCACCCTAAAAACACTCATAACATTCATCAAACAATCAACCCCCGTCAAACATTCTCATCCAAACACACCACCCTCACTTCAACCACATTCATAGATCCCTCCATATAAACTCATTCATTTATCACACTCGAAATCATTCTTACATAACAAACCCTCATTCACATCCATTCACCCATCATTCATCTTCTTTCTTCAACGTACATAACACATGCATAAAACATCTCAAATTACCCGCGCTTACTCCTAACAACGAATCTAACATTCATTTTGAATGTTGATATATGTTGACTTTTTAACACGATCATAGAAAGAAGTATACTACGATACTCATAATTCTTATCGAAATAAAAAATTAAGATCCAGAATCCATCGTTCTAAAAATGCTCGAACACTTTATAACGTACGATACTAACATTATTATGAAATACGTACTTGCAACATTGCACCCTAATTCCAGAGTTTAATGTTATAATTGCGTGTTAACATGCAACATGATATGGAAATGAAACGAACAAGATATTTTTAAAGGAATTACCTAAGTTTTTTTCGCCCCTATACAGTGTTACAGTTTTATGTTGTAAATTCTCGGAACAGGATATCGGAAAAACATGAAATTTAATTCGTGTAATAATTTTATCCATTTAAATGATTGGAAAAAATGTGCTCTATTATCTACACTTAAAACAATAAATAGGTATATTCCTACCTCAAATTAAAGTTGAAAATAAACGATAAAAATATCGTACATACATACATACATATCTTCACGCTATATCCCAACAAATGGGGTAGCACGAACCCTAAAATCACTCATAAAACATTCACTCATCACACTCATCAAACAATCACCTCTCGTCAAACATTTTCATCCAAGCAAACCACCCCCCTAACTTCAACCACATTCACAGATCACTCCATATAAACTCATTCATTTATTACACTCGAAATCATTATCACACAACAAACCTTCAATCACATCATTCCTATTCACTTATCATTCATTTTCTTTCTTCAACGTACATAACATATGCATAAAACATCTCAAATTACTCACGTTTACTCCTAACAACGAATCTAATAACGAAACTAACAACGAATCTACAAGATTAGAAAAGATGAAAGCGATAGCCTGCACTTGTATATGAAAGAAAAATCCACACAATGCAGTGACTGAAAATGAAACATATAGATAAGAAAGGGAGGGAGCGTCGCCTTGCGCTTGGTTTTGAAAGGGAATTTCACACAATTGCAGTTAAACATTCTACGTAAGAACTGAAAACGAATTAAAAGATAAGAAAGGAAGAGAGTGTCGCTCTACGCTTGTTTTTGAAAGAGAATTCCACACAATTGCAGTTAAATACAAATAAATAAAAATTAAATAAATATATCATCACGCCTTCTACCCATTACTGCGTGTGGCACTTTGCCGAAGCAGATCTCGGTAAGTGATATATTTTGCGCATGAAGTGCGGTTACCAATCGTCAAATCACGGCTCCCAAAGATGTTAGTGGTGGAGGAGCCACAGGGGTAGCTTTTGAAATTATGAAAATTATTTGTCGCCTGTGGGAATCGAACCTGGGTTCTCAGGATCTACAGGCCGACTTCATACCACTGAGCTAGCCACCCCATGCAGTTAAATACATTATATAATACTGGTAAAATCTAAAATCCTAACAATCCATATCAAGTACATTTATATAAATATGAAAACATTTTCTATCTTTTGTAAAGAGCAACATTAACATCTTTCCATCTGTTACTGTGTCAGAAGGTGGAAAAATGATCCAACAACATAATGCTTTAATAGTGGGTGTCGATCGATCTGATTATACAAAGCACGAACCAGTCCACTAAATGCGGAACTTTTCGCTTTGGGTTCGGTTTTCCTTCCGCCCGGGTACAGGGCCGGCCGCGATGATTTGTAGGCTGTATGTTGGCGACGATGCATTTAATAAATTAGTAATTAGCGTCCATACAAATGGTTCTCGGAATTAATGTGTTCGGAACACTGCTATCCACACCTCTCCATTTCCATTCGCTCTTTGAGTGCTGCCGTCTCGCTCTAACGAATACAGCGCTAATAGGAAGAGAGAGATAGTGGAGAATTGTTTGGTGTGGACTGTTTTGCCGAAGATGTTTGGCAAAACTGTGTACAGGAGTGGATTAAGGAAATTGTTTTCGATTATAGCTTCTCAAACCTAGTAGAGTTGATTTAAATACAATATCGGGCGGGTTTGGTTGAATATTAAATAATTAGCATGCTCGCAACATAATCGGAAGTTATTTGCTGACTCTTGTTCCCGCTAGGTTCGCTAGTGTGCTAGTTACTTTTACCCGATATGGCTTCGGGAAAGTCTAAAACCTGAAGGAGTTGAAATTTTTTGAAAGTTCAACAATTCCGGAGGCTATATCTCAAAAACTAAGCAAGATATGAAGATGCGCTCAACGGCGTTGAATTCTCCGTGTCTGAATTGACTTATAAGCAAACTTTTAGCTCATTTGAAGCGATTTAATTTTTTGGAATTTTTCTAAGGGGTACCCCTTAGGTTTTTTACAATTTTCAAACAACTTGCTCTAAAACTCTTTCTCGGACGATAATTGTAACGAAAATTTACATACATATGTATTTTGACCCGCTTAATCCAATAGTAAAATCCCCAAATGCATACGCCTTCTAATTTTCAAGATATTGCCCAAAAACTGTTTTAGAAAAAAGTTTGGAGAAAATTTCTGAAAAATTTAAAAATTGCTGAAAACTTGTGTACAAGTTAATTGAAACACGATAAATTCAATGCCGTTAAGCACATTTTCATATCTTGTTTAATTTTTAAGATATGGCGTCGGGAAAGTCAAAGACTAATATGTTAATATTTTTGGAAAGTTCAACATTTCCGGAAGCTATATCTCAAAAACTAAACAAGATATGAAGATACGCTTAACGACATTGAATTCTCCGTTTCCGAATGACTTATTTAACTTTTAGCAAGCGCATTTGTCTTTTAGTTTTGGAGATATTGTTTAAAAACTGATTTCTGAGAAAATTCCATTTCTGCGCACTTATATTATGAATACAAACTATGTTCCTTTATACCCAAATGAAAGGAATATACTTTGTATTCAAATTATTAACAGGCAGTTTCTAACATAAATAAAATAAATAAATATATCATCACGCCTTCTACTCATTTCTGGGTATGTCATTCTGCCGTAGCAGATCTCAGTGATATATTTTGCGCGTGAAGTGCGGTTACCAGTCGTCAAATCACGGCCCCCAAAGATGTTAGTGGTGGAGGAGCATACCATTTTAATTCCGGATAAATATGATTTCGATTTGCAATACAAGAGCTAAAGAAAAAACTTACAGTTTAATTTGAAAATATCATTGCCGATATAATTCAATAATTGAACTGGAGCCTATTACATAATTTTTAATAGCTTTTAATAGACCATTTTAAAAATTCATTGCGCATGTGCAAACGTTAGACGGAGATAAAAAATGTTAGTGCCGTATACTCATCTTTGTTTATGTTTTGACAAGTGACAGTTCGATTATTTTTGTTGGTTAGAATTTGTTTCTTCATTGAAAAGTAATTAATAATAGTAATTATGACGGGTACTATATGCTGTGTACAGGGTTGTAATAATAATTAAAAAAAAACAAGAAACATTTCATTTCACTCTTTTCCTCAAAATGTGAACAGAAGAAAAGAATCATATTAACATAATTTATAAATAACTGATGAATATACTTCATTTATTTTGATGCTACAATAAGTTTTCATTTTCACTATAAACATTTCACTTACTTTGTACTTAAATTCATTTTGAAATATCTCGTTCGCCGCCATTTGACGGCACTAAGTTATTAGTTAAAAAAATAAACACCTAGGGGTCGCGGACATTTTTAAAATGGTCTATTATCTTTTATTAAAACTTATTCAATACGAAGTAAACTTTAGATAAATGTACAAACTTTGATTCCTTCAAGAATATTCAAGTAAATCCAACCCTGTACGCCATGAGGAAAGACAAAGACAACGAAACTCCGTCTCATGCAGAACGCATAATAAGATACAGTTGACTAAACTAAGGTCGTTTAAGTTGCAGGAAAAACAGTCCACTCCTGCTGCATCCCGCAGCAGGAATAAGCAAAGCAGGCTGCGACAGATGATGACGACGCGCAGCTCGCGACATTTAATACGGTTACACTTCCGGAACTTCCGGAAACTTTCAAATTTTTATTTCTTCCCTCTGCACAGTGCTGCTGTGTCGGCGGTTAGCGAAACTATCCCAAGTTTCGTTTTTACGAAATGTGCAAAATTTGCGTGTATTTTAACTTAATTACTAGGTTATGGTTTTATGCAAAAATGAGATTAAAGTTGTTTGGATATTAAAACTTAACGGGATGTAATAAGTTGCTTAGTTTATAGTTTCCGTAACGAGATTCTGTAAAATTTTGTAATTTCTGCCAAATTAGGTTTTAAGTTTTTGCAATGTTGCAATTTTGTGTATTTTGTTACAATATGTTTGAACATGGAATTTGTGCAATATTTCGAATGGCATGTAATTCAAGTGCAAATATTCGATAATCAAATTTTTATTGCTTCCATATTAGCAATAAATTTAATCACAACATGCAATATTAAATAGGGATTTGCGAGAGTATATGTTTGTATTAAAAGGGTATTATTTCAATTCGAAAACGGGATCAATAATGAATTAATTTATTGCAATTTTCGCTCTATTACACAAAAATTATATTTGTTACAGGTAATTTTTTAGACGTTTTCATTTATGAAAATTATTAAACTTGATATTTAATTTTAAAAAATAATTAAATATAAATATATCATCACGCCTTTTACGCATTACTGGGTGTGGCACTCTGCCGAAGCAGATCTCGGTAAGTTATATATTTATACGCGTGAAGTGCGGTTACCAGGCGTCAAATCACGGCCCACACAGATGTTAGTGGTGGGGGAGCCACAGAGGTAATTTTAATTTGGTGAAAATGTTTGTCGACTGTGGGGTCAAACCAGAGTTCTCAGGATCCACAAGCCGACTCGATACCCCATATATATCATCACGCCTTTTACCCATTACTGGGTGTGACACTCTACCAAAGCAGATCTCGGTAAGTGATATATTGATGCGCGTGAAGTGCGGTTACCGGGCGTCAAATCACGGCCCCCAAAAATGTTAGTGGTATCAAGCCGAAGAACCCTGATTCGAGCCCCACAGCCGACAAAACATTTTCACCAATTTAAAATTACCCCTGTGGCTTCCTCACCACTAACATCTTTGGGGGCCATGATTTGACGGTTGGTAACCGCACTTCACGCGTATAAATATATCACTTACCGAGATCTGCTTTGGTAGAGTGCCACATCCAATAATGGGAAAAGGCGTGATGATATATTTATATTTATTTATATTATTAATAACTAAAAAAAAATAAATAAATATATCATCACGCCTTTTACCCATTACTGGGTGTGGCACTCTGCCGAAGCAGATCTCGGTAAGTAATATATTATTCCGCGTGAAGTTACCAACCGTCAAATCACGGCCCCCAAAAATGTTAGTGGTATCAAGTCGGCCTGTGGAGCCGAAGAACCCTGGTTCAAGCCCCACAGCCGACAAAACATTTTCACCAATTTAAAATTACTCCTGTGGCTGCTCCACCACTAACATCTTTGGGGACCGTGATTTGACGGCTGGTATCCGCACTTCACGCTTATAAATATATCACTTACTGAGATCTGCTTTGGTAGAGTGCCACACCCAGTAATAGGTAAAAGGCGTGATGATATATTTATATTTATTTATTTAATTCATAAGTATTTACTGAAATTACTTTTAAACGGAACAAAATCGAAACCGATCTTATTTTTACAGCAGTTTACAGCCCTGATTTAATTCTTTTATAAAAGTCCTCATCCTAAATTTTAATTTACAATGCTATATGGAACTTGATCATTCAACCACAACCAAATCATTTATCAATTTCCAATATTTACCTATCAACCACCCCATATGAAAACCTAACACTTCATCAACATATCTCATCCACATGTTAAATAAAACATGATACAGCAAAATCGAACCTCAAGCATACCAAAATAAAACACACTCTGCCTGCAACTAATGCCTGCTATGATCTTCGATATCTCTCTCCATTCTAAGCTCTCCGAAAATCGTCTCGCGTGGCCAACTTGATCCATCGCGCGGTATTTGCTCTCGCCACAGGCCGTCAGCGGCGACGTTCGTTTGTTTGCACAATGCCAATTATTCTCCGGAAACCGAAATCGGATTACGAGAAGGTACTGATTTTTCGGCGGAAGTCACTTCTTCTTCCGGTTTAAAGATTCGGAACTGTACGCAATATTGTGTGGAGATAATTAATCTTAAGATTAATTAGGCTGTCGTTTAGTAATTGGCTTGTTGATTAAATTTATTTAGCGTTTTATTTAGCGATTTTTAGGGCTAATGGATATTTAGAACTTCTGAGTTTTGTTAATGAATGCTGAAGAAGATTGTTTTAATTTGTTAAGTTATCTTTACTATCTACATTTAATACGAATATTGATATTCTGGGGTGTATTCTGTAACTGATCTGTTAATTTTTAACGGCAAGTTAAAAATTATAACCAATAAAAATATATGCATCAAATGAAATATACTTTTTTTATTCAGTGCCGCCATCTATGGTTAAAAATTTTAACAGGTTATTAAAAATTAACAGGTATGTTACAGAATATACATATCTGTGCAAAATACAAAATTGTTAACTTTTATCTTATATAAAAACAAATACGTCTTTGCTGGTGCGTATAGTCTTTTTTCAAAATTGTTGAATTCAAATGGAAAAAAAAAACTAAAGTATATATTATTATAGAAGCTGTTTCAATATTTCAAGAACAAAACTAAATGGCAGACTACATGATATACTGATCTCCAGAGCTGGGCAAGCTACTTAAAAAAAGTAGCTAAGCTACAGCTACAGCTATTCTTTAAAAAAGTAGCTGAGCTACAGCTATAAGCTACATTTTGTAAAATATAGCTAAGCTACAGCTAAAAGCTTTCGTTAAAGTAGCTGTTAAATTTTAAAGCTACTTTTTTAAATTATTGTGAAATAATTAAATTTGCCATTGTCATATGATCAGTCTTTTGTTATAATGACTATTAATTTACTATTACGTACATAAATATCAAAAATAGCAAATACCATCTGGCACCTACTATGTATTTTTGCGTATTAGAGCCAGTTACAACCGGCAACAAATAATTATTTTGTGTGGGTTTAGCTTGTACGCATGCGTACTTTGTTGACCTTCTGCTTAAAAAGTAGCTTGAAGCTACAAAAAGTAGCTTTAAGCTACATAAAGTAGCTTTAAAAGTAGCTTCAGTTGTTATTTTTAAGCTAATAGAAAAAAAAGTAGCTAGCGACAAGCTACAGCTATATTTTTTCACAGTTAGCTATGCTACAGCTACAGCTAAGGTAAATGTAGCTAAGCTAGTGGCTAAGCTACAAAAGTAGCTAGCTACTGCCCAGCTCTGCTGATCTCGGATAAACAAGATTTTTTTTTAATTCACAAAATTATTTGCTCTTCGTAGGAAGTACACATTTTGAGTGCCACTAGTTTGAGAGTCATTTCTAATATGTTAATAATTAAATTATAATTATAAACATTACAAACGTAGTATTTGTAATGTAAAAAATTAATAAATATATCATAACATCTTTTACCCATTACTGGATGTAGCACTTTGGCGGAGCAGATCGCGGTGCGTGAAGTGCGATGATCAGCTGTCAAGTCACAACTCCCAAAGATGTTAGTGCAGGAAAAAGCACAGGGGTAATTTTAATGATCTGTAGATTTGATAACCCGGGTTCTATTCTCACAGCTGGCAAACAATTTTCTCCACATTAAAAATTACTCTTGTGGTTCCCCCTCCACTAACCTCTTTGAGGGCAGTGATTTGACAGCTGGTAACCGCATTTTATGCGCATAAACATATTACTTACCAAGATCTGTTACTTCAGAGTGCCACACCCAGTAATGATTAAAAGGCGTGATGATATATTTATTTTATTTATTTATGTAAATAATATTCTTAGGTACATACTTTGAGCAGGAACCAGCTATCGGCCACGTCCTTCGTTGTCCACCATCAAGTCTATTCTATTCTGCAGCTCTGCCATTCATATATTAATGTTTATTCTATATATTACACACTAACACGCACAATAACACACAATTTAAGCGAATTTACGCATTAAAATATCACTAGATATTTATTGAAACATCCACAAAACACAAAAAAACAATACAATCACTACAGAGACCCGCACTCGACTAACAAACGTTCTAAAACGTTGTAAACGAATTGCTAAAATTTGCAGTAACTTGTTTGGTAGAGTTAAGATGTATTTATTTATCATTAAAATCGTAGTTAGTACAGAACCTATAGCTCACGGAATTGACCGATAAGAAGCGAACAAACTCGATTTGCAATTTTTAAGAATCTTGACACGGTAGTGTATATTTTCTGCTATCTAATAGATGCGTAAAGAATTTAAACGCAACGAAAAGGCTATATACTAGAACTTGCATTTGTTAAGCTATGAATGTACTCTCAACGTTTCTACATTATTTTAGAAATACATAATTTTTATTGACCTGTTTTCAAATAAAATAAATAAATATAAATAAATATATCATCACGCCTTCTACCCATTACTGGATATGGCACTCTGCCGTAGCAGATCTCAGTAAGTGATATATTTTGCGCGTGAAGTGCGGTTACCAGCCATCAAATCACGGCCCCCAAGGATGTTAATGATGAGGAAGTTACAGGGGTAGTTTCAATTTAGTGAAAATTGTTTGCCGGCTGTGGGAATCGAACCTGGGTTCTCAAATGTACAGTGCGACTCGATACCACTGAGCCATCTACCCCATATAACTATTGTCGTGTTTATTAAATATAATGGGATGGCTAGCTCAGTGGTATGAAGTCGGCCTGTGGATCCTGAGAACCCTGGTTCGATTCCCACAGACGACAAACAATTTTCATAATTTCAAAAGCTACCCCTGTGGCTCCTCCACCACTAACATGTTTGGGGGCCGTGATTTGACGACTGGTAACCGCACTTCACGCGCAAAATATATCACTTACCGAGATCTGCTTCGGCAGAGTGCCACACCCAGTAATGGGTAGAAGGCGTGATGATATATTTATTTATTTATTTTATATTAAATATAATTTTATTATTATTATATTAGAAATAATTCTCAAACAAGGGGTACTAAAAATGTTTACTTCAACTAAACTGCATTTAATATTGCAAATAATAATAATAATAATAATAATAAATCCCTTTTATTTGGCGACAGTTCAGCCGAGGCTGTTCTACCACTTAACCTTTACAGCATTATACAAAAATGTTTACATACAAGCATTTAGTAGACCAAAATTAGTATAATCAATAGTACATATAAAAATGAAATATACAACAAAATATGTTAGGTACTGCTCAAATGAAGCGAACGTATAGATAGGAATTATTGTTTTGCAATTATGATATTCTTTAAATTTGTGGAGAATGAATAAGACTTTAGTAGTTTGAGATCATCGTTAACTTGATTGTAAATCTGCGGACAATTGTAACTAAAGCAATGTTTAAATAGTGCACTTTTGTGTGCGGGAATATGCAAGGCTAATTTATTTCTCAATATTTTATTGCGATGTTTATTTCGGAATGATATTTTATCAGCTAGGTAAGATGGAGTATTAGTCGTAATAATACGATGGATTAAACATGTAAGATGATGCAATCGACGATTTTTCATGTTCAACCAACCTAAGTGTTGTAACTTAGAGCTCACCGAGTCATACTTGCGAAGTCCTAGTATGAAACGTACACAACAATTCTGTACTTTCTGTATACGGTGAATGTCATGAGTAGTCAGAAAAGGACCGTATACAGGATCGCAATAACTAAACACAGAGAGAACGAGAGAGTCTGCTAATAGTTTTCTGTATTTTTGGGAAAGTATAAAGCGGTTCATATATAAGTTCTTCAATGCTAAATAAGCCTTTCTTACCAACAATGTTACATATTCTGAGAAGCGCAATTCAGTATCCAACACAAGTCCAAGATTTTTACAGGATGACTTGATCTGCAATTTAATATTGTTTAATGTAACGTTATGCATATCATTTTGAACGAGATGTTTTCTGGAATTTTTATTTCCAAACAACATTATTGTCGATTTATTTTCGTTTAAAACCAAACAATGAGATTTAGCGAAATTCGTAATATTATGAAGATCAGTATTCATATTTTCAACTGCAACCTTTGCTTCAGAATCTTTAAAGGGCAAGTATAGCTGGGTGTCGTCTGCATAAATGTGAATATTAGAATATGATACATGCTTGTATAAATCAAATATGTACAATGAAAAAAATAGTGCACCACAGACTGATCCTTGAGCGACACCTTTAGTTATTTTTATAAATTCAGAGCTTTTATTATCAACAACTACTTTTTGACACCTGTCATGAAAATAATTTGATATTAGTGTCAGGCTAGCATAATCAAAACCAAGGTACTTTAATTTGCTTAAGAAGAGTTCATGATTGATAGTATCAAATGCCTTGCTGAAGTCTAATAGAACCAATAATACCATTTTTTTATCATCAATGTTCCCAACAATATCATCTACAATTTTTAAAAGTGCTGTAGTCGTACTATAACCCGGTCTAAAACCCGATTGTACTGCAGGTAATATTTTTGAATTGTCTACATAAGTAAAAATTTGTTTATGCATGACTTTTTCAAGCAGTTTGGACAATGTTGGTAAAATGCTTATTGGTCTAAGATCACTATTAGAAACAGGATTTTTACATTTAGGAAGTGGCTTTACCACCGCAATCTTCCAGATGTCAGGTACTACACCAGATAGCAGACAAGAGTTTATCAGATGTGTGATTTGAGCTAATAATGTGGGAATGACTAACTTGAGCATGTTCAAATTTATTTCATCAATACCCATTGCATGAGATTTGATAGTCTTAAATAATTTCATTATTTCGTCTTCACTGACAGTGCAAAAAGAGAATTGAAACTCAGAATATTTAGAACTATTATAAAAATGCAAAATATCTTGCGATAGATCTGGTGCGTTACACATATTTATGAAATACTCGTTAATGTCATTTACATTTGCTAAATTTGCTGGCAATGTGATTTTCGGTTTAATATTTATATTAAACTCCTTTAGTGCATTCCACAAGTTAGTTTTGTTATTGTCAATTTTCTGTTGTAGATAGGCTTGTTTTTCGAGTCTTACAGATTTTGTTACAAGATTTCGAAGAGACTTGTAATATTCCCAATGCACAGAATTTTTTGTTCTTCTAAATCGAGCAAAAGCATTGTTGCGATACTTAATCATTATCTTAATAACATCGGTGATCCATGGTTTTGAAGGTTTATGCACAGTAATAGTTTTCTGGGGCATGTAGTTATCAAAAAGAGTCAAAATATTGATATTAAATATCTCCAGTTTTCTATTTACGTCCTCACATTTATAGAAGTTGTCCCAACATATTGCCTTTAAAGATTCATAAAACTTTACGTAATCTGCATTTTTGAAATCTCTTATTTGAATGGAGCTATGTCGACGTATAATGCAATTTAGAGTGCATTCAAATGATATGAGCATGTGATCAGAAATATTTGGCACGTTAATAATTTTTACCTCAGAGGATAGATCAGAATTGGATGACAGAATTACATCGATTAAAGTCTCAGAATAGTTTGAAATACGGGTAGGCTCTTCCACAATTTGACTTAAATTAAATTCGTTCAGTAGATCAGAAAACAATTTCACAGAATTGCTATTTACGTTCAACATATTAATATTTATGTCTCCCAGACATAGTAAATAATCAGAACTAGGAAAGAAGTACATCAGGGAGTTCTCCAAGTTGTCACAAAAATCACTTATATTTGCAGAAGGTGGCCGATAAAGTATCCCGATTGTGAGAGTTTTCTTATTTATTTTTAAGGTAAACCACATTTGCTCAAGACAAGAACTAACATTATTAAAGTCGTCATTGGTTTGTACTAAAAATTTCTTCAAGTTTGACTTTATGTAAACTCCTACACCACCACCTCTGCCCTCACGATCGCATCGCAACATATCATATTGCGGTATTGAGTAGTTATCTCCATTGTCACAATTTTTCAACCAAGTTTCCGTGATTCCAATAATATCATAATTACGTATTTGAACTACATCCTTGAATTCATGAAAATGTGCAGTTAAAGACCTAACATTTAAATGCGCTATTTTTAACATTATCCAAAACACAAATATAATATAAGCCTAAATAAAATATAGATTACAAAATTTACAAAGTATACTTATACTAAGAATTAATAAAAGCAAAGTGTACATGATTTGTGTGTGCATTCAAATAAATACGACCTTGCAAAAATATTAAAATATTAATTAAATTACAAAAGAAATAACTACGTTTAAACAAGAAAGACAAGTTTCAAAATTTATTTGGATAGGTCATTGAACTCTCGCACTGTCGCGATTTTATGAACATTATCATTTCTTTTGATACAAATACTTCCGTCACTAGACCACGTATTCTTTAGACCGAATTTCTGTTTTGCCATATTCAAAATATCAAGTCTTTTTTTTGTTAAGTCCTCTCTAATCACAATCCCAGACTGTATAAGTTTACTTTTATTTTTAAAAACTAATGCGCGGTCATTATAGCGACAAAATTTGACTATGATAGAGCGACACTTATCTTTTTGTTTTTTTCCAAGACGATGTGAACGGTCGATGGAGTCTGGATGAAGAGTGACACCAAGCTTCTCCTGGAATACCCGCAAAACTGTGTTGTCTGTTGATTCGTTGGCCTCTTCTTTTACACCAAACACACGAAGGCAGTTTCGTCGACTATACTGCTGGAGGTTGTCGATTTCCTCAGACAAGTGATCTATTTTGGCATCTTTCTGACTAAGTTCTTGTTTCAGCCCCCTTATTTCACTTAACAGGTGTGATACTTTTTCGTCAAGCAACGTTCCAATTTTGGAAGCTACTTGACACACAATTTTTTCGATGTACTCATCACTAAGGAGCTTCTCGTTTATCACCTCCTTCACGATGGCGGTTAACTCAGTGTTCTTTCGTGTACTCATTTTTATTTTTATTTTTTAAACATGCGAATAAGCGGAAATATTATAACTGCTAGCGAACTAAAAAAAAATACAATTTGTTTAATAAAGAATTTACAGTTTTAATCTTTACCTTTTAATTAATTTTATTGTATTTTAATACTTTAATCCATTAGTTTTGGTACAATAGAATCTTGAACAAAGAATGAACATAAATACAAATCAATAAATATCGAACCGAGACAAAAGAAATGATGTTTTGTATAATACTTATATTTGTATTATTACGTGTCTACTTCTAACGAAACAATTACTTTCATTACTAAGTGCTTTATTCCCTGTTTACTTGTCTGAAATCAACCCTAAGCAGTGTGTACTAAATTTCTCATAATAACGAAAAATGTTAACCTATAATAACTAGCAACACACATCATATATCAAACCTGTCAAGTTTTAAGTGATGAAAAAATATTATCAACCTACATAAATTTGTAATTACACTGTTGTAAAAGTTCTACTTTACTGATATTATAATAATACTAAAACCGTAATATTTGGTTTGAAAGTTTACATTAAAATGTTCGTAGAAAAGGTATAACTTTACTGCGTTTATTAATAACAAAGTTGGTTCAAATTAATTAATTTAAATATCATCTACATAATTTCAAAACTACATTCACCTAAAAACATAACAAACTATAATAGTAAATAGTAACATAGTCGAAAGATTATAATTAAACAAATTAATTAACATTTCAAAAATGATAAATTTAGCAAAACTACTATTTTATAATTCTAAGGAGGGATCGGAAACCAAACCAACCCAATTCCATTTTTTTGTAAATCTGAATCCGAAGTCGAACCGTTATTAATTTTGTCGATTTGAATCCGAACTAGACCCACTTTCTCGGGTTCAAAAAAATTAATAATTTATTTTGCAAAATTATTATTTAATAATTCTAAACAAGGAACGGCGACCGAAACCGAACCTAAAATAGTTCCGAACCCATTATCTCGTAAACATAAGCCCGAACTAGAATCTTTGTTGATTTAAAACCGGATCCGAACTGAACCCACTAATTTCGGGTTCAAAAAGACGAATTTGTTGAATAAACAGTTTTTAATACTTCTTTGTTATGGAGTAATAGCTCAGTGGTATCAAGTAGGTCTGTGGATCCTGAGAACCCTGGTTCGATCCCCACAGCCGACAAAACATTTTCACCAATTTAAAATTACCCCTATGGCTCCTCCACCACTAACATCTTTGGGGACCGTGTTTTAACGGTTGGTAACCGCACTTTATGTGCAGAAATATATCAATTACCGAGATCTGCTACGGCAGAGTGCCACACCTAGTAATGGGTAAAAGGCGTAATGATATATTTATTTATTTTTATTTTGTGTTCAAATTAATTAGCATTTTACCTAAAAATAATAAATTTTATATTGACACATTTAAAATTGTCAGAAGTAATAGCACATATAACAGCTTCTCCATGTCTTCAAACAAAATCATTAGCAATTATAAGCATTAAAAAAAAACCAGTAAAATATCTAAAATAAATATATATGAGCGAAAAGATTCATAGCTAGTAAGTAAAAAATTTAAATGTATGCTAAATAATCTTATTTCGTACGATTATTTAATTCAATTTTTCAAATTGGTCCAGCAACATCCAATTAAATTTGAAATATGTCCATGTTCATTGAGCATGAAACAAGTCGCACACCTGTCAATCTTCCTTTCCATAAACAACAACAACAACAACAAAAAAACAATCGCCGAAACAAAAGTGTAGCGCCAGACGAACGACGGAAAACAATGGACGAGTTAAAAAATTCAGAAAACATCACGGTTTGTTGATCAACGCTTACATAACACCGACAAATAACATAAAATGCTTCTGCAATGCCAGTTATTTACAAAAAGAATTCATTACGATGTTTTCGTCTTGTCTGATTATAAATTGATAACAATTTTATCTTTATAATGAATGAAATAAAATGTTTAGTAGGTACAAAAAAAATTTTATAAGCTTTACGAAAAACAATATGAATTTATTGTGTTGTCTAAGATTTATTCATAAATCACAATTTTGATTTGTTTGAATAGCTGTTGATTGGTAACTTTATACACCCTCGGACTTTATAGCCAAATTACGCCCGCTTTTAAGGGTCAATAAAGAAATTTATGATGTCGAAATAAAATAAAATTTAAAATAATGCTGTATTACTTTGTTTTATTTTGTTACTTATAGAGGAACCAAGTGACATGTCTATACATGCCCTGTCGTCGAAAGCGAATTACTTTTATTTATTTATTTATTTATTATGCTACTCTGTACAACAGGAACTTAAGGTAGTACTAGTGTGGCGGTGGCGCCATCGGTTGTCGAGTGGCAAAACTGACGATCAAAAAAATATAAAAATTGAATAAAATAAGTGTTTTATACCTATTATAATTTGAATATCATGAATTGTTAACAGGTTGTTGGTCTAGTGAATTTTCAAATACCATACCACCGCGTAGTGTTGCCATTATAAATTGGGATTCTGAATTTTTCGTTAAAAACAAGGCTTTGTATGGCTATATCTCCATTACTAAACGATAAAAAACTTTCTCCTTCTGATACAATATACATGGATAGTTCCAGAACATCATACTAGTTTTTCAAATGAAACTGCAAAATTTTAGAGGTACACAAACCAAATATGTGCGATTCTGAGTGATGATCGCCATAAGCCCCGTGTATAAGAACTCAATTTTACAAGCGAATATATTTGTTCACAGACGATGAATGTGTTTCACATTTTAACAGGATGCGTATGACTATCCAATGTTTACATGCACCAAATTTCATTCAGATCTGCAAAAAAAATTTTCACGCTAGTACTACCTTAATCTTAATTGCAGTACATAGTTCCGACTCAATAAGCCGCAGTGTAATAGTTCATATAGTAGTTCTAACAAAATGAAAACATTATTAAAAAAAAAACCTCTAAGTAACAAACAGTACTATTTGTTCTCTTAGGGTCAAATTCATAGTCGTGACTCACCCTCATCTCATTCTCAACTTACACTTAAAATCGAAGTAACTAAGGCAACTAACTCAAATTGTGCAAATTTTTGAGTTAGTTGCCTGAGTTACTTCGACTTTGAGAGTGAACTGAAGATGAGATGAGAGTGAGTGACGACTGTGAATTTGGCCCTTAGGGGAAAATTCATAGTCGTGGCACCCTCATCTCATTCTCAACTTACACTTAAAACCGAAGTAACTAAGGCAACTAACTCAAATTGTGCAAATTTTTGAGTTAGTTGCCTTAGTTACTTCGACTTTGAGAGTGAGGTGAGGATGAGATTAGAGTGAGTGACGACTGTGAATTTGGCCCTCAATAATTGATTTAAAAACAATCAAAGTAAAAGAAAGATAATTCATAGAAACAAAATCGGTCAACATTTGCTGTTTTCTACGCTACCTAGGTTATTCATTATCATTGGTTAAATTTGACTTATTTTGAAGATAATTCATGACGAGGTTATCACTTCATTACATTTTTGCTGGAAGACATGTCCATTAGTTGCGCTTTTAAGTGTACGTAGTTATTAAAATAATGTGTTTATTCCAAGATGATTTATATTAACTTTAATCATTATCGAGAAGTAAAATAGGTGAAATGGTTAATAAAATTTTTAATGAAAAATACTGTCAAGAATTTTAAAGAATGAAATTAAAAATGAATCTAACTTGATTAGCACTGACACCGATTTTCAAATAATTATAAGAATTGTAAAGTTTATATAGTACTTTTCTAAAGTTATACAGTATATAAATAGTATTAAAAATCATATACTAGCAAAGAATTAGAGTCTAGGTTTAAATAAATGAACAGCCAGACTCCCCGACTTAATTCGTTGGGTAGCGAACAAAACTTCCGTACAACCCAGCAACTATCAATAACCAGTAATAATTCAAAAGAGCACTTACCGTAATTCAAGTCCTGGTGGAAATGCAGGGAAAGTCAATAAATGAACCAACAACACGAACACGCGACACGAGACACTGTCCACAACTTTTAAAACAACGCCGCAACGAGGAAACGAGCGAACGACGCTCACGATGCGAGACTCGAGCGCCCGGAGTGGCAGCAACACGTCCACAAGTTCAACGCAGACTGATGCGTGCGAGCGCGACGCCTCATCCAGACGCGACGCTGTTATGCGCGTCGATTCCACCAACCAATACAAGGGGAGAGATGTTTGTAGCGTGCTGTGCCTACCACAAACAAATGCCTGTTAGCCGACATTAATAAGATGCTGTTTTATTAATTATTATTGTTTTATTGTTTCTTATTATTTATTATAAAAGCTAAAAGAAGTTTTAAAGAATTTTGCTTGCAGCATTTCGAGATCTTCACTTAAATATGAAGGATTACTTCAATGAAAAATATCGAATTGAATGTTTATTTATTTATTTATGATACTCTGTACAACAGAAACTTAATTTTAATTACAGTTCAACAGGATTCGGACTCACCGAGCTGTAGTTGATATATATTTAGGTCGATAAAATAAAATAAGAAATAAATATATCATCACGCCTTTTACCTATTACTAGGTGTGGCACTCTGCCGTAGCAGATCTCGGTAAGTGATATATTTCTGCACATAAAGTGCGGTTACCAACCGTCAAAACATGGTCCCCAAAGATGTTAGTGGAGGGAGAGCCACAGGAGTAATTTTAATATGGTGGAAATTGTTTATCGACTATGGGAATCGAACTGAGGTCCACAGGCCGACTCGATACCACTGTACTATCTACCCGATATAGGTTGATTGTGATTTGAAATCTAGATCTCCGGATTCGGAAACAAAAATATTTTAAAACTAGCAGAGATTTCAGTTCTGAATCTAAATTAGCTAACTAATTAAAAGACAGTTTAAAAAAATACAAAAATTTCATTTATTTTCTGATATATGAAAATGATATCCGTTCGGTGTATTTTCGATGCGCAAAATTCATTATTATGATACGTTAGAGCAGTGTTTTCGAAAGTTTGGTACGCGTACCCCCTGGGGTACGCTAAGAGTTTGAAGAGGTACATGTGACACCGGGCTTTTGCTGGGCCTGGTGCAACAGGCAACTTATTATTATTATTATTATTTCGATTACAAACATAAAAAATAATAAAACTTCGGTAATTGTTAATATTGAGTATGTATGGTTTTGTATGCATGCGTAGTCAAGGCGTCGCCCCCCATATCTGGCGCCACTGATTATAAGGAATGTTATTTATAATATATATTTTATTTATATTCTATTATGAATTAAATTTATTTTTTGTTTATTATTATTTTGTTGTAATTAAAGTATATGCATTTTTTTTTTTGACGAGGGGTACACAGTGTTACGAAAATTATAGAAGGGGTACACATATGTCGAAAGTTTGGGAAACACTGCGTTAGAGAATACTTTAATTTTTTTTGTTGGAATCGTCTACAATATAAAGGAAAAAATGATTATATCTGACGTTTATAAACGAAAAATAAAAAATATAAGACCCTTTTCCGATGTGTGTTCGATCCATAATTCGTAGTTATTTACATAACAAGAACTGAAATAATAGTTTACAATGTAGATAGTTTCAGGGTGTGTAACGTACATTTTTTGTTTTCCATGACAAATTATTCATTATTTGTAAAACATATATCGGTAAAAAAATTTTGAACACACTCGTTATATTTTTCAAGATCTGATTCATCCTAAAAATTGTTCAGGAATTATTGTAAATAAATTCTATATAATTTACATGGACTTTATCACATCTTGGATGTAAATTATTGTCCTTCCTTTGTGAAAAAAAAAAAAAGTAAATTTTTTGCATAAAAAAAAATTATAATATTTAAAGAAAATGACAAATTAGAAAACGATCAAGATGTCGATAATATTAAATACACGGCCAACTTCACCCAGGACATGTAACCGACGGCTCATCACTTCCTGGATGCAAATTGACTTTCCCCTTCTTATAAAGAAATGAATTGTGTATTTGATACAAGAGGAAAAATAAATAAATAACAACACTAAAAGAAGATTTTTTATGGGATAGGTGGCTCACTGATATCGAGTCGGCTTGTGAATTTGAGAACCCGAGTTCTGTTTCCACAGCCGACAAACAATTTTCATCACATTAAAACTACCCCTGTGGCTCTCCCTCCACTAACATCTTTGGGAGTCGTGATAGCAGATACTACATGATATACTGATCTCGAATTAAGAACTTTTAAAAAATTAACAATATTCAGTGCACTTCACTTGAAAAAAATATTTTTGATCCGAGATGAGTATATCATTTAGTATTTGCCATTTAATTTTCACCTGAAGTATTGAAACAGCATGTATATTGTATCAGATATCCGCAAACCAAAAATAATAAACAAATAATACTCGGGGATGTGTATATGATATAGAAGAAAAATAATAATAATAATAATAAATAATAAAGCTCAATGATGATTGAAAATTAAATTGTTTGATGTTGGCAGTTCTGATAGTTGACGCGAGAGTAGGGAATTTTGTTGGAAAATGTTTACAGCGTTTACAGTATGCAAGAACAAGATTGTAAGCGTATGGTGTTGTCAAAAATGAAGTGTTTTAATTAATTTTTAACTTGTAATATAAGATAAACATATAAAATGTCTGGATCTATAGAAATTCCCCTTCGGGACACCGACGAGGTATGTGAACAATATATAACCTCATTTTTATTAATGAAGTTCAATATTTACAACTGTAACTAACCTATATGCACATCTAATTGCTGTTAAATTTCATATGCATTGTATTTTCTGTAGGTGATTGAATTATGCCTGGATCAATTACCAGATGGAGAAGAAGTACTCGGAATTTTACGGCAAGAACATGCCCAACTTAATATTTGGGTTAATTTGGCGGTATGAATATTAATGTTATGTGTTGCCAAAATTTATTGCATAATTACATTTTAGTTGGAATACTACAAGCAAAATAAGATTGAAGACTTGATCAAAATTTTGGAAGCTTCTCGACTGGACGCAAATGTCGACTACAGAGATTTTGAGAAGGACCAGATGCGTGCCTTGGACATGCTGGCCGCATATTATGTCCAAGAGGCAAATCGCGAGAAAAACAAAGACAAGAAACGGGAATTATTCACTAAAGCTACATTTCTTTATACCACAGCCGACAAAATCATTATGTACGACCAGAATCATTTGCTTGGTCGAGCTTATTTCTGCCTTTTGGAAGGTGATAAGATGGACCAAGCTGATGCTCAGTTTAACTTTGTTTTAAATCAGTCTCCGAGTAATATACCATCGTTATTGGGTAAAGCTTGCATTGCGTACAATAAGAAAGACTTCAGAGGAGCCTTGGCGTTCTACAAGAAAGCTTTGAGGACAAATCCAAATTGCCCAGCAGCTGTACGACTTGGTATGGGACATTGTTTTATGAAGTTAAATAATCAAGAGAAAGCTCGACTTGCTTTTGAACGAGCTCTGCAGCTGGATAATCAGTGTGTGGGTGCTCTGGTTGGTTTGGCTATTTTAAAATTAAATCTGCAACAGCCAGAATCTATCAGAAATGGTGTACAAATGTTGTCCAAGGCATATACTATTGATTCTACGAATCCAATGGTTTTAAATCATTTAGCTAACCATTTCTTCTTCAAGAAGGATTACCATAAAGTACAACATTTGGCGCTACACGCGTTTCACAACACAGAAAACGAAGCAATGCGAGCAGAAAGTTGTTACCAACTCGCACGAGCTTTCCATGTGCAAGAAGATTATGATCAAGCTTTTCAGTATTACTATCAAGCAACCCAATTCGCACCCGCCTCTTTCGTTCTACCACATTTCGGTTTGGGACAAATGTATATATACCGAGGCGATTCCGAGAATGTAAGAAAACTAAAAAATATATTGTACTTTAAAATAATTGGTTCATTTATTTCAGGCTGCTCAGTGTTTCGAGAAAGTGTTAAAAGCTCAACCAGGCAATTATGAAACAATGAAAATTTTAGGCTCATTATATGCAAATTCTACTTCGCAGTCAAAACGTGATATTGCTAAGAATCATTTGAAAAAAGTCACAGAGCAATTTCCTGATGATGTTGAGGCCTGGATTGAACTGGCTCAAATTTTAGAGCAGTCTGATCTACTGGGTTCATTACAAGCGTATGGAACAGCAACAAAGATATTAAAAGAAAAGGTTCAGACGAACATCCCACCTGAAATTTTAAATAATGTTGGCGCTCTTCACTACAGGTAATTATTTATTTATTTATACAATTTAAATTACAAATTATGTGTTAGGTGACTCAATGATATGGTGCCAGTGTGTGGAATCGAAAACTCTGGTTCGATTCCCACAGCCGATTCGAATCGGTGCTGATTCGTTGAAGTATGTAGTTTGCTTTTTCAGTTTTACGAATGCGACATCAATTTAAATTCTTTTTCACATAATTGGTTTTCAATTTTCGATGTCCATCAAGTAACCGAGAATGAAACGATAAACTCCAAAATAATTTTACTACACTTGATAACAGGCAAAATCCACAGCCGAAACGTCGCACAGTGGGTCAAATCGGGATTTTACTGTTCAAAAATCGGTGGAGGCCTTAATATGTATCGGATCTGGATAATTTTTTTTCTAATTAAAGGTAATTAAATTTCCTACACATCTGTCGAGGCAGATTTTTAAATAACTCTGTCAAATTTGATTAATTACATTATAAACTGTCGAAAAACTGTAAAAAAATATTAAAAATTTAAATAATGAAAATTATGTACAGCTTATTATGTAATTAATAAAATTTGACAGGATCATTTAAAAATCTGCCTCGATAGATGTGTAGGGTATTTAATTAACTTTAATTTAAAAAAGAAATTATCCAGATGCGATGGATATTAAGATCTCCACCGATTTTTGAACAGTAAAATCCCGATTTGATCCACTGCGTCGTCTCGATCGTGTTTTGAATATTATAACATCTTAAAGCCAGAGATTTATTTCTAATCGTTATTTTATTTATGAGTAAATATTTTATTTATTTTATTCGGTACAGATTAAACAATTTAGAAGAAGCAAAGAAAAATTTAGAGGAATCCCTCGCATTATCGAAATCTGAGGCTGAACAGGACCCTCAGTACTACAACTCAATTGCAGTAACAACAACCTACAACCTTGCTCGTCTAAACGAAGCTTTATGTATATTTAATAAATCTGAAAAACTGTACAAAGACATCATCAAAGAGCATCCTAACTATGTAGACTGTTACCTACGTCTTGGTTGTATGGCCCGAGATAAAGGTCAAATTTACGAAGCTTCTGATTGGTTCAAGGAAGCTCTGAAAATCAACAATGAACACCCCGATGCCTGGTCCTTGATGGGTAATCTCCATTTAGCCAAAATGGAATGGGGACCTGGGCAAAGAAAATTCGAAAGAGTTTTAAAAAATCCTTCAACTTCACAAGATGCGTACTCATTAATCGCTCTTGGTAATGTTTGGCTTCAGACATTGCATCAGCCAACCAGGGATAAAGAGAGAGAAAAGAGACATCAAGAGAGAGCGCTTTCGCATTACAAGCAAGTGTTGAGGACAGATCCGAGGAATATTTGGGCTGCGAATGGAATTGGTGCGGTTTTAGCGCACAAGGGATGCGTTAATGAAGCTAGAGATATTTTTGCGCAAGTTAGGGAAGCTACAGCTGACTTTTGTGATGTTTGGATGAATATTGCGCATATTTATGTAGAGCAGAGGCAGTATGTCAGCGCAATTCAAATGGTAAATAATAAAATAACATATTTTGCTTTCATAACAATTTATTTTCTTCTTAGTATGAAAATTGTCTGCGTAAATTCTACAAATTCCACCATGTGGAAGGTTACTCGTACTTAGCTCGAGCCTACTTTAAGGCCGGCAAACTAAAAGAAGCAAAAATGGTGTTGTTGAAAGCTCGAAGAGTTGCTCCACAAGACACGGTCTTGTTATATAACATTGCGTTGGTCCTACAACGACTTGCTACACAGATCCTGAAAGACGAAAAGTCCAGTCTTCAAACTGTGTTACAGGCTGTTCATGAACTAGGACTATCCCACAAGTGAGAACATTCTAGCTAGAGTTCGTTGATTCACCAAGAGTTACAATAATTTTCCTTGCAGATACTTCACATATCTGTCAGTACACGGGGATCGCATGCGTTACGATGTAACACTAGCTGGTCTGGAGGCCCGCCAGTGCCAGGACTTATTATCCCAGGCGCAGTACCATGTTGCTCGAGCCAGGCGTCTCGACGAAGAGGAGCGACAGCTGCGTCGCAAACAAGACGAGGAGCGTACGGCGTTCAAGATGCGCCAGCTCGAAGAACAGGTAATTATGTTGTTACAAACGGTTGCAGTGTTGAAATATAACAAAGAAAAAGGAAAGTATCACATTAACTTACATATTTTACGAATTATTTGAGCTATGATTTCAATGCGTTATTTAATTTATTCGGAAGGCATCCGAAAAAATTAAATATAATGTAAATGTAATGCATGCAATATCAATAAGCTTTGAATGATGTAAATAATCAAGTCATTATTCATTTTTATAATTTATTTTTTCATAAAAGAAAATAAAGTATTAATCACTAATGTGTAACATAGAAAAAAAAAACAAAAAAAGTTTATTCCAGTATTGTTTTTAGTTTGTTTTATTCTACAATAACTGGACACAATGAATAATTTATAACAATGAAACATTATCGCTTAGTTCTTATTAGTAATTTTCCATAAATCAGAAATTGTAATTAACGTTATGTAATACAAATTTAATTGTTATCACAATTTTACAATCCAATTTTTGTACATTTTTCAAGGCCTAAGTTTTTATCAGGTTTTTAGAAAAACTATTTCATTTGAAATAAATTTATTGGTATTGAATCAATAGTTTATTCGATGAGAAATTTCACAGCAAAATTTAAAAATACAAATACTAGATTTCTTTTCTACAATTACAATATTTTAAGCGAATATACATCATTACATGTAGAGACATTGGTAATGGTAGATATAATGAACTCGTAAATAGTTTTGTGATTTGTTTTGAGATTTTATTACTTGAATGATGTAATTATTGGATAATGTAATCTGAAAATAGAAACGTTTGTCTTTTCTTATTTCAACCTTTTATTTATGAATATTTTGCGACACCTTATCAACTCTACAAAATTAAACAAAGTAGTACATTTACGTTTAGAATTACGCGTCGCATAAATTATACTGTAATGACACTGTCATAACATATTTATTTTTAGAAACGTATGGAAGAAGAAAGGCGTCAAAAGAAGGAACAAATGTTACTCACTCGTCAAGAATACAAAGAAAAAACCAAAAACGCGTTAGTCTTCGGTGACATGCCTAATGAGAAATCCTCGAAAGGCAGAGGCCGCAGTCGGAAAGACCAATACCTCAGCGATTCCGGAAACAGCGATAACGACAATAATCGAAATCGCGAAGGTGGCGAATCTCGAGAAAAGAAGAAACGACGTCGAAGTGGCGATCGGAAGGACCGCAAGAAGAGCGGAGGTGCGCGAAAGCGCAGAGAAAATCAAAATCGCGGCAGATCGGACAGTGACAGCGACCGACCGAAAAATAAACGTAGCCGCAAAAATAAAGACAAACAAAAACCGAAAGACGAAGATGGTCTCAGTGCGAAACAGAAAAGTCGTATTGTCTCTAAAGCTACAATCTCCACCAGCGAATCCGATAGCGACAGCGGCAAACTCAAAATCGCCAGTGGTAACGAAAGCGGAAGTGAACGCGGAGGCACAAGTGGCAGAGGTAAACGACGTATTGCTTCAGATTCAGATAGGAGTCGATCAAGATCCAGATCACGTTCTAGAAGTCGTTCTAAGAGCAGATCTCGTAGTCGCAGCAAATCAGGATCCAGGTCTAGATCTCGATCAGGAAGTCGCTCTAAGAGCAGGTCAAGATCTCGTTCTGGATCAAAATCGAAATCACGGTCCAGGTCCAGATCAAAATCCCGATCAAGATCTAGATCCAAATCAGGTTCACGGTCCCGTTCTGGATCTAGAAGTCCGTCTAGATCTAAAAGCAGATCAAGGTCGAGAAGTAAATCCAGGAGTAGATCTAGAAGTGGCTCCGCGAAATCTAAATCAAGAAGTAGAAGTCGATCTGGAAGTCGCAGTCGATCAGGTTCGCCTATTTCCAGGAAATCGGTTTCTGGAAGTGAAGGCTCAAGACACTCCAGCCCAGATCGAGGGGAAAACAGTAACTAGCCGGCTGATTAAACGTTGTAAACTTTTTGTAATTAAATGCATAATTTTGGTTCACTCTTTTTCTCAGTTTGCACTTCCCGACGTCAAATATTTACATAATTGACTGACTTATGTTATAAGTTAATTTTTATTTGATCTATTTTCAATTTGTTAATTAATAATTGGGAAATTTCTTAATAATAAATCAGATTGCAATGAAAAGTATTATCAAAAAAGTGTTAATGAATTATAAAATTATTTACTTTACGTTTATTTTATTAATAATATATATATAAATGTATAAAAGAGTAGAAAATTTACTGATTTATTATGACTACAGTTTTAATCAAATTAATTACTACTTTAAAAAGGAAATAGATAAGTAACAAATTATTTTATCTAATTACAGCTGTATAAAAATTAGGTAATAAATATTTGACAAAAATATGTTATTATTATTTATTGACATTATGACATACTTGAATAAATACATATCACAAAGTTTACTTAGGAGACTTGCTTCATTCGTATTAGTAAAATGTTCAAAAAGTGAAATGAAAAAGTTTACAGTATATGAAGTATAAAAGTTTGTTGTTTTACCACATTAATTCATTGTATAAATCCTAAAGGCTAACCATCAGTAACACCTACTTTCCTTACAGTTTCTTTCTTGTTAACGTCAAACAATAAGTTAAAATCGGTACGACTAAAACCAACAGTTAACCTTTAGTAACAGCCAGTAATATGCTATTTGCTAGATATATGAGTGCTAGGGAAATTTACGTTACTTCCATAAAAAGAAGTAAAGGTTGTGTCACTACTTACACTGTGATGTATATTTTCAGCAGCAAAACTCAGAGAACTCATGTTGGCGAGCAGCTCGACTGTTCCATCAGATGCCACCGAGTTTTGATGACTGCTGTGGCGGTCCACCAAAATCCTATAACAATTATATTTTTGTAAATAATGTAAAATTTCAGTTAACTAAAAAATACTACCTATCACTGCGTTCTCCTCTGTCGATGCTTTGCGTATGCTGAACAGCAATAGGAGCACTTTTAATAGCAAATATAAAAACTCCAGTCATCATTAGGAAATAAGACATAAAGTACAACACATGGACCTGCAAAATACAACAAAACTGACAAAAATACTCTCTTAAATTTGTCATAACTGACCTTGTAATCTAAAAACAATGTACCAATAACAAATGTATAATAATTCGCTGAAAGTAAAGATAAATGTAAAGCAGTTGCACTTGTATTTTGAATCATTAGCGAAACAAGTGAGCAAAAGATAAACTGTAAAGTAGCGTATATCACAAGTAGTAGAATGGGAAGTGCGCTGTCCATATGAGTTGCCAATAAAGGCTGTTTCTCAAGCAACAACCTGAAAAGTTTACATATGTTACTAAATTTGTAAATTTGATTATTCTGAAAGAAATACATTTGCGCACCACTGACGATGCTACCAAACAAACCAAGTAGGCCTAGATACTCTACAACATCTGTAGTTTTAACCGATAACTCTTGCAGTACTGTAACCACAGTGGTTAAGACCGCACCACCCAAACAGAGCATATCGCCCATTAGTTGATTTTTTCCTAATACAACACAAATATTATAACAATGTTAAAATACAATTAAAAAAATGATCTAAAATTGAAAGAAAATAATTCTAGAAACATAAACCTGAGTAAATAATAAACACAAAGCACGACATGAATATATATTTATGAAAAATACAAAAAAACTGAAATTTTTTAACAAATTCTTGTCTAATAAAGCAAGTTTGAAATTATAGCCTATTTACACAAAATTTAAAAGCAATTAAACATTTAAGACATTAGAGAAGAATATGTTATTACTTTTTACAACTACAAGTAGTAAGTAGTACAGTATTACGGAAAGGAGATAATTTTAAATAATCATTAATGATTGTTGAACATATAATTTTACTCGGTAGTTAATTGAAGTTTTTTTTTGTATTAAAAATAAACTATACTGTTTTCTTGACTATTCCCATTTGTAATACATATAATACTGTACTTAGCAATTTGGATAAGTACCATTAGATTTTTGTTCGTCAACATCTGCCCAAACAAGACATCCAACTCCCAAGAGACAAACAGAAATAGCAACGATATGAACCATGCGATAGCGAACACCAAGCACTAGACATGTTAGTACTAAGGCCACCGGTATTGCTACGCATCCCAACAACTGAAAGCCACAAGTTAGTACGACTTATTAAGTTAGAATGGAATTATGTTAATCATGTGTAATGATCATGCACTGTACACAAGTCAGACCTGAATGCTTGCTATTGTGGTGAACTGATGTGATGCAGATATTAACGTATTCGCCTGGACATCTATCAAACTCAACAAGAAATACCTCCAGCCCCTGGTTTTAAGTACGGATATCAAGCCATTATTTCCGCCGCGACAAGCAAGCCATATGGTGTAAATCACGCACAACAACATGTAGTGCGGAAAGCTTTGCCCGGTGGGCAAAACACCTACTGTTCCCTTGTTCATATAGTGGGACAGTATAGTTAGAATGCACAACAGTAACGATAAAAATTGTCCCAATATTATATTTTGCCACGTTGGCCTAAAATACATACCATAAATACGTACGATTAAACACATTTGCATCCATATCATATTCAGGTATTTGAATAAAGTGAGTACCATTTTTCTAAATCGGATAAATAATTGCCAATTTTGTCACATATTCCCACACTTTTGGATTCCATTATGATGAAGTTTTCTTTCAAATTGAATTTATACTTTCTTGACATTTACATTGAAAATCAACGAAAACTATCAACAAAAATCTGACAGCTCTTGCTAGCCGGAAAATCTGAAATTTATACCGGTAATATAAAATTCAGTTTTATCGACTGTTGATTCTATGCAACGACCACAGAAAAGTACCATACAAGAAATGTGTTTATTGGCTTTTCACAAAGCGACTATGACTTATGACATTAATATCCTCGCGGCTAATAGAATAATTTTTAAAATGTTTGACAGCAATATTAATTATTTCATATTATAAATAATTACGCTTTGTTATAAAAGCAAGTTTAAAATTTATCTTTCTACAACAGCGCCCTCAAGTAGTCACAAGACCAAATATCTAGTCAGAGTTCTTGTGAGTAAACATGGCGGATGCTGCGGCAAGACAGCTCCAATATGAATATAAAGCGGTAATTATTATTATTCTATATTTTATTTGCCTATGTAAATGTAAATTGCAATACACTAATTATTATATTAAGTTTGAATAGTAGTTCCTGTTAATTTTATACAAAAATAAGAAATTTGCATGTGATTCTTAAAACGTTTAGGTTACGTTGTTTGTCAACTTACATTTTTGGCATCATGTTACTACTGTCTTATATACAAACTTATCATTTATACTGTATTTTATGTTGTAGAATTCAAATCTTGTATTACAAGCTGATGTACGTCTCATTGAGCGACGCAGTAGAGATGAAGCCACTGGTGAAGTTATGTCCCTGGTGGGAAAATTAACTGGAACGAAAATGGGAGACAGGCATCAGCGAACCAAACCCGGAAAAGCAGAAGAACGAAAAGTAAAGTAAGTATTTTATTCTTCATGTTGTAGATATCTAGACATATTTTTTCTTATTACAGACGTCAGAAACGTGATGAAGCACAGTATGATTTCACGCGTATGAAAGGGGCAACTCTTCTTTCAGAAGGTGTAGATGAGATGGTCGGTATCGTATATCGTCCTAAAACACAAGAAACAAGGCAGACATATGAGGTACTGCTCAGCTTTTTACAAGAAGCTTTAGGTGATCAACCACGTGACATATTATGTGGTGCTGCTGACGAAGTTCTCTCAGTGTTAAAAAATGACAGATTAAAAGAACGCGAAAAAAAGCGTGAAACTGAAGCACTATTAGGACCAATAGCTGAAGAACGATTTGCTTTGTTAGTTAATCTTGGTAAAAAAATCACAGATTTTGGAACAGAAGATAAAGTACAAACTTCAGAAGAAAATATCGATGAAGCATATGGAATTAATGTCCAATTTGAAGAGTCGGAAGAAGAGGATGATGAAGATATGTATGGCGAAGTTCGTGAAGAACAAGATGAGGAGGAAGGAGAGGAGGCAAGATTAGATGGCACTATTCATGCTGAAAATGTAAGTAAATTTGTTTCATTTTAATTTGAATAAATCTAATAAATTTTCTAAATAAGTGGGTAAAAAAATCATATGTTTTAATCGGACTAAAAATACTATTTCGAGTCTAGTAATATTGCCACACTTCGATAACCTTTATTACTCGATCCGAAAACTTGTATTTTTAGTCCTAATGAAACAAGTAACTAATTTATATTTGTAATTAGTTCAACTAAAATTGCACACTGTGTAGCTTTATTTACCTCGTAAATTTTAATGTATTAATCGTTAACAGTATGTTTATTTTTAATATTTAATTGTACTCTCTAATGTTCATGTTTATAAATTCGAAATTCAGACTTCGAATTAAATGTTCGAAATTCAGACTTCGAATTAAATGTTCGAAATTCAGACTTCGAAATAAGAGTTCGAAATTCAGACTTCGAATTAAGAGTTCGGAATTTATAATTTCGAATTAAAAATTAGTATTTCTTAAGTTGGAATATTTAATTGTACTCTCCAATTTATCGTGTTTATAAATTAGAAATTCAGACTTCGAATTAAATGTTCTAAATTCAGATTTCGAATTAAAAATTCGTATTTCTTAATTTGGAATATTTAATTGTACTCGCCAATTTATCGTGCTTATAAATTCGAAATTCAGACTTCGAATTAAATGTTCGAAATTCAGACTTCGAAATAAGAGTTCGAAATTCAGACTTCGAATTAAGAGTTCGGAATTTATAATTTCGAATTAACAATTAGTATTTCTTAAGTTGGAATATTTAATTGTACTCTCCAATTTATCGTGTTTATAAATTAGAAATTCAGACTTCGAATTAAATGTTCTAAATTCAGATTTCGAATTAAAAATTCGTATTTCTTAATTTGGAATATTTAATTGTACTCGCCAATTTATCGTGCTTATAAATTCGAAATTCAGACTTCGAATTAAATGTTCGAAATTCAGACTTCGAATGAAATGTTCGAAATTCAGACTTCGAATTAAATATTCGAAATTCAGACTCCGAATTGAATGTTCGAAATTTAGACTTTGAAATAATAGTTCGAAATTCAGACTTCGGAATAATAGTTCGAAATTCAGACTTCGAATAAGGAGTTCGAAATTCAGATTTTGATTTAAAAATTCGTATTTCTTAATTTGTAATATTTAATTGTATTCTCCAATTTATCATATTTATAATGAAACATATGGTGACTGAAACCAGTCAAGATTAAGTTAAATTAAAGTGTGAAGTGAATATCAGAAGAGTTTTTATTAGTTCTTTTTATGTCACAGCTGGGAGGTGTCGAAGAAATGAAGAAAGAAAAGGCGTTACATCCACTAGATATCGACGCGTATTGGTTACAAAGAAGATTATCCAAAATATACGATGATGCTATGGTGTCTCAGGCCAAAGCTGGAGAAGTCTTGAACGTTCTTCGTGATGCTGGCGACGATCGTGATTGTGAAAATCAACTTGTGCTTCTCCTGGGTTACGACTGCTTCGACTTCATCAAACAGTTGAAGAAAAACAGGCAAATGAGTAAGTTGGTATTTTTTTCATTTTAACTGTCTGAAATATTATTTTTTTTAGATTTTAAGAACCATAAGACTTATTTGTGATTTTAGCTGTTCAATATTCTTATTTTTATTCCAGTTTTGCACTGCACATTACTAGCCAAATCCCAAAGTGATTCCGAACGCCAGAAAATTCGCGAAAAAATGAACGAAGATACAGCTCTTGCTCGCATCCTTCGACAACTTGAAACAGGAAAAGAAGAAGATGGCATCAACGAAGAAACTACTTCGCACACATCCCGCCGGAAAGATCAAAACGATGAAGCTGAAATCGGCATCGGTGGACAAGTCGCTGGTTCTCGATCGTTAATTGACTTTGAAGATTTAGTCTTCACCCAAGGATCACATTTCATGGCCAACAAACGATGTCAGCTACCCGATGGGTCATTCAGGAAACAAAGAAAAGGTTACGAAGAAGTTCATGTTCCTGCATTGAAACCGAAAGCGTTTGGTGAGCATGAAAAATTACAACCTATTGATCAACTTCCAAAATATGTTCAGCCAGTTTTTGAAGGATTCAAAACGTTAAACAGAATTCAAAGTAAACTCTATAAAACTGCTTTGGATTCTGATGAAAATTTACTTCTTTGTGCGCCAACTGGTGCAGGTAAAACAAACGTAGCTCTTCTTTGTATGATGCGCGAAATAGGCAAACACATCAATGCGGATGGAACAATAAACGCAGATGAATTTAAAATTATATATGTTGCTCCCATGAGGTCTTTGGTGCAAGAAATGGTCGGAAATTTCGGTAAAAGACTTGCGAATTATAATTTAACAGTTTCTGAATTGACTGGTGATCATCAGTTAACACGAGAACAAATTGCTGCTACTCAAGTTATTGTTTGCACTCCTGAGAAATGGGATATTATCACTAGAAAAGGCGGCGAGAAAACATTTACTAATCTAGTACGATTGATAATTATTGACGAAATCCATTTACTTCATGATGAACGTGGCCCTGTGTTGGAAGCTTTAGTTGCAAGAACGTTACGAAACATCGAAAGCACCCAAGAAGAAGTTCGTTTAGTTGGCTTGTCTGCCACTTTACCCAACTATCAAGATGTCGCAACATTCTTACGAATCAAACCTGAAAGTGGTTTATTCTATTTCGACAATAGTTTTCGTCCAGTTGCTTTAGAACAGCAATATATCGGTGTTACTGAAAAGAAAGCTTTGAAACGGTTCCAAGTTATGAATGAAATAGTTTACGAAAAAACTATGGAACACGCTGGACGAAATCAAGTTTTAATATTCGTTCATAGTCGAAAAGAAACCGGTAAAACTGCAAGAACTATTCGTGATATGTGTTTAGAAAAAGACACTTTAGGACAATTCTTAAAAGAAGGTTCAGCATCTATGGAAGTATTACGTACTGAAGCTGAACAAGTAAAGAATCAAGAACTGAAAGATTTACTTCCGTATGGATTTGCTATTCATCACGCCGGTATGACTAGAGTAGACAGAACTTTAGTCGAAGATTTGTTCGCTGATCGACATATTCAAGTTTTAGTTTCAACTGCTACGTTAGCCTGGGGTGTAAATCTACCCGCCCATACTGTCATCATCAAAGGAACACAAATTTACAACCCAGAGAAAGGTCGTTGGGTCGAACTAGGAGCATTAGATGTTCTACAAATGTTGGGTCGAGCAGGTAGACCGCAATACGACACGAAAGGCGAGGGTATTCTAATTACAAATCACAGCGAACTTCAATACTATTTATCTTTGCTAAATCAGCAACTCCCTATTGAGTCACAAATGGTTACAAAGTTACCAGATATGCTGAACGCGGAAATCGTTTTGGGTACGATTCAAAATTTGCGTGACGCTGTAACTTGGTTGGGTTATACATATTTGTACATTCGAATGCTTCGACAATCGAATTTGTACGGAGTGAGTCATGATGCCGCGAAACTAGATCCTCTGTTGGAGCAACATCGAGCTGATCTAATCCACACAGCAGCTTTGCATTTAGATCGAAGTGGTTTGGTTAAATATGATCGCAAAACTGGTCATTTCCAAGTCACTGAACTTGGAAGGATTTCTTCGCATTATTATTGTACTCATGATACAATGTCAACGTATAATCAACTCTTGAAACCAACTCTAAGCGAAATTGAATTATTTAGAGTGTTCTCTCTGTCTGGTGAATTTAAACATATCACTGTGAGGGAAGAAGAAAAATTAGAACTACAAAAACTTATGGAAAGAGTTCCTATTCCGATTAAAGAAAGTATCGAAGAACCAAGTGCAAAAGTTAATGTTTTATTACAAGCATATATATCACAGTTAAAGCTAGAAGGCTTTGCTTTAATGTCTGATATGGTTTTCGTTACTCAGTCCGCGGCTCGATTAATGCGTGCTATTTTCGAAATTGTCTTACACCGTGGCTGGGCTCAATTAGCCGATAAAGCTCTTTCTTTATGTAAAATGATTGATCGTAGAATGTGGCAATCCATGTCACCATTACGACAATTTAGGAAAATGCCGGAAGAAATCGTTAAAAAGATAGAAAAGAAAAATTTCCCTTGGGAAAGACTTTATGATTTAGGACCCAATGAAATTGGAGAACTCATTCGTGTTCCTAAACTTGGAAAAACTATCCATAAATACGTGCATCAGTTTCCAAAACTTGAACTTTCAACTCATATTCAGCCAATTACAAGATCAACATTACGAGTTGAACTTACCATTACACCAGATTTCCAGTGGGATGAAAAACTTCACGGTGCAAGCGAAGCTTTCTGGATTCTCGTTGAAGATGTTGATTCAGAAGTTATTTTACATCATGAATATTTCTTATTAAAAGCGAAATATGCTGCTGATGAACACTTGATTAAATTCTTCGTACCTGTATTTGAGCCTCTTCCACCACAATATTTCTTAAGAATCGTTTCTGATCGTTGGATCGGTGCCGAAACCCAACTTCCGGTTTCATTCAGACATTTAATTCTACCAGAAAAGAACGTTCCACCGACTGAATTGTTAGATTTACAACCACTCCCTGTGACTGCTCTGCGAAACTCTAAATTTGAGTCTCTTTACACTGAAAAATTCCCTCAATTTAATCCAATTCAAACACAAGTTTTTAACGCGGTGTACAACAGTGATGATAACGTATTTATTGGTGCACCTACTGGTTCCGGTAAAACAACAATAGCAGAATTTGCAGTTCTTCGACTTTTATCACAAAATCCTGACGGTCGTTGTGTTTATCTAGTTCCGCAAGAAGCTCTTGCAGAATTGATTTTCGCTGATTGGCACAATAAATTTGGTCAATTGTTAGGCAAGAAAGTTGTCTTACTGACTGGAGAAACTGGTACTGACTTAAAACTGTTAGCTAAAGGACAAGTTGTGATTTCCACCGCAGAAAAATGGGACGTACTTTCCAGAAGATGGAAACAAAGAAAGAATGTCCAGAACGTTCAACTATTTATAGTTGATGAATTACAGTTGATAGGAGGCGAAGATGGACCAGTTCTGGAAGTAGTATGTTCCAGAATGCGTTACATCTCCTCTCAAATAGGGAAACATATTCGTATTGTTGCTTTATCAGCTTCACTTACGGACGCTAAAGATGTAGCTCAGTGGTTAGGATGCAACGCAAATGCTACTTTCAATTTCCATCCAAGTGTTAGACCTGTTCCTTTGGAATTACATGTTCAAGGAATAAATATAACGCATAATGCGTCACGATTAATTGCTATGTCCAAACCGGTGTACAATTCAATTATTAGATACAGTCCACACAAACCTGTGATTGCGTTTGTTCCGACGAGAAAACAAGCCCGGTTAACAGCAATTGATTTGTTGACGTACGCTGCAGCAGAAGGACAAGCGAATAGATTCTTCCATGCCGAGGAAGAGGACATTAAACCGTTCTTGGATAGGATGTCAGATAAGGTATGTTCGTAGTATTTCATAATTAGATTAATAAGTAATTCACCGAAAAAAAAAAAACTTTAAAATATTCCAATAACAGACTGAAAAGATAATATAAATAACTAGCTATTATGCGCGACTTCATTCGCGTGGTCTACAATTTAATGCGAGTACACGGCATGCGTTGCATTGCAACTCAAAGAAAGAAAGTGTTTGTGTTTAATTCTGTTTATTGAAGTGCTTTTGGATACATAATATTTGTTGTTTTTCTCTTTGGGACGTACACGAATAAATCAGAAGGTTTTCCGACGCGTGAGCATGCCACATACAGCTGTCTATGTGAGAAGCATGGATGTTCCAAATTTAGTCCACACGCTTATAGCGATTATCCTTGTGCTTTGTTGATGGTCATTTCAATTGCGAGTCGTACCGGAAATTCGAATGGCATAGGACTGAAGCTTTATTATACCTATATGTTAAGATTGGTTCTCGTCTATGCCTATACCAAATTTGAATCGAATCAGTGCAGTACTTTTTAGGATAGCTTGCGGCCATTTTGTTTCAAGATGGCGGACTAAAGCTTTATAGGATGCGGGCACTCACGTGATATTGTGACGTGAAAACAGCTGTTCCGTGAAAGAACACTGCGCCACCTACAAAAATGAACTATTTTTTGGGACGAGATTTGGAAAGAACCGGGTTCATTTCAAATCTCGTCCCAAAAAATAGTTCATTTTTGTAGGTGGCGCAGTGATCTTTCACGGGACAGCTGTTTTTACGTCACAATATCACATGAGTGCCCGCATCCTATTATACCTATATGTTAAGATTGGTTCTCGTATATGCCTATACCAAATTTTAATCGAATCAGTGCAGTACTTTTCAGGATAGCTAGCGGCCATTTTATTTCAAGATGGCGGACTGGACTTGTGCATTTTTATATATGTAAATTAACAAAGAAATTGTTAGGAAATCAATAAGAATTTAAACTATTCCGAATGTTATTGCAATACAATGCATGTTTTTCATTTTCATTTTAATCGTTTTTATTTAAACTGAATTTAATATATTGGACAATTTGCTATCAACAAAATCCTTTTTAAAAATCATTCTTCCCACAGGGTGCAAAATAAGTAAGGAATATTGATATTATGTTCAGCAATCATTTAATCTAAATAGTTAATAAAATTATCTAGCATTTCCGAAAAATAAATGCAAATCAAAATACAAAATAATAATGATCTTTTCAGACCCTGAAAGAAACTCTATCACAAGGCGTAGCCTACATTCACGAGGGCCTAACCGCTAGTGATCACCGGCTAGTGGAGCAGCTCTTCGACTCCGGTGCTGTGCAAGTAGCCGTTGTTACTCGCGATTTATGCTGGGGCGTCAACATCTCCGCCCACCTGGTGGTAATTATGGACACCCAGTTCTACAACGGTAAGGTCCACGCTTATGAAGATTATCCCATCACCGATGTGCTGCAGATGGTAGGAAGGGCAAACAGACCCTTAGAAGACGATGATGCGAAATGTGTGTTGATGTGTCAGAGCTCGAAGAAGGACTTCTTCAAGAAGTTCTTGAATGAACCCTTACCCGTAGAGGTAAGATAGCTTTTTGTTTAATTACAATATTTTATTTTCAAGTCAAATTTATACAAATTAAAATAAATTATCTAGATATTAAATAGTTCAATAAAATTTTGAAAATATATCTGAATGTAAGCAAATGATTATTGGTAAATATTAATTAAAAATAAATTATTTTTGGTACGTTTTAAACTTGTAAAATATATTTTTCTCGTAAATATAATTATTATTTTTTTCTTTTTTCTTTAGAGTCATTTAGATCATCGCATGCATGATCACTTCAACGCCGAAGTCGTTACCAAAACAATAGAAAACAAACAAGATGCCGTCGATTACCTAACTTGGACATTTTTATACCGCCGTTTAACCCAAAACCCGAACTATTACAATCTTCAAGGCGTTACCCATCGCCATTTATCCGATCATTTATCCGAACTCGTTGAAAATACTCTCAGCGATCTTGAACAATCCAAATGCATCAGCATTGAAGATGAAATGGATTGTGTCCCTCTCAATCTTGGCATGATTGCTGCTTACTATTACATCAACTACACGACGATAGAATTATTCAGTTTGTCGCTGAATAATAAAACGAAGATTCGAGGGTTGTTGGAGATCATTTCCTCGGCGGCCGAGTATGAAGATGTACCTGTTAGACATCATGAAGATAATGTGTTGAGGAGCTTATCGCAGAGGTTGCCGAATAAGTTGACCGCGTCTGGTGGTGGACCACCAAAGTATAATGATCCTCATGTTAAGACCAATCTGCTATTACAGGTAAATACAAAGCTTTTATTCTTCACGAAATAAAAAAAAAATATTCCCCCATATTCAGAACCCGATTATTATCTATTATCGATCGATAATTTTTCTTTTTGTTAATTATCATATTTAGTAATGATACACCTGCAAGTACTTGTCCACTCATTATGATGTACATATTAGATACACTGAAGCCGCGAATTTTAATTCACTGTCAGTTAAATTTGATTTTGACAGTTGCGTTAACGAAACGCACTTGTGTTTTCGTTTCCAGAAATTCACTTGTGCTTTTCGTTTACAGAAACGCACTTCGTCGGCATTTCTCTCCTTTCCACCCGTAACCAAAGCAATAATAGTTACGTATTAACAAAGAAATCGCACAGTTGTAGGAAATTTATTTAATACAAAGACAAATAGTCAATTGCGATGTGGAATTGAGTCTTAATAAAATAAGAAATTAATACCGTTCGGTTGGTCTAGCTTGATAGTTGGTCGCACCGTACTGATGAGCTCCTAAAGAGCGAAACGCGTCTATGGTTAAAGCTGAACTGACCAGCCTTTGATGATGACCTAATAAGTTGATTCAAATGTGCTGTAATTTTGTAGAACTTTGACAAGTGTTGGAAATTTTTCCCTATTATTTTCTTATTTATTCGCTTTTCCTTCTAGGCTCACTTATGTCGCCTCCAGCTTGGAGCCGAGCTCCAAGGAGACACCGAATCAATCCTTAGCAAAGCGATCCGACTTATCCAAGCATGCGTCGATGTACTCAGCTCCAACGGTTGGCTTTCACCAGCTGTAGCTGCTATGGAGCTTGCTCAAATGGTCACACAAGCCATGTGGAGCAAGGATTCATATCTGAAGCAGTTGCCGCACTTTAACATCGAAATCATAAAACGATGCACAGATAAAGGCGTTGAAACTGTGTTCGATATAATGGAACTGGAAGATGAAGACAGAAGTAAACTTCTCCAGCTCACGGATTCTCAGATGGCCGACGTTGCACGGTTCTGTAACCGTTATCCCAACATTGAAATGAGCTACGAAGTGATGGATAAAGAGAGAATACATCCGGGTTCCTCTGTCAACGTGGCCGTCCAATTGGAAAGAGAAGATGAAGTCACTGGACCTGTTATTGCTCCGTTTTATCCACAGGTAAGACATTATCAGCCCAATTCTCAAATGAGTTTTAGCTAATCCTTAAATAAACTCTAATATAATCTTGAAATAAGATCAGCTAATCCAAAATTCAGAATTTGCTAAAACTATATTGAGAACTTGAAACTTTTTTGGTTGTATAATGCCAGATTTTCTTTGTATATTTATGTCTTATCTTTGTTACAGAAACGCGAGGAAGGCTGGTGGGTAGTAATCGGCGACCCTAAGACCAACGCTTTACTTTCCATTAAGCGTCTCACCCTCCAACAAAAAGCTCGCGTGAAGCTCGACTTCGTAGCACCAAGTCCTGGCCATCACAATTACACGCTGTACTTCATGAGTGACGCCTACTTAGGTTGTGATCAAGAGTACAAATTCATCATAGATGTGGGTGATTTTGAGTCCGGAGGAAGTAGCAGTGATGAGAATTAAAAGTGTTTTATAATTTGGATAAGAGTTTTACTATTTTAATTATTATTTTTGTAAATATATTAGTTATACGTAAATTGTATTTTAATGTATTTCGTAAAAGTTGTACATTAAATAAAAAAAGTATAAAATCTTAATTAAACTTGTTTTTGCCGATTGACATTAAAAGTGTGATTTTATTGATATTTTACAGACTATAAAGTGCACTTTTACAGCCTAAGCAATAAAAAAGCGTTGCAAAAATAACCATTTATGATTTAATTTAATAAATTTAATTACAATAAATACCGCTTCTTTGAGCTCAGGTACAGTTGACACTCCATCATGAAAATAATCTCAAAATTAAGATTCTAAACAATCGGCAAAAATTATGTGTGCAACAGGACATAAATGTTGATTTACTATCTTGGTTAGATTCATCGAGACGCGACAGTAATTCTGATATTTTTTCCCCTAATTAAGCAAATTATTATTTTTTGTTTACAAATTAGATATCAGTAGAATCACGCCGGCCTGCGGATTTGTGAACCCGAATTCGATCCCGTAGTCGACAAAATTTACTCCACATTAAAATTACCTCCTGTGGATTCCCCTCCTGTAACACATTTGGAAGCCGTGATTTGACGGCTAGTACTTCACACACAAAGTATCACCGAGATCTGCTACGACAGAGTGCCACACCCAATAATAGGTAAAATACGTAATGATATATTTCTTTATTTTATAAACATACATCTTAGCTTCATTCACATTTATATTTACTTTCATACAACTTCATTTATTCCTTATACTTTCTTTCGGCTCTTATATTTATATAGAAACAAAATTAATTCAGAAAGCAGTAATTTTTCTATATTATTTAATTACCGTTCCGGTTACTCTATAGTCGCCAAAGTTTAAAAAAAATATTACAGAGAAAATATATAAAGAAACATTAACTTATATAATTACAGTACAAAAAAAATCCTTAAAACTGACAATAATTTAAAATGGAATAAAAATAAATCCGTAGTTTTTATCTTGTAATAATTTTCATCAATATTTGCAAATAATTTCTGGTAAAAATATTCGTGTCATATTTAATTTATTTAATTTAACAAATGATTATGTTTAATTTTTCTAGGAACAGTATATAATACCTGTAAAATATGCAACCATGTGAATTAAAGTGTCATGCAAGATACACATGAAGTCCAAAAGGCGTCGAAAATATCTATTTCATGCTTGATTTTTTATTTTGAAACTGAAAACTCAATCTTATTTTACTTTTAATGTTTAAAAGTTAAAAATATAATTATTAGTTTGAAATTATTTGTGTTGCTTTATAGGTCTGTACATAGCTTGTTCCTGTTTTTTCTGGTCAGTCTGCGACGAACACCGTGGAGACAGAAGTGAAAATATTAGTTGTTATTTAAAGTGATTTCTATTATTTATTATTAACTTAAAATAGTGCATTTTGTGTGTTTACCATATCCATGAGGGTGGCAACATCATATTTTTGTTATGGTAAGTCTTCGATTTTATTAATAATCTTTGTGATGTTAATTAATAATGCAATTACAATAATATTTGATACAATATAATGAATAACAATTTAGGTTATAGTACTACTCATTTCATATTTATAAAAGAATGTCGCAAAATTCTTCATTCATATATCATTTGTTTATTTATTTTATGATTTATGCAGTAATATATGACGTAGTATAGGGTCAAAATAAATTGATAAATCCAACAAAACTGATACAAAGTTACAATTTATCGGAATGTTTCCTTCGTAAACAGTCTAATGATACTGTATTTTGTTTCATCGATATTTTTAAATGAGAATATAAATTAAATATTTGTAGAATACATTTTTTTATTTTGGAAGTATTGATTGATAATTAATAATATTGATTGTTTAGTGGAACTAAAGTACACATAATAAAAAATTGGTTAATCGATGTGACATGAATTACTTAGTGGTAGCAACGATAAGTCAAAGTAACTAATTGGGAATAAGGCAAGTTTTGGAATATTGAATGTATATTAAAAATCAAATTAGATTTTTCTAAATTCTGCAAACACTTATAAGTATTAAACTGTCTATGACAATATTAAATCTATCCATCTACACATTGTATTTATTAGAGATGAGATAAAGTAGTTATTTGTTAAACTATAGTGAAAAAAGCACTTTCCTCACTTGTTAGACACTTCCGGCGGCTATATCTCAAAAACTAAACAAGATTGAAGATGCGCTTAACGGCATTGAATTCCGCGTGTCCGAATTGACTTATTAGCACATTTAAAGCGATTTAAGTTTTTTGAAATTTTTAATTATTTTTCCAAGGGGTACCCTTTGGTTTTTTTATGATTTTAAAACAATTTGCTCTAAAACTCTTTCTCGTACGATTATTGTAAGGAAAATTTACATATATATGTATTTTGACTCGCTGAATTCAGTAGTCAAATCCCAAAGTGCGTACGTGTTCTAGTTTTTATGATATTGTCCAAAAACTGTTTATGAAAAATGAAATGGAAAAAATATTTGAAAATTTTAAAAATCGCTAAAAATTTGTGTACAAGTTAATTGAAGCATGAGAAATTCAATGCCGTTGAGCGCATCTTCATATCTCGCTTAGTTTTTGAGATATGGCCTCTGGAAAGTCGAAGAACTGACGTGCAGAAATTTTTTGAAAGTTCAACACTTCCGGAGGCTCTATCTCAAAAACTAAACGTGATACGAAGTTGCGCTCAACGGCGTTAAATTCCTCGGGTCCGAATTGACTTATTAGAAAATTTTAGCTCATTTAAAGCGATTTAAGTTTTTTGAAATTTTTAATTATTTTTCCAAGGGGTACCCCTTAGGTTTTTTACGATTTTTAAACAATTTGCTTTAAAACTCTTTCTCGTACGAATATTATAACGAAAATTTACATACATATGTATTTTGACCCGCTGAATCCAATGGTGAAATCCTCAAGTGCATATATCTTCTAATTTTTGAGATATTGCTCAGAAACTGTTTTATATGAAAATTTAAGCGAAACATTTTTAAAATTTTAAAATTGCTGAAAATACGTTTATAAGTTAATTGAAGTACGAGAAATTCAATGCCGTTGAGCGCATCTTCATATCTTGTTTAGTTTTTGAGATATAGCCTCGAGAATATCGAAAAACTGAAAAATTATGGAATAAAATAATATGTATTGAATATGCAGTATTTTTCCCAAAAAGGGAATACTAATTTTCCTCACTATTTCTCGAGAAGAAATTTAAGTTTTTCGCGCAAGTCATTAAAAATAATTATAATATTTGGATAAAAACACCTGCTAATTTTAATTTATTTCGCTAATTTTTGGCATTCAAATGATCTGTACTAAATAAGCTGTATTGATAGTTTTGTCACATTTAATTTGAAACCATAAGCGGACATTTAAAAAAAAAAACTAATTTCTTATAATAAACACGTATGTCTTCGAACATTATTCCTAAACTTGGTTTGTCCCAAATTTTATGACTAGCTTTTTACTTTGATTTGTCGCCGCTATCATAAGTAATTCATGTCACACTAATGAACCAAATTAATAAATAATTAATTTTAAAAACTTTTGCTTGGGGAGAAAATCTTTTACAGGCGCTACTGACTGAAGCAAAAATCACGTGTTTGACCTCATGATTGCTAATTATTGCCGCAAAATATCATTAATAGCACTGTTTTGCTCTGTAACTAAGATAAGATATACTGTGATTGCTTGTTGGACTCGCGATTTTATTTATTTTTGGCAATGAACATTCATTTGCGGTCAACGAACTCTGTAATATTTCAATATTTCACTGATAACAAGGTTTTAAATTGGCCAAACTGTTATCATTAAAACTTTTCCATAAGTCCTATTATTGTTATCTTACCCTTGAAGACGATTGTCATTTTGTAATTATATGAATTGAAACTTTTTATCTTTGTGTTACGTATATATAAAGAGCGGAAAGTGTTACTATGTATTATTGTTTTACTAGACGTAGATGTGAATTGTAAATATTTGAATATTCTTTAAATATTTACATAATCTTTATTGTCTTAAATGTTATAAAATAATACCTACCTGTGATTATATTTTTTAAACAAAATTATAACAAATAATATTTTAATAGAAACAAAATAACTAAAGACAAAAATTTAGGTAATTTTGTGAATGTATGATTCATACTTACTGGGTATACGTTCTATTGGAAACTAAATGAGCACGTAAAATTGTGTTATTTATGTTTACTTATTTAAAAGGTTTAAGAAAAGTAGTAAGATACAATGAAACTTAGATATCTCTGGATATGCTAAAATAAATAGCGCAAATATCTGGGATAGATAATCGAATGCCGTTGAGCGCATCTTCATATCTTTTTTAGTTTTCGAGATACAGCGATTTTTGTCTTTTTAAAAATCTCAACTTTGAAGACCCATTTCTCGAAAACTAAAAGAGATATTGAAATGCGGTTTAAACGAGTGTATTTCTCGTTCCCTAATTAATTTCTCTTGAAATTTTGAAAATTTGAAAAATTTTCATATTTTTTTCGAAATTTTCTTTTGCCCATATTTCAAAAACTTGACAAGATAATGAAAATCTGTAAACACCAGTGAATTCCTCTCGTAAAAGTACATATGTATGTATAGTTTCAGAATTTTTGCTTCACGGATAAAATTTTTAGAGCAGAAAAACTAAAAATGGCCAAAATTCGTAAAAATCTTAAGGGGTACCCCTTCAAAAATAATTAAAAAACAGTGATTTTTCGTTTTTTTGTAATAAAAACTTTACCTGTGCGAATTTTTGCCTGAAATTTTGCATATCTATGTACTTTTACGAGAGGAATTCACTGGTGTTCACAGATTTTTATTATCTCTTAAATTATTTTAAATATAGACAAAATTTTTTTTTGTGAAAAATATTTAAATTTTCAAAATTTTCCAAATTTCAGTATAAGTAAATTAGTGCACGAGAAATACACTCGTTCAAACCGCATTTCAATATCTCTTTTAGTTTTCGAGATATGGGCCTTCAAAGTTGGGATTTAAAAAAAGTCAAAAATCGCTGTAACTCTATTACTAAAAGAGATATGAAGATGCGCTCAACGGCATTCGATTTCTCGTAGTCTGATTTATATAGAACTATATTTTAAAATTTGTCGGATTTTAAACTGATTGAACAAAAAAATTGGCATTTTCTTTAACAGAAATTTTTGTGATCACGACTCTGGCGATTAAAAAAAATATCTATTGAGGAACAAAATATGCATAATTATGTAGAAATATATGAGGAATTACATGGTGAAATCCCCAATTTCATATCTAGTTTCATATTTTTGAAAAGTAACCGTAAACAGAAACTAACGTAAATATAAAAATAAGCATCTAAATAAATAGTATTTATTATATTTTTCATTTAATTAATCCTTAAAATTTAAATAAAAGTTTGCAACTGGATGAATCTTTGGAAACCTGTCTTTAAAATTTGTAAATAGCATTCGACGACCCCCGTTCAATGTCTTCGCGACCTACACTTTAAAAATCACTGCTATAAAACAACCAACACGAATTTTTATCATCCTGATTGTTCAACAGGACACACGTATAGAGATATGAATGTTATACTTACTTAATTAAATTTAATTATTTTTTCAGATAATTATACTGATTCAATATTTAAAATAATGGCTAAAAATTCATGTTTAATAACAACTGTTTCATGATTCTATAATCAAAAAGGTCTCATAGGTCGTGTCGTTGTGGGATGGTTCTCTTACACTAAACACAAATATTAATATTAAAATAATAATCAAGGTTACTTGTAATGCTACTCTTATTGCTCTTGTTACTGATATTTGAGGTTAAGGCAATAAAAACAATGAAAGAAGCATTGTTTACTGACCACAGATAATTTTTTATCTCTAAAGATTACCAAAACAAATATGTGATAATTTTTCCTAGAACGAACAAATACCAGATTATAAGAATGAAGTTAGTTTTTCTAAAACTATAATTGGCTTATCAAATTTTCATGTAAATTGACCTTTGATTTGGCCTAAACTGTTGCGAAAAGTGAATGTATGATTCTTTAAATAGTTCTAATGTTACCTTCAACAGGGTCGCCGAACTAGAAGACTAACATTTATCTAAATAATTATCATAAATTATGTATTCAATTTTGCAAATTTGATATGACAAACATGGCGACATTTTTAAACGGAGGGCAATGTTATTTTGTTTATTTTGGCTAGTAATTTTATATTTACATAAGGACAAATTTATTTTCTAGTATTAACATAAATATGGTCAAATCAAATTAAATATACTTTTACATTATTTTTCTCTTTTGTATGAATTCTAAGAAATTTTTGTAACAAAATACGTAGAGATAATATGTAATTTTTCAAGTTTTGTATCAATTTATAGAAAACTTGTTAAGAATATGTACTTAAAATAGATATACAACAGTGCCAAGAAAATTGTGTGATTAACATGGAGAACAAGTTTTCCGGTACTGCCAACTTGATTAATTTACAGGAAAGATTTCAAATATTAGTCAAGGAATTGGAACAAATGCAAACAAATATGTGACGTTTAATTGTTACATAAACTTGATTTTAACAGTAACTAAATAAGAAAAATGAAATGTGTTGGCTGACATTTATAAATTAAAGTCATATATTTTATTATTTATTAAATATAGACCTTTTTCAAGCAATGTTATTTTATGAAGCAAAGCTACTATTTAAAAAACTATATATTTGTGGTATGAAGTCGGCCTGTGGATCCTGAGAACCCTGGTTCGATTCCCACAGGCGACAAAACAATTTTCATAATTTCAAAAAACTACCCCTGTGGCTCCTCCACCACTAACATCTTTGGGGGCCGTGATTTGACGACTGGTAACCGCACTTCACGCGCAAAATATAACATTTACCGAGATCTGCTTCGGCAGAGTGCCACACCCAGTAATGGGTAGAAGGCGTGATGATATATTTATTTATATATATATGCTTTAATATAACTTGAGTTCACAAGAATTTTAGATATTTTTCATGATTCTTCCTCCTCTCTGATTGTTATATCTCAAATACAAACCTTGGTTATAATACTACTGCATTATACAAACTTTAGGTAGTGTTTATAGATGGCATGCATTAAAAGTGTAACTATATCAAATGCGCAATTTTTCAGCGCCAACTAGTCGTCTTCTGTTTCTAACTACTCTGTAAAATGATGCAAAGTGGTGCCATTGACACCGACAGGTTAAGCGATAATTAACTCAAGGTCATTATTCATCTGCATAAAACGCAGTAGCCATGATGATGAGCTTTTTGTTTGTCTGTTTTGCTATTTATATTGAATAAAAACATAAACATTACAAATTACAAAAACTTGTGCTTGAATTGAACATAAACTGCAGTATACAAATTAGAAATAAAATACATTGACTGGTACCATGAACATGATTTTTACTTGTTTTAACACCAGCATATTTGGATGTTATAGCTGTCTGCAATATGTGAGAACCGTACTCAAAAAACATCCAAAAACAGAGCTTGTGGTACCAGCAATGGGGATTCAAGTGGTAGAGCTTTTTAATATATATTTATTAAAATAAATTCTTGACCGTACATCATATTTAATACAATATAAAATCATACCATAAATGATATCTTTATTGCTGAAATATGAAAGTTAAAGTTGAATAATTCAAATCGCTCATTTGTATTTCGCACTGCCATATTGCAATTACGTAGTTGCATTAAGCCAATCACAGAACTTTGTCTGAAACGTTTGTCGGTGCTCAATTTTACTGAGAAGAAGACGAAGAAGAAATAAGCATTCAGCATTCTACGATTCTATCAATGACGTATAATACTAGACGAATTATGCCGTATTCAAGTCAATGCAGTGTTGTGGAGCAGAAAGGGATGGAATAACTTTTGGGTCCGCCGGGTGCGCGGCAAGGAGCGAGTACACTTTGATGTTATGCAAGTTGCTCCTTACCGCGCACCCGCCTTATAAGCCAGTTATTCTATCCTTTTCTGCTTCACAACAAACGCCGTTGTTATCCGTCTAGTTATGTTTTGTCCGAGGATTCTATGACAACGACACACGTTACGTGAAGTTACGTGTTATTTATCTCTGTCTTATCTGTCTCTCTTTAAGCTAAGATGCAACTACGTCATATTCGTTTGTTTCGAAAGTTTAAATATTTTTATCATGCTTAATACAAGTTTAAAGAAAAATAAAATTTTTTGGGTATAATAATTTTATTACGTAGATTAATACATAAAAAATTCAAAAAAGTCTTGAAAGGCCCATTGTGTTTTTAGTATGTAATCAATATAAATAAATTTGTAGATTGATGCTGGATTACATTAAAGTTATATCGATTCATTAGCAACTAACGGTTCAATAAGTTTCAGAAAATCGCTATTGATATTGTTGCTAGATAAACAATTCTTTAACTAAAGAGCTCTTTATTTTTTTCTTTTAACCCTGTATTTGAATTTGAAATATAGAACTGAGACTGAATTTTGAAGACACAAGAAAATTTATTTTAATAATTAAATATTGAGTAAGTATTAGAATTACAATGTCGGGTCTATCAATCTATGAATATAGAGTACTCGTATAAGTATATGACGTAGGTTATAAGTATTTGGCGTTTTTGTTATTTGAAATTTAAATTATTTCTGATAAATAATTCACCTATGAGTATATTTTAATAATTTAATGCTATGATTCATTCCAAGTTGCAAATCACTGAAAATTTCATTTTGATGGTTTTTATTGTTACTAAATACGACAAGAACTTAATCCTAAATATAGTACCTTATAGTGAAATCCGACAGGGACGAATCTAGCATTTTTTTACAAGTGAGGCTCAAATATAAAATAATGAATAACATTTATAAAGACTATTTAAAATAAAATAAATAAACAGAAACATGTAAATATAACTTTAATAATAAATGGAGATGTACATGAAATATACACAAATAATTTGCCGACCAACAATTTTCATCACATTAAAAACTACCCCTGTAGCAGTAATATCTTTGAGAGCCGTGATTTGACACTTCACGCATATAAATGTATCACTTCCGAGATCTGCTTCCGGAGAGTGCCACACCCAATAATGGTATTTATTTAATTTAATTTGATTACTAACATATCAGATGAGCGCTCCCAGGTTACGCAAAAATGCTGACTTCTGATTGGCCAGAGGTAGAGTATTTTAGGTAACGCTAAGATAAAATCTCTTGCTTACCGTCTTTTACCTTGTTACTTACTTTACTTTGTTACGGCTGTATTTTTATTTGCATTTGTTTTATTTCGCCTTTTTTTTCCGCCATCCTCTAGGCCACTTGAAATTTGGACCGCACGCCTTCTCCACTGTCAAAAGCTAGTCGCGGCATGTCAGAGCATCATCATTATTCGTAGCAACTTTATTATAAATCATTATTAGCTGTAGCAGATGCTCAACTTTTAACATTACTGATACCATTCGTTACTTCATTATAAATCCAGCTGTATAGCAGTTTCTGTGCTTATTGGTAATTAGTTGAAGACAAATAATAATTATCATCCATTTATATTATAATAATGGTTATTATTTATATTTTTAGAACTTAATCTGCAAGATGCAACAATACAATTTCCAAATGCACTAGTTAACATGTTTACTTAAGATAAAGCATAAAAAAAATCACTTGAAACTAAGATAATTGTACAAAAATAGCTGCAGACATCAGTAGTGTAACTAAAATAGCATCCTGCAAACAGACAGCTCTGAATCATGTTACTAATAACGCTCTTGCTTTCGAATATTAAATGTAAATGGGGGGCTCGTCTAAAAAAAATGTGCCAAAAATAATGACGTCAACAACTACAAAATTGTACAAATAGTTGGCTCTTGTGGTAATATTATAAATACGTGCAAATTTACAATTTATACATTTTAAAGGAGATTGTAGATTCATGTGATTTTTCTTCCTGTTTTTTTAAAAACAAATTTTCTTTTCTCTGCCAATTTGTTTGGAATATTTTCTACGTGCATTTTGCAAGATGTACTTTTATTGTTCCAGATAAAAAGAAGTAAATTAATACGTATAATTTCAACGTAAACAAGTGCATGTGACATTTTATCAATATTTATCTTATATAACGCAAACTTCATATTTTTAGTGTATAATTACATTTCACTTCGTACAAGATCTACTCGTAAATAATGAATTTTTTATAATTTCAAAGGAAAGTAAGATAATAAAGTAACAGTGACATGTATAATAATATCGTCTTATTATCTCGGTTCGTGAAGTAATTTAAAACATAAAATTGTGATACAAATTTATATTACTTTTTAAGCATAAAGAAAGTCTTATAGAGGACTCGTATTCTCGCTCTGTCCGTGCGTTGAATTGTAACAATCCAATTGTTGACCTTTTTGAAATAACTTCTTGTTTTTGAATAAATGAATAAAGGTAAACAAAATTAATCTATTATATACCTAGAATAAATAATAAATATTACAAATTTATAATAAATACAAAGGATATAAAAATACAATAACATTATTCAATTTCCAAGCATTTATACTAAAATAATTGCAAACTAGTAATAATTTAACTGAACCGCAGACTTCTAATTAAATGTATTCTAATGGAAAAGTTTTTATCAATGAATTTTGTAGTTCTGAAAGTGTCTGTATTGCAGCGCTAATGTCGATTTAGTTTACTAATAGTTAAGGAATTATAATGTTACAATACATAATTAAGTTTAAAAGGAATTAATTCACAATTCTAAATAAATTGTAAATAAGTAATAACCGATATTAGCGGTGCAATAGGATGCGGGCACTCACGTGATATTGTGACGTAAAAACAGCTGTCGAGATTTGAAAACAACCGGGTTCTTTTCAAATCTTGTCCCAAAAAATAGTTCATTTTTGTAGGTGGCGCAGTGATCTTTCACGGGACAGCTGTTTTTACGTCACAAAAACGTCATAATGTCACGTGAGTGCCCGCATCCTATACAGACTTATCCAGAGTTACAAATTTCATTGGTCAAAGCGCGGTCACTTGAATACATTCAGTTAGACGTCTGTATATATTTTGTGGTTAAACCCAATAATTGCAGCAATTTATGATTGTTGAAAGATGACCTAAAAATTTGAACGAAATATACAAATTAGCAAATAAATTTGAATAAAACTAAAATAGAGATCGTTACAAACTAAAAAACTACAATTGTTGAAAGCTTGAGAGATTTGGCTCCTTTATAAATTCGAGTTCATAGTGGCATAGATCGTCTTTGTCCGCCATATTGAAACAAAATGGTGGCTATAAAATTTTAATATCTAGCTTATTTTTCGATTCTGTTTACGGATTTTTGTGAGTCAAATATATTCATGAATAAATAGTTGAATTAAATCTTGTTATTTTGCCACCTGAAAAATACGATTAGCACAATTTTTAATTGTATTTTAAATAGTTCTTCACTTCTAGTAGCAGTAGGTATCTCGTAACACTAACTAAGTAAAATATGAATTTAATTTTATTATCCTAAATTATCCTAAACTCTATCAGGCAGATTCATAAAACGGATTAGCGCTATCACCGTTTTTAATATTATCTATAACTTTGTTTCAAATTAAGACAGATTCAAGAAATGAATTAAATTTGATACTCATTAAACTCTTTTTAACTCAAGTTAAAATAAACTTGTTTCAGCATTGAAAAGAGAGTTAAAAACGAAATAAAAAATGGTGTTAGCGCTAATCCGCTTAATGAATCTGCCTGTATATAGATACATATTTAGAATAACTCAATTATAAATAACAAAAGATTTTTTAAGTTTGTCATAAAAATTAATAGATAAAAAAATAGATTTTATTCGAGTCATATTTATACTTAATAATAATATGTAGTAATAGATAAAGTAGGTACATTCAAAGAGAAAATATCACTGATAAACTTGAAGATATATTTTATTCTATTGTGTACAATCAGTAAAATATAATTAAAAATATATTTCACGTAATATCTCAGAGGTGGTATGTATTACTGAATTATTTAATAGCAATACGATAGTAATACTTGTAAAAAATATAAAACGCATGTTCTTATTATCAAAGGTTAGGGAATAACAAAGATTAGATAACATTTTTTCTACGTGTACTTTCCGCAACTACAAGAAATGCGATTTTTTTACGCATTACTATTAACTAAATTTTATATTGATACATATGAATATTTTCGCCGTCTTCCTTTCTATTCTTTCTAGATTTGTTGATAGAGGAGTGAGCGTGGGTACTTTGAGATGTTTTGAATATGAGTAACGTATGTTGAATGAAATGTTAATGCAAGGTATATAGGAATGATTGGATGGATGTGATTGAAGGTTTGTTGTGTGATGAATGATTCTGAGTGTGATGAGTAAATGAGTTTGTATGGAGGGAACTATGAATGTAGTTGAAGTGAGGATGTTGGGTTCGGATGAAATTGTTTGACTGATTATTTGATGACTTTGATGAGTGAATGTTTTATTAATGATTCTAAGATTTGTATTTTACAATTTGATGAATGTAGCTTGATGTTATGTATATATGTATGTGAATATCTAATCGATCATATTATGTAGTTACTTTTTATTTTATTTTTATTCACTGTTTTATTTTATCTTCTATTCGGTATTCAGCAGACGGATTTATTTTCAGAATAGTTTATTTTAAGAATATTTTTCTTTTGAGAAATCTATCAATAACTTTTTTATCTGCCAAATATTTTATAGAATCAAAAATAGAATTCCGATATTTCTGTTTTTCAGGGGTTAAATAAGTTAAACTTAAGCTAGGAACGAAGAAATATTAAAGTATAATATACATATATAATTTTATGTTTAGCAAACATACGTTTTGGCAAAACACTGTTTATCTATTCTTTTATAAATAAAATACATACAAATGGCAATGACCCCATTTATCTTAGATGTATTTATTTCTATTAAAAGTAGAAACCTTTGACATAATCTCATTTTGGGTAGTGATTAATCTTCTTAATTTTGTTCTACTATTTCATACAATAAATAACGAAATAAATATATCATTACGCCTTTTACCCACTACTGGATGTGGCACTCTGCCGAAGCAGATCTCGGTAAATGATATATTTTGCGCGTGAAGTGCGGTTATCAGTCGTCAAATCACGCCCCCCAAAGATGTTAGTGGTGGAGGGGCCATAGGGGTAGTTTTTGAAATTATGAAAATTGTTTGTCGCCTGGGGGAATCGAACCAGGGTTCTCAGGATCAACAGGCCGACTTCATACCACTGAGCTAGTCACCCCATATATTAAAGCATATCAGGCTCAGAGCTGGGCAGTAGCTAGCTTCTTTTGTAGCTTAGCTACTAGCTTAGCTACATTTACCTTACCTGTAGCTGTAGCTTAGCTAAATGTGAAAAAATATAGCTGTAGCTTGTAGCGAGCTACTTTTTTTTATATTAGCTTAAAAATAACAACTGAAGCTACTTTTAAACAGGGTTGAGAGATTTAAATCAATTTGATTTAAATCGTGATTTAAATCAAGTGATTTTTTTTTTAAATCATTGATTTAAATCAAGATAAATTAAATTGAATAATTTAAACATAAATGAATAATTTTTATTATTGTATATGTATTTATTAAATTAAAAATACAAAAAAATCAAAGTAAAAAAATAAAAACATGTTTTAATAAATCATAAATATTTGAATATGAAAATATAACAATTCAAATAACAAAAAAAAAAGTAGAAACGTTTATTCATTATTAAAATGTTTAAATAAAAAGACCAGTTTTCAGTTCCTAGTCGGTTTCTCAATTTGGAATGCACAAGTCCAAATGATGAAAAAACTCGCTCATCACTAACTGAATACAAAGTGGCGCATAAAAGTGATTTTATAATTTTCAATATTATATCTTTATTTGGTCCTAATTCATCTTTTTGGGACATCCACCATTCAACATTTGAAACGTTGTTCAGAATTTCTTTTGAAAACATTATGCAATGCATATTATTTAAAAATTTAATTCAAAATACCCGTTTTTAAAAAAATAATTAAAAAAGTCTAATTTAAATCAAAAAAAATCTGATTTAAATCAAAAAAATCGATTTTTTTGATTGTTTTAAAAAATCACGATTTTTATCCACCCGGCTTTTAAAGCTACTTTTTGTAGCTTAAAGCTACTTTTTTAGCAGAAGGTCAACAAAGTACGCATGCGTACAAGCTAAACCCACACAAAATAATTATTTGTTGCCGGTGGGAATTATGAAAATTGTTTGTCGCCTGTGGGAATCGAACCAGGGTTCTCAGGATCCACAAATCTATGAGCCACTTATACCAGTATAGTTGAATTTGAATCATTATTATTATGAGTAACTATCATCTGTCAACTGTGTCACTTTCATTCTACAAGATTTTAACATAATTTGAAATATTACGAAACATTATTCTAACTGTAATATTCATGTTAGTAAAAATATGTTCATGCTATGTTATTGTAGTAAATGCGATACAATTGTGTTCAAAACTGGGTGTGTACTTGACAATACAATGTATTGTTTTAAAAATTGTTTATATTATTTGCGTTCTAGTGCGCTTTGATTTCTCAACACGTTGATTGGTTCATGATATGTTAATTTACAAGAAATGTAGAAAAAATACTGATAGATATTTAGCAAATCAACATCATTATACTCGTGACATTTTTTTAATTAGCTCTATCTGTGTTTTTTAATAAAAAACGTCTGTGAATGTTATCAGAAAAGGTTAATATTCCATTATTATTTATAATGATTGTGTGTTTAATATTATTAATTAATAACAATATTGTTCGCACTTGGGATTGGGTAATTTGGGAAATTTACTTTTGGCAATCATTGCTTGTTTGATGCACTTTGTAACTTGAAATTGCTATAGTTGGTGTAGTGATCCAGGATTAGGCGAGAGTACATGAAAAAATCTAGTTACCAGTCACCAAATCACGGCCCCCAAAGATGTTAGTGGTGGAGGAGCCACAGGGGTAGCTTTTGAAATTATGAAAATTGTTTGTCGCCTGTGGGAATCGAACCAGGGTTCTCAGGATCCACAGGCCGACTTCTTACCACTGAGCTAGCCATCCCATTCGGACACGAGGAAATCAATTTGATTCCTCCATTACTTTGAGAGCCATAATTTAGCGGCTGGTAACTGCATTTACGTGCAAAATATGTCATTTAACGAGATCTGCTACGTGGCGTACCTAAGGGGGGGGGAGGGGCGATGGGTGGCACATATTTTGGGGCGGCATTTTTTATATTTAGTTATAGTTGTAAAAAAACAACTTGTTCACTTCATAAGTTTACTATTCGATTTCTACGAAGTATGAATTACTATATGATTTCGAATATTTTTCTTCATTGTCAAGTCAATGTAGGGTTGAAAATATTATATCGAAAAATTTCCTTATTTCTGCCTAATTTAAATATGGCATCCAATGGTAAAAAAGTTCTCCACCTATAGTTTGTCTCAATTAAAATTATTTATTTATGTTTATTAATTTATAAAAACCACCATTTGATTGACTTAGAAACGGCGGCAGATTGGAGACCGCCCTGGGCGGCAAAATTTCTAGGTACGCCGCTGCTGCTACGACAGAATGCCACACTCAGTAAAGGAAAAAAGGCGTGATGATATTTTTACGTGTACTTATATTTTATTTTAAAATCACCACTCCTAATTTATAAGTTATCAAATCTAAGTATTTATATGCTCACTTAAGTGATGACATACTTTTATAATTCGTAATGGTGGTAAACATTTAAAATTCTTACGTCACGGGAGGCAGAGATGGAATACAGAAAGAGATATCTCGTATTAGAGAGAAATAGTTGATATACCATGATCAATTAGAGTATATTTTTAACATGCCATTTAATCTGCATGGTATGTTAAAAGTATGCTCTGGTTAGTCGTGGTCTGTCAACTAACTCTCACTAGTGCGAGATGTCGGTTTCTTTTGGTTTCCTTCCATTTCTCCCCGACGTGACGTCAATTGTATCTCTCCCCATTGATAAATAATTAAACATATTTAAAATCATAATAATAATAAGAGTAAGTCTTGCTGTTGTAAGGCATGGTTCCGTTGACCATAGATAATCCGACCTGCTCGCTAGGATAGACAGTAGAGATGAAGATGACAGGTTTCGCGGATCACGCGTCTCGATGCGTGACAGCGTGACCGCCGCCAAGCCGCCACGCTCGCTGGCCACACACAACGATACTTTGCAGATCCAAGGCTTTGTCGCTTGTTCACCAAGTCCGTCTGACCGGTCGTAGCCACAGAGCTGCAGAGGTCGATGGACATCTACTCAGTTGACTTTAGTTTCCTTGTGTTAGACTAATGTTTAATGGGGTACACATAAAATCCGAGCCCTACACTGTAATTGGGATTAAACTTTTGTTGTACAGAATAGTATAAATAAATAAATAAATAATTTAGATAGTTCTCGGGAAATGGCTATAAATAATTATTCTTTTTATAAAATATTAATAATGGGGTAGGTGGTTCAGTGGTATCGAGTCGACCTGTGGATTTGAGAACTTGGTTCGATTTCCATGGCCGACAAACAATTTTCACCACTTTAAAAACTATCCCTGTGGTTCCCTCTGGTCTAATATCCTTGGCGGATGTGATATAATGTTGTTACAACAAAGTGTTACATCCAGTAATGGCTAGATGTCGTGATATATATTTATTTTATTTTTTATAAACTGATAATAATTAGTCGAAATAAAAATTAGGGTATTTTAAATTTTGTTATTTTGTAATTAAATACATTTTCCGTTGATCGTTCATTAATGGGTTTCGTTAACGTATACAAAATCATACATTAATGACTCCTCGCGGCTAAAACCTCACGATTATTAATCGCCCCCATTAACACACTTTATAGTTAAATAACTATAAACAAAACTATCTATTACTTAGTTTTTAAAATAAAGTGTAAAGTATTTCATTATGCCTTCTACCCATAACTAGGTGTGATATATTTTGCGCATGAAGTGCAGTTAACAGCCATTAAATCACGGTTCCCAAAGATGTTAGTTAGGGGGAGCCATAAGGGTAGTTTTTAATGTGGTGAAAATTGTTTGTCAGCTATGGGAATCAAATCCGGGTTCTCCAATCCACAAGCTGACGCGATACCACTGAGCCACCTACCCCTACTTTTTGTTATTAAATAAATTTAAATAAACAATTAATTTCAGTGGAATCGTCTGTATTCTTCAAATGCGGAAATATTATTTTAGTAGGTGCTATTAATATAATATTTATTCTTATCTCTTCAAGGATTATTACTCTATTAAGCAGGGGTGTATCTAAGATATCTTATTCCTCAAAAAACAATATTTTGAACATTTAAGTTTGTTAAACTTAAAGTTTGTGTTTTGTTACAATTACTAACTGATTCTTTAAATATAAGCGCAGCTGTCTACTTTAAATAAGGCTCTAGGTTTTAGGTGGATGAAGTCCTGAAAATGTAACTTTTTCAGAAATTTCAACAAACACATATTTTATATGGGATGGCTAGCTCAGAGGTATGAAGTCGGCTTGTGAATCCTGAAAACCTTTGTTCGATTCCCACAGGCGACAAACAACTTTCATAATTTCAAAAGCTATCCCTGTGGCTCCTCCACCACTAACATCTTTGGGGGCCGTGATTGGACGACTGGAAACTGCACTTCAGGCGCAAAATATATCACTTACCGAGATCTGTTTCGGCAGAGTGCCACACTCAGTAATGGGTAGAAAGCGTGATGATATATTTATTTTTATTTCAAATTTGTGGTTTGTTAGTCCTCTGTTTTCAGCACTTTTTTGATACGCCACTGCAAATAGAAACAGTACTATTCTAGTCAGTACTTTTCCGCTATAACATTTAATTTCTTTTTAACATGGATTAATGTCCTTGCACTCAGTTGCACTTTTGCAGAGTGAAATGCAAGAGTCATTGCATTAATAATCTCTGTAGGCGTACGCTGGCTATAACATACATTTCTCAGATCAATTTTCATGATATCTCCCTGTGATAAATTAAACCAGCATGATTATTCACTTGTATCTCAATAGTTGTTTTAATTTTCAAAATTTTTATGGCATTATATTTATTGTTGTTGTTTTAAGGAAGTATGTAAATATTTAGATTTCATGTTGATCTGTATTTTTTATCGGGAACATTAAAATTTTATAGGAAAAAACTGGTTGCCATTGAAATGCAGCTGATAAATTCATATAGTTTTTTTTTAAAAGCGATCATAAATTTTGTTATGACTTATTTCAAGGCTTAGGAAAGGTGTGTTAATGTTAAATATTTCTTTAAAGTTACCGAGGATTAAGAAAGTATTCTTAACCATTTTTATGACACTTCTTCAGGTTTTCTTATATATTTAATCATAAAACCTGTTCACATTATTCTCGCTTCAGGTCTGTAATCGTCCTCATTAGATTTTAGAGAACTGACATTTATTGACATATTTTATTTCATTTTATAGTTATTACAGTTTAAATTAAAAATGACACTTATTGCTAATAATGAAATTTCTAAATTTTTATAGCAGACCAGTTTTAAGATTAGAAGGTACAGATTAGAAGGCTGTACACTGATTTACTTTTTATTTCCTGAAAATGGTCTTATTTTATTTGTGTGTATGGGGTGGCTAGCTCAGTGGTACGAAGTCGGCCTGTGGATCCTGAGAACCCTGGTTCGATTCTCACAGACGACAAACAATTTTCATAATTTCAAAAAACTACCCCTGTGGCTCCTTCACCACTAACATCTTTGGAGGCCGTGATTTGACGACTGGTAACCGCACTTCACGCGCAAAATATATCACTTACCGAGATCTGCTTCAGCAGAGTACCACACCCAGTAATGGGTAGAAGGCGTGATGATATATTTATTTTTTTATTATTATTTGTGTGTTAAAATTTATATTCTTAATTTTGATTGTCCATTGTTTTCATATCTTTTCTAATTTAAAATAATTTAAACTAGCACAATTTCTTCAACATTAGCTCAGGCACCATAAATAAGTATTATTTAAAAAGGAATATGTTATGTCTTTTAAGAAGGACAAAAATATAAATATGTTGCTAACTAGATTGGTGTTACAAGTCTGAACAACTTTTTACTTTTTCGCATAATTAATTTGTTTTTTAAGAGATATTTCGAAATTTAATATATCTACAAATAACAAAATTAAAATTTTGACCATTCCCTACACGACTATACTATAAATAAAATAAATAAATAAATATATCATCACGCCTTCTACCCATTACTGGGTGTGGCACTCTGCCGCAGCAGATCTCGGTAACTGATATATTTTGCGCGTGAAGTGCGGTTACCTGTCGTCAAATCACGGCCCCCAAAGATGTTAGTGGTGGAAGAGCCACAGGGGTAGTTTTTGAAATTATGAAAATTATTTGTCGCCTGTAGGAATCGAACCAGGGTTCTCAGGTTCCACAGGCAGACTTCATACCACTGAGCTAGCCACCCTATAAGTAAACAGCACAAATTATGATATAGAGATTCACAGAACATATTTTAGATTTTGGTAGTAAAATAAAAATCATTATGTGAATATAAATGCGAAAATAGCAAATATACTTTTTGTATCCAAGCAACACCGTAAGGTAACACGTGACCTAGACCTTGTTCTATTTATACAAGTGCTTTTAAAACATTCATGCGATTGTTAAACACAAACAACCTTACTACGAGTACATTTCTTCGATTTTAGTAGCGACAGAAAATTGAGTTCTTTGTGTTTCATAAATAAATAATCTATCTGAGCCACCTACCCCATTTTGTGTTTCGTATTCTGTTTAAAGTATTTTTCTCTAAAGAACGTTAAACATTGGGGGATATATATTCAGAACCTATTATGCCTGTTTTACACTGAGCAAGCGCAACCTGCAATTGCAACTTGCAAGATTTACGTTCAACTAGTTGCACCAAAATGTTGCAGAGTTATTTTTTTCACTTTACATTGAGCAACTTGCAACTGCAATATAATATTAATTTATTTACAAATTTTTGTCGTTACTAACTTCATATTATATCAGCTTAACCTCTTATATCACTTGTATTATTAACATTTGTTTCATATGTTATATTGCATTGATATAAAAATTTATTCTTATAAGTATTTGCACAATTATTTGCAATGCAGTAAATCATTTTAATATCTTTAACCCAACTTTATCGTTTTTGACATTTATAATAAGTTGGTAGCATTCTAACAAACTTAAAATTACTGGAAATAACTAACAGTGGCCTTGCAAGTCTTGCAAAAATTAGAACATGTTCTAATTCGTGCAAGAGGTTGATGCAAGATTGCTTCTGCCTCTTGCACTTGCAATTTCTGTATTACACTCGTTCAAGATTGCTTCAACTAGTTGAAAGTTGCAGTTGCACTTGCAAGATTGCTCAGTGTAAAACAGGCATTAGTATTTTGTAGATATGTTATGTCATTTTCGGTGTATCTTTTGGAAAGTAAAGCAAACCAATGTCTTGGCGACCAGAGTCTCAAACAGGTTCAACCACCACGTGAACATCCAGTGCGAACCATTAACCATTTGTCTTGTATCATACCGCTTTAATTATGTTGCGAAATTCTTGTTTTATATTTATTTACATCTGTTTTATGTAAATTTAGTCATGTTATCTTAAGCATGTTTATCACGCCATCTTCCATAGCAACAGCCTAATTCTGTGAGGTATCTTACCACAATATAATTACCTGTGTGGCTCCTCTTAAACTAACATCTTTGGGAGACCGTGATTTGATGACTGGTAACCGCATTTTACATTAATAAATATATCACCGAGATTTGCTTCGGCAAAGAGCTACACCCAGTAATGAGTACTTGGCGTGATGATTATATTTGGCAATTATTTGTTTTACGTAATAGCACTCTTACCCAATATGACGTTAGACTTGATTATCTATTTACTAATTTATTAGACTAATTATTTGGATAGACTCTTATTATAATTTGTTAAACAGGTTGAAGATATTCTAATTCCGGGAAGTTATTAATAATTTTTTTAAATTATATCTTAATATATAGTACTAGTAGACTTTAAAGTTTTTAAAAAAATTTACTTTGTGGTATGATTTCCTTAAAAATCAGACTATGTCGCTACAGACGAAACCCGTTGTCAATTCCTATGAGTCATAGGAGTCTTGGGATCGATGCTTAGACACTATGACAGATAAATTCGGTCATCAGCCCGGCAAGCTGAAGGTCCTCGGCTCGAGTCCGGACGAATCCCGAATTTTTCTGTCATAAACTTTAAATTTAGACATTAATGTTATTAACTTCATTCTTATAATAATTGGGGTGAAGCTCAGATCGTGCAGAGTAACAAGTAATATACAAAAAAAAGTCACGCCAAGTACATGTTTATCCTACATGTAAACGTAGTTAATGTTGAAGAAATAGGGTGAGTTAGTTACCCATTTTTTTTACTCCTTCTATATCTGTAAAACCTGTGAGTTCACATCTCTTTATTTTAGAATTTAAATTTAGAATCTTAAGTTCTAATTTAAAACTTTGTGCGGAGGGTAAATATATAAATATAGAAATACAGAATGTTCAAAAAATTGTTGTACAATTTTTAGGGCAAATAGAGGGGACCAAAATAAAAATAAGAAAAATATATATTTAGGGCGTGAGGTTTATTCCGCATTAAAAGATTTTTTCATACTTTGCCGAATAATTTTTCACAGCAGAAGCGGATTTAAAATATTTCGGGCCCTAGGCAAAATATTTATTTTGGGCCCTATATGACCGCGACTCTCGAACATAGGGATTTAACATGTACAATCATAATTTTGTAATTTCCTGCTTATTATTATTTTAAGCAAGAAAGCTTGAAATAGAAGTTTTAGGACATAAAATTCTGCATCTAACCCAATAAACACAATTAAGTTTACATGCTTCGTAACGGCACAAATTAGATCTGAAGATAACGAAATTATCGATAGCCATGAAATTGAAACAAAATTAACAAATGTTTGACGATTTATCTGTCAAAATAAGTGACATAATAAATGAAGAAATTATTTTGACAGATTATACGTCAAAAATTTGTTTAATTTTGTTTCAATTCCATGGCTGTCGATAGTTTTTAGGATATTTTCGTTATTTTCAGATCTAATTTGTGCCGTTAAGAAGCATGCAAAATTAATTTTGTTTATTGAATTAGATGCAGAATTTTATGTCCTAAAACTTTTATTAGAAGCTGTCTTGCTTAAAATAATTAGGGAAGCAGGAAATTATAAAATTATGATTTTACATATTATATATGTTCGAAAGTCGCGGTCACCATCCTGTATATATACATTATAAGGGAATAAAATTATATATTTCTATTATTTAAACTAAAAGTTTGAATCCAGGCCCTAAAATTTTTGGGCCCTAGGCTATTGCCTCTTTAGCCTAGGCCAAATTCCGCCTGTGTTTCACAGTCTAGGTTATTGTTCTTACTCACTTAAACAGCCAGATTCTCAAAAAAGTTTTAGCTAATCCTGAATTTTGGATTAGCTAATCTTATGCTAGTCAGATTTTAAAAAGTTAATTCAATTCACTTTCCGAAAACTAAATGGTTAGAACATTTTGTTCAAGTTTATTTAAACTTTTTTGGGAATACGGTTTAGCTTAATTTGACAGGATTAACTATATTTTAGCTAAAACTCTGTTAAGAATTGGGCTGTGTACACGTTTAGTGTACCGAAATATCGAATTTAGTAAATATTTACAGAACTTTAAACAAAAATTGTTTTAATTATTTAATCACATTTAGTGAGATCCAATCGCATTTTTTATATAAGTTGAAGTCTACGAGATTTGAAAGCACGACCTCTTGCTTTAAACTCAAATTTTATCTCAGATTTGTCCACTCAACTACGATTGTCTGTAAAAATGTATGTCTCATTTCCTTCTTATCAATGTTAAGCGTGAATATGTATATTACATATGTAAATTGTATTGTTATAGGGTGGCTAGCTCAGTGGTATGAAGTCTGCCTGTGGATCCTGAGAACCTTGGTTCGATTCCCACAGGCGACAAACAATTTTCATAATTTCAAAAACTACCCCTGTGGCTCCTCCACCACTAAAATCTTTGGGGGCCGTGGTTTGACTGCTGGTAACCGCACTTCACGCGCAAAATATATCACTTACCGAGATCTGCTTCGGCAGAGTGCCACACCCAGGAATGGGTAGAAGGCGTGATGATATATTTATTTTTATTTATTTATATGTAAATTGTAATTTAAGGCAAAGAGATGATTTTGAAATAAGTAATTGAAGTATAAATTTGAGATTGAAATATTACCAGGTGAACACCTGAAGTAATCTTATTTAGCAGCATTTACTTAGCGCATTCCTCTGCACAACGTGATCTGATAATCGCTGAACGCTAGGGTATTATTTAGCACTAAGCAGGCGTTGCATGCGAACGTATTCAACGAGTTCTGTCGCTGGTGGCGCCTCTCCCAGCGTCGTGGCCTTCATCGGCACTAGGTGGTCTCACCGCCATAGTCGCTGCAACCTGCTGTCTAATCCTGTTACATGCGTGCAATGGAGGCGGTGTTGGCGGCGGCTAGTACTTTAGAAAGCCGACACGGACACATGTTCATGTTCTTATGATTTCCTCTAGCTGTATGGACTTGACTAAAGCGACAGATTACAGATGTCACTACCACTGAAAACCTGTTAAATAGAAACAAAATTGACAACTAGTTAAATAATATTTTCATTTAATTCAGAGAAGAATGTTTTTAGGATACAGGCAGATGTTCATAAGAAGTCGATTCTAATCAGTTCATATCATTTGAGACAGTGAATAATTATGATTTTTTACCATCAGCTTTCAGACACAGGCAAATTAAATGTTACTTTTAATTATCTTTTTAAAAGTTGACTCAGTGGCGTGCGGTGGGTGCGGTCCGCACTGGGCGACACATATTTTGGGGCGGCATTTTTTATATTTAGTTTTAGTTGTAAAAAACAACTTGTTCACTTCATAAATTTACTATTCGATTTCTACGAATTATGAATTACTATATGATTTCGAATATTTTTCTTCATCGTCAAGTCAATGTAGGGTTGAAAATATTATCCCAAAAAATTCCTTTATTACTGCCTAATTTAAGTATGCCATCCAATGGTAAAAAAGTTCCCCACCTATAGTTTATCTCAATTACAATTATTTATTTATGTTTATTAATTTAATGGGGTAATGGTTCAGTGGTTTCGAGTTGGCCTGTCGATCCTGAGGACCCCGGTTCGATTCCCACAGCCGACAAACAATTTGCACAAAATTAAAATTACATCTGTGGCTCCACTAACATCTTTGGGGGCATTAATTTGGCGGCTAGTAACCATGTTTCACGTCCTTAAATATATCACTTACCGAGATCTGCTTGACTTGAGTTGACTTGACAGAGTTTTGTTTATTAAATATATTAGTGCATGTTATAATAACTTTAGTATTCTTTAGATAATTATTTATCGAGTTTATGGCTTTTCTGAATTGTCGCGCTTGCTTAGACAGGATGTGATGAGATATCTGGGTAAATTATTAGCTGAGCGTTGGTCTAGGACAGATTTGACCTTTGTATCTCATCCTTCGCCAGTGTTTGGGTTTAAAAATGTAAATTCACGCATGAGAACGGTTATTTTGAACCAACGCAACGATATTATCCTCTTATTTCTTGTCAGCAAATATCATAGGAAACAACAACAATTATACTCTGTTTTTTAACCAGGAGGAGTAATTTAAATTTTAACCGCTAAAACTGACGCTTCTGATTGGCTAGTGCTTCGTCCAGTTTACACTGTACATAGAAGTTTTGAGGTTATCTGTTTTCTTGTTGGTTTTTTGCATTTCTGTGACATTAACATAAATCAGTTCTTTTAAGAACTAATAATATACGGAGTGACAAATTAGACTTTATAATGTCATTTGTATTTTAAAATAAATTCCATGAGACTTATAGTATATTCCGAAAATGAACCACGGTGCGGTTCAATTTTACCACGGTTACGGTTAGAATGACGTCATAACGGAACACTTTCACGATGACAGTTGTCACTTGACAGATGAGTTTCGAAATGTGAAATTTATTTAATATGGTAAAATGTTTATATTATAAAAATATTGTATTCTGCATCACACCTGCTTTAACTTAAATATAGGGATATAAAAATAACACAAAGAAAAAAGTAAATATGAGTTTCAGAACAAGTAATAAATTCATCTAATATGAATATATACTGTTAAATAATAAAAATACATTTTGTATCACATGTTTATTTATCAGTCATCATAAAAATATAGTTTTATAAGACAAAAATCCACAAACACTGCAAAAGCCGCCAAACACGATTCAAACTTGTCAACAACAGCTGTGAAGTAACCAAACTAACCGCCGCCACGGTTAGTTTGGTTATTAAAAACTAACCATAATTTTAAAAAACCGTGTTCCGTAATGGAACCGGTTATTGAAAAAACTAACCGGTTCATTTTCGGAATACACTATTAATCAGTGCAGATGTGTACGAAATTTTTGTATTTCGCGCCAACAAAAATCTAGTAACTTTCTTTGGTAACTTCCTATTGTGCATTTACTCCTCCTGGTTAAAAAACAGACTATAGTAATTAGTAATTTTATATGGGGTAGGTCGACAAACAATTTTCTCCACGTTAAAACTACCCCTGCGGCTCTCCCACTACTAACATCTTTGGGAACCGTGAGAATCTGATTAAAGGTTATTCAAAAATATATCTATTTACGCCTACTAATGTGCTGCTTCTAATAAGTGCTTCTCTGTATAAAATTTGCGAATATACTGCACTTAAGATCAACTACACATATCTTGAAATGTACTATGCAGTGTCAGGTTCAGAGCTGTGAGGGTCCGAGAAATTATGGGTAATATTGACACTTGCGTGTAATTGTGTTTATGATTGTGTGAAAATTACCGACCGGTTTATTTTTAGATCTGGTTTATAAAACGCACACATGTTTGTTAATACTTGTAATCTATTCATTGTTTTTTGTATGGATAACTGTTATGTGAATGTACTGGTAGAAAGTGGACAGTTAGCTACGGGAACTTTATACCTATCTGCTGCATGTGTATCTCCGGTATTTATAAAAGAAAATATTATATGCTTATTTTATCTCTGTTTCTCTAATGTCTTTTAACATGCTAACTGTGTTTTAATTTCGGTAGATGAACAAACTTTATATAAATATGTTTTTCCGTCACCATTTTTTGTAATCGCCGGAGTCATGATTGCGAAATTTGGGTTTACGAAAATGTCAATTTTTTTGATGAACCAGTTTAAAAATCGAAAAATATTAAAATATGTTTCTATATATTTTAGACTACGAGAAATTGAATGCCGTTGAGCGCATCTTCATATCTTTTTTAGTTCCAGAGAAACAGCGATTTTTGACTTTTTAAAAATTTCAACTTTGAAGGCCCATATCTCGGAAACTAAAAGTGATATTGAAATGCGGTTTGAACGAGTGTATTTCTCGTGCTCCAATTAACTTATAGAGAAATTATGAAAATTTTGAAAATTTTCAAAATTTTTTCAAAAAATAAATTGCTAAATATTTCAAAAAAATTAAAAGATAATGAAAATCTGTGAACACCAGTGAATTCCTCTCGTAAAAGTACATAGGTATGCAAAATTTCAGGCAAAAATTCGCACAGATAAAGTGTATATTAAAAAAAAACGAAAAATCACTGTTTTTTAATTATTTTTGAAGGGGTACCCCTTAAGATTTTTACGAATTTTGGCCATTTTTAGTTTTTTTGCTCTAAAAACTGTATCCGTGGAGCAAAAATTCTGAAATATTACATATATATGTACTTTTACGAGAGAAATTCATTGCTTTTTACAGATTTTCATTATCTCTTCAAGTTTTTGAAATATTGGCAAAAGAAAATTTGGACAAAAATATCAAAATTTTCAAAATTTTCAAAATTTCAGTATAAGTTAATTAAATCACGAGAAATACACTCGTTCAAACCGCATTTCAATATCTCTTTTAGTTTTTGAGATATGGGCCTTCAAAGTTGAGCTTTTCAAAAAGTCACAAATCGCTGTAACTCGAAAACTAAAAAAGATATGAAGATGCGCTCAACGGCATTCGATTTCTCGTAGTCTTAATGATATAGAACCGTGTTTTAAAATTTTTCGATTTTCAACTGGACCAACAAAATTTTTATTAACCGATTTTTTTTACGATCATGACTCCGACGTTTAAAAAAATATATTTTGAGGATCAAAATATACATACCTACGCAGAAACATATAAGGAATCGAACGGTAAAATCCTCAATTTCATATCTAGTGTCACATTTGTTCAAATTAATCCTTAAAGTGTTTTAATCAAACAAACCCCAAACCAGTAGAACGTACACACGCAAGAGTTACGTGATTTAATATTTCATTCCGATCTTTGACTGATTACACACTTTGCCAGTGATGTACATAAGATACACTTTGAATATGTGGAACGTATGTTAAATGAAAGATTGGTAAAACGTGTTTAAGTAAAATTGAAGGTGAGAAATTTCATGGACAACTTAGGAATAAATGGATGAATATGCTTAAAGAATTGTTGCGTGAACGAAAGATTCTGAGTGTAAGAATTAAAGAGCTTGTATTATGAATGTGTGTGAAGCGAAAGTGGTGTGTCAGGATAATAATATCTGGCGAAGATTAACTGCTTAATGAATCTAATGAATAAATGTTTAGAGATTCATACTTCTCCATCTCATGGGATCCTTAGCATGGTGTTAATATAGTTTATTATATCTTACAATACTTACTTGTATCTATCTTCAGGTAATAATATTTACCGTTTATTTTAATATTCATAATATGAATATCTACATCTTATATAATAATATAATTGTAGGTTTAATGGTTGATATCAGCATATAATATTTCTGTGTCAAGACTGGTCCACATTTAGTTCAAGGCGGAGATTTTTTGTTGGCAGTTTTATTAGACTCACATTGCATAGAATTCGTGCACACTACACATCATGAAGACAAATGTTTTCAAGGTGTTGCAAAATAATTATTCATGTTTCAAGGTCGTTCGAATCGCAACGAAATTGTAACAGATGAATAGTGTAACAGTGTCAAAACCTTAGTTATTTATATTTACACTTCTAAATAACTAGATCCTTGACGCAATGCAAATTAGAAATTTTGGCCAGCCATACTTCGTGTATGTCTAGATATTCATATAGATGTCGAGGATAAAATTATTATACTAACATAGTTACGTCCTCCACTAAAATCTTTAAGGGCTGTGATTTAAGGGCTGGTAAATGTATCACTTACCAAGATCTGCTACAGTGTCACATCCAGTAATGGGTAAAAGGCGTAATGTTATATTTATTTGTTTTATTTTATAATAATAATAATATGTCATCACGCTTTTTACTCATTACTGAGCGTGGCACTCTACCGTAGCAGACCTCGGTATTTATGTGCGTGAATTGCGATTACCAGTCGTCAAATCCCAATCCTCAAAGATGTTAGAGGAGAGGGAGTCACAGAGGTAATTTAAAAAATAAATAAATAAATATATCATCACGCCTTCTACCCATTACTGGGTGTGGCACGCTGCCGAAGTAGATCTCAGTAAGTGATATATATTGCGTGCGAAGTGCAGTTACTAGTCGTCAAATCACGGCCTCCAAAGATGTTAGTGGTGGAGGAGCCACAGGGGTAGTTTTTGAAATTATGACAATTGTTTATCGCCTGTGGGAATCGAACCAAGGTTCTCAGGATCCACAGGCCGACTTCATACCACTAAGCTAGCCAGCTCATAGGTAATTTTAGAGTGGTGAAAATTGTTTCCCGGTTGTAGGAATCGAACTCGGGTTCTCAAATCCACAGTCCGACTCCACCCACCCCATAAATAAGCAAAATGCATTAAAATAACATTAAAATGTCATGGTAAATTATTCTGGCTAGAGAATATTGTAATTGTGTTAATTTATAAAATAATCATGAAACAGATATATTTGACGTTAACATATTGTTCGATTATAAATAGTAAATCAGTTCTAGAATAGAAGAGATACTTTCTTGATTGATATTCGATCTATGGTTTTTTTGGCCCTGTACACTGTAAACAGCATTTCGAAGTATAGGTCAGTTATGTTCTTGAACGTGTGCATCGCATTTCTTCTAGTTAAGTGACAATGCTTTAATTATATTATAGTTAGATACAGTTAACTATATGAATGTAGTTTTATTAAGATTTATTTTGTTACTTGATGTTGGCAGTAAGAACAGTAGAATGCATCACATGGATGCATAAGTCGTCTTAAATATATTACTAGGTAATTTAATTTGTTACGACTCATCTTGAACCGTTGAAGTACTGTAGTATTTATAACAGTACCAGCATACAATTCTCTTTTTAGTTTAGATTTATAAATGGAGAAATTAAAATTTTGTAATGTCTATAATCATTTTTATATTGCCTTGTGATGTAGTTAAAATAATACCTAGTAAAGAAAAACTATAACATTCTTATTGGTTACTTCCATTTCTTGACAGAATGAAAATAAAAATAACTTTTTATTGTCCTATTTTATATGCAAATTTAGATTGTTGTTTTGTTATTTAAAGACTGCAGAAGATATTTTTAGTAACAGACACATAAACAAACGAAAATATTGCGACGTGACTTAGATCAGGACAAACTAATAAAAAAATTAGAACACATGTTTATATTAGATAAGTGCGTATGTTTTAAAGTGGACTTACTACGATTAGGAGAACCTATATTTACTTAGATATTTGTAAGTGTATTTTATTGTCTGTTTTATAACGCACACATAATCACTGTAATAGATGAGTATAACTGGAATTATCAATATTTTTTTAGCGATTTTCTATTTCTTTGTACTTTATAGATTTTAGTTTGACCTTGTTTTGATAATTAATAATGAAAAAGTAATTAATGTCAATATTAACTACCTACGCTATATAAACCTAATTTGTCTTTTAACATTTTTCTCTGAAATATACTCAGTTTGAATAGATTTTTTTAAAACTTGCAATGAATTTATATTTCCATTCCTAATAATTTTATATTGTTGTTGAAATTTACTTACTTGTTTATGTTTTTGTAGCATGAACGAAAAATAGTAAATATTTACATTTATTATTATTAAAATTAGTTAAAATTTTAATGTAATTCACATAAATTAATCTAATATTTTACTTATTTCATAGAGTTATCTTTAAGTTTCAAATAAAAAGAAAGTACTGGTGAAATAGTAATGAAGTTCGTAATGAAATTAGAAATATTAACATGTAATAAATATTAGCTTTAAGTTCTTATTGTCTACAGAAGATAATGATAAAATATTCACAGCAAATAAGTAAATATTGAAAAAGAAATAACAATATTTGCCTTAAACTGGTGATTGGAAAATAAGAAACTAATAAAATAAGAAAAAATATTCCACGTAAAATAACGAATATGACTACTTGGATAACGACTTTTTTACATATTTGTTTCACAGTTATTTGAATTAGGCATTATAGTTTATTAGCACACTAGTTATGAAATAAACTATGTAATACATTTTTATTTATTAAAATTCTGAACAAAAAAGTAGATAAAATTGGTTAAACCGTGAAATAATAACAAAAAATAACCTACTTATAAATATAGAACACATATTTCTTGCATTTTAAAAATACTTTGACTAAAATTATCAATTATTCACTTGTTATTAAAATGTTTAAATCCATGACAACGATAAACAACTTACAATTTATACCAATGCATCAACAGCTGTATTCCATTTGCCATTTGGTTCACTTAAATCAGTTGAGATAAATTTGACACATGACTGAATAAGCTGAATTAAGGAAACTGATGCACTTATTGGAGTAATTTACTGCAAAGTAAATTAGAATCTGTAATTTTAGTACTAAAAATAAAGTCAGCGAAGTAATCCAGCGAAATAAATAAATGATCTGGTTCAATAAATGTAAGTTAGATCTGATCCAAATGCAAATGGAATACGCCTAACTTAACAACAATATTTCACTTATTTGACAGCATTTCCATTGAATGTGGTTTGAACCTTTTTTAACTTTACTACTGTAAGATAAAATGTATCACACGTGAGTGAAATATCATTTCGAATATGTGCTTTTGAGAATTATCGTAAATCATTTCACTCGCGTATAATGACTTATTTCACTCACTTAAAATATAATGCACTCATAAGATTACAACCTCATCGTGTGCAATTCTTCTCGTCTAACTAAATGTATTCAAATATCAATGTTTTTTATCAATGAAATTTATAGTTCTGGATAAGTCTGTATTGCAGCATGTTAGTTTTTATTTCCTAAACGATAAATTAGAGCCTATGTATTTATAATAAATTTTCAATTATGAAATGAAATAAATTGTGTATTGCGAAATTATGATTTCTATATTTTTAGTGCCCTGATTTAATGTCCATGAACTAAATCGACATTACTGCTGAAATACAGACTCGTCCAGATCTACATACGAGTATTTCATGGGGTAGGTGGCTCATTGGTATCGAGTCGGTCTGTCGGTTTGATTCTCACGGCCGGCAATTTTCACCCCATTAAAATTGCCTTGTGGCTTCCCCTTCACAAACTTCTTGAGGGCTGTGATTTGACGACTGGTAACCATAAATATATCACTTACCAAGATCTGTTACGACAGAGTGCCACGCCCAGCAATGAATAAAAAGCGTGATGACTTTTTGTCTTTATTTTATTTTAATTTCTGTCAAGCAGTTTGCGATTTCTGTCGGTAGATGGCACCGCGGGTTGCTCTGTAGCTCTCATGTCATGCATACCGGCTTACATACTTTTTAACATCAGTCAGTTCAGCTTGAAAAAGTATCACAGTTCACTAGTCCCTAATTGGTCTAGTTGGATAGTTGATCACACCATACTGATGAGTCCCTAAAGGACGAAACGCGTCTATGGTTAAAGCTAAACTGATTTGATGATTTTGTGGGATTTGTGACAAGTGATGGAAAGTTTTTTCCAATTTTTCTTATTTATGATAATATATTTATTTATCTATTTTTATTTAAAACGCTGCCTTTTGAATTCATATAGTTAAAAGGTCTATATATATATATATATATATATATATATATATATATATATATATATATATATATATATATATATATATTTTGTCTGTGCCACTAGTAACATAAATAACTATTAAACGTTTTGTATAAATCTTGTAAAATTCCGTGTGCATATAAAAATCAGGTGATTTTAAAAGTGCACATAAAGATTCTAAAGTATGCATTCACGTGCGAGACACATGAGTCAGCTGAGCTCGAGCACCGCATATGAAGGGTGGTAAAAATAGAATTTATTTTCACAGTTTCAGCAGTTAAGGTCACCATCATAGCTTTCGCAGCCAAAACATATTTAACCAACGGTGTCTAACTCTCCGTCGTGCACCATGTATACAAAACAAATCGACAGTTTGTATTTGCATACACCTTCTAATGACCATTTAACATCCGTGCTATGTTTAGTGTTCATAATTAGCGTTATTGTCAGTCAAGCATTCATGCGTTCTTTTGCTACTAATTTATTTTTAACGCAGACGAACATTATACGCTAAAATAGTTTAGGACTTGGGCGGTAGGGGAGTCAGCACAAAATTGGTGGCGCCACTAATATTTACTTGTATATTGGAATAAACGCAGCTGCTGTCTCCACGGTGTCGATGAGAAGGTTTGCCAGGACACTCGGCATAGATGAATAAATCCTCCTGTATCCAGGGTTACCATACATTCAGATTTGTGGACTTGGTTGTCTTACGTCCCGCTGAAATATGGAAATATTCTTCTGTCCCGAAAAAGTCAAAAAAGTTCTGCAGTGTTTTTTTAACAACTTTCAAAGTACTTAATTCTTTTTTATATTTTGACATTTCTTATGGGGTAGGTATCAAGTGGTATCAAGTCGGCCTGAAGATTTGAGAACCCGGGTTTGATTCCCACAGCGGACAAACAATTTTCACCACATTAAAACTACCCCTGTGGCTTCTCCACTAAAATCAGCTAAACTCCAGTAAACTTCAACTAACAGTAGTTTGACGCATGCGCTAAATTAAAAATTTTGCATGATACGATCGGTTCTAAAACAGTGGATAGTCCTAATCCTATAGTTGACAGATGGATTGTCATTATTATTACATTGGAAAATAAATCGGATAGTTAGGTTAGGTTCAGTTAGGGGTTAACGAGAACGAAGCGAGCTAATCTAAAATCAGAACAATAAAGCACCCGATAGGTAATGGTAAATCATTGTTTTAGAGTCACTGGAAACATGAACTTTTGCTATACAGTGCTATATTTTGGCAAAATATCAAAATAAGGCAATAGGGTATACTGGAGTTTTACCCTAACATCTTTCAGGCAGATTTAAAAAACGGATTAGCGCTAACACCGTTTTTAATATTATCTATAACTCTGTTTCAAATTAAAACAGATTCAAGAAATGAATTAAATTTGATGCTAATTATCTCTCTTTTTAACCCAAGTTAAAATCAACTTATTTCGTGCATTGAAAAAAAGAGTTAAAAACGAAATAAAAATTGGTATTAACGCTAATCCGGTTCATGATAGATGTGATTTAATATTTAATATATCATTTAGCGAGATATGCTATGTCCGAGTGCCACACCCAGTAATGGCTAAAAGGCGTGATGATATATTTTATTTTATATTTATTATCGTATTATTATAACTAATTCTCCTACCAATGAATTTAAAATACAGGTTTTGCACTAAACATTTGTCGATGTACACTTCGACTTAATTAACGAACGATGTTCAGACTTGCGCGTTTAACAAAAGCACGAATTTATTAGTCAGTTGCAGTAATGTTGTTGAACCGTGGACAATTTTAGTTGAGATTACATGTTTTTCTGTAAATTGTGCTTGTGATATAGTGGCCAGTTCAATGGATTTTTCGATGAAATAGAAGCAAATTAAAGGTATTTTGCATTTGTTATTTGCTTAATCATTATCATGATATATTATTATATATAATTGCTGGGCTACAGCTACAAATGTCATATAGTATAACGAATACTGATGTCTATTAAGAATATTTAATAATTAAGCAATTAGAAACCTAATGAATTATTTACGTAGAAGTAAAGTAATTAATTCTATAAATAAATATAAATATATCATCACGAATTCTATTCATTACTGGGTGTGGCACTCTGCCGAAGCAGATCTCAGTAAGCGATATATTTTTGCGCGTGAAGTGCAGTTATCAGCCGCCAAATTACGGCCCCCATAGATGATAGTAGAGGCACAGGAGTAGTATTAATGTGGAGAAAATGTTTGTAACCAGTAGGAATCGAACCAGGGTTCTCAGGATCCACAGGCCGACACGATACCACTGTCTTTATCTACATTTCATTATCAGAAATTAAAATATGCTTTAAAATTTTTTTTAATAAACTACATCAAATTTGACATAATTAAGAAATACGATTGTTCTATAAGTGCCTATGTAGAATTAGTTTAGTGTTCAAGGCATTATATGTGGTAGAATACTGTGTTTGCTGTCATCCCTTCTCTCCACCCCTACGTTTATACCCTGTCTCTGTTTATTTTTGTGCGGTGGGAAATTTTGTTAGCAGTATTTACTTTTTAAATACCAGCCTAACGTATTCAGAAAGAAATGTTGGTAAAGTTGAATGTCGTTGAAACGCATAAAAATGTAATTGTTTATTACAAGAATACGTTGAAATAATCATTGTTAAGTAATTATAGTTAATTGGTTACTGTTATCTCATGGTATGAAAGAGATATTCCCTTTGATAAAAATATAGACACAACTATGTGAATATCACACAATGTCTTTTATTTATAGCTATCAATGTGGAGTTCTTTTGAAGCTTTATGTCTTCTTACCAGACACATTCTCTTTATTATTTCCCAGTCATGTTCACCATAAACAGACACCGGTTCGTTCAATGCTCCTCTCCTCCGTTGTTGGTCGTTAAATTACAGTACATGAGTACCAATTTTTCTTGGTGTCATGGCGGTTCATATATCAGTGTCACTGGGATTTTTGCACTGTGGTCACTGAGGGATTTGCAAGAATGAATGAAGGTGTTGTTCTGTTAAAGTTAAACGTTATGAACTTAATTATCTGTCACAACGGATAATTTTAGATTTTTACTACATACGAGTAGGGTCAGAGATTTGATTGCTTCTCTGTTCAAATACAAATTCTACAGCAATGATTGAAACAATTTTTAAAAATATATAAAATTTATTATTTGTTACATAATGAAAAAACTAAATAACAACATGTCCTCAAATGAAACAATATTTGTTGTAAACAAAAGCATAAATTGCGTTTATTATTAGTATTAGTAAGTTTTCCAGATGTCTATAACTTATTTGAAGAAAGATTACAGAAGATGCTCTTCAGAACGACGAGCTTAAGATTTGATTAGGAATACTTTCAAATAATATCAAAATACAATTCGTAGAAATGTGAACAATACTAGTAGTAAGAAATTGATTAAACTAGTTGATCAAATAATATATTTATTCTGAATTGAACGTGAAGGCGAAGGCTAGACTAATGAATCAATATAAGATAACTACTCTTCATTTATGATTTCATGGAAGCGAAACAAATTGATAGCTACAAATAAATCAAAATGTAATAAACAATTAAATTACAGTTGCTACTCACTAAATTATCAATATTGTAATTGAATGGTCTGTAATTTATTTCTTTACATACAGCATCGTATGCAGCCGCACCCTTTTGCATCATTGGATCTCTCTCTCACTCATATGTAGTCTGAACACCTCAAATCATCCATTGTGTTGGCCAAACATTTAAAAAATGTAAATCAATGCATTTGTAGCAACACGCTGGTGGGTAGATCGTCATTTTTCAATTACTTTTCTTGCTGTGAACAGCGGCGTCACTAATAAGAAATTGTGAAGAAAATTAAGTGAATGTGTCTGAAAATTTATAAAATGAATCAATTAGTGATCGTTCTTGGTTTTAAAATGACTATAAGGCTAATTGGATTTGGAATTGACACCTGAATACTGGTCTCTTAGAAACAAAATATTATTGTTATTATAAATTAAATATATTCAATTTTTAATAATAAATTTGAAAACATGAAATTTTTGTCCAAATAATAATGAAATAATTGTTTGTTTACCAAGGGAAGAAAAAGAGACATTTCTGTCCTAAGGTGCCGCTTCATTTTTGGGGGCGAAGACGAGAGATATAAAGCACCTGAAGGAAGAATTACTTTTCTTTCTGAGATATTTTTCACTGGCCTAATAGAAAGTGATATTTTCAGAAAAAATTAGAAATTTAAATAAGATTTATTATTTTCTTAACTGGTGTATTGTTGTTTCCAATTGTTATGGATATATTTTACTTTCTACCCTCGGGATTTATTAATATGACTTTCTGGCACGACCGTGCAAAAATATTTTGCTAGAACCTCAACTGAAAGTAGGCTTTTCTTTCCTGATATGCAGGTCGAAAGTTAGCTATTGCGTCTCTAGTAAGGAAAGTAATTATTTTCTCACTAATTTATGGTTGGTTTCATAGTAACCATTAGCATAGTCTTGGATATTTATTTATTTAATCATATGGGGTAGCTAGCTCAATGGTATGAAGTCGGCCTGTGGATCCTGAGAACCCTGGTTCGATTCCCACAGGCGACAAACAATTTTCATCATTTTAAAACTACCAGTGTGGCTCCCCCATCACTAACATCTTTAAGGGCCGTGATTTGACGGCTGCTAATCGCACTTCACGCGCAAAATATATCACTTACCGAGATCTGCTTTCGCAGAGTGCCACACCCAGTAATAGGTAGAAGGCATGATGACATATATATGTATCAGTATTTTTTAATTTGTATTTAAACGGCATGAAAGAATAATCGTAAAAAATCACCTCTAGAGTAAAATGTCATTTTCTTCCACATCATACAAATAGCTATAATTTAACAAAAATAGTTTAGAGGGAGATAATAAAAAATAGTTAATTTTTATATTTATTTATTAGTTACTTTGCACAAAAGAAACTTCTTAATCCCAATTACAGTACAGGAGACCTACTTCTTATAGTGGAAACCGAACAACTCAGATTCAATAATATCTTTTGAATATAAGTTGATATCAGTGAGATTTTTTTATTAATAATCGCAAATTTTACCTTGTATTTATTCACTCGACTACGATTGTTTATTTTATATTTAACATATTATCAACTATATATGATATTAATAACTCCTATCACATATCTGTTAAAAGGAATAATGTTTCGAAACATGAAGAATATATGAGAAGAAAGATATTCTTCTCCACCACTGCCGTTACTTTCAAAAGAGGCAGCTTAACCGCCAGTCTGCTGCCTCGTATGCATGGTGTACTCTGAGTGTATAAACACGTTGATCACAGATAAATTGATCTAATTGAAGTTGAGATTTAAATAGATTAAATGACATATGGGATGATATAGGATCTCCGGGTTCAATAATGATTTTCGAGCAGCTGTTGTTTTGTGTAGGGTTTGAAGTATTATTTAATGATCTATAAATAGGTATCAAAATTGAATAAATTAATAGCAAATCAACTCATGTACATAAAGAGTTTTGCTTGTTTATTATTGGGATCTTGACAACGCTTCAGTGTTGTTTTAATTTCTAAAGATGTGCAATATTTACTTACTTTCAAACTTGGCATCGATGCAATCAAAAAAAAATTAATAAACTTTGTGTAGTAAGCTTGCCTACATTTTTATTTAAAATGTGTGTCCAAAATGCAACTGTTTACAAATTATAATAAATATGACAATAATAAGTTTTTCCTATTATCTAGTTATCTATGAGATTTTTTTGGGAAAACAAGGACACGTTTAACATGATTTTTTTTCCTTCCCCAAATGCGCAGAAAAGTAGTTCTCATAATATTCAAGACCCAATGGTGATCTGCCAAATTAGAACACATTACTATAAGTTACAAAAATTATTATTGTTCTAATTAACTGTAGATATTCTTATCAAAAGAAGATTTGTTATGCGAAAAAATCTGTTAAGAATGCCGACCTGTTTATTCCCAAAATTATTGGCAGTAGAAAGAAAGTTGTATGAAATCTGTAGACACCAAAGTCCTCATTCACTGCAAAATATATTTTTACTGGTTACATATTACAATTATATGGAATCATTTGTTTTTTATAGTTATAAAGAAACTTGTTAACATATTTTTTTTTACAAGGATTTTTAATTTCTTTGGATATTTAATAATACTCGAAACTCGTAGGTCGTAGAATCTAGAATATAGTCAAAAGTAATTTATTTTCTTATTAACTTTATTAATACGGAAGTAACTACATAAATACTTAATTAACTTTGTTGAAGAAAAGGTACTCTTCCAGACTACCTGATTGACATTTACATTTGTTTTTGTAGATAATTTTAATTAAAACTTGACAAATTAGATATATTTGATTGACAAATGAATTTTATCTTTGAAATGATTTATTATGGTTTTGTCTTTCCATATTTACGTATTTTTAAGTTATTGCTTTTATAGCCATTTTCATATTCCCATAAAATAATGAACATTTAAAAATACGTTTAAAAACTTTATTACCTATTTGTTACTTAATTGTTTCTTTGTTGTTTTAATAATCGTATAGGTAATTTAAAATGGCATATAATTAACAGTTCGGTTTTAAATCCTTATTGACATATATTTTTATTTTATTTATTTTTAAAGAATGTTCAGTATTACTCTATTAACCACCAGGAATAATATATCCTTTAACAATAATTATATTAGTGAATAGTAGTTTGGAAAAGCTCTCTTTGTTAGCGTTTTAAAATATCAATCCCTAATCTCACTGAATACAAACTCCAGAAATTCAAGCCGTTTAACTCGGTTTTAGGTAAAGATATATTAATATAACTATTGCCATAAGCATCTTAACCACATATAAGGACCAAAAATAGCATTTTTACTCCATGCACGAGTGGCAATACACTTCTCCAAGTACAAAAATAACTGTTGCTTTCTGGATCGACGTATTGCAAAACACCCCTTGGCCTATGGTCTCCGGAGTGTTTCTATGGCAATACGTCTCATTAGTACATACATACATACATATCTTCACGCTATATCCCATCAAATGGGGTAGCACGAATCCTAAAATCACTCATAAAACATTCATGAAATAATCAGCCCCCGTCAAACATTATCATTCAAACACACCACCTTCACTTTAACCACATTCATAGATCCCTCCATATAAACTCATTTATTTATCACACTCGAAATCATTCCTTACATAAAAAACCCTCAATCACATCCATCCAATCACTCCTGTTCACTTATCATTCATCATCTTTCTTCGACGTACATAACACATGCATAAAACATCTCAAATTACCCACGCTTACTCCTAACAACGAATCTAACAAGAATCTACAAAGATTAGAAAAGATTAAAGTGATAGTCTGCAATTGTATAGAATGAAAAGTCCACACAATGCAGTAACTGAAAATGAAACAAAAAGATAAGAAAGGAAGGGAGTGTCGCAATATTTTCAATTATTTTCGAAGCTCTTGTGATATAAGGCGTATTCCATTTGCCATTTGGATCAGATCTAACTTACATTTACTGAATCAGATCATTTATTTATTTCGCTGCATTACTTCGCGGACTTTATTTCCAATACTAGAATTATTGATTCTAATTTATTTTGAAGTAATGTACCCCAATAAGTGCATCATTTTCCTTAATCCATTCATTTAGTCATGTTGTCTTATTTATCTGAATTGATTTAAGTGAACTACGTGGCAAATGGAATACAGCTGTAATTGAATATTTATTATTAATACACAGAAAATTTATAATTTTTTGTTAAACTTGGAAATTATTTATTTTAACTTAACGCGTCTTATGCCTATGGCACACTGGTCGAGGAGCATGAATGAGCGTCGAGGAACTCATCGATGAAATAACAGAACGCATCCTGACTGATAAAGTAAACAAACACGAAAGATTAGCACATAGCAAAACCAAAATGACAGCCCACGCTAACATGAAATGAGACACAATAATACGTGTGAAATGAGACACAATCGTTTCATCGAGGAACTCCGATAGAGGAGCCTTTATTTTTCATCGATGACGGGTGCGTTCTGTTGTTTCATCGATGAGCTCCTCGACGCTCATTGATGCTCCTCGACCAGTGTGCCATTGGCATTATAGAGGAGTAATTATTTATTTTGACATATAAATGGTGAGAGGATTGTACTTAAAATGCTAAAATCAATCATTAAGTCACTTCAATCACGTCGTTATTGCTTTCCCATTCATGAAATATTATAATATGAACAACTATAGTAATTACCTGTCAAAACTAATTGACGTATTTTCATGCTAAAGCTCTGAAATTTTTACCAAAATATTGTCGTTTGTCTTGTCATATGTAAGTAGTCGCAAAAATAAAATACCAGAATCGTGATGCCGACATTTTATTAGCGCATGCGCATATTATAAGGAAGTACACTCTGAAATGTTTATTTATTAATAACGTTCTTCTTTAATGAATGTGAACTTTAATAGTTGAGTAATCGTGCATTGTAAATCGTTCTTTCCATAGCGTATCTTGCAAATGTGACTAAATTATTCAAACAGTTATGCACTTGCTTCTGCAGATGACAAGAATCCGACTGTTTTCTGCGTTTGTTTGCTTACTGTTCACTTCTTATTCTTTGCTCAGTCATGTTTGAACATCTGTTGTTTATTTTGTCGTTAGTTGGCATACAGGTACAATATTTTTTTCAGGTTAATTAATTCTGTATGCTGCAATGTAAATATTGAAAAAATAAATATGTCTAGGATTTGAATGTAATCAAATATAATTTCACTGTTTTCTAATCAGAGGTTAGAATAATATAAGATATAGCTTTGACTTTGAAGGCTACCTGATGGCCCAAGAACTATAGGAACTTACAAAAGTGCAAAGAATTTAGCTAAAAATTATCTTTAGGATTGCAGTAATATTGATTGAGTCTCGTTAAAATTATAATTATACGACATTGAATTTCTCTTGTCCGAATTGACTTATGAGCAAATTTTTAGTGTTTTATTTTCTTGAAAATTTCGAGATTAAAAGATTTGAGTTCTTGCGCATCTTCATATATCTTTTAGTTTTTAAGAAGCCTTGATATAAATATGGGGTAATGGCACACAGGGGTAGCTTTTGAAATTATGAAAATTGTTTGTCGCCTGTGGGAATCGAACCAGGGTTCTTAGGATCCACAGGCCGACTTCATACCACTGAACTAGCCATCCCATATAATATGTACTTCAAATATTGACTACTGAAATATATCTACAGGGTGATCAAAAGGAATTGTTACAGTTGGCAATAAAAAAAACTACTTGAAATTGGTAAGCCTGATACATAAATTCATTTCCTGTTGTTGACAGTGACATTTAAAATTGTGTACATTATTACATTTATTTCTGAAGTATTTCTATTACTTAAAAAGTCAAAATTCTACTAGCTGTCAGACTCCTAACATAACCTATTTGTATTTATTAGAAATGTCAAACAGCATTTCCACCTTTATCTAAAGTTGTGCCAACTGTGGAATAAAAAGATCTCTGGAATTGTATTGACAACTATAACAATTCCTTTTGATCAGTCTGTAGTATTATAACATTATTTATTTACCTTGTTGCAGCTTCCGCTGTGGTTGGGTCTTGTTTTGGCAGCCACCGTTTCCATCGAAACCCTTAGATTAATCGATTTCACCTACATTCATAACGATAATGGTAAGTACAGAGAAAACTGTTTTAAGTAATGTGTTATACTGTATGTTGTACCAGACCAATTACTACAACTTTGATTTTGGTACCCATCCAAAGAAAGTATCTAGAAAGTTTAATTTAAGGATGTTTTTCCAAGTTTGAAAATCAACAACGTTTTTACATTCAGACTTTTATTTATTCGTACATTATCTGGCAAATATGAACTTATACATTAATAGATATATTATTGCAAAATTTCTTACAAAACTATAACATTTCTGTTTAATACTTCTAATAACACATATTTAACATAATTACATTTCTACAAAATTACAATTCGGGTACTGTTAGAAAAATTACGTTTTCTTCTCAAATGAGTCTTGCAGCGCGAATAATACGACAGAAAAGATGCTTATCACTAGATCCATTAGAGTTGTTACGACAATATCGGCGCAGACCACTATGAAAACAATCAACATAATCAATGGAAATATATCCATTGTTTTCTCTGAAATAACACAAAAAGGGTTATTATTAACCTACAAATAATCGTCACATGCCCCGTTGATTACTTACATTATTATATTTGATGTATAGTTTATTCCAAAATGATTATAGATTGTAGATCGATGAAGCAGGCACTTTGAGGTTATAAATCAGCTGAGTATCAAATAATGGAGTAGGTTGCACATGCTCAGAGTGTACATGCCGAAACCTGTCACACGTTGGGTAATTTATGTGCATCAACCACTGAGCGCTTGCTCGGTCGGTATGTTACGTTATCGCTTGAACAGTGACAGAAAGGTATCGTGGTGATTTGTTGACTAACGGGGAAATAATCAACGTGAAATAGGAACTTTAATTAATGTACACGATTAAGTTGAACGTATTTATTTATGTGAGGTTTATTTTACCACCCAGTTAGTTTAATAGTTTATTAACAGATGGCGAGATTCAAGTCTGATCTTAAGATAGCCCTATTTTATATCATAACTATTTTTGATCAAGAAAAAAAGTATGGTGACATGATTATATATTGAAATCCTCTTTTTCATAAGATCAGACCAAGCTTAATATTCTGTCCATAGGCAAGTGTAGGAAGAATAAGAAAAAGTATCAACCGTGGCAAGAATGTGAACTAAATTTTAATTTCATTACAAACACAACTATAAAAAATATTTAAAGCTGGCTAATGCAATAATAATTTTATAAATAAAATAAAAGTTTATAGATTTTATCAGGACAAATTAAAAAAATGTAATTGGTGTGTTTCAAGTAAAAAACAATATTCTGTTCTATCAAGGATTTGATTGAAACACTGGATAGCTAACTTAAGCGTAAAAGTGAGGCAAGTGGTGGGGGTATGCCGCCATTTGCAGGAAAGACAAAACATGCATTGTTCTTTTTTTATTATATTAAATTTTTTTTCTTTTTGTATTGAATAACTACAATCAAGTGTGAAACTATACGTAGATTGAGTAAAATAGATTATTGAGTATATAATGAACAATTTTAAAGGATTCAATAGAGTTGATCAAAACTAATAAATAAAATTATGATTCAATGTTTGGTTAACCATATATTTAAAAATTTAGATTATACAAATACATATATTAATGAAAGAGAGGTCACATAACTTATTTTTTTATTTGCTATCAATGAGCCATATTTTTAAATTGGATTAGTACTTTCTAAAGTTTTTAATTCCGAATATATTTTGTATTTACGATAAACTATAAATTAAACGTATAAATTTCATAATAATAACAGTTAAATACTTTTTTGACTATTTGTTTCCAATATTATAATCTAATATACTTTCAAATATAACGCATATTATATTTTTCTTTATTAAAATATGTATTTATGGGGTAGCTAGCTCAGAGGTATGAAGTCGGCCTGTGGATCCTGAGAATCCTGGTTCGATTCTCACAGGCGACAAATAATTTTCATAATTTCAAAACTACCACTGTGGCTCCCCCACCACTAACATCTTTGGGGGCAGTGATTTGACGGCTGGTAACCTCACTTCACGCGCAAAATATATCACTTACCGAGATCTTCTTCGGCAGAGTGCCACACCCAGTAATGGGTAGAAGGCGTGATGATATATTTATGTTATTTAATTTAAAATATGTATTTAATATTTTATTAATGGTTTTGATATATTTAATTATAGCGCTATTTTTGTCTGCTCTGCAAATGGCCGCCGTCAACATGCTTGCCTCACAAATGTCAATGCATGCTAGAATCAACTTAGCTCTCCTTGAAAAATATCTACAGTAGGCAGAAATATATGTATGAAAATGTCTCCACTACATTATTTTTTAAGAGAAAGTTTCTGTTTTATCTATTTCTTGGTTTCTTACTTTTCGTTTTATATGTGTATCTCAAAGTTTTGAAACTCGAGGAGCACTTTTGTTAAAAAAAGTGAATGTCTTTTTAGAAAGTATAAATTAGAATCCTTTGAATTTGTAAATGTTTTATTGAAAAAAATGTAATTTGTTCCAGTTTAAAATATTCTAAATACAAGAGATATAAATGTAGATTAAAATGTGAACGAACTTTTAAATTCGGGCGACGTCTGAAGTCTTCGGGGTCTGAGGTCTGACCAGTGGGCACACTCCACGCTCGATAAGCTATCGTCATGTGCAGTGGTCGTGCTCGCGACAGACAGACAGGCCTGCAAGGGAAGCAGATAGATAACTTATCGCCGGCAGCCTCAATTTCTACAAAAATATTTGACAATTAACATCTTAACATCAATGCTAACAATAACAATGGATGAAAAAATTATATTTCAATACTTCCGCAATATTTGTAATAAATTGTGCCCGGATTTTACACCCTTAAAATTTTTGAATATTACCATGCAAACAGTGTTTAAAAAATATTTAGAAATCTCATCTGGTTTGCGATTTACATTTAAATTTAAACATTTCAATGGCAATTCTCAGCACAATTTCTCCTCTAGTTTCCGTGTAAACGACGATCTCGGCATTTTAGGGCCTCAACAAGCCGGAGCTCTGGGTTCGTGCTCTATGTACCCTTATGGAAAAGACGGAACTGCGTATATGTGAAAGATAAAAAGCAAGAGTCCTTGTTACATCCCGCTTAATTCAGCTCTGAAAACATTAGTATTTCTGCTGTAGAAGTATATGTAAATTGTCCTTTGTTTTATACCGACACATCAGTTATATGCATTAAAATTACTTGACTCTAGGTAGATATAATTCTAATAAAAATGATCACATACCGCTGTGATGAAATTATAGTCTTTCACGAAGTCGTCGAGCGTCTAGTGAGCGCAAACCGTTTTTACAATCACGCGATATTGAATCGACCGTGATCCGCGATTTGCGATCTGCGGTGGACTCACGATGCATGATGCATGGTTGCATTGGTTGGCAGGAACGCAGAAAGATTTGATTTATGAGAGAATGAAGTTTACATATTATCCGTCAGGTGAGAGGTTAGAGAAAGATGAATTGTGCACTTGTGCTTTAAAAGACTGGTATTACTCGTATGCTGGCGGTGTTCTCTCTATGAAGCTAACATCTTGCGGTTAAATTTGTAGAAAGGAATTGTGAAGAAAGGAACTTTTGTTTATTATACTAATTGGGATGCATAATGTGCATGGGATAATCAAGTCAACATATAAAGATAAACGTGTTATCGCTAATCCGTTTTGTGAATCTGCCTTTTGGGTTTATGTTTTGAAGACTTCAAGAAAAGTTGCTAAAATTATAAATTTCGTTCTCAATGGAAAACCCAGTCCTTGATTATAGCATTTTTTTAAAAGTTGGTTTTAAATATTTAAATGCGTGACAGGAAATATTTTATAAATTGCTAGCTGCGCCATTGTCTCGAAACTGAAACTAAAATCGTGGAAAATATTTAGGATATCAAGAAAGGTTTAAATTTGCCTATATTAATATTAAAACAGCCTTAGTATAATATCGTGATATTAATGTATTTATTCATATTTCAATTCAAGAATTATTATCATAATAATAAAGCTGTCCATTGTTACTCTTTTAGATTGATTTATCCGTAAAATAAAAATAAACTTTCTCAACATGACTTGACGTGTTTTAAATGTAGTAAAAATCATTATAAATAGCAATTTGAATTTGAAATGTCAAATGTTGATCACGCAAAGGGTATCCTAGTCACAGGATCACACCATGACGCTGTGATTGTTTGTCTGTCAAGTGGTGCAACGAGCATTGGGTACACTCGGTCATCGGACTCAACGCTCCACACTTTTAGCCTCGTGTAAATATGTTATACACTCCTCGCTTCCTTGAATCAAATATGTAGGCTGTACATGATATTATATTAATTTAAATTGAATTATAAAGAGAAATATTGGAATAGTCCTAGAATTTTAATTAGGGTTCAAGGGTCCTATGAACTCTGATCATTTAGTTTAACCAACTAATCTACGGTCGCCATGTGTTTCTCAAATATGATATTATTCCAGTTTTTCTTTCTATTTACTAAAAGACTTAACACGAGGGTCGTCTGTACTGGTATTGTAATTTAGGGTAGTTCTAGCGTGAAAAACATTTTTACAGATCTGAATGAAACTCGGCGTATATAAACATGGGATAGTCATACTCATCCTGGCAAATATGAAACACATTCACCGTCTGTGAACAAATATATTCGCATGTAAAGTTGAATTCTTATACATTGGGCTTATGGCTATTGTCATTCAGAATTGCACATATTAGGTTCGTGTACCTCTAAAAAATTGCAGTTTCATTTGAAAAACTAATATGATGTTCTAGAACTATCCACGTATATTTTTTCAAAAGGTGAAAGTTTTTTACCATAGAGTAATGGATATATAGCCATGCAAAGTATTGTTTGCAACGAAAAATTAAGGATCCCTATTTATAATGGCAACACCATATGGTGGTACGGTATTTGAAAATTCACTAGACCAACAACCAGTTAACAATTTATAATATTCAAATCATAATAAGTATAAAACACTTATTTCATTATAATTTTTGTGTTTTTGACACCGCCACACGAGAACTACCTTAAGGACAATTAAAATGTAAAATAAAAATAAAATAAAGACACGTGGGTTTGTTTCACAAATTTGACAATAAACCTTTATACAGAGTGATCAGACGTAAGTGTTTCAGTTGGCAATACAATTTAGGGAATCTTTTTATTCCACAGTTGGCATAACGGCAGGTAAAGGCGGAAATACTATTTGACATGCCATTTTTATAATAAATACAAATAGGTTAGTGATAGATATACTTTAGATTATTGCTCTGCGAGTAATGTTAAGAAATAAAAGGATATGGATAAGGGAAACAACGATTTTTATTCACTTAAATTTTCAAATATCACTGTCAACAATAGGAAACAAATTTATGTATCAGTCTTACCAATTCAAAGTGCTTTTTTTATTGTCAGTTGAAACATTTACTTTTGATCACACTGTAGTACAATTTCAGCATTTACGCCATCTTGAGAAGGTATAAATCTAATTCTACCTTATAGGTAGGAAGGACTATATGTGCGTGTGTGTGTGTGTAGGATGATTGAAGAGGATTATTTTCAAACAAATAGAAACGTCCAAAGTACTACTTAAATCCTTACTCGTTTAACTTGCGTTGTAAATAAAAACACAAACACAAGTAGTAGTAAATAACAATACACCACAAAACTACTGAACCAAAACCAATAAAAAATGGAGCAATAAATTCAGTAATCTGTATTACCGATAGAGCGTTTTACGCGTGTTGTCTGTTGAGTTATATGCAGTACGATGATTATCAGTAACTCCGCCCACTCCGTGTGAGGTAGGTAAGTAATTTATTTTGCATTTCGCTGAGATAACATACATTTTCATGTAGTTATATCGTGAAGGTATTTTAAATAGTGTCTAGCTGTGGAGGTTCACTCTGGAATGTCAAGTCAAGCAACAAAATAATTAAGGCATCACGGTTCTAACCTGTAATCCTGTTCTTGTTGCCGCGTCAATGAATACATACTTTGTGGTTAGATTGGTTAGCTTAGAATGTACTTGCTTCACCAGAACTAGACAATGTTGTACAGCAACGATCATTATCCAGGAGTCCGTGGAAGAATTTTTGAGAAGATCGCGAATCTATACCCAAGTATAAAGAATAATCAGTAATTTTTATTTGTTGTCTGCATAAGGGGGTTATTAAGTAGTAATACAATTTCAATAGATGTGCGAAATCTTGGTATAATACATACATACATACATACATACATATCTTCACGCTATATCCCAACAAATGGGGTAACTCGAACCCTAAAATCACTCATAAAACATTCACTCATCAAACAATCAGCCCTCGTCAAACATTTTCATCCAAACAAACCACCCTCACTTCAACCACATTCATAGATCACTCCATATAAACTCATTCATTTATTACACTCGAAATCATTATCACATAACAAACTTTCAATCACAACATTCCTATTTACTTATCATTCATTTTCTTTCTTCAACGTACATAACATATGCATAAAACATCTCAAATTACTCACGTTGAACTTTTATTTCTTCAAATCGATATTTGACATCTGTCATTTACTGCTATATTTCACATTAATTCAAAAAAAGGATTGTTTAACAATGGTTGTCTTGGAAATAACATCAGAAATGATTTCTTGCGGCAACAATACTGTATTCCATTTGCCATTTGCTTCACTTAAATCTGTTCAGATAAATCAGATAACATGACAAAATAACTAAACTCTGCAAACTGATGCATTTATTGGAATGAATTACTTCAAAGTAAATTAGAATAAATCATTCTAATACCGAAAATAAAGTCAGCGAAGTAATTCAGCGAAATAACTAAGTGATATGGTTCAATAAATCAGATCTGATTCAAATGGCAAATGGAATACATCTTTTATATTTGGTTGTTGTCTTGTATGTGATTCGTTTCATAAACTCTTCAGATACTCGTTTGTTATACACTCGCTTCATTTCCCTCATTTTATGTCAAAATAACTCTTAACTAAGGAGACGTTTATAAAATGTGTTAATTAATATACCATTATATTATTATTATGAATTTTGAATTGCATTTTACAGAATAAATTAATAATTAAATAAGTGTATAATATGACATGTAACATAGTTAACAATGTGGAAATGTGGTTAAAATTAACAACGCTTATACATTTGCCTCGATACGTGTTGTGAACCCTTTTACTAGCGAGATTAAGCGTTGCACTAAACACCGTACAAGACTATAAGAATGAGAGGAACGCGTAGCCCGCGGCCATACAGGATAATCAGGCGCGGGATCAACTCTCCGACTAGTCCGTTTGTTTTTCTAAATACATCATACACGCCGTCCGCTATTGCCGTCACGCACAACAAGGAAGCTGTGTTCGTGTAAAACGTACTGAAACTAGATTTAGTTCTTCGGCGCGATGGATCGATTATATAGCAGAGCTTGAAAAAATGTGAAAGGCGAGTTATGTGTATCAGTTTCCGTAGTGTAGTGGTTATCACGTGTGCTTCACACGCACAAGGTCCCCGGTTCGATCCCGGGCGGAAACAGTTTTACCTTTTCTTATTTTGCTTCTGTTTCATGTTTCTTTCTGCAGAAACATGAAAGGCACGTTGTCTATATCAGTTTCCGTAGTGTAGTGGTTATCACGTGTGCTTCACACGCACAAGGCCCCCGGTTCGATCCCGGGCGGAAACAGTTTTACCTTTTCTTCTATTGCTTCGTTCTTCATTCTTCATTGTGAAGTAATGTGAAAGGCAAATTATGTTCGTCAGTTTCCGTAGTGTAGTGGTTATCACGTGTGCTTAACACGCACAAGGCCCCCGGTTCGATCCCGGGCGGAAACAGTTTTGTCTCTTCTGTTGCTTCATTCTTCATTGTGAAGTTATGTAAATGGCAAATCGTGTCTATCAGTTTCCGTAGTGTAGTGGTTATCACGTGTGCTTAACACGCACAAGGCCCCCGGTTCGATCCCGGGCGGAAACAGTTTTAACCTCTTCTTCTATTACTTCATTCTTCATTGTGAAGTTATGTGAAAGGCAAATCGTGTCTATCAGTTTCCGTAGTGTAGTGGTTATCACGTGTGCTTCACACGCACAAGGCCCCCGGTTCGATCCCGGGCGGAAACAGTTTTACCTCTTCTTCTATTACTTCATTCTTCATTGTGAAGTTATGTGAAAGGCAAATCGTGTTTATCAGTTTCCGTAGTGTAGTGGTTATCACGTGTGCTTCACACGCACAAGGCCCCCGGTTCGATCCCGGGCGGAAACAGTTTTACCTTTTCTTCTATTGCTTCATTCTTCATTGTAAAGTAATGTGAAAGACAAATTATGTTCATCAGTTTCCGTAGTGTAGTGGTTATCACGTGTGCTTAACACGCACAAGGCCCCCGGTTCGATCCCGGGCGGAAACAGTTTTGCACTTTCTTCTGTTGCTTCATTCTTCATTCTTCATTATGAAGTAATGTGACAGGCAAATTGTGTTTATCAGTTTCCGTAGTGTAGTGGTTATCACGTGTGCTTCACACGCACAAGGCCCCCGGTTCGATCCCAGGCGGAAACAGTTTTGCTCATTCTTCTATTGTTTCTGTATGTTGTTCCTCCTGAAAAAATGTGAAGTGCAAGGTGCTGTTATTAAATTAATGTTTATTTGCAAATGATTGATAAACAGTATTTAGCCAATTCTTATCATTTAACGTGCAAAATATAGTGTGTTATCTTTTACCATATTTTACATTGCTCCGAAAGAAATAAGTTTGTAAAAAATATTCATATTTTAAATTAAATTCTTATTGAAAATATTATTTATTCATTTGTTTGTTACTCTGCACAACAGAAATTTAATTCCAATTACAGAGGCTTATAGTGGAAACCGAACCACTCAGACACAATCATAATTTTGATCAACTGAATAGAATTGAAGTTAGTGAGACTTAAAAGCACCTCTTGCTTGTTAATTAACAAACTTATGTTTTATCCACAGGTCTACGTTTGCCTGTTATATAAATATAAGCTATCAGAATAAGACCAAATATTATTTTTGGATACGAATATATCGTATCTCATGATATAGTATTTAAATACTACGTAGTAAAAAAATATTTTTTTGCCAAGAGTGAAGCATTGACTGATGTAATATATTTTAAAAATATTTCCAGTACTATCCGCCAGTAAATAAATAGAAAAATGCGCCAGATTTTTTTGCCAAAATGGAAATAGAAATGTATGAATCTAATTAATGTTATGTTGAGGAATTATTTTTATTTTGATATAACCTAAATTAGTACATGTGTTTTAATTTAGTGCACAAAATGTTACGAAAACAAATCAAAGATGAAGATAATTCATTTTTACAGGAAATGTATCTACTGTAGAATACTTGATTAATTTTAAAACTAAAAGATAGTTATAGTCTGTTTTTTAACCAGGAGGAGTAAATGCACAAGTCAGATTTATACTATAGAAAGTTACCAAAGAAAGTTACTAGATTGTTTTTCGCGCGAAATACAAACGTTTCTTACACATCTGCACTGATTAAGTCTCTTGGCATTTATTTTAAAATACAAATGACATTATAAACTCTAATTTGTCACTCCGTATATTATTAGTTCTTAAAAGAACTGATTTATGTTAATGTCACAGAAATGCAAAAAACCAACAAGAAAACAGATAACCTCAAAACTTATGACAGCTCTAATAAATCAAATGTAAAATCTAAGTACAGTGTAAAATGGACGAAGCACTAGCCAATCAGAAGCGTCAGTTTTAGCGGTTAAAATTTAAATTACTCCTCCTGGTTAAAAAACAGACTATAGTTTGAGTGTATATACAGTCGAACCCTTATAACTCGAACCTCCACAACTCAAAGTTTTTCTTAAATCGAAGTTTACTGTTGTTTCCTGTACATTTTGTATAATTGCCATGTATTTCTTTACCTCTCTAACTCGAATTTCCGTAACTTGAAAATCTTTGTAATTCAAAGCCAATAGTACGTCCCAATAATCTCTATAAGTCGAATTTTCACGGTCAAAATGAACACTTTCGGCACAATATTTGCACGTTATCTTCATGTACGATCGCCAAGATTAATCGAGTTTTGTTTCACCGCGCTGGAGGTTGATTCTGTATCCTGCGTGACTACTTGCGGCACTCAAAATGACACGATTTGTCACATCATGACCAACTTCATGAATTGCGCTACGCTTATTATGGCCGTTTCATTTCATCATTTTGCCATATAAAAATTTGTCGTGAGTTTTTTACAGTTTTGGTACGTCAAGTAATGCCATCTAGTGCTTTTTATTTCAATTAAAGGAAAATTACAATGCTGTTAAGTTACAAAAACCACCTTAAAATATTTGAAAACTGAAGTTTATGTGATCAAACCAAATACATTTAATGGAACTGGGTATTTTATTTATACATTCAATATTATTAAATATTATGACTAGTATTCTGAGCTTTCGACTAAAGTGACTAGCTAGTCTAGACTAAGTGAATTTAATTTGACAACGTAACATTATCTGTCACTTCAGGTAAATGATGCCGCCATATTGTCTACCTATTAAAAAATTTTGAAGTGTTTATAGGTCAAAAGAATGAAGTATTATTGAATTATTAGTGCCTACGGTTAGTATTTTACTGTAAAGATCGTATGATAATAAATATATAATGACTAGGCTTGTTTTTAGGATTTTTTCAATCAATGCAATCGGCAGTATTTTCAAATTTAGTTACGACGTATCTCGTCAAAGGCGCTAGTTGACGTACCCGCTCTGTAAATTTGAAATTAGGAATTTTAATGACATATGAAACGGCCATAATAAGCGTAGCGCAATTCAATGAAGTTGGCCATGGTCACATGCATACTGTAAACCATCTGACGGATATTTTACGAACTTATTGATATGACGTCACGAGTTGCGAGACACGCAAATATTGTTGCGTGACCAACATAGGTCCTGTTTCTAATTTGCGACACTATCTATCTCATTCTAACAGTATATCTTTCGTTCATTTTACTGTTTATTTGTGTTTTTCTAACCAAACTTCTGTGCTGTGCTTGAACAATTTATGACAAATTATTTACAAAAATAATTATATTATATTTCTGTATTTATTAATTTAGCCCATAGAATAGTGTAACCTTGTAACTGTGTATTTTTTTTTAAACTTTAATCTTTAGTTTTATTTATTGTCATCAGAGTTACATTAGCGTATATATTTTATTGTAACTGATTGAAATCAGTAATCGTTAAAATTGTTTCAGATTATCGTTTTTTTAATAATAATAGCTTTAGCGGGCATTTTTTTACCAACACTAAATTTGGCGTGAAAACTTAAGGCACGGAATTCCCCATGAAAGTTACTAGATAGAATACAGTGACGTCAGACATTTTACTCACGCAAGTGTAGTCACGCGAATGCAAACGCAAGATACAGAATCAACCTCCTGAACACATGTAATATGGAATCTGTATAAAATATATGTGCAATAGGTATGTTGTTTTCTTTAACTGGAAATTTCTATATCTCGAACTTATTTTACGGGCCCTTGATATTCGAGTTGGAGAGGTTCTCCTGTATTTACTTTATTTAAAAGCAATTAATTAAAAAGAAAAAATGTGGGTACGAGTACCTGTGTGCCTATGTGCATTCACGTTCTTTTAAAAAAGATAAAAAAGCTATGCACTATTGAATGCGTCAGATCATATTTTAACTTTAATGTTCACTTCACCTTAGATAAAAATAATTAAAAAGAACATTAATTTTTTAAGTGTCATAAAAAATGTTTTCCAGCTAAAGTTTGTGATTACCTACCTGTCATGCGTTCCTGGCACTATTAAATATCAATAAATCTAAGTGATGATTTTAGTTAACCATTCTCCATTCTTTACACTTTATAAAGGAGGACTATTAGTTGATGGAGTGAAACTCATTAACAGCACGGTACAAAAATTCAATTGTTCCGCAGTAAAATAAAACAACACCCCATTAAAGACTAGAAAGTATCAGCATTCAAAGTATAGTCTGCGGTGATAAATTTCATGGTACTGTGATACTCAAAATGTTTTCGAAATTTAGAATTTAATCTAAGAGACTTGTGAAGACATATTAATGGCTTCTGATCGAGAAAACAGAGATTATACAAAATTAGTTAAGTAGGTAAAAATATTAAAATTTATACTTCCCAGTTAATTTTACTTAAATTAATTATCTTCTAGTTTGGCTGGATGCCTAAAATTAATTAGAAGCAACTAGTGATGGCGGTGAGACGAGAATTTTTTCGTTTTACTTTCGTTTCTTTTAAAGACAAAAAAACATGACTATTTATTAAATTTACGCTCTAGTTTACAAATGTTTAAAGGGCCCCTTTTCTTTTAATTTTTATATAAAAAGTGATAACATTTCATAAATGTCTTAGCCAAGTTTTAAAAATCGTCCTTTTATAAAAATCTAGACTTTTATAAATCACGACCATGTACTTTTTGTTGACTTAGCAAAAATATGAAACTTTTTATAAAGTGACTAGGCAACGAAGGGTGTTTTTGGTAAATATATTACTGGCAAAATGTGAAATCAGGTAATGTGTAAAATATAAAATTAAAACATACCCATTTTACTAAAAATAAGTTTAAAGGTTTGCGTGTGCAAAACGTGAGTTCTACACACTTACAGTTTTTTTTATTTAAAACGTGAGCAAAACGAACTTTGCCAAGAACACGGTCAAAATACAAATAAATGTACGTAATTCGGAATAATCTAAAATTGAATTTAACGATTTTTGGACCATACAAAATAGACAATCCATAGAAACATTTGTTGTGAAGCCAACACATCCTAAAGTGGAGGAAAGCAAATAGCCTGTATTACTTTGTTTACAAATAAGTTCCTAATCAGAATAGATATTCGGATTCCACATTAAGCTGTAAGATTTTTATACTCTAATTGAAATTAAATTCCTATTGCGTAGAATAGAAAATAAATATTGCTTTTTCATCCATATAGACAATCGTAGCATATTGGATAAAACCGAAATAAAGAGGTCGTGCGTTCAAATCTCGCGGACTTCAACTTATATATAAAAAAAAAACTATTGTGTCTAAATAGTTCGAATTCCACTACAAGCTATAGGCCTCTTATACTGTAATTAAAGTTAAATTCCTATTGATTAGACTGATGCTGGGTTGCAAGAAAAAAATAAAGAGCTCTTTAGTTAAAAAACTGTTTATCTAGCAACAGTATCAATAGCGAGTTTCTAAAATTGATTGAATCGTTAGTTGCTAATGAACCGATAAAACTTTCATGCAACCCAGCATTAGAGTAATAAATAAACAAAGTCCTACACGAAAGAGTATCTATGGTCGTATTTGTTTGGGAACTTTGGGTTCAACCCTGAACTGATCTAGAATTAATTTGTGTTACTAAATAAATGATGCATCTAGTGTCAGTTATAAAAATATCAATTTAAAATCTGTATGCACGTTCTAAATGACATCTGCTTAAATCCAAATTGCAATGCTACCAATTCAAAACGGATAACAAGGAACACAAGTTGATTAGAAATAGCTGGGGCAATAAGATCAATTCAGGAACTGTTCTGGGTTACTTGAAACGTACCAATTAAACAAAAGTAATCTACTGTGTTACTTTAAAAATGCCAAATAAATTCGGCCAGTATTCCCTGGCAATAAAACAATATTCCCCAAATACACACATCCACAGATGCATTGGACTCTTACACAACATCAACATCCTCCCAACCATTTTGAGTGTTTCTGCCGCAATGTGGTGATTAGTCTGGTCGCTATCCTCACATCTGCTGTGTGTCGAACATTCTCCGGGTCAGTGCAAGTGTCACACAAACATCGTCGTGCTCGACGAGGCGAGGGTTCGCCGTGTTCGTACGCTCGTCTTCAATCACGCGCACTTCACGTTGCTGATGCTTATTGACACTTGAACCTTGGCTCGTATGAGAATGGCAGAAGCGTTTACTGATGACTTATGTCGTCATTTGTATATGTTTATGTTTAGAATATGTAGGTGCTACGTGGTTCAATCAACTGGACTGTTATTTTCAGTATTGGGAACGGGTAAATAATATATAAATTATCTAATTTGTATATTAAATGTCCTAAATAAATGAATACGTAGACGTTTGATGTGGACAAGAAGTTTTTGTAAATCAAGAGGGTCTAACAAATCATTATGACACCATACTGCACATGACAGTATTAAGAAGAGATTATTTTTAGCTCGTCGACCCTCAAGAGAAAGTTATCGATATGGTGTCTGTATTATCGACAATAATTAAAATTTTTATTTAAAAATCCTGGACAGAGTCCCTAGATGACGAATTCGATTTTGGTTCAGGTGGATGTATGAATGAATGTCGTTCACTCGGTCGTCGGTCAGTCGCTTTTTTATCCTCATATTCCTCCTTCAGTTTTTAATCGATTTGAACCTTTTTTCTACAAGTCAGTTCAATCTGTACGATGAGACATTTTAATTGCTTGTAAGTATTGCCAAAAAATATATATTTATATTTTTCGCAATCCTTCAATTTTCAACAAGAATTTAATCGCAATTACAGTACAGCGTTGGGAATCACCAAGGTGCAGTGTGGTAGTTCACGTATTTTTAGCTTGAGTGGAATCTTCGGATTAGAATTTTAATTACAGATTAATTTCATCCTGTAAATTGTGTAGATTATCAATGCATTTCAATGTTTTTAAATTTTGCCAACTTTAAGTTAAACAAAATCATTTACGCAATATCCAAAATTATGTACTAATTTCACATTTTAACTTTTATATTTTTTATTTATTTGTTAGTCTACACAACAGGAATTTAATCCTAATTACACTACAGGGGGCCTACAGCTTATTATGGAATCCGGACCAATCAGACTTCTCGTATTTTTTTATATAGATAAATAGAAGTCAGCGATATGTAGATAGATGTAATTAATGGACTAGAGCTTAAGTTGTTAGAAATCTTTATTAAAGATTGGACAACGTTTTGGTCAAGGTTATGGCCTTCTTCAGGTCTACATAAATTTGTAAAAATAAAAAATTATAATATAAAATAAAATAAATATATCATCACGCCTTGTACCCATTACTGGGTGTGGCACTCTGCCGAAGCAGATCTCGGTAAGTGATATATATTGCGCGTGAAGTGCGGGTACCAGTTGTCAAATCAACGGCCCCCAAAGATGTTAGTGGTGGAAGAGCCACAGGGGTAGTTTTTGAAATTATGAAAATTGTTTGTTGCCTGTGGGAATCGAACCAGGGTTTTCAGGATCCACAGGCCGACTTCATACCACTGAGCTAACCACCCCATAAATAATTATAATAATAACAAAATGGTGTGTTTAATTAACAATTATAACTTATCGACAGTACAGAATTGGTACATACATATCAAAACATAAAATATATAAATTAATAATAATATTTAAGATTTAAGCACCTGGCCTTTTGCTTTTTAATTAATAAACGCAAGATTTACTTTAGGTTTATCCATTTAGCTACAATTGCCGCTTCAATAATATGAAGGTAACATAATAGCAATAATTATTGCAGGGAGTTCAGCGGTCAGTGGCCAACTTCAGTTTCAATTAGGCGCATGTTTCACCTAAACATTTGGTAAGTACCTTGTCAATTACGTATATTAATTATTAATAAATTTTTTTGCTTTGGGTTCTCTACGACGTTATAAATATAGAAATAATTGCTTCCTGTAAAATTAGATTTTATAGCCCTCATAACACCTTCGACAACAAATACTACCAGTATATTTTTTCAGTTTGCAAATAAAATTTCGGGCCAACTTATCAACAATAGTACAATAAGTAACTGACAGTAACTGGTATTAATTAGATATATAAAATTATCGCAGTATAAAAATATGTGATGACAGCAGGTTCAAAATAAAAAAAAATAAATAATCTGAAAAATGTGGGTGTTGTCTTGTTTACACAGAAATGTTTATTTTGAATAACTTATCAATGTGATACCTATAACAAAGCTCATAGGTTATCACATGTAATTAACTGATTAATGTGCATTTCACGTCATTAGTAATTGAACTTTACTCAAATATAGTTTACGTATCAGACGGATGTAAAATGCTCATCATCATCATCCATTATGTGAACATCAAATTTATATTACCTGCTATATGAATCAATATTTTTGAAATACATCGAATGTTCACCATTTCTTAGAAAATGTAGAATTTTATTGCAGTCCTGCTATCACTTCTTATCAATATGATATTTCCTGAAATAATTTCCCTAACAAGAAATACATTTCAACATACAAATTTCCTTTGGAAGAAGGCTATAGACATAAGATATTTTTATTTTGTTTTGATTTATTGTACTAGTTTCCAGTTTCATTATTCATTTAAAAATTAGACTTGAAAGTAAGAAGTGTTATGTTTTTGAGATAACGTATTGATCACTATATTTGTAAATATTCTGGTTTTCTTTTATTACCTTCCAACCAAACGGTATTAAAAAATTTAACCAAAATATTGAAATTATATTTCATTATTATATGCAAATAATTAAACGTTTTCCAAATGTTTTGGTGCCGGCAGTACGGTGGGGTGGGTAGCGTTACGGAATTCGAATCCGGAGATCCTGAGTTCGAATCCCACTCAAGCTAGAAATTATAAGAACAACCACTTTGCGGCTCGGTGAGTCCGAACCCTGTACTGTAATTGGGATTCAAATAAATTTATTGGAATATGAATGGAGGAATCGTATCCAAAGTTTTGAATGGGTCCCAATATTTAAGTTCAAAACTAAACATAAAATATGCTTCATTTATAAAATAAATAAATATAAATATATCATCACGCCTTCTACCCATTACTGGGTGTGGCACTCTTCTGAAGCAGATCTCGGTAAGTGATATATTTTGCGCGTGAAGTGCGGTTACCAGTCGTCAAATCACGGCCCCCAAACATGTTAGAGGTAACAAAAATCTTGTTTAAAAAGTTCAGAGTTCTACTACCTATTAAGCACATAACTCATCCTAATCCACAAACAAAAATAATAATCTTTAGAATTTAATATTCCTTTCTCTTTTCCTGTATATGTAATCATGCCCTAATGATGTTATTATAAGTTTCTAAGTACCAGAATTAAATTTTAATATTAGTATTTTTATCCTAAAGCGCCTATATTTTTACTTAATAATACATTGATTCCTAAGTATGTATAATGGTGTAAGATTATGATTCATCATTGATAATAATGGTAATGTCAAAGTAAGTAAATATTTTTATAACATCAGTAATACCTTTTGTAATAGATGCAGAGTTGCAAGTAACATTTTCAAGAAAACTTGTATTTCCAAATTATTTATTATACGAATAACTGTAATGGTAATCTGTAAATAGAAAAACAATTATCTTGTACCTGTCCCAACGTTGATGACTAATACTATTTATAAGTAAATAAAACAAATCATTATCTAGCTGCAATTTACAGTTAAATAAATTTTTCTAGTTCTTGGAGCTTGGGTACATAAAATACAAATAAACTGAAATGGACTTTCAACTATGACACGTTACTTAAATAAAATTGTTAATAATTTTTCTTGTACCTCAATGGAGATACGTGAAAATGCAAAAAAAAATTACATTCAAGAGTGTTTTCAAATTAAACGTTTCAAAGTTTTGTAATTTTACCTACAAACTTGACTAATTTAATTAATTATTATTTTATTCATTTCACCGATATTCTGCTATGCAATGTTAACTTCAATGATACCCAAAGTGTACTATTTTAGAAAATTACCCTTATTTTAAAGATTTTTCTAAAATAGAACTTGATTCGTTATCAGTACATTGAATATTACATGGTGATCAAAAGGAATTGTTATAGTTGGAAATACAATTCCAGAGATCTTTTTATTCCACAGTTGGTACAACGCCAGGTAAAGGCGGAAATGCTATTTGACATTACTAATAAATACAAATAGGTTATGTCACGAGTCTGACAGCTAATAGAATTTTGACTTTTTAAGTAATAAAAATATTTTAGAAATAAATGTACTCAAATTTAAATTTTAAATGTCACTGTCAACAGCAGGAAATGAATTTATGTATCAAGCTTACCAATTTAAAGTAGTTTTTTTTATTGCCAACTGTAACAATTCCTTTTGATCACTCTGTACATACCTTTAAAATTAATACACAAAATCGTGAATTACTCTGTACTTAGAGAAGCTTCTTTAGTTAGAGAAGGCTACTGAATTAGGCTCACTGTTTTTCATTCTGTACCTATGTTTCAATACAGTTTAGAAATGGCATCATTTTTTATTACAGATTTGAATTCAATGTCGAATTTTATTCTCTGTATCTTTAAATAATTAAATTTGAAACAAGACTTTCAAAATGAGGACGTCCTTAAAGGAGGATATCTGGGGTATCTTAATTATCACTACATGTTCTCATACAAATTTAGTTATATAACCAAAATCGTGAAATTAAAAGTTGAATATTTTCTAGTTCATTTCTAATTGATTTTCTAAACAAATGCTTCGAATAAATGTTACGGTGAGCTAAATTTTTACCTCTTTTGTCTGAAACATTTTTCTTTTAAAGTTTAAATGCGAAGAATATATGTCAAATGTTTAAGAGAGTTAAAAGAAAAGTTTAGCACATGTTATATTTTTATTGTTTTGATCAATAATAAAATATATTAAGTACATAAGTTACATCACATGATAGTAAAACATATCACACATAGTCATTCATTAAATTAACACAAATTAAATCTTTCACAGTTATAAGATAAACATAGTTTTGCTGCCAATTAAATTCCAGTTTAAAATTACTAATTTACGTAGTAAATCGCAATCATCCTGCAAGCGCGTGCTTTCTTCAACGATAATCCATATTACAGTCGGTGAGGTGACGCAATAATACAGTGTCTAAACTCACCTAAGCGTCTGAATTTTCATGATGCAAGATATAGTTTTCCAATGTTATCCTGGGAACTGCGTTTTAGATTTTGTGTAAACAATGCATATTTGCAGATACGAATATTGAAGTAATTGGGTGTAATTGATCAGTGCTGTTTTTGGGAATAATCTTTTTTACTTAGCTTTCTTGCTTCATTAGTGTACTTTTTCTAGATATTAATCCATTATTAGTTAACTTAGAACTTAAAATTTAACGCGTTCCTTTCTGTGTAAATAAAGTTGATTGGAATAATAATCAATTTTGCCCTCTCATTTCATTCGAATGTAATCCCTCCTCATATACTGCATTTGAAGAAGTGTTGTTCAACTATTCAGCTCTAAAAGAAAAACGTGATTTTGCGGGGGCAAATCTAGTGTTTTTTGGCTAAGATGGCTCAAATATAAACAAATATAAAATAATAAACTAAATAAACAGAAACAATACAAAAATAGTTTAACAAAAAATGAGATGTACATGAAACAAATAGTATATTGAAATACTAGTGAGGAAAGGGTTTCATTGCAAAACTTGTAGGAAAGTTGGAGAATGACCATAAGTAACCTAGATAGCGTTGGATACATTAGCTGTATTCCATTTGCCACTTGGTTTACTTAAATCAGTTCAGATAAATTGGACACATGACGAAATGAACTATGGAGTATGAAGTCGGCCTGTGGATCCTGAGAACCCTGGTTCGATTCCCACAGGCGACAAACAATTTTCATAATTTCAAAAAGCTACCCCTGTGGCTCCTCCACCACTAACATCTTCGGGGGCCGTGATTTGACGACTGGGAACCGCACTTCACGCGCAAAATATATCACTTACCGAGATCTGTTTCGGCAGAGTGCCACACCCAGTAATGTGTAGAAGGCGTGATGATATATTTATATATATTTTATATACGAAATGAACGAAATTAAGCAAATTGATGTACTTATTTGGATGAATTACTTCAAAGTATATTTGATTCTGTAATTCTTGTAGTGGTAATCAATTTAGCGAAGTAATCCAGCGAAATAAACAAATGATCTGGTTCAATAAATGTAAGTTAAATCTTACCCAAATGGCAAATGGAATACGCTTATTGAAATGGTTACAGATTTCATTTATATGAACTGACATTTGAATTCTAAAAGAATGGCTACTATTGCTTTTAAATTAATTATAAACAAAAAATAAATAATTGCTAAATAATATGATATACTGTTTTTTATAGATTTGTTTATTTAGCAAAAAATGTACGGACGAAAAGCAATCTCCAATCGATGAAAGCGCCCGAGGATTTATTTGGTTCATACACAATAAAAAAAAATAATTAGATCATATTCATAATATTCTTGAAAAGCAAGAAAAGAAACCTTTTTAATTCTTAAAATACACGACCTTGATATTCAGACTTGACAAATTGATTCATGTAAACGCACTTCCCCGATCCCCGCAGACACCAGACTAAAGTCTTCAGACATCATTTGGAGCATGACGCCTAAATAATTGACCGAATTTGTCATATTATATAACGCCCACGCGTACTGCGAGTGCAGCGTGTCAAGAAATTTTCCAAACACGTAATTTTTCATCACTTTTATAAAAGTGAGGACATAAATAATAATTTGGTGAGATAGAAGATACGTAATGTGTTTGTAAACAGAGTAGCAGTGATAGGAGACATTTTGAAATTTGTTATTGCGGATAATTTTTTGTAAACATTTATAGTCGTATCACGTAAAGGTGATGCTGTTTAATAGTTCATACATATTTTGTTTCGTAACCACATCATGTGCTTTTGCAGATAAAACAATTGAATTACAAATTCTTAGTCATTATTTATAAATAAATTTCTGTTGTGATAGTTTATTTTATTTATATAAAATATTTAAATTGCTATTACAGCACCCAAAAAACTTCGTTAATACAGAGTGAACAGAACTAAGTGTTTCAGTTGGCAATACAATTCTGGGGATTTTTTTATTACACAGTTGGTACAACGCCAGATAAAGACGAAAATACTATTTGAAATGTCATTTTTATAATAAATATAAATAGATTGAGTGATAGAAATACTTTAGATTATTGCTCAGTGAGAAATAAAAGATGTGGGTAAGAGAAACAACGATTTTTATTAATTTCAATTTTCAAATGTCACTGTCAACAATAGGACATAAACTTATATATCAGTGTTACCAATTGCAAGTAGTTTTTGTTTATGGCCAATTGAAACACTTACTTCAGATCACTCTCTAGCTCATTTGAGGGCTGTAAGAGCGCAATGTAATTTTTTTTAAGGTTGGTGATTCCACTGATATATCATGTCAAAAAAGATGGGATTTGCTAAGAAGTAAACTCTTGACGGTATTTTCAGTAATTTCACGTATTTCACGAGAGATACAATAAAAATCGTCTATACTCATTTTTGCTTTAAGTAAGAAAACAAATTCAAACAATTCAAGTTTCAAACGTCACCTCAGTATTACCAATTGACACAAAAATCCCTATATTTTGAAACTACTATTTTTTATTTTTAAAAAGCATAAAAGACGGAAAATTTATTAATAGCATAAAGAACTCATTTCATAATTGCCGATTATTTTGTTCGAAGAGTTGGCCCACAGAAATAATTTGACAGACAATACAAAAATTTAAATAATATCTTTTATTTTGCATGTCACTGTGCAAACAACTTGAAGATGGCAATTTTAATTTTATTTGCTGTATTGAATAACATTATCATTAAATTTTAAAACGGTATAATTATCATACACATAGTATAATAACAATTTAATTTCATACTTTATTTGCTTTATTAGATTAGGCAATATTCGCAATTAATATATTGAAAACTGTAAACAAATTACCAAATACATAATTATGAATAACTTCAGTATCCGTTTTAAAATGATATTGTATACAATATACAATATTTAGTTTATTTACAAAATGTTTCACAATTTTATAAACATCCTGTGTATTTATGTACTTACTTGACAATATTTTTTAAACAAACTTATAATAAAATAATACATACGTAATAAACAATTCTTAAATTTTTGGCATTTACACAAAATTTTAGTAAAGATAGGCGCGTGAGTGATTTTCACAGCCGCCCACGTAGTTAAAATATTATTTACGTACATTCATGAACAAGAAATACTTTTGTATACTGGGTTTTGCTTGATTATCAATATTTGTATTTAAAATTTCCGGAATTTCACAATTCTTTTCATAGTTCCAAATACCCTACTTTTCTTCCGAAACGCTTCGTTAGCCATTCCAGTACGTAACTTTATTTCTTTCCAATTTCTTCAGTCGTCTGTTATTTCCATTTTAGATATTTACAATTTCCAACGTGCTCCAGTGTTTCTTCCCACCATATTTTCTGCGTCGTCATCTCACATAACTTTCGTTTTTTTCTGATTTATAATAAGCCCATATTCCTTCTCCTTTATTACAAATTGTTTTAACATTTCTAGATTGTACTAAATATTGTCATATGCAATTTAGTTGTAAAATTATTTATCGGAAATTTTAGATTTGCAAAACAAAAACAGATTTTCTATATGCTTATATTTCTATTTCGTATCTTTAGTTGTAAGTATAGTTAACCATGCAGTGCACTTGTCATTTACGACACGTGTCAAATAAATAACATTTAAGAACTCCTTCGAAATGTTATTTATGTTTTGTTTTCAAAAAAAGTTTGTAATCTCTTCAAGTTTCAAGTTTCAAGTCTCAGAAAGTGTAGATCGGCCACTGCTAAACATTATCTTGCAAGCGTGGTAGTAAATTAACTAGTACATTATCATCTTAGATCTCATTTGATGCTGGTGTAGCATTTCTTAGATCCTGGATCTATATCTGCTCGTACACTACGCCACTATGTGTTATCTCGTTATCTGTCTGCAAAAATAATTGTACAATAAAACTACAAACAAGCACAGGAGAACAAGTGTGTTCGTTATCGTGTTCATTGCACAAATTGCTGGAATTCTCTTTTCTAATTTAATGGTTGTTATTTTATTAGATTAGATTAAGTAGATTGCATTATTACGTTAAATTTACGATTAGAATATGCTTTCTTATTACTGTTTACATATTTATAATTATAAATTTTCTTCAATTTCATGTGGTCTGACATTTTATGTTATATTTATTTTCTAAATTTTTTTGTGTGAAACGATAGAATATTATTTTATATATAGGGCGTTAAAAAAAGAGTACAGTTTATTAACTAAAATCCACTTTGTTAACTGCTCATAAATAAATAATGACTTTATTTTTTTAATAATATTTATTGATTTGGAACTACTTCGTTTTTGAAAATAACTGTTCAACTGATGACTATGTATTGTAATGAGTTTGAAGGACATATTTTTGGAATATAATTAATTTTGCAAAAAATATTTTCAATTTTATTTCTGTTTGCATAGAAAATAAGTGAATTATATGGTAGGTAGATCAGTGGTATCGGGTCATACTATGGATTTGAGAATCCGGGTTTGATTTTAGAATTTATAACTCATTCAAATATTTGTGATTTTGCCAAAATTATATATTTTCCTTATTTACTACTAAGAAGTCATACTTTTGAAGCTTACTAAATTTTACAGTTATAAATAATCACTGTTAAGTCAGTGGGTTAGTAGTGCACTCAAAAATAAGTTTTCTTTCGAAATTGCAGCCCACAGGTATGACCAAAAGCAACAGAAACTTAACTTTAAAATAGCTGTGGGTTCGTACTTAATGGCACTCCTCAAATGAAAGTTTTAGATTGAATGTATGGTTCTACTAAGATTTGACCCTTCTCTTAAATTTAATCACCAGAGAAGTGAGTTAATGGTTAGGTGCTAGGATACCTACAATCTGATTTGTAATACGTTAAGCGCATACTAATTAAGAGAACGGTAATGAAACTCTCCAAGTTGAGATTAGCTTTATAGGGTATTAATTTTATATTAACGACATATTATAAGTAGATTTTCTAATACTTTGTAATTTACTGTACAATATATAAATTATAAGATCTTTTAGAGACTTACAGTACTAAAATATTATAAAATATAGTCACATTCATTATCATATACTTATAACAGAGCTGGGCAAGCTACTTAAAAAAAGTAGCTAAGCTACAGCTACAGCTATTCTTTAAAAAAGTAGCTAAGCTACAGCTATAAGCTATATTTTGTAAAATATAGCTAAGCTACAGCTAATAGCTTTCGTTAAAGTAGCTGTTAAATTTCAAAGCTACTTTTTTAAATTATTGTGAAATAATTAAATTTGCCATTGTCATATGATCAGTCTTTTGTTATAATGACTGTTAATTTACTATTATGTACACAAATATCAAAAATAGCAAATAACATCTGGTACCTACTGTGTATTTTTGCGTATTAGAGCCAGTTGGAACCGGCAACAATGAATTATTATGTGGGGGTTTAGCTTGTACGCATGCGTAGTTTGTTGACCTTCTGCTTAAAAAGTAGCTGTAAGCTACAAAAAGTAGCTTTAAGCTACAAAAAGTAGCTAAGTTAGTAGCTAGCTACTGCCCAGCTCTGACTTATAATATAACTAATACTAGATATACATACTAACATGACGCTATATGCCATCAACTGGTGTAGCACGAACCCTAAAATCATTCATAAAACATTGACTTACCAGATCCATTAAATAATCAGTCCTTGTGAAACATTCTCATCCTAATATATCACCCTCACTTCAGCCACATTCAAGCTCATTTAGATACATTCAGAATCATTCATCACGCAACAAATCTTCAATCACATCCATCCAATAACACCAACATCTTTCTTTCAACGTATGTTTCACATGCTCAAAATATCTCAAATTGCTCACAATCACCCATGTAACATCTAATCTACGCGAGAGCATCCTATTTGAGCATTCAGTATTTGTAGTAATTAAGTACTTATTCTTCATTCTCACCAGATCTTATAGGGCATCAAAATGAACACAAATTTACTGTAACTATTTAAATTTAACTAAAAATAGTTTTTGACAATTTGACGTTAACAGGAAGATAAAATGTGATATGTTAATAATAACTATTTATACTTGTTTTCACGATACTATGTGAAAGTAAACTTTTCTACTCTCAATTGAGACTTTTTATCCTTAAGTATGTTATAATTATTTATATGACCATGGCGGAAAGTATGCTGTTTCAGCAGTCATTTGAGAATGAAAGATTATCGTTTCCCGAGCAAGAAGAGAAAATGTTGCGTATTGTAATAAACGCTGTTTCGATACGCAACTGGGTTTCATAATAACTTCATTCTGAACGTAAAATATTTTTTAAAAACATTCTGTGCCTTTCGAGCAAAAAGTGGTCTTGCTGTAATAGACTACTTTCTACTCTACATACATGAATAACTATTTTGAAAAGAACGTTGTTTCCCTAGGGAAAGAAAGTAAAGCCATAACAAAGGTATGATTTGACATTAGTGACATCCGGGTTACGTTTATTAAGAGAATAATAAATCTTATTTATATTTCATATTTATTTCAGAAAATTTACTTTCTGATAGGGTAGTAACAAAAATTATATGTATTCCTCGTGAAGAAAATGTCATTTTTCCCCCAGGTGCTTTATATTCCCTGACTTTAGCTCACGTAATGAAACGCTATCTTCGGAAAAAAAATGTCTCATTCGTTATCCTTAGTAAACAAATAACTATATCGTAGCATTTTTATATTATTTTCATGCAGTTTGCTTATTATATATGGACTGTTATAAAAAATGTCAGCTCAGAGCTCTCTGGCAGCTTCGTAAAAAGTGTGATTGAAAAGTAATATTTTTATAGTGGCAGCTTGTAGTTATACAAAATATTTTGCTTTAGTCACACTGATAACATTTTCATAAAAGTTGCCTTTAATTACTGCAGTAAATAATAATTCCACAAAGATAACCTTACAGTTAATAATATCTAAATTATTATTATAAAAATCTATTTTTATTAATATCTACATAAATAACATTTATTTGATATTTAGGATAAAAATGACAATTAGCAAATGGCTCACACCATTTTTGTTATCTAGTGTGTTATTTACCACAACCTAATAAAAATATTAACTTAGTGATAATCGAGATTAAGTTACTTAAATAAGATATTGCATCCATATCTTTTCTAAAGATAGTGCAGTTACTATAGTGATAAAGTTAGCGTCAAAACAAGAAATATCTTAAAAATGTGAAGGTGTTTCACGGTTATATAAGTGTGTATCACAATATCAACATGTGATATTAATTTGTTGAAAATATTTTCATTTACAAATATTCTTATTATCAACTGTTTGTAATGTTATGTTATTTATAATAACATTCATCAGTAACAGTGTTATCATTTTTGTTATAAAACAATAGCTAGTATAAGTACTTGTTATGTTACACAATACTGTTATTGTTTAATAATATATTTGTTATGTGTAATAGCAGATAGGAAATGATTGAACCAAATTCATAACATCATTTGTGCAATGTTATTTCATATTGTGTCTGACGCGACAATTTTTCTTTTTTTTCCTTATGTTAGTTGAACTTACTTCTTCTATTCTTATTAATATCACCTCATTTCTTACTCTATTCCATTTTACTCCCTTCATTCTCCTCCATATCCATATTAAACAAATAAAAGCAAAGCTAAATTACATGTCATAGAAATCATTGATATTGCTATCAAATATTCGATTTGTTTTATCTATTTAAACTAAGTTTAAAATTTCACTTTTAGCAGTGCAACTGACCATTGTGGTAAATGACTACTAATCGTCTAAATACCGGAAAACACTGTTTACTTTTCGTTTTAAAATTAACTTCAAACTAACGATTTTCGAAGCAATAAAAGTAATGTTCGATAGTTTAAGCTTGCTTACAACTTTGTCTAATGCCACTTTTTAAATTTTTGTCCACAATTTTTTTCTTTTATTGGTTTAAAGTTTATTTAAATTAAAAAACAGACATTAGGCAAAAAATATTGATAAACTTTCTTCCAGAAAACTATAAACTATTGACAATTATAATAATATTTAATACAATTTTAATAGAAGAAAAAAGCTCATGTCGCAATGGTTCCACCTCATGTACACTCAGCTATAGAAGTAAGGGGCAGCATATTGCGCATTTATGTAATGTTGTGAAATACTGGCAATACGAGCTTTCAATTTTGAATATTTTTCATTGAGTAGAGGTACAATTTTTGTCCTGCGTTCTTACTTCTTGATTCGTCACACCTAGATCTTAGATTGTTTGAGTTGACTATACAACCCCCGTAACTATTCTCGAGATTCCACTGATGAAAAAACGAAAAACCTGTCCTTGTGAAGATACTAACTTAAAAAGTTTTAAAAATAATTGTGTTTTAAATGTACATTAATTAAGATTAATAGAAACAATGAAAACAATGTATTTATAAATACAAGGATACTTGATTATATGTACGATAAATTTTTCAATAATAGGATTAAGTATGGCAGCCATGCTTAAATATTAAATTCATTAGAACTTGCACGAATTACATACGTGAACGTTCTTATCTTTTCTTGTTAATGTTGTTATAAATAATTAAATCTATTTACTGTTTTATCGAACCATAACGATATATTCGTATGCATGTTATATAGTTTATTTGTTTTATTTAGAACTTCCTTTACTACTATAATTCTCACACTTATCTATATTTTTTAAACATACTTCCTTTTTTAGTATTACGATTTATGCAAATCGCGGTACGGTTAATATTATGGATACATTAATTAGAACAGTGCAAGTTTTCCAATGCTGTAGAGCAGTGTTTCTCAAACTTAAAATATAACGCGTTTTTTTTACAATCTCGTTCGAATGCCTCACTCGCTTAGTTCATATGGCAAACTTCGAACTCAACTGGAAAAAATATTGTTTTCTTCTCTAGTTTTACAAATTACTATAGTTTTTTTTTAAATTTTCTAACTCAAAGTACTACTAGTTCATCTGTACCTATAAAGATATTAGAAATAAAAAAATATCAGTTTCACAGATAATCTAATAGATATTGTTCTAAATTTGGACACAAATACTTACAAATAATAAAATAAATAAATTATAGCTTGTATCCATTGTTTTCTAAATAGTTTAAAGGGCTGTTATGTTGGAAGTGACGATTGTTATTATTTTGAGCTACGTAATAATAATTTATATGTATTACAATTTATTGTAATTTATTGTATTTATTTATTATTTATGGGATGGCTAGCTCAGTGGTATGAAGTCGGCCTGTGGATCCTGAGGTCCCTGGTTGCATTCCCACAGGCGACAAATTTTCATAAGCTATCCCTGTGGCTCCTCAACCACTAACATGTTTGGGGGTCGTGCTTTGACGACGGTAACCGCACTTCACGCGCAAAATATATCACTTACCGAGATCTGCTTTAGCAGAGTGCCACACCCAGTAATGGGTAGAAGGCGTGATGATATATTTATTTTATTTACAATTTATTGTATAGGTTTTAAACTACGGATATGTAATGCAAATATGTAAATTAGAAAAACAGCTAGTTGCTATGGCAATGTCATACGATTATGTAAATCGCAAGGTTATAATCCTTGCATAAACACAAGAAAAATTAAACTTCGATGCTTGTCAAGATTACTTTGTATTTTATTTTTCATCATAGACGTATAGGTATGTTCATTCTAAATATTCATGATTCAAGACAGTAAAATTAAACTATCACGAAGTGTAAATACATAAGTGGGCCACACATGATACAAAGAATCATTTTATTTTATCTATGCATGAACGAAGTATTTACTACTTACAACGTTACAGTTAACTACTAACAAAAACAAAGTAGAAATGAAAAAGATAAAGTGAAACTAAAACAGGCGCTGTGTTGCTTCATATTAATTTCTACAATTTTTTTGTATAATTTACAGATTTTTCTCATTAATAAAGTCCAGTTTTGAATACATATGTAAATTAATAAATTCCGAAGAATTGTTTATAAATTAGATATCTCTGAAACTGAAAGAATGTTTAGGTAATTTATTATACAAAAATGATGTATTAAGTTTCCAGTACCGTCATTTAAGTTAGTGCTTCTCATATTATGAATTAGGATACCCTGGAGAGCCGGTAGACTAAAATTAGTAAGCCTCGAGAAGTCGACATGATAAATGATCGTAATTTTTTATAAATGCACTGTTAAATTTTACTTACCCTTTACCCTGAATCTAGAACGAGTATTATACGAAAATATAGCTCATGTGTAACGTATATATTTAAAAATAATAGTATGGAGTGGAAGATTCAGTGGTATTGAGTCGGTCTGTGGCTTTGAGAACCCGGGTTCGATTCCCACAGTCAACAAACAATTTTCACCACATTAAAACTACCCCTGTGGAGCAACCTCCACTAACATCTTTCGGGCCGTGATGTGACGGCTGGTACTCGCAATTCACACGAAAAATATATCACTTACCGAGATCTGCTTCGGCAGAGTGCCATACTCAGTAATGGGTAGAAGGCGTGATGATATATTTATTTATTTATAATTGTGGCATTTAGTACAATATGACTTAAGTATAAGAGGTAAGAATGCTTGGAAAGAATAAAAAGAAAGTTAAAGTAAAATGGTTTTGGCATTGGAACAACCATTACTTAATTCTTGCAGTAATGTAATGTGGTTAGCGTTACGGCATTTGAGTCTGGTTGTCTTGGGAACGACATCATAATGATATCTTGTCGCACTAAATGTTGCAAATAGATATTTTCCACAATCGTTTTCATTGCTAATACGGTGAGTTTTCAACACGACAGTAGAAAAATAAATTAAATAAAACATACAAATAAATATATCATCACGCCTTCTACCCATTACTGGGTGTGGCACTCTGTCGAAGCAGATCTCGGTAAGTGATATATTTTGCGCGTGAAGTGCGGTTACCAGTCGTCAAATCACGACCCCCAAACATGTTAGTGGTGGAGGAGCCACAGGGATAGCTTTTTCAAATTATGAAAATTTGTCGCCTGTGGAAATCGAACCAGGGACCTCAGAATCCACAGGCCGACTTCATACCACTGTGCTAGCATAAATAAATAATAAATAATAAATTAAATAAAACATAAAAATAAATATATCATCACGCCTTCTACCCATTACTGGGTGTGGCACTCTGTCGAAGCAGATCTCGGTAAGTGATATATTTTGCGCGTGAAGTGCGGTTACCAGTCGTCAAATCACGGCCCCCAAAGATGTCACTGGTGGAGGAGCCACAAAAAAATAAATTAAAATATTTTAAATATTTTGAAATACATAATATCAAATATGTATTACTTGGGATAGCGGTTTTAGACTCATTACATCATTGGTAACAGAGATGTAATGACAAACTTACTATGTTAGTGGTAGAAATAGTATAATTTGAAGTAGGTAGCACACTCCGGTTCGATGAGTATGGATCCTGTACAGCAATTGTGATTGAGTTCCCGTTGTTCAAAGTAACATATAAATAAATAAATCGTTCGTTAAATACTATGTGAGATATAATGATGAACATATGTAAGTATATAGGTATAAGCCGATATTAAAAACTAATAAAAATATGAAAAACAATAAATTATAAGACACGAATTTATAACCCACTCGTGAAGCGTAAACAATATTTTATTTGCTTCTTTCTCTGTGTGATTACCATCAGTTTGTAGCACAATTTCTTACACTTAATTATTTGGCGGGACATTTATTTTGCTATAATTTATAGCATTGTAGCAATTAAATTGTTAAAAATGTCGAGTCGGGCCATTAGCGGTTAGCAGAGAATAAAGGAGCAATGCACTACGCGCTAGAAACACGAGTAACTTTAACATACGCCTTCTCATTACACAGTATGGATATAAATCAAGATATTTTAACTGCGGCGATGGGAAAAATCTTACGCTGCAGTACTTGCTCTTGCGTCCACTCAGGACCGAAGCTACGGAATTCTCGACTTGCAATATCACATTCAAGATTCTATAGAGTAAGTAACAGTTGTGTAATAAGTACATTATATTAAAAGTGAGCGAAATAAGCCATTATATGCGAGGTAGATGTTTGCGATAATCCTCACGAGCATTCAGGATATTTTCATATTTGGGGAAGAAATGAAGGACATATATTATATGACGTAGTAGTCATATAATAAAATAGCTATTTACATTACAAGTGCGCGAATGGTGCAAATAACGTCTTCGTGCACGAGTGTTGTACAATGCTCTTTGTAACGAGCAAACATTATATAATCGACAATGAGAAAATTTATTAAATTTGAAGCGTGAATTTATATTGACAGTTAAGTATGCTATGAATTGACATGTGTTATTTGAAAACAAATTATTTATTTTTTTGTCGTAGTCTGATTGATGGCGTTATAAAGTCCTTAAAATGTGTATATATATATATAAGTACAGTTAGCGTTTTAATAGTCAGAATTTAGAACCATAAAAATGGGTGTTTTTTCAATTACTTTGCGCACTAGCGCGCAAAATCAAACTTTCCATCGGTTTCCAAGGTAATGTAAACCTTATTTTGAATGATGCGAGTACAATAAGATTTTTTCAAAATTCGCAAGATTAAGGGTGTGTTACCTTAATTAAACATTTTTAGTAATTGTGTGAAATTCACAAAAACAAGCGCTGGGTGACGCTTCCTCCCTTTCTTATCTTTTTTGTTTCATTTTCAGTTACTGTATTGTGTGGACTTTTCTTTCATATACAAGTGCAGGCTATCGTTTTCATCTTTTCTAATCTTGTAGATTCGTTGTTAGTTTCGTTAGTAGATTCGTTGTTAGGAGTAAATGTGAGTAATTTGAGATGTTTTATGCATATGTTATGTACGTTGAAGAACGAAAATGAATGATAAGTGAATAGGAATGATGTGATTGAAGGTTTGTTGTGTGATAATGATTTCGAGTGTAATAAATGATTGAGTTTATATGGAGTGATCTATGAATGTGGTTGAAGTGAGGGTGGTTTGTTTGGATGAAAATGTTTGACGAGTGAATGTTTCATGATTAATTTTAGGGTTCGTGCTACCCCATTTGTTGGGATTTAGCGTGAGGGTGGTGTGTTTAATGATAATGTTTGATGAGTGTGATGAGTGAATGTTTTGTGAGTGATTTTAAGATTCGTGCTACTCCATTTGTTGATATATAGCGTGAAGATATGTATATATGTATGAAATGGAGAAGCAACATAACATTACTAAATTTCATTTACTTTGAATTCTACAGTATTCTTTACTCTCACTTAAGAAGGGCGCGGCATTATCATGTCTCAACTTTTGTCTTAGATGCGGGCCTGCGTTTACTACCGGAGGGAAACTGTTTAAGTAAAGCAGTAAATTCTGGGAATCGAATGGCTTTGTTAACTACTTGCGAGGGATGTAATTTTTATGTGGCGTTGCGCGAGGATGTAAATTTTAGTTATGACACTCAGTCTTAAAATGCTATTTATATTTTATTACTTTGTTTTATTGTTACTTCTATAGTAGCTGCTTGAAGGCCGATTATTTTAGATAGTAACAGGTAATACAGCAATCAAAAAGATTTAAAAGAAAAAGTATAATTTTGTGTTTTTTTTTATCATATTTTATTTCCGATATTATTACAAACTTATACAGGCTGTTAAAAAAGTTCCGGGACGGTGAAATATATCGAGAACGAATCAAGAAACCAAAAAACACGTGTTTCATATTTTGCAAAAACCTATCTAAGCACACCAAACACAAACCCCAACCCCCACCCCCAGGGGGTGGGGCGGGGGGCAACGTTGAAACTTTAAATGGTAACCCCCATTTTTTATTACAGATTCGTATTCTGCGAAAAAAAATAAGTTAATTTTATCTGAAACTTTTTTCCTATTCGGAATAGATGGAGCTCTAAACGCAAAAATAAGTTTTGACATGATTCTGAAAGAAAAGTAAAAAACGGCCTAATATCACAAGAAATAAACATTGAATCAAATAAAAAAATCAACATAATCACAAGTAGCCACAAGCCTTTTTTTTGCAAAATATGAAACACGTGTTTTTTGGTTTCTTGATTCGATGTGTTTTTCTCGAGATATTTCACCGTCCCGGAACTTTTTTAACAGCCTGTATTTATAGATTACTACAGAATTCACAATCAAACAATTATTTTTGTAAATAATAGGGGCACAAATCAAAAATAAGGAATGTTGAGTTGTGGTACAACCATGATTGACAAATTAAATCAAAATTTTCAAATAATTTTCTATTATTATATGTACATATTTTCAAATATATTACAATACCTTTAACCCAAAATGTGTATCATTTATAATAATACTACAAATTTATTTCTAAAAGATTAGTGTTCAAGTGACAGTTTCAGTCTTATTTAGTTACATGTACAGCTTCATTATTTATTTGTTTTTCTGATTCTACTGTGCCGTTCTACGAAAGTCAGTATTTACTTTTTCATTCATGGAACATTACAGCATCCTATTTTAGTTTTAAATGCGTGAGTACCAGATTCAGATCAATACTCAGAGGCATATGAGTCAGCAATCAAATTGAAAAAAAAATGATATACCAAAGTTCACCAATATTCCCAGCATGAAAACTATTCCGTCACATTCATGAAGCTGAACATTGGCGACGCTAAATACTGCTGAAATGTAAAATTCAAAATCGATAATTTAATTAAATTTTTTAAAAGTACCCACGTGTGGAAATATCAATGTATTGACTACAAAATATCAGCACTTTCCGCGTAGGCCTGACATGTTGTTGAAATGGTAATTACGTACTTTCCATTCATTAGGTGTTGCTTAATTCCGGAAATTATACAAGTATTACAAGCAAATTAATTTTATCGTGACCCGTATAAAGACATATTAACTTATTAAATTTAAGACAGAAATAGCATCTAAGAATAGAACATAATAGGTACTGTTAGTAGATTGTATTACATTGATGTTTTGAATTATTTAAAGACTAATAAAAATTGCGTACTGACCTATGCGGTCAACCTTCAATCTAGCATTTTCTATTTTGATCACAAGTCTCTGCAAAAACCTAGAATTTTATAAAGTGTACAATAATTTTGTATTTAATATGTTATCTAACTATTTAAATACTAAAATTGAAATTGAAGTATAATTTATTTAATTTTTCTATTAATTAAATACTTCTAAAAGTATTTTTCGTATATCACGTTTGCAAAATTTTGTGCAACTTGTCTAAAACAGTGACACAAAAATCAATTTTGTACTACTATTTTTGAGGATATCCTATGAAAAATAATAAAAATGGGGAAGCGACACTATATTTTTGATTCAGCTATTTTGAGTATGTATTTTATGGGTAATTACAAGTTTAGAAAAGCGACATTTTTTAGTTTTGCACAGCTTACCTTTGCCTTAGATCCGTCGCTGCTGTCTTGTCTATATCTATATACTTGGAACTTATTATTATTATTATTATTATCGTAAGGTAGTAATGGACAAAAGGCTTGAAGTTGTATATAAATTTATTGAAGTATTACAACGACGTTTCGGCCAAGGTTATGGCCATCTTCAGGTCAAACAACGTTAAATAAAACGAATAACAACAAACAAAGGTTGAGTTACAATTCTTATTTAGGGCGAACATATAACAAAATGAAAAAATAATTACGAAGCTACAATTGTCAAAAAACATGAATTTAAATTTATATGTTCGCCCTAAAGAGTCAGATAGTCGACTATCTGACTTAACCTTGGCCGAAACGTCGTTGTAATACTTCAATAAATTTATATACAACTTCAAGCCTTTTGTCCATTACTACCTTACAATATTAGTATTGGCTTACTAAAATAATCTACTATTATTATTATCATTCACCCATAACTATTAAACGAAGACTGGTAAACAGAAGATTTAAATTTTCTCCTATGTTGTCTTGATGCTTAAATTTCAAGCAGAAACGAAGAATAAATTAGGAATATACCAAGAAATAAGAAATTTGTATACATATGTGTACATCGATTTTATTTCTAAGGCTCTGACTTACGGGTGGTGATTATAGAATATGTCTTTAGCACAAGATTATCTGAAATTTAAACAGGTATATATACAAAATAACAAATACTTATATTTATAAATACGGGTGCATTTTACTTATCATAAAAATTAGATAAAACTCTTTGTTGGCCCTTATCACTTCGGATTTTATACTGTAGAAATCGCATTTTCAATAATTCTTCTGTCTTAACTTTGGTAAAGAGTTTTTAATTTATATCTACAAACTAAAATTCTACCAAATATACTTCTGACTAACCCCTGCCGAGTCTGGTAAAACCACTTATTACGGAGACAAAAGCTAGAGCCAAATATTGTTAACCGGGGTATATACGGGGTAGTTTTCAGATTATATTTGAATTACAAATATAGTATAATCCGCTTATAATCGACTCCATGTTATAAACAACCAAGTGTCCATTTTAAGAGAATTGTTTAAAAAGTTTAAAGGCGTACCTGTATCTTGTAAATAGTAATTTATTATCGTTTGAGTATCTTCTGTTAGGAACATAATACAATAATCCAATCAAGGAGAATTGAAACATAAATCCATTAATAAAAGAATCACGCTTGACGTATATCTATACTTAAATTACCTGTACTAGACATTAGACACGATGCAGGTAACTGAGTGTGTAATGTAATCATTAACAAGTGACTATCATGTTGGTGACATCACAATCGCAGTTGCAGTGTCCTGAATGTAAAGTTGTCCTGCATCTAATTCATTATGTTATAATGGAATATTTAAATATAGACCTACGTAGCCTTAACACTTAACGTAACGCCCAGTGCAGCTGAAAAGAACTTGCTGTACACTCTAATTATTTAGTAGTACAAGGACTGATACATGCATGTGACATGTGACAGAAGATACAATATGTATACTACAAAGGCAGAGGGCTATTTTTAAAAGTATTGTAGTAGTAAATGGTAGGTGCGTTGATCCGTCTTTAACGCAGAGCAGTGTCAGTTCGTTCCTCTATACCTCTGTCTCTGCCTTTGAATCCCGATATAGGGGATGGTTAGTAGGTCTGTATTTTTCGTGTTATGTCTATTTTATTGGTTGGTATAAACTTGTATGGGGTAGATGGCTCAATGGTATCGTGTCGGTCTGTGGATTTGAGAATCCTAGTTCGATTCCCACAACCGACAAACGTTATTCCACATTAAAATTACCCCTGTACTTGTAAAGATCTACTGCGCCAGAGTGCCACACCCTGTATTGGGTGAAAGATATGATGATATATTTATTTATTTTATATTCAATAATTATGGGGTAATGGCTCAGTGGTATCAAGTCGGTCTGTGGATCCTAAGAACTCTGGTTCGATCCCCACAGCCGACAATATATTTTTACAAATTTAAAATTATCCCTGTGGCTCCCCCACCAGTAACATCTTGGGAGGCCGTGATATGATGGCTGGTAACCGCACTTCACGCGCATAAATATATCACTTACCGAGATCTGCTTCGGCAGAGTGCCAAACCCAGTAATGGGTAAAAGGCGTGATGATATATTTATTATGGGATGGCTAGCTCAGTGGTATGAAGTAGGCCTGTGAATCCTGAGAACCCTGGTTCGATTCCCACAGGCGACAAACAATTTTCATAATTTCAAAACTGCCCCTGTGGCTTCTCCACCACTAACATCTTTGGGGGCCGTGATTTGACGATTGATAACCGCAAAATATATCACTTACCGAGATCTGCTTCGGCAGAGTGCCACACCCAGTAATGGGTAGAAGGCGTGATGATATATTTATTTTATTTTTTATTTATATATTTATTTATTTTATTTATTCATTAACTCTGTATTATATTTTTTATTATTATTATTTGCAGAGAGAAATTGATTTAGGCCTAATAATTTTCTGATTGATATAGAAGAGGGAATAATGACTATTATTCCTTCGTATTATTCCCTGCAAGATTTATACATGTAATTATGTAACAAAAATTGTAGATAAAAAGTATTATTTAATATTATATTATTCTCTTACTATTACAAAATTTTGGTATCACAATTATCTGTTGTCAAGAGAAATATTATAAATTTAGAAAATAAAAAAGTAATTTTACATTAAAAATGTAAATGATGTTACAAAAAATATACTTCTAAATATAACTAGTTCCACAACATAAATACAAAAAAAAACTAGATCATTCACTATCCAAATAAAAAACAAAATAAAAACAAACATGAAACATTATAATAACAATCGATCATCAATCACCTATAAAACTTTCAACACCTCTCATTCTGCTTCCAAACTACATCCCACACGCATATACATACATACACACACACCACACATAAATGTCATATGTCACACTTCATTAGTGACAAGTAGTACAAATTGTACAGCTCTACTACTATACTATACTAATAGTATCACGCCGACGAGGAAACTCTACGTAGGTAATACCCCATTAATTTACATTCAAAGTTCGTTCAAGTGAGTGTTATCGCTTTTCCCGGTGTGAGTCCTCTGAGTCGCACGCTCGTCACGTGATCGACGCCGGCTTGCGTAACTTGTGAGCACGCTAATAGCACGCGGTCGCCGTGATAGCGATAGCGTTCGCACCACCTCGCTGAACGGTGATCGGCCTTGCGCGCGTGCGAGTATCAAACGCAAAGTTGACTGCGAAAAACAAATGAGACGCGGGAGTGAGAGTTGTGGCTCGTGGTGTGACTTTGTTGATGAAAATACAGAGTGACCTATAATTAATTGACAACAAAATTTGAGTTGGACTTCCTGTTTAGTTGGCAAACCTCGTTTCTTTCAACCTAACATCTTTGGATTTTTTTATGTTAAAGCTTTCCCAATAAATAAAAATAAATATATCATCACGCCTTCTACCCATTACTGGGTGTGGCGCTCTGCCGAAGCAGATCTCGGTAAGTGATATATTTTGCGCGTGAAGTGCGGTTACCGTCGTCAAATCACGGTCCCCAAAGATGTTAGTGGTGGAGGAGCCACAGAGGCAGTTTTTGAAATTATGAAAATTGTTTGTCGCCTATGGGAATCGAACCAGGGTTCTCAGGATCCACAGGTCGACTTCATACCACTGAGCTAGCCAACCCATAAATAAAGGTCAAATAAATATTGAATGACAGGTAATCAAATTACAATTACATTTTCTTTGGCATATTTGAATTTTACAATCAGGTATATCAACATAACACTTAATAGTTTATTACGTATCATGAACTGTAAGTGACAATTTTTAGGTCAAGAATGTAGTATGGAAAATCGAGGCCCGACGGATCGAAATTTCCTAAAAATTCGCGACCTAAAATTCACTTACAGTTCGAGGTTAGTAAGCTATTTTTTACAATACTTGTACAAATAGAAGGAAAAGAAAAATAGGTTTCAAAATTGACAGCTGATTGTTGTCAAAATAAACAGGACCTTGATATATAATATTCACGGTGGACAGTAAGTAAATATTAAAGTCCTGATATAACCATGGAAACCACTGTGCAATAAAAGTTCCAGTTACTGTGTTTAAATTTTGTAACTTACAAAACAATTATTGTAAAAAATATATATTTATTACTTAAAAACCAATGTGAATATTTATAGTCACCCAGTATGTGATTGGAATGTTTTGTTTATTTTTGATGGTGTTCAGTTCGTAGAATAAATGGTTGGGTTTTGTTTTACTTGCTTGGAAACCAAAATAAAATGATGTAAGATGTAATTAATGTAAGCAGTAATCAAAATTTATTATTGTTTCATTTCCCATGCATATTTTACGCGACAATTTATTAATAATTACGACAAGGTTCGATATTAATTACAATATAAATTTAATACCTCTCTTCTACCTATTTGATTCTGTCTTATATTTTAATTTTACATGTGCTATTAGTAAATGAAAAATAAGTTATTTTTTACGACCGGCGCCAAAACTCGGCTTTTATGGCATAAAAATCATGATGTAAATTATACATTTTAACCCGGTGTGCCGTTGTTAAGAGCGTCGAGACTAAAATGAGTTTTTTCTCCCGTTGCCAATAACGACGAGAGAAAAAATGTACTTTAGACCCTTTGCCAAGAGAAGAAAACAAGAAGGCAAATTTCAATCACTATTATTTATTATCAGTTTTAATATTATTCATATGAATAATCGTTTTAACACTGGGCTCGCGGAAAAAATAGTATTTATACCTCTTGAGATAGGGCTTCGTCTCGTGCTTCAACTTTACACTTTGAAAAAAAGAAGTGAAGATTTGTTGGGGTTGTTTTTAATTTTGTTGGCATCTAGTTTTTCACAGATTCTTTAGTGGTTTCTTAAGGTAGTTTTTTGATTTCTATAACATATAGTTTTTTCATAGATTCTTCAGGGATTTGTTTGTTACTTTTCGTTTTGTTCACATGTTGTTTTTTAGAGATCCTTCATTTATATTTTGGGGCTGTTTTTCATAGGATATATGGTGGTAGTAATGGTGTATGCTGTACGCTGATTTACCAAAACTTGTCTATTTTACTGCTTTGTGTTCTGAATTTCTGTTTCAAGTTTATCAATCATCAAAATATCTTTGTTTTTTATTCTTTGTATGTTTCCAGCTATTTTATGTTACTAATACATTATTTTGTATGTTTATAGAAATATCACGGGACCAGCAATCTTCCGTGGCCTCAGCATAATTTTGAGGTAGCTAGTGTTCATACAGCATCACCGGAGCTGTTGTCATCTTGAAGAAAATCATCGGAGTTTTGGTCATCAACAAAGCTAACACCGATTCTGAAACCAGCAATATCGGTATGAGATATTTAAAAATATATAATTATAATAATAATAATTTAGCAATAATTTATATATACGCAAAATAATTATTTAAATTTTAAAGCTATAATCTTTTCAATCTTTAAATTTATTTGATTTTAAATATGAAGTAAACTTTTTAGTATTTATATTTAATAATTTAAAATAGTTACTTATAATTATGTTCTATTTATTTTTAAATCTAAATAAATAATGCCATAATTTTAATGAGTTTTCTCAAAATATGACCTTTCAGTATTAGTAAATATTCATTTTAATTTACTATTTTATTATTATTTGTTATTGTTTATATATTTTTTGTGTTTGTTTACAGTCCTTGTTGTTACAGCGCATCCAGCTTCATCCACCAAGAGATTTTTGGAGTTTTCCTTTGGTGATATAGCAGACAGGACCAGGCGTTTTGGCCTTAATGATCAATGTCATTGATTCATGTAAAATAAAAATTGTATAACAAATAACTACAATATTGTATTAATAAATTTAATGTGTGAAAATGTTCTTGTCTATATTATATTGTAATAATAAATAAATAAGTATTTACTGTAAGAAATATTATAATAAAGTCTTTGCGAAAAGATATCCTTTGATTTTATTTTCTATCTGTAGTGTGTTTATTTTTAAATTGTACCTATAATAATAATTTCAATATAAATATGAATGTACTCTTGTATCCAGTTTAAAAATTATAAATAAGTTTAAAATTATTTCTATTTTATTTATTTATAATATCAAATTCAATATTTTTATTTAAATAAAATGACACTGGTGACGCCATCTCTTATTGTAAGTTTGAACTAACCCGCAATGGCAAAATGTTCTTAATTGAAGCACTTTCAGATTTGTCGATTTTGTATCAGGAGAACATATTCATGAGGAGGTAACTTAGAAAAATTTTGAATTTGGTTTCAGCAAGTTGGCAACACTGACTAAAAAATCGATAAATGGGCGGGACCAAAAATTTTTAGGGGTGTGATAAAATTAATTAATAAAATCAGGATTGCCAATTGTCTGAAACTAAAATGAAGACCGAATTAACTTCTTATGATTATGTTGCCCTAATACAAATCTGCCAGATTTTTAAAGCAGTTTCAAGACCCGTATCCATACTATTTTTATTGTTCTCGCGTTTTGAATCAAAATAAGAGTAAGTAAATCTAAATATATAAATAAAAAAAACATAAATAGTGGTTTATAAATTTATTAAAAGAATTATTTTAACAAAATAATACATTAGAACACAATAAATACATTTTTAAAATAAATTGCCTGACATATATACACATATACTATGATTCAATTGTAAAACGCTAATAACTTTTTAATTAACAATAATTCAATAACAAATCTAACATTTTCTAATATTAAATGTGCTGTAGTATAAAAATATTAAATAGCTATAACACAAATGGTATTGAAAATTTTATGAATATAAAATATACCTTTTTTACAACTTGGCGACCATTTAAAAAAAACGATAAAATCAATAAATATTAATAAAATACAAATAAATCTGACAATTTCTAATGTTAAATACGCTGCTGTATCCACATATTAACATTTGAAGAGATAACACAAATAGATCTTGAGATTTTAGAAGAATAAAATATTCTAAATTAACAACATGGTGAACCATTTTACATATGTCATTATATCAATAAATATTTATAAAATATAAATAAATTTGACATTATCAAATACCAAATGTGCTGTAGTATTGAAATTTCCAACATTTGAAACGATATTACAAATAATTTCTGAGTTTTTTACAAATTAAAAAATTCTAGTTTAACAACATGGCGAATATTTTTACACATGCTATAAAAACAAATAAATATTTATAAAATATAAATAAATATAACATAAATTAATACTAAATATGTTGTAGTATCGAAATAGTCAACATTTGAAACGATAGCACAAATATTTTTTGAGATATTAGTAAAATAAAATGTCATGTTAACAATATAACAAGCACATTTACATATGTCATAAAACCAATGAATATTTATAAAATATGAGTAAATCTAATAATATCTCATTTTTAATGTGCTGTAGTATCCAAATATTCAGCATATGAAACGATAGCACAAATGATTTTTGACATTTTAGTAAAATAAAATATTGCTAACAATGGCGGTAATTTTTACATATGTCATAAAACCAATAAATTTGTATATGACACAAATAAAAGGATTAAAATATTCAACATTTAAAGAAATAGATTTCGAAATATTAAACATAATAAAAATGTGTAAAATATTCTACAATAATTAAACTTAAACTAATAAATTTCATTGTTGAACTTGAAGATACTGCCATCAGGAGAAATTTCCCCATGCGAAGAGGCCGTAGAAGAAGGTTCCAAGACCAGGGCTGCTGTAGAGAAGCTGTCCGAGATGATTATGGAGCCTCCTAAATAAACACACAACGAATTTGCATTAGAATCTCATTTGATATTAAAGAGAGCCTTAAATACTTATAACATAAAATACAATATTGAATACAATGTTATACCATGGGAAAAACGTTGTTTTTTTTCTATTTCAAAATCTAGATATATATTTGAGAAATGATTCAAATATGAGTTGATTATTATTTTATGCTCTACAGTTTCTGGTTAAAGCTTTTTCCAGTAAAACCAGTAACTTCGGAGAAATGAATAATCACTTTTAAAGTGTTTTTTGTTGTACTTTGTATTAGTTAGGGGTTGTATGCTGAAAATTTCAAATAAATGCTGAATGCTGCAGAAAATAATAAAATAATAATATTTTACTTGAAACTATTTACAATTCAACCCTTAGATAAATAAATATTTACTTTTTTATATATCACATAAATATTCAATTATTTAGAAGAAGGGCGTCCATTTTTAAATGAACCCATATTTTCTATGCATATTTTTTACATTCTATTTGAAGCATTTTTCTTTAAACTAATTTAGTAATACACATATGTATAACGTACATACAAGTATATTAGAAAATTACTAATGTATAATATTAAATCATGGCAACAACATAAGCCATCACTGTTACTCACCATGCAGACAAAAAGGAATTATATACATATATATCGTTTTCAATCATATCTATATAAAATTCACCCAAAATATTGTCTTGTCTATCATAGTATATTAATAAAATATGTTTTAATTTTACCTAATTCCATGATTGCGCCCTCATAGTTGTGTGTTTGTGGCATAGTCGACTCGTCCTTGCCACGGCCCTGGAAATAAAATTCAAAGTTATATGCAAATCTCAATATTTATTTATAAATCTATTTTTGTTATCTTAAGAAATTATGCAGAACTACTAATTTCCTGTCTCGTCTATCCGTCTACACATTCTTGTAAAGTACTTAATGTATAAATTATTACATATTAGTTTTCTTTCTTTTGTTTGCCGTCTGACGTCTTTGGAGTATCATCCTGTTATCCTATCTTCATTTATTATTAATATATTGTGATTTGTCTACTTCAATTTGAAACATATCTTGTGAAACATATGTTCAAGTAACCTTGAAATAATTGAATTTATGAGGTGAAATTTCTATTGCTTCACTGGTTCACTAGAGATAAGACATACTTCAGTTGAAGATCAATTCTGTCTCATCTACTTGAGTTCACAGAACCCATAAAAAAAGATGAAATTAAACGATGTCGAAAGACGTAACGGCACTGGAAAATGAATGGCCTTTCGATAATTAATTCATTCAAAATGTTAAGCAACTTGTACCATTTATCAAATCGATGTTCTGAGTGTTCGTGCCTTCATCAGCCGAAATGGGACAACCTTTCAGCTTTTTAAATATAAATAAGGACAAAAACAACAAATTAAGAATTTATAATCATTAATAAGTACTTTATGCAGAGCCGGCTTCACGATTACAAGTGTCCAGAATTTATTTTTTATGTAATAAATTTTTGTAGCAAAGATATGTTGTAAATTTGAAATGAAATATATTGCTCTACAAATTTTAAAATTATTGTTATTCAATTATCAACGTATATTTAAATAAAATAAATAAATAAATATATCATCACGCCTTTTACCTATTACTGGGTGTGGCACTCTGCCGAAGCAGATCTCGGTAAGTGATATATTTATGCGCGTGAAGTGCGGTTATCAGCCGTCGAATCACGGCCCCCAAAGATTTTAGAAATGGGGGAGCCACAGGGGTAATTTTAAATTGGTGAAAATGTTTTGTCGGCTGTGGGGATCGAACCAGGGTTCTTAGGATCCAAAGGCCGAGCGCCATTACCTCATATATACGTATATTTTATTATTTAAATAAAAATGTGTGATGTTTTTTAGTCAATTTTGTTACCTTTCATTTATTTTTGTATTGTGGATGCTGTGTGTAGTCTATTTGGATATGGAATGTGCCTATTTTGCCCAGGCTTCAAGACGGCCCAGAATATGTCTATAGCATATTTTAAATAAATGTGTGTTTATAGTTTCACTGATAATACATGTGCAAATCGTGTAAATTTGATCATACGAGTACTCATAGATTCATACATTCATAGGTGAAATGTTTAGTCAGTTGTATAGGACATGATCGATTGTCATAAGCTGATTATTTGAATTCAGAATACACGACCACGATCACACCACATTTAATAAGTTACAGTCACATTACTGTCACTGTTACAATTTTTTTTTATACCTCGTTTGTCGTTAATTTATAAAACCCCGTTTAATACTAATGCCCAGTTGCAACAATAAAACTTAAATTTTGAACTTGGTTTAAATTAATAAAAGCAAATCGAAGTTACATGCAAAATCATAAAATTTATATTGCTGATATATATTCATTATCTTTGTATTAGTTTAAAGTTTAAAAAAAAGATTTTCTAGTGCAACTGGACGTAAGCCAGCTAAGTATATCCATAAATAACCCCAATTCAAATGCTATGCTTATAGGAAAATTGAACAATAAGGTTTAATATTCGATTAAAAATTCCATGGTTTCAACATTCCAATATGTTGGAGTTTTCAATGTGCAAAGATTACTCCAGAAAAAAATTATACGCAATTTATTATTAAAATAGAAAGAGCAAAAATATTTTCTTTTATCATTTATCGCATAAAGAAAAACAAGAAGACAGAAATGATATATAGGTAATTTATTTAGAAATAAATTGTCAACAATTCTTCGTTTATTTGTTATCAAGTTTTGCGCATATAATAATATATAAAATGCTTTCGTTTGCACATTTATAAACTGTAATTAGCGATTTTAATATTATTGTATCATCAAAATATGTATAAATATTTATTTAGCATGGACGTTAAATTATCAGTTTATTAAATTTTCCGTTTACCCGACAACTATTTAATTTCTGACATCTAGTATAGTGTTCAGTGTGGTAGCCAGCAATTTTTCTTTGGGAGGATGAAACAACATAATTCAACCAGTATCCCGAAACCCAGAAAAGATGTAAACGAAGCAAACCTAATCCTTCATGGTTCATTTTAAAGGATGAAGCGATACCTAATATTTTTGGAGCCATTTGAGATCAACTAAAAAGAAAAGCCCTATATTATATTAATGCTTGAAACTATAGTCAGATTTCCACAAGAAGAAGATTTCAATCATTCCGAGTAAGATTATATTTTAAAAGAAATTTTAACAGATTATAGACTTACTTGAGTTTATTAACTAAAATATGAGCACATTATAATTTTCTTGGAATATAAAAATTGAGCCATTGTAGAAAATCTCTTTATCAAAATTTGAAAATAGCAACACGATTCAGGTAAGTATTTATTTGTACAATATTTTCTTAATTTAACCAGTGAATGAAGATCTGAATCACAAACAAAAATATGTTTTGAATAGAACTAACCACAGCCAACGAACGCAATTTGCAATCCAACAGTTAGAAAGTTGTCATTTGTTTTGACTATTCCCTAACTCCAAGTCACTGACAGTCAGTTGTCATGACGCTATCAGAGGATACGCCTATTTCGTGGTCCCATCCTCCGATGACACCGCTGACAATATCTCATCACCCGCGTGTTGAGCGCGTGTACCGGCGCCTGTAAGACGGGCCCAGCCGCCTAGACCGAAACTGAACGAATTCTGGAAGGGGAACCGGCCGGCAAGACCGACGACACTCGCTTGCAACGTCAGTCTGCTGGTTCGACGTGTGCAGAGCGGACATATTCTGTCAAATACTAACAAATCATGGGAAGTTTCTACCATGCAGTGATTTAACTTCTAACAATTCTTCAAACTATATTTTAATTAGTGTGTGTTGTTCTTATTTTAATATCTGTCCTTCAGTGAATTTGCTTACAACTACTTAATCAAGTTACTTATTTTCTGCTCATCATTTTCTTCAATTTATTTTAAGGTGAGTTTAAGTATAAGAGAATGTGTATCTGCGTGGTCGTACTTATTGATTGTCAAAGACCTGCCTTAACGTTAGAGTGTCACTGCAGTTGTTCGCACTCATTCAGGATTCAGGGCGGTTGTACGTCCCTCAAGGATAACACATCTATGAAGGCTGTTCATGTTAGTGACTTGTTCAATTTACATAACAACTTTTAAGTCTGCCTTTCGTATAGTTTTTAATTTGAATTATTGAGCCGATAACTTAATTAATAGTTTTTTATGCAAGGTTATCAAATGTCAAATTTTGCATATACGAAAAATGAATACGTGATTATATCAAGTAGTATTTAAAAAAATATCTTATCGTGACATAAAAAATATTTAGTTATCCCTGTCAATAAATTATAATAGGTATTAAGTCTTTTTAATTGTAATCAGCTGTAATAATACTCAATTGTTTTGGCTACAGATAAAAGATAACTTCATCAAACATTTTAGTTGGTAATCTATTAATCAACAGACTCAAAAAATGTAAAAATTGGATTTTAAATAGGTTCGTTATCAATTTCTGATAATTTGGTTTCCTTGACGCAAAATTTGTATTTATAGAAATGGAATAAAGAAATAGACCCGAGCAAGCTATTCCAAAAGACTATCACAGCTACAGCTACTCTTTAAAAATGTCACGAAGCTACAATTATTTTCTTATATTTTGTAAAAATTTCGAAGCTAGAGCTTGTAAACTATTAAAGTAGTAGTTAAATTTGGAAGCTACGTTTTTCAGTTGCAACAAATAATTATTTTGCGTAGGTTAAGATTGCTTCAAAAAGTAGCTTTAAACTACAAAAAGGAGCCTTAAGCTATAACAATTAGCTTCAGTTAGTATATCATTATTTTTAAGTTAAAAGAATATAGATGAATCGCTACAATCTGTAGTTATATATTATCACATTTAGCGAAGCTACAGCTATAGCTAAAGGAATTGTAAATAACCACAATATTTTTACAAAATTGATATCCAATATATGTGCATGGTGTGCTACTAAGATTAATACTGTTTGTGAATTTGCTTAAATTATTAATGGGGTGGCTAGCTCAGTGGTATGAAGTCGGCCTGTGGATCCTGAGAACCCTGGTTCGATTCCCACAAGCGACAAACAATTTTCATAATTTCAAAAAAAGCTACCCCTGTGGCTCCTCCACCACTAACATCTTTGGGGGCCGTGATTTGACGACTGGTAACCGAACTTCACGCGCAAAATATATCACTTACCGAGATCTGCTTCGGTAGAGTGCCACACCCAGTAATGGGTAGAAGGCGTGATGATATATTTATTTATTTATGAAATAGGTGATGTTAGTAATAGGGTTAGTTCTCAACCCTCTTCATGAATTGCAGCTATTTTAATCGTGTTTAAACTTTGCTCAAAATCCACATCTGTAAATGTGCAGCGAGTATCAGATAGCTAAAACATCCACCCAAACATAATACCTCACAAAACAAAAACAAGTTCTTAAACAAAAGTAAGAAAATAAAAAACTCTCCATTGTCATATATCTTGCATTAAAAACGCAAAACGCAGTAACACCACGTTGATTTAAATCCGTTTATCAACGTGTAAGTACGTTAAACAAGCGATGGTTAACCAGTTTCGAGTTCTTTAATTAAATTAAAAGCGAAGCAGTGATGAAAGTCCTCCCGCTGTCAGAGAGATACTGCGAGGTCAGATGGTTGGCACCCAGAGTTAGCTTTGGTGCCCGTGTGTTATCTTCGACCAATAGCGGTGATTTTTTATTTTGGTCGAACATGCACGATTCGCATGATTTGCCTAATTGTGATTCAAACTGCGTGAACAGTTGCTAATAGATTTATTCCGGTTTACTTGGCGCTGAGAAAGCGGAGAGGACAGTTCATGATCTTTGAGATTCAGATCGCGTTAGATACGATTTCGTTTTGATTTCTGTTTGTTTCATTTTATTCATGTAAGTTATTAATGTTTATGATAACATATTATACTTTAATTATAAAAATAAATAAATATATCACCACGCCTTTTACCTATTATTATGTGTGGCAATCTACCGTAGTAGATCTCGGTAAGTGATGTATTTATGCGGATGAATTGCGGTTACCAGCTGTCAAATCACGGCCTTCATAAATATTAGTGGAGGGGATATCATAGGGAATCTTGATGTGGGGTAAAGTGGGAATCGAACTTGGGTTCTCAAATTTACAGTCCAACGCGTTTTCACTAAGCTATCTACTCCATATAAATAAGTCTACTCTCTTTATTTTACATCGGATGAAACTCGAATTACTTTAGATTAAAAATAAAATCGAAATAAACTGAAAATATAACTTTTCAGGCAAATTTTCGAAAGAGTTTTAGCTAATCTTTATTTTTTTATTAGTTAAATTAAGCTAAACTATATTATCAAAAAAGTTGAAACATATTATAATATAATGTTGTTACCATCGGAAAGTGATTAGGGTTAAATTTTTAAAATCGAATTAGAAGCAGATTAGCTATCTAAAAATTCAGGATTAGCTCAATTTGTTTTCAGAATCGAGCGGTTTGCTCTACAATATCTAATCATTGAAAAACTGTTTAAAATTTAAACATATTAAAGTGCGAAATATAATAATGGTATATTATAGAACGACAGTATAATGGCTGCTATTATTCATTGAAGAAAATAATAGCCATTGTAGCGAGTTGTTTATTATACTTTATTTACAACTAATGTATTACATAATGTTACATAATAATCCTATGGGATGGCTAGCTCAGTGGTATGAAGTCGGCCTGTGGATCCTGAGAACCCTGATTTGATTTCCACAGGCAACAAACAATTTTCATAATTTCGAAAACTACCCCTATGGCTCTTCCACCACTAACATCTTGGGAGGCCGTAATTTGACGACTGGTAACCGCACTTCAAGCGCAAAATATATCACTTACCGAGATCTGCTTCGGCAGAGTGCCACACCCAGTAATGGGTAGAAGGCGTGATGATATATTTATATTTATTTTATTTTACATAATAATCCCAAACTAAATAAAATTACGTTAACATTGTAATATTTCGTGATGTTACTACGTGATTTTCTCAAAATTTTTGCATCTTTATTTGTTTATTTGATTTTTCATAGTTATCTATTAGTCTTTATGCTTTTTTTACTTGCACAGAGAAATTGATTTAGGCATAATAAATTTCTGATTTGTGCAAAAGATGGAATAATGATTAATATTCCCTCGTTATTGTTATTCTCTGAGAAATTCATATATAGTATTATAAAAAATAAATAAATAAATATATCATCACGCCTTCTACCCATTGCTGGATGTGGCACTCTGCTAAAGCAGATCTCGGTAAGTGATATATTTTGCGCGTGAAGTGCGGTTACCAATCGTCAAATCACGGCCCCCAAACATGTTAGTGGTGGAGGAGCCACAGGGATAGCTTTTTCAAATTATGTAGCTAAAAATACATATAATACATTAGTCATAGATAAAATTGCTATTTAATCCGTTTTGTAAATCTGTGAAAATTAAAGTAGAGAAATTAAATGTATTTGTATTTTGTCTTAGTTTTACACTTTTTAAATTGTCATTATTTAGTAGTCGAACATGAGTTATTTATTTTAAAATATAGAATACCAATATGAATAGTTTAAACAAATAAAAATATAAATAGAACAAATACTAATTGAGAAAGCATGCAGACATATTTTTCTCAAATAAAATAAATATTTATATTTTTACTCTTACTTAAATAATAAATAATAACAATGTAATAGCTACTAATTAACAGCAATAATATATTAATATAACAGTTGTTTTGCTTCAATTTGTTAAATACGTGGGAAGTATAATAATGAGTAACAAGATTAATAATAAATTCTAAAAGTTACTAAAGCCCTGGCAGCATCGAAATTCTAGTTAATTATAGTGTTGGAATAAATTCATAACTAATATTAGCTTTCGCAACGAGTGAGGTGGGCAGAATATAACACAAACATGTTTCATGCACATGTTCCTATTTTTGAACAATATTGCAACTTTCTTCTTGCTTCTTAAGCCTACATACAGCATAACTAATGCATCTTATATAAATAAGCATGAAATTGAAGATTAACTCCGCCGCCATATTGTAAGAATTTTCATCTTTCTGATTGAGAAAAAGTCACGTTTCATTCCTAACTGCATTGAATTATTGAAGATGAAAAACGTGCTTTGAAACGGATGCTGTTGTATTGATTTTTGCAACAGATGTCAGTAGTTTTCCCGTTGCTTTGTGTCCTGCTCTATTTTAACACAATCAATAACATTTTCCGCGTTCGCTGTGGTTAAATTTTATCATACACTATTTTTCTTTTGCATTTCTGAGAGAAGAAATTTGCTTATCTATTGTAACTGGAAACAGGAACGTGTAACAACCGCATTATCGATTTCTGATTAATGCAACAATTTGTAGAATTTATTGCAGTTCAAATACCAAGCAGTTATTTCCATATAAATTCTAAATAATTATAATAGTTTGATAGAAGCAGAAAGGAAAGCATTTATTACTTATTAGTTTTTATCATACTACTTTAGTTTTATGGGGAGGTGGCTCAGTAGATTTGAGAACCCGGATTTGAGTCTCACAGCCGACAAACAATTTGCACCATATTAAAATTAGCTCTGTAGCTTCATATCTACTAACATCTTTGGAGGCCGTGATTTGACAGCTGATAACCATATTTCACGTACATAAAAATGTCTCTTACTGAGATATGCTACGGTAGAGTGCCACACCCAATAATGGATAAAGACGTGATGTTATATTTATTTATTTACTACTGTAGTTGCTAATGCGATGGTCGTTAAAACGATTTGGCAAAGATTATTTCAAGGCCTAGTATATATATATATATATATATATATATATATATATATATATATATATATATATATATATATATATATATATATATATATATATATATATATATATAAATAACAATTGCACAATTGTAGATGTTTAACGATCGAAATGTAATGGTTTTTGTTTTTGTTTGTTACAGGCACTAATGTGCTCTACTCTAAGTATGCCGGCTGATTACGAGATGCTAGTGTCACACAGCCCGCCGGTGTTCAGCCACAGTCCCCCAGGATACCTATCCGACTACTCACCATACCGCGTATCGTACACATCATACCGTGGCTTCCAACCCGGTGGTTGCCGCGTATTGCCACCTACATCACTATCATTCGCCGCACCACCCCTACCAATCGTCACCCCTGGCTCGCCGCGCCGTCCATGCCTCGTACTGCGCACCGACGCCGATCCTAGCACCGAGTCGTCCGACCCGGCCGATCCACTTAGCCCCACCCGTCTGAAAAAGCGCGTGGTGTTCGCTGACGACCGCGGAATCCCGCTCACGCAAGTGCGTGTGATGTCTGAACCCTCCAGCGCGCCACCAATCTTCACCAACAAGTTCCTCGCGCAGGTCACCAAGGGCCTCTCTGCAGAAGTCGCTCCTGAGCCCTGGGAAGTCATGTTTGCTCAGCCTGCTTCTGATTATGTGGATTTTCGACGAAGGCTCGAACAAGATAAGGTCTCTCTGGAGAATGTGATCGTCAAGGAAACTGAAGAATGTGTTGTAGGAACCATCAAGGTTAGGAATCTCGCCTTTCATAAAGAAGTCATAGTAAGGTCTTCTTCTGATGACTGGATTACACATGAAGATACATTCTGCAAGTTTGTTGATAATAACCCTGCACTGACTACAGGCATCAGTGGACATTACGTTCTATACGACACATTCTCATTCCGTTTGATTCTTCCGCCGCGATCCCGTCGCATCGAGTTCTGTGTTTGTTTCCGCTGTAATGACGTCGAGTACTGGGATAATAATACTGGCAAGAACTACATCTTATTGAAGAAGATTCCTGAATTGCCCAAATCGAATTTGATAGACGATGTTTTAGAGAAAGACTCGAAATTTCAACGGGGTAAGACGAACGATTTAATTATCAATTTGAAGTATACAGATGCCTTACACGCCAAGGTTGAATCTTGGAGTGAATTTGCAAGTTGGAACCACCTGGAGACCGATGGCCCTTACTGGTGACTGGGAACTTACTCTAACCATTAACCTCTCCTTTATTTCCGAACTGTTCAAAGCATTGCTTTCCATCTCTTACGATGTCCAATATCATTACCCTTATAAATATCCAATTAAATTAAGACTACATTTGCGGACATCGAAAAGCAGCTGGTTGGACATTACTGCAATGAACGTTCATCCTCTGGAGCTACAAGATCTGGTGTATTGAAAGGTGAGGCTCCTTAATTTCAACTTATAATCAGGCAGAAAAACCTTCAGTCACAATACGAAATCAGTAGTAATAGTTATTATTTATAGTTAACGCAAAATTAGCTTCATACTGCCCAGTGTTAATTTCAGTTAACGCAATAGTTTTCAATCTCCAAACTTATAGTTAGTAGTTAACGGCCATCTTGTCTAACTACCAACCAGGAACAAGAATGAATGTTGACGTTTGAAATCTATGCTTTTATGTAACAAGTAAAATTAATCGTAAAGAGAAGTTATTAGTATCTACCTTGTTAATAACATATGTGTAATTGAAAATAAAGAAACGAAAAAGTAACAGAAAATAATAGATTCGTCCATAACATAATAATAACCCTTTTTATTAATATTTTTAATGTATGGGGTGGCTAGCTCAGTGGTATGAAGTCGACCTGTGGATCCTGAGAACCCTGGTTCGATTCCCACAGGCGACAAACAATTTTCATAATTTCAAAAACTGCCTCTGTGGCTCCTCCACCACTAACATCTTTGGGGGCCGTGATTTGACGCCTGGTAACCGCACTTCACGCGCAAAATATATCACTTACCGAGATCTGCTTCGGCAGAGTGTCACACCCAGTAATGGGTAGAAGGCGTGATGATATATTTATTTTATTTTTATATATATTATCACGCCTTCTACCCATTACTGGGTGTGGCACTCTGCTGAAGCAGATCTCGGTAAGTAATATATTTTGCGCGTGAAGTGCGGTTACCAGTCGTCAAAACACGGCCCCCAAACATGTTAGTAGTGGGGGAGCCACAGGTATAGCTTTTTCAAATTATGAAAATTTGTCGCCTGTGGGAATCGAACCAGAGACCTCAGGATCCACAAGCCAACTTCATACCACTGAGCTAGCCATTTTTAAAGTCGGAAAATCTTTTTTATCATTTTGAATCATATTCAGAAATATTTATTCACCCATTTTTAAAAGAAACAATGTGCAAATAATCAACGATACATCTGCCATAAATGTGTAAAGATTGAACTGACGCCTAAAGTTCTTTCAAAACTAGTGTTTATTTGATTAAAAACAGTATTTTACGTTACTGACTAACCACACCACTAATTTTTGCAACTATAATAACTAATTTCGTATTGTGATTGAGGCTTTAAGTCTCGTTTCTCTGCGAGGAAAGTTAAATATAGCCGAGAACAGCTTTCTCGCGCAGCTTGTAACCAATCACGCACAATGCGTGTGATAGGAGCTCGTTGCCCTGCCTAGTGATAACTTCGATAGCAACTGAAGCGAACTGAATGATACTAACGCCGCGTTGTTTGTTGCAGTTTACGCAACCACCGTGAATTCGCCGTGCCAACAACGCAAGGATGCATGGAGGAAGGATGTTCTATTGTCTTTTGAAATCTTCCGCCTTAACTCAACTTGCCACAACTTCGCTAAATGGCGTTGCCCACCGTCCGCTTGTAGGTCTGACTGAAGCCCACGGAACGCACCCCGTTCAAGTTGTATTTTTTTGATCAATTATTCGATATAAGAATTGGTGCGATCACTTGCGACTTCGCTGGTGTAAATCTGTGATAGTGATTTTGTATTTGAAGTCTCAAAATGTAGTGTATGTTAAAAAGCATAATACGGATGATGCCTTGAACTATGTGATGTTTGCTCTCAAATGTGCCAAACGAGAAAAGTCTTTCCTATGTTGATGTGAGAGCACAGTGTTTTTGATAAGACTGATAAACTATTTTTTAATACTTTTTGTGTACCTAATTGGTTGATATTTCGTTAGCTTGTTACTTGGCGTTGTGATCTCGACAAGATAACACATCACAGAGTCGAGAGATTGGTTGTAACTCTTAACGAAGTATTTCATTGGAATCTTTTTACAAGTTTATAGCCAGTTCCTTTTTGCTTTGTATATATGGAGGATATCCTGTTGTTACACACACATTATCTATTTCTATATTGTAAGAGGAATATGATTATTATTGTAGATCGTTAGGATTAGTTTTAAAACAGGTACAAAAGCTTTCGCACTGATTTAAATGTTGTTTTATATATTACATTTCATTTGTAAATATTCATTTCGTTGTTTTATATTTTGTGTTAATTTTAAATATGTCATTTTTGTAACTTATAATTATGAATGAGACTTGATGTGCAGCTGATATTTTTTAGTCCATTTCATTTATTTAGTATCCTATGTGTACAGTTGTTTTAAATTTTAAATACATGGAAAATTATCAATTATTTTTATGTTTTTATTTCCACTTTCCCACAAAATTCATACATACATACATATCTTAACGCTTTATTCCAACAAATGGGGTAGCATGAACCCTAAAATCACTCATCAAACATTCACTCATCAAACAATCAGCCGTCGTCAAACGTTATCATTCAAACACACCACCCTCACGCTATATCCCAACAAATGGGGTAGCACGAACCCTAAAATCACTCATAAAATATTCACTCATCAAACAATCAGCCGTCGTCAAACATTATCATCCAAACACACCACTCACTTCAACCACATTCATAGATCACTCCATATAAACTCATTCATTTATTACACTCAAAATCATTTATCACACAACAAACCTTCAATCACATCATTCCTATTCATTTATCATTCATCTTCTTTCTTTAACCTCTCAAATTACTCAAATTACTCACGCTTACTCCTAGCAACGAATCTACAAAGATTAGAAAATATGAAAGCGATAGCCTGCACTTGTATATGAAAGAAAAGTCCACACAACGCAGTAACTGAAAATGAAACAAAAAGATAAGAAAGGAAGGGAGAATCGTCCTGCGCTTGTTTTTGAAAAACCCACTTAAAAGTAAATATACATTAGACATGCAACATGCCAAATAAAAACTAGTTATCTATTATCTATTTTGTTACTTCTATTTAGACATCCCAGTATTTATGGCTAGTTACAACCGGCGGTACGGTGGTGTGGATAGCGTTACGGCATTCGAATCCGGAGGTCCCAAGTTCGAATCCCACATAAGGTAAATATATATGAACAACAACATTACGGCTCGGTGCATCTGGATCCTATACCGTAATTGGGATTAAGTTCCTGTTGTACAGAGTAGAATAAATAAATCAATAAATAAACACTGTCATAAAAAATGCGCACCGAACGTCTTTGGGATCGCGATTTGACAGCTTGTAATCGCATTTCAGGCTCATAAGTATACCACTTACCGAGATCTGCTTCGGCAGAGTGCCACACTCAATAATGAGCAAAAGAGGTGATGAAATATTTATTTATTTATGTTTTAAATATGGCATATATATTTTGACTGTAATATTTACTAACTTATTTGACACTTCATGTCGATTCAATAAATATTGATCAATCAGTGTAATTTAAATGGCAACGGTCAATGGTGCAACTTCCATTAAAAATGAAAAACAGGTTTTTTTTTGTTATACTATTGCATAAAATATGTATTTGTAGAAAGTAGCGACGAAATCTGAGCTTTCTAAATGAAATATTTTAGTAAATATTTACCAGAATATTATTTAGCTTAAATAATTCCAATAATTAATCATTGCACTAATTGCAAAATCCATTAAATAATCAGAGAAAATAATATATTATAAGGTTTATCCTGTTCTGTTGTCATGAGTATCAACTACTGCGCTTAAAGATATAATAAGTATATTACAAACATTTGAAATCTAAAGTATATAATAATAATTTATTACCCAACAGTGTCCTATTACAGGGTAAAAACAAATAAATATAAATATAAAGGAAACAAAAATATTTAAACAAAAATATCTGAGAAATGAATTTCTGCATACTGGCACATGATGTGGACAGGTGAACTTCGCAAGATATCAGTGTTGTGCGTTGGAAGATAGAAGGTACGTGCAAGCCTTGATGGGTACTGCGGGACGTGGATGGGAATGCGAGACAGCAGAAATGGAGCATCTACTTTATTATGCAACAGCATCCACAAAAACCTTGCACTAGTATATGTAGGTATAAAGCAAACAAAAACATTTGTAAAGGAAATTTCATAATAAGAAATATAGATAGATTGAATGCTGATACGTTATCTATATTTGCAATTTAAGAAGAATGAGTGCACAAATACAATTCAGTAGGTAAGTAAATAATGATATGGGATGTATCCTGTGGGAAACACACGCTAGTAGATAATTACATTACCGGCACTAGAGATTCGAACAATTATTTGCTTTAATAAGAGGCTATTTTAGAACGAACTTGAAAGCCCTAAAGCAATTTACATATATCTTGATGCTATTTTTAAACCATTCAACCCGTTATATCTATATTTGGTAACTACTTGATACCATAGGCGTGCACGCATATATTTACTTTATTCTTTATATTACTTTTCGTTTGATTTATTTTACCATATATTTATAAATCCATTTAATTTACATAAAAAAGTATAATTAGTGTACAAGGTTTCAAAATAAAGCTGAGGAACTGGTTTAAAAAGTGGATCAAATTTAGAATACCCTCTTATATCTGCTACTGTCATTTTTTTCTCTAATTATACATGTATAGATGTATAAATAAAATAAAATAAATATATCATCACGCCTTCTCCCCATTACTGGATGTGGCACTCTGCCGAAGCAGATCTCGGTAAGTGATATATTTTGCGCGTGAAGTGCGGTTATCAGTCGTCAAATCACGGCCCCCAAAGATGTTAGTGGTGGGGGAGTCACAGGGGTAATTTTTTTAAAAATTGGTATAGGTATATGAATATTTTAAATTACTTTTTTGCTAAATGCTATTTGATTATAAAAGTAGGTATCTTTATTAATACTTTTCTACCTTTTGCAACATTCAACTAAAAAAACTCAAGACTTGGTTGCATAAAACGATGTTAACAATAATGTTGGCTAACAGCATATTAAAAGTTAACAATGATCAAGATGGCTGACACCAAATTTTACATATTTTTTTTATTTTTGTTATAATTAATTAATATCAGCATTAAAAATGATTATTGTTAGTTAAATAGCAATGATAAAATAATATTTGTAACAACTAATTATTAGCCTACTATAGAAATTATAACGTTTTAAAATATTGAACTGTCCAAAATTTTGACATTTCTTAGAATTCAATTCTAATTCAACTTTTTCGCGTAGTTAACACTATGATTAGCTGAAGTTTTGTACAACCCTGTCAAAGAATTACAATTTAATTGGACACGTTAATATATTTTTATCCATGGAAAATTTAGAATCGCATGTATATTATAAACCTCAAAATATTTCATTTTGTTTATGTAGCCTCATGATGGGTTGCAAGAAAGTTTTATCGGTTCATTAGCAACTAACGGTTCAATACGTTTCAGAAAATCACTATTGATACTGTTGCTAGATAAACAACCCTTTAACTAAAGAGCTCTTTTTTTTGCAACCCAGCATAAGTCAACAAAAAATTTGTATATTGTTGTCATTGTGAATTATATGTCATGTCTATATCAAAATTAATCATTAATTCAAAATGTATGGCTGGAATTGCAAAAAATAGTGTATATACCACAGGATTAAAGTACATTTCATCCCTCAGGTGATAATTGTCCTCACCTGCGGTTCATGATATAAACTTAACCTTAGAATTAAATTATGCACTTTATTCCCTTGGTATATAATAATATACAATTATTTTATTTAAAAAGGATATTTTGAGAGTTTTCGAGGAATTTCTGGCTTTATAAGGTTAGCAACACTGGTATCAATTCTGTAAGTGTCTATTGAATTGATTGCAGAAATAATGTAAATTGCATACAGAAATATAATATTAACCTAGACTAAAAGATATAGAAGTACTTGGCTATTTAAAATAAAATATATCATCACGCCTCCTACCCATTACTGGGTGTGGCACTCTGCCGAAGCAGATCTCGGTAAGTGAAATTTTTTGCGCGTGAAGTGCGGTTACCAGTCGTCAAATCACGGCCCCCAAAGATGTTAGTGGTGGAGAAGCCACAGGGGTAGCTTTTTGAAATTATGAAAATTGTTTGTCGCCTGTGGGAATCGAACCAGGGTTCTCAGGATCCACAGGCCGACTTCATACCAAAGAGCTATTTATAGATTTTAAAGTATAGAAGCAACAACAACCACATATTTACGCCTATAAATATTTGTCAACAACGAATTATTTATTTGTCAACACTCATTCATAACAAACATTAATTGCATCACAATGTTTGTTACAACTTCTTCAAAAATCCCACACATTGTAACCATCCACCCATAAACTAATGTATTCACCGTATTTCATCGCCGCCTCTGCCTGGCATTTCCATTTCCAAGCCGGCTCTCCCACTTCCACAAATTCAACATCATCTCATGCATCTAAGAAGTTAAACCGAACTCTCCCATCGCTGGTTTCAGGCTGAACACGCACCGATCACGTGATAGTCACGTGCGTGAAGAAAGCACGGCGGTTCGACCGCCTGACTGGTCGGTATGTCGGTAACTTGACGTTCAGTGGCCGAGATAACACATTCAAACTGTGTGTCGATCTACCTGTTTCAGTGTTACGTGAAAAAAATACGAGGTTGTATAAAAAGCTGATGGGAACCTGCCAGTGATAGATGTGGAGCGCATTGTGCCGTAATCCCAAAGAATTTCTAGACGGAGTTTTAAATTTGTTTAAGCCTAAAAGGGAAATTTTTAGGTTAGGGACTATTTGTCAGGATTATACCACGTCAAGGCTATTTATTTTATGTAAAAGCTAATAGTGTTACATGTTTATAAATTACAATTATGGAGATAAGGCGAAAGATTAGTAATTATATATTTAGTTTCGTTTTGTAATTCGAACTTGGTATTTGCTATTTTTTTTTTGTGATGTTACTTGAAGGATCAAAACAAGTATTTGTACGAAAACATAATAATGTTTGTTGTTGTTACATCGCTTGGATAAATAAATAAATAAATAAAAATAAATATATTATTACGCCTTTGCGTGTCACTCTGCCAAAGCAGATCTCGGTAAGAGATATATTTATGCGCGTGAAGTGCGGTTACCAGCCGTCAAATCACGGTCCCCAAAGATGTTAGTGGTGAGGGAGCCACAGGGGTAATTTTAAATTGGTGAAAATGATTTGTCGGCTATGGGGATCGAACCAGGGTTCTAAGGATCCACAGGCCGACTCGGATACCACTGAGCCATTACCCCATAATTACTCGGATAATGGTGGGAAATGGGAAATTTAAAATAAAAAATAAGTAATCAAGAAATAAATAAAAGAAACGACTTTCGTCCTCATTTTTAATATTTTTCGCTCATGTCTCGAAGTTGATTTTGATCTATGAATAAGTCGATTTCTTGAATCAAATTACATTACTCTATAGCAGGTATGGCGAACAATGGCACGCGTGCCACAAGTGGCACGTTTGAAAATTTTGATGACACGCACAAAAACAAAATTATTTTTTTTTATAAGTTATGTTTTTTGATAGAAATGAATTAAAAATTATTAATCTACACTTAATTTATAATTTATGATATAAATTTGTAGTACTGAATACCTACGATATCTTAGTATGTTAACTAGAACCGTCAAATTATACATTTTATTATTAAAATATCGCATGAATTCTCTCGAAATTAAATTTAAAAAAAAATAAATATAGGAATAGAATGACGGATGAGTCGAGCTCTGCATGCGTACTGTTGAAATTAACTAAATATGAACCAGATATTAAATCTTTATCATCTTGTGTACAGCAACAAAAATCACATTAAAAACAATTGTTTTTAACTTGAATTTTGTTTCTAGCATATTGCTTTTTGTAAAACATTGATTAATAAAAAATTGTTTAAAGAAGAATTTCGAATGAAATTTTATTGTGGCACGTTACCTATTTAAAAAAGAATTTTTATGACTTTGTGGCACGGATAACAAAAAAGGTTCGCCATTCCTGCTCTATAGCACTCACTAGGGGTGGGCGATATATCGATAAATATCGATATCAGTGTTTGCTTTAGAAAATATTAAGCATGAAGTGTTTGGGGTTGTGTTAAACCAATAAGTTATGGTCAAGTATGCCTGGGTCCGTCTGAGTGACGCCAAATGTGAGAACATGTTAGAACAGATGAGGGATGAAGGGACGTGTGTGAATGGTGAAGGGCGCATGTGACTTTGTAGATAGTTTTTAAGATAGTGTATCCGGCGACAGAGGAGACAGGTCGAAAGTAATTATTGTAAATGTTTAAATAAAGTTTATGTACATATTCCCTGTACTTCGTCTATTATCCTAACAAATACATGAATAGGGAAGTGTAGAAAGTGCAGCATTAATCACGTCAAATTTTACATCATATATATGTAATAACAATTATCAGAAGCGGATTATATAAATATATATATATATATATATATCATCACGCCTTCTACCCATTACTGGATGTGGCACTCTGCCGAAGCAGATCTCAGTAAGTGATATATTTTGCGCGTGAAGTGCGGTCATCAGTCGTCAAATCATGGCCCCCAAAGATGTTAGTGGTGGATTATATGATTGCGATAATTAGTTTAAAACCTTGTTAAATATTTTAATGTATGTAAACAAGTTTAAGTAATAAAATATATTCATTATGGTTTGGGATTTTCGCAAAATATGTAGAAAATCCGATAGATAACAATAAGTTTTGATAAAATCTTATTTCCGTAAATAAAAAAACCCTTTTATTTAACATAAATCCAAGTTAATTTTACATGAAAAAAAAACATATGTATATGACTTGACTTTTGTAGCACATTACGATAACAACGAAAAAATAAATACGGTTGTCTATTTATTTATCAGCTTTCAATGTTGTACTCATCTTCGTCGGCAGCCTTTGATGGTTGAATATATATTGACATATTTGCCTATTGATTTAAATAGTATATGAGGATTACCACTACCTATTTAAAAGTTGATTTTAAATAATACAGAGATATGAGTAAACATAACAAAAGATTTTTGTTTATTTTATGTTAATATACGAAATATAGATAAACGGTACGATCAACTAACAAATAAATCATATAGAGTAATTATTTACTTAAATAAATACAAATATTGTATCAATGAAATATATTACTCATGCGAGTATTCAAATAAGTTATGAATGACCCATAACATATCTAATCTTACAATCATTATATAATGTAACAATGATTTACTACATACTTATAACAAAGCTCGTTCGCTTTAACTGTCAAGTGGCAACTGTACAACTGACAACTAAGTTCATCAAAGCGCCGAAGGCAGCGCTGTTTCATTTTCAAGACGTATCGCATGATATTCGAAATATTGTTTGCCATTGGTGGAAATATATGAAGATCTCGAATATTGAATACTCGAGTATTTGTGAGTGGTCCTCGCCCCTCTCTAATATATACAAAATTTTATCTTCATTGTCTTTATAGTTCATTTTACAGTGTACAACACAGAATAGTTGAATTCATTTCTACTGCGAAGAGTGGAAGTGGACGCACCTTAACGGTAATGCAGTGCAAACGAATATAAACGACCTGTTCTGCTTAAGATAAACGCAGAGTTCAAATACTTTACAGTGTATTGTTTTCCTTTAAAGTCTTATGTGTTTATTACACATACTGAAATGCAAATTCACTGTTTCATTATAATGTTAGATGCATTCCATTTGACATCTGCATAAGAGGCAATTTACATTTATTGAAACAGATCACTTATTTGTTATTTCATTTGACTGACTTCACCTACTTTATTTGCACTACTAGATTTGTAGATTCACACAAAACTGAAAGTAATTCATCAGTTTGCTCTGAGCTAGACATATTGTCTACTTTATTTGAATTGATTTAAGTAATCCAAGTGGTAAATGGAATACAATACACTTTTATAACTGAAACATATTTTCAGCAAAATGCAATTATATTCATTTATTACTATGTACAGTAAGAACTTAATTCCAATTATAGTACAGGGGGCCTACAGCTGATAGTGGAATCCGAATTACTTAGATGCAATCGTAGTTTTCTAGTTCAAGTTTATGTCAGCGCACGATTTCTTGTTTGTTAATTAATAAACAAAAATTAGTAGCGTTCGATTTGCAAACAATCTCACCTCAGTTCATTTCAACTGAGTTGAGATTGTCTGAAATGAGATGATATTTTTTCGATGACAAATCGAACGGGTTTTGACAGGTCTGAACTGAGTCGGTTACGTGACGAACATTGTAGTATCATTTCGCGGACAACACATGATTTGCTGGATGTTTTTGTTGGAAGTGAGCTGTGAGACATGATTTATAATAACATATACAATTTAAAAAAAAAATTAAATAACTTCCAAATATTCAAACTACAAACAAAACATAACGAATTCTACTCCTACTCTTAACTGAGTAAAAAATCTCAGTACGCACCAGTGAAATAGGTAGTGCAGCATCGGCAAGGGGGGAGGTAAGTGTCTCACTTGATCTCAGTTGTGTCAGTGCAAATAGAACAGCACAAAAAAGCTGTCAAACTGAGGTGAGGTGAGATTAACTGAGATTTGGTGCAAATCGAACACTACTATTGTATCTAGATTTTACCCACTGGACTACGACTGCCTGCAATACTGTACTGTAGTGAAAGTAGGTATACCATATTATCTAGGCGTAATATAATCAACTTTTTAATTCGATGTAATAGTAAAAGATGTCCCAGAATGAGCTGATATTTAATTATTTTAAATGCATTTTTACAGTGACTTTTTACAACTCTTACCTGTTGTTTGATTAATGAGTCCTAAGTAAGAGATCGTGTGCTCAAATCTCATTGTCTTCAAATTATAACCAAAAAGTACGATAGTTATTGAAGGTTTGGACTCCGCTGTAAGGTATAAGTTCCCTGTACTATAGTTTGGATTAAGTGATGCAAACTAACAAATCAAAATGTAAAAATAAATATCTTTTATATGAAATAGGAATAAGATATAGTTTAAAAAGGGGTTCCATGACTAGCGCCTGCTGCTTATACAGTGTCTCGTACGTATCAATATAATAAGTTGTAGGTTAGAGGCGTCGCTACTTCAGATAACTATATCTGCTGCTTTACTCAAATCTGTTAGTGTGCTATTAGGAATATGTAAACTATTACAATATAGATGTCACTGCTGACACAAGATAAGATAAGAATTATTACTAAAAAGACAAATATAATCACGAAACATGTTTCGTGATCAGGACAATACTAATTAAATATATTTGATTGAACTCAAATTCTATAGGTGTTGATGCATTTGCATCTTTAATTGCTGCATTATGTTTATTTTTGCAGCTCGGTTAACCCTGGCTCTGTAATAGACGTGGATCCGAGCCGTGATTTTGATTGGATCACGATGGTTCATGTCGTGATCCGAGTGACCGTAAGTAAATTTTAAATTGTATATCGTGAGCGTGAGCGTGAGTAATTTTTTAAATGTTGTGAGTATTATTTTATCGTGACAGGAAAAATAAATGTAAGGTACTCCCAATTACATAACGTAATGATGATTATATAAATTATTTTGTTATTATTAAAAAAGGATACAAATTCAGTGGTACTAAAATGTACATTTCTGGTAAATTTAATATTTTGTTTGTTTTTGTTTTACAAAAAATCTAATTAACATTTTGTAAATGAATAACAAATATTTAAATAAAAAGCGTCAAATAAATAATAAACTCGAGTAATATTATTCTAATTTATACATTATATAAATATTGGAACTTTTAAACTAGTAGTAATTAGCAGTAGTACTTCTAGAATTACTGTCGTGACACATCCCCCGTCGTGAGTGCTTGGGCATGAGTCAAATTTAAAATTCGTGAGCGGGTGTTATTGTGAGCCATAATGAAATATACGTGGATGGATGTTGATTGTATTTAATTTTTACTTACGCGCCCAGCACTAGTGAGTGAAATATGCGTGAGTGAACGGACGTGAAAAAAATGTCGACAGTTTTCGGGATATTTAAAGAGCTATTTAAAATAAAAGTGTAATATTTGTGGCATTTAGCACATGTAACTTAAATATAAATTAAGAAGAATGCGTTGAAGAAAAAATAAAGTTAAAGTATATAGGCTTTGGCATCGGTACAACCATTTCTTATTTCCGGCAGAACGATGGGTGTAGTTAGCGTTACAGTATTCGAATCTGGAAACTCAAGTTCGAATCCCACTCAAGCTAAAAGTATATAAAATATTACAATGCGGCTAGGTGAATCCGGACTATACTGTAATTGAGTTTGTTGTACTAAATATCATAAATAAATAAATCACTTTAATTAGCTTTTCATACTGTATACACTCAACACTTCTACCTGTAATAAGTGTGCACTAGGCTTCATGTATGTTGAAAATGATAAATTTTCATTCAATCTTTTAATTTATTTGCTAGGTTTTTTATGGCCTTGTGCGTCACATTTTTAGTAGGTATAAACATTTAAAGACCTATACAATACGTTTGTCTTAGCGCATGGTGAATTAAATCACAGCTTTTATTACAATTTTATGCTTTTCATATCTACACGCCGCAATCACATAGGAATTCAAATGACTTTCTTTTACAAAATAGACTGAGTTTATAGAGAACCGCACTTTTATAAAAATTTAGCAATGAACAGGTTAAAATGTCTTTCATATATTGTTGTATTTTTTTGTTCTACGTGGATATATTTAATTTGTGATGCATCTGGTGATATATCTAAAAAAAGTAAGTATTCTAGAACATTTCATACTTATTATTATTGTATTTGGTAAACAAATGAAATTGAATACAGTTTGCGTCATTCTTAATTTTTATTGTTCCTATCGCTTTTATGATTAAATTTTTAACATATCTAGAATATTTTTCTAAAGAATTTTAGTAGATAATAATCTTGACATTTCTTGTTACGCTACCTCTCGAATTCTAATATTAATCAGATCTCGAATAGTCGAATACTCCGAATAGTTATTTAATAAAAATTTAAATTATATATTAAATTTATAATTACAAATAATAAATTAATATTAAATAGAGTAACTAAGTAATAATTTACCTAAAACAAAGTTAGTTTCCTTTAACTATCAACTGGCAACTGTACAACTGTCAATTTAGTTCATCAAAGCGCCGAAGACAGCGCTGTTCCAATTTTACGACATAATGCGCGATATTCGAGGTATTCGAATGTCGTCATTGGCGTAAATATTCGAAGATCTTGAATATCTTCAGTATTCACGGTATTCGAGTATTCGCGGATGGTATTCGCCCCTCTGTACCATAAACATCTGATGAATTTAAAACATTTGCTTGAGTTTGATTCTTTACGGGTGTGTTCCTTGGTTCATCCTTAACATAAAGTAGTGTCAATTCGTACCTCTACACCTGGCATTCGATTTCTATACTCGTAATCAGCGTGAGGCTATTTGATATAATAATATGAAAGCAATTATTGAAAAACAGTGATGTTTTGTGTGTAAAAAGTTCAATAAATTATATAGATAATACAAAAATTCAAACAAAAACTTGACAAACCAATGCGGAAAATAAATAAATATATCATCACGCCTTTTACCCATTACTGGTTGTGGCACTTTGCCATAGCAGATCTTAGAAGTAATATATGCGAGTGAAGTGCGATTACTCGCCGTCAAATCAAGGTGCACAAAATGTTAGTGAAGGGAGAGCTATAGAGATAATTTTATTTTTGTGAAAATTATTTGTCGGCTGTGGGAATCAAACCCAGGTCCATAAGCTGACTTGATAGTACTGAACAACTCCAAGAAAATGAACTTAATAAGTGTAAAATAATCAGTTATCGTTAACAAATACAGAATACAAGATGTGATAAATACGAATATGAAAGAAACGTGGAAGTTATAGAATATATTTCTGGGTTTTGACAATTTAAAAAATAAAATAAAGCGTAATAAATCAATTACTAGAAACAGAAAAAAATAATCAAATTCATATCTAAATTTGCATATATAAAAAATATTAAAATTTCTGTTATGCTATGTTTGCAACATATACATAACGAATTTATATCATTTAATTTTTTGTTAGAATTCCAATCTTCTGAAACATTTTATTACTATTTATTTATATGTCAAATCGATGTATATGTCTCTCCTTTTGTGTATATACGATTAAGCCATATTATTAAATTCATAATTTGTCAACGGCCATGGCTGCACTCGTTGGTACTGATCTATGCGATAACGCTAAGCAACGTTGCACGCGGGTAGTACTTGGATGGGTGACCGTCCAGAGAAACCCGCGTTGCTGTTGACTATAAGACCTAAAACGCAGGATCAGGGCGTAATGGCGGCATATGACCTTAGAAGTTGGTCCGCCAGGAAGCCACAAAAAATAAAAAAAATCATAATAGTTACTATCTAAATTATATACAAATTTTAAAACGGCCTGTCAATTTCGTGCTTGGAGGTTAAAGATTTTTACCAATTTTAAATAGGCGCGAAGTGATACAAATAACTATTACGATATATGAGATTTTGTTTACCTTTGTTCACTGATCTTGTAGTTAAAATGAAACATCCGCCTAACTGGTTTGAAGTTGGCACCTAAAACAAGATGTTATTGTCATTATAAATGAAAGATATAATATATTTACATATTTTTGAAGCTAAAGGTTGAAAGTATTGTAATTAAATTGAAGGCCATTGATCCCAATACTTTTTTTATGAAAATAATAAATGTTTATTTGCTGTAGAGTGCCTAGAATACGCAAAGTATGTATATACAGAAGAAGACAGTCCAGTATTGACGCGAAAAGCGTCGAAAGATAAAGTATCGCAATGCGGAATCGTAGAAGTGCCGCTGGTAATAGGAGGAGTTGCTGCCAATCCCAAGGAATTCCCCCACATGGTATGATACACTTTCGTTTCATTGAAAAACCATAATAATACCTTGAAGTTGGAAACTTACATCTGTCTGATGACGCACGACTTTTAAATTCAAAGATAGAGAAATCAGAAAGAATTATAAATTTGCATTCGTAACGTTTCATTAGATCGCATATTTTATATAGAATTATATAGATTCAAATAATTTCTTATTTACATATCGATGTAGGAGTATTGATATGTTGAAATGAAACGGATTGTTTTATTTAAAAAAAAATTAACTTGAGAATGAGGCAAACCCAAAGTCTCGAAACGTCGTCACTCGGGGTGTGTTTGTAAACTTTTAATTATACCAAGCCAAGTTATCCAAACGGTTGAGTAGTAATTATTTTTATTTTACCTTTGCTACTCCTAATTTATCTATAAAATTTACGGCTTAATAAAACAAAATCCCAATTTTGAGATTATGTAAATTAAATAATGTCTTTTAATTTTAAGTAATTAATGTGCTTATGCAGTAGGTACTTTATTTTTAAAACTATCAATAAAAATATACGTGGTTAGTAAAATGATACAAAAGTAATCATTTTAAGATTTTTAAAAATATAATTAGATTACTAGATAAAATCAAAAATATGTTTCGATTTTAAAGTATTGTCTTTATTTTTATATTCATTTTAAATGAATGCTACGTGAATATTATTTAGCTAGAAGTGTTAAACTCATTTCTGTTTAGCATTTAGCTACAATAGGATGCGGGCACTCACGTGACACTGTGACGTAAAACAGCTGTTCCGGGAAAGATCACTGCGTCACCTACAAAATGAAGTATTTTTTTGGACGAGATTTGAAAAGAACCGGTTCTTTTCAAATCTATCCTATTTAGCGCTAGCCAATATATGCTATATTACGTATTGCACGCATCCGAAAAATTGATCATTAATAAAAAATCATGTATTAATAGGAGTCACTAATGTATAATTTGGTATATATAAATAAAACTCATTAATAAGCGATCAACGAAAATTAATTTCTATTGCAATATATCCTCACAATATTTGCATATTTAATTAAAAAACAAATTAGGTTGGTTTTTACGTTGTTGTGAAATGTACGATAAATATTTTGAAAATAAATTTATCGTTTATATTGTTTATATAATTTCAGGCTATAATCGGATATGGCAAGTCTCCCAAAGATCCTGACCTCTCTTGGCGATGTGGTGCTACTTTAATCAGTGATAAGTTCGTTTTGAGTGCATCCCATTGCATGAAAGACCAAAAGTAAATATTACATATTAACATATTCTTAATATGTTTATCAGGTATTATGTTATTGCTGTAACTTATATCATTATCTCATTATTTATCTTTAATGCAAATTGTTTTCAGAAACAAAAAAATTGGGAATTATATTTTCAATAATATTCGTTTTTTAAGTTACATAATAAACATTATACAATTCTCTTTTTTGTCAGCGGTTCACCACAAGTGATCCGAGTCGGCGAAGTGAACCTCGACACGACAGACGAGTCTGAAACTCAGGACAGGAACATCAAACGCAGCGTGAAGCATCCGGAGTATGAGGCGGGCAAAAAGTATCATGATATCGCGTTACTGGAGCTGGACAGTCCGGTATCCTTTAACGCCTTCGTGCGACCTGCGTGTCTGCACGTGGAGAGTAAAGTTAAAGAGCCTCGGGTCATCGCGGCTGGCTTCGGCAAAACGAGCTTTGGTGAGTAGACATTGGTGTCAAAGGTTAATAATCAAAACTAACATTGAAGTTAAACGTTCTATATCTACTGAATTTTGAACCAGTACCAGATATCCGTTCCATTTAAAAATTAGAACATTATGACACGCATGAAATGTTGTTAACTACGCAAAAAAGTAGAATAAAAACACGCAACTAAGAAATGTACCTACATTTTATTAAATATAAATATATAAAAAAATTAATATATCATCATGCCTTTTACCTATTACTGGGTGTGGCACTCTGCCAAAGCAGATCTCGGTAAGTGATATATTTATGCGCGTGAAGTGCGGCTACCAGCCGTGAAATCACGGCTCCCAAAGATATTAGTGGTGGGGGAGCCACAGGGGTAATTTAAAATTGGTGAAAATGATTTGTCGGCTGTGGGGATCGAACCAGTGTTCTTAGGCCCACAGGCCCACTCGGATACCACTGAGCCATTACCCTATATATTTAATATAAATACATACTCTATATCCCATCAAATGGGGTAACACGAACTTCAAAATCATTCACAAAACATTCACTCATTAGATTCATTATATAATTAGTTCACCCTCGCTCCAACCACATTTATAAATCCCTTCATATAAGCTCAATTATTTATCACATTCGGAATCATTCATCACACAACAAACCATCCAATCACTCTTATACACTTTACATTAATCTTGCTTCGACGTACATTTCATATGCTCAAAACATATCAAATTACTTACGCTCACTTCTCTAGCAACAAATCTAAGAAAGAATCTACAAAGATTAGAAAAGACGAGAACGACAGCGCATGCTTGCATTTGAAAGAAAATTCCACACAATTGCAGTTACTCTATTGTAAGAACTGAAAATGAAACAAAAAGATAAGAAACAAAAGGAGTGCCTTCCTTCGCTTGTTTTTGAAAGTTAATTCTACGTAATTGTTAAACTCTCTAGATAAGATCAGAAAATGAATCAAATATATACGTGGAGTCGAGTTTGTTGGATGCGGCCATCGAACTCTGGCTCCTAAATCCACAGGCCATCTAGTCCATATAAGAAATACAATTATTTGGATACATTTTTGCTCGTATTCAAATAGACTAACATAGCAATAATAATCTTAGTATCTCCTGACCACAAGACACATTCTACGCTTCTTTTTGAATATGACAACAAATGAAACAAATGGACCTTAAGGTCCCCCCGACTAGAAAATTTGGACCTATGGTACGAATTTGTCAAATTAATTCTTATTATATATCGTTTCAATATGTACGTGTCTAAATTGCCATACGATAAATAAATAAATAAATAGCAACTTTAATTTAATTATTGTTGTAAATCTCGATGGCCCGGATAAAAAAATAACCTGGAGATATTTTATATTTTCATATTTTCTTAGTTTCGCAGATACCAGTTTAATTAATAATTTCCTCTATTTATCTTAGTTGTCCTTAACAACATTTGCGTAACTAATCACTTATTATTAAATTTGCATTAATCTGATGTGCGGTAAACAACTGTGAAATCCCTTTGATGTCTATTATGTGTAAAAATACGAGAACCGCACATTTGTGGTTGAAATTTATGTACATACTACGCAGTAAATAAAGATAAATCTCACAATCTGAATAATTTGTAATTCTTTCATGTCATTCATTAGCCAGCATATTCAACCGGAAATAAATTTAATAGAGATTTTATTATGATTACACAAATATTCATCGCTCTTTCTTAAAATTATTTAAAACCACTAAACAGTTAGACAGGAAACGAAGTCAAAAAGAATTTTTTAATTTTCCGTCTTGGAATCGTGTGGCCTGGGTTTTACTTAATACGTATTTCACAATATTAACATATATTGTTCTGATCTAGATAAAATGTAAAATTAAACTCTGAAATTAAGCTAAATTTCAGTTAGTAATTCCACTCATATTTTGAATTAAAAGTTTGCTGAATACAAATAAATGCAAGCGTTCATAGTTATGAAATTATCATTGTATTTCAACTTAACTGAATCTTACTTAAGAAATGTTTGCAAATTTTAAACTTTTCATTTACAATTCCACTTATAGATTTAAGGCCTGGCCAATTAGAAACTATATTGAATTAGTTTTTTTTTAAATTAAAATTATCAGTATACATTTACAGCCAGATTGTAAAAAAAGTTTTAGCTAATCCTGAATTTTGGATTAGCTACTCATATGCTAGTCCGATTTAAAAAAGCTAATCTAATTCCCTTTCCGAAAACTAAATGATAAGAAGATTATATTAAAGAATATTCAAACTTTTTGGGAAATATGGTTTAACTTAATTTGACAAATCCAAAATTCAGGATTAATCAGATTCTAGCTAAAACTCTTTGGGAAATATGGTTTAACTTAATTTGACAAATCCAAAATTTAGGATTTACTAGATTCTAGCTAAAACTCTTTGGAGAAACGGGCTGTTTGTGTTTAAGGTAAATTTAATGTTAAATTTTCTTAAAAATGTTGAAAACTAACTTAATAAATGTAAGATACTTGCGTTTCATGTGATTCATGCTATATCCTATCAAATAATAATAATAATAATAATAATAATATTTATTGACGAAAGTCAAAGGCAGGGTTCAGCCAAGGCTGTTCTACCACCCAACCATACATAATAAATACAAAAGAAAATAACAATAATGTCAACGAGATACAAAGGACGAACAAATTAACAAACAGCGAAAAATTATAACAGAATCTTTACAAACTGATCTAAAATTGTGGATTTCAAAATAGCATTTGGTTAAAATTATTACAGGTTAGAACATATTATTTACATGATATTTAAAAGTACACAGAGATAGCGATTTTAATGCAGGCGGAACGGTGTTATATAAAGTGGGCGCCAGATAAGAAAAAGAATTCTTAAATTTAGTTTTACAAAAAGTAGTAGGGTAGCATGAACCCTTGAAACTTGCACAGAACATCCACTTATCAGATTTATCAAATAATCAATCTTGAACGCTTCAACCATATTCATAATCCTCCTCACATTTCAATTTCTTTATCACGCAATAAACCATCAATCACATCCATCTATTCGCTTCTATACCTGTTTCATTAATCGTCTATTCGACTAATGTTGCACATGCTTAAATCATATCAACTTACTCACATCTACTCCTCGAACAACCAATCAAAAAAGCTAAGAAAAGAAAGAACCGCACCGCTCTGCGCTAGGTATTGAAAGTAAATGCCACTCAATTTTAGTTAGACACTGAAACGAATTCTCCGTAATCAAACTCTCATGATATTTTTTAGATGACACACATGGCAGCAAGAAACTAATGAAAGTCACCCTCAACATGTTAGAATCAAAATCCTGCGAACAATACTTCAAGAAGGACATTGCTCCCGGGGAATCTCTATCCAACGGAATCCTACCAAGTCAGTTATGCGCGGGAGAACTGAAGGGTGGCAAGGATACGTGTCAAGGAGACTCAGGAGGGCCCTTGCAGGTCGTACTCGCCAACCCTTACTGCATGTACAGCATCGTTGGCGTCGTGTCCTTCGGCAAGTTCTGCGGCTTTCCTAACCAACCGGCTATCTATACCGATGTCGCAAGTTACATTCCTTGGATTGAGGGGATTGTGTGGCCGTAAGACCAGAAAATAGTTCCGGAATCTTTCAGTGGTGTAATTAGGAATTTTAAGAGGAAGGTTACAATAAGAACAGTAGTAGGTAATATGTGACTCTGAGTGCTGTAATACATCAGGATGTCTTCTTTTGAAGAAGAAAATAAATTTGTTACAATATACAGAAAATAATGGTAGTACTCATTTTAGAATCATATTTACTAGGATTGATTATATTGCTTATAAAATTTAAAGTTGATATTTTTATCTTTTGGACTTTTATGTGATCAAAATTGCAGTTTGTAAAAGGCTGATATAATCATGTACATTATAATCACAGAACTTAGTATTTTTATAATATATACTAAATGGTTCATACACATAGACATATTTAAATTAAAATCAAAGTTAACTTATGCGAAAAAAAAAATTCTCTGGAATATTAAGTAATTTACAAATATTGATTATCTGTATACACATTTCGATACAGTTTTAGTAGTTGTATTATTATTTATAAAGATTCTTTGCTGATATACTAACCGAAAATAAAAGTTAACAGATCGTTTATTTTTTACTGACTATTTGTTATTTTATTTCTGTCTATTTAAATGATTTATTTAACTAATCATTTTTAAAATTAATTATAAACCAAAAAGGAATAAAATATAATACATCTATACAAAAAGTAATAAGATATAAACCACAAACATTTATAAAAACTTTTAACATTTATTCATGAGCGAGACATATTTTAAACTAATTTAAGAAATAATTCATTAGTTCATAAGGAACTTATAAGTATATTTGACAAGGACAAACATATTTTATTTTGACCCAGGGATTCATTATTTTTTCGCTTCTGCTCTTGACATTTAATTTATCATTTCACACCAAATGATTAACGATAACGAATATTATTTAAATATTAGCACATTGTACAGCAATTATCTAAATTTAGTAAGTAAAGTCCCTATCTTTGTTTTGGTTATTACTCGTATTTGCGGTTAAATTTTACGTATGCAGCAAATGCGCTCCATTCATTCATAATAATGCACAAAGCATTAAACCACATTCATTGTCACTTAAAAATAGCCATTGGTACTGTATAAACAGTAATATAATATTTTGATACATCTTTTCCTGAATATTTTTAAATTTATTTGTTACTCTCACTGTTTATTAACACCGCTAGACTAACTGTACAGAAACATTGAGTGTGGCAAGATGACTTGTTTACTGCCAAATATATTCCAATATATTTATGTTTACAAAAGTATAAAAACATTACGTTCACAAATAAAAGCATTAGTAAAAAACATATTACAAATAAATATAAAATGAAATACTAATGTACATGAAACCGACTGACAATTCACAAAAAGTCCATGAATTATTCTGATCATTTCAAATCAGTTTCCAACTAATTTTTGTACATGCTTGACTATTTTTAAGAGTCATGGATTTTGCTCTGTTTGAACGCAAAAGTCTAAGTGTACATGTTTCTGCTAGTTTGTGATAGTTGTGGATTCAGTGCCGTCTTTACCATAAGGGCACATGGAACACAATCCCAGAGCCTCCGGCTTGATGGGGGCCTCAAAATGCCGAAGGTATCGTTTACACGGAAAATAGAGGAGCTCAATTTTATGCAATTTTGCTAAGATCTGCCGTTAATTTTTTTTAATTTAAATGTAAATCGAAAACCAGATGAAATTTCTAAATAATTTTTAAACAATGAACAAAATTGTACTAAATCTAAAAAAAAGTACATAACTTAAAATTTCTTAATTAATCCTATAAAATTTATACAAATATTAAAACAACTTTAAAATATTTAAAAGAACTTTGAGGACATAATAGAAGATTTTTGCACAACAGAAATCCCGGAAGAAATTATCATTAACGTAATTCCAATTCTAAAAATACTTCACTTATATTTCATTTGTATAAATAAAGCTAACTATATTAACCAATAAAGTCATTAAATAAAACTACATACTGATGTTTTCATTCACATTTTTTTTTTTACTTTTTTAAAAGGGCCTCAAATTTTGTGTGCCCAAGGACCCCTGCATGGATTACAAAAATAATTAGAATAATCAAATAAATATATTATCACACCTTTTACCCACTTCTGGGTGTAGCACCCTGTCGTAGCAGATCTCAGTAAGTGATAGTGCGGTTACCAACCGTACAAAACAAAAACATTTCTTAGAAATAATTACATATTAATTTTTTGCCATTTATCTTCGACGATCGTCAGTGATGCATAATTAAATAAATAATTATATATCTTATTGCTATTCCTTTCAATGTTGGAATAAAATACGAAATGCCAAAGTAAAATATTTCTCCAATATGTGGTCTTTCCGCTAATTTCGTTATTTCTTGTATTGAGAACCAAATTCACGCAAATCAAAAAACCCAGCGTGAGAGGAAAACGCCGCAAAACAGTTTTTTTGTTTGTTTTGATTGCCACTCCGGATTTGATCTCTGGTTTGATTCTCCAACTTGCTGACCTCGACTCTGCGGCTGCGGGCGACATATTAAAGTATTTTCAAAATTTTGTTTCATTTTGTCGTGTACACGTGAACAGTAAACATGTCTCGCGCTCGTCTTCTTGACGTGACGTTGTGTTGTGTGTTACAAGTAGTTTTGATTGGATTTTCAGCTGCACAGTTTAATCAAAGTAAGTACATTTCCATTATTTGTTTATATTTTAAATATACGTTGAGTTTACTTGTTTATTATTAAAAGTATGCATCACTATCATAATTTTTTGTTAAAGATATAAAAATGTCTGTTTTATTGACAGCACAACTGAATTTAACGACCTGAACTTTTAGGATTTAATTGCGAACGAAGCAAGTTTTGCAGAAATGTTTTTCATTACTTTAATTTAGGTTGATTGATTGATCAAATAACAATTAACAAAATAATTGATTATTTATGTGGATAAAACAGGGTACTGAGCAGTGAATTAAATATATACGTGCCATTTTAAATTTATTATACTTGTTAAAACCCATTATTTAAATTTATAAACTCGAAATTTGGCAATATTACATTCAAAGTTCAAGTTCTGGTAAAATAGATATTGTTTTTAAATATTAGATATTCTTAGAAAGATAAAATTTTACGTTGTTACAATATACAAATAATTATTTAGATAAATATTGCAAAATTAATTAAATATGTAAATTAATTAACTAAGAACCAGAAAGCTATTAGATTTCGAAAGATTTTATATAAAAAAATACATTTCTAAGAATCTCTTTCTTTGATGTTTGCTAAATTACTAAGGCCCTAGAAGAGCCCGTAAGATCCTCATATATGTATGGTATTATATGGGGCAGGTGGTCCAGTGGTATTGAGCCAGCCTGTGGATTTGAGAACCTGGGTTCGATTCCCACAGGCGATAAACAATTTTCACCACATTAAACCTACCCCTGTGACTCCCCTTCTACTAACATCTTTGAGGGCCGTAATTTGACGACTGATAACTGCACTTCATTCGCAAAATATATCCCTTATCGACATTTGCTACAGCAGAGTGCCATACCCAATAATGGGTAGAAGACGTGATGATATATTATTATTATTATCATTATTTTCTACTGAATTAATTTACTGTACTTAAGATACAATAAGTTTTCAGTTGCAGTTATTTCTACATAATATATAATTGTCGATAATTATACTGTATCTGGCTCTTACAAATGTAACTAAATCGTTTCATAATGATCTATCATTAGTAAAATATGAACCAGTATATGTTAAAACTTTTACTGCCAATGCAATTACTTAAACGAGGAAACGTGGTTGTATGATTAGCATGTCTTCTTATGAATTGAAACAAGTTTAACATTTTAACAACAACGAGCTAATAACAAACAAAAACACTTCAATGATTTTTATTTTTGCCAAGTCAGGGTAATGATCAAAGTAAAACAATGATTCAATGTTGATGTTTGCAGATTAACTTACATAAGTAGGTATTCATTTTGTTATTTTACGTTTTCAAGTTGAACCTAACGTCTATATAAATAATATTATTGATTCCGGCAAAAGATGGCGAGGCATTTAAATTGTAGCATTCTGTAACTACAGATATAATTATATAATAAAAGGCGTATTCCATATGCCATAAGGATTAGATCTAACTTACATTTACTGAACCAGATCACTTATTTATTTCACTTGATTACCTCATTAACTTTATTTCCAATGCTAGATTTACAGATTCTGATTTAACTTGAAGTAATCTACGTCAATAAGTGCATCAGTTTGCTTAGTTCATTTCGTTTAGTCATGTTGTCTAATTTATCAGAACTGATTAAAGTGAACCAAATGGCAAATGGAATACAGTTTAAATAAATACACTTGCAAAATAAGTTACTATGGCTATGGCTACACAACTGATATAGAGTCAATATCTCGTGAAAATAGTATTTATTATATTATTTTTCTTATGGGGTGGCTTGTTCAGTGGAATGAAGTCGGATTGTGGATCCTGAGAACCCTGGTTCGATTCTCACAGGCGACAAACAATTTTCATAATTTCAAAAAGCTACCCCTGTGGCTCCTCCACCACTAACATTTTTGGGGGCCGTGATTTGACGACTGGTAACCGCACTTCACGCGCAAAATATATCACTTACCGAGATCTGCTTCGGCAGAGTGTCACACTCAGTAATGGGTAGAAGGCGTGATGATATATATTTTTTTATATTTTTCTTTTAATTTTAGGTTGTTTAACCGAAACAAACGTATAAGTTACAAAATCTTATAAAAATCAGCAAGTTATATGAGCAATTAATTACAAGTTGTAGTTGATAAACATATATTAAATAACCATAACTTATTTGAACAGGTTTTTGATGATATCATGCAATCCAGACATCCTATGAAAAAATAAATAATTAGCATACGAAATTCCGAGAATCATATGAATTTATAAAATCAGAGATAAGTTAATTTATGCTCTATGATAAAAACATAAACAGTCAACAACAACTATCTAACAAAAAATGTATTACGTTATTAAACATATTTGACATGATTTAAAATTTTGTTTATATAGATAGCACGGTTATCAATCATTATTTGAGAGGATTTTAATTATTTTATTACGATCCCTGGTATGAAGTAGGCCTGTAGATCCTGAGAACCCTGGTTCGATTCCCACAGGCGACAAACAATATTCATAATTTCAAAAGCTACCCCTGTGGCTCCTCCATCACTAACATCTTTGGAGGCCGTGATTTGACGACTGATAACCGCACTTCACGCGCAAAATATATCACTTACCGAGATCTGCTTCGGCAGAGTGCCACATCCAGTAATGAGTAGAAGGCGTGATGATATATTTATATTTTTATACGATCCCTGGGATTTTGATGCTTCCAACTATATCTTTGAGTCTCTGTTTACCTTTGTACGGCGGTAAATTTTATTAGGATTAGGAATGTGTGTTTCAAACAACAGACCTAACATTATTGTACTTGTAGCTATTAATTATCTTTAACTAACGAAACTTGTACTTATTTGCAGAAGTAGGGGATTCCTGCAAACTACTGTCAGGTGGTACAGGAATATGTAAAGACTTCGATGATTGCGACCTAAATCTGTTGGCGAATGAACCCCCACAGCCGGCTATTTGCGCTTGGGGTAGTGAAGACGCCATCGTGTGCTGTCCGGGCGGTGGGACCCCACCTAGGGCGCCACCCCCAACAAGGGCGCCTCCCCGCAACGGAATCTCCAAAGCCAAACAGAGTAAGTAATGGTGTTCGTTGTATTATTTGTCATGCGGAAGATTCTCAACTTACGTAAATAATTAAGTGCAAACGTAGGTTAAAATGAAAAAAAAAAGAACAATAAGGCCAAGTTTTTTAATCACTTGTTTACTCTCGATTAACGTTAATCATGATTAACATTAATCGGTGATTGAAAACCTGGCCTTAAATTCTGTAAAAGTAAAGTTTTTCAGCATAATGTGACGTTGAGAAGTAAGTTGTTACCCATGGTCAACTTCATTCCGTGGGGAGGTTTAACCCACATAACACCTCCCCTGACTACGCCTCTGAGTTTTATCAATGATTTATTACAGAATTTTTGTAACATAAATTTATAGAGATTTCGCAAGAGTTCAAAGTGCAAGAATCTTGCATGAAAAGCAACAAATGACAGAATACGGAAGAATGAAGCATGAGCAAATATTTGAGCAAGACAAGGACTCTTGTCTTTATAACTAATTATAAATTGTATTTAAATTCATATAAATGATTTGTGTTTCGTCTCTTTTATGAACGCTCATATGTTATTTCTTTATTAATTTCCGTGACTCTGTTTCAGAATGTATGGAATACACCAATATTAAACAAAATGTTGTCACAACCATATTGGGAGGAGAAGACGTAAAATCAGTTTCGCAATATCCACACATAGTAAGTATTAATGTCACTGAAATAAATATTATACATTCGATATCCAAAATGACATCTTTAAATTAGGTTTTACTATGTTTTGCAAGTTCTGTTTTGTATAATTTTAAAATGTAAAAATACCAATTAATTATTGCATTTTTGAAATTTTTGTTCATGTTGTCACCTCTATATTAACAAAATGAAATAAATGTTTTTCTATGTTAAACATTTTTCATAATTCAAATATGGAGGAAAACATATCAAAAAAATATTTTTTTTCCAGAAAGAATGGATCATAAATTTTAGGGTAACATTTTTTCATAAGCTTGGTACTCATAGGAAAAAAGATATATAATAAATTACAAAAAAAAAATGGTTATTTCTTTAGGGGGAGGGGGCGGGGGTTAAAAATAGTTCAAAAAAATCTATTTTTGGTTAAATAAGATATAAATATATCCCCGTTTGATTACCTTTGGGGGCAGATTTGACCTTTTTACCCGACTATAGCTTTTAGTTTTTCTTTTATTGGGAAATTATATTATCAATATTAATTATTATTATTTTAGGCTCTACTAGGATACGGAAATCCTCCCAAATGGCTATGCGGAGGTACACTCATTAGTGAGCAATATATTTTAACTGCAGCTCACTGCTTAAATGCTGAGTAAGTATACTTATGTACCCATTTTCAAAGTGGGAAATTGATATTTCTGGTACTTTTTGTTGATCTTTGTGAAGAAATTTTATTACTTATATTAATGCCTTAATAATAATATTATGGAATATTTAACTGAAGTTGCAATAAAAGAACATTTTATAATATTTGAGGTTATCAATTTAAAATGTCAGTTAGCGGATGGCTGCGTAGAAGTGTATAGCTTCTATTAACAAACTGTTTTCAGTATAATAATGAACTGATTGTGAACGCAAAGTGTAAAAAGTAATTTATATAACAATAGTAAAATAATACAATTCAACAATTTAATGCTTCACTATTGAAATTAATTTTATATTAACAGCTGAAATTTTATTTCGTCACGAGCTCATCACCAGAAATCGACCCTCACCTTATAAAATTTAACCCAGACACTTTTTATTGATGACGTGGTATCATTATATTCCAGATAAACTATAATCTTTTTTTTTGTCTAGTCGATTACCGGTCAGTAAAGCTCATCTTGGCTTCGTTGACAAGAGAAAAAGGAACGAATTTAATACTTTACAAGAATTTGATATAGTTCAGATCCATAAACATCCAACGAGAAGACCACCACAGCAATACGCAGATATCGCACTGCTGAAATTAGACAGACCAGTTGTATACAGCAAGGGGGTTGTTCCAGCTTGTCTTCATGAAGATTTCAACTTTCCAGTCAATAAAGCGCAAGCTATTGGATGGGGCGATTTAACAGATGGTAATTATCATTATTTACTAAACAGACCATGGACCTTATTAACAGAGCTGGGCAAGCTACTTAAAAAAAAGCTAAGCTACAGCTACAACTATTCTTTAAAAAAGTAGCTGAGCTACAGCTATAAGGTACATTTTGTAAAATATAGCTAAGCTACAGCTAAAAGCTTTCATTAAAGTAGCTGTTAAATTATAAAGCTACTTTTTTCAATTATTGTAAATTATTAAATTTGCCATTATCATATGATCAGTTATTCAGTCTTTTGTTATAATGACTGTTAATAAATACAGGCTGATCAAAAGGAATTGTTATAGTTGGCAATACAATTTCAGAGATCTTTTTATTCTACAGTTGGTACAACGTCAGATAAAGGCGGAAATGCTATTTGACATTTCTAATAAATACAAATAGGTTATGTCAGGTGTCTGACAGCTAATAGAATTTTGACTTTTTAAGTAATAGTAATACTTTATAAATAAATGTAATAATAAATGTACTCAAATTTAAATTTTAAATGTCACTGTCAACAACAGGAAATGAATTTATATATCAGGCTTACCAATTTCAAGTAGTTTTTTTTATTGCCAACTGTAACAATTCCTTTTGATCACTCTGTATAACAAATCGCAATTGGACAAATGTACTGTTCATTTGTTATGCTATAATTCTTATTTATATTGGAATAAATTAACAGTCTAATATATAATCTAATATTTAATACAAAATTAGGATAGGTTAAGAACAAGTGAAAAATTAAATATGTTAATAGATTTTACACTATATAATAACTTGTTATCGTTCAGTTATAGAAAACAATAAAGAAGGTACAATTCAAATACAAAACAAAAATTAATAAGTATTTCTTAATGAACAGTGGTAGCTTTAAGCTACAAAAATTAGCTTTGGGCTACAAAAAGTAGCATAAGATACAAAAAGTAGTTTTAAAAGTAGCTTCAGTTGTTATACTCGTAACAATATTTTTAAGCTAGTAGAGAAAAAACATAGGTCGCTACAAGCTACAGCTATATTTTTTCACATTTAGCTAAGCTACAGCTACAGCTAAGGCAATCGTAGCTAAGCTACAAAAGTAGCTAGCTACTTCCCAGCTCTGCTTATTACATAGTTTCAGTATAAACTAGTAGGATTCACTTCTGTATGACAATTGACATAATACCTATAAATTGACTTATTACCGATCTAAAACTTCAATTCTGCACGTTAGCCATACTAAAGACCTAATTGATACAAAACACGATAGGCTTCCATACACTTTCACTAAAACAATTTATAATAAAAAATTAAATTCTGCACGCGAGTCCTTTAAAAGACTTTTTATTTGATACCAAACACGATAGGTTTTGAAAAATTTTCACTAAAACAATTGCCGATCTTAAAAATTCTAATTCTGCACGCGAACCCTCCAAAAGCTCTTTCATTTGATACCAAACACGATAGGTTTTGAAGCACTTTAAAACAATTTCCGATCGAAAAAATTCCAATTATGCACGCAATGGAACAAAACTGTTACTGCCTAAATTTTTATATTATCTATTTCAAATAATAAATGATTTTTGTTTTATTTCACAGGGTCACGTACCGGTTCGGATATATTACAAAGGGTTCAAATACCTATAATAAGTTTTAGCGAATGTACCGGTAAATATCCTTCTAACAGAAAAATTCCTGAAGGACTTAAAGAAGAAACACAATTTTGTGCTGGAGATTATGGATTAGATACCTGTCAGGTAAATTATATACATACCAATTTGTTATTATTAGAAACTAAACACACACATTTAAACTAACAGCCGCATTCACTATTTTTATTTTAATGTTCTTTTAAAATTTCATGAACAGCGACACAAAAAGTTCTGGGAATATTCAATGCATTAGAATATTGGCGCACGAAAACAATCGAAAATTTTACATAATTTATATTTTGACATGCTTATAATAATATATGAATTTGTTCATTAGACAATCTAGTTGCTAGGTAACTAAAAAAAATTAGTGTAAAACTGACAATACATCGCGATAGGTGTACTAATGCAAATTATCACATATTAATTCATGGCAAAGTGGTCAAATAATAAAACGCTATTGGTTATTTAAAGTCGTGATGCAATATTCAGTATAATGTTGTTTTGATTGGTTTATTTCGCACACGTAATTAAAAATGGATGCATTTGAATGGACAATTATTTCATCTAAAAATGTTCAAACAAATTGTATGTTCTCAAATTTAGTACAATACTTCCAATATTTATTTTTAAAAATATGTATAATACATAATATATTTCATGTTTCAAAAATATCAGTACAGACACAATTAGGCGTACGATGCACATTATTTATAATATTTAATTGACTACATGCATATTTATAATTTTTATATTTCATCAGGGTGATTCCGGCGGCCCACTACAAATTCATGACACTACGGGCATGGCAAAAATCATCGGTGTCACATCATTTGGACAACAGTGTGGACTAGTACCTGGTGTCTACACCAGAGTGTCGCATTATGCTCGCTGGATAGAGAGCATCCTCTGGCCTTGATCATCTTGCCCTTAGAAGAATGCAGATGCTGCTTGAATACCAAGACAGCGACAGAGGCAGATATAGTCAAAGACGAAGAATGAATTCAGTTTTCATGATTTATTTTTTATACATCAAATTTAGAGTTAATAGGTAGACTATAGATAATTGTTTAATTACGACTAAAAATACAAGTTTTCGAAATAGTATTTTTAGTCCGATTGAAACATATGATTTTTTTTACTCACTTATTTAGAAAAATTTTAGATTTATTCAAATTAAAATGAAACAAATTGACAAAATTATTTTTATCACCATGTATATCAAATGTAGTAAAAATGCTATTTTTGGTCTTAAGACAAAAATGATGAGGAATATATTATATTGAAAAAGTGTCATATTCATGTGGATGAAAAAAAAAATTGTATTAAAACTGTACAAATCGTAAAATAAAAATAAATAATACACGTTATAAAACAGTCGTTTTTCTTTGGTGTTAACTTTTGAAGATTAAAAAATATATAAAAATATATCATCACGCCTTCTACCCATTACTGGGTATGGCACTCTGCTGAAGCAGATCTCGGTAAGTGATATATTTTGCGCGTGAAGTGCGGTTACCAGTCGTCAAATCACGGCCCCCAAACATGTTAGTGGTGGAGGAGCCACAGGGATAGCTTTTTCAAATTATGAAGATTGACCATTCTTTTATCTTATTGTAGAAAATATTGAGTGCACTTTACTTGAAACGAAAATGTTATTATGCTATAATTAGCTATGATGTATCAGTGCCTATTATAATTTTACCGCATTCTGTACTGCAACTGGAATTAAGTTCCTATTGTGCAGAGTAAAAAAGAAATTTGTTATAGAGATTATTTTTTGAAGTTTCTTAAAACCGTGTTTGCGTTTTAATCAATCTTATCATTACTAGTGTGACAATAAACCTCTTGTGAATATTATTAACGGTAGCTTTTGTTAAAAAAAAAAATGAGACAGGTTAAAAAAAATAGGAATAGGATTGATGCCATGTAAATGTTGATCCGACGGAGAATGCTTGGTGTTAAGTGGTCTGATAGAATTAGCAACGAACAAGTGTTGGAAGGAATAGAAGAAAAAGGACTATTTTGAAAAGAGAAGGAATACTCTAATGAAGAGCTTAATAGAAGGGACAGTAGAAGGAGAAGGTAAAAGAGGCAGAAGGATGAGAAAGATGGTAGACAACCTGGAAGAAGGAAGAAGTTCTGTAGAAATGAAGAGGCTGGCTATGAGTAGAAGAAATGCTTTACAAAAAAAAAAAGAAAAATCATTAGCGATAATTACTAGTAAGATGTAGCTTTTCTGCAGATTTATTTTAAATCAGTTAATAATTATTTGGAGGGTGCTAAGCGTAGAATTTATTAAAATAAAATAAATAAATATATCATCACGCCTTCAACCCATTATTGGATGTGGCACTCTGCCGAAGCAGATCTCGATAAGTGATATATTTATGCGCGTGAAGTGCGGTTACCTGTCGTCAAATCACGGCCCCCAAAGATGTTAGTGGTGGAGGAGCCACAGGGGTAGCTTTTGAAATTATGAAAATTGTTTGTCGCCTGTGGGAATCGAACCAGGGTTCTCAGAATCCACAGGCCGACTTCATACCACTGAGCTAGCCACCCCACTAGAATTTATTACTAATGTAAAATGCAAATATCCTCAAAATTTCTACAAATTAGTGAAATAAGTACAGAGTATTGATGCATCTATATTAATATAATTTTGTCTATAATGGGAATCCCGTATCATTGGCAAAAAACACTGACAGGAAAGTAAGCAGAAATAAGTTTTGTGCGAAAATGTTGAAAACCTGCTAAACCTATCTTCTAGTCCTATTAAAGTAACACGTAAGCTTGGATGCAGTGGCGTGTTTATACTTTTACTCAAGTAAAAGGTACATAGTGGCGTCGCTATTAAGAAATATAACCACTAAAATTTCAGCGTCACTCTGCCGATCACTCTGGGTTCATTTACATGTCAAACTTAGTTTTTGATTTATGTTTTTTATTTTGTTTGTTTTTATAGCATGGTTATCTTGTAGAACCATTCACAAATTATTTAAATTATTTCTGTAACTACGCCCATGCTCATGTGGAAAATTCGATGCCGGTTATAAAACAGATGAATTCTAAAATTTGATTCAGTACATCAGATAAACCAAGAGTGAAGATGGCAGTTTACGTTTTCACAATGTTTACATTATTCTTTGTTCTGAATTTACTTTACACTCAGTTTGTTACTGCACAAAGTAAGTACCTATTAATTATATTTTAATTAGAATGATTGTTATTGTTTCGAAAAAAACAGTTTAAAGTTATTAAAATAAAAAATTTTAAAACTATATAGGTATTTAATTATAGTTTTAACTATTTTTAACTGTTACCATGTTATTAGGTTATGAGTTTAACTTACATGATAAACAAGTTTTTTACTTCTGTACATTGTTTACGTTCCATAATTATTTGCGACAAAAAAATATTAAAATAAAAGTTCTACACTTATTCATTAAAGATTTGAAAATTACTTACAAATATACAAGTAGAAGAAATTAAAATCCAAATTATATACCAAATATATACCTCTTCTTTACTTTAGTATAATTATTAAATGTTTAATTCTGCATTGAAGTAATACTACAGTATTTATAAGTGACTGAAATATCACAGGCGAGTGACATGATTGACGCACGAGAGCGTAAACGCGAGTTTGATCATTTTCACGAGCAGATAATGACATTTCACTCACGTGCAATACCTATACAATGTTTTATATTACAGTAGCGATTTTTCTACATGCAAGTTAGATTGAATGAAAATGCTGTAAAATAAGTGAAATATCACTGTTCGTCAAGCTGTTGCATTGGCATAAATTAGGTGTATTCCATTTCTCATTTGGATCAGATCTAAATTACACAAAATGAACTGGATCATTAATTAATTTCCCTGAATTACTTCACTTACTGTATTCTCAGTTCTACATTTATTGCTTTGATATTATCTAAAGTAATAGACGTCAAAAAGTGCACAAATTTGTTAGTTTAGTTAATTTAGTCATGTTGTCTAATTTATATGGGATGGCTAGCTCAGTGGTATGAAGTCGGCCTGTGGATCCTGTGGTCCCTGGTTCGATTCCCACAGGAGACAAATTTTCATAATTTGAAAAAGCTATCCCTGTGGCTCCTCCACCACTAACATGTTTGGGGGCCGTGATTTGACGACTGGTAACCGCACTTCACGCGCAAAATATATCACTTACCGAGGTCTGCTTCAGCAGAGTGCCACACCCAGTAATGGGTAGAAGGCGTGATGATATATTTTTATTTTTTATTATATTATGTCTAATTTATCTGAACTGATTTAAGTGAACTAAGTGACAAATGGAATACATCTATTGCTAATTGTTTATATGTAGTTGCCATGGTTTTAAATATTTTGGTCACAAGTGAATAATTTCTAATATTTAAGCTACATTCAGAAATCGAAATTAGTTTTTGTTTTATGTTTTTCATTTTTGTTTTAATAACCTTGTAGACATGTTATCTTATGCAACCATTCACAAATCAGTATTTAGTTTTGGTTTTAACACAAAAGTTTGCAAACTCCAAACTTATGTTTTAGTTTTACGTTTTATACTTAGGAATAGACCAATAGGATGAAGCGTAGAATGATGTAGTGATATATACTTGTCTCTTTCTATCATCCTTCGCATTGACGATAACCTAAATTTGATTTTATTCGAGTGTCAAAATTAATGAAAATAAAAACAAGATTTTAATACCTACTTCCTTATTATTTACCTTGCTTTCCCAAAAAATACGAAAGTAAACAAACAGCATATGACAGCATGTGTAACTTAGTACATCTGACATTTACTGCATTACCGATCTTCTAAAATTTATGATAGATGTCACTACTAACTAAAATCGACAAAAGCAAAACTATTTGTGACTAAAAGCACACTAAAACATAAAGCATAAAACAAAAACTAATTTCGGTTTGTGAATATAGCTTTACTTACTGAAAACAATTGTTTAATGTACATGAAAAACAACTACTGTATGATAAATTATATTTTTAATTTTTGTGTGTTATTTGCACTTGTAGGTGAAGGTAGTTCATGCAAATTGAAAACTGGCGGATCAGGCGTTTGTAGAGTTGTACATGATTGCGATCTATGGTCGTTAATTAACGAACATTCGGAACCAATTATTTGTGGATCTATAGGCAATACTAAAACTGTATGCTGCCCTCAACAACAATCAATAAGTCATCAAAGTAAGTATTTTCAATTTTAAAATTACTATATTATATTAATATTAGGCCTAGTTATATATTCAAAGAAATTGTTGCAAAATTAAATAAAATTGTATATATTACATTGTTCTAATTATTTATGTAACTTTAAATGTTTGTAATAAACAATTTCCTCTTTAAAAATGTGTGAATTACAAATTTTACGTTCAATTCAATGTGCACCATATGTCGTGTACAAAAAAGAATCGGAAAATTTATTGCTGTAACAACATCTGCATTTTGTTTAAGTGTATGCCTATTAATAATACTTCTTTGTTTACCAAGAGAAGAAAGTGGGTTCTTCCTTTCCGAAGGCGCCGTTTTATTTCATACAGCACCGGAGGAAAGAATGGCAGACAGTTTAATTTTCAGAAATAAATAAGAAATTTAGATCAGATTTATTACTCTCTTGACACATGTAACTAACGTCAAACCCACAGGCGGTCTTTGGTCTAGGCTAAAGAGGCAATAGCCTAGGGCTCAGAAATTTTAGGGCCGGGATTCAAGCTTTTAGTTTAAATAATATAAATATATATACAGGATGGTGACCGCGACTCTCGAACATGGGTATTTAACATGTAAAATCATAATTTTATAATTTCCTGCTTCCCTAATTATTTTAAGCAAGACAACTTCAAATGAAAGTTTTAGGAGATAAAATTCTGCATCTAATCCAACAAACAAAATTAATTTTGCATGCTTCGTAACGGCACAAATTAGATCTGAAAATAACGAAAATAGCCTCAAAACTATTGATAGTCATGGAATTGAAACAAAATTAAACAAATGTTTGACGTTTAATCTATCAAAATAATTTCTTTATTTATTATGTCATTAATTTTGACACATAAAACGTTAAATATTTGTTAATTTTGTTTCAGTTTCATGGCTATCGATAATTTCGTTATTTTCAGATCTAATTTGTGCTGTTACGAAGCATGGAAAATTATTTTTGTTTATTGGATTAGATGCACAATTTTATGTCCTAAAGGGCCCGAAATAAATATTTTGCCTAGGGACCGAAATATTTTAAATCCGCTTCTGGTCAAAACACATTTTTTCTTCCTTATTTATATTTCAAAATAGTATAAACGTATTTTAAAAATTTTGTACATCTAAAACTATAAATGAAACAAAAAGTATGTTGAAGCTAATTCCATTTTTTAAATTATTATTATATAAATAATGGATTTCCACGGCTAACAAACAATTTTCACCACATTAAAATTACCATTGTGGCTCCCCCTTAACTAATATCTTTTGGGGTCGTGATTTGACGACTGATAATCGCACTTCACGCGCATTAATATATCACATACCGAAATTTGCTACGGCAGAGTGCCACACTCTATAGGGTAAAAGGCGTGATAATATATTAATTTATTTATTTTATGTTAATATCGTAATATGTGTTTGAAATGAATTACATTTTTTACAGAATGCATGGAATACAGTAAAATAAAATGTTCCAATTCTTCAAGCAAATCACTCGTATCAACCCGTTTAATATTAAATGGAGAAAAAGTTAAGAGTGTTGAAGAATATCCACATATGGTACATATATGGTGGTTCAACAATATATTATATTTTTCAACCTTTAATATAAATTTTAGGCTCTTCTGGGATATGGTAGCATAAATTCCAAATTCACATGGGAGTGTGGTGGCACACTCATTAGTGAACACTTCATTGTCACAGCAGCGCATTGCATAGAAAATAGAGAGTAAGAATTAATTTTAATAGAAAATGCTAACATGCATGATATTAGGTGACTATATTTTATTAACAACAATTTTTGAGTTGGCTACACTGTTTAGTTGGCAAGCCTAGTCACTATCAACATGATATCTTTCGATCAAGGATGTTGAAAGGAGGGGATATGGCATTCAAGTCAAGACTGTGAGGCTCGGAAGATTGACAGAGACAGAAGTATTATTTTCTGAACCGTGCTTAGCCTGCTATTGCGCATGTGTCATAAAGAGATTTTAAATTTAAATTTTATAGCCAGTATTCGTTTGACTAATATACAACTCATTCAAACAACACGCTTCTACCTATGCTTTTCGAAACTCTTTATCTTTAGGTAATTTGTAAAACAAACAAAAAATTATTTTCCTTTTCTTTTATAACATGACCTACATTTACTTACTGGTGAAAACTGATTCCACTGCCCGTAATTGCACGTCTTTTACAAACTAAACACTTTGTTACCATCTTATTCACAAAAAAATATGTTCCATACAACACCAAAATTGAAACACAAATTACACCTCGTGGTTATGTTTACATAAAACAACGCTCCCTGACAACGCCACTTTTCTTACACAAAAATTCAAAATATTTGGAAGAAGAAGAGATTTGGCTAAGCACAGTGCAGAAAAACTATTGTTGTCTCTTTCCCTTGCCCAAGCCTCACTTCAACAATGCTACAGTATCGTAATGCCATATCCCCTCCTTTCAACATCCTTGCTTTCGATACATTTTTTAGGTTAAAATTTTCTCAATTTGGTGTTATTGGAAATAATAATTTTTATAATTAAAGGTGAAATAATGTTTGACAATGACAGGTAGTCAAATTAGAATTATATTTTATTTGACATATTTAAATTTGATAATCAGGTAGACCAACATAAAACTTAAATTATATAGGTATCACTAAAAAAATAACATTTTCAATCATTTTTAGTCCCCGGTAGAAATACTGTATTGATGATAAATTATTTCTTGACTGGATATGTTTGGAATAAAATTACAAAAATTTCTGGATTTCAGTTAATTTTTTTTTAATTCCACCTCGACCAATTTCGTACTCTACCTGGGTCATCTTCCGTGGGTGAGAAGTCAAAATTTAAAAATGTTTAGTATTAAAACTAACATGGAAAAATAACAAATAAAATACGTTAATAAAATGGACATGTTTGCTTTAAATTTTGACTTCTCGCCTTTTGTAGATGACCCAGGTACGATACAAAACAGGTCCTGTAAGTTATTTTTTAAATAATTTGGTTTAAATTCAGAAATGTTTGTAATTTTATTCTATGTTGTATTTTTGGAATAAATAAATGAAATTTAAACCAACAATTATATTTTAATTTTAGTCGAATACCAGTGAGTGTCGCTCATCTAGGCTTCTTGAATAAAAATAATAAAAACGAGTTCAATACTTTACAAAAATTTCGAATAATCCAAAGAATCAAATATCCTGAACGACAGGCGCCCAGGGTGTACCACGACATAGCTTTACTGAAACTTGATCGACCAGCAAAGTTATCGAAATCAGTTTTACCTGCCTGTCTACATGAAGATGAAGAAATTCCGAAAGCATTCGTTTATGCTACTGGCTGGGGCCAATTATATAGAGGCAAGTATTAAAAATGTGCAGTATGTCATATGAAAAATGCGCCACAGGCAATTAACAAATCTTCGCATAATTACTTCAAAGCAAAAATATTCAAATAAACCCCTCTGTTTCGTAACTAGATAATTATGTATTACTGAGGGTCTATTCTAAAGCTGGATTTATAATGAAGTAACGTAAGAGGTAAAGTAAAATAAAGTCAAGTAAAAAGTAACGCAAGCAAATTACTGATTTATATTGAGAAGCAGAACTTGATACTGTTAGCCAATCAGAGGTATGTGGACGTTGGACATATTCTGCTAAAAAATAAATACAAACCAAAATTTATTAATATAATAATATAACCTCAAAAACTTGCCGTTTGTTTTCAGAAGATTTCCTAATTCTATCTACAATTGTTGTTTTTTCTTAAAAAAAATTGAAATCTTTTCATAACTGTCATTCAGAATTTTATTGGCCTTTAAAAACTGTATTACTTCTCTGTCCATTTTTGAAAAATTTAGATCAATCAAAATGTTTGACAGTGACAGCTGATATTTCACGGTCGGTAATAGAGATTACAATGCGAAATTTAAAACGCAGACTTCTGATTGGCCAGCGGTATGAAATGTTAGGTAAAATAATGTAGAAAGATGAAAGTTGACCATCTCTTGCATTGCTTATTTTACATTACTGATTGCTTTACTTCAATATAAATGGTTCTACTTAAATCACAAGTTTTAACTTGTTACCTTACCTACTACTTTTGCGTTGCTTCTTGCGTTACTTCATTATAAATCCAGCTTAATTGACATAGCCACTGTGGCAACGGTAACCACATCGCTAAACAACAATGATCCACCTGGCGGTATAAATAAGAACACTTTGTACCCGGATTCTGTTTCCTTCCCCTCCAGTAACAACTTTGGAAGTCTAGATTTGACGATTGATACCCGTTTATGTGCAAAATATTTTACTCACAGAGATCTGCATCGGCAGATTGCCACACCCAGTAATGAGTAAAAGGCATGATGATATATTTATTTATTTGATTTTATTTATTTTATAATACAGGTACACGAGAATTGGCGGACGATCTGATGAAAGTTCAGTTAAAACAATTTAGTCACTATGATTGTTTTCCATTTTTTCGCAAAGACAGAAAGCTACCAGAAGGTGTTTTAGAAGAATACCAATTATGTGCTGATGGGGATATGAGTAGAGACACATGCTACGTAAGTTTCTGACGAATTTCGCACTAACACTACACATAAAATTTGCTTAAAAATTAAAACAATTTTTGGTTTACGTCTACGATATTATCAAAATAGGTATTTTTAAATAAAAAATTACTATATTTAGTTAGTTCAATCTAAGTTCAACCAATTCATATTTTAGTTGTAACCATGACAATACTTTTCGCAATAGTCGTAAGTAAAGTAATTTATTGAAAATTTCAGTTGAAATGGTTCAAATTTTTTTTAATATGTTTCTATAAAGTTTAAGACACGAGAAATCGAATGCCGTTGGGCGCATCTTCATATCTTTTTTAGTTTTTGAGTTACAGCGCTTTTTCATGTTTTTCAAATCGCAACTTTGAGAGGCTATATCTCTAAAACTAAAAGAGATATCGAAATGCGGTTTGAACGAGTGTATTTCTCGTGCTTTACTTAATATATTAGCAATTTTTAAAAATTTTGAAAAAAAATCGAATTTGTGCCTTGGCGATATTTCAAAAAGTAGAAAATATAATTAAAATCTGTAAACACCAGTGAATTCCTCGCGTGAAAATACATGGGTATGCAAATTTTCACAGGAAAATTCGCACAGGTAGATTTTTTATTACAGAAAAACGAAAATCGGCTATAAATTCAATATTTTGAAGGGGTACCCCTTAAGATTTTTACGATTTTTGGTCATTTTTCGTTTTTCTGTAATAAAAAATCTATCCGTGCGATTTTCTTCGTAAAAATTTACATACCCATGTGTTTTTACGCGAGGAATTCACTGGTGTTTACAAATTTTCATTATCTCGTCAATTTTTTGAAATATCGTCAAGGAAAAAATTTGAAAAAGTCGAAAAATTTTCGAAATTTTCAAAATTTGCTATTATATTAAGAGGAGCACGAGAAACACACTCGTTCAAACCGCATTTCGATATCTCTTTTAGTTTTCGAGATATACGGCATTCGATTTCTCGTGCCTTAAATTATATAGAACTATATTAAAAAATAAATTGAAAATTTTAAATTCTTTCAGTAAATAGTCCATTTTTAAAATCAAATTTGAGAAGCAGTATTTCAACAATGCTAATATATTTACATAAAAACGAATATTGGCCAAAAACTGAAGAATTCTTGATCAACGGAAGTCAATTCACAGTCATGGTTCATGTTTTATTTATTAAATATGAGTTTTGAAAATTTCTACATATGTTATAACATTTTATTATTAAGTGCGTCTATTTCAGGGTGATTCAGGAGGACCTCTGCAGATTGTGCGTAAGGATAACTGCATGCACAACCTGGTGGGGATCACTTCAGTTGGTATTGACTGCGGGCTGAAACCCGGCATCTACACGAGGGTATCGCGTTATGTACCTTGGATTGAAAGTATTGTTTGGCCTGATGGTTAAACTACTAATGTTAATTGAACTTTCACACCATTTTTTCTTTCATTTACATTTATATGTTAGGTATTTATAATTTTGTATTATATAGCTATTTATTCCAAACTTTTCTTAATATTTATTTCGTATTTTGTATAAAACATATTAGAAATAATAATTCATAAAACGGATTAGCGCTAACACCGTTTTTAATATTATCTATAACTCTGTTTCATATTAAAACAGAATTAAGAAATGAATTAAATTTAATGCTAATTAACTCTCTTTTTAACTCAAGTTAAAATAAACTTGTTTCGTACATTGAAAAGAGAGTTAAAAACGAAATAAAAAATGGTGTTTGCATTAATCCGCTTTCTGAATCTGCTACTAAAGACTTATCTCATGTAATACAATTAAATAAAACTACGAGTATAATTGAGTAGAAATAAAAAGAGTGGTTATTTAAAACTCAATTTTTCACCCTGGTTTACTTTACTGCAAAACATTTGTTTATTAAAAAGTAACAACCAAATTCTTAAAAGAGTTTTAGGTAGAATCTAGCTAATCTTGAATTATGGATTTGTCAAATGAAGCTAAACCATATTCCCAAAAGTTTAAATCAACTTTAATATAATCTTCTTACTATTTACTTTTCGGAAAGTGAATTAAATTAACTTTTTTAAATCGGGCTAGCATCAAATTAGCTCATCCAAAGTTCAAGAATAGCTAAAACTTTTTTGAGAATTTGACTGTTAAGGTATATACAGAGTGATCAAAAGGAATTGTTACAGTTGACAATACAATTCCGGAGATCTTTTTATTCCACAGTTGGCACAACGCCAGATAAAGGCGGAAATGCTATTTGATATTTCTAATAAATACAAATAGGTTATATCAGGAGGCTGACAGCTAATAGAATTTTGACTTTTTAAGTAATAGAAATATTTTAGAAATAAATGTAATAATAAATGTACTCCAATTTAAATTTTCAAATGTCACTGTCAACAACAGGAAATGAATTTATGTATCAGGCTTACCAATTTCAAGTAGTTTTTTTTATTGCCAACTGTAACAATTCTTTTTGATCACTCTGTAGTTTTATAATGCCAATGGCACAATGGTCGAGGAGCATGAATGAGCGTCGAGGAACTCATTTATGAAACAACAGAACGCACCCGTCATCGATGAAAAATAGAGGCGCCTCTATTTCCATCGAGGGGTTCCTCGATGAAACGATTGTGTCTCATTTCACACGTATTATTGTGTCTCATTTCATGTTAGCGTGGGCTGTCATTTTGGTTTTGCTTTGTGCTATTTTTTCGTGTTTGTTTATTTTATCAGTCAGGGTGCGTTCTGGTGTTTCATCGATGAGTTCCTCGACGCTCATTCATGCTCCTCGACCAGTGTGCCATTGGCATAGCATAACATAGATAATTATGGGTGTGAACTCTAACCTAACTAATAAATGTCAAAATAAATAAATTTCCAATTGTTATTGATCTATTAATGTTGCTGCCTTGAAATTTGATTAAGTATTAATTTTTTTTTAATTTTAAAATCAAATTAATGCGATAAAGAAAAATAGTATGAAAAATACGTGTTACAAAGACCAATTATAACACTTATTTTTCAATATACTATTCTCCTATTTTCAGCTTGTTATGTTTTATTGTTATTGAATTTTTATTCACATATTTTGAAAATACATATTCGCTATTTGGAAATTGTTAAGATAAAACTGGTATTTTAATATCGTGGAACTAATTTTGTATACATTGCGATACATGGAACATTAATTTCAATATAAACATAATGGTCAGTTGCACCATCAAAACTGAAATTTTAAATTTAGTTTAATTGCAGCAATATCAATTATTCCATATGATATGTAACTTCAATTTGTTTTTATTGAATTAAAATTTAAATGAAGTTTAAAATTTAAGTTTTGTTGGCACAGTTGGTCTTTAGTTCATTAATAGGATTGTTGTTTAAAATTGAATGATACACTTAGCCAATAATTGCATCAGAAATATCTGAAGCCATTTCACTAGTTCGCATGATGAAAGCAACGTTTGTACCACATCATAATTGAAAGTTACAGAGGCAAATATACTTTGAATGACATTGTTATACTTGTTATGTCCCGGAACATTTTATTTACTGAATATTCCTGATCTGATTTAGGGTATGAATATATAGGCTGAAGGTCGCCTTGTTCATATATAAGCCAGGGTGTCTCTTGCGACAGGCATCAGTTCTTTGCTTAGCGAACTACAGATAACATACCAACAATCATGAATACTTTGGTAAGTATACAATAGTTTGAAAATTAATTTAAAATATTAATTCTTAATAATTAAATAATATATCATCACGCCTTCTACACATTACTGGATGTGGCACTCTGCCGCAGGAGATCTCGGTAAGTGATATATTTTACGCGTGAAGTGCGTTTACCAAACATGAAATTACGCCTCCCTAAAATGTTAGTGGAGGGAAAGTCACAGGGGTAGTTTTAATGTTGTGAAAATTGTTTGTCTCATGTGCGAATCAAACCCGGATTCTCAAATCTAAACGCCGACTCAATACCACTGAACCACCTACCTTATATTATTAACAATTTGAACCCAATTATTATTATTATTAAATATTGAATTTTATTTTGTTACACCAAATATCTTAAAAAAGTACTTCTTTTACATTAAATAATTAAAATAAAATAAATATATCATCACGCCTTCTACCCATTACTGGGTGTGGCACTCAGCCGAAGCAGATCTCGGTAAGTGATATATTTTGCGCGTGAAATGCGGTTACCAGTCGTCAAATCACGGCCCCAAAGATGTTAGTGGTGGAGGAGCCACAGGGGCAGTTTTTGAAAGTATGAAAATTGTTTGTCGCCTGTGGGAATCGATTAAGGGTTCTCAGGATCCACAGGCCGACTTCATACCACTGATCTAGCCACCCCATAAATTAAATAATTGTTTTATTTTATTTTAAAAATACGCTACCCAACAAATAAAACCTAATAAATGTATTATTTGTGAAGTTCATCTGAAGCAAATACCCGTATGGTGTTCTAAAAACAGTTAATAAAACATATTTTGAAAATTTATTTATTTGCGAACTCATGTTCATTAGGACTTATGAGTATTTTTTGTTGTACTATATTCTCTTAAAATATTATTCGCATTTTTTTACATTTTGTACACAAAATACAACTGTGTTTAAATGATTAGAATTCAGTTATAAACTGCAGGTCCACTTTACTGTAATTAGGTTTAAATTTCTGTTGTGCTCAGTAATTAATAAATAAATAAATAAAACTCTTTAACGACAATATGGGTGCGCAGTCATAAAAATATGTTCTCGTAAAATTTCAATATCAAAATTAATAAATACATATATCATCACGCCTTTTATTGGGCATACAATTTTATGGGATGACTAGCTCAGTGGTATGAAGTCGGCCTGTGAATCTTGAGAACCCTGGTTCGATCCCCACAGGGGACAAACAATTTTCATAATTTCAAAAAATACCCCTGTGGCTCCTCCACCACTAATATCTTTGGAGGCCGTAATTTGACGACTGGTAACCGCACTTCACGCGCAAAATATATCACTTACCGAGATCTGCTTCGGCAGAGTGCCTCAGTCAGTAATGGGTAGAAGGCGTGATGATATATTTATTTATTTTATTTACAATTTTATCATAGCAGAATTTTGTAAGTGAAATATTTATGCGTGTGAATTGCGTTTATCAGCCATCAAATTATGCCTCCCAAAGATGTTATTGGAGGGGAAAGGGGAAGTTTGTCGTCTGTGGGAATCGGATTTTTATATACTACATATCTATCTATCTATCTACATAAACTTAATGATTTACGCAAACACGTGTGTTTCGGATATACCGCGATAGTAAAATTGTCAGTACCTCGCCACTTCCTAATTTACTTACGTGGTTGACAATTTGTGTAATTCGATGCGGTTTAGGATATAAAAATGTACAAAATTAAGTTATTTTATTAAGAGTACCTATATTTTTATTTTTCCACCGTGACCCAATTAAAATAACAGTCCGCGCCCACCTCTAATATGTTGTATTAAATTCTCAAAAAAAAAAACAAAAAAACGAGGTAATATCATTAAAGGTATTGCTAGAGTTTTTATTTTATTAGGTAAACATAACTGCCTGGTTTATATATCACCTCAGTTTATCTATATCGGTGGTGTGACAACGACACGAGGTGTTCGTACTAAACTTTATAAAACACCGTATCTATATATCATCATTTCACTTCCAGAACATTGCTGTAGTGCTGACCGCCATGGTCGCCACCTGCACTGCTAGCGGCCTGGGTCTTCTGGCCGTAGGCCCCGCATCCGGCAGCGTATCCGTAGGCGTGAACGGTGCCGTGTTGGCCGGACCCTCGGGCTCCGTACGCACAGACAACGGTTTAGGTGGACACGGTGCCGGTGCTCAGCTTAGCGGCCCTGCAGGAGATGTACGTACACGTGGTGGTGCTGCTGCTCTCGACGGGCCCGGCATTGGAGGCATTGGCATCAAAGGCGTCGGCATCGGCGGTCCTATTGTCAGCAATATTGGTCTTGGACTCGGTGGACTGGGTGGTGCTGTGATTGCTCCCGTTGGACTTGGACTTGGCGGTATTGGAGTCAGAGGTCTTGGAGTTAATGGACTTGGACTTGGACTTGGAGGTATTGGAGTCAACGGTCTTGGAATTAACACTATTGGAGTTAACGGTCTTGGAGTTAACACTATTGGAGTTAACGGTCTTGGAATCAACGGTTTGGGATTGGGCGGCATTGGAGTTAAAAGTATTGGAGTCAATGGTCTTGGAGTCTGGTAAACGATTGAATCATCAAATGCATCTTGACTACTATGATCCGCAACTGTATGACTGTATTTCACTTCTCACTTGATATTTAAATCATAAATGTACGCAAATATATAAATAAATTTCCTATATAAATAATTTTCCATTTGTATTATGTAACCTGATTTTAGACCTTCTTTAAAAATCAAATTAGGGCTGAGGTTAAGACTCAGGAAAATCAATACAAGCTTCAGCTGATATCGAAGTTAATACTAAAATTTCACTTCAAACAATATTTAGAAACATTTTTGTTTCAGGAGCAAAATTATGTACATAATATACTGGTTTGACATAACAAAAATGAGTTATTACGGTATTGTATCATGCTAGGTAATAAGCAGTTTTTGACATTTAATTATAATTATTTCAATATGTCACTTTCAAGGTTAGGATATGAAAATATAGGAAGGGGCGCTTTTCTATAGTTTGCAGAAGAACGCAAGAAACTCTGTGTCTCATTTTCCTGAATATATTTTCTCAATATTAAGAGCATCTTCGAAATATTTATCTCATAATTTGCACTATTTACTTTGAAAGAAATGGTGAGAAAAATGTTTCGAAAACATGAAATATATATATATAACATTAAAAAATAAAAATAAATAAATATATCAGAACGCCTTCTACCCATTACTGGGTGTGGCACTATGCCGTAGTAGATTTCGGTAATAAACATTAATAAACGAATGAAATAAATTGTAAAACAAGTATTGCATCGGCCGGGAATCGAACCCGGGCCGCCCGCGTGGCAGGCGAGCATTCTACCACTGAACCACCGATGCTTATACTGCTAAACTATACGATACTATTGAACACATATTTATAATTCTTTTATTTTCCATGTAAATTAGAAAAATTAAAAATAACTTTCTCTAAATTAGACGTCGTCAATCCTTTTCAGCTGCAGGTCAAAGAGACCCACACTATGAATATCAAAATTGGAAGATTACAACATTACAAGTGATTATTGTGCTATTTGCAAAAATCATGTTGCCGATGCCTGCTCTAGATTACTTCGTATTTATATATTATATATCATCCGGTATGGTCTAGTGGCTAGGATACCTGGCTCTCACCCAGGAGGCTCGGGTTCGATTCCCGGTACCGGAATATTTTATTGTTTATCGGAAATTCGCGGCTTAACACCAAGGCCACATATTATTCAAGTTAATATGGCTCTTTTATGTGTGTTGTAAATATTATTAGTTCTATAAAAGATTGAAATTTTACAATATTAATTTTTAGTTTTTTGACTATTTATCTCTTCGCTAAATGATGTAATAGAAAAGATATTAGAAGAAGAAGATAAAAGAGGCAGGAGGAGGAGGAAAATGGTAGATAACCTGAAAGAAGGAAATAGTTATACAGAAATGAGGAGGCTAGCTGTGAGTAGAAAGATGATGATAAAAGATATTAATAGCTGGCATTTGAATATTATAAGTTCTCATCCTCACAAAACAAAATAAGATCGCCCCCGGGTGGGCTCGAACCACCAACCTTTCGGTTAACAGCCGAACGCGCTAGCCATTGCGCCACGGAGGCTTGTGGCATTCACAAATATATATTATTTACCGAAATTTTTTAAATTATATCTAATACTTGTCTCGACGTTTGTAATTAATTACAACAAACACCTCATTAATGTACAATTCTTATTTAAAAATTTTAACATTTTTAAGACTAAAAATATTTTTTTCAATATTGCTAATTTCATATTTTTACTCATATCTACAGATATAAGCATTTTTTGGGAAAACAAAAACATATTTCAATTATTCTACTAAAATGAAAACATTTTTCTAAGTTAATCGAAGTCTCATAGTTTTCATAGCTCTAGAAATAACAATTATAAGCATCTAAATCTGAACATATTGTATAACCTAGAAATTAAAAAAAATTAAAGATTTATGAAAATCTGAAAAGTTGTGCTTACTCAAATAATCAATTACATTTAACACGCTCCCGGCTCATGCCGACACTATGTCGACGTAAGCTTCTAGTATATGGTGCGCCTGACGCATATGTGTCGGCATAATAGAGATATAATTATATACACTTTACGACTGTGCGCACTACAGGTGAAATTATGTTACGTGTGAGCACTTCGTTTATTAGTACAAATAACTAGCGTAATACGTAAAGAAACGATACTAATTAAAATATTATAATAAACCATAGATTACTTATGATGTTGCAGTACAAATAAATAGTCTACTATCTAGATAAATAACAGGCTTTCCTACTTGTTGAAGTTGTATAATCTGATATGATTTAAGGAAGGAAGAAGAAATATTTTTTTCTAGATTAATAAATGGGATTTAATTATTTAGCAATGTGCAATATGACGTATTTAATTAGTTATCTATTTGTAGTGCGTAATTACAAATACAGCTCAACTCTAAAAAATTCCCTGAAACAAAAATTTATATTTCACAATATTTTTGCACGAGGAAAATATGTTTTAATCAGAATTGTACATCTGTTAATATGGCAATTTAAGCTTTCCACAGACTACGGTATATAATTTAAATGAACATTTTAGTCGAAATAATTATCCAATTAAAAGCATTCATTTCTTAGCACATGTATGAAAAAACCAATCAATGTAAAATTACACTGAAAGATTTTCACATGTCGTAAACATTTAAGAATTATAATTGCTTTATAAAACGTCACTGCCTTGGTTTAATTATGAAAATAATGATTCAGTTGGTAGTTTTTTTTTAAGTACGTGCGAATATCTTTCTGTATTTTATCACAATTTCCTTGAGCGTGTTTTTTTAGGTTACATCAACCAGGTTACCAAGCAAAGTATACATCAAGAGAGAGAAGTAAATCTGAGGCACAAGGCAAAACCAGAGGCTAAAATACACTGAGGAAAAAGGCGCACGATGTGCATGTACTATTTTTTCCACGACCCCAGTATTTAAAACGAATACTGCAATATTAAAATTTAAATAAAGGACAATTGAATGTTTTTTTAGCAACTGCAATAAAGTACTCTTGTCAACGGTACTAAAATATGCTTTTGCTTAGAGAGGAAAAAAAACATCATTTTTCCAGTAGTTCATAGCAACAGCACAACGGGTTAAAATATATTATTTCTGTCATGAGTTTGATGCCTTAGCAACGTCTTTTACTTTCGACCATGGAAAGAATTATTTCGTATTATAAAAAAACACTACGAGTATTGGGATATCATAAAAAAATAAATATACCTAAATATATAATCACGCATTTAATCATTACTGGGTGTGGCATCCTCGGGAGGTGATATATTTATGTATGCAAAGTGACATTACCACTCGTTAAATAATAAATCCAAAAGACGTTAGTAGTGAGGGAGCCACAGGAATTAATTTTAATATGGTGAAAATTGTTTGTCGACTATGGGAATCGAATCAAGGTTCTCAAATCCACAGTCCGACTCGATACCACTGAACCATCTAATAATAAAAATAAAATAACTATATCATCACGCCTTCTACCCATTACTGGGTGTGGCACTCTGCCGGAGCAGATCTCAGTGACATATTTGCGTGATGATATATTTATTTATTTTTTAAAATATAATTGGCATAAATAATTAAAATTCGATCCTAGCAAATAGTATATTGTGGCACTACATTTTCAACAGGCATGAACTTTTATTTCTTTAATCCGATATTTGAATCGACATTTGATATCAATCATTTACTGTTATATTTCACATTAAATAAAAAAAATGTTTCGTGTTGTTGACAGTAACATTTAAAAATTTAAATTAATAAAAATCGTTGTTTACTCACTAGGGTTGTTAATTTTTAGAATATTCGAGACTTCGAATGTTCGGATTTATTGAACATTCTAATTTGGATTCGAACTTTCGAATTTTTGAATATTCCGAATTTTCGAATTTTTGAATTGTGAATCTGCATCCTAACGTATACACGGCATGTTGATATGAATTATTTTTAGAATAAACTCATTTGCAGAGTTTTGTATTAAATCATAAGTAATTATTATGAATTATTATTATTTGCCAAATTAATTCAATTTAGACTTAAAATTTCGCTACACTGTCAAAAATGTTTTAATTAATACGTTTTTGTATCCTTTTTATTGTCATTTTAAAACGTTTTACTAAAAGTCCATAGCATTTAGATGGGCGGTAAGAGAATAGATATCTTAATTAAGACACATAAACTTGCAGAGTTTTTGCAGGAGACTTCGCCGAGTTTATTAATTAATTCGTGGCCGACTTTTCGCGAATTATGCGTGAGCATATTTGGAGATGACAGATGGCGTTAATTCAGTAGCAAAAAATTCGATAATTCAAAGCTTCAAAAAATTCAAAAATTCTAAAATTCGAAAATTCGTAAATTTGAAGCATCAAATATTATTATTATGCGGTAGCTAGCTCAGTGGTATGAAGTCGACCTGTGGATCCTGAGAATCCTGGTTCTATTCCCACAGGCGACAAACAATTTTCATAATTTCAAAAACTACCCCTGTTGCCCCTCCCCCACTAACATCTTTGGGGGCCGTGATTTGACGACTTGTAACCGCACTTCACGCGCAAAATATATCACTTACTGAGATCTGCTTCGGCAGAATGCCACATCCAGTAATGGGTAGAAGGCGTGATGATATATTTATTTATTTTATTTATAAAAATTACATGTCAAACAATATTTCCGCCTTTAACTAGCGTTGTGCCAACTTTGGAACAAAAATATCATCAGAACTGCATTACCAACTAAAACTCTTACTTCTGATTATTCTGCATAATATTTATGGAAAACATATAATTATTCTATTAATGACGCTCGATTGCGTCAAGAATAGAAACAAAATTCATCTGAATATTTATTTTCTAATCTAAGAATTTCCAAAAAATCGGCAGGAAAATGAGTTGATTTAACTAAAAAATCACACCGGTTGTGGCTGACCTCGGTCGAGAGTATAAAAGACAAAAGCTCACTAGGGTTTCATTTAATCTGTTTAATAAACCAGTGGAAGATGGGATTCTCTATTTCCAGTGTATTCGTGGTGTGCGGAATAATGTGTTTCTATTTAACACCGACAAATTCACAAAGTAAGTAAAAATGTATCATTCAATATGAATTTTTCACAATATCTGTACTGTAACAGGCAGATTCATAAAACAGATTAGCGCTAACACCGTTTTTAATATTGTCTATAACTCTGTTTCAAATTAAAACAGATTAAAGAAATGAACTAAATTTGATGCTAATTAATTCTCTTGTTAACTCAAGTTAAAATAAACTTGTTTCGTACATTGAAAAGAGAGTTAAAAACGAAATAAAAAATGGTGTTAGCGCTAATCCGTTTTATGAATCTGCCTGTAAGTTACCAATTAATGACAAAAAACACAGTAAGTGAAACTCTTATTGCAGAGTTGGTTTCCATGGTTACATCAGGATTTTAATATTTACTTACCATCCAGCACGGACAGTAAGTAAATATTACAGATAAAGGTCCTGTTTATTTTGACAACAATTTGACAGCTGTTAATTTTGAAACCTATTTTTCTTTTCATTATTAATAAAATCAGGCTTCAGAAATCTAATAATATATAAATATAAATATATCATCACGCCTTCTACCCATTACTGGGTGTGGCATTCTGCCGTAGCAGATCTCGGTAAGTGATATATTTTGCGCGTGCAGTGCGGTTACCAGTCGTCAAATCACGGCCCCCAAAGATGTTAGTGGTGGAGGAGCCACAGGGGTAGTTTTTGAAATTATGAAAATTGTTTGTCGTCTGTGGGAATCGAATCAGGGTTCTCAGGATCCACAGGCCGACTTCATACCACTGAGCTAGCCACCCCATTAATAATAATAATATAATTTTGATTTATTTATTATTATGACATATTTCGACATTTTTATTTCGTATTGTTTAAAGCTTGTGATGAGTTTTGTATAGACTCGAAACATCCTATTTAAAATATATAAATAAATTATATTATTGGATTTCTGAAGCCTGATTTTATGAATAATATTTTTTGGATCCTAAATATTTTTATTATTTTTTTTTCCTTATATTTATGCAGATATTGTAAAAAATAGCTTACTTACTTCGAACTGTAAGTGTTTTTTTTAGTCGCGAATATTTACGAAATTTCTCTTGATCTAAAAATTGTCACTTACAGTTCATGGTACGTAATATACAATTTATTCATGAAAATAATACGGCGTATATTGAATATAAATTTCAACATATTAACAGTTTAATTACATGTTATTATCATACCTGCTATGCAAATTCTTTTTGTAGAGAAACTAGAATAAATCTGACAAAAAGTAAAAAATAAATAAATTTTATTTTACCACTTTCAAATGTATTTAATTTTTTTTTTAATATATAGGATTTAAATTAAATAATTTCGGAAAATTAATCTTTCTGCTTCTATCTGCCTTCCATGAGTACGGATTTTCTCAGATAATTCAAGAACATTGGACAACAATAAAGCTAATCCGTACTATTCTTAATCGATGTTCATATTATCAGTTGTATTTTAAAGGAGAGACTCAGAATAATATGTAAATAGATCAGATTTAGATCAACAATTTTAAGGTTAATGCTGGCTTGCATGAAAGTTTTGTCAGTTCATTAGCAACTAACGATTCAATAAGTTTCAAACAATCGTTTTAATACTGTTGCTAGAAAAATAATTCTTTAAATAAAGACTTTAATTTTTTACGATTCTTTAATTTTTAAAAGTTTATTGAAGATTAAGTTCAAGGTCATTGATTATTTAGAATTCAAATTCTCTGACACTTTTATTTATTTATCAAATATTTTCGACTTTCTTTGGTTACAACACATTAACAGTACCAAATTCGTATTATTTTTGTTTTTTTTTCTTTTAATTTACCTAAACAAATCAATAATGATTGTATTATTTTATAATAGTATTCCAAACACTTTAAAATCTTTATCTTTGAATACATTAAAAAACCATGTAAAATGCTTATTTAAGTTAAAATGAAATCTGTGATTTAGTTTGAATTTATAGTTAAGTCAAAATTTTGTGATTGAGATTCTAGCTTTGTTGACATCATTTTCTGTTTTTGTTTTGCATTTATTTGTATTGGTTAGGTGGAAGATCAGCCTGTGGCTGAACCTCGCCATTGATGTGAATCAATAAAGCTATATTATTATTATTATTATTCTTTTTTGATTGTTGTCGAAAAAATGTTATTTGTATTTATGAGCGAAATTCTTGTTTCTTAAGTGCGTTCGTAAGACTCTTTTTTCGACTTGGCGATTTCGACTAAATGTGACATTCTCACGCACACAGTGGGGCTTTTGCTCGTATATATCAGGGAGGAATTATACATAAATTTAAGAAATAATGAGGCGATTAGTACTATTTTTAATCCCTATAATGCCTCACTCACGCGTGAGCACGAAAGTGGATACTGATCCATTGGTAAATCTATAATTTGAAATAAATTTGACTTACAGGTATGTTTTGCGATTGTTGTAGGTGTAGACAGCCCCTGCTCGATGGGATCTGGAGCTCCGGGAATCTGTAAACCAAACATTGAACACTGCAGTGATTTATGGGCGGTACAGGAAGAGGGCATGACTTCATGTGGATCCCCAGGAAACAACAGGATATGTTGCCCGGTTTCACTAAGTAAGTTCTTGTACTAATACATAAATATTTTAAAATGTCTTTTGAAATATGGCAGAAACATTTAGATAAACATCTTCGTTTTATTTAGGGAGACTGATTAAAAGATGTACGACTAAGGCCCAGTTGTTGGCATGTTAAAAATTAACAATAGCCAAGATGGCTGACATCACATTTTACATATTTGCTGATTTTATGTTTTAATTACATCAGCATTAAAATGCTCAGTGTTAGTTAAATAACAATTATTAATTTAATGCATGCTATAGAAATTAAAACGTTTTAAAATATTCAACTGTCAAAAATTTTTACATTTCTTAGATGCGTTGTTTATTCTAAGTCAATTCTTTCGCGTAGTTAACAACGTGATTAGCTGATATCGTTGGATGCAACCGGGCCCAAGTATAAAATTTATATTGGAAAGAATTGATTAAAAATACAATTAAATAAACAGAAAATTACAATTTAAGATACATTTTCTAAGATCATTTAACTTATTTGCTAATATTCATTTGTAAAAATTGAATCAAAAACAGCATGTTTTAAATATTTATTGTAATTCATAATATACACACTTTTCAGTTTCGGATATATACAGCTAAAAAGTTTACACATGCCTGATAAAGATAGATCATAAGCAAACAACATTTAGAGATCTGTACTTCTACTCTACATGATCGACACATCAAAGACTCTTTTGCCTAAATGTGCAAGACAATTTGTCATAAAATTACGGTTTTCTTTTTACTTTTAAATATTGATCTTGTCTTAGTCAAATCTCCATTTCAATGTTATTTAATTTTTTTGTCAAAAAGTATTCACAGCATTTATTTCAAGCCCAAAAGTATTAAAAAGTAATAATAAAAATATGTATTTCAATAATTAACTTTTTTGAGTCTTTGAAAAGAAAGAACTCTATTTTTTAAGGTAGTACTAGCGTGAAATTTTTTTTTTGCATATTTGAATGAAATTTGGCGCACGTAAACATTGAATAGTCATACGCATCCTGTTAAAATATGAAACTCATTCACCGTCTGTGAACAAATATATTCGCTTGTAAAGTTGAGTTCTTATACACGGGGCTTATGGCGATCATCACTCAGAATCGCACATATTTGGTTTGTGTACCTCTAAAATTTTGCAGTTTCATTTGAAAAACTAGTATGATGTTCTAGAACTATCCATGTATATTGTATCAGAAGGAGAAAGATTTTTATCGTTTAGTAATGGATATATAGCCATGCAAAGCCTTGTTTTTAACGAAAAATTAAGAATCCCAATTTATAATGGCAACACCACACGGTGGTATGGTATTTGAAAATTCACTAGACCAACAACCTGTTAACAATTCATGATATTCAAATTATAATAGGTACAAAACACTTATTTTATTCAATTTTTATAGTTTTTTGAGCGTCAGTTTCGCCACTCGACAACCGATGGCGCCACCGTCACACTAGTACTATCTTAACGCAGTTACTATTACTAGTCGTCAAATTATAACACATTCTTTTGAAACTGTCTGAAATTTTTAAATCCACAAAGCCTTTTAATTGTATTAGTAGTCCGATCAAGCAACGGATATTTATGTTTGTTGTTTCATCATAAATAAACAAAATATTTGTTTTAATAGATGTAGATAGCCCTTGCAGATCACAGTCCGGCGCGGCGGGTATTTGTAAAGCTAGTGTTCATGACTGTGATATATATGAGTTGGCCAAAGAAAGGAATCTCACTTCATGTGGTACTGAACCCGGCGGTAATAAGATGGTATGCTGTTCAAAAAAAGCATCTATAAGTTCTCAAAGTAAGAGTTTTATAATTTTCTTCTTTTCAGCTAATAAAGCTAATAAAATTGATGTTAACTATTGTTGTTAGCTATCAGCATGTTATAAGTTAACAATAGCCAAGATGGCTAACAACATATTTCACATATGTTCTGATTTTTATATTATATGTAATTAATTCATATTAGCATTTAAATCTTACTGTTAGTAAAATATATATATATATATATATATATATATATATATATATATATATATATATATATATATATATATATATATCATCACGCCTTCTACCCATTACTGGGTGTGGCACTCTGTCGAAGCAGATCTCGATAAGTGATATATTTTTGCGCATGAAGTGCCATCAAACACGGCCCCGAAAGATATTAGTGGAGGAGGAGCCACAGGAGTAATTTTAAATTGGTGAAAATGTTTGTCGACCGTGGGAATCGAACCAGGGTTCTCAGGATCCACGGGCCGACACGATAATCACTGTGCCACTTTAGTAAAATATTAAATATTAGTAAAATAACAACGGGAAAACAATATTTGTAACAAATAATTATTAGTTTAATGCATACTATTGAAATCAAAACGTTTTACGTAATAGTATATTACACAATAAGTTAGGAAAGTAATGTTTTACTTGAAGTAGTGTATGTTTGAAAATACGAGCCCGTAGGCCGAGTATTTTCTTACGTTGAATCCAGTAAAAACACTTTCCTGACGTATTATTACTATACTATTTTTCCTGAAACCGTTTATTATATGAATTGTAGACAGCAGACTACGTATCCAAGATTACAACAAACAAAAATAGTAAAGTACAAAACAGGCAGGTAAAGTCTATACCAGACTGTTTTGTACTTAACCTGACTTTTTTTGTTTATCGTCGCAACTTTGGATACATATTTTACCTGACTGTTTTAGTAAAAATCTACCTTCCATATTAAAATTGCTTAGGAAAGTGAACACTTTCTAACCGATTTCAGGAAAAATATTTTACTGTCTAAACTTTTAACATTTCTTAGACGCTTTTTTGTTTTTTTGGTTCAACTTGTTCACGTAGTTAACAACATGAGTAGCTAACAATGTTTTATGCAAACAGTCTTTAACTTCTTTTATTACAGAATGTAAGGAATATTCTCAAAAGAAAAGCAAAAATATGAAACCTCGACTTGGAACTACTTCTTTAATATACAATGGAAGAAAAGTACAGGATATTGAAGAATTTCCCCATATGGTATGGCATAGTTCATCTTGTTGTATAATACCTGCTTTAATATTGAACTATTGAAATTTTCAGGCGCTGTTGGGCTACGACACAGGCAGAGGAGAGGAATGGGTTTGCGGGGGCACACTTATCAGTGAACAATTTATTTTGACAGCTGCCCATTGCTTAACGTATAAGTAAGTTAACTTGAATAACTGGCGCCTGTTCGAGAAAAGGGGTATAAGTCTTAAATTACGAAAAATGATATAAATACAGGAGTCAAGTCAGTATATTATAATTAATGTTTGGGAAGAGGGAGATAAGTATACTTGGAGTGAGAATACAGTAAAGTTTCAATGTGCATGAGGGTATAACTTATTTAGAAAAATAATGTTTAGAGTTTTTGCACCAAGCTAGCTTGATTTTAAGTGAAAAGAGGTGTATGTCTACTTATTCTGTTTACTTTTCTTACATATTTAGAGAAAAAAGTTACATGTCAATATGTATCCCTTTTCCCTTATTTGATCAATATTTCTATACAAGTTAAGAAAGGCAACAAGCATTAGTGCCAATTTAAATTTTTTTCATTAAATAAATTTTTCTTATTTTAAAATGATACTTTAGTGTAAATTTCTATTACTCGTTTTAGTGTAGATCTTACTTTAATAAAAATGTTTTTGTGAAAATAGAGATAAGTGTACGTTTTTTTCTCAAAAAAAAAATCAAAATAAAAAAATAAATGGACATGTTAGAAGATAAATATTGTAGAATGTTGATAGCCAAAAAGTAACGACGAGTTTATTATAAATAGTTAGTTTTTTATAACGTCAGAAAACAAAAATCTTTGCAACAGTTTTTCTCAAACCTCGTTATTAAGACTTATACCTCTTTTCCCGAACAGGCGCCAATTATTGTTTAACAACAAATTGTACCTTTGTCGCATTCCTCTTCAAAAATCCAAATAAATATCTCGAAATTTTAAACGTTAATTAATAGTATATTACATAATAAGTCAGGAAAGTGATGCTTTACTTGACGAAGCGATTATAGGCCGAGTATTTTAATCCGGTGAGTTAAGTAAAAACACTTTCCAGACGTATTATGTATACTATTTTTTTCTGAAACCGTTTAATTTAATCAGTAATTAATCATAAATAATTCAAAATGTTTATTTTTTTTATATGAATTATATTGACAGTAGTCTACGTATTCAAGATTACAACAAAAAAAAAACAGTAGTTTGTAGCTAAGGTATAAACCTAGTTAGCTTTGGACAGCTATGTTTTCTAAAATTCTTCTTCTTCTTTATTTACATCTCTTTTACCCTTTTGAATGTCAATTTATGTAATTTAGTTATATTTAATTTTGTAAGTGAAATGATGCAGTAACGCATCTAATGTAATTTTATGCAATTATTTGACAAATCATAAATTTGAAAATTTGACAATGTTTACATTGTAATAAAAAAATTATCTTCCAATTTATATCAATAAAAATATATACATTTATGCAGAAAATTATGAGGATTACAACGGTGTATTTTTCAGGTCCGTATCTAGCCTAGTTTTTGTCATATAGGGCAGTTAGTGAAAAATGGTCAAAATGAGATGAAATTTTACTTTTTCGAAGGCTATATCTCAAAAACTAAACATAATATGAATTTTCTCTCAACGGCATTGAATTTCTCGTGTTCGAATTGACCTATAAACATATTTTCAGCGATTTTGATTTTTTGAAAATTTCTTAAGGGAAGAGAAGAAGAAGAATTTTTCGATTTTAAGCCATTTTCAGACTTATTGCTCTAAAAATCTTCCTGATCCGAATATTTGACTAAAAATTTACATACATACGTATTTTGACGCGCAGAATCCAATGGTGAAATCCCTGAGTTCGTATCTCTTTTAGTTTTGAAGATATTGGCCTTAGAAATATTTGTATATCGAAAATTTTGGTCAAAATATCAAAAATAAAAAAATTGCTGAAAATATACGTACAAGTCAATTCGAACACGAGGAATCCAACGCCGTTAAGCGCATCTTCATATCTTGCTTAATTTTTGAGATATAACCTCTGGAAGAGTAAATTTTTCCAAATTTTGCGCCATTTCTCATTTTACACAATATTAACAAATGTCAAGAAAGTATTTTTATTTTCTTGATTTATTATGTATACTATTTTTTCTGAAACCCTTTAATTTAATCAATAATTAATCATAAATATTTCCGACAGGCAGATACATAAAGCGGATTAGCGCTAACGTCATTTTTTATTTCGTTTTTAACTCTCTTTTCAATATACAAAACAAGTTTATTTTAACTTGAGTTAAAAAGAGAGTTAATAAGCATCAAATTTAGTTCATTTCTTTAATCTATTTTAATTTGAAATACAGTTATTGATAATATTAAAAACGGTGTTAGCATTGATCCGTTTTATGAATCCGCCTATAAAATGTTTCATTTTATTGACTAGAATTGTATTGACAGCAAACTGCGTATCCAAGGTTACAATAACGAAAAATAAACAGTCAGTTAAAATACAAAACAGTCAGGTAAAGTCTTTATCAGACTGCTGTGTACTTTACCAGACAGTTGTTTTTGTAGTAAATCTCAACAATTAATGCGCTCGCTACGTTTTCGCTTCAAAATGTCTCGATTATTATTCGCCCTCATTAACCCACTAGTTACTCAAATAACTATTAATATTTCAGCCGCGCTGCAGTCTCTCTGGTAAATCTTGGATTCTTAGATCGAAGTAACAGAAATGTGACTACTCTACAAACATTTCAAGTGATAGAAATTGTGAGACATCCGAATCGCACTGTCGAGTTCTCGTATAACGACGCCGCACTGCTGAAATTGGATCGACCTGTGAAACTGACAGATGCAGTGTTTCCAGCATGTCTGCACGAAGACTTTGAAATTCCGGCCAAAAAAATTCAAGCCGTTGGTTGGGGTTCCACAGAAGGTAACTAACTGAAAAGATAAATTCGTGATCGAAATACCTTCTAACTCATTGAGCTGTTGCTAAGAATGACGGGACTAAAATGTGCTTTTTCTTCCCTTGCTAAGAGAGGAAAAAATAAAACAAATTTCAATCGTTCTTTTATTAAAATAATTTCGTATTTGGTTTAAAAATAATATAAACACCTCGTGAGACAAATGCTTTTTTCCTCGGTGTATTGTACGCGCAAAAAAATGCACTTTTCTCCATTAGTGTAAAATATATGCTATTTTCTCCCTTACTAGATACTTTTCAACAAAATAAAAAATACGGATCTAATATTTTTTACTGAGATTATCATATCAAAAAATCACAGACTCCTATAAGAAATGAATATTTATTGTTTAACTACATATACTTATTTGTATTTGATTATTTTTAGATTCGCAATTGTCAGAAGAATTGAGAAAAGTGAATTTGACGCTTGTTAGCAATGATGAATGTAATCAAGATTATGAATTTGAACCAAAATTTCCCAGAGGAATTTTAGATGAGTCACAATTTTGCGCTGGAACCAACAACAAAGATACATGCCGCGTAAGTTTTATCAAATAAATCTTCTATTTTCAGTTGAAACTTTTAACTTTTCTCTTTTTGTAACTCATGTTCAATCTCGTGATCAGTGAAGTAGTCAGTAATAAACTGATAAGGACTAATTTTCTTATAGAGATGTAACAGGGACAATTTCTTTCTCTGATAAAAAATAAATATTTTTACAGTTTAAGGAATTAGATCAAAATAGTTTTTTCTACGACTGCTATGAAAAGTTGATATTTATGCTTTCAGTTGTCATCGTAAAATTGATGGTTACTGAGTAAAAAACAATAAAATACTTTACCGCGCGTCTCCTATAGCAACAAGCGGTAAAATACTTTACCGCTCGCGTAGAAAAATATAAATTGTTGCTGAAATCTTAATTTATTGAAATAATACTCACAAAATCTAAAATATAGGTTAGATTCTTTTTTACACTTTTACACATATTTGTTGCGCTATGATTTGAAGTTGAACCTGAACGCAGCTGGGCAGCAGTGCCAACTTAATGAGGATGAGGGATGTTAAAATTTAAAGTGCAGTTTTGACAGTTTTGTATATTTATTCCGGAACTTGAAATGGTGTTTGATAAATTTGAGGATAAATTAGATTCTGTGATATTCTCATTAGAATTTTAAGTTAGTACGCTAATCACCATTTTCTGAGATTTTTGAGCACATTTTTTATTTATGTGTGAAAATTTATCACAAACAATGATTGTTGATAACAGAATTTTTTAATTATTTACTTGGATACTGATATCGTCATGGTTACATACAATACAGAAATTGGTGGAATGTGAATTGAACTAGCACCATATTATTTTTTTAAATTCTTTAGTAAGTAAAGCGTAGAAAAAATTATGTGTGTGCCTCAAGCGTAAAGTATCTTTATTGCTCTCCCTCTATTGCAGCGCTCGCTTCGCTCACTCTTCAATTACCAAGCAATAAAGATTCCCTTTACGCTCTTGATACACAAATAACTATTTTTTATATACGCTATGTAGTTCACGAAATTCATCTTTTTTATTTAGTACTATTTTGTATGGTACTATTAATTTTTTTTTACAATCAATTTTCCTATTTTCATGTTCATAATGTAGATACATAATAGTATGTCACATCATTTTACGAACACAGTGATCAGAAGTGTTTCAGTTGGCAATACAGTTCTGGGGATCTTTTTATTCCACAGTTGATACAATGCCAGGCAAAGGCGGAAATTATATTTGACATTTTTATAATAAATACAAATAGCTTAAATGATAGAAGTACTTTAGATTATTACTGTGTGAGTAAAGAAACAACGATTGTTAATTAATTTAAATTTTTAAATGTCACTGTCAACAATAGAAAAAAAATTATGCATCAGTCTTACCAATTTCAAGTATTTTTTTATTACCAACTGAAACTTCTAAGCACTTTGCAGTTCTCGAAATTCCGATGATGGTCTTTGAAGACATCACACTCGAACTATATGACGAGATATTAACATTGTTTTTACTTTCAGGGTGATTCTGGGGGCCCAGCACTGATTCGTCATAGCAACGGGCACATGAATAGCGTGGTGGGTATTACTTCATTTGGATACGCATGCGATTTTAATGAAGGCATATCTCCAAGCGTCTTTTCCCGCGTGTCGCATTTTATTCCCTGGATTGAAAGCGTTGTTTGGCCCAATCAATAAATATCAGCTAACGCATAACCATTAGTATATTTTGCAGATTCTTATATAATTCTGAAATATGAGTATATTTAAAACATATTTATTTAGGTAGATAATTAGAAGTGTTGCTCAATGTTAAATAATTTTATTTATAACGTTTTTATTTTTCTATATTTAAAATAATATTTATAAGTAATAGGAACTTGCATTAGGGAGGTTTAACATAATTTATATTATTTATTTTGTGATAAAAAATACTAAAAGAATGTATACAATTATTATTATTTAAATATAAACAATCAATATTAACTAAATTTATAGTCTATATTTTTAATTTACACGTATTATATTATACAGGGTGATCAAAAGGAATTGTTATAGTTGGCAATACAATTCCAGAGATATTTTTATTCCACAGTTGGCACAACGCCAGATAAAGGCGGGCGTGCTATTTGATATTTCTAATAAATACAAATAGGTTATGTCAGGAGTCTGACAGCTAATAGGATTTTGACTTTTTAAGTAATAGAAATACTTTAGAAATAAATGTAATAATATATGTACTCAAATTTAAATTTTAAATGTCACTGTCAACAACAGGAAATGAGTTTATGTAGGTATCAGGCTTACCAATTTAAAGTAGTTTTTTTTATTGCCAACTGTAACAATTCCTTTTGATCACTCTGTACTTCATGTATTTGTGATAAATATTAAAGATTAGTAAACCATATTTAAGAAATATTTTCATTAATTAATGGCATTAAAATAATTATGAAATGATAAATAGAGGTGAGTTTCATTTTTTTATGGTTTGGGTTCCGAATAAAATTCTTCTATGATAATAGAATCAGCGGTTACAAAAGTACGTTCTTTCTGTAAAATTTTAATCAGTTAATGATTAACGTGCGTGAGTGCGTTTTTGATAAACCGCGATAATAAGATCACCGCTATCTAATTTACTTCCGTGGCTCATTATTTGTGTAATACAATGCGGTTTAAAGATACAACGATTAGAGTATCCAGTACTAAAAATAAATATAGTAATGTATGCATAATTCTGAAAATCAAGTTTGAGGTATTGGCTCATCCTCTGTATAGTTCGGATCTCGCCCTTTCGGATTAAGAGCACAGAGAAAATATATAGGTACAGACGTTTAACTACATGTATTTAAATGGTAGCAGTTTTATCAATGAAATTTATAGTTCTGGACAAGTCTGCATTGCAGCGCTTATGTCGATTTAGTTCTTGGACATCTACATATAATTTAACTGTGTGCTAAAGGTAGTACGCAGAATTAGTTTCAAGACTATTAATTTGATCTTAAATATTTATTACTATGTTATATGACGTACTTAAATAGTTATCTATTAAATAAATAAATATATAAATAAATAAATAAATAAATATATCATCACGCCTTCTACCCATTACTGCGGAAGCAGATCTCGGTAAGTGATATATTTTGCGCGTGAAGTGCGGTTACCAGTCGTCAAATCACGGCCCCCAAAGTTGTTAGTGGTGGAGGAGCCACAGGGGTAGCTTTTGAAATTATGAAAATTGTTTGTCGCCTTTGAGAATCGAACCAGGTTCTCAGGATCCACAGGCCGACTTCATACGACTGAGCTAGCCACCCCATTATCTGTTAGTAGTGCGTAATTACAAATACAGAAATACTATTTTATTTCCTTCAAAAATAAAATCAAAAAAAAGTATTCTACAGATTAAAACAGTATGTAACTAATTTTTTGTCGAAATAATAACCAGAAAAAGCAGAAAATATACTTCCATTTAGTTCTAAATACACCAGATTTGTAGTAAATTTATACAAATATCATGTGTTATTCTTAGATAAATTTTCTTAATTTTACTTATTGAAAATAAAGTTCATTCTGCATACATCTATATACTAATTAAAACTTAACTACGCCACAAACACAATAGCTGTCATTATGACAGACATTTTGTATCAAATATTGAAAATTTGTATACGATATTCTGGAAATAATTTAATTAATTAGTGGCATTAAAATGAAGTGCTCAACAGAGAAACGTAGTTCATTGGAATCAATATAAAAATGAGAACGAAGCAAAGCGATTCACGATTCACATGTAACTTATAAATATAAAACAATAATATTGTTTCTTACCTTGAGCAGGAATCAGCTCCCGGTCACGTCCCACGATGAACATTGTTGACATTGGCAAATTATGAGATCATTAAGTCTAGTTCACAGCATTATCACTTATATATTGTTGTTTTTGATGTTGATAATAATATGCACAATATCACATAATTTAAGTCAATTTACACGTAAAAATAACTCGAAATATTCACTAAAACTATTACAAAGTGGCTAATACACTGTGTTCACTACAAAGGCTTACTCTATACTAAACAAGACAAGCCCAATTCGAACCAACGAAATTCAGCAGTAAAAGTAAGCGGCTTCGCAATGCTGTAACTTGTTCGCTAGCGTTTGTCTTTATATTTATCGTTTTAAAAATATACTAATAAGTTTGCGTGCATTGTCTACATTCATTTAAAAGAATTTGGAATGTGCCCTATAATTAATTGTAATTATTTTTTCTACTATCAATGTCAAAAACATGTCATTGTTAAATACTGACTAGCGTCAAAAAGACGCAATTTTCGCACGCCACGCAAAATAATTTTTTTTGCTCGTTGCCATTTGTTACATGCAAAAAAACGTAATTAAATAGTTGCTACTTAACTAGGTAACCTACAAAATAAATATTTTTGATGTTTGAATTGTCTAATTAATTAAAACTCGATCGTAGACAAAAATTATGTATGCAACTCGCGTTAAAAGTATCCTTATTACATGAATAGGAAGCATTTGACACATCACTAGTTGTATAAATATCTATATTGATGAAACATGATAAATGTACTTATTAAAGTTGACTTTTTTGACGTTCCAAATTACATACTCGTACATTCCTAGATTAAAGACAATTTAAAGATGAGCGAAACAAATAGCAAATTATGGTCAGTTGAACCAAAAAAACTTATTTTTTAAACTTGGTTTAAATAAATAAAAGCAGAAATATTAAATATGACATATGACTTGTAACTTTGATTTGCTTTTTTTTCACCAAGTTTTAAACTTGATTGCTTCTTGAGGGAAACGAGAAATATCTATAATACTAAAGCGAGTTAAAATATGTTCTGCATCGGCCGGGAATCGAACCCGGGCCGCCCGCGTGGCAGGCGAGCATTCTACCACTGAACCACCGATGCCTGTACTGCTCCATTATACTGTTACACACATATTTATAATTTTATCATCCTGCTTGAATTAGATAGTAAAACTGAAAATTAAAAATAACTTTCTTAAGATGTTTTCGTATTTTCTACATCATCCGGTATGGTCTAGTGGCTAGGATACCTGGCTCTCACCCAGGAGGCTCGGGTTCGATTCCCGGTACCGGAATATTTTATTGTTTGTCGGCAACTCGCGACTATCAAGTGCACATATAATTTAAATTAATGCGACTCTTTTAAGTGTGTTATAAATATAATTATTTCTATATAATATTAAAATTTTATAAATTTCCAGTTTTTTACCTATTTATCACTTCGATGAAGAAAGTAATGGAAGTTGAAAAAGAAGGTAAAAAAGAATGGAAGAGGAGGAAGATGGTAGACGACTAGAAAAAAAGGAAGAAGTTATTTAGAAATGAGGAGGCTAGCTGTGAGAAGCTGAGTCAAGCTGGATAACTATTGATGTCAATCTCTGACGTAACAAAACAAAATAAGATCGCCCCCGGGTGGGCTCGAACCACCAACCTTTCGGTTAACAGCCGAACGCGCTAGCCATTGCGCCACGGAGGCTTGCGATGTTTTAACAAAATATATTACTTACCGAAAATTGTGTTTTATTTTATTTTTAAATCTAATTTAACCAAATGCACTATTTTACATATGTCTGTTGGCAGTGTATTTTCGAAATAAATAGTTTTACAACAAAGCCTGGAAAGTTATTTATTTTAAATATCAAGCATTATTGGCAGTACGATCCAAACGGATAAAACATCGGATCCGAAGCTTGCATTAAATATCCGATCCGAAAGTCGAATAAACTATCCGATCCGAAATTTACATTCACAACTTTCAGGTATCCACTCCAAATAAAAAACATACATTTCAATTCTTTTAAATAACGTTACGTCAAAATATGTCTCTTTAGTTTTCACATCAAAATTATTAATATTGTTTCATCTATAACAGTTTTTATTTTGGAATGTATGTTAAATGGCGAATTTAATTATAATAATTATTTATAAGGTGCAAGAGATCAAATTCCTAAAGCCCTAATGGATCTTTTTTTATTTAAAATAAAGTATTTCTTGACTAAATAATATATTTGAAATGTTTACTTTACAATATAATTTATTTATCATATTTGCTTCGTACCACTAGTGCCATCTGTTGATATTACCATTGAACTATTATGAATAAATTAATTAATAAATATCATTTATTTCTGGCAGATATGTAATGTTTTATGTCGAAATAGAATATTTTATTTTGCTAAAATCTCAAAAACAGTTAAAGCTTTCGCTTCAAATGGTGCAAATATATAGACTGCAGGTCATTAGGCATTAGAAAATATTAGATTTGTTTGTATTTTATTTATATTTATTTGTTTTATGTCGTATTTAAAAATGAACGCCATACTGTCAAAATATAATATTTTATTTTCAAAAATTGTTGATGTTGATTACTTCGACTATTATAAGTACGGGATCTACGTCAAATTTAACATAAGTATATGTTTTTATTTGTTGCTAATTAAAAAGTTATTAACGATTATTAGCAATTGAACAATTGTTTATATGTCTGTTAGCAGCGAATTTTAATATAACGTAAGTATTTTTATGTGTTTTTACGTATTATATTTTTAAAATAATATTGGTTTTAATAAATTTATTTATAACAAACAATGTTTGTATTTATTAAAAAATACTACCCTTTTTATTAGAGCTAAATCTCCATTTTGGATAAAATTTGTATCCGGAGTATTAGGCAAACACGTTGATGAGAAGGTAACTCGGATCTTTTCATTTTCGGCAGATTGAAAACACTTGATAAAAATCGTTCCTCCCCAGTATTCCGTGGCCACGCCTATAATTTAATTATTTATGGCGATAATGGCGGAGGTAATTATAATAATTAATTATAAAATGCAATAGTTATAATTCCCCAATGGATATTTTTTTTTATTAAAAATTAAGTATTTGTGAACTAAATAATATGTTTTATACGTTTATTTTACAAAACAATTTATTTATTATAGTTGCCTCATACCACTAGAGACATCTGTTGATATTGCCATTGAACTATTATAAACTAATTAAATTAACAAAATGTCATTCATTTCTGACAGATGTGTGATGTTTATGTATTTTTGGTTTGCTTTTATAATTTTGAGGATGAAATTGTGATTCAGGGTATTCCAAATGTCACTATAGATCCTAAAAACAGGAGCAAATATTGGAAATATAATATTTTTAGGGTTTCTGTAAGTATTTATATATTTTACAACTCTTACTGATATTGCAAAGTTCTCTTATTAATTTCTGTTTAAATTTTAGATTACCAAGATGAACATGTCGACCTGCATATCCGGAAATATTTGCAGATTAAAGAAAATAAAAATGTTTCCTAAGATTTCGGTAATCACTGCAGATCTCGTTAGATGACATGGTGTTTGTTGTTCGAACGTTGAAATCTCTTGCAGTTATTAGAAGGCTGGTTTCAGTTCTAAAAATATATGATTGTAGAACCTATCATTATAAAATGTTAGATATATTTATATTTTATAAATATTTATTGGTTTTATGACACATGTAAACGTTCACACTAAGCTGTCAAACAGAAATATTTTATTTGACTAAAATTCCAAAAACTGTTTATGCTGTCGTTTAAAGTGTTACAAATTTGGACCCTGCGGCATATTTAGCATTAGTTAATGTTCAATTTATTGAAATTTTGTAAACAATAATTGGTTTTATGACACGTACATTTGTTACAATTTAATAGTATATACATCTTGTATATTGTACATATTTTTACAGTTAACAGTTAAAAGTGTAAGAAATTTTTGAAACATTAAATCAATGTAAAATTATTTAAAAATTTCGAATAAATTTCTTAAAAATAGTTGAAAAGGAGACTACAAAATTAGAATATTTATAATTATTGTAATAGTAAATTACAATTACAATTTTGAGAAAAAAGAAAAATATACGAACATAAATAAATAAAATAAATATATCATCACACCTTCTACCCATTACTGGGTGTGGCACTCTGCCGAAGCAGATCTCGGTAAGTGATATATTTTGCGCGTGAAGTGCGGTTACCAGTCGTCAAATTACGGCCCCCAAATATGTTAGTGGTGGAGGAGCCACAGGGGTAACTTTTTGAAATTATGAAAATTGTTTGTCGCCTGTGGGAATTGAACCAGGGTTCTCAGGATCCACAGGCCGACTTCATACCACTGAGCTAGCCACATAAAACCTCCAAATACGCAAAGTTATACTCTGAGAAAGATTATTATCCTTTTTTCTAGGAATCAAAACCAAATTCAGTTCCTAAAAAACAATAGCTTCCTTGTTGATTATAAGGAAAATCTGCAGTTTATTTCTACTTTCCGGAAAGCGTTTTTCCTCTCTATTTCTGTTCTATAGAATAATAATTTTTTTTCTATATATTTATAAGTCCACAAATTTATGTGTTTTAAAATTGCAACTAAAATTAACGCTTAATAATAATTTTGCAGTTGTAACAATTTTGAAATAAAAGAACCAAAAACAAATGAAATAACTTTACAAAGGACAACTTGATTGATTCTGGTATAAGAACTAATTTTTATGTAATTGTCACATGACGCAACATATTTAAATTACAATGACAATAAAAGTACAGTTTTTGTTTCTTTGTTGCTTGAAGTTGCATATAAAAATAAAATAAATATATATATAGCATCACGCCTTGTATTCATGACTGGATGTGGCACTCTGCCGTAAGCAGATCTCGGTAAGTGATATATTTATGGACATGAACTGCGGTTACCAGCCGGCAAATCACGGTCCTCGGTTAATTTTAATGTGGTGTAAATTGTTTGTCGGCTGTGGGAATCAAAGTTGGGTTACATGTCATACATATATTATAATTATAATTTTATATTTAATATAATTAAGCCGACATTATGGATATATTTCTCTACATTATTTCACAACTTGTCACGAACATGTCTTTTTGCAATTAAGTATTTTAAACATATTAAAATATACGGTTTTTGTATAAATTCTTATAAATAAAACTAATATAAAACCAGTTTAAAATCAATTGTAAATGTAACTCGAAGAACACAATTTGTTTTAATTAATTCATAACATGTTAAAATTATGTTTTTCATATTCAGAATATATTAGTCGATGACATAAATGGATACATATAGTAATATAATTACTGGTTGAGACACAAATAGTTACATTCAATGAAAAAGATGTAATCAGAGAGGAAACTAATTATGAATCAGGGCCTCATTTAGACAAATTTTAATGTTATTAAACTTTACTATGCAATAAAAATTTAGTTGCTCGTCAATTGCAAATAAAAAGATAAGAAATAAATATATAATCCAGCCCTTTACCCATTACTAAGTGGGACACTCTACCGCAGCAGATCTCGGTTGTTTGTTTGTGAAGTGTGTTAACCAGTCGTCAAATCACGTGGTTAAAATCAGTTGTTGGCTATGTTAATCAAACTCAGGTCCTCAATATGATAATTTATTACTATTTTTTTATCGAAACTGATCGGTTTTTCAATGCTAAGATAGTTTATTGATTAGTAATATTTTTTTCATTTTCTTTTTAGTTTTACGTTCATTGTTTAGTTGTAATCATGATTTAAGTACGCAGAATACAAATGAATTTATTAAAGATAGTTATTTTTGTGATAAAATTAATCAGAATTATGCTAATCCAAGTTATTGAAAAACTGGAATTTAAATTAATACATTTGAGAAAAAATATTAATGAGTATTTATATTTCGTATATTTTACAAAAATTAGAATTACCATTATTATCGTTATTGTTAATGTAAGACCGATTTCTTCATTTCCAGATAAAGTTCCCGATAACTATCGGTAGAATAATTGAAAAAATATCGCATCAGAAAATAACGTTCAGCACAATTATTACCATGTGTCAGAGCTGGGCAGTAGCTAGCTACTTTTATAGCTTAGCTACTAGCTTAGCTACATTTACCTTAGCTGTAGCTGTAGCTTAGCTAAATGTGAAAAAATATAGCTGTAGCTTGTAGCGAGTTATGTGTTTTTTTTTCTATTAGCTTAAAAATATTGTTATAACAACTGAAGCTACTTTTAAAGCTACTTTTTGTAGCTTAAAGCTACCACTGTACATTAAGAAATACCTATTAATTTTTGTTTTTGTATTTGAATTGTACCTTCTTTATTGTTTTATATAACTGTAGGATAACAAGTTATTATATAGTGTAAAATCTATTAACATATTTTATTTTTCACTCTACTTAACCTATCCTACTTTTGTATTAAATATTAGATGAACTAAACATTGACTGTTTAGGAGTCTTCTGATAATGTAACTGTTAATTTATTCCGATATAAATAAGAATTATAGCATAACAAATTAACAGTACATTTGTCCATTTGCGATTTTTTATATTTATTAACAGTCATTATAACAAAAGACTGATCAACTGATCATATGACAATGGCAAATTTAATCATTCACAATAATTGAAAGAAAGTAACTTTAAAATTTAACAGCTACTTTAATGAAAGCTTTTAGCTGTAACTTAGCTATATTTAACAAAATGTAGCTTATAGCTGTAGCTCAGCTACTTTTTTAAAGAATAGCTGTAGCTATAGCTTAGCTAGTTTTTATAAGTAGCTTGCCCAGCTCTGCCATGTGTGCTATGTTTTCGATGTGGTATTTTTATTTATCCTACAGATGCTGATAGTTATTGGGTATTTTATCCAAAGGTAGAAAATCCGGCCCTTAAGGATACACAGCGTTTTGCTAGGTAACATTCATATTAGGAAAAAATAAATGCAATAAAACATTAAATGATTACTTTTCTAGATATTTGTAGATGTTCCTCATGAAGATATTACTGTGTTATCAAAATATAATTTAAAAATAATAATTACTCATCAATCATTTTAATTACTATCTTCCGAGCGCAATAATTCCTAAACCCAGCCCTGAATAAATTAATCTTCTAACGATAATAATAATGTAAGTAACTTATGATACTAGGTCGATTTCGAATTACTTCTATGAAAACCAAAAAACCCACAGAAAATGTTATTTATAAAGTTTAGTTAATTCCTAAAACCGGCCCTGCATAAATTAGTCTTCATACGGCAATAATAACGCAAGCAACTTACCACTACAATCTGAAATCTTGCGTCGGTTTCGGATCACATGTACGTCAAACCAAAAAACCCGTAGGATAACATTAAGTTCGTGATGAGATTTTTTAGCAGTAACTTCTACCTTTGCAGATTTTCTTTAGTAGATGACCTCGGCAAGTATATATTACGGACATGCTGAGATGGTTTTGTTTATTTTGATACGAGCACGTGAGGCGCAAAGATGTCTTCTGTAACGGTGCTTCCAATCTACTTAGTTTTTGTGTGTTTTATGTTTTTTGTTTTGTGTGCAAATGGACAAGAATCTGAAAGTAAGTTTAACAATTTTTGAATTATTATATTCTCAATACTATTTTGATAAGTGATATATATTAATGACCCCATACTAGTATGTTTAATTCACCATAGATTTCTCAGTCATAAAAAATAAAGTGTAAAACTGTTATTTACATTTAATGGTGTGACATTTCGGCCAAGAAAATTACAATAAAACAATTAAATTTAAATTACATTTTTATCGAAAATTTATTGAAGAATTACAACGACGTTTCGGCCAAGGTAATGGCCATCTTTAGGTCTAAATAATAACATACAGTAATTAACAATAGAGAAATTGTTAGTCAATATAACAGTTAACTTACCACAAACGTTAAATAAAACGAAAAACAACAAAAAAAGTTACGTTACAAGTACTTATTTATATATATATATATATATATATATATATATATATATATATATATATATATATATATATATATATATATATACAGGATGGTCCATTTAAAGTGTTATCAGGAAATATCTCGGAAACTATAAATTTTACGCAAAAATGACCTAGACGAAAAACAATCGTACAAAAGGGGGCCATAATAACGAAATATTGGTTTTGTCCTAGATGGCGCTGTTGTCGCTAAATCATGGTCAACTCAATTTTTTTTAATGAAAACCCCTATTTTTTATTAAAGAATCAGATTCCTCGTTAAAAAAAAGAAGAATTTATTTAGTTCACTTTTTCGTCAGCATGATAGATGACGCTGTAATCGCGAAAAATGATGTTGCTTTCGGACGTTCCTGTATTAGAGCTTATGCGCGGGTGTGTGTGTGTGTGTGTGTATTATTTGAGTTTGTTTGTGAGTATATATATATATATATATATATATATATATATATATATATATATATATATATATATATATATATATATATATATAAATATTAAGCAGATAATTATCATATTTCTGAATATAATTGTTTGTCAAAATAAAACCTTCTAGGTTTTAAATTTAGTACAAATTTTAAAAGATCATGAACTGAGAAAACAAATAAACAATCTAAGAATATTGAAGGAAATCTGTAGATTAAAGATCAAGGAAATATATAAATTAATAAATAATAAATAAAGCAAACTAAAATATACATCCGGAAATATTCAAAATAATTAGATAAATTGAAATAATAGTAGATAGAACATATTCTGTCTTTTATTAAGTAGGTACTTAGAATTTAATCTACGATCATACTCGTAACTATGAATTATATGTATTTTTAACCACAGAAAACATCACATGAATTTGTAGAAGATTATATTTAAAATTAAATAATTTATTTGTGACGTAGATAGCTTAGTGGAATCGCGTTGACCTGTGAATTTGAGAACTCAAGCTCGATTTCCTTAACCAATAAACTGTACTCCACAATAAAATTACCTCTTTGTCTCTTCCTCCACTAACATCTTCACGTGCAAAATATATCACTTACCGAGATCAGCTACCAGCAATAGGCGTGATGATATATTTATTTATTTTCTTAATAACCTGGGTTTTAATACTTTTTTTTTTGTTTTCAGGTGGAACGCCACATTGCTTACTAAATACTGGTGGAATTGGAATCTGTAAGAATCTGCACGAGTGCGATTTAATGATGCTGGCTCAAGAAGGAAAAAATCCGGCAATGTGCGACAATACCAATGATGACGTCATTGTGTGTTGTCCAATGCGTGAACCATTACCGACAGCTATTTTTATGAATCCTACAATGAAAACTTTGGTCGATTTTTCTTTACCGACTACGACTACTCAAGCACCGAAAATGAAGAAGAGAATTCAAAATGCTGCATTATCAAAAAGTTCGCAAAGTAGGTTTAATAAGTTTTATTCTTCAAAATATCTTACTCTTACAATAATTAAAAAGAAATAAATATGTCATCACGGTTTTTACCCATTACTGGGTGTGGTACTCTGCTGTAGTAGATTTCGGTAAGTGATATATTTATGTGCGTAAAGTAATGAAGAGGGAAGCCACAAGGGTCATTTTAGTTCTCAAATCCACAGACCGACTCGTACCACTGAGTCATCTAAAAATAAAATAAATAAATAAATATATCATCACGCCTTCTACCCATTACTGGGTGTGGCACTATGCCGAAGCAGATCTTGGTAAGTGATATATTTTGCGCGTAAAGTGCGGTTACCAGTCGTGAATTCACGGCCCCCAAAGATGTTAGTGGTGGAGGAGCCACAGGGGTAGCTTTTGAAATTATGAAACTTGTTTGTCGCCTGTGGGAATCGAACCAGGGTTCTCAGGATCCACAGGCCGACTTCATACCACTGAGCTAGCCACCCCATAAAAATAAAATAAATAAATATATCTTCACGCCTTCTACCCATTACTGGGTAGTAGATCTCGGTAAGTGATACATTTTGCGCGTTAAGTGCAATTACCAGCTGTCAAATTACACCCCCCAAAGATGTTAGTGGAGGGAAAGTAAAAGATGTAATTTTAATCTGGTGAAAATTGTTTGTCGGCGTGGAAATCGAACCCGGGTTTTCAAATCCAAAGGCCGATTCGATACAACCGACCCATCTACCACATCACAATAATTAATTTGCTTATATTTAGCCTTCCTTCAAAAAGCAGGTTTCCTAATCTCGATTGTACGCCCACGATTTAAATTACTCTGTTTAAGGTTACTGCAAATTGAATTTAATTATTCTTGACCTAAGTGCGTTTTAGTCTCGACCTCGACACCTTGAGCAGCAAATCATAATATAAACTTGACTCAACCTTCAACGATTTTCCGATAGGTATCTACCTAACTCGTTTTACAAAAATTACTATTTCAATTATATTTTCTACTACCAGCTCAGTAAGTGCCAATAAGATAAATAAACAAATTTTAAACGTACTTTAAGCAGTTCGTATCGTATTCATCATTGGCTATGAAACTATTTTAACTACATTTAAATTTGCTTTATACTATCGGTCCTAACGAGTCATTTACCGCCCAAATGTATTTCAAAATACTTAAGGCATTTTAATTTAAAACTCCTTTTGTATTAATTTATATTTTTCCTTTCAGAATGCGAGGAATACAGCAAAATAAAATGTACAGATACAGTAGCAACCAGAACAATCACAAATGGAACAAATGTGAACAGTGTTGAACATTACCCGCACATGGTAAGTTATTATTTTATGCAATTGCAAGAAAATATGTCATTAATGATTTTTACATTGACGTCAGGCACTCTTGGGGTACAGTGTTCCGGAAAAACCAGACAATCTGACTTGGCAATGCGGGGGCACGCTCATCAGTGAACAATACATACTAACAGCTGCACATTGTTTAAGAGGAATGCAGTAAGTTCTGGAATATTAATTAATTTAGCAATAAGAAACATTAGTCACATGTTGCAAGAAAATGCATCATCTTCACGTCATAAAAATATATTGTTTTTTTATATTACACCACATAATGTGTGATCATACCCGTTTAGAGATTGTTCAATTTAAGTGCCACCATTGATATTTCCACAACTATAAAAGCTATAAGGGTGGTGGAATTCAGAAAAAATACTAAATCGAATAACCAAATAAAGAAAATAGATTCGCATTTAAAATAAGAAAGTTGCACCACGTATTTTGTGAACCAATGATTGAAAAAAATTATGTTAACAGTTGGGTAATACACTTGCAGAATGGCATTTCTTTGCTAATATAACCAACCTTGTAGTTCTTTTAGTTCTCGAGATAGCAATGATCGCACACTTAAATTGTACATCCAGTTTATTTTTATTATAATATTAATAACTTTTTCTATAATTCTTATAATTTTGATGAAACAAAAGTCATGGCTATGGCTACAATATAACAGACTTTAGAAATTAATTTTAAAAGTTGCGGCTAAACCAGACACGTAATAAAAAAATGTAAAAACAGTCTTTGTATGCAACTTTTAAATCTAAACATCTACAGTTTTTTATTTTTTTATTTTGTAAAATGAGCGCATTAAATTGTATAGGTACAACTAGTTGACTTTAGTATAATTAGAAACTTTTACAGAATATTGCTTATTAAGAACGTAGGGATTTAACATGAAATAAAATAGTTCTAAGTATGATTTTAAATATTTTTTTAGCAGTTTTCAACCAAATTTAATAAAATTCACTAATTTTGTTTTCTTTTTAGTGGTACAGTGCCGGTTGTTGCCCATCTAGGATTTTTAGACAAAGAAAACAGAAACGAATTCAATACTTTACAAGAATTCAAGATAGTAGCAATAATTTCACATCCAAATCGCGTTGATCCAATAACGTACGCAGATATTGCACTGTTAAAATTGGATAGACCTGCCAAATTGTCGAAGAGTGTTCTTCCTGCTTGTTTACATGAAGATATGGAGTTTTCTGTAACTCGTGCCCAGGCTACTGGCTGGGGTGCCCTTAGTTTTGGTAAGTTTTATTTATTAAATTAATTTTTTGAACTAAATATGCATTTATATAAAATATATCGAAATGTTACCTACTATTAACTTATAATTTATGAAAGAACTTTGTTTATGTTTGAAGGATATATATATATTTTTTTTCTTTTTTGTCGAATTATCTGTTACAATATTTTAATGAATAATATGTGTATTTTTTATATTGTAGGGTCTAATATGGGATCAGATACTTTAATGAAAATTACAATACCAATTTTGAAGCATGAAGAATGTGCTACCTTATATGGAACCAATAGAAAAATACCACAGGGTATTAAGCAAGAACAACAATTTTGCGCTGGTGGCGAATCCAATAAAGACACATGCCAGGTAATTAAAAATTCAAATATTAAATAATTTCATATTCATTTCAAATTATGGGATGGCTAGCTCATTGGTATGAAGTCGACCTGTGGATCCTGAGAACCCTGGTTCGATTCCCACAGGCGACAAACAATTTTTATAATTTCAAAAAGCTACCCCTGTGGCTCCTCCACCACTAACATCTTTGGAAGCCGTGATTTGACGACTGGTAACCGCACTTCACGCGCAAAATATATCACTTACCGAGATCTGCTTAAGCAGAGTGCCATACCCAGTAATGGGTAGAAGGCGTGATGATATATTTATTTTATTTATTTTTATTTCAAATTAAAATCCAAACAATTAAGTTGAAAATTCGAACTTATTTATTTTGTAAAAGTTTTCTAACAATATATTATTTACCAGATCTGGGTAAAATGACATAGTTATGAGGGTAATTTTAGAAAAATAAATGAAATGCAGAAGAAGGTTGATAACATTCGATATGCTTCCCTATCCCGTTGTTAACCTGGTCAGGATTACTACAATCTAAAGCTGCTCGCTACACAATTGATAGTCTGACTAGGATACCACTACAACCCAAAGTTGCTCACTGCATTGTTAGCGGTTCACTGCAACTCTAAGCTGCTCGTTGCAACCCAAGCACGAATTATTCCAGCTAAAAAATTACATGATTATACATTTGCATTTATGATTTTTTGTTTGTTCGTAGGGTGACTCTGGCGGCCCACTGCAAATCATTGGCAGCGACTATTGTATGCATCGCATCATCGGTGTTACATCATTCGGCAGCAACTGTGGAATTCAGGCAGGAGTCTACACTCGAGTATCACACTATGTACCCTGGATAGAAAGCATTGTATGGCCATAGATACCTACAACTTGCTTCTTTAAATTTTCAAGTTCCTAGTACATGAGCAAATATAATCTTTGCTCATCATCAACCAACCAATTGGTAGCAGTTAACTAGTGATTAACTTTGTATTAATGCATAGTAAATTATTTATTTATTTATAATTGTAAACAATTATTACACAAAATTGAGAAAGTAACAAAAATAATATAGATATTTGTCACAATTTTTAGGAGGCAGTTATAAAAATAATATTGTTTATAGATTTTATTATAATATTTTCGAGAATAAAAGTGCTTAATTAAATCCATAAATGGCGTATATATTTATTTTGAAAATGTACAAACAAGAACAAAAGATTCATTTTAATAATGAAATAAAAAAGTAAATATAAAGTAATTTCAATTAAACTTTAGAAACATTTAACATACCATTATTTTTATAACATAGGTTTATAATATTTCGAAGGAATGTTAACATGAATATAAACATATATTATTGAATTTCTTGCAAGCTGCTCAATGCTTTTCGGAATAATTCTTGTTGAGTTCGAGCGTGCTTTACTTCTAGTTCCGCCAGCTCTATCAAACTGCAAGTTTGCAAACAAATAAATATTACAGTCTTCCTTTATGCCAATGGCACACTGGTCGAATGGCATCAATGAGCGTCGAGGAGCTCATCGATGAAACAACAGAACGCACCCGTCATCAATGAAAAATAGAGGCTCCTCTATTTCCATCGAAACGATTGTGTCTCATTTCACACGTATTATTGTGTCTCATTTCATGTTAGCGTGGGCTGTCATTTTGGTTTTGCTTTGTGCTAATCTTTCGTGTTTGTTTATTTTATCAATCAGGATGCGTTCTGTTGTTTCATCGATGAGTTCCTCGACGCTCATTGATGCTTCTTGACCAGTGTGCTATAGGCATTAGAAATAAAAAAACTTACCTTTTCTTAAAAGCATGAATGCGGCGTGTTTTAAAATCCATCAATTCTTCTTTAGCTTGAGTGGACATTGTTTCAAATTGTTCGCAGGCTTGAGCTTGGGCTGTTTCAGCCTAAGACACATTTTTTTTTCATTACAAACATATTTATTTACATAATATGATTTAGCACAAACATATTTTAAAGATTCCAATTTTTTAACTTTAAAAACTCTAAACAAAACATATCATACAATGAAAATTGAAACATGCCAATCATTTGTAAAAGAATATAACGCGAAACTTTGAATAAATCAATCGGAAAAAGTGCTCGTTTTTTTGTGATCTTTAAAACATAAAAATAATATTTTTTTGGTCCAAAAAAAATCAAATAAAATCATAATAATTGGAAATAGAACTATATACATAACAAGAATTTTATATAAATAGGATACGCGCACTCACGTGACACTGTGACGTTTTGTGACGTAAAAACAGCTGTTGGGCTGCGATCACTGCGCTACCTACAAAATGAACTATTTTTTTGGGACGAGATTTGAAAAGAACGGTTCTTTTCAAATCTTGTTGGGCGGCGATCACTGCGCTACCTACAAAATGAACAATTTTTTTGTGGCGAGATTTGAAAAGAACGTTTCTTTTCAAATCTCGTCCCAAAAAAAACTTTGCCCAAACAGCTATTTTTACGTTACAAAACGTCACAGTGTCACGTGAGTGCCCGAAACCTATACTGGATAGTTAACTTACACGTATTACTGAGGAAAGTGGTGGGGGTATGCCGCCATTTGCAGGAAAGACAAAGCATGCATTGTTCTAATGTATTATATGACATTTTTTTTGTGTTTGTATTGTATAAATACTATCAAGTGTGTGTATTTTAGTATAGCCCTATTTTTGCCTGCCCTGCAAATGACTGCCGTTATCATGCTTGCCTAACAGATGTCAATAAATTCTACAAGCAAGTTAGTTTAGATAAAATCCAGTGTTTACATAAAATCTTTGATACATAATTACAGATAAACCAATAGAAAGTGCACATTTAAAAGTTTTGTTAGAAAATTGATTGATTTTTGATAGTTTACTATTGTAAAAACTAAACAAAAATACGAAAAACTATTATGCCCGTTTGTACCAACGAAATTTAAATTTTAACCTTAAACTAACAACATCGCATCAAATGTTTGACATGAATGTAAATATCATCATATGGTTTTTACTTCGATTTGCTTTTATTTATTTAAGTCAGACATAAAATTTAAGTTCCATTGGTACAAACGAACATTAAATAATCAATCAATTTAGACCTAACTTTCTAGTTTTACAACGAAATAAATACAGTCAGTGAAATTGACGTGCAATGTCAAATTAGTTCACGTTTTGCTCAGAAGAGGTGTCGCGTTCTTCTGGTTCATTTATCAAATAAATAGTTTGAATAAATTCAATAAAAAGTGAAATTGTGATTAAAAGAAGTTAATATAACAGGAACCGATTTATACAGCAACATTTTGCGGTTAAATACGAGTCTAAAAAATAGGTGAGTACGTAAGTTAAAATATGTTTGTGTTTGAATTCGATTAAAACAATAATATTATAAAAATCTTAATAATAATTCATATTGATTAATACAAATTAACTTAAATATTGGATCAGTTTAAAACTGATTTGCGTTTGTATTGCATAAGTTTTGAAGTGTTAAAACAAATGGAATATAAATATTGGAGAGGACACGAACGAGATGTTTTTTTAAAACTTAAATAATGGTGGGTAGGTTTTTCTGAAATAATATTTAAATTGCTACTGAGGAAATAGCCACTTTTAAAATAAGTAAATGAATATTGAAGTAGGGTTATATGAAATATAAGCTCACTATATTTTGGACTACAAATCAAGAAAATTAAAATTATTGTAAATAATTAAATAAGTATTAGATGCATGATTTATGCTTACGCTAAAAATAAATGTAAGATATGTTTTATAGGGACCAAAGGAATCTTTAAAATAACAACCAATGCACTTGCCTCTTGAACTTCCGGTGCCTTGCAAGCATAAAACAAACATTATTCATATCCGTGTTCAGCCACACAAGTTAGTGAGTGAGTGATTATGACAAAGAGTGTAGATACTTACAGCGTGTATATCCTTGTTTTTGTGGCGAGCACGCTCAAGTGCTCGGTTGGCTGCCTCGTAGGCCGCGAGGCATCGAAGACGACGCACCAGGAGCGCCTTGGCCGCGTGGCTATCACGCTGGTAGTAGCGGAGCGTGTCCGCGAGTTTGAGATCTTGATCACTAGCTACGCGACCTTCCACCTTCTGTAAGTACAAAACAAAAATTCTGCATGTTTGTTATCGGATTACGCGAAAATGGCCCGATTGATTTGTATGAAATCTGTAGGTTAATTTTATCTTTATTCACCTTAAAATATAGGTTATAAATTTTAGCTAACTACCTTCTGTAAACAAAATGACGGAGAAGTATTTCTAAAACGGCTCGATTGATTTTCATAAAATTTGTAGGTTAGTTCTGTCTTTATTTAATTTAAAATATAGGTTATAAATTTTATCAGGCTGCCTTCTTTAAACAAAATGGCGACAAACTAATACTGCTCGATTGATTTTCATAAAATTTGTAGGTTAGTTCTGTCTGTATTTAATTTAAAATATAGGTTATAAATTTTATCTAGCTGCCTTCTTTAAACAAAATGGCGACGAACTGTTTAACTATTTCTACTACGGATTAATCATGTTATGATATATGCAGCGTATATTAATATTTTTTTTTATTACAACATTTATTTTCTTTATTTTCACCACATTAAAATTACCCCTACGGCTACCCTTCCACTAATATATTTGCTGGCCGTGATTTGACTGCTGGGAAATCTGCTGAGGCTACACCAAATAATATAAGCTACAAATTATAGCTCGTCACCATTTTGTTTCAAAATGGCGACAAGTTATATCTAAACTTAAATTAACGATATTAATCTAAATCGCAATATTGTAATAAAATGGCAGAGTTATCTCATAAATTATTCGACCGATTTCCAAATTAATGGAAGGGTAGTTCTATCTTAATTCAATTTAAAGTAAAACCTATAAATCGTGAAATAAAATGGCGACGAATTATCTTTATTAACAATTCTAAATGACAAAGCCGCGTTGATCGCTCAAATTATGAATACATTAAAAAATAATTAGATTCTAATTATATATTTTACAAAGTATTAATATATTTGGAGGCCGTGATTTGACGACTGGTAACCGCACTACACGCGCAAAACAGAGATCTGCTTTAAGCATTATTATTAAAAAAAAAAAATTAGAGAAAATAGGAGAAAGAGTTTTGTTAAAATTATGGGCGTGAGATTTTACGGACTAGTCGGTTGAACAAGAAAACTTAAAATTAACTTAATTATCGCACCTAAATTGACTAAAAAAATTATCAAATATCAATTATCTACAAATAAATCAGATTTGTAAGTAAATCTGTAGGTAATAAACAGTGTCCCACAGCTGCAGTTTTACAATTTCATGCAGAGAATTATTAACCCATTGTTCAGGCAATGAATACGTACCCTAGCCTTTTCAAATGTTTCTGCAATTTTAGACAAAAATTTATCTAACGGACCAGGATCAATAGTTGCTAACTGAACTAAACCAGTAGATATTTTAATATAAGAATCTGCTACTTCTGTAAAACACAAACCAAATTTAATAAATAAAACTATCTTATGCCGGACGTATAACTATCAAACCTTTATGTTTGTCCGTCATTTTATCAGTCCTAGTTGTGGCTTCCTTCAAATGACTATGATACTCATTTAACGAACTCATTTGTTGTTCAAAGAAATCATTCACATCTCTAACAGTTGCTCCCAAGTAGTACTGGTCGGTTGTACTACCAAGAGATCGAACTAAGCCTCCTAGCTGCTCCAGTCGACCACGGGGTCTGGCACACAAATCTTGATCAAACTCCAAAAATACTTGCAAATGTTTATCTTCGCGGAAAACTGAGTGACTTGCCAAACGTGTTAAAAACACTTCATGCATTGCAACTGTTTTCTTAAACGTTGCTAAGTATTCTCTAAAACAAAAAACAAAATTGAAACAAAAGATATATATAAAAAAAAGAGTAAAACTAACGCTTCTAGTTCCTGTTTCATTTTAGTAAACTCTTCTTTAGTCATGGTCCCTTCTCCTTCACCCAGTCGTTGTAATTTCTCGCGCGAGGCATCAAAATTTGGTTTAGGTGGAGCCGGCGGAATCTTCAAGAGAACAGTTTGGTTATTTTTGAATTTAGTGTAAAATTTACAGTACTTACAATGTAACCGGCATATGCTGGGTTTTCTTCAAATCGGTCATGTAGCCACACGAATTCCTCATGCTGTCTAACAACTAAGAATTCTGGCTTTTGAAACTGTGGTAGAGTTGTACGAGTATGAACTGTAAATTTAACTTTATCTTTCTCGCTAAGAGCATCGGAAATATCTACCAGTAGACTGTTGTCGGTTAACGGTACGCTACCATCTTCTAAAGTTGATCTTTCACTCTTTTACAAAGGAAAAATATATTATTATATTACATATCAACGCCCCTTTTGTTCATATTAATCACATTTATTACTTACCATTATTATTAATATTTATATATTATAAATATGTTAACAATATAATATTGACAACAATAATAAAAAAAATCAAATAATGTGATAACTCGTACTGCTTTGTTGGCGATTAATTTTTGTTTCTGATTAAACCGAATCACTGAACTTGTAAAAATAAACTGTCAAACAACCATCCCACAAGCAGCGCCATTATATTTTGACATTTGCGGCAGACTAACACATTATTTTTCAAATATCCCACTTTAAAATGATAATTTTATATTAATTTACCATATAGCAACAAATAGTACATTATAAATAATTTAAATATTATAAACTGCTCTCATTGTCTATATATACTTTAAAATAATAATAAACTTAATACGTAATTCTAGTTATTATGAATAGTGTTCTTATAATTTATTAATCTTATTAATTAAGCAGTAGTAATGATTAAATTGTACAATACAACATTAAATTAAGCATATATATTTTCAGATTTATGTATTATTCAATTAATTCCAGCAAAATAAATGTGAGGTTATGTTGACTAACAAGTTGACAGATAAGATCATAGAAAAGAGAGGTAGGATAAGATTAAATTTATGAGTCTATCGCTAGGAAAGGCATATAACATACAAAATAAATATAAACTTTTAATAATTTTATTGATTAAACAACATTTACAGTTTTAAATTCTACTATATAAATATATTTAAGTAATTTATTCAGGGCCAGATGGAGGGTAGTAGTTCAAATAAACTAGACCACTAGCTTTAGCCGTGATTATTGTAATTGTTGTGAATGCAACACCAATCAAAAGGTGAATATTGTATTTGGTATTCTTGGCATCGTAGTTTGCCTTCCATGATCCTGAAGGAACTGGTAAATCGTCCATCGTGGGACTTCTGAAGTCCTTCGTTTCATGGTAGGACCTTCTGATATCTAAAATGTAATTCGCAAATTAAAAATAAATTTAATATTTTTATATAATAAATCGAATTATAAAAAAATAATTATTGTTTGATTCAAATCGGATACGAAATACGTCAAATATATCAAATTAACCAAAATAATAATAATGTATTTATGATACAGAAATAACAAACATTTAATAACGATAACATCTCGTAACAAATTTTAGTAATCTATTAAAATTATGTAACTCGGCTGCGGAAAAAATGACCGTAGAGCTTGACACATGAATTTTTCCAATAAACTATTTACTAACACTTACAGTTCTTAGCCGCTGGGTTTCTTAAAAGTTGTCGAATAGCACTCATTTTGACTGACAAATTATCTAGTCCCTGAAAAAGTCCGTACAAAATCAGACTCCCAACCCCAAACCGTTCAATGTCTCATGTGAAACTGCGCATGCTTTACCATGACATTCGTGTTCCCATCCGGTCATATGATGTTTACCGCTAAATTTAATTCGTGTAGCCTCTCACTAAATTCCTGTCTCTTTCACTGGCACTACAAATAAAAATAACACTTAGTACTTATGTACGTACACACTATAATATGTTTTTTACAATTTGTACAAATATTGCTAATGAATCTGTCAAAGTTTTCAAATTGCTTGAAAAACAAGAGAAAATGCCTACTTCGCTCTTCTATACTTGAAATCTTGCAAGACTGTAAACCGCTACTTATCGGTTAGGTTTTTGTTCGGATTTAGGCCCGGTTTTACCATCTCCGGATAAAGTTCCCGATAACTATCAGCGGGATAAATAAAAAAATATCGCATCAAAATCATAGCACAAATTATAATAATTATACTGAATGCCATTTTCATATGCGATATTGTTTTAATTATCCTGCCGATAGTTATCGGGAACTTTATCCGGAGATGAAAAAACCGGCCCTTAATCTAATTAAATTTTGGAACGGTTCGTGAACCGGACCATAAGGTCGGTTCGGTTCAATTATTTTTATTTATATTTATACGTTTTATAGAAAGAAGATTAAATGCGGAATGAATTTGATGATTTAAAAAAAGTGCAGGATTTATTTATTTTAGTTTTGTTGTTTAGTAATTTCGTTTGAATGTTTACATGCAATAGTGTGAAATTAATTTTCAAAAACAAGCGTAGGGACGACACTCCCTTCGTTTCTTATCTTTTTTATTCGTTTTCTGATCTTACTTTGCTTGTTTAACTGCAATTGTGTGGAATTCACTATCAAAAACAAGCGTAGAGCGACATCCCCTTCCTTTCTTATCTTTAATTCGTTTTCAGTTCTTGCATAGGGTGTTTAACTGCAATTGTGTGGAATTCACTTTCAGAAACAAGCACAGGGCGACACTCCCTTCCTTTCTTATCTTTTTGTTTCATTTTCAGTTACCGCATTGTGTGGATTTTTCTTTCATATACAAGTGCAGGCTATCGCTTTCATTTTTGTTAATCTTTGTAGATTCGTTGTTAGGAGTAAGCGTGAGTAATTTGAGATGTTTTATGCATATGTTATGTACGTCGAAGAAAGAAGATGAATGATAAGTGAATAGGAGTGATTGGATAGATGTGATTTCGAGTGTAATAAATAAATGAGTTTATATGGAGTGATCTATGAATGTGGTTAAAGTGAGGATGGTGTGTTTGGATGAGAATGTTTGACGAGGGCTGATTATTTGATGAATGTAACGAATGAATATTTTATGGGTGATTTTAGAGTTCGTGCTACCCCATTTGATGGAATATAGCGTCAAGATATGTATGTATGTATGTATATTTATACGTGCCTACATTCTGTAAATATCTTTAAAAATATATAAAATTCATTTTCATTTTGTATGTATTAGATAAAAATTAATTAAAATTTTTATTTTTGCTATGAGGTAATAGCACAGTGGTAGCAAGTCGGTCTGTGAATCCAAAGAACCCTGGTTCGATCCCCAAGGTCGACAAAACATTTTCACCAATTTAAAATTCCCCCCTGGCTACCCCACCACTAACATCTTTGGGGGCCATGATTTTACGGCTGGTAACCGCACTTCACGCGCATAAATATATCACTTACCGAGATCTGTTCTAGCGGTTCTATTCGGTATTCGAGAAAAAGCGCCGGTTCAATTCGGTTTTACGTCCAGTTCCGGTTAGCCTTGGATAATAAATAAATAAATAAAAATGCATTTTCAAAGCGGGATTTATTTTATATCTTAGATAGTGTACATACAATTAAAATTATTGTTTATCTTCATTAAGCTTAATATACAATTTTATATTTTCCTTTTGATATGTAAATATATATAGTATATTCGTTATTAATTTAAACATTTCAATCATTCTTCATCATCATGTTTAGACAAAGATTTATTTTCCGCAGATGACTTACGAATATTATTTTCCAATTTTTTAACTATTTCTTCATCTTCGTCTGCTATTTGTTTAGAACTATCTTCTAGATAAGGTTCACTTTTGGTAGGTGACGGACGAATTCTAAATACAAATTTTACGACACCTTCATCTTCCGGTTTTTTGTCTGCTTTATCTGTTTCACTTTCTATATTCTCCAGTATTTCTTCATCAACAATATCTTCAACATCTTCTATAGAAGGCTGGCTTTCGAAAGATGACTGTCGCATTTTATTTTCCAGCTGTTCCACTAATTCTTCATCATCTATATTTTCTTCGTTCTCTTCTGTTAATGGTTCGGACAAAAGTTCACTATTTTCTAACATTTCTTCATCGTCTATTTCTTCAACATCTTCTGTTAAAGGTTCGCTCATAGGTTCGCTTTCAGTAGAGAATTGGCGAAATTTGTAACTATATTCTTCTTCTAAATCATTATCGTCTAATATTTCCACTGTATCAGATATTGTCACTTTTTTCATATTCTCTGATGGTTTTTCTATTTTATTTGATATATTTTCAATGTGATCAGTTCCAGATGGCTTTTCAGATTTTGGAGGTGATTTGAATAAAATGATTTTTATTTTCTGTACTGGCATGTCTACTAGTAAAGTTAGAAGTGTAGATATTGCTAAAATTATTACTAGCTCCGTCATATCCAACTAAAATAAATACAAATATTTAATTGAATATTATGTATTGCCATTAGAGCTGGGTAGTAGCTAGCTACTTTTGTAGCTTAGCTACTAGCTTAGCTACGTTTACCTTAGCTGTAGCTGTAGCTTAGCTAAATGTGAAAAAATATAGCTGTAGCTTGTAGCGAGCTATGTTTTTTTTTCTATTAGCTTAGAAATATTGTTATAACAACTGAAGCTACTTTTAAAGCTACTTTTTGTAGCCCACAGCTACTTTTGTAGCTTAAATTTACCACTGTTCATTAAAAAATACCTATTTATTTTTGTTTTGTATTTGAATTGTACCTTCTTTATTATTTTCTATAACTGTAGGATAACAAGTTATTATATAGTGTGAAATCTATTAATATATTTGATTTTTCACTTGTTCTTAACCTATCCTACTTTTGTATTAAATATTAGATGAACTAAACATTGACTGTTTAGGAGTCTTCTGTTAATGTGACTGTTAATTTATTCCGATATAAATAAGAATTATAGCATAACAAATTAACAGTACATTTGTTCATTTGCGATTTTTCATATTTATTATAACAAAAGACTGATCAACTGATCATATGACAATGGCAAATTTAATAATTCATAATAATTGAAAAGGTAGCTTTAAAATTTAACAGCTATTTTAATGAAAGCTTTTAGCTGTAGCTTAGCTATATTTTACAAAATGTAGCTTATGCGAATGGCACACTGGTCGAGGAGCATCAATGAGCGTCGAGGAGCTCATCGATGAAACAACAGAACTCACCCGTCATCGATGAAAAATAGAGGCTCCTCTATTTCCATCGAGGAGTACCTCGATGAAACGATTGTGTCCCATTTCACACGTATTATTTTGTCTCATTTTATGTTAGCGTGGGCTGTCATTTTGGTTTTGCTTTGTGCTAATCTTTCGTGTTTTTATTTTTATCAGTCAGGATGCGTTCTGTTGTTTCATCGATGAGCTCCTTGACGCTCATTTATGCTCCTCGACCAGTGTGCCATAGGCATAATAGCTGTAGCTCAGCTACTTTTTTAAAGAATAGCTGTAGCTGTAGCTTAGCTACTTTTTTTAAGTAGCTGGCCCAGCTCTGATTGCCATGAATAATAACTTACACTGGAACTGATTGTAAATTCGGCTGAAGATTTTACAGTTCCTACATTGTAGAAGAAAACAATAAACTGTGTTAAATAGAGGGTGTAAGATATTCTGCTCAGTATAATCATGGGTCGCGAACTCAAAAATGAGTTTAAAAATCCTGAAATATCATGAATTAAAAGTAATATATAATTTCTGTACAATTATTAATTACAAATATACCTTGTTTATCGGCAAAACAAGAAAATATCATCCAAGAGAGTGCTAGAGACCAAGCCAAAGAACACAATGCAGAAAATTGTGCTGCTTCGTTAATGTCGTACTTGTAGGTCCTACTAGACAAATGGGATGGGGTATACAATGCCCAAAAGGCGAAATATCCAGCTAATATCCATCCAAGGAATAACAAAATCTGAAATATACATTTCGTAAGTCAATATTATCAGCAACAGCAATATTGTTTTGTAGCTGTTTCTTGAAAATAATAATTCGATTATTTCAATTCCGGTGTAAAATTTTGTACCTATTGACAACTCAAATCAACTATAGAGGCGCTGCGTTCGCCTAGCTTTGGTAGGATAAATTGTATATTTACATTAGAATATATATGTTAATGTAGAGCTCGTTTCGCCAATTTTGACGATGAAATTACGTATTGTGCAATTGTTTAAATTCTTGGACGTCTACATATTCGTAGGAAAATTGTATATATTATTTTAATTCTGAATAACTCCTGTAGTATTAGAAATTTTTCTCATGATCACTTACTTTTTGCTTGAATAATATTATTTTTGTATAGATATATGATTTGTGGTTACAAAATACATACTTAAAAAAAGTAAACATCGAATATTTACTCAATACAACATTATACTAATTTCATGTTCTGAATATTTCGAATTACATTTATGTTCTACAGACCGGCATACAAAATTACAAGAACATGATTTAACTGACGAATTAAAATCTAAATTTAAATTACTTAACGATAATTTATTAATGTATGAAATTAGCAGTGTAATATTTGAGTTAAAAAATTGCTGCTGGAACATGTGTTACAAATTATTAACTGAGGATGATTCTTTTATCATAAGTTGCGATAGTTCAGAGCCATTTGCATCCTTAAAAGCAACAGTTCATATTAGATTTTCTTCTCTTAGGTTTACCATACAAACATGCACAATAAATGAAACAGTCCCACCACGAGTAGTTATTTTTTTTACCGCTAGTTGGCGTATTCGAGCGCTAGAGTTGTCAATATTATGTGAGATATGATTTCTAAAACCTTAAGGCCGGTTGCATAAAGCAATGTTAATTATGTTGTTAACTAACAGCATGTTAAAAGTTAGCAATGGCAAGATGGCTTGTACCACATTTTGCATATTTTCTGATATTTATATTATAATTAATTAATATCAGCATTAAAATGCTTTTGATTAATTAAACAATAATTGTAAAACACTGTTACAAATAATTATTAGTTTAATGTATACTATAGAAATTATAAAAAATATTGAACTGATAAAAATTTTGATATTTCGTATATGCGTTTTTTATTCTAATTCAACTTTTTATTTCCTTATTTATTTATTTACGCCACTCTGTACAACAGGAACTTAATTCCAGTTACAGTACAGGGCCCGGACTCACCGAGCCGTAGCGTGGTAGTTCATATATATTTAATTTAAGCGGGATATGAACTCGGGATCTCCGGATTCGAATGCCGTAACGCGATCCACACCACCGTAGTTAACAACGTAATTAGGGGACAACGTTTTATGTAACTGGACCAAATATTTGTTCATTTTATGATATTGTCGAGTATTCTTACCTTTGGCATATAAAAACTCGGTTTAATTTGTCGCAAAAGTACACCTAAGCCCACGCCAGCAATATACGGTGTAGCTCTGTGTACCGACGAAGCATACAGCATATTTGCTGTCCTGTATAACTGACTAATCCTGTAACACAAATATATTAAACCATTATTCGTTTATTATTTTAAATAATTTACTTACGAAATGCCATGATATATGACTAATGATAATCTATAATTCATTGTTGCGTAATAACGCAGAATTACAGAAATTAAGTGTAAAAGAACTGTAGTACTGATTCCTAAAAGTGGTCTTCGATATAGCAACCACACAAGAATTGGAGCGATTAGAGATAGTTGCATGTCTAGGGCTAACTGATGCGTGTGGGTGGCACACTAAAATAATGTAAATATGAAATTGTTATTACGATAATAAAATAAACATAGTGAAAGTTTAATTAAAAAGACAGGAGCAATAGATTTTAAAATAAAATTGGTAATTTTTAATTAAAATATTGGTTAATTACTCATCTATTGCGGAGTTTCACAAACTATAGGCTGCGCTCCCTTGAAAGCCGCTAGTGTTTTTGACAGAGCCGCGACATAATAAAATCAAATTTTATTTGTGTTAAGACTAATTGGAAAATTGTTTTTTGTTTTAAAAGACCATTTTACCATTTTTGTTATTTTTTTCTTACTCGTATTTTATTTCATAAATGACAAATTAATTTATTTCCAAAGTAAATTCAATTATTATTAATAAAATCAAGCTTCAGAAATCCAATAATATAATTTATTTAAATAGGACGTTTCGAGTCTATATTTATTATATTTATATTTATTTATATTTTATATTTTTCTAGCTGATGTTGAGTTTTGTATAGACTCGAAACGTCCTATTTAAATAAATTATATTATTGGATTTCTGAAGGCGGATTTTATTAATAATAATATTTTTTGGATCCTAAATATTTTTATTATAAAGTAAATTCAACTTATCAATAAATATTGATGCGATTTTGTTAATTATTTACAGATTTATGAATCTATAAACTCATAGATTTATCACAAAATTCCATCATAAATTAAATAATTTCACTTAACGCTATCTTTACTATTCTATAAAATTTTTGTTATTTTAAAGTAATTTTTCAAATCATATTAATAATGGGCAAACGAGGTCTTCATTTCTACTTAGATAGATATAGAAATATATTACCATTTCTTGGAAGGGATAAATATTCTGTATGTATAAAATATTTCGCCACCAATTTTCTTTACATATATTTGCATTTGCTGTCATCACAGTACCCCAAAGTGGTCCTTCCCCAAGAATTTCCAGAACATATGCATAGTACAACAAAACAAAGAAAAGAGATGGGGTTAACCTAAAAATTATAAAATTAGTCGAACATTTAACCACATACGAGCTTCTTTTTTTTAAAAAATTCTATTTCACTCTCTTAATTTAGTTAGGGCCAGTTTTTCAATCACCGGTTTGCTCTCGATTAATGTTAATCATGATTAAATAATAATGGTAACCATAGTTTCCATTGTTATTTAATCATGATTAACATTAATCGATGATTGAAAAACTGGCCCTTAGTTTTCTCATTGAAAGTGTTATCTTATTTGTCAATTACATTTATTTCTTTTTTTATAGAAAAATATCACGTAATATCTTCACCAATTAAAGTTAAATTTTAAACTTGGTTTAAGCGCCAGTTTTTCAATCGTCGGTTTACTCCCCATTAAGATAGTACTATCTGAATGAAAATTAGCACACGTAAACATTGAATAGTCATACGCATCCTGTTAAAATATGAAACACATTCATCGTCTGTGAACAAATATATTCGCTTGTAAAGTTGAGTTCTTATACACGGGGCTTATGGCAATCATCACTCAGAATCGCACATATTTGGTTTGTGTACCTCTAAAATTTTGCAGTTTCATTTGAAAAACTAGTATGATGTTCTAGAACTATCCATGTATATTGTATCAGAAGGAGAAAGTTTTTTATCGTTGAGTAAAAATTAAGAATCTCAATTTATAATGGCAACACCACACGGTGGTATGGTATTTGAAAATTCACTAGACCAACAATCTGTTAACAATTCATCATATTCAAATCATAATACGTATAAAACACTTATTTTATTCAATTTTTACAATTTTTGGAGTGTCAGTTTCGCCACTCGACAACCGATGGCGCCACCATCACACTAGTACATGGCCAACTTCATTGAATTGCGCTACGCTTATTATGGTCGTTTCATATGTTATTAAAATTCCTAGTTTCAAATTTACAGAGCGGGTATGTCAACTAGCGCCTCTGACGAGATACGTCGTAACTAAATTTGAAAATACTGCCGATTGCATTGATTGAAAAAATCCTAAAAACAAGCTTAGTCATTATATATTTATTATCATACGATCTTTACAGTAAAATACTAACCGTATGCACTAATAATTCAATAATACTTCATTCTTTTGACCTATAAACACTTCAAAATTTTTAAATAGGTAGACAATATGGCGGCATCATTTACCTGAAGTGACAGATAATGTTACGTTGTCAAATTAAATTCACTTAGTCTAGACTAGCTAGTCACTTTAGTCGAAAGCTCAGAATACTAGTCATAATATTTAATAATATTGAATGTATAAATAAAATACCAAGTTCCATTAAATGTGTTTGGTTTGATGACATAAACTTCAGGTATCAAATATTTTAAGGTTGTTTTTATAATTTGACAGCGTTGTCATTTTCCTTTAATTGAAATAAAAAGCACTAGATGGCATTACTTGACGTACCAAAACTGTAAAAAACTCACGACAAATTTTTATATGGCAAAATGATGAAATGAAACGGCCATAATAAGCGTAGCGCAATTCAATGAAGTTGGCCATGACTAGTACTACCTTAATGATTATATAATAATGGAAACCATAGTTTCCATTATTATTTAATCATGATTAACATTAATCGTTGATTGAAAAATTGGTCCTAAATAAATTAAAGGCAATCGAATGTATGATAGCAATTTGATATGTCATTTTGATTTGAAACCGGCAACGACTGTACTATTCCAGCTTCAGCTATTTGATTTCTTTTTGTTAAAAATATGTCCATTTTAAAAATAATTTTGGTACCTAATAAACCTGGCAACAATCCTAGTAAACCATGGAATACGACCCTTTTCTTCCATATCCTTACTCATGCCATATGAAGTGAGTATTCCACTCAACAAAAGAAATGAATCAGTATAAATAACTGACAAACGTAAGATGATACTGAATGGATTATTTGAAATCTGAAACACAAGACAATCAATATCTCTAGTGTAAGATAATTATATTAGTTAGTAACATACTTCTGTAAGTGTGGTCTTATTCGTGAAGGGTAAATGCCCCATCGGTATGAGTTTATGGGCAATGTACAACATAAAAGTACAAATAGTTCGAATGCCATGAATGCATTCTATTTCAAGAGGATCGGAATCTTGGCGAAATAGTGATGCTACCGTACGTTTAAGTGAAAATGACATTAATATTTTTACCATTTTACCGATTTCTTGTTTCGGTACTTCTGTTTCTTCGTTGTTGTCTGTATCTATTAAACGCATATCACGAAGAGTTGCTATCGAAGCTAGAAGTCCAATTATGGCAGTTAGACCTCTGAAATAATTATAAATGGTATAAATAGTAATTTGCTAAAATTATTAAAATAAATAAAAAGTGTTTCCGCCCGGGATCGAACCGGGGACCTTCCGCGTGTTAGGCGGATGTGATAACCACTACACCACGGAAACAGTTGCTTGTTTATTGGTATGATATTTGTAGACAAAAGACAAATAAATATATTTATAGAAAGACGTAAATTTATATATAAAAATACTATAAATCAAAAAATCTTCAATTTTAAAACCCCTCCAAAACATTATTTCGAATTTTTTACAAAAATGTATTTTATCACATCATTGATTTGTATACCTCTAAAATTTTGCAGTTTCATTTGAAAAACTAGTATGATGTTCTAGATCTACCCATGTATATTGTATCAGAAGGAGAAAGTTTTTTATCGTTTAGTAATGGATATATAGCCATACAAAGCCTTGTTTTTAACGAAAAATTAAGAATCCCAATTTATAATGGCAACACCACACGGTGGTATGGTATTTGAAAATTCACTAGACCAACAACCTGTTAACAATTCATGATATTCAAATCATAATAGGTATACTTATTTTATTCAATTTTTATATTTTTTTGAGCGTCAGTTTCGTCACTCGACAACCGATGGCGCCACCGTCACACTAGTACTAACTTAAGGTACGCGTTAAATTTTTAAAAAATGACATTTCTGTCACTCTATTTAATTGTGAAAGTAACCATTTCCCTCACTAGTGATGAAAGTACATTTTTTTCTCACAAGTGAGGGAAATGTTAAAAATTGTGCCATGAAAAGAAAATCTGTTTTTCACTCTTGTTCAAACTCGAACTCACTGGGAAAAAATGTTGCTTTGCTCTCTAATTTGATAAATAATTATTATGTACGCCTAGAGACTAATAATTTTTTGGGTATTGACTCTGTTAATTTTCAACATCCATTAACATTTTTACCTAACAACAATAGACGACACTAAATAAAAAAAATTAATTACAGTTGCTGTATGTATGTTTTCATAGGGTTAAAATTTTTAACTAACGTTCAAAATTAACTGAGTCAAAATACGCCCATAAGAGTTAAATGTAAATATGTATAAATATTACGTAAATACGTACAGTGTAGCTAATGTTGTAAAATGATTATCAAACAACTTTTTCGGCGCTTTTCGAACATGGCACTGATCTGCCTCAATAGAAACATCAAAATTGATTCCAATATTTGAAGAATCATTATAGGTTTTTATAGAATCTTCTAAGATTCTTTCAGCGTCTTCAGTCGTACATCCTGAAGGAATACAGAGGCCCCATCGAATGGTAGTAAATCGTGGAATAAAGTGGCCTGGCTAAACAAACAAAAGCTGTAGTATCGCTAGTCGAAAAAGTTAAATTATTCAAACAGCGTTTCAAATCTATAAACCACAAATAGATAAGAAATAAATTAAGATAATATTGAATTTAGTACTGATAAATATTGATTATAAAATATGGGCTTTAGATCTGAAACGCGGTATAATCTTACATCTTGAATTTTGGATCTAATTAATGCTCTTGATTGAGCTAAATGCACAGGTAATTTCATTTCTTGAATTTGGGCTTCGAAATCAATACTTGCCAAACAATATTTGCCTGAAATTTTAACTTCGGATTCTTTTTCATCATCAACTGGAATTTTTGTAAAAATACTAACACATTGCTCATAATCACCCAATTGATTTAAATTGCCTTTTAAAATACCAGATGGTATCTTTGCCGTTGCGTCAAACACTGAAAATATTTTTAATAGAAATAGGAACACAAGAATTTATTAAGGTTACTTACTTTTGAGGGCCCATATTTTGTGATTTTTTAATTGATCGATTAATATGTGGCCTTGCCTTTTGCATTCTTCATTTTCGACAATATCAAAATTTGGTGAGAATGATGGCAAGTTAAAATATAACGAACTGATTGAAGAATCAAATTCTCTTTTAACTGGCGTTGCTTTTGATTCTTCTTTTTTGGCAGGTTTCACTTGTTCTTTTTTAATAGTTTCTTTTGTTTGTTTTGGCGTTACTGGCGTATCTTTAGGTTTTGATTTAACTTCAACTTTTGGTTCTAATTTTTTATCTTTCTTTTCTTCTTTCGGTTTCACTGTCTCTACTTTCTTTTCTTCTTTAGGTTTCTGTACTTCTGCTTTCTTTTCTACTTTCGGTTTTATTATTTCAACTTTCTTGTCTTCTTTTGGTTTTATTGTTTCAATTTTCTTTTCTCGTTTCGGTTTTAACAGTTCTGCTTTCGGTTTTATGGGTTCAATTTTCTGTTTTATCGTTTCAATTTTCTTTTCTTCTTTCGGTTTTACCGTTTCTATTTTCTTTTCTTCTTTTGGAGATGATATAAGAATTTTTTCAATTTTCTTCACAAATTCTTCCTTGTTGATAATTTTCGGTGCATCTTTAAGCTTCGGTGCTACTATTTTAATTACTTTTTTACGTTCAGGTTCTTCTTTTATAGTAACAGGTTGAACTTCGTGTTTTTCTTCTTCAGAAGATTCATCAGTAGTGTCAGATTTTATGAATTTCTTTACAGATTCTTCCTTTTTGATAATTTTTGGTGGATCTTTAGCCTTCGGTGCCATTATTTTAATTATTTTTCTTCTTTCAGGCTCTTCTTTTGGAATAACAGGTTTAATTTCTGGTTTTTCTTCTTCGGAAGATTCATCTGTAGTGACAGACTTTGTGGATTTTTTTACAAATTCTTCCTTTTTGATAATTTTTGGTGGATCTTTAGCCTTCGGTGCCACTATCTTAATTATTTTTCTTCGTTCAGGTTCTTCTTTTAGAATAACAGGTTTAACTTTCGGTTTTTCTTCTTCGGCAGATTCATCTGTAGTGTCGGATTTTGTAGATTTCGCGCGCAATATTATTTCTTTTTTAATATCCGGCAAGGTTGGCTGCACTGGTTTTACTTTCTTTTCACTTATTATTTTAGTTTTCACACGATCTTCACTTTCCGAAGATTTATGTTGAAGTTTAACAGTCTGATTTTTTAATTTTTCTTTGAATGACATAATCTCTTCTTTGATTTCCTCTATTTTCTTAACACTTTCTTTTATTTCTGGTTTTACTTTAGTTTCATGTGTTTGTTGCGATGTATGAATTAAACGAAATGCACTGATACAATAGCATGTTAGTAAAATGAAAAACAAAAGCAAACACAATCTTTGAAAGGAAATAAAACCCATCTTTACTAATCTATGGCACAACCACTACTGTTTCGTATACTAAATATCTAAATATATCGACCGAGTTCCATTCGGTTTGAGTTTGCGTTTTCGCGGACAGAAATTGACCGTTTTATGAAAGACTTTTGTTTCATAAATTTTCTTTGTTTATTTATTTTGAGATAATTACATGCAGTTATGATTGTGTCAAGATATTATATTGGATTGTAATGGTAACTTTCGTTTACACATGTTTCAAATTTAGCAACCGTGAACTTAAACAGATCTGTGGCAAATGGCAAAATTCCAGAGCCCAGACTAGAGATATTTATAATTTTCGATATACGAGCGTTATTGTGTTATATAATTTTACGCACCGAATGACACTTTGTGGATAAATGAGCTTATTTTTTATTGAATGCGCATAAAATTAGCAGACAACGAACATATGTCTTAAAAGAAAATAAATAAATTTCAACTTGGGATTTGCGAACATTTAAAAATGTTTCGACTGATGAATAATGGAATCTTTATTACCATATTGTATAGATATCTATATTACTTACTTTTCTGAAATGTTAGTTTAGCTACTCACCACAAGATGTATATACTAATCTCCTTTCGTCAGAGCAAGCTTGGATCCTGATACATTTATTTCTTGTAGCTAAAGCTTTGAATCCTTTTATTATTAAATTTTGCAAATAATATAATTAATTATGCATATTTAATTTGTTTATTAAATATTTAATGAAAATATTTTGTTGTAAATGATAGAATAGGGTATAAACAGTTAATTATCTGGATATTAATTTGTTATTTAATTTAATCAACATTTATTAATCATTCATGGAAATGGAATAATAAATAATTATAATGACAACTGGGATAAATAACTATCAGTTTTGAAACTTAAAAAATGATTTAATAATTTAAAATTCACTTGTGTTTATGAATTGTAATTAATTGTATATTATGTTGTTATAAATATTTAATTTCTAATTATAACTGGTATCAATTTTGCAATATTAAATTGAAGAAAATCTTTGGAAGTTACAAATAAAACGGACTTGTCTAGTACTATCTATTAATAGATCAAATTTGTTAGGATTATTATTAAAGAAGGACGAAAAATAATATATTTCTTTTGGAAAAAATACTTCCTTTATATAATTTGATATAAGATAATTAGTAGGGTACTTTAGTTAATTAAATAATAATTGTTAAGTATAAACATTGCGCCATTGACATGCAAGTACTAAGGAGGTACTAAGTTTGGTAAAATACGTTGACTCCTGTTCTAAATGTAGGGGGGATGTTAGGACAAAGTGGTAGGGGACGTAGGCGGAGTCTGTAACTCCATCGACATAGTCGGCACGTCAACAAACACACGCAGTTCTGTTCACGACGCGGTGGAGAGTAGTCGCTTTCTCCGCTCACAATCCCAAGCAACGTCGTCCGTGACATTTTCAACTTCTCTCCCGCAGTTTCGCGATCATGTTTCAGTGTGTTTCGAAATAGTGTAGTGGTTAGTAAATGAAGTTATTGTGGCTTCTTTGACGAAGTTTCGTGAACTTTAGCAACAACATGTTGTGGCTGGTGATTCTCGTGTGTTATGCGTGCGCGGGTGCTAGTGCCAGGACATTGACGAGTGGTGGTGACTTGGCTCCTCGAGGCTGCGATTGGCAAATGCAACAAGCCAACGACCCGGAAATTGACGAGAACCCCGTTCTTTCATGTCAACTACGAACCATCGGCGGCATCGATGAACTTCTGAACAACCTTACCGTCCAGCAAACTGACCGAGTCACCGCGCTTAATCTCGAATGTAGCGATGTGCTCTTCTTCGAGAGCTCGCTCGAGCCCAGCAGATACCGAGGCACATTTTTATCCTCACTTCGACGTCTTAAAGATTTGCGAATTGAATATTGTAAGATTCGCTATGTACCGGCCGCGGTGTTTACGCCGCTCAGAGACTTAAAACGTTTGTCGTTGCGCTCTCACAATTCTGACTGGTCCGTGATGACTTTAGAACTTCATCCTGAGAGCTTCCGCGGACTAGCCGAGTTGCGCTACTTGGATCTTGCTGATAACAACATCTGGAGCATCCCGACTGACTTGTTCTGTCCGTTGTTCAGTTTGCAGAATCTTAATCTGACGCGTAACAAGTTGCAAGATGTAGCTGCGCTCGGATTTTCGGATTGGGGAAACGGTCCAGCTGATCCCGGACGCGCTTGCAATGTCGGTCTTGAAGTGCTGGATTTGTCGTACAATGACATTATACATCTGCCTGATAATGGTTTATCCGGACTTCGTTCTCTCAATAAATTGTATCTTCAAGAAAATGCAGTTTCATCATTAGCGGACCGTGCGTTCGTCGGCTTGGCTGATATGAAAACATTAAATTTGTCAAGCAATTGTTTGGTGACATTACCTCCAGAATTGTTCCAATCATCTCGCGAGTTGCAAGAGTTGTACTTGCATAACAATTCGCTGAGTGTACTCGCTCCAGGTTTGCTGGAAGGATTGGATAAGTTGCACGTATTGGATTTATCCCGCAATGAGTTATCCAGCAGATGGGTGAACCGCGATACGTTTTCGGGACTTGTGCGTCTCGTAGTGCTGAACTTAGCGTACAACGCGCTTACTAGAATCGACGCCAATGTGTTTCACGATCTCTACAGTCTGCAGATTCTCAACTTGGAATATAATAGCGTTGATTTTATTGCAGAAGGTGCGTTCGCGGAGTTGAAAAACTTACACGCGCTTACTTTAACGCACAACAATCTCGCGAAAATTGAATCGTTTCATTTAACGGGACTATATGTGCTGCATCAGTTAATGTTGGACAATAATCGTATCAAATATATTCATCCACGTGCGTTTGAAAATGTGACAAATTTACAAGATCTTGGACTGAACAATAATCAACTTGGTGGTATTCCGGTCGGTTTAGGAAAACTTCGTTTCTTAAAGACTCTTGATCTCGGTAAAAATAAAATTGAAAAAGTGCAGAACAGTTCGTTTGAAGGTTTGGACTTGTTATACGGACTTCGTCTTGTGGACAATCACATTGTGAATATATCTCGTGATGCTTTTTCAACGCTGCCCTCACTGCAAGTGCTCAACCTCGCGTCAAACCGCATCAAGTTCGTGGAGCAAAGTGCCTTCGCAAGCAATCCCACGCTGAAAGCTATCCGAGTGGATTCCAACGAGCTGGCAGATATCACCGGCGTGTTTACCAATCTGCAGAGTCTTGTCTGGCTCAATGTGTCTGCGAATCATCTGTTGTGGTTCGATTTCAGCCACTTACCAGCCAGTCTCGAGTGGCTCGACATGCACGATAACAAAATCACAGATTTATCTAACTATCACGATGTGCGTAAAACACTGCGGATCAAAATGCTTGACGTAAGCTTCAATCTCATCACGGAGCTCCGTGACACGTCTGTGCCGGACAGTGTGGAAACTTTGTTCCTCAATAATAATAAAGTCAAGATAGTGCACGCGGGTACTTTTCTACGAAAGAAGCGTTTGGAAAAAGTCGTGCTCTACGGAAATGAAATTAAAAATCTGGATCTAGCGGCTTTGGCGATCGATCCCGTTTCGGTGGAGCACGATTTGCCGCAATTTTACATCGGCGGGAATCCGTTTTATTGTGATTGCACGATGGAGTGGTTGCTGCGAGTCAATCACCTGAGCAGTTTGCGGCAGTATCCGCAAGTGCTGGACCTGGACGCGGTGACCTGCGAGTTGGCGCATTCACGCGGCGCGCCACCACAGCCGCTGCTCGACTTGAAGCCGTCGGAGTTCTTGTGTCCGTATGAAACTCATTGTTTTGCTCTGTGTCACTGTTGTGATTTTGATGCATGTGATTGTGAAATGACGTGTCCTAACAATTGCACGTGTTTCCATGATCACACGTGGTCTTCTAACGTGGTGGACTGCAGCAACGCTGGTTACACTGCAGTGCCAGAGAAAATTCCCATGGACGCTACTGAAATTTATCTTGACGGCAACAATCTCGGTGAACTTGGCAGTCACGTGTTTATCGGCAAAAAGAAACTTGAAGTTTTATTTTTAAATAACAGCAACATTGAAGCCGTGCATAATAGAACCTTCAATGGTGCAAAAGCATTGAGAATTTTACATATGGAAAATAATAAGTTGGAAGAGTTACGCGGATTTGAATTTGATCAGCTGGAAAAATTGAACGAATTGTATTTAGACCATAACAAAATCGCGTATGTTGGTAACACGACATTTTCCAAGATGAGCAAACTGGAGGTGTTGAAATTGGACAGCAACGAGATCGAGGACTTCTCGCCGTGGTCGCAATTGTCAGCAGCGGGCGCGTTGGCGTCCGTGTCTCTGGAGGGCAACAAGTGGTCGTGCGACTGTGTGTCGCTGCAGCGGCTGGACGCGTGGCTGCGCGCCCACAGCAACGACGCGGCGCGCATGTTGTGCCGCGGCTCTTCGGACACCGTGGCCATCGCTGTGCAGCGCTGCGACGCCGCCGAGAACGCCGTAGCTACTAGCGTCATCCAACGTGACGTTCTACTCAGCAACCCGCTCCTTGGTGGTAGCTACGTCCCGCTACTCGCCGCCACGCTGGTCGCCGTGCTCGTGGCCTGTCTACTTGCAGCAGTGGGCTTCGCCTTCCGTCAGGACGTGCGGCTATGGGCGCACTCACGCTATGGTATCCGCATCGCCGCACATGACAACGCCGACGAGCGAGATCGCTTGTACGACTGCTACATGGTGTACAGCAGAAAAGACGACGAGTTGGTGTCGCGATTTTTAGCACCTGAATTAGAACAGAGCGGGTACGCGCTGTGCCTGCACTACCGAGATCTACATCTGGCGAGCGGCGCGTCCTACCTAGCGGACGCGATGGTGGGTGCAGCAGAAGCATCGAGACGCGTGGCGCTGGTAGTGTCACCTGCGCTGCTGGGCGCCGAGTGGGCGCGGCCCGAATTTCGTGCCGCATTACAAGCGGCTCTACGGGCAGCACGTCGTCACCAGCTGCTGTGCGTGCTCCTAGGCGACGCCGAGCCCCAACCCCTGGACCCGGAGCTGAGGGCGCTTTTGCGAGCCTGTACTGTGGCGCGCTGGACGGAGAAGCGTTTCTGGGACAAGTTGCGGTATGCTATGCCCGATGTGCCGGGCAGCAGTAGTCGCGGTCACGCGCAGCGGGTCAAGTCGAAGGCGGCTGCAGCAGCGGTCGGCGAGGTGCGATGTGCAGCGAGATACACAGCTGCACCGACGGCAGCGCCGCCTGAGGCGTGGTACAAGTTCCCAGTGGCTACGGGCGTGCTGCCCACCGCCACGCTAACACCTACGCCTACGCAGTCCACGTACGTGTCGGGTGAGTCGAACCGCAGCAGCACGGAGGACGAGGCGGGCTCCAGCACCACCAGCAGTCAGCACTACGACACGGAGCAGCTCAACCACAGCTACATGTCGATTGATAGTCGGCCGCCGCAGTATACGCCGTTCCACCAGTGTGGCGGCTTCCCGCTGCCACTGCCGCACCACCCGCCGCCGCCACCACCCGCGCACGTCTACTCCACCATCCCCGACAGTCAGCCCAGCCGGACGTACTTCGTGTAGGGTAGGTCTCGGGCTCGTTGCCACTCTCGCATGGACCAGTGATATAGAACGCGTGACTGATTCTCCACTTCGCAAGCGTCTTAGCCGGTAATTATTTCATTGTTCGTTTTAAACTAGTCTTATAAACTATTTCGCACATGGAGACGATTCGCGGCGATGCCGTAGCCACGTTCTTGTTTTGTTGATAGTTTGTTGTGCAAACAGATGACGCGGCGTTGGCTACGACATCGCTACTAGTTCGATCGGTTTACTTTTGTAACATGACACGACTATGATAAGAAGCTTCGACGATATTTTTACTTAATTAGCGTACATATTGTATTAATAAATTATTTGTGTACATATTTTTGTATATATCAAACATAAATATTATTCATAGGTGCAAGACATATTTATTTTGTTGTAACTTTTGGTATTACTTATTTGTATATAAGAAAAATGATCAGTCGATAATTTTTTTAGATATTCGACATTCAAACGCTTACTAGCCTGTAATTTAATTAAATACTATGTAAAGAAAGGCTGTACATATAGTGGATACTATTCTAGTTGATAAATACATTCTGTAATGTGTAAAAACAAAAGAACTCGTCAATAAAACCAAACGATCTTTTTCATAAACATTTCTTGTTATTACAAATTGCCTTCTACATTCCTTGCCAAGTTTTTTTTTTTTCAGAAACAAATATTTATGTGCAGACATTAGTTTACAACAAGCTAAGTATACATGTTATTTAATATTTACATGATTTATTTTCATTCACATTAGGCGTAAAATTTGTCAGAATTATTTAAGATGCTAATCACTTAAATTATTAATCTTTTAATTTGAATATTTGGCCTAAATCCAAGTAGAGTTTGGAAATACCGTACAATAATGTTCTCAGAGTTTTTGTTAAAATTTGGGTGCGTGATTAACGTAGACGGGCTAAATGGATTGTTAATCATGAGATTATGAATTCGAGCGTTCGTCGGCCACCCAAATAGCCAAATCTTATTAATAAATAACATCGTTTAACCAAATCCGAATTTGACGAGCGAAGATTTCATAAGCAAATAACCGCGGGTGCGTCTTTATGTTCTCTTCGCGTAAGTGCCACATTCGGGCGAGGAACCGACGGCATATTTATATGCAAATTACACCACTTATCTATTATTTATTGTGACGAAATTTGGAATCAGAGATCGCTGGCTTTAGGCCACTAGAGATAGCGAGATATTACGCCGTGGTCGAAGTTCTTGCTTCTTGGTTATTCACGTTTTCGGGTTTCTGCTTTCTTTGCGCAAACGTGAGTGGATATTTGACTGCACGTGGCCCACCCACGTGTATTTAGCGGATAGGTGAAAATTGCGGACTTACTCGCACAGTAATAAAAGACAATTTTGAATAAATACCACTTGTGAAAATAAATTCTGAATAAAAGGACTGAATCTTGTTGTACATTTTTTTGGTATTGCAGATTTTCTATTGTCAAACATTTCTAAATACAATCATATTTTAAATAAAACTTAGGGAGAACTAAATTAATGATCAATTAATTAATCAAGCTTTAGGTAATTTAATTGAATCATTAAATAAAATATTTTACAAGTTTATTGAGTTGCAACCTTTCTGCCAATGATTATGGGCATTGTAAATAAAAAGTAAATAAATAAAAAATATTACATTTTAATACTTTAGAACATTCTGCGTTATAATAATTATTTTTTTAAATGTAGAGAACTCCTCTAGATGCAAGAAGGAACTGGTAAAAAAAACCAAAAAATTCTAACGTAAATAAAAATGTTACATTTTTATAAAACATTTAAAAACATTGTGTGGTATAATATTTTTAATTGAGAACTTTTCAAGCGTCTAAATGGAATAAAACAAAAAAATTAAACATTCAAAATTAAATAAATACAAAATATCACGTTTTATTTTTTGTTATAGCTTAATGGTGGTCATAACCGTTGGGCGAAATGTTACAAGTAAAAAATTTTGTTAAATATTTTATTGAATTTTACAATTAATTTATCTAAAGCCTAATATCCAATAATTCATACTTCTAAATATATCCATTCGGCTTATTTAAAATATTTTCCTAAATTTATTAATATCCTGAGAACCCTGGTTTGATTCCCACTGGCTACAAACATTTTCACCAGATTAATACTACTCCTGTGGCTCCCCCTCCACTAACATCTTTGGGGGGGCCGTGATTTGACGGCTGGTAACCGAACTTCACTCGCAAAAATATATCACTTACCGAAATCTGCTTCGACAGAGTGCCACACCCAATAATGGGTAGAAGGCGTGATAATATATTTATTTTATTTATTTATTATTATGGGGTGGCTAGCTCAGTGGTATGAAATCGGCCTGTGGATCTTGAGGACCCTGGCTCGATTCCCACAGGCGACAAAGAATTTTCATAATTTCAAAAGCTATCCATGTGGCTCCATCACCACTAACATCTATGGGGGCCGTGATTTGACGGCTGGTAACCGCACCTCACGCGCAAAAATATATCACTTACCGAAATCTGCTTCGGCAGAGTGCCACACCCAATAATGGGTAGAAGGCGTGATGATATATTTATTTTATTTATTTATTATTATTATGGGGTGGCTAGCTTAGTGGTATGAAATCGTCCTGTGGATCCTGAAGACCCTGGTTCGATTCCCACAGGCGACAAATAATTTTCATAATTTTAAAAGCTACCCCTGTGGCTCCTTCACCACTAACATCTTTGGGGACCGTGATTTGACGACTGGTAACCGCACTTCACGCGTAAAAATATATCACTTACCGAGATCTGCTTCGGCAGAGTGTCACATCCAATAATGGGTAGAAGGCGTGATGATTTATTTATTTGATTTATTTCTTATTATTAGTAAAATATAAGAAAAAAATCGGAAGTTCAAATTGTGTTTTTATGAATAAAAAAGTCTGATTAAAACGTTGAAAATAGTGATAATGTGATTTCTTTAATTTAATTGTCTATTTTACTTTGAACGCATACATTATATTTTAACACCCTGTATATTAAAAACAATTGTTACAAAACTTATAATTTACTTTATTAATTCAATTTATTAATTAAATTAATTGCATAACCTCCGTATAAATGATACATAATTGTATTTTTCTTTTGTTATTAATTTTCTCATATTTAGCATGGAAGCTGTTTAGGATGTTATATGCTGTTATAATATTAATTTATTTTATCTTTAACGTTCTACAATTACTAAACAAATACATTAGCTAATTAGTATCGAGCTTATAAAAACCTTGACAAAACCGAATAAAACCAAAAACAGGAAAAATAAAACTATATAGGAAACAATAAATCATTCTCCAATAAAAATAGTAAAAAATAAATTAAAATCCGTATTTATCTCAATAACGAGATAATAAAACACTGAAACATAAACGTTCCACTTACAAGCCACGCCCATCGAAGAGATTTTCCGTGTCGTGTGAAATATTCTCAACCTAACAAAATCAAATCAAGAACCAAACAACACATGAGCGCTCGCATCGTCTTCAACACTACACTACCGACAGGTAGCAACTTGTGTGGCATAGCGGGGCCTTTCTGTGCATTAGCGCCTAATAGAATTCCAGCCATCTCCTGGTTTTACTCAATGGCTGTTTTAGAATCTTTTTTACTGCAGTGACTCGCAGGTTTTGTTAGTTACCTTTTATGAAATGGACGTTTCTTTCGTTGAGAATCGTGCTTGTTTTGTTCCGCGAATGTCTGTGCTTAAAATAGCTGCGAGTTGAACTGATGCTTTATGATTATTCGTTTTAGGTTAATTAATTTAGCGTTTCATTCATTACTGAAATTTGTGTTTTGTTTAATTTTTCCTTAATGAGCTTCTATACCACAATCAAGATAACAAGAATTACCTAATGATAAAAACATTAAATTTACTTATATTCGTAGAAAACTAGTTATTTTTTTTTTACTCCATATATAAAATAGATAAATAAATAAATCATCACGCTTTTTCTCATTTCTTAGTTTGTGACATTTTTGATACATAAATACAGACTGAGAAATAAGGAATGGCAAGAAAAATTTTGAGTAATCAAATTCAGAAATGCGTTTGTCATCTTCATGATTATTTTGCGCTAGAGTTAGATAATCGAGGATCTTTAATTAATTTAACTGTAGTACAAGAGGTAATGTGCATTGTATCTTGTATTTTCATATATTATTTATTTATATACATATAATAATAATACATATAAAAATGTATAATCCTTTGAGTTTTATTTTTCAAAATTACATATTTCAATAAGGTAGATATAGATATGGGATGGCTAGCTCAGTGGTATGAAGTCGGCCTGTGGGTCCTGAGAACCTTGGTTCGATACCCACAGGCGACAAACAATTTTCATAATTTTAAAAACTACCCCTGTGGCTCCTCCACCACTAACATCTTTGGGGGCCGTGATTTGACGACTGGTAACCGCACTTCACGCGCAAAATATATCACTTACCGAGATCCGCTTCGGCAGAGTGCCACACCCAGTAATGGGTACCAGGCGTGATGATATATTTATTTTTTATTTTAATAAATTAGATAATATTTTTTGTGCGTTAAGATAAATTTGGTTTTTATTTAATATACTGCAGAATTTAGTTATTTTATAAAGTAATAAATATTTTAATCTGACATATAAATTTTAGGTTATGTTTTAAAAATGTCAATCCAATACCAATGTAAACGTTTTAAGTACAAAATCTTGAATCACATGGATACCAAATGTGACGTAATAGTTTTCATAGAGTGAATGAAGTATATCATATATTTCACTGATTTTAAAATTAACTTACACAAATAACTTTCATTATTATCACAATTTTTTTACAGAAGTTCGTCTTTTGAAACCACACAACATGTGATACAGTAAAATTCTTTATATGATTCCTTTGAAAATTTGAGAGTCGACAAAGCCAATAGGTATTGTGGCATATTTTGACATATGATGTTTAGCTATCAGCTAAACATACAATGAAACCTGTGAGGTCTTTCATTGAAAAGAAACCACACAGGTAAACCGTAAGACCGTGCTGAGCTTACGCACAAAATTTCACCAGTGAGTAAACTGCCACAAACTCTGCGTTTGTCGTTTGTGAAATACATTTTGTATTATAAATTATGCCGCAGTAATTAAAATTATATTGCTCTGTGAATAGTAATTTGAGTTTTATTAGTAATAAATTATCTGTATTGTTTTAATAAAATTTGACATAATATTATATTTCCGCCGGCTACTTTAATAATATTTGGTTCAAAATTAAAACAATAATGTCCGTTTAACATTTATTGCTCATACAATGGACAAATTAAATTTCAAAGTTATAATTGGTCTAGCATAAACTTCAGGTCACAATTTGTATAAATGCTGTACTTGTATTAGTAGTATTGTGTGCATTTATTTACACATAATTTTATAATTTAATTATTTCTAAAATGCACTGGGAAAAAAATATTACCACTGCGTTATTATATTCATTAAATATGGAATAATATTTATTAATGATATAAATTGTGTGACAGTACTAATTTTTAATGAAATATATCATCACGCCTTCTACCCATTACAGGGTGTGGCACTCTGCCGAAGTAGATCTCGGTAAGATATATATTTTTGGGCGTAAAGTGCGCTTAGTAGCAGTCAAATTACGGCCCCAAAGATGTTAGTGAAGGGGGAGCCACAGGAGTAGTATTAATCTAGTGAAAATGTTTGTCGACCGTGGGAATTGAACCTGGGTTCTCAAGATCCACAGGCCGACATGATACCATGGTGCCACCTACTCCATTATATGTATGTACATAAATATATCATCGCGCCTTCTACCCATTACTGGGTGTGGCACTCTGCCGAAGCAGATCTCGATAAGTGATATATTTATGCGTTTGAAGTGCTGTTACCAGCCGTCAAACAACGGGCCTCATAGATGTTAGTGGATGGGAAGCCACAGACGTATACATTTTTTTAATATATATTAATATTTTTTTCATTTCATAATTACGTAAGTACCTGATCTCTCCCCCTGTATCCGGCCCTGAAGTACTCAGACTCATATTTACTTAGTTTTTAATAAACATGCAAAACATTATAATTAGATAGCTTTCAACCGCAGTCGGCTCTCGGAAGGAAAAAGAGATTAACATTTTTTCAAATTTAGTAAAGCATTTTGTATGTTCTAGGTAAAGAGACGTGCAAATGCAACTATTTAAATGAACAAGAAATAAAATTTTAAAGTTTATGTTATAAATATGTTTTAGAATACTTAAAATTATTGAAATATTTAACTTTATTATAAAAATAAAATAAATATATATCACTACGCTTTTTACACATTACTGGGTGTAGCACTCTGCCATATCTGATTTCGGTAAGTGATATATTTATGAGTGTGAAGTGCGGTATTATTGCAGAAGTGTCGAAATAGTTATTTATGTACCAAGGATGAAAACTGGCGTTTCTGGCTCGTGGTACATACAATATTTTATGCACAACAAAATAACATTTAATTTTATACTCAAAAGATTTAAATATGTACAATTGTACAAAGGTTATATGTGAAAATGACATTTTGCAGAATCAAGTATTCACAATAAATAAAAATTGTCATTTTATTTATGTATCCATAGGAATGATTTTTTTATGGCCCTAGGGCCAAAAAGAAATGATTAAGCCCGCTTTTTAGGGCTAAAACACATGAATTTCGGCCTGGTTGTGCACAAACTAATAGCGGGCTTAAACATTTCTTTTTGACCCATGGGCCAGAAAGATATAATTCCTATGGATAGATAAATAAAATGACAATTTTTGTTTATTGTGAATACTTGATTCAGCAAAATGTCTTGTTGACATATAACCTATGTACATATTTTAATCTTTTGAACATATAATTAAATGTTATTTTGTTGTGCATAAAATATTGTATGTACCACGCGTGGAATAAGCGTTTCTGACCTTGACCATGTTATTAGCCCTCGACGCTTTGCGCCTCGTGCTAATACTCCACAGACTTCACCCTTGATACATAAATAACTATTTTGTGATATATGTTTTTTTCATAGCTAGGAAGATAACATAAAAAAGCGCCCTCATATTTTCATAATTAAAGCAGAACTTAAACAAAAAATGTACCTAATTAAATTTTAAAATAATTAAATTCTATTAAAATATGTAAAATGTTGCTTGGCGTGTCGCTCTTGTGCGATGCACCCATCGCACTCTGTGACCAATTAGTAATGAGCTGAATTTAACGATTTTTCACAAGCCGTATTTCTTACTGATTTCAAAATAACAAATTACTTGAGGTAAACCTATAAATACAGAAACACTAACAAAACCGAACGGAAATAAGTTGTGTTCGTCGTGGCAATATTGGAAAAAAGCATTGGTTGGTGCCATTAAAACTCTGATAGGTTCGGTTATGGTAGAGCAGAGCCGATTTGCACAATGAGTTTCCCAACAGTGGAAAAAAGTGTCCCGCGGCGGCCTTGAACAGCAGACAGATAATGAGAGTGAATCCTCTGCAGTGCCTTGGTATTTATTGCAGGCGATCTTGCACGGTCCTAACCTCACTTTGCGAACGGCAGCGTTGGTGCGGTTCTTCGCTACTGCGGACTCGGGTGCTGGCGGTAGTCCGTGCAGCCGTGTCTAACTCGCATTGACCCGGTCTTTTCGGTTAAATGTTCCGTTCACGGTTTTTACTAACTTTGCCATTGAACTGCTTCGCTTGCATAATGACGTTTGCTGCGATTCACGAACTGTTTGACACTGTTGCCAGGTTGGCAAATGATGAATGCGAAGGACTTTACTTTAACTTTTGTGTTCTACATGTTAATACTCGTTATTTTATACGAAGAAATTTGTAAGATTGATTACAGATAAAATATATACAGGCATCTTACAAAATGGGGTAGGTGGGTCAGTGACCTGCGGATTTGAAAACCCGGGTTCGATTCCTGCATTCAACTAACAGTTTTCACTATATTAAAACTAACCTTGTGGCTCCCCCTCCACTAATATCTTTGGGGTCATGATTTGAAGGCTGGTAAGCGCACTTCTCGTGCAAAAAATATTGCTTACCAGTTCTGCTACGGCAGAGTCCACATCCTGTAACGGGTAGAAGGCATGATGATATATTTATTTATTTTTATCTTACTAAATATATTCTACGCCGGCTTGGAAGGACCAGGGTAAAATATATTTTTGGCTAAAATCCCAACTTTTTAAAGTCAGGATCCCGACTTTTAAACTCGGGATTCCGACTTTTAAATTCGGGATCCGACTTTTTAAACTCGGGGTTCCGACTTTTAAACTCGGGACTCCAACTTTTTAAACTCGGGATCCGACTTTTTAAAGTCGATGTTCCGACTTTTTAAACTCGAGATCTGAATATTTCCGTTATTCGTCCATATTCGGAGTCGGAATCTCAACTTTAAAAAGTCGGAATCCCGAGTTTAAAAAAGTCGATTTCTGTCTTTAAAAAGTCGGGAATTTAGCCAAAAATATATTTTACCCTGGTCTTTCTAAGCCGTCGTAATATTCAAATGGTAGCGCTTTTTATCAAGGAAATTTGTAGTTCTAGGCGAGTTGATTTCCGCCCAAATGTCGATTGTTAGTTTATGAACTAATTATGACTAAAAATTTTATACGAACACTGGATAGCTGACTTACGCATACAAGTGAATCAAGAGGTAGGGGTACGTCGCCATTTGCAAGAAAGGCAAAGTATACATTGCTCAATTGTATTATATGGCATAAAAATTTACCTGAATGCTTCAATTTATAAATAAACTGAAGAAAAATAATATGTTGATCAATATTAATGTATAATTTATTTGTAACTCTGCATAACTAAATCTCAATTACATAGGGAGTCTAAAGCTTATAGTGAAATCGGAATAAGGTCGTTGATTTCCACCGAAGTTCGAATTTCTGAACGTTCGAACATTCGAATGTTTTGAACTTCGTCAGAAAAACTTCGATGCTACGAATTTTCGAATTTTTTGAAGCTTCGAATTTACGAATTTTCTAATCTTTCAAAGTTTAGAATTTTAGAATTTTTTGTCTCTGAATTAACGCCATCTGTCGTCTCCAAACATGCTCACGCATAATTCGCGAAAAGTCGACCACGAATTAAATAATAAACTCGGCGAAGTATCCTGCAAAAACTCTGCAAGTTTATGCGTCTTAATTAAGACATCTATTCTCTTACCGCCCATCTAAATGCTACTGACTTTTAGTAAAACGTTTTAAAATGAGAATAAAAATGATACAAAAATGTCTTAATTAAAACGTTTTTGACAGTGGAGCGAAATTTTAAGTCTAAAATGAATTAATTTGGCAAATAATAATAATTAATAATAATTACTTATGAATTAATACAAAACTCTGCAAATGAGTTTATTCTGACAATAATTTATATCAACATGCCATGTTCACGTTAGGATCCAGATTCACAATTCGAGTAATTCGAAAATTTGGAATATTCAAAAATTGGAAAATTCGAAAATTCGGAATATTCAAAAATTCGAAAGTTCAAATCTAAATTCGAAGGTTCAATAAATCCGAACATCAAAATCAAAAACCCTAAACCGGAATCACTTGTTTAAAGCCAGCGAGACTTGAATGCCTGATCTCTTACTTGAGACAGGATAGTTGTTTGTTTCATTACGACTGAAATTAAAAGTTTTCTAATCGAGTAATAAAGATTGTCGGATGACGCGTAGCGGAGTGTGGCAATATTACGTGACGCGAAATAGTATTTTTAGTCCAATTGAAAATTTAGAAAATTTATAAAAAGTCAAACAAAATAAATTGATAACATTATTTTTGTCACTATGAAAACTGTAGTAAAAATGTTATTTTTGGTCCTAGGATCAAAATACTATGACGTATCTATGGTAACGTAAACATTCCTGAAATTGCGTTCCTTCACTAATAAAAAAAGTTTATAAAAGTGCCACAATCAAGTGCATAAAAAAAATATTTTTAAATTATAATAAAAATGTTCTTGTTTGATTATATTGTAAGATGTCGGCCATCGCGCCTTTAGAAGCGAGATTATAAAAGATTATAAAAAGCATTTCTGAAAGAAATTCGATTCGTAAAATTATAGGAGTTTAATAAAAATAATCTTATTTAACTTGGAGTCCGTATAATTACTTCTCGTAATTTTACATCCTTTGAAACTGCAGCAAATTAAACGAAACGTGTTTTTAAATTGCAAACTACTTTTTACCGTCAGAAAACAGTATTAAGAAGTTTCTTGATAAAAACGAAATACTCTTCGAAAAAATTAACTAAATCGACATATCATTTCCGTTGCTCTTACACGTACTCCATTTTCTTTTTTCTTCAGTCAAAATTGACAGTAGTTGTTACAGTAGGTACGCTGAGATTTACGCGGATAATAAAGATTCTAGGAAAATTTCGTGAGGTGTATCTAACGTTGGTAACAATGGATTGGAGATTCAATTGTCAGTTGCTGTTTTATACGATCACCGATGCTTTAAAACGTCTTTCCGGTGCTTAAAGGATATGAAGGCGATAAATTTAAATTACCGAAAAAGCGATTTCAAATCGGTTTAATTTGGATTTGTTAAAGCGTAACATTAAATTTGTTAGAACAATGGCTCGTTAAAAGCAGGTTACATGAGATGAATCACGGAATTTCCTCAAAAAAGAAAACCAATTTTCACAACGGAACATTTCATACATTTCATTAAACTCTTTAAAACTCGTGATTAATTTATTTTTTAAAAGCACGCTGTACACCTACACATGAAACGTTGTGAAACGACGATAGAGAGAGAGAGAGAGAGAAAATATTCAAGTACTAAGAAAAATTTTCCTGAAAAGAATTAACGATTATACAAATTTTACCGGTTGATGAAAAATTTCTATTGCAACAATTCAGTACGAGATAATCATTATGATGATTCTATATGGTATTTTCTCCACATTGAAATTATCTCTGTGGTTCCCCCTCCATTAATATCATTGGAGGCCGTGCTTTGACGACTAGTAACCGCATTTGACGCGCATAAATATATCACTTACCGAAATCAGCTATGGCAGAGTGCCACACACAGTAATGGGTAAATGGCATTGTTCATTTAAACACTGTTATTCTACGAGGGCAGGGTGAAAAGTCCCTGAAAAATAAAACAGATGGCGCCACAATCGCAAATCTCATATGACTTTTGTGATGTACTATCTTTAACTAGAACGCATTAAAATTTTCAGATTGATATGTCATTCAGTTCTGTTTTGACACCCATCGAAAGCAAGCAACCTTGAAGATTTTTTAAAACATGGAAAAAAGTTAATTTCGCGTCTTGATTAAACATTATTTCTTGCTTGGAAAAAACATGCAAACCAAATCATCGCTTGTTAAACATTATGGGGTCTCCTCACCATCGATTAGAACGATTCACAAGTGGTTTACTGATTTTCGTTGTGGTAGTATGACCACAAAGGACGTCGAACGTTCTGGTCGTCCAATTGAGGTTACAACGCCAGAAAACGTCGATAAAATTCATGGTATGATATTGGACGATCGGCGAGTTAAAGTGCACGAGCTTGCTGAGGCTATGAGCAACTCAACCGAACGGGTACGGAACATTTTGCATACATTTTTGGATATGAGAAAGCTATCTGCCAGATGGGTGCCGCATTTTTTTTCTGTTGACAAGCGCGCAGTCGCAATGGCAAGATTGCATGAATTGCGCTACGAATTGGTTCGTCATCCATCATATTCTCCAGATTTGGCCCCCTGCGATTTTTATCTATTTCCAAACTTGAAGAAATGGCTCGGCGAAAAGAGATTTGGCTCCAACGATAAGGTCATCGCTGAGACAAACGCATATTTTGAAGGATTGCCAAAATCGTATTATTTGGAAGGGATCGAAAAATTAGAAAAACGTTGGACGAAGTGTATCGAGCTACAAGGAGATTATGTTGAGAAATCAAATATGTTTTGATCAAATAAATCATTTCTTGTTTCATTTTTCAGGGACTTTTCACCCTGCCCTCGTAATTCTATGAATCTTTTTTTAAATCAGTGGTAATAAATATACGGCGTGCAACTTTTACAACTTTGATACATAAATAGCTATTTTGCTATCAAACGCTTTTAAATTATTATTTACAATAATTCAATTAAAGTGTCTAAGGATTTACTTCCTATAATATGTGTAAGGAAGGTAATAACTGTTATTTCTCAATATTAGAAAGCCACTAAATAATTAAAATATCAACTTTGTCAATTCACCAAATAATATTTATTAACTGATGACTAAATTGCGAAAGTTTATCTACCATCATTATATCGGACAATTATACCAGCATGCCAACATAAAGTAAATATAGTCATTAAAATATCTTGCCAACTATACAGCATATTTCCTATGTAATAATCAGTCAATTATGGTCAAAATTATTGTACATATAAAATAATAAACTATTTATTACGCCCATATATTAAAAATAAAAACTTCAAATTGTACAACGCGCAACAATTGCAAGCGGCAACTTCCAAAACACTTTATGACATTTTGCGGAACGCACTAAGTATAAGGTTAGGTTTCTGCAAAAAATTATGAGGTTATAAAAGTGGGCCGTTAGGTTGGTTTTGACTTGAAACCAGTGTTAATGCTCCGCTATTTGTGTCCTTCAGAAAAATGTAACCGTAAATAATTTGGAAGACGATGAGTAGCGAATTATTGAGGGCTGGGATTTGGACCTGCTGTTGAAGTCGGTCAGTGACTTGACAGGGTGCGTTCGATGGTTGGTACTACGGATTGAATTACGTTTCTTGGAATTTTGGTTTTCTGTGTATTCTTACAGTCAGAACTAGGGTTACCACCTCAGAACTAAGTCTCGCCCGGAGACGATGACTATTTTTTTAAAGAAGATCCTGCAATTTTATTATTATTACCATATTTGATAAAAAAAGGGTTACATTGTTTTGTTAAAGACAAGTGTTTTTGTTATCATGGTAAAATAATTACAAATAAAATAAAGTAAAACAAGATCGGAAGTGATAAATCTACTGTAACAATAAAATTAGTGTATTCAACGTCATATATACGATTAAACTGTAACAATATTGACAAAATTGAAGATAATCACATGCAACAGAAGACATCCCCTCACCTAAAATTATGTCTATTTCTGAAAACTTGATACCATTCTAAAAAATTTGATCTGATACAAGATGATATATCAACTATTAGAACCGAAATTAATTGTATAAATTCTTCCTTAAAATCATGAGGACAAAATCAAGAAATTGGAAGATTTAATGACAGAAATTAAAATAACAGTAAGATGTAGATGATCATCAAAGAAAAAATGTAATAATTTAGTGGCGTAGAAGATTCCGAAAGTGAGACAGATTTGTCCTGGACAACTAACTACATAGCACTACATATTTAACTTACACAACCCGGAGAAATAATAATTAAACCCGGAGCCCGGAGATAACTCTCTGAAACCCGGAATCTCCGGGTCAAACCCGGAGAGGTGGCACGCCTAGTCAGAACTGAGAATAAATATTAATTCGAAAGAAATTTTCGCGATATTAAATTAGCAAATTAGGTGCTACGAGTCAGGAAGTTCTAATTTCTTATTTAGAATATAATTTATTTCTCGGAAAATCGCAACTTATTTGAGTCTCTAAAAATATTAAACAGTGGAATTATGAATACATTTAGTTATTGACTTACATAAATGTATTTTCACACTGTTAGATTAGCAAACTTAGTTGCACGAAGTCCTAATTCATAAATTATTAGAATAAAGTGTTTTCAGCACGTAATAATACCAACATATAAAAAAATTAATGATTAAATAGCATGAAAATACTGATTTAAACTACTTCATGACTTTGTTAACCTTTTGAAGTAATCTGAAATCTGACGTCTATAATTTTCAGAAACGCTTAGGTTGGTACTTACTTTTGACTAAATTAATTTTTTATAATCCTATCTGAAGTATGTTTCTGAAATAATATTAAAACATTTGCACAAAGAAAACAGATTTTCTATATTTAGTAATATACAAGTAAGTATGGGGTGGCTAGCTCAGTGGTATGAAGTCAGCCTGTGGGTCCTGAGAACCCTGGTTCGATTCCCACAGGCGACAAACAATTTTCATAATTTCAAAAGCTACCCCGATGGCTCCTCCACCACTAACATCTTTGGGGGCCGTGATTTGACGACTGGTAACCGCACTTCACGCGCAAAATATATCACTTACCGAGATCTGCTTCGGCAGAGTACCACACCCAGTAATGGGTAGAAAGCGTAATGATATATTTATTTTTATTTTATTTACAAGTAAGTAATGAGGTAATGGCTCAGTGGTATCAAGTCGGCCTGTGAATCCTGAGAACCCTGGTTCGATTCCCACAGGCGACAAACAATTTTCATAATTTCAAAAAAGCTACTCCTGTGGCTCCTCCACCACTAACATTTTTAGGGGCCGTGATTTGACGACTGGCAACCGCACTTCACGCACAAAATATATCACTTACCGAGATCTGCTTCGGCAGAGTGCCACACCCAGTACTGGGTAGAAGGCGTGATTATATATTTATTTTTATTTTATTTACAAGTAAGTAATGAGGTAATGGCTCAGTGGTATCAAGTCGGCCTGTGAATCCTGAGAACCCTGGTTCGATTTCCACAGGCGATAAACAATTTTCATAATTTCAAAAAAGCTATCCCTGTGGCTCCTGCACCACTAACATCTTTGGGAGCCGTGATTTGACGACTGGTAACCGCACTTCACGCACAAAATATATCACTTACCGAGATCAACTTCGGCAGAGTGCCACACCCAGTACTGGGTAGAAGGCGTGATTATATATTTATTTTTATTTTATTTACAAGTAAGTAATGAGGTAATGGCTCAGTGGTATCAAGTCGGCCTGTGAATCCTGAGAACCCTGGTTCGATTCCCACAGGCGATAAACAATTTTCATAATTTCAAAAAAGCTATCCCTGTGGCTCCTGCACCACTAACATCTTTGGGAGCCGTGATTTGACGACTGGTAACCGCACTTCACGCACAAAATATATCACTTACCGAGATCTGCTTCGGCAGAGTGCCACACCCAGTACTGGGTAGAAGGCGTGATTATATATTTATTTTTATTTTATTTACAAGTAAGTAATGAGGTAATGGCTCAGTGGTATCAAGTCGGCCTGTGAATCCTGAGAACCCTGGTTCGATTTCCACAGGCGATAAACAATTTTCATAATTTCAAAAAAGCTATCCCTGTGGCTCCTGCACCACTAACATCTTTGGGAGCCGTGATTTGACGACTGGTAACCGCACTTCACGCACAAAATATATCACTTACCGAGATCTACTTCGGCAGAGTGCCACATCCAGTAATGGGTAGAAGGCGTGATGATATATTTATTTATTTTTTTATATGTTTGCATATTTAATGCGAGACAAATGCAATGATTACAGAAAAAAATATATGCCTGGAACAATTTGAATGTAACAGAAAACCCTAAACTCTAAATGATAAACTGATACATGCACTTGTAATGGAGGTGCTCAGCCGTGCTTGTTTCAGTTGTGGCTGAAACTGAATAACTGAATAGCTGTTGAAATAAATCGAAATTAATTTAACTGTTTTGTCTCTTGTAATTTAAAACCGTCCGGCAATTTGACAAAGCATGAATAACCTGCCTCTTCATTGACGCTTTTCCAATAATTAATTGTGCTAATAAAACTGTTCATAAATTGCGGACCGAATTCATTGCGTTTAACAATGTGGCGTGAAATTGTCAGAAATTTACTTTTGTACATCACATTATGAACATTTCGCTGCGTTTACGCTGTAATAATTTTGTGACTATACAAATGATTGTTAAAATCGCACGTAACTGCGGTGGTGGAGCCCCATTGTACGATATAAATGAAATAACCTGTGGATGGATGCAGATAAAAATCTGACAGGTACAATCGGACTCCGATGCGATACATTTTCTCTGTGTAGGTTTAGGTTTTATTTTAATATAATATATGTACTGTGAATTTATAATATTGTAGTGTTATTCACATGTATTTATTTTGAGTAATTAAATGTGGATATTGTCTATAAAATTACCATATAAAACGGTTGTTCAAATCAATTTATATTTGCCCGGATTTTAGTATTTATTGTACTATAAAAATAAAGCATAATTTACAAATTTACACAATTTATATTTGACTATATTTAGGTAGATATTTCTTTTCATTAAAGTAATGGTGGAATTCTGTGATAAATTTATAAGTTATAGTTTTGTAAATCTGTAAATAATTATCAAAATCGCATCAATATTTGTTGATAAGATGAAAATATTTCATAAAATCGTTGCAATTTTGTTCATCATTTATAAATATATGGATTTATAAAACTTACAGATTTACAAAGAATTCTACCATAAGTTTGAGTTTAGAAAAGTATTTTTATTCTTATTTTGTAGTAATTATCAATTAATACTTTTTCTCACTAAATAAATAATAATTGGTTAAATTTGTTGACCAATATTTACTTAAAATTAAATAGTAAAAACATATTTATTTTTATTTAATTTTATTTTTGTATCTATAACATCGTAAATTTGAGAACTAAAAACTGTTTTACTATATTAGGTACATTCTTTTTACATCAAATCTCACTTAATCTCAGCTCACTTCAGTTGAACTGAGTGTCTCAGCAAAATATGGCTGTTCTATTTATCTAACTGATCTGAGTTTGAAGTGAGCATTCATACCTCCCCTCTTACCGATCTGAGCTTACTAAAAAGCAAGCTCAGTTCCAACTGAGTCACTCAGTTGATGTTGACAGCTAAATTACAATAAACATTAGTTAATTTTATTTGTTATTTGTAGTAATTTGATTACAAAATTTAATAAAAAATCTTGATTATCATCATCTGCCATGAACAATACATCCTAAAATAATTTGAGATATTTATTTTAAGCATATATACAATTTAATAACATTAAACACGAATACTTACTATTATCATATTTTCTATATCAGAATCAGACATAGTTCACATAGTAAAATTTTAGGTTATATCCAAACAAATGAAACTTTAGCAAACTAATAAAACAACTGTTCTATTTAACAAATACGTATCTCAGTTCGGCTTAGCTCAGCTCAGCTAATTTCAGCTCAGATCAATTATAAGTGAGGTGAGCGAAGAAGTAAAAAGAATGTACCTATTAAAAATTAGACCTGAGATCTGCTACGACAGAATGCCACAGTCAGTGCCGCTGGTAAAAAGCGAGATGATATATTTATTTAATTTATATTTTTCATATTAGAAAAAGTAATTCTCATAAAAATCAAACATTTTAATAGTAAGTTAATTTGTTTAAAATTAATTTATTTATTATTATGGGGTAGATAGCTCAGTGGATTTGAGAACCCGGTTTCGATTCCCACAGCCGGCAAACAGTTCTTACCATATTAAAATTACCGCTGTGGTTCTCCTTGCGGGCCGTGATTTAACAGCTGATAACCGCACTTTACGCGCCTAAATATATCACTTAGTGAGATCTGCTATTGTATCCATTAACGGATAAAACGCGTGATGATGTATTTATTTTTATTTTTCTAAATTTTAATATTAAAAATTATTTAAAAATTTAAATTTACTTTCGTATTTTTCATTTAAATCGATTATCTTAAAAATTTATATGCGCCAAATGTTCAAGCTCTTTTGAAAATACTATAGAAGTATTTCAATATTTTATTTCTAATTAAATATAGAATCATTTGTAGGTATGTTTAATGTATTTTAACATTCACCTTGCTACTATGTTGATCGGAACAAAATAAAATTACTTAACGGACAAGGTTCCAACTTGCGCGGACGGCAATGCGTGGAATTTATTTGTTAGTATCAATGTACCAACAGTTTGTAGTGAAGTGTGTTTAACTGTGGTGCTATTTTGATTAAGATTTTTAGTGTTTTCTACAAATTTCTGTGTTTGTGTCCATTGTGCCAGTTCAATGGAATTGACGATAAAACAGGAGCAAAGGTATTTACATCTGTTTATTAATTTTCATTAATTTATTTATAAAGTAATTATAGGTTAAACATTAAAACATCAAATGTCATCACCAATACTAGTGTTGTGATATCTATTTAGTCTGTTTGACACTTAAAGATTGAAATACAATTTATGAATCTTACTATAAACAAATTTAAGAAGTCTTTTATATATATATTAGATTATAATAGCAATTTAATTGAACAATTTTATACTGATAAAGTTTATAGGTTATATTATTATTATTATTCATAAGGGACAGTTGTACAAATCATAGTTACAGTAAGGTTAGAAACTAATAATTGGTTAGTAAGAAATCTGCTATACGTTGTGAGATGTTAGGCTAAGCATACAATTAATGTGAAATTATTATGACAAAGTGTTCTTGATATAGAACATACGTAACACGTACCTAAACAGACAACCTAGTATTGTACTACTATAGCGGTCGGAAAACTGCGACTCGCGAGCATGCGGCTCTTTGGAAATAAAATTTAAAATGGAGATAAAAGTATTATTTTTCATTTATGAAAAAATTAAAGCAATTTATTCACAGAATAATTGATTTATATTTATGTTATAAAATACATCTCCGCAAACCGTGACTGCAATACCTACAACAGGGTAAGAACATGATGCGCAGTAAGCCTGCGCTAGAGTCGAAATGCGAACATATAGTTTATGCTTTCACAAGAACGAGTAATCCAAGTCTCCTTACTGTTTCTAAAGGTTTAAGTTATTTTATATCCCAGGTATTGAAATAATTATTTTAATTTCATGTAAAAATAATACTACTATGCTAGGCGCTCAACTACCGTAACCGCTAAATTATTTTTATTATAAAATATTAATAAAATGATGCTTCAGGAATCCAATAAAATATAAAATATATTAATAATTCGAGTTTAAGATTAATTAAAAATAATATGACACTAGATATGAAATTGAGGATTTCACCATTAGATTCCTCATATATTTTTACGTAGATTTGCATATTTTGATTCTCAATATATATTTATTTAATCGCCGAAGTTATGATCGCAAAATTTTGATTAAGAAAATTCGAATTTTTTGGTTGAACCACTTTAAAAACCGAAAAATTTTAAAATATGGTTCTATATAATTTAGACTACGAGAAATACACTCGTTCAAACCGAATTTCAATATCTTTTTTAGTTCTCGAGATACAACGATTTTTGTCTTTTTAAAAATCTTAACTTTGAAGGCCCATATCTCGAAAACTAAAAGAGATATTGAAATGCGGTTTCAACGAGTGTATTTTTCGTGCTCCAATTAACTTATACTGATATTTTGAAAATTTTGAAAATTTTACAAATTTTTTCAAAATTTTCTTTTACCCATATTTCAAAAACTTCAAGAGATAATGAAAATCTGGAAACACCAGTGAATTCCTCTCGTAAAAGTACATAGGTATGTAAAATTTCTGAATTTTTGCTCCACGCATAAAAATTTTAGAGCAAAAAAACTAAAAATGGCCAAATTTCGTAAAAAACTTAAGGGGTACCCCTTCAAAAATAATTAAAAAACAGTGATTTTTCGTTTTTTTGTAATAAAAACTTTATCTGTGCGAATTTTTGCCTCAAATTTTGCATACCTATGTACTTTTACGAGAGGAATTCACTGGTGTTGACAGATTTTTATTATCTTTTCAATTTTTTAAAATATTGAGAATCAAAAATTTTGAAAAAAATTTTAAAATTATCAAAATTTTCAAAATTTTGGTATAAGTTAATTGATGCACGAGAAATACACTCGTTCAAACCGCATTTCAATATCTCTTTTAGTTTTCGAGATATGGGCCTTTACAGTTGAGATTTTTTAAAAGTCATAAATCGCTGTAACTCGAAAACTAAACAAGATATTAACATGCGCTCTACGGCATTCGATTTCTCGTAGTCCGAATTATATAGAACCCTATCTTAAATTTTTTCTATTTTTGAAGTGGTTCAATCAAAAAATTGGCATTTTCATTAACAGAATATAGGAAAAATTATTTATAAACCTTTGATACTGTATATTGTTGTAGTTAAAAATATGCAACATTACACTTTTATAATATGCATACCTAATGATATAGTGCATTTTTTTATCAATATCTTGTTGAAAATTTGAGAGGAATGTTAGTCAATGATCCTCATCGAAAATTTGTTTATATTTCATCAATTCTCCGAGTTGAAACAACAAATGTATCATTTATTCAGAGAAATTCCACATAAATACACCAGGGATATAAACAACTAAACGAAGTGGGCAAATAAAAGCAAAAAAGAAAAACAAACATATCGTTGAAAAAAACTTTTCGGCGGAAATATTTGATTTGGAGCGATTGAAATGAATAAAAAATAAAATAGGATCGCAGTTGACTTGCAGTTCGCTTCGCTTCAACTGTTTCGAACGCAATCGTTCTACTTTTGTTTGTTTTTTAATTGAAACGCGTCCTGCGATAGTGTAAACGTAGTAATTTGTCAGGCCACTAGTTGGATGGTTTTGTAAACGTTGAATTTCAATGGCTGCCGATATGTTAAATTGAATCGACACGTGTTGATGAAAAATTGCAGGTTTACGGCGAAAATCAAACCAATTCGCTGTAAACAAATATTGGGATTACGAATGCATTTATACATAAAATGAAAATCGTATCATTCGATACTGTGTATAAATTTAGATGTGTAATTCATTCACCAGCAGCGACTATTAGATACAGTTTTTATTTTCAAATAAGTACACTTTATTATTATTGTTTTTATGGGGCAGAAAGCGGTATGTGTATTTGAAAACCCAGGTTCAATTCCCGCAGTCGACAAACTTTTATTCCACAATAAATTATCCCGATGGTACCCCTACCACTACTATCTTTGTGATGATTGTGATGATTTTTCACACATTTAAAAATATCATATATCGTTTTACCAATTTATAAATTACCGTAATTTTTCCGGCCCTAGAAATACTTGCACTGATAAATTGCAATTTTATATTCTTTCTATATTTTGTTTGCTTACCAGAATCAATTTATGGGGTTTTTCTAAAGAATATTTGCAGTTCATAAATCTTAAAAATCAAGAAAGCAATAAACCTAATTCGGTATCTTACTTACTTTCTTGGTGCACTATGTAGGACGCTCATAAAATGCATTTGTTTGGGCCTGGAATTTTATAGCTGTTTTCATTCATTTTATTCATTATCTTTATTTTGTTAGTTTGTTACAATAACATTTATTTCTTATTTCTTCTATTTAAAAGTGATGATAACATCATCATTTTCATCTAGATACGTGCTAGGTTAAATAGTTATTTGTATAACAAGGAAATAAAGTGAGACATTTTTTTCTGAAGATGCCGTTTTATTTCTCTAGCCGAAAGAAATGAATATAAGCATCTGAGGGAAGAATGACATTTGTTTCACGGAGTGTACGAGTACTTATAAGTTTTTTTACTACTTTAGGAGAAAATAAACAAGTGGTTTGGGAAGTCGAGGCTCGAAGGGTCGAGATTTCCTAAACATTCGTGATCTAAAAAAATCACTTACAGTTCGAGGTTAGTAAGCTATTTTTTACAATACTTGCACAAATAGAAGGAAAAGAAAATAGGTTTCAAAATTGACAGTTGTCAAATTTTTGTCAAAATAAACAGGACCTTGATATGTAATATTTACTTACAGTTCACGGTGGACAGAAAGTAAATATTGAAGTCGTAATATAACCATGGAAACCACTGTGCAATAGGTAACTTACAGGTATTGTAAAAAAAATTATTTGTTTCGATAGGACTAAAATACTATTTCGAGCTTCGTAATATTGCCAGACTCCGCTTCGCGTCGTTCGGTAATCTTTATTACTCGACCTGAAACTTTGTATTTTTAGTCCCATTGAAACATATCATTTTTTTGATGAAACAAATAACTATAATCTATGATTACAGTACCTATATGAAATTTGTTGATTGCATACATACATACATACATATCTTCACGCTATATCCCAACAAATGAGGTAGCACGAACCCTAAAATCACTCATAAAACATTCACTCATCACACTCATCAAACAATTAGCCCTCATCAAACATTTTCATCCAAACAAACCATCCTCAATTCAACCACATTCATAGATCACTCCATATAAACTCATTCATTTATTACACTCGAAATCATTATCACATAACAAACCTTCAATCACATCATTCCTATTCACTTATCATACATTTTCTTTCTTCAACGTACATAACATATGCATAAAACATCTCAAATTACTCACGTTTACTCCTAGTAACGAATCTAATAACGAAACTAACAACGAATCTACAAGATTAGAAAAGATGAAAGCGATAGCCTGCACTTGTATATGAAAGAAAAGTCCACACAATGCAGTAACTGAAAATGAAACAAAGAAGATAAGACAGGGAGGGAGCGTCGCCCTGCGCTTGTTTTTGAAAGTTAATTTCACACAATTGCAGTTAAACACTACGTAAGAACTGAAAACGAATTAATAGATAAGAAAGGAAGGGAGTGTCGCTCTACGCTTGTTTTTGAAAGTGAATTGATGAAACAAATAACTATAATCTGTGGTTACAGTACCTATATTAAATTAGTTGATTCCTTAGTCATATATTAGAATCTTGTGGGAATCTGAGCATCTATACATATAATTATATTTCAGTTCGAGTTGCATGAAACGTTTGAAACACTACATATTCATGTAGCCATGTCATGTGCCACCAAAATAATATCCTCTTGTCGTGTCTGAGGCACTTAAAACCGTGTGAAGGAAATAATTTGTAGAAGAAAGAAACATTTCCCCAAAATTAAAGAAATTAGTTAATTACAATTCGTTAACGAACGGGCATAATTCGGTCCGTTTGACTTTTTAAATTCCATTCTAAGTAGTTTTTCCTGTGCTGGCCGCATAATAATACCACCAAACGCTGAGAAATTTCCAAGCAAACAGTAAAAAATTAGCATATCGCTGGATCTTCTCGCGGTGGGTTGGTAATTTCGAAACGGGTTTAATGCGTGGAGTGACACTTACAAGAACAATTGGCATTGGTCCTGCCGGAAAACAGGCCCCGCCCACTGGATCATCATTGAGACATTCACTTCTCAGAATTATAAACGATGCATGAGCTGAAACAAAAGTGTTTCCTGTTATTACGATACAAACGACTGAGACCATTGGCGCCCATAGATAATTTTTCAGGGGGTGGAGGGGCAAAGTTCAGAAAACAATAAAATATAACATATACCAGGAGCTTACTTTTTATTCCGAACATATTTCTTTACCGGCCGTCAAATCACGGTCTCCAAAGATGTTAGTGGTGGGAGACCCGCAGGGGTAATTTTAATGTTGTGAAAATGTTTGTCTGCTGTGGGAATCGAACCAGAGTTTTCAGGTAAATCAAAAGAAATGTCAAATCTGTCAGATATGTCAGAAATATGTAACAAATAATTATTGTTTTATTTTTAATGGCACTCTGATATTTGTCTTAATTGTGTATTTTATATTGCTTATAACTCATGCATAAAAAACAATTGAACAACAAACTTATACTCATTGGATGTAGGTTTTCATTCAGAATATCTGCTCTAAAAATAATAGGTAGGGATATCGCATGATGATATTTTTAACATTGAAATTTCTTATAGAAGAAAAGTAGACCTGTATAATAACAGATTTATATTTTTTTTAATTGTAAAAAAGTGTTATTATAATATAAGTATAATCAATAATGTATAAATAAATATAAATGTACTACCCATTACTGGGTGTGGCACTTTGTTGAAGCAGATCTCGGTAAGTGATATATTTTTATGCGTGATGTTAGTGCAGGGGGAGCCACAAAAGTAGTATTAATGTGGTGAAAATGTTTGTCGGCAGTGGGAATCGAACCAGGGTTCTGAGGATCCACAGGCCGACACGATAACACTTTGCAACCTAGTCCATATGTAGGCTACGTATTAGTAACTAATAAAAAAATTATAAAGTAAAAAAATTCCTATTAATTTAGGAAGTTACAGTAAAAACAAATTTCAAATATTTTGCATATTTGGAAAATTCATTTGTAACTTCTATTTTGTTGTATGCAGAGATAATCCTAAAGATATTTTTACAAAAAGCTAGGTAATTTATAATTTCTTATACGATAAAAGACCAATAGTTATAAAACATAAACAATTAAGTACTTTGGAAAAAGATTTGAAAGCTTTTGAAAAGTAAAGGAGGCAAGTGCCTCCTATTGTCCCCTTCCTCAATGGGCGCCCATGACTGAGATTCTACATGCGCCATGAGAGACTTGTTCAGTTTTTTGTTTGTGATTAAAAATAGAACGGATGAAGATAGGACTAAATAGATGGTATTGAACAGGGACTAGGCTTATGAATATTTCATCTTTTAATGTAAATGCACGGAAGCAAGTTACTATTCATCAATTTATGTTGGCAGATAAAGTGTAACGTTACTGTCATAGTAGCAAAAGCAGCAAATAGGATTTTGACAGTTGTATATTTATTACTGTTTTAAAAATGGATCATTTATGATATGATCAGTTAGTTTAAGATATTTGATTTGATATATTGCGGCATTTCAACCAGAAAATTGGCACCTTCTCGAATTGCGTGCATCTAATATTCTGGCAATAAATGCATGTACTAGAAAAAATATTTATTTTTGTGTTGTATTTTTTTGTTGCGAATGAGAATATAACTTTTACTTGAGACTGCCAACTCTAGACAAAAGTCATTCAAAAGCGCAAAAAAAAAGTCCACGAAATACAAACAACATTTTTGTACAAGTAGGTATCGAAAAAGAATAATACAATAATTATAGATTTATGTAAGTGAATTGAAGGAGAAAAAAATCAAAAATAATATGAATTTGATGTGTTGTAATGAAGGGAACGTTAAAATATATCAATGAAAAAATACACATATGCATAGCGTTGTAAAAATGTCGTTCTTTTTTATCCCTAAGGCCCGGTTGCATAAAACATTGTTAGCTAAGTACGCGAAAAAATTGAATTAGAATTAAAAAAAACGGATCTAAAAATGTCAAAAAATTTTATAGTTCAATATTTTAAAACGTATTTAAATATAAATAAATAAAATAAATATTTCATCACGCCTTCTATCCATTACTGGGTGTGGCACTCTGCCATAGTAGATCTCTGTAAATGATATATTTTGCGTATGAAATGCGGTCTCCAGCCTTTAAACCACGAGTCGCAAGGATGTTAGTGGTAGGGAAGCCACGGGGGTAGTTTAAATGTGGTGAAAATTATTTGTGCTGTGGAAATCGAACCCGTGTTCTCGAATTTACAGGTCTATTCGATACCACTGAGTCATCTATCCATATAGAACACTACAAAATAAATTTTGATTTATAATTTACAATTTTTATTTATAGAATTTTATAAATTTAAATTAATTTTAAAATATCAAGTAGTAATTATAGTGAAATATATGCACCGAAGTAATTCTTACAAACCCTGAAACAAGAACTCATAATCCCAAGAAACAATAACCTTTAAGAATACGGAATATATGTCTTCCACGAGCAGACTTAATAAACCAAGCAAGAAATGCACCCACCTTCGCAACCTTCCATCCGCAATTAGATAAATCATCCTAATTAAATTTACAACGAACTGTCACACAAGTAGCAGTGAGATAAATACTCGCTAATTACACTTGTATCACTTGGTATAAAATGCACATCTCCAGACAGCCGGGCTTACATCGTAATTAGAATAGAAGAGTGTAATGATTGTTAATGCCCGTTGTTAATACGGCTCAGGGGGCGCTGCTGAAGTGGAGCAAGGGGAGCTGGACACTGCCTTCATATGTCTTTTTAATTGACTCAATTGGGATGGATTAATTGTGATTAATTTGGTAATTAAATTGTGGTGGATGTGATGATTTAGTAACTGGTATATCTGCAGCAGTTTATTATCGTGTTAATGTGATATTATTGGGTATGAGACAATCGTAGCCTAGTTGATAAAAGCGAGGTTAAATTTGCATTGCAAGTAAGACGGCCGTGCGTTCAAATCTTAATGATTTCAACTTATATCAGAAAATATGATTGTGTCTGAATGGTTCGGATTCCACTGTATCAGTGGTGTCCAAAGTAGTTTTAAAATACATATTTTCGTTGCAAGCTTTTATTTAAATTTCAAGGATTAACGAAATGTAAAATATAATATATACTATTTATTTATGGGGTAGCTAGCTCAGTGGTGTAAAAGTTGGCCTGTGGATCCTGAGAACCCTGGTTCGATTTCACAGGCGACAAACAATTTTCACCATTTAAAAAAAAACTACCCCTGTGGCTCCCTCATCACTAACATCTTTGGGGGCGGTGATTTAACGACTGGTAATCGCACTTTACGCGCAAAATATATCACTTACCGAGATCTGCTTCGGAAGAGTGCCACACCCAGTAATGGGTAGAAGGCGTGATGGTATATATATTTTTTTTATATTTAGATGTTTATATTCCCATTTGTTTCTGTTTACGGTTAATTTACAAAATATGAAACTAGATATGAAATTGGGGATTTCATCATTTAATTCCGCTATATTATGCATATTTTGATCCTCAATATGTATTTTTTTAATCGCCGGAGTCGTGATGGCAAGAATGTCTGGTAATGAAAATGCCAATTTTTTGGTTGAACCAGTTTAAAAATCGAACAATTTAAAAATATAGTTCTATATAATACAGACCGCGAGAAATTGAATGCCGTTGAGCGCATCTTCATATTATTTTTAGTTTTTGAGTTACACGATTTTTGGGTTTTTAAAAAGCTCAACTTTGAAGGCCCATATCTCGAAAACTAAAAGAGATATTGAAATGCGGTTTGAACGAGTGTATTTCCTCCAATTAACTTATGGGGAAATTTTAAAAATTTTGAAGATTTTACAATTTTTTTCAAAATTTTCATTTCTCAATATTTCAAAAAATTTAAAAGATAATTAAAATCTGCGAACACCAATGAATTCCTCTCGTAAAAGTACATAGGTATGCAAAATTTCAGGCATAAAATCGCACAGATAAAGTTTTTATTACAAAAAAACGTAAAATCACTGTTTTTTAATTATTTTTGAAGGGGTACCCCTTAAGATTTTTACGAATTTTGGCCATTTTCAGTTTTTTTGCTCTAAAACTTGTATCGGTCGAGAAAAAATTCTAAAATTATACATACATATGTACTTTTACGAGAGGAATTCACTGGTGTTCACAGATTTTCATTATCTTTTAAATTTTTTGAAATTATGAGAAATGAAAATTTTGAAAAATATTGTAAAATTTTCAAAATTTTTAAAATTTCAGTATAAGTTAATTAGTGCACGAAAAATACACTCGTTTAAACCGCATTTCAATATCTCTTTTAGTTTTCGAGATATGGGCCTTCAAAGTTGAGATATTAAAAAGTCAAAACTCATTGTATCTCATAAACTAAAAAAGATATGAAGATGCGCTCAACGGCATTCGATTTCTGGTAATCTGAATGATATAGAACCATATTTAAAAATATTATGATTTTCAACTGGTTCAACAAAAAAATTCGCATTTTCTTTATACGAATTTTTTGTGGTCATGAATTCGGCGACTAAAAAAAATTCATTACACAATCAATTTTCGCTAAATATTGATATATTTAATTTATATTAATTTATTATAAATAAATTAAATTTTCCGCAAAAATGCAAAACATTAGTAATGTAATTTCAAATAACCAGAAAAATATTTATTTGGTTCAATAGCTTAAACTTTTAAAAAACCTGTTTAGTTAAACAGTAAATTATTTAATTCATTTTTAAACATCACCAGCTTATATAGAGGGAACTTGAATATGGTTGAAGCGAGAATGGTGTGTCAGGATGAGAATGTTCGACGAAAACTGATTCTTTGGTCAATCTGATGAATGGCTCTTCTGTGAATGTTTCGTGCTACCCCATTTGATGGGATATAGCGTGATGTATATATGTATCTAAAACAAAATATGTGTACTACTTTTCAAGTCTACAAAAGAACCTCAAAATCGACTGTTCCATTGTCTATTCTAAACATTTGCCAACAAGTGTCAATTTCAATTTCATCCACGTGCGCTTGGTCACCTGCTGATACCATAGTCGTATATTTCATAGAATTTGCATGGTAAACACCCGCAGCATTGAAAATTAACTTGTAACTGCTTCAACCTCGTGCTTTTATCAGTTTATCATTCAGCTCGTTGCAAATCAACATCAATAGCAACATCAACAATCTGTTAGCTGTTGCGTGGTTGTTGAGTCGCTTTACGCTCGGAGAAAAATAAATGGAAACTGATTGTTTATATGTAAATATAGCGGTATTTGCATTAAAGAAGAATGAATGTGTATGCGCTGTCAATCATGATAGGTTTTACGTTATCAATCATATTTATATTGATTGAAAACATGGCGATATGTTGTATCATCTAGATAGATGTAGACTATGCGATTATTGCAATTGTTATTTATATTCAGTACATATTTCTACTACAGAGTGATCAAAAATAAGTCCGCCATCTTGAAACAAAATGGCCGCTAGCTATCTTGAAAAGTACTGCACTGATTCGATTCAAATTTGGTATAGGTACAGACGAGAACCAATCTTAACATATAGGTATCATAAAGCTACAGTCCGACGTCTTGAAACAAAATGGTCGCTAGCTATCCTGAAAAGTACTGCACTGATTCGATTCAAATTTGGTATAGGTACAGACGAGAACCAATCTTAACATATAGGTATAATAAAGCTACAGTCCGACGTCTTGAAACAAAATGGCCGCTAGCTATCCTGAAAAGTACTGCACTGATTCGATTCAAATTTGGTATAGGTACAGACGAGAACCAATCTTAACATTTAGGTATAATAAAGCTTCAGTCCTATGCCATTCGAATTTAGACGTTTGCAGTTTCCGGTACGACTCGCATTTGCAATGACCATCTGCAAAGCACAGGGACAATAGCTACAAGTGTGTGGACTAAATTTGGAAACTCCATGCTTCTCACAAGGACAGCTGTACACAAACACTTTATTTGAGTTGCAATGCAATGCATGCCGGGTACTCGCATTAAATTGTAGACCACGCGAACGAAGTCGCGGGTAATAGCTGGTAATATAATATAATGGAGTAGTTGGCACAGCGGTATCGTATTGGCCTGTGGATCCCGAGAATCCTGGTTCGATTTCCATTGCAAACAAGAATTTTCACCACATTAATACTACTCCTTTGGCTCCTCGTCCACTAACATCTTTGTGAACCGTAATTTGAAGGCTGGTAACCACACTTCACGCCCAAAAATATATCATTTACCGAGATCTGCTTCGGCAGAGTGCGACACCCAGTAATGGATAGAAGGCGTGATGATATATTTATATTTATTTAACAGTAATGTAAACATAAGTATGATTCATATTTAATTATTTTTTAGTTTAAAAGCATGTTTAATAAATGAAGTATTGCAGAGCCCAATTAAAAATCAGTCTAAATTTCATTCCAAATCATAGTTGTATTCCATTGGACATAATCCATGTAATATTCATTTCCAATTATAATACTGAGTCTAATCATAATCTGGCTTTCTCTCGGGATACAATTACAAAAATCTAGGTTATTATAACAATTAACTTAGCTGGTTCATCATTATGAACATGAGTCATCATCAGAAGGCAATCATTTGTCCATGCAATGTCTACCAGGGCGCAGGATAGATTATGAATGGGATTACCTTACAAACTGGCGTCCCGCTGATAATCCGCATTATTCCTTGTTGGTAATTTCGACTTCAAAAGATACGAGAACTGATGCTCGGGAGAATTTGTAGTTTGGGAACAACTTAGAACTTAACTTTATGATTTTAACTTATCCTATATTAACTTTTAAGCTCGGTCGAAAAATTGCAAGAAAGCTAGCAAGTATCCATAGGCCCGGTTGCATATAACGTAGTCAGCTAATTACCTCGTTAATTACGTGAAAAAGTTAAACTACAATAAAAAACGCAATTTTTATAAATTCATTTGTTATAAAAATAAACTTCCTCTTCTATATCTTTACTTATATAATTTTGAGACAATCTTATTGAGAGCTCCACTCCATGGACTAAATAAAACAATTTTACTTATAATACAAATAATAAAGTTTTATATTTAAAATACATGTATGATTGCAAACTTTTATAAATATTTTTGTTTATTAGTACCATTCGTCAAATTGACTACGACAGCTGCAATTTTAAATTCGACACGTACTGAACTATTAATTTATGCAAGTAATCTGTTTAATAACTGCCAACAAATATTATAAATATATGTATCAATAGCCCAAGTAATATATCACATTTTAAAAAAATATTAATTTAAACCTGTTTGTTTATTTATAGTAGTTTCAAAAATACTTAACAATGAGATCAGTAATGAGAAGAAGGTGTGACGATATGTTTATTTAAAAATTAAATAAAAAATTAAATACGAGGTATTAAACGGGGGGGGGGGGAGCATCGGCTCATTGAACCTTCTTCGCCCTTACGGACGCACATGTCTTCAATCAATAGGAAGCATTTACTGCCCGTAATACTTAAATAACTATTAAGGTAGTACTAGTGTGATAGTGGCGCCATCGGTTGTCGAGTGGCGAAACTGACGCTCAAAAAAATATAAAAATTGAATAAAATAAGTGTTTTATACCTATTATGATTTGAATATCATGAATTGTTAACAGGTTGTTGGTCTAGTGAATTTTCAAATACCATACCACCGTGTGGTGTTGCCATTATAAATTGGGATTCTTAATTTTTCGTTAAAAACAAGGCTTTGCATGGCTATATATTCATTACTAAAAGATAAAAAACTTTCTCCTTCTGATACAATATACATGGATAGTTCTAGAACATCATACTAGTTTTTCAAATGAAACTGCAAAATTTTAGAGGTACACAAACCAAATATGTGCGATTCTGAGTGATGATCGCCATAAGCCCCGTGTATAAGAACTCAACTTTACAAGCGAATATATTTGTTCACAGACGATGAATGTGTTTCATATTTTAACAGGATGCGTATGACTATCCAATGTTTACGTGCGCCAAATTTCATTCATGTCTGCAAAATTATTATTCACGCTAGTACTACCTTAACATCTCAATGAATAGGATAAAAAATAAATATACATATTTTTAACAATCAGACAACAACATCGTGTGTACATACCCTAATATAAACTAATTATTATTACATGAAATTTCGTGAGTGATATTCATAGTAAATTCCCTTAGTTCCAATTCCAACACAAATGCAAATTACAATGTCAGCCAAACATCCTCAACATACGATAAACACACAACAGGCCGGCGCGGCGCGGCGTGTACAGTTCTAGGGTTGCACATTGTTCGAGCGTGTTATAATGTCTATAAAAATGGCTAACACTTCCATTAACATTAAGCGATTTTCCGCCAAGAGGGCTGTAAATTACGACCAAGTTCCTCGTGGTCGCAACTCTCACGAACAGAAGTTCTCTCGAACGCAAATTCACATCCGTCGTGTACCACGTCCAGGATTATAGATATATTAACTTATTTTAGTATCATATTTGCTTCATTTTAGACTTTCAGAAAGCGGGTTAGCTGGTGCATTGTTGTAATTCCATTTCATTTTTAATTTCTTTCAATGGCAGATGACTACGGCAACTTGGCTCAAGGACGGATCTAGAAAACTTTCAAGGGGGCGGGGGTGCATTTTGCCTTTTTTAATGAAAACATATAATACTGACAAACAATTCTGTAATTTTTGTGTAGAATATATATTTGGATGTATTTTGTATTCTGTTTTTAGTTTTTAAATTTGGAACAGTCTGAAAATCTCGAAAAAAGTCTGACAATCCAAATTTTGAAAGCTTTTTAGAGTTGTTTCAAAGTATTACAAAGTTTTTCAACGATTTTATTTCTATAAGGCAGCGGTCTCACTGAACGAGTCGTGTCGTGTAGTGTCGTGTCGAGTCCTGTCTTGTCGGTTAAAAATCGATGGTTCGGTCTCACTGATAGAGTTGTATAGATCGTTTGCTGTCAAATACATTTCTATTTTGACAAGTAAAAAATTGACAAATATGAAATTAAAGAATTTAGAATTAATTTATTTGCAATTTAAATATAATAACTATATATTTCGTTCTGTCAAATGTTTCTCCAGAAATAACATTGAATCAAAATACGCCCACTTCTTTGTGTTTTTAGCGGCAGAACCAGAAGCTACATAATTTTCTTGTTTCTTTGTTCTGTAAGTGCCCCTTAGCACTTGTCATTTACTTTTACATAATTTGGCTAAATCAGTTACAGGTTTAATACAATTTCGTTAAATAAAATAATTGTAATCCTAAAATACAAATTTTACTTATCATCCTATTTTTTAAAAGCATTCTGAAATGTGTCGGCAACATTTGTCAATAATATTGAAATTTGAATACCCTGGCTTAGATTTATCATAAAAATCAATTGATTAATATATCAATTTCGCTTGAGGTCCACTCTTTATCAATTAATTTGGTTAATTTCATTTTTACAACGAACTGTCATCAGATGACATAGATAATAATAAACATATGCACATAACCTGTCATAAACTGACATCGAGCAGCATCGAGCGTCGAGTAAAATTCAAACCAACTTGAAAATCAAACAACTCGACGGCACTCGACGCAAAACGATGGTTCAGTGTGACATCCGCCATTACAATACACGTGTTAGAAATTTGCTCGATAGCACACGATTGACGGTACTCATGCTCCCCTCCGTAGAACCGCCGTTGCGTTGGCTGATCTGCATATAACAAAAATACACACAAAACTAAATTTTTTAGCGCAAGGCCGGCCTCTACAATTATTAACTTTATATATACTAGTATGCTAGCAAAAAATTCGTTACTATGTGGTTCTAATTTGGAACCACTAGGAACTAAAGAGTTAACATAGCTTTGCTCTCTATTTTGTTATGTGTCATAGACAGCTTCGATCCCATGACTCTTTCATAAGCTGAAAGAATTGACATGATAGTCGTCAGATTAATTAAATGAATCCTAATGAAGTTTTATTTAGGAAGTAGTAAAAATTATTTAATTCTTGAAATTATCCATTAACAATAAAATAGTCGCATAAACTTTCAACCGATAATCTTTTACATATAAAAGTAACTTTAATTATTTAAGAAAGTGAAAGAAATTTTCTTGCAGATAAAATCAGTAACAAGATAATTAAAACAAATGTTTAAATATAAACGCAGGTTTAAATGTCCTGTTTAAAAATGAGTGAAATGCCTGAAATTTTATTGAGCAGATAAGGGAAAAATGTACAGCAATTTCTCATTAAAATTTCACGGTTTTTACTGATGCCATAAATAAAGGAATAAAAAAGAAAACCTGGGAAAACTAGCTACTCCGAACCGAATCGAATAAAGGTAATTAAATAAGTATAACAGTAAATCTTAATCATCACAGGGCCGCCGTCAAATTAAAGGAGTATAAAAATTTTACACGTCACGAGGATCACGAAGGGTCCTCATTAATCCGCCAACGAACGTCGTCGCTCAGGGCCGGCTCCAGTTACAAAGCTAACAAGCGCTTTGTATATTAAAAACTCGACGATTGAACTACTTTGCTAATTTTAATAAATTTAATATTAATGGCTTACTGAATTTACTACAGCATTTCTTTTAAATATATTATAACGATAATGAAGGACATCGAATAATAAGGCTGAAAGAGAAAAAAATCAAATAGCAATCTAGTGAATCACTACTAGAGTTTATCGGCTTTTGTTTGTGTGGTTAGCTTTACTTATTTATTTATTTATTCTACTCTTTGTAACAGTAATAGTGATGGAAGCTTGTCAATTGACGGTCAGCTTGACCGACGTGGGACCTAATCAATTTGACCAATTAAAAAAAATGGACTGCAAAAAACAATAGTTTATTGAATAAAAGATAAAATCTTTCTCGAAAAAACAAAATAATCAATACTTCTTTGGTAAAAAGAAAAACAAAATTGATTCTAATGTAATAAGAATTTTAAAAATAAACACATTTATGGGGTGGCTAGCTCAGTGGTATGAAGTTGGCCTGTGGATCCTGAGAACCCTGGTTCGATTCCCATAGGCGACAAGCAATTTCCATAATTTCAAAAAAACTGCCCCTATTGCTCCTCCACCACTAACATCTTTGGGGGTCGTGATTTGACGACTGGTAACCGCACTTCACGCACAAAATATATTACTTACCGAGATCTGCTTCGGCAAAGTACCACACCCGGTAATCGGTAAAAGACGTGATGATATATTTATTTTTTTATTTACAAGTAAATAATAGGGTAATGGCTCAGTGGTATCAAGTCGGCCTGTGGATCCTGAGGATTTGTGCAACTGGGGAGGAAAATGTATTATTTCCTTTCGCGGGTAACTGAGGGCAGTAATCACACAAGGGAGGAAATGGCACTTTACTGTATGCGAGGCGAGATAAGACGAGAAAATATCGAACTCGTGGCATTTTAAAAAATAAAAATAAAATAAATATATCATCACGCCTTCTACCCATTACTGGGTGTGGCACTTTGCCGAAGTAGATCTCGGTAAGTGATATATTTTGCGCGTGAAGTGCGGTTACCAGTCGTCAAATCACGGCCCCCAAAGATGTTAGTGGTGGAGGAGCCACTGCGGTACCTTTTTGAAATTATGAAAATTGTTTGTCGCCTGTGGAAATCGAACCAGGGTTCTCAGGATCCACAGGCCGAGTTCATTTTTTGATCTGCAATATTGAGCTCATTTTCGTTCTTGCATAAAATTTGCAATATGAGGGAACAACCAAAGCTGCAACTTCAGAAATACATTTTAAAATGTTTACTTACTTTATTTATCTTATGCATATTTTTTTTTTGACAATTACCTTAATTGCTACTTAATTGCTTTTTAAATATTTACCTCAAGAAGACATCCGTGTATACTGTTGAACCAAGCCGTATAATTTTTTTACAAAATTGTTCATTATATATTTTCCGAAATAACGTTTATTAATTATTTGTAAACCTGGTAATAAATGTGTAGTAAACTCGTATAAATAACACTAAAAATACAAAAACAACAATGTTGTATATTTAATTTATTATTTAAATATTTTTAAACGGCAAAGTAAAGTAGAAACAATTGAACAGTGATGATGGTATATCCCAAAATTGTATTGTTTGAAGTATTTATAATAAAATGTAAATAGATAAATATTTATTTATTATTTTCACATGTTACATCACGAATGGTTGATTTATATTTTTAATTAATATTATTACAGAATATATTATCGAAAAGTAAATAAATGTATAATTTTATACTGACAAATGCTTTGTTATACCTATGTAAATTAAAAATATATGAAACTAAAAATTGCATATGATTTCCTTTATTAACATAATTAATAATATTTATTTTGCTTGTGCTACTAAAACAAATGAGAAAAGCATTGATAAAAATGTATAGATAGTCATAGCGTAATTAACGAACGCTAGAAAATACACAAATATAATCTACAGTATAACAGTACAGCACAGAACAAATATATATAAGATATATAACGGATTACAGATTGTAGCATATAATTTATAATACATTAGTAACTTGATAAATAAATAATTAGTATATTTTATTGGTTTTTAATTTTTATGGTGTGTCAATAAAAATATAATTTATTTGTCTTATAAATAAATAAATAAATATATCATCACGCCTTCTACCCATTACTGGCTGTGGCACTCTGCCCAAGCAGATCTCGGTAAGTGATATATTTTTGCGCGTGAAGTGCGGTTACCAGTCGTCAAATCAGGGGCCCCAAAGATGTTAGAGGTGGAGGAGCCACAGGGGTAGTTTTTGTCTTATGACATAGAATATTTAATACTTTTTTAAATATTGCTATAAATAGTATAAAATTAAACACAATTATGTCGTTATTGGCCCTCAGAATTTGTTGAAAGGTGATATTGTTTTCAATCCGGTGTATAAATCTTCGGACTTTGGTTTTATAAGAAAATAATAAGAATATTAATTTTTCTATTTCGGTGTTCTTTAACTATGTAAACGCAGTGTAAACATGTCGTTAAGGAGATTTGTGTTTTTGGCGCTTTTCATTTTCTAGGCATGGTATGAATATTTTTAACTCTGACAGATGAATGACATATTACCTCAAAATTGTAAATTATTGCTATTAACTATTAATCTTTTATTTTTACTCCAGGTGATGGGGTTAAAAATAATATGCTATAAATTAGACAAAATTGCACATTATTTTACAATATAGAAAAAATATTTATAAATTGTTATAAAATTTGATATTTCAATAAATTGTTTGTTATTTTCACTTTTTGAGCCAATTTATTTTTGGTATTGTGTCAATTATTCATTAAATTAATGAAATATATAAAATAAATAAATAAATATATCATTACGCCTTTTACCCATTACTGGATATGGCACTCTGCCGAAGCAGATCTCGGTAAGTGATATATTTATGCGCGTGAAGTGCGGTTACCAGCCATCAAATCACAGCCCTCAAAGATGTTAATGGTAAGAGAGCCACAGGGGTAAGTCTAATATGGTGAAAATGTTTGTTGGCTGTGGGAATCGAATCAGGGTTCTCAGGATCCACAGGCCGACTCAATAACATTGAGCCACCTACTCCATAAATATAATAATAAATGTCAAATTATGAATGATACTAAATTTAATTTTCTACTCGAGTTACTTGGATCAGAATTATTAATGGAAAAAAAAACATTCTGTATCTTAGCAACAATATAAAAATTCCCAGGCCGCCATATTTAGTATCCGAACACACGACACATGGACACACGCATACCGATAGAAAAACAACAATTATAGCTAATGTGCAGCACGTTTGTTTGGATTACTCGCTATCTGATTGGCCGACGGAACTCTGCGTGTCAGTCTGTCTCTCTCCAGCCCGAACGGTTCTGCGTCACTGCTCGCGCACGCACGCATGCACGACACCTTGCGCAGGAAACAAAAGCACGTCGACCAGACAAAGCCACCTGGATGTGCTTTTATTTCTCAGTATTCCGATGATTTTTTAGTTGCTTATGCAAGCTTGCTCTGTTTGCTTAAAATATTGTGTAAGTAGTTGTAATTATATTAATTATAAAGGAGGATGACTCAGTTGATGTCTCAACACTTGATTTGTAATTGTTTTTGGGCGGCCATGTTTAATTTTGGGTGGTGGATTCAGGGAACAGGCTTCTGTGCCAATGTGGTCTAATTAGATGTTTTAGTTTGGTTAATTTCTTCGTGGAAATTAGTAACATGCTTGTTATGTTTATTTCATGTTACGGAAACTCCAATCAAAAGTGGTACCTCCTTTTCAATTTTTTATTTTATTACAGCCCCCTATTCTATTTGTGACAATAAAATCGCTGTCATTTGTCAAGTACAAATTATAATTTTCTGTAATAAACTTCAAAATATTTGCTATATATAATATAATCATAGAATATATAAAAGATTTAAACTTCATTTCTATTAAGAACCCGGGTGCGATTCCCACAGCCTACAAACAATTTTCATCACATTAAAACTACCCCTGAGGCTCCCCCTTCAGAACGTCCTTAATTATTTAATTACAAATTAATTCTGAAGTTGGTAATATTCTGCCAGTGATTTGGATTTGGATTTCCTTGTAAGGTAAACAATATATATAGTACAGAATGATCAGACCGTAACGCTTTCAGTTGGCAATACAAAAATTGGCAAGACTGATACATAAATTTATTGCCTGTTGGTAACTGTGCCTTTTTAATATTTAAATAAGAAATTAACTAATATACATATGTAAATAAAATCGTTGTTGTCCATACACATATCCTTTTATTTCTTAACATTACTCACAGAGCAATAATCTAAAGTATTTCCATCACTCAAAGGCCCATGACATAATCTACTCGTATTTGTATTTATTCTAAAAATGACATGCCAAATAGTATTTCTGCCTTTCCCTGGCGTTGTGTAAACTGAGGAATAAAAAATTCCCTAAAATCAGATCTACACTGAACTAGATCACTTATCTTTAATTCAATTTCCCTAACTTTACTTGGCTTACTATTTCCTCTTCCTAGGTCTTTTAATTTGCTCGTTTTAGTTACTCATATGGTTTTATCTCAATTGATATGTAAGTGAATCAAATGGCAAATGCAATGAGAAAAATAATTTAACACAGTATGGCTGAGTTGCATCAAAGTTTTATCAATTCACTAGCAACAAATGGTTCAAGTTTCAGAAAATCGCTATTGATACTGTTGCAAGATAAACAATTTTTTACCTAAAGAACTATTTTTCTTGCAACCCAGCATATTTCTTCTATTTCATTTGTTTTATTCAATTTTTCTTAGATAACATCGTTATAGTATTTCTGCATTTCCTACAGAAATATGTAAAATTATCAAATAAAAGTAATGTGATTTGCAAACATTGAAATTTGTTCGCAGATAAATAGTTTGAGAATCTCTTTTCTGAGGACAACGCGAAACATGGCAGCTTTGTTTTAACGTAAACACCGCGGCGAATTCAGTGTAATTTAAAAGTTGTGACAATCGTTCGCGTTTTTCTTTGCACGGTGTTCAATGTTCAGTCCTCGGTGTTGTCTTGCAGCGCAGAATGAAACCTCGTGTCCTCTCAAGCGTTTATTAATACGTCCGTAATTATAAGAGGCACAGCCGCAGTCCGCAATCACCAGTCTGGCGTGGCCCGATGATTCTTCTTTGTGCAGCGATATTAGTTATGCTAGATCCAGTTAATGGCTTTGTGAACATTTTTTTAAAATGAAAACTTAATTATTATAGACGTTCAAAAACTCTTTAAATGGATTTGTGAACTGTGAAAGTAATGGAATTAAATGTTCTGAGTTTGTAGTTTTTTTTTGTAAAGTCTAAAATTTGATTATGACGTAAATTGCGTTTTTTAAAAATGTTTTAATGATGTAAAAATAATTAATACTCGTATTATTCTACATCTCTCGTGTAATTAAAATGTACATTTTTGTTTTACTTGCGGTAGAATATACAAAAATCGACGCTTTTTAATATTTCAGAATTTTAAATTTTACAATACTTACAACTTTTAACTTTTTACGAAAGAAGAAGGTAATAAGACTATAACTAACTAATATGAAACTAAAAGAACTAATTTTTACTAAGAAAAACCTACATTATTAAGAGAACCTATGACAAAGGTGGATCTAGAAAATTTTCAAAGGGACGGAGGCTTTTTGAATTTTTTTTAAGGAAAACATAATACTGACAAACAATTCTGTAATTTTTGTGTGGAATATATATTTGTGTATATTTTGTATTTTGTTCTTAGTTTATAAATTTGGAACAGTCTGGAAAACTCGGAAAATGTCTGACAATTCAAATTTTGAAAGCTTTTCAGAGTTGTTTCAGAGTATTACAAAGTTTTTCAGCGATTTTATTTCTATAAGGGTTATCAAACTCGAATAATAATAACACTTATAAAAAACAAAAAAAAGATTAATAAGCCAAAGGGTGGGAGGGCATGGCCCCAATAACCTTGTCCGTGGATCCGCCCTTGACCTATGAAATATGTAATTAAATTTGTACCTAAAAGTTACATACTGTATTAAACTAATACTAAAATAACAACTAACAATACCGAACTATATTCTATATAAATTAATAAAAAAAAAAGAAAAAACTAGTAGCAAAAACTAAATAAAAGTAAAAATAGAAGTGACAGCAAAGTGAAGCATATGGAAACCAACTGAAAATACCTCTAACTCAAGTTTAATATATTTTGAACAACACCATCTCTTAATATTTGAATATCCCAGTAGTACATGATACATCTATATACTCATATTAATATTAAGGACGAGTTTTTCAATCGCCGATTTACTCTCGATTAATGTTAACCATGATTAAATAATAATGGTAACCATAGTTTTCATTATTATTTAATCATGATTAACATTAATCGGTGATTGTAAAACTGGCCCTAACAGATTTATATATCCAATTGGCCTTGCTGTAGAAATATTCGTACATTTTTTTCTCTTTACAACAATATTATTTTTGTGTTGGAATAGTATAGGCTCCTGTTGATTCTATAGGCCTTTAGGGATTTTTTGCGCTACTGGCTATAGATACAAAATGTTGAAATAATACCTCTTTAGCAAATTATTTTGAAAATTCTATTATATGTGTTAAATTATCTAGGTCATTATCTACTCTATTAATTACCTAATGGAAGAATAATACAATTAAAAAAACCAAATCCGAGTTCATCGTATCAAAGAATATATTTGTATTGCGATTTCAGTTGACTGAGTATATATACCTACCTTCGTTTCAGTTTTCAGAGCAGATCATAGTTCAGTTCCACAGTTTGCATTTGAACACTTGAACAATTGAACATCCAACAATTTCAGTTATAATTTCAGTAAAGCACCATTCAAACACATGTGATCTCCATACATGTGTGGGAATAGGAGTAATCCAGGATTCGATAATTGTTAAAACTAATGAACATTACATTTGCTAATTAATTGGATTATTGTGTAGGTAGCTCAATGGTATTGAGACGACATGTTTGATATGAAAACCCGGGTTCGATTTCCACAGCCGGCAAACAATTTTCGCCTCATTAAAAGTATTCCTGTTGTTCTCCCTCCACTAACATCTTTGGGGGCTGTGATTTGGAGGCTGGTAACTGCATTTTACGCGCAAAATATATCACATACCAAGATCCGCTACGACAGGGTGCCATACTCAGTAGTGAGTAAAAGACGTGATGATATATTTATATATTTATGGGGTATAAAGTCGGCCTGTGGATCCTGAGAACCCTGGTTCGATTCCCACAGGCGACAAACAATTTTCATAATTTCAAAAGCTACCCCTGTGACTCCTCCACCACTAACATCTTTGGGGGCCGTGATTTGACGACTGGTAACCGCACTTCACGCGCAAAATATATCACTTACCGAGATCTGCTTCGGCAGAGTGCCACACCCAGTAATGGGTAGAAGGCGTGATGATATATTTTATTTTTTATATATTTATTTAAATTTATTTTGCAAATTAATTATACATATTTTAATTAATAGTATATTACACAAAAGTGTATTATATTAAGTATTGGGTGGGAAAAGATCCATTTTGTTGAAAATTGTACAAATTAAATATAGAATCTTTCTTTATCGACAAAAAAAATAGTAGAGAAAAATATGGAGGTATACAGGCCAATGTTTCAATTGTAGAATTAAATCTATTAAAATATTAACTTGAAATTCAACTATATAATAACGTGTAAGATATTTTTTGTTAAATATTAATTATTTTTTCAAAAATTAACTAAAAAGTCTCTGGAATAATTTCACATAAAACAATAAGCATTGACCTGTTTTTAAAATATAAATCAATCATATACAAACTGTTATATACATATTTTATATCAGTAAATTGAATTAACCTTAAAACACAATATGAATATGAATATCAAATTACAAAAATTAATTTATTCATAATTTTATATTATATGCGAGCACATTTTAAATTCCAAATTTGTTATATATAAATATCCTATTGCTATGTGGTAAGAAGAACTGTATAAATACTCATATATCGACTATTTAATTACATGTATAATTTTAAATATTGACTTTTATATCCCGCCTGAAATTGTGTTAAACTAAGTGTCATTACATTAATTTTAACTGGATGAATGACGTAAACGACAGTTGATAAGTTATTAGTAATTTGAATACTTATTTGTTCTATGCAGACAGGCTAAATATAATACAATACTAGAAATAGGTATATTGAATCAATTTCATGTTGCATTTGCAGATATAGACATCTCTAATATGGACTTAAAGTGATCATAAAAGTATATATACTGTGTACAAGTACATTATAGATATGGATTCGTAATTCTGTACAAGCCTTAGAAGTAAATTACTTCGGATGGCAATAATTGAACGATTTATTATTTATTTATTCTGGAAATTATGAAAAGTCTAATAAGCCAACAAAATAATAATAATAATAATAATAAAACAATGTATAGTTATTTGTTTAACTAGACATTTGCATCTGAGTGGTTCGGACAAAATCTGTACAGATGTCTAACTAAATTTATTCAAATGGCAACGTTTTCTACAATGATATTTATACAGGGTGACCAAAAGGAATTGTTATAGATGGCAATACAATTCCAGAGATCTTTTTATTCCACAGTTGGCACAACGTCAGATAAAGGCGGAAATGTTTTTTGGCATTTCTAATAACTACAAATAGGTTACGTCAAGAGTCTGACAGCTAATAGAATTTTGACTTTTTAAGTAATAGAAATACTTTAGAAATAAATGTAATAATAAATGTACTCAAATTTAAATTTTAAATGTCACTGTCAACAACAGGAAATGAATTTATGTATCAGGCTTACCAATTTCAAGTAGTTGTTTTTATTGTCAACTGTAACAATTCCTTTTGATCACTCTGTAGTTCTGGAAAAGTTTGTATATTAGCGCTAATGGCTATTATTATTTCATGAATGATAAATTTGAGCTTATTTACTTATAATTAATTTTCAATTAATTCAATTAATTCCTTTTAAAATTATTAGCGTATTGTAATTCATTGTAAAAAAAATTTAATATTTTTTCTCTTAAACTACAAATAATTAATCAATTTAAAACAAAATAGATACAGATACATTTCTTATCTAGATTCACAAATAAAATAAATAAATAAATCATCACGCTTTCTACCCATTACTAGGTGTGGCACTCTGCCGAAACAGATCTCGGCAAGTGATATATTTTGCGCGTGAAGTGCGGTTCCCAGTCGTCAAATCACGGCTCCCAAAGATGTTAGTGGTGGAGGAGCCACAAAGGGTAGTTGTGGAAATAGTGAATATTGTTTGTCGCCTGTGGGAATCTAACAAAGGTTCTCAGGATCCACAGGCCGATTTGATACCACTGAGCTAGCTACCCTATGAACTAAATTGACGTTAGTGCTGCAATACGGACTAGAATAGAATTACAAATACCATATATAAAAGCGCTGTCATTTGAATATATTTAGTTAGGTGTGCTATAGTGTACTCGTATAGGCTTCCAGTATTGTAATTAGAATGAAGTCCTTGTTGTGTGGAGTAACAATAATAACTAAGTAAAATGATATTTCTTTTCGTCTCGACGTCAACTCTCATGGCATGTCTCCACACTGAACGGGGTAGGTCTCTATATCGCTCCGTGAGGAAGTGACGTGAATGCACCGCGGTAATAGCGGAGATCCGGTCGCGGGGCGTGTGCTGATTGGTCCGCCGCGTGACACCGGTTCCGCGGCCGCGCCTCCCGGCCCGCTAATCTCTTCATCTACACCACTACACACCTCGTGTGTGTGTTACACTACCGTGCGTGTCTGCGTGTGGATATAGGTTAGGGTTATTGAAAAAGAATTGTAAGAGTTGCAGTTGGAGGGGTGGAAATACTCGTGGAAGAAAATGTCGTATGGGTTTTTTTGTTGGATGTCAAACTATAATAACAGCTGCTGTTATTTTAACATTCTGTTATAGATATATAGGTAGATGAAAGGTAGAGTACTATGTTGAATAAATTTGTGATTTGATATTCATGATGATAAGTTAATATTGGGGCTAAGTGTAATAGTATATATATAACAAGCTATTGAAAATGGTTCTAGTTCAAATATTTCAACTGTTACAGGATAGAGACAAAAAATACCAAATTTAGTTTTTTTAGGAGCTGGACATCCGTAGACATTTTTCAAGGTGGGTCGAAATAGGTTATTATATCATGTATTTAGAATGTATTTTTTGAATATCTTTATAATGCAATAAATAATAAAAATAAATATATCATCACGCCTTCTACCCATTACTGGGTGTGGCACTCTGCTGAAGCAGATCTCGATAAGTGATATATTTTGCGCGTGAAGTGCTATTGCCAGTCGTCAAATCACGGCCCCCAAACATGTTAGTGGTTGAGGAGCTACAGGGATAGCTTTTTCAAATTATGAAAATTTGTCGCCTGTGGGAATCGAACCAGGGATCCCAGGATCCACAGGCCGACTTCATACCACTGTGCTAGCCATCCCATACAATAAATAATAATTTGTTGAATAAAATTCAATATGAAAATGTTCATTTAATTAAAAAAATAGATAAAAAACGAAACACCAGATATCAAAGGGAGGTCCAATGTCTCAATGGACCCCTCTCACTCCTACGGGCGACCATGAGTAGGACGATAATTTATCTAAATTGTGCTAAAAAAAGTACGAATTTTTAATCTACAATTAGCATTTGATTGGTATTAGCCCTGGTTAGAAAATATACGCGTTTTCATTGAATTTTACGAATATTTTATAATCAGGAGTATCAGGTAATTCTAAATTATCCGGGAACTCCAATTACGGTATAGGGAACTACAGCTTATAAAGAGGAATTCGAACCGAGTTGTATTTTTTTTTACAAGTATTTAAGTTTAAATCAGGGAGATTTGAACGCTCCAACTCTTACTTAAATCATTAGTGGTATTGGATAAGTATTATTTTATGAATGAAATATTTACTTAATAATTTAATTTAGTCTAGTCTCGCCTAATGACAGACTAAGGTATTTGAAATATTTGTAATTTATTCTAAGATAATGTATATAATGTTTTGGTATTATATTATTTAACTGCTTTTAAAGTGCTTCTGGTAACTATACTTTTCTGATAGTTTATTAATATTATTATTCATTACCAGTCTAATTATTATTTTTTTTTAAATAAAAAATAAATATATCATCACGCCTTCTTCCCATTACTGGGAGTGGTATTCTGCCGAAGCAGATCTCAGTAAGTGATATATTTTTCGCATGAAGTGCGGTTACCAGTAGTCAAATTGTTGACATCCAATTAATCAAAGAATCTTCCTACTTGAATCTTGTCACTCCTTTTCTAAACAGCCTATATATCATATAATTTACAGGCAATCGTACTACAGTCGACAAAAGTGTGGTAAAATTTGCGTTTCTTAATTAACAAACAAGAGATCGTGCGTTCAAATCACACTGATTTCAACTTATATAACAAAAAATACGATTGTGTCTGAGTGGTTCAGATTCTGTTATAAGCTACTGTAATTGGGATTAAGTTCCTGTTGTGCAGAATAACAAATAAATAAATAAATAACAATCCCAAATTCAAACCAAAGATATATTGAAAGAAAATAAAACAAGTTTTCTAGAGCTATATTCCCAATTAATCAACAAATACTGTGGACTTCATTTTGTTAGTCCATCTGATTTGTCAACACATTAAAGAAGCATTATAAACTATATACGTTTCGTTGTGAGGTCTGCCCGCGGCAATCATTTGTTTTCGTTCACGGCACACTAGTTTTACACATACACCAACACTATCACTACAGTTATATAGTTTGTTCGTTCGGCAACATGGCGTCCACTTCCGGTTGCCCGTAGCCGCCAGTCGCTTCTTTCCGTTCAAAATGGCTGAAATTATATGCGAGCATGTTGCGTCTAATTTGAATTCCTTCGTTGACCGCCGGCCCGAAGATATTCAAATCAACTTATAATTTAATGAGAGGAAAACTTAAGAAATATTTTAATAACAGGGTTTTGGATTCTCGTAGACATTGTTTCGAAGATTACGAGTATGTTAATTAAATTTAATTTGAAATTTACGCATTGGATTACATGTAGATTTTGGTGGGAGCTTGTACAACATATCCAAAAAGTTTTCATTTAAGAGGTTAGCTTCCTTCTTCGCCTCACGAGGATAAATTCTGCTCTTTATTTTAGTTATTTTGAGGCTAACAATTCTAGCAGTTACATATACCTACCCAGTGGCGTATCTAGAGGGGGGCGGTGGGTGCGGTCCGCATCGAGCGGCACATATTTTGGGGCGGCATTTTTTATATTTAGTATATGAGTTTGTTTTTTACTTTTTTAAATAATGGTGTGCAAGGGGTGCTCCGATTTTGCTGAAATTTTAGTATGTTGTTAGGCTATATAAAAAAAACCCCACTAGCCAACATTTTTGCCCTTCCCATCCTGGGCCCGAGATATGGCTCATTAATTTTTGAAAATTAGCTGTTTTTAGCCTATTTTAAAAAATTCGCTGTACTCTTAAATTTTAACCTAATGATTTCCGGTTACATGGAAAACTAAAAACCTAACCTCATTTTTTCATTAAAAAACCCTGTCTTTAAACTGCTGCCAAATGTAAAAAACGATTTGTTTACTTCATAAGTTTACTATTCGATTTCTACGAATTATGAATTACAATATGATTTCGAATATTTTCTTCATCGTCAAGTCAATGTAGGAATGAAAATATTATCTCGAAAAATTCCTTTATTACTGCCTAATTTAAATATGCCAGCCAATGGTAAAACAGTTCCCCATCTATAGTTTGTCTCAATTACAATTATTTATTTATGTTTATTAATTTAATGGGGTAATGGCTCAGTGGTTTCGAGTTGACCTGTGGATCCCGAGGACCCTGGTTCGATTCCCGCAGCCGACAAACAATTTTCACCAAATTAAAATTACCTCTGTGGCTCTCCTACCACTAACATCTGTGTGGGCCGTGATTTTAAGTCTGGTAACCGCACTTCACGTACATAAATATATCACTTACCGAGATCTGCTTCGGCTGAGTGCCACACACAGTAATGGGTAAGAGTCGTGATGACATATATTTATTTTATATATAGTATTTTTTTAATTTATAAAAACCACTATTTGATTGTCTTAGAAAGGGCGGCAAATTGGAGACCACCCTGGGCGGCAAAAGTTCTAGGTACACCACTGTATTTAGCATAATAATAACTTAACAAGTAACAAATATAAATACCTTTACTTTGAAAGTCGTGATGATATATTTTTTTTTTTTAATTAAAAAAAAACACCATTTGATTGACTTAGAAAGGGCGGCAAATTGGAGACCGCCCTGGGCGGCAAAAGTTCTAGGTACGCCACTGTACTACCCTAATATATAATTTGTATAGATTATGATACTGTTTTGCACTTTATAGTAATTCATGATGCATTGTTTCATTTTATAAATTTAAAATTTGTTTATCTTATATCATGTGATTAAAGATATTCGAAATTACCATTATTGTACTGATAACACATATTATTCCTGTGATTACTTCTCCACTAACATTTTTGGGGACCGTGATTTGACGGTTGGTAACCTACTGTCAAATATTCTAAATTTATTTTAGAGATATAAATATTGAAAATAATAGGCGTACAAAATTTTGTTCATCGTTTTGTAGATTTGAATACCTTTTTCAAGAACATATTGCATAGTTGATGCACAATGGGGTATATACTCTAATCTCGAAACTCTTTAAACATTTTCAATCTACAATAACACAATCTCTTAACATCAGTGAACCTAATACAGCATTGTACTATATGCAGCACCACATCGGTAATAATTATCCTAATTATCATTGTTTACTTTTCATAATTAAAGCGTATTTTAGTTGCGACGTAGCGTGCAACGCGTTATCCGTTCTCGCACGGATCTAGATACCCGCGAATGGTAAACCGAACGCGTAGCGTTTGTTTTCTGTACGCACACGAACCTAACCTCAATTTGTCCTGGACAAATCGCGGGATTATCCATCACGAACCCAGCACTGCGCAGACGCAAGATGCAGGGTTGAAAAGAGCAGATGGGTGGGGGTGACACCATGGCCTACTACCCGACGAGGCGTTTTATTCCTGGGTGTATGACTCCCATGCTAAATGTAAAAGTTCTCGTAACGAAGTTCATTATGCTGGAGTTATTATCACATTACGCCATTTACTGCTTTTATGAACTGGGATATGGATCGGGCAGAGTAGGCTTGAAGCTTTTTTAATTTACGCAGATTACTCATCGTACGATTCACAGTTACCTGTGTCTTCAAATAATGACATCACGATATCAGCATTTTTACCTGTCTGTTACTACTTTAGGAAAAGTGACAACCATGTTTTTTAATCAGGATATTTTCAGGATATTTGTACGTTTTGTATATCATCCTGTATCTAAAAATAACTATGTTATGAAAAAAAGTTTAGTTGCCTGTACGTTTGGGATGGCTAGCTCAGTGGTATGAAGTCGGCCTGTGGATTCTGAGAACCCTGGTTCGATTCCCACAGACGACTAACAATTTTCATCATTTCAAAAGTTACCCCTGTGGTTCCTCCACCACTAACATCTTTGGTGGACGTGATTTGACGACTGGCAACCGAATTTCACGCGCAAAATATATCACTTACCAAGATCTGTTTTGGCAGAGTGCCACACCCAGTAATGGGTAGAAGGCGTGATGATATATTTATTTTATTTTACGTTTGTAGATGCTGTAACAATATGAGCTATCTTATTGTTGACATGTTGCTTTAGATAAAAGCTTGACTTCGTGTAATTTGACATTCGTGGCCACATGTCCTTTCGTATGAATGTGAAAACTTTAAGTTTTCAAATATAGGATATTAACTTATAAAAGTGACCGTTATTAGCTAATATTCGTAGAATTCTAACAAGTTTTCATGTTCGCATCATCGGCAATGTCTTTGTGTTAGATTATACAGCCCCAAAGCACTTGAGACATCCGTGGAGATGGATTCCAGATGTGGGTAGTTTTACCCAGAGTATGTCAAGTGTTTGGAATAGCCAAGCCAGTCACAAACAACGACTCTACGTGCAAAGATGTGCGGTCATCTTTACAAGACGCGATGGCGCGAATTCACTTAAGTTTGATTTTTATTAGTGTAACTTTAAATTAAGCTGTTTTCACACATATTAGTTCAATTTGTAACGTTTTGTATTGATATTCTTATTAATTTTACAATATTTTATATTTAAAAGTTTATTTAACATTTCTTTTGATTTACTACTTGACAAACTGCCTTTTTTCAAGGTTAAGTGTTTCCTTATTTTCAAACACAGATTCTAATAAAACAACAAACAAATAATTATTGTTTTATTTCTCATGTTACTCTGATAATTACCTTAAAATCATGAATTTTCTTTTGAGTATAACTCAAACACAAGATACAATTTGTACAACAAACTTAATAGTCATTGAATGCAGTTTTTATTCTCAGCATATTTCTTCGTAACACTTTTGCTCTAAAATTAATAAGTTAAGAGATATCGCTTAATGAAAATTTTAATATTGAAAAAAAAGTAAACACCCGGTTTAGGGTAAAGTGACAGATAAATCGTCTAACAAATAAATAAATAATATATCATTTAATGACAGTTATAATAATCATATCATATTTAAACATGACTGTCAGCTGTCACATACATTTTATGTTTTAGCTAATTATTTTATTATAATTATTTATGATTCAACTGCACATGATTAATTATATCAATATAAAAAGTAATATAGTTCGAAGCATATTTTTGTATTTATATGATTGAAATGTGGAGTTGTCAATCATTTCGATATTTGACAGGTCCGTTTATTGTTCGTTTTAAATACTGTAGTTAAAATTTGCGTTTAATTATAAATTATAAGGGGAATTGTAAGTGGAAATGTTGCAATTTTCAAACATTTCAGTGGTTCGGATTCCACTATAATATGTAGTCTCCTTCTACTGTAAAACTGGATTTATAATGATGTAACGCAAGAAGCAACGCAAAAGTAGTAGGTAAGGCAACAAGTTAAAACTTGTGATTCAAGTAGAACCATTTATATTGAAGTAAAGCAATCAGTAATGTAAAATAAGCAATGCAAGATATGGTCAACTTTCATCTTTCTACGTTACTTTACCTAACATTTCTTACTGCCAGTCAATCAGAAGTCTGCGTTTTAAACTTCGCATTGTAATCTCTATTACCGACCATGAAATATCAGCTGTCATTGTCAAACATTTTGAATAATCTAAATATTTAAAAAATGGAACGAGAAGTTATACAGTATTTAAAGGCCAATAAAATTATGTGTGACAGTTATCAAAAGATTTTAATTTTTTTTAAGAAAAAACAACAATTGTAGAGAAAATTAGGATATCTTCTGAAAACAAACGGCAAGTTTTTGAGGTTATATTATTATATTAATAAATTTTGGTTTGTATTAATTTTTTAGCTGAATATGTCCACCGTCGTTGGAAAATTATAAGAGAAAGGAAAGAAATTGTGACATATCTCTGATTGATTAACAGCATTAAGTTCTGCTTCTCAATATAAATCAGTAATTTGCTTGCGTTACTTTTTACTTTGCTTTATTTTACTTTACCTCTTACGTTACTTCATTATAAATCCAGCTTAATTGGTGTTAAGATTCTGTTGTGCAGAGTAACAAATAAATAAATAAAAAATAAATAAATGATTTTGATAATTTAAAAAAGAGTACTTGTACATCTTTCTGAAGTTTGAGGAATGTTGTATTAGATTATTTATTGAATCGAAGTTAAGCACTAGAGTTGAATTAAAATTTGATATAAATATATTTCAGAGCCAACATTCACTCATATTTAATATTTATGACAGTACGTATCATTATACTCGTAGTGTATAATAATCATAAAATATATCCATACATTAAAACGATAATAACATGCACATGTGTCTTGTCTTTGGTGTGGTCGTAACAAAGCATAAAGTGATTTTAGATTCCTATCTCAGATAATATTCAATTAAATTAATTTTAATTTGTACATTGCGCGTAGCTATTCCAGTGTATAACTAGACTAGTTCTCATTTATTTCTCAAAGCTTAATTATTTAATACAATTATAAGTAACCTAATTATAATTTTCTAGTAGTTGGCAACAAAGCACACAAACAAAAGCCTCAGAGAAACAAGTGAACAAGCGCGCCACAAACGAGACGAAACGTTAAAAGAGCACAAACGTCCTTGAAGGGCATAACGTATGCGTTGCATATTATACAATTAGCGATAAAAACCCGGATCAAAGTTGGCGACCGTCTCGTGGCTAAAAGTTCCCGTTTCCGGAACGGTAATTCCCGGTATTAGTATTCCGTGCGGGCCGCCAAGCACTAAAGTGGCCCTAAATATAGCCATGCGATTTTAAATAATATTAATATCGCACACAGAGAACGGAACGACAGCGCCGGAGCGCTGACACGCGAAGGCGGGTTGGGACGACGCTGGATCTAAGCGATCAGTGGCGTTCACAGCGGTTTTCTCTGGGGATGATACTAATTCAATGTGCACATCAAAAAGGTACTATCTGGAGAATAAATAGCTTGGACATTTGATTGCGGATGTATGCGACGGAAGAGTGCATTTCTGTTGCCCGTGGTTGGTCGGATAAGCTCGTTTGCTGTTTGACCGGCAATAGCGAAAATGTGTTATTATTTTTTTCTACGACTACTATGAAAAGTTGATATTTATGCTTTCAGTTGTCATCGTAAAGTACTGAGTAACAAACAATAAAATACGTTACCACGCGTCTCCTATAGCAACAAGCGGTAAAATCTTTTAAATTAGATATGAAATTGGGGATTTTACCATCTAATTCCTCATATATTTCTACATAATTATGCATATTTTAATGCTCAATATATATTTTTTTAATTGCTTGAATCACGATCACAAAAATTGCGATTAATGTAAATGGCAATTTTATGGTTAAACAAATTTAAGATTTTTTTTAAATATGGTTCTATATAAATCAGACTACGAGAAATCGAATGCCGTTGAGCGCATCTTCATATCTTTTTAAGTTTTCGAGATACAGTGATTTTTGACTTTTTTTAAATCTCAACTTTGAAGGCCCATATCTCGAAAACTAAAAGAGATATTGAAATGCGGTTTGAACGAGTGTACTTCTCGTGCATTATTCAACTTATACTGAAATTTTGAAAATTTTGAAAATTTTACAATATTTTTCAAAATTTTCATTTCTCAATATTTCAAAAAAAATTCAAATATAATGAAAATCTGTGAACACCAGTGAATTCCTCTCGTAAAAGTACATATGTATGTATAATTTTAGAATGTTTGCTCTACGGATACAAGTTTTAGAGAAAAAAAACTGAAAATGGCCAAAATTCGTAGAAATCTTAAGGGGTACCCCTTCAAAAATAATTAAAAAACAGTGATTTTAAGTTTTTTTGTAATAAAAACTTTATCTGTGCGAATTTTTGCCTCAAATTTTGCATACCTATGTACTTTTACGAGAGGAATTCACTGGTGTTCACAGATTTTCATTATCTTTTAAAGTTTTTGAAATATTGAGAAATAAAAATTTTGAAAAAAATTGTGAAATTTTCAAAATTTTCTAAATTTCAGTATAAGTTAATCAGGGCACGAGAAATACACTCGTTCAAACCGCATTTCAATATCTCTTTTAGTTTTCGAGATATGGGCCTTCAAAGTTGAGATTTTTAAAAAGTCAAAAATCGCTCTAATTTGAATTCTAAAAATGATATGAAGATGCGGTCAACGGCATTCGATTTCTCGTGATCTGAATTATATAGAACCATAAAATAAAATTTTTCGATTTTTGAACTAGTTCAACAAAAAAATTTTCATTATCCGAATAAATAAATAAATATATCATCACGTCTTCTACCCATTACTGGGTGTAGCACTCTGCCAAAGCAGATCTCAGTAAGTGATATATTTTGTGCGTAACCAGCCGTCAAATCACAGCCCCCAAAGATGTTAGTGGTGGGGGAGCCACAGGGGTAGTTTTTAAAATGGTGAAAATTGTTTGTCGCCTGTGGGAATCGAACCAGGGTTCTCAAGATTCACTTGATACCACTGAGCTAGCTACTCCATGCTAAAAAAAAAAAGTAATGATATAGATATATTTTTAAATCAATCATTAAAGAAGACATTTTATAAATAGTAACAAGAAGAATTAAGTTAGTCTTTTGCCCCTTTGAACGACACTGACCGCGAAATAAGTCACTTTGTGAGTGGCGCGTGCTGCCACGGTGCTGGCGACGGTGACGTCGCCAGCCATCCCAGTGCTAGGGACTCTTGCTGGATTATAAAGTACGCGACGAATTAAAATTCACGCGTTGTAATTTTCGGATTAAATTTGATCCTTAATGGACGTTGTTAACTGGATAGAGCTGAAGCTTGAATTCTAGGAAAAAAAGGACGCCGTGTCTCTTGGTTTGCCTTCTTTGTTATTTAGGATAAAATTTAATCACTAGGTAAACTACAGTAATTGAATTAAATACAGTCGCCACGTTTTTACTAAATTTAACATAGGCGACATCTGTTAATAAACCATTAAACTTGGCTTTTAATTTAATAATAATTACTACAAAATTAGATTTTGACAAAATATTACTTTTTATTTTTAAACCCAAGAATTGTAACTAACAACAAAATTTTATTTTTTATCGAAGCCTACTTTTTCTATTGTTTTTCTGCATTCAAAATAAATTACTAATAATTAATACATTCAAGGTGGTAAATTAATTTATGCAATATAGGAAACACAATTTCATAAATTTGTAGCGGAAATTTAAACAAAGTACAAACAAATGCAAAACATTTTAAATATCCTGTGTTCAACTCCTATGTTCTGCGTTTCTGTGCTCATTCTGTTTAATTTATGCTTGTACTGAAAAAAAATTCACACTATTTATCTTAATTTTCATTTTAATTAAGTATGTTATAATATGTACGTAGTACTGGAAGTACTTTCAAGTATTGTTCAACGGATATAATTATCTTGTCATTTTGAACTTCGAAGTCTAGTAGAGATACAAAGAACAAACAAATACACAAGCAACGTGAGCGTATCTTACATAATTTCCTTATTATTTCGTTCCATATATATTTAAAGATACTACATCTATAACTACAGAAGACTCAAAGAATCTCAATACGATTATAATTATCTCAATGTAAGAAACAAACATGAAGTCAGCTACAATCACAAGAGAAAATTACAGACATCACATAACCACAATTTTAACAAATTCCCTTGTTTGAGTTGACATTATACTTCGTCTTGTTCCCTTCATGAAAAGAGGCGCGACGGTTGCTCGCCAGGTTTATGTCTCAGCTAATGATCCGACCGCTAGTAAACGACTTATTCGTTCCATTGATAGCGCCATTTCGTAATCAGTGAAAAACACACTTGTGTTTGTGTGGGCTTCATTCATGTTCTTCGTGAATTTCAACAATTTTATAACCCATAAAACCACGGCATATTAATGCATTTATCCAGGAAACGGTTTGTAGTAACTAATTGAAATATGTTCGCGATCGTGTACTAATTTTGTGAGGTTAATTAAAAATGTTTGTTGACTGCTAATTATGAACGGAGTTTTTATGATCCTGTAGTCTAAATAATTTCTAACGTTAAAAGACTTGTATTTTTTTAAAGTAAATTATATTTTCATTGTTATCCAATAACGGTTACAATGAAATCTGTGTCAGTGAATCAAGAATTAAATTGGGGTTAAGTGAAGACTTAGAGTTTGATAAACCAATTAGAGCGTCACGGATTAAAAATTATCTGAGCTAACATTAATTGAATTACACAAAATTGCTACAGTTTTATCAACATTTTGTAAGAGAGTGAAAATAAATATTGGCGCGTCTCAAGATTTAAAAAAATGGCAAATCGGGTTTGTTCGTTTATTATCGGCAAAATCTGAGAGATATGGAACCTGTAGATTATATTTTTAGTAGGTAAGATTACTGCGTTTTAATCATAAATAAAAATATCTTAACGTTACCGAACAAGTTGTAGCTTAACTTACCAATTAGTTGTACAAGGTTTGCGTTGAGCTAGTCGAGTGCGGGCTGCTGCAGTGAAATGTTTTCTGCGTTTTGTGAGTGTTTTAGTAAATATTTAGTGATATTGTAATGCGTAAAATGGCTTAAATTATATATTATTGCGCGTATTAGTGTGTGATGTGTAAAAGAAACGTTAATATATAAGTGGTAGGGATGTGGAATAAGTTAGACGGGCATGCTACGATTCTAGCGTGAGCTGATTCAATAGTGGACAACATAGGACATGGCCAGTAGCTGATTTCTGCTTAAAGTATGTAAGCAATATTATTTTTAACATTGTGTAAATTATTTTAAAACTAATAGAAAATATACTGTATCATCGATACCAAGATAATTTAAGAATGACAAAATTTTATAAATTTCAAAAGCTTACAAAAGTAATTAGCTAAACTATTGACTACAAAAATGTAGTATTATAATTTTATTAGTTTAATTAGTTTCATATTATTTTAAGTTAACCGTAACCAGAAATAACAGTGTATATAAACATATGCATCAAAATAAAAATTGTATCTTTACCAGCGATCGGCCTGGCTTCACTCGGCCTGGCTTTACTCGGCCTTCTCGCTAGACTCCACGGACACTGAAATAGGATTCACTTCTGACCGACAATTGACACAATATAAATTGAATTATTGCCGTTCTCAAACTTTTCAATTCTGCTCGTTTGTCCTTCTAAAGACCTTTTAATTGATACCAAACACGATAGTTTTCGAAGCTCATTCATTAAAACAATTACCGATCGAATAATATTCAATTTTGTATGCGATCCTTTCAAATGACCTTTTATTTGATACCAACCACGATAGGTTTTGAACCACTTTCACTAAAACAACTGTCGATTTATTTAAGCACAGCGTCCTAGTTGAATTCTATCAAATAAAAAAAAAGTTTCAAATTAATCGGACAAATCGTCTAGGGTACTAACCACTTCTCTTTAAAAATTCAATTTCTTTATCAGATTAACAACAAGAGTGTATTAAAATGATAATAATCTGCCAATTTAAAAACTATAAACCAAAAGCAAATGAGATTTTTGCCGCTATTAGTTCAGTAATAATTCCTCATTTTTTCTTTCATCAAGTCCATTATTTCGTGATTAATATTCATAAAATCCATTTCGTCCAATTAATTAAAATTTTCGCACCACATTTCTTTTAACGAGAGCATTCTGTGCAGAGTCAGGACTATACATAATTCAGAAGGTCACGTTAGATATTAATTTAGATAGGGCGTTTTTAAATTGATAAAATGTTACGCAGACACACTTGCTTATTATGTTTATGTTCATGCAAAACACTACACTTGTTTAGGAAACGTGGTCGTGCATTTTATTCTTCAAATTAATTTTTAATTTATTAATTTAGCACGTGCACGGGAAGAATTTCACAGAGCATAGCATTGTGTTACAGTAACGAAATTTTAAATAAAACTGCAGTCGTTCTTTATATGTTGATTTGATTGAAGGAGAAAATTTGTCATAATTGCAATTCGCGATTGACACATGGGCGGAGCCAAAGTTTGGACGTCAAAACATTGGAGCCGTTGCTGCAATAAACTGTTTCTAACTATATTTTCACTGTAATAGTTATTTACGCAACAAGAACATATTTAATATTTTATATAAACTTAACTTCTCTTATTTATTTCTCAAACTTGGAATCTTTCATACACAACAAACCTTCAATCATATCGATCCTTTCGCTCCTCTACACCTGTTTCATTAATTTTTAATTCGACGTACAATCCACATGCTAAGATCATCTCATTTCATTAACACCCACTTCTCTATTAACAAATCTAATAATATAAGAAAGGAAAAGAGCGTTGCCATTGACTTGTTTTTGAAAATAAATTTCACCCACGATTGGGTGTGAGACTCTATTATAATAGATCTCGGTAAGTGAGATATTTATACGCATGTAGTTCGGTTACCAATCGTAAAATCACGATCCTCAAAGGTATTAGTGGAACGGGAGTCATAGGAGTAATTAAAAAAAATAAATAAATAAATATATCATCAGGCCCTCTACCCATTATTGGGTGTGGCACTCTGCTGAAGCAGATCTCGGTAAGTGATATATTTTGCGCGAGAAGTACGGTTACCAGTCGTCAAATCACGGCCCCAAAGATGTTAGTGGTGGAAGAGCCACAGAGGTAGCTTTTTAAAATTATGAAAATTGTTTGTTGTCTATGGGAATCGAACCAGGGTTCTCAGGATCCACAGGCCGACTTCATACTACTGACCTAGCCATCCCATTAATTTTAATGTGATGAAATTTGTTTATCGGCTTTAGGAATCGAACCCGGGTTTTCAAATCCACAGTCCAATGCGATACCACTAAGTCATCTACCCCACATAATCTATTGTAGAAACAAAAAACTAATCAAAAGATAATGAAGGGAGTGTCTCACGCGCTTGTTTTTGAAAGTGAATTTCTTGCAATTGCAGTTAGATACTCTATTGTAAGAACAGAAAGTAAAATAAACTGCATTCAAATATAGTTGATTTTAAATAAAATTTTCGGTTAATCCCAGTAGAAATGTAGGAAATAAAGCCAGACGGACAGACTAACAAATTCTGTTTCTATTCTTAATGATTCCCAGATTTCTCTCTAATTTTGTAGATATATTTTTAAGTAAATTTTGATTCTGAATCTATTAAAGATTTTAGGGCCGGTTTCTGAAAAAATATTTACCGGGCATGTTAACTACCTGTCGCTTAAATTTATTGAAATGTTAAAATTACATCGGGTTTCTGGAAACAAACGTCAGTTAATTTATATGTTCGATAACTGGACTAACATTTATTCTTGAATCTAATAGATGGCGTTACTATCGTTGTCGGTAAATGTCGCTAATTTTTGACGTCAATTTTAAACTTCAAAATAATTAATTTGATGTCAATTATTGTACTTCGTATTTGTGGTTTGAAATTGTAACAAAATTATGGAAGAAAAGCGAATTCGTAGAAAGAACTTCACAGAAACTGAAAAGAATGTTCTTTTTGAGTTGGTGACAGGAAAATATAAAGCTATAATAGAAAATAAAGAAAGTGATGCCGTCACAGTCATAAAAAAAGTTTAGCATGGCAACAAATTGCTAAAGAATTTAATTCGCAAAATCAGACAGGGCACAGAACTTGTTATTCTTGTAGAAATGATATCTGTCTCTAAATTCCGCATCACTATAGATCACAAAGGGATTACGTCTTTCTCTAAAAACTCTGACTTTCTGCACAGCCTCCACAATGTCAAATAGTTCTTCATATGACGATGAACTAGAATTCGAGTATTCTTGAAGCTGCATACTAACAAGTTTTGATAAATAGGTAAAATTACACAAGCACTGGAGTTGAAAGTATATTCGAAGAAATTTTTAAAGCTCTTAAAATAATAGATTTTAGTAATAACTGTGTTTTTAAACCTTTATTCAATCACCAACAAAGCCAAACGAAACTAATACAGCGGCTTAACGAATTGGTTTTAAAACAAGGTTAGGAAAGATGAGCACTGTCACTGTCAGCCGTTATTTTCAACTGCGCATGCGTCATATAATTTAACTGGACCAATTTGCCGCGTTAACTTAACGGCCAGTTAAATACCAATATGTTGTTTCAGAAACCCATTTGACAGTTTATCGAATAGTTAAACTAACTGACCAGTTAAATTTGTTTTCAGAAACCGGCCTTTAGAAAAGTAGATACAAAATACAAACTTCTATCACTGCCAATTCCTAGTAAATCAACCACTTTTTGTATCAATGCATAGTTTATAACACGTAACTGCAAATTGTGCACGAGTTGAATCATTTACCTCCAGCCATTATGTTCGGTTTTGATTTAGTGTTTACTCCATGCTGCTGAGGTTTAATGAATACTGAACATTTTTAATTACGGAAATTGGAACTCCAGTATACCAGTTGTGAACATGACGTGTGAATTATGCAAAGGTAAGCGTAAGCATCAGAGTTCACATTGAACAGTATTTTTATAGATTAATTTGGAAATGGAATCACCTGATTAATTGCAATAATAATTGATAAATATGAGTACCATTATTTCAAACACGATAAATTTTATTTTTTAATAAATTTAAATAAAAACTTTAATTTAGAATATTATGTATTATCAGAATAAAATAAATCAAAAGAGGATTTAAATGGATGCAATGTATTGAATACTCATTAAATAAATAATTAGTAGAATATCCAATCTATTTTTATTAAAAAAAGTACAAATTTTTGTTTTGAACATAGGTTTTTGTCACACAGAGTTAATTACTAATTAAATGTTACCGAAACATATAAGAGTAAATCTCGTTTATAGAACATATGCATGAATTAATTTTCACTTCATCATTAAACGTTCACAATTAAAAAACTGTCAATCAGTTACTTTGGTCGCGTTTCGTTCAACAAAAATGCCAATGAATAGAGTAAAATTACTATTGTTTACTTTGATCACTTTTATTTTGTTATTTACCTGTATTTTATATGTAACGCTAGTATTTGTTAAAGGAAATCATTTTGCTATTTTCAGCAACGATAAAAACTAAAATTGAAAATGAATGTCTAGTTTATTGGATTTGAAAATGAAATATTGCATACAGTTTGATGTCAATAATGTTTGTTGTTCTGTGAGTCGAAAATATAGTGGCCATTTGTTTCACTTTATTCATCGTATATTCGATTATTTTTACTCATTTGCAGTTTGTGTAAATAAAATTAATTTATTTATCCGCAACACCTAGTAGAGCTCATAAGAAACTATAATATTGTTAAAGTCAATCCTATATACTATTTTCCATATACTAGAGGCCGTATGGGTAAATCTATACTTCTACAGATAAGTGGAATAAATTATTTTCTATTATTATTATTATTTGTACCACACAAAAATTACCTTTGTGGCAAGCCCTTCAATTACATATTTGATACGGTATGATTTCATGACTAATTACCGGATTTTGCCTTTAAAAATATATCACTCACCTACTTATGAGACAAATTATTTCTTTAATGGCCATGTGCAGCGACAAATTTGAAACTTTTTGAAACATTCTATTTGATTTTATTTATTTAAATGAAAAATTAAATTTTCTGGAATATGAAATAGGTACCGGTATTTAATGACATGTATCTAATTTATTATAAATTACAATGATTTGAAATTTTGCATGCGCGATTAAATATAATTATAAAATCAAATTAATTATTTGTTGACATTTCATGTTGTACTATTGAAATTAAATATCGTTTTGTTGTATATTTCATTTTAAATCATGCATATTTAATATATGTATGGGGTGGCTAGCTCAGTGGTATGAACTCGGCCTGCGGATCCTGAGAACCCTGGTTCGATTCCCACAGACGACAAACAATTTTCATAATTTCAAAAACTACTCCTGTGGCTCCTCCATCACTAACATCTTTGGAGGCCGTGATTTGACGACTGGTAACCGCACTTCACGCGCAAAATATATCACTTACCGAGATCTGCTTCGGCAGAGTGCCACACCCAGTAATGGGTAGAAGGCGTGATGATATATTTTTATTTAAAACTTTAAATACTTGTTTACAACCAAAGCGTATAACTAATAATGAATTTTACAAATCTCTTCCCAAAAAAAAAATAGTTACTTTTGTTGGTAGCGCAGTGATCGCAGCCCAAACATCTGTTTTACTTCACAACACGTCACATTATCACGTGATTGCCCGCATCCTATTGGAAATAAGTTACTGCTGTACAGAGAAATAAAAAAATATATTTCTAAAATTATGTTTAAACTTGTAACAAATCCCGTAATTATTTTATCTGTGAAAGTCATTTCGTGAAACAATTTAAACATGTTTGTTGATGTAGAGTTACATTTATTTAAAACTCATGCTGCGAAAACAAATCCAATAAAACGAAAAATAAATTAAGTCTTTGAAGCAAAAATAATCCCATTTACAAAAATCTTTCTGTTCCTTATAACCAAAAATTCATTTATCAACAATATTTTGACAGTGGTCCGTTTTCACAAGCTTATACGCTAAAATAACACCTCCGTGCGATATTGACATATGTTTTTTACGCATCCTTTTTCCGGCAGCTCGCATTGGGTATAATGCGGCTTAGCCCACATGCTAAAAGGCTAGCGAACACAAAGAAGCTCTTGGACCCCACAGCTGGCACTGGTTAGCACCGCGGACTGTGTCACAGTCGGACAAAACATTCGGCTGTGTTTACGGGAGTCGCTTATAATCGAATTCGCTTCGCGTCATTGCAGACTGTGATTGTGTGGATGCAGGGATTCATTGCCACTTTGGCAGTGATGGATTTTGAAGAGATTTTTAGGGGAATGAAGATGGGTAATCAATGCTGGATAGCATTGTTCGTCATTTTAAGAAATCGAACTGAAAATTATACCGGGTGTTGTTTGGTAAGGGTGAACATAAGGATTTAACATTTGAAATCATAATTTTGTAATTTCCTGTTACTCTAATAAATTTTAAGCGAAAAAGCTTCAAATAAAAGTTTATGGCATAAAATTCTGCATGTAAAACAGTAATAGTTATTTTTGTATTAAGTGCGCGAAATGAGTGTTTTTTGTTGCGCGTGAGAATGTCATTTTTGTTTGAGACCGTTAGGTCGAGACAAAAAAAATCATTCGAATAGTAAATTAATAAAAAAAAATTACAAGTATAAAATCCTGAAACAAATGCTGCATTAATTTGAAAAAAAAACACTGGATAAATATGTTATGAGTACTATTATTCTTTGTTTTCTATTTACAAAAAATAATGAAAATATATCAATTGATAGCCCGAAGGAAGAATATATTTCCAAATAAATGTATATTGATATGTTCGTTATTTTTTAATATTCATGAAAGGTAATGTAAATTCATATTTATAAATGCAACTAGTCCGATTCTGCATCAAAGATCACAGATAATCAAGGTTGCTGGTGTTGAAAAAGTAACAAACAAAACTATACCTTTGTTGATGTTTGCAAGCGCTATTTAACACGAATAATAAACCGCAAAATCGAATTGAATACTTTACTTTGTTTGCCTGAAACATCTGATGCTTTTTACACTTCGCTGTCAAGGACAAATCCCTTTTTTTTCTTTTATTTATTCAAATGCGATAACAACAAAAACATTCATTGCTTGAATGTCCCTTTTTCTGTTATAACGAATAAAATATAAACAAACATATCATTTATCATTTTTCATATTCTGTTTTATTTCAATGGCGAGAGATTAAAGTGCTAGTGGAATATGTTGCTTCGCTTATAAGATAGGACATTTTAGATATATATTTATAAATGTGGTACAATGATTAGTCAAATGAGAAATTTATAATGGCATTTACACTTAGAGTTATATTGCGTGAATAGTTTTAAATAGACAATGTTATTAATTGTATATATTTACTGTAAAACAAAAGACAAAATGTCTATTGCGATGTGGAATTGAGTCTTAATAAATAAGAAAAATAGGAAAAAATTTTCCATCACTTGTCTCATAATTCCACAGAGGTTTTACAGCACGTTTGCATCAACTTCTTAGGTCATCAACAAACGGCTGGTCAGTTCAGCTTTAACCATAGACGCGTTTCGTCCTTCTGGACTCATCAGTATGGTGCGATCATTTATCCAACTAGATCAACTAGGAAATAGTGGATTGTGATACCGACTTAGCTGAACTGACTGATGTTAACCTATCTACAACGGTAACATGACATGAGAGCTATGAAGCCACTCGTGGTGCCATCTACCTCTGTGGAATTATGAGACAAGTGACGGAAAATTTTTTCCTATTTTTCTTATTTATTATATTTACTGTACTTTATTTGTTACAATGCACAACAGGAACTTAATCCCAATTACAGTACACTCGGTCTATAGCTTATAGTGCAATCCGAACCACTCAAACACAATTTTTTTATTTCAGTTGGTCACCGAGATTTTAACGTACAATCTCTTGTTTGTTAATTAAGAAACGGAAGTTTTATCGCGGTTTTTCCACTGAGCTAAAATTGTCTGTTAAATTATAATGGTAAAACAAACCTAATGTTTTATACAAATACTGAATGCCGCACGACTTAGTTGTACTTGGTGCCTTCCATGTACACTCAATTATTAATTTATTATTTTGAATATATTTCAAGGAGTATGACTATAGCTTTGGTCCAGATTTCTTACTATCTCGCCCTGTACATTTGCTATCTTTATATCTTAGATGGTTTGAAATGACTACACAACCACCTTTAATAGTAAAGGCTGATTTTAAAACGTTAAACTTGGAGTAACAATGTTTGGAGATAGAATAGACATTTTCAAAACATAAAGTATTTAATTTTATGATTATAAATACGGTCTCTTAACAATTTAAGATAAAGGGATAAAGCATAGAAAATGTGAACGTACTATAGTTAAAATTAGCATATCCATGTGGTGCATTTGTCAACCAAACCACCACAAGTTGCTGCATCAGCTTTTGTATCCACCAGCAGCAGCAGAGCCAGGGTTGTGTTATTTTTAATCCGCTCATTTGATGCGGCTGCAGACGCGACCACACCACGCAACACACACACAAACACACAGAGGGCAGTGATGTGTGTTCATGTTGGGCGCTACGCCTGTCTACCCGCTGATTGAACGCGTAACCAGCCCTAAATGAACTGAATACACAGTGAGCGTTAGTGGTACTCAGCGGCAGGATAATAATGCCCATTGGGATCAGCAGCCACTAGTACGAGTAGTGTATTGTATGAACGTATGAGCTATGATTTATCTTTGGGGTTATATTATCAAGGTACTGCATATTTGTTTATGTACTTATACATCCCAAATGTATTGAAAAAGATTTTACAATTAGTCCAACTCGAACTACTTACTATAAATAATAATCATATCAGAAATCGATTTCTATTAAGGGATATGCGACGAAAGAAAAAATTAGGTAGGGTACAGAGTTTGGACAGATTAAATATGTCAAGATGTAAAACTTAGAAGGAAAGTAAAGGAATGTCCTTAATATACCTAGATGGCACTTGTTCATAGAAATTCTACGTGTTACCAGAAAAACAGAAAAGAATAACAAATACAATCGATTCTGATTAATTAGGATCCGGCGAGTCCAGAACACTTTGATCCAATATGCAAAGTTCCACATAAAATTATGTTATTAAAATTATAAACTCAAAATAAAAATATAAAATCGTAGAAAAATACAACAAAAGATATAAAATACAAAGAAATAAATGTCATTCAATTCAAAAAAATCATAATTGTGTAAATTTTTATTAAAAATCCAGTTGTTTTGTATCGTTTTAAAGCTAATTTAAAGTACTTTAAGAAAATCTTAAGATATTTATTTTTTAATTAATTAAAATATTTATTTATTTGGTACTCTGTATTTAATTCCAAATACAGCTGCTTATACATAGTAGAATCCGAATCACTCAGACACAATCATATTTTTTTATATAAGTTAAAGTCGGCGCGATTTGAACACACAACCTCTTTCTTGTTAATTAATAAACACAAGTTTTACCTTGATTTTATTAACTGGGCTACGATTGCCTGTAAATTCATGCAATAAAATGATTAGAATCAGAGGCCCTATTCTTGAAATCTTACGAACAAGTTCATTTACGAATTATGGTTGCAACAATGTTAAAATATTTGAATATGTGTTAAAATTTAACATAATTGTTATGGTTTCAATAATAATTCGTATGAAAATTGATTCGCATGGTTTCAAGAATACGAGCCCTGCCCCCGGATTGCGCCAAATAGAATTCAATTTCGAACAGTAGAATTGCTGTCATCTGTCTAGTGAAAATCATGATTTTTCCTAATTTAGCATAAAATAATCGTTGCTTTTTGTATCAGATAGTGCACAAATGATGTAAACTACATTTTTACTGCAAAATTATTTAGAATGAAATACTAATTTAATGATTTGAAAATTATCGCCTGAATTCTATTATAGAATTCTACACAGCGCGATTCCACTACTGACCATAGATTCGTATTCGCAGTCTTCTACTAACAAAACATGTACAGAGGATGATCCATTACGTATACTTTTTTTTAAAATTTCGAGCCCTCACAAAATAACAGAGCTACAAGTGACAGTTTATACTCCTCCTTCTCTAAGTCTAACGCTAACCTGATAATTGGATTGTGAAATGACGCGAGTTCAACGTGATTAACACTTGAATTGTTCAGGTAATTACTAATGATTCTAGCGAAATGAATTTCAACTGCCTTCGTCGTCTCCCGAAGCCGAAGAAGACACAACGTACAGCGTTAAACGATCGTGGCTTAACCGTGTCTTTTGTTCCGATGAAGTCCTCATTGTTCTAGCCGCGTTTTCATGCCGAGAACTCTTTAATGAAGTGTCTAAATTGTGGCTAGTTTGTCTAACAATTGGAACTAGTTTAGATAAAGAAATATTAAATAACTTGCTTGGAGCTGATGAACTATTTACGACCTTTTGTTTTGTAATTATATTTTTATTTGTTATTAAATTTATAAACTTAATCTCGTTAAACTAACTATTTGAATGTCTATATTTTTATAATAATTCAAATATTAATTATTCATTATGTTTATTTTGAATAATGTATTTTTAATGAGTTCTTTTTTATAATTTTAAAATTTTGAAACAGTTGCATTATTATAATAAAATAAAAATATGCGGTTTCCACAGCACAAAATTTAATGAACAGAATTAAAATTTAATTAATTAAAAAAACATCTATCTACATCATATTTTATAAAACATATATTTTCATCTCTATATTTAAATCCTTGTCCCTAAGCTCGAAGTACCTACATGATAAGAAACATATGAACAAAGCATAATATTTTTGTTTGTTTGATTAATTATTAAATGTCAATAAGACTATTTTATGAAGAATTTCATTAAATCAATTTTGATATTCTTTTGTTTTTTCATAGCACGCTGATTCCTATGCGATTTAAATTAAATTAATGTTATTTTAATATGCATATTTCTCAAATATTTTGTAATGTAAGGTTATTGAAATTTGTATTCGTTGAATTCAGAAAAAATACTGAATTGAATAAGCAAATAAATGAAACAGGTTCCCATTTAAAATAAGAAAGTTGTACCCCGTATTTTGAGAACCAATGGTCTAAAAAAATCTTGTTTCGCTTATTAAAATAGCCTTATAAAATAGAAGTTGTTTGCTAATTAAATCGACTTGTAGATCCTACACTTCACGACATAGTAATGGTGCGCCTCTTAAAATGAATACTCTATATATATATATATATATATATATATATATATATATCTTTCTTTGGTTCAAGTCTTAATAATTTAGTCTTATTAAGATCATGTTTGGTATTTTATTGTTATATCTTGATATTTTAGTATCGCGCTACTGCAGTGGTATGAAGTCGGCCTGTGGATCCTGAGAACCCTGGTTTTATTCCCACAGGCGACAAACAATTTTCATAATTTCAACAAGTACCCCAGTGGCTCCTCTACCACTAACATCTTTGGGGGCCATTATTTGACGACTGGTAACCGCACTTCACGCGCAAAATATATCACTTACCGAGATCTGCCACACCCAGTAATGGGTAGACGGCGTGATGATATATTTATATTTAACTTTGAAACGAAGCATTAACTTTTTCTCTAATTTTTAGGTGTTTAATTAATGGTTTCAGTTTGGTGAGTTAAGTACTTAATTAAAATGAAACTGAATCATTTCATGATATAAATAAATTTTATAATAGCAAAATTAGAGTGTTTAGTTTTATTTTCAGCTATTAATATTTGTTTATATTTATAATAAGGGTGCCATCAATAATTATTGCCAAGGGTCCACAAGATATAAAATCTAGCTTTTATCTCAGAGTAAGTCCAAAGTAATACTTTCTCCGTTCGGAATCCTGTTCTCCTATTACTTTAACTAATTTAAATACCACTCGTTGCTCCGGTTATCCAGCGGCTCATCACGGCCCGGAGTTGTACCCGACCTCTCTCGAACTGACCCGAGCTTAGTCGAAGTGGCCGCGACCACAGCAAACTAGATTAGCGTGCCCAATGAAGGGTTGTCTGGTGTGTATAACACGGCCTCCTACCGCGCGGAGGTAACTATAGTAGGCTGGGATGTGTTAGACTGTCGTTTGTTTGTTCCTACTGAAGGGTTGGGATTTATTTGTTTGGTTAGGGTTTGAATAAATTGAATATCATTTTTGGGGATGGAGTTTAACAGTAACAGACGGGATGAATGTCTTTTATGTAAAAAATGATAGAAATTTCTACACGTTATATGTTTTTTGTATGTAGTGTGTTTTGTATAGAATACAGTAGAACATAAAAGCTTACAGATTGTATTTGTTTTGAGAATGAAGAAACTTTTTTGTATCGTGGCTGTCACCACTAAAATATCTAATATTACGTACCTCGGTAACATTAAATTTCATTTCGGAATAAAGCTACGTAAAGGAACATATTTATAAAAAATAAATAAATATATCATCACGCCTTTTATCCATTACTGGATATGGCATTCTGCCGAAGTAGATCTCGGTAAGTGATATATTTATACGCGTGAAGTGCGGTTACCAGCCGTCAAATCATCCCCCCAAAGATGTTAGTGGTGGGGGAGCCACAGGGGTAATTTTAATTTGGTAAAAATGTTTGTCGACTGTGGGAATCGAACCAGGGTTCTCATGATTCACATGCCGACTCGATACCACCGAGCCATTACACCCATAAAAAATAAAAATAAAATGAAATACAATTCTATAATAATAATAAAAAAAATGAGGTAATAGATCTTGAACTATTAGATGCTCAAATTGTTACACTGCAATGCAGTGAAACAGCACAATGGCTGGAGCAAAGAATAGTAACGGTGTTAACAATACAATACTTGATGTACTAAATTAGTTATGCAGTATTAATGATTTCAAAGAATTATTTCATAAATAATTAAATAAGCACTAATCATCCACGCATCTTAATTGCTGACTGGGATTGTTGATTCTTTATAACTAAACAAAAGCATTTACATTTTTCGAATAACCAGTAATTCATTATTGAATTAGCTGTCAGGTAAAAGTGTTTGTCGACTGTGGGGATCGAACCAGGGTTCTCAGGATCCACAGGCCGACTCGATACCACTGAGCCATTACCCCATAAATTAAATAGTTAAATAGGAAATTTTAAAAAGAAATACATTTTACATCGTATTATGTATACGGCTTTTCTTTTACTGAACTTATACGTTAATGATAAACTAAAAAGACGTCTTCTTCAAAATTTTGACCTTTTTAAATCTAAAGACTCTTGACCTTCCAATTAGCACTAAACATCCACGCATCTCAATTGTTGACTGGGATTGTTGATTCTTTATAACTGAACAAAAGCATTTACATTTTTCGAATAACCTGTAATTCATCATTGAATTAGCTGTCAGGTAAAAATGTTTGTCGACTGCGGGGATCGAACCAGAGTTCTCAGGATTCACAGGCCGACTCGATACCACTGAGCCATTACCCCATAAATTAAATAGTTAAATAGGAAATTTTAAAAAAGAAATACATTTTACATCGTATTATATATATATATATATATATATATATATATATATATATATATATATATATATATATATATATATATATATATATATAATATATATATATATAGTTTTTCTTTTACTGAACTTATACGTTAATGATTAACTAAAAAGTCTTCTTCTTCAAAATTTTGACCTTTTTAAATCTAAAGACTTTTGACCTTCCAATATTAAAATCTTTGGGGATTACGCTGAAAAACATCAAAAGTAATGTATGAGAAGGGGGAGCACCGAGCACATAAAATGAATGTGTAATGATGTGAAGGTACAAATATACTAGGGCGCTGTATACTACTTAGTTGAATTTATTTTATAATTTTTGAATGTTGAATGCTTGTTCTCATTTATAATTTGTGTTTAAAAATTGAAATAGTTAGTATTATACATTTTTAATTAAAGATTAAAACGATAAAATAAATAGCAGACAGATGAATAATAATTTGTATGTTGAATGGTAAATTATACATTCGTTAATCTACAAAATTTAATAACAAGCAAGTATCAATAGTAAAAATTAATTCATTTTCCCAGTCGATAAATCAAAACTAAAAATTGTGTTGAAATCCATTCAACAATCCAATTAATGCATTATGATTTATTACAATACAACTAATACACACACACATATTAAAATCAAACTTTAAAGTAGAATCATAAAAACAAACATTCATTTTTATTATTATTATTACACGTGTTTTAAATATGTTCGATTAAAAAGGCAAACGGATAATAAATTATCAGAAACAATACAAAAAAACGCACCAGGCACCTTGATAACCTTTTGTCGGTAACAAATTTGTCCGAAACTTGTTTAGCGAGATGTAACGAGCCCATCAGAAACTGACAGTTGCTAATTCCAGTCCGTTAAGGAATACCAACGTAGAAACCGCAATCATTTGTTTGTCAAACATAACCTCAACTGACGCTCGGCACGGTACGCCTCGCACGTATGCAGCGTTGCCAAGTGGGTGACGTTTTGACAGCGCAGCAATCATGTTTATGATGTTGGTGTCAAAAGTGATGTGTGTCTGCAGCTTTTTTTTACTGTTTTCAATTAATCGTGAGGAATCTGATAATGGAATTTTGTTTCTTATTGGAACTCTATTACTTTTTAATATTTAATATTCAATATTGCTTTTTTGCTCGTTTATATTCTCGTCTCTACCTTTGAAACATTGAAATATGTATATTTTGTTGATGATTTTTTTATTTTGATTTTTGTGCGTTTTTGTTTTTCTTGAAAAGGTTTTATTATAATCTCATTTGACGTAAAATCCACCAGGATTTGAATGCTCTTAACCAACTAAGCTACGATCTCCATGTTATTCAAATCCGATGTTCTTCCATTTTTTCTTTAGTTTTGTTATGTGTCAAAGACAGCCTCGATTTCTCATATACCACATCTCATATCCCTTCTAAAAAAATTTAATATTTTTTCTCTTAAACTACAAATAATTAATCAATTTAAAACAAAATAGATACAGATACATTTCTTATCTAGATTCACAAATAAAATAAATAAATAAATCATCACGCTTTCTACCCATTACTAGGTGTGGCACTCTGCCGAAGCAGATCTCGATAAGTGATATATTTTACGCGTGAAGTGCGGTTACCAGTCGTCAAATTACGGCCCCCAAAGATGTTAGTGGTGGAGGAGCCACAGGGGTAGCTTTTGAAATTATGAAAATTGTTTGTCTCCTGTGGGAATCGAACCAGGGTTCTCAGGATCCACAGGCCGACTTCATACCACTGAGCTACCCACCCCATAAAAATAAATATATAACAAATAATATATCACAGGCCCCATTGTTGACAGCAATGGTATACATTTGACTTTATTTTTTTTATGGGGTGGCTAGCTCAGTGGTATGAAGTCGGCCTGTGGATCCTGAGAATCCTGGTTCGATTCTCAAATGCGACAAACAATATTCATAATTTCAAAAACTACCCCTGTTGCGCCTCCACCACTAACATCTTTGGGGGCCGTGATTTGACGACTGGTAACCGCACTTCACGCGCAAAATATATCACTTACCGAGATCTGCTTCGGCAAAGTGCCACACTCAGTAATGGGTAGAAGGCGTGATGATATATTTATTTTATTTATTTATTTACTTTATTTCTAGATTTTATATTAAATAAAATAAATAAGTATATCATCACGCCTTCTACCCATTACTGGGTGTGGCGCTCTGCTGAAGCAGATCTCGGTAAGTGATATATTTTGCGCGTGAAGTGCGGTTACCAATCGTCAAATCACGGCCCCCAAAGATGTTAGTGGTGGAGGAGCCACAGGGGTACCTAGTTTTTGAAATTATGAAAATTTATATTGTTTTAATAAAATTCAACTCAATATTTGAAGCATAGTAGTATATTTAGATCATATAAAAAATAAACAATCTGCCTTTGTGTAACAGAAATTTACTTGTTGCTTGCAGTGAGAAATTATATTATAAGTTTAATTACGTATTTTCACATTAATTCATTAGAAACTGTAATTTGTCTTTACAAAATTAATTTGTGTTCTATGAGAAGACGACGAAGAGAATCTAGCAGAATACTTGAATCTATATTGTAATTAAAATATCTGAGTACACTTTCAAAATTAATATTGAAAGAAGTACGTTATACATAGTATGAATTAAAGTATACTTATCTTAAAATAAAGCAATGTAAAATGAAATATCAAAGTAGGTTAGCTAAACATAAAACAATTAACAATCGCTGCTATCAAGATTAATGAATCTCATAACTTGTAGAACTGGCAATGTAGCTTTTAAACTTGACGTGCGCTGCAATTTCACAGGCCATAGTTCTTTCAAACTGCCAGTTTGATTTATATAAATACAAAACTATTAAACAATCAATCTAGATTTATAAATGTTACAATTTGCACATCTAGTAATGTCAGTTTTATATGCATTCTATTTACACAAAATACATTTCAATTTGTGATCAATATAAATAAATATGGATATTCATTACGCAGTTTTATCCATTTATCAATGGATTTAATAGTAATAAATTTCTTACACAACAAAAACGAAAATTTCATAAAACAACTTCAAGCCGTTTAACTTGTATTAATAGTTATTTGTGTACATAGAGCAGAAAATAGTCTATTGCCGCTCGGAATGAATTTACAAATTACTTTAAAAATATAAGACATTTTTAATAAAGTTAAAATAAATAAATAAATATATCATCACGCCTTCTACCCATTAATGGGTGTGGCACTCTGCCGAAGCAGATCTCGGTAAGTGATATATTTTGCGCGTGAAGTGTGGTTACCAGCCATCAAATCACGGCCCCCAAAGATGTTAGTGCTGGAGGAGCCACAGGGGTAGTTTCTGAAATTATGAAAATTGTTTGTCGCCTGTGGGAATCGAACCAGGGTTCTCAGGATTTATTTAAACCGTGTTGATAATTATAGGTAAAGAAAATAAAATTAATTCTCTTTATGTCTGGATTCTAGACTTTAACAAATTTATTTTATTTAAAAATTTAAAATAACGATTCGGTTCTTTAACTGAACAAAAGTTCAAGAAACAAGAACAAAGTTAAAGTTACGTAATAGTATTTTTTTTTTACAACTTTGTATATAATAAAATTGCTATGGAAGCGAAACACTAATTATTAGATAGTGCCGAAACTCTCTTTATTAAAAATATTTGAAAAACAAAAAATGAAGCATTGCGTCGGAATTTCAATACCGAAAATTTGTCAAAAACATAAAAGAAAAAAAACAAGTCTTCTATTTATTTTTAGAAAAACAACCATGTTACGAAAATCACTAGGTATATGTATTTTTATAAAAGTTTTCACTGAATCACTAGACTGGCTATAAAATCACTACATCTAGTGAAGTTTGACTAGACCTGGCAACACTGGATAGACATACAAGAATTGCCCGTATTAGAGTATAGGATAAGATGCCATTTTAAATATCTATTGTTCATAGAAAATCAGCAAATTTCTGACAAACTGTTAGTTACTTTCTTTCATTTGTTGCATTTTAATTTATTTTAATGAGAAACATCTTAATCTAAATCCGTAGATCTACTATTTTATAAACTGGCAACATTGCCTTTAAATGTATGTTAAAAGGTGTGAAGTAACAGTAACATTTCTTTCCGCAGCCCCGTTATCCAGTAGATTAATGAATATAAAACAATTAAACAATTAATCTAAAGTAATCTCCCATCTTGTAAATGTGGCAACGTCGCATTTAAATGTATTCCAAGTGGCGCGAACTACGATTTCATCGGCGATAGTTATGTCTACCTGCCGTCGGTTCGATTTGTATTTTGGCCTTTTTACGTGCGGACCCCCTCCAGAGACATTAAACAATAACCACTTTCGTGTTTCATCCATCACGCGGCGTGGCCTTGAAACGCACCGATCTGAGATTAGGTGCGAGTCCCGCTGTGCGTCGGCAGCGCACGAACACTAGCGGAAACACTCGAGTGGACGTTTACAGCGTTAACTTCACACTGTGCGTGAATCAAATGAGAACGACTACGTTTACACATTTTCAAATTGCTTTTAAATATTTCATTGTTTCATTCTACTTATATAAATAATACATTATAACATTCATTTTTCTAAACTTTGAAATGCAACAAATTTGTTTATGGTTTAAGTTAGATTTTAAGAGATATCAGTTTAAAAGTTAACGGTTTTTATTTTTCTACCTGAAAACTGAAACATTAATATTGGACCCGAAAATTTCGTTTTTAAGATAAATGGTTTTAAATTATGACAGACATTATAAAAATAATTTTAGATTCAATAAAGTTAAGACGAGAAGTTCCATTATAATCAATGACCATGTCAATATTATTTTGGCTATAATATTCCGCAATTGATGGTAATCATGAAAAATAATTGCTGTCATTAACTTTTCGATAACAGATAATGATTGAGTTACAGTTTAGAGAACAAATATTCAATCATGTTTTTCTACTACCATAATTAAAATGTCATTTAATATATTGGTTTCCATGGCGCCATCTTAATCACATGTTGACAAACTGTTGCTTTGAATGTTTTAGTCACGACGTAAAGTTAACAACTGATGTATTAAGCACGGGCTGAAGTTAGCTTCTTGTATCTGTATAACTTAACCTTACTTTTCAAATAATTAATAAAACTTTGTATTTTGTTGTTGTTATAATTTGCAATTGTAGAAACAGTAGGTATAGTAAGTGACTCTTCACAAAAAGATTCATAAAGCGGATTAGCGCTAACACCATTTTTTATTTCGTTTTTAACCCTCTTTCCAATGCACGAAACAAGTTTATTTTATCTTGAGTTATAAAGAGAGTTAATTAGCATTAAATTTAGTTCATTTCTTTAATCTGTTTTGATTTGAAACAGAATTATAGATAATATTAAAAGCGGTGTTAGCGCTAATCCGTTATATGAATCTGCCTGTTAGAGACTCTTTTTTATATCCTCGTAAAGAAAGGGATGTTTATAAAATTATTACATAATATACTATTGTCTTATACTCCCAAAAAGTGTAATAAATATTAAGTCATATTTAAGATACACTTTTTCTTGTTACCAATTTACTAATTTAACATATACATAATAAAAAGAAAAGTGAATTTCGCGTCTTGATTAAACATTATTTCTTGCGTGGAAAAAACATTACGCAAACCAAAGCATCGCTTGTTAAACATTATGGGGACTCCTCACCATCGATTGGAACGATTCACAAATGATTTACTGATTTTCGTTGTGATAGTATCACCACAAAGGACGCCGAACTTTCTGATCGTCCAATTGAGGTTACAACGCCAGAAATCGTCGATAAAATCCATGGTATGATATTGGACGATCGGCGAGTTAAAGTGCACGAGCTGGCTGAGGCTATGAGCATCTCAACCGAACGGGTACGGAACATTTTACATAAATTTTTGGATATGAGAAAGCTATCTGCTAGATGGGTGCCGCATTTGCTCTCTGTTGACAACAAGCGCGACCGTGTGACAAGTACAAAGGAGTGTTTGACGATGTTCAAGCGCAATAAGAAGGACGTTTTGCGCCAGATTTGGCCCCTTGCGATTTTTATCTATTTCCAAACTTGAAGAAATGGCTCGGCGAAAAGAGATTTGGCTCCAACGATGAGGTCATCGCTGAGACAAACGCCTATTTTGAAGGAGATTATGTTGAGAAATAAAATATATTTTGACCAAATAAATCATTTCTTGTTTCATTTTTCAGGGACTTTTCACCCTGCTCACGTATGGTTGTAGTTTCCATAAAAAGAAATTATTAATATAAATTATCCTTATTGAAAAATAGTAATAATTACTATTAAATAGTAAGCATTGAAAAAGAAATCATTTCTGAAAGTAAAGATACAAAATCCTGTTGGTATAAACGTAGTGTAATTTGTGTGTATCTGGGGTTTAGTGGCAGCGATGTGCCGAGCACATCGTGGACATTTTATTTTTACTTTGGGCGGAATTAACTGGTCATAAACGAGCTCGTGGTTTGGTGCAATGATAGTAAAGTCTTTTACGAGTGGCAATTATGAAGGTAATATATGATTCCTTCGTTCAGTAACAAGCAAGATGTTTGTTTCGTTTGATATTTTCACTTGACGGCAGATATGAGACTATATATTTTAATTATTTTCAGTTAATTGGAATACCTCATTTTAATTTAGATTTAACTGAGACAAGTAGTGGCTATTTGTCATTTATTTTTCTTTGTTTCCATCTGCTTTGATGTGGCTGATTAGTTGTTTATGCGTTAAGTATCAGCTGAACTGATTATGGTTTCCGGAATTGTTTTGTGGTTTAACGGGTAAAAATGTAACACGCAATTATTTGTTAGTACTTTTCCGATGTTATACCGCATTACTACTTCAACCATATCATTATTGTACTATTAAAATTATCTAAGTTATTAAGTTACTATTATGAGCTTTTAATGTTTTCAGTTTTAAAAATCATAAAACTATGAATTTATTTATTTATTACTCTGTACAACAGGAATGTAATGCATATTATGTTAGCTTTACGGTGAACATATGTCCTTTATTATAGAGGACAGTCCTTCATTTTAGAGTGTTGTCTTTTAGATTTATGTATTTCTTAATAATTATCTTTTATCCTTTGTTATTTGTTTAGCCATTTAAAATACCTATATCAGTCTCTATCAGTTTAAATTAGGATTAAGTTCCTGTTGTATAGAGTAACAAATAAACTAATCAAATATGGCTGTTTTGTAACATACAAACATAGGAGATGAATTGTTGTTGATGTCGTATTTCTTATTAAATTATTTGATTAGTAGGTCACTAGGAAACAACTTATAATATATTGACAGTAGATAAATCAAATAATCTTATGTATATAATTAATAAGTCAATAAATATACTATATATCATGTATATGTAATCAGTAGTCTGATAAAATGATGAGTTAATGAATGAATTTATTATTGGAAAATAATTATTTCATATATGCATTTCAATAGAACACTGAAATAAATAAAATAAATATATCATCACGCCTTCTACCCATTACTGAGTGTGGCACTCTGCCGAAGCAGATCTCGGTAAGTGATATATTTTTGCGCGTGAAGTGCGGTTACCAGGCGTTAAATCACGGCCCCTAAAGATATTAGCGGAGGAGGAGCCACAAGGATTGTTTTAACGTGGTGAAAATTGTTTGTCGGTTGTGGGAATCGAACCAGGGTTCTCAGGATCCACAGACCGACTTGATACCACTGAGATAGCTTCCCCATAAACACTTGAGCACTTAAATAAATAAAATAAATAAATATATCATCACGCCTTTTATCCATTACTGGGTGTGGCACTCTGCCGAAGCAGATCTCGGTAAGTGATATATTTTGCGCGTGAAGTGCGGTTACCAGCCGTCAAAGCACGGCCCTCATAGATGTTAGTGGTGAGGGAGCCACAGGGGTAGTTTTTAAAATGGTGAAAATTGTTTGTCATCTGTGGGAATCGAACCATGGTTCTCAGAATCCACAGACCGACTTGATACCACTGAGATAGCTACCCCATAAACACTTGAGCACTTAAATAAATAAAATAAATAAATATATCATCACGCCTTTTACCCATTACTGGATGTGGCACTCTGCCGAAGCAGATCTCGGTAAGTGATATATTTTTGCGCGTGAAGTACGGTTACCAGCCGTCAAAGCACGGCCCTCATAGATGTTAGTGGTGAGGGAGCCACAGGGGTTGTTTTTAAAATGGTGAAAATTGTTTGTCGCCTGTGGGAATCGAACCAGGGTTCTCAGGATCCACAGGCTGACTTGATACCACTGAGCTAGCTACCCCATAAACACTTGAGCACTTAAATAAATAAAATAAATAGATATATCATCACGCCTTTTATCTATTACTGGGTGTGGCACTCGGCGGAAGTAGATCTCGGTAAGTGATATATTCTGCTCGTGAAGTGAGGTTATCAGCCGTTAAATCACAGCCCCCAAAGATATTAGTGGAGGAGAAGCCAGAGGGGTTGTTTTAACATGGTTAAAATTGGTTGTCGGTTGTAGGAATCCAACAAAGGTTGTCAGGATCCACAGGCCGACTTAAAACCACTGAGCCATCAACCTTATAAACATTTCAGCACGCATATATGTCATATCATATTATTAGATTTTTTTTGTAGAAACCAAGAAGGATATTACATTTTTCTTAAATATATTTAGTATTTTAAAATCAGACCAAGGGTTCAGGTACCAAGTTCAGGCTCAATAAGTTTCATTCCAAACTCTTCTAGATACCAGTCCATAAAATTCTGAAATTAACAATGTGCCTAACTGGACACTGTTATAAAGGAACTTGAATTTGAATGATATGAATGTCAATTTAATCCATTTAAAAGATTTTGTAATGTGAGAATACAGAACTTTGTATTCGTGAAATTTAGAATATTTGGACAATCTCTGGTCGAAAAAAATGGTTGTTAATAGTTTTGTAATAGACTACAAAATTGTATTTCTTTGCTAATTTAACTAACCTTATAGCCCTTATAGTTATCGAGATAGCAATTACATATATTGAACACATACTTTGTTTGTATTTTGGTACACTAGCACCATGATCTTGTACTGCAAGCTCCCATTACGCGTATGTTGAACCATATGTCCAGATATCGTAATTCAATGTCCTCGCTTCAATATCAACAATTAAATGTCAAGAAAAATGTTAGGCGGCGCAGGATAATATTATTTGCTAGGCGTCAGTTATGCTCATAAAATTTTTATTTGTAGTTAATAAATCGCAGGTTTTTAAAAATACTTGACTGGCCAGATGTTGCCTGAGGGTCATAGTTTGCCCACTCCTGTATTAAACCAATAAATGCAACTGGCCTTATCACCTTAAGACAACTAAAACTTTTATATCAACAGCATAAATAAAATCATTAACATATGACGTAACAATAATCAATACCTACTACGCAAAGCTCCAGTTGTTGAAACAAGAAACAAGTAACATTTAATCAACAAAAAACATGAATACATTTACAAGTAATATCGAGTGCATGCTAAAACAATAACCTGATAATTCCAATCAGCACCTGAGGCTAGCTGTATGATTTCACGTCTTATTTAAGCAGCAAGCATGAAGTTAGTAAAATACGCTGAACGGAATTGTAAACAGGCTAGAGGTCCGTGGCTTCAACTTCACGGCTTCGGACTTCACTTTACGCACAGTATGTGGCCGGTGAACAACCGGCAACTAATTCTATTCTCTGATCCATCAACCATCCATCGATATATTCAAATAAATTCAATTCTGACACAGCCAATCACTTTTGGCAATCACCGGGTTGTAATTAATCATCACTCAAAGATTGAACTTACTTTTCATGATGCTATAGTTTGTTTCTGATCCTCCAGCAACAAAGAAAAGTTCAAGGAAAGAATAAATAACTTTCAATTATTTATAAATTTACTTATGGTAATATAAACTTTTGGAACTATATCTCCTAATGTAGATGGTTCAGTGATATGGAGTCTGCCTGTGAATTCCAGAACCCGGGTTCGATTCCCGCAGTCGACAAACAATTTTCATCCCATTAAAATTACTCCCGCGACTCCCTCTCTACTAACATCTTTGGGGGGCGTAATTTGACTGCTGGTAACCGCACTTTACGTGCTTAAATATAACACACCTGATATGGGTAAGAGGCATGATGATATATTTATTTATTTATTCAAACAAAAGTCATCGGAAATTATTTCAACTGTCTTTTTTATTATTAGACGGAAGTATTTACTCGTATAAGTAACTTCGTTGGACGATTGGACTTTAGGATATTTTAAAGAACATTCAATAGATTTTAAATTTTATACATCAATCTCAAATTTTTTTGAAAATCATATTCACTTGAATATTTCCAAAGAAAAGTCGTAATTTATTTGAAATATTTAATGAAATTAATCCCAAATGATTAACTGAAAGTTAGGTACTTTAATTTTTCCGTAAGATAATTTTGATCTATTCTACAGACAATGAAAAAGAAACGACATATAGCAAATATCATGATTTTTCTCTTGCATTCCCAAAAGGATTGACTCAATGACTGTTGTGATTTTTGTCAAAAATTCATTACTCATTTGTCATAAGTTTTGTTAACTGGAGCAGGTAGAGCCTCGTGGGGTGTCGTCCAGTTTCGGAACCTTTCGAATCGTTTGGACTTTCGGGTTTTTAACTTCAAATTTATGTTTGTTTATTGTATGTGGAACTTTTGTAAGGCAGAGCATTGTGTTGTTAATAATATTTTGACTATAGTTTCCTATGGTTACCTTACTAGTAGATTGTTTCATTCATATTTTTGACATATTTATGAGAAAATAAGTTCTTTTTGTAATGCTCACATACAGATATGAACATTTTTCAATCAGCATTTGTTTCATTCAATAATGTTTCAGAACAGATCATCCTTAGCTGTATTCCATTTGCCACTTGGTTCACTTAAATCAGTTCAGATAAATTAGACAACATGACTAAATGAACTGAATTAAGCAAACTGATGCACTTATTGGGGTGGAGTACTTCAAAGTAAATTATAATCTGTAATTCTAGTTCTGGAAATATAGTTAGCGAAGTATTCCAACGAATTAAATTAGTAACCTGGTTCAGTAAATGTAAGTTAGATCTGATCCAAATGGCAAATGAAATACACCTCTTGTTATCAAATTTTTTAGTTGGCAGGGTTGCATTCGTAGAATCGGTAAAAAGTATTCGAGTCTATGACTCAGAAACCTGATTATTTTAATAGTTCGACTCCGATTCCAACAAATTTAAACATTATTATTTTTTTATAATGTGTGTAATGTTTGACAGCAATGTCAATTATTCCATACGACATGTAATTAAATTTAAATTTAAGTTAATGTTTTTTATTTGCCGATATTTTTAATTTACAAAAAAAATTATTTCGTCTCTATTTATTTGCGACAGATATAGGTAACATAAAAATTTGTTTGTAATATTTTTATTTATTATCCTTTTCCAGGTTACATGAAATTCGTAAATCTGTAATTAGAGTTAAAAGTTGAAAGGATATTATATCCCGTAGAAATATTTTTCTGTATAAACATTTGCATGTATTAAAAGTAAAACTGTTTGAAGTATAGATGATTAAATTTTTGTCGCGTACTTTCCGTTGTAACTCAAAACGTAAAATTTTATGCTTTATTTAAATATGTAGCAACGTAAAGTTTCACAAACAAGTCATGAAAATATGTAACAGTGCATAAGGTAATGTAGGAACGATTCGAGTAGCCCGAGAATTTTTAACTTGCTACTTTAAATTTATAATATAATTAAAAAGATGAAAGTAATATCGTAGAAGATGTAAAAGACGATTTTTTAATCTTCTGGGATTTATATTTTTAAAGCAAGTTTCAGTTTGAAATAAAATGTATACAAATAGGACAGGTAGAACTTGTGTCCCAGTCTTTCCTTCTCCTGTTTTGTATTTTCAACATTTCTCTTTTTAAAACAATTCTATTACACTAACAGATGTTTAGTAAAATATTAAATTCAGCTAACTAGAGTACGATAAATAGTAAGGAGTAATATTCAACAATTACTACTTAATATATTTTAGTTTTGTTTGTTATGAAGGTAATAAATACGAACTAGGACACAGTCTGTAGAGCTCAAACCTACAAAAAATGTGTTAAATTTAGCAGAAATTCTCCTTTTAGAAAATATGTTACCTGTCTTTTAAATCTTTCCTGTTTAAATACAACAAAAGTTTAATGTAAAGAACAAATAATGCGAGAATAAATAAAAACTTATTCATTCAAGTCAAATGTTTGGAGAAAATATGTTAGTGAATCATAAGTCTGAAGTCAACAACGTGAAAATGTTTTATCCACGGCACAAAGCACACGTGGGGAAGGCTTTCACGAATCATTAATTTTCAAATAAGATTTTATACTTTAATAGTTGAACGTTGTTGACTTGTAAACTTCATTAAAATCTATTTTGAACATATCGATGGCATGTTTGAAAATATTATGCTATTATACCTACCTATAATGTCAAAATTGTGTAATCTTCGTCTGATTGTATATAGAATTTGTTACTTGTGAACGTTTGACTTGTGTCTTCGTAGCAAATAGATAACAGAAAACAGCCAATGCAATTTTATTATTCTATTTAGTGCATTACCTATATTTAGATTGATTGACATGGATAATGGTCAATCTATGGAATGAATTATAAATAAAAATAACTAAAAGTTGGACTGTGCCTAGCGTATTGTGCATCCTTGTATTTTTTTGTAATTTGAAACAAAAAGTAAATTTTATTTTTACAATACTACTTGTACTGTAAGTTACCTATTAATGACAAAATTTAAACACTGTAAGGGATAGTTTTTCAATCACGGATTAATGTTAATCGAGAGTAAACCGGTGATTGAAAAACTGGCCCTTAGTGGAACTTTTATTACACAGTGGTTTCCATGGTTATATCAGGACTTTAATCTATCTATCCACCGTGGACAGTAAGGCAATATTACATTTCAAGGACCTATTTATTGTGACAACAATTTGACAGCTGTCAATTTTGAAACCTATTTTTTTTATCCTTCTATTTGTGCAAGTATTGTAAAAAATAAAAACTGTCACTTACAGTTCATGGTACGTAATATACTAGTTTTCTTTTATCATTTGTAAACAAAGCTATATTGTTTATTCGTAATAGAAGTGAAGAGGATAATTAAACCCCATATCGTTCTTCCCTCCCTTCTATACATGTCTGATATGAAATACAATTCTATAATAATAAAAAGAAATGAGGTAGTAGATCTTGAACTATTAGATGCTCAAATTGTTACACTGCAATGAAGTGAAACAGCAAAATGGCTGGAGCAAAGCATAGTAACGGTGTTATCAATACAATACTTGATTGATTTCAAAGAATTATTTCATAAATAATTAAATAAGCACTAATCATCCACGCAACTCAATTGCTGACTGGGATTGTTGATTCTTTATAACTAAACAAAAACATTTACATTTTTCGAATAACCAGTAATTCATCATTGAATTAGCTGTCAGTTCTTGTTAAAAGTACATAAATTCCAAAGTACTTCAGGGAACTATTGCAGAAATACTGAAAATTATCGTAATTACGTATAATTTACCATAATAACGTATTTCTACAAAGGCGCCAACAGATAAATTCTACACATAACTGGAAGTAAACATTTACTAACATACAATTATCACAACATAAATTGACGTTTCCTCACGAAAATATTTCAATCATCAACATATAACAACAGTCAATGCATCAACCTCTATAATTACAAAAGAACCCATGACAAAGAAAGAAAGAAATTCAAGTATTGCGAAAGGAACCTCTTGAAAAATTCACGAAATCGTTACTCATCGAAAATAATATGGCTAGAAAATAGCAAAAAGTATCTACCGAGGGTTGTTTTCGGCAACCGTCTGCATCTTGTTACCTGCGGAAAGATCTTGATTATAGGTTATGTTGCGCATGCGCGAGGGCGAAGACTGCTCTCTGCACACGGAACATTAAACAATAACAACAATTGTATGTTTTCTTACGAGTGATTGAACACAAATGGGCCGGAATGTCGTCGAGTTGTATACACATTGCAAGGTAATACCCATGCGAAATGCCGCTGGTTTCTAAACAATAATGCGATACAAAAACATTATAGTTCTGTTTCGTTTTATAAGAGATACAATCAAAGGAAAACTGGATGGACAATTATATTTATGTGTTCTCAATAGTGTTCAAATCTGTTTCAGATGGCCTTACTGATATAGGGATTGTTGGTATTTGAAAGGAGGATTTTGGCAATTGGTGCGGTAGTTTGAAAATTTGTTTTTAAATATCGGAAAATGACATTTGTTTAGCCATTTGGCTAATTGTATTACATCTTAGAATTTTACTTTAAGTTATCCTTTTAAGTTTGTGTTTCCAATACACATATTTGGAAAAGACTTATTTCTCGATTGTATAATTTATTTAAATATAAAGTAATAAACTGAATAAACGAAATAGTTAAGGTCATTAATCATTTGGACTGATTGGAACTGAAGTTAACTGCAGATCATTTGATATGACTTGATCTTTTTGAAATAAAATAGGAGAATAATTTTTAATTATAAATTAAATATATTATTTGTTATACAAATTATTATTGCTACCAAAAGTTTAAAGTTTTATAATAATTATAACAAGAATTAAATTTTGTTCATAAGAAAAGTTTTTTTTAGTTTTACCTTAGAAGGGTCAAGAATTAAATTAAGATATATTTTTTCATATTAGAGAGATATTAAAGTCAGAAGACAAGAAAGTTATGGGCTCCTGTACCTATTTTTAAATTATTTTTTTTTTATGAAACTACTTGATAAACTATGACGATCAGTGAAAACGCGGGTTGAACATTTTTTATGTTACAAGAGATATGATTTTTTAAAGTTTTGTATTGGAGTTGTGACGTCCTAAGTTCGCTTCAGTGGTACTTAACTTGTTTCGTTCAAAAAGTGAAAATTGAATTCTTGAAAAATAATCTTACGAAAATCATATTTTATAGAAGTTGCAAGCCCAAGAACATGAAATTAAATTGTAGTAATAAATATACAACATCTTGAACATGTCCATGCCAACAAACGGCGAACTGTTTGAAAAAACAATTTTTTCACTAATAGCTATTATTCAATACATTTTTTTTTGTGGAGTAGGTGGAACAGTGGTTGTCATGTCGGTCTGTGGATCTTGAAAACCCTGGTTCGATTCCCACTGGCGACAAACATTTTCACCACATTAATACTACTCCTGTGGCTCCCCCTCCTAACATCTTTGGAGGCCGTGATTTGACGGCTGGTAACCGCACTTCACGCGCAAAAATATATCACTTACCGAGTTCTGCTTCGGCAGAGTGCCACACCCAGTAATGGGTAGAAGGCGTGATGATATATTTATAGTTATTTTATTTTTATATTTTGTTTTTATCCTTCATTTTTGTTATTTCGATTATGGTAAAGCAGCCTTTTGTAAAAAATTGAATAAAGCAAATAAATAAAGAAAAATTATACACTCTAAAATAAAGGACTGTCCTTTATAATAAAGGATGTATAATACAGTCCTCGTAATTTTTATTGATTCAGAGACCTGTAGATAAATTAATAAAGTGAAACACAAAACAGAACAACTTTTCGTACAAAATGTAAATATTGAAAAACGTCGTAATTTACATCATATTAAAATATAAGCTTAATATGATTTAAATTAGTCTAGCCATTATAAACAAAAACTTGATGCTAAACGATTTCTCCTCAGATTGCCAAAAAATGTCTTTCGACAACATCTTTCCATAAATCATCGAAAAGCATTTACGTATCATAATAGTTTTTTAACGTCTAAGAACTTTGTCGTAAAGGTCACAACATATCGTGTGACAATAATAAATCTGTTGTTATTTACATTTTCTCTCAAGGGGAAAATTGTCGCACTGAAGGTTCCTTGCAAGGAATTTGTTTTTTCCGACCCCTGTCTATAATACAAGGGGTTGTACCAAGCATAGTGAAATGTCAGAAAATATTAACCACGATGAAATGAAACTCAAAACATTTAAAAGAATTTGATTAACCAAAATCCCAAATCCATTTAAAATATCATTACTTAACCCATCACTTCTGACAGTATCTTCAAACCATAGTCTTTCAAATGCAAATAAACTACCACAAAAAAAGAACGATCTATCATAAAAATCAAGAGAAGATCACGGTCAAGGGCTGAGTTTTCTCCAGGTCTTTCGATTCCCGCGGCGCTGGTTCAAATAAGTTAAACCAATGTTTCGTCCAGTAGGAATTAATCCACATTTTGCTTTATTAATAGTTTGTTAACTAATTATTGAGTGGAGATTCTTTCTTGATTTATCTAAAGGAAAGGAGTTAGATTGAATTATAAAGAGACAAATTGGTATACCGCCAGGATTTGAACATGAGACCTATAAACTCCTGTCAAATGCTTTAAACCAACTAAACTACAGTCGCATATGACTAGAGTTTACAAGTCTCAGGTTCAAATCTTAGTGGTGTCCCAATTTTGCTCTCTATAATTCAATCGGATTTCATACATGGCGATCGTAGCTGAGTTGATTTAAAACACATGATCGGAGTTCATAGGTCTCAGGTTTAAATCCTAACGATATTCTTTTTTTCTCTTCATAATTTATTAATATAATTTAATTGTTTTTTTTAATGGGGTAATGGTACAATGGTAGCAAGTCGGCCTGTGGATCCAAACAACCCTGGTTCGATCCCCACAGCCGACAAAACATTTTCACCAATTTAAAATTACCCCTGTGGCTCCCCCACCACTAACGTCTTTGGGAGCCGTGATTTAACGGCTGGTAACCGCATTTCACGCGCATAAATATATCACTTATCGAGATCTGCTTCGGCAGAGTGCCACACTCAGTAATGGGTAAAAGGCGTGATTATATATTTTATATTATTGATATCATCAATTGTTAAGTATTTACTTAAAGCAGTAATTATTTACTTATGTATGCTAGTCTGTACAACAGGAACTTAATCCCAATTACAGTACAACGTTCGGATTCACCGAGTCGTAGTGTGGTAGTTCATATAATTTTAGGTTGAGTTGGATTTGAACTCAGGAACTCTGAATTAGAATGCCGTAATGCTGCCCATGTCGCCGTACTGCCGGACTATAGTAAAGGAATTAATTGAATGAGCGAAAATCTGAAATTGCAGATTTAATTATCAGTCATTCTTAAGTAGAAGATATGATGATCCAATTGAATTATAGAGAATGATTGAGATACCGTCCGGATTTGAATCTGGGACCTCTAAACTCTGGTCAAACAAACCAATGGACAAGGAAATTGGAATAACATGGGATTTGTCTAGAGTTTAAATGCCCCAGGTTCAAATCCTGGCTTTATCCCAATGTTTCTCTTTATAATTCAAGTTTATTTCATCAACTGTTAAATATTTATTTAATGCTAATTAAATTTAATGATCTATTTAGCAATGTAATTAAAATTGATGAAATAATAATCGTCGTCTACAATTAATTTACAAAAAATAATGATCTCCTAAAATAAATCAATAGATACAATGTAAAATCATCCCTCGTCCATTATCCATATGCAATAGTAACACATTCAAAAATAACTACCCCATGCAATAATTAAAACAGAAAGAAAAATAATTGGCATATAAAACAAAATCACATTGATACACAAAATAACAAAGAGCGTACGTTAGAACACATGAATGAACATTTATAATAGATGAACAACGCGCTGTTCACGCATGCTCAGTCTATGCCAGACAGATACTTAAACCCCGGCGCACAAAGCAAAACAATGCGCAGGCCTGTTTAATGAAGTGGGGTGGGCGACTAGGGTACGCACCCCTTAGTGCACGTCACTGCTCTTGTTAAAGGTGGCCGCGAGGACTTGATGTGTGATCTTTCTTACGATGAGTATTTTTTTCAAAAATAATTTTAAGTTATTTAGAAGAGTCAATATGGGGTAGATGGACCAGTGGTATCGAGTTGGCATGTGGATTTGAGAACACGGGTTCGATTCCCACAGCCGACAAACAATTTTCATCACATTAAAAGTAGCTCTGTGGTTCCACCTCAACTAAAATCTTTAGAGGCCGTGCTTTGACGACTGGTAAACGTAATTTACGCGTAAAATATATCCCTTACCAAGATTTGCTACGGAAGAGTGCCACGCGCAGTAATGAGTAGAAGGCGTGATGATATATTTTAATTTTTAGGGGAGTCAATAGTTATCGAAATTACTAGAAATAAAAAGAAATTACTATGGGGTCCTTCGCTATTTTTGTTTTTTTTTAATGAATTTTTATTTAAATAATGTACTGATTTAGAAAGTCTTATTTATTGTTTTTCCCTAAGAAGTATTGATTTTTTTTACAATCGAGGAGAAAGTAGACATTTTCAACTGTCAGTTAGGTGCAGAAAGTTGATGGTTACCGCGCGTCGAAGAATAATAACATTTTTCCGAGCAGTAAAGTAAGAATGTATCCATGGATTCATGAAAACTGTCATAAATTTCAAGCAAATGACTTCGATTGTCTTTGGTATCAATATTTTTGGATCTAGTCTATAAATAACTGATTTACCGTTTTGTATGATGGATTCCATTTGACACGCTATCGTAACTTGCACAGATTTCAAAATAATTTCAAATAAACATTAAACTTTCAAACTGTAATAATACACTTTACATTATTGATAAATTAGTTATAATCGCGAAATATCTTGGGAGAGCTTGTTAAATTTAATAGTAATGTTTAAGATTTAAGTATCATTGCTCTAGATAACAGTAAATATCTATATGATATCTCAGTTGTTCTATTTATTTTTATAATATTTTGATGGCTACTATTTATGTGAACGTTTCATTTTGAAATAAGATATAAAAATTGCGTCGATAATCCATTTATTAGTTTCGCAAAAGTTTATGATAAATTATATTCTTGAAACCTAGATTTTGATAGTATAAAATCTATATTAAAATTGGCAATATTCCATAAAATTTCAGAACAGTGTGCAGTGAATTTAATAAGAAAATATATCTCTTTTATGTTTTAGTAGTCTTTTGGTATTATCAATGTTCCAGATTTTTGTTAACCTACATTTGGGTATGTGACAGGAATTTAGTTAACAAATTGCACTTCAGAGAAAAGTCTCTGCAATACTTTTATCAGTTTTAAAGTCTTTATGGACCACATATATCGCCATAAATCTTAAACTCCAACCTGCAAAAAGCAGGCAGAAATAAAATTGCTTACATTATAATATCAATTAGAAAAATATTGTTTTAAAAACTGTCAACACGTCAAGTAAAATGTGTAAACAAATCGATTTAGTTCAATTTCTGATACAGAAATACACTAACAAATTTTGGAAACAACTTCCAAGAAAACATTAATAAGTAATCTATATGGATCCATTTCAAAATCTTTTAAGTTGGATGAATCGATCTCAACTGCTAAGTCAAAAAATAACCAATTAAATATAACTTGAGAGTTCGATAAATTAGAAAATAATTCTCCAGTATCTTTCTCAAACTTGTTGCCATTTGGCAATAGCCACTCAAGCCCTACGGGCTTTCGTGACTATTGCCTGGTAACAAGTTTTCGAAAGATCTATCAAATTATTTTCAATTTATTCTCACTCTCTTGTTTTATGGTTACTGACAACTTCATAGCAATGAACGCATGCATTTATTTACATTAAACAAACTTTTAATTCACATTGTAAATGGAATTACTTAGTGAAAATTCGTTTAATTTCGGAGCTGTAAACGATCTTTTACTATATAAAAAAAATTAATTAAATTATGAGATATTAAATGCATATACTCATATAGATAGACACACTCAATTTATTATGTAAGAAAAAGGGTTCGAACCAATTCCCAAAACTAAACTTCAAACACATAACCTAACCTAACCTCTATCAAAATCTCATTTCGGCCAACAGAGAAATCACCGTAGGCTGTAGAACAAAACAAAAGAGCATCAAGGACTGCTAAGCGACATCCGTTAGACAAAATCCACATCAAACGCCGACAGAGGGCACCGACGACGTCCATCTGGGTGGAGCACCCATCACAAAGTTAGGGAAAAATACCCCGATGTCCAAGATGAACGACAGAGAAACGGGTTTTTGCGATTTGGATGCCGCTTCGGTCGGCGTCGACCGGACTGGGGAAATTTACTTTCGAGGGCGGATGCTTTAGTTAATGAGAAATGTCAGTTGAGTAAATAAAAATTATAAGGGATGTTAGTGGAGAAAGGCTGATGTTATTAATAAGAATTTGTACTGAGGGGTGGACTGCTACATTTTTTTCCGGAATATTTATGGCATAATGCACTATTATTAATTAAATTAGAAACGGCGAGGTTGTATAAAATATTGCAGTAAGAAAGATGTTTACAAAGATAAGGATGGATTTTGGAAACTGCAAATTAACTTTTGAAAATGAAGTAGGTAGTCATTTAGATTTTTATTTAGTAGTTTTTTTCTAAAGTGACGAGTTTAAACGCAATGAAAATTTACTACGGTACCATATAGCTAGCTTAGTTGCAACATGACGTGAATTTGAGAATCCAAGTTCAATTCCTGCAACAGACAAACTTTATACTATATTAAAATTACCCCTGTGGTTCCTCCTTTACTAACTTCTTTGGAGAGCGTGATTTAACGATAGGTAACCGCTCCTCACTCGCAAAATATGTATATCACATATTAGTATCTGCTACGAAAAAGTACCGCACTTTGTAATGGGTAAAAGCTTTTATTTTTACCAGATCACTATTTATAAAAGGTTATCGAAGAAAAATCACTTTCCGAAAACTAATTAGAAACAAGATTATATTGGTGTTTATTTAAACATGATTGAAAATATAATTTAGTTTAATTTTGCCTAATCCAAAATTCAGGATTAGCTCAAATTCTTTTTCGAATTGGGCTGAATTTGTTTAATTTATAAAAACAATAATACTGATATTGTTTCAAAAATCAGTTTTCAGATATCAATTTCAGGCCCAATTAAGGGCAACTGTCATCTTGAATTAATAAAAAAAGATAATAAAATTCAAATAATATTCAGGGTAAGAAAGTTGCAATCCATATTTGAAGAAACACTGGTCTAAAAAAAGTTTGTTTCGCTCATTAAAGTAGTCTTGTTGGCTAATTTAATCGACTCCGTAACTTCTATACTTCTCGAGACAGCAATGGTGCACCACATAAAATGAACATTACAATTTTTGATTAAAAAAGGTTCAATTCTAGTTGAGGCGTTTAATCGAAAAAGAGGTCGCGAATTCAAATTTTCAAATTATCTCTGAAGAAAAATTTGACAACAAACTTTCATGAAACATTGCACATAAGTAGATTGATGCGATTGATGTGAATACCGAACACTAACTTACGGAATCTATGTTAATGGCGCACAAAAAATATAAATAAATACCTGTTTTATAATATTATAATGTATAAGTAAATCCGTTTATAATTATAACAATATTTCAATTAAAATGGTTACTTCATTAGCATTCAGACGTAGTAATGCGGAAAGGAATGAATACCATGTGACTGAATTTAGTGAATTTGTCTCTGGCAGTTGGCAGGGATGTTATTCCGTGCGTGGAAAGGAAAATGATTCTCTTCAAATGGAATTTACGTAACGGATTTATTCCGGCAGCCATTTAGAGCGGACCAACACTCTCGATGACTTTATTACATTTCCCTGTATAAATAAACAAGGATTTTAATACGTCGTATATTTACGCAAAGAATGCGAAATGGATGAATTGTTGGAGGATTTTAAAATGCCTGCGGGTTTATTTTTACAATTTCAATACTAGCTTTCATAAAAAAGTTATGGCAACTTGAAATTAGAAAGAAAGACACGAAGAGTGTGGATTTTTACAAAAAGTATAAAGCTGTTTATGTATCCATTCAAAAGAATTCGAACAATAGCTGAGGAAAATTACATTTTCTAGCTAGAGTGTTCTTTTATTTCATTCATTCACGACATTCTTACAATTCTTATGTTTATTCTACGGATTGGAAAAAATTAATGAGGTACTATAAGTTATTATATTATAAACTATGTTTTATTAATATTATTTTCGTCCCAATTAGTCTTGGGAAATGAAATAAACATTTTGAAATAAATCCCCATTACTATTTGCATATAAATTTATCGTTTTTAAATTTCAAATCAGGAACGAGAAACTGACCTCGAACCGAAAACCGTTCCGATTTCATACTTTTCTGACTCGGACCCAAACAGTTAATTTAGGGTATAAATTCAAAAATAACACTCGGTTTGTTTCACAAAATAAAAGAAAATTCTTTATTGTACAATTTCGGCTGTTAGGCCATCATCAGAAGAACTACAGAAAATTATTACAAGGACAGTGTATTTATACATCGATGGACGTGGATTTGGGTGGGAATTTTGGGATAATAGTATTCAAGAACGGGGAGTGAAAGCCGTCTAACTGTTCATTCGTTAGGGGTGTTTCATAAAACTGGGCTTTCCTAATCTCGTAGGTTTCTAGGAGAAGCAATTTAGCAAAGTTGCTTTCGACATGTAAAATTGATAAATTATTACAAGTATGACTAAAATCTAACATATGTTTTGCAACATTGGAATTAAATTTTGAATTTATTCTACAATGTTTCACCTAGTGCCAACAGCTTCTTCAATAGAGTTTATTAATTTAGGGTAGTTCTAGTGTGATGACATCGGTCGTCGATTGCCGAAACTGTCGCTCGGAGAAAGAAAAAGATAGAATAAAATAAGTGTTTTATACCTATTATGATTTGAATATCATGAATTGCTAACAGGTTGTTGGTCTAGTGAATTTTCAAATACCGTGCCACCGTGTGGTATTGCCATTATAAATTGGGATCTTTAATTTTTCGTTGAAAACAAGACTTTGCATCTATTTCTCAGCGATAAAAAAACTTTCCCCTTTTGATACAATATACGTGGATAGTTCTAGAACAGCATGTTAATTTTTTAAATAAAACTGTAAATTTTTAGAGGTACACGAACCAAATATGCGATTCTGAATAACGATCGCCATAAGTCCCGCGTATAAGAACTCAACTTTACAAGCGAATATATTTGTTCACAGACAATGAATGTGTTTCATATTTTAACATGACTATGACTATACCATATTTACGGGCGCTGAATTTCTTTCGATATGTACAAATTTTTTTCACGCTAGAACTACTTTAACTAAACTATTTCAAAATTCAGGATTAACTAAAGTTCTTTTGAGAATTGGGCTGTTAGAGAATACTGTGTTATTGGACTTTTATTGTCTTTGAATAACAGAGATTTTTGAGATACGGAAAAAGTTCATGGCAATTATACAAATTATACAGGGAACAACAGTAATCTTACAGAAAATTTCAAATTGTGGAGGTTATAGATACTCGACTGTATCTTGTTTCAAATAGAACATTGTTAAGGAACTAACTTCAATCCTAATACTATTTATTATAGTCGTATGTAATGTAAGTGTGCGTATTTTTGTAATAATTCTCCATTTTTATCTTTGACTGCGCTGTGTTCAGATGCAACTTTAGATTCAATTAGGTGAATGTTTCATCTTAAATACCAATACTTAGATAAGTTGTAACAATTTCCAATATTCGTCAGATTCAGAAGTTCAAGTAGAATTAATTTTCAATAAGCAATGTAGGTCAAGTATTCAATTTTGAAAAGAAAATTTCTTATTTCAATTTGCTTTTATCAACTTCATGTATCTGCCGCATTAATATCTCTGCTCTCATCTAAAACTTCCATAAAAATAAATATCAGTATCAATTTTTAAGCAGCATTCTACTGGAAGAAACCGAAGCCTCAAATAATTGAATAAGAATGAAGACAAAGTTTCCAACAATTTTTAAAGTTTTACAAAAAAAACAGCGGGTCTAAAAGAGACTCCATTAGCGAAGATGTAACGAAAATAATCCATTTTGTATTTCGCAAATTGGATGGACTGCATTAAGAAAGATGAATAAACTATATTAAAGGAATCTATTGGCTCGGAGTGGGAAGAATAATAATAAGCGGCCGGACACAGCAGCATCAAAGACTCCAATATTGCTAATGGGGGTCGCGATGAGCAAAATAAACAGAATAAGACGCGCTTCGAGTCGCTGCTGCTGTTTCATCGCCGCCCCGCCTCTTTCCTCTTTATTTCTTTTATTCTCCAACTCGAACTCGAAGTCTGCAATGTGGACATTTCCACCAGCCGGCAAATCTTCATCTTCATCTCGTCTTATTTCTCTTCCTCTGATATGAAAATTATATTTAAAGAAACTATCTGCGCTTTGCGAAAAAATTCTTTCAGGATACCATAAATTTTTTAAAAGATTGCTGAATTTATATTATTACTATTGCACAATAGTTAGGTATTAAAAGACTTTTGTGTGCTTTATGAGAGAAAATGTTTTTCAAATGCAAACAGAATGCGAATGAACTATTCCATTAACAAATTAGGATTTATGAAACGTATAAACTTATGCAGACTCAACTATCTAGAAGGTTTTTCACTACAAATCTTACATATTTTAGTTTTATTGAAATTATTTCGTAACGAAATCTCTTCAGAAACGCTACACTAACTGCAATCATATTTATATGTATTTTTTGTGCAGGCTATGATTGGATTTTTAAAAAAATTATAAGTGTCTACGATTTCATATAAATTAGACAAAATTGCCATATTATTTCGTCAACAACGTTATTAGTTGATAATGTTTTATACAATTGGGTTTTAGGATTAATCTCACATTTATAACACATTACCTTATAGGTCAAAATTATCTATATATAATGTAGAACAAAAAGGAAGAGCAAAAATAGGGATTGTGTGGTTATGTCAATTGTGTAATATTTTTGTAATAACATACAGTTATATTGCTATATTACAAGATAAACTACAATCAGAATTGTGTAAATATGGATCATGTGTAATATTTTCCCATGTTGCACAGTACTGTAGTTAGTTAGTAGATGGCTTGTACTGGAGTCGTACGTGAGAATGTGTTCCAGTTTGTTTTAATGTCAACCAGTTGGCAGTCAGGGACACTAAATGTGTATATGGGTGCATATAAGGAAACTACATTAAGGAATAGTGTTAAAATGCGTCTCAATGTTCCTTGTAAGGTAACATATCGGACGTGCTAATGTGAAATGCTGATTTGTTATGAGATATTATTGTGCTGCGTGCCAAAAATATTTACTGATTTTTTTCTTGGAACAGAAAAAATAAAGTTATCAAGATGAAAAAATCTCGTGCAGTAGTATGTGATACATCCTAACAATTTGTCTTATATCTAATGATAAACTTTGAACTTATTACCTACTTATTAAATATAAGTCATATGCTGGGTTGCAAGAACAAAATAAAGAGCTCTTTAATTAAAGAATTGTTTCTCTGGCAACAGTATCAATAGCGATTTTCTGAAATTTATTGAACCTTTACAGGCAGATTCATAAAACGGAATAGTGCTAACACCGTTTTTAATATTATCTATAACTCTGTTTCAAATTAAAACAAATTAAAGAAATTAACTAAATTGGATGCTAATTAAGTCTCTTTTTAACTCAAGTTAAAATAAACTTGTTTCGTACATTGAAAAGAGAATTAAAAACGAAATAAAAAATGGTGTTAGCGCTAATCCGCTTTATGAACTTGCCTGTTAGTTTCTAATGAACCGATAAAACTTTCATGCAACCCAAATGGTATAAAAGTAGTAAAAAATTATTTTGTAAATTAAAGATATCTACTGTGTGTTCCAAATAAATACCTTTACTTTTATATAATATTAAAAATAAATGCAAAAATCTAAGGACTTTGATATGATTAACATTAGCATCAACTGGTTGTCAATGTCAGTTTTAGGTGTTGACTGCATGGAAATTAGAGATTTTATTCTGAATTTAATGAATACAAAGTTTTGTGTCCTCACATTACAAAATTTTTGAGAAATATGCATACTAAATTGACATTAAGTTAATTCAAATTGCATACACGATTCCGCGTGCTATGAAAAGAACAAATGAACAAATCATAATATTTTTGTTTGTTTAATTAATTATTTAATGTTAATATGACTATTTTGTGAAAAATAAATAAATAAATTTTGATATTCTTTTGTTTCTTTCATAGCACGCTGATTGCAATGCGATTTGAAATAAATTATTGTAAATCCAATGTGAATTTTTCCCATAAATTTTGTAATAGAGGGTACTGAACTTTATATTCTTTGAATTCAGAATAAAAATCCATTCCTTACAAAAAAATAATAAATGTAATATGTCCTCATTTAAAATTAGAAAGTTGTGTATCATATTTGGAAAAGTACTAGTCGAAAAAAAAATGTGAATAATTTTGTAATAGACTTGCTAAATGGTATTATTTTGCTAATTTAACCAACCTTGTAACTTTTATAGTTCTCGAGATAGCAATGGTGGAACTCTTAAATTGAACATTCTATATAAATAAATGTAATTACTATTAAAATTTGTAAATATTCTTTTCCTACAATATTTAATTCAAATAAAAACCTATATACTCTTATGAAACAATGACTGATTTCATGATTTCGTAATGTCCAATTAACACTTGAACCCACAATAAATCTTTGACTGTGACAAATACAATTTAGAAACAAACATTCAGCCGTCAACAGTAATGTAAAAATAAGTACCACACGTAGATATAAAAAACCTAATCACGCATGTGATGTTTTACTATAACTGACCTTCATCTCCAGTCACATGAGCAAAATTAAAAACGTTGAACAGGGTCAACAAACCTGATAAAAAAGTCAGTTGCAGCGCTACAAATTTGTAGGCAGCGCAAGAATATGACTGGTTTTATTTACATGCACATTTCACATAGTGTACACGCACGTGCGCGCACTGTATGCACAAATATGGCGTTTTAAATGAACCGGGTTCACGGTGCTTCCACCTACTGGTACTTGTCGTTGTCGTTGCCGTTTGTGAGAGCATCTGCCGCTAATCCTGACTGAGCATAGGACACATGCTCGTTGTGCGAATAATAATATGAGCTGAATAATTTTAAATTAAAGTAATTCAAACGAGTTAAGCATGATTGGCTGGAAGGAAGACAAGCTAGTACGAGTGCGAGTAGAGTATCTGTGTATAGTAAGAGTGGAATCTGAGCCACTCAGACACAATCGTATTTTTTTGGATATACGAGGTGTGGCTATTAAATAACGAGACTGACGCTGCTACAGACGAAGTACGCATACGCCAAACACAAGCGTGAAGCTTTCTCTTTCGAATGTAGTACCCATCGCTTCTGTAAACAAATCCGTATAGCCGTAGCATTCGTTCTAATTAGAGTTGTTTTTTGTTTCGCCGAAAAAATTTTAAGTGCAACATTAGAGCAACGAATTGTTGTGAAATTTCCCATGAAACTTGGCAAAACTGCTACTGAAACTTATTGAAAAAAGTACCCGAATTGTGGAAGAACAAGTCATGGTTTCTCCATCAAAACAATGCGCTGGCTCCGTAATGTCTGTCAAGAGATTACTAGCCAAGTACAGCATCTCAGTGTTGGACCATCCGCCTTATTCGCCAGATCTTGCACCGTGCGACTTCTATCTGTTTCCTAAGGTGAAATTTGCCTTAATAGCAACAAGATTTGAGCTTTGATAGAGAAATCGGCACGCGTTCTGAAGAAGCTGACAGAAGAAGAGTTCCGGCCACAGGCGGATTTTGGCCTAGGCTAAAAAGGCAATAGCCTAGGGCCCAAAAATTTTAGGGCCCGGATTCAAGCTTTGAGTTTAAATAATAGAAATATAAAAATACAGGATGGTGACCGTGACTCTCGAACATGGGTATTTAACATGTAAAATCGTAATTTTATAATTTCCTGCTTCCCTAATTATTTTAAACAAGACTGCTTCAAATAAAAGTTTTAGGATATAAAATTCTGCATCTAATCCAATAAACAAAATTAATTTTGCATGCTTCGTAACGACACAAATTCGATCTGAAAATTACGAAAATAGCCTCAAAACTATCGATAGTCATGGAATTGAAACAAAATTAAACAAATGTTTGACGTTTAATCTGTTAAAATAATATCTTTATTTATTATGTCATTTATTTTGACACATAAAACGTTAAACATTTGTTAATTTTGTTTCAGTTTCATGGCTATCGATAATTTCATTATTTTCAGACATAATTTGTGCTGTTACGAAGCATGTAAAATTATTTTTGTTTATTGGATTAGATGCACAATTTTATGTCTTAAAGGGCCCGAAATAAATATTTTGCTTAGGGCCCGAAATATTTTAAATCCACTTCTGATTCCAGCACTGTTTCGAACAATGGAAGATTCGTATGGAGCATTGTAGGGATAGAGGAGGGGTGCATATTGAAAGTGATAATAAGTAAATAGGTATGGAATTAAAATAAAATGTTAAAACAGCATCAGTCTCGTTATTTAATAACCACACCTCGTAAGTTGAAGACAGTGAGATTTGAACGCACGACTAATTAAGAAACGCAAGTTTTACCTCACCTTTATCCACTGGGCTACGATTGTCTGTTGTTATATTTGTGGTGATTCACGAATGACACATTATATTTAGTTATGTATTATAATATAATCAACTATTAACTACATGAATATAAATGAATACCTACAGTAGAAAAGAGAAATCATTTAAATTTAGTAGTTGTTATATGTAGATTTAAATTTGAATAGAGAAGTCATTCTTTCATAATTAAAATTGCATCTGTGTTGACAGATCAACACCTACTGCTATTCATCGCATTATATTAATCTCATTATTTGTTTAGTTTGAAAAATTCAAAGTCCTCCTACCAAATTACATAATTCTCACTGTCACACATCATTACATGAACTCATGTACATGATGATTATAAAACGTATAACAACTATATTCAGATCATATCGGTCACGCTGTCTTTATTCTCTTTGTAGATAACTTCACTCCATTCACATTCAATAATGAAACACAGAAAGAACATCATTCTCTTTAATAATCGTAATCAATTTTCATTTACTAATAATTTAAATAGTTAATATCCACAGCGTCAATGGATCAACAACTCGAAGTGAGTCACAGTCTAACCTTCGTATTCCGCCCGCAAGTTCACGGACACTTACTTGAAGAACAGAATAACATTTTTACGAAGTTAGAATGTGCGAACATGTTGGTTTATCACCAGTTTTAATCGTATAGCAAAGTTATTTATATGTAATTGAGTATGCTTCCACATTTCAAGTTTTCGAGCATGTTAGGAGTGAAGCAACGACGTACGTTCAATTATCGCTTAGTCACACCGATAAATGGGAAGTGGGCGGCAGTTTTGCAACTGTTGCAAGAGTTACATTCGTTTGTTGATTATTTGATTATTGTAATTTGTGAGATAATTAAATATTATATTTATGACTACAGCCTGTAGTAGCTAAGTAATATTTACCATTAAACTGTTATCAAGAAGTAAAATAAATAGGTGAAGGAGAAGACGTGTAATGTTTATTTAAATTTTTATATTAACATTTATTTTAAACATTGGTACTGTATTTATAATTTACATACCTGTTTATTATGCTTATAGTAATCATTACATATTAAATACCTATAATAGTATTATCTTGCAGTACGGTGTTGTGGTTAGCGTTATGGTATTCGATCCCGAGTTCAAATCCCACTCAAGCTAAAAATTTACAGGCTGTGCAGAAAATGAGTGAGATGTTTCAGGTAGAATAATTCTCGGATCAAATCTGAGTCGACAATCCTGATGGAAAATAATAGTACGATCTACTTAAAAGAAATGGCCGACTTCATACCACTGAGCTAGCCACCCCACTATGCAAATGAACCTGATAAATGTCAAAATATCACTATTTTTAATTTATAATTTAAACAAAAAACTTTTTTGTACAAGGTACTGTCGCAACTACGGTAAACATTGCGAAATCTAATTTTATCCAACACCTCTTAATAGGCGTATTCCATTTGCCATTTGGATCAGATCTAACGTACATTTACTGAACCAGATCATTTATTTATTTTCCTGGATTACTTCGCTGACTTCATTTCCAGTACCAGAATTACTATTTCTTTATTTTGAAGAGCATCAGTTTGCTTAATTCAATTCATTTAGTCATATTGTTTAATTTATCTTAACTGATTTAAGTGAACCAAGTGGCGAATGGGATGTCATACAGCTACTAATATCCTCGTTACTATGGCAATTTTAAGCAAGTAAAGTTGCTATTTTCTCACTGATAAACACAATATCTATAGTTACTATTCCTTTTTGAAAATTTTTACGTATGAAATTTCTGTACAGAATTTCATTATTATTTTTTCATTTGTTGAGAGATATTGGATAAAACATTATATTACACAAGTGTGTTAAGTGATATTGTTCACTCGATAAATAATTAATCTCTTAACACACTAGTATAGTAAATAATTATTAATTATTAGTTGCTTGGCGACCTGTGATTAATAAAAACTTGTTATTAAACAGTTATTTTATGAATTGAAAACAGTCAACTTAAAGTTAATTTTAGATATTCATAAAGATAATTAATTCCTTATTACCTCCCCCCGAACCGTATTTCAATAATTAAATCAAAATTTTGAAACTGTTTTCAAAAATTTAATGTTTTCTAATTTCAATAGATTTCACTGTCGGTTCTCGTTGAAACATTTTTATAATAAAATTAAAAAATCAACACTAGGTAGGTAGGTTATTCTTCTGTAATCATTACCTGATGATGGTCTAGTCGACCAAAATACATATATTTTTGTGATTAAACTTATATATTTTTTAAAACCTACCTAGTGTTGATTTTTTAGTTTTCTAATTTATTACAATGCTTTTAATATTTAATTTTAATATATATAATACGTATGCTCGGTTTCACCAACAAAAGTTAAATTTTAATCATCGTTTAAATAAATAAAAGCAAATCAAAATTACAAGTCAAATGGAATAATTGACATTGCTGTCATATATTCGATTTACTTTTATTTATTTAAACAACGATTACAATTTAACTTTTGTTGGTGAAACCGAGCATTAGTATGTTTAATTTCTAATAACAAAAGTATTTTTTTTTTAAGTTATTGTTCAAGACCAAACTTCAAACCTATTGAAGCGTATGATTCACATTTTATATTTATACTTGTATAAAATTGAAGTGGATGTATAACAGTTTTGTTAATAATTCTTCATTTTTATCCTCAACTGTTAAGAAATACTCCACCTACTTAAGAATTCTTGTTTTAACTTGTAACCTGCTTCAAAATAAACAAGATCAGACATTCTTATAGCCACCGCTGCCGAAAAACAAAAAACAACAAATAACAATAATTGTGAGTTTTTATTTTTTATAATTACCGACTGTGAGACAGGGCAACCGGGTCCATTTCTCATAGTGCCTCTGCATCACCGTCTTCGTCCCACTTTAAAGCCTGGCGTCTCTTCCCATTGTCATGTTAAAAACCCGGTTATGAAATATGTTGAAACCGCTAAATGATGGTCAAGAAGGGCGGTAACCGCTCGAACTAGCGTTTACCTGGACATAACCTAAGCGCTGACGCATTCTTTAGCTTGAGGAAATTTCGATGGGTTAATATCAAGTTTATAAAGCTGTGTTTTGTTTTTGATATTTGTTTTGTTTCGTGTGCATGGTGATATTGGTATTTGGATTTCTGGAATGTAATGCTTGTTTTTGTATTGGTGTTGATGACAGCTTGTTTGAGGTAAATATTTACTGCTTTTCATTTACAGAATTATTATTGAGTTTGTAGACAATGATTTGTGGTTTAAAAGTTTTGTTTAATTTATTGAGTTTTTAATGGATGATTCATGATTTTTCAATGTACATAACAAACAAAATAGCTTTTCGTATTTACTTGCTATAAATAAACAATTTTTTAATATAAATTTGAAACACTTTTTGTTTTTCATTAACTTTTTTATACACATTCTTCTAAATGAAATACGTTATTTTCTTGAGCAATTTCGAAATTGTAAATAAGGTACATCCTATTGCACCACAAATTCACTGACACACCTAATTGTGAAGCTATTTTACGTGACGTATAATTATTTATTTTATATTATCTACTGATAGTAGTTTCGCAATTAGCAAATTCAGAATTATAAAAAGTAAAAAATAAATATATCATCACGCCCTTTACTCACTACTGGGTGTGGCACTTTGCCGAAACAGATCTCGATAAGTAATATATTTATGCGTGTGAACTGCGATTACCAGCCGTCAAATCACGGCCCCCAAACATGTTAGTGGTGGGGGTACCACAGGGGTAATTATAAATTGGTGAAAATGTTTTGTCGGCTGTGGGAATCGAACCAGGGTTCTTTGGATCCACAGGTCGACTTGATACCACTGAGCCATTATCTCATTCAGAATTAGGTAAATAAAAAGAAATGTTATTAGTATGCTTTTTAAATGATGAAATTCATTATTAATTTCTGGGATAAAAATCGATCTAATTTAAACTCGGGACTCTAATTTTAGTAAAGCGCCAGTCTGATGCTGGGTTGCAAGAAAAAAATAAAGAGCTCTTTAGTTAAAGAATTGTTTATCTAGCAACAGTATCAATAGCGATTTTCTGAAACTTATTGAACCGTTAGTTGCTAACAAACCGATGAAACTTTCATGCAACCCAGTGTAAATTTATTATTTTATAAATCCTAAAACATTTAACATTTTGGTTTATAAATAAATATAAATATATCATCACGCCTTCTACCCATTACTGGGTGTGGCACTCTGCCGAAGCAGATCTCGGTAAGTGATATATTTTGCGCATGAAGTGCGGTTACCAGTCGTCAAATCAAAGATGTTAGTGGTGGAGGAGCCACAGGGTTAGTTTTTGAAATTATGAAAATTGTTTGTCGCCTGTGGGAATCGAACCAGGATTCTCAGGATTTACAAGCCGACTTCATACCACTGAGCTAGCCTGGTTTATTAAGCAGAAAAAATTGTTATTAGTAGGAGTAGTAACTAGGTAATGAAAATAAAGTACTACCCAATGATTGGATAACTTGGTTTTCAATACCTATTATTCTTTTCTTTTCTAATACATGAGTAGAGGCGACGTTTTAGACTATGGATCGGTCTTATTTCCAAGTCAAATAAATAAATAAAATACACAAAATAGAAAAAATAGTATTAATAACTAATTTTTTTATAACTAGTTAGGAGCAGAAGGGTTGAAAAAACTTAAACTCCACAAAGTTTGGATTACTTGGCTCAAATTATTACAAAATAATAATAACAGTCGACGACGTTTCGGGACTATGGGTTGGTCCCATTATCAAGTCTACATAAAACGGATCTCCATTTTGGTATTCCACAACTTAATTTTTTTAGACTTTATCGTACTTGTCCTTTAGAAAACTTGCATGAGGATCGTTCTTTATACTTGGACGCGTACGAAAAATACTTGTCTTATAAATTTCGTTCTTTAATATACTATTAATTTTATTAATTAGTTTAGCATTATTATAATATATTTTTATCTAAAATTGATATGTGATACATATTTTAGTAATATACGCAGTCTTGGAAACCTCTATTGATTCAAAAGAATCTTCTAAGCTTTTGCAGAACGACGACGATACATCTGGTTGAAAACGAACCAGTTTCCTAATCAGATCTTAGGGAAGTACTCCCCCATACTTGGCTCGAAGGCGTGAACTAGTTCATATTTATGTTCTTATCTTGGAATACTTGTCCTGTCGTATTTCCTGAGACTGAGAAAATCCTATTTACTTATTATGATATATGCATTTAATCTCACATATTAGAATGTACGTATAAGGACAGAACCCATAACTATCTAATTTCGTAAAATACCATCGAATCGTAAAACCAATTTACGGGAAATAGCAGTTGTTTCCGTACATGATCATAAAAGGCAACTTCTGCGTAAGATGCTGCCTCTTGCTCGTAATGTTTCATAATTCCTCGTTGTCTATATTAGTTCATTTTTCTGTTTTGGTGGATATGGTCAACGCGAACGAAATAGGATCGTAAAGATCTCATTTACTTATATGAGTATGATTGTATTTAGTCCAGAGATATTACTTATTAAGTCGTGTGTCATGATAAACATATGGCGTATGGAATTTAAATGGAAGAGTTTATAAATTGATTATACAGAAGAGAATATTTATAGTGTTGAATTACCAACGTAGCGGTATTTGGTGGTACTGGTGTTATGTAAATATTAATATGGTATACGTTTAGAATTTCACACCTGGATATTTGTTATGTTTATAATTTAGATTAGTTTATAAATTTTAAATATTTTGCATTTGTATGTATAAATTATTTATGATATTTTGTCGCGAAAAGGTTTGACTCAAAATTTAAGTTTAAAGTATTCACTTTTCGAGTATTAAAACCTTCTATTTATATTTACTTTTGATTTATATTACCTTTGATAGCTTAAAAACAACAAACATATTTAATGTTTTTTCACCTGATAATACGTTACGTACATAAATAAGAAACATAGAAAAAAATTGTCACAAATTCTACCAAATTTACAGCACGTTTGAACCAACTTATCAGGTCATCATCAAACGACTGGTCAGTTCAGCTTTAACCATAGACGCGTTTCGTCCTTTAGGGACTCATCAGTATGGTGTGATCAACTGTCCAACTAGACCAACTAGGAACTAGAGAACTGTGATACTTTTTCAAGCTGAACTGACTGATGTTAAAAAGTATGTAAGCCGGTATGCATGACATGAGAGCTACGGAACAACCCGTGGTGCCATCTACCGACAGAAAGCGCAAACTGCTTGACAGCAATTGAAATAAAATAAAGACAAAAAGTTAATTGTGATATGGAACTGTGTCTTAATAAATAAGAAAAAACTTTCCATCATTTATCACAAATCTCACAAAATTTACAGCACGTTTGAATCAACTTATCAGATCATCATCAAACGGCTGGTCAGTTAAGCTTTAACCATAGATGCGTTTCGTCCTTTAGAGACTCATCAGTATGGTATGATCACTGTTTTGTTTTTATTTTATATTACGTACCATGAACTGTAAGTGACAGTTTTTAGGTCAAGAATGTAGTTTGAGAAATAATTCGCGACCTAAAAGAATCACTTACAGTTCGAGGTTAGCAAGCAATTTTTTACAATACTTGCACAAATAGAAAGAAAAGAAAAATAGATTTAAAAATTCACAGTTTTCATATTATTGTCAAAATGTTGTTCACGGTGTACAGTAAGTAAATATTAAAGTCCTAATATAACCATGGAAACCACAGTGCAATAAAAGTTCCACTTACTGTGTTTAGATTTTGTAATTACTAGGTAACTTACAGTTCCAGTATTGTAAAAAAATATTATTGTAAACAACTAAAAAAGTAATGGCTCAGTGGTATCAAGTCGGTCTGTGGATCCTAAGAAACCTAGTTCGATCCCCATAGCCGACAAAACATTTTCACCAATTTAAAATTATCCCTGTGGCTCTCACACCACTAACATCTTTGAAGACGGTGATTGGACGGCTGGTAACCGCACTTTACGCGCATAAATATATCACTTACCGAGATCTGCTTCGGCAGAGTACCACACCCACTAATGGGTAAAATGCGTGATGATATATTTATATTTTTATTTTAAAAAGTTAAGAATTAAATTGTAAAGTATCGTGGCTTATTAAAATTTCGAAAAATCTAATATTTGCTATTTTTATTGTCTCGGAACAAGCAATAAATAATTTTACAATCCTGTAAACGCAAACTGTTTCCGTGATAAAAATTATCAGTTAATAAATACGTCATTTCATTTTGTTTTATGACGTCAGTTACATACTTTCTTCCGCAGATATGTGGAAACTCCACACGTCATAATAAATCACTGAAAGCAGTCGTATCTGCCTCGGTGAGATAACTGCGCTGACATATTGACAAATTGAGATTCCTACTTTTACTCTCTTTAAATATGTCATTCATATTTGCAGAAATGCTTTTCTTGTTCTTGCTTACATTACTTGCATGATTGCGAGGTTTTTAAACATGTTGATTTGGTTTTACAATTTGTGCTTTGTTTGTGAGTGAATTATTTATGAATCTGTCCGTAGAGGAAGTAGTTAGAGATAAATAATAATTTGAGTTACAAATTACTCATTGCGGTGTTTAAGAAATTGTAATTTTATTATTGTTGTTAATAAGTAGTTCATTAGTTTGAATAAGTTTTTATTATTACGTATGTGATGAGAATTTAATAATAATCGTGTTTTTTATTTAGAAATCTTTGACGTATATTTGTTAATATAAATAAACAATCATTTTTATTAAATTTTGTGCAAGAAGTAATATAAATACAGTAAAATAATATGGTCATAATACCTAGAAAAACATTATCAGGCAGATTCACAAAACGGATTAGCGCTAACACCGTTTTTAATATTATCTATAACTCTGTTTCAAATTAAAACAGATTAAAGAAATGAACTGAATTTGATGCTCATTAACTCTTTTTTTTTAACTCAAGTTGAAATAAACTTGTTTCGTACATTGAAAAGAGAGTTAAAAATTAAATAAAAATTTGTGTTAGCGCTAATCCGCTGTACGAATCAGCCTGTAAACGTAATTCATTTACAGGCAGATTCATAAAGCGGGTTTGCGCTAACACAATTTTTTAATTCGTTTTTAACTCTCTTTTCAATGCATGAAACTAGTTTATTTTAACTTTAGTTAAAAAGAGTGTTAATTAGCATCAAATTTAATTCATTTCTTGAATCTGGTTTAATTTGAAACAGAGTTATAAATAATATTAAACAAGGTGTTAACGCTAATCCGTTTTATGAATCTGCCTGTTAATTTGTATATTAAAAAATAAAAAATCCAATAATAAAATAATAAAATAAATGTTAATGCCAATAATAAATGGTAGGTACTATGTATCTTTAAACCCACAAATAGTTGGAAAAAGAAAATTAATGAATGTTTGGTTTTCTTAATAGTTTTATTTACCATAATTCTAATAAAAATATTAAGAAATATAATATGGGATGGCTAGCACAGTGGTATGAAGTCGGCCTGTGGATCCTGAGGTCCCTGGTTCGATTCTCACAGGCGACAAATTTTCATAATTTGAAAAAGCTATCCCTGTGGCTCCTCCACCACTAACATGTTTGGGGGCCGTGATTTGACGACTGGTAACCGCACTTCACGCGCAAAATATATCACTTACCGAGATCTGCTTTAGCAGAGTGCCACACCCAGCAATGGGTAGAAGGCGTGATGATATATTTATTTATTTATTTAAGAAATATAATTCAAATGTGAATAAAAATTGTAAAACCGAATAAAAATCTGTTTACCTTTAATAAGTAATTAGCATGACATTGTATATAATATCTATTGTTGGTTTGGGTTAGTTTTGTGATAATAAAATTTCCAAACAAAGAAATGTTTGTTTTACGAAATTGTTTGTTTCATTGAGAACGATCCTTTTATGTTGAAATTGTACATTTTTGTGAGTAATATTTATTGTTTGATAATGATAGTTTTATCGCACATGAATCAGTTTTAACTGTGTCATTAGGTAAATATTTCATTTCATTGCCGATTGTTTGCTTGCTTGCCAATACATTTTCTAGAAATGCAATTTGCAAATATTACATTTGTAAGTTGTGCATATTTGAAATAATACAATATATATGATAAATATTTGTCGTTAAATATATTCATTTTATATTTATTTTACTTACTTCAATATAAAAAGTATGTTTGAAATATTTTATTTAATTTAATATGTGGCAAAGCATAAATGATATTTTAATAAATGTGTTTCGTTGAGGGGACTTTACATAATTCATTTAATTTGTATATTTAAATAATAAACAATATATTTATTTTATTTATTATGATTTTTTTTTACTTTAGGAACATGCTTTGTGGTTTATAGTAAAAAAAAACTGTTGGTAATAAAATTCTGATTTATCAGAGACATTATGTAAAGTTGTCTGCAAAATTACTTCTCAAGAATAATTTGTTACGAAAAATTTGTTATGAGAAAAAATTTATCAAAGAAAACATGAAACACATTGTTCGTGACTGGCAAGCAAAATTTACATTCTTAATATATTATGGATACTTATATTTTCAAAGGTTTTTATTGTTTAAAAACTAATCATTACTACTCGAGTTCGACTCTCATCACATTAAAATTATCTCTCCACCAGAGCAGGGGAGTAGCTAGCTACTTTTGTAGCTTAGCTACATTTACCTTAGCTGTAGCTTAGCTAACTGTGAAAAAATATAGCTGTAGCTTGTAGCTAGCTACTTTTTTTTCTATTAGCTTAAAAATAACAACTGAAGCTGCTTTTAAAGCTACTTTTTGTAGCTTCAAGCTACTTTTTAAGCAGAAGGTCAACAAAGTACGCATGCGTACAAGCTAAACCCACACAAAATAATTATTTGTTGCCGGTTCTAACTGGCTCTAATACGCAAAAATACACAGTAGGTGCCAGATGGTATTTGCTATTTTTGATATTTATGTACGTAATAGTAAATTAACAGTCATTATAACAAAAGACTGATCATATGACAATGGCAAATTTAATTGTTTCACAATAATTTAAAAAAGTAGTTTTAAAATTTAACAGTTACTTTAACGAAAGCTTTTAGTTGTAGCTTAGCTACATTTTACAAAATACAGCTTATAGTTGTAGCTTAGCTACTTTTTTAAAGAATAGCTGTAGCTGTAGCTCAGCTACTTTTTTTAAGTAGCTTGTCCAGCTCTGCTCTTCACTAAGATTTTTGATTGATTTAACGGCTGGTAAGTAACAGGTAAAATAGCGTGATGATATATTTATTTTTAAATTTTTTAACTACTAAAGATTTTATTAGAAAGCCATGGATAAAACAGACATTTTCTCATTAATTTTTTTGTCTGAATATACTTAGCAAACTGTCAAAATTTGACAGTTGATCCTCCTTGATTTAATCTTCTTCTAAGAAACTAAATATTGGTAAATGAAGACATTAATTCCAAAAAAGTTAACAGTTCTAGGAAATAAAGTAAAACCACGTTTGCATCATGCATGATTCATTCCACGTCTTGTCTAAAAGACATAGCAAAATCACAGAGAACAAAACACTGTGATATGATTCACAAGAACCTAACCTTATTGCGATAAAATCCCACCAAAACAAACCGGCATCGAATGGTAATAACCGCTAAACGTTACCGAAAGCCGTGCACGTTTAACCGCGTTATAAAAATTTCGGAGACGCTCCCAGTTTTGAGACGTGCACGCGCGTCTCTTTACCAGCGTATGTGTTGGTGTCTTTTGTGTGTGTTGTGTGTATGGAAGTCTAATATCTCTGGTTACGTCGCTAGAGGTAATTGTGTATGTGAGAACAAGCGGCAGAGAAGAATGTCAACATCCTTCAGCTTACATGCTAGCTTAGTTTATCATTCGCAACTACAATCACATTTATGTGTTTACGTGTGGCACATAGGCGTCCGTTTTGCAAGGGATACGCACTTTTGATAAATAATACACAGTACGCAAGCTTTTATAAACAAACAAAAACGAAAAACTTTCTTTTGTTTAATTAGAACTGCGATAAAAAATAGTTCAAATATAACTTTAATTTTATTATAGATGCGATATCGTCAGGTTTTGACACATTGACATAAATTGGAATAATGTCAGATTTGAATTTAATGGAGAGCTTTTGTAAATGTCCCAGGTTCAAATTATGGTTGTACAATAGTTTTTAGCTCTATAATAAACAACAATAACAATAAACAATGTTAATTGATGTTTATTATAATGATTGTCAAACTTTTCGGCCAACGAAATGCAGCCTTCATCAGTGATTGGATCAACAATAGTAAATATAAAAACAACAAAAAGAACAAAAACTAGCTAACATATTAGCTGTAGTCAATAAATAATATTATTTATTGACTACAGCTAATATGTTAGCTAGTTTTTGATCCAGTCACTGATGAAGGCTGCATTTCGTTGGCCGAAACGTTTGACAATCATTATAATAAACACCAATTAACATTGTGTTTACTTATTTTATATGCGACCTTTAAGCAACTTTTATATCAAAAACTATTCATAACTAAGGTCAACCACACCAAGTTTACAATAACAATAAACAGGCAATTGTAGCTCAGTGGATAAAAGCGAGGTAAAACTTGCGTTTCTTCATTAGCAAGTAAGAGGTCGTGCATTTTAATCTCACTGATCTCTACTTATATCAAAAAAATACGATTGTGTCTGAGTGGTTTGGATTCCTCTATAAGCTGTAGGCCCCCTGTACTGTAATTGGGATTAAGTTCTTGTTTGACAGAGTAACAATTAAATAAAAATGGATTTTATCATTTGTTAAATATTAACTTTTTATGGTGAAATACTGGGAACTAGTTGAATTAAGGTTAGGAACTTCATATTAGCAAGAAATCGTCTAAGTTCGCAAGTATTTTATTATGAGTAGTTCACTTTAAAGATGAAATAAGTTTCAAAATGTACTCGTATCAAAATTCAGACCGTTAAGTTTTCAATTCATCCTCGTATCTGCTAAATACTAATTTCAGTGTCATATGTTAGATTAATGGGGTAATAGCTCAGTGGTATCAAGTCGGTCTGTGGATCCTAAGACTCCTGGTGCAATCCCTATAGTCCATAAACATTTTCACCAAATTAAAATTACCCCTGTGGTTCCCCCACCAATAACATCTTTGGGAGCCGTGATTTGACGGCCGGTAACCGCATTTCACGCGTATAAGTATATTACTTACCGAGATCTGCTTTGGCAGAGTGCCACGCCCAGTAATGGGTAAAAGGCGTGATGATATATCTGTTTTTTTTTTTATATGTTAGATTAAATTAATAACTAAATATATCATCACGCTTTTTATCTATTACTGAGAGTACATCAAAGAAGAAAAAGTATAATATGCTAAACAAAATGCTCAATTTTAAGTCATGCAGTACGAATTAAAATGAACTAAGTTTTGGAAAATATTACGCTTTTTATAAAATTAATGTACCAAAGCAAACATTTTTATAAAATATATTCAAGAACCTTACTATTTACTAGAAGCTCTGGATATCACCCTACTCATTGGCAGTGCATACTCCACTCTTTTTATCAGAAGTAGATAGCACGTATCAATACAATAATATTATTTTACATACTTATTTATATTTGATATAAGTAGTTCCGTAGGAAGTGGTTATTTGCAGTATCAATGATATTTGTTTGCAAATTTATCTCATTTTTATTGACATTTATTATTGAGAAAAAATATTGACAATTTTAGTGCAGTTTTTAGAAGGTTATTATTTGTGTAGTTAAGTTTTACTTCTGTTTGTACCTCTGTTTCTTACTATTTATACTTTGTTCTTAATAATACTCATATAATTAATTATAACTTAGTAGTGTTATAGTCAGTTTTATTTCATCTCATTAATTTGGTTAGTTGTCATCCCTTTTTGTTATTCCGAATCTAGGTATTTATGTAATGATTGTATATTGTTTGACCGAGTTGTATTATTCCTTACGTCATTTTCAGTTCATCGTTTGATCAATAAGATAGCGGATAGATAGTTAGTGATTGTGTTAGAGCTTGTTAGAGTTAGTTATTACGATGGAGAGTAAATCGGATGATCAGGTTAAGGTAGGTCAGGTTCGGTTAGGGATTAACGCGAGCGAAGCGAGCTAATCTAAAAACGGAACAATAAACTGCCAGAAAGGTAATGGTAAATCATTGTTTATGAGTCACTGGAATCATGAACTTCACCTATATAGTGCTATCGTGTGGCAAAATATCAAAATAAGGCAAGAGGGTATATTTAAGTTTTATCTTAGTTTTTAGCTAATAAAGTGCCTGCCAAATAATAATTACGGTATCAAATTGTGTATGACTTTGACCGTCTATGCAATATTTTTATTCCTTTGGGAAACAAAATTGTCTGAATTTTGTTATGAGATTTAGTCTTCACCTTTTAATTGCATACATCAAATTAAACCTCAAATTAAAGCTCTCCCTGTTCAATTTTGCCTTCTGCCCTTTTTTGCTATTTTACACCTCCGTCACTGATCCTAGGCGAGTGTAAGAACCCGGGTAATTCACGACGCGACGGCTCGCGACGCGTGTGAATGTGCCGCGCACCGTGTGACCTTCACATCCACACACTCCACGTCCATTTTCTATAATGAAGTCTTTGCTCCGGCCGTGACAGTTGCACTTACTATACCACACATCACAGACTACAACGAACTGTTTCTGACTTCACTTGTATCGTTTGTGTTTGTATGTATGTAGTGCAGCATGATGATATGTCAGCAAACACTACTTGCGAGCATTTTAATTGGCCTGACATTAGTTGCTTATTTGTACTGTTATTGTGTTGTTTGAGTGAAATTGATGATGCAGCGAAGAAATTCTGAGGAAATTGTAAAAAGTGTGGAATGTACTTGTCATTAGCAAAGTGATTAAGTTGGGCTTTAAGCATGATCTTGATTATGTTCGACATTAAATGAATGTACACTGATGCGAAAAGAAAGCGAAACACTTCCAATTTTCAAACCGTCATAACTTGGCGAATTTTTAACTTATTTGGAGGATTTTACAAGGGCCAAAAAGTGTCTACTTTAAGGGGATATATGCCCCTTTTCAACCCCCAGAAGAAGAAAACTGTTTTTAGTCGAAAAAAGTCGAACTTTAACAATCTGTACGGAGCTAAAATAAATTGTGGACTTGATTTTCCACCAGAGCAATAAAGCTTATTCAATTCCCTGCAAAGGACGCAAAGAACGAAGTTCCTACGATGATTTGGCACAGAGAGTTATGCGTGTTTGAAGTTGAATGAGCATTTGGGGGTTTTTGGCCTAAAAATTTGTTATTTGTTGTCAAATCTCTGAAATTTCTAAATTTCGTCCAATCAACATCGAATTACGCGATAATTTTGCACTAGTGCAAATTACTGATAATAAAAAATGATTAATAAAATACATTAATTTGATTATTTTGATGTGACAACTAGTACAATTAGGTGTACTATTATTATAGATTTATTTACATTTTCTTCTGAATTTCTTGGTGCTTTCTGCACTTGATTGTTCCTAAAATGACAGTTGTTCCTTCATTTAAATTATATTTTTTGTTACTACAAAAATAATCAAATTGTCTCCATGTTGAAACTTATGATTTTAATGTAGTCAGAGGCGTAAAGTTTTTAATATTTTGATAAATTTCCTTCACAGAACACCTTCCGAAACGATCACATATTTTGATGAAATTCAGTTGTAAGAATCAAACTCGGGTTCTCAAATCCACAATTCGACTTGATACCTCTGAACTACTTACTCCAAATTAGATCACACTTTTTTATTGTAGTCTAAAACACTACTAAATAATTCAAATAACAAAAAATATAGGCTCAATAAATTTTGTTAACAGTGTAATTTAACGGGTAGCAATGTCAAAAATCAGTACCACATCGCAATTTACCAACACCTGCCGAACTTAATTGGTCGTTATTTGTCAACAGAACGAAAGTGAAACGCTAAATAAGCGCTCGATCTGAACGTAGATTCAAGACAGATTTCGCCAAACAGATCTTATCTTTAGAATCAACGGCAGCCGAATTGTTCTCATTAAGAAATGATTTATATCTGACAAGTTTTGGCTTCTTACATAACCGATACGCTGGTCATAGGCGTTAACTTATCAAAATTTAATAAGGGGCGAGCTATCTGATGCTTAGAAAGAGAAAATGTTTCAAGTTATGCTTTCAATCTGATATAGAATATTTATTCTTATGTTTGTATACATTACCAGACGGGAATAATTCAGATCTTGTTTGTATAATTACTTTTACAGCTATGAGAATTGTTTTATATAAAATAAATATTATTATTAATACTATTATGAGTTACACAGTGTTAGTGGTATCTTGTCATAGCCTATTAGCCTACGGATTTGAGAACCCGAGTAAGATTCCTCTACTTATTTATTTATTAAATTATTTATTACTCTGCACAACAGGAACTTAATCCCAATTATAGTACAGGGGACCTACAGCTTATAGTGGAATCCGAACCACTCAGACACAATCGTATTTTTGGAATATAATTAGAAGTCAAAGAGATTTGAACGTACGACCTCTTGCTTGCTAATTAAGAAACGCAAGTTTTTCCTCGGTTTTATCCACTGGGCTACGCTGTACACTCCACATTAAAATTACCCCTGTTATTTCTCCACCACTTTTAATAACAATGTACAGGTTTGATCATTCTCATTTTCTAGACACATCTTTTGTCTGGAGACGCCAGACAACGAATTTAGAACCTATTCAATTATTTAAGATTTTTTTTTGGATAGGAAAGAATTAGTAAACAAGAATTTGAGAATTATTCCAACCCTATTATATTCCGCCCCTTTCGTATTAATAAGAGTGGCGCCAATGAGTCCAAACGGTGTTGAAATCTCCAGATACATATGTAGTCGAAACCCCACATTTAAATTTAATTACAGAGATCATACACTTATTTTTTCGATTTCACTTTTCGATACTGATGTGTATTTAAAAGCTATCTTCTGTTTGCTGAACGCTATATGTAATATTTGACATTAATTAATTTGGAATTTATAATTTCATTTCGTTTGCACCTGCCTGATTTCACGGTTGATACCCATTTTTTATATTTTTTGTTCTTCTGCAGTTATGTAAATTCCGTCAATATTTATGGAAAATAGGACTAATTGCTGGTAATATATTTCATAATATTAAGAAAATATTTGTATCTTTAATATAATGTATTTACTTCAAAATTGTATCCAACTGCTTGATCTACTTTTAAACATTTACATAATAAATAATTAGTCATTTTAAATATCTATATTTTTCTCTAAAATATTCTACTCGTATATTATAAGGAAGAATTAAATTGAAGCAATTATCCATTTAAGAAATATTGAATAAATAATGTAGGTATTACCTATCTATATTGACCATACAGCTTAGTACAGTGTAACTACAGAGTGATCAAAACTGTTTCAGTTGGTAATACAATACTGGGGATATTTTTATTCCACAGTTGGTACAACGCCAGATAAAGGCGGCAATTCAATTTGACAGGTCATTTTTATAATAAATACAAATAGATTGAGTGATAGAAATAATTTAGATTATTGCTCTGTGAGTAATGTTAAGGAATAAAAAGATGTAGGTAAAGGATACAATAATGTTTATTAATTTAAATTTTCAAATGTCACTCCCAACAATAGGACATAAATTTATGTATCAGTCTTACCAATTTCAGGTAGTTCTTTTTATTGCCAACTGAAACACTTAGTTCTGATCACTCTGTAAAAGAAGAGTAGTGAGATACATTTGTATTTTTCTGTTTGTCCATGACATTAGTGATTTACTTAAAATTTAGAAGATCTCTTTCTGTTCCGGATAAAGGAAAATTATGAATTAGGATATCATTAGACGCATAATTTCCAAATTAGCATTGAAATCCCTAGGGTGCGTCTCCTGATGCACTACCCTGTAAAATGTTCACATGATGTTACTAAAATTTCTAGTGAAATCGTAAAGTAAGAATGAAATATGATAATTTAGTCACGTTGAACAGAATGATATGTGACAAGGATTTACATGAGAGTCTGAGATAACCAAATTGCTGGACAGTCAGAAATAAATTGATTGATACGTCTGATATGTTAAAAAAATGAAAGATTGTTTCACTGACCAGAATACTAAAGACACAAGTTAGTTGACATGAGGATAAGACTCGTCATTTTTTTCTAAAATATATTCTCATTTGGAGACCGTAAAGTAAAATATCTCACAACTGACATGTCTTCTAAGCGAAGACTGCTATTTAGAAGACAGTTTTTATGTTTGCAGGGTAAAGTGAACGTTATTTGAATGATGCGAGTACAAAATATATTTCTCAGTCTGTAGAAATCACATTCCACACTCGAAGATACTTCTTTAGAAAAATTTACAATGTGCAATAATTCATTTTGCACTTTACCGAAAACATACATACATACATATCTTCACGCTATATCCCAACAAATTGGGGTAGCACGAACCCTAAAATCACTCATAAAAAATTCACTGATTACATTCATCAAATAATCAGCCCTCGTCAAACATATGCAAATATATTTTCCATTAAATGAACGTCGCCTAGTGATAACTTCGGAAACATCATTCCACACGCACCCTCTCTTCTAATATCATTCTTCTTCATCTCTTACTCAATATTCATCTTACACCAATGTGTTCCGGATGTGATCTCTTCTTATGTATTGCATCACATCTAAAATTAGATGTACGTAAATGTAAAATGGGAAAAATCTAATTTCTCATTCAGAATTTTCGATTCGAGATAAGACAACGAGACAAGAAGAAAACGAGTATGTATTCAAGGATAGAATTGAAATTAATTTAAAAGTATTTACAGGTAATCGTAACCTGTTAGATAAAAGCGAGATAAGATTTGCGTTTCTTAATTAACAAGCAAGAGGTTCTGTGTTCAAATCTCACTGACTTTAACTTGTATCCAATAAATACGATTGTGTCTGAGTGGTTCGTATTTCACCTGTAGGCCCCCTGTACTGTAATTGGGATTAAGTTCATGTTGTCCAAAGTATCAAATAAATTAGTAAATTAATAGTCACTTAATTATTTGGACATGAAATTTAACTTAAAATTAAACAAGTACTTCGTTTTCATTGTTATGCGTTGTAATATATTATTTTTATTTTCAATTAACTAGTATATGTGGGTAAGTAATTTTAATATTAAATTAAGGAAACTGTGGTTGTATATTTAAATTTCATTTAGAATTAAAACATCAGCACTACAAACAATACGACTAAAAGGAAAAAGTAAATGGCTTCACATGTATACATATCACCTGACGATCCTTGTTAGCGTGTCTTCACGCCATCTTGCCTCCTCAAACAAGTGCACATCGCTCTGCGTTGCGTCCAGCGTTTACTTTGTTTATACATCAAATCGCATCATAAACAAACCGAAATGTCTGACACGACACCGAATTAAACCTCGGCCCGCATTTTACGCGATTGTGCGCCTAATGAGGTAATTTGTATGTGCCTCAGTCTAAAAAACTTTAAATATCGTCTGATGTGTCCCGAACTTTGTCCGTTTATTCAAATTGTTGACCGTCCACATTGAAATCCAATAAAGAGAGTTGGTTGCCCAGGTCTGCGGTGCATATTGATCAGCGGGAACCACAAACATACACACAAACACACGTACAACACGGGCACTGGTGCAATGGTTCAATTGATTTAGTACGTAGGTACCTGAGCAAACTTTGATCGTAGTTATGTGAATACATGTAAATGATATGAACTGTATGTGTACGTGTGGAGTCGGAGAGAGGAGAATGTACCTCCGCGGAGTTAAAAGTTACATGTTCTTTTATTTTGTAGTTTTGTTGGGAAAAGTTCCAGTCGTTTGTTGCTTCGTGTGGTACCTTTTCTGTAGGATGTGTTTTTATTTTAGTTTGCGGCGCATAGCGGTAATAAATATATTTTGTGGGCTCTATCTATCTGACAGCAGCATTGGCTCCCTGAGATATATTTTCTAACCAGCCAATACATGCGCGAAATTTACTTACATATATTAGGTTTATAACTATATCATCACCAGCACACACTCCACTCACTTATAAACAGACTTCTTCTTTTAACAAAAATGATAAATTCTAAATTACATTCTTTTTTCCTTTAAAGTTAGAAATTAAAGTCTGCTCGGTGTGAGATTACAGTGACGTATTTTATTTTTATTCTGATTGGCTGACCAAAACGTCAAAATAAAGATATGTTTACGTAGCATGAAGAACTTCTAACAGTGACAGCGTTGTACAAATTTTGCTTTTACAAACTGTACTAAAAGTTACCCATTAATGACAAATTTAGAGATAGTATGTGTAACTTTTATTGCACAGTCGGTTTTCATAGTTTTATCAGGACTATATGACCGAGCGTGTTAATGCATACTGTGACGTCATGCGAACCAAAGTTCATCAGTTCGAATCCGCCTGTCGACAAAGTATGATTTGTCGTTAAAATAAAAAATACAGTTACTTGTATTAATCATACTCGGGCGCTATAAGCTAGTCACTTATACATATGCCTTAAAAAAAGTAACATCGACTACGGAAACCGGTAGTAGGGCAGCGTAAAAACTGCGGCTCGGTGTGCCCGGTGGGCCCAGGCTCGATTCGGGCTGTAGCGCCATTGAAGAAGAAGATATTATTTTCTTACCATCCACCGTGGACAGTAAGCCAATATTATAGATCAAGGTTCTGTAAAGTTTGATTTTGCGTATTCTTGCTTCATAGTAATTGAAACAACACCCTTTTTTATGATTCTAAATTTTGACTATTAAAGCGCTAAAATTATTTACTGCGTTATTTGCAGCTTCCCGTACTTCGAGTGGCGCCTTTAAAAGTAAATATTTAGAAGAATCAGATATATTTTTACAAGCTTTACACGAAAAAAATAAACAATTTGTTTTCATATACTAAACTGTTATTAATGTAAATTCATGGTTTAAATTTAATAAATTTTCACATTGTTGGTTATATAATTTTTGCTCGTTACAAAAAGCATTGAACAAACGGTATGCACGAAGACCTAATTTGCATCATTTGTACAAATTAAAATTGCGCTCATGTGAAAAGTATGTCTACGCGCACTCGTTCTGTAAATAGCAATAGACTATGACAAAATGAACTCCTTAATTAATGTATGTAATGAAAAATCTTATGGAATATTGATTGAAAAACTTAAAGAATAATAACAATGATTATTTTTGGACGTTTCTCTAAACCAATGAAATGCTTCATTGTATGTCAAGTGTCAGCGTTTTAACCAATCCTGTCATTATTATACTGAGAATTAAGCTCTTGTGTTTATTCCCGGGAATTATCTCTGTAGATGCTTTTTTGTTTTTAACAAATGATAGGTAGTTGTGAAATAATTATTTAAAACTGTCAACGCGTCAAGTAAAATGTGTGAAAAAAATCGATTCCATTTCAGGTACAGAAATACACCAACAAATTTTGGAAACAACTTCCAAGAATACATTAATAAGTAATCAATCGATATGGACCCAGTTCATAATCTTTTAAGTTGGATGAATCGACCTAAAAACTAAGTCAAAAATAATCTAATTAAATATATATCGAGAGTTCGATAAATTAGAAAATAATTCTCCAGTATCTTTCTCAAACTTGTTGCCATTTGGTAATAGCCACTCAAGCCCAGTTCATATTCTTTTAAGTTGGATGAATCGACCTAAAAACTAAGTCAAAAAATAATCTAATTAAATATATCTCGAGAGTTCGATAAATTAGAAAATAATTCTCCAGTATCTTTCTCAAACTTGTTGCCATTTGGTAATAGCCACTCAAGCTCAGTTCATATTCTTTTAAGTTGGATGAATCGACCTAAAAACTAAGTCAAAAAATAATCTAATTAAATATATCTCGAGAGTTCGATAAATTAGAAAATAATTCTCCAGTATCTTTCTCAAACTTGTTGCCATTTGGTAATAGCCACTCAATCCCAGTTCATATTCTTTTAAGTTGGATGAATCGACCTAAAAACTAAGTCAAAAAATAATCTAATTAAATATAACTCGAGAGTTCGATAAATTAGAAAATAATTCTCCAGTATCTTTCTCAAACTTGTTGCCATTTGGTAATAGCCACTCAAGCCCAGTTCATATTTTTTTAAGTTGGATGAATCGACCTAAAAACTAAGTCAAAATATAATCTAATTAAATATATCTCGAGAGTTCGATAAATTAGAAAATAATTCTCCAGTATCTTTCTCAAACTTGTTGCCATTTGGCAATAAGCACACAAGTCCTACGGGCTTTCGTGACTATTGCCTGGCAACAAGTTTTCGAAAGATCTGTCAAATTATTTTCAATTTATTCTCACTCTCTTGTTATATTATTACTGATTACTATTACTTGTTTACTAAATAAACTAAAGAAAAACTATTTACGTATTAGAAACCTTTCCCATGTTTTCTAAGAAAATAAAATTGATACAAATCTATATAAATAAGTAAAATGTCAGTCGTCAGCCAACGTCAAACACTTATGCATTTTAATTCAGTGAATAAATCACCACCGCGTACATTTCGTTATGTTAATACGTTTCGTTGTGAGCTCGCATTTAAATTTTCTGATAAAACTATAAAAAAGAAAAAAAAACGTTTCCCTTCCACTTGACTGTTATTTGCGTTCTAATTTATTGCAGTACGTCTTACTTCACAATTTACTTAATAATTATTTAAATTACGGAAAACATAAAACCACAATAAATAAGAATATATGCAGTTGCATGGTGAGTTAATCAACTATCATATATATTTGTGTTAATTTAAAATTGTAATTTAATTTAAAGTAATGTTGCACAGCTGCACTGAACTAACAGTATTTTGATCATAAAAATCTTATTATACATTTTTATTACTTCTATAATTCTGTGCTGTACCATTAATTTTTAATGTTCGAAAAAATAATAGTGCATAATGTTTATTTATATTTTCTGTCTAGTTAATATATTGCAAAATTAAATTTGAAATAATGGCTGTAATAACTATCATTACAACCGCAAATTATTGAATTCCAAGAAAATATTTTAAATTATTTTGATAGAGAAAAATAAAATTAACTAACTGTTAATTAATTGGTTGGTCATAATTGCAGCAATTGCTTTTTAATTTTAATTAATTTGGCAGTCTTTACATATTGCAAATTTGATGTATTAGACGAATTATTCGAATCCAAAGAACATGAATTTCAATTCCATAAAAGCTAAATGCATTATGGGGTGGCTAGCTCAGTCGGTCTGTGGAACCTGAGAACCCTGGTTCGATTCCCACAGGCGACAAACAATTTTCATAATTTCAAGAACTACCCCTGTGGCTCCTCCACCACTAACATCTTTGGGGGTCGTGATTTGACGACTGGTAACCGCACTACACGCGCAAAATATATCACTTACCGAGAACTGCTTCGGCAGAGTGCCACACCCAGTAATGGGTAGAAGACATGATGATATATTATTATTATTATTGGGGTAGGTGGATTTGAGAATTAGAGTTCTCACAAACAATTTTCGCAACATAAATATTACCACTTACACTAACATCTTAGGGGGGCGTGGTTAGACGACTGGTAACTGCACTTCTCACGCATAAATGTATCACTTGCAGAGATTTGCTACGGTTGAGTGGTATACCCATTAGTGGGTAAAAGGTGTGATAATATATTTTTTATTTTACTTCACAAATTTCATTACGTAAAATTTAATAATACTTTCACACAGTTAACTTCGTTTTTCACTTGTAAAAAGAGAATTAACAGTATTTGTCATATGTGTAGATAATGTACAAATATTTGTATATGAATCTTCAACCTCTTTTTAAACACTTATTTTAAATGTCTCTAAGCAAAGCACTAACTAGTAACTAGATACAGACAGCCTTTTATGTTCACTAAAACATCTTCATTAGAATTTCTCACAGTTTAACAAACATAACAGTACATAAATTAAATAATACACAATTACTAGAGATTAAAAATAGAAGACGCGTCAATTTTCCGCGTTAACTGTCGACCCGAATCTGCCATGGAAGCATTTCTCATTCCGTTACTCTGTGTTTTACATACACATACATCTGACACACGGCCATCACAGCACGCACACTGACTGACTGCATTGTACATCCGTTTAGGTTTAGAGTACACTCATTCTGAACAATCTTATTTTGCACATTACTAATATTACCAGTAACTAGATTTTCTGATTAAGGTAGTACTAGTGTGACGGTGGCGCCATCGGTTGTCGAGTAGCGAAACTGAGGCTAAAAAAAAATTGAATAAAATAAGTGTTTTATACCTATTATGATTTGAATATCATGAATTGTTAACTGGTTGTTGGTCTAGTGAATTTTCAAATACCATACCATCGTGTGGTGTTGCCATTCTAAATTGAGATTCTTAATTTTTCGTTAAAAATAAGGCTTTTCATGGCTATATATCCAATACTAAACGTTAAAAAACTTTCTACTTCTGATACAATATACATGGATAGTTCTAGAACATCATACTAGTTTTTCAAATGAAACTGCAAAATTTTAGATGTACACAAACCAAATATGTGCGATTCTGAGTGATGATCGCCATAAGCCCCGTGTATAAGAACTCAACTTTACAAGCGAATATATTTGTTCACAGACGATGAATGTGTTTCATATTTTAACAGGATGCGTATGACTATCCAATGTTTACGTGCGCCAAATTTCATTCAGGTCTGCTAAAAAAAATGTTCACGCTAGTACTACCTTAACACGTTTACTGCGGTGAATATTTTTTTTATAATTTTCTGTAATGGTTGCCCCTGGGTATTAACTAGGGTGTTGACCACGACTCTCGAACATAGGACTTTAACTTGTAAAATTATAATTATTTAATTTCCTCCTTCCCTAAATATTTTAAGCAAAAAAGCTTGAAATAAAAGTTGTAGGGCTTAAAATTCTGCATCTGAACCAATAAACAAAATTAATTTCACATACTTTGTAACGCCACAAATTAGATTTGAAAATGACGAAAATTGCCTCAAAACTATTGATAGGCATGTAATTGAAACAAAATTAAACAAATGTTTGACGTTTTATCTTACAAAATAAATGAAATAATAAATAAAGAATTTATTTTGTCAGTTTTGACAGATTGAACGTCAAACATTTGTTATATTTTGTTTCAATTTCATAGCTATCGATAGTTTTGAGACAATTTTATTCATTTTCAATTCTAATTTGTGCCGTTACAAAGCATGCAAAATTAATTTCGTATTTTATTCCCTAATACTTTTATTTGAAGCTTCTTTTGTTTTGAAGAATTATAAAACTGGAAATTAAATCAATATGATTTTACATGTTAAAATCCTATGTTCGAGACTCGCGGTCACCATCCTGTATATATAAATTAAATTATAAGTTTAAATAATAATAAATTCAAGCTGAAACTTTCCAGCAGCGACATGTTCACTATCGTAACAATTGAGTAATCTAAGTTTATTAAATATACACGGACACAAAATATTAGAAAATAAAAACCGTAAATCGGAATTTATTGAAGAAATGGTGTCAATTTATGGAAGAGTTATCGAAGATTGTCCTTCTACAATTCAAACCCAGATGACAAAGACTAGTAATTTATTTCACTAATTGAAATATTTTTTGTCTATTTGTTATGTGTATTTGTATTTATATTAGGTAAAAATTTTTTTTTAGAAATTTATGTCTATCTGAGAGTTTTTTGCGACCCGCCCCCTCTGGCAAAATGTCTGTGGACGCCGGTTGTTGCATCCCTATATTATTTGAATATTTCATCGGATTTACAATGCAAGAAAATGTTTGCACAAACTCAATACACATTGAAAACTAAATATCAGGGATGAATTACACGGGAACAATTATCGGAGACCAATTCTCCACAAAGCAGAGAAACTCTCCACATAGCAAACACGCAGTGCAGCTCACGTCCGTTTAAATGTTTGTTGCCTTGACTTGAGTCTCAGTCAACCACTGACTGCATTGCACTGCACCGTTGTGCTCTATTAATGATAATAGCGGAATTCACCGCGTCAATTATAATTGCTAATATTTCTTGGTTCTCACAGATGTTGAGAAGACGATGATAACTTACTGCCGGTTTGAAGGAGGCTGTGCTAGTTACAAATGAGACGATTATATAGTTGTAGGAGTCTCTTTGGTTTTGGTGTGATTTGGCGTAAATACTAGATCATTAAAATTACCCCTGTGGCGTCTTCCGAGGCAGTAATTTGATGGTTGGTAACCACATTTCACGCGCAAAATATATCACTTATTGAGATTTGCTACGGCAGAAGGCCATACTTAATGAGTAAAGATGTGATGGTATATTTATGTACGACTACAAATGCTAATTTATACAAAGTAAAGAAGTACCTATTAAAAATTTACTTATTACATATTATTATTAATTATTCATAACTTTGCAAATGAACAATTTTTGAGTCTAGAATTTTCTTTTTGTTTTTCTCTCTGAATGCAAAATAAACAGTACAGTTACTTGAAATGCACAAGAACATACATCATTAAAAGTTTGCAAAATTAAATATTACCTATGTGCATATATATACATAAACTTTTATGCTAGGTATTACTTCAGTTCCTGAATATACATGTTCTTTATATTCTTTGAGTCTTTTCATGCTTTTACAATACAATAACAGTATTTTATTTGCAATTATGTTGCTACGTACGATTTTGTAATGCAAGCTATTGTATTATTATTTTTCTTTATATATTTTCTCCATAATATCGCAGTTTGTTGAAATCTTTTCGTGGGATTTAAATATTTTGCTTCGAAAAATATATATCATCACTCCTTTTACCCATTACTGGATGTTGCACTTTGTCATAGCAGATTTCAGTAATTGATATATTTATGCGCTAAAGTGCGATTACCAGCCATCAAATCACGACCGTCCAAGACATTACAGGAGTAATTTTATTGTGGTGAAAATTGTTATTATAAGCTGAGAACACACAAGGGAGGAAATGACAATTTACTGCAAGAGTACATGTACATACGATGTTTTCTACGACCAATCTTTCATGTCATTTAAATAAAAAAATAAAAAATACTTACAATATGTAAATAAATAAATAAATATCTAATGTTTGTACAAAACTTTAAGCTTGACCTGAACTAAAAATATCGCATTCAATTTTTGATAGCAATGGGGTGGCTAGCTCAGTAGTATGAAGTCGACCTGTGGATCCTGAGAACCCTGGTTCGATTCCCACAGACGACAAACAATTTTCATAATTTCAAATACTACCCCTGTGGCTCCTCCACCACTAACATCTTTGAGGGCCCTGATTTGACGACTGGTAACAGCACTTCACGCACAAAATATATCACTTACCTAGATCTGCTTTGGCAAAGTGCCACACCCAGTAATGGGTAGAAGGCGTGATGATATATTTTTTTATATTTATTTATTTTGTAAATTTGTTAGTATGATACTTCGATTTGTTTTTATTTATTTAAGTTAGAAGTTTCGTTGGCGCAAACGAGCATAAGACTGTGCTGACGGTTGCTATGAAACCTTCCTAGGGAGAGAAGAGCCAACTTTCGACCCTCATACGATATAAGGGAAGAAAAGTCTACTTTCGGTTAATATCGTAGAAAAAACATTTTTGTTTATTTTCATGTCTTCTCGTTTCTGAAGTAAGCATTGCTTTCCCGTATCCAATAAATAAATATACAATGATTGATTTAATTCCAGTAAGGTAGTGTGGGTAGCGTTATGATATTTGAATCCGAAGATGCAAGTTCGAATTCTACTCAATTATGTGAACAACCACATTGCGGCTCGGTGAATTCGAACCCTTTACTGTAATTGGGATTAAGTTCCTGTTGTACAGAGTACCATAAATAAATGAATAAATATAGTTTGACTTACATATTTAGTTTGACATTCTGATGTTTTTATTTCGGTAGAGTGCTACACCCAGTAATGGGTAAAAGGCGTGATGATATATTTGTATTTATTTATTTTATGTTTGGTAAAATTGTCAAATTGAGTAAATTTATCCATTCAAATTGCTTTATAAATGCATATGAAACTAAAAATTGTCCAAAACAACTATTGAAAATTGATTCATATTTAGTCGGTTCTCAATTTCCTCATGAAAATCTATGATAAGTGAATTTAAACGTGGGATTAAGACTGAATGAAAGATGTTGAAATGTTATTTTTAGGTTTTCTTTGCAAAACATTCAGTACTTTTGTATAAAAGAATAGACTGAAGTTAAAATTAAATAAAAATAAATACAGTATATTTTTCTTCGCCCTCTGGGTCTACGTTTCCTTGTTGAACGAATGAAAGTTTTAGAAATTTTATTTTTAGCTTCATTGTATACAAGAAAAAGTTTAAATAAAGAATACACTAGAGAAACTAAATAGAAAATAAATTCATTATATTTGTCTCTACCTACGAGATCCAAAATTTATGTTCCAAAAATAACATTTAAGTGGCAAACTTTTCTCACAGACAAAAACCCTCACGCAAAAAGGCAAAAGACAGTGAAATCGCATATGACTTCTACCATCTATTGTTTATTGTATTTTTTCGCATCGTGTTGGTGTGACCAGCATCCACCTTCCACCACAAAACACGGACTTCACTCTCGTATTGTTCTAAGTCGCTGTTCCATTGTTTCTCAAACAAACGCGCGCCTGCGCGCTCCATAAATCAAGTGGCCCTTGAAGACGTCGTGCTGTGCGCACACTGAGACGGAATTACATTTCATAACATTAACATTCTATCATCTGTTATATTCGTGTATATTACACTTGTGGACTGGTGCTCTCCTCACCTTAACGTATTAATAACGCGCGCTGTCTGCTCGCGCATGCGCGTGTGATGAAATTGTGATTATCCTTTAACTCTGACCATAGACAAAATATATACAGACCTCTAACTAAATGTACCTATTCAAATAGCAATGCTTTTTGTGAATCAAATTTGTAGTTCTGGGCGAGTCAGTATTTCAGTGCTAATATCATGAATGGTAAATCTGGGCTTATAGTATTTAAAATTAATTTTGAATTGTCAATTAATTTCTTTTAATAGTAAATCGTAACACAAGTGTGACTATGGCTGCTGCCACATGTATGTCACATAATAATTTTTCTACGATCGTATTTCTTTCTTAAAATCCATATTTGATATCAGTCATTTACTGTTATATCTACTTTATTGCACTAGTGTGGAAAAATGTTATTACGACACTCAAAATAGTTATATAATTTTGTTTTTATGTAATGATACTACATAAAAAGATTGTTCCACAATGGTTCTCTTGGAAACAACATCATAAACGATTTCTTGCCGCACTAATGCTGGGTTGCATGAAAGTTTTATCGGTTCATTAGCAACTAACGGTTCAATAAATTTCAGGAAAACGCTATTGATACTGTTGCTAGATAAACAGTTCTTTAACTAAAGAGCTCTTTATTTGTTTCTTGCAACCCAGCATGAGTGTTGCAAACAGATACTTTCCACACTTATTTTGAATGTTGATATGTTGACTTTTCAACATAAATAAAAATAAATAAATATATCATCACGCCTTCTACCCATTACTGGGTGTGGCACTCTGCCGAAGCAGATCTCGGTAAATGATATAGTTTTGCGTGTGAAGTGTGGTTACCAGTCGTCAAATCACGGCCCCTAAAGATGTTATTGGTGGAGGAGTCACAGGGGTAGTTTTTGAAATTATGAAAATTTTTTGTCGCCTGTGGGAATCGAACCATGGTTCTCAGGATCCACAGGCTGACTTCATACTACTGAGCTAGCTACCCCATTATGAATTATGTATTATGAAATTATAATTTCTTTACTATTAGTGTTCATGAATTAAATTGACATTACCGCTGCAATACAGATTCGTTCAGAACTACAAATTTTATTGATAAAAACACTAACATTTGAATACATTTAGTTAGACGTCTATATATATTTTGTCTATGCTCTGATGATTCTATGTGGTTCTTGCTTCGTTCGACTTTATGCTTTCTTCTACGTTGTTAAATACAAGTTAGACTGGTTGAGATTATGTTGAATTAATATTTATTTAGTTACAGCAACGTTTACACTATCGAATTGGATGTAAATTAGATTTGTTAAAGCTTTCAACTAAATGATTCATGTAGTTAATATAATATTCTTTTAATTCGTAGCTGTCTAGTTGTATATAAATACAGTGATATATCTCATAATGGATTTTTTATCACCTAATAACGATACATTCAATCTCGTTAATTTTTTTTTGCAACTTCTAGGGTATTAAACTAAATGCAGAATGCACGGACGTCTATTAAATTTGTATTATTAAAAAATATATTGCACTTGAAGTGCGGTATCTCTAAAGTTAAGAGTTGTAGAGAAAGAAGTTTCAAACAAAAAATATAGATAATAAAATATTAGTAAATTCTTATTTGAAGCATTTCACCAAATAAAGTCTAGTTTTTAAAATAAAGTTGAAAAACCTTTTGCCTCATGTGAGGCTTTCTCACAGTGCTATATCCGATATTATACCTTATGTTATATGTAGTTAAGGTTTACTTTTCTAATGGAAATATTTTTTGTATGTTTTCAGGAGGACTCAAAATCATCTCGGACAGTTTTCCCTGCAACAACGCTGGTCTTGGAGTCTTCTTCTACGCCCTCGTCGCACTTGGAAATTATATTTTCAAGTTCAACAATGAAATTTATTAGTTTAAGTTCCCATAGTATATAAATTACTGTTTTGTTAATATTTAAAAACAATTGTGTGCCATCGTTTAAAATGTTTAATATTTGAATTCGACGCTACATTTCCCATTAAATAATGTTAGATTTATTAATATTTTATAAATATTTATTTGTTTTATTACATATGTAAAAGTGTACGACATGTTTTATATTAGAATATTTAATTTTCCTAAAATTACAAAAACTGTTTGTTATTAATAATTTACTTGTTGTAAATTTGCATTGTACGTGAAATTTATTATGGGTAAAAGTCATATTTGTTAATTAATTGCTGTTAAGTAGAAAGTTATTAGGGTTTCACAATTGATCTACTCTATATATGTTTGTAGACAGTGTATATTAATTAAAAATTATAAATTTTATTGTATTTGATGTATTATTATGTTAAAATAAAATTACTTTGAATAAATTTATAAAGCAATACTTGTGTTTCTATATATTTCTTTTTTTCTACCGTAATTTTGGACCCCACAAACGAGAGATAAAAATAAAATAATTTCAATATGACTCAATGCGAGTCTCAAAACTACCTATTATTTAAAATTTAAATAATATAGTGGCGCCATCTCTTATTTTATGTTTGAACTAATCTAAAACGGCAAGATTTGTGCACTTTCAAATCTGACGATTTTGTATCAGGAGAACAGAATCTTGAAGAGGTAACTTTGTAAATTTTTAATTTAGTTTCAGACAATTGGCAACCCTGAGTAAATTAATTAATTTTGGTAAACCCCCAATTTTTTTAGCCCCGCCTATTTTTAGTCAGTGTTGCCAACTTAGTGAAACTAAATTAAATTTTTCCAAAGTTACCTTCTCATGATTCTGATCTCCTGGTAGAAATCGTCAGATTTTGAAATGCACAAATTAGAGTAGTTGTACATAAAAATAAGAGATGGCGCCACTAGTATTACTTTTAAATAGAAATTTTGAATATTTAAAGGGTATTATAAATAAAAGAACGGATGAAATTTTAAACTCCTTTATTAGTTTTAAATTGTTTATAGAAGTTACAAATATTTACATGAAAATTATTATTATAATGAATAGAATTTATTGGCAACTGATAGAATATAATACTTAGCATATATTTTGGTATATATTTTATTATAATATATATTTATTTATACATATTTATTTATTTGTTACTACATTATTATTATAATATTATGCGACATTTTTTATACATATAAAGCCTGGAACAGCGAACTAAATGATTCAGGTATTTAAGAGCTGCTGATTCTATCTCTCCAACTTTAGCTGAATCACCAAACGGGAGCTCCATAAAATTCTTGGTAGAAGACTGAATTTCTTCACTTCTGCATCTGCGACTGTAAACACAAATACACACAAAAAAATTAGAATAAATATAAATAATTATAAATAATATTAATAAAAATATCCATTAAATTAGGTTATGTGCTAGAACTTCAACCCCAGATTTTGTATATATTCAGAGGATGGTTTAATATATCTTTAAAATGTTAATATCACCCAAAATGGGACTTATTGTAACTGATAATTACAAGTATTTATATTTAAATTATGTTTTAAAATGAAGATTTAAATATACACAAATAATTGTTTTTAAATGATTAGAAATCTATCAGATTTCTCAATATTCAAAATAAAAACAATTAAAATACTACAAACAATACTTTCAGAATTAATAAAAAAATAAAGATATTTGCCCTTAATTCAAGTTTTTTGTTACAGATAAAGATTCATCATTATTATTTCGAAATGACTCATAACTTATAAATTTTAAATTAAATATTACACAAATAAAAAATATAGTTTAAAGACTATTGCTAAAATGTACAATTTAACATAGTGTTTAACAAGCAAACAGAAAAGGGCTGTTGAAACATTGTTGTCATTCAAATATATAAAATTTCATAATTACTTAAAAAAAATATTTTTCTTACCTGCATAGGTATTCGGTCTCAGTTGACGTTCACTACGGTGACGATGTCCACGACAATACAAGTTCTGGTGAAGCTGATATGAACACCATCTGCTCCTAGATGATGCTAGGTCTACAGTATCTGATTGCAAGTCCCATTATGTATGTCCCTGAAATCATAAAAACAATGTATTAGTAACACAGAATAACTGGAAATATTATAAAAAACAATTTTCGGACTATATCGAGAGGTAAATGACAATGTTCTTCAACCCGACATTAGCCCAGATTCTCTCGCTGGAAGAATACCAAACTGCAAGCTTGCGTGAGGGACGCGGCCCAATTCCGCCGTGATAACGCTACAGACTCGCTGTGTCGTCGTATGTTTGCAGTACATTGTGTTCCACAAGGACCAGAATTTTGTAGTGGTTATACTAAAACCTGATAATTAACCCCATGGAATGATTTACAGATATGAAGATCTTCAAATAAGGCAGAAATAAATCAGAAAGACCAAAAGTTAAAAGATCGGAGTGCGATGTTTACTGTTTAACAGATGAATTAAAATAAATGTCATCCTTGAATGTCAAAACGACTTACTTTCTTCAAATTACTTTAATTAAATAACATAACTATGGGGTGGCATGAAGTCGGCCTGTGGATCCTGAGAACCCTGGTTCGATTCCCACAGGCGACAAACAATTTTCATAATTTCAAAAAGTTACTCCTGTGGCTCCTCCACCACTAACATCTTTAGGGGCCGTGATTTGACGACTGGTAACCGCATTTCACGCGCAAAATATATCACTTACCGAGATCTGCTTCGGCAGAGTGCCACATACAGTAATGGGTAGAAGACGTTTGTTTTCAAACAGAAACAAAAACAAAGATAGGGTACTGTATTGTCTTGTATATTAAAACATAAAATTTAATCACGATAAACTATAATAATTCAAAATAATTGCTGCTTTAACAATAAATAAATATTATATTTTTGACTTCTAGAATTTATTTTTATTATTTTTATTTTTATTATTACTCTACACAACAGGAACATAATCCCAATTGTAGTACAGAGTGTGTGATTAAATTCTAGGTATTGAGACATTTGAATAGCTTAACAAAATTGCCGCTCTTTAGGACTCGAACCCGGCACTGCAAAATAAGTAGTTGTCTACATTCTAACGCGCTCAACAACTGCACCGACAAAGAAGAAGGACTATGATCAATTCATGTATCAATATATCAATTAACAACTATGTAATGAAGTTATTATATAAATAATAGAGCACATCATATTGTATCATAAATACCATTTACAATTCAGTGACAAAATTTCAGTTTTTCAATGTAGCCTTTTCAACATAGTAGCCATTTCCGCAGTAAGTGGATAATTCTAATTGTGGAATACTTTTTTAAAGCATCTTTTATGGGGAGTCGCACAATAGATAATTACATTTGCCCAGCAATCCCGCATATAACCGCATTATAGTGGACAATGGAACTATGCGGCAGCACGAACACGACGTACAAACCTCGAATCGGAACGAGTTAAAAGAAAAGTTTTATAACAGATTTAAAAAGTAGGAATGCATCCATGTGGGCAGAGACTATTCACTTCGACATAAAACTTTTAATTATTGTAATCGTGGATAAGTTTTTTTATTGGTTTCTAGCTGCTACAGTCGAGCCGCGAATAAGGAGGAATAAAATTTTTATACGAATATCTTCGATTAAAAAAAAATCACTAGGGATTCAAGATATTTTTATTTATTTTGTTACTCTGCACAACAGGAAGTAAATCCCAATTACAGTACAGAGGGCCTACAGCTTACAGTGGAATCCGAACCACTCAGACACAATCGTATCTTTTGAATATGAGTAGAAGTCAATGAAATTTGAACGCACGACCTCTTGCTTACTAATTAAGAAACGCAAGTTTTACTACTGAGCTGCGATTGCCTGTAATTTTAAAACTATACAAACTGCATAAAATATTGATTGATTGGTCTAACTGAATTCAGATATTATTTATTTATTTGCTACTTTGTACAACAAGAATTTAATATATATTCAGAGTATAGGTATAGTTTATAATTGAATCCGAAGCACTCAGGCATAGTTGTATTCTTTGAACAAAACATATGAGTATAAGTTGAAATCAGTAAGATTTGAATCCGCGAACTTTCTACGATTGACTGTTTTCATATTAGTTTGATTGTTTAAATACGTCCAATTTAAAAGTTTTTTTTAATAAATTAGTAAAAAATAACACTAGTAATATTATTAAATTGCAACTAGTTAATAATGAGTATGTGAACTATACTTGTTAATTAATGTGGTTTAAATTACAAAAATTATTACACAATAGCTAATAAAATTATACTTATACATATGACATAAGTAACCTACATTTCCCATGATACAATTATAATATTTATTATATTATACTTGCAATATAAATCGTATACAATGAAATTTATTTATATAATTATTGACTACATATAGAGCACATAATAAATTTAAGTATATTATGCCAAACAACGTTACAAAAAAAATTAAATAACGTTTACATTTGAAATAAAAATTCTAAAGTGTTTTGTATTTCTGTACCTAGTAACCGTAATATGAATCAAGATAATACATTATTTATACTGTGTTTCAGCACAACAAAAGTAGATTGTTAATTCTTAAAAAAAAGAAGTTATTTTATGCACAACTGGGCCAAAATTCATGTGTTTTAGCACTAAAATGGGGACTTAAACACTTGTATTTGGCCCTTGGGCTATAACAATTAATTCCTATGGATACATAAATAAAATGACAATTTTTGTTTATTGTGAATACTTGATTTCACAAAATGTCATTTTCACATATAACTTATGTACATATTTTAATCTTTTGAGCATATAATTAAATGGTATTTTTACAATACATGTACTGTAAGTTATGTATTAATGACAAAATTTAAACACAGTAAGTGCAACTTTTATTGCACAGTGGTTTCTATGGTTATATCAGGACTTTAATATTTATTTACAGTCCACCGTAAACAGTAAGTATATATTACATATCAAGGTCCTCTTTATCTGGACAACAATTTGACAGCTGTCAATTTTGAAATCTATTTTTCTTTTCTTTCTTTTTGTGCAAGTATTCTAAAAAATAGCTTAGTAACCTCGAACTGTAAGTGATTTTTTTAGGTCGCGAATATTTAGAAAATCTAGACCCTTCGGGCCTCGATTCTTGACCTAAAAACTATTACTTACAGTTCATGGTACCTATTATACTATTTTTTGTGCATAAAATATTGTATGTACCACGGGTGAAATTATCGTTTCTGACCCTGAGCATGTTATTTGCCCTCGGCGTTTGCACCTCGTACTAAGAATAATGCCACGGACCAGAAATGGTTGTTTTAACCCTTGGTACATAAATATTGCTGAATAAAAGTTTTTAGGTGTTTAATATATGGTTAAAAATTGGCATATTAAACCTGGAACACCATATATAAAAAACAAATTTACCTGAATCAGTTGAATGAATTAAAATCATAACCTTAATTCATCCATATTTACATTTCCAAATCTTATTAGCCTTCACACCAAAAAACTCTCAAACATAATACTCTACATAAGTCCTAACCCCGGGATTCATGTTATCTCCGCAGTGCTCCGTGTATTATTTGATTAACACTGACATTAAATCGTAATAAAGGCGAACATTAACTCCGAGAACGACAGTGTTGCCACATCGGCAGGTGGACACTGCAGGAGATATCGCGGTGCTCGATGATGTTTTTACAGCAATTATTCCGGATTGAGCAATGGATTTTCTTGTTCGATGGGTAATTAACAGTGCTTAATTTGCAGCGGGCTTAGTTTATGCCCTAGTGTAAAGCTGTTCGAACACACTTTTTAGATTTGTATGATATTGTTATGATGTTTGTGTTTGGAATTGAATTAAGTAAGATGTATGAAAGTTATTATGTAATACTTTTATTGCTTTGGTATTTTTCAAGATTATGTTATTAAAACGAAGTATTCTTATCATTAACAACATTTACGAGAAATAAGTAAACATAATTATTGTTTATTACCAATAATTTCAAAACATTTAAATTGGTAATTTCCTTTGACCTATTTCCAACTAATCTTAATATAAAACATATGAAAATACAACCAATAAGCACATTTTTATATTTATTCAATCCCGTTGCTATTCTCGCACAAGAGCAGTATTTCATTTGCCACTTGATTCACTTAAATCAATTCTGATAAATTAGGTAACATCACTAAATGAGCTGAAGCAATTTGATGCACTTATTGGGGTGAATTACTTCAAAATAAATTAGAATCAACAATTCTAGTACTAAAAATAAACTAAGAGAAGTAATTCAGTGAAATAAATAAGTGATCTGTATCAGCAAATGATAGTTAGATCTGATCCAAATGGGAAATGGAAAACGTGTCGAAAAGAAGATTACAAACCTGTATGTTGATGGAAGAAAAGAGAGAATAGGTAATTTATTTTGTTACTCTGCACAACAGGAACTTAATCCCAATTACAGTACAGGGGGCCTATAGCCTATAGTGGAATCCGAACCACTCAGACATAATCGTATTTTTTGGATATAAGTAGAAGTCAGTGAGATTTGAACGCACGACCTCTAGCTTACTAATTAATAAACGCAAGTTTTACCTCGCTTTTATCCACTGGGCTACGATTTCCTGTAATGGAAGGACTATTCTGTGGAGGAAGTAAAAATAAAAAATAAATATATCATCACGCCTTCTACCCATTACTGGGTGTGGCACTCTGCCGAAGCAGATCTCGGTAAGTGATATATTTTTGCGCGTGTAGTGCGGTTACCAGTCGTCAAATCACGGCCCCCAAAGATGTTAGTGATGGAGGAGCCACATAGGGTAGTGAAATTATGAAAATTGTATGTCGCCTGTGGGAATCGAACCAGGGTTCTCAGGATCCACAGGCCGACTTCATACCACTGTGCTAGCCACCCCATGTGGAGGAAGTGAGGGTTAAAATACTGTGTGAGTAAGACACGTTGGATAAGCAAGAGTAAAAAAGGAAAATAAGGGACAACAACCCTAATGTAAATAGGGAAAACAGAAGAATAAGATAGGTACTTCGATACTTATTCAAAATATGAAGCTTTGTGTTCTTAAAGCAATTATATATTTTATTTTGTAGAAATTAAAATACCAGAACAAATGACAAATTTAATCATTACGAATAAGCAGAATAACAAATCACCTGTCGAAATAATTACTGTTTACGAGCATTTCATTGATCTGAAAAATTATCATTAGACAAACAAACCGCCTAAACATTCCAAATAAAGTAATTTAAAACAACAATTGATTAGTTCATTTATCGAAGACACTATAAAAGGCCATTCAGAAATCAAAAGCAATTAATAATACAAACAGCAGCTGTTCCGAGAACCAAAACCATCTTATCCTATTAACGAATACCTCACTGCGAGAAAGTCGGATCAGCAGACAAACAGTGAACAGTGAACGCAGAACGAGGATGAGGAATAATAAGAAGACCAGTGAAAGCGAAGCGATGAGGGTCATTTACGAAAACACATTTAACGCGGGAAATTTACATATTTTAGTTATTTCAGGTGGCGGCGCATCAATCTGAATGGAAGTTCGAAGAGGATGAACAGAAACTGGGGAACCGGATTCCCGTCTCATTAGAGATGTTTGAAATTTCGACGAAACTTGGATTTATTAATCGTTGGGATGGGATTGTAGGCATTTGAGAAGCTGAGGATGAGGACGAGCACTCGTGCTTTTTACTTGGAAATTGTTTCATTGTGCTACAAGTTTTCTTAGGGTTCATGTTATCACAAATTCAGATACACTTACGGCAAGAAAACCCTTCAATGGAGGTTGATTTTGGCAAAATACTCAAATTATAAGAAAATCTATAAAACATCATGGGGTAATGACTCAGGGTATCAAGTCGGCCTGTGGATCCTAAGAACCGTGGTTCGATCCCCACAGCCGACAAAACATTTTCACCAATTTAAAATTACTCCTGTGGCTTGCCCAGCACTAACATCTTTTGGGGCCGTGATTTGACGGCTGGTAACCGCACTTTACGCGCATAAATATATCACTTACCGAGATCTGCTTCGGCAGAGTACCACACCCAATAATGGGTAAAAGGCGTGATGATATGTTTATTTACTTTTATTTTTATGTATAAAACATGTAACCATATATAACGTGAGTTTATTTGTACGTGAAACATGGAATTTGCCATATTCATAGTTATGAATTTGACAGCAATATACTATATACAATACTGAGGATCTTTTTATTCCACAGTTGGTACAACGCCCGATAAAGACGGATATATTATTTGACATGTAGGTAATAAAACTTAGTATGTCTTGTATATAATTTTGAAGTTCAAGATTTAGGGCCAAATTCATAGTCGTGACTTACCCTGATCTCATTCTCACCTCACACTTACAGACGAAGTAACTAAGGCAACTAACTCAAATTATGCAAATTTTTTAGTTAGTTGCCTTGGTTACTTCGACTTTGAGTGTGAGGTGAGGATGAGATGAGGGTGAGCCACGACTATGAATTTGGCCCCTACAGCCCGATTCCCAAAAATATTTAACTAACCCTAAATTTTGCATTAGCCAACCCTAATCTAACCAGATATTAAAAGGTCATAGTCACATGAAACCCAAATGGCATTATAAACCAATTCATTTAAACTTTTTTGAGAATTTGTGTAAATGGAATTTTACCAAACCAAAATTCAAGATTAGCTAAAACCGTTTTAAGAATTGCAATATTTTTAATATCGTAAAATTTATGTAAAGATAATAAAAGAAAATAATCTAAAAATTGTAATATGATTTTCTGAAAACATAACGCAAGATTTTAATTTTTAAAATGGAATGTACTTAATAATATGATGGTGTTATATCATAGAGAGATCAGCTAATGGAGAAACTCTTCGTTTTTAAATACATTGACTTAGAATGATGTAAACAAAAATGTCAGCTCAGTATAGAAGCCCGTTTAAAATATGTGCCCGTTGTGAGAGATTTCTTTGTACATAATTTATTTTTAAGAATAAAAGTGATAATTATTCATACATCAATATCTACCTACATGCACACAAACAATTATTTTGTCTTCTCAAATAAGTGAACCTCACAATAATCAAAAAACGAATCGTAAAAATTGAAGAGGATAATAAATGAATGTTTAATTTATGTTTATTCCACACTTAAATATATCCTTGTATTATTTACATGTTTCATTAATATTTAAATTAAATTTTCAATGGAATTATAATAGGTAAGTACACGAAGACTTATTCGTTAAACAAATTAATTGGTATTAAAAATAAACTCCTGATGGCGTGTTAGCAAAGACGTGGGTGGATATTTATGCTTTCTGAAATAACCTGTAATATATTTGCATTCCAACGTCCTCAGAGGTGCGAAAACTGACCATTATGCTAAAATTGTTTATTTATTCCAATCATATTTAACAACAGACGAAATTCCTATCACACTTTTAGTTTCGTATTGACGTTTTTATTGTTTAAAAATTACTTTTCTGAATACATTTACATATTTTTAGTCATTTGTTTGAAATCGTATTTAAATTTTAATGAATTGTAAGTCAAAAATACTTGGCTATTATTAAATATACTAATAGATTTTTCTATTAGAAACTTTTATTTGCTATAAATTTATTATTTTATTGGAAACTGCTAATTTATTTGAAATAAATATACAACAAATTTGTTAAAATACATATACATTATTTAAATCATACTATTATTATTTTAATGAGTTATATCATAAAAAGTTATGATAATGAAATGATACTTCTATCATGAATATGTATTATATTAAATTTAAATAATTACATGTTTTTTTATTTTCGCATTTAAATCTTTACATTTTAAATTATTTTTTATACGAAAACTGGTCTCGTGCAAAATAAAATAAAACTATATACTTATTTAGCAAAATATATTATTTGATAATATTTCTATATACTCGTACTCGGTTATAAATAATCATTAATTAATAAATGAGCGCATGAACTAACCTCAAAATTATTATTATTATCAGTGGTCGGCATGTGGATCCTGAGAACCCTGGTTCGATTCCCACAGGCGACAAACAATTTTCATAATTTCAAAAAAAACTACTCCTTTGGCTCCTCCACCACTAACATCTTTGAGGCCCGTGATTTGACGACTGGTAACCGCACTTCACGCGCAAAATATATCACTTACCGAGATCTGCTTCGGCAGAGTGCCACACCCAGTAATGGGTCGAAGGCGTGATGATATATTTATTTATTTATTTTATTATTAGGTCGAGAGATGGTCTCAAAATTAATTGATCTAATAATTCTGGAATTGATTTTATTTTCATGTTGTATTTTTAAATAGTCATATTTTTCACAACAATTTCTGTGTTAATATTAAATAACTGTTAATATAGGTATTCACATTTTTATTTTTATTAAATAAATATATAGGATACCATCCCGTCAGTTTACCCATTACTGGATTTGGCGCTCTGACGTTGTAGATCTCGATAAGTGATATATAAATGAAGTGCGGTTACTAGTTGTCAAATCATAGCCTCTAAAGATGTTAGTTGTGAGGGATTCACAGAAGTATTTTTACGCCACTGTAAATCGGACTTGCTGTCATTGCAAAGTTTCAGTGAACAGAGTATATCTCTACCAGTAATGGATAAAAGACTTGATGATTTATTTATTTGTAATTTTTTGTGTATATACAATATTGTTCAATACTTTACATACATATCTTCACGCTATATCCCATCAAATGGGGTAACACAAACCCTAACATCACTCATAAAACATTCACTCATAACATAATCAAATAATCAGCCCCCGTCAAACATTATCATTCGAACCCACCACAATACTTTACAATTTACAATAAGTAAAAGAATGTAAAACAAGTACATAAAATTCATTACAAGATCAAGATCTGTAAAATTATGCAAATATTGTATTTCAAAAAGTAGAAACGACTAATTAAAATCTTTTTTTAGTTGTAGAATTCCACTAAAAGTATTTAAAACTTTTATAATTATTACACAAGCGCTATGCAAACGCAATGAGCTATGCAGTGTTCAGCGATTACTACAAATTCGAACTGAAAGGTGTGTACGTAAAATACTGCAAAGAATTTTTAATTTTGCTCTGATTATAAACAGGCCAGCGAATATTACAAGCTCGGCAGAGCAAACCGTTACGTTAGCCGTATGCCAGGAGAGATATTATAGAAAGCTTACTGCTTGCACTCAAACTAATTGTTATTTAATTTGATGTTATAAGCCACAAAGCAGTGTTATTTGCGTCTTAGAATTGCTATTAATATTAGATTTTGACTTAGGAAACGACTAGATAAATTGAATGTTAGGGTTATGTCTAGTCTGCTATGAGTTGAATTAATGATCCTTTCTTCCGCAAATTTATTTTAAAATTTGATGACATTATTCTAATTCTTAGAATTTAGAAATGTCTGTTAATGTTGTAATGCTTAGATTTAGAACATCATTTTAAAGTCATTGAATGATTGAGCGACTTTGATCACTTGAATTTACATATTTAGTTGTCTACTGTAATATGTACGAATACATTCATTTAGGATGTAATTTTTTAATAACTGCATCATTATTTTAATTGGTCGATATGTTCCAAAATTCTGTAATAATTTACCCTGATATTTTATGTTATTTTCATGTATTTTGTTTACTTATATATGTAGCTGTTAATATAAAAATAATATAAAGAGAGCTCATTGACAGCTGTCTCGCCAGGTACCATTTTTGGTCGACTTTAACTTTACATTACTCAGCTCAACAACGGTAAACTTTTAAAAAAAAATTGCATACTAGTGTAAAAACAGATGAAAAATAACATATTTACATTTCATTCAAATCCGGGTTAAATGCTTCCATGATAGTACCACCTTAATAGAAAAGTGAGTATATGAGTAAGACAGTTGAGATGGTTTGAGCATTGTAGACTGTACGATGAATGAAAGATTGATGAAACAAGTGTATGTTGGTGAAATTCAGTAAAATATTCACTTAAATAAATTAAACAAGATCTTAACAATAAATAAAGGAAAGAACTATGTAAGTATTTAATGTTTATACAAAGTGAAATTGAAGAAGTGAACGCGTAAACACAATGAGGAAGGAAAATCCTTATAATACTCAATCATTTGTTAAACATCAGAATTTAATAATAGAGTATGATCGCTATGAATGGCAATCGATAAATAGCTATAAAATAAGCGGAAAAATGTCTATCTGCGGATCGGCAGATAAGGCAGATTACCGTGGGCAAATAAAAAAGCCGCTAAGTATATTTTTGTCAAGATCGACTATTGTTTCAGTATTTTTTGGCTAGGAAGATGGGCAGCAGATAAGACTAGCGTAGGCCTTTAGTTCCTAAGTAAGGTAAGTTATAGTGCTCGGTATCGTCAAAATCCCGTTACGAGTAAAATAGGATACATGTTGTATCGTATCGTGGGGAAGTAATGGCGACGAATGAGCTTCGCTTTACACTCTTGGTGGCGACGCACTGCGCCTCTCAAACTTTACTTTTTACTAGTCAAATGATCAAATAAGTTGTATGTTTAAGAACTGTTTTATTGTTTCATAATCATGTATTTTATAAATAAAGTGATATTAACTATATAGTTAGCTAATCGGATATATAATCTTTAATCTAACAATGGTCGACACCACATTTTACATATTTTCTTATTTTTATGTTATAATTAATTAATATTTAGTGTTAGAATGATTACTTTTAGTTAAATAATAATGGGGAGGCAATATTTGTAACAAACAATTAGTTATTTGTTTCATTAGGACTAAAAATACAAGCTTTCGGGTCGCGCAATAAAGATTGCCGGACTACGTAATTAACCGATAAGGTTTTATGCAATCGGACAAAAGACTCGCTATCAAATTCTAAATATTTATTATTTTTCATTAACAAGTGAAATATAGAGAGAAACATTGGGATATAGCCCGGATTAGAACCTGGGACATTTGAACTTCTGTCAAATGTTCTAAATCAATTGAACTACGGTTGTTATGTATTTCAAATCTGATTTTATTCTAATTTAACTCTCTATTTTATTACGTGTGAAAGACAACCTCGATCCCATAACTTTATTACGATATATACTGAAAGACTTGACATAAAAGTAATCTGTAGTGACAATGTTCTCAATAACTATCAGCAGGATAAATAGAAACCAAGTTTTATCGAAATCATTTCACAAATAAGGTAATAATTATACTGAATACCATTTCCTGATGCAATATTATTTTAATTACCATGCAGATAGTTATCGGGAACTTTATCCGGAGATAGAAAACCAGCTCTACGAAAAATAATTACCAGTAAATACTTAACAATTGATGATAATTGTAACAATGTTTCTTTACATTTATTTCCTCTAATTTGTTTATACTTCTGGTTTAGTATTAGTGTCTTCTTAGTTCTTGTCTCCCAGATACAGTGCACTTCTTGTATCTCCGAGTTCTTGCATTTTTGGCCCCAGGTTACTAATTATATCATCCAAAATTTAACAAGCTAATTAGATGATCAAGGTATTACTGTTTAAAATAAGTAATAACAGAACCTTATAGGAATCAATTAAATATTAGTAACAATAAAAATTGACGTTTTATTTATTTATGCGACTCTGCACAACAGGAACTTAATCCTAATTACAGTACAGGGTGTAGACTCACCGAGCCACGGCATTATAGTTCATATATTTTTAGATTGAGTGGAATAGGATATAACAGCATCGTCTATTTGTAACTAGTTCACTGCAGTCAACAGTTTGATAATCACCAATCCCACCACCATTGTCAATAAAGAAGAATGGTTCGAATCTCACAAAGACAAACAACCACAACCATCTTAGTACATACATAACACCACATTCGTATCACTCCTCACACTCATACATCCATATACTCCGCGCAACACGGCCAGAGACAATTACAGCTACAAACACAGAACACATCGCTGAATTGAACAATACCAGCGCGAACGAACGACACGATTCTTCAACCGATGTCGTCTGTCGTCCGTTGTGGTTGCGCGGACATGATCGTAAGTTGCGCTTCCCCTCAAAGGGGAAAGGATCTACAATGCTAAACAGCGGTGAAGAGTAAAGTGACCCGTCGTTTGCATAATGGATATTTAAACAAGTGCATGTTGAGGATGCGAAGAGACGGAAGATGTTACACTTGGTGCTGATTATTTGAATTGAAGAATGTTTACGGAAAATAGCAACGAGGTGCACTTTGTTCTTACAATGCTGCAATGTATGGATGAAATATTTAGTACCGAAATTTGCATTATTTAATACAATCAATTTATTAGCATTTAAATTACTGGTTAACATAACACTTGATATTCAGAAAGAAATTTATTTTTATTTTTCAATATCAATGTAAGATATAAACATGATTAGTCAACGCTATATTAAAATAAAAATAAATAAATATATCATCACGCCTTCTACCCATTAATGGGTGTGGTACTCTGCCGAAGCAGATCTCGATAAATGATATATTTCTGCGCGTGAAGTGCGGTTACAAGCCGTCAAATCACGGCCCCCAAAGATTTTAGTGGTGGAGGAGCCACAGGGGTAATTTTAAATTGATGAAAATGTTTTGTCGACTGTGGGGATCAAACCAGGGTTCTTAGGATCCACAGGCCGACTCGGATACCACTGAGCCATTACCCCATAAACGCTATATTGAATCAGTCAATAAGGTGCTTACATATCATCGACTAGTGGAGTAGGTGGCACAGTGGTATCGTGTGGATCCTGAGAACCCTGGTTCGATTCCCACTGCCGACAAACATTTTCACCACATTAATACTACTCCTGTGGTTCCTCCTTCACTAACATCTTTGAAGGCCGTGATTTGACGGCTGGTAACCGCACTTCACGCGCTGTACTATACTGAAAACATCACGCAGTATGTGCAAATTATTATAAATTACGACCCTCAAAGATGATAATACAGGGGGTACCACAGGGGTCGTTTTAATGTGGTGAAAATTGTTTGACGGCTGTGTGAATCAAACTCGAGTTCTCAAATCCACAGGCCGACTTGATATCACTGAGCCACCTTCCTCATATGAGGATGGTATTTCAAGTAAACGAAGTTTAGAAACATTTTGATGTGACCATTTTTACATATGGAAGTCGTTCCATGTGAACAACCTCGACATTTTTGCGCTGCCGACGGTCGTCTCGGCTGGAAAATCCACGTCGCAAACGTTCCATGTTAATCTAGCTTTAGAATGAAGAAAATAAAAATTTAGTCTGTGAAAAACTAAACCTAGAACATTTTTCGATTTTTCAAATTATTTAACGTATAATAAAAAAAAACTACTAAAAAACCAAATTAAAGCTAAATTTTTAAAATTTTTAACTGCAGAAATAATCCCGAGGTATACTAAATTAAATTCTACAAAAAAATATGTGCGAATTTCGAATATTCAAATAAAAATATATATTTAACGAAGTAACAGCACGTATGTGTTCAGCGATGCCTGCAGCTTATATGAAAATTGGAAGTTGCTTAATATTACAAATATTTCGGGTCGTATCCATGAACTACATCAATTCATCAAGGTCTAATATACCTTCAAAATATATCTTAGTTTAATGTAGGAAAGTAAGTTTAGAGTTTAACAACAAAATAAGTACCTAATAAATAAGATACGAACGATCACTTTAGATAGTTAAATCTGTTATTTCTGCATGAGTTACTTAGCATGCTGCTATCTTTAAACGCCAATTCTTATTTCTCAGAAAACATCTCTAAATAGACATGTTGGCTCATTTAAATTTCATTTTTGAATGAGCACAACATAGCAGATGTAAGGCGGTAAATGACTGTTCTTATTACACGGCCATTTATTTTATGACAATATAATATTCATAGCATCAAATAGAGTAACACGAACCATTGGAATACTCACTATTAACATCAAAATTTATTATATTTATTCTTTCATTGCATATTTGATAGTAAAGGGCCGTGGGAGGAGCAAAGCAATATGCTATTGGAATACCCAATAAGAATGCGACTCTAGTGGCGAAATTTGAAACTACATAAAAGGAGCACTTTAAGAGATTTGTGTGCTGTTATATAAGTTGCTAACTGTTTCAATATTTATTTGCTAGTCTGCACAACAGGAACTTAATCCCAATTACAATAGCTTAAAGTGGAATCCGAACCAGTCAAATACAACCGTATTTTTTATATATATAACTTGAAGTCAGCAAGATTTGAACGCACGACCTCTTACTTGTTAATTAGTAAACGCACATTTTACCTTAGTTTTATTCACTGGGCTACGATTGCCTATGACTTACACACGAATTCATAATAACTTTGAATACAGTATACCAACATATTCCGTTAAATATTCCTATCCTTTAACAGGTGCGGTGGTCGAGCGTGTTAATGCACATCTCTTAACATACTGTGACGTCACCCGAACCAAGGTTTGTCAGTTCGAAACCGCCTGTCGACAAAGTATAATTTGTCGTTAAATAAAAAAATACAGTTACTTATATTAATCATACTCGCGCGCTATATGCTAGTCTTTTAAAAAAGTAACATCGACTACGGAAACCGGCAGTACGGCAGCGTAAAAACTGCGGCTCGATGTGCCCGGTAGGCCCAGGCCCGATTTGGGCTGTAGCGCCATTGAAGAAGAAGATTCCTATCCTTTAGCTTCATTTACACCCATAAATTCTTTCAAAAAGAAAATGAAATTTTCACTTTCTATCACAATTACTTATAAATGACGACATTACGAGATTTGCAAGTACCTATCTAAAAGGCCATTATCAAGTTATTAGTACCTGCTTTAACTTGTGATTAGCATTCAGGTAAAGACCGTTAGTTTTTCTAATTTAGTCTGGTCCCTTTCTCGGTTATTCGCAAATTCGCCCTTGGGAAGTAAGCGAAAATACAAATTGTCTCGCCGGCATCTAGTTTTATTACAGTCAATATAATAATTGACTTTAATATCCGACCAAGCACCCTTCATGAATTACTTTGTCAAGTTATTGCCGACAATATTTACGATGAGCGGCGTACGATTTATTGAAGGCAATAATACCTACATTCTAGGGACGTATAACGTAATCATTATTTAGTTGGTTTATAATTTGTAGCAAAACTTTTTGCAATATTTGATTTTCACTTAAATATTAGCCAAATTTATGACGTCAAATGTTTTTATTACTAGATGAGACTAGGGTTTCTTTAAATTTTAAATTTACTGTAAATATTTCACCCTGCCTAACAACCACAAGTTATTGCCAACAAGATCCGTTAGTAGTTTATTATTTGTATATTCATTTATTTATTTATTTATTTGTTACTCTGCACAACAGGAAGTAAATCCCAATTACAGTACAGGGGGCCTACAGCTTATAGTGGAATCCGAACCACTCAGACACAATCGTATTTATTGGATATAAGTAGAAGTCAGTGAGATTTGAACGCACGACCTCTTGCTTGCTAATTACGAAACGCAAGTTTTACCTCGCTGTTGTTATCCACTGAGCTACGATGGCCTGTTCCGATATGAAATTTTTAAATAAAATTATAAAGATAATAAGAATGCATCTATTAGGTACCATCTATGAATTACGTTTTGATTAATCTTTATAACTTCTACAACCAATAAATTTTATAAATTTATAGTTTAAAATATTATATAATTTTCCAATTTTATGAGCTCTCTTAATTTGTTTAATGATAACGAGTTACTGTTCAAATTTTATTTGACATTCAAGAACGTTAGTGGAGGGTGCAAGTGACAGGAATAACTTCTTATAGTAGAAAATAGACTTATATTTATGACATGATCGTGAAAATATAATTACTGAGTATCTGTATTTGTTTATACCATGCATCGCAACTACTGCTATCGACACGACAGTATGCCGAGCTCTGGAATGTGAAATGATTGCAGATCTGTATAAAGCGGCACTGCGATTAGAAATATTTTACTACATGTGTTATACATAATACATGAACCGCTCTGCCGACCAATACTAACTGTAATAGACCAGTGGAATAAATACAATTTCACAAATACTGTTATTGAGTGGATTACTCTCTCTTTTCCCTTTGGAATTCTCTCTTGGCAACAACAGTTTAATATGATAAACAAGTTTTTTTGCAAATAAAAGTGTCCTATATACAACGATGGTACCAAATTGCATATGAAAATACTAGATCTATTTACAAATCTCATTTGAAGTCTGATAATTTTTCCGGAAATTACAAAATTCACAGGGAAAATCAAAGAATTTTTAAAGAAAACTCCGGAAATTATCAAGAAAATCATTATGTATTTACATGACATGAATTAGATTAAGTTCATATCATGCACTCTTGGTTGCTTGCTTATCGTTATATCAATTCGATCTTTCCACATAAAATCACTTTCTATCATCTTTACTCACATTCACACATCACTTGACAAATCAACCCGTCAACAGTCCAACAGAACTACCAGAAGCTGTAGAGTCGTGACCAGCCTTTCCACACTTCCGCTAGTGGTCCAGCTTCTCAGTCTCTCACAGGTGATTGGGTTTTAATCGATCTGTCGCGATAATTTGTGGCCAAACAGCCCACTGCACGGATCACGATTAATGGCTAATTTATGCGACAGGTTAAAAACTACAGCGATCGACGATCGAGTGTGCTACGAACAAACGAACATCGCTTGGGTGTTTGTTGTGTTAGTCTAGATGGTTAGTGGAGTTAGTCCGTCCCGGCCCACTTTGATTAGAGGTTTAGGACGATGAGACGATGAGCGGCTGTCAAACTTTGTTTTGTTCGCGTTTTGATGAAATTTAAAACTAATGAATTAATGTGCTGATTATTGCTTTTGTTCGACTAATTAATTATTGGTTTGATTACTACCTCTCTATTATTGGAATTTAATTCTATGCATCATTAAATCTCAATAAAATTAATTGAACTAAAATACACCTATTCTACAACAAGTAAATGAGGCAAATATGACTGTGAGTTTCGATAATTTAATAAACAAATAATTAATCAAATTTATTAATAGCAATTGTCATATTTACAAATATAGTGCAAATTATAGGGTAGTTATACAGGGTGTCCCGCGAAAACTATACCATAACTGAATACCATAGGAAATTAGGTTTTCGCTACTGTACATTTTTTATTTATTTATTTTATTTAATAGACCACTTAGAGTCAAGGGAGAGGTTTAGCGGAGGGCTGTTCTTTCATCTAACCCTTACAAATACATTATAAACATCCATAACTTGGGTGGAATTTAAACCCATAACCTAAGGTGTGCAATGTTAAGCAATTGCTATGCCAGCTGCTCGACTGTCCAGAAAAAAGTTTCAAATACAAGAAGTAAAAAAAATAAATTCTGAATCTAAATTAATATAGATATTTAATATTTAAACGGTATGGCTAGCACAGTGGTATGAAGTCGGCCTGTGGATCCTGAGGTCCCTGGTTCGATTTCCACAGGCGACAAATTTTCATAATTTGAAAAAGCTATCCCTGTGGCTCCTCCACCACTAACATGTTTGGGGGCCGTGATTTGACGACTGGTAACCGCACTTCACGTGCAAAATATATCACTTACCGAGATCTGCTTTAGCAGAGTGCCACACCCAGAAATGGGTAGAAGGCGTGATGATATATTTATTTATTTATTTATTTTATATTTGTTTGCATTTGTTTCAGTTTCATGACTAACTATGTACTAATATCAGTTGTCTACACTTGGACGCGTACGAAAAAAACATATAGTATAAAGCTCATTTTTAAAATTATACTATTGGCGTTTATAAAACTAACCATACGATTTGAATTTGAAACCTTTTTCTGTAAACTAATAAGGGAAGGAAAAGTATTGGAAAACTCATTTCCCAGGTTAAAATAATTTCATTTATTTATTTATTTATTTACTGTTGAAATTATAAGCGAAGTGAACTTTGCCAGTAGGACGTTCCAATAGTTTATAGTTTGAAGGAAATGCTATTTTAGTATTTATAAATTTATTAAGTAACAGATATATTTCTTACCTCACAATGATTATTATTTTTATTTAGTATTTATAATTTAATGTGGTTCAGTTGGTATCGAGTCGGCCTGTGTATCCTCAGAACCCCTGTTCGATTCCCATAGCCGACAAACAATTTTCACCAAACTAAAATTACCCCTGAGATTCCCGCTTCACTAACATCTTTGGGGACCGTGATTTGACGACTGGTAACTGCACTTCATACGCATAAATATATCAGTTACCGAGATCTGCTTCGGCAGAGTGCCACACTCAGTAATGGGTAGAAGGCGTGATGATATATTTATATTTATTTATAAGTTTGTATATATCACTTGGATTTCATTATGTTGTTTTTAAACACATTCGTATAATAAATAAATGACAGTGAATTTCTTTTGTAATTGGCGAGGTCGTATATGTAGGTAGTTAATAATTTATCAACAACTTGAAGCTAATCAATAAAAATAAATACGGGGTAAAACTCAAGTTTATCACGCAAATTAATATTATGTTTACTTGTTGACAGCACAAAGAAAAATTGCGTTCATTTTTTATAAGCACGCCAGCGAGAGAATAGCTCGTGGTTTGCCCTCAAGTTCAAGTAGAGGTATTGTTCATTTTCCAACAAACTGATTAAGCTTACACCTATTTTATTTTCTTCACACAAAAACTTTCATCCCATAACATCTTATCAGATTATAAATACGGTTATTATTAAATTTAATAAAGAATAGTTATAATCTTTTTCATTTATAGATTTTTCTAGTTAACAGAAATATGATTTATTATATTTATGGAACGTGCAGACTTGATAAGATATTGTCGGCCTACTACGATTTTAAATTGTAATCAATACAAGATATGTGAGATTTAAAAAATTCAATATGAATTTTAATTAAACTGGGTTTAGTTTTTTTTAATAATGGATAAAATGTATTTTTATGGTTTTTATTTTGGAATGATTCTTTGTTATACTAATTACTATGTTTACATGGAGGTTTGAATCCAGAATTTTAGTATTAAAAGCTGTATGTAAACAATAGTGAACAAGATTGGGATTGGTTTATTCTAATTCCTTTAGTTAAATAAAAGGATCGGAATGAAACCATAGCTTCAATTATTAAATGTGATATGAGATAGACACTTTTATTTTCTTATGAATGACGATGAATAATGAGTAGGGTTTATTTGTTTGAAATTGAGAATTTAGGATGGTAAATTAATTCATTTTAATAAATGAAATTATATAACGGGTGGCGAATTGATGTGTGTACTATAGAAAATGCAATGTTAATATTTTTTTAGACGACCACTTATGAAAGTAACCATAACAACATCATAAACTTCTACAGAAAGTTGAAAATAACATACGCTGATGTTAGTATAACGTACACTTCTAACATATCAGGTGAAGTTCCACTGATTGACAACAGATGGCGTTACGATGAAAGAAAATCATAAAGTAAATGAAACGAATTTGTATTATTATTTCAATTGAAGTTTTGGCAAATTTTTTAATACATTTGCACAGATAAATCTTATTTTTTAAAAATTAATAATTACTTATTTACTAATATTTTAGCATTATTTAATATTTTGACATTACGGTTAGTACAGTTGGTATCACAATACCTAACATCAAACATCAAACGTCAATGCTTACCTACAAAGACGCATCAGCTGTCAAAGTGTAACAACATTGCTCTTGTAAACTTTTTTTAGAAATATTTTGTGATTGTCTGAAAAATAATGTACATATATCGCTCGAAAGTGAGATAACTGTGCTCGTGGACTTAAATCACTCGGTGCTGTGCGCCTCGTTTTCAATTTGTACACTCGCACGTTATCTTACACTTTCGATGCTTGTTATGTAATATACTATTATATAGCGATATGACGTTTCCAATTAATTTTAGAGCAAAATGTGTCTAATAAATATTTGTTATTTACATTAAGTTACTTCAAACGAAAATTATATTTTTACACGATACTATCAGAAAGTAATCTTTTCGTCCCTCAATTGATAGAAGAAAGTTATTTTTTTAATCGATAGAGAAGAAAGTTAATTAATCCTTCCTAGGGAAGAAAAGTAAAGCCACATTCATGACAACTGGAAAACAATGGTATGATTTAATATTTATGACATTCAGGTGAAATTTGTCAAGAAAATAAAAGGTCACATCGAAATTTCTAAAATATTTCAAAAAATTTTACTTTGTGATAGAGTAATGGAAAAAATTATATGTATACCTTGTAAAAAGAGTAACATTATATTATTAAATGAACCGACATCTTCGGGACGAAATATCTCACTTTCTTCCTTTGATATAAAAATATCTATTGTTAGACAACGAAACTACAAGATTATATTTAAATTCATTTACTTTTTTGAGTGTCCAACGAAACTAATTTTTCAATGTTTAAAAATATCTAAGGTGATTAACCTTATTTATCAATTATTGATACAGAAGAACGTCTTTGTTTGCTTTTCAAATGAACTAGACCTGTCTCACTAGTTGAGAGTTGAAATGAGTGGTTCGGAGGCATGTTGAGAGCCACTGGCATTGGGCAGTCTATACACATACCAGTGCTCGGACCACTACAAAATAATTACATTCCTATGGTATATTCTAACCAGCAATTTGGCTTCAGGATGTTAGTTTTAAATTTTCTTTTTCTTTTTTAAAGTCTTTTTTTTATTAATAGACCACTGCAAATGGTCTTCGTTTTCGTAGACGCCAGTTGAACTTGTAAGTTTTTGTCGTTAAAAGTTGTATCATGTCGTGTGTACGAAATCCAAGTTGGCTGTTAATGGATTTTATATGAGCAGTTTTATAATTTACCTGTCACACTGCATCAAGTGGGAGATAAAAAACGGTTTTTAAATTCGTAAACATTGGCGTGAGTCGAAAACGTTTAATCGCGGACAATTATTATCATGTAAGAGAAAAGCTTTTCTTGTTTGGTTATTTCTCACTTGACAGTGAGTGTGCTTCGATTCGATGTTGTTTTTTTACGAAGCGCGCCATGTTTGAAGAGCGTAGGTTTAGCCAATTTGTTGAACAGTTGAATTATTAGCTCGATCGAGATAATGGACGACGAGCTCGCATTGAAACGGCAGCTGATATTTCGCACTATAGAGTTATGTTGATGTTTTAATGTTTGTTGATGTTTGAACTGTTTTTGGTCATGGTACAAGTATACTGACTAATGATTTGAACTTAACTGAATTAATATATTGAAAAGCTTAATAGTTAGAGAGCTAGGGTGCAAAATGATGTCTCATTTATTCCAGTGACAGAAATGGATTTTTTGATAGATTATGTCATGATAAACATGAAAAAAAGAAAATTAGATTTGGGAATCTATTAAAAAATCAATTTCTGTCACTGGAATAAATGAGACATTATTTTGCACCCTAGCTCTCTAACTATAAATTTTTGTATCGTAAAAATAATTTTAAAAAAAATAATGAAGGATAGATTCCATTTTTGTTTTCATACACAAACATGGCCAGATTTTAGCTAAAACTCTTTCGAGAATTGGGCTGCAAAACTTTAACGGGCAGATTCATAAAAGGGATTAGCGCTAACACCGTTTTTAATATTGACTATAACTCTGTTTCAAATTAAAACAGATTAAAGAAATGAACTAAGTTTGATGCTAATTAACTTTCTTTTTAACTCAAGTTAAAATAAACTTGTTTCGTACATTGAAAAGAGAGTTAAAAACGAAATAAAAAAATGGTGTTAGCGCTAATCCGCATTATGAATCTGCCTGTAAAAGACTTATCTATATAGTCGTGATATCAATGGTTGTATAAAGACCATTAACGAATTTAACTTCCGATTTTCACTTACAAGCTAAAATATTAAGTTTCAACCCAAAATTCCATTGAGTTTTTAAGTTATTATACTTCTAAACAAACCGACAGACCGATTTTTGTTGTAATTATGTTATTTGGGTTTAGTTGGGTCTAAAACGTAAAAATTCACAAAAATCTCGAGATTGACAAAGATCACCATCATTATATAGATCAGGAAACTAAAAGGTCAAAGATTGCTGTGGGCGCAACATAGGTAATATGTGGATTAACTTACTTATTTGACGGGAAATCGAAAAGGGGGTGTGTCTTAAAATACAAGCAGCAAAGTTTTCAGTGGTCTGGATATCTGTAATACAGACATAAATTAAGTATTACAAATATTTGTATTCACAGGCGCGGTGGTCGAGCGTGTTAGGGCACATCTCTTAACCAAGGTTCGTCAGTTCGAATCTGCCTGTCGACAAAGTATGATATGTCGTTAAACATAAAATACAGTTACTTGTAACAATCATACTCGGGCGCTATAAGCTAGTCACTTTGTATGCCTTAAAAAAAAGTAACATCGACTACGGAAACCGGCAGTACGGCAGCGTAAAAACTGCGCCTCGGTGTGCCCGGTAGGCCCTGGCCCGATTTGGGCTGTAGCGCCATTGAAGAAGAAGAAGAAGAAGAAGAAGAATATTTGTATCCATGTAAAATTAAGTGGCAGTTTTTCAATGACGGTTTACTTTTGATTAATGTTAATCATGATTAATTAATAATGGAAACTATAGTTTTCATAATTATTTAATCATGATTAACATTAATCGGTGATTGAAAAACTAGTCCTTAATAATCAAAATGAAGTATAAAAATACATATTTGATAGAGCAATTTAGTATCTAAAATTCATTTGTAAACTCGAATCTGATAACTACTCCGTACTCAGCTGTATCTTAGAATTCAGATATAATTTTTAAAATTAATTAATACCTTCCACATTCAATTAATACTGTTTCTAAACTGATAATTAATTATGTTTTTATACGGTTGATAATTTTCTGTGAAAACTTTATTTCAACTTGACGATATAACCAATTATGAAAACTATAATTATAAAATGTTGTGAATCATGCTGTCGTGATGTTCACCTGCAAAAACTGAGAACACAATTTCAAGTTGAAAACACAAACACGCAGCATTCTAACGCATTCCATCTTAACCTATTAATGTTTGTCTAACAGTTATAGCAATTAAATTTATTTCTATATCGTCGTGAGGATCTCCACTAATAATTTTGTATTTGACAAGTACCACGAGAAACGCTTTTTCGTGTAATAGTAATGTTTTAATTGATGTAGCAACAGGGCGTTAATGGGTGTAATTAAAAGTATAAACCATTGGTGCATCGCGGACTAACATCACATTGCACTGTGGATAGCGGTTTATAGAATTGTGATTGTGATACTGGTCTTGAAAGCTTATATTTTAAATTTTATCACAATTCTCTTTGTTTGGAATCTAGAATACAGGTGCGAGACCAAAAAAAAAACGTTGGATTATACCTATAAAAGCTTTTGAATTAATTTAATTAAAGTTTGTTTATGATTGATGTAATAAATTTTAGTGCGGAATTATTTTAAACTGGTACAGAAAACCAAAAAAAGAAGAAAAGGCGGATAAATATTAAATAAAACTAATATAAAGTTTAAGTGACTGGGAAATATAATGTATTTTCAATTACACAGGACTTTAGCCAATAAATAACCTTTATTCAAATAATCGACTACATCAACGTTTCGTTGCAAAATACAACTTCATCAGGACTTTTGCGGAGTCCTGATGCAGTTGTGTAATTGAAAATATATTAAATAAAACCTTTTGTTATGTGTGGTGATTTTAGATGAAAGAAATGCAAAGACGATGTTCATAATTAACCTTACTTGCACAAAAAGAAATTCGTCATACCCAAATAATTGCCAGGCCAAAGAAATATCGAAGCTAACTAATAATGGTTTTGCATGTAGTCACATATCATTCGATAATTTTTGGCATCCCGTTGGTAACTTGATCAGGATTATTAGAGTACAGAAGATTCAATTACCCAGAGAATTTTACTACCCAATTCTTTGGATAACTAGAAACTTATCACCTAGACACATGTTACGAGAAAAAAAGATAAATGTTATTAAGCAAGATGAAAATGAAACATATATTTACATCCTATATTATAAAATTAATAACAAAGCAAAAACTTCATACATACTTTTCTTTTCGATAAAACTCCAAACATACGATCTTTTTGCATTCATATTAAACGTCTGTAAGAAGTTAAATAAACTACACATGTTTTTGTGGAGTCCAAACCACTTAGATAAAATCGTATATTTTTAATATCTTAAAATTGAAGTCAGTTAGAATTGAACGTACGACCTCGTACTTGTTAATTCATAAACGCAAGTAGTACTTCGGTTTATCTACCGCGCTCCGATAGCATTTGGTTTCTGAGTAGCAACGTTGATTGCAGTTCAGTTTTAATTACAAAATTAATAATTAAAATATAGTTTCTGTAGTCGTCAAATCAAAGTAAAGTAACATCTAGAAAAACATCATGTCATCACATCAGAAACTCACCACCATCGGTTGCACCCCCACCATCGCCACCGCCACCACCGCCGCCTTAGCGCTCGACCCGTATCTCAATAGCATCGGTTGTTGTAAAATAAAGACATAGCAACCAACATCAAACGTGAACGGAGATAAAACGTGAGTCGTGAGCATCCTTTACGACGTGACACACAAACGGCTCGCAGCGCCACGAGCAGATTTCTTCCTTCGAGCAAGAGTGCCACACGCCATGTTGGTCATTATTCGACTGATTGGAATGGGATGTGTATTGTTATGTAGTTTTCAACAGTAGTGTGCTTTTTGTATATTTAGAGAATCAGTTTTAATCCGATCGTAAGGAAAATTACTTAATTTTTTAATACAATTTTTAACACTTGTCAATGAAGTGACACATGACATCGAAATTAAAATCAGAGAGAATAAAAGTAATAAAGAAACAACCTCCAGTGAATAATAACTTTGAATGTTGTTTTATAATGTGCACCTTATTATATTGATTTTTTTCTTGAATAATAAATAGAATTTGTTTCTCTGTAATAACGAAGATAATTTATTGTTTGTACGAAATACACAAAAATACTTATATTCTACTTATCCTAATTATAAATCGTACCTGTAATAACGAAGAAACAACATTCAAAGTTATTATTCACTGGAGGTTGTTTCTTTATTACTTTTATTCTCTCTGATTTTAATTTCGATGTCATGTGTCACTTCATTGACAAGTGACTATCGCTGGTACAATAGGAGGTCTGATTTACAGATCCGGTTTGTGCACCAAGTTTAATTAAATTAAGGATACTTTCCTTACATATAACATTACGATATATCGAATTAAATGGCATAATATCATTCAAAAAACATTCACTCATCAAACTTGTCAAATAAACAGTCTTCGACAAACATTCTCATCCTGACATACCAGCCCCGTTTGAACCACACTCATAGTTCCTTCTATATAAGATCTTTCTTCACACAACAAACCTTTAATCACATCCATCCAATCACTCCAATGCACTTTCATTCATCCTTCTTCGACGTATATATCATATGTTCAAAACATTTCAAACAAAAGTAAATAAAAATGCGATATAGGAAAAATAGTATGAGCAGTAGTAATACTTATTTTTTAATATACTATTTCATGAGATATGAGGAGTATTCAATTTGCCATTTGGATCAGATCTAACTTACACCACAAACAAAATATTATACGTCTAACTAAATGCAATCAAATAGCTGCGCTTTTTATCTATGATATTTGTAGTTCTGGACGAGTCCGTATTGCAGTGCTAATGTCGGTTATAAATTCGTAAACGATAAATTAGGGTTTATGTATTTATAATTTATTTCGAATTGAGAATTAATTCCTTTTAAAATGAATAGTGTATTGTGCTATTATGATTCCTTAATTATTAGTGGCATAATTCAATATCCGTGAACTAAATCGACATTAGCGCCGCAGTACAGATTCATGCAGAATTACAAATTTCATTGATAAAAACGCTGCCACTTGGATACGTCTAGTTAGACGTCTTTATATATTTTGTTTGCACTTACACTTACTGAACCGGATTACATATTTATTTGACAAGCTTTACTTAGCTCACTTTAATTCTAATACTAGATTTACTGATTCGGATCCCATTTGAAGAAATTAATATACATCAGATCAGTTAGATAGTCTAATTTATCTGAACTGATACTACCATCCTACGGCTCGTGAATCTTGACCCTGTATTGTAATTGGGATTAAACTTCTTGTGTACAGAGTAGAATAATTAAATAAATAAATAATTCGTTCGAATAAAAAAAATTGTACGTGCAACAAGTAGAAAAAGTTAACTTTCCGAACTTCTGTTTTAGCTGGATTGGCATAACGCCTCGTCTCACAATTGCCACCATCACTTTTCTTACTAGCTACACAATGTCAGAAATAGTTACTACTACTTTATTTTCTGTTACTATTAGAAACGGCTATTAAAACGGTTTTATAGATTACTACTGATACTAACAATGTTCCCTAAAACTGCTAAAAATGACGTAATATACTTAAACTTACTGAACCAGGTCGTTTAATTATTTCCTTCGCTCATTTAATTCCCAGTACTAAATTTCATACTTATACAGTTATTTACATTTTTTGATAAATAAAAAGTAAAATTGTATAGTTTAATTCGTTTAATTAACGTGTAGGAAAGTATTAGCATATTCAGTGTTACCACCCACAAAACAGGAAACACAAAATATAATTTAAAATGAATATTTACTTAGATGCTTTTGATAAAATGAAAAAACAGAAAACACCCTACAGGTGGATAGTTAAGTATGTTTATCTTATAAATCAGCATAACCCCAAAGTCAGTCATTAGTCGTAGGCGTATTTTTTATTGATATACATGTTGCGCATCTCATAATAAAATGGTTATAGTCACGACGTACGGAACCAGTTAGTTAAGAGGGTTTATATCGTCGGAATATTTCCTGTGTCCGCCCATAGATGGCTGGATAACAGATATGCTAATGGCAGCACTGTACCCCAACTCAAACATACATCGTGATGGTTGCACCCAGATTCGTCCCGTGCATACTTGTCCCGGGTGCAAAACCAAGATTATAACAGATAATAAAATATTTAAGCAAAGTACAAAATAGTTATTGATGGCACAACAACGAAAAATGTAGTTTTCGGAGGAGTTTGGGGAAACTGCTGGACGAGATGAATCCGAATTCGGTAATTGTAAGAGTGTGCAAATATTTTCGATTGTAAGAAATTTAAGAAACTAGAATAGAATCAATTTGCTTTTAACATATCTAAGTCGAGCATATCAAAAGAATACTATAAACAAATCATAAAATATTTGTATTCGAATGTAGTCATGGTGATTATATCAAAAATAGACGTTTTTAGTTAATTTATTTCTGTATTGGTTGAAAAGTAATTTGGCCTGGGATAATTATTTTTCGATCGGATAGAAATTGACACCTTTCCGGTGAGTTTTGGGTCCTCAAAGTGCATTATTTCAGTATTACAGTGTCGTTGTTAGACTGCGAGGAATAACAGTCTGGGATTTTTTTTTCCGGCCGCTGACAAAGTTTTCCGTATAAGTAAGCTTTTAAAAATAAATAAATAAACCATGATTTTCCACCATCGTCCGGGAATATATCACTTTTCCTACTAGTTACACAATACACTACTCTGTCAGAAAGTAAAATATCTTACCTCAATAGGGACTTATACAATTCAAATTTTTCGGTGGCCATCTAGCGAGTAAAATAGAAATTAATCATTTGTTATGTAGCGACCATGGTATAGCTTTACAGTTTGACGTTTATCACGTGATCCAAACGTTAAACGTCAAACAAATGTTGAGCTCTGCGGAGAGAAGTGCTGAAAGGAGAAAACAGTCGATCGACTCGGCATTGTGTCACCTCGCTCTTTCTACAAATTTATTGATTCACACAAAAATGTGTGGAGGGAGGGTCTGCCGCATACGATGTCAAAATTATAAGTCCCTATTAGGAGAAGAAAATAAATAAACTTTTGCGTATGAGGGAAGAAATGTCCAATGTTCTTCTCTTAATATAAAAATAACTATTTGAACAATGAAGAATAAGGGGCAAATTTGGATAATAATGTTAAAAAATTTGTAAAAAAAAGTATATCATACATCATACACAAATCTCCCATTACTGGATGTGGCATTCTGTTATAGCAAGTCTTGGTAGGTAACATCTTTTTTTCGTAAACTGCGATTAACAGTCGTCAAATCATGACCCCCACAGATGTTTGTGGAGAGGAGCCACATAGTAAAAGGTGGTCAGTTGTGGGAATTGAATTCGGGTTCTCAAATCTACATATAGACATGATACCACTGAGCTATCTAAAACCATAAAATATAGCTAGCTATCTTTCTATATAGTAAAGCAAGCCTAGTTAGTATAGTTTGCGGTTCTAGAAATATTTCTAAACTAAATAATATACAAGACCAAGTCCCTATTGACGACCAAGTTTTGCATATAAAATAAAGTACGCTAGGAATCAATATTCGTTATGTAACGAGTGAATCTGCACGGTACGAAGTGGCGCAGCCCTCGCGGTTACCTCCCGCTCAGACGTATAATCTGCCGAAGACGCTGTACAGCCTGCAACTCGTATTGTACGGCATTCCATCAAGCACACTGCCAATTTTCCCATATTTACGTTTTTAAAATCTGACTGGTAACTGGTATTATGTCGGGGCTGCCCGCTTAAAAAGTAGTCTTAATTCCACGTTCCGATTGGATAATCACACTCATTTGGTAATTTTGATTGATATGGCTGTCTCGTTAAGTGAAATGGTATCTTTGGAAAGATAAACTTTGCGAAAAATTATACGCTATTCCACCAAACGTATTCATTATTTAATTATAAGCATATTTACATAGATATGGGAATTACCATTTGCTTTGATATTTTTTAATTGTTATTCAGAATTTATTACATATTTTTGTAGTTTATTAAAATATACCAATTTTTCAATTACATCTCTACATAAAATTAAATAATAGTAGAAACGAAATACGAGCAGGAATTTGAAATATTTTCAGCGGTTTGTGTTTGTGGTTTAAGTTGTCATGATGAATTTGGCTTACAACCACATATCACAACAAAACGTTTAAATACATATTTTTCAAATTTGTAATTACATATGAATGTAGTATGCCTTTCTGTATTTGTATTTAATTAATTAGCTGAGCTGAATTTACTGATATTTGTAATATATAATCACAAAATATATTGGACAAATATGTAATATTTTTATGTCAAATGGCTAGACAATTACTTCAATTTTGAAACTAAGGCAAAACAAAAAAAAAAAATAAGTTGTTGCCTTTTTTAGAAATAGACCACGGGTTTATGACGTCATCAATTTAAGGTATATTCTGTAAATGTCAAACGTGTAACTCGCCTATAAATATTCAATGTGCAATTTTTATTTATCACAATAAAATATTTAAAATATTGGCGAAAGTAGTTGCTTTCGAAAAAGTTAACCCAATTGATCTGTTCAAATTTCAATAAATGTAAAGCTACTGAATTACTTGGCCAGCCGTCAAATCGCGGCCCCCAAAGATATTAGTGGTGGAGGAGCCACAGAGGTAATTTTAAATAAAATATAAAATATGTCATCACGCCTTTTACCCATTACTGGGTGTGGCATTCTGCCGAAGCAGATCTCGGTAAGTGATATATTTATGCGCATGAAGTGCGGTTACCAGCCGTCAAATCACGGCCCCCAAAGATATTAGTGGTGGAGGAGCTACAGGGGTAATTTTAAATTTGTGAAATGAGGGTAATTTTAATGTGTTGAAAATTGTTTGTCGGTTGTGAGAATCGAACCCGGGTTCTCAAATAAACAAATGCATTACTTACTGTTTTATTTACATTTTAGTTAATCACTTTTAAGAAATATTAAATACTCATTTGACTACAAAAATGTTCTAATTAAAAAGAACAATTAAAAAAAAAAACTTTTATACCTACTACTTCATTGTAATTACAAACTGTAATTTTAAACCCTTGAACACAAACAAATTCAATGACATAATTGTCAATTCTTTTGACTCGGTGTTATCTCCTTAGTAGACTATTAAAAGATACTATTATTATTATTTAAACTAAATCTACATTTAGAATTGTATAATCATTGCAGTCCGAAATGTGGACTATTTTTAATTCAAGACTAGATATTTCCATTTCCATTAATGGTATTTATCTTGCAGTCAGTCAAACATAATAAAAGTTTAATACCTAGAGAATGAACCCTTAAATAAGTAAATGTATTAAACAACTAAAAGCAAGTTCATCAAATCGCAAACCCAGCAATGCTCATTCCGTCCACATCAATCATTATTCACGTTTTAATTAGATGAAAAGTTCAAGTTTGGATTTCATTACCAGAGAGTTGCGTGACCAGCCCCATAAATCGCGGCGGTGTTGGCGGCGGAAGCACCCCCGCCGCCCGGGGGCGGCAGACAACCCCAGCGGATCAACAGGCGGACGTGTGCGGCGGTGCGGATTTCGCGACATGCGATCGCGTTCAATCGAATTCCGATGTTTGCTATTTGCCGGCGCCGCTCACTCGATGGTTTAGTTTTAGTGAGGTTTATAGTTGATGTACGTTTTAAAAGGTTTTTTCATGACAAAATGGTGGTAGAAACAGTTTTGTGATTATTTAGGCGATTTGAATGTTTTGATAATTTAACTTTTATGTTGCAAGTGGAATTGGAATAAGTAGGTAAATGGAATTTTTTTCGATTTCGATTTAAAACTACTATTTTTGCATCTGTGTCATTCTGTAAAAAAAAATATCTGACGCACAAATATAATAGCTATTTAGATTTAATTAATTTCAGTTGAATGGGTTTACTTTATAAACTTAAACGAATGTGGAAAAGCTATTCATTTTTAGATTTTTGTTAGTTTTAAATAATAATAATAATAATACTTATTTGTATACCGAGCAATGCTCATTATAAAGGAGGAAGTTATCATGTAACTATACTTATAAATATAGAAATTTAGAAATACTTATAAAATAAACAAAGCTTGAGACATATAAAAGTTTATTCACTAGAAGACCATACTCATATGTACTTGGCTTGCAGAGTTGTTAGTTTTAAATACATAAACGCTATATCCCATCAATGAGGCTGCATGGATCCATGGAACACTCATTGTATACCCCAATTTTATATGTAAGGCTCTGACTTTTGCGTAAAAGAGCCTATTGTACACCTTTCTCCACATCAAAATAGTAGTAATTCTCATAGTCTCCATTTATCCTACATATTTTGTGGATTTTCAAATATATTTGCGTATTTAATTATTATTATTTATATCAAAATCTCAGTAATCCCACGATATGTATATACATAGTAAAATATTTTTTTTGTTGTAAATTTCCGATACCGATAATTCAAACAATCGATACTTGTTTCCTGTACATGGTGCAGTATCGATACAACACATAGTAAGTTTCAATATCTATCCCCGATACTTTCATCTCGGCTTATTATACCACTTTTAATATTATTTATAATCCTGTTTCAAATTAAAACAGATTCACGAAATTAATTAAATTTGATAACAACATTTTTAACTCAGGTTAAAATAAACTTGTTTCGTGAATAAGAAACGCTAATTTCACCCGTGGTACATACAATATTTTATGCACAACAAAATAACATTTAATTATATGTTTAAAAGATTAAAATATTTACATAGGTTATACGTCAAAATGACATTATGCAGAATCAAGTATTTACAATAAACAAAAATTGTCAATTTATTTATGTATCCGTAGGAATTTTTTTTTCGGCCTAAATTTTTAGACCGATTTTCAGGGCTAAAACACATGAATTTCGGTCCGGTTGTGCATAAAATAAATTAAACAGACAATTTAAAAACCGCATATTTTACGGATGTTTCTTATTATTATTTTGTTTTTTACATATGATGCAAGTCATTTATGTCACTTGTCAGTTCCCTTTAGTTCATTTCTCGTGAACGTCTGTAATAAGGATTAATACACATTGTTCACGCTGTCCGAATGGGTTTCACGTTTCGCATGAATAATGTAATAGATTTATTGGCGGTCATATATTATAAGGTTAATATGAAATTTGCATATTATGAATGCAAGGCAAAGAAACAAAGATTAGTTTTGACGGTCAGTGATGAAGAAATTCGGTGCCAATTTATGGCCAATTTTGAATCTTTTACATAGGTAATTTATTATCTATATTACAATAAGAAAATAAACATTCTTGGAATATTAATAAGATATTATCTAATTGTCTATCATTTTCTAATTATTGTTGTTAAAGATTAACGTAACAACTCTAACTAAACTTATTCTAGTCCCATTTTAAAAAGTTAAACCAAATCAGTGACCTATAACCAAATAATAACAAGATTATATCAGAATATATTGAAACTATTTTGAAAATATCGTTTCGCTTAATTTGACTAATCTAAAATTCAGGATTAGCATAAACTCTTTTGAGAATTAAGTTGTTGCTGACTATGTTCATTCCTTATTTAAATAATTTTAATTCTAAATATAGATATTCAAACATCTTTTTGAAGGAAAAATATAACAGAAAACTATCGGAACCACCGTGAAAAAAGCAAAATAAACTTACAGGCAGATTCACAAAACGGATTAGCGCTAACACCGTTTTTAATATTATCTATAACTCTGTTTCAAATTAAAACAGATTAAAGAAATAAACTAAATTTGATGCTAATTAACTCTCTTTTTGACTCAAGTTAAAATAAACTTGTTTCATGCATAGAAAAGAGAGTTAAGAACGAAATAAAAAATGGTGTTAGCGTTAACCCATTTGGTCCCACGACAATTTTTAAAAAAATTATTTATTAAAAGTTATATTTTTGGATTTATTTACACTTTAGAATTATGAAAAAATAATAAAATTTTCAAATTTTATTATACCGGAAGAGAAAAATAGGTGTACTCAAATGAGTACAACGGTATCATATAGGTTCAACAGCAATGCTTTTAAATGTAATGCAAAATATCTTATTTTATTTATAAAAGTATATAACCTAAGAAAAAATATATTCATATATATTTTGATAAGTATATGAATTAAATATTATCTAATTTGTGTGAAACTTTTTGAAACATGGGCGTTCTAAACAAAGGGGCACATAGCATTTTGTACAATTTAACCTATTCTCACGTGACATATACGGTATCGTAGTTGGTTTTCAATTTTCTCTGGAAAATGTACACCTGCACCTTGGTGGATGCTTTGTGGTACAGATCCGGACGGTCTACTCTTCTCAAATGTTGATTTAGGAAAAAAATTAAGGTAGTTCCTCAGAATACAGCGCTGAAAATTCAGTAAGTCCAATTTTTCATTGGAAAACTTTACGTGAAGTTTCCTAGCATTTACTAGGCACATGTTCAACATATGTGTCCATAGAGACCACTATCATTTTTTTCCCTGTATACGATAATTATTAACGCACTGATCAAATAAATGAACCCCTTCCATGCTAGAATTTTAACTCGTAAAACTTTTTTTAGTGCTGCTAACGGTATTTCATCATCAGAATCTGTTCCATCTTGAAAGTAAATTTTGACTGGACTGGGAATATTCATTGATAGCTTTGAATTTTTAATATCATCGTCGTCAATGTCATCTTCGTCGGTTTCACTGTCTATATCTGGCGGTATTATAATAATATCAGGTGTGCGGGATTCATGTTCTAAATCCTGAATAACAGTTTTTAGTCTAACATATCTTTTACCATAGAAGTTGGAACAAGGAATACCTTCCGAATCCATGGTTTTATATAAAATTCTGAGAAATAATTTTTCGATATTCACCCTAGGCTTGTTCCCATTGTACTCAAATGAGTACAGTAACAAAATAATCATGTAACAATTGGCTAAGTTATTAATTATTTATTTTTACAATAAAATCAATAGAGTACTTAACAATGAAGCAAAATATATAGAGAAACTAGTAACACTACGAATAAAAGTTAAACTACGCCTTAGTATAAATGAATAAGTTCAGACAAGAAAAATCCAGCAACAAAAGTCAAAATAAAATGTTACTAAATATTTCTAAAAACGAATACTTACCAAACTAGCTTCCTTGCATACAAGGAAGATAATTTATGTTAACAAATAAAGTTTTACACCAATAATATTAAAAAAAAAAAATTCTAAAGTATCTGTACTCATATGAGTACAACGGGGCAAAATGGGTTAATCCGCTTTATGAATCTGCCTGTTAGATATTAAACCTCGCGTCGGCCTGTGGATTAGGGAACACGAATTCGATTCCCACAGCCGACAAACAATTTTCACCACATTAAAACTACCCCTGTGGCTCCTCCTCTAGATGGTGTAATGATATATTTATTTTATTTTATTATCTCTCAAACACTAGCTAGAGCAATTTAGCTGGCAGAGTTATTGAACACATACAATTTTCGAAGAAGGGGACAATTTTTATTTTGCCGAACCAATTATGAATTAACGAGATGAGCGAAATATGTAATTAAAATTAAATTGTGGTTGACAAGAAACGAGTAAATGTAGAGAGCTAACAAGGATGGAAATAATTGCTATTGTTACACTTATAATTTATTAATTACTTAATTATTTTATAAAGTAGTAAAGTGTAAATAACTTAAATGTCATTCGCTAGTTAAGATCTTTCTCAGAGATATCATTACATTATTAAGATTTTAATTAAGTAAGTAATAATATTGTAACTAACATATGTGAGAAACTTTTTGCATTATTTTTTCAAACGAAATATTTGGAAAACTTTTTACGCTGGGTAATTATAACTCCGTATGATTAAAATTTTACTATTATGATAAAGAGACGTTTAAATTAGTGTCTAATGATACTTAATCGTTTTCCGCGGACCTAGTTGGAAATTTAACAAGTTAATTGTATGTTTTTATCCTCATGTGACATCTTTTCACGGGTGTTTTTAAACATTGTATTCACACAAAGTAATTATAATTATCACGCTATTTCAAGGTTTGTGTTTTAATGAAACAATCTCACACTGAAACCCATTTTCGAGAACATACACTAAACGTGAAATGTACAAATTCATGAATTCCAAGGCTGCAGAAAGAGAAAATAAAATTTTAATTTTGTGAATATTTGTTTTATCTTTCTGTTCATTTGTTTTCACAATGGCAAAATATTTCTGCTTTAGAACTCGCATCAATTTTCAAACAAATTTATTGGAAACTACACGGATATGAGCTAAGTTGCACACTAAACTAATATTAAACTAATAGTTAACAAACTACAAGTAGTCGTATAATTTCTGCAAACAATCAACGTGCATATAATAATATTAACACAAGACCAATATTTGTATTGATATTGGTCGTAGGATAATTAATTTAGCGACAATAAAAGGACATAAATAAATTGTATATTAGCTCGTATCAATAAAATCATCTATAGGTAAGCCAATTTTATGACAAATGAAATATTAGTATTTTAAATAAATACTTTACAAATAAATTAAAAAATAAATAAATATATCATCATGTCTTTTACCAATTGTTGCGTGTGGCACTCTGCCGACGCAGAGGTAAGTGATATTATTTATGCACGTGAAATGCAGTTACTTGTCGTCAAACCCACCCCCCAAAGATGTTTGGGAAGCCACAGGGGTAATTTTAATATGATGATTTTTTGTCGGCTGTGGGAATCGAACCCGTGTTCTAGAATCCATAGACCAACTGGAAACGACTGAGCTACCTACCCCATTATGATGAAATCAAATTGAATTATAAAAGAAATTATAAAATTATAAAATTATTGAATTATAAAAGAAAACATTAGTTGACCAGATTTCAAAACTCAAAACAAAATAAAAAATTATTTCTAACATTTACGGATATTTGCGTCATTAAACGAATTCTTGAAAAAAATTTGCTTGACATCTTTACAATCAGACAATTTCATACAAAAGTATCCCTAAAATAGTTGCACAAAATTCACTTTGGACGATATAAGAAACAATTTTGAGTAAATACTTTTCTTGTCTTGATTATTATAAAATAAATGGTCATTTAAAAATCATTTCGGAAGACTTGTCTTGCAACGTAACACGTTAATAAGCTAACTTTACTTCGCTTCTCTAACCATAAATTCACATTTTACTCGAACTAAACAAACACACCGTCACGGATACAATCCTCATACACAGACATTATACACTACAGCGGCAGAGGGATTTGCAGATACGAACGTAGCTTTTGTAAACAACGCGAATAGGGCAGTGAAACAATAGCCGTCTGTAGTACGTTCAAATATCTCCGTACACATTTATGAAACTGTTATATTTCCGTATGATCTGGCACGAATAGTTGTGCTACACTGAATATGCGCGCTGTTTTATTTTCCGTGTAATAAAAGAGAATAACGTCTGATTCATGAAAGAAATTACTGTTACGGTTTTGTGTAGGTAGAGCAAACAAAATCGTAGGAAGAAGTACTATTATATAGCGCCCACTTTTCCTTATGATATTATTAAAAATACGAATATTTGCATCGTACTTAAAATAGAAATACATTAAATTTGTTTGCATTTCTGCAATTTGTTTTATGTATCTATAGTGTACACTGCAATGATTTGAATCTCAGTAAAGTACGCTTCATATAAATAATATTATATAGATACAAACAAACAAATGGGGTAGCATGAACTCTAAAACCAATAATAAAATATTTACAGGCAGATTCATTCATTCACCATTTTTTATTTCGTTTTTAACTCTCTTTTCAATGTATGAAACAAGTTTATTTTAACTTGTGTTAAAAAGAGAGTTAATTAACATCAAATTTAGTTTATTTCTTTAATCTGTTTTAACTTGAAACAGAGTTATAGATAATATTAAAAACTGTGTTAGCTAATCCGTTTTGTGAATCTGCCTGTTGCTCATTAAATTCATCAAATAATTAGTCCTCGTCAAACATTTTCATTCTAACATACCACCCTCGCTTCAACCACATTCATAGATCCCTCTATATAAGCTTATTTACTTATCACACTAGAAATCATTCATCACACAATAAACCTTCAATCACATCTATCCAATCATTCCTATTCATTCATCTTTCTTCGACGTACTTAGTATGTGCAAATCACCTCAAATTACCCATGATTACTCCTCTAACAACGAATCTAATAACGAATCTAACAACGAATCTACAAAGATTAGAAAATATAAAAGCGATAGTCTGCGCTTGTATTTGAAAGAAAATTGTATACAATACAGTAAATGAAAATGAAACAAAAAGATAAGAAAGGATGGGAGTATCGTCCCAACACTTGTTTTTGAAAGTGAATTACACACAATTGCAGTTAAACACTCTATGTAAGAGATGAAAACGAATTAAATAGATAAGAAAGAAAGAGAATGTCGCCCTACGCTTATTTTATTATTGTTTCACGATCGTGTGAATAGTGAATCTTTATATATACAGTGCAAAAAGTGATTCTTTCTTGTAAGGTGTGCAAGAAAACTTTATTTGCACTTTACTAATGGCAACGTGCAGAAAAAGTAATACAATAGTTGCTACGAAGCAAATTTAACTAAGTAACCTACAAAATATAGTATATTATGATACTAGTGTATAAATAATTCTCTAAAGCATGTGTGACGAGTATAATAGTATGAAATAAAAATATATCATCACTCCTTTTTACCATGCTTACGGCATCGTGCAGTTACTAAACAACGTGCTTCGTAGTGTGATAAATTGTATTGTATTATCAATGCCCTTGGGATATTATAGCTGATAATATACTAAAAGCTGAAATAAATTAATAGATCAAGTTGAATAACATTATTAGAAGTATAATATCGCTTTTTGTTACGTACACAATTGATTTTCTTCAGCAATGCGTTTTCTGACACTGATATCTGACAGTTACAGAAAGGTGATTCGATTTATAATGAAAGTAACATAATAGCGAAGAAGAATGAGAAAAGAATGCGATACTTAATACAGAAACACTTCGTCACGAAAATTCATTTATAAAATATAATAAAACACGCTTCATCGCGATAAACTGGATTAAATCGGGAACTTGATACTTTCAAGGTTTTCGCTGTTTAATGAAGTAAAGAAATGAACGAGATTATGACTGATTGTGAGAAAATTAGTACGTTGTGTGGCACCTACAATACATATTAAGATAAATTACTTATTTTTCAAAGGAAATTCACATAATCTCTTTTAAAACCTTGCGAGATTTAGAAGCTTTGCATATTTCACCTAAAATGTTTTCATATTGCTGGTTTATTTTTGCAAGGAACCTATTACAAAATTATACAAAGGTATTCAAGAATATTATGAGAAACACAAAAAAAATAATCGTATATTTTTGCTGGGTATAAAAGTCTTAGGTACACCTTTGAAGGGTCATCTATGGCCGTATTTGTTTGGGAACTTTAGGTTCAACCCAGAACTGATCTAGAGCTAACTCGTGCTACTTCCAAATAATGCATGCATCTAGCGTCAGTTGCAAAACATAGTGATAATTTAATATGTGAATGAACGTTCTAAGTGACATCTGCTTAAATACAAATTGTAATGCCACCAATTCAAAACGGATAACAACGAACACAAGTTGATTAGAAAGAGATAAAAAACGGGTTCAACCTGCCAACCCACAAAAATAGCTGGTGCAGTCGGATCAGTTCGGAAACTGTTCTAGGTAACTTAAAACGTGCAAGTTAAAAACAAAAGTAACCTATCGGGTTAATTTAAAAGTGACAAATAAATAAGAGGCAGAAAAAAATTCATAAGATTGTAGATAATTTAAAAAAATTGATACTAATACTATTGATAATTGCATATATAGGTCCTACATGTCTTCTTCAAGTTCTATTCATAGCCAGCCTCTTCATTTCTACATAACTTCTTCCTAATTTCAGATCGTCCACCATCCTTCCTCCTTCTGCCTCTTTTACCTTCTCCTTCTACTGTCCCTTCTATTACGCCCTTCATTAGAATATCCCTTCTCAACGCATGGCCCAACCACAATTTCATAGAGTGTCCTTTTATCTCCAACACTTCTTCGTTGCTAACTCTATCAGACCAGTTAATATCAAGCATTCTCCTCCATATCTACATTTCCATAGTATCAATCCTTTTGTTATTTATTTTTTAAACTGTTCATATCTCACACCCGTACAATATAATACTCTGGACTCAGAAGCGGATTTAAAATATTTCGGTCTCTAGGCAAAATATTTATTTTGGGTCCTTTAAAAATATGACCGCGACTCTCGAACATAGGGATTTAACATGTACAATCATAATTTTGTAATTTCCTGCTTCCCTAATAACTTTAAGCACGATAGCTTCAAATAGAAGTTTTAGGACATAAAATTCTGCATCTAACCCAATAAACAAAATTAATTTTATTTGCTTCGTAACGGCACAAATTAGATCTGGAAATAACGAAATTATCAATAGCCATGAAATTAAAACAAAATTAACAAATGTTTGACGTTTAATCTGTCAAAATAAATAAATAAATATATCATCACGCCTTCTACCCATTACTGGGTGTGGCACTCTGCCGAAGCAGATCTCGGTAAGTGATATATTTTGCGCGTGAAGTGCGGTTACCAGTCGTAAAATCAAATATTATCAATTATTATATTATCTGTCAAAATAATTTCTTTATTTATTATGTCATTAATTTTGACAGATAAAACATGAAACATTTGTTCAATTTTGTTTCAATCGATAGTTTTGAGGCTATTTTCGTTATTTTCAGATCTAATTTGTGTCGTTAGGAAGCATGCAAAATTAATTTTGTTTATTGGATTAGATGCACAATTTTATGTCCTAAAACTTTTATTTGAAGCTGCCTTGCTTAAAATAATTAGGGAAGCAGTAAATTACAAAATTATGATTTTACATGTTAATTACCCAAATTCGAGAGTCGCGGTCACTATCCTGCATATATATACTTCTATGATTTAAACTAAAAGTTTGAAGCCGGGCCCTAAAATTTTTGGGCCTCAGGCTATTGCCTCTTTAGCCTAGGCCAAAGTCCGCCTATGTCTGGACTGACTTTAGCAAGAACTTTATTTATTGTATATTTAATTATTTTTGGCAAGGTTTTCTGCATCTTTAATTAGAGCAGCTTGATAAATTCAGAATGTAGTTTTACAATTATTTGGCGATAATCTACAAGTACTATAATCATAAGGTTAAAATTTTTATCAAAGTTAGCAACATCACAACTTTCATCTGTTTTGTATGCCGAAGGGAGCTGTGCCCACTGCACTGTTATATGCAGAACAGATATATTAGTTTATTTTGCAGTTGCATTGGTAATGAACTCTCAAAACGCTCTCGGCTAAAGCATCGTCGAGAGTTAAGCAAACATGACGATTTTTTACAAATTTTGCGTATAATTTATGCCCGCAAATTTATTTGGTTGCCATTTAATGCCCTTGTTTCTTGTTTTAGCCGTGTAATTGCATTATAATAACCGATGAATTTACCGCACACGATTTGGCAACGTCGAAAAATGTGAATAATGATCATGTACACATGGATGGATCTGAATAATTCATTTTTTGTTTGTGTATTTTTTGTGATTTTGTTGTTGAATTGAAATATTTATTAGAATCCGGCGTGAAGTGAAGCGAATGGTGAAATGTTTGCTTTAATATGCGATGAATCTATCATTGTTTATGTAAATTATTCCGGGCTGCATATTTTTTACATGATTTTGAATAATTTTAATTTATTAATGCTAATTATAAAATGAATTTTAATATGAATGCTTTACATTTAACTTGTATAAAAGTTTTAATGTAAATTATTTTTTTTTCCAATATTTTTCCAGAAATAATTCATAATTCATTGAATTTAATGAACCGAAATAATATATTCCATGTTACTAATATTGTTCAAATTTTAAATACAATATTATAAATATTAATAATATTTTATTCAGTTTATCTACATAATATTTTAATATGATAAAATTTAAAAATACGAAATTATTATGAAAATATTCCATATCGTATAATATAGTTGGTAGTGATATATTGTCATTACCAATAATCTATTGTTAATTTTTATATTAAAGTATGATTTAATAATTTTATATTTAGTTAAATAAATAAAAGTTGCATAGCATAAACTCGTGGACTCGTTTACATTGTTTTCAAACATTAATTTAAAGTTTTTACAAGGCGAAGCTATCAGAACTTTAAGGTTAGTTGTATAGCTGTTATTTAAGTTTTTAATTTTTCTTCTGAATGAACAATATTGTATCGAAATAAACTGTCAAATGAGAAACTTAAAATTGTTGTCAAACATTCGATATGTTATTTTTCATTTAAGGTATCCTTAAATTTTTAATGTAAGTAGTGGAATTAAAACTTTTTACGTTGTCTGATATTTATCCATAAATCACGATTTTGATTTGTTTCAATAGCTGTTGCCTGGCAACTTTATACGTCCTAGATCTATAATAGTCAAATTACGCCCGCATTTGACAGCCAATAAACAAGTTTATGATGTCAAAACAAAATAAATATTATGTGTTGCTTGATATAATTTAATTTATAAAATAAATTGACGTTTTCAGAAGCGGATTTAAAATATTTCGGGCCCTAGGCAAAATATTTATTTCGGGCCCATTAGGACATAAAATTCTGCAGCTAATCCAATAAACAAAAATAATTTTACATGCTTCGTAACAGCACAAATTAGATCTGAAAATAACGAAATTATCGATAGCCATGAAATTGAAACAAAATGAAATAAAGAAATTATTTTGACAGATTAAACGTCAAATATTTGTTTCAATTCCATGACTATCGATAGTTTTGAAGCTATTTTCGTTATTTTCAGATCTAATTTGTGCCGTTAGGAAGCATGTAAATTTAATTTTGTTTATTGGATTAGATGCAGAATTTTATGTCACAAAACTTTTATTTGAAGCTGTCTTGCTTAAAATAATTAGGGAAGCAGGAAATTATAAAATTATGATTTTACATGTTAAATACCCATGTTCGAGAGTCGCGGTCACCAACCTGTACATATATATTTATGTTATTTAAACTAAAAGCTTGAATCCGGGCTCTAAAATTTATGTGCCATAGGCAATTGCCTCTTTAGCCTAGGCCAAAGTCTGCCTGTGGACGTTTATAAACATCAAACATTGACGTTTATAAATAATTAATAAAAACCAATTGCTACAATTTAATAGAAAATATAAAATTTATTTTTAAAGTTGCGACTTACCCAGACACGTAATAAAAAATGTAAAAACAGTTTTATACGCAAATTTTAATTCACAACATTATTGCACTCTACAATTTTTTTCTTACAATTAATAGGAGAGCAGGAAATTGCATAAAACTAATATCTCATATTAAAACCCTATGTTCACCCTAACCAAACACCACCCGGTGTGTAAAAATACAGTGTGTTCGAATAATACGAATTTCAATATAACTACTTATTGCATTTAAGTCAACAAGATGTGTTAGCAGCTATTTAGAATTTAATTGACTAATTTGATATTTTACAGAGCAAATTTGGAAATAAAACAGCAATCCTTAAAAAGTGAAATGAAGGTAAAAATTCTTAGACGTTAACTACGTAGCTCATTTACTAATCCTCCGGGTACTGGCGCAACATTTCCATGAATCGAAGAAATAAAAAAACCACTTCAAACATGTAGAAAAACCTAACTGAACCTAACCTACCTTCTCGTTCGTTCTTGATCTCGATCTCCGCGTCGCTCGAATCTGAATTCCATTTCAATCACGCGTGCGAGAACAGCGGCGCAGCGGCACAGCAGCGCGCTCGTGGCGTTAAAGTGAACTAGCCGCGTTCGTAGCTTGCACCACCTGAAAAGATTAGTACAAAAGTAAATTAAATGTCAGACTTATTTAAAGTTGTGAAATATATGAGGGTCCGGTAACAATAACGAGACTGTAAAACTATATGATGCCCACACTTCGGACTGGACTTGTTGAGTCCCACAGTGGCGTACTCGCATGAATTTTGTACGCCATTGTCAATGTCAAAAATATTTTTAAAATATTTTTTTTTATATGTTTAATATATAATAATAATATATCATCACGCCTTCTACCCATTACTGGGTGTCGCACTCTGCCGAAGCCGATCTCGGTAAGTGATATATTTTGCGCGTGAAGTGCGCTAACCAGTCGTCAAATCACGGCCTCCAAAGATGTTAGTGGTGGAGGAGCCACAGGGGTAGTTTTTAAAATTATGAAAATTGTTTGTCACCTGTGGGAATCGAACCAGGGTTCTCAGGATCTACGGGCTGACTTCATACCACTGAGCTAGCCACCCCATTATATGTATAATAAAAAATATATTTGTGTAAATAAATAAATAAATAAATATAAATATAACAGATCGCGGTAAGTTATATATTTTTGAGCGTGAAGTGCGGTTACTAACCGTCAAATCACAGCCCCCAAAGATGTTAGTGATGGGGGAGCCACAGGGGTAATTTTAATGTTGTGAAAATGTTTGTCGGCTGTGGGAATCGAACCAGGGGTCTAGGCTGTACTTTTGTATGACAATGGATACAATTTGAATTGATTACTGTCAAAAACTGTCATTTCTTCTATTAGATGTTGCCGGGTAATCCATTATTTATAATTCATGTTACTAAAAAATATTAGTATGATATAAAAATAAAATAAATAAATAAATATATCATCACGCCTTCTACCCATTACTGGGTGTGGTACGCTGCCGAAACAGATCTCGGTAAGTGATATATTTTGCGCGTGAAGTGCGGTTACCAGTCGTCAAATCAGGGCCCCCAAAGATGTTAGTGGTGGAGGAGCCACAGGGGTAGTTTTTGAAATTATGAAAAATGTTTGTCGCCTGTGGGATTCGAACCAGGGTTATCAGGATCCACAGGCCGACTTCACACCACTGAGCTAGCCACCCCATATTAGTATGATATAAAATATTATATGCAACACGGGCATTACTTGATGTTTATACTGGCCACTAAAGGTGTTAGTGGTGTGGAATCCACAGGGGTATTTTTTGAAATTATGAAAATTGTTTGTCGGCTGTGGGAATCGAACCAGAGTTCCCAGGATCCACAGGCTGATACCACTGAGCCACCTACCATTGCTATTAACATTTACTTAAAAATAAATTGATAAATCGGGTATATGTAATACAGAAATAAACATTGGTAAAGTTTTTAAACTTGGAAGCAATATAGTTTAACATTCTACTGATCTTCAGTACTATCGCTCTAAAATCCCCTTGCACATATTAATTGCTACCTAATTCCCAAAACTGAACCACATAATCCCCATGTTCTCTACTGCCCCCATCGGCACGCACGCCACTGTCCCCGGGGTGTCGGTCGCCCGCAGAGTCCGCTCGGCGCGGCGCGGTGCTGAGCAGCGGCACGGCGCGGAGCGGATCGCTGCGGCCGACCGATCACGTCGTTGCCAATCATATAATTAAAATATTTTTATCTTCATATCATCTTATTGATATAGCCAGGTTTTGTAAGTGTGTTGGTGACGTGATGATACCATATGATTTCTAAATTTTTATTGGTTTGACGGTTTGATTAATTTGATTTTACAGGTGTATTTTAATGGCTGTTAATTGAGTGTTTTAGGAAATAGTTTGCGTTTTATTGTAGCTTTTTTATATTTACATTTTATTATCAATTATACGTATCCTATATTCAATTGGGAAATATTTGAAAAAAATTGAAATGCAATATTTTAATATTGACAAATATTATGCTCCGTGCTCCCGAGGAAAGATTTCTGAGAAACTTTCTAGAAAAAAGAAGAACTCAAAAAAGGTTATTGATAATTAGCGGCGTCTCTAACCGCGAGAAAGATTTTGTGGAAAGTAAATAACTTCATACTTATGACACAAGTAGTAAGCTCATTTCATATCAAAGCGTAACTGACAGATTTTCCAAAAACTTTCTTGACTTCTTCTTTCTACAAAGTTTATCAAAAAAACTTTTGCCGTGTGCACGCGGCATTAAAATATCAGTTGCCTCTTGGAAATTTATTAAACATTTTATTTTTATTAATTTCAAACCACAGTTTCGAAAAAATGTCCAGCTAGTTATAATGACATTAATTTTCGTAGATCTGCTGGAATAACAACTTAATGACTATATAAGTTTTTTCGCTGATTTATAACAATAGTATTAATAATAAAAACCCACTTACAATAATGACATTTAGATCGGATTTGACGACATGAAAAACCAGATTCTACGTCTATTTTTTACTGCACGCCCGGCCAAAGTCCAAACAACCTGCTTCGAAGAAAATCAAGAAATCAGAATGCTAAAAACTTAACCGCAAAATCTTGACAACCGATTTGAGAACCAAATCCCGAATAGTTTAAAATGATGCATTTGATTATGCTATTTATATTGCCTGCAGTAATGAAAGGCAAAATTATAATGAAACGGATTATAAGACAGAAACAAGAGAAGAGAAGGAACAAAGAGTATATAAAGACAATATTCAAATAAAAATTAAATGAAACTAACGTCAAAGCAGAATTTCATCTAATGGAACTTTCGGCAGAAAAGCAAAAATATATTTCACGAATGAAGTATGAACATGCAATGTAGAAACTACATTATAAGCAAAAAAATAAAAGCAGAAAAAAATAGTATATTGCCGAACGATGGTAGGAATTGTAGAAAGAGACGTTAATCAAATTTTGCAACTCCAGGATTTCGGAAAGTTCATTTTACCTACGTACCTATTACATACTTTTTACTATTTTTCATTTATAAAGATCATTTTTTGCGGCTTAGGCCAACATAATTATTTGTGTACCTTGTGTTATTTTTCGACTGCTCCATGAAAACATCAACTTTATGATGATAAATGACAGCGTACTAGTAAACTTTTGATAGCAATCGTAGAAAACATAATTCTATAATCAAGTCTGTTTTAGTTCAACGTAGTATTGTACAAAAGATATTTGAACTCCTTGGTCAGAATTGCATACCTAATTGTTATATTTTTTGAAAGTTGCAAAAAAAATATAAAATATACAATTATGCACACCCCTTCAAAGTAAAAACTACCTGCTAGTAAGAAAATCAAGAAATCAAGTTGCTAAAAACTCAACCACAAAAACCCCTGACAACCGATTTGAAACCCAAATCCTAAATAGCTAAACGCGATGCATCCGACTACGTTACCTACTTAGTGTCTGACTAGAAGACTGATAATTCTTTCTTCTCTCGTGGATCTCCGTCAGCGTTAGGGAACGCACGCAAGAAACAACCGCACATCGAGTGGTGCGCGGCCACGAAGTCCGCGTAGGTATCACGTAGCCTATAATCTTGGTCCGGTCTGATTATGATTAGTGCTCGCAAACATCGCGTTCTGTAAAACCAACAGTGCCCGCCCATCAGGCCCGCATTAAGGGGCTAACTGCACCTGTCAGCGCTCGTAAATTTCCACTAAATCAGCTGCCATTTATAATTCGTCTTGTGAACGGATGCCACAGATCTGAGAGTTGGACAGAAAATACTGAGGCTTCCGTTGGGTGTTGTGGAATAGGATTTGATGCATCATAGACGCTGGAGAATTAAAAATGTACTATCTGGTAGGGAAGTTGAAGCTGAAGGTATTGTTTGACAATATTTGTGGTTCCAGAAAGCAAAATTTAAAGTTTTAGGGCCAAATTAATAGTTGTGATTCACCCTCACTTCATCATTCCATTTGCCATTTGGCTCCTATCTAACTTACATTTACTGAATCAGATCACTTGTTTGTTTCGTTAAATTACGAAGCTAACGTTAATTCCAGTACTAGAATTACTGATTTTAATTTACTTTGAAGTAATTCGGCACAATAAGTACATTATAGCTGTATTCCATTTGCCATTTGGTTCACTTAAATCAGTTCAGATATATTCGACAAATGGCTAAATGAACTGAATTAAGCAAACTGATGTACTTATTAGGGCGAATTACTTCAAAGTAAATTAGAATCTGTTATTTTAGTTCTGGAAATAAAGTCAGCGAAGTAATCCAGCGAAATAAATAAATGATCTGGTTCAGTAAATGTAAGCTAGATCTGATCCAAATGGCAAATGGAATACGCCTCATGTTATCTAATTTATCTGAACTGATTTAAATAAACCAAGTGACAAATGGAATACAGCTAATCTCATCTCACACTTAAAGTCAAAGTGAGGATAAGGTGAAAGTGAGTCACTACTATGAATTTAGCCCTAAGTCAATTTGTTAATCTGGAAATACGAATACGAATGACATCGATATTTGAACCGGAGACTTACTGAATGAAGTATATTTTAGCAAGCATCATTAACTTTTTTCTCTCTGTTTGAAGAGTCTAATGCAGCATAGCAATACGTAATAATCCATCAATAACTACCTGCTTAGAACGTACGAGAAAATAACATTATTTTTACTAATATTATATGTACATTTTTATTTCATATCATAAAAATCTACTTTACTTCGCATTCACAGATACTTTGTACGTTTGTATTGTGGTAAGTTTGTAAAATGCTCTTAAATGTTTACCTTTATCTGTCATTTACTCTCATATATAATCTTCTTGACTGTAATTTCCTGATTATTATGTTTGTTTATGTGAAAATAATTGTTGCAGGTGCAAAGTAAAATATATTTTTTACGGTGATTTGTAACGTAAACTGCAATTTTTCTTCCAGACACACACAGACAAAAAATATATTTCAGCTGTAAATTTCTCAATCCATTAAGATGATCATTAAGTAAACCAGCAAAATGATATTTCTTGTTTGTACAAAACGAAATCAGCAAACCATAAAAACGACTTTCACTAAAAATGTTTTTTTTAGTATACATTATATGAATTTATTTATTTATTCTACTTTGGACAACAAGAACTTAGTGTCAGTTACAATACAGGGTCAGAATTCACCGAGGCGCAGTGTGCTAGTTCATATATATTTAGTATGAGTGAGATTCAAACTCGGACTCTTCGTATTTAAATGCCGTAATGCTATAAACGTCATCGTATTGCCGGGTTTGCCCTTGTAAAAAATTTAATTACGTATTTTGTTTTTACTATTATTAACATTTTGATATTACTATATAATTGAATTAATAAATAAAAAAAAATAGTTGATCTAAATTTATTATTATTTTTAGGGCCAATTTTTAATCAATTTTAGAAAACTTTTTTCGCGGACATAGGCCATAACATTATATTCCATAAAATGAGTTAGCACAAACTCTTAAAACATTCACTAAACATTTGTATGTATCAGATTAATCTCGCAATATATATTCACCAAATATTCTTATTAGAACATTCAACTGAAGCTACATCAACGTTCATAATTCCTTTCATATAAATTCTTTTATTCATCACATTCGGAATTTTTCGTTTACGTAACAAACCATAAATCATATTCATCCATCTATTCCTAAACCGTCCACTTAATAACTCACCCTCAATTTTAAAACATACATATATACCTACCCGATTCACTAATCTTTCATTCGACATCCATTCCACATGTCATTTTTTCAACTTTGACAATGCAACTGACTGGAAATTATATTAGAAATAATTTCAAAATCATTTTGAGAACTGCATATTTGTATCATTTGTTTTATTAACCCTGACCTTGATTGAATATAAAATTAATTTTATAATGTTTGTAAGCATAAAATATTGACTGTTTAATATTTATGTCCAAATAAAACAGTTTTCAGTTTTAATGAATTTCAGTGTAGAATTCTGTAGTTGGCGTGTGTAAACAGCCACGTGACGCCCATGTCCGATCCGATGTCCGTCTGAGTCTCAGCGATTTTATGTATTTCGGGAAGAATTCTTGTTTACGGCGCTTACAGTTTTATGTCGCTGATTTTTATGTATTTTTATTGGCGCTTAATTTAAAGAGCGTAAATTATGCTCCCTTGTTTCGTGAAGACCATTATTTGTTTTTCGGACCTTACACACGGCTGCATCTGCCGAAGTCATAAATTTCACGTCGCGTCTTCCCACAAACTACGCCCTTATAAATAACCTTTGCTTTTGGGTTTCAATTTAATTTAATATTCCCGCCCTATTTGCATGTAGAAACACAATCTGAAATAATTAGCTGTGAAAGATACGTACAGCTTGGTTTACCTCTTCTATCTGTACCTGACTATCAGATTATTGATATACTACATATATACCGGGTGTATGGGGTGGTTAGCTCAGTGGTATGAAGTCGGCCTGCGGACCCTGAGAACCCTGGTTCGATTCACACAGGCGACAAACAATTTTCATAATTTCAAAAAAAAGCTACCCCTGTGGCTCCTACACCACTAACATCTTTGAGGGACGTAATTTGACGACTGGTAACCGCACTTCACGCGCATAAATATATCACTTACCGAGATCTGCTTCGGTAGAGTGCCACACCCAGTAATGGGTAGAAGGCGTGATGATATATTTATTTATTTGTATCTAGATTTGTGAGGGTTCGACGCACGATGGCTTAGAAATTTTCGCTGATTTATTCAAAATAAAATTAAACAAATTGGCAAAATTATTTTTATCACCATGACAACTGTAGTAAAAAAGCTATTTTGGTCCTAAGACCAAAAGACGATAACGTATCCATGGTAACGTAAACATTTCTCAAATACCGTTTTTTTTCCATATAAAAAGTTGAAATAATAGTGTTATATTCAAGTAGATGACAACAGTAAAATTTGGCTAGATAAATATTCCTTCAATACTCGTATATACACATATGAATAATTAATTATTCAGTCTATAACATTGTTTTGGAGCCGCTGGAAATATTTCATTTTGTTGTTACAGACCACCATGCTGCCATCTATCAAAAAACAATACAAACTGGGCCAGGCTATATACTATAGTTAAACCAAAAAAAGTATATTTTCTATAACTATTGTTGGGTTGCATGAAAATTTTATCGGTTCATTAGCAACTAACGGTTCAATAAGTTTCAGAAAATCGCTATTGATACTGTTGTCAGATAAACAATTCTGTAACTAGAGAACTCTTTATTTTTTTCTTGCACCCCGCATGAGAGTTCTAAAATATTTTTCACAATGTTAAAAATAATACTGCTTACATATTTTGAGCAAAAATCAGCTACCGGCCACATCCTATGTTGTCCATTATTGAATCAGCATACTCTAGAATCGTAGAATGTCTGTCTAGCTTATTCCACAGCACTAACACTCATATATTAACGTTTCTTTTACACATCACATGCTAATACGCACAATAATAAACAATGTAAGCCATTTTACGCATTACAATATCACTAAATATTTATTGAAACACTCAGAAAACGCAGAAAACATTTCACTACAGAAGCCCCTACTCAACTAGCTCAACGCGAACTAATTGGTAAGTTAAGCTACAACTTGTTCGGTTACGTCAAGATATTTTTATTTGTCATTAAAACTCAGTAATCTTACCTACTAAAAATAAAATGTGCAGATCCTGTCTCTCGGATTTTGCCGATAATAAACGAAAATACCCGATTTGCAATTTTTTAAAATTTTAACGCGCTAATATGTATTTTCTACTCTCTATCTCACCATCTTCGATGTCGTTGTTTTTTATATCAATTCCTTTTGTTAGTTATTACCAAGCAACAAAATTCAAGTATATAAAAATTAGTGTGATAATAACTAAACCTCTTTTAGAATTACGTTCGATTAAACAATGTTTATTTATTTCTCGGTGCTCGTTTAGGCTACAAATATTTAGCAACTCGATTTTTATTTGCAGAAATGAGAACCATTAAAATATATGAGAACGATTGGCAGCCTACATAGTATCATATAGATGGTGTTCCAGATTTAAACGACCTAACTTAAGCCATGGATTGAACACCTAAAAATAGGTAACAAGTTCATTAGAGTAAATATCAGTAAATGCTTTATTCAAAACTAAATTTTGTATTAAAATAAGCTAATAACCATTCATTTTTAATTTAATTTAATAACTATGTCACACGTTAATAAGGTAATATTTGGTGTATCGTCAAAAAATAGTGCTGCTCTAATTTTAAAAATAGGAGTATCTCTGGAATAAAGAATTTATGGACATTTGCGCACATAAAATTGTTACCTTATTTTTTTGGTGTTTAATTCATTGTTTAAGTGAAATCTGAGACATTCTGTATTTTAATGGTGTACAGATTTTCAACTAAGAACTGACCCGCATGTGGGCATCTATCCTTACTGTTGTTTTATTTTAATTAAAACCAAATACTTATAAAATTTTATTATGTACTTACCAACTTTTAATTATTTTTTAAAATTTCAAACATTTATTTATTTTTAAACATGAAACAACGCCCGCAATATTGTAAATAATTATTCAGTAATTTCTTTTTAATTGCTTTCATTAATTTCCTATACGCTGTATACGTATATACTAATTACAAATACTTTATAATAATATCAGGCAAATTAAGTATATATGTACAAAAATTTTTAAGTTGGATGAATCGACCACAACAGCTACGAGAGTCAAAAAATAATCTAATTAAATATAACTCGAGAGTTCGATAAATTAGAAAATAATTCTCCAGTATTTTTCTCTAACTTGTTGCTATTTGGCAATAGCCACTCAAGCCCTACGGGCTTTCCTGACTATTGCCTGGCAACAAGTTTTTGAAAGATCTGTCAAATTATTTTTAATTTATTCGCACTCTCTTGTTATATTATTATTAAAAATATTTGTAATATTTGAACGTATTATTAATAAATAAAATAAATAAATATATCATCACGCCTTCTACCCATAACTGGGTGTGGCACTCTGCTAAAGCAGATCTCGGTAAGTGATATATTTTACGCGTGAAGTACGGTTACCAGTCGTCAAATCACGACCCCCAAACATGTTAGTGGTGGAGGAGCCACAGGGATAGCTTTTTCGTATTATTAATGTTTTTAATAAAGTTTGTATTCTGTCTTGAGAACGTTCGAACACCCGGTATAGGAGTGCTAACTGCAGTCGGTGTTGATTAGTGCTCAGTTGGCCACGGTTATTGCTTTACTGAGCGCCGCTAGCCATCGAATAATTTTCTTGTTATCGCTAACAATCTAACACGATTCGGTTGTAAAACATATGCGGGAGATTTTATGCTTTTATGCAGTTGAATGAATTAATAAAATAACGAGGATCTGACACTTGATATATGATATTGTGTTTAAGTATCATCACTTTTTAATTCCTCATACATAATTACCTATAGTTATAGTCAAGTATATTTTATATCGATATAATTCAACACCTATGTCTTTGCTTATGAATTTCTTTCATTATTTGATAGTTACAAGTCAATTATAATTACATGTAATCATTATTTTTTAGTGCCTTAGTCCGAAATTGACAGCTTTACATATCTCAAAATCGTTCGGAAATCATGTGTTTACCGAACGCCGTTCGGAAAAATTAGGAATTTTGTAATGTTAGAATTGGCATCACTGACTGTATGTGTTTGGAGGTTAGACATTTTTACCAACTTAGAGCTAATTATATATAAGTATTTATAATTCAATTTGCAGTTTCTGTGTACAACTAATAAAAAATATGTATACAGATAATCCAACTATCTTTAATAATAGTTATTTATGTACCAAGGGTGAAAACAGGCGTTTCTGGTCCGTGGTACATACAATATTTTATGCACAACAAAATAACATTTAATTATATGTTCAAAAGATTAAAATATGTACCTACGTAGATTTATGCCAAAATGACATTTTGCAGAATCAAGTATTCACAATAAACAAAAATTATCATTTTATTTATGTATCCATAGGAATGATTTCTTTTAGGTCCATGAGAAAATTCAGCTGGGCGAGTCCAGCACGTGAAAGTAGAGATTTTACGATATTATGAGACTGACTGTCAATTTCGTGCTTGGAGGTTAGAAATTTTAAAACAATAAATTTAATTTAAATCGACCCTTAAAATCTTGTATATCACACTTCCAGAAACTGTTTTACGAGAGAGGTGCAATTTTGAATTCTTGCCTCGAGCGGAAAAATATTTGCAAACGATCTGTTTTTGTGTGTCGACCCATAGGTTGAAAAGCACTGGCCTAAGATGACAGCAACCAGTATAATGTATTCTAGTAGCCCGTAATATTACTTCCGTATTGTTCCAAATTATAGCGAAAATGTTTATACTGCATGTAAAATGAGCTCACCCTGCAAAGATTCTCTTCCGCGCTACGGGGCGGGATCCAAATGTTAATTAGTGCAATCCTTGCCCGGCCGGGACCTTGTTATAGTTTGCTGTGTCAATATTGCGTTGTTAATTTTCCGCGTCTATTAGATAAGATGGCTCTGCCTGTGAGGCTACACCGCCGGCTGTTATTGGCTACACTGCCCTGGAAGGAATCAGCGATTGTAAATTGTTTCCTTGTTTGAATTTGAGAACGGTGAATTAAATATTGAACAGGATGTTATAATGTCGAAATTTTCATTGTAATTAATAGCTTGGTTTTTGTTTGCAGTGTGTAATTATTGGCTGAATTGGCAGTTGAATTGTTTTCAATCAGAGTTCAACAAAAAATGTGCTGTGACCTGCATGCAAAATATTTTGTTTACTATTACTATTATTACTATTTACTAGGGTTGTTGATTTCTACCGAAGTTTGAATTTCTGAACGTTCGAACATTCGAATGTTTTGAACTTCGTCAGAAAAACTTCGAAGCTTCGAAATTTCGAAGTTTTTGAATCTTCGAATTGACGAATTTTCGAATTTTTAGCCACTGAATTTACGCCATCTGTCATCTCTAAACACGCTCACGCATAATTCGCGAAATGTAATATACTAATTTGTGTAAAATGTAAAATGGAGTAAAATATTGAAAAATCTACTTTTTCAGAGGTTATATCTCAAAAATTAAGCAAAATATGAAGATGCGCTCAACGGCATTGGATTCCTGGTGTCCGAATTGACTTGTACATATATTTTCAGCATTTTTTTTATTTTTGATATTTTGACCAAAATTTTCGATGTACAAATATTTCTAAGGCCAATATCTCCAAAACTAAAAGAGATACGAACTCAGGGATTTTACCACTGGATTCTACGCGTTGAAGTACGTATGTTTGCAATTTTTTAGTAAAATATTCTGACGAGGAAGATTTTTAGAGCAATGAGTCTGAAAATGGCTTAAAATCAAAAAAATCTTAAGGGGTACCCCTTAAGAAATTTTCAAAAAATAAAAATAGCTGAAAATTTGTTTATAAGTAAATTCAAACACGAGAAATTCAATGCCGTTGAGAGAAAATTCATATCTTGTTTAGTTTTTGAGATATAGCCTTCGAAAAAGTAAAATTTTGCATAAATTTCATCTCGTTTTGACCTTTTTCCGTTAATTGCTCTATATGTCCAAAACTAACCTAGATACGGGCCTGAAAAATGTATTATTGTATTCCTCATCATTTTCTACATAAATATACATATTTTTATTGATATAAATTGAGAGATATTTTTTTTACTTCAATATAAAACATGGTCAAATTTTCAAATTTATGATTTGTCTAATAATTGTATAAATACACTAGGTTCGTTACTGCATCATTCCAGCTTTTCAAGATGCTCTATAGATTCAACATATTTATAAAATTAAATATAATGAATTACAGAAATTGACACCCGAAAGGATAAAAGAGATGTAAATGAAGAAGAAGAATCATATTTGTGTGATTTGAATAAATCAAGATATTCTACGATGAAGAATGATATAAATCGTTCAAGCTTCAATTATTGTTGAATACTTTATCTTCCAGAAATCTATTTCAGTTTATCGAAATACGAGTATATCCTCAGCAAGAAATTGAAAATAATATATTTGTTTTGGGAGTCCGTAATAAATAAACCAAAACTTCATCCACAAGTCATTTAAAGATTCAACGGAATCATCTCTAACTATTTTCTAAACGTAAACTGGAGTCTCGGCCGCAAGGAGTGAATGTTGGGTGAAGGAAGCAAACTGCAGCTTCGTCTTGGCAGCGGTTGTACTCTGCTAGGCTGGCGCATCATTCAGTCGATCCAAGTTGGCGGGTATCAAGAATTCAGGTCGTCCAGTGGGAACGTGCTTGCCTGCCCAGCGGCCATCATCGCTCGCCGGAAGCCCGCGAAATTGCGACCGTAATCCACCATACACCGCACCGCACTGAGACCAGTAGCGCTGCTACAATATTTTATTATCTCTAAATGGGGATGTTTTGTACATTAAACATCATAGTCCAATAAATGCAGGATGCAAATTTGGGATCAGCAAAAATTTGAAAAAGTTCTTAGTTGATAGATTTGTGGATAACTTATTAAATATTATCTCATATTAATCATTTTGTAATTTCGAGACCAAATCAATGGTATTTATGTCTCGTAAATTATTGACGAGATGCCAGTTTTTAGTTACAAACCGAAGAACAAGAATTATCTAGCAGTAGTAATAAACTAGTGAGAAACACCTTCACTGTTATGTTTGCTACCAATATCTTAATTGATTCTTTCAAAGAATATTGAGAATTCGAGACGGGAGACAATTGAATTATCGAAAAATATCATTTCTCGACTTGTTTCTTTTTGTCAAGTAATGTCATTACCGGTCAGTGAATAGTTATTTGTATATCAAGGGTTAAAAGCAGCTAATTGTGAACCGAAGCTACAGATTGTACAACAAGCATAGCAAAGGATATAACTAGTTGAGGTTGCAAACAACTTTATTTCTACGATCAAGAATTAAGATTAATAAATTTTTAATTTTTTAATTCATACAAACTTAGAATGTAGCATTCAGAAAAACAACTCAAATAAAACAAAAATGAAAAACACAATATATTTGTGGTCTAGAAAGCGCTTTACTTCACTTTTTGTCACCAAAAGCCTATTATTACAGATCGTAATAAAAATAATTTTCTTTTATTGTTCCCATTTCCTTTTTAGTTAACACATATTTTTAATACTAAAGTAATGACACAAAATTAATTTCTACTCAAATATCCGTGTATTCATAGGTAATAGTTGAAATATAATAATAATAATAATAATAATAATAAAATACTTTGTTGGCAAAAGTTCAGCCGAAACTGTTCTAAATACCTGTACAAATTATGTAGAATGAATAATATCATTGTTTTATAATTTTAGGCCATTATTTGAGGACAACTAAATGATTGATTAATTTTTAGAGACTTTGTATGAAAATATAAGTACGCCAATGAGTTCTATCCCTTCCCCTGCAATAGGTGGCGTCACTGATTTCTCTCCCCCGTAATTATTTTCTTTCCTCCAACAATAATCACAGGTTAATCTTTGAGGGTAAGTTTACTGCACGAAATTAATATACGATTACAAGTGCAAACTTCATAATCCAACCACGAGAAAATCATAAACAACTTCTTCATTCAGCCACGTAATTTTCTTAATTGAAATATTATCATTATCTGTTAGAAATCATAAAATAAAATAAACATCACGCCTTTTACTCATTACTACACTATGCCGTAGCAGATGTTGGAAAGTGATACAAAAATCGTAAGAAGTAGATTATAGAAAACATATTCTGAATTATCAGTTCATAAAAAATAAATAAATAAATATATCATCACGCCTTCTACCCATTACTGGGTGTGGCACTCTGCCGAAGCAGATCTCGGTAAGTGATATATTTTGCGCGTGAAGTGCGGTTACCAGTCGTCAAATCACGGCCCCCAAAGATGTTAGTGGTGGAGGAGCCACAGGGGTAGTTTTTTGAAATTATGAAAAAATTGTTTGTCGTCTATGGGAATCGAACCAGGGTTCTCAGGATCCACAGGTCGACTTCATACCACTGAGCTAGCTACCCCATCTGTTCCTAAAATCCTAATAGTAGATAAAATCTTTATATTTATAGTACTCGTTGTTAAAAGATAACTATATATTTTATTTATTTAATTATTGTTTAGTCTACAAATCTATTTTGTAAATTTAAGTAGGATTTTTCTAAGCAACTTTTTATATCTCTCTCTCTCTAATTATAATACATTTTTAGAAGAAAGAAGATATAAGTAAGACATTGAGTTAAAATTAAGTAATATATGTAACAATTCTGGTATAAAACTATATAATGACATAATAAGTACTTATTAGATTTTATCATTTATTTTTGGCAGACAAATCGACAGCAGTTAAGTAGAATGATAAAATCTAATTAAAAAACAACCAAAAGTATCCAACAAACCGTTTTATAAATGTCTTAATTATGACGACAATCCTGAAAATATTCTAATAGTAGGTTTCATACACATGTAGATTCATATCTCAATCAATATCAACAACAGAGCGAAACAAACAGCGAACAAACACTATAATGATACACTACCAAATTCTTACATCTGCTCTTTTAGTTTCATCCCTCTTTCATCGATATCAAACACGAATATATACTTAACAACATAATTTTCTGAGCCAGCGGCCAAATAAATATATCAAGGTTTTATTTTCTCTACTTGTATATTTTTAATTTTTTTGCTTCTATTCGTGCAAAGTATGTATTTATCGACCCAATTTTCAAGAGAGTTTTAATTAGACAAATTAAGCAAAACCGTATTCTCAAAAAATTTAAATAAACTGTAATATACCCTTATATTCTGGAACTGTATCATTATCTACTAATGATCGAGAAGTTAATGATAATTTTTTATCGTTATTCTACATATGTTCAAGATTTAGGTATTCAGAGACCAGAATAATTTACTTTGACATTTTTATTTATATTCATGCATTTTTTTACTAACATAGCGGTTATTATAAAAAAATAATGTATTGACAGCTCACTAACAGTTCCATAAAAAGGAAGGTTAAAAATAAAAAATAAAATTATACGAGAGTAAAATGCATAAATGTAAAATAGATGTAACAGAATAAATAATTTTGATAACAGAATACCGAAATGGTGGTAATCTGCAGATTAGTCATAAAAATAAAGGTTGTCATTAGCTTATTGATCCATAGCAGAAAAAAAAGGTTAATAGTTTTGTAAATATAATTGCAAAATTGTCTTTTTTTGCTATTTAACCAAGTTTGTATCTGTTATAGTTCACGAGATAGCAATGGTAGCATACTATACAACAATCTATGTATAGAAAATATTTTTCGACTTCTGAAATATATATATTTTTTTAATATTTTAATAATACAATAAATAATAACTTATCAAACAAAACAAAATAAAGAAATTTTCAATTCATTAAAAATTAAATAAAAAAACTAACCACCAGGTCCCTCTTACTACCAGCCATTGTATTTCTTATAACAATATCTTGTTTAGGGTTCAGATGCTAAGGGCCAAATTCACAGTCGTCACTCATTCTCATCTCATCCTCATCTCACTCTTAAAGTCGAAGTAACAAAGGCAACTAATTCAAGAATTTGCACAATTTGAGTTAGTTACCTTAGTTACTTTGATTTTAAGTGTGAGATGAGAATAAGGTGAGGGTGAGTCACGACTATGAATTTGACCCTAAATCTAGACAAAAGTAAAGGATATTGTTATCTACCTACTTGTAAATTTAATATAAGCCTATTAAAATGAAGTATTATAAAAGTAAATTATTGATAATGTAATTTTTCATTGTAGTTAAAAATTTATATTTATTATTTATTTATTATTTATTTAAGTTTATTTAATTTTCTGGCTAAATCTTACGAAGAACACTATACATTCATAATAAACTGAAAACAATTTTCATAAGCTCACTTGTACACCGCTTCAACAATATATTTATGACAAGAAAAATTAAAAGATAAAAGATTTAAAAACCTGCCACAGAAAATGAGTAAATAACCTTGCAAGCAACTCTTCTTGTAGAATAATAATAAAATGTAAAGGCATCGTGTATAATCCAACGTTGCCAACGGAGGGATTTTAAAATTTCAACTCTCTCACTGCATGCCGTGGACTCGTACTTTGTATTTAGAGAAAGATTTCTTTAAACTTAAAATTGTTATTTTGAAAACTTTGCTCTCGTAAAAGTTTCGCCTCGGTAAGCCACATGCTATAAAGATTACCGGTAAATAAACTCAGTTTGGTTGAAACTGCGACTTATGTGGCGGCGTCGGTGCGTGCAGAAATACCAACATACACGACCAAAAAAATCTGAAGTCCTGAACAAGATAAGTGAATTAAAAGAAATTTGCTTATATACGACTTCTTGAAAAAACTCCATCTTCGCAATTATTTACCGGCGATTTGCAGAAGAAGGATTTAAATGAAAATGAATGTAAGTTTCAGAAAAGAAGAACATAGATAAAAATCATACTTAAACGTAGCAAGTGAAAGGAATTAAAATGGATTGCGTGCACTCACCATACACACATAAAATTATGTTTATGTTGCATCTAGTAAAATATGACTCAGTGGATATGTTGGTGAAATTGGGCATGAGAGATTGTATGGACCTAAGGATAAAATGAACTTGTATGAAAGGAATTAATTGTAAAGGTGGGTGACGATATGAATATTTGATCAAGTTTAATTCAGGGTGAATTAAATGAATGAATATTCAGTAATACCCCATTTTATGGAATATAGCTTCATCTTATATATGCTCCTCCGCCACTAACATCTTTGGGGGCCATGATTTGACGGCTAGTAATCGCACTTTACGCGAATAAATTTATCACTTACCGAGATCTGCTTCGGCAGAGTGTCACCCCAGTAATGGGTAAAAAGCTTGATGATCTATACATTTTTTTTATATATATATATGCCTAAAATCAGTAATCAGTAAAAATTAAATACGTAACATCACGCTATGTCCTATCAAAGGGGGTAGCACGAACCCTTGAAACATTTACAGAACATCAATTCATCAGATGCATCAAAGAATCAGTCTTCATCTAACATTCTTATCCTGTCATACCGTCCCCGCTTCAACCACAATCATAAATTAGTAAATCTAGTATTTGGAACAAAACGAATGAAGTATTCTAGTTAAATAAATAAATGATTTGGTTTAGTAAGTGTAAATTAGATCAGATCCAAATGATAACTAGAATACATTTTCTGTTGGAAATAAATTTTGAACAAAGTAATTATTTCCTTGGATATCAAAATCATATATTTTGCCTCAAATCGTGAAATAATGTCGTAGAATTTCCGTGTCTAGACTGTGGTAAAATGCAATGTTGTCAGAATTATTTTAACAAATACGTTTTACTTTTCTATACAAAATACAACTATTTATGTGTAATTTTAAAATATTATTAATATAAGAAATTTAAATTAAATCAATTACAGATTTAAACATTTATTATTTTTTTACGATAATTTAATCTATCCCCTAATTTGTGATTTGGTAAGGTTCAATCCGAGCATGTATCAAACTAAACGTCAAGAACACAACATAACTTGATACACATGTCACTCAGCTAAAGTTGTTGAACGATTTCAGAAAAAAGTTAATTCTTATCCTAGCATTGAGGTTCCTTTTCATGCCTCATTATGGCTATTTTCCTTAGCTACGCCTCGGCGAACAATCTCCATATTCGTCATGAAGACGAATCGCCCTGTCTTGATAAGTAAATAAGTATTAAATTACAATTTGTAATAAATGTATCCGTTTTTTAATATACATAAAGCAATTGCATATAAAATATTATGTATCGTCTGTTTTGGCTATCGAATCGGGCTACAAGATCATTACGCCAAACATTAATTTCACGGATGCTAAAATGTTCTGGACCTATTATACGGATTTGGTTTATGTGAGAAGTATTCTCATTTAAATTTTAATATGTAAATAGAAAAAGTAGGTATTAAATCATAATCGACAATATGGGGCACTCAAAGCAATACAAAGCTCCATTCAAACGAAGGCACTATCGACTTAGATTATCAGCAAGTATAATGGTAGCAAAGGCAATATGTAGCGTGTGAAACTGACTTTGAAAGATAATATCGTGGATCTCTAAGACGAATAGGTCTTCCGTGACTTAGTTAATAAGATTGGAAACCAGCGGTCCTCAAATAAATACCCTAAATTTTATGGATCGTAAAACTAAGAACAGTATTTAGAAAATTTACCCAAAGTATTTAAACCATGTTTTACGGTTCTACTAAAGACTATTAATGTCATCAATATATTTTAGATTTTATAGATTTCTAAGAACATTAAACGGAAAATAGTCCAAATGATCAAAAAATAAAATGTTTCACTTCGCAATAAAAACAAATAATCAGAAACATTAATAAAATCGATATTATCACATTGGTCTAACATTACAATATGTAATATAAAAAGTTCTTTGGAATTTTCAGATATATTTGATAATTTGAAAGTTTGCATATTTTTCTTCTCTAAGTCAAAACTATATTTTAGACAAAGTGGTACTACATGTAGTTCTTCGAATCTCTTATTAGAAGCATTTTTTATTTTTTAAATACTTTAGGAACGTTTGATAGCAGAAAAGAAATAAAATATATAATACATTCCACGGTAACCACTATTTCATGTCAAATACTTTTCCCAACCTTCAAAGCGTGCCCTCCATGTTAGTGAAGAGAAAACCACAGGGGTAAATTAATTGTGATGAAATTCAGTTGTGAGGGGGGAACTGAACGTAGGCTCAAATTTCAACAGTTCTGCATGAATTTATCTCATTTGTAAATGGGATGACTAGCTCAGTGGTATGAAGTCGGCCTGTGGATCCTGAGGTCCCTGGTTCGATTCCCACAGGCGACAAATTTTCATAATTTGAAAAAGCTATCCCTGTGGCTCCTTCACCACTAACATGTTTGGGGGCCGTGATTTGACGACTGGTAACCGCACTTCACGCGCAAAATATATCACTTACCGAGATCTGCTTCAGCAGAGTGCCACACCCAGTAATGGGTAGAAGGCGTGATGATATATTTATTTTATTTTTTATTTGTAAATGGCTCAGTGGTATCGAGTCGTACTGTGGATTTTGAGAACCTGGGTTCGATTCCCACAACCGACAAACTATTTTCACCACATTCAAATTACTCCTGTGGATCTTCCTCTACTAACACATTTGGGGGCCGTGATTTGATGGCTACTACGGCAGAGTGCCAGTCAGTAATGGGTAATAGGCGTGATGATATATTTATTTTACATATTTGTTAAATGAAATATTTTCAATTAAACAATTTAGGAAAATATACCTCAGGTTATTTATAAAAGATAGTATAAATAACGTTTCAATGAAAAAATAACTCTGTAACATTGTAACAAGTTTAATAAACAATATTGAATATTTTTATAACTACTGGTGATCAAATTTAAAACAGTAGCAAATGGGAAACTTAATTAAAGAACAACGGTAACACACACATACATAATCAAAACCCGTATGTCGATGATAGCATCTGTTAAAGCTGTATGTTATACATTATAAAGCTGATGATATACCTACCAGCTAATTTCTCAGGAGTAAAAATAAATAATGGTATTAATAAAAATGGCATTTATTAATTAATTTTAATGCTTAACTTTGCTATTAATTGCGAGGTTCAAGGTCACTGGATGCTGTGGGGCTTGATGAGATTACCGAGCAAGGAACAGTGGCGCACGAATGAAACAATACTATTTCTAGATAAGTGTAAATTAAGTTATAAAACAACCATTTATTTTATCTTTAGTTCACATATTTCCAAATTTCGTTTTCTATAGATTGTGTTGTAATTTTGTTAATGATGTAATAGAGAACTGTTAGCGATTTGTTTAATAGTTATTTGTACATCAAGGGAAGAAAGTGAGATATTTCTTCCCGAACGTGCCGTTCCTTTTTCCAAGCCCAATATGAGAGAAAGAAAATAGCGCAGATAAGAATATCACTTTCTTTATGAAGTATACATATAATTTTTTGATAAGATTTATTATTTTCCTCACAGATATCAACTGGATATTGCTAATGTCAAGTCATAACGTTGTTTTACAGTTACTATGTATATGGCTGTACCTTTCTTCTCTGGAAAAGAAAAATTGACTTTCTTTTCTTTTAATTGAGGGAAGGAAAATTTTAATTTCTGATTGTATTTATAACCATACACTGGTATATATTTACATTTCAGTAATGGGATTTTAAAAGAAAATTGCATGAAATAACTCTTTTAAATTTTAAATCAATATTTTATCTACAATGAAAGTGATATTCTGTCGTAGCAGATTTCGGTAAGAGATTTATGCTTAAGCATGAGGTCCGTTTACCTGTCGTCAAATCACGGTCTCCAAAGATGTTATTGATGGAGGAGCAACAGAGGTAACTTTAATGTGGAGCAAAGTTTGTCGACTGTGGGAATCGAACTCAAATTAGTCTAATATATGTTTGTGGGACAAAACTGAACATTATTAAAGTTATGTTCAAATAGAAAACCTGATCGTTGTTAAAAATCCTATATCATATATCTTCAATAAATAAACATACCATTAAAGCTGACATATCTAAACAAACATAAATAACAGGCAGGTATACTCTTGTTTAAAATTTCCATTTTTAAATTTTCAAATAAGCAGTATTATTGGAGCAAGCCACGCGCCCTTTACCTCGATCCATAGTGCCGCACCTGCTCCAGTGATTTTGGAATAACCCCCGGTAATAAACTCACCTGTTGCCCCTTAATTAAATCGCAAATCCCCGCCACTGAGAATAATCACCTTATAAAGTAGCTTTACAACACTACCACCTAGTTAGTAAAGCCGCACTAGGCACTCAGGTACCTCTTCAGAATCCAGCAGGACCGGGTCTGAATCAAAAGTTGACGAGGAAAATTCCATCCTTCTAAAGTGCATTTAATTTCTCGCCTGCGACTCGTGAAATAAACGTCACCCTCACGATTAAATTATGCACATAGTCCCTTAGTATATAACATACTATTATTTTATATTTGTATTTTCTGTCTGAATGATACAAAGCGTGTTTTTAAAGTAAGAACCGTTTTGAAATTCCGCTGCTGCAACGCCGCAGTCGACATTTGGCACATGCATACTGTATACCGCACTGGGTTGGTAAGCCACAGATGTCATTACAGAGTCATTCAGAGTGTTTACACAAGTCTTTTGTGAGTATTTGAAATGCCTCTTCCAATTGAGGATCCCGCCGACTGTGAAACAGGCGCTGTGATTCGTTTTCTTAGTGCTAAAGGCGTGAAAGCGGCTGAAATCCATCGTCAGTTCAGAGAAGTGTATGGAGAAAATATTATGAGCAATGGGATGGTACGGAAATGGGTGAGAGCTTTTAAAGATGGCCGTACGAATGTGCATCATGAGGAATAAAGTGGGCGACCTTCAGTCATTACTGACGATTTGGTGCACAAAGTTGATGTGAGAGAACAGACGATCTAGCGCCCAGTGACTACCACATATTCCAGCATTTGAAGAACCATCTGAGTGGTCAGCGCCACGACGACGATGAAGTTGTCAAAGCGACCGTATTGCAATGGTTGTCGAATCAGGCGGCAGATTTCTACGAGGATGGTATTCAAAAGCTGGTTGTACGATACGATAAATGCCTTAATATTGGTGGAAATTATGTAGCAAAGTAGATTAAAGTGCAGACTATCATTTAAAAATTAAATTGCTAAGAAAATTTTACTTCTTTTATTTTTATTTCAAAACGGTACTTACTTTAAAAACACGCCTCGTACATTAAAAAAAGATAAATGAGAATTAAATGAAAATTTAAAATTAAATTAAATATGTCTTACGGCTTCCCCTCCGCAAAAATTATTGGGTGTCGTGATTTTACGGTAAATAGGTAAAATTCATTATGATATATTAATTTAATTATTTATTTAAAATAAAGATGAATATTAAACCAATCTAAAAAATAATCATGTCGGTTCATAGCATCCTTCAAGCTTGAACAAACTTAGAGTTTCGGAACCCCATAGTTACATATCAATTTATGAAGGATAATAAAACGCAATAAATCTGTCGATAGCAAAAAATCGCAACATAAAATATCATCTTCATCAAAAGCCATAAATAATTTAATTATTTAATCCAAATGGCAACATAAATTGCAGCTAGCCGTTTCGAATATCCCTACCAGCAATCTATTGGACACCCCTAGTATTAAACCGAAACACAATACGCTATTTATCATGAAATCAATGAGGCCTGGCCGAGATTCAATAAATAACGCTTAATTATAACTTCTCCGTCTCGTAAACCACACAGAAAAATCCAAAAAATTCTAATTACCATCGTCTGAATGAAGTTTTCTATGGAAACACGCAGATACGTCAGCCATAAAACCAACAACGGGTTTTTAATAACAGTTTTCGTGATATTCTTAATGTAAGAACTTAAACATTATTAATTAAAGTAGCGCTGGGATGCTGCTTGATGGTCGGATGCTCCATGATGGACGCTGGATGCCAGAACCGGACTTAGGAGAAGAAGGGAAAAAATATGAAGTGTGGAGAGACAGCATTTTTCGAATAATTTTTATTGGATTATTAACATTACCACTTTATATAATTTACTGATTTTGAAGCCATAAAAAAGATTTGCAAATTGGAAATTGCATTAAGAATATGTAACTGAATGGGGGGACCTACGTTTTAACAGAGCAATTTTTATTATTATTTAATACATGTATTGCAAACAATAATAAATTAATGACAACACAATCAATTGTGATTGTGACATATGACAGCAAAAAGAAAACTAATATTTAGTACCAAATTTTATGGCTAGATGTCATATTGAAATATGTCAATCGCTTTTTAGGTTGCATAATATTTAAATTAATTAATAGTAGTTTTGTTAAATTACCTGCATTTAATTAATTTTTAAAATTAATGAATATCATTTTATTGTTAATTTATTTTGGGGTGTAAAATTCAGAAATACCGGGGTTGGAACCTGGGATCTTTTAAATTCTATCAAAACGCTCTACCGTTCGCTGTTGAGCCATATTGTCCTGTTAATTCTAAAATAATAACTACTCAAATTGTGGCGAAAATAAATAAATATATCATCACGCCTTCTACCCATTACTGGGTGTGGCACTCTGCCGAAGCAGATCTCGGTAAGTGATATATTTTGCGCGTGAAGTGCGGTTACCAGTCGTCAAATCACGGCCCCCAAAGATGTTAGTGGTGGAGGAGCCACAGGGGTAGCTTTTGAAATTATTAAAATTGTTTGTCGCCTGTGGGAATCGAACCAGGGTTCTCAGGATCCACAAGCCGACTTCATACTACTGAGCTAGCCATCCCATATATTGTGGCGAAAATGAAACTAATTTGGACATGGATTTGAATTCAAACTTTTCTTCCAACTTCTTTTAATTGAAAGCCACTGAATGTTTGTTTTATTCAATTCAACAAATGTCAATAAGTCACTTTGTTATACTTCTTACACGTAATACTCATATATGTTTTATAAGAAGAAATATTTTCCAATATAATCTTGAAAGAATTTGTTATCTTGATTTAGTTATTGCACGGTATGTATTTTCTAAGTTTATTTGCTCAATTTTTATTATAATTCTTTGAATTCTTTCCACAGTGGTAAATATGAATTGTTACTATTTTTATTGGCTAGAAATTCTTACAATTCTCTACATGAAATAGTTAGCTACATAAATATTTTATTGCGTTCATGACATTGTTGATTACACAAAATAAATTTTCCTGGTTATAAAACTCTTTCTTACAACTTTATAGAGGTAAACTATATTACCCCTTTTATGATTCGTAAACAATTGTTTTATAATGTTTCATGTTATTTATTTTGAATTCCATAATATGAAAATGAATATAATATAAATAAATACAGTCATCACGTTCTTTTATACATTACTGTATGTAATACATTGCCAAAGAAACGCAGATCGTAGCAGGTCTACAAAATTTATTTACTTAGTATTTTTAAAAGTAAATACTTAACAATTTTTGTAAGTTCTGAAATAATGTATTGTTTAATTCAATGCTAACCTTCTTCTTCACTCTATGTAAGGAAAGCATACACTCACAAGCTAATATATTTTTGTTTCATCTTATCATCATTCAAAAATTTGAAGCAATAAAATGTTTATTTAAAAGAGCAGTGATGATTTGTCAACCGAATAAACTTCAAAAAGAAAATAACAGCTTGAAGAGATATTTGTGATGAATGGCTATTAAAAGTTAGGTATTAGAAAGGCAGGTTGAAGAAAAGGATGATTACATATTTCTATTTAATTATGCATATTTTGATCCTTAATATATATTTCTTTAATAGCCGGAGTCATGGTCGCAAAAATTTCGGTTAATGAAAATCTAATTTTTTTTTTGTTGAACCAGTTTAAAAATCGAAATATTTTAAAATATGGTTCTATATAATTCAGAGTACGAGAAATCGAATGCCGTTGAGCGCGTCTTCATATCTTTGTTAGTTTTGGAGTTAGAGCGTTTTTTGACTTTTAAAAAATGTCAACTTTAAAGGTCCATATCTCGAAAACTAAAAGAGATATTGAAATGCGGTTTGAACGAGTGTATTTCTCGTGTTCCAATTAACTTATTCCGAAATTTTGAAAATTTAGAAAATTTTATAATTTTTTTCAAAATTTTCATTTCTTAATATTTCAAAAAATTTAAAAGATAATGAAAATTTGTGGTCACCACAGAATTCCTCTCGTAAAAATACATAGGTATGCAAAATTTCAGGCGAAAATTTGCACAGATACAGTTTTTATTACAAAAAAACGAAAAATCACTGTTTTTTAATTATTTTTGAAGGGGTACCCCTTAAGATTTTAACGAATTTTGGCCATTTTTCGTTTTTTTGTTCTAAAAATTGTATCCATGGAGGAAAAATTCTCAAATTTTGCATACTTACGTACTTTTACGAGGGGAATTCACTGGTTTTCAGAGAATTTCATTAACTCTTCAAGTTTTTAAAATATGGACAAAAGAAAATTTTGAAAAAACATTAAAATTTTCAAAATTTTCAAAATTTCAGTATAAGTTAATTGGTGCACGAGAAATACACTCGTTCAAACCGCATTTCAATATCTCTTCTAGTTTTCGAGATACGGGCCTTCAAAGTTACCATTTTTAAAAAGCCAAAAATTGCTGTAACTCTACAACTAAAAAAGATATGAAGATGTGCTCAACGGCATTCGATTTCTCGTTATCTGATTTATATAGAACCATATTTTAAAATATTTCGATTTTTAAACTGGTTCAACCTAAAAATTTTCATGAACCGATTTTTTGCGATCATACTAAAAGTTTTAGATCGGAAATAATATAATTTTTATTGTGTCCATTGTCTTACGAAAGTGTCTCCTATTTTAGTGTCCACGGAACCTAACGTGAAGGTCAGGTCGACCGCTAGTATCTTTCGATTTTAAAACTCAACATTTCTGAAGGAAACAGGAGATATTATAATTTATTTAACGTTTGTAATTAGACATAAAAGAATTTGTCTGATTCATAGTCGGCGTCATTTGAAGTCTGATTCAACCGTGCGTGGTTATGGTTAATATAATTGTTTTGTAGGCGTGAACTCACTTCTTCATCTCAGCTGCTTCGTAACTTGTAACATGCCCGCTAGTCCGCAGACAACTCGGATCTTTGTTTCTCGAATATCGGCTTTCGCTTTCCATAGTTTTAGATTACGTTATTAAAAAACAAATGAGATTTTCATTATAACAGTAATTTCAGATCACGTTGTCGGGTTGTTACTAGAATTTGATATGTTTACGTACAAGAACGTAATATGCCGACATGTTGTAAACGGGCGAAAGAGTCTGCAGTAATATTACATTGTACGCAGCATGTAGATGAAATTGAATATAAATTTTAATACAGATTTTAAATCAGAAAATATATTGTGAGATATAATGGACTTGTAATAAACATAAAATTTTAGTGTACAAATATTATTATGTTTACGTAACCTACATTTCTTAGGTTGTACACATACATTCCATTTCTCAAAAATGGTTTAACTAAATCACATTGAGGCTTAATGAGTCCGGATCGTGTACTGTAATTGGAATTAAATTCCTGTTGAACAAAATAGTATAAATAAATACCCATACCAAAACCACTCTTTTAGTACACTTAAAAATCGAACTCCTAGTACCAGATATTGTACAGATGTTTCCTATCTTAAAGTATCTATTCGTATGCAGTTTATTTTAATATCTACTAAATTAATTGAGAGGCTAGCACATAGGTGCATGGTCACGTAATCATTCACAGGAAATAATGTTTATCATTTGTAAATTGTTTGTTAACAAAAAAATTATATTCAGTAAACTGAATATTAAATTGTACTCCAATGCAAAAAACTGTAACAGTGCGGTGTGTGAACCAGTGATTCTTGATAAGGATGATTCACCACGGGGTGATAAGGCGAGGTCACCGATCTAGGCACCAAGTGAGGCAGTCAGTGATGGTTGATGGGAGTAATCGTCAGCTATCTGTATAAGTAATTGGTAGTTTATTTCCTGTTTTATTATATTTCTTTATTCTTTATTCTTTTTTGCACAAAGTTTTTATTATTACCTAAAAGAGATTAAGTGTGTTTAAGTTTAACTTTTAATCGAATAACAATATAATAATCATAAAAGAAAACATCGCATAGGCCCGGCACGAGTAAGTACCCATTCCAGTAACGCTCCCGCCCGCTGCCCGCAAAAGGTACATGCAGGTTATGCTCGGATCCTCCTCCTCCCTCACATGTACCTGATCACAAAACGTTTCACATCAGTTTTGATAGTCAACTTTTTTGTAGACAACACATTGTTTTTATTTGTTTCAGAGTTTTAAGAGGTTCTAGTTTTGTAGAAAGCATGGAAAATAAAATTTATTGCTAGATTTACTATTTATCTAGGGTCAGATCTACCATCGGTTAAGTATTGTACGTTTAAATAAATAACACCCTATATACAATAAAAAAGTAGCCACCCGATAAAACTAAAAAAATATCCTAATCCGGAGTCCACAGAAAACAATCTGAAAAATGCCTAATTAACAACAATATGTTATTCATCGGTTGCTCTCGATATCTAGTTAAAATAGGATCTTACAAAAGTTACAATATCAACTCTGCTACTGCTACTACTAACAGCAATACATCAGTCAATTAAATAGCTTATTAAGCGCAATTAAATAAAAACTATCTCATCCTCGACCATCTCTCCCATCGCGTGCTGTGCTCAGAGGTTCGACCAGCGTACCGGACAACATGCTGCACGGGGCTGTCAGTACACATAACCAGGTAATTGCCACGTAGGTAACTACCACTTGTCGGCAGCGGCCCAGCCCTGGATGAAGACGTACCCTGGCTAGCCATGTCGCCTGTCTGTCAATGCGTCTCAGCCCAAGACTGCGCACACGTAAATTAGAGTGCGCGGACGTCGACGTGTAACTTGCGAATCGAGACGGACAAAAGGGAATGAAATGTTTTGTTGTAGGTTTGGAGGTAGAGCAGTGGATCTCAAAGTTTAGAATAGTGGTTCTCAACGAAGATTGGAAAAAGGGATAAAGCAATGCTCGAAATAGACAATTTCACGAACGCTAATTTAATATTATAAATAAAAAATAAATAAATAAATGTATCATTACGCCTTTTACCCATTACTGAGTGTGGCACTCTGCCGAAGCAAATCTCGGTAATATTTATGCACATGAAGTACGGTTATCAGCCATCAAATCACGGCCCCAAAGATGTTAGTGGAAGAGGAGCCACATTTTAATTTGGTGAAAATGTTTGTCGGCTGTGGGGATCGAACTAGGGTTCTCAGAATCTGTAGGCAGACTCGATACCACTGAGCTATTATGGTGCAATTAAAAAAATTCTAATTTTTAAAATCCTTTTTATCGCCATGTTTCCGTTATACAAGTATTTTATGGCAAAAAATACCATAGTGAGGGTTAGCTGTCGTATTTTTATAAATAAAATTAATATATCTTTCAAATACTGTATTTTTTTGGCTGAACCGGATCGTATCTTTATGTTTTTAAGAAGATTAACAATAATTACAAGAATATGTTCAATCAGGGCCGGCAGAAGTCGTGTCCTCGGTGTATAGTACTCGTCACCCGAACAATTTTGGGTGTCAAATTACCCACCCGAAATTTTAAAGAGCTTTTTCTAATTTTCATGCAGTTTCCTCGCTCTAGATCCGTATATGACTATATCAAACAAAAATCAATTTAAATATAAGCACTGCGTCATTGTAGTGAAAATGACAAATGACAATAAGGATCTTGCGCCCTGTCAACTCCCGTGTTAATAAGTGTGTGCTGAGCAGAACCTCTTGTGCGCATAAATACGTAATAATCTTGGTAGGTAGCAGGGACCTGACAGCTAATAGGGTTTTTGTGAAAGAAATATTGTGGATTAGGCGCGATAAGGATGAAAGGTTAGTCAAACTGCACAATAATCAGAGATGGCAGCATGGTGTTCAAATTCAGATGAAATTTCTTTAAAAATTCTTTATAAATAAAAAGCCTATCGTTATTCTGCATTTATTTATAATTTCTCATGTTATTAGTATCATATTTTTTAAGTATAAAAAATGACCCCTTTCCACATCCTTTTTTTTCACCCGTTACTCCACCTTCTCATTCGACACCCGAGTTTTACCTGTTCTGACGGCCCTATGTTCAATATTTAAATAAAAGTATGAAATTCTAAATAATTATAGTTAAAGTCGAATATAACGGTTTGCATGTGTGGCGCTTAGGTTTCACGGGATTGGGGTTTGTCTGCTACTTTTTAAAGTGAAATAAGCTATAGTAATATTATTTTATAATGCTACAACTTTGCCCAGAGAAATGTCTTTTTAATATGCAAAAAATAAAATGCAGTTTTCAGAAAGTCCAAGTGCACCCCATAAAAATAATAATAAAGGAAAATTAGGGAACAATTAATTTTTAATTAAGTTAAACCGATATTTGCAACTTCCTAAATGTATACAATTTCATTTAATGGATGAAGAAATAAACACATGAAGAATAATTAAATAAAATTACAGGTTAAACCATCACAAAATCTCAATTAACACAGCAAACCTCCAAATATAATTATCATATAGAGATAACCCTCACCGAGGCATGCATCCAGTAGCGAACTTTCCACAATAACATAACCTCACTCTGTGATTACACACTCGTTCGTTGGGTCGCGTGCAGAGCGCAACACTGCGCCAGCCTTCGGGATGGGACTGGGAATGTTGAATGCACTTGATCCGTTTTTCTCGGTGGTCCGAGATAATTACAGGGTTCCCGCCCTAAGTAGGGTAGTAATCAACGTGCCATTTGGATACATCAGCCATGAGAATCTTTTGCATGCTTGGCTCCGTTACAGCAGCGAAGTAGATCAGAGATGGCCCTGCTGCGCAGTTAGATAGCGTACTCATATCGCGAATTGGATGGAAAGAAGGAAATTGAATTGCGTTTTTAAAGTTAAGATAGTTGCGAACTCGACTTTAATGTAGTTTTCAAATGAGAAAGTCGGAAAAATAAATGGTTGATGAACTTACTTGTGCATAATAATAATCGTAACAGTAATGGTGATGTCCTTAAGCTAATTACTAGAAGAAGTATAAATACTGGAGTTGGTGGGGTTCGTAAAAACTAACTATACTTTAACAGGTATCAACATGTCTGGAATAGCCAATGCTTTTAATAAATCTATTCTAATGGAATGCAACTAATGCTGAGCACGCTGAAACTATAGATTGTAGACCACAAGTTCTGCGTTAAATTTAAACGCTATTATACCTTCATTTTACCTATAAATAGCTGCTCGTCCAAAAAATGCAACGGCCCTATAGGCAACGAAATCTGGAGATTTTAGCAAAAATGTATTTATTTATTTATTTCCTACTCTGCATAACAGTAGAGGTAGCCTACAGTTTATACTGGAATCCGAACCACTCAGACACAAATGTATTTTTTTGATATATCGTAAGTAGAAGACATTGAGATTTGAACGCATGACCTCTTGCTTGGTAATTAAGAAACGCAAATTTTACCTCGCTTTTATCCACTGAGCTACGATTGTCTCACGGCACACAAAAACTAATTACTAAAATTCTACGAAACACCAAAAAATATACTTTTTCGGTCATCTGGCAAAATAGTATACATTTTCAAATGATAAAAACAAAATAGTTATATGCAACTAGTGTTAAAATTATCACTTTATTGCACGAGTAAGAACCCTACCAAAAAATGGGTAAATTGTATGAGGATTAACCGGGTTATCAACAGACTTCATTTTTATGAAATAACCGATGTTAAAGCTATAAACGAAGCAGAATTACATTATAAGGTACGAGTATAATCGAATTACCCTTCTGTTGTTTTATCTGTACACCCTTTTTTCCATCAATAAAATATACATTATACAACTCTAAAAAAACTATTCGTATTGCAAAACAAAATTATGATTATTATAAATTTCTTTCTGAAAAACAAAGCAATATCAACATCTGCATAGAAGCTTAAAAAAGTAACAGTACAAACAAACGAGTCTCACAACATCACAATTTTTCATGTGCGAAACAGAATTATCAGACTAAACGTAAATAAAACTAGTGCATTCAATATTAAACCAGAATTATAAATGCAACAGTATTGCACTCCGTAACATCTGCAGCAACAGTAAAATTATTTAATGTGCAAGGCATACAGATTTTATTTCAAACACAAAAGTCAGTGCAGGGAACGTACAAAATAATATTTGCTAATTTGCTTTTTTGCTTCGCCAATAAAATAAACTAATAGCTACAGTACATGCAATGGGGAAGTTTCATTTTATACGACGCTGCAATATTTTCACTGATAGATAAAATTTTATATTGCTCGTTGTTTTGTGTGTAACTGCACAATTGCAACTGCAGTTTTAGATGGTTTTTAATATTTTAAACTAATTAAAGATTAACTCTTGAGTAGCTGTGTGCTACACTATTATTTATTTATAAGTGGAGACTAGTCTGCACATTAGTATTCGTTTTATTTTGCTTAATACATAATTCTAGATTTTAGCTCTTTAATAAAATAAAATAAAATAAACATATTACGTCTTTTACCCATCACTGGGTGTGGCACCCTGCCGAAGCAGATCTCGATAAGTGATATATTTATGCGCGTGAATCACGACCCCCAAAGATGTTAGTAGAGGGAGCCACAGGGGTAATTTTTAATTGGTGAAAATTTTTTTTTAGCTCTTAGATAATGTAATATTTTTTTTCTGAAACCGGTAGGAACGTGCCTACTTTCCTGACCAATTTTAGAATGGAAAGTATATTTTTACAAAAATAGTCAAGTAAAATACGTATCCAAAGCTACAACAAAAATAGCAGTCTGGTAAAGATTTTACCTGACTGTTTTGTATTTTACCTGACTGTTTTTCTTGTTGTAACCTTGGATACATAGTGTACTGTGAATGCAATTCATATCAAGAAATTTAAACATTTAAATTATTTATGATTAATTATTGATTAAATTGAACGGTTTCAGAAAAAATAGTATACATAATACATCAGGAAAGTGTTTTTACATGACTCAGCGGATTAAAATATGAGGCCGCAGGCCAAGTATTTCAAACAACCACTTCGTCAAGTAAAGTATCACTTTTCTGACTTATTACGTAATATACTATTATTCTAGTTTTGTTGCTTAAATAAACATAGTAGTTAAATGGTTATTAAAATTAGATTCATAAGTTTATAATTTATAAACTATTTTTTATGCTATTAGCTGTTTATAAACCATACGGACAAAAGTTTGAAAGACGCCAAATTTATCTTAAGAATTTGCAAATTATTTTGAATAATTACCAATGTATATTTTTGGCTGTTTAAAAGACATATTCCATTTACCATTTGTATCAGATTTAAACTACATTTACTGAACTAAATCACTTATTTATTTCGCTGGACTACTTCGCTGACTTTATTTCCAGTACAAGAATTACTGTTTCTAATTTACTTTGAAGTAATTCATGGGATGGCTAGCTCAGTGGTATGAAGTCGGCCAGTGGATCCTGAGAACCCTGGTTCGATTCCCACAGGCGACAAACAATTTTCATAATTTCAAAAACTACCCCTGTGGCTCCTCCACCACTAACATCTTTGTGGGCCGTGATTTGACGACTCGTAACCGCAAAATATATCACGCGCAAAATATATCACTTACCGAGATCTGCTTCAGCAGACTGCCACACCCAGTAATGGGTAGAAGGCGTGATGATATATTTATTTATTTTATTCATCCCAATAAGTGCATCAGTTTGTTTAATTCAGTTCATTTAGTCATATTGTCTGATTTGTCTGAACTGATTTAAGTGAACCAAGTGGCAAATGGAATACAGCTAAAGTTTCTGTATTTAGTAACTATAGAGACGGCTGTCATTCTCGAGAATAATTAATTAGTATATCTATAGCCGTATTCCATTTGCCATTTGGATCAGATCTATCTTACATTTGCTGAACCAGATCATTTATTTATTTTGCTGCATTACTTCGCTGACTATTTTTACAGTACTAGAATTACAGATTCTAATTTACTTTGAAGTAATTCACCCCAATAAATGCATCAATTTACTTAATTCATTTCATTTAGTCATGTGTCGAATTTATCTGAACTGATTTAAGTGAACCAAGTGCCAAATGGAATACAGCTTTTGACAACTAAAATCCATTTCCAGTAAAAATCAGTAAAATTGCATTTATTCAACATCTTTTGTTCATATAAAGTTTTATTATTTTTTTTATTGTTTGAATTACTCTTTCGAAAAATAAAATAAAAAATTAAAGCATGCCATTAAAAAAAATGTCGTCCACTATAAAAAAATGAGAATCGATAAAAGCATTTTTTTAATTATTTAAATTAAATTATATTTCAGGAGATATTATCAATATTTCTTACCAACTGTATATAGTTTTCAAAAGGCAGGCTACGAGCTCATATAATTCTGTAAGTCTAGATATGATTTCAAGCTAAGAACTTTATTACGTTTCTCTGTGTACGGTGATGAAAACACTGGTAAAACACACATTCCACGCCCCAATCGGGCAGTTCACAAGTCGCAGGTAAGTGCGAATTTATCTCGATGGCAGGTAGCAGCCAAGCAGCCGTAGACTCACTAATTGTCACAGAAGTTTACGATTTAGTGTCTCTCAGTGATAATTAGCAGCAGCAACAGGTCGAGTGCGAAAGCTATCTGCGCGTTTCCCGCCGTGTCGGTGCCGCCGGTGCTAAGCTCTCAGCCAAAGCAAAAGCTTCCGAAAACCGTTTTCCTCTGCAGGAATGATGAAAAAGTTGTTACAAACTTCTGGATTTTCAAACTTGTACACGGGATGATGATTTGAAAATGAGATGGTTATAAATATTAAAATTTTGAGAAAATGTTTTTGTCACTTCAGTGAACTTTTGTTTTTGTTTAATTGTGAGTTTCTGTGAAAAGATATCTCATTTAGAAGTTGGTAATAATATTTAAGGACACTAATTTTTGCTTTCAAGATTACAAAGGATCATTTACTTTAAACTACTTACGTAAGTACTAAGAAGTATAAATGTCATTTAGTTGTACTTTGAGTGAGTAATGTTTTGGACACACAAGAAGAATGTACGTTACTGTGTAATATAACAGACATTTTCTTACACTCGTTTTAATGGTTTATGGACCAGTATTTCAAAGAATATATTTACATACTGCAGATTACTTATCCATTATTATTTTTTGCACGCCGGGATTTTTTCAAATGTTTACCAATAGAGTTTCTAAGGCAGTAAATAACTTTTTGCCTATCAATCAAGATAGTCGTCTTTTTTTAAGAAAAAATCGTGTAGAATTATCGTGAAGAAAAGTAAATAGTACATTTTAATTGTTATAATTTTACTTTTTTTCACTATTCTACATGGGCGTCCACAGACATTTTTCCAGGGCAAAAAACTCTCAGCTAGACATAAATTTCTGAAATATTTTTTTTTACATAACATAAATTCAAATACACATAACAAATAGACAAAATATTTAAATTTGTGAAATAAATTATTAGTCTTCGTCGTCTGGGTTTGAAGAGGAAAGACAATCTTCTAATAACTCTTCCGTAAATTGATAACATTTCTTCAATAAATTTCGATTTAGCAGTTTTACAGTTTTTACTTTCTAATATTTTGTGTATACTTAATACACTTACACTAGTATTCATAGTCGTTCGCCAGCGTTTCGCCAAGTGTATCGCTTATGGGCGCTTCCTCAGCGCGTCGCTGGGCGAACGACTATGCATACCAGTGTTAGATTTCAATTACATGCCTATCAGTAATTTTCGTCATTTTCAAATCTAATTTGTGTCGCTACAAAGCATGTAAAATTAATATTGATTCAGATGCAGAATTTGAAGCCTTAAAACTTTAATTTCATGCTTTTTTGCTTATTTAGGGAAGCAGGTAATTACAAAATTATAATTTTACATGTTAAAGTCTTATATTTGAGAGTCGTGGTCACCACCCTAGTTAATATCCAGGAAGGGGCGCGCGCCCCTCCTTGCCTCCCCCTGCGGACGCCCGTGCTATTCTGCAATTGTGTGAAATTCACTTTCAAAAACAAGCGCATGACAAACACTCCCTTTCATTCTTATCTTTTTGTTTTATTTTCAGTTACTGTATTGTGTGGACTTTTCTCTCATATGCAAATGACCACTTTCATCTTTTCTAATCTTTGTAGATTCGTTGTTAGATTCGTTATTAGATTCGTTGTTAGATTCGTTATTATGTAGATTTGTATAAGTAAGCGTTAATAATTTGAGATGTTTTGCGCATAGTTTATGTACGTCGAAGAAAAATGTATGGGAGTGGTTGGATAGATGTGAAGATTTGATTTCGAGTGTGATAAATAAATGAGATTATATGGAGGGATCTATGAATGTGGTTGAGGTGAGGGTGGTGTGATAGGATGAGAATGTTTGACAAAGACTGAGTATTTGATGAATTTAATGATGTGAGTTCAATTCCTATCTGTTTTACCTGTTCAAAAATTGAAGCAAATGCTCATTCAGATTTTAACATTTTCTGCTGGATCATAATAAACAAGTTAATAAATTAAATAATATGGTTCAGTTTTATGTGTCGCCACACGCATACCATAGAAAGTGAATGTAGTATCTGCACTGAAAATTGCAAGTCGTTTAATTTAATAAAACTATAAATGCTTTCCAAACAAGGAGAGAGATTCGGATAATTTTTTGCGAAGTGTTTATTTATCACCAATTTACGATGAAGTCAAAAATTACCAATACAATTTAAAATAATGATAAAAGAGATTATGATAATTTGCCCTGAAATTTCGAAATATAAGTTGAACGTCACGAGCTCAAAACATAATTATTTGAATCCTCCAACCACATATTTAAATATAATTACACAGAACTAACATTATAATTGACATTACAATTTGCATAAGGCTGCAACTACTGGTTTCTTTAAAACTCGTTTTCGTATATGCCTTAACGGTTATGGCGTTTTACTATATTATGCTTATATGCATTAAAATAATGTATGTACTCTCGTCTTCTGTGGCTCGCTCTCGTTTACTCGATATGAAAAAAGTTGTCTCTCATTAAGTATGCTCAAATAAGTAAATTAGTAAAGAAACTTGCTTACATGCTGCTTAACTTGTGAAACTAATAATTACCTAGCCATTGCTACTTTATTTTAAACGAGAATTGCGTATGTGTATTATAAAATTATGTTTGTAAAGAAGATAAAATTTTTGTATGTATTTAGTTTCTAAAACTTATTTAAAATTTATAGAAAATATTTCTAGTATGTATGCTTTGTAAAAAAAAATATGATACTGATATTATCCAATCCATTTTTATTACAAATAAAAATGGCGATGGAATACAGCCTTATCTGACGTCGCTGTGAATATTTGTAAGCTCATGTTCGATTCTCGCAGAATAATTATCATAAAATAATTTGATCACTTTTATGTATTTCTCCAGTATTCTATATACTTTAACTATCTGTCAAGAACTGGGAATAGATGGATGGACCATTTAATTGAAATCTACAAGAGCATCGAAATACCAAGTACTCATGAAGAAAGAAGCACGACAAGAATATATCTAGATATAAAAGAAGAAATATTTTCTAAAGCAGAAATAACAAATGCAATATACAAACTGAAAGATGAATAAGTTACCATCATAGCTACTGAAGGCGGATATAAACATAACTGTCGAGGTCATGTTCGTACAAATGAAGAAAATATGGGAAGAAGAAACCATTCTAGGTAACTGGAAGGAATAATTATACAATTGCCAAAAAAGGCGATATATCACTATGTGGGAACTTGAAATCTAGCACGTTGCTCTGCAAGACCAGCAAAATAGTAATAAAGATAATGCTGAATAGAATGTTAGATACAACAGATAATAAATAAATAAATAAATATATCATCACGCCTTCTACCTATTACTGGATGTGGCACTCTGCCAAAGCAGATCTCGGTAAGTGATATATTTTGTGCGTGAAGTGCGGTTACCAGCTGTCAAATCACGGTCCCTAAAGACGTTAGTGGTGGGGGAGCCACAGGGGTAGTTTTTGAAATGGTGAAAATTGTTTGTCGCCTGTGGGAATCGAACCAGGGTTCTCAGGATCCACAGGCCGACTTCATACCACTGAGCTAGCTACCCCATAACAACAGATAACACCCTTAAAAAGAACCAAGTCGGTTTTGGAGAATCAAGCATCAATCAATGATACTCTCTAAGAATCATCTTAGAACAAATCCCAGAATTGAGAGAAGATGTTTACATAAATTTAATTGATTTTGAAACAGCTTTCGACAAAGTTAATAGACACATTCGATATGATTTTATTTATTTAAACTAAGTTCATTACTCTATATATTTATAAAGGTTTGGAGTCCTGAACTCTCCCACTTGTAAGACGACTGTTCTAACCACGATGTTACAACAGCCTGTGTATGCTATGTGTGTCAAAATCGTAAATTTTTAAAAAACTGATTCTTATTACCTACATAATAAATTATAAGTAGCAGTAAAAGCATTCAAGGAGTGTATTTAGGTCTCCAAAAGAGCAAATAAAATGAAAATAATTTCAAGTAAACAACAATTTTCTGTAGCTAATGATGGAAACAGACAGGCAGCAGAGATAATATTTTACGACATATATTACTACAAAAAATAGTTTGCATATGGTGAAACAACTATAATTCCGCATCATTTAAACAATTTTACGAACCATATATCTTTTTTCTGTACACAAACCGTTTCTTTTGCTCATCACAGTGCACAACCATCATCTTCAATGCCATGTCGGCGTAGGCGTGTCACTCCCCGTAAACTTAAGTAAATATTCATAACAACCGCTACTGCTTTATGTGACGCGAGTTACTTGCCAGTTTGCTTTTCACACAAACACACACACACACACACCCTCTCATGTGAGAGCGCATAACATACCGCTGCACTAGCGAGCAAACGCTCGCTGAAGCCATGGACGTTCAACAAGAGAATCAATAATATTGACGTTTATTGGTTTCGGCCGAAGTGCGACCCTGGCCGCAACTACGAGGAGGAGTGGACGAGAAAATTTAATGCCAGGTTTCAGTGCGTTGTTTGTTGTAGTTGGTATTTTGTGATGAATGGATGAATGCAAGTTGGAAGGAAAAATGAAGAGGAGGTGCATTTTTATCGGCGGTCATGTATGGGGTGTTTTATAGTTATTTGTATCACTAGGCTGGAAACTGGATAAGCATAATTTAACAAGGCGAGTCTTTCAAATTGCGAGTACTAGCATAACAGTTTCTAGACACGTGAAATACAAGATTTTTTGTGCCGATGAATTAAATTATTGATTTAAAGTTGCTAAAAATCTCTCTAATCTCCAAACAGTCAACGCACTCCAGTTTTACCGAAAGATATACACATAGTTGCCGAACGGCGTTCGGTAGGAACTTGGATCTCGAACGGCGTCAGTAAAAACATAGTTTCCGAACGATTATGAGATATGCAAAACTGTCAATCTTGGATGGAGGCGCGAAAATTGCAGAAGATACCAAGCCGGTTAAATTAGAAAAGAAATAAATAAATATATCATCACGCCCTTTACCCATTACTGAGTGTTTCACTGTACTGTAACAGATCTCGGTAAGTGATATATTTATGCGCGTGAAGTGCGGTTACCGGCTGTCAAAATACGGTCCCCACAGATGTTTTGGGAGGGGCGGCCAGAAGGGTAATTTTAATGTAGTGGAAATTATTTGTAGCTGTAGGAATCGAACCGGGGTTCTCAAATTCATAGTCTGCCTACCCCACAAATTAAAAGTTAGATTCCTGGCAAAAACTTAAATTTAGCGATTTTTCATTTTTATTCACAATCAGGCAGATTCATAAAGGGGATTAGCGCTAACACCATTTTTCATTTCGTTTTTAACTCTCTTTTCAATGTATGAAACAAGTTTATTTTAAGTTGACTGAAAAAGAGAATTAATTAGCATCAAATTTAGTTCATTTTATTAATCTGTTTTAATTTGAAACAGAGTTATAGATAATATTAAAAACGGTGTAGGCGCTAATCCGTTTTGTGAATCTGCCTGAATGTTTTTAAATAAAACCGCAAAATTGTATATAAGTTAAATAAGATTCACTAATGTAAACGAATGCGACGAGTTATATTTTTCTATAAATTAAATAAATTAAATAAATATATCATCACGCCTTCTACCCATTACTGGGTGTGGCACTCGGCCGAAGCAGATCTCGGTAAGTGATATATTTTGCGCGTGAAGTGCGTTTACCAGTCGTTAAATCATGGCCCCCAAAGATGTTAGTGGTGGGGGAGCCAGAGGGGTAGCTTTTGAAATTATGAAAATTGTTTGTCGCCTGTGGGAATCGAACCAGGGTACTCAGGATCCACAGGCCGACTTCATACCACTGAGGTAGCCACCCCATTGTAGGTACTCTTAAACAATTAAAGTGTCTTGTAGTTAAAAATTTTATATATACTCAATTTCCGCAGACGACAAACTTTACTCCACATTAAAATAACCTCTGTAGAGGCATCCTTCACTAATATCTAATATCTTTGGGTCATAATATGATGGCCGATACTTTACACGCTATCACTTACCATTCAGCGTACTACATCCAGTAATGGGTAAAAGGTAAAACTAAAACTTAGGTACTATGTTCTTGTATATATTTGATACCTACAACAGTTTTTTTTTCAGTATGTACCTATGCATAAATTTATGATCCTTAAAAATGTAATAAATTAATTAAAAAATTCATTATTAATTAAAAATCTGTAACATATTTATTATAATCCACATAACACAAAGTAGGAGGATACAGAATATTCAAATACTGAGAAAACAACTACGAAACCGTTCAGAATGTGTTCAGGGTCGAACTTGGCCCATAGATCATGTTAATTAAAGAATTAATTTTATTAATGAAGTCTGGCAGCTGCAATAATTGTTACACGCAGTGATAAATGTTCGCTAGTAACCCGGTAAGTGATATGACTACATAATGGCATCTTGATCAGCTCGTTGTCAATTACATGTTCAGTTGTTTGATGCATGGCCACTGCATGTAACAATGAGTGCAATAGAGGCGGTATGAGCAATCAAGTGACCTATTTTTCAGCATCGCTTTCTTGTTTCTATGTTGGCAAAGGTTTTATGTCATACGGTTATATAGTTGACATGTTTTATAGGTGAGTATATTGAGCAACACTGTCTGAGAAGGTCTATATCTTTTTTATGACTGACCTATTTAAAAATATTTCTATGAAAGGACAATGCACTTCAAAAGCTTTTTAGGTGGTATGGAAATATGGGGCAAGGTTTAAACATTCATTTTTTACTTTTAAACTTAGAACTTGAAATACTTTGGAATACCAGTAATTTACCTAAATAATTGAGAGTGGTTGTAATTTAATTTCTAGCTTAAGTGGGAATCGAACTCGAGATCTCCGGATTCGAATTCCGTAACGCTACCCATCCCACCGTACTGCCGGACATAATGATGTTTTAAAGATGTATCACTCTATTCTATAACTTTTTAATGAAATATGTTTCATTGCCAAATAGATGCAAAATAAATTGAGAAGTTTCAGGTGTGTACGGGGAACAATACAATCACGAGGATACAAAAAAAAAATATAAAACAGTCAGGTAAAATCTTTATCAGACAGTTTTGTACTTTACCAGACTGTTATTTTTGTTGTAGCTTTGGATACGTACTTTACTTGACTGTCTTGGTAAAAATCTACTTTCCATACTAAAATTGGTCAGGAGCAGGAAATTTCTTGCCGGTTTCAGAAAAATGGTATTTTCCTAAACGTCAACTGGAAAAATCTATCGAAATGGCACATACTCAACTTTTTACGTTACCGATACTATTCGCATTACCTCTTACGTTACTTTATTATAAATCGAATTTAATAGTTATTTAGTTAACTAGAAATATTTTTTCTTTTATAAATTTGAAATTTGATGTGCAACGGCGAAGCGAATAACCGAAATAAAAATAGAACAGAATAGTTAAATTTTAGGTACATAAATTATTGCTTACCAAAATCAAATTACGTATAATTACAGTGTCCAGCAAGTTCATAAAACCCGGCAAGTTTTTGCTTGTTGTACGTTGCAAGCTGCAACAAAATAAACACCAATAAAACGCCCTAAAAATACATAAATTAAATTCATGCTAAAACTTCGTAATAAACATCAGATGTGCCCCACAAAAACATAATTCAAAAAGCAATTACTAAACAAAACAATAAACACATCATTTAACTTTTCATTGGAGGCGGCACTGTGTACACACACACACACACGGGGGCGCACGCACGTATGATACTGTTTGACCGAGCGAGGCTGACCGCGCGCGACGTAATCAGGTTGGCGGGTGATCGTGCGGGAAGCTGCTAACCCAATACGAGATCCGATTACGAAAACATTGCCACTATTTTGATGCTGGGTTTCAGTATGAAGTCAGGCATTTGATGCTGTGAAATGATTGACGGAGCGTTTTCATATGTTACTATCTCAAGTTAACTTGTAACTAACAATAGTAACAGTGTTTATAGTAATGTAGAACTTGTTTAGCCCGTACTATCCTTTATTTTTAATGTAGTTTAACAGTCCTTTTTTCGACATATCTGCAATTATAATCAGGTCATAGCCTGATTGTAAGAATAAAGTAAATATATCTTCTACGCATTACTGAGTGTGACACTCTGCCAAAGCAGATCTCGGTAAGTGATATATTACCAGCCGTCATATCACGGCCTCCAAAAATGTTAGTGGAGGAAGAGCCACAGTAGTTATTGTTAATAAATATAAAGAAATATATCATCACGCCTTTTAACCATTACTGGGGGGTGGCACTCTGTTGAAGCATATCTCGGTATGAGATATATTAATGCGCGTGAAGTGCGGTTATCAGTCGTCAAATCACGGTCCCCAAAGATGTTAGTGGTGGGAGATCCACAGAGGTAATTTTAAATTGGTGAAAATGTTTTGTCGGCAGTGGGGATCGAACCAGGGTTCTTAGGATCCACAGGCCGACATGATACCACAGAGCTATTACCCAATAGGAGTTATTGTAATATGGTGAAAATTGTTTGGCGGCTGTAGGAATCGAACCCGGGTTTTCAAATCAACAATCCGACTCGATATTACTGAACCATCTACCCCAAAGCATTGTTATATAGAATCTATTTGATCTTGATTCTGCTTGGCTGATTAAAATACCAAAATGAAGATATCTTTATATAGCATAAGAAACTTGTACATTTAAAAACGATGAACCAATATTATTGTTCAACATTTTTATAAATGTAGGTAGACAATATTTAAAAGTTTTATAAAATAAACTATAGAATATTAAAAACAGATAACCAAATTGTGTATTTCAAGAGCAATTGGTGCATATCTTGTGTTTTGGTCATCCAATTAGAATCAAAATAAAATATGTCCTGTACAGTCATGTTGTTATAATCTTTCACTGAACCAATTTTACAAAGCTTCTATATTTTGAGCCTCATCATTAAGATATACTAGATATATGTATATAGATATATATATATATATATATATATATATATATATATATATATATATATATATATATATATATATATATATATATATATATATATAGAAATATGTAAGAACTACGACTTGTATTAAATGGGAGTTTTTCTATGCTTTGGGTAGGGCACATCAGAGATGTTGTTGTGCTCCCAAAAATTCCCTTAGATACAAAATCAGTTTTTCATCATTATCTAGTGACGTACAGGAATTTCGGAGAAAACATAACACTTCTAGGGTGCCTACTAAAGTTTCAGAAAAAGTCCTATTTAACCAAAGTCCTAGCTCCTAACTCTTACACTAGTATTCATAGTCGTTCGCCTGCGGTTCGCCAGCGTTTCGCCAAGTGTATCGCTTATGGGGCTTCCTCAGCTCGTCGCTGGGCGAACGACTATGCATACCAGTGTCAGACTCTAATTTTGAACCTCGAAATCTGGTCACTCTGTATAGTTATAAAATGATAATCCTAATAAGTTTTATTATTGTGCACTTATTAACAGAACAAGAACTTTATTCGAATACTGAAATTTTTTAATAGACTTATCTCAACTGATTTAAATGAACTAAGTGGCAAATGCAATTAATCTTATAACTAGAGGACAATAAATAAGTTGTTATTTCTCATTCACTAAATTAGTCACCAAAAGGACAAAACCAACTACATATATTACAAACATAAACACAAGGAATAAAATTTGATAATATAGGCCCTACACATTATGTGGCCGGTAATCCGGCGCCATGAAACATACTTTACCCTTTGACACGTCAGCATCAGCTTTGTGGAGCGCAACGCAACGTAACGCGAAAATGCAAATAGCGATTACACACGTGTTGCTAAAGCCTAATTTGTCTTCTCTTCGCCACTCGCACTCGGTGGTGGTGCCCAGCCAACATACACACACACACACCCTCACATATGCACTAGTGGCATATACGTGCCCCATTTCCGATCCGTTTCTGTACGTCATGTGATGTGTGCTATTTTGTTTTTGTGCGTTTTTTTGTTTTTGCTCCTTCTTTTTTTTAATAACTGTCCAGCATGAAAAACGTAATCACTCAGCAGCGCATTCCGTCGGATTTTTACAGCGGACAGCAATGGCGGCTGACTTCCAAAGTAGGGAAATGCTAACGGGCATCGGGAAATGTACAAGTGCGAGATGTGACTGGGAAATTAGAATGCTTGATGACGCAAAGGAAACAAATTGCTTCGGATTTATTTGAACTAAAATAAAAGAATTTCGCTTGAACTTTGACATACATATACAACTCTGTCACTTATCTACTGAATGTGAATACAAATTTTCTAAGCTGCATGGTACGTCGGAAAGTATTTGTGCAACATATAAATTTCACTTTGAGATGGGGAAAATATAAATAAAAAACAATATCTTTCCTTGTTGTTTGGATTGCAGGCTTTACTTAGTTTAAGGTAGTACTAGTGTGACGATGGCGCCATCGGTTGTCGAGTGGCGGAACAGACGCTCAAAAAATATAAAAATTGAATAAAATAAGTGTTCTATACCTATTATGATTTGAATATCATGAATTGTTAATAGGATGTTGGTCTAGTGAATTTTCAAATACCATACCAACATGTGGTGTTGCCATTATAAGTTGGGATTCTTAATTTTTCGTTAAAAACAAGGCTTTGCATGGTTATATATACATTACTAAACGATAAAAAACTTTCTCCTTCTGATACAATATATATGGATAGTTCTAGAACATCATACTAGTTTTTCAAATGAAACTGCAAAATTTTAGAGGTATACAAACCAAATATGTGCGATTCTGAGTGATGTTCGCCATAAGCCCCGTGTATAAGAACTCAACTTTACAAGCGAATGTATTTGTTCACAGACGATGAATGTGTTTCATATTTTAACAGGATGCGTATAACTATCCAATGTTAACGTGCGCCAAATTTCAGCCAAATCTGCACGCTAGTACTACCTTAAACGAAAAAGTGACGACGTTTTGGACCGTGGTTAAGACCATTATCAAGTCAAAGTAGAAAAAGGAATAAATGTGTTCTTAAATTTACATGATGAAGTTAATTTATAATTCCAGTGAGCAAGAATTTGATATTTTAATTGATTTAGTAAATAATTGATTGGGCAGTTTATTTGAAGGCGGATATCTTTATCTCGACCTATAAAGGTATAAATTGTCTATGGTATAAAATAAATGCCAATATATCAGTAATAATCCTGAACGGAATTCGGAACAAAACAATATATAAATATTTCTGGAGGAAGATGGCTGATACAATGAAGCCGATATGAGTAAGTGAATAAAGAATCCGAAATTCTTGAATGTGAAATTTTCAATTTAAGGCAAAGTCTACGTCGAGAACGAAACGGAAAGCGGGAAAGCTCACGAAACACGAACGTTGAATTGTGCTGCATTTTTTCTGCATTCCTTCCATTTTCCTACGCGCGTACAACAATCTGATAATATAATGAAATTCAAATATATACCATTCTTTTAACGCAAAAAACAATTTGAAACGTTTTTCACTCACTGTGCTTTGAAGAATATTGCGAGCTCTTATAAAGATTCGTTCGTGTATTGTAACAAAGATGAAATGAGTTGGCAAATTGCGGGTAGGAGAAAGACGGAATGATCTGACGGGCTGTATGAGAGCCAGACATATGGCATTTGCTTTCAGTGGCTTCTTTGATCTTGAAAACCGAGAAAAACAACCGAGATCTTTGCTCGACACGAAACTTTTGGCAGGATTAAAATTATTTAACAACAGATTTCAAAGCCTCATTTATTTCGATAATTATATAAATAAATTTTGGTTTGTGTTTACAACTGTCACAAGCTTAATTTGTTTAATAATTTCGTTAATTCTTTGATATAAATTCACAAATTGTACATTTCAAATTAAATGATTTTAAAACTAAATCTGTGATGTCTTCAATTCCAATTTTTCAGATTACTTTACAGAAACAAGATTCGAATAAAAATGTACTAATACATTACTTTTAAGTTAGAAATTTCTTTATTGTTAAAATTACATTTTAGAGCCGATATTTTAATCTTCCTACAATGTTCCTACTAATTTATCCGTCAAATAAAATATCGCATCGAAATCACCGTTCAAATTATGCAAATTATATGAACAGTCATTTTTTATGTCTTACTACATGTATTCAAATAGCCAGGCTTTTATGAATGAAATTTATAATTTTGGACGAGTTTGTATTGCAGCGCTAACGTCGATTATTAGTTCACAAATAGGATGCGGGCACTCACGTGACGCTGTGACGTTTTTGTGACGTAAAAACAGCTGTACTAGTAAAGATCACTGCGCCACCTACAAAATGAACTATTTTTTGGGACGAGATTTGAAAATAACCGGTTCTTTTCAAATCTCCTCCCAAAAAAAAAGTTCATTTTGTAGGTGGCGCAGCGATCTTTACAAGAACAGCTTTTTTTACGTCACAAAAACCTCACAGTGTCACGTGAGTGCCCGCATCCTATGATGAATTTGGGCTTATGTAAGTTAGCAAGACAGTGGTTCAAATATTTCTTGATGAATATTATACCGCTGAAAAGTAGGGAATTATGTGTACAATTGAAATAAAACAAACTTATTTCGTTTTAATTTACCTATTTCATATAACTTCTTCATTAATTTCGATTTTGTAATGAGCACTTAAAAATTTGCTGCCATCTTAGTCCAGCATTGAACTAACGCTCTTATTTTAAATTAAAAATTATACATATTCCTTGTGCACATGCTATCGATGCAAAATATTGACTTTATCGTGTAAATTATACACATGCACAAATTTTCAATATAACATTACATAATTGAATTAAAATGTATATTAACTACGATGTTTCAAATATTCATATGGAATCAGAGATAACTTAATTGAACTAATTTATTAAATTATAAAAACGATTCATGCGGAATACACTAAAATATAAATCAGTGCATATTGTTCGTAGATTTTAATATAATTACACTCCAAAACTGAAATTATTTATTTTTAATTGAGTTTTGTTTAACATCTCGTTAAAAATGTGGAATACTAAACGAAATGAGATTTTAATTTACATTAATTCAATTAAACTGTTCAACTAAACTGTGTTCATTTATAGATTTCATGCATCAATAATTACAGTTTTTCAAATTTACCTGCAGTTAAATTTATAATGCGATAACTGCAAATTACTACTCATTTAACTGAGTTATTATAAGGAAATGGGGTGACTAGCTCAGTGGTATGAAATCAGCCTGTGGATCCTGAGAACCCTGGTTCGATTCCCACAGGCGACAAACAATTTTCATAATTTAACAAGCTACCCCCGTGGCTCCTCCACCAATAACATCTTTGGGGGCCGTGATTTGACGACTAGTAACCGCACTTCACGCACAAAATATATTACTTACCGAGATCTGCTTCGGCAGAGATCCACATCCAGTAATGGGTAGAAGGCGTGATGATATATTTATATTTATTTATTTAAGAAATTTTACAAGGGTAATAACAAATTTCTTAGCAGTCACTCGTCGCTCAAATTATTTTATACGTTAGGGCGTCAATTGTAAATGTTATGTGACCAACATTTTTCACCCTCTTAAAGTAGTGAAATACCTAGTATAGGATCTAGAATTCACTGAAAATTATACACTATATCAATCTATTGAAATTTAACTCATTGTAATAGTTGCACATTTATATTAAAAAAATAAATAAGAGGTTCAAACAACATTTCATCACTTTAATGATATTTTTTTTGTATTCAAATTCAAAGTAAACAAAGCAGAGTAAAACAGTGAGTATTCTAAATTTCAGTAAATTTAAATACAGATAAATCAACAGGAAGTAAATCCTCGGGCGCTTTGATAGAATGAAAATTGCTTCTTGTTCGTACTTTATTTGTAAAATGAAGAAATATAAGAAAATCTCTAAAAAAATAAACAATATTAAGGAATACTATAGCATGTAATTTAGTTATTTATTTTCTGTTTACAAAGAAATAATAATATAATGTTTTCGCAATTCCAAGGATGATAAAATTCGTTCGGTGAAAGTATACAGTGTATATTTATAAAAATATGAAACGATAAAATTGGTTGTTGATTTATTATTAAGTCAATCAGAATCAAAATAAAATACCTCCTAACAACCACATTTTAATCTCCAACAGAACGGACTTTAGTTCATAGAAACAATATCTGTCAATATTTTGTTGTTTCCAACACCAGCTAGGATACTATTTTTTTTGTGACTTCTTGGCGGACCAACTACCAAGGTTATATGCCGCCATTACGCCCTTATTCGCGTTTTTAGGTCTATTTTCGTCAACAACAACGCGGGTTTCTCTGGACGCTCACCCATTCAAATAACACTTCCCACTTTCTTAACTTGCGTTATCGCTTGTATCAGTTCTAACGAGCTGTGCTGTGTCCGTTAACAAACTAATTATTATTGGTCATATTTCATATGTTTTGTTACACTTTAGTTTACATATTTTCCGGGTGCTGTACCCTTAAGAGTAACAAAATTAATCATAATTATTGATTGATTGTAGTGCATGTTCATTTAGCAACTATGCATAGTAGGTATAACTTTGCAAATCCCACAAAAATACGAAATATTTGACTGTAATTAGCAAAAAACCACAAAAAAATCATATCTAGATGAAGCACGGTTTTATAAAGTGCTGTGCAAGTATTCTCCGTAAGCGTAGTACATTGGCGGTGATGTTTGCATTCTATTAAGCCTGCATTCATCTGCTCACGGTACATCGGCTCGTTCGCCACATCACTACACATCGGCCGTTCAGTTCTGTTCCTCTAGTTAATGATTATACGAGTGCGCTGGCTTGCATACGCGGCATGCATACAGCTTATGCACAGTGCACAGAAGCGTAGAATATGTGGATGCACTGCACCCGCAGCGATTTTTTAAATAAGTAAATAAATTTTGACTCACCGGAACTCCCGTAGGCGATGCTCTACTAGTAGGACATTTGCACGATGGTCTTAAGAGTTCTGAAACAAAAAATATAAATTATCAACAAGTTGATTGCGAAATTAATTGATTTATGGCAGTACAGGAAATTTTATAATAATGGGGTGAATAGCTCAGGCAAAGCGTCGGAATCTGGATTTGAGAACTGGAGTTCAATTCCCATAGCTGACAAACTTTCGACCACATTAAAATTATTCCTAGGACTTCCCTTCTATTAAAATCTATCAACGAATCTTCATTTATCTATCATTTTACATGCAAAACATATGTCATTGTTAGTTGCATCCTATGAGTTAAATTTTAAATTTGGGGCAAAAATCACAAATAAATTATTTCGCGATTTCCTTATTTTTGAGTGATCAAAACTGAAGTTTATAAGAGACTGGTTTAATAATTTGTGTAACCAAAATAGAACCACAATTTCAGAAATTATTAAAGGAAAAACTTTACTAAGAACTTTGGTATGTTGGTATAAACTATTAGTTTATAGAATTGATTGTAGTTTGTTTTCAAATTTATAATTTTACAGACAATAGTAGTCTGATGGATAAAAGCGAAGTAAAATTTGCGTTTCTTAATTAATAAGCAAAAGGTCGTACGTTTAAATTCAACTTATATAAAAAATAGGGTTGTGTTTGAGTGGTTCGGATTCCTCTATAAGCTGTACTGTAATTGGGATTAAATTCCTGTTATGCAGAGTAACAAATAAATAAATAAATAATAAATTACTATTTATTTATTTACGCTACTCTGTATAACAAGAACTTAATCCCAATTACAGTACAGGGTTCAAACTCACCAAGCCACCACAATGTGGTAGTTTGTGTATTATTAGGTTGAGTAGTTGACTTCGAACTCGAGATCTTCGGATTTGAATGGCTTTATCGAAATCATAGCATCGTACTGGCTGCTACGTTTATTAAACCAGATCACTTATTTATTTCGCTGGATTACATCGCGAACTTTATTTCCAATACTAGAATTACTTGTACAGTCGCGGTGGTTGACCGTGTTAATGCACATCTCTTAACATACTCTGACCTCACCCGAACCAAGGTTCGTCAGTTCGAATCCGCCTGTCGGTGTCGACAAAGTATGATTTGTCGTTAAATAAAATATACAGTTACTTGTATTAATCATACTCGGGCGCTATAAGCTAGGCACTTATACATATGCCTTAAAAAAGTAACATTGACAACGAAAACCGGCAGTACGGCAGCGTAAAAACTGCGGCTCGGTGTTCCCGGTAGGCCCAGGCCCGAATCGAGCTGTAGCGCTATTAAAGAAGAAGAAGAATTACTTGTTCTAATTTACTTTGAAGTAATTCAACTCAATACGTGCATCAGTTTGCTTAATTCAGGTTATTTTAGTCATGCTGACTAATTTATCTCAACTGATTTAAGTGAACCAAGTGGCAAATTCAGTTGAAGTAACTAGATGAAACTTATCACTTATAAATTATGGGTGCATCCACAGTCAAAATGTCTCTCCGCCTCTGGTAATGCATGCGTGCTGTTCGACTGCACTACCCCGCAGTGTAAGTGTGTGTTTCAACCGAGCACCGTGTATGGTGATGTGTGTGAGTGAGCAATTAGTTTTGCTGCCCGTCAACGTTCAACTCTCTTGTCTAATTTGAGTTGACCAGACAACACTCTACACTACACACTCTGCTGTTCAACGCCAACTGAACGGATGTTTGCAAATGTGTTGTCAGTTGTCGGTGACCCAGTAGCGACTCGTGATACTTGCATGTTGCACTTTATATGACCTTAAAACTCTAACTGATATTTGTATTGCTTAATTGAAAAATGACGCCGGTACTTGGATAGTTATTCAATTCATCTATTATTATTATTACCCTACAATGAAATATATTTGTCTAAAATACCTTTATTGCAAATTACCCATTACTGACAAACTTGAAACATAAGCTGTATTCCATTTGTCACCATTCACTTAAATCAGTGCAGATAAATTAAACAACAAGACTAATGCTGGGTTGCATGAAAGTTTTATCGGGTCGTTAGTAACTAACGGTTCAATAAATTTCAGAAAATCGCTATTGATACTGTTGCTAGATAAACAATTCTTTGACTAAAGACCTCTTTATTTTTTTCTTGCAACCCAGCATTAATGAACTGTATTAAGCAAAGTGATAGAGTTATTGGGGTGAATTACTTCAATGTAAATTAGAATAAGTAATTCTAGTACTGAAAATAAAGTCAACAAAGTAATCCAGCGAAATATATAAATGATCTGGTTCAGTAAATATAACTTAGATCTGATCCAAATGTCAAATGGAATGCACTTACACTTACAGTAGGTGGAATTTTTATTGCACAGTTAGTTTCCATGGTTTCCATCAGGACTATAATAGTTACTTACCATCCACCGTGGACAGTAAGTAAATAATATAGATCAAGGTCCTGTTTATTTTGACAAAAAATTGACAGTTGTAAATTTTGAAACCTATTTTTATTTTCCTTCTATTTGTGCATGTATTGTAAAAAATATCTTACTAATCTCGAACTTTAAGTAATTTTTAGGTCGCGAATGTTGAGATAAAACTGTTACTTACAGTTCATGGTACGTAATAAACTATTTTGTACCCACTCGAAAATGACATTATTATTTCATTATTTTCTGTGCAAAGAGTTTGCAATTTTGGGATTGTTATGTTTTTCCATGGAAACTGCACAGAAATGTACCAAAAAGGTCCACATCCAAAGAAACAGATGATGTATATCAGTATCATGTCAATTTGTTTAATTTTAATTTATGTATATGAACGGAATAGTTAATATTTTTTTATAGGTGAGACTGTCAATAGACTTGAATCATTTTATTTCCTTAGGAGTACTTTAAATTTTTAATTCTCTCGATTAATAATGAAGCACATTAATTAATTATTGTGATAAGAAGAAAGTTAACATTATTTATCGCTTATATATAAAACTTATTGTGTTGCTACCACTATTTAGGTAGTACTTCATATATCTAGAAAAAAAACATGTCTTGTTTTATATCTTCAACTATATTTAGTGAGTTAGGCATTATAAAAACTAAAACATTGTCAAAATGGTCTACTAATGTGCTAACTTATATTCTCGGGATCTCAATGGTGATATTCTTAGAGCTCTTCTGTGTTCAGTAAAATATCATAGAGAAAAATTAATTTAAATGCGTTCTTGTTTATGAAAAGAAAATATTGTTTCATGAGACATGTTTGTTTGCATTTTGCATGCGTTTTCATTTGTATCAAATTGGCGTAAAAGTAAATAAAAACTAGAAATATTCTCTAATGAATTGCAGGAATAAAAGTGGGGTTTGTTTGAACGCCTCGTGTAGTTAGTGATTCGTTCTCGGTTTTATTTTACCAGTAGCAATTGTTTGTGTTTCTAACAGGATACTGAATCAAAACAACATTTTTTTTTTATATGAAAGCACAGAGAACACTGTTCTCAGCAAAATAATTTCATTTGTTTAATGAAAACATCACATACAAAATTAGGCATTAATATAGCACTATTGTGTGTTTTAAAAAGAATTAAATAGTTATTTGTTTTTATATTAGGACTAAAAATACAAGTTTTCGGTTTGAATAATAAAGGTCTGCCAAATTTGCGAGAATCGAAATAGTACTTTTTGTTTGATTGAAATATATATAAGAAAAATAGGAAAACAAAATTTCCATCAGCTTGTAAAAATATCACAGTTCACTAGTCCCTAGTTGGTCTAGTTGGATAGTTGATCACACCATACTGATGAGTCCCTAAAGGACGAAACGCGTCTATGGTTAAAGTTGAACTGACCAGCCGTTTGATGATGACCTAATAAGTTGATTCAAACGTGCTGTAAAAATTTTGGAATTTGTGACAAGTGATGGAAATTTTGTTTTCCTATTTTTCTTATTTATTAAGACACAGTTTCACATCGTAATTGACTTTTTGTCTTTATTTTATGAAATATATATATTTTTTACCCACGACAGACACGATTATTTAAATTTTTTTTATAGTAAAAAAACGCTATTTCATAAACGTTTACGTTCTTGTAGATACGTCAACGTTTTCTGGTTCTCGGACCAAAAATAGCATTTTTACTACAGTGATAAAAAAAATGTTAATTTGTTTAATTTTAATTTGAATAAAATCTGCGAAATTTTCTAAATAAGTGGGCTATTGTTTTATTGAAAGAGCTTCGAAACCTATCGTATTTGGTATCAATTAAAAGGTTTTTAGAAGACAGACTTGCAGAATTGAAAAGTTTTAGATCGGCAACAATTCAATTTATATTATGGTCAATTATGTTACAGAAGTGTCCGCGGAACCTAGTGAGAAGGCTAAGTAAACCACTAGTAAAAGTACTATTTATTTTTGTTTCTGTTTATGGTTAATTCAAAATAATATGAAACTAGATATGAAATTGGGAATTTCACCGTATAAATGTTCATATATTTTTTATTTACAGTTTAAATATAGAAAATTTTTAAAATATGGTTCTATATAACTCAGACTACGAGAAATCGAATGCCGTTGAGCGCATCTTCATATCGTTTTTAGTTTTGAAGGTACAGCGATTTTTGACTTTATGAAAAGCTCAACTTTGAAGGCCCATATCTCGAAAACTAAAAGAGATATTGAAATGCGGTTTGAACGAGTATATTTCTCGTACCCTAATTAACTTATACAGATATTTTCAAAATTTTGAAAAATTTGTGAATTTTTAAAAATTTTCATTTCTCAATATTTCAAAAAATTTAAAAGATAATAAAAATCTGTGAACACCAATGAATTTCTCTCGTAAAAATAGATAGGTATGCAAAATTTCAGGCAAAAATTCACACAGATAAAGTTTTTATTACAAAAAAACGAAAAATCACTGTTTTCTAATTATTTTTGAAGGGGTACCCCTTAAGATTTTTACGAATTTTGGCCATTTTTAGTTTTTTTGCTCTAAAAATTGTATCCGTAGAGAAAAAATTCTGAAATTTTGCATACCTATGTAGTTTTACGAGAGGAATTCACTGGTGGTCACAGATTTTCATTATCTCTTAAATTTTTCGAAATATTAAGAAATGAATTTTTTTTTTAAATAGTAAAATTTTACAAATTTTCAAAATTACAGTATAAGTTAATCGAAGCACGAGAAATATACTCGTTCCAACCACATTTCAATATCTCTCTTAGTTTTTGAGATATGGGCCTTCAAAGTTGAGATTTTTTAAAAGTTAAAAATCGCTGCAAATCGATAACTAAAGAAGATATGAAAACGGCATTCACTTTCTCGTAGTTTGAATTATATAGAAACATATTTTTAAAAATTTAATTTTTAAATTCTCATTTTCATTAATCGACTATTTTGAGATCATGACCGGCGCCCTGCAATTAAGATAAAATATCTTTAACATAAATAAATGAAGACATAGTGAGAGGTTTGAATACTTCTTTCATTTGTTCATTATTCGAAAGATAACATGCTGAAAAATATTAAGAAGTAGACGCAGAATGTGTAAAAATGTGGAAAGAAAACTTTTTATTTTTATTTTTCATGTTGTGTATCCTCCCCTGGTAATTATAGTTTAGTTAACTAAAATACTCGCTTTGTTACCACATTAAACAGTAGAAAATGTCAAACATATGCTTGTAAAATTTGTTCAGCTATTTCCATGTTTTTTAAAGTATTTTCGGAGCAGGCCGTGCACGAAACACCAGTATTTCACCGAGAGACGTGTGTCTCGCGAGTGTAAAACTGACTTATGCGATTGTTTCAACGTGCTAGAAGCTGAGATGTAATGAAAGGCTTTGCTGCCGACTAACTGTCATCTGTTTGCTTTGAGTGTGTTTTGTTTATTATGGACTGTAACGCCGTTTTGCCTTTGTCGGTGCTGATCAAAAATCATCAATTTTACATTACTTCTACGTTATTTTCTTTACTGAATATTAAATTGGCGAGGAGGATGAAAATGTTTCATGAAGTATTTCTTCAGATAACAGATGAAAGTGCGTGCTTAATATTTCACGAAGAATTATCTTTATATTCAGGAATTAGAAACGAAACAATAGAACATGACTTCTATCGATATGTGATGAAATTTTATTTGTAATTCCTTTACATGTTCTATGAAATTATTGTCATTGCTTCATATGTTACTCCTACTGTCCTAACTAATTTTGTGAAATGTAAAAATTTTACCTGGTTTAAAGTTTCAATTTGTACTAGTCTAATCTAATTTATACCGGGCCTCAGTTTATATTTCTTGGGTATAATTACCTAAATCCATATTATCTAAAGAATAATTTCACTATAAAAATTTTAGCAATCAAACAAGCATTTAACATTCAGGAATCAGAAGATATCAAAAGAAAAGAATGTAGATCATGTGTGGCACTGCACTATTCTAAATCTTTTCTCATGCATTTTCTTTGCATTTTATCTCGAAGTTTCAACATTATTTATAATACGCTTGGCGCCCTATTTTCGTTATCCGCAGCTCTTATTTAGCGTGTCAACAGGCTTTAAATCTTTCGCGAATCGCTCACATGTGCAGTAATTCTGCATCAAAGGCGTCAGGACTGATTAATCCGCTTCTACTTAACTCTGTCATAACTCTGGCTGCCTTCCAACTTCCAGCCAAAGTCGACGGACCAGTAGCGCATCTTACGGAGGAATTGTTAAGTTTATCTTTATGGTTATTTGCGTCATTATATAAGTAATAAAAATTATTGAACTAGCACCAGTTTTTCAATCACAGGTTTACCCTTGATTAATGTTAATCATGATTAAATAATAATGGAAACTATGGTTACCATGATTAACATTAATCGGTGATTGAAAAACTGGCCCTTTCCTTGTTCAAATAGTTGTTGTTTAATAGATAAAATTGAAATAAAAACTTGTGTTCAAATTTCGCTCTTTTCAACTTATATCATAAAAATACGTTTGTGATTGATTGCTTTGGATTATACTAAGCTATAGGCTCCTGTACTGTAATTGGGTTTTAGTTTCTGTTGTGCAAAGTAAGAACAAGACTGATTAAAATACTTTAAAATTAACCAATGTGTCAAACACATCTAGTCAATAGTCAATTCTGAAAATTATTGTATTATTCTGTAAGGCTACAGATATCTGTAGAATATAGGCAAAAGATTTCTTCCATGATCAGGTGTAAAAGTTAACGCCAAATTTGAGACAGGCAAGCGTAGCTTAGTGGATAAAGGCGAGGTAAAACTTCCGTTATTTAATTAAAGAAAGAGGTCGTGCCTTCAAATGTCGATTACTTCAACTTGTATCCTTGTGTTCTATAAAAATATTCCTTTATAAAAACCATATCTACGCCACTGACCGCTGTCAGAAATGCTCGACGTCGTAGCTTCAAGACGCTCCAGCCGTCGGCAGCTTGCATGGTTTACTGCGGTTGCATTTGTTCGAAGCAAAGTCTTGTATACGAAAATTTTAAGCTGATTAAACGACTAACTTAGATGCAGCAGCTTTGGAAATCTACTAAATATGCAGGATTTTGGAAGAATTATGGTTGCAATGCTGTCTGCATGGCAAAGTAAGATGTAGAACTAATACTGTATGTATACTTAATACTTGCTTTAGTTTTGTGGATAAATAATGAAAGGACCTTGTTTTATTTTACTGGCAAAGTAGATTAGAATTTTGTCTTAACTTACATACTATGTAACACATCACATCTGTGTCGTATTCCTTACAACAGACAAATTGAAATGATTAATTTTTTGTCGTTTCTTTGCTTTGATGTAAGCTTTAATTTTATATCTATTGAATCTAGTTTATTTAATCTTTCTTATAGAGCTTTTATTGCTTTATCAAGGCATATTTATATTTATTTGACTTTTTATGTTCTACACAAATGTATCATTTCGATATTGTGATTAAATTTTCAGGTGATGAAATATTAATTACACTGAGATAAATTGTTGACGCCAAATTGTACGTGATGAGTAGTTGTTGAAGAATAATGTGCAATGAATATTCACGACACGACAATAAGACTTATTGCAAATTTGTTTCTATTATCGTGTTGATAAGTCAATGTATCAACATTCAAAATGAGTATAGAAAAAATCCTTAGTAACACTCAGTCCTTCCACTTATTGGTCGCACTCTTTTATTGTTGTATCCAAGCCAACCATTTTGGAACGATCTTGACAGATGTCAAACAACGACTTTAATAAATACAGTTCATAACTGCAGAAAAAGTAGTATGTAACTATCGCGGGACAATGGCCATTTTCACATTTGTATTCAAATAAACTATTTTTTTATACGACGTTAATATCGAAAGTAGCCACCTTCTTCCGTCATATGTGGGTCGAATGTAGGTAATTCTCTACCAGCGGGAGGAAAAAAAATTTTCCTCCTTCAGGAGGAAAATAACTGTTTTCCTCCTTAATGTATGGTTGGTTTCACAGCAACCGTCAGCACAGTATTTATTTAGTCATATATTCTAAATATTCTTTAAATTTTTATTTAAATGAAATAAAAGAAAGATCGTAGAAAAAAATATACCTTTGGAGTAAAGTATCATTTTCTTTCACGTTATACAAATACCCATTTTTCATGTTCCTACCAGAAAATAAAATTTTCATTTCTCAACTGAGAGAAGAAAGTAATACTTTTCAACTCTAGAGAAGAAAAGTCAAACCGTATCCATGGCACTCGAAGAAGAACGTAATGATTTGATAAGAGAATAATAAATCTTATCTAAATTAGAAATTCATTTTACTTTCTGATAGGGTACAGAGAAAATTAAATGTATAACTCGTGAAGAAAGCGCCATTCCTCCCTTAAATACTTTATATCTTTCGCTTTCAGTTCGGGAAATGAAACGGCATCTTCTGAAAGAAAAGTCATACTTTCTTCTCTTAATATACAAATAATGATAATTCCAGATTCCGCTGTTCTCCACCATGTGTCCACCATCAGAAACAAAAGAGGCGTTCACATCCCTTGTCCTGTCGTCGTACCGCCTGGGATGCATCTTGGATTCTCCACCGACACAGACCAACACCGGTAGCGGCACCTTTGCCGTCCACGTCCACTCTCACGGCTCACAGCTACATCCAATTAGTGAGCATGAGATGACGAACACATTGAACAAATCTCAATGTGATATTCATAAGCGTCTCCGGTTACAAGCTGGATCTGAGGCGGCTTGATGCGCAGGGTTTTGTTTCATTCGGAGATCGGATTTGAATGAGATGGTTTATGCTGTTTTATTTTGTCAATGGAATGATTGGGAGATTATGTAACATTTAATAAATAAGGTTATACTATACTAGTTAGTATGGTTTTTGGTACTTTTATAAATAGATTAGCTTTGTTTCTAATGCTATGTTTTAAATCGTTTGGAATCGTAAGACGGAAGCGCAAAAGTTAATATAAATCACTTTCCAAAAACTAAATGGTAACAAGAATATTTTAGAGTTTGTTTAAACTTTTTGCAGAATATGGTTTAGTTTAATTTGACTAATCCAAAACTCAGGAGAATTGGCCTGTAAAATAATGAAGAAAACATTTTTCCTTCGAATTGTGCCGGTACTAATTACGGTTTGCAATTGCGTATACATGGAAAATGTTTGAAAATTGTTCAAGGGTCAATGGTAAACAAGTGTAATTTAATTATCAAAAGATATGAGTAAAGTGGCTATAAAGTCAAATTAACCAATTATAGAGTAAAAACAATAATACAGCAATTATAATCTCAATCGCAATAATGGAAGAATTTCATAAACAGGTTTATTGATATAAGTACATTCATTTCTTTGTTCCGTGATTTCTGTTTAGTGTTTATCACAAACCAATAATACATATAATTGGTTTTTGAAAATTAAGGTGACTTTTACGATTTGGAATTTCAAATTAGTCGAGAATAATGAGATTGTTATGTCGGAAATCGTAAATGGGTTCATACGAACGTGAGAAAAATGCAAACATCGAATCGGTTCAGCTCAAATTTTCTTACTTACGAAATTAACAGAGTGTATACTTTTTATCGCACTCATAATTGCACATGACTTAAGCCAAAATAACAACGAATAAAAAAACTGCAATATTACATGACTACTGATATTACTGAATATGAAGCAGAAAAAACAAATAATAATTGCTAGAATAGGAATGGCCGAAATATTAATCCTTTTACAGCTAGATTCTCAAACAAGTTTTAGCTAATCATGAATCTTGGATTAACTATTCTCAGAGCTGGGCAGTAGCTAGCTACTTTTGTAGCTTAGCTTCTTTTACCTTAGCTGTAGCTTAGCTAAATGTGAAAAAATATAGCTGTAGCTTGTAGCGAGCTATGTTTTTTTCTATTAGCTTAAAAATATTGTTATAACAACTGAAGCTACTTTTGAAGCTACTTTTTGTAGCTTAAAGCTACCACTGTTCATTAGGAAAAATCTATTAATTTTTGTTTTGTATTTGAATTGTACCTTCTTTATTGTTTTCTATAACTGTAGGATAACAAGTTATTATATGGTGTAAAATCTATTAACATATTTTATTTTTCATTTGTTCTTAACCTATCCTACTTTTGTATTAAATATTAGATGAACTAAACATTGACTGTTTAGGGGTCTTCTGTTAATGTGACTGTTAATTTATTCCGATATAAATAAGAATTATAGCATAACAAATTAACAGTACATTTGTCCATTTGAGATTTTTATATTTATTAACAGTCATTATAATAAAAGACTGATCAACTGATCATATGACAATGGAAAATTTAATAATTCGCAATATTTGAAAAAGTAGCTTCAAATATTTAACAGCTACTTTAATGAAAGCTTTTAGCTGTAGCTTAGCTACATTTTACAAAATGTAGCTTATAGCTGTAGCTGAGCTACTTTTTTAAAGAATAGCTGTAGGTGTAGCTTAGCTACTTTTTTCAAGTAGCTTGCCCAGCTTTGGCTATTCTTATGCTAGTTCCTATTAAAAAACAGTTAATTCAATTCACTTTCCGAAAACTAAATGGTAAGATTATGCTAAAGTTTGTTTAAACTTTTTTGGGTATATGGTTTAGCTTAATTTGACAAATCCAAAATTCAGGATTAGCTAGATTCTAGCTAAAACTCTTTTGAGAATTGGGCTGTTAAATATTAATAAGTAAAAGGTCTAACAATGTGGCTTTTGAACCCAAAATCTATTTACCAAAGACAATTTGAAAACAAATTCGTGAAGCCACCATATTTATCGAGTCTAAATTAATATTTATTTTGAGAAGAAGCAAATGAAATTAATACAATACTCTTGTAATTACTTCCCTCTTAATTAGACATGTAACTTTTGTTTCGAGCGCTGCAAGGAAAATGTAATCAAGTAAGTAAACATACGTACATCATAATTTATACACACTTAACCCTGTATGAGTAAATCGACGGCTAATTTCCTTAAAAGCTTCCTTCGTTTGCGGGCGACGTTGCGCTAACGCCGCGCGTTATTAGCACGGTAAGTACACGTCTCACGTCCCACGTCACTAAACTCTAAACCAAGCGCCACTTACTTGTTGAATTTATTTGCTTTTTGCTTATGGTTCCGCTACATACAAGAGTTACTTTTATATTTCTGGGAAAGCTTTGCTGTAGTAGGTAGTTGGCAGTTTTTAAATAATTTAATTTCAGGGAAAGGGTAACTACTTATCTATTTGTTCAAGATATATTCTAACAGTTACTAAATGTAGTAAACTTTCAAATTTGTTGCTTTGACCTACAATATAATGTAGAAAATAACGTGATGATGAATTTAGAATGAAAACTATAATAAATGAATAAAAGCAGATAGCATTGCTTTATTGCTATTTTATATTTATGCGAATTTATATGGGATGATACAGATTTTATACAAAAGAATATTTGACGTTCTTGCATCTGTGTTATTTCCGTTATTGAGACTATTGAATGCAATTTAATATAGCTACTAGAATATTTTTAGTTCTATGTTGATCGCAGAGAAACCTGTAAACAATTCTTATTTCAAATATATCTCAACGAATGCAAAAATGAATGAAACAATTCATAGAATCAATAATTTTACAATTTAATGTGTCTAAAAAGTATCAAGATTATGTTGTTGTAAGACAGGTTTCTAGGAATTTCAACTTTGTGTTTATATTCTTGGCTGTACTAATAAATAAAAATGTCTTTCATTACATTGATTGCTTTTAAACATTTCTGCATAAGAACTAAGTAATAATAATAATTCTATAGTTTCACAATTTCATTTTTTGCAATTGTTATTAAGCCCAAGGCCTAAAAAAATACCTATACAGTGAATATTATTACAACACTCGCGCTGATAAATATGTAATGTAAAAATATGTCGGAACATTTGATATAAAATTGAAAATATTATTATATTGTTCTACATATTGCCATGATTTCAATACACATGCTTGTATTCCTTGTTTTGATTGTTTTATTTATTTTACTTATGTTTTCATTTCCCGTTTTCAATGTTCTGCTAATTACTGTAAACACTCAAGTTTCACAATTAATTATTTAACAATGGCAACCCTTTCATTTGATTCTTTATTTGTAGAAATCAAATGAAAACAAAAACACAATCTCCAGACAGATGTACAAATTCGCATCGCTGAAAATACATCCATTCATTCGTTCATTTATCCTGAATTTTGAAAAGGCAAATCCAGCAGTTGAGTAATTAATGAATACGCACCACTCCACATTGCGTACTTCGTATAAAAGGCAAAAGTTCATCTACCTTTGTGAGACGGGAAGACAAACCCCTTCATTTAATTTATAGCAGACGTGACTGTCAAACCGCTGAAAAATAAGATTCTCTTGAAGTTGCAAAGTAAATAAATATCATTTCATTTTCACTTAAACTTTCTACTCATTTTGAATATTTGTGTAATATGTTTTTCAGGTAGATTGTACTTTTTGTTGAATTCTTTTGTAGTAAAGTGTAGTAAATATTTATACAGAAATATCACATTACCTTTGGCAAACAGACTTTTAGAGTTCAACGAAATAATTTGACCCCTTTTTAACGAAATAATATTTTCATTTTAATGTTAAATCTACATATAGCTTAGCTACATTTTTATCTGCATCTTCTTTTAAAGAAGGTTGCCTCCATTTTAATTTTTTCATGAATGCTGTAGGCAAAATTCTGTAGTACTTTTGCAAAGTGGGCAAACTAAATATAAAATGACATTTTTCACTAAAATATAATTATATGACCCATGCAGAGCTGGGCAAGCTACTTAAAAAAAGTAGCTAAGCTACAGCTACAGCTATTCTTTAAAAAAATAGCTAAACTACAGCTACAGCTATTCTTTAAAAAAGTAGCTAAGCTACAGCTATAAGCTGTATTTTGTGAAATATAGCTAAGCTACAGCTAAAAGCTTTCGTTAAAATAGCTGTTAAATTTTAAGGCTACTTTTTTAAATTATTGTGAAATAATTAAATTTGCCATTGTCATATGATCAGTCTTTTGTTATAATGATTGTTAATTTACTATTATGTACATAAATATCAAAAATAGCAAATACCATTTGGCACCCACTGTGTATTTTTGCGTATAAGAGCCAGTTAGAACCGGCAACAAATAATTATTTTGTGTGGGTTTAGCTTGTACGCATGCGTACTTTGTTGACCTTCTGCTTAAAAAGTAGCTTTAAGCTATAAAAAGTAGCTTCAGTTGTTATTTTTAAGCTAATAGAAAAAAAAGTAGCTAGCTACAAGCTACAGCTATATTTTTTCACAGTTAGCTAAGCTACAGCTACAGCTAAGGTAAATGTAGCTAAGCTAGTAGCTAGCTACTGAGCAGCTCTGCCCATGCATAGGTATAGAAACATCCTATATAATATTCGTAATGATAAAAATTTATTTAAAAAACTAGTTAATTCGGAAAGAGACCATAAACTTGTAGTCTTATGTTCTAAAGCAGTTGTTATCAAAGTGTGGGTCGCGACCGTTCGGGGGGTCGTGAAGATATTGGAAGGGGGTCGTCGGATGCTATTTACAAATTTTAAAATACATGTTTCCAAAGATTCATCCCGTTGTAAATTTTTATTTAAATTTTAAGGATTAATTAAATGGAAAATGTAATATAAACTATTTATTTAGATGTTTATATTCACGTTTGTTTCTGTTTACGGTTAATTTAAACTTAAAACAAATTACTACTATGTATAATAACCATTCATTTAAATATCCTCATTATCAGTTTCTCATAGCCATATATTATATTTGAAAGTACACAAATCTTGAATATCCATAATAAAATCCTCCAACCAATACTCTACCTGTTATTATTACTCAGCAAAATTTCCACAATAAAAATCGCCAGTAAAATAGCTGAACGTCAAGTTTGGCAGTTTTATTTTCTCCGTTCAAGCGCTCGATGTAAATCACGTGCCGATGCTGACGGACTCTGGTAAAAATAAACTTTTACGATGTGATAAATACGGCTTCCATAATGATACCTCGTAATATTTTAATTGGTATTGGCAATATATTTATGGAGAGATTTATGCTGTACAAGTTATTAACATACTTTTACAAATTTTTTATATATGTTGAATGTATAAACATATTCTTGCTCGGCAAAAGAAACGAAGGCAGGATTCTTATTATACAGAAGACTTTTTTTGATTTTATTTATGTTTGAACAAACATATATTTCTTTGTTATAAAACAACTGATCAGCTTTGAACAAATACGTAAACCAAGTAATAACATTTTATTTATTTATATATACAAAATTTAACCGAAGAGGAAATATGCGATATTTTGTTTTATAATTTAAGATCAATAAATTACGTTTACTACTACATATAAATAAATGCCAAACTCAATTGGTAAGATTGTCCTACAAGCAATTAATAGATATTTGAAATATTTACCAATAATAAATTTAATTTGTTATAAAGTTCGAATCACACTATAAATCAGGGTTGGCAAATTGGTGATCCGCCGGCCGAACGGAACCCCCGTAGACTCTTATTTGTTTTTTAATTGCTTTTGATTTATAAATATAATTTTATTAATTTATTATGGGGTGGCTAGCTCAGTGGTATGACGTCGGCCTGTGGATAATGAGAACCCTGGTTCGATTCCCAGAGGCGACAAACAATTTTCATAATTTCAAAAGCTACCCCTGTGGCTCCTCCACCACTAACATCTTTGGGGGCCGTGATTTGACGACTAGTAACCGCACTTCACGCGCAAAATATATCATTTACCGAGATCTGCTTCGGCAGAGTGCCACACCCAGTAATGGGCAGAAGGCGTGATGATATATTTATTTATTTATTTATATGATAGCATAATTGAAATATGATCAACGTTAATATATTATTGAAAATAATACCGGCAGTTGCGGAGATTATGACAACAGCATCAAGAATAGAAGTTTTGGTTAATGTTATCAGCGGATTTTAATAAAAATTCTTCCATAATTCAGCAAAATCTCGCTAGGCAATCGCTACATTCTTTGCAGTATTAATTATAAACTCGACACAATAATACAATATTTATAATAAAAGTCGCTATTATCAACAAAATTAACTTGTTTTTTTTATAATACATATTAATATTTCCTTTTATGTATCATTACAAATTTTTATCTGGCCTCTATCTAAATCAGTTATAACCTTTTAAATAGATTAAACAATAAAATTATACATAATGTAAATATTTTTGTTGTTTTCGTCAATATTCCATTGTAGTTAAAATTCCATCCGGCGTGTTTTCAAATAAACTTCAGCTTTAGAAAGTAAAAACCAAATGATTGTGCTTTTGCCTTCAAATATGAGTATAATCTAGATTCCTTTTATGTGATTTGGAAATAACTTCCATTTACGAATGATTAATATAAAAATCCATTGTATCAAGCTTTTTATAAATTCAAAACAGGTGAACTGAACAACCATTTCCTCCGACCCGTTTATCCGTATACCTGTTCAATGGTATTTTTTGTTCCACCCTTATCAAAAATTCAAACCGATCATTTAATGTTACTTTATCGCTACACTGCTATTCAGAGGGCTGTTCTTTATCAAATACATACTTTTTACCGTGGAGAACATGCCCTTGGCCTCGTGATCCAGAATGCCGTGGACGAATCGATAAAAACGCCAAACTTCCCTATCGGCCGACCGTCGTTCCGCGGTTGTCACTGCAGATGTGCTTTCAATTACTTTTTTGTTGGCCCATGAATAAATTCATTTAATTAGGGTCTTTCGCGGACCTACATGTTACACCTGTAGCGTGCTCGATGCTGACTCTGTCCTGGTCTTGTGTTCGTGTTAGACAAACCCGGTTAAATGGCCACTATCAAAAAAATAAATGGGACAGAAAGGAGTTGGAATTAAATATAAATAAAAGTGCAGTTGATTTCTAACACTTTTGTTCCAGCTCGTAAATCGTAATTGGAGATAAATTTTTTGCTTCTTTGCTTGAGTAGGGTTTTATTTATAGTTCGACTTTGTTTTCAAATAGAATTTTACCCCAATATATTCAAGGTAAATTTTTAATTTGCTGTTTATTAACATAGGTTCATTTTATTCATTATATTTTTTCAATAAGATATAAACAACGACAAAACTGGTAGTGTGTTTTAATAAGCCAAGGTAATGTAGGAATACAATTAAAGGACTTAGGCTTAAGTTATAGTCATTTTATTGAAGATTAGTTGACAACGTTTCGGTTACGGGTGTAACCATCTTCAGGTCTAGATATAAAATAATAAAACAACAATAAGATAATTGTTGGCCAATACAACATGAACAATAAACAAAACCTTATGTTCTTTTGTGCATAGTTTTTTTTAGATCCTTTTTATCTATAAATTTTCAGAAGCCAATAAAATTTGTATTTAAAAATAAATTAGAGAACGTTCTATATTGTTATGTGCAGTGGCGTCTTTACCATAAGGGCACCTGGGGCATGAGCACAGGGCCCCCGGCTTGATGGGGGCCTCAAAATGCCGAGGTCGTTGTTTTCACGGAAAATAGAGGAGCTCAATTTTTAATGCAATGCTAAGAAATGCCATCAAAATTTTTAAATTGAAATATAAATCGAAAACCTGATGAGATTTCTAAATAATTTTTAAATAATGAACAAAATTTTACTAAATCAAAAAAAGAAATACATAACTTAAAATTTCTTAATTATTCCTATAAAATTTATACAAATATTAAAATAACTTTTAAATATTTAAAAGAACTTTGAGGACATAATAGAAGATTTTGCACAACAGAAATCCTTGAAGGTACTATCATCATTAACGTAATTCCAATTCTGAAAATACGCGTAGTAATTACACTTCACTTATATTTGATTTGTATAAGGTTAGTCATAATAATCAATAAAGTCACTAAATAAAACTACATACTGATTATTTCATTCATATTTTTTTCATTACTTTTTTAAAAAGGCCCCAAATTTTGTGTGCCCAAGGGCCCTTACATGACCTAAGACAGCCCTGGTTATGTGCCATAGGCAGCCTCTATACTTGACTCGTTCACATACTGAAAGACTTGATACGAGAGTCGTCTACCGTAAAACTAAAGGAGAATATTTGCGAGTTAAAATTTAATTGGTGTTTTAAGTAAATACTTAACAATTGATGAAATCAAATTTAATTATAAAGAGAAAAATTGTAATACCGCCCGGATTTGAATCTGGAACCTTTGATCTCTGGTCAAATTCTCTAATCTAGTGGTTTTCAAACTTTTCGGGGCCATAACCCACTTGGAAGCAAAAATTGCAAAAAATATTTTCTTCTACAGTCGTATTGAAATATCAATATATCGACATTCAAAATGAGCGTGGAAAGTATCTTTTAGCAACACTTAGTACGACAAAAAAACGTTTATGATGTTGTTTCCAAGGTTTGGCGATTCCCCTTTAATGTCATCGCGGCTCCCCCGGAAGATTCCGACCCACACTTTGAAAACCATTGCTTTAAGCCAACTAAGATACGTTTGATATGTAATTAAAATTTGATTTTATTCCAACTTTTCTTTTTACTTTGATATATGTCACAGACAGGTTTACAGCATTTGAGCGGACTTCAAAAGTCCCTGGTTCTCTCTATTATTCAACTTATTACTTGAAATCAATAAGGTTTAAATATCCGACGAACTAATTTTCACCACACTGAAAATTATCCCTATAGCTCTCCTTCCACTAACGTCTTTGAGGACCTTGATTTGATAGCTAGTAACCGCACTTTACATACAAAATATATCACTTAGCGAGATCTGGTGCAGCAGAGTGCCACACCTAGTAATAGCTAAAAGATGTGATGATATATTTATGAAATTACTTAAAATATACAGACAGATATAACTACAGCTATATTGACAAGACAACCCATTTCTTTAAATGGAAAACCAGTTTGTGGTGCGCTGGTGTTAAACCTAAATAAAACTAAAACCCCAAAACCCAATATTTAAATTACCGCTAACAAATTTCTCGTTAACAATCTCGCCACGGCAACAAACACAAACAGACAGCGAGCAAACAACAAGCAAATAAACAATCTGCCACAACGAAACAACAATCTTTATTGAGCACGATAAATTCGTGGGAGCGTGGCGGGCACCTGTATAAGAGGAGAATAAATTCCCGAAAGGGTCCCAATGACACCCAGCACATAAACAATTGAACACACAATCGACAAATGCAGCGTACAGCGCCGCGCCGTGGCATAGTGTGGAGACACAGCTGTCCGGAGATGTCGTCGAACATGTGTGTTGTGTCGAGGGTGTTTGCGGCGGCTGTGGCTGGTTGGGGAAATCTTTTTCTTTGGCGGCTAATGAGATTAATCGGATATCACTTCATTTTAATCCGAAATGGATTTGTTAGTTTACTTTGGGAAAGATTTGAAATTTAAATTGAGACCTGTTTATGTTTAGTATGTATTTATGTATCTGAGTTAAGTACATATATTCTCGAATATTCCTTGCCCAGTTTTACGTCTGATAGTTCTGCAATTGACTATCTCAATAAAAGTCATATTATACCTGCTAATTTCTTTAAGAATATTTATCAGATGCTTGCTTTAGCAATAGTGATGCGAGATTCTCGCATCTCGAATCACAAGGCAACAAAAATGGGACTATTTAGAAACGTTTGAAAAAGAATTTAAAATAATTTTTGCCAATTTTTCGCTTTCGATATTCGAGCGTCAGTTTTCTGTTATCAACTGAGAGTTGGAAAAATCTATCACTTGGAAACGTTAACATTGGATTCTGCAGGTCAAAATACATATGCATGTAAATTTTCGTTGCAATATTTGCACAAGAAAGAATTTTAGAACAATGGACCTAAAATAGAAAAAACCTTTAAGAAATTTTCAAAAATTAATTTGCTCTAAATTTGCTTATAAGTCAATTCGGATATGAGGAATTCAATGCCGCTGAGCGCATCTTTATATCTTATTTAGTTTTTAAGATATAGGCGAATCTAGATTTTTTTATTAAGAAATTTTGTCTTGTCATTAATAATGAAAATAATTAAATATTAGACAGGACTCTTGCAAAGCTATTGGAAAAATTCTTGATTTAGACGACATAATCTTGAGTCTTGCTCTAAATTCTCCATCATGGTTTTGTCTCGAATTTTGGACTTGATTTCATCAAAACCAAGACTAGACTTGGTATTATTCGATACTCTAGTAACCATACAAGGGTTCGCGGACCTCAACTTAAATTTAAAATATACGTGTGTTGCTGATTGGTTTGGTCTTCATTATAAGCTGTAGGACTTCTGTACATTAATTGGAATTAAGTTCCTGTTGTACAGAGTAACAAATAAATAAAATTATCTTCAATAATACTGCATAGCGTTCCATAAAACGTTAGTTTATTACTTTCTTTTTTATTCATTTCATTTTTGGAGAAGTATTGAGCTAAAGCAAGTTCATTGAAAAATTTCGTATGCAGAACATTTCTTTTCGTTGAGCTCATAAAATATTTATACTTATATTACAGTTTTTTTTGCATCTACGTTGAAGTAATTTATAATTTAGGACTAAATCACTGATAAAGCTATTTCTCACAAATGAAAAATGATCAAATAGTAGCAAAAACTTAAGTAATCAAAATGACAAAACTAAATAATTTCCACATTAGTCACGACGAAAGAATTTATTAACATCCAAACACAATACAGCATTTTGCCAGAGAATCAATTAATCACCACATATCTCCCGATTGTACAAACAAAACAGTTCTTCGTTCCTCCTACGCACAACAAACAATCACACTTGTACATAAGCCAGCAGCTTGCGTATTAAGTAACTGATTAATAACCGAACGCATGTATTACTGGAACAGTGAAAAATGCCGAGGAAAACATCGTCTGACTTTAACAAATTCAATCTGTTTGCTGTGGCATACGTCAGTAGTTCTCGAGTGAGGTTATGTTGCATTCCGTGTTTTTGTGCGCCTGCGTAGACGTCGGTCACGTATGCGGGCGCGTACTTTTTCAACTGGACACTGAGCGGTAACAAACGCGTCAAAACAATCAATTAAGCAACGCTTGCGAAGCTATGGCTGGTGATATCCGATGTCGGTGGTCACTTCATGAAATCGATACGCGGTTACTGATGATCGTGTCGGTTGCCGAATGGTGCTGGTGCGAGCGATAACTGTGTGTTATTTATTACTGGGTATTTCGTTGTTTTTTATAGTGGCAGATGGAAATGTATAAAATAATGGAAGTAGCAGAAGATTGGCTATTTTGCCATTTGCGAGATATTTTTTGATGATTTCAGCTGGATTCTTACCCTTACATTTACGCAAGAGAGATATATTTAATTAAGGACTATTGCGTTGCCAGATATTTGTTTAACTCAAAGCACCTAAGGCATTTTAATTGATTCTTAGGTAAATAACTTTTTAATTACATCTGGAACTCCGAAAAAAATAATTCCACAACCCACATCAACGATTCATTAGCATTATAAAATAAATAAAGATATCATCACGCCTTTAACCCATTACTGGGTGTGGCACTTTGCCTTAGCAGATCTTCGTAAGTGCGCGTAAAATGCAGTTATCACGTCTTCCAAAGGTGTTAGTGGAAGGAAGCCACATAAGTAATTTTAATTTGGTGAAAATTGTTTGTCGGTTGTGAACATCGAACCGAGGTTCTCAAATTCACAGGCCGACCGAGCTACTTACTCCATTATATAACATATAATAATAAAATCAGTGCTAATGACTAGTATTAATTGAAAATAAAGTAATAACTACGGCTCGGTGAGTCCGGACACATATTGTAATTGGTTATTTTTAAACAGAAATATAGGTATTCAAAAATTTGGTATTTACGAGTAATCAAAAGAGGATCGTCTAAGGGTAAATTATATCTTAAATAATGAAGGCTTTTGTTTTACGGTTGTTGAAGGATACGTGAAACAACTGTGTATACTACATAATAGGTACCTTCAAAAATTATCCCATGAAAACGTAATGCTACAAACTAAACTTTTCATTTTACTTAATATATTTTTAATGCGCTAAGAAATATTTCATACTTTTGCGCATTATTGGTAATAGCATTAACATAGACAAGCGATTAAAAAAATCCACTTATATCATGAAGTTAACTTCTTTGAATCGTCGTAACCTCAAAGGGGTACCGTGAAGCCGCCAGTGCCAACTCAGCCAGAGCCAAAGTTCGCGACAAAGAAAACGCTGCTTCAGTGATTCGCCGCGCTATATGTTCAATGCTCATACCGCGCCTTGTAATTAAATCACCGCTAGTCATAAATCCATAAATCACAGGACATGTGGCTTACAAATCTGAAATCCGCAGCCACATATCGGCGTTCAAAGAGTTCTGATGCCACGGAAGTGATCTAACTTCTGGAATACCAAATCCAAAGGTGTTAAGCCGTAAGAGTAAAGATTAAGAGTGTGTTAATTTAAAGGCATATACCGACTCCGACAAAATGATTAAGATTTTTAAAATTAGAATGCGCTCGTAGTGGCGAAATATGGAATTACGACAAAGGTACAGTTTTCTACTAGAATCTAATCTAATAAATAAAAGTATGAGTATTCGCCGAGTGTTTGTAGCTCAATTGGTTAGCTAACCCAACGATTCATTAGCATTATAAAATAAATAAATACATCATCGCGCCTTTTAATCATTGCTGGATGTGGCATAGGGTCGTTGATTTCCACCGAAGTTAGAATTTCTGAATGTTCGAACATTCGAATGTTTTGAACTTCGTCAAAAAAACTTCGAAGTTTCGAATTTTCTAATTTTTTGAAGCTTCGAATTTACGAATTTTCGATTTTTTCAAAGCTTCGAATACTCGATTTTTTTGCCACTGAATTAACGCCATCTGTCATCTCCAAACACGCTCACGCATAATTCGCGAAAAGTCGACCAAGAATTAAATAATAAACTCGACGAAGTATCCTACAAAACTCTGCAAGTTTAACCGTCTTAATTAAGACATCTATGGAGTCCATCTAAATGCTACGGACTTTTAGTAAAACGTTTTAAAATGAGAATAAAAAGGATACAAAAACGTCCTAATTAAAACGTTTTTGACAGTGTAGCGAAATTTTAAGTCTAAATTGAATTAATTTGGCAAATAATAATAACAAATAATACTTACTTATGAATTAATACAAAACTCTGGAAATGAATTTATTCTGAAAATAATTCATATCAACATGCCGTGTACACGTTAGGATCCAGAGTCACAATTAGAATAATTCGAAAATTCGTAAATTCGCAATATTAAAAAATTCGAAGGTTCAATAAATCCGACCATTCGAAGTCTTGAATATTCGAAAAATCAACAACCCTAGTGTGGCACTCTGCCTTAGCAGATTTCATTAAATGATATATTTATGCGCGTTGATCACATCTTCAGTTTTAGTAAATTAAACTATTCAAAAATATCAAAAATGACATTAGAAGAAATCGATGACAATATAGCAACACTATAAAATTCCTTAAATTGGATCGCAATAGGCTTTAGTTTCTCCGTGTAAATTAGATAATATAAATGAAAATTATTCTAGGTATTGGTTGTATTATTAAAATTACAGAGAAAGAACCATAAATATTATTCTTTTATGAAAAAGTAGATAAATTTGTTATAGCTACCAGAAAGTTCTTTTATCATTTCATAAATATTTATACATATTTTAGTTCCAATATCGATATTCGATTTAAAATGAAATTGGTCTTTTTATCTCTCAACAAGTATCACAGATCAACAAATCAGTACCGACTAAATCACCCAAGTACACTTCTTCGAATCGCAAAAATTGAAAAACAAAGCACTTCACCCATTTGTCGGTGAGCAAAAACAAAATTCACCATTTGGTCTGCGGCCAGCGGCGCAGTATTTTTTCTGTGCGAGCTGCATACTGACAGCGGGTATTTATGTTTGCCGTTGGCCAGCGATTGCTGTATGGTATTATTTGGCTAATATATTCGTTCTCATTATCGTCGCGAGATGGTGCTGACGCGGGTGGAGTTATGGAGCCTCATTTTACGGTTTCTTTATTGGTAGGTAGGAGGGTGAATCCATTTATTGGATTTCGATAGATGGTATTTGTAAATTCGATCATCAACCGATGATGCTGATTATCTTTATTATTCCTAAATTATTTTATTGTAGAACTGTCAAAAAATATAACATACTTGTATGCGTCTTCTATTCTGTCCACGAAATTGATCTGTTTTGTACAATACTACTTTAAGTTGCTATTAGAGACGGCTGTTAATAAGGTTTCAAAGGCCGCTACTATTGGTATCGTCTAATATAATACTAACTTCAATAGATTTCACTGTCGGTTCTCGTTCAAACATTTTTATAATACAATTAAAAAATCAACACTAGGTAGGTTTCAAAAAAAATATATAAGTTTATTCACTATACGTCTTTATTTTTTTTAAACATACCTTGTGTTGATTATATATATAGTGGCTTGAACACCCCCGTGGGGGTTGTGCCGCTTCTATTGAAGCTCTCTAAATCCTCTTTTTGGGGTGGATTAGTCCCCTTTTACTTGTGTTTATATCCTCTGCGTTAATTCTCTCCATGTATTTCTGTGTTTTGTCTTTTCTTGCCAATTGTTTATTCCAGCTTTACTGATATCTTCTCTCACTTCATCAAACCATTTTGATCTCGGTCTTCCTCTTCTTCTTCTCCCGCCAGGTTCCCATTGTACCATTGACTTTATTATGTCTTTATCATTTTTTCTCCATATGTGTCCTAACCATCTTACTCGTTGTTGTTTTATCTTCCTTACTACGTCTTCTTCCAGTTCTTCTTCAATCTCATGGTTCATTCTTGTTCTTTGTTCATTTTCAGATATTTTTACTGGTCCTAGTATTGCTCTTATTATCTTTCTTTCTGTGATTCTCAGTTCTTCTTCGTCTTTCTTCGTCATCGTCATTGTTTCTGCCGCATACATAAACACTGGTCTTATTATTGTTTTATATATTTTTATTTTTTTTTTCTTTGTTAAGTTTTTGTTCGTTAGTAATTTTTTGTTGTGTTGATTTATTGTATTAATATAATACTGTTAAAAGTCAAACAGACAAAAAAAAACCCAAAAGCAAGTCAAAGTAAAATATAATATGATGACATAAACATTGCTGTCAAATATTTGATTCAATACTGTCAGTTTATATCAAACTTAAAATGTAAGTTTCGTTGATGAACCTTCCTAGCAACAAATGTTTTTTGGGGTCTTAGCAATTACTATACTTAGCAATTTTTGTAACAAAATAGATCCATATTTCATGTTTCACTTTTGTTCTATTTGCTTTATTATAGCTGTATTCCATTTGTCACTTGGTTCACTTAAATCAGTTCAGATAAATTCGATACATGACTAAATGAATTGAATTAAGGGGGGACACCTGTTGAGACTGCTAAAAAAAGGTATTTTTTGATAATTTTTTTAGGACATTAGAATAAATGCAATCGCTTTGGGTTTTTAACATGTTATAAAGTAATATTTCAGCTTTATTTTTAGAAATTTTCAGCAGAAACAATTTGTTCCCCTGCTATTGGCAGCCCTGCGAATAAAGAGCTGCAGGCGGTGCATTGGTCGCTTGCGGGACAGCGCGTTCAGTACTGAAACATCGGAGAAAAAAATGGATTCATGTTTCAGATTCTATATTAAATTATCTAAAAGGTAGCATAGGATTTTTCTTATGCAAAATTAACAAAATGGCGGCGCTCAAAAAAACGTTTAATTTTTCGTTGAAAAAATCGCTACTAAAATGCGCATAAAAAATCTAAAAGTTGATATATCCGAAAAATCCTATGCTACCTTTCAGATAATTCATTTCTACATAGAAAACCGAAAGAATCAGCAAAATTGATCGAATAGTTTCAGAAATCTCTGTCCCGCAAGGTAAAAAAATGTGGTTTCGAGAAAAACGCCTTTAAAGATTTGAGTTTTATTTAGTGCGTTTAACGCAAGATTAACAGCGACTTAATTCATTCTGTTATTCCGGCATCATAAACTTATCCTTCGGATTGCAGATGCCGCTCGTCATCCTTTTTCGAAGCAGCAAACAGTCGCGTAACGCCTTGGCGATGCGATTTTCGTCGATCTTTTATACCTGCTCGGTTCCCTATTTCTCGCTGTATCTTCGTAACGCCTTTGTATATCGAATTGATATTTTGACACAACATTCTAGACAGTATAATGATGCCGAAAATGCAAAAAATAAAATTTCGATTTTGTGAAAATTTTCAACAGGTGTCCCCCCCCCCCTTAAGCAAACTTATGCATTTATTGGGGTGAATTACTTTAAAATATATTAGAATCTGTAATTCTAGTTCTGAAAAAAGTCAGCGAAGTAATGCAGCATAATAAATAAGTGATCAGGTTCAGTAAATGTAAGTTATATCTGACCCAAATGGCAAATGGAATACGCCTAATAACAGTCATTAGAAAGATATTTAGTTTAGGAGAGTTAAGGATAATTTTTATTGCTGCATATAATCAGTGTTATTCTAGAAGCATAGGTTTGGTAATGTCTTGTAAAACAGTGAAAAGTACATGGATCCGATGTTCAAATATTTGAGAAAGTAATTAAAAGTAAATTTACGTCGTAAAAGATATGGCTTTACTAACAGTTTGAGGTTTGCGCGGAAGAGACATTAATTTTTAAACTTTTAAGTGCCAGGCAAATTGCGAAAATCAAGTTAGTAGTTTTAAGTGATATTTATTTGTCTACAGGATTTCAGATACTTAAAATTATTAATAGTTTAACGAATGGAGAGAAATACTAGATACGTTTTAATGTCGCATTTATTTGGTGATAAAAGTGGTGAACTAGCTTTTTATGAAGAGAGTTTATGAAGTTTTATTCAAATAAAAAATCCTCTTAAAATTATAGTTTTCGCATAGCTTATAAATTAGGATTACACATGGACGTCATTATTTCTTTTGTCTTACAAAAAATGTCTTCAGTATGTGTATTAAAATATTAAAATTTCAATAAAACATATTTCTTTGAAAAGTATAGTTAAGTTTAGTATTAACAACAACATTTTTTTAAATAGAGTTCTTTTACTATTAAGAAAGCAGCACTGATGCAGCTTAGAAATTTTCAGTTTTTAGACAATATTCGTTTTATGTAATAAAAAATATGCCCGAACGAATTTTTTTGGGAAAATTTACTTACTCATATTTTTACATGAGGAATACACTAGTTTAAACTTCATTGTTGAGATCCAGCTTCTCAAATTTATGGTTTTAAAAAACACTGAACATGAATTACTTACTGAAAGAATTCAAAAATTTCATATATATTTTTAGTGTGATTCTATATAATATACGGTACAAAAAATCGAATGCCGCTGAGCGCATCTTCTTATCTTTCTTCGTTTTTGAATTACAGAGATTTTTGACTTTGAAACGCTATATCTTAAAAACTAAAAGTGATATCGAACTGCGGTTTGAACCAGTGCATTTTTCGTGCTTTATTTAATATAATAGTAAATTTTGAAACTTTTGAAAATTTTAGATTTTTTTCGAAATTTTCCTTTTGCGATATTTCAAAAAGTTGACGAGGTAATGAAAATCTGTACAAACCAGTGAATTCCTCGCATAAAAATACATAGATATGTAAATTTTCACAAGAAAATTCGCACGGATAAATTTTTTATTAGACAAATCGAAAATCGGCTAAAAATTTTTTGACATTTTTCGTTTTTCTGTAATAAAAAATGTATCCGTGCGAATTTTCTTGTGAAAATTTACATACCTATGTATTTTTACGCGAGGAATTCACTGGTTTTTACGGATTGTCACTATCTCGTCAAGTTTTTGAAATATCAAGGGAATTTTTTTTTTTAAATCGAAAAATTTTAAAAATTTAAAATTTGCAATTTTTTTAAGTAAGGCACGAGAAATACACTGGTTCAAACCGAATTTCGATATCTCTTTTAGTTTTTGAGATATAGCGTCGCAAAGTTGCAATTTGAAAAACATGAAAAATTGCTGTAACTCGAAAACTAAAAAAGATATGAAGATGCGCTCAACGGTATTCGATTTCTCATGTCTTAAGCTATATAGAAACAAATTAAAAAATTGTAAATTTAGTACCATTTCAATTAAAATTTTCTATAAATTACTTTTCCTACGACTTTCATGAAAAGTTTACATTTATGCTTTCAGTTGTCAATGTAAATTTGACGGTTACTAAAGAACAAGCAAATAAACATTTTTTATAAATAATAAATGATGCTTTATGACTTACAATAGTGGATTTCAAACTTTTCGAAGGCATGGCCCCCTTGGAAGAAACATAAAACTTAAATATTCTTTCATGGCCAGTTGCATCGCTGTTATTTAAATTTAAATTTTTCTTTAAATGTACAAGATCTGATGAACTATCAAATGAGTAATTAAACATTGCTAGCTCAGTGGTATGAAGTCGGCCTGTGGATCCTGAGGTCCCTGGTTCGATTCCCACAGGCAAATTTTCATAATTTGAAAAAGCTATCCCTGTGGCTCCTCCACCACTAACATGTTTGGGGCCGTGATTTGACGATTGGTAACCGCACTTCACGCGCAAAATATATCACTTACCGAGATCTGCTTCAGCAGAGTGCCACACCCAGTAATGGGTAGAAGGCGTGATGATATATTTATTTTATTTTTCATTTGTTAAACATTTGATTCGCTATTTTTAATTTAAGTAATTTAAGTGAACGCAGTGCAATACTGGATGAATTTTTAAATAAATGTTTTTTACAATTTCTAAATAGCATCCGGCGACCCCCCTCAAATATCTTCGCGACCCACACTTTGGAAACCACTGGTCTAATGAAACTACAACAAAATGATTAAAACTTGCCCATGCACAAATACATATGAATCATTCTTCAAAATTTGTTGAACAAATTAGCATTGAAATTGGCGACGCTGCGAAACAAAAGACCTGTTTACAAAATCGATACCTGCAAATTTCGTCACCTTCGCGGATCCAATTTGTAAAAACAAATGAATTTTTCCGTCTGGAATATATAAAACAGCGAAACTAACGTGATAAATTAGCAAATAATAATATAATTTGTGCGGCGGTTCCGTGTGACAAACGACCGCCTCTGACACTCGCGCTGCCGACGGTGCAGGGATTCCGCAGTAAAATTGTCGCGCAGCGCTGGCGCGCAGGTGATAAATTTATTGTAATTAATTTATACGCACTAAAACATGAAGCTAACAGCGATGACTCAGAGGATATATGTTTGTATTAACAATTAACTTTGACATATAACTATTCAGTTTGATGGAATATAATTGATTTATAAAACATTCATTTTAAATAATAATAATTTACGATAACATGTTGTAAAGTAGAATCATCAAGCTATTATTGTTCAAAGCACGTTATGGTATTTGTTTTAAATTATATAAATCCATAATAAAATACACAAATATGTATCTATTATCTACTATTGTAGCATGGCGGGACATTTCAGAATTTGATTTTGTTTATAAATTATGATATTTCACTATCAACTGATACCACCCTCTTATCCCTTTGTTAGAACATCCCATGGATACAACAACATTTAGTTAGTGGTAGATTGGCTTTTGAAGAGGCAAGTTGTCTCTCGTTTTCACGTGCAAAATGTAGTCTTGACGTGTTATTTAGTAACTTCAATTAATAGTTTTATTCATACGTTGTTATTGTTATTCCATTGTTAGTTAATTTGTATAATTTCAATATAATTTATACTTCTGTAAATTTTACCATTTATAATTTTATGCATTTCATTCCTATGTTTTAAATATATATTTCTATAAGAAGATCGTTATATTTCGTCTTATTTAATCTTGTATTAAATCGCGTTATTTAAAAGTTTAGATCGTCTCATTAACAATTGTTTTATACGCGTAACAGTCTTGTTTCAGCACTGTTAGACTATTAAACAGATCCAGGCTAATGATATTTCAGAAAATAGTGTTACTCCCGCCATTAGCGGTTAATTTATTTTGTAGATATCCAAATTCTACATCTGGATCAATAAACAAATTTAGTTTTCAATATATTTTTACCTTAACAATTTGATTTCTTTAATTAGATTGCTATAGAATTTGGAACAAAAGCTGTATTCTACAGAGTGAAGGAATTGTTTCAGTTGGCAATATAATTCCGAAGATCTTTTTATTCCACAGTTGGCACAACGCCAAGTAAATGCGGAAATACTATTTGATATGTCTCATAAATACAAATAGGTTATGTCAGGAGTATGACAGCTAATAGGATTTTCACTTTTTAATAATTATAAATGTACTCTAATTTAAATTTAAATTTCCAAATGTCACCACTGTCAACAACAGGAAATGAATTTATGTATCAGGCTTACTAATTTCAAGTAGGTTTTTTTATTGCCAACTGAAACAATTCCTTTTGATCAGTCTGTATTTGCTTCACTTAAATCAGTTCATATAAATTAGACAACATGACTAAATGAAATCAAGTCAATTTAGGGATATTTGTATATGAAATGTTGTGGATCGTAACTGTTTTTGACTATTATGAAAGGTTCATGATCATTTTCGAATTTAGAAATTAATTCTATTATTTTTGTTAGATTTTGGGCATATACCATGTAAAATGAAATCAATTGCACTCCGCCTGAGCTACGTAAAATAGTTGAAAGCACGATAAATAATCTACCTCTAAAGAAATTTTGATGTTCTCAGCTTGACAGTATGTCATCAAGTACTACCAATCGTTTAAAACAAAATGTAGCGTATCGTAATAAACGCTCTTTCGATACGCAACTGAGTTTCATAATTACTTCCTTATGAACGTAATGCCCCGTGTACACTGGAAAAGATTTCTGAGAAACTGTTTAGAAAAAAGGAGATGTCAAGAAAATTTCTTGAAATTTATAGCGGCGCCTCTATCGCGAGAATGATATTGTGGAAAGTAACTAACTTCATGCTTATGGCATAGTAGTTTATTCATTTCATATCAAAGAGCAATTGACAGATTACTAGGAAACTTTTTTGTCTACTTTTTCTTTTTCCCGTGCACACGGGGCAAAAAATAGAAAATCAAATTCTCACATTTAAGTAAGTAAAAAGATTGTTGATTAGTTTAGACGCAAAATTTTCGTTTCTACAATAATAAAAATATGATAGTTTTATTCAGAATTGAATATGTATAGTTGATAGAGAAATATATTTTTACCACAAACAAATTCGATAACGTAATTTAATTATTATAAGAATTTGTTGATTGACAATTTGTCTGTTGGTAATTATTAGAAATAATTTTTGACAAAGCAATCTTTAGTTGAAGAAATGTAAAGTGACATGGGTCTTCAACTAAAGATTGCACGAAAAAGCATGAGTATTCGCCGAGTGTTTGTAGCTCATTTGGTTAGAGCAGTCATCATGCGAATGAAAGGTTCTGGGTTCAAATCCCGGAGAACGCTCATTGCTTTTTCAAAAATTATTTCTGGTAATTTAATTATGAAACCACGTGATAATTTAAATTCAGTTACAACTTCCAACTACTTTTTGTAAATTTATTCAAAATTAATATAAAATGAAGATGATTATAATTTCAAATAATATTGATTAAAATATAACCAATAGACAAATAAGTGATTAGTCAGATTCCAGAAAGGTATCAAAGAAAATAATATAAAATTGTCAAAAGAGCAATCACAATTTCCATCCCCATTTTACAAAATCCGTTCCACTCGTAATCAACATCAGACCTGGAGCTTCTACATTTCAGCACAAAGAATTCATAAGAAAAATTTAACTAACATCTTTCCAGTCACGTCTTCGGCGAATAAATTATTTCGGCGGCGTTTCGAGTTATTTATGACGGTGGAGTATTGGCCGGGTCGGCGGTGGTGGCGGTGGTAGTGGCGGCGGTTCGCGGCCTACTAGACTGTATGATGCATTGGTTCGTGAATCGCACTCACTTGTTCGTGTGGCGAGTTTGTGGTTTGTTACGCTTGACGGTTGAGAGGGTATCGAATCGAGTAGTTGAAGACTTGTAGAGAAACAGGGAATACAAATATCATAAGAGTTTGGGGAAGAAATGTGAGTCATTGTTGGGAAGATAAATTGGGGTTGAGGAGACAAGTTGAATAAAATGACGTTATTTTATGGTAAAGGAGATTTTCCTTTTCTGGAAAATTACAAAGGTTGATAACAATAAGGATTTATTAGTATGTTTTAATAAGCCAAGATAATTATACTAAGTAAAAGACATAGGTTTAAGTTGTTAATCATTTAACAGTGATTAACAGTCGATACTAGTGTTGTTTCGATCTCGAGTTTGACTTCGAGACTCAACTATGGTCGAGACGAGATGTGATCGAGACTATTCTCGAGTCTGGCGGAAACATAATATAAATCCTTATTGTAGGACAATAAGGCTTAAGTTGTTAATCATTTATTAAAGATGTGTTGACAACGTTTCGGCCAAGGTTATAGCCATCTTCAGGTCTAAATATAAAGCAAAATCGTAACAATTAAAGAAATGTTGGTCACTAAATAATTGAACAATTAACTCACCAAGTATATAGATGTTAATAACAAAGAATATAACATTCAATTTTTTATTATGTTCTTTGTTAGTAACATCTAAATACTTAAGGTAGCTAGTCCAGTGGTATCAAGTCGCCCTATGGATCCTAGGACCCTGGTTAGATTCCCAGAGGCGACAAACAATTTTCGCCATTTTAAAACTACCCCTGTGGCTCCCTCATCTCTAACATTTATGGGAGCCGTGATTTAACGACAATTTTCACCATTTTAAAACTACCTCTGTGGCTCCCTCATCACTAACATTTATGAGAGCCGTGATTTGACGACAATTTTCACCATTTTAAAACTACCCCTGTGGCTCCTCCATCACTAACATTTATGGGAGCCGTGATTTGACGACTGGTAACCGCACTTCACGCGCAAAATGTATCACTTACCGAGATCTGCTTCGGCAGAGTGCCACACCCAGTAATGGGTAGAAAGCGTGATGATATATTTATTTATATGCTTGGTGAGTTAATTGGTCAATTATGTAATGACCAACAATTCTTTAATTGTTACGATTTTGTTTTATATTTAGATCTGAAGATGGCTATAACTTTAGCTGAAATGTTGTCAACACATCTTCAATAAATGATTAACAACTTAAGCCTATGTCCTTTACTTATTCTCCTACAATAAGGATTTATATTGTGTTGCCGCCGGACTCGAGACTAGTCTCGATCTCTTCTCGTCTCGATCATAATTGAATCTCGAAATCAAACTCGAGATCGAAACGACACTAGTATCGACTGTTAACCACTATTGTTTTACCGTTTTATTTGAATGTTGGACTAGTTATAAAACTATCACTTCTAATATAACTAGTGCATTGAATATTATATTAAATTATATTAAAAGCCAAAGTGAATAGTGCGAAAAAAAAATATTCTGAGAATATTCTGCACACGTTTATATTCGGTAAGAATATTGCCCAACGAAAACAAACCAAAAATTTTACAAAATTAATATTTTGACTTGCTATATTCATTGGTTTATTATATATATATATATATATATATATATATATATATATATATATATATATATCAGACAATATAGTTGCTAGGTAACTAAAAAAAAATTAGAGAAACACTGTCACTTGTTATACAGAATATTATCACTTATTAATTCCCTCATTTCAGTAAAGACGTTGTCAAATAGTGAAACACTATTGGTTGTTTAAAGTCCTGGGGCAATATGCGTTTAAATTCTTGTAGGAAAATTTAGTATTTTACGCGAGATATGATTTTTTTAAAGTGCTAATATTGGTTTATGACAGAAGTAGTAACACTTTAATTCTATTATTTTTTTGCCGTTTTTATCATCAATGAGATACCTATAAAATACCTAAATAAAAATAAATCACTCACCAATATAACTTTGTCCTGCAAACAGCAAAAATTCTGAAACCAGAAAAAGTATTTGTTATTCCCTTACATAATTCGGTACATTATATAAAACCAATACATATCATTAAACTGAAAAAATACAAATATCGTATAAGAAAATGATGATTTGAAATTTCGAAAATATTGGGGCCTGTTAGGAATAACAAAGATATTATTTGAAATATAAGAAAGATGCTGTACGCATTATATATTCAGAAAGAAACGACATTTAAGTTCGTAGATATGAAAGTAAATATTTGACTTGCCAATTTATTCCTGATACGCACTATTTTTAATATTTATTTAGACTTAGAGTAGACAGTCCACACAGCTGTGTTTATTCTGTATTCTGTCAAATCTTTTCATCTAAATAGCTCTACTCATAAAATGCGTGCGAACATCAGTAAATAAGGTAAAAATTAAACAGCAAGATTTACATAATCTCTCACAGTAAAAATATTTAACATGAAATCTCTGCCATAAAAAAAAATACAACCGATGCATTGTTCACTAGCATCGTAAATAGTAAATATTGTTACAGTAGTTATTTCGGTTCTCACGATGAAATTGCACAAAAATGAAAACATGCAAAGAATATTTTAAATAATCTCATTTGAAAAATGCAGATCTTTTGCGTTACGATTAAAATTATTATTACTACTACTAGTACTATATTCCATATTAAATAGCTTTGCAATTACGTCACTGAATGTGTAGACAATTTGATAACAATATCTGGAAGACCGAGTATCGCTTGGGAAACACAAGCCCCAGGTAAGGGAAATAAAAACACTATTTTTCGCACTTCCAGGCATACATTTTGAATTCATCATGACAGCATTATATAAATTTATAGGCAACTTAGGCAAAAGTAAAATATTTTGTTTAAGTTTATAATATACTTATTGCTACGGTAATGCTTGTTTACTTGTCAATTTAATCCTGGCGGGATGAAATTTGAAATTTAGTCCCTCTGGTATTAAAAGTGACACTTCAATCTTCGAAAAGGAAGAATAAGTTAGGTCATTTACTCTCGACAGTACGAAATTAATATATTACGTACCATGAGTAAGTGATAGTTTTTAGGTCAAGAATGTAGTTTCCTAAACATTCGCGACCTAAAATATTACTTACAGATCGAGGTTAGTAAGCATTTTTTTACAATACTTGCATAAATAGAAGGAAAAGAAAAATAGGTTTCAAAATTGACAGCTATCAAATTGTAGTCAAGATAAACAGGACCTTGATATGTAATATTTACTTACTGTTCACGATGGACAGTAAGCAAATATTAAAGTCCTGATGTAACCATGGAAACCACTATGCAATAAAAGTTGCACTTACTGTGTTTAAATTTTGTCATTAATATGTAACTTGTAGTACAAGTATTGTAAAAAAAAATATTTTAAACTATTTTTTTCGTTAATAGGTAGTCATAATTCAATATATATTTAATGTTTTCATCATTAATTTTTGTTATATTAATTATGGAACAGGAGCCCATTGTTCAAGTTACTGTCAAATTCTTTTATAAATTCTATGCTCGTGAGTGATTGTGAAAACAAAATGATGTAAGTAAAAATTCTCCATTCACATCTAGTGACCTCAATGGCAAGCATCGAACTGTAATCACGAATTAGAAAATCTAATAAAGACAGATTTTAATAAGCGGTTATCACTGTTTAATAGATGCCTCATAAAATACAATTGGAAAGTATGTGAGGTTTATGTTTTTATAAGCTGATATAATTTAAAGCCTTATAATAGGAAACGATGAACGGCTGAACTTGAGTAGTAAATTTATAAGAGTACATGTGATTACGTACGTGCTTATTCACCAGCCGAAGGAATTTATAAATAGGTGTAATTTAGATGGAGTAAACTATGAGAAAATGTAAGAAAATGAAAGCTGGGAATTCCTGTTTAGTGCCTGACGCAGAGTATTTGTCAATGTTTGTTTGAACTTTAAATATTTGGGAAATTTTAATTATTTTATCGAGCTATTTGGTCTAGAGACATTTGGTTTTCAAATTAACGGTAGGTTTGGGATAAACTAGGTGTATCGCCTTACTAATGAACTATAAATGAGTATATAATATTGTTTAAATAGCTGTTCGATAAAATAGTAATTTACAAGTCATTGATATTTGTTTCCGTCTAATATTCTGGTATAAATTCCTCTTTTAATTAATAGACAAATTAATTGTAAATAATACTTTTTAAAATACAAGACATCATTAAGATAATGATATTGTTAATAAGCTATACAGCTAGCAGACTTTGTTACGTAAACAAACTAAATGACTTGCTTATCAATCACAAGTTCTCGTTTAGTGAACAATGGAAAGAAAAACAATTATTTCCATTGTTTCAAATTCTGTTGATGATTTTCTTAGCATTTTATACCTGGAAACAGTTTGTTAAAGAAAAAGTATTTTAAATTTGAATGTTTTAAATAACGTAATTCCGATCATTTAATTACATGAATGGTGTTTATACCTAAATTTATTTAGGGCCGGATTTTTAATCACCGGTTTACTCTCGATTAATGTTAATCATGATTAAATAATAATGGTAACTATAGTTTCTATTATTAATTAATCATGATTAACATTAATCGGTGATTGAAAAACTGGCCCTTAATAAATAAATAATTACTGGGTGTGGCACTCTGCCGAAGCAGATCTCGGTAAGTGATATATTTTGCGCGTGAAGTGCGGTTACCAGTCGTCAAATCACGGCCCCCAACGATGATAATGGTGGAGGAGCCACAGGGGTAGTTTTTGAAATCATGAAAATTGTTTGTCGCCTGTGGGAATCGAACCAGGGTTCTCAGGATCCACTGGCCGACTTCATACTACTGAAGCTAGCCACCTCATTGACCCTTAATGGGATTTAAAAAGGAAGAAAGTGCTGCATTGCTTCCTGAAGATGCCATTTTATTTTCCGAGATGAAGGCGAAGGATATAAAGCACCTGAGGGTACTTTGCTCAGGAGGTTTAAAATAATAATTTTTTCACCCACTTCAATATATGTTAACACTATTATTTTAATGTTTTAAGTAGTAAATGAACGTTATTTCATGCATGTTTATGATACCATGAATATGTCATCATTTTTTTGGTTTTAGGACAAAAAAAAGCATTTCTACTACAGTTGTCATGGTGACAATTTTATCAATTTGAATCAATCTGCAAAATTTTATAAATAAGTGCCGGTAGTGAAAAAAGAATGTCGTTTTACATGAAAAGTAAGAGATTTACTTTCTCATGCCTGTTTCAACCTGAATGCTTGGCACAGTCAATCTTACTTACTTCCCGTGAAAGTAATTTGCTATTTGTCTAAATCTGAAAGAATCACTTTGTTCTCTAAATTGAGGCAAGAAAATTTTACCTATTGACAAGGTGATGAAATAAATACACTCTCTGTTGTACAATAATACAATAAATAAAAAAGATATCCGTTGCGCGCGGGTAGTACTTGGATGGGAGACCGTCTAGAGAAAACCCGCGTTGCTGTTGACCATAATACCTAAAACGCAGATCAGGGCGTAATGGCGGCATATGACGTAAGTAGTTGGTGCGCCAAAGAAGCCACAAAAAAAAAGATAGCATTCACAATTATTAATTGAGAATATGCAACACAGTTCTTGCAACTGAAATATGAGACGGTTAAACTAAGTTAATATTTAACAAAACTGAAGCCATAAAATATATAACTGAAGTTTATATTTTGTAAATAATACCTAGATACTAGAGATAATACATCATCCATATTAGTTGAAAGTAAACATTTTAATGTACAATATTATAACACAGTAAAACGTAATATACGTATATCACATTAATGCATAAAATATCCATTGAATAATAATTGCAACATGATACTCTGCACATATTCTCTGCATCGTTCTGCATAATATTAGTTTCAATGCATCAAGTCCAGCAGATAACAGGGATGCTTCATCACAAATGCTCGCACAAGAAACCCTATTGAAAATGCACCACCAACCATCAACAATATATTGGTTTCCAATTTACCGCCACTGGACAAAGAATCTGCAGCTGATGGTGCGAAATTCGAATATAATTGAAGAAAAACGTTGAAACGCTTTACTGAACTAGCGCCGTCAAATTAGAAAACAACGAGGAGAGAATGAGAGGCAACGAGGTTTGTTGTTTGACAATTATTGACATTCGCGCGGGAAATTCGAAAATAATTGAGCGGCGGATTAAGAAAAACGGTTGATTGGAACTATCAACGCACGGCTAAAACGAACGTCATCAATCTGATCGCGGCGGAGAAGAGCAGAAATAGTGTACGCTGAGGCTATTGTTCAATCTGGCATCGTTGTTTGTATATTGATGCAGATTACAGGTTTTGCTTGCGATGGACCGACAGATTGTGTTTGTTTTTAGTAAACTCTCTCATTATCGAACTAATTGCGGTCCGCTTCAAGTCACGACCTACGGCCTGCCCGCATGTCCGAGCCTATTTACAGACGGACGATGCTGTCATCCGATCTGCGGACCATATTACACGTTTGGAATCTTCACGGACTATATTACAAAAATAGATAATCACAAGGACATCGCCGAAATCAATAAAATTCAGTAAAGGAATAGACAAATAAAATGGACACACTGAAAATAGAATTAATGCAAAGTTCCACTGGGTTTTATTCTTGAGGACCTCCTTTATACTCTTAAAAATTATTGAGGACCCCAAAGATGTATTCCTTTTGTTTGCCTGAGATTTTGTGGGTTATAGATAAAACAAAGGAAGTGAGAAGAGTGGTGTTTAAAAAATTAACTTAGGGCCAGTTTTTCAATCACCGATTAATATTAATCATGATTACATAATAATGGAAACTATGATTTCCATCATGATTAACGTTAATCGAGAGTAAGCCTGTGATTGAAAACTGGCCCTCAGGCGAATATTGCAAGCATATATTTTATTCTTAAGAAATATATGCGTTTACCGTTAAAGTGTATAATGCGATTATTTTATAAAATATCTAGGTGTAGTAAATCTTACTTATTCCAAAATTCCAAAAGTAAAAAATGTATTATTATTATTTCTGTTACTTTTTAAATTAGAACGCATTATTAGCTCGCTCACTTAATCGCGCTTCTATCAAACTAAGCCAGAAAAACATATGCTTCACACACTCAATCAGTTATATTCGATTTTATCGCAAATTATTCCGAATTTTATTCATTTATTTAAATATATTTACGATTAGTACCCTAGTAATTGACATTACTATCTTTACGAAATAAATATCTATTATTTTACTCTTAGTTACTACACTAAAACGAAGAACAAAATAAATTTAAAAACTTGTAAAATTATCAGTAACAAAGTGAATAATGTAAAATGTGAATAACACTGAACAAAACAATACAAAATTGTTAGTTGTTCAACTGAAAGCTTCCGTCTTGTGATGTCATTTAACTAATTGACCTCTAATTGGCAAGTATTTGGTTTGAACTGCGAATACGACATAACACAGAAGTAGATAGAATAGTGTATATTTATTTATTTATTTTGTTACTCTACACAACAGGAAGTAAATCCCAATTACAGTACAGGGGGCCTACAGCTTATAGTGGAATCCGAACCGCTCAGGCACAATCGTATTTTTTGTATATAAGTAGAAGTCAGTGAGATTTAAACGCACAACCTTTTACTTGCTAATTAAGAAACGCAAGTTTTACCTCGCTTTTATCCACTGAGCTACGATATGTAAGAAATTAATTACATACCTACATGTCTAGAAATATTATGCGATACTTACTTTTATTAAAATCTTTTAGACAATAGAAAAATTACGTTTAAACGGGCATTAAATTTTTAGATTAACATCATCATCGCCTGAACTTCAATGTGAATAAGTACGGCAAAATAACTATTTAATTTGTTGCAAGAAAACAGGAAACGTAATGAAATGGTTTATTGAAATTTCTATAAATAAATAAAATAAATAAATAAATATATCATCACACATTTTATCCATTACTGAGTGTTGTACTCTGCCGAAGCAGATCTCGGCAAGTTGCGCGTAAAGTGCGGTTACCAGCAGTCAAATCACGACCCCTAAAAATGTTAGTGGTGAAGGAGCCACAGAGGTAATTTTAATTTGGTGAAAATGTTTGTCGGCTGTGGGGACCGAACTAAGGTTCTTAGGATACCACTGAGCCATTACCCCATTAACAACTTTCAATTATAGATGTTTTTGTAGTAATATGCACCAAGTTGGTTTGAATCAACATAAATAATAAAATAAATGTTCGTGTTACTTTAAAACCAGAAAATTTAATTTCATACACTTACTTAGCAGTAAAATTATCACAAAGTTATCATTTTGTCTTTAAAAATCTTTTAACTTCCAGGCCACGCTTCCACTTAAACGTTTAAATGAAAGGGAAACATAATTTTAACATAAAGAAGCCATAAAAAATCGTCGGCGTCTTTTGAATTTTTGTACTTTATTTGTTTTAACGACCATAAAAATTTTACTACCTTGTAATAATAGTTTTGGAAATTCTAAAACTTTAAGAGGTCCTGACAATCAATAATATTTTATAAAATATTGTTAAACATAACAAAATAAAAGAAAGAAGATTTGTAATATGATACTTGTTGGTCTTGGCCGCGGAAGAAGTTCTAGGTGTACTATGGGCTGCACTGGACCACCGTGTAGAAAAATAGCCTCAATAAATCCCACAAGATCATTTAATATCAGTTATCATTATCAACGTTTGATCTGAGCTACGACGGACGTTCCTCACGCAAGGTAGATTCGCGTGATAGGTCACGTACCAGGACGTATGTCTTGGATGAAACGCGCTAGAACTTATTATACATTATAAATTTAAGATGGTAATTTAAGTAAATAAATTTGCCGATAACGTAACTGAGCCACATGATAGATATATAATTATTTTCGGTCTATTATTATCATACGAAGTAATATAATACCTACTTTGGAAGGTAACATGTTGTTTTATTAGCGTAAAATTGCTCGAATTATATTGTTTTCAAAGTCGTAAATATACATTTTTAGCTTATTTACGGCCAATAAAAACGTTTTATAATACCCAACAGAAATTGAATATCGCTATTTAGTGCTTAACAGTAAAATACTAAAAATATACTGTTGTAATACGTAAAACAATATCTCTCGTAAGGTATAATTATTATTTATCGTAAAATTTATTAATCTATTATATGTTTACACATCACATTTTATAGGTAGATATACTTGTAAGTACTTAAAATTTATACGGTAAGTAGTACGTATGATGTAACATGAAACGTATAGACATAATTTACGAGTCCAGTGGCGGATTCAGCAGGGGACACTGGGGGTAGTTGCCCCCCTCTGAGAATTTTAGTTTTCAAATATGAATTTGGTTCTTTCTGTCTTCTTGAATTCGCACGGTAGATGTTTTCTAATCCGCTCTTTGTATTTATAATAAAATATGAATAACATAAGAAAAATAATAAATTTTCCTATTATATTTCTTATTTTAAGAATTAGTTCTACATCGCAATTGACATTTTGTCTTTGTAAATAAAATATGAATAAATTAATCAAGTAGAAATTTGTTTCAAATAATTTGCACAACTTTGTAATGAGGGGGCAAACACATCACAGTTTGATGTTTTGTTCTAATACATTAGGATAGGATTATAAAGAAAAATATGAAAGAATTTTGTTATTAACAGTACATTTAAACCGGAATCGGTAATGTGAATACTTTATCATATGATCCATCCACTATAGTGAACACTCAAACTTTAACACATTAGGTTCTATAGAGTGAACAAAGCCAATCTCGAACATGTGAACATCGTAGAGTTGGTACTTTACCAACTACATACTAGTTAGCGAAATGGGGACTTCCCCTGTATGTATATATATATATATATATATATATATATATATATATATATATATATATATATATATATATATACATTTGGTATATTGGGGTCACAAACATACCGAGTTACAGCGATTTTTGATGTTTTTAAAATTCCAACTTTGAGACGCTATATCTCGAGAACTAAAAGAGATATCGAAATGCGGTTTGAACCAGGGTATTTCTCGTGTTTTACTTAATATAATAGCAAATTTTTTAAAATTTGAAAATTTTTCGGAATTTTTCAAAATTTTCTATTGGCGCTATTTGAAAAAGTAGAAGAGATAATTAAAATCTGTGAACACCAGTGAATTCCTCGCGTGAAAATACATCGGTATGTAAATTTTCGAGAAAAAAATCGCACGGATAGAATTTTTATTACAGAAAAACGAAAAATGACCAAAAATCGTAAAAATCTTAAATCAAAATAATTCATTTTTAGCCGATTTTCGTTTTTCTCTAATAAAAAATGTAGCCGTCCGAATTTTAATCTGAAAATTTGCATACCCATGTATTTTCACGCGAGGAATTCACTGGTGTTTACAGATTTTCATTATCTCGTCAACTTTTTGAAAGATCGCCAAGGGAAATTTTTGAAGAAAATAGAAAAAAATTGAAAATTTTCTAAATTTGCTATTATATTAACTAATGCACGAGAAATACACTGGTCCAAACCGCATTTCAATATCTCTTTTAGTTTTCGAGATACAGCGTTTCAAAGTTGCAATTTGAAAAACATGAAAAATCGCTGTAACTCGAAAACTAAAAAAGATATGAAGATGCGCTCAACGGCATTCGATTTCTCATGTCTTAAACTATATAGAAACAAATTTAAAAAAAAATGAAATTATTGAACCATTTAAACTGATATTTTCGATAAATTACTTTCCTCAGTATTATTATTATAAACACAAGCTGAGGAGCTCTAGTTTCTTTTATTGTATTGAGCGTTATAATTATATACATAGATTTAAATAAGTATGAAACGAAAAGTGTTAACATACATAAGTGAAATTATAAAAAGTTTGGAAAAAGGAATTAGTGTTACACATCTTTCACAAAAGAATCACAGTTTGTGCTATTAAAAAAATACATACTCAAAAATGGAATGGTGATGATATAAGTGAATGGAGAAAGAGACGTGATAATAATAAATGAAGACAATGGAAATAATAACGAACAAATACTTAATGAAATAAGTTCATTAAGCATTGTAGAAACATTTAATAAAGCCATGCTTTGGAGTAAAAGTAATATAATTCTATAAATACTTAACTAAAATTTAATCCATAGATGGTAATACTTGACCTAAATAAAATGATATTTGCGAAGTGAATTTTATGTTTTGACTATAAATTGGTCTAAGACATTTACAGGCAAATTCACAAAACGGATTAGCGCTAACACCGTTTTTAATATTATCTATAACTCTGTTTCAAATTAAAACAAATTAAAGAAATGAACTAAATTTAATGCTAATTAACTCTCTTTTTAACTCAAGTTAAAATAAACTTATTTCGTACATTGGAACGAGAGTTAAAAACAAAATAAAAAATGGTGTTAGCGCTAATCCGCTTTATGAATCGGCCTGTAAATTATTTGAACAAAAACTATTAATTTTAATATTGGTCTCACGCAGTGCTTCCATGACGCTTGTTTGCAATGAGAGTATAAATTATATTTTGATTAACAGTTTTTGAAATAATGTCTCTGTCAAAATAAAATTCTCGACAAACGTTGCACCACTTCCCGTCAGTTGAGAAAATTGCTTTTTAATTATAAGTTGAGAGCAAACGAACATTAAAAGCAGAAACAAAACACAAGATTCGTTCGCATCGCCACCTACGCAGCCAGAGATAAAAAATCAGCTTTTTGTTAGAGTAATGGCGACGCGTTACTAATTTGTACGGTCATTTCCTTACCGTATTATACCCCACTTAATTTTCAAAACGAGTAATTGTATTAATTTTTTTCAAACAAAAATTCAACCACTTGTTTCTATAGGCCACATGTTGCTTCGGAAGCTTTTTACTCGAGTAAATGCTAGTTTTTATTTGAGTACACCCCTGGATAAAAAACAAAGTCCATTGTTAGTGCTGTTTAAAACTGACAAGTCACTTGTCAGCCACATAATTAATTAAATTCATTTCGGCAAAAAAGTGACCAGTAGCCATTGGCCAGATGGTTGGAGCTTATGAATGAAATTCGACAAGACGAGAGAGGTACCAGAGTTATCTCACATAAAGGGCTGATCATTACCGAATAAAAAACAAGTGAAGAACTCGCTCTGCGCGCGCAGAAAAAATCATTTAGAATGATGATGAGACTTTAACTGTGACGGGAAAATGGTTGGTGTTGAATTATTTAAAGCAGATTGTTTCACCACTGGTCGTTAGCTGTACAATTTAATTGTTGTCTACTGCAACTTGATGCATTTTTTGTTGTTTGTCGAGCGTAAGATAATTATGTCTTTTGTACCTGCATTCTTTCATGGAGGAAATTTGGTACAACGGAAGGAATTAAGGCATGTCCAAGAAAATAAATAGTATCCTCGTTTTATGTTCAACATGGTTTTAGATAAAAGTTACATAAATAACAAAAAAATATAACATATACTTTGACTCATATGTCAACATAACAACGAGTTTTCTTATCAACATTTCTTCTTTTGTTCTGAAGCGCGCCTTATGCCGTTATATCACGAAGGATGCACAAGCAACAGGTGCAAAATTAACGGTGTAATTTCTTTGCAAGGATCCAATATTCTTTGCGAATTTCACATGTTTGTTGTCAAGTCATAATTGGACTGAAGTTACGTATGGCATATGGCATTAAGTATGCAATGTTAAATATATAAAATTATTATTATTATTTTTGCATGCATATAAAGGTAGTAAATCGAAGGACAATAAAAAGACAGGAATTCAAGGTTATAATGGAAATCAGTGTCATATGTATAGAAACTTTCCACATAATAACTGATAAAGGTTCATTCGTAATCGAATCGAATCGATTCTTACTCAAGCTAAAGATATATGAGCCACGGTGGCTCGGTGAGTATGAACCCTGTACTATTGGGATTAAGGTCCTGTTGGACAGAGTTAGTATGAATAAATAATCTAATGCTGTTGCCACTACTACTATCATTAATTTTTACACTACCACTTATGAACGTTAATCATATAAATATCAAATAAGTAATTAAAGAGTATATTATTCCCGTTTTGATAGGAAATTTTATATACAGGTGATTCAGAGATAAAAATAAATAGTTTTGTTCTTTTATTTTTGGTAATAAATATTTAATTATTGCTATACATTCCGTTGATTTAACATTGGGTTATAATGAAGCCATAGCCACAACCAAAGCCCACGATAAATTAGAATTTTTTAAAATTCGCAAAATTTAAGGTAGTATTCTCAAAGATGGGGTAATGGCTCAGTGGTATTGAATCGGCCTGTGGATCCTGCTTTCCCCGTTTCGATTCCCACAGCCGACAAACAAGTATCACTAAATTATAATTACTCCTGTGGCTCCCCCACCACTAACATCTTTGGGGGCAGTGTTTTGATGGCTGGTAACCGCACTTCATGCGCATAAATATATCACTTACTGAGATTTGCTTCGGCAAACTGCCACACCCATTAACTAGTAAAAGGCGTGATGATATATTTTATTCTCAAAGAGTACATTTTCAGTACTATTGGATTTGCATGTTTATAATGAATAAACAAAGTTAGTAAGCATTAAGAACGAAATATTCATAAAACAAATTAATTAAATTTATTATAAATCATTATCTGTAATTAAACAAAATATTATTATAAAATAGTAATTTATGGGGTAATGGCACAGTGGTATGAAGTCGGCCTGTGGATCCTGAGAACCCTGGTTCGATCCCCACAGCCGAAAAAAACATTTTCACCAATTTAAAATTACCCTTGTGGCTCCCTCACCATTAACATCTTTGGGGGCAGTGATCTGACGGCACTTCACGCGCATAAATATATCACTTATCGAGATCTACTTCGACAGAGTTCCACACCCAGTAATGGTTAAAAGGCGTGATGATATATTTTATTTAAACAAAATGGACAGTGTCAAAATTGTTCGTTTATTCGTTGAATCTTAGAACAAATAATAATGTCGAAGTTTCGAGTGGAAAGAAAGAGCTACGTTTTAACGTTTGTTAGTTTTTACCCCATTATCCAACATTAGTAAAAAATGCCACCTTCTCAAGTTAAGAACTAACAGCTTGTTTTACCAAACTTTAGTAATACGATACATTTTTTACACATCCCAACTAACAAGCTCCAAATGACACATTTCTGACACATAATATGCGGTTAGCAACCAAAGACTAAATACATCCTCATCCTGACACTCTGCATTTAGGTAAACAGAAGTGTGTTTCACAAGACAAGCCTGCTTCCTTCGTTTCATCATTTCGGTTTAAATTTTTTTGACCACAGCACCATATGGTCCAGAAAGAGAAATAATTGCTGCTCACAGACCACGCGATTCTCTCAGCAAATTAGTTAAACAAACAAACTACCGAGGAAATTACGAAAACGGCCAATTTCGGCAACGATCCAACACGCAATCTGAAAATTCGTCCGTGATAGGTTAGCGCTAACAGGAGTATTTCATAACCTATTATTTGCAATAAGAACTCATTTAGCTGTACGATGTTTTAAGGGATTTTAGTGTGCTATGTTTAGGGTGGCAACACTAACTATCTGTAAATGTGACGGAACATTTCTCATTAAGTTACCGACATTAAAAATAATTGAAGGTAATTGAAGTGCGTTTGGTGTTATCTAGTGGAGGATCAAGAGTGTTGACGATTTTTGTAAGAGCTATTAAATTGATAATTATACACTGTTGATGCATATATAATACGGCTATTTATCAAAATAACTATACTGGTTTATATAAAGAAATAATTATGTAATATGTTTAGTTCCTGATTGTAATAAATTATGTTTTTAGATAATATGATCAAGTTACTACGTACCTGTTAAGGATCATATACAGCTCCAAATTTAAGCAAAATTTCACTTAGCAATTCCATTTAAATTTAAGGATACATCTTAAAACAATGTTATGTATGTAGACTACGAAAGCAACAAACTTATTTTAAATTACTATCATTCGTAATTTGTTTTTAGACTGATATAAAGTCATTCACAGCCTTGTAATTAAGTGAAATATCACTTACTAATATCACTTATATTTTTAATGAAAAGCTTGTCTATTGTAAATAAATGCATGCACTCATTACTATGAAATTATCATTGTACTTTGACTTAACTGAATCTCATTTAAAAAATATTTTCAAAACTTCAAACTTTGCACTTATAAGTCTACTTATAGTTGGCCAATCATAAACATCCATGGTGGCTAGATAATATAATATATTATATTATTGTATGATTTGTTTATGACATTCATATATAATATTATAATCGCCGGTTCGAACGGTTGTAACGTTGACGGCGACGTTGAAATATTCGACGTGATTTTTGTTTTCAATATGTCAAATTTCCATTGTAACAACAGAACACAAATTAACTTGAAATTTGAACTAGTTAACTATTGCTAATAAATACAGTTCAATTTGTTAGTATTAATTTATGACATAACTAACATAACAATACATGAAAACAAAAGGAAATTTGTCCTGAATTGTAAATCTATCTAAATAAAACTTTAAAACTACTGAGAATATAAGAATAAAACAAAAAAAATACTACAGCTTGCAACGTTATACTTATGGAAGTCAAATAGAAGTGTTCCTTTCTTCAACTTTTTGACATATAGGTTTCAGCGCCATCTCTTATTAAATAGATATCCCAATAGTAATTATAATGTAACGAACGCGCACCAGTTATAACGAAACAAAAATGTCGGTGTCCACCAGAGTTCCATTCTCCTGATAACATAAAATTATCATCTCCACGCTGTCAAGTAATATTAAGTGTGTGACTGGGTTATTTCAGAACACCATGTACATTTAGAAAATACCTTTTCCTACATTTCTTCCCAATTTAAATATTTTCAAACACATTACTGCATTCTAGATTGTATCACTCAAATTCCAATTCCCCTGATGTATTCGGCACCCTCGCCTGAAGATCAACACACACTTAACACAGAGAAGGTGATTTTCACCTGCAAATAAGCATCCAAACCCCGTGATTACCAACAAGTGCCTTCTCCACAAAACAAACAAACGATTTTCCCTTTTTCTGGAGTGTGCAGCTGCCGTTAATTCACGTAATCATCGGCACCCTTGAAAAAATAACCAATTTTGGTAAAGAGTCATGAGTTAAGTGTATGTAGTTAGGGGATGTTTGGAGGATTGGTAATTAGCTCTAGTTGGGTGGATTATCTACTTGGAGTTTTTAGTTTTTATCCTTTGTTTGTGGTGCTTCATGGGTGGGATTGATTTTTTTGGTTGTCTTCTGTGACAAGCGACACAGGACAAAAGGACATATGGTTGATTTAATAGAAGTTTTAGTAAAAAATGGTTTGGATATAACGGTTGCTATTATTTAGTTATGTCTATAGGTAATTATGTTTACTTTTGTTTCCTTCTCGTAACAAACATGCGGAAACTATAAAGAATGACTTGTTACTTGTATGTAGATACTTTCAATAATGTGCATTTGAAGTATTGGATTCCAACTAATCATTTATTTTAATTAATTGTAAATATTGTTTTACAGTTATTTACAACAAAGATCCCGTTTTCTGTTTATGAATATTTTAATTAATACAGTTTTTTAAATAATTTCTTTTCTTGCAAACTGTTATATATGCTTATATATAACGGGTGTTTAATAAGTCCTGTCGTCCTGGGTGGCTATGGGCTGTGAAACGCATATATCTACTTTATTCATACAATTTAACCTTAAACGTCATAATTTATTTGACATAAATCAAAGTAGAACATTTATTTATTTTCGAACTGTCTTTCAGTAAAGTGTTTACTCAGGAATAAAAAACATTTATAGTGAAGTCTTATTTTCACAATAGTCAACGAAATTAAAACAGAATTGCACTTTCCTCATTTTGAATGACGCTTGACGTTTATTTAAGGTTAAATTGTATGAATAAATACAGACATATGTTTTACAGCCCATAGCCACCCAGGACGACAAGACTTATTGAACACACTATATTTATTTTTACTGTTTCATATTCACTAGGGTTGTTGATTTTTTTAATATTCGAAACTTCGATTGTTCGGATTTATTGAACCTTCGAATTTAGATTCGAACTTTCTAATTTTTGCATATTCCCAATTCTGGATCTTAAGGTGAACACGACATGAATTATTTTCAGAATAAACTCATTTACAGAGTTATTAATTCGTAAGTAATTATTATTAATTATTATTATTTGCCAAATTAATTCAATTTAGACTTAAAATTTCGCTACACTGTAAAAAACGTTTTAATTAAGACGTTTTTGTATCATTTTTATCGTCATTTTAAAACGTTTTACTAAAATCTACAGCATTTAGATGGGCGGTAAGTAAGTTTTTGCAGGATACTTCGCCGAGTTTATTATTTAATTCGTGGCCGACTATTCGCGAATTATGCGTGAGCATGTATGGAGATGACAGATGGCGTTAATTCAGTGGCAAAAAAATCGAGAATTTAAAGTTTCGAAAAATTCGAAAATTCGTAATTTCGAAGATTCAAAAAATGCGAAAATTCGAAGCTTCGAATTTTTTCTGACGAAAATATTCGAATGTTCGAACGTTCAGAAATTCAAACTTCGGTGGAAATCAACGACCCTAGTATTCATCCCTGCTATATTTTAATATATCCTGTATCTTCTACAACAATACCATTAATTATTTTTATGAAATTAATAATAAACAATACAAATGATGAAATTAAGAACAACTAGATCGAACTGTCAAATGTTTGTCAAGTCCTTCTGAAACTTTTATAAAATGTAAGTAAAAAAATTGTAAGAACAAATATAATTGACTAATGAAAAAGTTCTATATCATTTCGGTAGCATTTGAAAAAGTTTCAAAATGTTATTTCACCATACATCGTTCAATTCCCTATACTATTCAAAACCCATCAACTCCTTCCTCTTTGTGCTGTCAATTGTCAAAAAAACCTCCATCTAACCATCACCCATCAACCAGCGGACATCCGCGCATCCTCTGTACACGATTTTGAGAACCACTGATCCGGATGATTACAGGTTAACATGACAGAGTCAACAAGAGTCTAATAACACACAATGCACAATGTCAATATTATTATCCAATCACGAATGTCTTTACGGCAGACCCGAAGACAACATAATCATTGGCGCAACCGGTAATTTATTTCATATTAGGTCAACCAGTTTGGTTTTTCTACTCCACATACGAGATGGGTGACCCGCGCGGTAATATAATTACCGGTTGCTCGGTAGACGGCCGATAATCACGTAAGAATGAAGCATTCCTCCGTGGGCTCGCGAGTGAAGATGCTGCACGTTGCGCTGTAGGATGCTGCTGCAGTGTAACGTTGCTGTATGTATTCATTAAAGTGTAATTATATTTGTTTGATTAACAAGACGGCTGTTGGTTACTAACTTGGTGAATAGTTAGTGCTCCAGGAAGACATAGTGATTTGTTTGTTCAATGTATTCATTAGTCTGATAGACAAAGAAGTATTTAATTGTTAGGTATTGACATTATTTTGATTAAGAATTTAATTTTGATGGAGAGCTACTAGGCTATTGGGATTTTTAAATATGCCCTGCATTATTAAAAGAACTTATGAAATACTTAAATTGATTCCAAAAATTTAAAAGAGAAATTAAACTAATACTAAAACAATAACAGACGACAACACAGAAATATATTCTCTATAAATTAATTAAAGAAACACTACTAGCAAACATAAAATAAATGAAAAAACAAAGAAATAAAAGTGGCAGCAAAGGTAAGCTACTGGAAATGTACCTTATCTCAAGTTTGGCAAATAGTGATCAGCGCCATCTCTTAGTAGTTGAATATTCCATACTATTTCAAATTTTTTAACTTCTGTGACAACGTGTGAAATGTCTTTTGTTCTTTTGTTAAATATAATTAGTTTCAGTTAATTGGGACACTTTAGATTGAACATTTTGCAGAATCAAGTATTCACAATAAACAAAAATTGTCATTTTATTATGTATCCATAAGAATTGTTTCGTAAGCCCGCCTTTTAGGGCTAAAACATATGCTTTTTGGCCCAGATGCACATAAACTTATTTACTATACTGTAGTATAGTCAGTATCAAGTCAAATACAGTTTTATTTTTGATAAAATTGTAATAAGTTAACACAAGGTCTGAAATTTGAAATCGGACGTTCGCTTATGAATAAACCTATTACCAGTAACCTACAACTACTTGTTTAGTAATAAATGTAAGTGGGATTTCGTCCGAATAATGAAGTCCAATCTTACAGTAAAATAAGCAATAAATAATTATTACCTTGATACTAAATATTACTTTAAATAAGAGGTATAGTTAAATCTTAAAGAATAATTTATGAGTAAGTGAAATCAACAAAGTGTTAAGCTATAAATGCCAATTTAGAAATCATATTTTATATTTGCAAGTAGCGTGTATAATCAAATAATAACAGTACGAACGATATATGATCTAATATTTTTCTTTCATATTTTGCCTTCTCAACAATGGATAAATATTCAATTAAAAAATGTACCTGCTACAAGGATAAACACAAACACAAATCATGCTGTAGGCTGATACTATACCAAGAATCAGACCTAATAATTTGAAAATAAAGTTTCACTTTTACTGCAATTGGCCTGGGGAAATGTTACTGAACTGAGTAAACTGTAATTATAATTTCAGAAACACAAACTCGGATTACTTTCATTTTAGAACTTATTTATAGTAGTGTTAATAACAGATTTTCACTACTCGCATATAGGAAAGTAATTAAAAATTAGCACACAATGCAATATGATTTATATGTTCATTAATATTTGGTTGATAATTAAACGTGCAAAGGCGGGAAGGCGGGATTTAATTTAAAGTGTTCCGGGAACGAATTGCAAATGTTTAATGAGAAATGGTTCTAGTTGCCATTTATTAATGACTATTCAATGGAAAAAGTTGTTATTCGTGCGGAATATAGACATTAATTTTGAAATTTTGGAGCAATTAATGCTGGTTGATTTCATAATAAGAAAAAGGGAAAACAATGCGCAATGTTTATTTATTACAACATTTTTTTATACATATATGACTGTCATCTAATAGTTCAGGAAACCAAAAAAGTTTATAAAAACAAGTAATTAATTTTATGTATTGTATAAGTTATAAACAGAACAACAAGTTCTCATGCTAATATAGAAATTCATGAAAAATAACATATTTAAATTAATAAATGATTGAATCTATCGTAAATAATATAACACTAGTTATGAAATTGAGGATTTCACAATTCGATTCCACATATATTTTTGTGTAGATATACATATTTTGATCTCCAAAAAAGATATTTTAATCGCCGGAATCATGATTTAAAAAAATTCGTTTAATTGAAAATGAGAATTTTTTCTGTTGAACGAGTTAAAAATCGAATAATTAAAAAATATGGTTCTATATCATTCAGACTACGAGAAATCGAATGTCGTTCAGCGCATCTTTATATCTTTTTTAGTTATTAAGTTAGAGCGATTTTTGACTTTTAAAAAATCTCAATTTTGAGGGCCCATATCTCGAGAACTAAAAGAGATATTGAAATGCGGTTTGAACGAGTGTATTTCTCGTAATCTATTTAACTTATATTGAAATTTAGAAAATTTTGTAAATTTTGAAGTTTTTTCAAATTTTCTGTGGCCCATATTTCAAAAACTTGACAAGATAATATAAATCTGTAAACACCAGTGGATTCCTCTTGAAAAAGTACGTAGATATGTAAAATTTCAGAATTTTTGCTGCACGGATACAAATTTTAGAGCAAAAAAACTAAAAATGCCCAAAATTCGTAAAATTCTTAAGGGGTACCCCTTCAAAAATAATTAAAAAACAGTGATTTTTCGTTTTTTTGTAATAAAAACTCTATCCTTTCGAATTTTTGCCTGAAATTTTGCATACGTATGTACTTTTACGAGAGGAATTCACTGGTGTTCACAGATTTTCATTAACTTTTAAAAATTTTGAAATATTGAAAAATGAAAATTTTGAAAAAATGCTGTTAAATTTTCAAAATTTTAAAAATTTCGGTATAAGTTAATTGGAGTACGAGAAATACACTAGTTTAAACCGCATTTTAATATCTCTTATAGTTTTTGAGATATGGGCCTTCAAAGTTGAGTTTTTCAAAAAGTCAAAAATCGCTGTAACTTAAAAACTAAAAAAGATAGGAGGATGCGCTCAACGGCATTCGATTTCTCGTAGTCTGAATTATATAGAACCATATTTTAAAAATTTTCGATTTTTAAACTGTAAATAAAAAATGTGCATTTTCATTAAACGAAATTTTTTCCACCAGGCGATTAAAGAAATATATATTGAGGATCAAAATATGCATAATTATGTAAAAATATATGAACAATTAAATGGTGAAATTCCCAATTTCATATCTAGTTTCATATTATTTTATTCCAATTCTTCTCTCTATTTTCTTATGTATCATAGACAGCCTAGATCCCAAGACACTTACATATACGGAAAGACATCACACGAGAGTCATTTGCAGTGACACTATTATCTAAGGAGAATTTTACTAATTAAAGTTTAATTAGTATTTTAAGTAAATAATTAACAATTAATAAAATCAAACAGAGGAAAATTGAGATACCGCTAGAATTTGAATCTACGACATATAAATATTAGTCATATGCTTTAACCAACAATTTAATTTTAATTTTTCGCTCTACTCTGTTATTTACGGTAAATGGAGGCCCCTAGTTCGTAGTTACCAGCCTAACACATTATGAATTTTCCAGATAAGTAAATGCAGAAAAAGAAAAAGCTAACTTTAACGTTGGTAAGCTTTCCATAAAATGACAGTTATAGATTTCGTTTTCTTAAGATTAGCCAGCTATTCTTTTTTACCTAAATCTTATTAGCATGACTCATTCATTCATAATAGAGATAGCAAAGTCAGGAATGCAAAACTGACAAGTAAATGTCGAAAATAATAAGACGGCAAACCAAAAAAGATAGACAGAACCCATTTCTGTGAAAAGTTTCATTTCTATAGAAGTGTCAGAATTAACAACATTAACATCTTACCAAAATCTATTTAAATAAATAGGATGTCTTCAGAAATCTGTCTCGAGAAAAATAGAACATTCAAAAGCTAAAACGCTTAAAGTTAAAGACTTAACGACAAGCAAAAAAGAAGATTACCAGCGCAAAGAACATCAGACAAAAAGTAAAATCTTCCGTCGATAATAAGTCCTCTAAAACCAACGTGCTTAATATCCTAGATACCTGGACTACCTGAATTATCTTTTACAAGTCATTCTTGAAGCTAGCTTATCCGCACTGTAGCAGTGGAGTCAGTCATATGAGTACTGCACTCTGCTGAAGAGTAAACAAGTGTGGAGAAATCATTTGATCTGTTGTAAAACCGACTGGTACCAATTGTTGAGATTAGCTAAACAGACAGGTCGCGCGTAACCGACTACTAGCTCTTGTTAATTACTAATAGTGAGATTAAGCCTCTAGGTGTAGCACTGGCAGAGTGTAAACAACAAGTTATCTCCGTTGTTGAATGTTTTACAAGATGGAATAATTGAGTGATATGCTGAAACTAACGAGCGAGCGTTTCCAGTTCGGATTTCAATTCGTTCGTTTTAAATTAGTCAGTGGTGGTGGGCACATGCTATTTGCAGCTATTAATGTTTCAACCTCCATTTACACGGTAAACTCATTTGACACTTCGTTAATTAATTTATTCCTAAGTCAATTTATTTGCATTATTATTGTTTAACAAAGTGTTTAGCCAATCTACTAATATAAACACATTTTCTAAATATGGAAAAAGTAGAAATCGTTTAGTTATTTAAATAGTACCACGCAATTTTCAACTTTTTAGATATATTCTGTAAGCTGTATATTTTTTCACTTGCTTCCCTAATTAAGTACTTCTTACTTATAAATATTCAAATGAATGTTTATTGAATTCTGTTTTTCAATCAAATTACTTTTAATTACAATAGTGTCGTTAATATTTGAGGAAGAAATTAAAAATCGTTTATATAACAAGTGAATAAAGTCAGGGACGTCGGAAGTGGTTTTGCTTTAAGGGGGCAAAAGTTCTCATCCAAGCGGGGGGAGAGGGTAGACTAATTAAATATTTAGTAAGAAAAAATTATCTTTTATATCGGAACTCTAAACACTTTTCTTCGTTCTTGGGTTCGAGAAACGAATTCCTTCATTACATTGTTTAAGTCCAATAGTTTCGTCTTTTTCTGGTTAACATGAAATAATAGCAGATTCGTTAATCTTTTTTGAGTCATGTTGCCTCGAAGATACTTCAAAATTCGGCGTAGAGCACTAAACGAAAATATAAACAAACTACCAAGCTACTCAAAACGTTTTTCTAATTTTTCGATCCCTTCCAAATAATACGATTTTGGCAATCTTTTAAAATAGGCATTTGTCTCAGCGATGAACTCATCGTTGGAGACAAATCTCTTTCCGCCGAGCCATATCTTCAAGTTTGGAAATAGATAAAAATCGCAGGGGGGCAAAAAGTCCTTCTTATTGCGCTTGAACTTTTCACCCTGCCCTCGTATGTAGTTACAATAAAAAAATATACTGCACATGAGAATAGAAATGTATGTCTCAGTAGCTTATATTATTATAAGGAAATTTAAATTTTATGCAATAATATGAAGCATTTTTATATGAGAAGAATCTTTTGAAGTAAAAGCGTTTTCATTAATTTTTTCTCTGCAGATTAAATACAGATTCAATCAAGAAATTGTATTAATGAGGTGAGGTTATAATTTTGCTAATTAAAGCGTTACCTCAGGCATAATGGTATGAATAATTTTAACATATATATTTATCAATATGATGTGAAAAATGTTCCTGACAGCATAAAATAAATAAATTTTAATAATTTATGATTGAAATATTTAAAATGAACAAGATTTCAGAAATGAAATTATTTTTCATCGTTATCTGAAACGAAATTTATACAGTGACTGTACCATCATAAATTAAAGTAAGGCACTAAAGCAAAACATATGCAATGGTAAATTAATGAGAAAAAAATGAAGGTGTTCATATACAACCAGTAAATAATGTTAACATTATTATCAAAATAATTAATAAATGTGCTTCATTATTTACCGAAGGAAATAAAAATAACAACTACTAGAAAGAAATTGATTTAAAGATATTGGCAGTGTCACCTAAAAATAAATCTTAGTATTCCATAGACCTTCTTCATTGTTCTTGTGTGCATTTCAGAGAGATTTCAGAACTTCTGTATGAAATTATTTACATGAAAATATTTGTTAAATTTGTTAATGATAATTAGTTTTTCGTTTATAGAAATATGCTTTATTTTTACTAGTTTTACATGCAGTTAGCAGTCTTTTTTGCTAAATAATGAATTTTTCCAATTGTATATAAAATATCGTATTTCCATTTGTATATAAAATATCGAATATAACACGTCAATAAAGTGTCATTATTTGCCTTAAGCGACTACGTTTAATCTTCCCTCTCAACAAATAATGATGAATTTTGTTTCCTTGTTTTATAAACAACTATTATATTTATTTATTTATTTTGTTACTCTGCACAACAGGAAGTAAATCCCAATTACAGTACAGGAGGCCTACAGCTTATAGTGGAAACCGAACCACTCAGACACAATCGTATTTTTAGGATATAAGTAGAAGTCAGTGAGATATGAACGCACGACCTCTTGCTTGCTAATTCAGAAACGCAAGTTTTACCTCGCTTTTATCCACTGAGCTACGATTGCCTGTATATTGTTTCTACAGACGATTATAAAAACTAAAAACAAGTACATAATTAGATCCACGAGTTAATGTGACTTAAATACAGGCAATCGTAGCCCACTGGATAAAACCAAAGCAAAACTTGCGTTTCTTAATTAACAAGCAAGTGGACGTACGTTAAAGTCTCGCTGATTATAGCCTATATAAAAAAATATGGTTGTGTCTGAGTAGTTCAGATTTCACTATAAGATGTAGGTCCCCAGTACTGTAATTGAGATTCAGTTCCTGTTGTGTAGAGTAACTCATAAATAAATAGAGTAGTGCTCTACAAGAAGAACGTTAAGAAACGTACATACGAACAGTAAAAGAATAATTTCCTTAGTATTAGAAAATTACATCCTTTTTTAAAGTTTTTCTTGAAATACAATTATAAATATCGCCCGAAACTTCAAAAATATTTACAACTTCATTCTTCCTGATAATACGTAATTGTTACCAAACTTTTCATCTTTTTCTTCCTGTTTATTATCTCAACAAACCGAACCATAAAATTATAAAATATTTATCCTGAAATACACAACACATCAGCTGAGGCAAGCGTTACAAAACATGATTTATTTATAAGCCCATATAAACAAGACCATATATTTTGCCATAAATACTAAGAAGTCTAGCCATTACTTATTGTCATAGAAGATAGCGCAAACCAAGGTCTTGAAGACCTTTCACCATAAAGCACAAAACCATCCCAAAAGTTCATAGCTGCCGTAATGGTTTTACACCATCACGGCACATCATATCCCAAATGTCAATGCACCGATCAGAACTAACCTAAACTAACCGTAAAGGAAACTGGGTAATAAACTAATAAAACAGTAAAACCGGGTGAAACTTTCGGGAAGCCTGTCTTGTTGTCTTGACAAAATGATTTCACCGCAACTGATCATAAATATCAGGAGAAATATTCAATTTTTCATGTCAATTCGCTCTGCATCTGCTGGGATTCATGCAGGGGTGAATTAGCTCACGTGACTAGGAAGTAGCAAAAATATTATACTGTCGTTTTAAAAATTACAGTTACTCTTACAAATTCAAAAAAACTTATGATTTTGTTAATAAAGGTTTGTTCCCTTTTTTGTAAAATGTATTTAGGAAAATTATTTATAATGGGGTGGCTAGCTCAGTGGTATGAAGTCGGCCTGTAGATCCTGAGAACCCTGGTTCGATTCCCACAGGCGACAATTTTCATAATTTCAAAAGCTACCCCTGTGGCTCCTCCACTACTCACATCTTTGGTGGCCGTGATTTGACGACTGGTAACCGCACTTCACGCGCTAAATATATCACTTACCGAGATATGCTTCGGCAGAGTTAAAATTAGTAGTATTTTATCAATAATATTAGATTTATTTAAATGCAGTTTTAATTCTGTCTGTTTGTATTTTGTAATTACAATTTTATTCTAAAATAATTAGGGGAGACATCACCACCTTATGAACATTTTGCCAACGTATTTTCTAAACAGAGATACAATATTGTTTTCACAATCGAGTTTATTAAATGTTTACAGATAGGACTTTTATGACAGTAAATTATGTTTATAAATTACCAACCGGTAAGTAATTACTTACAAATTGAAAACCGATAAGAAAATCAAAATTTAACATTTCTCCATGGTATCATAGCAACTATCAAAACATACTTTAAGAATGACAAGTCCGGCTACTAAGAATTCATAAATTGTCAAAATAATTATTAAATATTACTAAATTTTAATTCCGTTATTACATCGAACGAGCAAAAAACGAAATAAGATCTCGATTTCGTCTCGATCTCCAAAATCATTCTCAAACGGTAGGAAAAAGCACTTACTGCTCTTAATATTTAAGTAACTATCAGACCGATTGTAACAGAAGTTTTAGCTAATTCTGAATTTTAGATTCTAATCCAATTTTACACAGTTAATCCAAATCACTTTCCGAAAACCAAAAGAGAAAATGGTTTTGCTTAAATTCAAAATTTAGGGTTAGCTAAAACTCTTTTAATAATTGAGCTATATAAGTGCAGTATTGAAATCAGAAGAATAAAACTTTACTTGATGGCAATAAAAATTTCAAAGTTACTAGTTAATATAAATGGAAGTGCCTCATTTCGAAACAAACATTGAATTATTTGACTAAATACAAAATGTAATCTTTTATATCTAAATTGTTCTAATTTTTGTTAGGCATATATCTTGTACAAACTTTTTTGGGCGTCACCGGTGTCAAATAGTTTGAATCCGCCCCTGTATTGATGTCCGCAAGCGACTTGGCAAACGCATGTCAGGCCATTTGAAGTAGGCTACTCGACGGGGGTTGTATTTTTGTCGTGGTTTCTTCCCTTCAATTTGAGGGCGATGTGCGGTGTTTTCTCTGCTGGGCGCATTGTTGTCTTGACAAGGAAATTGTCAAACGTTACCGGAGGTGGCTGACTGACAGACAGGCCAGTTCTGCGTAGAAATTTCAAATGAATTGTGATTTTTTGCGGTTGTAGTTTCACCTCGGTTGGATATTTGTGCGAAGTGTTATTTTAGTAAACAAATGGGATGAAATGAATTTTACAATCGTGAAATTTTTAGAATGGACTTGGTATGGGAATTTCACCTGCTTGTCACTCGCTGGACATTTTTTATATTTATTTTAGCTATAAGGTTATAACGGTTTTCTACTGTTAGATAATAGGCTTCATATGTTTTTATTAGGACGAGTGGAAATTCTAAATGTCAAATATAAAGTTTATTTAAACGAGGTTATGTTATTTTTTTGAGAACTATTTTTGATATTTAATATTGACAGTTTAGGTATTCCTACTTTTATAGTTATAATACGAATATTGAATAATTATCTTTATATTTATAGAATAATATTATTACGAGATAAAATTCGCAAAAAAAGGTATTTTTTAGTTTATCTATATTTATGGGTTAGGTAGGTTAGTGGTGTTGGGTCAGACTGTGGATTTAAGAACCCAAGTTTGATTCCCACAGCCAACAAACAATTTTCACCAGATTCAAGTTACTCAGGGAGCTTCCCCTGCACTAATATGTTTGAAGCCCGTGATAAAAAATGAAATAGGTATTGATTTGTAATTGGAAAACATATAAATTTTATGATATTGTTTACATCATAATCAACAATAAAATTAATAGGTATTTAATATGTCATTAATGTCACAATAGTATTTAATATTCATATAGTGTAATGAACGCCAGAAGAATATTAATTTCATTAGATTTACTAGACGTCTTGTTTTATTCTCAATGAACCTAATGAAGTAAACAAAATATTCATGTGAAAACAGAGTTGGCATCAATTGATTCGATTTCCATTAGATCTTAAAATGTTAGTAGAAATTACAATCTTTGTTAAATAAAATTTAGTAGCTTTGCCGATTTTTAAAGGGACAATACAATTTATCAAAATTATAATCCGTATAATACTTTTTCAAATACATTAAATTATTAATTAAACACATACTTCGAGTATTACAATTTTAAAAACTATATGCATGAAGAGAGAGAAGGGCATAACTTTTTTTTCCGAAATGTAAAGTCGAAGCACGACATACAAAGGAATTAATGAAATAATTAAGTGTAATACATATATAATAATATTTTGACCTTATAATTTTGACGTTGACAGGAGTCCAATTTTGTTATTTTATCGTAGTAGTCCAATAAAGTACTATTTTATGGACACTAAAGAATGTCATAAATCAAGTAGTTGTTATAGTGCAGTCGAACATAAAATATATTATTTATGTCATGATTCTAATGGAAACCGACTTTTACTCCCGTTGATTTTAACCAATATATATATATATTTTTTAAATAACCTAATTTAAATCACCCTTTGTCAAAAATAGGTAAACCTTCTTGCATATCCCAGCATCTACCAAAAACCTATAAAAATACTTAATAACCAAACGTTCCATTCCACATCATACCATAAATATACAATTGGCAATAAGCCGATAGTGCAGTAGTAGTACGTCGTCGTGGTACTCCTCAGAGACGAAATATACATGGTGGTGCATGACGATCTGCACTCCGCACTCCGCAGTGCAAAGTGGCCAGTGCGGATCGAACCCGCGACTCCGCGTCCACACTACGGCAGTGGTAGAGTTCGCAACGGGCCATGAACTCTGACCTCTGGCCGCGGCACGGTTCACAGTTCGCACTGTGAGATATGGGCCGACAGCCTTGGGTCGCGGGGTCACTAGGGTGCTGTGCTTGGACACTTTAATCAATGAATTTTTAGGGATTTTTAGAATCCTATAAATTTGAATGGGGTTTGTATAAGTGCGACTGTAAGAAAAGTTCTAAAAATTGTAGTGAATAGCTGTATTACATTTTCCACTTGGTTCAATTAAATCAGTTCAGGTAAATTCGACACGTGACTAAATGAACTGAATTAAGCAAACTGATGCACTTATTGGAGTGAATTACTTCAAAGTAAATTAGAAACAGTATTTCTAGTATTAGAAATGAAGTGAGTGAAGTAATTCAGCGAAATAAATATGTGATCTGGTTCAATAAATGTAAGTTAGATCTGATCAAAATGGCAAATGGAATACACATAATATTGCCCCACGATTTTAAACAACCACTAGCGTTTCATTATTAGACCACGTTGTCATGAAAATGACTAAATTAATAAGTGATCATTCAATATTTGACGATGTATTAAACCTTGATTTTGTTAATACTCAAGTCTAAAATTTTAACAAAAGTTCAAGTTGAAATTTTAATATTCCATCTTTTATAACTACATCAAAATAACTTAAATCAGTTATTTTCTAACTTTTCGGAACTTTGACTCCCTTGGAGGCAAAAATTAGTAATAAATTCTTCGGTGAGATCCTTACTTTTGTATGATTTAAACTGAAGTTTGTAAGAGACTAGACCTGAATGAAATTTGGCACATGTAAACATTGGATAGTCATACGCATCCTGGTAAAATATGAAACACATTCATCGTCTGTGAACAAATATATTCGCTTGTAAAGTTGAGTTCTTTTACACGGGGTTTATGGCGATCATCACTCAGAATCGCACATATTTGGTTTGTGTACCTCTAAAATTTTGCAGTTTCATTTGAAAAACTAGTATGATGTTCTAGAACTATCCATGTATATTGTAGCAGAAGGAGAAAGTTTTTTATCGTTTAGTAATGGATATATAGCCATGCAAAGCCTTATTTTTAACGAAAAATTAAGAATCCCAATTTATAAGGCAACGCCACACGGTGGTATGGTATTTGAAAATTCACTAGACCAACAAACTGTTAACAATTCATGATATTCAAATCATAGTAGGTATAAAATACTTATTTTATTCAATTTTTATATTTTTTTGAGCGTCAGTTTCGCCACTCGACAACCGATGGCGCCACCGGCACACTAGTACTACCTTAACGTCTTCAATCTCTTGAGCAAGGTTATAAAATACTATTTATCTGTTGTCATTATTCATTAATAAAATTTATAATAGAAAACGAGGTAGCCAACTAAGGAATAAATAAATTTACGTTGAAATTGCTATAATAATTTATTTAAAATTTATGAAAATTGTAAGCCAGTTTAGTTGTACATAAATATAAATTATCTTCTGTCAAGATAGATTAATATTTTCTAAATTTATGTTTTGATTGATAATTTGAACATAAGTCATTTGCTTTGTAAATATCTTCTTCATAATTTATGTCAATATTCCGTTAGAGACTGTAAATTATTATCTACTTTTCAGAATTTATATTGACATACTGTAATTCAAAAATTTATTATACCTAATTAATATTGCAATTTTATATGATAATGTAGTGAATGTTAATCTACAAAATTGTTATTTGTTTCCTATCTAGTTTGTACAATTATTATAGTCATATGTTAATAAGTTTTTAACAATGCTAATGTATAATATTCAGATTATACTAAAATTTTTTATACCCATATCCATTTAATTTGCAATATTCATATTAAGTATAATTTAGAATTTGATACATAAATTGCGGATATGTTTATCGCATAATTGAGTATGACTCAAATCTGATTTGTTACCTACATCGAAGTGGCCATGATATTTGTAGCTATTCACAAATCGTTTGTAATGCAAACAGTAGCAGTAAGCTATGATTCATTCTAGTCTCGCAAGACAGAAGAATGTGTTCTAAGTAAACGGTACAAAGGAACAGACTTACGACTGGTTTATAATCTGCATACATAATTCGTAGACCATTGACTTTATTTGTCGACTTTCAATTTATAATTATTTAGTGCTAGCTCATTTACGCGTAAAAGTAAGGCAAGTGGTATGATGTAGGTATGTAGTGTTGAATTTCCAAAAAATTTAACACCTCAGTTTTTCAAGTTTTCCGAGGCCATATCTCATTGAAATTCTCGAGTTTCAATTAACTTGTACGAAAGTTTTTAGCAATTTTATAATTTTCTAAAATTTTCACCAAATTTTTTTTCTGAAACAATTTTCGGACAATATCTTAAAAGATCGAAAGCTTATGCAATTGGGGATTTTACCATTGGATTCAGCAGGTGAAAATACATATGTATGTAAATTTTCGTTATAATATTCGTACGAGAAAGAGTTTTAGAGCAAATGGTTTGAAAATCGTTTGGAAAAATAATAAAAAATTCAAAAAAACTAAAAACGCATCAAATGAGCTAAAATTTTACTAATAAATCAATTCGGACACGGGGAATTCAATTCCGTTGAGCGCAACTTCGTATCACGTTTAGTTTTTGAGATAGAGCCTCCGGAAGTGTTGAACTATCCAAAAATTTCAACACATCAGTTTTTCGACTCTTTCGAGACCATATCTCAAAACTAAACAAGATATGAAGATGTGCTCAACGGCATTGAATTTCTCATGTTTCAATTAACTTGTATACAAATTTTCAGCGATTTTTAAAATTTTCAAAAATGTTTGCCATTTTATTTTTCTACACAGTTTTTGGACAATATCCTTAAAAACTAGAAGCCGTACGCACTTGGGGATTTGACCATTGGATTCAGCGGGACAAAATACATATGTATGTACATTTTCGTTACAATAATCGGACGAGAAAGAGTTTTAGAGCAAATGGTTTGAAAATAGTAAAAAACCTAAGGGGTACCCGTTGGAAAAATAATAAATAATTTCAAAAAACTACAAACGCTTCAAATGAGCTAAAATTTGGCTAATAAGTCAATTGGGATTCGGAGAATTCAATGCTGTTGAGCGCAACTTCGTATCACGTTTAGTTTTTGAGATAGAGCCTCTGGAAGTGTTGAACTATCCAAAAATTTCAATACCTCAGTTTTTGACAGAAAATTAATCTTTTGATTTTTATCCTATTCTCTATTAATTTATTATTATTTATATCCGGACTCTGTACTATATTTGGGATTAAATTCCTGTTGTTCATACTAGCATGTTTACTTTGTTTTTATGTTGTTCTGTAATTGGCTCCTAAGGCCTGTTGATCCAAATCTAGATAAATAAATAAATAAATCTAATACACATTTAAGAATCATGACACATTGCATGTATTCTCAGTCATCAGTCTTCCGCAATCCTGGACACTCCTTCCTCACTCATCTCACCCTATTTACCACAGAGGTGAGAGCTACGCCCCAGAATTTCGATTTCTTCCGAGATATTTTAAATAATTGTTCGCGGAAGCGAAAGTGATTGCGATGAAAATTTAATTTGATTTTCTTTATGTTCGATACCTCTTATTTGTATGCAGGCACGGTTTGATTACTCTGAATACATTACCGGACGTGCGTCGCGCAGGGCCGGCCCAGGACCTTGGCCCGCGTGAAATGAGTAGTAATTGATCGACACGTCATTTGTCAAATGATTGTTTCTTGTGAGAAGTGAGTGTGTGACTCGGTTATTGAGTGTCACGATTTGTTTGGTAATTTAACATGTATGGTTTGATTAGCAAGAATGCTAGGTTGCAATGTGTCATGGATTGACTTTACTGAGTAAGTATTTGATTTTGTTTCATGTTGTTTAGTTACTTACTAACTATATTATGAATGTAGTTTTTAACTGTTATTTTAATACAACATTATTTATTACCTTAGTTTCATTTTTAAGATACGGATGTACCTACCATCGGCCATCTAAAATAAATGAGTAATTTTCTATGCTCAGCTTCACAATGTTTTGAAGCCAATACTTGAAGTTGTGGGGTAAGGAGATTAGTCCATATAGCTATGTTTTGTTTACCTTTATCTAACAATTGTGTCGTGACATAATATTATTAATACAGTTTTTAATCTGGCACTTAATATTTTTGAATATATTACAATATATATTACAAGTTATAAATTCATATTTTTATATGATTAAATATGCAAAACGTTAAAAATTTTCATTTATTGTTATTAATTTATAATAGTTATGTAAAATTAAAAAATTATTATAAAATAAATAAGTTTTAATTAGACAAACAAAGCTTTATAGGCCATTTCCCTTTTCTCACTTTAGACTGTGTTGGTTTCGCAGCAAATGACCCTATGATTTCTCTATTTTGTATGGTCGAAGGAATGTTTATATTGAAATATATAAAATGAAGTGGAGTGCGGTTACCAGCCTTCAAATCACAGCCCCCAAAGATTTTAGAGGAAGGGGAACAACAGATCCCTGTTAGAGTCAAGTTTGAAATTGGGTTGTACGAATACAATTAGTACACATTGAACATTTGTTTTTTGTAAAAACTTGATATGGGTTTGGATTTTAATACTCGGGTTCAATTCCTACAGCCGACAGTTTTCACCATTTTAAAATTACCTGTGTGGCTTTTCCTACGCTTGCATCTTTGGAGGCCGTGATTTGACGACTGATAACCGCACTTCGCGCACATAAATATATTACTTACCGAAATCTGCTTTATTAGTGTGATATATTTATTTATTTTATTTTATATTTTGTAAAATGTGGCATTAGTGAGCTACACCAGAGGCAGTACACCATAACCCATAGCCTTCTAAATATTTAAGTATTGCAGTTGTTTGAAAGTAATACTAGTAGCATCGTATTTTGGTTAAAATATGTAGCTAGATATTATCTTGCATTTTAAAGATTTTTTTGGCATTCCAATAACAATGAAATATTTTATTCTTTTGCTACTCCTACTTTCTGTACTTATATATACCTATAATATTTATTATTTATTACTTACCGATCGTGTTAACAATATGAAAAATATGAAAATAAAAAGGGCAACTAGAACCGTGTTATTTTTAACATAGTGCATCCAACTGAAGCTTTTCGAAATAAATGTTAACCTATTTATACTTAATCAAATTAGGTGCTTGTACATTAAATGGCGTGTAAAAAATTAATCACCTAATTGTACAATTATTTAAATGGAACAAATTCTACATGTAAATTTCACGGTAATTTGATTTGTACAGTATCACATCAAAAAATAGCTTTTAAATAATATATCATATAATATTTAATAATTTTAAAATGAACATAATATAAATGAATAATATTATTACATCATATCAAGTTTACTCAAATTACTGCTAATTTACTAAAATTTCACAAACATATACAGAGACGGTATGTGTATAAATAAAGCACAATTCATTTTGAACAGCATCAGTTTTCTGGTAACAGTTTACTAAATAAATTCAAAATGAAATTCAGCGCTGTTCTCTATATTTTCGTCATCCTCTTTGTTAGTATAACAGTAAGTAAAAAGAATCACAAGTATGAAACAAGTTAAAATATTAATTAGTCAAATTTTTATGTAGGTCTCTGAACCGTTAGATTTCGACTTAAAAGGTCTTAGTAGCCCGTTTTTGAGCTCTATGGGAATTGGAGAATATGAGCACGAAAATCATGGAGCTGGTTGCCATCATTGTAAGTTATGCGATTTACTCCCTTTATAAACTAATATTTTTTTGTACATAGGTAATATGATTGTCTTTTTAAAATCATTATTCTTGTTTTAGGGTGGACGACAACTACTACTACGACTACCGTTGCTGGATAAGTACTTTTAAATTAATTATAAATGTAAATATGACCTCTGTACTATTGAGAAATGCAACTATAATAAATTTATAGTGACATTACTTATTTTTATTATTATTATATTTTGTTATAACTTCTCGTAAAAAATTGGATTTAGTTATTTACAAGTCCGTAAATACATACTTCTCACATAAGCACAATTTTAAAATAAAACTTTGTTGGTCCGGTTTTTGTTCCGGTTAAAAGTAATTCAATTTTGGATCGGTTCACGAACCAGTTCACGAGACCGGTTCGGGTCGGTTCATTTTTATGAACCTTTATATATATATGATTACGCCTTTTACCCATTAGTGGATGTGGCACTCTGCCGAAGCAGATCTCGATAAGTGATATATTTATGCGCGTGAAGTGCGGGTACCAGCCGTCAATTCACGGCCTCGAAGGTTTTAGTGGTGGGGGAGCGAAAAGGAGAATTTTTAGCTTGGTGAAAATGTTTGTCGACTGTGGGGATCGAACCAGGGTTCTCAGGATCCACAAGCCCATGTACTCGTATATCTATGATGTTATGCATAGTTAACGATTTTAATTTTCCCATTTAAATTGACAGTTACATACTAATATGTTGTACCTACTTCTTGTAAGTAAAAATATATGTAAATATTGAAAAATAAATATAAAATTTAGTTTTATTTTTATTAGATAGAAAAAAAACTTAATTATTGCTCAAGCGTAATATTACCGGTTCAAACCGATGCACTTATTCGGTTTGGATAAATTAACCGGTTCTTCGTAAACGGTTCTATTCTGGTTCGTAGTTTAACAAAAATAGTCAGTTCGGTTTGGATTTAGTTTTGGTTCAGTTTGCAGCTCTGGTTTTTTTATCCATTACTGAGTATAACCCTTTGCCGTAGCAGATAACGATAAGTGATATATTTTTTCGCGTGCAGTGCTGTTGTCGAGCGTTTCGCGCAGTTACTATTTGCTTTTTATAGGTAACGAACAATTTATATTTACTTTGTACAATCAAGAAAAAAGGATTCCCAATATTCAATATTCTATTCAAAGAATCTAAACTGCATCAAGTAAATATAGCTTGGATTGCAGTTCTCAGGGCAACGTACAGAAGTGCTAGTTCAAGTATACATTGACGTATTAGGTCAATTGTGTTCGTAGGCGGAGCAAAGCGCTGCCGGACGTGACAGAACGGTCCACATCCATACGGTCCATGCCTCCATGCATGCAAAACACGCAAAATACAAAAATGCAGACTCCGCTTTTCTATTTCGTTTTGTAGTTATTTACCTTGCTGTCAGCGTAGCCTGCGCATGCGCAACGTCATGTCAGATTGACATGTCTACAGCCGAGGAGAATAAAAAATAATCTGACTTTTGTCAGAGAGAAATTTTCAATTTAGTTTCGCAGTGTTCAAAAGCGGACAAATCCACTCATATTTGTAAAAGTTAAGCCCTTTCTACACGAGCAGCCGCCTTGTTATTTTAAAATAAAACTACGAGGTAGTAAAGCGAAAGCCTGCTGCTGGATGTTTGTTAGTGAAATGTGACTTATTAAAATGATTTTGTGGTAGAATTGGATGAGGTTAAGTCAACTAGGCGGTGGGTTTGAACTTGACAAATTGAAAGAAGTTTTTGTTGGTGTGGAAGACTTCATTATTTAAGCATTATATTCAAAGTAACTTCAAGTACCTACCTACAGATTTGTCATCTGTACCTATTTCGTAAAAATGTAGAATACAGTCCCGGGTTTGAATTTACCGGCCGGCAAATATGTAGGCCGTTAAAATGCCGGTATTAAGTTCCTGTTGTGCAGAGTAACAAATAAATAAATATATCATCACGCCTTTTGCCCATTACTGGATGTGGCACTCTGTCGTAACAGATCTCAGTAAGTGATATATATATATATATATATACATGGGAAGTGCGATTACTAGCCGTCAAACAATGACCCCCAAAGACGGGGAGTACTTGTTTGTTGGCTATGGGAATAGAACCCGAGTTCTTAAATCCACAGGCTTGCTCGATACCACTAAGCCACCAGGCCATAAAATAAAATAATTAAAGAATAAAATAAAGATATAAATATGAATTACAGTAAACGTCGAATAGATTAGATAACTAATTATCAAGGGAGGATCTAGAAAATTTTCAAGGGGAGGCCATTTTGCCTTTTTTTTTAAGGAAAACAATTCTGACAAACAAATCCGTAATTTTTGTGTGAAATATATATTTGTATGTATTTCGTATTCTGTTCTTAGTTTTTAAATCTTAAACAGTCTGAAAAACTCTGGAAAATGTCATACAATCAAAATTTTGAAAGTTTTTCAGGTACTTTAGAATATTACAAAGTCTTTCAGCGATTTTATTTCTATAAGGGTTATCAAATTCGAATAAAAATAACACTTATAAATAACTAAAAAAATATAATAATAAGCCCAAGGAGAGCATAGCTCCCTAAGTGGATCCACCCTTGATAGTTATAAGAATTAGCTGTTGAAGAAACAAATTAGTATCATATTGTCACTAAAGTATTAAGAATCAATTCCGAGCATATTTGGAATATTTTTCTAAAATAAATCTGTGTCATTAATATTAAACAATTGTAACAAAACCAATATTTCTTCTGTAAAGGACCTATTGTTTGTAAATATATTTGTTGAGGTCCTATTTCATTTATCTGGGTTATAACGAATAGTTTATTTCCTTTTTTAATTATTAGGATTGTCGATTATAAGAATTAAAATTTGAAGAATAAACATGATCACTATACCCTATGTTTACATACTGTGTATTCTTCAACATACCTACCTACAGTTATTTTTATACAGACTAATAAAATTTTTCCTTGTAGGTACAATGAAGGAGTGAGTGTGCTCAGCTGCAAAAATATTTACAATTCAATCGAACCACTACCTATCTCAACAATACTGCAAGAATTTATACTGAAGAAAATCTTATCAATAAGAAAAATATTTAAAGAAGTTAAGTGAATTGTGGGAACCAATTTATAAAAAAATATATATACGACTCTTTTATTGTTAATCTACATAACAATTATTTGCACAACACACAATATTTCAATAGATAGAGAATTTATTGTAATTCAGGTATTATTTTTCAATTTGCACTTGAAATATTAAATATTATATAGTAATGGCAACAAAACATAATTTTGCATATTTCTAAGTAAAATTTATTCAAACAAAATGAGACAATTTCCTGCCACATTATTTTGGATTCTTCTAATGGCAGTGTTACACCCAGTAATGGGTAAAAGGTGTGATTATAGGTTTTATTTATTTATTGTATTCATGTGGTCCTAATACCATATTCCATTAGATATAAATATATTTTATACCGTACTTTACGCATAAAATATGCCACTTACTGCGATCTGCTATGGCAGTGTTACACCCAGTAATGGGTAAAAGGTGTGATTATAAATTTAATTTATTTATTGTATTCATGTGGTCCTAATACCATATTCCATTAGATATAATTATATTTTATTTATTTATATCTAATGGAATATGGTATTAGGACCACATAAATACAATAAATAAATTAAATCTATAATCACACCTTTTACCCATTACTGGGTGTAACACTGCCATAGCAGATTGCAGTAAGTGGCATATTTTATGCGTAAAGTACAGTATCAGTCGTAAAATCACGGCTTACAAATATATGAATGTAGGGGGAGCCATTGGAGTAGAGGTGTGTAGTTCATGAACGAACTAGTTCATATGAACTATTCCGTATAGTGAACGACACGAACTAGTTCGTGAGTTTATTAAAGACTAGTTCACTGCGAACTATTCGGTTATTATTCACCACCACGGTAGCACGGTCGATGAGGTTGAACGAAAGCGGAGAGCGGCAAACAAGTGAACGAGTGAATGAAACTCATATTTCATTCGTTCGTGATCGTCGCTATGATCACCGCTCTGCTTCTGCTCTCTGTTGTCAAATTATACTAGAACCAAATCCTAAAAGTTCATTTGTTCTCGCTCGTGAATCACAATACAATACGATTTCCGTTCATCATAGTCTTCAAAATTTCATGAACGAAAGTGAACTAATGAACTAGTTCAGTGAACTAATCTTTTTGGTGTACGAGAACGAATGAACTAGTTCACTCAAATGAACTAGAATTCCCATCTCTACATTGGAATAATTTTTAATGTGGAATAAAGTTCGTGGACTGCAAAAATTTAAATTGTATTCACAAATCTATAGGTAGACACGATTCCTTTGAGCAGCACATTTCACGAGTCCTTCGGACTCATGATATCTGCAGCTCGGTTCCCCCGAAAGTGGCATTTATGATAATCATATTACTAGTTATATTATCTTTAAATACGTCATTTAAAATTACTTGTGGGTTGTGGAAATCAAACTTACACTTTGTTCAATGAAATAATAATGCAGTAAAGATATCCGTACCTATAATTTTTTAATAGTCTCTATGATCGAGACCTTACTTAAATTTACAAAATAGTTAGTAAATTCAACAATTTAAAATTACAGTATTAATATGTCAAACGAGCTATAGGTTCCCATTAATTAACAAAGCTATTAACTGCGAATGGCATTTGGTTATCAATCTCATTGTGATTCAATTAAAATCTATAAATAATTTGATTACGCATTCCATTAATTTTATCCCATTTTAATAATTATTACGAATATTCTTTCCATTAGTTAAATTTTAATGAGTACTTGTATTCAAAATGAATATTAATCAAAGTAAAAATAATAAACAAACCACACAAGCACAGTACACTCGCCCAGACATCATTATTTCAAAAGAATGTTAAATATAGTTCCACTTGACCGAACGCAGCATAATTGAATATAACTAATTAGTATGTTCAGCTTTGAAAAATTACTCAATGAGTTTCCACAAACGAAAAAATGGGCGTGCAGTCTTCCCCTTGATGCATGTCAATCACCAGTGCTGCTGCCGTCTGTCGGCCGCGCGCGGAACTAACGAGAGCGCGGAAAGCGAAAGCTCGAGTGGAATGTCCCCCTTGTGTTGTCGTTCTCGCTGGCAGATGAGTGACCGGCTGATAGCTACGCCGGATATGCGATTCGAAACTATTGTAATTGTTTCTTTTTTTTCTATCGTGGGCTGAAAAATGCATTTGAGTTGTTTCCGGTACGGACGATGATATGGGGGATTTTTGGAATAGTTGCGTGACCAATTTTTTTATAGGGGATGTATTGATTTGCTTGAATAAGTTTTGCAGTTTTTGATGCAGTTTATATGAAGTTGTCATGTATTGTTTATTCGTATGCCATTCAGTTGTACATGAATGTAAAAGTTGCAACGTAGATATTTTATTAAAACTATTCAAAGTTAATTTTTTTTTCTTTTTAATTTGCGATTTCTAGCAGTGAGTTGCACTAAAAAAGCTGAAATTTTAAACTTGGTTTAAATTAATAAAAACAAATCGAAATTATATTTCATATAATAATAATTTATGTATTAAGGGTGGAAACAGGCGTTTCTGGCTCGCGGCAAAGCGCCGAGGGCTAATAAGATGCTCAGGGTCGGAAACGCTAATTTCAGCCGTGGTACATACGAGGGCAGGGTGAAAAGTCCCTGAAAAATAAAACAGATGGCGCCACAATCGCAAATCTCATGTGACATTTGTGATGTACCATCTTTAACTAGAACGCATTAAAATTTTCAGACTGATATGTCATTCAGTTCTGTTTTGACACCCATCGAAAGCAAGCAACCTTGAAGATTTTTGAAAACATGGAAAAAAGTGAATTTCGCGTCTTGATTAAACATTATTTCTTGCGTGGAAAAAACATTACGCAAACCAAAGCATCGCTTGTTAAACATTATGGGGACTCCTCACCATCGATTGGAACGATTCACAAGTGGTTTACTGAATTTTGTTGTGGAAGTATGCTCAGGGTCGGAAACACAAATTTCACCCATTGTACATACAATATTTTATGCAATAAAATAACATTTAATTATATGTTCAAAACATTAAAATATATAAATAGGTTATATGTCAAAATGATATTTTGCAAAATCAAGTATTCACAATAAACAAAAATTGTCATTTTATTTATGTATCCATAAGAAAAACAAGTGTTTAAGTACACTTTTTAGTCCTAAAATACATGAATTTCGGCTTGGTTGTTCATAAAATAATTTACATTGCTTTCAAACATTCAATGTGTTTTTATTTATTTATACTAAGTTTAAAATTTAAATTTCGTTGGTACAACTGGTCAAAAGTTAACTATTTTTTGCCTTGTAAAATTTATGTTCCAAGAAAATTTTGGGAAAGGACAAAAATGGATAATATCGCTAGGCTTTTCCACTCGCCCTATTTAATATATACCATGTCGTTGCGGATCTCGGTGATATATTTATACGCCTGAAGTGCATTTACTAACCGTAAAATCATGGTTCCCAAAGATATTAGTGAAGGGGGAGCTACAGGAGTTTGTTTGTTTATATTGGAAACTTAATCGAAATACAAATTTAGTAGAGAATAACTGTAATAAAAATGCAATATTTTATCCTAGGACGAAAAAAAAGATGATGTGTTACTATTGAAAAAGTTGAAATAATGGTGTCATACTCAAGTGGATGAAAAAAATATTATTGTAATATATTTTACTTCATGATTAATATAATTAATAAATAATGAAATTTTCTATTAAACCAGTGGTACTAAACATGTACACTTCAAAACATGGCACTTATTTTTGCATATTAAAAAAATAATTTTGTTCTGTGTTCAAAATATCAAATTATATCTGATTAAGATTTCGTACATTCGTATGTATAAAAACAGCCTATATATCTCGTGATTCACGTCCCTAGTAAATGCATTTACGTCAAAATAAATGAAGTCTTAAACGTTCAATACACAAAATTCAATCATTTACTTCATAGTCAAACGATTCTATATGAAAATAATTGAATCCTATGATAAAAATCTCAATCTACTGTCCCAGTTCCCCAAAACAGTTTTTAAATATGACAAGCAAAGCCCCAAACCCGAATCACAATAGCCCAACTGAGATCAACGCACACTAAGACACAACCATGCGAAAACTAACAAGAATGTCTGCGTCAGACTTCCGATATTAACTTTTCTGATTAATAGATTAGAATCTCAGTTATGAATTGGACACATGACAGAGGGCAACAGGCCGAAAGCGAAAGAGAGGAGAGGGAGGGAGATAGCGCACGGGAGAGTCGAGAGGTCGACCTATTGTGTGTCAACAGAACAGAGAGCAGCCGCTTGGAAAAACGGAGTACTCGGAGCAGTCTCAGAGCAGGGAAAATTGCAACACGAGTCGCGCCATGTGCATGACAGTTGGCCACCCTGTGACATGGATAGCCATCGAGATGCTTGCTGAATGCGTGTGTGGTGGTGTGGTTCTTTCACAATATTTGGCAATGACGTAAAATTGTATGGGGCGCATTTTCATGGGCGCGCACAGGGCGGGGAGGATGAGTCGATGACCTCCCTTTGATATTTGTAGTTTAGTTTTTTATCTTATTTTTAATTAAATAAGGTTTTTAAATTTGAATGCAATGCATTTTGTTTTTATTTTATTTATAAATAAAATAATAGTGTATTACATAACAAGCATCAAAAGTGTAAGTTAACGTGCAAATGTACAAATTGAAAAACGAGAGGCACAGCGCCGAGTGATTTAAGTACACGAGTACAGTTATCACACTATTTTTCAGACGACCACAAAATATTTCTAAAAAAAGTTTACAAGAGCAATGTTGTTACACATATTTACAGCTAATGCGTTTTTGTAGGTAAGCGTTGACGATTGACGTTTGAGGTTAGGTATTGTGATACCTACTGTACTGTCAAAATATTGAATAATGTAAAAATATTAGTAAATAAGTAATTATTTATTTAAAAAAATAAGATTTATTTATGCAAATGTGTTGAAAAATCTGTTAAAACTTCAATTTAAATAATAATACAAATTCTTTTCATTTATTTAATTATTTTCTTTCATCGTAACGCCATCTGTTGTCAGTCAGTGGAACTTCACCTGATATGTTAGAAGTGTACGTTATATTAACATACCAGGTGTATGTTAGGTTCAAGTTTCCGTAGTAGTTTATATTTATATTTATGTTTACTTTCATAAGTGATCGTCTGAAAATAAATATATCATCACGCACTGGGTGAGTGCCACACTCTGCCGAAGCAAATCTCGGTGAAATAAATAAATCTTCATTTAACTCATGCATGTGAAGATAGCTCCGTGCATTAGCATAGAACTGTTTAAATGACAATTAAGCAATTTCCTCTTATAAAATTTAAAATTAAAGTTATAAAACTAATGACTGGTTTCACCAACAAATGTTAAATTTCAAATTTTGTTTAAATAAAAGAAAATCTAAATTACATGTCAAAGGATTAATTGACATTGTTGTCATTCATTCGACTTACGTTTATTTGTTTAAACCAAGTTTAAAATCTATCATTTGTGGATTAAACCAGCCATAAGTTACTACATTTATTATAACCTTATATCCTTGAAGGTACTACATTTCTTTGCTGCTATATGGGAGTGTATTTGGTAACAGTAGGGTAGATCTCACAATTCGTTATGGTGTTATCTGAAATTTGTTTATTTCATCTCTAACGATGAGTGAAATGAAAGAAATTGAATTCGGGAATGACTGATTGATTACTTTTATATGGAAGATATGAATCCTTGTTTTTATTCCTAATTAATTCCAGGAAATTGGATATGATATCGTATTTATGTTTGTAAAAGAGCAGTAGCAGTGAAATTATATTTCGTAGTAATTTAGTTTTCTAATTTACAAGTACTGCAGGATTTTATAAGGATTTACCTACCCACGCGATGATTAAATTCCTGGAATTTCACGCAAAATTAATATCAACTCGTTATAAAATATATTAGAACTTTTTAAATCTTTCTTAGAATTTTGCGCCAACGTACAGAAGATAAATTAATTTAAGAACTAAGCTTTAAATATAAGTATTCCTTGGAAACTATTTAAATTGTTTTTGTGCATTTTATAATATTGTAGAATATACGAGTCGTTTTATCTTTTGCAACAAATTTAATTATATTTCTATAAATAGTTACTTCCGAGACTTAGTTTTAGTGCACGTTTTTTAAAATTCAAGTAGATATACGTTTCTATCACAATATTATTAATGAGATATTATATTATTTCTTCCATTGCAAAACAAGAAGTTATTTCCAATTAATATGTAGGGATCTACAGTTTAAAGTTGCATTTTATTTTATTTAAAAATTTAATGAATGGTAATGGAGTTCGCTGCAAGTCTTTTACGAAAAATTGAGCACTCTGTAGTAACAGATATATTTATGTGCGTGAAGTGCGATTACCAGCCATCAAATTACGGTCCCCAAAGATCGTAGTGGTGGGGAAGCCACAGGGGTAATTTTTAATTTGGTGAAAATGTTTGTCGACTGTGAGAATCGAACCGAGATTCTCAAATCTACAGGCCAACTCGATACCACTGAGCCATTACCCTATAATGTCCGGCAGTACGGTGGGGTGGGTAGCGTTACGGAATTCGAATCCGGAGATCCCGAGTTCGATTCTCACTCAAGCTAGAAATTATAATTACAACCACTCTGCGGCTCGGTGAGACCGGACCCTGTACTGTAATTGGGATTCAATTCCTGTTGTACATAGTAACATAAATAATAATAATAAAGTAAATACAACAATTGATGAAAACTTTCTATTATAAAACTCAAGTTAATTATTAAATAAAAATAAAATAAATATATCATCACGCCTTCTACCCATTACTGGGTGTGGCACTCTGCCGAAGCAGATCTCGGTAAGTGATATATTTTTGCGCATGAAGTGCCATCAAATCACGTCTTCCAAAGATGTTAGTGGTGGAGGAGCCACAGAGGTAGTTATTGAAATGATGAAAATTGTTTGTCGCCTGTGGGAATCGAAGTTAATTATTATTGCACAAAAAGGGTGTCACAACATGACTAGTACCCTCTGCACTCTACCATATTTAGCTGCTAATAACTAATGGAAAACTATATTCCTAAACAATACCAACAATGTCCATTGAGTCGTTTGATGTTTCCTCTTTTCCAAAGAGCCCATCCATTACATCTGACAGCGGATGATCCCTAATCACCCTGCACTCCATCCTGGTGAGTATTGTAAGTAATTCGACAAGTCATACGCGCGGATTATGCGGGCAATATCGAATTAAGAATCGCAAGAGATGGAACGGAGAAGTTTGTTTTATAGTGTGCTCTGATGGAAGAAATGTCTTGTGGATTACTTTCCCTGGGCAGAGAAGCGTGAAAGAGTGACGTGGATGAGGGTGCATGGAATTTATTATTGTTCTCAATTATTTTGTTTTTTTAATGTGTCGATTAATATTAATCGGTTATTGCGATAATAAATTCAAGAAATTATACTGTTGATACTCGGTCTCTCCATTACATCGATAAATGATCTAATTCTCTAAACTGGAATGAAACAACATTTTTTTCTATGGTCGAGGTTGTAAAGTCAACCAACGTGTGGCACGGATATGGCTTTACTTTCCTTCTTTAAGGAAAAACATTTACTTTATTCCCTAGGGATAAAAATACAACTTTCTTCTGAAGAGGTAAGAAAATTTTACTATCTGATAAAGTCGTGAAATAATTATGTGTATCTAGAACAGAAAGTAGGTTATTGCCGCTTGTGAATAGAATGACAAAGATACGTACTTTATTTAAATTTAAATAATTTTGGACACGTCTTCTGTTTTGAAATTCATTTGTCAATGTTGACAGTTTTCATGTATCCATAGATAGGTGACAAATGTTAACTTTCAAAAGATGAAATAAATACAGAAATGTCTAATTTCTCGTAGTTATTGGTGTACCAATGGTTGAAAGTAGCTGTTGCAGACCGAGTCTAGAGATTGTAACACGAATGAAGCGAGAGCTGCAACTAGTTGAGGTCTGCAAAGATACTTGCAACCAGAGATGAACACAACAGTTTTTATATAATCGGAAATTAAAATTAATTAGAAATGATAATACAAATTTCGAAAAATTGACATATGAAAAGCACTTTGTTCCTAAAAACAACGATCTGCAAATAGCCTTGATCTGCTCTCGTTCACTTTCTTTCACCATATGATGTTTAAAAAACATACTTTTTTACTGATAATTTTTCTCTCAGAGTTTGGGAAAAATGTTTGAACAGAAATATCCTCTCTCATCTAAGAATTGTAGAAAGCCATCTAAATCTAAAGCTGGCAAGTATTATCTAAACGCTTTTCCTGATGTTTTAAAGTAAAAAAAGAAAATTCACATTCATTACCTACTAAATATTCACATTCAAATCACATTTATCCCCGCGTTCACATCAAATCCATATTCAACACGAACAAATAAAAATTTACATCATTCATCGAGATAAATCAAAATGCATCTTCCATTCATTCAGGCGGGCTACATTCAATCACATTCAGCATTTAAAATCACGAGTTGCTTTATTCGCACAGGTATTTAGCAGGGATTTAAATAGGCCCCCAGGCGACGTACGGCTATGTGTCGAGATGCGCGACAATCTGTCGGGTCACGCGGGAGGCGGTGGCAAAAGCGGCGGAGGTACAAATCCTCTCTGTTTTGCATATTCATAAATTCACAGCAGCACGTCTGTTCTAGTGTTGTGTATTTACTGTACGACTGTGCTTAACCTGCTGAGAAATTATTATTGCTCTTATGGCACGTTTAGGGGTTAATTTGGATTTGGGTTGATATTAATAACATTAAAAGTAAATGGTTACTACCTTTAGCATGTTTGAGCAATTTTGTACTAGTTAAAGTAAAAAGTAGGTGGCTTTGTGAAATTTGAGAACTCAGGTTTGATTCCCACAGCCCACAATTTCTACCACATTAAAATTAACCCTGTGGTTCTTTCTCCAATAACATCTAAGAGGACCGTAACTTGATGGATGGTAACCGCTTTTACGCGTATAAATATATCATTTATCAAGATCTGCTTCGACATTGAATATCTCGAGTTTTCTAAAACAGTTTTTGGACATTCAAAACTAGAAAGCGTATGCACATGGGGATTTTACCATTGGATTCAGCGCCAGCGGGCTAAACTATATGTAAATTTTCGTTTCAATAATTATACGACAAAGACTTTTAGAGCAAATAGTCTGAAATTGGCATCAAATCGACAAAAACTGAAAGGTACCCCTTAAGATATTTAAAAAAAAAATCGCATCAAATATGCTAAAAATTAACTTAAAGGTTAATTCGAACACGGGGAATTCAATGCCGTTGAGCGCATCTTCATATCTTGTTTAGTTTTTGAGAGCCTCTGGAAGAGTTGAACTTTAAAAAAATTTCAACATCTCATATTTAACAGCAATGTAAATGTCGATTTGCTTTTATTTATTTAAGTCGGACACTTCGGATTTTTCTGTAATCATTACCTGATGATGGTCTAGTCGACCGAAATACGTATAGTGAATAAACTTATTTACTTTTTTGAAACCTACCTAGTGTTGATTCTTTAATTTTATTACAAAATTTAAGTTTCGTTAGTACAAACTTGTTTAAGGACCTGAATGTAATTTTAATAATCTCTGGAATCGGAACAATATTTACGATAATTTCGCAAATTTGAATAATATTAACCACAATTTCACCGGAAAACCGTTTCGGTTTGCTCCGGTAAATTTCTAGTCCTTATACATTTTTATTCCGTCACTTCACGCGCAAAAATATATCACTTACCGAGATCTGCTTCAGCAGAGTGCCACACCCAGTAATGGGTAGAAGGTGTGATGATATATTTATTTATTTTATTTTATTTTAGAACTCGACAATTTTTATAAAAGAAATGTGTGTTATTAGCGGACATCTTTCATAACATATATTTCTTTCAGATAAGAATATATTAATAGGGGAATTAGCAAAAATGTAATAGAGACATCTGATTGCATTTTATGCGGAGCGCTACAGTAATTTCAAATATTTTCTTTGAAATAATATATAATATAAATTGCAAATATTATACAGTAATACAGTAGTTGTGACAGTAAAATTAAATATCGAAAATAGCAATTGATAAATGAATAAGTTTGAAGCAAATGAAAAAAACAACCTTATTTTTTTTTTTAATAATTGATTTAGAGCAATGCTTTGTAATGGAAATACAACTGAACATTGGATATGTAAAAACTAAACAAAATATTGTTAGTAAAATATAATTTATAAAAAAATATTTCAAAGCGTATTATACAAAGAGAAAATGAACAACAACTAAATTCACTGCAACTGATCATTATATTTGTTTCTATATCTGTTGTTATTAATACAAAAAAAATATTTCTACAATGCGAATATTGTTATATACAGATGTGAATCCTGACCAACGTTATATTTTAATTTGCAAAATGCAGGTAATGCGTCTAAAACACTGTCAACATCTGCTGCAGCTAATGAGATATATGCGAGAATCCTAATTGTGTAGAACAAGTGTAACACTACATAGCATAATGAATTTATATCGTACTAGAATACGATTAACGTTACGGGATAATTATTAAATATCCAACCGACTGTTCTGCTATATTAACATTATGCTAGTTATTTATAGCTCTGTTATGTTATAATGTTTCATTCATAATCATAACTCAAGTAACAATTATGTATAGACATTTATGTGTAAAGCCGAATTAAATTAATGTTTACTGTTAACTGCTAGAGAGATTAATTATAATACTGGCTAAGTTTGGTTTACTTATTAAAGCGGAAGGTTCTTGTTCTCTTTTTGAACAAAGTTAAATCTCTGCGTGACGTTTTGATCTACTGCTTTCATAGAATAAATTTGAACAAAGTTTAGCTACAAACAAAATAAATAGAAACGTCTAACTAAATACTAAATGCATTTAAATGGCAGTGTACTTTTATCTATGAAATTTGTAGTTCTGGATGGGTCTGTATTGCGGCATTAATGCCGATTTAGTTTATAGATAAAGAATTAGGGTAATAAAAATGTAAGAAATTATAATTGAAAATGACTTTCTCATTCAATGAATTGAGCTTCTTATTTTATATCATTTTCATATCCAACTGCTCCCACTAATAATATTTTTTTCATTTTGAAAGGTAGTACTAGTAGTGTGTTTTAATAAACCAAAAATAATATGGGAATACAATCATGGATACAGGCTTAAGGTAGTACTAGCTTGAAAAAAATGTTTGCAGATCTGAATGAAATTTGCCGCACGTAAACATTGGATAGTGATACGCATCCTGTTAAAATATGAAACACATTCATCGTCTGTGAACAAATATATTCGCTTGTAAAGTTGAGTTCTTATACACGGGGCTTATGGCGATCATCACTCAGAATCGCACATATTTGGTTTGTGTACCTCTAAAATTTTGCAATTTCATTTGAAAAACTAGTATGATATTGATTAGTGTTCATAAAAAAGTACTTTATTGGACTAATATGATAAAATAGCACAATCAATATTAAATAAGTTGGAATTTCTTTTACTTATTTTGTTTTCTAATATAAATAACATTGAGAAACAAAAGCAACCACATTGACAAATTGTAAGAAAATAAATCAGTTTTAAAACAGTCGAACATGAAGCTTTATACGAGGGTCGTTCAATAAGTCCTTAGAAAATCCAAGAGATGGTGCTCTTAGTATCGAAAATGAATTTTTTCCAGTAAGCAGCACTCGTAACTAGTCAACTGTTAGAGTTTTAGCTTTAGCCGTCACGTAGTTTCATTGTTGTTGTCAATTGTAGTGAAAAACTTTTGATAGTTTATAATAATGGATAAAAGTGAGTTTCGAGCGGTGATTAAACATTTGTATTTAAAAGGCTTAACGCCGAAAGAAATTAAAGCTGAGTTGGATGAAGTTCATGGCACATCTGCTCCTGTGTTTGCAACTGTTTACAATTGGGTGAATGAGTTTAAACGTGGCCGTACATCCACAAAAGACGAACATCGTTCCGGACGCCCTGTAGAAGTGTCTCGTATTTAACTTGTACATAATCGAACTTTACAGGATTCACCTTATTTATCAGTCTCGCTCGCTGGTTTCGTTCAATAAAGTCCTACATTATAAACTTACAAATATATCATAAATAGCTATTACTCATATATCAATTAATATGATTCAATTACTAAGAAAACGGTAACTCTATTTAAAATTTATTTCTAATAAATAGGTATTTGCTATTAAAATTTTAACGGCCGTTACTAATAGAAACGTAAAACAATGTAGTATTGCACACAAAAGATTGACATGTTTATATAAATGTAAATTTTTCTTAACAGTTACTACATAGAAAACAATGATTAAATATTAATCGTGGTTAACTAATCGTGGTTAATTATTTATATATATTCTAGCGGTTTTAAAACTAATATCGACACGTGTCGTGTAATTGCGTATTTGTTGTGTATATTTTCCATTCACCAGTTTTACGATTACTATTCGTATTTGTTATATCAATGTGTATTATCTCCGTAAAGAGCAAATAATAGGCACATTCTGTGTAATTTTCAATAGTAACATATCTATTCCATAATTAACCTAATTATTTTGTTGCGTATATGATGAAACATTTGTTTGTAATTTCTCGTTTATATCTGCATGCATTACTGATTTGATGTTTATACATATGAAAGCAGTCAATAGCATATATTCAAAGTATTTGTAACATACCTACTATCGGTTGAGCATTATATGTTGTGTTCAATTTTCAAAGCTTACTGTTACAGAGTAACTTTGTTTTTGAACAAAAGATAGAAACAAAGATAAAAAAAACAAATATATTATCCAGCTTATTACTTATCACTGGAAATGATTTAAAAAAAATACTTTGATCACAGAATATCAAAATAGTGGTATCTATAAAGTAACCATGAAAAATATTAATATATCGATCAATAGAACAATCATTAATAATTATTTATCTATCAAGGGTAAAACAGGCGTTTCTGGCCAGCGGCATGATTATTAGCACGAGACATAAAGCGCCGAGGGCTAATAACATACTCAGGGTTAGAAACGCTAATTTCAGCCGTGGTACATACGAGGGCAGGGTGAAAAGTCCCTGAAAACAGATGGTGCCACAATCGCAAATCTCATGTGACATTTGTGATGTACCATCTTTAACTAGAACGCATTAAAATTTTCAGACTGATATGTCATTCAGTTCTGTTTTGACACGCACCGAAAGCAAGCAACCTTGAAGATTTTTGAAAACATGGAAAAAAGTGAATTTCGCGTCTTGATTAAACATTATTTCTTGCGTGGAAAAAACATTACGCAAAGCATAGCATCGCTTGTTAAACATTATGGGGACTCCTTACCATCGATTGGAACGATTCACAAGTGGTTTACTGAATTTTGTTGTGGAAGTATGACCACAAAGGACGCCGAACATTCTGGTCGTCCAATTGAGGTTACAACGCCAGAAATCGTCGATAAAATTCATGGTATGATATTGGACGATCGGCGAGTTAAAGTGCACGAGCTTGCTGAGGCTATGAGCATATCAACTGAACGGGTACGGAACATTTTGCATAAATTTTTGGATATGAGAAAGCTATCTGCCAGATGGGTGCCGCATTGTGGACAACGCACCAGCGTACAGGTCCGCAGTCGTAATGGCAAAATTGCATGAATTGCGCTACGAATTGGTTCGTCATCCACCAAATTCTCCAGATTTGGCCCCCTGCGATTTTTATCTATTTCCAAACTTGAAGAAGTGGCTCGGCAGAAAGAGATTTGGATCCAACGATGAGGTCATCGCTGAGACAAACGCCTATTTTGAAGGATTGCCAAAATCGTATTATTTGGAAGGGATCGAAAAATTATAAAAACGTTGAATGAAGTGTATCGAGCCACAAGGAAATTATGTTGAGAAATAATATATGTTTTGACCAAATAAATCATTTCTTGTTTAAGTTTTCAGGGACTTTTCACCCTGCCCTCGTACAATATTTTATGCACAACAAAATAACATTTAATTATACATATGTTCAAAATATTAAAATATGTAAATAGGTTATATGTCAAAATTATATTTTGCAGAATCAAGTATTCACAATAAACAAAAATTGTCATTTTATTTATATATCTATAAGAATTATTTTTGTATGGCCCTAGGGCCAAAAAGAAGTGTTTAAGCCCGCTTTTTAGGGCTGAAACAAATAAATCTCAGCCCGGTTGTACATAAAATAATTTTTTCACATGTTACAATTCTTTACTTGCCCAACCTATATATTCGTCGTCCATATTTTTCGATTTTTAAGTTATGTAAAATCATGCCATTGTAAAGTAGTAAAATATTAATTAAAGTACAAGTTTGCAAGATGCATTAGTATTACCAGTTCATTTTAAAAGTAATATTCTGTTTCTTTATACTTATAAATTGGAATGTAAAATAGATATTTTGCATAATAAATGTTTTTAATTGCAATCAACAAATTTTAATTTGAAGAATTCGGACGCATCACAAATTTAAATCCTTTTAAAACGAACATGAAACTCAAATAATAATTCGTAGCTGTACAGCGCGCTACAAACATATCTAAAGCTTAGATCTGACAAACCATTTGAAACATTCAACAGGGGGAAAATGCATGCTGATATATTTATTTTACATAAAGAGCTAAAACTGCATACAGAGTTCGTAGTCATAGTAAGTTTTAAGCCAACCAGTGTGTTTAACACAGTGGCAGAGCACAGAGCGAAAATAATTCCGAATGGTAACACTAAAGTGAGTGCTGTGCAAAGCAAAACAAAGCAATAATGAACATGTAGTTATGACTCACCGAAAACAACAGTTGCTGGAATTGTAACTGACAACAACGGAGATATCCTGCCCGCATAGTGTCACTGCAACAATACAGACAAACAATAACCGTTAGTGAATTGTTTTCAGAATTCAGGAACATGTTCAAATTAACGTTTATTGCGAAAGAACAGTTATAATAAACAAAAGAAGTGGACAATTAGCGCAAGCACAATTGCCTAAAATTCAAAGTAAATGGGTGAAACCATTATGACCTGGAATGTTGTGTCATTTGTCTTTTACAATGCTAGAAACACAAGACTTCACAGACAATAGATTTAATTATTTGAATTAGGTTTAAACAAAAAAAAGCTAAATCATAAATAAGAAACATATCATTCAAGTTTAATTTGTTTTTTATAAATTTGAAATTAGTTTATTCTAAAATAATAAATTGAAATAAATAATTACGTTCATTATTAAAATGAAATCAAAATATATCCACATTTCATTTAATCCAGATTACCGCATATTATAAATTAGAAAAATTAATTAAAATATTACGATAAAAAGTAAAATTATTTGTCACAACAATCATAGTAGGCAGTTTCATATTTTAATTAATTTTTGACATTCAAATGAGATCGTCTGTATTTGCCTAGGAGGGTTTTTTAATGTTTGCCAAAAGGGTTTCCGAAGCAGTAAATTATACTTATAAAGAAATATAAATATATAAATAAATAAACAAATATATCATCACGCCTTCTACCCATTACTGGGTGTGACACTCTGCCGAAGCAGATCTCGGTAAGTGATATATTTTGCGCGTGAAGTGCGGTTACCAGTCGTTAAATCACGGCCCCCAAAGATGTTAGTGGTGGAGGAGCCACAGGGGTAGTTTTTGAAATTATGAAAATTGTTTGTCGCCTGTGGGAATCGAACCAGGGTTCTCAGGATCCACAGGCCGACTTCATACCACTGAGCTAGCCACCCCATAAATATAAATAAATATTAATAAATATATCATCACGCCTTCTACCCATTACTGGGTGTGAGACTCTGCCGAAGCAGATCGCGGTAAGTGATATATTTTGCGCGTGAAGTGCGGTTACCAGTCGTTAAATCACGGCCCCCAAAGATGTTAGTGGTGGAGGAGCCACAGGGGTAGTTTTTGAAATTATGAAAATTGTTTGTCGCCTGTGGGAATCGAACCAGGGTTCTCAGGATCCACAGGCCGACTTCATACCACTGAGCTAGCCACCCCATAAATATAAATAAATATTAATAAATATTAATAAATATATCATCACGCCTTCTACCCATTATTGAGCATATATTGAGTATATATTGAGTATTGAGTCGGTCTGTGGATCCTGAGTACCTTGATTCGATTCCCACAACCGACAATTTTCACCACCTCTGTGGCTTCCCCTCCACTAATATCTTTGGGGGCCGTGATTAGACGACTGGTAACCGCACTTCACGCGCAAAATATATCACTTAACGAGATTTGTTTCGGCAGGGTGTCACACCCAGTAATGAGTTAAAGGCGTGATGATATATTTATATTTTTATAAGTACAAATTTGCACAAAATTAATTAAATTTCAATCCAGCAGCAGTATTTTATTGACATGTGTATTGACTACAAAATACTATTAATATTCGGAGAATACAATATTTATTAATTATGTCAAAGCATTTGCATCAAATTAATAATATCAAGTTAATTATTATAATTATGTTGATCATTATAAAAATATATAGAACTATGATAGTTATGCACTTAATTCATTGTAATGTTTCATCCAGAATAAAATAATATTGCGTAACAACAAAAATAATTAATTTAAATGCAATGTAAAAACAATGCTGATGATATCCACCGATAATTCGAGTTCATTTAAATTAAATATTTAGAATCAAGTGACATAGAAACAATGAAACAAAAATATATGAAAATATATTTACATATATCGTGTTACATTGCAAAAAGCGTCATTCGTATTTATTTTCACAAAACCTAATTACTTTATTGCAATTATAAATATATCATAAATGACATTTGCAGGCCTAGCAAATTAGTGAAATATGCATGTACAATGTGACCAGATTTTAATTTTAGTAAGTCGGAAAAAAACGACCACTAGGGATAAGGGGGTTGGGTATTATGAATGAAAGTAAAAAATAGTTAAAGAACATTGTTTATGGAAGACAAAAAAACAAATATTCCAAAAACAGAACATTTTAACATAAATATGTGCCAACATAAGAAATATATACAATTATATTATAAACTTTAGAAATTTCATGAACAATATTATAAATGCAAACATATTTTCAGATTGTATTTTAAGTTTTTGCTATAAACTGGCAAAAATACATATGACGTCTTTGTGCACGAGTTTTGTACAATGCTTTTTGTAAAGTTTGTTAAAATATGTCTGAATGATGGTGTTATAAGCTAATGTCTCTATTTTTTAAATAAATTCCTTAAAATGTATGTGTATATGTACAATTATACAGTTAGCGTTTTAATAGTCAAAATTTAGAATCATAAAAAATTGGTGTTTTTTCAATTATTTTGCACGTTAATGCGCAAAATCAATCTCTCCATCGGTTTCCAAGGTAATGTAAACCTAATTTTGAATGATGCGAGTACAAAAAATAATTTTGAAATATAAAAATAAATATATCATCACGCCTTCTACCATTACTGAGTGTGGCATTCTGCCGAAGCAGATCTCGGTAAGTGATATATTTTGCGCATGAAGTGCGGTTACCAGTCGTCAAATCGCGGCCCCCAAAGATGTTAGTGGTGGGGGAGCCACAGGGGTAGCTTTTGAAATTATGAAAATTGTTTGTCGCCTGTGGGAATCGAACCAGGGTTCTCAGGATCCACAGGCCGACTTCATAGCACTGAGCTTGCCACTCCATAATTTTGAAATATAAATTTAAATTAATATACCATCTAGTCTTTTATCCAGTATGGGGTGTAATATTCTGCCATACCAGATCTTGTTAATTAATATATGTATGAGCGGAAACTCAAATTCACAATCGGTTGCGTTGCCACCACGTACTAACTACAGCATGTTAAATGATTTACCAAGCATTGCATTGCATATTTCAAACGCTAATGATGTACAAGACATTTTTCCGTTTTATTAATTCTTAGTATTCATACATTTGTTTTTCACGCATAAAAGAACATAAAATTTTTGTAAAATTCTTAGCAAAGAAGACATCTGTTGACGGGGAAAATTATACTTTCAATGACGGGTAAGAGTACAAACATACAATTGAATTGAGATAATTTCAAACAGTAGTTATTAAAGTAATATGGAGCAGTATTTAATGTAGTAATCTAAGAAATAATTACTATACAACGGAAATTATACACACGAGAATATATGTAGAAATTCTAAGTACCTGCATACATTGTATAGAAAACTATATCTACTATATAGCCACTGTAGACTTTGCGATTCCAGATCTATAATTATTTTATAAATTCTATTGTGCGTTATACACAAATGACATCTTATTTAATTGTATAATATACATGTCGTGCTTTAAGATATAAATGTGTGCTTAATTACTAAGCTTAATTGAAGAAGGTTGTCCAAATTTGTTTTAAAGATTAATTAATTATAATTTCTTTATAATCTTAGTAGATAAAACCGAGATAAAACTTGTGTCAGAGGCAAGAGGTAGTTGATTCAAATTGTGCCAACCTCAACCTACTCTTATATAAAAAATTCAATTATGTCGGAGTGGTTTCGAGGTCCTCCATACTTTAATTGGGACTAAGTTCATATTGTGTAGAGTAGTGGTTTTCAAACTTTTCGGTGCCATAACCCCCTTGGGGCAAAAATCATAAATATATTCTATCGCGATCCCCTTTCTTTTCATGTGATCAAATTTTTTTTTGTTGAACCAGTTGAAAATCGAAAAATTTCAAAATATGGTTCTATATCATTCAGACCACAAGAAAAAGAATGCCGTTGAGCGCATCTTCATATCTTTTTTAGTTGTCGAGTTACAGCGATTTTTAACTTTTTTAAAATCTTAACTTTGAAGGCCCATATCTCAAAAACTAAAAGAGATATTGAAATGCGGTTTGAACGAGTGTATTTCTCGTGCTCCAATTAACTTATACTGATATTTTGAAAATTTTGAAAATTTTACGTTCTTTTGAAAATTTTGTTCTGCCCATATTTTGAAAATTTTAAAAAGATAATGAAAATCTGTGAACACCAGTGAATTCCTCTCGTAAAAGTACGCAGGTATGCAAAATTTCAGAAGTTTTGCTCCACGGATAAAACTTTTAGAGCAAAAAAACTAAAAATGGCCAATATTCGAAAAAATCTTAAGGGGTACCCCTTCAAAAATAATTAAAAAACAGTGATTTTTAGTTTTTTTGTAATAAAAACTTTATCTGTGCGAATTTTTACCTAAAATTTTGCATACCTATGTACTTTTACGAGAGGAATTCACTGGTTTTCACAGATTTTCACTATCTTTTAAATTTTTTGAAATATTGAGAAATGAAAATTTTGAAAAAAATTGTAAAATTTTCAAAATTTTCAAAATTTCGGTATAAGTTAATTGGAGCACGAGAAATACACTCGTTCAAACCGCATTTCAATATCTCTTTTAGTTTTCGAGATATGGGCCTTCAAAGTTGAGCTTTTGAAAAAGTCAAAAATCACTGTAACTTAAAAACTAAAAAAGATATGAAGATGCGCTCAACGGCCTTCAATTCTCGTAGTCTGAATTATATAAAACCATATTTAAATTTTTTCTGTTTTTAAACTGGTTTAACCAAAAAAATGGCATTTTTGAGATCACGATTCCGGCAATCTAGTTTAATATTTTTTTAAATATTAACCGTAAACAGGAGCGAACGTGAAATATACATATGCATCTAAATAAATAGTATATATTATATTTTTCATTTCATTAATCCTTAAAATTTGCAACGGGATAAATCTATGGAAACATGTATTTGAAAATTTGTGAATAGCATCCGACGCCCCCCCTCCACCATCTTCGCGACCCACACTTTTAAAACCACTGGTGTAGAGTGTTAGAGATACCTAGAGTAGCAAATAAAATAAGAATTTATATATATATATATATTTTGGTTCACAATTGAGATTTCGAAAACTGTAAGAGATACAAAGTCAACAATAATAGACGAAATTTTAGATGCTAAATATACGTGGAAATGTAAACTTCACAATTTTTATATATACCTATATTTTTTGTATATAAATATTATCCATTTAGTAAAGCTAGATTTAAAATGCAAGATCCAATATCAGTTCCAATTGATCAAATTAATGTCATGAATCGTTCTAAGAAATTTCCACTTCTAAGTATCTATATAAAAAATGGTCGTTAGATTCGGATTGATCCGAGTACCGAAGAATTTCTGATTAATAGGGAAATTTCTCCATTTGTCCAATAAAAGTGAAAATCTGGCAAGGATTAACGTTCCTCAGATACTCGGAAGATTCTGTCAGAAATTCCACGCTCTTCGTTCGCGCTCTCCCGAGCACGGGTTGTGAAATAACGAGATAAATATCAGTCATTTTTAATCGGCGCCGCTTTCATATACAGGTGCGTGCGGCAATAACGCGCTCCGAACATTTTTTCGAGCTGTCGACGGCGACGTGAAAAATGCCGGCGAATGCTACCGCGCTCCATTCATACGCGCAATATATTACGCATCAAAAGGCTACCTAATTAATTGTATAAGTGTCAGTGTTCAGAGCTAAACATGAGATTTATAGCAAATATTCTACTTGCTGGTTTGTAATTCCAAGTGAATATTAATATTTTATATCATATTACAATGCGGTAATAATGATACATGACTGAAATAAAAGCAAGAGATTGCTGTGTTGTGACTTGTCTTTTGATTTATGGCGCCGGGTTTAAATGCGCGAAAGATATGCCGTCTGTTTTTCTATTAAATGTTTTGACATCAAATTCATAATATGGTTTACACGGAAATTTGTTGCGTTAAAGAAGACGTAATTAAATTTTATTGCTAGATATGCAATAAATAATGCATGAGTTAGAAATACCGCGAGATAAATTAAATATTCTTTTTGAAAATGTAAATGCAATTTAAAAATAAATAAATATATCATCACGCCTTCTACCCAATGCTGGGTGTGGCACTCTGCTAAAGCAGATCTCGGTAAGTGATATATTTTTGCGCGTGAAGTGCGGTTACCAGTCGTGAAATCACGGCCCCCAAACATGTTAGTGGTGGAGGAGCCACAGGGATAGCTTTTTCAAATTATGAAAATTTGTCGCCTGTGGGAATCGAACCAGGGATCTCAGGATCCACAGGCCGACTTCATACCACTGTGCTAGCCATCCCATATATAAATAATAAATGCAATTTGACGTGTATTATATTCTCATAGGAAATAGGTTCTAATAATGCACTGCGCTTAAAATATTTGTCTGTTCAAAATGATAAATTAAAACGGAAATGCAGACTAATTCAACATTTAGGCACAAAAAATCAATTACGTCAGTTCCGTTTTTAAATTTGAATAATTATTTCTGACATAATGCTGCGAAAAAGAGATTAAAATCCTGTCACTAAACATACAAAAACTGATGTCAATGAAATTACAATTTTTCATTTTTAGCCTCAAAACTAGATTTCAATTTATCAGTTCTAAATTGCATTTAGATATTTAAGAGTTTATGTATTGGAATATTCATATATTAAGAGATGGCGTTGATCACAATATTTCAAACTTGAGACAAAAGTAAGTATCGTACACCTTCAGTTCGTCTCTATAAGCTTATCATTGTATTTCTTTTTTTTATTTGTGTATAAAATATAGTTCTGTGTTATCGGTAATTGTAATTTAAGTATTATTTTAATTTATCTTTTAACATTTAGATACAAATATTAGAATATAGTTCCAAGGTTAATATATACGAGATATAATAAATATATTATCACGCCTTCTACCCATTACTGAGTGTGGTACTCTACCGAAGCAGATCTCGGTAAGTGATATATTTATGCGCGTGAAGTGCGGTTACCAGCCTTAAAATCACGGCCCTCTATGAATGTTAGTGGAGGAGGAGCCACAGTAATAGTATTAATGTGGTGAAAATGTTTGTCGGCAGTGGGAATCGAACCAGGGTTCTTAGGATCCACAGGCCAACACGATACCGCTGTGCCACCTACTATATTTTTCTTAGTAGACATTAGTTCTTTTAATATAATATTAGCTATTTATATTTCTTTATTGTAAATATTATGAGCAGTTCTATTATCATTCATTTTTGAAGTACTTAGTTATTAGATTAGTAGCAAACTACTAAAATATTGGGGACGGAAAATATCAGGCGAACCCAAGTTTTAAAATAGAAAGATGGCTAATCGTTCGATTTGACATAGTAAATTCATATTTCACTTATTTGCAATTCATCTCCCCAATTGGAGGAATGTACCAGAATATATATGAATTAATATATGAAAACAAAGACCATCATTTCCGTGTAACAAATTACAGCAGCACGTGACAAATCTACCCAATGCTTTCTGTGTGACAACACACATGAACATATGACAAATTCTAGCATCCCGGTGGTCGACACATTCGCTGTTCACCGACCACAACAAACAAAATCCATCCGACAACCACGAATCATACGCAACGCACTCTTCCTGCAGCCATTGTAAGATTATACGTTCCACTACACCACCTCAAGAATACAACATCCATTTCCTAGAACTGACCATTCCTCACCGTGTATAAGAAGGAGATAGAGCTAGAGAAAGTAGGTGTAGTGTCAGATGATAGACAGAGCAGCTACTGTATGTTGCGGTGTAAAATATGATTCCCCACTGCGAGATATATGTCGGAGGTAGTTGAGCAAAAATCGTAGGTAGCTACAAGCAGTAAATTATGCTTCTGTGGCAATAGGTGCGGCAATAGAGCTATGTTTAACACAAATGCGTTTCTTTATTGGTTATGATATGGTGTTCGCCGTGTTTGTATTTCAATTTGTTTGCGTGGATGAACGAGCCGTCGATTTATGGCGTTTTATTGCAGTTAATCCGGTAGCGGTGTTAAAAGTTTGCTTTTTATTGTTTGGAATTTGTCGGCTTATATTCATTTACCGTTTTGAATTTCTAATAACTGCAGGAGCCTTATGTCAAATAGTTTTTTTAACAATGCATATTTACGTAATATGTTTTTTTTGTGTAACTGTATATTCATAATGATTGTTACCGCTGCGAATATCATTTAAATTTAAATTTATTTACTTTTTATTTCAATGTCTTTTTTATACTTTTCATCGAAATTATGTTCTTAAGTTTTTTTGTTTTCATTATAACTACAGTTCAACATCGTCACCCTCAAAGCATTTTTGATATTTCATCACTTGAATATTTGTCGTACAATAATTTTATATAAATTATACAAAGGGCAATGATATATTTACTAAATTTTAATGGATTATTTTGATTATCTAAACTTCCTAAATAATAATAACTAAAAAATATGGTTTCTACGACTTTAACTGAAACTGTATTATAATATTATATTATTTATGGGTTGGCTAGCTCACTGGTATGAAGTCGGCCTGTGCATCCTGAGAACCCTGGTTCGATTCCCACAGGCGACAAACAATTTTCATTATTTCAAAAACCTACCCCTGTGGCTCCTCCACCACTAACATCTTTGGGGGCCGTGATTTGACGACTGGTAACCGCACTTCACGCGCAAAATATATCACTTACCGAGATCTGCTTCGGAAGAGTGCCACTCCCAGTAATGGGTAGAAGGCGTGATGATATATTTATTTTTATTTGTATTATAATACCAACTACGTGTATTCATATAATTTTTTGCTAGTTAAAAAGAACACAAAAACTAGTTGTTTTGAAATATAAAACATTATGTGTGCAAAATTATTATGTCACTTAGTTTACGGTGAAGGTTAATCCAAGTATAATCAGGAATTTAAAGGCGAACATATATTAGAAATTACTTTTTTGCTTATAACTGATTTAAGTGCAAGTATTCCATTTGCCACTTGGCTCCCTTAAATCAGTTCCGATAAATTAGACGACATGACTAACTGAATTGATATAATTGATTCACTTATTGGGTTGAATTACATCAAGCTAAATGAAAGAAATGGAAATGAAGTAAACCAGTCAAATATCTAATAACTGGAAGGTAGTTCGCTAAGTACAATAATAATGATTATGATGCCAACTATTTGTATTTATTATTTTTTGTTATATATGTAAGTACCTACATAAATTTATATATGCAAAACAAACATGCATTTAGAGAAACCAGGAACATAATTTTATTGTATTCAAGAAATAAATATTTAGCCAGATGCTGCAACAGTCGTAGTTGAATGTCCTACAAAAATATCAAAATTATTAATGCCATTTGATGAACTAAATAGCTATTAAAACTAACTGTGTTGGCAGCCTTCTCCAGGGAGATGTCCATGTGGGCATTTGGTGACGCCATCCCCATCGACTCCGGCAACGTGACCATGTCCTGCTCCCATCGGAATTTCCAGAGGCTCTGACATCTGCACCACGACATCATACACATCACAGTTCAAATATACTTACTTACGAAATGAATTTATATGGGTAGCTTGTGTTTAAAAATCATACTGCCATTTTAGCCCTTTTTGAACGTGGCATTCTGTTATTGCATATCTTGGTAAATGATTTATTAATGCACTTAAAATGAAGTCCAATTACGACCCCAAATATATTATGGAGAGCTACAGCACTGTTACACAAATTTTTGATTTAAATGAACGTGAACTGTCAATTATTAACTTAACATTGCTGCTAAACATTCGATTCGATATATTTCATTTAATCTATCATTAAAATTTAAGTGAAAACCGGGCAACTGATCATTAATAATATTCAATTAGTTTATTTTCATGTAGGTACTTACGGCCATACTGACGAAGAGAAGAGCGAAAATAGCGAAAAGAGCGGCGAATTTCATTTTGAGTTTATAGTTACTCTTTCAAACTTTGTAGGTGAAGTGTAGTTGTTGTAAACAAATTTCGGTTTATATACACAAATCGTAGTAATTACAGCATTACTAAAAAGTTATAATTGGGCCGAGTTATTGATATAATAAATAAATTTTATGTATATGTATTTCGGAAAACGGAAATATGTATTTTTGTTAATCGCAGAATTAAAATGAAATTTATATATTTGTAAGCTGGTCCTTCTCTAGAAAAGTTCCCGATAACTACCGGAAGGATAATAAAAAATATCGTATTAGAAAATGTCATTTAATAATCATTATTATTACCATTTATGCTATGATATCAATGAGGTATGAGGTACTTTTACGGAGTATTTGTAGGTATAGGTTTTCAGACATTTTTAATTGGGATATTCAGATACGAAGAGATGGCGTTAATTACGATATACTAAACTTGAGACAAAGGTATACTTTCAACTGATGATGATTGTACAAATTAATTAAACTAGTAGGTACACAATTTTAGTACTAATTACGAATCTTCATTAACAATTATATAATTTTTAAAACATTTTAATACAATTTTCTTTTGTTTAAGTGAACAAACATTTACTAAAATAAAGAATTAGGTTATGTTTATATATAGAGCTAAAAATGGCCGGAATTTTTCCGATAAAAAAAGAAATAAAAAAACAAAGACAAAGACTAAAACAGAGACGGAAACGTAGTTCAAGAGTAGGACTGACTGCACGAGTTTAAATTGCAACTATTTCATGTCCCTTATATTTATTTCAATTAAAAGGAATGAAATCCAATGAACAAAAACCTATTAGTTTTATTATTCAACAAACAAACCAACAAATCTATCTAATCCCAACTCAGAAACCAAAAAAATCCGAACATTCACATGGCCTCAACCCACAGTTCACCCGAGTGCATAATTGTTTTCGACAAAGCCAACTGATTTTTAATCGGCGCGCGGGTCGCGGGTTGAACGTCTGCTGCTCGCGACACTTTAGACCCTGACACCCGGCACCCCCATCACCCGTTGTCACCCTGAGCGGTGACTGCTGCACGCCACGCATCAAGCACAGAGACGGCTTGGCCTGGTGAGGTCTCCCTGGCGCTGGAAATGATGAACTGTCAACCACAGCCATCTTGTGACTCTTGGGAGGTGATTATGTAACTGAGTTGTATAATGTGTGAAGTGGTGAAGTCGTTTGTCATCGTTGAGGTTGTTGGGGTGAATTGATATTTGCGGTGGTGAACACTGTAGTTCTAGGTGTTTTGACTTAAATATTCTATTTAAAAAACAGGTAATCTTTGTCCAGTGGATAAAACCAAGGTAAAACTTGTGTTTCGTAATTGTGTCTGAGTCGGTTGGATCCCACTAGACACTATAGGCTCCCTGTACTCTAATTGGGATTAAGTTTTTGTTATGAAGAATAACATAATTGTCAACGGCCATAGCATAGCTTGTTGGTACTGATCCAAACGATAAAGCGGGTTAAGCAACATTGCGTACGGGGATTGTTTGGATGGGTAACCATCCAGAGAAACCCGCGTTGCTGTTAAATGAAAAAGACCTAAAACCGCGGATCAGAGCGTAATGGCGGCATATGACCTAGGACTTGTTCGTAGTTGTTTACGGATTGCGGCTAGAGATTGTTGCGTAGCTAGGGTTGCAATCATTCGAGATCTGCAAAGATTTTCCTCCAGAAGTTTACATAATATCTTTATCTACGATCAGAAATTAAGATTAATGGATTTTTAATTGTGTTTAATAAAAATTTTGGATGTAGGTCACTAAGAAAACAATACAAACAAAACAAAAATGTACAAAAATTTATATTGTCAACAGTGCACAAATATCCCCGCTTCCTATAACAACGATTTGCCAATAGCAACGGTCTGCAAAGAGTCTTGGTCTACAATTGTTTACTTTCTGTTTCCAAGTAATCTTCAGAAAGGCTATTTTTGTATTGATCTTAGAAAAATAAAATTATCTGCAAATTTGTATTCCATTGAAAAAACTGGTAATGACATCCCTGATCTCCGATATGTGCCTAATGGCCATTTGCACTATCAAACGTTACATTTTAAACTTGCTTTATTTATTAATTCTATTCTAGTCTGTACAACAGAAATTTAATCCGAATTATAGTAAAGGGTCCAGACTCACCGAGTCGTAGTGTGATAGTTAATTGCTTGAGTGAGATTCAAACTCGGGATCTCCGGATTAAAATGCCGTACCGTTATCCACTTCAACGTACTGTCTGACATAGTTTAAGTAAGTAAAACGAAGTTAGATGTCATATGAAATAGTTGACATTGCCGTCAAACATTCGAATTGCTTTAATTTATTTAAATTAAGTTTAAAATGTAACAGTTGACTGGCCATAAGGGAGATAAAAATATGAAATTATGCTGTCCTTTACAATTCCACAAAAATTTCAATTGGAAGATAGTAATTCATCTCTTTAAAATTGTACTATCAATATATAAGAACATTTTCTGCAGAAATCGTATTCAAAATGTATTATTATTATAAAAAAGTAATGTATTATCTGTATGTTAATACTTACACATAGTCAACATTTAATTCACATTAAACTAATATGAGTAGTAGCGAATATGAATGATATTATTAATATTCATACGTTGTTCAGTTAATATGGTAATATTATTACGTTCATTATATTCGAATTACGATGTTAAATAGAACATGATTTTCCTGAATTTACATTGTTAGTGTCATATGTAGCTGAAATAATATTAGTTTAATTACATAAGTATTCCTATTTTCATTTTTTTGCTGATCGAACGCGACTATAAATAGTTCAAAATTTATAGCTCTGGCATCACTTGACCAGCACAGTTCACAAGAGTAATTGAAAATGAAATTCGCTACTATTTTCGCTATTTTCGCTCTACTTTTCATCAGCATGGCCGTAAGTTTTTTCAATATAAACTCAGTTATAAAATTAGCAAATTGTATCTGACAAGCATATTTGATATATAATGTATTTGATTTCCTGGTGCAGATGTCAGAGCCCCTGGAAGAACCGATGGCAGCTGGATTTCGCCACGGCGCCGGAGTCGATGGGGATGGCTCGACCAAGTACCCACATGGACATGGGGAAGGCCGCCACAGTAAGTCAAGAATTTTTATTGGTATAATACGAACGTAAGAGATGATATTTGTGTGTCCTAACAAAGTTTCTAATAAATATATAAGTCAAACAACAACAAAAATATCAGTTCAAATTATGAAAATTATATTAATTCTCATGTTTTTAATTTGCTATTTTTTGTTTAACAAATAAGTTAATTAGAAACTTTGATCCGTGACTGAAAAACCGGTTCAAAAGACCAGTTGCTTCAACAAAACTTATATGTTAAACTTGGTTTAAATAATTAAAAGCAAATCAAATATTTATAATGGGGTGGCTAGCTCAGTGGTATGAAGCCGACCTGTAGATCCTGAGAACCCTGGTTCGATTCCCACAGACGACAAACAATTTTCACCATTTTAAAGCTACCCCTGTGGCTCCTCCACCACTAACATCTTTGGAGGCTGTGATTTGACGACTGGTAACCGCACTTCACGCGCAAAATATATCACTTACCGAGATCTGCTTCGGCAGAGTGCCACACCCAGTAATGGGTAGAAGGCGTGATGATATACTCGTATATATTTTTTTTCTCAAATATTTGACAGCAATGCCAATTATAGCATATGATGTGTAACTTCGATTTGCTTTTATTAATTTAAATCAATTTTAACTGGCCACAAGTCTAACAGAAACAAAGTTATATCTTTTTCATGAACGAGTGTAGTAATTTGAAATGCTCGTATGGTAGAATGTATTCGTCAATTTTGCTATCAGAACGTTAAATTGGTACGAGTGCTTACAAAACTGTATTTTAAATTTAAGTGGGGTTTCAATTAAAACTTCAAAAAGTTGATGACTTATTCGTTTACCAAAATGAAATACACTTTCTTATGTTACCTTTACGTTTATAACAAATGTTAACCTTATAAATATTTCTGTAGGACGTTCTACCACTACTGCTGCTTCTAGATAAATATTAACTTACTGACTACTTAAGATGTTTTCTGCTCTCCTCCTCATGATTACCACTAAATAATTAATAATTTACTATTCTGTAATAATTGTTCATATAGGCATGAAATATGTATGTAAAAAATATATGATAAATAAAATAATTGGCACAATATTTTCAGTATTTCTTTCGTTGTCTTTTAACATCGGATGTACAGAAAAGAGAAGTGTTTGCTAGTGCATAAACATTCAATAAGTACCTTCATTAACTTTTCAATGGTGAATATAAATAACATAAGTTTAATAAACTATTCCAGTTGGTAAATTAAAAAATTGAACAGAACTTGTAATTCAATTCGTATTACAATTTTTGATAGTCAGTTGTTAAAATAATAATTCTATCACGCAATTTGTATTATACGTGTGAATTTATAATTAGTGTATCTAGTACAGTCCAGTCGGTTAAATATTAATTAGTAGATTAATGTCTCAGTGAACAATGTACACATCATATAAATTTCATGAAACAACAATTAGTTTAATTATTAATTAAAATTATGAAACCGTTTAATTAATCATTGTTTATCTAGCTAAACGTTAAAAATAAACCACTGACTGTGGGTGCTAAGTTAGAAAAAGGGCAGTGACCATTTAAATAAAAATATTATAAATCATATAAAACATTTCCTGAATAGTTAAGATTCGTAATTTCGTACGTTCTTAATTAAATTTTATCTAATAAAATAAAATAAATATATCATCACGCCTTCTACCCATTACTGGGTGTGGCACTCTGCCGAAGCAGATTTCGGTAAGTGATACATTTTTACGCGTAAAATGCCGTTAACAGTCGTCAAATCATGGCCCCCAAAGATGCTAGTGGTGGGGGAGCCACAGTAGTATATATATACCTATATATATATATATATATATATATATATATATATAAATCATTCTATTTATTTAATATTTCTTTAATATTTCTTTAAACTTTTTCATTAGAACCTAGACAGTTATAGAGAGTGATCAAAAGGAATTGTTACAGTTGGCAATAAAAAGAACTACTTGAAATTGGTAAGCCTGATACATTAATTCATTACCTGTTGTTGACAGTGACATTTTGAATACATTTATTATTACATTTATTTCAAAAGTATTTCTATTACTTAAAAAGTCAAAATCCTATTAGTTGTCAGTCTCCTGACATAACCTATTTGTATTTATAAGAAATGTCAAATAGCATTTCCGCCTTTACCTGACGTTGTGCCAACTGTGGAATAAAAAGATCTCTGGAATTGTATTGCCAACTATAACAATTCCTTTTGATCTGTTTTGTTAAGTCCTTTGTCTTTGTTGTAAGGCAAAATAAATTGTAAAGGTTTAATTTATCTTTTTTAATCTAATAACCAACATTAGCGCTGCAATAAAGACTCGTCCAAAACTATAAATTTCATTGATAAAAAGCGTTGCCATTTGAATACATTTAATTAGATACCGTTATATATTTTGTCTGTGGTTGAAGAGTTAATCAAAACATTGGTTTTTGTAATAAATATTACATTTTATCTGAGTAATCAGACTAATTATTTACTAACAAAAAAGTCCAAGTTTGTTAAATATTATTTATAAATCCTGAAATCCAGATAAATCCGCGCCTGTCGAAAGTCATTGTAGGACTTCACCGATCGTCCGCAGTGGCACGTCGTCGCCACTGTGCAGATGCGCCACGCAACAGGCGACTACAGCAGGTGAGAACCTCGTCCTGCGCCCCGTTCCCTCGCGACAGATTTTCAACTATCATATTTTTTATAGGATCACCTTTCAGCCTTTCTGTAAATTGGCCCCAGTGCTGGATTCTGTGCAGCGGCACCGACCACCGATGCTGTCAATTCTATTCATTTAATACAGCTATTAATCGGCGCGCTTATCTTTGAAGCTTATACTCATATTACTAAGCTTATTATAGGCAGTTTGTGGTCTAATTGGTTATTTTAGATTCGAGATGGAGATAAAGTTTATGGGAGTTAATTATTTATTTAAATAGATTCATTTCTTGTAAGCAAGATATAGAGGAGCGTAACTGATAAGCCAATTTAACGAAATTTGATCTTTTTTGTGTGACTTGGCGCAATAAAATTACTATTTCTAGTATAATTAGTGAAGATTACATTCATAATCTTGATACATAATTACTATTCTAATTTGCTATAAAATAGTTAATAACATAATTAACTGGACCAGATGGCATAATTTTATCTATTGAGACAAGATTAATATTGACATCGTTTGTATGTATTATTATTATACCGTACTTTTCCTCCAATTAGATTTACGAGTATACATGTATCTTTATCGTAAATAGACACGTAATTTATTGTCCAGTATTTTGCATAATAACTACTATTTCAATAATCTGCCAACAGGAACTTAAAGAGAATTATTGTTATAAAACAAAGACAAAATGTCAATTTCGATGTGGAATTGAGTCTTAATAAATAAAAAAAAAATAGTAAAAAACAGGTCAGTTCAGCTAAGATAGTATCACAGTTCACTAGTCCCTAGTTGGTCTAGTTGGATAGTTGATCACACCATACTGATGAGTCTCTAAAGGACGAAACGCGTCTATGGTTAAAGCTGAACTGACCAGCCGTTTGATGATGACCTGATAAGTTCATTCAAACGTGCTGTAAATTTTTGTGGAGTTTTGACAAGTGATGGAAAAATTTGGTTTTTTCCTATTTTATCTTATTTAGAATTATTGTTATTAAAAATGAAATATACAGTTTGTTCCACAATTTTTTTAAAGAAATATTGAAAGTATTACTTTCAATTTCAATACCGACATTAAATTTATAGGCAAAATTAATGAAAATAGTTTTAAAATTTTAATTTAATTTCTCAAGAATGGTTGGGAGTAAATGACTGATTATATCCTTCGTAATAGGAATATATAATTTATTTGTTGATTTATGTTACTCTGTCCAACAGGAATTTAATTCCAGTTACAGGACTAGATCCAGACACACAGAGCAGCAGTGTTTAAATTAATTTTATTGTTCATTTTAATTTTACAACCTATAATCAAGATTTATAAATCCTACGAATTCTGTTAATATTCAGCTTATAGAGTAGGTGGCACAGTGGTATCATGTCGGCCTGTGGATCCTGAGAACCCTGGTTCGATTCCCACTGGCGATAAACATTTTCACCACATTAATACTACACCCCATATGGGATGGCTAGTTCAGTGGTATGAAGTCGGCCTGTGGATCCTGAGAACCCTGGTTCGATTCCCATAGGCGACAAACAATTTTCATAATTTCAAAAAAAAGCTACCCCTGTAGCTCCTCCACCACTAACATCTTTGGGGGCCGTGATTTGACGACTGCTAACCGCACTTCACGCGCAAAATATATCACTTACCGAGATCTGTTTCGGCAGAGTGCCACATCCAGTAATGGGTAGAAGGCGTGATGATATATTTATTTATTTATTTTTATTTAATACTACACCTGTGGCTTCCTCTCCACTAACATCTTTGGGTGCAGTAATGGGTAAAAGGCGTGACGATATATTTATTTATTTATTTAATTTTATGGGGTAGATGGCTCAGTGGTATTGAGTCGGCCTGTTGATTTGAGAACGCGAGTTCGATTCCCACAACCGACAATTTTCACCACATTAAAACTACTCATGTCGCTCCTCCTCTACTAACACCCTTGGGGAGGGTGCGTGATTTGCTACGGCAGTGTACCACACTCGGTAATGGATAAAAGGCGTAATGATATATTTATTTATTTTTATTTTTATATAAGTTTCAATAAAAATTTGGTAATTTATAGTTATAATAGTGAAATCATGTTACCTGACTAAATTAAGATATAATCACTCTGCAATGTGTGACATGAATAGCTGCAAATCTAAAATATGATAAAAATCGTCTAGCTATTTGTTTCCGTGGAACATTTTGAGCATAACTTAAAAAAAATCATATGCATACCAAAATGTTAAAAAGTCATTGTGTGCGTTAAATCTAACGAAAATATTAATCAAATTACCTCGTTATCGGGACAGAAACTAAATTGTTTTTTACTTGAAATTGTTCCCCAGTATATCTGATTAAGTAAAACGCAAAGCAAAAGAAACTGTACTTGCAAAAAATGCAGGGAATTATGTGAGTAAATAAAATAGATCTAGTTTCCTGCATGCCATGTTTATTTCTATATCACATTTAATAATCTGCACGGAAGCCGCCAGTTGAAATACGGCAACGAAGAACGACGCAGTGTAGGCAGAAACAACGAAATGCTAAGCAAGGTAGCGTGACGAAGCTAACTAGATGCAGAAGGCTTTATTGTGGCAGGATGTAACTGATAAACAGAATGGACCATTATAAATCATTTGGGAATGTACTTAAGTGTCAATCGATTATTGTGATGTCATTTTATTTATTTCATTTTTTTCTGAGACCTTATCAAATGTGTCAATAATAGAATGTTAGTTTACTGTTTCCGTTTTTTTCTTTGCGGAGATTGGTTTCCTCAAATATTTTTGGAGTGCACTATTTTTTTTATTTAACTGTAATTTTTAAGTTCTTTGATGTAGTGCCCTGCCAATCATACATTTTTATGTGTAATATTTTGTGAAAAAGGTAAGTAAGATAATATGAATACGAGAAAAATAATTTGAATACTTTCTAATGAGCGTAATTAGAGTACAATTAGTGTTATCGTATCTGCAATTTTATTTGAATTAATTCTCTCTATCTGGCCGAGCATGTTAAGGCACATCTCTTAACATACTGTGACGTCACCTGAACCGAAGTTCGTCAGTTCAAATCCGCCTGTCAGCAAAGTGTGATTTGTCGTAAAATATAAAATACACATGTATTAATCACACTCGGATACTATAAGCTAGTCACTTACTCATTTAAGCCTTAAATGGCAGTATAAAATCTGCGACTCGGTGAGTTAGGTAGTCCCAGATCCTCCATAGATTATAGTACCACAGAAGAAGAAGATTTGTCCATTAAAACATTAAGAATTAAATTGAGTTTTTTTTTTCAAAAAAAAAGATAAACATTAATTTACATTTACGTAATTGAAATTTCGTACAACAGTGTAATAATTCCAAATTCTATGGTATTTTCCGTCATTTAAGCAACTTAAACCTATGTTTCCCGTTCCAACCAATTTACAAGACTATATTTACTTAAATCAGCGAGCGTAATAATAGACGCCCTATAATTTTACACCGGATGTAAGGGTTTTTTGCATTTGCATGCCATTTTTACGACAAGATTTATAAATCCTACGAATTCTGTTAATATTCAACTTATCGGTGAACCTGGCAGCAACCCATTTACAAATATCAATTTATTACAGTCTGTTAATAGTTATTTATTATACAAGTGTTTCATTAAGTACAAAAAACACGCAAAAAAAGTTTAAACACGAGATAGAAGATCGAGTGTTTAATAGTCTTTATCCACAACTCATATATTTCCTGACTCACCGAGTGCGACAAGAAATCATGCTGCACCAAATATTGCAAAGAGATACTTTCAACATTTATTTTGAATTTAAATTTTTAACAGGACCGTAAAAAAACAGTATTTAAATTGAAATTAGTAATAATTTTTGGCAGTTTTTAAATGTATTTAATGAAGTTGCTTAAAAATATTGTGTATACTTCGTCTATAAATGTATTTGGCGTCGGCAGAATATCGTCTGCTTCGGCGATTGTTTTGGACGTCAAAAGTATTTATTATTACGCTAAATTAACAGTTCACGACCTAAATAAATTGTCTACCGTAACTAAAGTATGTAAAATTTACGAAGAAATGTATTTAATTGTGGAACAGGGAGGAATAACATTTACTTGCAATAGATCTTCTTGTAAAGAGACCCCTAGGACGAATTCTAGGTGTTTGGCAACGATATGCATTTGTTATTCAATCGAATTGACTTCCATTTAACCATAAAAGATTAGGATTATACACGTATTACCGTTAAATATATAATAGAACTGCATTAGCTAGTAATGAAAAATACATCCCTTAAAATTTCCATCCACTCAATAATTAAAATCAATTTTCCAAATACCAACCACAGGTAACAAACATCCCTAAGTTACCTTCACGAGCTTTTTAAAATTAAGATAAACGCAGGAGGCCCTCACTTTAAAAAGTGAGCATCTCGGAAGCATGGCCAACTCCTCGATTACTCAAGTGCTTTGGTCGGTTCAGTTATCCAGGCCTAATTGAATATGTATGGTTTAAGAATCGCAGTGGAGAGTCAAGAGCGATGGGCTAGAGGTGCTCGTTGGCCGCAATGGCCGCGTAATGGCTCTATCAGATGCCGAGAAGAAGTCAAGTGAGCTGTGGTGTATGTAAGTCGTGCGGAGCAAGGAATCGAGGCCCTTGTACCGGTCCAGTGTTTTGGAGACGAATGGGATTCGTGTAGGGGATATAGATGAGATTGACAAGAGGATTTGGACTGTGAGAGGTAAATTCGTTGGTTGTGCATCTTTTTTCTTATAACTGATATTCAAATAACGAGTGTTCAATAAGTCTTAGAGTCCTGGGTGACTCACATATGTCTATACTTTATTCATACAATTTAAAATAAATAAATAAATATATCATCACGCCTTGTACCCAGTACTGGGTTACGGACGAAGTATTCATTGCATAAATGTTTGTTCTGCGTAATATTTCCAAAACCGAAAACTTTAGAGAAGTGATACGACATCTGGTAACTAAATTATAAATCAGAGTATGAATGTACCTTCTTAAGAACGGAATAAATTGTTTTACAGTATTTAAGTACATGAAATTTGTTTTGATTTCAAAGAAACGTAATCATATTTAGTGCTTACAGTTTCCTTGTTTTAAACAGATAATTTAAATAGAAGCCAAACATCAAAATTACTCTGATTTCTGTAAATGATTGCATGAATTAAGGCCAGTTTTTCAATCATCGGTTAATGTTAATCATGATTAAATAATAATGGAAACTATGGTTACCATTATTATTTAATCATGATTAATGTTAATCGAGAGCAAACCGGTGATTGAAAAACTGGCCCTTAGTATGAATAATGGTATGAATATTACATCCTAATGAAATTTTGATGAAAGTAAATACATTATTATTATTATAACACATATTTTGTGTATATGTATTGTGATATTAGTTTATTCCTGAAAATACAGAAAATTCAATTTACAATAAAAGTTATAATCACAGTTCCATAAATTCTCGAATTTTACGAGGCCGAAAACAATTTGCAAATGAAATTTCAGTGAAAATTAATATGAAATCACGTATGTTATTTGAAATCTGTACTTAAATGAAGGCAGTTCACTCGGTAAATAATATTACACGTTTCATTTATACGCGGATTATGCGTTACGCGTACCTTTCATTAGCTTTGCTCGTAATAACAGACCTATGCCGACTGTGTATATTTAGGATTACAAAGGATATTCATATGTATATTTACAAACTTCTAGTTCAAACAATGAACATTTCATTTGTAAATGAATGAAAAATGTAAACATGTTTTATATTCACGACAAAAATGATTTTTATCCTAATGTTAATTTACGCATCTCTTATTTACATTTTTTATTCCTTTTAGCTAATTAATATTATGAATGATGAAATGAAAATCTTATGAGTGAAAAATATAGAATTGTATGAAAGGTATTATAAATGAAGCTGAACCGAAAAATGTGTGCCCAAAATAAAATAAATATATCATCACGCCTTTTATTCATTACTGGGTGTAGGTGGCACTCTATCGTAGCAGGCAAGTAATATATTTTTTGCACAACCAGGCCGAAAAGCATGTGTTTTAGCCCTAAAAAGCGGGCTTAAACACTTCTTTTTGGCCCATGGGCTAAAAAGTATTCCTATGGATACATTAATAAAATGACAATTTTCGTTTATTGTGAATACTTGATTCTGCAAATTTTGACATATAACCTATTTACATATTTTAATCATTTGGACATATAGTTAAATGTTATTTTATTGTGCATAAAATATTGTATGTACCATGGGTGAAATTAGCGTTTCTGACCCTGATCCTGAGCCGTGACTACGGGCCAGAAACACCTGTTTTCACCCTTGGTACATAAATAAGTATTTCGCCCATCCGTCCAAAATTGCCAGTTTTACATGTTTCAAAATCGTTCAAAAACCATGTGATTACCGAACACCCTAAGGTAAAAGGTAGGGACTTTTATAATGTTAGCATTGGCATCACTGTTTCATTATTGAATTAAGTTCTAAAAGTTTCTTTAAAATATGAAAGTAATACGAATTGAAATCGTTGAACGCAATATTTAGATTGCACGAAGGAATAAATATTTGAGTAAATTCCAACGCTTTTGAACTCCAGCGTGTATATACAGCGTTAGATCCTGGATCATATATCTTTCAGACAGGAAACCGATCCTTCTTTTTAACGTACTCCATTCGATTGCAACTTAATTTGAATTTGAAACTAAACGTTATATTAATAATTTAACTGATCCAAAAGCGATAAAAATTACTTGCGGGAATGAAACTTAAATGGCGAGAATGACAGTCGTCTCTATGGTTTTGTTTATTTTATTACTAGTATTTCTATGGCAAATAAATTCCATTTCCGGTAAAAATTAGTAAAATTGTTCGATTTCCAATCGAGCTAAAAATATTATTTATTATTATTTATGTTACTCTGTACAACAGGAATTGAATCCCAATTACAGTACAGGACCCGGACTCACCGAGCCGCAGGATGGTTATAATTATAATTTCTAGCTTGAGTAGGAATCGAACTCGGGATCTCAGGATTCGAACTCCGTAACGCTTCCCACCCCACCGTAATGAACTATCATACTGCAGCTTGGTGAGTCTGAACTGTGTACTGTAATTGGGATTAAGTTCCTGTTGTACAGAGGAGCATGAATAATCTGTTCGTAAAGAAATAACAAAAATTGATGCTATAAAAAACTACTTCAATGAATATAGCCGTTTCTTTTAGGGACTTTTTACTACAGGTTTTTAACGTGGTGTGGAATATTAAAACATTTTTTCTTCACAAAGGGTTAATTAAAGTGAAATGAAGTAAAAAAGTGTCAGAATCACTTTAAAAATGCAAGTTTACAGATAATTTAAAGCGATATACAAGCAGGGTATTAGATAAGCAATGAGTCGGTTATCTAACTGATAAATTTTACAAAGATAAAATGAACCCTTTTAGAAATTCATCCGGTGCGTGCGTACCTGATCACAATAAATAATGGAGAATTTTCATTTAATTAGTCACACCACGCTGATTCGTCTGATAATGAATTAACTAACGTTTTTATAAATACCTGGAATATTTGATCAAGATTTTCAATTCTAAAGTTTACAGTTTCAACTTGAATAACTGATGAAGACAAATATAAATGATGTCCTCAAACCTGACGATGTAATTCATATCCGAGAATTTCATTTCAATTTGAATTTTTAATTGTAAAGATCTCGCGAAACGCATTTATTGTTTACGTTACTATGTAGATTCGTTGTTCTGAAATTTGTTATGATAATATGGATGGATTTAAAGAGGAAAATTATTTTGTTGTGGCTTTTAAGACACGGCATGTTTTAATGTTGCGTTTTCACACGCTTTTTAGTTTGTTAAACAAGAATTAATGTGCAAGTATAATAAAAACAAAAACTATTTATTGAATCTATTGACATCAGAATTTCTGGGAATCTTTTTATTCCACAGTTGGCACAACGCCATATGGAAATATTATTTGATACGTCATTTTCTTAATAAATACAAATAGGTTGAGTAATAGAAATACCTTGGATTATTGCTCTGAGTAATGTTAAGAAATAAAAGAATGTGGGTAAGGTAAACAAGGATTTTTATTGATTTACATTTTTAAATGTCACTTTCAACAACAGATAATAAATTTATGAATCAGTCTTACCAATTTCAAGTATTTTTTTTATTGCCGACTGAAACACTTACTTCTGGTCATCCTGTACATTACTTCATAGTTCATTATTATATGAGTAACAGAGAAAAGTTGTATTACTTCTAAAATAAAGTTACATGAAAGATAAATGGCTTCAGACTGTGTGTAAGTAAGTTCAAGAAACGACAAATAAATTTAAGAAGAAACCAAAACCTTTATTGCTGTTAGAAAGTAATGTTGAGCTCATCAATAAACATGGCCCGAAATTAAATACACTAACAAGCTTTCCTCTGGTAAAAAGAGATTTCAACCGGATTACTAAATCCAATTAACTCCGGCACTAAACAAATCCGTTCTAAAACAAATCTTCGGTCTATTAGTAAAGCGATTAGTAAACTCCGTCGCCTGTAAATTAGTTTTATTTCAGCGACGTTCTGAGCGTTGCAAATGCTCGATTTAAATCACTGACTGTCTGTCTGCAACAACAGATGTTTTCTGTATCTCACTCGAGTTGGATACACTGCAACTGTGTCCGATGAAGCTTGGCAGAGACGACGTTAAGTTTTTCTTCAACTAGGGAGCACAACTAGATGTGTTACCGGCAAAGAATAAAATGCAAGTAATAGATTCATTGTCTAGGCAATATGCAAAATTTAAAATAGCAAAATTGTGTCTGTAATTTACAATTTATTATTTATATTAGAATGTATTCTTGACGAGGCTTCCTTCGCTCACAGTTTTTCTTAAACATGGAAGCACAACTGGACATGTTATCGGCAAAGAATAAAATATAGGCAATTTATAGTTTAGGCAATGTACAAAATTCAAAATAGAAAAATTTTAGTACCATTCATTTTTTTATATTAGAATGTATTTTTGATGAGGCTTGCTTCGCTCCCACTTTTAGCAAATATACACTGTATTCCATCAAATGGAGCAGCATGAACCCTTGAAATACTTACAGAACATTCACTTATCAGATTAAACAGAGAAACAGTCAAACATTCTCATCCTGACACACAATACCCGCTTCAACCACATTCATATTCACATTACCTTCATACAAACTCATATATTCTTTACACTTGGAATCTTTCATCTCATAACATCCATCTATTCGCTCCTATACACCTGTTTCATTAATCTTGCATTCGATGTACGTTCCACATGTTTAAATCATCGCAACTCACGCTTACTCCTCTATAATATCAAATTTAAAAAATACAAAAAGAAAGAAAGGACGAGTCGTCTGCTCTTGCTTATTTTTTATTGTAATTATTGTTGCTAATAGTAACTTTCTGCAAATTGAGCCTAAGTGTACAATTATTCACTTTTGGTCACTAAATGACGTTCGAGAAGTTTACTTTTAGATAGCAAAAAGAATTATATATGCTATGTAACAGCAGAAATAAAAACTTCAGTGATAAGAATTTACAAATTCAATTGAAATTATAAATTAGTATCAGATTAAAAAGACCTTCTCGAAAAGGGCAGAGAGGCGCTGCTGATCGTTGGCTCTAGCATCTGGTGAAACAATCAAGACTTACTCGATTTTAAAAATAACCCTAGTAAAATACGTGGTTGTCTGGATACAGCCACCGCAGACTTCCAGTGACAAATTATCGCCTGCAACCCTAAACAAACATCGTTATTGAGGCGGATTTTTTCCGAGTTAGAGACGTTTACATAGTCGTTGAACGTGTGATGAGGGATATTTATAGATTGAGTTTTTTCACTAGTTTTTTGTCGATTGATAGTTTGTTGTTTTAGCCATGAATATAAAGTGAGGGAAGTTAATTTTAGAATATTTATGATGCGACTAGATACAAATTTAATTTCTTTGATGCAAATCATTCAGCAGATTAAGTACTTTATATTTCTTTAAACGAATAGAACGACAATTTATTATGTTGCACAATTGATTTATTATTTAATGTTTACTGATATGGTTTCCACGGCAAGAAGTTATGTTTACAAATTACTGATAAGTAAGTAATAACTTAGCAATCAAGAGTCGGTAAATAATAGTATATTATACAACGACGCTATAAGGGATGCTATTATTGCCAACAATAAAGTTTACAATACGAGCGAGCAAAGCGAATGAGGGTTGTAACCATCGGAGACTATAAAAACCATTACTAAACTTTATCTATCTATTTTATAATAATCGCAAACTAAATAAAATTACGTTAATAGCTGTATTTCATTTGACACTTGGTTCACTTAAATCAGTTCAGATAAATTAGACAATATAACTAAATGAACTGAATAAAGCAAACTGATGCACTTATTGGAGTGATTTACTTCCAAGTAAATTAGAATCACTAATTCTAGTACTGAAAATAAAGTCAGCGAAGTAATTCAGCGGAACAAAAAAGTAAGCTGGTTCAGTAAATGAAAGGTAAATATAATTCATTTGACAAATTGAATGCGCCTAATATTATAATATTTTATAAAAAACACATATCGGACAAATTCGGTTTTTTCCAAAGATATTAATCTTGAAATAATAAAACATTAATGAAACTTGTCTTACTAAATTTTCTTCTAAACTTCATAAACTATGTTTCACTGTAAACCTCACGTTACAGCTAATTCCATTTCTAAATACAACAATAACTTGTTTCACTACAATCTCTTTAATATCTTATCAAACAGAGTTCCATTAATTTCCGTTAGTTTTAAGTGCAATAATATTAAGTTTATAGGGTTTAAGAGGCTTTAATTGTTAATTTAGATAAGTTTAAAGCTCGGAGCGATAGAGACCCGTAGTGGAGCAGTGACGCAGTGTAGCACAAGGCACGGACACGGGGACACCAGCGCGGTAATGTGATGTTCATGTAAGTTCAACAGTGCATGGTGGTCCCCGGTAATTCGTTCACGAGATAACCTTTGGGCTTACGGCGAGGGAAGACAAAAATGAACGCGGGTAGTTTGATACTGATGGTGGCAAGTAATATATGAGTTCAATTCATTTGTTGGGGTAATTGGACTCGTTCTTATAAAGTTAATTCTGAAGGGATAACTACAATAATATATTGTGTAATTAGTAGGATATATGTTTATATTTCTGGACGATGGTGGTAATTGTGAAACGAAGCGTCCAGCAACCATAGAACTCCAAGAAGATCACATTTTTTCTCCAACAGATTTATACTATGTGTTTTTTTTTCACACGTAATAACACTACTCGATTTTATCGATACATTTTTTAATTGCACATTTTTTTTTTTTTGCTTAGCAAACAAGCACATCTAACTATATGGTAAATCCCAAGTCCATAGGTCGAGGGATACTACGTAATATCAGTTTGATCGAGTGATTTTGCTATAAACAAAAAAAAATTAGTGTATGAAAATAAAAAAGTATAAAACTAAATTAAAATAATTTTGTGTCAAATTTAAAACACTTTCACACACTGTTGAGATTTTACTATAGTAGAGGGATTTTACTATTGTACCGGGATTTTATCAGTATAAAACTCTGGTTATTGGCTGAATTTTTAAATATTTAACACTAGCTATTACCCGCGACTTTGTTCGCGTGGTCTACAATTTAATGCGAGTACCCGACATGCGTTGCATTGTAACTCAAAGAAAGAAAGTGTTTGTGTTTAATTCTGTTTATTGAAGTGCGTTTGGATACACAATATTTTTTTGTTTTTCTCTTTGGGACATACACGAATAAATCAGAAAATTTTCCGACGCGTGAGCATGCCACATACAGCTGTCCATGTGAGAAGCATGGATTTTCCAAATTTAGTCCATACACTTGTAGCGATTGTCCCTGTGTTTTGTTGATGGTCATTGCAAATGCGAGTCGTACCAGAAACTGAAAATGTTTGAATTCGAATGGCATAGGACTGAAGCTTTATTATATCTATATGTTAAGATTGGTTCTCGCCTATGCCTATACCAAATTTGAATCGAATCAGTGGAGTACTTTTCAGGATAGCTAGCGGCCATTTTGTTTCAAGATGGCGGACTGGACTTGTGTAGAAACCTTCGCGGGCGCGCGTACAACTTGCATCGCAATCGGATGAATGATTCATTTTTATATATATAGATAAATTATGATTGGTTAAAAAGTCTAAGGAAATTATTATTTCTTAACATAGATTTAATAATTTATTTCTGTATATTACGACAATAATGTATAGAAATAAATGATTAATTTAGGTATATCCAGCGTCGTAAAAAGTTAAACCGCTGAAAATTAGTTTTTAAATTAATTTGGATACGAGTAATTCAATGTAGTTTAGTTTTCATTTTAGCGAAACTCTGATTAAAAAATGTTACGAGCGATGTTTATTATTTCTCGTCACCTCTCGCCACAGGTGCATCTCTAATTACTATCTTATCTTATATTTATACCTATTTATTAATTAGTTTCTTATTAAATTTTCAAATTTTTAAGTAAGTAATAAATTATAATTGTTATTATCATTAAAAAAGTTTCGAAATTTAAAGTCTATGAAATGCCTTATCAAAGCATAATTAACTGTAATTAAACAACTTGAAGAATGGCATTTGAAAAATGTTTTATGCAAATAAAATCACACATTAAAATGAAAGATAAACACCACAGACATAAATCTAATTGTCATTTCTGATAACGTGCAAATGAAGTTGCTAATCACTCTAATATAGTATGTAGTTGAATTACCGCAAATTTCAATCTATCAGGGATGTCCAACATATATTCTATAATAAATGACCAGTTTAAACCAATTTAAACATTACATCATAGCAGTAGACCGCTTCCATCAAATACTTAAACATTCACCACGAACATAACCTAACGCATTAGCTATAAATAGTGACTTAGTGATCAAGCGATCAATAAGCCACATTTACACTGCACGAGAGCGCGTTGTGCGTAATGAATGAACGGCCACGTACGCACACATGTTGCCACGTCGCACAGGCAATGCAGCGTGCAACATTACCGACTGCGACTGATATAATTGAATGATGGCGGCTTGGGGACGCTAAAGCCATTAGCAGGCCTGGTTAATTACTGATATATACGGCCTGTTGATTTTTTAACTGGCGTACCTGGGCGCGTGTAATACGCAAGCTTGTGGACTGTGATGCGTTAGATATTTCGAATTGCCAGATGCTTTTTTGATAATATATTTATGGGGATTGCAATAACACGTGGCTGGAATAAATGGACTAATGTTTGTTCGATTTTTGTATTTTAGGGTTGGCAGATCTATAAAAGATAATGGTAAAGTAATGTATTATAGTTAGCTACAATGACTAATGTTCTGTTAATGGAGAAATCATATAAATTGCAATTTGCAATCTATTTTATATATCAGTGATCTAGAAATGAGTCCATATTTAAACGGATGCTATTCCAAGAAATAATTATATTAGTGAATTTGTTCGTGAATTCCAATGTTAGTAGTTACGACGGAGGAACACCACAGGGGTGCAAACGTATACGTATGTATTATAAAAACTAGATATAAAATTGGGGATTTCACCATTTAATTCTTCATATATTTCTACATAATTATGCATATTTTGATCCCCAATATATATTTCCTTAATTACCGGAATCATGATCGAAAAAATTTCGAATAATGAAAATGCAAATTTTTTGGTTGAACCAGTTTAAAAATCGAAAACTTTTATAACATGGTTCTATATAATTCAGACTACGAGAAATCGAATGCCGTTGAGCGCATCTTCATATCTTTTTTAGTTCAGAAGTTACAGCGATTTTTAACTTTTTTAAAGTTTCAAGTTTGAAGGTCCATATCTCGAAAACTAAAAGAGATATTGAAATGCGGTTTGAACGAGTGTATTTCTCGTGATCCAAGTAACTTATACCGTAATTTTGAAAATTTTGAAAATTTTACTATTTTTTGCAAAATTTTATTTTGCCAATATTTTGAAAATATGAAAAGATAATGAAAATCTGTTAACACCAATGAATTCCTCTCGTAAAAGTACATAGGTATGTAAAATTTCAGAATTTTTGCTCCACGGATAAAAGTTTTAGAGCAAAAAAACTAAAAATGGCCAAAATTCGTAAAAATCTTAAGGGGTACCCCTTCAAAAATAATTAAAAAACAGTGATTTTTCGTTTTTTTGTAATAAAAACTTTATCTGTGCGAATTTTTGCCTCAAATTTTACATACCTATGTACTTTTATGAGAGGAATTCATTGGTGTTCACAGATTTTCATTATCTTTTAAATTTTTTGAAATATTGAGACTTGAAAATTTTTTAAAAAATATAAAATTTTTCGGTATAAGATAATTGGAGCATGAGAAATACACTCGTTCAAACCGCATTTCAATATCTCTTTTAGTTTTCGAGATATGGGCCTTCAAAGTTGAGATTTTTAAAAAGTCAGAAATCGCTATAACTCGAAAACTAAAAAAGTTATGAAGATGCGCTCAACGGTATTCGATTTCTCGTAGTCTGAATGATACAGAACCATGTTATAAAATTTTTCGATTCTTAAACTGGTTCAACAAAAAAAAATGGCATTTTCACTAACAGAAATTATTACGATCATGACTCCGGCGATTAAAGAATAAAATCACTATTTATATGCGCTATACAAAATTTTTTTCTATTATTTATTTAATCCTAGTTTCCTTTACTAAAAAAAATATGAATAAATCGGAGTAGGTATTAAAATAGGAGTAATAAAACATGGCGCAAAAAGCTGCTGAAATAATGTTTTCGTAAGAATAATAGCTACCTATGTTGCCGTGCTATCTTATTATAAGAGATAACAATAATTATTGAAGTTCCGCTGTGCTCCGCCAGAGGGATAAGACAGAGTGCAGTTGAATGTACTCGGAGTACTCGTGAAATTGAAACTTCTTATGTAAATATTATCTCAAGACGACAAATTCTCTTGTGATTTAATTCACTTTAGTTCCGGAACTTACTTTAATTATCTGTAAAGTATTCAACTGACAAATCACACTAACCATACTTTCCTCTAAGTTTCAATTAATTTCATGAATTTGAATAATACCAATATTTTATTCTAAAGAAAAGAATCAGACCACCATTCCGCTGAGATCGTGGAATTATTTTCTGATCGACTAAATGAAAGTAATTAAATAATACTCATACTTGAATTATAGAGAGAAAAATTAGAATACCAACAGAATTTAAAGCTTAGACCTAAGAACTCCGTTCATAAGCTTTAACCAACTGAACTACAGTCGCCATGTGATTCAAATATCATTTTATTAAAACTTTTCTCTCTATTTTTCTCAATCCCATGACTCTTCCATATTTATTTATTCTAGTGTGTACAACAGGAACTTAATCCCAATTACAGTAGAGGGTCCGAACTCACCGAGCCGTAGTTATTTATTTGAGTCAGTACTTTCCTGACTAGTCAGGAATAGTATATTATAGTACTAGTGAGGAAAAGGTTTCATTGCAAAATGAGTACAGAAGTTGGAGCGCGAACGACAGCAAATGTTTCAATAGTACGAGTTTGGCAATGACACTTTCAACAATTTGAAAATTAAATTTATAATAATTAAAGAGTTGTATTTGTAAATGTAATTCATATATATTTAACTGCAGTGAATTCGAACTTCGGATCTCCGGATTCGAATATCGAAAGACTTGCCAACAGAGTCATATGCAGTGACACTAATATTTTAATTGATAAATATTCTGCAGACAACTAACTTGTTTTTAAAACGATAAATAAAACACTTGGTATATTTGTAGTTTTTAAGTTCCAGGTTCAAATTCCGGTGGTATCCCAATTTTTTTCTTTATAATTGAATTTGATTTAATTAAATATTAAGTATTTACTTAAAATATTAATTAAATTTTGATTGGTAAACATTCTTAAATAACACGACTCTCGAGTCAAGTCTTTCAGTATATGAAAGAATCATGGGATCGATCCTGCCTACGGCAATAAAATGCAGAAGAAAAATTTAATAAAATCAGATTTAAATTATATGTCGACTTAATTTGATTTTATCATTTGTTAAATATTTATTTAAAATACTAATTAAGATACTTATACTTGTTTATTGTTACGTTTTGTTTATTTTGTTAATTGTTTTAAATATTAAACAAGAGTTCTGAAAGCTTTTTTGATTTATAAAATAAAACTTCCATTAAAGCAATATTTATTGTGCTAGACATAGATAAAATAATATTTTATCTCAGAAAATAGAATCAGTTTTTAAAATTCTCCCCATTTATCACACTTAATACCATTTGCGGCAAATTCTGTCAAATTATAACAAAATCCCTTATTCAGTTTCAATTATATCCTTTCCAAGAAACCACAAAATAATTCATCGTAGGCCACTAAGAAAAACCTACCAATTAGGTTATTGGTTAATTTAATTTCACCCTCCATAATATTACCATCTTTATAGCTTATTAGTTCAGCTGTCGAGATATATCTCTACTTGGCGAGAACAGAGAATTTCTTCTCGCTGATAAAAATCTGGTTGGCTATGTGATGTCCCGGCCATCTGCAAGCACACTTGATCAAATCTCAGCTCCAAACGTCAACTAATGAACGATAATTTATGTGGATAAGAGGGTTCCTTCTCCAAGGGATGGAAGATGGAAGGCTAATTAAAATGCCGATGGTTGGTGTTGTTATTTATGACAGATAGTGGAACAATGAAGCCAATTAATTTAAACGGATGCCATGACGACTTATTAGATTCAATCTTTGCTTGTTTGTTTGTTTGGGTTTTTTACTGGAGTGTTGAGGGCCAAGGTGCGCAAGAAACTAAAATGTGTTACATTTTAAGATTGATTTACGACGATGGGATAATTTATGGGTGGAAACAATTTTATTATGTATGTTCATAAAAAAATAATAAGTGTAACATACATTGTAAGGATTGTGAAGCTCGCGGCGCTTACACTTTTAAATTTAGGTAGGTAAATTTTTAAAACTAGAGAAGGAATAAAAGTCCTGTAAAAACTTTTTCCTGACTTATTATGTAAGTATACTATTTTTTCTGAAACCGTTTAATTTAATCAGTAATTAATCATGAATAATTCAAAACGTTTAAATTTTCTGGTAAAAATTTTATTGGCAGCAGACTACATATCTAAAACTGTTCAAATGAACATCTAATGAGAAAAAGATTTTTGTGTCAAAAGTAAATAAATATAATATAAATAAATATATCATCACGCCCTTTACCCATTAATGGGTGTGGCACTCTGCCGAAGCAGATCTCGGTAAGTGATATATTTTTGCGCGTGAAGTGCGGTTACCAGTCGTCAAATCACGGCCCCCAAAGATGTTAGTGGTGGAGGAGCCACAGGGGTAGCTATTTTTTGAAATTATGAAAATTGTTTGTCGCCTGTGGGAATCGAACCAGGGTTCTCAGGATCCACAGGCCGACTTCATACCACGGAGCTAGCCACCCCATCCAAAAATGTCAAAAGTAATTTTGTTTAATGTGTAGACTTCTTAAAATATTAGAATATAGCGAAGAAAATGACAGTGAAGAGGAGTTTTTGTGTACTGTGATGGAACCAAGATACCGCAGCCACGGCAGTTGATAGAAGAAATTTAATGTTATAGTTACGAGTACATATTTGAGTCAATGTCAATGACTACTACTAATATGTTGCAATACTAGTAAGAAAAGGGTTTCATGTGTACGAAAGTTGGAGTACGAGCGATTACAAATGTTTCAAAAGTACAAGTTTGGCAATGACTCTTTCAAAAATAAATTTAAAAAGTACATTTTTTCAAAAAAATTTATAAGTATTTTATATAAATCAAATGAATTGTAATGGTAAATGTACATCACGTGTCCTTGGTCACTACAAACAAAAATAATAAGGCACGTGTCAATTTTTTTTTTAAAAAGAATCTTTCCTCAATCAATTCTATTTGTGATAGCAACCATTTCCTCCATTAGTGATGAAAGCAATTTACTTTCATCACTAATGAGGGAAATGGTTACTATTACAATTAAATTAAGTGAGGGAAAGTCATTGTCACAAGTAATATTGAAAAAAGTATTTTTCCTAACTATTTGGTAATAATCTACTTTTCATATTAAAATGGCTCAGGAAAGTAGACACTTTCTTACCGGTTTCAGAAAAAGTAATATAACTGGATATAAAACCGGTGATGATACGTAATCTTTGTTTCTTATTATTGATACTTTCTTCTAATAAAAGATAATCATGAAGATTATCATTTAGTTATTAAAGTCCTCATTACTATTAATCTGCTGTGTAGAAAAAAAACATAATATTAAAGTACAATAAAAACACAGACCACCTGGTAATATATAATACACACAAATTATTAATAATTATGCGCTAGATCAACATTTCCTTTTATATAAGCAGACACTGATAATTTATTAATTTATTACAACAACCACATCGTATTCCATAAATGTAACTACAACTTAAAATCAACAAGAAAACAGCTTAGGGATATTCTCTCAAGTTATTATAAGCTAGTGGACAATGCAATATCTTCATAGTTAATCAGTGAAGATAGAACGAAAAGATAAATTTCTACTCAAAAATGATTAAGGCCTGAGGGCGATCGGCCGATTCACGGCAGATTATTTGTAGATATTAAGAACTGGTTTGTTTCTCCACAGAATACATTATTCTACGAGAGTAAACGTTATAACGATAGCGTTGAGAACGTATTATTTAGATCCGATCTTAATTATTAAATAAGTTGGTATGTTTGTAGATCTAACGAGATTCTATTGCCAATTGCAAATCTTATAATTTATTGCAGCCAGTTTAAAGTAAAACGGATTATTTCAATCAATGATACCAACATAAAACAGTTTTACTGATATTCAATGCGTCTTGCTTGCTATAAATATCTCAAGAGGCAAGCAAGCGTTTTGCTCACTTGCTCTTGAAGGTGAATACTTACGTACGCAGTCACGAGTAAAGGAAAATATTATTAGACAGGAATTCCATCTATGAAAAATATGGCCAACTATGATTTTCAAAGAGACATGTTTAAATGACCTGCACGGTTCCTGTATCAAGTAAGAATGAAAGTATTGGGCATCGATAATTATTCTCGGAATCAGTATCGGTATCATACCAGATATCGATCCTTTAAAAAGGTGCTATTTTTATTGTTAATAGCTATTTATATAACAAGTGCGCGAAGACATACTTTGCACATGAGCGCAATTTTAAAGCACGAGCGAAACGAGTGCTTTAATATGCGCGCATGGTGCAAATGACGTCTTCGTGCACGAGTTTTGTAAAATGCTTTTTGTAACTAGCAAAAATTATATAAGCGATAGTGAGAAAAGTTAAGCTAATGTCTCTATTTCTTTTATAAATTCCTTATATAATAAGTACAATTAGCGATTTAATATTAAAAATTTAGAATAATAAATAATGAGTGTTTTTTTTAATTGCTTTGCGCACTGGTGCGCAAAATTAAACATTCCATCAGTTTCCAAGTAATGTAAATCTTATTTAGAATGATGCGAGTACAAAAATAACATTTAGTTTGAAATTAGTATGAAACAGAATTATAAAAAAAAAACTTGTATAAAATAGATGTATTCCATTTTCCACTTGGTTCACTAAAATCAGTTCAGATAAATTAGACAACATGTCTAAATGAACTGAATTAAGCAAACTGATGCACGTATTGGGGTGAATTACTAGTATATTAGAATCAGTAATTTAAGTACTGGAAATAAAGTCAGCGAAGTAATCCAGGGAAATAAATAAGTGATCTGGTTCAGTAAATGTAAGTTAGATCTGATCCAAATAGCAAATGGAATACGGCTAATATATTAGTCGTACATGAAGTATGGTATACAACTCGCTTCAATGACTATTATTGCCTTCGCTGATTACAACTCTCGCTCACTTTGTTATCTCGTGTTGTAAACTTCATTGTTGGGAATAATAGCATCCATTATAGCGTTGTTGTATAATATACTATAAGTAACGGCGTAGATAGACGAATAATTTATTATTATTAGTTCGTAGAAATATGATGTTTCTGCAAAAACTTTCAACTGCTCATATATACTTCAACTTGTAATATACGAGTATGGTACATACATTTAATTATTACTAAGAATTATATTGTTTATTGTTGCACCAAATTTAGCAATGCAATAATTAAATATGGATGAGTTGACATACAAAGAGTGTTCTGGTGAGAGAAGTTTTAAAAATTGCGCATTTCTAGTTTAGTTTTAGCGTGGCAAACGCAACCAATACGAAAACTCAGACGACAAATGTCATTAAAACAAAACACCACATCAGAGCAGAGCACATTCGTTTAGCGATCGTGTGTTGTTTCCCGTATTCATTGCACATGTACCCGACATCGTTCCTCGCAAACCAGAAAATTAAAAAACAACATTAACGTTAAAGAAACGTAAACGTAAGAACGTATTACTAACGTACTCCTCGCTTGACATTTCTTTGGCCATCGTTGATTGAAATTCTTTAGTGAAAGAAATAAACCGAAATGTTACAGAAGTACTCTAATGCATTTGTGCGGTTGGTCGCTATAGCGAATGTTTTTGCCGACAAAGACGCCATCAGACGATTTTCGCACTTATCACAAAGACAATAAAGACGATGTCAGTGGCGCGACACGCATCGTTTGTCGGTGGGGACACTTTTGTTACTTATCCACAACGGAAGACAGTTTAGAGTGCAGTCTCTGTCTCGATGCCGTTTTGTTTCTTACTCAATGTTTTTCGTTTTTTGCTCGGCACTGTTACCGGATATGTGCATCGTTGGAATAAAAACCAGGGGTGTGCAATAATTGGACGCGGATTTCTAATTGTGTTGCCGAATGGAAAAGCTTGTTTTTGCTAATTGAAACAAATGGCCAGATGCATGAATGTATTCACCATTCCATGTGTGTTTGTATTTTTAGTATTTGTTGGTTATGATTACCTACTGTTATGGTCTGCTACTTTAATTGCTAAATTTCATGCTAAATTTATTTTGGAATGTAAATTATGACAATTTTATACTTTTTCTCTGACATGAATTATGACATTATTATGGGAATAACAATTGCACAAATTACTGCTGCCAAAAGAAATATGCATAAAAAGACATACACATCAAGTATGTTTAATGTGATGTAAAATTTTGCAGCATAAAACCGTAAACCTTAATTATTTCATTTCTGTGAAAAGTGCTAAAATTTTAGTATTTTTTTTCATTAATGAAAAAACAACTCTTCTCGTATTAGCAATTTTTCACTTGTTTATTTCTCCACCTCTGTGGAATTATGAGACAAGTGATGGAATTTTTTTTCCTATTTTTCTTATTTATTAAGACTCAATTCCACTTCGCAATAGACATTTTGTCTTTTGTTTTATTTCAATAGCTGTCAAGCAGTTTGCGATTTTGTCGGTAGATGGCACCTCGAGTGGCTTCATAGCTCTCATGTCATGTTACCGTTGTAGATAGGTTAACATCAGTCAGTTCAGCTAAGTCGGTATCACAATCCACTATTTCCTAGTTGATCTAGTTGGATAAATGATCACACCATACTGATGAGTCCGGAAGGACGAAACGCGTCTATGGTTAAAGCTGAACTGACCAGCCGTTTGTTGATGACCTGAGAAGTTGATGCAAACGTGCTGTAAAACCTCTGTGGAATTATGAGACAAGTGATGGAAAATTTTTTCCTATTTTTCTTATTTATTGTTTATTTCTCATCTCGAGATGTCAAATTTAGTCTCGTTCTTATTCTTATTACTAGAATATAATCTATTTTGTTTCAAATTTAAAAAAATACTAGTCAATTATAATAAATAACATTTTAAAATTAGTTTCAGCTCATCAAATACTTAATGCTGTTTTTAACGTGATCTTGAAGACATTTCTCATATCGTAACTTCGTAAAAATATATTTTATTATTTTTGTCTCAGTATTAACAGAATCTCTGAAACTCTGAAAATAAATAATTATATATTTCATTCTTAATTATTTCATTATTAGATACAAATGAACATTATTAAGTTGTCACAAAGTAATATATTTATGCGATTACTAGCCGTGAAATCACGGGATCCAAAGACGTTAGTAGAGAAGAAGCCACAGGGGTAATTTTAATGTGGCGAAAATTGTTTTTCTGCAGTGAGAATCGTACTAGGGTTCTCAAATTCACTGAGCTTATGTTATGTGAAACTGATATTAGTGGCTTAGGTACCTATTATATATCATTATTAAATATTTTATAAATTTATCATAAACAACATAATAATAATTTTATGCACAACCGGTCAGAAATTCATGTGTTGTAGTCATAAAAAGCGGGCTAAAACACTTCTTTTTGGCCCTAGGGTTATACAAAAATAATTCCCATGGATACATAAATAAAATGACAATTTTTGTTTATTGTGACTACTTGATGCTACAAAATGTCATTTTGACATATAACCTATGTACATATTTTAATCTTTTGATCATATAATTAAAAACTATTTAGTTATACATAAAATATTGTATGTACCAAGGGTGACATTAGCGTTTCTGACCCTGAGTGTGTTATTAGCCTTCGGCGCTCTGTGCCTCGTGCTAATAATCATGCCGCGGGCCAGAAACGCCTGTTTTCACCCTTGATACATAAATAACTATAATTCCTTTCCAAAGAAAAAAATTAATGTTGAAAAAAGAATATAAAACGAAGATCCCGAGTTCGAATCCCATTTAAAATATACTCATATGAACTAGTAGATTACGGTTCGGTGAGTCCGAATACTGTAATTGGGATTATGTTCCTGTTGTACAGTCTACCATATATAAATAAATATAATATGTGAAAATAATGTTATTCGCTTCGGTATTATATATCATTATTAAATATGGTAAAACAAAAGTTGTATATTTTGTAAATTTGACATAAACAGCATAATAATAATTTAATTCCTTTCCAGAGAATAAATTAATGTTGAACATGATATAATATATCTATATGGACCGTTTAAAACGCAGAATATAAAACGCTCATAAAATTGAATGTACTTCCATTTGAATATCATTTTGATTAAACCGAAAACAATAGTTAAAATTTTATGGACCATAATAATCGTACATTTCATATCTCGTAACTCAATGTAGGTAACGTCATAGAGGTATGCCAATTCATTTAAAAGATTGTAACCCGGCATTCTCGCAAATACAGACAGTAAATGTCAGTATTTTATTTTTGGATAAAATTTATTCTCTAAAATGATTTACTTTGTTTTCTCTGCAAATATTTAAAGTTGAGGTTACTGTTCCAAGAAAACCACGACCGATGGTCAAGCAGTAATGTTTTATGTTTCAAATAAATTTATATTTTTTTACACGCACTCATCCAAGTATCTAATATCAATGATTGTTTTATTTTGCTCTTGTTGTAACATTTACATAATCGGTTTTTCATAAACGGTTTGGTTTAGATTCGCGATATAAGAAAAATATTTCGGTTCGACAATCTGTTAACGCTCTACTCCAAATTTGGCGAATTTTACGAAGGACGAGTACGATAACGTATTCTTTATATAATTTTTTTTCTGAAACTGGCAAGAAAGTTTCTACTTTCCAGACCAATTTTAGTATGGAAAGTAGGTTTTTACAAAAACAGTCAAGTGAAGTATGTATCCAAGGCTACAACAAAAATAACAGTCTGGTAAAGTACAAAACAGTCCGGTAAATATTTTACCTGACTGTTATTTTTGTTGTACCCTTGGATACGTACTCTGCTGTCAATTCTTATAAAAAGAATTTAATTTTTAGAATTATTTATGAATAATTATTGATTAAATTAAACGGTTTCAGAAAAAAATAGTATACATAATACGTCAGGAAAATGTTTTTACTTGACTCAGCGGATTAAAATACTCGGCCTGCGGCCTCGTCAAGTAAAATATCTCTTTCCTGACTTATTATGTAATATACTACAGAGTGATCAAAAAGAATTGTTACAGTTCGCAATAAAAAAAACTGCTTGAAATTGGTAAGCCTGATACATAAATTCATTTCCTGTTGTTGACAGTGACATTTAAAATGTAAATTTGGCTACATTTATTATTACATTTATTTCTAAAGTATTTCTATTACTTAAAAAGTCAAAATTCTATTAGCTGTCAGACTCCTGACATAACCTATTTGTATTTATTAGAAATGTCAAATAGCATTTCCGCCTTTATCTGACGTTGTGCCAACTGTGGAATAAAAATATCTCTGGAATTGTATTGCCAACTATAACAATTCCTTTTGATCACCCTGTATTTTCTATTCAGGTAATTTTTTAATTCTATTAATTTAAAAAATGAGACAATTTGTTTTCAAATAACAAATGTCAATTAATAGCATACTTAACTGTCAATATAAATTCACGCTTCAAATTTAATAAATTTTCTCATCGTCTATTATATAATTTTTGCTCATTACAAGAAGCATTGTACAAAACTCGTGCACAAAGACGCCTTTTCACCACTCGCACAAATTGCGCTCATGTGCAAAGTTTGTCTTCGAACACTTGTTATGTAAATAGCTATTATTACCACAGGCGGCTTTCGCCTAGGCTAAAGAGGCAATAGCCTACGGCCCAAAAATTTTAGGGCCCGGATTCAAACTTTTAGTTTATGCTTGTTTTGACGATTTATTTTTATGATTTTATTTTATATTAGTTGTAATGAATTTAATTTTATTTATATTGGAAGTTCAACAATCTGTCATTTCTGTTAGCGAGCGTCTTTCAAGTAATTATATTACATATAAATAATAAAAATATATAATTTTATTCCCTTGTAATGTATGTTAGTAGGGCCCGAAATATATTTTAAATCCGCTTCTGATTATTACATTCTTTTTTATTAAAATTTTCTGCTTAAATATATCAATTTTCAATTAAAAATGTTTAATGAAATAATCTACAAATATTGACATGGTACGTCCTCGTAGTTGAGTGATAATAATATTTGATGGTTCAGTGCAATGATGAACGCTTTGACCATCAGTGAGGAAATTAATTAATTATGAATATCTTTGTACAATATGAAAACAGCACTTGTTTAGTTTAATTACAAGTGATGGAACTAATAATGCTTGTGAATGTAAAATAATTCAGTGCGAATTACAATTAATTTACCGGTCATTTTCACAAAGTAAATTTACATTGTATTATTAGCCTGCGAGGGCGTGTATATTTGTTACACATTGTAGTGATGAGTCTACCTGCATCATGGAATTTTATAATTATTCAAATATTGCTAACTTTCAACTATTGATAGGCACATAATTATATCATTTGATAATAATATACAAAGAGCAGCAATGAAAATAGTTACGTAGTATTAGTAAATTCGATGGAATTCAATGGAATGGAATATTTAGTGAGATATTCATAAAATATGATAAATTTAAATTTTGTATCAAAGTAAATACAAAATAATATCATGTTACAATAGTTCCGGAATTAACATTAAGCAGTGAATAAACAAAAAAGTAGACTTCGGATCGGTTTTCCCATCTCTGGATAAAGTTCTAAATAACTACCAGCTCAATTAAAAAAAATTATATCCCATCTAAATTATAACACAAATGGTAATAATTATATTAAATGCCATTTTCCGATGTGATATTTTTTCAGGACAACGCGCGACTGACAATGTCTATTTGCTTGTTCTTTAGTAACCATCAATTTTACATTGACAGCTGAAATCATAAATGTAAACTTTTCATAATAGTCCTAGGAAAATTTATCGAAAATTTTAGTTGAAATGGTTAAAAATTTACAACTTTTTTTAATATGTTTCTATATAGACTAAGACATGAGAAATCGAATGCCGTTGAGCGCATCTTCATATCTTTTTTAGTTTTCGAGTTACAGCGATTTTTGATGATTTTCAAATCGCAACTTTGAGAGGCCATATCTCGAAAACTAAAAGAGATATCGAAATGCGGTTTGAACCATTGTATTTCGCGTGCTTTACTTAATGTATTAGCTAATTTTGAAAAATTTGAAAATTTTTCAGATTTAAAAAAAAAAATTCTCCAGGCGATATTTCAAAAAGTAGAAGAGATAATTAAAATCTGTGAACACTAGTGCATTCCTCGCATGAAAATACATAGGTATGCAAATTTTCAGAAGAAAATTCGAGCGGATAAATTTTTTATTACAGAAAAACTAAAATTGGCTAAAATTTAATTATTTTTGAAGGGGTACCCCTTAAGATTTTTACGATTTTTGGTCATTTTTTGTTTTTTTGTAATAAAAAATCTATCCGTGCGAATTTTCTTGTGAAAATTTACATACCTATGTACTTTCACGTCTGGAATTCGCTAGTGTTTACAGATTTTAATTATCTCTCCTACTTTGAAATTTTTCCAAGGGAAAATTTTGAAAAATCCGAAAAAATTTTAAATTTTTCAAAATTAGCTAATATATTAAGTAAAGCACGAGAAATACACAGGTTCAAACGGCATTTCGATATCTCTTTTAGTTTTAGAGATATGTCCTCTCAAAGTTGCGATTTGAAATACCTCAAAAAACGCGGCAACTTGAAAACTAAAAAACATATGAAGATGCGCTCGACGGCATTCCATATCTTGTACCTTAAATTATATAGAACAATATTTAAAAAATAAATGAAAATTTTGAATTCTTTCAGTAAGTAGTATCTCAATTATCCTTTTACAAATTGAAATTTTGCTCACATAAAAGATTATAGGGTCGCGGTATAATTTATTTGTGATTTTTGCCTCCAAGGAGATTATGGCGCCGAAAACCACTGGGATAGGGAAGCCACAGGGGTAATTTTAATGTGGTGAAAACAACGTGTGTATGGATTAGTGTGATATTGCCATATCCAATTTGATATATATATATAAATTGTGTATTGTAAACTTTGATTTATAAAAAAGAAAACCGATTTCTCATATTAAAAGGCTATTGGTTAGTTACTTAAATTTTAAGTTTTTCTTAAATGAACAATAACGTATCGAAATGAACTGTCACATGAAAAACTTAACATTTCTGTCAAACATTCGACTCGATATTTTTCATTTAGGCAATACTTAAAATTTAAGTAAAAGCGGTACAACTGACCATAAAGTCTCTATCTATTTTGTACATAAGGTACCTATTTCTTTCCAAAGAATTATGGATGTTCTCGCAATTTCGATACGTGGCATGATTGAGAAAACAACACAACTAATAGGTTGAAAATGATTACACCAGATTATCCAGTGATGATATTCCAAACAAAAAACAGTAACAACTAAATCTATCGGTGTTAATAAAACCCATTTCGTCCACGACACAAATGCAATCAACGCAATCCATAACCAAATATCACCAATGACCACAACACATAAAATAAAATCGCCAGTCTTATTACCGGCGCACAGACGATTCAAAATTCACAAATTACAATCCAATTGCACTGATAATACTGATTGCGTTTAATTCCGAACGCGAATCAGCCGCCATGCAGAACAAATCTGTCGTTTTTCGCTGGGTATTCAACGCTCAATGTTCAACCTGTGGTCCTAGTTGGCTTTGATGCCGAGTGGAAACATTCGACGCGTGCGAAGTTGATTTGTTTGTTCGTTGCACAAAGGCCGATTATTTTCCGCCGCAGTTTGTGTGGTAATTAGATTTTGGAAGTGAACTAGTGCTACAGCCGCTGCCGGTGTTGTGTTTTATAATTTCATGGTCGGTAGTTGTTGATATTGTAACGGAAATTGATGAATGTAATGGGAGGTCATGTTTGTTGCTATGTTATTATCAAATGCTATTTGATTATTGTTCGATATTATATACTACTATTATAAATTACAAAGGACATTAATACATGGAATGGTACTTATTTCGCACAAATATGAAAGGTTGTAGCATCAGTCAGAAGCAAATGCTGCAATTCATATGAGTAAAATATAGACATTTTATGCAAGATGTACACTAGGCTTTTTCTACGACTACGATTTATTTTATTTATTTAAATTGTAAAAATAACTTTGTCTCAATTTGACTATATGAAGTTAATGTTTTATGTAACAAATTATCACCACTTTGTTTTGCTATACGACGACTTAGTGAAATAAGTAGTGCAAATGTTGTAAAAGCTTTCTATAACGCAAGTTTCTGTTCTCTCATAAGATATAGTATAATTTTTTGGGGTAAATCGACTCACGCGATCAGAGTTCTCCACCTACAGAAGCGTGCTGTACGCAATATGTTCAATTTGAAATGGAACAGTTCATGTAAAAATCTCTTCATAAAAAATAAATTTCTTACCGTGCCGAGTATGTATATACATATATGAATTAGCTGTTTTCACTTTTACATACAATAAGAACGATAATAATTACAGACAGCATAAACAAATACATGAATATAACACTAGAAACAATAGTGACTTTGCATTAAGACAACATAGAACAAAATTGTTTGAGAACAATCCATATTATATATGTAGTATTGTTTATAACGAATTACCAATAGAAATTAAAAAAATGTAAATAGATGTACCTTTTTAAAAAAATATTGAAAAACTTTCTTATTGACAAGTGCTATTATAATGTTAATGAATATTTAGAAAATTAATTTTTGTACTTTTTATGTGACGTGCTTTATATTACTTTATGTAATCTTACTGAGAAATAAACTCTATTCTATTCTATCTAATATTACGATCCTAAATTAGTGTCCTAGCAACGTAATAACCCGTGGTATAATGGTATTAATATCTCACATTAGGCGTCTACCATTTGTCATTTGGATCTAATTACATTTATTGAACCAGATCATTTATTTATTTTACTAAATTACTTCGCTTACTTTGTTTCCAGTACTATATTTACTGATTCAGATTTAGCTTAAAGTAATCCACTTTAATAAATGCATCAGTTTTCTTAATTTAATTCATTTAGTCATGTTGTATAAATTATCTGAACTGATCTAAGTAAACCAAGTGGTCTATGGTAGTGGTGGTGAACCTTTTATTTATCTGTTACTCTGCACAACAGGAAGTAAATCCCAATTACAGTACAGGGGGCCTACAGCTTATAGTGGAATCCGAACCACTCAGACATAGTAGTATTTTTTTGATATAAGTAGAAGTCAGTGAGATTTGAACGCACGACCTCTTACTTGTTAATTAAGAAATGCAAGTTTTACCTCGCTTTTATCCACTGAGCTACGATTGCCTGTAGACTGTATGCCAAATTTTCGAACTTGCCACTTCTAACACACGTGCCATAGGTTCGCCATGTCTGGTGACAAGTAAAAAGTGTGTATAATGTCTGCAAAGGACTCTTTTCAACCCTTGCAAAACAAATAATTATTTCAGCTTATCATCAATTTCATATTTGAAACCGTGCTCACAGACCTACACCACCACCTTTTACAATGACCTTCTCATTCTTTCTCGGGTGTTAATCTCGCGTGACTCGCACCAGGTGGTCTTCAGCACCCAAGACACCTTCCTCGCGTGCGGGAAGCTGTAGCAATGCGATCTTTCGACAACCGCTGCATCGCGAGATCACTGGGCTTAGTGGATCGGTCTCCTTGGTCTGGTGCTTGTGTTTGCACTATGCATGTCTCTCAGTGGGTTGTGATGTGAAGCGCTATCTGTGGACCATAGCGCACAGAAAGTGTTCGATGCTTGCAGGCAATGGATAAGCTGGAGTAGATGACCACTAACAGGGACGGACTCAGACTTCGAAAACTTTATAGCAGAATATTAGAAATACGAGCCCGTTCCCACTTCAGTTGGACCGAATTTAATTTTATCGTTAAAAAAATAAATAATACTAAAAATCCAGGTATCTTATATTTACTAAATTCTACAATTAATTTTCAACATTTTTAACTAAATTTAACATTAAATATACGTTAAACACAAAATGTGTAGCAGTATAACTCTCATTTTTTTTTCTTCACATATACTAAATTAACACACAAATGAACTATCATGATTACTATCTTGTGGGCAGTTTGGTGGATGAAATTGAAGTTAATTATTATTTAAAACAAACTTTATTATTATACAGTTTTTTAATAAAACAATTTTTTTTTACTTAAAACAGAAATGTTTACTTCCTCTTTCAATGGCTGTCATTTCTAGATGTATGTATAGATTGACTTAAAATTTTATCTGTGTATTAACAACATACTAGTGTATGTCGCATTAAAATTTCATTTAATTTTCTTGCATACTACACGAGAAATAAAACTATAAAATATAACTTCAAACGAAAAAATAAAATTGGGCCAACTGAAGTGGGGCCGGGCTCGTATATGAATATATGCGTACATACAATATTGTATTTCTGTCAATCTTTTATGGCTAGTTACTGAGCGTTCTCTTAAATTTTAAGGGTTGGTTAAATGAAAATTATTGAAAGGAATGCTTAGCAATATTAAATTACCTATTTGTCAGTTCATCACGATACGATATTTATAATTTAAGGAAAACTTAACAGCGGTGTACTGATTAGTCGTTTACTTTTTTGAAGCGAATATGCATTGTCATATGGGATAATATGTGATTATTCTAGTAAAATTGGGGTAATTTGAAAAAGTTTAAGCATGTGTGCAGAAACGAAGATGATCGGAAAGAGAGTTGTAGGCTCCCTGTACTGTAATTGGGGTTTACTTCCTGTTGTGCAGAGTAACAAATAAATAATTTCCACATTTTTGAGCTTGGCATACTCTCATATCAATAACAGTAGTTATCGTTACGGCATTCGAATCCGAAGATCCCAAGTACAAATCCCACTCAAGCTAAAAATGAACTCTACAACTTGGTGAGTCCGCACCCTCTACTGTAATTCGGATTGAGATCCTGATGTACAGAGTAGCATTAATAATAATAAATAAATTCACATGTCTGACACTGAGCCATATCAAATAAAGGAGAAATATGCAGAAAAATCGTATGTAGGTAACCTAAATTCCATATGGCAAGTAACCTATTTCTAGTTTCAGTCCGTCCCTGCATCGCTGTGCAAATGCGCCTTGGTTCACGTCAATGGTTATAGTTGTTCGGTGCACTGCTCACTGCTCTGTCGATAATATGTGAAATGGGATGATAGAGCCACGTGCTGGCTGTATTGATCGTAAATATGGGAAAAAACGACATTTGCTTCTTGCAGCACAGTCTTCAGACCATCAGGCCATCGGACTATCTGCACAGCAGCCAGCCAGCCAGCACTTTAATTAAATGGTCATCTGCAGCTCGTGTCTTAATGGAAATTACCACTATCTGTTGCCTGTTCTTTGAATTGAAAAATTATAATCATACTAATTACTTTCTTGTTGTATCTCTTGTTTATTTGTAACATTAAGACCGGAGATAGTATGCGAAATACAGTGCTACTTGGAATGATAAATGTAGTTCTGAAAAATTGTAGTAGGATAATTGTAGTTCAATGCCTTGAACCTTGAATATATAATGTACTGCGACACGAATGATAAGAATTATGAAAATTATTGATAGTATGATGAACGTATACTACTTTATTTATATATGTCTTTTACAGAACACAAAATGTACTAAAGCAAATCGGAATAGTGTTTCGGTTTGTGAATTTGTGGTAGATATTCGTCAGATTATGGCAAACATTGTTCCAGTTAAATTATTATTTGGGTTCCTGAAATATAATAAGATTTTCCTGTTGTAACTTATTTAATCAACATGTTGTGATATTTTCTTCTATGTAAATATTTCCTTCGTTTTCTTTGTTAACTTTGAATTTTTGCCATATATTATTTTTTAGGGATAGGTGGCTCAGAGGTATCAAGTCGGAATATGGATTTAAGAACCCCGGTTCGATTCTCTTAACCGATATACAATTTTTATCACATTAAAATTATCCTTGTGGCTCCCCCTTCACTAACATCTTTGCAGGTCTTGATTTTATGGCTGGTAACCACACTTCACGCGCATAAATATATCATTTACCAAGATCTGCTATGCAGACTGCCATACCCTACGGTTGCCAGTCGTCAAATAACGGTCCCCAAAGATGTTAGTGGACGAAGAGCTGAAGTGGTGAAAATGTTATCGGCTGTGGGAATCGATAGTACGACTAGATACCACTAGGCAACTACCTCTTGAACTAATTAAATAAATAAATAAATACATCATCACGCCTTTTACCCATTACTTGGTGTGGCACTCTGCCGAAACAGATGTCGGTAAGTGATATATTTATGCGCGTGAAGTGCGGTTACCAACCATCAAATCACGGCCCCCAAAGACGTTAGTAGTGGAGGAGCCACAGGGGTAATTTTTAAATTGGTGAAAATATTTGTCGGTTGTGGGGATTGAACCAGGGTTTTTAGGATCCGTAGGTCGATTTGATACCACTGAACCATTACCCCATTAACTAGTTAAATTTAATGTATCTAATTTGTAGCAATAAAACATGCTACTTGATATTATAACCGTTTGCCTGCCACTTTTGATTTTAAAAACCAATTTTACGTTTTGAACGCCTATGTGTCTATTAATTTGTAGCATATGGCATATTAGCTAAAGAGGTTCCATTGTTAAAATGTTAAGTACAAAATAATAAGTGCCTACCAGCAGCGCAAAAATCTTTGTTTATTTGTAACTTTTTATAGTTTTAAAAGATCCCTACCTGTCCGTTAAACGTTTATAAGTAATGCATGTTCAAAGATGATAAATCGTTGCACTAATGGATAGTTGCTCTAATAGGTAATGCTATTTTAATTAGACTTTAACACATGTTAAAGGACGAAAAAATCTGATCAGAAATCCGATTGATGTTCTAATTAAATCCGCGTCTGTTTCTTTGACTGCTTTTTACAGATGTTCAATCCCACACTTCTAATCAGTGCCAGAAAAAAAGAAACTTCAATAAAACAAAAGCAAGTCAACACTAGACACCAGCGCCACGGACAGTCGAATTCCCATTAAATAGGAAATCATTCTGAAGTCAAACACAATTATAAACGCAAATAGCTTCATGCTGATCACATGTTTGTTCTTACACAGATATTTGATGTTGACTTGGATAAAGAATTATTACACAGCTTTTAATACTCAAGAGAGCATAAGACAAATATTTTTTTATCAACTTACGTTTGGAAATTCGTTGCCTCACAATTACTTTAAGTAATTAATTAGAAAATATAAGCTATATTCAATATATCTCAAGGTAACAGCATCGTGTTGATTTATTTTTACATTATCAGGTGGTTATTGATGACGTAACGTTCTTCCGACTTTAGTTTACTAAGAAATCTTCGAGGGATATATGGATGCATGGAAGCTGGTGTGCCGGAATAAAATTATTTAGTAGATATTAATTACAGGATGAATCTAATGAATAAATATTCAGGAAATGTTCCAAGTGTTCATGCTATCTTATTTGTTAAGACAGGGCGTGATGTTCCTAACCCTTAGCATATACAAGGTGTTCAGAAAATGGGTGAGATGCTTCAGGTAGAACGATTCTTTAATCAATTCTAAGTCGACAATGCAAGAAATTTATACGGCACTTCGTAAAGCCCCACGAAGCTATCAAACTTGTAAATGTGTCACATGAAGCGAAATTTTAAAAATATTTTATAGAATATCATTCCTGTTTACTTCTAAGAAGAATTGTGTAAAATTGCGTTGATGTATCTAATCGTTGAGTACCAATATTTGAATAGCCCTATTTTCAGAAGAGTTTTAGCTAATCTTAAATTTTGGATTAGTAAAATTAAGCTAAGCTATAAGTTTAAATAAACTCTTACCATTTAGTTTTCGGAGAGTTATTTGGATTAACTTTTTAAATCGGACTAGAATAAGATTAGCTAAACCAAAATTTAGGACGAGCTAAAACTTTTTTGAGAATTAGGCTGTAAATCTTTAACTCTTCTTCAACAGTATTTTTAAATTGTAGGACATACGACGACCTTACACAGAAAAGTTTTTTGTTTGAAATAAAAATAAAAAGTAATTTGTCAAATTTTGACATTTATCAGACTGATTTATATAATTACCTGATAACTGCTATAGCAGTTGTTTGGTATAGTGTTGCCAACTTTAGCAGTCAGATTCTCAAAAAAGTTTTTGCTAATCCTGAATTTTGGATTAGCTAATCTTATACTAGTTCGAATTGAAAAAGTTAATTCAATTCACTTTCCGAAAACTAAATGGTGCGAAGTTTATTTAAATTTTTTGGGAATATGGTTTAACTTAATTTGACAAATCAAAAATTCAGGATTAGCTAGATTTTAACTAAAACTCTTTTGAGAATTAGACTGTAAATGTATTCAAGTAGCTCATATAACTTTACGAAGGGCAGTACAATTTTTTTGCATTGGGATTGTCGACTTAGAATTAGCAAAGAATCTTTCTACCTGAAGCTTGTAACCAGTTTTCTGAACATCCTGTATTTCGACATTAGAGTGCCTAGTAGAGTAGTATACAAATATGAGACGAAAATGTATTTAGACTTGAAAACAAAAAATAAAATAATAATTAGGTACTAATACTGGGCAATGGCCAGAACTAACTAGCTTGATAGGTCGTGCACGTCCCATAGATGTCTCCACTGACCAGCCCGTATTTCTTCATTGTTTTTTGGATCAGTAACATTCCGTTCGGGATTCTTCGGCAGCTGCCGACGGCAGCATGGCCACCCAACTTATCTTGGCGCGACATAACCTATCATTCACTGAATTCCGCGTTATCGAAACACGGTGTTGAGCGGCCAAGTTGAACTGTTCGACGGTTGAGCGAACTGAACACGCTGCTTGTGTCTGCTGCTCGTACCTCGTTGTTTGTTGATAAAGAAGCAATGACAATTATGTTTCTGATAAGTGGACAGCCACTTGTACGATTTACATATCTTTATTGCTGGTTGGTATTTGTTTTTTCACTTGTTTTTGTAGCGGTTTTTTGATTTCTAGAGTGGAATATTTTAACACCCATTTACGTTGCTCTATCTTTACGAGTATGTCTGTAATCGATTGACATTGTAATTTTGAAACGGTTTTAGACAGTTACTGATAACAGTAAGAAACACACGTTATGTGAAGTGTTCTTGAAACCTTGACATTTCAACTTTTATAATGAATTGTACTACACGAATCGAGTACTATTTAAATATCGTGATATATTTTTCCTCAGTATTCTAAATACTTCTCTATATTAAAAAAAAAAATACTGGTAAAAGATAAGATAAAAAACATGAAAAGTTTTTGTTTGATTTTAAAAAGCTTATTACATTTTTGCGTGCCATATAACAAAGTTCGAGTCTCTTGGGTTGAAAACCAACTCCTACTATGGACTCATTAGTATTTTCAAATAAAATTACCTAATTTTCACTTTAATAAATATTTCTTGTTTTCATTTCTACTATAACATTAATGGTATGATTTTGTGCTAATCTAATTAACTGCTTTTTAAGTTATCGTCACTTTAGTGTAGAGCTATTTTAAGTGAGTTATTAACATCAGGAGATATGTTGGTGAGCATTTTTCATTTTGCTACTGGATATTTATAAAATAAAATAATATAATGAAATTTGCTGTATACACTAGTTACTATGGGGTAATGGCTCAGTGGTATCATTTCGGCCTGTGGATCCTAAGAACCTTGGTTCAATCCCCACAGCCGACAAAACATTTTCACCATTTTTAAAAACTACTCCTGTGGCTCCCCCACCACTACCATCTTTGGAGGCCGTGATTTGACGGCTAGTAACCGCACTTCACGCGCATCAAAATATCACTTACCGAGATCTGCTTCGGCAGAGTGCCACATTCAGTAATGGATAAAAGGCGTGATGATATATTTATTTTGTTTATATTAATTAATACGTTTGAGGAAAGAAAATATATAATAGCTATATATTTGAGGAGTAGAAATTCAAAACGTAGTTTTCACACAAAGTTACATTTTGAATAAGACGCAATAAACTGTTTCTCATTACGTAAACTGAGTACTTTTATGTGCAATTTGTATTATTGTTAATCACATGATAACGCAAACTTGTCTAATTAAAATAAATATTGTTCATTCCATTTAGCCATTATACTCTAACAAATTTTTAAAAACTGCGTTTTGAACGTAAATTTAAAGAATATTTCGTTTTAAAAACATAAATTAAATAAAAACTACATTTTGTTAATCAATAATAAATTTTATTTAACAGCAAATTGGCATGAAATAAAAACCTGTTTAACATGTAAAAGTTACGTTTTGATTTTCATATATGATGTAAATACTGCGTTTTGATATTCCATCCACCTTTGAAAGTCTTATAACTCGGCAAAAAATAAGTTTTTAAAATAATACATTTCATTACTAGAAAGAAACGGATTTGAAGTATATATTGCCATCTATAACTTTTTTTTCAAACTTTTGGTCAAAACTGTGTTTTGATTTTCTGCTCCTCATTTATTGTTTGTTGCTGAAATAAAGGAAGATTGATTGACTTAGGATATTTTGCATTAAGGTGACGATATATACGTATAAAGAATTTTGCGTTTTTCAAAAAAGAAAACATAGTTACAGTAGCTATAAACAGGAAGAATTTGGAGCGTTTTGTGAGTGAAGTGATACAGTTATCAAGTTGGCTGCGATGACGCAGCATACATCAGACTGACAATAAGTCGGGCAGGTACGCGAGTTCTCGACAGCGAAACGCAGCATTTTGTGAAGACAGCGAAATGACTTCTTGGACTTGAGTGGCATGTGACATATATGGTTTACGCATCACAGATTTAAATAAATTACATGCATGTGTGCATTCAGCACCTACATAATCATTTATCACAACTGACAGTTAATATAGTGAGTCCCTCATGACTTGCTAATGCACTTCCATAAAAGCAAATTCTCTTACTCTCGGTACTCGCTCCTCTCCCGACTCACCTCCTCTCGTTTTCACCCGTGGAACGTGACAGTAGGACAGAGATAGCGTCTGTTGGTACTCTGATGTTTGTTTGTTTCAGGGCCTTCTTGTCTGTTCGCTTGAAATTAACGAATTTGTGTTTTACTTCTTACATTTATATAAATTAAAAACAAAAACTTGCGGTTTAGTGGTATGCAAATTTAAGCGCATTCAGGACCGGACTCATGGAGTTTTACATAATTTTGTGCTCTACGGATCTAGACTGCTATGAAGAGAAACAAATTACAACGTAGCGTATTTTTATTTATAATACTTGCAAATGGTGGAATTCTTTGTTTTTTAGTAAGTACTGTGCTCTTTGGTGACTTCCTTCCTTAAAATAATATTAATAATGGGGGAATATTAATTTGTATGTTTTATGAAACTTTAGACAAAGTAAACATATCGTTACAAACTAACCTATCAACAAGAAACTAATACGGAAGAAAGTAACGATGTTTCAGCGTGTTGGGACATAAATGAAGGGGCTTAGACGAGATATTTCTCGAATCAGTACTAAGAGAGGAAAATGCATTACCTGAAAATGCTAATTTTATTAGCTCTGTAATGCAGTATTTCCTTAATTACGAATCACATGGCCATTTCTCATGTATTAAGAAGCGGCAAAATATAATATTTATTTTTTTCATGTTCACGGTATATTTCATAATAAATATCTACATACAGTAATACAAAGACAAAATGTCAATTGCGATGTGGAACTGTGTCTTAATAAATAAGAAAAAAAAAACTTTCCATCACTTGTCACAAATCCCACAAAATTTTTACAGCACGTTTGAATCAACTTATCAGGTCATCAACAAACGGCTGGTCAGTTCAGCTTTAACCATAGACGCGTTTCGTCCTTTAGGGACTCATCAGTATGGTGCGATCAACTATCCAACTAGACCAACTAGGGACTAGTGAATTGTGATACTGTCTTAGCTGAACTGACTTATATTAAACTATGTAAGCCGGTAACATGACATGAGAGCTAAGGAGCATGGCCAACTTCATTAAATTGCGCTACGCTTATTATGGCCGTTTCATATGTTATTAAAATTCCTAGTTTCAAATTTACTAGCGCCTCTAACAAGATACGTCGTAACTAAATTTGACAATACTGCCACTTGCATTGATTGAAAAAATCCTAAAAACAAGCCTAGTCATTGTATATTTATTATCATACTCTCACAGTAAAATACTAACCGTTGGCACCAATAATTCAATAATACTTCCTTATTTTGACCTATACACACTTCAAACATTTTAAATACGTACACAAAATGGCGGCATTATTTACCTGAAGTGACAGATAATGCTAAGTTGCCAAATGAAATTCACTTAGTCTAGACTAGCTAGTCACTTTAGTCGAAAACTCAGAATACTAGTCATAATATTTAATAATATTAAATGTATGAATAAAATACCCAGTTCTATTAAATGTATTTGGTTTGATCACATAAACTTCAGTTTTCAAATATTTTAAGGTTGTTTTTCTAATTTGACAGCGTTGCCACTTTCATTTAATAGAAATAAAAAGCACTAGATGGCAATACTTGACGTACCAAAACTGTAAAAAACTCACGACAAATTTTTATATGGCAAAATGATGAAATGAAACGGCCATAATAAGCGTAGCGCAATTCAATGAAGATGGCCATGTACGGAGCAACCCGTGGTGCCATCTACCGACAAAAATCGCAAACTGTTTGACAGCAATTGAAATAATACAAAGACAAAATTTCAACTTGAAAAGTAGGGAAAAAAACTTTCCATAACTTGTCACAAATTCCACAAAATTTGATGATGACCTGATAAGTTGATTCAAACGTGCTGTAAAAATATTGTGGGATTTGTGACAAGTGATGGAATGTTTTTTTTCCTATTTTTCTTATTTATGTACATACAGTGAAAAATCATCTAATTAATAAAAGTAAATTACTTAATTTTTATTTTCTTTTATCCACGAAATATAATTGTACGTATACGAGTAGCATTGATATTTCCAGCCGCATCAAACGTGTTCGTATTTTTGCCGCTGTGATTTTACAGAAAAAAAAATTGCACAATAAAAATTTATCGATAAGATCAGTATACTCATATCTTGAACTATTTACTTGTGAATTGCATTTTATTGTAAATAAAAATTTTGCAAAAATTATTGTGCTTATATTTAAAAAAATTTGTGTCTGACTATAAAATGATTAAGAGGCACCGCTCTAGTGTGCATATATTATTTATAGTATGTAAACCTTTCAAATAAATTTTATGTTTTTGAAGCATTTTCAAAATAATTTGTCAATTTATGTTAGTCTTTGTCAAATATTTCTAAAATTATTTAGAAAACAAAACTGAAATAAATGAGTACATAACAGAGTACTTCATAACTACATACCTATATTGTATTTGAATAAATTTCTTTAATATAATTTAAGAACATCTAACGATGATTTCAATGTTTTATTGTTTTCAGAAAACCTTGTTATTATATTACCATTTGTTATATTAATTTAAAAACTAAATATGTGTGCAATTAGTTAGCACGTAACTCAGTAAACTTAAAAACTGTTACCACAACGAGTTAATTTACAACTACCCACATGGTTATTACCATATATAAGTTATTTCGCACGAAACAGACTCATATTGTTGTTAATTTTATTATCGCAATTTTTTAACTCTCCAAGGTCGTGCGGCCATCTCTCCATATTTATGTTGCTGTTTAGTATTTTTCCCACAAAAAATCCAAGCTGTTCTCGCATATTTTGCAAAGTGCGTCTCTGGGCCGGGTTGTTCGCTGTCCGTTTAAAACAGTTTCTTGAATGGAAGCAATAAAACCGGCTATTTATGAAATTCGCATGGAAAATGGTATTCCTTAATTCAGCTAGTGTCGAAACGCGTGGAATCTTATTAGCTTAAGTACCGCAGTAGTATAATAAGGTGCAGGACGATGGGAACTGTGACGTTACGAAGTTCTGCCTCCCGTCTTGGACAAGGGGAAGGGATAGCAGTAAGGAGAAGGAATGAGTTTTTATGCGTTCGTCCACCGCAGTCCACTTGCTATCATAGTACTCGATTTGTGATTCTAATAGTGGAGAAGCCAGTGCCGGCGATTGAAGAAATTCTCCCAAGAAATGATTATTCAAAACAATGTCTTCTAAATCAGATTGTCTGTAAGGGTATCATATGTTTGGCAGGATTTTGTACGTATATGCAACTATTTCTAAACTAAAATGATAAAACTATAAAATCTTTTTAGATTCGTTAGGGTCAAGGGCGAGGTTCAGCCGAGGGCTGTTCATTCACCTAAAGCTAAATTAATTTGAACCGTTATACTATTACATGCATACTTCAAAGTTAAGATTACATGCATATCAGTTGTACGTCATGTAGGTACTGCGAATTTTATTCTACTGTTTACGAAATAAATGAAAATAAAAAAGGAAGACTAATGCTGGGTTGCAAGAAAAAATAAAGAGCTCGTTAGTTAAAGAATTGTTTATCTAGCAACAGTATCAAATGGGATTTTCTGAAATTTATTGAACCGTTAGTTGCTAATGAACCGATACAACTTTCATGCAACCCAGCATCAGTCAAATGCTTGAATATGATCCGTTATTGTACTTAACCTCAGTTGTTTTGTCATAATTTTAAATATAAAATTTTATTCTAAAAATCCAAGATTCAGTCATGTCTAATACATGAACAGGCAGATTCATAAAGCGGATTAGCGGTAACACCTTTTTTTATTTCGATTTTAACTCTCTTTTCAATGCATGAAACAAGTTTATTTTAACTTGAGTTAAAAAGAGAGTTTATTAGCATCAAATTTAGTTTATTTCTTTAATCTGTTTCAATTTGAAACAGAGTTATAGATAATATTAAAAGCGGTGTTAGCGCTAATCCGTTTTGTGAATCTTCTTGTATGATTCAATAAAATGTCAAGGCTGATGAAATTTACCACCACAAAACTTAAATAAATCAAGTCTTTCACTTTATAGAGTATAGCATAGCACTCTGCCCTAGCAGATATAGGTAAGTGATATATTTTGAGCGTGAAGTGCAGTTTTCAGCCGTCAAATTTTGGCACCCAAAGATATTAATGGAGGAGAAATAACAGGAATAATGTAGAGAAAACCAGTTTATCGGCTATAGGAATTCTTAAATTAACATTTTTATCTGCTCCACTAGAATTTAAATACAAATTTAAACAAACGGCGAAACAAAACGTGAAGGCCTATTAAACAATGAATATTATTTAATAAAACAATTTCAACTTGAATTTATTTGTAGTATAAAACATGAAAACGCATCTGTTCGGCACTGGCGCCGCACGGACGGATACGTAAACTGCAGTTTCGCGGTCGCCTGTCGCAGCCAAGCAGCCCACTCGGATATGCATTAAGTTTTAACGCGATTTGACTGTTATGCGCCCGCATGTGGAGCCGCTTTCCAAAATTATGATCATTTGCCTGTAAACGCGGGCTACTCGTAACGAGTTTTATAGGCCTTGCCTTCTCGCCACAGCCGATGCCTCTCTTTCTGCAAAATACGCGGATTGTTTTTTAAATGGAAACGATTCCAGTTTTTGTTTCGGTTATTTGTTCGCGTTTAGTAAAAGTTAATTAAGAACGTTTGAAAAATGGGGAAGGTTCATTAACAATATATTATCTACGATCAAGTTTTGAAGTATTTACTATTGTTTTGCAGTTTTTAGCGGTTAAACTGGCGAATGGCGATACGAATTTTTATTTACATTCTCAGAAAAATGTTTTAGCATAATTGGAATTGTTCTTCTATATTAAAAAACATGTACCATAAATATTGTCTGGAAATGAGAAATTTCTAAACTGACACACAAAACTAAATTCTATTAAAGGATAATTTTATTTTTACTTGCTAAATCATTTAATTCTTATTGTTGAAAGAGTTAAGTGCAAATTTAGGAGAAACAAATTTTTGTGACATTTACAAAATTAAGAAATTGTCGATTTCTTCTTTTATGATTTCATTATTCAGACGTATGTTTCCATAAATATTAAAATGGTATTTATATATTTCAATAATTTTGTGGAAAATGGACAAAAATATATTTGTTTATAAAGAAATATCCATTTAAAATGTTGTGATATCCTGAATATAAATAAATATAAATATATCATCACACTTTTTACCCATGGCTGGGTGTAGCACTCTGTCTGAGCAGATCTCGGTATGTGATATATTTATGCGCGTAAAGTGCGGTTACCAGCCGACAAATCACGGCCCCACAAGATCTAATTGAAGAGACACAGAGATAATTTTAATGTGGTGAAAATGTTTATCGGCAGCGGGAATCGAACCGAGGTTCTCAGGATCCACAGGCCGACTTGACACCACTGTGCCACCAACCTTGAATATGTGCTTCATAAAATAATGTCTATTCACTATACAAATATATTGTGTTATTTTAATGTTTTATTCAGTGTATGTTACCTTTAAAGTGCGAAATTCAGGTAAAGTGTGAAATGTAAAATTATTTATAGCAAATTTTGCCAAAAAAAAACGTAAATGCTTGCGTGTATAAAGCATGCGTTCTGTGGACTTAGAGTGTGTTTATTTAAAATGCGAGCTAAGCGAGCCTTACCAAAAACACATCGTATATTTAAATAAATGTATACAATTAAACATAATTTCAGCTTAAATCGAAAAACGCGTATATAATAGAAATTTTGGATTTGGGATTTGGTGTATAGAGTAGGTATTGCTGGTAACACACAATAAAAACAAATTAAATTACAATAATTGCTTTCTTTCACTGCTTCCACATTAAAAACAACTAATCATAACACAGATGAATTGTATATTTGCACCGTTCAATATTCCATTTAATTAAATTGTTCAATAAATAATAAAAACACCGTTGCGATAATTGGCAATTCCCGCTATGTTCTGTAACAACTAACTCAAACTGATGGCTATATATATTAACCTAGTTTGACCGGAATATAGTTTTTCATAACTAGTTAGTTGTCTACAAAAACAATAGCGTGGAAGATCAGTTGTTTGCATAATGAAACGAGAAGAGCGATACGTATTTGAACCCTGGAGCGATCTGACCACGAAGACCAGCACACGGCTATCTGCACGGCATACGGCACGATGCATGAGCCTGCGCTTAAATGTGCTATGCTTGCGCATTTGCAGGAATGTTGGTCGCAAGGCGTGATTCTTATAAATAAATATTGTTCAATTAACTAGAAAACAATATGTATCTTTTTACAAAGAGTTTATTCCATAGTTTTCATATTGTAATGATACTAAATAGGAACTATTAAAAATGTAAGGACATTTTATCCGCAATTAAAATTATTCATGAGTGGTAGTGATGTTCTTTGTAGTACATGATTCGTTTTTTATACAATCGTAACTAAAGGGACATTTATAAAACTTATTAAATAATGGTAATGGGTCAGTGGTATCGAGTCGACCTGTGGATCCTGAAAACTCTGGTACGATTCCCATAGCCGACAAACATTTTCACCAAAATTAAAATTACCTCTGTGGCTCCCCCACCACTAACATCTTTGTGGGCCGCGATTTGACGACTGGTAACCGCACTCGCGTGCATAAATATATCACTTACCAAGATCTGCTTCGGCAGAGTGCCACACCCAGTAATGGGTAAAAGGCGTGATATGACTTGTATTAAAAATTATATTTTGTACTTGTATTATGGAGTAGGTGGTTTAATGATCTACTCGGACTCTGCCTTTGAGAACCCGATTCGATTCCCAGTCAACGAACAATTTTCACTACATTACTATCAACCCTGTGGCTCCCCCTCCACTAACATCATTAATGGCCGTGGTTTGACAGCTCTTAACCGTACTTCACGAGCATAAATATATCAATTACTGAAATCTGCTACGGCAGAGTGCGACACTTAGTAGAATAAAAGGCATGATGATATATTTTTTCATTTTTTGACTAATAGAATAACGATTATACTGCTATATAGAAAAGATCGTTCACCTGGTTTAATTATTTCAATGCATTAGCTAATTTTAAGGAGAAGTTAAAAAAATCCTACCCAATTAATTAAAATATTGAAAGAAAGGCATCAGTTAAATTGCGGAAAATTGTAATTAGTTTGGTTAGTCATTCGTGAATCGTGATGACTGATGTTTTAATATTTTCTGCTTTAAAGTTAGTAGGGACCTTGCAATTAAAAGTTTTCCTGTTTCATGGACTACTGAGCTTATTTAATATACTACAGCTTTGGCCTACAGCAAATTAAAGTAGGTGCAGTTATATATTTTTATAAATATAAATTCACAAATTCAATGGAGGTGAATAAATTTTTGTTATACAACAAAAATTAAATTCCAAGGTACTTTTATTGAGTGGAGATTGCTTTCGTTTGTACTTCATGTGCAAAATAAAAAAATTTAAGTAATCCTCTAAAACAGTGGTTTTCAAAGTGTGGGACGCGAATATATTAAAAGGGGCTCGTTGGATGCTATTTAAAAATGTTTGAAATACATGTTTCCAAAGATTCTTTCCGTTGCAAGATTTTATTTAAATTTTAAGGATTAATGAAACGAAAAATATAATATTACACTAAATTTTTAAAAAATATTAAACTAGATAAGAAACTGGAAATTTTTTTACATAATTATGCATATTTTGATCCTCAATATATATTTTTTTTAATCGCCAGAGACGTGATCGTAAAAATTTCTGTTATTAAAAAGGCCAATTCTTTTGTTGAACCAGTTTAAAAATCGAAAGATTTTAAAATATGGTTCTATATAACTCAAACTACGAGAAATTGAATGCCGTTGAGCGCATCTTTATATCTTTTTTAGTTTTCAAGTTACAGCGATTTTAGACTTTTTGAAAAGCTCAACTTTGAAGGCTCATATCTCGAAAACTAAAAGAGATATTGAAAGGCGGTTTGAACGAGTGTATTTCTCGTGCTCCAATGAACTTATACTGAAATTTAAAAAATTTTGAAAATTTTACAATATTTTTTAAAATTTTCATTTTTCAATATTCCAAAAAATTTAAAAGATAATGAAAATCTGTGAACACCAATGAATTCCTCTCGCAAAAGTACGTAGGTATGCAAAATTCCAGGCAAAAATTCGCACAGATAAAGTTTTTATTATAAAAAAACAAAAAATCACTGTTTTTTAATTATTTTTGAAGGGGTACCCCTTAAGATTTTTACGAATTTTGGCCATTTTCAGTTTTTTTGTTCTAAAAATTTTATCCGTGGAGCAAAAATTCTAAAAATTTACATACATATATACTTTTACAAGAGGAATTCACTGGTTTTTACGGATTTTCATTATCTCCTCAAGTTTTTGAAATATGAGCAAAAGAAAATTTTGGAAAAAATTGTAAAATAATCAAAATTTTCAAAATTTCAATATAAGTTAACTGTAGCACGAGAAATACACTCATTCAAACCGCATTTAAATATCTCTTTTAGTTTTCGAGATATGGGCCTTCAAAGTTGAGATTTTCAAAAAGTCAAAAATCACTGTATCTCAAAAACTAAAATAGATATGAAGATGCGCTCAACGGCATTCGATTTCTCGTAATCTGAATGATATAGAACCATATTATAAAATTTTTCGATTTTCAACTGGTACAACAAAAAATTCGCATTTTTATTGCAAAACAGTTGACACCTCACCTTTCTTTCATTCATCTACGACACTAACAGTATAAAATAGTTGCAAGTAAATTAACGCTATATCATTTTATAACGTCAAAAATAAAATAAATGTATAATTAATACAGGCGATGAATTGAGAATGGTAACATAAAAAAGCATCCTATTAGACAAATAAGAACGATTAACTGTAGTAACTAAATTTTATTATTGTCACACAAATTAGATTTTAATTCCGAGATAGAAAAATAAAAATTTCTATTAAAATTCTTCGAAAATCAATTCCGAAACTTAAATCCAAGTGTTCCTAAAATGTTCCGAACGAAACATACCACATACATCATTGCATTCTTAACACGGTTTCTTTAAACTAAAATATCCCAAATAAATACTTCTTAATTTAACTAATCATTTAATTCCCATTTCCACTTACAAAGAATACACGTTCCGGCTGCTCGAAGACACACGCATGAATTTTAAAATGCTGGAATAACCAAACGATTCCTAAACACGGCGCAACTTAACTGTACACCCAGCCACAGTGGTAACCAACGAAAAAGAGCCAATGTGAGTCTTATTTCCTCTAACATAAGACCATGGATTGTCACCATATCGTCCACATTTCGAGTCCGTGTGAATCACCACTCACGAGAACGGAATTTTAATAAGTTTTGTTTTGTTTAACATTTGTGTCAGGTTTTATTTTTGAATGTAAGAGGATGGTTTGTGCGATTTGTATCAGAATTCGTTGAGTTGAATGCCATGTGGTTGAGGATATTGTACTGGAAACAATGAAATTTGGACAATTACTTCTAACACAATAAATGCTTGAATAGAATTAAATATGTAGTAGGTACGCTTTGTTTTAATTCGTGAATTAAAAATGTAGAATGTGGATCACGTAGGATTACCAGGCTTTTCACTAAGTTATTTCGTATCTTTCTCTCTTTAAATTTAAATATTTCGTTTTTCTTTTCGGTTCACTTATTTCTTAAATTAATTGAATTCTTAATGTTCCCTTAGTTTGTTGTTTCGTGTGTAATTTAACATTTTTTAAGTCATAATTCAGGAGTAGAAATAGAGTTAATGTTCTAATTTGATACAAAAAAGACCGATTATTTTCAACTACGTTATAGAAATTCTACATATTATGTATATTGACTTGATGATTGCATTGAATATTTAATGTATTAAAAGTAAAGTTTTTAGAGAAATAATACCAAACACGATATAATTTAAAGCATTTTTACTTAAATAACTGTCGAAAAAAATTCAATCATGCACACTTGCTATTAAAAAGACTTTACATTTAATACCAAACGCGATAAGTTCTAAAGTACTTTTATTAAGACTACGCAAGTAGTTCAAAAGACCTTTTATTTGATACTAAATAATCATTATTTTCAACTACATTATAGAAATTCTACTATGTATATTGACTTGATGATTGTATTGAATTTTTAATGTATAAAAAGTAAAGTTTTAGAGAGAATGGCAACGGAAGCAATTTACGTTTTATGGCCATATTACGGAATTATTATGAGCATAAATGTCGTTGGGCTGTCTGTATTATTGTAAATAATTAAAAAAATTATATATAAATTCTGTACAAAGTTGCTAGATGATGAAATCGATGCTTTAGGTGGATGTATGAACGTGGTTCACTCGGTCGTCGATCGTTCACTTTTTTTTATCTCTCACATTTCTCCCGCTGTCTTCTAGCAATTTGATCCAATTTCTTCTTATAAATCAAGTTCGACATGTAGATGACCAAGACAATTCAATTGTTTTTGGGTATTACCAACTTTTGGCGAAAAAAGTTAACTTTTTGCAAAATTAAATCCTTAATTAATCTTGCAGTACACCAGTTGAAAAACACTATACTATATTATAGAAAATTTTCGTTTTTACTTGGGAGATAACAGCAATTCTAATGTTACAAATATACATCATTCTGTATCTTTGAGGCGATACTGCAGCAGAAGTTATGTAATAAATTTAAATCCGCGAGCTAAATTAATAAATAATTTTGTCATAACTTGTTTTCCTAGTAGATTTTCTCAATGCTCTACAACTGCAACATGATGACCGCTGAGATCACTGAGACTTGAGACTAGTTCCAAGAAATAAATTATTTAAAGAACCATGCATAGAATTTCAAACCACAAATAAATATTCCATTGCTAACATAACATTGTTTGACAACAAAATCAAAACATGAACAAATCCACAAACCGCGATGCCCGGCAACCAACTGGCATCGATCTCTGCGCCTCCGTATGGCGTGGCCTCTCGTGGAATTACACGTCGCTATATGCGATACTTTATTCAACTGTTTCTTGTTGTCTTCGTTACAATGCAACTGGTGCAACATGACAACATTGACGACAGAGACGAGAAACAACTGGTGGAAACGTTTTCTTTTTGCGTACTTGTTTTGCACAGGGGTGTATAATCAGAAAAATGTTTCTTTAAAGCTAACATTATGCTAATCCTAAATCTACTTTAGTCACATATATGTTACTATCATAAAAATTAAATAATGACTACAAGACATAATATACTATTAAACGCGGTCGGCCTTTGGCACATGCACACTGTGTACCGCACTCTGTTAGCAAGCCATAGATGTAATTAAAGAGTCATTTGGCGTGTTTAAGAGTCTTTTGTGAGTATTTGAAATGCCTCTTCCGATTGAGAATCCCGCCGACTGTGAAATACGCGCTGTGATTCGTTTTTTTAGTGCTAAAGGCGTGAAAGCGGCTGAAATTAATCGTCAGATCAGAGAAGTGTATGTAGAAAACATTATGAGAAATGGGATGGTACGAAAATGGGTGAGAGCTTTTAAAGATGGCCGAACGAATATGCATGACGGGGAATGAAGTGGGCGACCTTCAATCATTACTGATGATTTGGTGCACAAAGTTGATGAAAAACCCTCCATACAGCCCCGATATAGCGCCTAGTAACTACCACATATTCCTGCATTTGAAGATCCATTTGGGTGGTCAGCGCCACGACGACGATGAAGATGTCAAAGCAACCGTGTTGCAATGGTTGTCTAATCAAGCGGCAGATTTCTACTAGGATGACATTCAAAACTGGTTATACTATACGATAAATATTGATGTAAATTATTGTAGAAAAGTAGATTAAAGTACAGGTTTTCATTTAAAAATAAAATTGATAAGAAAATTCTACTTGATTTATTTTTATTTCAAAACGGTATTTTAAAAACACGCCTTGTATTTTAGAAAACATTTAATTTATTAAACTACTGTATACTATTCTATTAAAATCCGCTTTATAATTTCAAAATAAAAAGTATTCGAATATTTGCAGCAATTTTAGAAATTCTTATAACCTTCTTGTAAGATAAAGTACAATCCCCAGGATATTTCCTTTGAATTGCAAACGCATCTCTGTTGGCAGCAAGGATACTAGCATATAAGACAGTTGCATTATCGGCTGAGATCACAACGTATAGTGGGAGAAGCATGCAGACAGCGCCGCGGTGCGGCAACCGAGAGAATCACACGACGCACGACAATCCCCTTAACTTAATGCTAGTTTGAACGGAAACTCCAATGTGGTTTATGCTGTTTAGATCAAAACGTGCGTGAAATATATTTTGACTTGGCTCAGAATTTCAAATAATATCAGGAACAAAAAATGAGGAACATGTGTCGCCATGTTGAACACCATTTGTGTTTATAAAGATGCATCTATTCTTTCATATAATGTTGTACAAGTGCAAAGAAAATCGACATTAAAATATTTTACAAGTTTAATAGTTCAGATATACTGAATGTACAAAAAGTTCCGGGGCGATCAAATATCTCGAGAAATACACATCGAACCGAATAGCAAAAAAAACATGTGTTTAATACTTTTAAAAAATATATCAAGTGACACCAAACACGAACCTTCACCATCACCTCCTGACGGTGGGACGGGCGCAACTTTGAAATCTTAAATGGGAACCCCGACTTTTTATTATAGATTCGGATTGTAGGGCTAAAATTAATTTGCCAGACTTTTCGTCCGGAATCAGAATACAACTTATTATTCCGATTACAAGGCCATCTCTAGCAAATCGAAAAAAAGTTTCTAACAAACCCTACTTAATTTTAGCAGTACAATCCGAATCTACAATAAAAAATGAAGGTTCTCATTTTAGATTTCAAAGGTGCTTCCCGCCCTACTTCCAGAGTGTGGTGGTGAGGGTTCATGTTTAGTGTCACTTGATAAAAAGTATTAAACAATTTTTTTTTGTATTTCGATTCGATGTGCATTTCTCGATATATTTGACCGTCCCGAAACTTTTTGTACACTCAGTATGCTCATAATTTCATGAGGTCCTGGATTCAAATAAAAAAATATATGATTGTGTGTCATTGGGATTTAACTACCATTTTTAAGCAAAAATTAAAAAAAATTGTTGTGGAATCGAGCTAGTACAACTAAATAAAAAAATCCAAAAAAATGTATAGATGCCGTTAATTAATGTTTTTTTTTTGTATTTATTTACGAAATATACATATCTACGTATTTCCTACAGTAGTGTAAAAAAAATTACCGAGAAATGAGTATATTTACGTTAATTTTAATTTAATTTTTAATAAAACAAAAAAAAACAAAGCAACTGCTGCAACGGAAAAGTTCAAACCAGCTCCACGTTAAAACTAATTACTTAAAATTCATTATTTCCAGTCTTTACAGCATTCTCCCTCTCAAATAAAATCATAATTTAATTAAAATTAACCTATGAAAATTTAAATCCACTACATACATCTTCCACAGCCCAAGGGACCAAGACCGAACCACCAGACAATTCTTTCTCTCCGTTCTGCCAATAAGTAGTGGTGTAGGTGCGACGAAGACAAACACATTTATGATTATCTGCGTCGTGTGCAGTCAGGCCACGTTCGGTAGATCACGGGCCAGACAATGTGGCATAAAAGCAGCAATGACGAAACATGGAGGAAACATTACATCGTCATCGGGCTGAAATACTCTGCTACCGCGACGGAGAAGACTTGGTTGGCTGATGGCAGTGTTGGCTTTAGTTCTAGTTACACTAGAATGCGTTTCGGTTGGGTTGTTTGCGAGGTTTTATAGATGTGTGTGGATGGGGATGGATAGGCGTTGATGGAAGAATTTTGTTTGTTTTGTTGTATGATGGAGTATAGAAGGGAGGAAGTTTTACTTTGGGGTTTCAAGAAAATGCCATGGGAAATGGGTTTTATTTATTTATACTACTCCATACTACAGAAATTATAGTAGAGGGTTCATATATTTTTAACTTGATTGGGATTCGAACTTGGGATCTCCGAATTAGAATAAAGTAACGCTAATCGCATCACCGTAAACTTAACTTGAGCAATTTTGCAATAAAGCCATTTCTGAATTTATTTACAGTGTTATTGGAATATATAACTATTAAGAGATGGCGTTAATCACAATATGTCAAACTTGAGACAAATATATACATTCAGTTGTCCTTCATAAGCTTACCCCTGCTGTCATTTGTATTTCTTTGTTTTTCTTTTATTTTCTGTCTGTTACTAGAGTGTTTTTATTAATTTATATAGACTATAGTACAGTGTTGTCGTTAGTTCTAGTTTTAGTAATAGTTCAATTTATCTCATAGTAGCAATAGCCATTATTTTAGATATTTTTAATGGCAAATATATCAAATAACAAAAAAATTCTTTTAAAAATTGTAAAGAAACTAAAAAAATTATAAAAAATTTATAAACAGTTTTGGAAGTACATCAACAGTTTTGGAAGTACATCTACAGTTTTTGCCGTAAAATGAACAGTGAAACAGGAAATTGTATAAAACTAATATCACATGTTAAATCTTCATGTTCAGTCCAAAACAACAAATTTTACTTTTAAGATTTAATTTAATAAATATAATAATGACAACAACGACCGCATCATTAATCTTGAGAGGGATTAACATTAATTCGACACATTTAAACTATCTTGTAAATGTAATTCATACATGTCAAATGAAATATTTCCAAAAAAAAAAAATCGATTTACTTCCATTTGACATACAGAAATAGACCAACAAATTTTGGAAACAACTTTTAAGAATATATTAATAAGTAATCAAACGATATGGACCCAGTTCAAAATCTTTTAAGTTGGATGAATCTACCTTAACAGCGAAGTCAAAAAATAATCTAATTAAATATAACTCGAGAGTTCGATAAATCAGAAAATAATTCTCCAGTATCTTTCTCGAACTTATTGCCATTTGGCAATAACCACTCAAGTCCTATAGGCTTTCGTGCCTATTGCCTGGCAACTAGTTTTCGAAAGATCTGTTAAATTATTTTCAATTCATTCTTACTCTCTTGTTATAATATTACTGAAAATAATTCCAATATGCGTCTTCTCAAATGAACATGAGAATTTACGAGTATTTTGCTGTAAGTTAATTGTAACAATTCATTCCAACCATAAAAACCATTTTAAACCTAATCTTGAAACTCACCAAAAAAACCATCTCGCTCTAGTCTTCGACGAAGTAAGAGCGACGGAACGATAAATAATCGGCGTATTATTGAGCTGTCAACACGTATTTGGGAACTATATACTACCGGAATCTGATAACATCGTAACGCTTTATTAACAGCCCTAAACGCGCTCGTCCAAGACGGTCTCGGCGTCTCGAGCTCCAGACACGAGGTTTCGGTCTCGTAAAATGGAGCTCCCGACCACCGCCTCAAATCAGGAAGTTAGTGTGTGTGCGACTGTGCGAACTTTATAGTTAGTGGTTTTAGTTTTATTGTAGCTAAAATTATGTCGATACAGTAATACATGGTGCACTTTAACACCTTTAATATTAGGATAAAATATAGCACGTTTTGTTTTATTTTAGCAAAACGTATAGTAGACACCTTTTTTTATAGAATGTAACAAATATATTTTATGTATTTTAAAATATTTCTAATCCTTTCTATCCAGGTTAACATTTCAATTAAAAAAAAATGTAAATGCTACAACAAAGTTCTTAATATATTTATGTCAAAAAAACAAAAAAATATAGCACCGAAATCATCGTTCAAATTATAAAAATTGTATTACTTGTCTTTTTGATGTGTTATTTTTTTTCTTACAAGAACAAATTAATTAATAAAATAAATATATCATCACGCCTTTTACCCATTACTGGCTGTGGTACTCTGCCGAAGCAGATCTCGGTAAGTGATATATTCATGCGCGTAAAGTGCGGTTACCAGCCGTCAAATCACGGCCCCCAAAGATGTTAGTAGTGGGAGAGCCACAGGGCTAATTTTAAATTGGTGAAAATGTTTTGTCGGCTGTGGGGATCGAACCAGGGTTCTTTGGATCCACAGGCCGACTTGCTACCACTGAGCCATTACCCCATTAAAAAAAACAAATTAATTAAAAACTTTTTAATTACTATTTTAACAATTAATGAAATCAAACTGAATAGCAAACAGAAATTTGGAATACTGCTATGATTTGAATCTTAGTTATTACAAAATAAACATAACTTTCTAAAATTCACCAATAAAGTTGTAGTACCACTCGTAGTACAGTCCATTAATGAACTTAGTTTCAGGTTTTTGCTAGAAAACTAAAAAATAAAGTATCAATCTAAAAATCTCGTTGCGTTTGTATTTTTTTTTATCTGTAGAGTCTAAAACGTGAAGATTCATCAAATTCAAAATTTTTTACATTGTTCCCAAAACATTTTGATCGTATGCATCGCATACTTGTAGCTACCACTTTTATTTGAAGTATTTTTCCCTTAAATAATATTAACTTAACGTGTGATAGACGAAATATACGATGGCAAATATTAAGATGTGTCGAAAAATGTAGTTGAGTTAAATTTTAAAAATAAAGTCTTACTTTAGAAATAAGTTTACTCTTCAGACTAAAGTATTTCTCTACTTTACTAAATTCAAAACACAGCACTCGTTTCTCCCTCCTTAACCAAATTCAGAAAAAAATAATTTAACCTAAGATTCTCCTAGTAAGAAAAACTCGTACCTTAACAATACTTCCCCATCAATCGCATGTACAAGTGCAGGATTAATGACTCTGGAAGCCAGCAAGAGCCGCCCGTTTGAGCTTGGCATTCATTGTTTTATGCATTCCGCGTCTAAATGGATACATAGTTCAGAATTCCAGATCAGCCGGTCGACTCCACGCGAATACAAACAAACCCACGACTTTGAGGACTCGATAGGGTTGCGAATCAAATCTCCATACATCCATTACTGCCTCAGGAGCGGTGGGGGTGGAGAAGAGGGAGGAGGTAGTAGACAGAGGGAACTGGAACAAGGACTTGCGACAGGGAATAAGACGCCTGTTGAGGAAATGATTTGAGGTTGCTGAATAGTGATCACGTGTGATTTGGGACAAGGGAATGAATTAAAGGGATTGATTAAACAATTGCATATTTAGTATTCCTAATTGAAAATAATGCAATACAGTGTATTTTAATGATTTGTCGTTGGCAATCATGTGCGATTTTGGACAAGAGAAGATGGGGTATAATCAAATTAGTTGAGGGTTCATTTGACTATTAAATAATTGAATATTTTGTATTGTTATCTGAAAATAAAGCAATACAGGGTGTTTTAATGATTCGAAGTTGTAATCACGTGAGATTTTAGACAAGAGATGTTGGAGAAAAATTCAATGGAGGGTTGAATCGATGATTAAACAACTAAATATTTAATTTTCTTCATTTCTATTGCACTTCTACAAGTAGTCCTATGAGACAATTTAGATTCATGAAAAATAATTGACAACCAGTTAATTGTCATGTATTTCTACTACTATTCTGTGGCCGAGAACTTTAATTTGATATTAATCACAGCCTAATTTGAAAAAAATATTTAAATATCACTTATGAAACTTTTACTAGAATTTTCTGTTTAATGGCTGGTTTCACCAATAAAACTTAAATTTTAAACTAGGTTTCAATAAATAAAAGCAAATCGGAAGTATGACAGTAATATCAATTCATCCATTTGACATGTAATTTTGATTTGCTTTTATTTATTTAAACTAAATTTAAAATTTAACTTTTGTTGGTGAAACCGGCAGTGAAAGTTTTAATTTGATATCAATCTCGGAAAATTTTCAATAACTTTTGAAAACTCAACTATGAGTTATGAGGACTTGAATTTTATATTAATACAATAGTTTCCCTGGTACAGAGGTTTAAATTGAGAAAATAAAAAAAGCTCATGAAAATTTTTGTATACAATTGAGAAACATCTAAAATATTTAAAATTATGCTATTATTATTACTGTTAAGTCATTTTAATCCACCAGATGTCATAATGCTTTGCACCATTCGATATGAGAAATGTGAAATATGTAAAAACGACACATTCAAATTAGGCCAACATACTAATTTATTTCCGGAATGTTCTAATCTTTCCCAAATATGTAGGTCATTAGATAAAAGTAAAAAATGAATATTGAATAATAAAATAATCTTTCTTACTGTTATGCCTGTTTTACACTGAGCAATATTGCAAGAGCAACTGCAACTTTCAACAAGTTGAAGCAATATTGCACGAGTGTAATACAGAAATTGCAAGTGCAAGAGACAGAAGCAATCTTGCATCAACCTCTTGCACGAATTAGAACGTGTTCAAATTTTTGCAAGACTTGCAAGGCCACTCTTAGTTATTTCTAGTAATTTTAAGTTTGTTAGAATGCTACCAACTTATTATAAATGTCAAAAACGATAAAGTTGGGTTAAGGATATTAAAATGATTTACATTGCAAATAATTGTGCAAATACTTATAGGAACAAATTTTAATGCAATAATATATGAAACAACGTCAACAATACAAGTGATAAGAGGTTAAGCTGATATAATATGAAGTTAGTAACGACAAAAATTTGTAAATAAATTAATATTACATTGCAGTTGCAAGTTGCTGAATTTAAAGTGAAAAAAATATCTCTGCAATATTTTGATGCAACTAGTTGAACGTAAAACTTGCAAGTTGCAATTGCAGTGTAAAACAGGCATTACAAAATGAAGATAGCAAATGCCACAAGTAGACGTATTTGATATTTGTAAAATGTGCATTCTTACAAAAAATCGTGAAAGGTAAGATTATAATTTGGCACACTGTGAACATAATTAGCTTCAAAGTGTAATAAGCATTATTTTTTAAAAATGACGTTCGAATTCCGCAGGTAGGTAAAGTGTAAACTGTAGAGGACATAAAGGAAGGTACTAAACACATATGAAGCGCCATTTTAAGGGTTGAATTCCGCAGCACCTCGACAATAACTATAAATATAAAACATCATAGCCCAACGAAAGTATAATCCCACCTATAAGAATCAAAACAAAAATGCGGAGAGCGCGATAATGTGACAACACCGCACATCGTTGCGGTCGCATTCTCTAACCACCGGTAACGTAATCTATACTATTTTCCGGTAATGTGGCCACCAAACCATATCCGGAGAGTACGCGGACAATGACGTAATGTAAAGTTATTTCACGCTATGTTAATGCAGTCGCGATGACAATGACATTGCAACGTTGCGAATCTAATTGCCGGCGGCATTGTTGCCAATACGCGGCATCCAATGCGCCAACTTCGAATTATGCAGCGTTGTGCCGCATTGTGATGCGTTTTTGTTTGAGATGCTCAGCTTTAGCGAATCAATCACGCTTTTTGTAATTACACTTGAGTTGAATATTTTTATGATTGTTACCATGCATGTTACATGTGTACAGCAAATTATACTGCAATTAAATTTGATGTGATGCACAACTATAATTCAATCTGTTTGGCATTAAATAATTCATTCCATTATTTGATTACAAAATCTCTTTCTCGCAATATAATTACAAATTAATTCTTGATATCCCTAGTTTCATACATTTATTCAATCAATGACCTAGTTTTTTTTTTACTCTGTCGGACAACACAAGCTGCATGCGCATATTTTTAATAAAATTATTCAATATAATAAAATAAATATAAATACATCATCACGCCTTTTACCCATTACTGGATGTGGCACTCTACAGAAACAGATCTCGGTATGTGATATATTTATGCGCGTGAAGTACGGTTACCAGCCGCCAAATCACGGCCTCCAAAGATATTAGTAAAGGGCGAGCCACAGGGGTAATTTTAAAAATAAATCAGTAAATATATCATCACGCCTTTTATCCATTACTGGGCGTAGCACTCTGCTGGAGCAAATCTCGGTAAATGATATATTTATGAGCATGAAGTACGGTTACCAGCCGTCAAATCACGGCCTCGAAAGATGTTAGTAAAGGGGAAGCCACAGGGGTAATTTTAAAAATAAATAAATAAATAAATAAATATATCATCACGCCTTCTACCCATTACTGGGTGTGGCATTCTGCAGAAGCAGATCTCGATAAGTGATATATTTATGCGCGTGAAGTGCGGTTACCAGCCGTCAAATCACGGCCTTCAAAGATATTAGCGGAGGGGGAACCACAGGGGTAATTTTAATGTGGTGAAAATTGTTTGTCGGCTGTGAGAATCGAACCGTGGTGCTCAGGATCCACAAGCCGACGTGATACCACTTAGCCACGTACCCCATACAAAAATATTATTCAATATGAGGAATAACATATAAATCATGTAGAACCTATATTGATGCTGTTTTATCCAATAATGGGTGTGATACTTTGCTACAGCAGATCTCGATAAATGATATATTTTCGCGCGAGAAATGCGGTTATCAGCCGTAAAATAATTACGTCCATTTGCCTAGCTTAAGCAAAGAGTTATAGGATCGAGGTTGCCATTGACAAAATAATAACAAAATAAAAGAAAAAATTGGAATAACATCAAATTTAAAAGAAATGGGTCCGTACTGAGTTGGTCAAGCATTTGACCGGAATTCAAAGGACCTAGGTACAAATCCTGGTAGTATCCCAATTTTCCTATTTATAATTCAATTAGATTTTACTAATTTAATTTCAGTTTGTAAATATTCTCATTAAATAACAGTGTCACCGCAGACGACTCTCGTGTCAAGTCTTTTAGTAAATTAAAGAGTCATGGGATCGAAGCTATCTGTGGGCCATAAAAAAATAGATAGAAAAATTAGAATAAAATGAAATTTAAATTACATGACTACTGCAGCTTACTTGGTTAAAGCATATGACCGGAGTTCATAGGTCCAAGGTTCGAATCCTAGAGGTATTCCAACTTGATTTTCTACATTAAAATTATCTCTGTAGCTCTTCCTCCACTAACATCTTTGGAGGCCGTGATTTGGCGGCTGGTAACCGCACTTCAATCGCATAAATATACCACTTAGCAAAATCTGTGCTATGGCAGAGCGCTACATTCAGTAATGAGTAAAATTCGTGATGATATATTGCGAATAAATGAAAAATATCGCTCCAAAAAATGACAGTTAAAACAAATAGGCACTATTATTTCAGCTATGTTTTCCATGAAATATATTTCATTTATGAATAATTTATTCCTAACCGTAATATTTAATCTCGCTGTAATTCGTATTTCACGAAATCAATTCATCATAATCACCCCACATCACATTAAATTCTATCTCCTAGTTCCAATAAATCAATCATCACACTTAGCACATTTCCTACAACATGGAAAGAGCATCGCCTGCAGAAAACAACACGAACAGTCATCATGAAGCTGGCGATCATGATCTTGAGTCATTGCGAACGATATAATTTGATACAATGCAAACATGTCGGCCACACGTTCGTCCCGTTTTACTTTTGCGTTCGTGAGACACGGCTCTGGCTGTGGATGTAATCTGTGATGCAGTCACGTCCAGCATGCATTATCTCAATTGTTTATTACGGCATGAGAATCCGCGGAACTGAGGATATGAACGGGATTTACAGTTTTGGAATATATTTGTAGATTCTGGAGCACTAGGTTAGCGGTGCAGAACGTGCGAAATGCATTTTACTACTGATTGTAATTTTAATTATTTTGTTCAACATGTTTGTAATGAAACCAAAATGTATCGAAATAGAATAGAACTTATTATGTAAGGTATTTATCTATTATTAGGTAGGTACCTCAAGCGAAAATTTATCTCATCATGGCATTTTGTAAGCTTGTTTGATTTCATTAAAATTCTCAATTATTCTTTTTTTAATTCTATAGGGACAAGATAAATCAAATTATTTGATTTCTTAGATTGATAAAATTGGTAGGCAAATATACAAATGATATTTATATTTATAGGATAGGTGGATCAGTGTAATTTAAAGGCGTATTCCATTTGTCATTTGGATCAGATCTAACTTACATTTACTGAACCAGATCACTTATTTATTTCGCTGGATTACTTCACTGACTTTATTTCCAGTACTAGAATTACTGGTTCTAATTTACTTTGAAGTAATTCACTGCTATAAGTGCATTAGTTTGCTTAGTTCAGTTCATTAGTCATGTTGACTAATTTATCTGAACTGATTTAAGTGACCCAAATGGCAACTGGAATATAGCTTAAAACGTCAAATCTATTTTTACATAACTATCGCTTAACAAATGCATAGCAATATGATGCCTACAATGAAGACGATCACATTAAAATTATCCAAAATAATTAGGTACAAAATTTATAATATGAACTTTCTCCTATCGGCAACTTATTTAAAATAATAGAGACTGGTAAATGGCAAACCAAATAATAAAGGACAAAATTTAATTTTTAAGAAATAAATAAATCCAAAGGATAACACTCTAAAATAATGGACTATCCTCTATAATATAGGACTTATAATTACAAAGACAAAATGTCAATTGCGATGTGGAGCTGAGTCTTAATAAAAATAAGAAAATAATAGGAAAAAATTGTTTTTCTAAACACTTGTCTAAGTTCCACAAAAATTACAGCACATCTGAATCAACTGTTAGGTCATCAGCAGTAGCTAGTCAGTTCAGCTCTGAACCATAGACGCATTTCGCTCTTTTGGAGCTCACCAGCCACTGATGATGACCTAACAGTTGATTTAGATGTGCTGTAATTTTTGTGATACTTAGACAAGTTTTTATTCGTACCACCATTGGGATCACAAAAACTATAACTCCTATTAAAATAAGAAAATAATGCAAAAAAATTGTTTTTCCTAACACTTAGGAAAAACATTTTTTTTGCATTATTTTCTTATTTTAATAGGAGTTATAGTTTTTGTGATCCCAATGGTGGTACGAATAAAAAGAAAACAAGAATATTCCATTAATTTTAAAGTGAATATGTGCAATTTCTCATGACTAAAATAGTAAAATTTGACATGATTATAAGCTGATTCATAAATCAAACATGTCATTAGAAAAATGTAAATTCTTCTTATACTAACAATTCTGTAAAACAAAACGTATTAATTATTTATCCGACAAGACAATCACGATCACCGTACGTAATTAACTAATTACTACGTTAACGGAGTAATTTGTTTCAAGTACGTAAAATTGCTGTCGCTGTTCGCCCCGAGCATATAACAGCAACGGACCGTTAAACATGACGTTTCTATTGCTCGAGTCGTAGATATTGTCTCACGTTACACTGTAAAACATTCTCACAGGATTCTAAACGCTGTGCGAGCCTTTCTTTCTATCTACTCTTTGTTATCGTTTCTCTTTCGCTGAGTCAACTATTTCAACTGAGAGTTGAGTACTTTGAGAGCAAAGAAAGTGATGAATAAGACGAGTGATAAGAATATTTTTTTCATATATCGCGTTTACAACAGTTATTTAAGTATTGTAATATGATCAGTTCTCTCTTTTCCATAAGGGCACATGGGGCATGAGCCCAGGGCCCTCGGCTTGATGGGGACTTCAAAATTCCAAGCTCGTCGTTTACACGGAAAATAGGGTAGCTCAATTTTTAGTGCAATTTTGCTATCAAATGCCATTCAAATTTTAAAATTCAAATGTAAATCGAAAACCTGATAAGATTTGGAAATATTTTTTAAACAGTGAACAAAATTTTACGAAATCTTAAAAGATTTCATAAATAGTTATTTTTATAACAAGTGCCGAAAAAGGCTCGTTACGTGCAAGTGCAGAATTTAACGCACGAGGCTTGCCGAGTGCGGAAATCTGCACGAGCATGTAACCTTTTTCGGCACGTGTTATAAACAACATTTTTCCTACAACTGTACGATTTAGTAAATCACTAAAATATTATTAAAATTTATAAAATTTATAAAATTTTAATGATATTACATGAGAACGATGTTTTACGGCGTTGCTATGGTTTGTTTGTTGATTGCTTGCACATTGTTCAACGTTATTTAAAAATATTTCACTAACGTCAAAATAATTTCTTCAAAATCATCTTGATTGGAATAGTACAGTGAGTGATTCTTCTTTATCATAACACCTCCAAAGATAATTGAAGCTCCGGATCATGCTATGTTGGATCTATTTTCGACAATGACAATCAACCTGCTGCTGGTACTTCTAAAGCCTCCGAAATTGTTGTCAATAATATTACTGGTAATAATATGAACAGGTACGGAAGAAATCAATGTTTCTTTAGACACAAAAGGTTCCACTTTACATTATGTCAATATAAGCAACTGTAACAACTGTATTAATAATATACACAAACAATAAATATGCAGTATTTCACTTACTCTTTAAATAAAACCATTTATCGATATATTTTACTTTGTTCGGTTCTTTTTATTAATTGTCTACAGATTAGATATACTGCAAATTAAGGTTACGTTTATAAACGTCAAAATATACTACTGCATATTTACTAGCGCTTGTTCACCGTATCTTCTTCTTCCATAAGCGTCTGCGGTCAAAATATGAATTCCGCGCTCGGCGCGAAATTTAAATCGCTGTCAAAACAATATTCTTTTGACAGTTACGTAATGAAGCACTTCCCGCACTAGTGTTTCTTTGCTTTCAGAAACGCACTTGGTCTGCATTCATCTACTTTCCATACGTAACCAAGGCAATTATAGTTACGTAATAACAAAGAAATCGCACAGTTGTAGGAAAAATATATAACGCCAATTTTTTTATTAATCCTTTAAAATGTATATAAATTTTTAAATATTCAAAAAAAATTGAGGTCATAATAGAAGATTTAGACACAACAGAAATTCCGGAAGAACTATTATCATTAACGTAAGTCCAATTCTCAAAATACGAGTTGTAATCAACTGACTTTATTTGATTTGTATAAAGCTAACCATAATAACCAATAAAGTCATTAAATAAAAGTAAATACTGATGTTTACATTCACATTTTTTTAACTTTCTAAAAAGGCTTCAAACTCAGTGTGACCAAGGGCCCTTACATGGCCTAAGACGGCCCTGAATGTGATACAATTGTCGAACGGGCCAAGTATTATACAATACAATATATATCGTACAATGTTTGACCTACTTTCATGATATGAGAAAAATTATTGTTAAATTGACATTTTTAAAATTTGACAATTTTCCTTTTTGTTCTTATTTGAAGCGTGACTAGGTTGATTCAATTTTCAATAGAATTATGTGTTATTATATAGCAAGAGAAATTTATTATTATTGCTTGAAGGTGGCGAAAATTGTATAAAATAAAATTACTCACATTTTGCAGATCTAGAAGACGATGGATGATGGATGAAGCTCTGCAACCGCAGCACTTTTGTTTTTGCATCACTGCACTACACTAACACTTACGAACTGCACTCTTGTAAATGTACACATAAACTGATCTGAAACAAAAACATATACGATATAAATTTAAATATCTACAAACTAGCGACGAACAAGAATAAATCTGCATAGGTACACAAGTTCATAGCATTAGCCGGATTCATTTCGCAGTACACAGTACACATAGCAGATCTCGCTCGTATGATACATTTATGCGCGTGGAATACTGTTACCAGCCATCAAATCACGGCCCCCAAAGATATTAGTGAAAAGGAAGTCACATGGGTAATTTTAATGTGATGAATAGTTATTTATTATACTAGTGTTTTATTAGGTATATAAAACACGCAAGAAAAGTGTAAACACGAGACCGAATGTCGAGTGTTTAATATTCTTAAGTGTTTTATATACCAATAAAACACGAGTGTAATACAAAATTTTATCCACAACTCATAATTATAGGTATCGAAGAAGATTGATGGTAATATTTAACGTTGATTCAGTTACATATAGTTTCTCAAAATACGGTAGATCATGAAGTGGTTGCTAAGTAACAAGTGTTTTATGGAATATAAAACACTAGTGTTTTATGAGCCATATAATTCAACTGAAATCAGTGTAATAATGGCTTCATTATATATGAGTTGTGGATAAAATTATTTGTTGATAGTGGGAACCGAATTCTCTCAATTTCATAGTCCGACTTGATACCACTGAATCACCTACCCCATTAGAAAACAGGTCCCTAATATAAAATAATTACATTCGTTTACTCAAGAACTAGTTAAAACATTTTCCTCGAATATCCTGGATATAATAAAATCCGTCAGTCACATTCCACATTTATTTAAAAATCCTTATGACAACCAGTAGTTTGCTCCATTCCCAAATACCCAGAAATTTCCTTCATTACTTCGCTCTACTATACCATCTTTTTCCTTCCCTCATCCGTTTATCCTAAAAGAGTATGTTTAGCAAATGAATACTTAATATACTATATAATTGTACGCTGTCAGCAAATTACTATATTCATAAGACCACTTGTGTATGCATCAAGGAACCTGAGAGCGGACTCGAGAACCGAGCGAGAGCGACGAGATTGTCTGGCGATCGCCGAAGACGAAAGAGTTCAAATTAGTGGGCTGCCCGTAATTACTACTTGAGTAATTAACTATCGACGTACGATCCATGGCTTAGCTTAATAATTAGGTTTCTTGGTCAGTTCATGTTGAAGCTTAATTGAAATTAATACTTGGAAAATATAAAGAAAATATTTACAAACTGGTTCACCGAAATCATGTTTGATTTGTTCATTAGAGGATTAATTATCTTGTTGATATTTTGTTACTGGATAGAAAAATAAGAATGTTATTAAAATATATAAATAAATATATCATCACGCCTTCTACCCATTACTAGGTGTGGCACTCTGCCGAAGCAGATCTCGGTAAGTGATATATTTTTGCACGTAAAGTGCGGTTACCAGTCGTCAAATCACGGCCCCCAAACATGTTAGTGGTGGAGGAGCCACAGGGGTAGCTTTTTAAATTATGAAATTTGTTTGTCGCTTGTGGAAATCGAACCAGGGTTCTCAGGATTCACAGTCCGACTTCATACCACTGAGCTAGCCACCCCATTATTATTAGATTATTATTGAATAGAGATAATAGAGAAGACGAATACTTGCCGTCAAATCACGACCACCAAAGGTAATAATAGAGGGAGAAATACAGATGAAACTTTATTCTGGTGATTTTGAAATATTGAAATATTGATATTCTGATTTTCCTGCTGTTGAAATATATATGTACAGCGTGATCAAAAGGAATTGTTACAGTTGGCAATAAAAAAAACTACTTGAAATTGGTAAGCCTGATACATAAATTTATTTCCTGTTGTTGACAGTGACATTTAAAAATTTAAATTTGAATACATTTATATTACTTGACATAGCAATAATCTAAAGTATTTCTATTACTCAAAAAGACAAAATCTTGTTAGCTGTCAGACTCCTGACATAACCTATTTGTATTTATTAGGCCTGTCAAATAGTATTTCCGTCTTTACCTGTCGTTATACCAACTGTGGAATAAAAAGATCTCCGGAATTGTATTGCCAACTGAAACAATTCCTTTTGATCACTTTGTATGTAATTTTATTGTTTCCGTTTTATTTTTATATTTAAACCTTGTAGTAGGTTGTTGAATTTAGGAAGTTTACGCCGGAGGAAAAAAATGAAAGCGTTAGGTGTACATTTATTTCGATCCTTATATAAAGAATGATTGAAAAAATGGGAACAAAATAAATTTAAATTTTATTTTTATTTATTTAACCCATATTTTAAATTTAACTTTATTGGTTAAACCGGCCTTAAGACTCTTATAATCGGGTACTGATTTATCTTGTAAATATAGTAGCATACCACTTCATTTTGTTACATTTTTTGATGACGTAAGTCAATCAATTATAAATTAAAAATTCGCTAAATAACCATTTGCAATATGTTACTACGTGCATAAAATAATATCAAAATTTCTATATATTTGAATTCATACTATTAATTTTGGGATAGAGAAATTTTATTTCACCCTTGGGAGGGGAAGATTCTTCACCGGTCAACCTTGGATTCAACACTAAATATAATTATTAATAACTATTTTGTATATATTTTAATAAAAGCATTATATGATTTATAAGTTGAAGTTTTTATCTACATGGAGTGTACATATGAGTATCGCAGCTATATTTAAATACAAGTGTAATATAACGTCTAATCTCTGGTACAGTAGTTCATGGTAGCAATGTTATTAAACAGATATATGCGATTACCAACGCAGTTATGAAATATGATATCTGTACATCACAACACTCAGAGATATTTGTGTTTGGTGGTCAGTGAACCATGCATATTATTATTATGCTATCATATTATTACTCGCTTGAATGCGAATGTAGATCAGGTATTTTCACACATTTGGCGTCATATATTTTTACCTGTCGAACGAATGTAAATAGTTAGAAAAAAATGTTTTATATAAAGGATATGTCTTTTGCATATTCTATTTTATTTTTCTAAATTATCGAGATCAAATATAATAAAAATTTACTGAGGTATAGATCCTATATATTAGAAAATATAATGTTTTTGAGAAATGAAATAAAAATTATAATAGTATATTAAATACCACGGGAATAATGTGCCTAATTTAATATTGAGGGAGAAGTTGATTTGAAGAGCCGCAGGCGAGAGATATAGTCACCTGAGGGATTAAATATACTTTAGTCCTGTGGTATATACATACATTTTTAAATATGTGTTTATCTTTTTTTAATGGAGTAGTGGCACAGTGGTTGTCGTGTCGGCCTGTAGATCCTGAGAACCCTGGTTCGATTCCCACTGCCGCCAATCATTATCACCACAAGAATGCTACTCCTGTGGCTCTCCCTCCACTAACATCTTTAGGGGTCGTGATTTGAAGGCTGGTAACCGCACTTCACGCGTAAAAAAATATATCATTTACCGAGATCTGCTTCGGCAGTGTGCCACACCCAGTAATGGGTAGAAGACGTGATGATATATTTATTTTATTTATTTATCTTTTCTGATTTTTTTGGATTCGTTTGTTAATGGAGTAATTTGAGATGTTTTGCGCATATGTTGAAGAAAGATGAATGAAAAGTGAACAGGAGTGTTTGGATGGATGTGATTGAAGATTTGTTGTGAAATGAATGATTTCGAGTGTGATGAGTAATTGAGCTTATATGGAGGGATCTATGGATGTGGTTGAAGCGAGGGTGGTGTGTTAGGATGAGAATGATTGAAGAGGGCTATTTTTTTGTATGAATCTGATGAATGATTTTAAGGTTCGTGCTACCCCATTTGATAGGATATATCGTGATGTTATGTATGCGTGTATGTATGAAAAACTGTAGGAGAACTAATGTCAATGTGCCATACATAAATATAAAAATGTAACAATTACTTAAAAATTAAATAAATACTAAGATTTGTATTAGTTTGAGATGGTCTGTCTAATGAAATTCAAACACACAAATGTCTTCACTTTTAAAGTAAGGCATCGGACACAAGGTAGCATATTACTAAAGAACCTATTAATTGCAAACTATAATTTCAATTAAAAATGATGTAATTTGCTCCGCAAACAATTGCATCAAAAATGCAGTTAACCTATTTACGTTTTTATGCAAACATAATTACCTGTTTGTTCGGAAATAAAAACTGTTAGCAAAAACGTTCGCAGTTGATGAAATTTGAGCTGTTTATATAAGCACGTAATCAAGTGACTGGCAGCCAGCCGCGGTCGCACTCGCAGCCATCGTCCGCTTTGCACCCGTGGCACTCGTGTTCCGCAGCCGTTTGTCACGTTTGCATGAGTTAGCGCGGTCAACCATGTTTGCAGACAGGAATTTATTGTGAATATGCATCAACTAATGGCGATATATGAGCCCGTTCTCGCCAAGACGTTCAATTTATGTTATCTGTGTATATCTATATTAGATTACTAGTTTACAACGCCGTCTATTGTTCTAACTTAATAGAAAGTGTTGGTGTGGGCGGCACAACTAATAAAAATCATGAAAGTAGTTAGGATGTGGATCATATATTAGCTGTAGAATTGAGTAAAATGTCAAATGTGCAAGTCAATAGAATTATCTATTGGTAATAAAGTTTACTTCTTATTTTATGCTGTCTCCTGAATTTATTATTGCTTTATAAAACTTTTAGTTTATGACAAACACATAAAATTTAAGCTTAAATAGTAGTAAAATATTAATCAACTTTCAAATAGATTTAGAATGTTCATAATAAATCGTATTTACAATATGGTTCACATTATATATTCACATAAAGATAAACGTGCACTAGGTATGCTGTGCCCAAGAAATAATTTTAAATATTACGAACTATAGTATCCATAAGTGTCACATTGCAATTAAATAGGTTCAGTGAATATTTTTAATTTGTCAACTATCATAAAGACGAATTTAAACTAACTTAAATAACCTAGCACAGTGGTATCAAGTCGGCCTGTGTATCCTGAGAACCCTAGTTCGATTCCCACAAGGTGACAAACAATTTTGACCATTTTAAAAACTACCCCTGTGGCTCCTCCACCTCTAACATCTTTGGGGGCCGTGATTTGACGGCTGGTAACCGCACTTCACGCGTAAAAAATATATCACTTACCGAGATCTGCTTCGGCAGAGTGCTACATCTAGTAATGGGTAGAAGGCGTGATGATATATTTATTTATTTTTATTTATTTAAATGATCGGTTCGATGTTTATATCATCATTAAGAGGCGGATTCTATAAAATTGCATGTATTGTATTTATTAGGCATATCAACAAGCTCTTTTCACATGTTTACGTTTCATAAAAAATAATATTAATTATGTTACTTGTGAAATAAAATATATTAGAATAAAAATAATATTAAGTACCTACATAATAAGTGATTAAATTTGCTATCAAACCAGTGGTACCAAAATTGTTCACTTCAAATAAAGGGTGATTTAAAAAATATACATTTTTGTTTAATAATGCAAAAAATAAAAAATATGTATCACGCCTTATATCCATTGCTGAATGAGGCACTCTGCAGTAACAGATCTCGGTAAAAGATATATTTATGCACGTGAAGTACGGTTACCAGCCGTTAGATCACAGCCCCCAAAAATGTTAGCGAAGAGGGAGTCATAAGGGTAATATTAATGTGGTGAAAATTGTTTGTCGGCTGTGGGAATCAAACCTAGGTTCTCAAATCCACAGGTCGACACGATACTACTAAGCCACCTACCCCATTTTTTTTAATAATCAGTATATCAATGTACCATATAAATAAATAAACAAATAAATATAAAAAAGTTACAATAGAGAGTTATACAAAGCCAGGAAGAGATGGAAGCGAACCAAAAAAAAACATCTCGCTCTAGTGAGAGACTTAGTAGACTCATTAGTGCATAGGTTTAGAAATATCCTATATACTATCCAGTTATTATAATAAAAACAATATTTTAATTTGTGGTTGTCATATAAAAATTTTTTATAATAATATATATTCTCGTCTTCAAACCACATGTTTATCATGTTGCACTTGCATATGATTTATATTATGATAGTAAAATACATTCTTCATTATCAAACAATGACATTTTTACAATTCTAGTAATTTGTGGTTTGACACAATGATGATTAAAAATCTGATTGTTGTACTTTGAACTCATTTTTTTCTTTGTGTTTATTTACTACAGTTCTATTCTTATCATTACACATATTTTGCACTTTCAATGATGGCGAACCACTTCCCGGTAATGAAAAAATATAATCAACAATCAAAACAAAAACAAACCAAGATAAATAAGTGTAACGGACGAAAATTTAAGATTTGTGAATTATCTGACCTAAATTGTATATTAAAGAACTATTTTTAATTGAAATACTTCCGTGTAAGATTATGAATAAGCATATTATTGGGCGTATTCTACAACAAATTTGTGAATTTTTAACGGCTCGTCAAAATTTTTAACCAATGAGAACAGACACATGTATTTTTATTGGTTAAAATATGTAACAGATATGCAAAGAGTGTAATAAAAATTAAAATATACTTACATGACATGGCATAGACAGCAATTACTAATTATATAGTAAACACAAACCGTTGAAAATGTTTAGCACTAGTTTTTGGATCGCAAATATTACAATATTTGATATTGATATGAAGCAAATTTAAATATTTAAGTAATATACATATTTTCACAATACACCAGGGTACACAGATACATACACTTCCCATGTTCGCACTCAACTAAACTCCCTAAACATGTTTATTTTCGCTACGTCCAAATAAGAACGATTAATAAGACGAGTTAAGTACGAACAAGTTTTTTGGTTTGCTGTGAATAAACTTGACTTATTTTATTCTTTATTTCATTTATAAATATATATATATATATATATATATATATATATATATATATATATATATATATATATATATATATATATATATATGTACATATACATAGTATTTTCAAAATAACTTGAACTTTTAGCACTGTAATCTTACACGGCAATTTTTGTTTTTTAAAAACTTAAAAAATAATTGTTCAAATAAAAAATTTGAAAAGATGATAATTGATACTTGTTTCATTAGAATTCAAAATAAAAGGTTTCAGGTCGAGTAATACAACAAAAAATAGTATTTTAAGTCCGATTGAAATATATATATTTTTTAATCCACTTATATATAAAATTTCGAAGATTTATTCAAATTACAATTATTATGGGGTAGCTAGCTCAGTGGTATGAAGTCGGCCTGTGGATCCTGAGAACCCTGGTTCGATTCCCACAGGCGACAAACAATTTTCACTATTTTAAAACTATTCCTGTGGCTCCCCCACAACTAACATTTTTAGGGGCCGCGATTTGACGGCTGGTAATCGCACTTCACGCGCAAAATATATCACTTACCGAGATCTGCTTCGGTAGAGTGCCACACCCAGTAATGGGTAGAAGGCGTGATGATATATTTATTTATTTATTTACAATAAAACAAATTGACAATATTATTTACGTTACCATGAATACGCCATTGTTTTTTTGGTCTTAGGACGTTTCTGGCCCGTGGCATGATCACAACACATCAAATTTATATTATTTTCGATTTACTCAAATAAATTAATAATTATTGTATGATTCTTTTTTTACAGCTATAGAACAAATATTGTTTGTAATTTGTGGGAGAAATTCGTGTTTTTTGCGCGTTCGAATGACTTTTTTGCCTCGACGTACCGTTTACAAATAAAAGTGAAATTCTCACACGCAAAAAAAACACTCATTAATACAAAAATAAATATTTACTAAATAAAATATAAATAAATAAATATATCATCACGCCTTCTACCCATTACTGGGTGTGGCACTCTGCTGAAGCAGATCTCGGTAAGTGAAGTGCGGTTACCAGTCGTCAAATCACGGCCCCCAAACATGTTAGTGGTGGAGGAGCCACAGGGATAGCTTTTTGAAATTATGAAAATTTGTCGCCTGTGGGAATCGAACCAGGGACCTCAGGATCCACAGGCCGACTTCATACCACTGGGCTAGCCATCCCATTATAAATATTTACTAATCTACTACAATTGTCATGGTGATAAATAACAATCCTGAAATAGCGTGTTTTACTATTGAAGAAGTTGAAATAATTGTGTCATATTGAAGTGAGTAAAAAAAAATTATATGCTACCTCCATTTTAATTATTTTTCATAGTGCTAAGTTATTTTAAAGTTACCTTATGATAAATATGAATCATTTCCATAAATTATTTGATAGTAAATTCATGATTAAGTAAGAATTAGATTCACCGAATCCGCCATCAACAATTAAACAACCAAGTTTAAATTACAATCTTTCAAGTACTATCACCAACCAACACACATACCCATATCCTCAGTACACCACAATCTTAACGCAATCAAAATCCAAATCAAACATCATCCACCCTAGTTTCTAATTACATTCCTTACAGTCCACACATCACGTTTGCACCTTCTAATTACCACATGCACTGACAGTGGCGCCCGCGGGCGGCGGGGGTACGAAGTCTTGGGCTGGGGCTAATTGCGGACGCGTCGCCGCCGCCGCACCGGATGTCCCGGTCGGCGTAGTTCCAATGACCTCGATTACCGGATGGGGTTGTCGTTCAAATGGACATTGGTGGTTATTAATGAGTTATTAGGTGTGCAGTTTTAGGGGGGGCTGATGGTAGTTATGGTATGGTTATGGTATTTGTGATGGGTAAGTGGTTGTGGGCTTGTAAATTGGATACAAATTGATGGTAACTATCTAATAAATAATAAGTAGGTAAAGATAGCATTTATGTGTTTTCTGTAAATTTTAACAAAATTAAGATACCGATGGAATATAAATAAGCTGAATACTAATTAAATTTTAATTGGTAATATTCTCCCTAAATAACAGAATTGCTACAGACAAGTCCTTCAGTATATGAAGGAGGTATAAGATCAAGGCTGCCTTTGATACATAAAAGAGAGAAAACCGAATTAACAACATATTTCAATAAATGAAGAATACTCATAGCTCAGTTGTTAAAAAACATTTCACCGGAGTTAACCCAGGTTCTATTCTTAGAGGTATCTCAAATTTTCTCTTTGTAACAAAGTTAGATTTCATCAATTGTTAAGTATTAACTTTATAATTGGTCGGTAGTACGGTGGTGTGATTAGCATTACGGAATTAGAATCCGGCGATCCAGACTTCGAATCTCACTCAAGCTAAATATATATGAACTACAGCACATCAGCTCAGTGAGTCCAGACCGTGTACTATAATACTTTGTATTTAGGAAATAAATTGAGCATATTGCTTAAAACATTTTTTCTGAAACCGGCAAGAAAGTGTCTACTTTCCTGACCAATATTAGTATTGAAAGTAGGTTTTTACAAAAACAGTCAAGTAAAGTACGTATCTAATGCTGGGTTGCAAGAAAAAAATAAAGAGCTCTATAGTTAAAGAACTGTTTATCTAACAACAGTATCAATAGCGATTTTCTAAAATTTATTGAACCGTTAGTTGCTAATGAACCGATAAAACTTTCATGCAACCCATCATAAGACTACAACAAAAATAACAGTCTGGTAGAGTACAAAACAGTCTGGTAAAGATTTTACCTGACTGTTATATTTGTTGTAACATTGGATACGTTGTCTGCTGTCAGTACAATTCATATTAAAAAATTGAAACATTTTGAATTATTTATGATTAAATTAGACGATTTCAGAAAAAATAGTACACATAACACGTCAAAAAACTGTTTTTACTTGACTCAGCGAATTAATATACTCGGCCTGAGATCTCGTATTTCAAATAACCTCTTCGTCAAGTAAAATATCGCTTTCCTGACTAATCATGTAATATACTATTAATAAGTATTGATACTTCTTTTGTACGATATGATTAGTCTGTCCATGTAAGCATACATATATTCTTAAATGATACATATTCTTGAGCAGCTGAGAAAAGCTACAAAAATACCTCTGTACGCACTTCCTTACTTCCTGCACAATATTTTTAGTCCATAACACAATTTTTAATGTTTGATTTTCTGTGAAGTTTCATTAAGCACTTGTCAGCAGCAAGGCCTCGTTAGCGTAGCTAGCAGACGTTCCAGGGTGCCACCCCCGATCTAAATATACATTACTCCACCTCATATTGCGATAAGTCCCTGGCTCCGTCAGCACCTGTCGAAGCACGTGCGCACGCCAAAAATTAAACCTGGAAACCGCTGGATTAATTTCTGCAACACATGTCGCGAGCCCGTCGTAAAAATCATCATTTTAGAAGCAGGAAATTTACACAATTTCCGTTTCATTAGCTGGCCGTGTAATTTGGCGAGCGGCATATTTATGATGGCGATCAATCAACAACGGGACTTGCTCGCCGCTTGCGTTCGAGCGTGACACATAAAACTATACGAAAGGCTGATTATAATGGCTCAATCGCGACGACCAACCCTATGTTTCACGTGAATTATTACGGATCAAGTGATCCGCGACTTCCGAACAAGATGGAGAGTGTTTTATCGAATGATGGGGATATGATGCAAGATGCACCGATGCACTGATCCTTCAAGCATAAATTTCTCTCAGTATGGAGGTATTATTTATTGTATTGTTTCTAAAGAAAATTATTATTAAGCAAAGAATTATTGACAAGATATTACAAGAGAATCTTTTAAAAACTACATCTGTAACATATCAAGATGGTCAAAATAAGAATTTATCTTGACCACTGATTGTTGACGTGCTGAAGTTGGATAATAAGTAATGAAAGCTGCAATTGCGAGTAATAAATATTTTAATAAAATAAATACATAAATATATCATCACGCCTTCTACCCATTACTGGGTGTGGCACTCTGCCGAAGTAGATCTCGGTAAGTGATATATTTTGCGCGTGAAGTGCGTTTACCAGTCGTCAAATCACGCCCCCAAAGATGTTATTGGTGGAGGAGCCACAGGGGTAGCTTTCGAAATTATGAAAATTGTTTGTCACCTGTGGGAATCGAACCAGAGTTCTCAGGATCCACAGGCCGACTTCATACCTCTGTGCTAACCACCCCATAAAAATATTTTATTAAAACAACATAATAAAAACAAAGATAAAATAAATACAATGAATTAATTAAACAACCAATAAGAAATTAATGACATCATATTCTCGGGATAGACACCCTCGAATATTCTTTACTTAAGAATTATAGCAACCGACTACTTATGAACGATCTACTATCTTTAAACTACGGTATTTATAGTAAATAAATGCTAGATCGCAAAAATTTCGCTGAATGTGACAAATGCCTCGAACGCTCGTGCGTGTTTCAAAAGGTGAATAACATGACATGTGTCTTAAAGACGCAATCTAATCAATAACTTTGCAAAAGATTATTTTTTACAAATCCGGTTTGTTACACATCTAATAAGCTCAATTTAAAGCATTTAGTAGAAACAGGACGTAAGAACAAAGGTTGCCATTGAAAATAACAAAGTTGTATCCCGTATTTTGAGTAGCTCTTGACGAAAAAAAGAATTTATTAATAATTTTGTAATAGACTAGCAAAATCTTATTTCTTTACTAATGTAACCAACCTTCTAACTCTTATAGTTCTCGAGTTGGCAATAGTGGCACATTAAATTGAAGAGTCGAAACTGCGCAGTTTCGACTCTTTGGGGCAAACATATATATTTAGAGTCATTCTTTTCTGCAGTTTTTAGAATCATTGAACTTTTTTCTTTTTGATACATGTTTGCCCCAAATATTCAATTAACAACTTTAAACTTATTCTAAGTGTTATACGTTTAATTTTAACGTTTGACCTGAAGATGGCCATAACCTTGGCTGAAACGTTGTCAATATAATCTTCATTAAATTAACTACAACTCATGCCTTCGTCCATTATTACCTTTCCATCCTGTATATGTCTACAACACTGCATTATTAAATAATGCTATAAATATATTTACAATGGCAGTAATACTTTAGTAGACGAAGTAGTTCTCTTTTCTCTAGAGATATAAAATGTATGATTTTATACAGATGAACTAGGATCTTTTCCTTTTTAAAATAATATGAACGTAAAAATATAGTCTAGACAGATCTAACTTAGTTTGTTTTGCTTTTCTTTAAAATAACAGTCAATAAAATATTGAGAAAAATATCAAAGAGGTATTCATATAAACATATATAGAAATAACATGTCGTTCCTTGAATTAAATTAGAGAACCTTGACAACATGACATCATCCTCAAATTGCTCCAGACATCCCAAGGACAAACAACAGAAATATATACTCATGTACTTCAACAGATCACTCAGAATCAAAGATATCTGAATCTTACAGGAACATAGGATCCTCGCATGAAGAAGTCATTATTTCTATGCACGGACCAATTTGTCAAGAACGCTATTACTTCATGGCGTTTATTCGAACCTCTTTTGTAAAGTCGGCGGACAATGGAACATCAAGACGGTTTCCGAGCCGTAGTGACTCTAAACAGCGCCAGACGCAGCTCAATCAAATCACTCAGGAAGTTAAGAGGTCGAACTGACTACGGATTTGTTATGAGAATAGCGGAAACGATATTTTTCATATGCGGTAAATGTAACGCAACTAATGATCAGTGCAAAATGGAAAATATGCCAACTATATATTCTAAATAATTAATACGTCAAATTTAAATAACGATAATTATTAAGAGGGGAGATGGCTCAGTGGTATCAAGTTGGCTTGTGGATTTGAAAATTCGGGCTCGATTCCTCTAACTGACAAACAATTTTCACCACATTTAAACTATCTCTGTGACTCCTCCTCCACTAACATCTTTAGGGACTGTGACTTGACGTCTAGTAACCGCACTTCACATGCAAAATATATCACTTACCGAAATCTGCTACGGCTGAGTGCCACACCTAGTAATAGGTAGAACGCTTGATGATATATTTACAATTTATTTTATAAAATCTCTAATTCAATAAATATAAAATAAATACCATCACACCCTCTACCCATTACTGGGGGTGGCACTCTACCGAAACAAATCTCAGTAGGTGATATATTTTTACGCGTGAACTGCAGTTACTAGCTATCACATGACGCCCCCCCCCCCACCCCAAAGATATTAGTGGAGGGAGAGCCATAGGAGTAGTATTAATGTGCTGAAAATGTTTGTCGGCAGTGGGAATCGAACAAGGGTTCTCAGGATCCACAGGCCGACACGATACCACTATGCCACCTACTCCATAAATATGCAAGATAAATTTAAAATTAATACTATTTATATATGATTTAAGAACAATTGAGCTAAACGAATTTAGCTGTCAACAGTATTTTACAATCTATAAACTTGAATCAATAAAGTAACAAATAAACTTTATATTTTGTCACATCATAATTTAGCATATCCCATAAAACTTTATTTAATGAGAAAGCATAAAACAATACTAAAATAAACAGAAGAAAGCAATGTCGAGTTTATCAACAAACAATAACCCGCGAGCCGCGAGTCACCCTTTTTAATTAAACCGCATTTATTCACGCGACCGCTCAGAATTCTTTGTCTTTATTGCCCGTTTCCTTACATTATCACTGCTGCTATTATCTTTATGGTGACCATTAATTCGTATGAATTCACTACTGTAGCGTTACCTGTCATTGCATAAAACTCACATCCAGCGAATTGCCATGCTGGAAAAATTATTCTCGTATTGCACGAAACGCTGTGCTGCGATGTTAATTGCATTAAAGGTAACAAATGGCAAAGTGGTACGCTATTTTATTTGATTCTTATCAATGAAATTATAAATTTATTGAACAATAATTAACTTTATTTTTATATAATTTTTATATTTAGAAGACCGAGCACTTCGGTTCAATAAATAAATAATTACAGAACTTTAACCAATAATTGTTTTAATTATTTTATTTGTTACTCATTTGTAAACGTCATTTTTCTGAAACCGACAAAAAAGTGCCTACTTTTCTGACCAATTTTAGTTTGGAAAGTAGGATTTCACGAAAACAGTCAAGTAAAGTACGTATCCAAGGCTAGAACAAAAATAACAGTTTGGTAAAGTACAAAACAGTCTGGTAAAGATTTTACCTGACTGTTATTTTTGTTGTAACATTGAATACATAGTCTGCTGTCAATACAATTCATATACAAAATTTGAACATTTTGAATTATTTATGATTAAATCTTGATTAAATTAAACGGTTTCAGAAAAAATAGTATACATAATACGTCAGGAAAGTGTTTTTACTTGACTCAGTGGATTAAAATACTTGGCTTGCGGCCTCGTACTTCAAACAACTGCTTCGTCAAGTAAAATATTACTTTCCTCACTTATTATGTAATATACTATTATTAAAACCTCTTATTTATTTAGAAAATTGATCTTTACCACAAATGCGCGTTGCCACACTAACATTTATGAGATATTATTTAAAAAAAATTTAAAACAACTAAAAAATAAATAAATATATCATCACGCCTTCTACCCATTACTGGGTGTGGCATTCTGCCGAAGCAGATCTCGGTAAGTGATATATTTTTGTGGGTGAAGTGCAACTGAAAGGATTTAATTATAATTTTTAATTTTGTTTACAAATGAGTAACTAATAAACGTTTAAATTATTGATGTTCTTTTAAAATTTATTATTTATAATTAAATTATTAATTATCACAAAATAATTTTACACAAATTGTTATGTAATCGTAAACGATGAAAACATGACTTACTTCGCACACTGATATTAGTGAAAAAAGTGTACATTTTTTGACAGTTGTATAAAAAGTAGTTTTTCTTATATATGTTACGTTTAAGTCAGAGAGATTTGAACGCACGAATTCTTGTTTGCTAGATAGAAGTTGTTGAACTTCGATTGCATTAATTATAAATGTTACTAGTTTATTTAGTTTTTTTAATTATTATTCACTCTGGTGATTTATGCATAAAAAAACTGCTAGCCTGACCACTGAACTACCGAGGTCGATATTCTAAGTTTCTAATTACATAACAAATCATACGAAACAAGAAACAAACTTCCAACAATTTAAAAACCAAACGCTACATGCAATTTGAAAAGCTGAACTCTGATTAAACATAACCTATTCATCCAGTAATTAATACCACTTGAAACGCAATAAGTTGAAACACGTAACACGAATCCGAAACGATGAAACGCAACAACCTCAAGCAATTAATAACACACAACCATCAACCACAACTCGCAACCACTAATATTAAAATCCAATCAAGTATCGATACAAGCGATCCACATTCCCGGGAGAGAGCTAGTGCAGAGTGCGGGAGCCCTTGGCTGAATGCCGTATTCAGTGGGAGCAATGAATCTGTAATAGGACAATCAAGAGCTTCGGAGTTGAAGCTGGAACTGATCTTGAGAAAGATGGAGACGAACGTCGGAGTGACGCGGTAGGTACTCATGAATGCTAAATGTGAGTGTGGATTGAGGAGTGTTAGGTTCTTCCTTCTGGGACAACAGTTTGGTTAGGGAAAACGGAAATAGTCGTGTTATAGGGTAGCAATAGGACATGTGTTATGCAGAGCTGGGCATGCTACTTAAAAAAAGTAGTTAAGCTACAGCTACAGTTATTCTTTAAAAAAGTAGCTGAGCTACAACTATAAACTACATTTTGTAAAATATAGCTAAGCTACAACTAAAAGTTTTCATTAAAGTAGCTGTTAAATTTTAAAGCTACTTTTTCAATTATTGTGAATTATTAAATTTGCTATTGTCATATGATTAGTTGATCAGTCTTTTGTTATAATTACTGTTAATAAATATAAAAAATCGTAAATGGACAAATATACTGTTAATTTGTTATGCTATAATTTTTATTTATATCGGAATAAATTGACAGTTACATTAACAGAAGACTCCTGACCACTCAATGTTTAGTTCATCTAATATTTAATAGAAAAGTAAGGTTAAGAACAAGTGAAAAATAAAATATGTTAATAGATTATACACTATATAATAACTTGTTATCCTACAGTTATAGAATACAATAAAGAAGAGACCTACAATTCAAATACAAAACAAAAATTAATAGGTATTTCTTAATGAACAGTGGTAGCTTTAAGCTACAAAAAGCTAAGGTAAAAGTAGCTAAGCTAGTAGCTAAGCTACAAAAGTAGCTAGCTAGTAGCTAAGCTACAAAAGTAGCTAGCTACTGCACAGCTCTGGTGTTATGTTAGCTATAACTTCGATTATATTTATATAGCTCTTCTTAAACAAATAAATAACTGTCAAATGTAGGTTTGGAACATCATTTTAAGACCTTCCTAAAAATAGACAAAAAAATTGTGGTTAAACTCCAGTATATCCTCTTGTCGACTAACAGAAGTTTAAAGCAGGCGCTATATTAGAAATTTTACATAATATAATCGGTTCTAAAACAGTTGATAGTCCTATGTAAACTTGTTCAATAGTTGCTGAAAGTTAGTATGTTTCGAAATAAGTAGGAACGTGAAAAGTGTGGTGAACAAATTAAATTATGTAAAACAAGTCATTGTAGTGATAGTTTTGTGTGGAGAGTAGGTTAGGTTTCGTCACGTTGTTTTAGAGTCACTGGAAACATGAACGTCTTCTATACAGTGCCATCTTCTGGTAAAATACCAAAATGAGGCAAGAGGGTATACTGGAGTTTCACCAAAATTGTTATTGATAGCTCCCTTTTTATAAGTTCCAAATAAAAAGAATACTTAATTTTAAATTATTTTGATGTTAAACATTATTTTTTATAATTTTTTTCATTAATAGCTATTATTCAATACGTATGTTATTTCGATTATGGTACAGCAGCCCATTGACCAATGAGATTAGTCGACAATAAAATATATAAAGTTTTATTTTTGCGAAGAGTTAAATTAAAAACCTGTACTTCTTGATTTACTTCTCTTGTTGAGTCTGCTACAAAAAATACTGTGTATATTAATTTCAATTGACTAAGGGCCAAATTCATAGTCGTGACTCACCCTCACCTAATCCTCATTTCACACTTAAATTCGAAGTAACTAAGGCAACTAACTCAAAATATGCAAATTCTTGAGTTAGTTGCCTGGGCTACTTCGACTTTGAGTGTGAGAATGAGATGAGGATGAGTCACGACTGTGAATTTGACCCTTAGTTTGCATTAATTTGTAATAAGATATACTTGTATATCCCTAATAAGCAAAAAGTACAAAAGCTAGAAGTATATTCGTACCTAACATAACTCTAAATTTAGTTGGAAACTTTCAATTTTCGCTTGTGCAATAAAACACCAACTGCATATTCAAGCGAAGCTTTTACTTTCGCCGCTAATAAATTACTCGTAGGTATTTTGTAAAATTAATTAAAATTAATGCATGTTCAAATAGCTCACTGCTTTAAAAGTTCTCTTTGCAAATGTTTACGTATCTGCTCAGCTCGAATTGTTTTTAACAAACTTTTAAAATATACACGTTTAGAGTGAATTGGAAAACTTTCCTCTTTCTATGCGCCGCTCTCGGGAAATAGCGAACCCTGGGGGCAGAGGGCAGTTCTCAAGGGTAAGTTGGGACCAAGATGCCAGAAGCATAGTTGGACAGGTCATGCAGGCGTTTGTTTCCACAAGTATAGAAACTTTCACCACATTTAAAATTATTTATTAATTATTATTAATTATGGGATAATGGCTCAGTGGTATCAAGTCGGCCTGTGAATCCTGAGAACCCTAGTACAATCCCTTCATCCGACAAAACATTTTCACCTATTTATAATTACCCCTGTGGCTCTCCCACCACTAACATCTTTGGGGGGGCGTGATTTGATGGCTGGAAACCGCACTTCACGTGCATAAATATATCACTTATCGAGATCTGCTTCGGCAGAGTACCACACTCATGCTGGGTTGCATGAAAGTTTTATCGGTTCATTAGCAACTAACGGTTCAATAAGTTTCAGAAAATCCGTATTGATACGGTTGTTTGATAAACAATTCTTTAACTAAAGAGCTCTTTATTTTTTCTTGCAACGCAGCATCAGTAATGGGTAAAAGGCGTGATGATATATTTATATTTAAAAATTACACCTCTGGTTCGCTAACATCTTTAAACACGCATAAATACATCACTTACCGAGATCAGCTACGGCAGAGTCCCATACCCAATCATAGGTAAAATACGTGATGATATATTTTAGTTATTTATTATAGAAGACGATAAAGTAATTTTTTATTGACTAGTGAATATCTTTCACGAGTCGATAATGACTCTTTATCGTCGTGAATATTCTAAGGATTAAAATTTAAAAGAACTAATTTTAAATTTATTTGAGAACAATTTTTAGATCTCAGTATTATTGAAAACATATTCAGTTTCATTCTGTCTTTCCGTGTTTTTTTTACTAAATGTATGCAGAAAATTAACGAAATAGAATTTGATGAGCAAAAACTACTATCAGATGTGGAAAAAGAGGCAACAGAGGAATAAATTATTTCCTTAAAAGTCGCGGAAAATATATGAAATAGAATAAGGGGGCTTTAACAATTGGAAAAGCGCGAAAAATATCGATAGCGTGAGTAAAAAGGTGCTTCTTGCATATTTCTCCGTGATTTGACAGCTGGCAAACGCATTTCACGCACATAAATATATCACTTACCAAGATCTGCTACGGTAGAGTTCCACAACCCAGTAATGGGGAAAGAGCGTGATAATATAGTTATTTATTTTATTATAAGTATTCACTTAAAAATAAGTACCTATAGTATAAATTTATTCTCTGAATTGTTAAGTTCAAATGGAATAACAATATTGTTACACCAATGTTTCAATATTCGTTATCGGTTTTTGTACCGATGTTAATTATCAATTAAACATTTGAAAGTCATGAGTACGATTAAGCTCTAAATAAAAATACATCTATTGAAAATTAAGTTTTAATTCATATAAGATAATTAAGTAACAAGTAAGGAATTCATCAAATAAAATTTGTGAGTTAATAGCAAATTTGAACATATTATATCCAGGTACATAGAATCTTAAAATTGTTTCTGTCATTCTAGTTGGCTCGTTCTTTTTTACTTTTGCAATATTTCTTCGAGAATACAAACACACTTCTTACAAATAACATCATCATCTGTCACATTCGAAATAACTTCATTCGCTGGAAAATATTGACTTTTCTCCACCAAAACGCAAGAGAATTTTCCGTCGAATATCGATGCTTTTCATATCTACTCAATTTCAACTCGAAACATTTTATTTTAATACTCCTGGGAAAATATATTATTATAATTTAATACTTTATATTTTCAACAATTGCTTTCTTCTTCTGACGCTCAGTTCGTAACTTGCAAATTTATATTTGAGTGAATTTTTATTTTATTTTACTACTTTCCACAACAGGAATTTAATCCAAATTACTGTACAGAGGACCAACAGATTATAGTGGAATCCGAACTACTCAGACACAATCGTATATTTTGAATATATACAGTATGTCACAAAAATAACGAAACTTTTAATCTAAATCATAGAACACGTAGCGCAATCTATTGAACATACACATTGTTAGAAAGACATCTTTCCTCTTTCGAACGCACACAACTTCATGCAATAAGGTGACAGTTTAAAAATTTACGCGCATTTTAATGACAGTAGTTTTTGTGTTTATGTTGTTAAAATACAATGGAACAACGAGCAAATATTAAATTTTGTGTTAAACTTGGAAAAAAATTTGCTGAGACATACGAATTGATGAAAAAAGTTTATGGTGATGTTTGTTTATCTCGTTCACAAGTTTATAAGTGGTTTTCAAAATTTAAAAATGGTCGTGAAGATTTAAATGATGATGATAGATCTGGACGTCCAAAAGCCGGAAATTGTGCTGAATTAGTCGAAAAAGTGCGTGAAATCATTGCTGTCGATGCGAATTTTACTGTTAGAATGTTGGGTGAAGAATGAAATACGAGTAAAAATACTATTCTAACTGAAGATTTGGGTAAAAGGTTTGTTCTCGTTTTGTTCCACATGAATTAAATGAAGACCAAAAATTCGCTAAAAAAGTCAACGAATTTTTGATGAAAAAACATATTTGTGTCATCGACCACTCTCCGTATTCGCCTGATCTATCACTATGTGACTATTATCTTTTCCCTGAAAATTGCCATGAAAGGAGCGTTTTATAATGATATTCTAGCCATTCAAGCAGCCGTGACACAGGTGTTAAAGAACGTTCCTTTAGATGGCATAAAAAAATCTATGCATGCTCTAGTTGATCGTTCTAAAAAGTGTATTGATTCAAATGGAACCTATTTTGAATAAATATTAAATTTAAAACATAATACAATACTTGTTTTATTCTATATCTAAAGAGTTTTGTTATTTTTGGGACATACTGTGTATGCCAGTGAGATTTAACTGCACGACTTATTTCTTGTTAATTAGTAAACTAAAGTTTTACCTCGGTTTTATCAACTGGACTATAATTGTCTGAAGAAACAAAGTTTTGTAATAAATTATTAGGAATAAATTAAACAATAATACTTTTCTTCAACTGTTTACTAAATAATTCACTACATTTTTAGACATAAACATAGATATATTGCAGATGTTTAATGAAGTCGAATATTCTTTAACCTGCGACAGTAGTCGTAGTAGTGGTTGTGCCTGCATAAAACACAAGAAAACAATTACGTATAGTACCTATAATATCTAATAGTATGACGTATAGCTTACGATGGAAACAACCAGCGCCATGGTTACCGTTGTCAGCATGTTCACCAAGTCCTAGTGCACCAGCAACATGAGAACCTAGCGTCTCTAAAGGTTGAGACGCCTATAAGTACATATGATTATTTATTAAATATTTTTATTTTATATTAAATGTGAATAAAGTCAAATAGTACTTACGGTTAAAGCGACAAAGAGGATGGCGAAAATAGCTAATACAACTGTGAATTTCATGATTGCTTCTTGTTTAAACTGTGTTACTGAAGTGATGCTGTTATGAATAAATTTTACGCTTTATATACCCATTCCATATGAAATTAAATTACTATTATATAATACACAAATTATTTTACGAGTACATATTGTAGGTATGTATTTAGGTAGTTATTAGAGGTAACTACACGCAAAAAATTGAAATTATTTACAAATTGTAGGTATTCATAATTTTTTCTGAATCAAATAATCTTTATAATTGATATCACACAATTTTCGGCGATAAAAAATGTAGTACATATTACAGTTTTGCTCTGTATGATATAATAATGGATAAGGCAATTTTAGCAATCAAATTTTAATCCAAAAAATTGCTTATCTAACGAGCTGCGCAAGTCGCCATATTTCCATTTCCATATTAACTTATAATTCATGTCAAAATATTATCGGCAATTTTAATATCATTTATTATATTAATTATGATTATTTCCGGGAATATTCACGGTAGTTTTCATTTATTTATTATAATGACAGATAAGTAGTTGTCAAACTATTTAAAATTGTTAATACGTAAAGTTAAATTCCTCTGCATCCATGAAATTTGTGAGTCAAAAAAATATCAGTAATAATATAACAAGAGAGTGAGAATAAATTGAAAATAATTTGACAGATCTTTCGAAAACTTGTTGCCAGGCAATAGTCACGAAAACCCCGTAGGGCTTGAGTGGCTATTAGCAAATAGCAACAAGTTTGAGAAAGATACTGGAGAATTATTTTCTAATTTATTCAACTCTCGAGTTATATTTAATTAGATTATTTTTTGACTTAAAAGCTGGAGTCAATTCGTCTAACTTAAAAGATTTTGAACTGGGTCCATATCGATTGATTACTTATTAATGTATTCTTGAAAGTTGTTTTCAAAATTTATTGTTGTATTTCTGTATCTGAAATACAACTAAATCTATTTTTTCACACATTTTACTTGACGCGTTGATAGTTTTAAATAATTATTTGACAACTACCTATCATTTGTTACAAACAAAAAAGCATCTACAGAGATTATTCTCGGGAATAATCACAAGAGCTTTATTCTCAGTATAATAATGATAGGATTGGTTAAAACGCAGACACGTGACATACAATGAAGCATTTCATTGGTTTTGAGAAACGTCAAAAAATAATCTATATGATTATTATTCGAGAGTTCAATAAATTAGAAAATAATTCTTTAGTATCTTTCTCAAATTTGTTCCGATTTGGCAATAGTAACGCGAATCCGTTCGATTCGAAATTTGCCAAGTTATTTTCATTTTATCTTCATTGTCTTGTTATATTATTACTGAAAATACTGCGACATCATACATGGAAAGATTTTGCCTAAAATCAAATTCCTCAAATTGTGTTATCTCAAAACATCCAAGTTTGAGGAAAGAAAAAGCCTACGAAAAACTAAATCTCGACTTTATTGAGATTATTCCCTAATGCAGGAAGTTATTATAATTATGACATAAAGTTAAATGTTGTGACGTAAGACACCCGTGAAATCCCGAGTTCATGTTTATCAAATGGAAAAGGTTTATGCAGTTAAAATGTTGCATTTAATCACTTATTCTGTACTGAAATTCGGATCAAATAACAAATAATTAAAAAGTGACGCTTGTCAATGGAATTTTTATACTAGAATAAATTATCATTATTAAAGTTAATCAACCACATATATTCACAATAAAATCTACAAGACCGTATCTTTTGCCGGTATTTTCCGCAAAAACCACGGTATCCCGGAATAAACAGGTCAACGCGCCAATAAACAAAATTATCTCCTTTCTCCTTCTTACTCTTCCTTTCCACTTCTCTCATCCTTTTCCTTTCGCTGGTTGGGCAACAGGCGAAGAGCAGAGCATCGCCACGGCCATGGACACAGCCGCACATGATTCCTCATTCTTAATTTAATTGAACGGTTATTTATCGAGGTATCGCGTGTCCGCGGCCGGTAAGTTAGCGCGGCGGTAACTCACGCTCCTCTCGCTGCAGATGGGAATGACTTGAGCTGAGTTGAGCTTGAGATTGCAGATGGTGGATGTTTTGCGCTCCGGGCTTTCGAAGTGAATGGTGACTTGTGGATGGGAATGGATTTGTTTTAAAGATAGTTGCTAATTCTTTTAAGGGTTGGAATTCATTCTCAGCATTACGCTTTCAGCTGGATTTATAATGAAGTAACGTAAGAGGCAATGCGAGTAGTATCAGTAATGTAAAAAGTTGAGCGTGTACTAGAACTAGTAATGATTTATAATAAAGTAAAGCAAGTAACAAAGCTAAAAGACGCAAAGCTAGAGGTAAAGCTAGGTTTATAATGAATAAGTTAAGTTAGGTTAATTTAAGTATGTATTTCGGGATTGGAACCTATATAGTTATGTTCCTAGGGTGACTATTAGAACACACACTACTCATTTTTACTTCACCTTGCCACATTTTACTTTACTGTAATGTGTTGTCAGCCAACCCACGCAAGCCCTTGTTACATTCCCTATCCAGTGCCTGATAGCCTGGCCAAGTTAAGATGTCCTAAATTGGAATGGATACGGGAGTGAATACCGATCAAGGCCCGATGAGAAAAATCCCGACTTGACGCGGATTCGAACCCACGACCTCTGTTTCCACAGACTAGCATTTTACCACTGCGCTATACCGGTCTTTATAATGAAGTAAAGTAAGAAGTAACGCAATTTGAGTAAAGAAGCATGCAAGGCAAGCGAATTTAGTGATTTATCCTACTATCAACAAATCAGATCATATGGTAGTATTTCGTTTAACATCGACATCTTGCATTTCAACTTCGGCACTAATCTATCAATTGACTAATGATATCTCGCCGATTACTCATACATAGCCAGATTCTCAAAAGAGTTTTAGGTAGAATCTAGATAATCCTGAATTTTGGATTTATCAAATTAAGCTAAACCATACTAAATATTTTAAATAAACTTTAATATAATCTTCTTACCATTTAGTTTTCGGATAGTGAATTGAATTAACTTTTTTAAATCAGCATAAGATTAGCTAATCCAATATGACCTTCTCTGAGTTTACGCAAAAATGTTGATTTCAGATTGGATGGAGAGTTTATGGAGATAACTTGTTAGAGAAATCCAGTAATTACCTACTCTAAAAATTAAGTGGCTAGTTTAAAATTTTACTTATAATACGATTTTAATAGATTAGCAATGATGTGTACATACAAGAATAAATTAGAGAAATTATGATTTTTTAAAAATATTACTGCCTAAACATAAAATAAAATAAATATATCATCACACTTTCTACCCATTACTGGACGACTCTACCGACGCAGATCTCGGTAAATGATATATTTTTGCGCGTGAAGTGCGTTTACCAGCCGTCAAATCACAGCCCTTAAAGATGTTAGTGGAAGGGAAGCCACAGGAGTAGTATTAATGTTGTAAAAGTGTTTTGTCTGCAGTGAAAATCGAACTAGGGTTCTCAGGATCCACAGGCCGACACGATACCACTGTGCCACCTACTCCATAAATACAACTTTCTCATTTGTTATAATATTAGTATTGCTATATAGTTTCAATATAAATCTTGTAATAATAGAAGCATGTTGTTTGGGCCTTCCGTTTATTACATATTATAAGATAATATCAAAGATGCAGTAGATCAGCTCGCTGCTCTGTTTGCTAATATCAGCTCCTAAATCTGATCGCGTTAGCCTTGGCGCCACAACTCATCGCGTGCTCTGAGGTTTTATTAAAGCCGAGCGAAGCGTTGTTTGATACCCGCCATCTCGCTCCATTGTGCGCGAGCCATATCACGCCATCTCACTCCCCCACCCCGTTCATTATGTCGCACGAAATTTAATTTTAATTAGTTTATTTTATGGATATTTGATGGCGTTTCTTAATTAAATTGTGTCGATAAATATGCTACTGCAATTTTACGTTTGGCCTGATATAATCTAATGCAAAATTTAGCTTCGCGGTAATTTTCATTTTAATTTACAATAGCTATCCACTTTTTGGTAGTTTGCATATTAATATGTATTTATTTGCCCCGTTTCTGTAACTCTATCATTATCTATAACAGATCGATACGTTAATGACACCCCTTTTTTTAAAATTATTATTCTATAGATTACCACCGTTTGGATATTCTGTGACATATATATGTATTTTGACCCGCATTTTTAAGATTTTCAAATAATTTGCTCTAAAACTCTTTCTCATACGATTATTGTAACGAAACGATATGGTTTCGGGAAAGTCGAAAAACTGAAGTGCTAAAATTTTTGGTAAGTTCAACATTTCCGGAGGCTATATCTCAAAAACTAAACAAGATATAACGATGCATTCAACGGCATTGAATTTCCCGTGTACGAATTGACTTATAAACAAATTTTTAGCAAATTTTACAGGATATAATTTTTTGAAAATTTCTTAAGGGGTACCCCTTAAGTTTTTCTCGATTTTATGCCAATTTCAGACTATTTGCACTAAAGTTATTTTCCGTATGATTATTGTAACGAAAATTAACATACATATGTATTTTGACTCGCTGAATCCAATAGTTAAATTTTCAAGTCCGTACGCCTTCTAGTTTTTAAGATATTGTCCAAAAATTGTTTAGGAAAAATAAAATGTCAAAAATTTTTGAAAATTTTAAAAATCGCAGAAAATTTATATACAAGTTAATTGAAACACGAGAAATCCAATGCCGTTGAGCGCATCTTCATATCACGATTAGTTTTTCAGATATAGTCTCGGGAAAGTCGAAAAATGGAGGTGTTGAAATTATTTGAAAATTCAATACTTCCGGAGGCTATCTCAAAAACTAAACGTAATATGAAGTTGCGCTCAATGGCATTGATATCCCCGTGTTTAAATTGACATATTAGCAAAATTTTAGCTCATTTGAAGCGATTTAAGTTTTTTGAAATTTTTAATTATTTTTCCAAGGGGTACCCCTTAGGTTTTTTATGATTTTCAAACAATTTGCTCTAAATCTCTTTCTCGTCTGATTATTGTAACGGAAATTTACATACGTATGTATTTTGACCTCCTGAATCCAATGGTAAAATCTCCAAGTACGTACGCCTTCTAGTTTTTAAGATATTGTCCAAAAATTGTGTAGGAAAAATAATATGGCGAAAATTTTTGAACATTTTAAAAATCGCTAAAAATTCATATACAAGTTAATTGAAACACAAGAAATCCAATTCCATTGAGCGCATCTTCATATCTTGTTCAGTTTTCAAGATATAGACTCGGGAATATAAAAAAACTGAGGGGTTGAAATTCTTGGGAAGTTCAACACTTCCAGTGGCTATATCTCAAAAACGAAGCAAGACATGAAGATACGCTCAACAGCATTGAATTCTCCGTTTGCGAATTGACTTGCATGCATTTTTTTAGCAAATTTTATGTGATTTAATTTTTTGAACTTTACTTATGTTTTTTACGATTTTCAAACCATTTGCACTACAACTCTTACTCGTATATTTTATTGTATTGAAATGAAATATGAAAAGTAATTATTTTAAAAATAAAGATGACAGTCACCATTTTTTATTACATTATAAATAATAGAGCTTATGCTTTTGTCTAGTAAGTCACAAAGTTAAAGCAAAAATTATATTTCATAAGAGAGTCTGTACAACGAACTCGTATCACGCTGATATTGTACTTTTAAATTACTTTCTTTTTCTCCCACATAGCAGCTTTAGTTTCATTAAAGTTATTAACAACCCTCATATAGGTACGATATTGAAAACATTATCCTTTACCGATTTGACTATATTTAAAAAAAATTGGTCTGGCGAAGTGAAGATGAAATTAATGATTTTCTTTTATGTTTCACACAAAATTAATATTAAAATTCCATATATGACACTATGCCGTAGCAAATATCGTGCGTGACGTGCGGAAAAATTTGAATAGGAAAAAATCTGTTAGTATTTTGAATACGTTTAATTTATAGGGTAGATGGATCTGTGGATTTGAGAATCTGAGTTCGATTTTAGTTGGCGACAAACTGTGGTAAGCTCTACACAAATATATTTGAAGATTGTGATTTGACAGCATACCGAGATCTGCTACAGTAGAATGTAACACCTAATAATGGGTAAAAGGCGTGATGATATATTTATTTATATTTTATTTATTATAGAAACAAATAATCTAGAACTAGATAAAGATATCTCCTTTTTCTTAATATGGAAATATTGTAATTATTAATTTAATAAGAAATGAAATAAGAATAACTTTTAAAAGTGAGTTGTTTTCTTAACAGTTTTCATTTTGCATAGTTTTTCTTTTCTTTGTAAATTTTCTTGCTTCCAACTTATTTGCTATCTTGTTACTTTGAATAATTAATTAGGTGAAACAAGGTCAGATAAAAATTTTATTATTAAAAATTTGCATTTCGCTCTAGATATGGTATCCATTACTATGAAATTAGTTTTATGAAAAAATTGAAGTGCAAAACATATTCGCATTTTCACTTTACTAATAATAAAATAACCGTAGACAAAGCTCATGTCTGTGTAATTACAAAATATTTCGCGAAGAATATTAGAAACTAACTAAATTTTATAACCAAAATTCAATATTAATAAATAACTAGTTATTTTGTAAATTAAATTTGCTCTTTTCTCACAATAATTTTTTCACTACCCTATCAGAAAGTAACAATTTTAAAATAAATTAGAATTTTTGTTAAGAATTATTGTTCAACGGATGTTACCTGGGTGTCATTAATATCAAATAATACCGTTGTCTTCCAGTTGCCATCAATATAACTTTACTTTCATTCTCTAAGGGTGAAATTCCCTAAGAAGGAAAAGAATCACTTTCGTCTCTCAATTGAAGGAAACAAATTTTACTTTCGACAGAGTTAGAAAAAAAAAATAGTTTACCTTTTATAGTATTGAAACTTTTGAAAATAAATTTTTCAATAATTGTTTAGAAAGTCTTAAGATTGCTCTATACACCGACAAAATCACTCTCGCCTCATCTACATTCATAATTCCATTCACCGTATCTGTAACAGTGCAGTGTGTCAACCGGTGATTCTCGGAATGATGATCCACCACGGGGTGATAAGGCGAGATCACTGATCTACACGCAAAAGAGGGGAGTTTGATGTAATAGTTGACGGAGGTAGTCGATTGTCCGTCGTACTTTTATATTGTCATTATTCTTATTCTTTTGTATAATAACTTTCTTATTTTATTGCCTAAAAGATTTTATGTGTGTGATTGAGTATATATATTTCTTAATTCAGCCACAACAATATTTCATTAAGAAGACATCGCTAAGGTCCAGCACGGATGAATCCCAATACCCGATGCGCTCCCACCCGCAACCCGCAAAAGGTAAATGTGGGGTGTTCCTCGACCTCTCTTCCTCCCTCACATCTACCTGATTACATTTTTAACATTTTGTAATGGTAGTGACTTTGCCTGCACATTTCATTTATTATTCATGGCAATATTCATTCAATGTCCCTTCATTTCTTGCAATTTTTCACTCTTCGTGATATTTATTATTGATATGTCTGGGTAGGTACACAAAATTCAATGAGTCTACCATCATGTTTCATACACAATAGCAGCATGCACTCTTATATAATATTTTGCTTCCATTGAAATTTTTCTCAATAACAAACAATCAAAAATAAACGAACTTTATCTTAGTCGGGCAATAAGTTATAAGATATTCAGACGTTAAAAATCTTCTAAGGGAGCAATTCTTTTGATTTCTAGAAAAAAGTTTTAACGAGAATATGATTAAATTATTAGTGGATGCATTACAAAGACCACGAACTTATATTTATAAATTTGAAAACTATGCTGAAATTTTTCTTATTAAAAAAGTTTACGTCGAAACTTCTACATAGTTTACAAAGAATAAGTATAGAAACTTAAGTAGTCAGTTTATTGGAAATTTTTTAACTGGTATCGATAGCGCGAACAATAAAAACTTTGATTTATATTGTCTCGAGCGTCGATAACTTTATGAATTTCCGGAATACAAAATCTTTTAACAAGACTTGCACAACTTTCTTAACTTTGTGAATGTTTTACATATTTTCAGATACTTCCAATGTTTTTAAAAATAATAAAGAATATTCGTACATTTTAAAAGAATGTAAATGTACGATAAATTCCATCGATGGTAAAATAAATTTAAAATATTATTAGCTTCAATTTATATTCATATTTTCTTATTTGAATTTAACTTTGGTTCCCGAAACAATGAGACCAAATTAATATCGTGCATTGATTAGGTAATATTTTTTTAACGTTGAGATAAAGCGACGCTAACTATGTTGCTGGTTAACAGCCTATTAAAAGTTAACCATGGTTGGCCTCTTTCATTGATAATACAAGCCACATAAAAACCATGTCAACTATAGCTAATAACATGTCAAAAGTTAACCATGGTCAAGATGGCTGGATAACACATTTTATATATTTTCTATTTCTTATGTTATAATTAATTAATATTAACATTAAAATGCTTATTGTTAGTTAAATAACAAGGGTAAAACGATATTTATATTAAATAATTATTAGTTAAATGCATATATAATGCAACATTCAACTGTCATAAATTTTGCCATTTTTTTCTTAGATGCGTTTAACTCTAATTCAATTTTTTCGGGTAGTCAATAACTTGATTAGCGGACATCGTTTTATGCAACCGAACCTAAGTGATCAAAGCAGAGTTGAAAAAAAAACCGGATGTTTTTAAGAAAACCCGACCCACTGGGTTTTTTGCGTTTTTTTGAATTTATTTGGGCATTATTGGGTTTTTTATAATATGGACATATAAACTTTTTAATTCAAGTTATTGAATACTAGATTAATTTTGTATATAATGTTTAAAATGTATATTGTATACTACTAAACATTAAAACAAAATTTATGTACTATTATGTAATAATTGTAAAAAAACATTTATTTTATTGTGAATTAAAAACATAATACACTCTATCATGTTATTGTCATACTTATTTCATTTAAAATTATATTTCAAATTTGCTAGTAAAAAGATTGGGTATCAATCAGTTTTTGTAATACTAATATAAGAGTAAGACAAATAATATTTGGCCTTAAACTAAATTGATATTAACATTTATCAAAGTAATGCAATGTGATACTACGATGTGATGTAATAAATGATTACGTATTATTACATTGTAAAATAAATAAAAGATATTTATGTTCCGAGATTTGTCTCTATCTTAAAATTCACCCTGGGTGAATTTTCTACCATTCAACCAAATGGGTTTTTAATGGGTTTCTTTGGGGGTTTTAGGTGGGTTGTATTAAAAAAAACCCTGGTGGGTTTTTCTGAGTGGGTAAAATATGAACAACTGTGGATCAAAGTCATCGATAATATGCAGTCTCTAGATGACGAAGTCGAATTTGGTTTAGATGAAGGTGAATGTCACTCGCTTTTATTCATCCATCAAAATCCTTCAGCTGTTGACAACTGAATTCAATTTTTTTTCTAGTTGGACCAGGAGATCTCGAACTTATTTAATTTAAAAAATAAATAAATAAATCTTCAAACTTTTTACCTATTACTGGGTGTGTTCTGTTAGCTATACATTCTCGTTTTAAGACTAGTATTTAAAATAGTATTCTAAAAAGTTCTGGTGTCTGTAATATAGACAATAACTTTAAACTAAAATAAATAAATAAATATATCATCACGCCTTCTACCCATTGCTGGGTGTGGCACTCTGCTAAAGCAGATCTCGGTAAGTGATATATTTTGCGCGTGAAGTGCGGTTACCAGTCGTCAAATCACGGCCCCCAAACATGTTAGTAGTGGAGGAGCCACAGGGATAGCTCTTTCAAATTATGAAAATTTGTCGCCTGTGGAAATCGAACCAGGGACTTTAAACTATGCGTAATAAATATCAAATCTGTAAATTTGAAGTGCCAGTTACCACTTGGTGAAATGAACAAGATTAACTAACAGATTATGTTTGCAAATACAAGAATAACATTTCACCCAAGTGTTTGCTACAAACACAAAATTATAGTTAGTACCGCATTACCGCACGTTTTGCTGCCAGCAGCGCTCAGAGCTATTTCACACCACGATTAAATTAAACAATTAATAATTAATGAAATATTTGTAGTCATATCTACAGAATCATTCACAGTCATTACACCGACGAGATCCAAACCGTATCCGTAGCTAAAGCCGCCGAAGACAATACACTTCGCGCATAATAGCAAGCAAGAGCAAGCGCGAGGTATTCGAGCATATTAAACCCCATTCTCGGCTTCATACATCACGTTGGTCGAGTGGAGGGTGGCGGTAGAGTCTGGTTGGAGGGGTAAGACGATGGTGACGTCGCCTACTTCGACGTAAATCTTGATCAACGCCGCTAAATACCGCGGTCGAAATGCTTCACGTCAATTAACTTGGCTATTGAGCATCTTGACTGGGTTATACGACCTCTTAGTGGGGGGTGTTTGATGATTATAAGTGGGTGATATACGTGAAATATACTATTTGAGGACAATGTCGTCGGCACTTAACTGAATACGAATTAAACTACGTACATTCAGAGCCCGTTTTCGCATCACCAGATAAAGTTTCCAAAGGGGTATAGGTATAAAAAATATCGCATCGAAATCATAGCTTAAATTGTAAAAATTATACTGAATGCAAGGATTTTGTATGAACACTGGCTAGCAGATTTACGCGTATAAGTGAGGCAAGTGGTAGAGGTATGTCGCCATTTGCAGGAAAGGCATAACATTGTATTATGCGTATGACGTTTTTCTTGTGTTTATTGAATAAATACTATCAAGTACTATCAAGTACCACTACAGCGTAATGCAAGTTGAAGCATGACTAATACTATTTGATTTCAATAATGAAAGATCATAACAAAGAAAGATCACAACAATGAAAGATTACAATAATGAAAGATCACAACAATGAAAAAATACAACAATGAACGATCACAACAAAGGAAAATTAAAATAAAGTAATATTACAACAATGATCAAATACAACAATCAAAGATTCCAATAATGAAATATTGTGATTTCAACAATCAAATAATCGATAATTTTACATGTCTTCTTTCATTGTTATACAAACTGAATTCAGCAACATTATTTTCTACATCATGTATAGCAAGATTGTACTACAATGCAAGCAACAAAAATTACAGATTTAAAATTTTGGATTGAAGCATTTTCAAGTTAATTTCTTTATATTTCGAAACTAAAATATATAAAATCCTTTTTTGCTACGTATCGGCTTTGTCATTAAATATCGATCTAAGGAACATTATGATCAAGTTAAAGAATAGCAGTGATATTTAAAAACTTATAACAATGACTGTCTTTTTCATCATGACAGAGAAATTCATAGAGGCATATATTATTGGTAAGTCATTATTTTTGATCATTAGATAAACTTCCATCAAACAGATGACAAATTTCTTCCTAATTTCACGCTCGATTACCGTACCCAACTATCAGTCTTTCAGCTCGTTACATTTCACAGGCGCATATAGATATAAAAACAAATTTCTCCAAAATTATATAAAATACTTACAATTAGATGTTGCCAGTTCGCTCTTATTACCACGGGCCTCAAGCATTTTACAATCTCGCACTCTCCATTTCTAAAGATGAATCTGTAAAACAATGAAATATTGAGGTAAAATTTTATTGTTAACATTATTATAAGAAGTAAAGCAGACAGATGTAATTAAAAATACTAATTAGGACATCATGAAATCAGTGTGAAGTGAAGAATTTCAAATAAAATAATTTTATCAGCCGCATGAACAATGTTTAGTACACAAGCTTTCAACAGCTTCACTTCATTTTGTGTCAGTCATTTTCAGTCCATTAATATCTGAGTTACAGCAATAAATTTTCATTGAAATAGATTAGTTCCAGCAATAATCTAAAACACTGCGCTGCCCAACAAGCCGCCCCATATACAGACTCTGCAGCTAAAGACCTATTTACACTATTGCTGCTGCAACAGTTCAGTTTTCTTAAAATAGACACTTTAAACATTTTCGCCGTTAAAAATTCGTCCAAATTAGCTAGAAATACGCAAAATTATGACGGTTTGAAAATTACAAAAATTTCACGAATTTTAAGTGTTTCTATTTGTCACCAGTGTAAATACTTATAATAATTGTTTTCTTTCAATAAACTGTATACTTTTGGTTTCTATCACTAAAAGAAATCAATCATTATTTTTAATATCTACTTCTTCTTATTGTAAAGGGGTGCCTATAGCCTACATTCCGTGCAAATGCCACGCCGTTACAAAGTTCCTCCTCTTAAATCTAATGACTCCCAGTGTAAACGGCGCTCAATAACGTCATATGCAGCTCGTGCCATCGTGCCATGCCGCATGCCACGCTACAGTCCGTCTACACTACACAGTTCAGCGTTCAGTCCAAACTACAGTAAAGTCCATTAGACATTAGATTAATCAGCGTGGATTTAAATCAAGCAGTGTAAATGCCACTTATTGTGCGGGATCTGGTTGGGTCTGGCCTGACAATTGTGCCTCTATTAAACATCAGATAATTAAGCTTCAGTCTAAAAATACCCGTGACCGCTGGACACGACGAACGCGCACGCGCGTGCAAGATAAACACGCGGAAAGAACTTTTGAACCTGCTAAATTGAAAGGTGTTCATTAAATTTTATAATTAATTTGTTGATGTATTGCGCACCTCGCACGCCATATTTATAAATTGGATTTTATATTTCATTATTAAATAAATTATAAAATGGAAAATGAATTTGCTCCATAGAAGATTATATTATTTTCTAAATTTAATAACTTTCTAACACGACTCTAAAACATTAATGAACCTGTATTGTCTGTAAATTTCCATATTATATAATATAATAATAAAATAGCTCAGTGGTATGAAGTCGGCCTGTGGGTCCTGAGAACCCTGGTTCGATTCCCACAGGCGACAAACAATTTTCATAATTTCAAAAACTACCCCTGTGGCTCCTCCATCACTAACATCTTTAGGGGCCTTGATTTTACGACTGGTAACTGCACGTCACGCGCAAAATATATCACTTACCGAGATCTGCTTCGGCCGAGTGCCACACCCAATAATGGGTAGAAGGCGTGATGATATATTCATTTATTTTTTTATTATTTAACAAAAGAGTATAAAACAAATTAAATGTTTTTATACTCGTATCGTATTCCACTCGCACTCAAATATTTCTGGATAGGAAACTAAAATACCTGTATTTTTTTTAATCGACTAATCATAAAAACGAAACACTTGAAATTCGCGAAATTTTCCCTATTTTCAAACAGTCATAACTTGGCGAATTTTTAGCTCATTTGGACATATTTTCTAGGACGAAAAAGTATAAAGTATGTAAATACCTTAAGAAGATACATGCGATCTTCGGGTTAACTCCTTCCGTCCTCCCCTCAACCCCCTAGAAGAAAACAATATTGTTGGTGGAAAAAACGTCTATAGTTGACGATCTTTACGGAGCTAAAAAAATGTATGGACTCGATTCACCATCAGGACAATACATTTATTTAATTCCCTGCAAAAGGACGCAAAGAACGAAATTCGTGCGATGATTTGTCACAGAGCTATGCGTGTTTGTATTTGAATGTGCATTTGGGTGTTTTTGGCTCAAAATTCGGCGGTTTTCAACAAAATTGAAATATTCTTTCAGAAAAAATCTTTTGTCTCTATTTTAAGCGTTAAAGTTTTTCTAATTCGAATGCTGTAACGCTTCCAATACCACAATACTGTAGGACTATTGACCATATATACGTAACTGAGTTTTATACAACTGGTCCTAAATAATTCAACTAGCTAGGTGGTAAATAAATACAATTTGTTTTCGAAGATTGTGTAACACACATGGTGTGCGTTCCACCAAGTATAGTTTCGCGGAAGAATATTAGACTACATGCTGTGTGGTATCCAGCAAGATCTTTAGACATTTTTGTAACGCTTTCAAAATCGCTTTCGTATTGTGTTTAGAAGTATTTTTGGATAATTATCTTTTAAAATTATGTGACGTTTTACTACAGCTTGGATTTGAAAAGTAAAGAGCGACTTATTTATTGTTGTTTGTTAAGAAGCGAAGGCGATTTACAACTGCAATATATTTTCGACTTTCGAACTAAAATGGGTAGAAAATATATACCAAATAGCAATGCGGTATTCTGAACAACAAATTCATGCACCCCATATTAACAAAATGTTTCTGAGCAATTTTATGGGACATTTTCTTTAAACCACAGCAATCGTATAAGTTGCATAAACGCATTTGCAAACATTTAACTAGATTTATGTAGGTTAATTTTCGGTAAGGTCAGAACAAACTCACCACAAAGTCATTAAATGCTCCATGACTTCCGGTATCTCATTCCGGATATTTTTAATTAACAAAAAATAACACAATATTAAACAAAAATAAAGCGGCAATAAAAGCCGAAACGTTCGGACAATAACATCCTCAGGGAATGGCGGTGTGCGGGAGGGGAAACTCGCGCTGTTTTTACGAGTTCGGAAGCGGAAAGCGTCAAGCGTCGGCGTCGGCACAGCGGCACCCAAACTGTGGGGATTTGTAACGCAATATGATGTTTTATGAGAATGAAATATTGCCGAGTGTAAGAATGTGCTATAGATTTAATTATGGCGCAAGGGGTAAGATATATGTTGATAGTGCGTGGCACGCCCTACTAATATGTAACGATGTTATATCTAAGGGGTTTCGAGATATGAGATCTAATTTCGTGTTGACAAATGGTTTAAAATATATTTGCCATTTGTGCACATTTGCACACTTACAACATTTTTTTATTAATATCTGTCTTTTCGAAGATTTTTATATATATAACAGTAACATTTATGCTACCACACATGTTATGTATTTATATCATAATTAGCTAAAAAGTGTTTCCATTAAATATAAGCAATGTGCAACTATTACAATGTTTTTTAATTATTGTTTTCTAATACTTAGTAATTAATTAAATTAAATTATTAGGGTCGTTGATTTCCACCGAAATTTGAATTTCTGAACGTTCGAACATTCGAATGTTTTGAAATTCGTCAAAAAAACTTAAAAGCTTCAAATTTTCGAATTTTTTTAAGCTTCGAATTTACGAATTTTCGAATATTCGAATTTTTTTAAGCTTCTAATTTACGAATTTTCGAATTTTTCGAAGCTTCGAATTCTCGATTTTTTTGCCACTGAATTAACGCCATCCGTCATCTCCAAACATGCTCACGCATAATTCGTGAAAAGTCGGCCACGAATTAAATAATCAACTCGGCGAAGTACCCTGCAAAAACTCTGCTAGTTTAGCCGTCTTAATTAAGATATCTATTCTCCTACCGTCCATCTAAATGCTACGAACTTTTAGTAAAACGTTTTAAAATGAGAATAAAAGTGATACAAAAACGTCTTAATTAAAACGTTTTTGACAGTGTAGCGAAATTTTAAGTATAAATTGAATTAATTTGGTAAATAATAATAATTAATAATAATTACTTATGAATTAATACAAAACTCTGCAAATGAGTTTATTCTGAAAATAATTCATATTAACATGCCATGTTCACGTTAGGATCCAGATTCACAATTCGAAAATTCGGAATATTCAAAAATTCGAAAGTTCGAATCTAAATTCGAAGGTTCAATAAATCCGAACATTCGAAGTCTCGAATATTCGAAAAATCAACAACCCTATAAATTATAAATACAAAAATTGGTACATCGCCAGGATTTGAACCTAGAATCTATGAACTACGGTCATATGCTCTAGCCATCTAAGTTACGGTACCCCTGAAATTTAAATCTGATTTTATTGTAAAAATATTAGAAATGTAACAAACTCAGATATTTTCATATCTTTTTTTATAATGTTGTAATTTTATTTGTATTATTCATAACAGGAACTTAATTCCAATTACCGTACAGTAAGTCTACAATTTAAAGTGGAATCGGGACCACTTAGACATCATATTTTTTAATATAAATTATAACCGGCGAAATTTGAAAGCACGATCTGTATTTGAGAAGTTTTATCCCAACCGTTGGCTAATAATAAATAATGTTATCAGGCAGCTGCACTGGAAAACACTAAAAATGTAGTCTCAACGATTGCCAAACTACCAAGATGGCGGACTTTATACAGAGTCCACAATATACTACCATATATTACCAAATGAAACTTTAGTTCAGTGTCATATCAACACTAAAAGTTATCTGAATGTAGTACGAACTATACAATAATTTTTCGAATCACTGATCACTCCTCACCCCCTGATCCTATTCCACCCTCTTATTTCCAAAATCCACTACCCCTCCCAACAGAAAACAGTCGGCACAGGCCGCTCAGCAGCAGAGCATCTCCACTCTACACAGCAGCAACAGAGGCGTGTTAGCCGCCAATTAAGCCAAGGGTAAGTCAATTAAAAGCGAGCCTGCGAGCCGACGCTGGCCACTGAACACGGACAGTGTATAATAGCCGAGATTTGGCTAAGTGACCCCGTGCGGCCGCGGCCTCGGCCAGGGTCATCGCGCCAAGGACGCGGAGGGGAAGGAACACAGTGACGCAGGCGGCAGCAGGACAATGACGTAACAAGAGGATACATACCCTTGTTATTCGTTTGAGAACTAACAATATTTTTATGAAGTAAATTGTACTCGTACATCATAGAGTGTGAATTTGAATTTTTAAATAAAATAAATAAATATATCATCACGCCTTCTACCCATTACTGGGTGTGGCACTCTGCCGAAGCAGATCTCGGTCAGTGATATATTTTGCGCTTGAAGTGTGGTTACCAGTCGTCAAATCACGGCCTCCAAAGATGTTAGTGGTGGAGGAGCCACAGGGGTAGTTTTTGAAATTATGAAAATTGTTTGTCGTCTGTGGGAATCGAACCAAAGTTCTCAAGATTCACAGGCCGACTTCGTACCACTGAGCTAGCCACCCCATTTGAATTTTGATCAGAGTATGAATTTTTGCGATATCTTTATTGAGTTAAGTAGCAGATCAATCTTCGGCTGAAGCTAGAGTCCTTTACTAAGTGTTTAATACAGGAAATAAAAAAACTCATTGCATGCTTCTGATATTTGAGGATTGCTGCTCAAACAAAGCTATTAAAACTGTTATGGGTGACATTGCAGCACTGGAATACTTACATACTATCTTATTCTCATATTGCTTTTTTCACACAATATTACAAACAAAAACAGTCTTGTAATATCTTTAAAAGGGCGAATTTAGTAAATATACGATCCAAACAATGACGACTGTCTATTCTCTGTTTTAAAAATTATACTACATTAATCAATCCTAACAGATCCTGACTTAACACATCTCGACGATTCAATTCCTTCGACATAACCCAAGTTAATTTTATCTTGAATTAAACTATTTAAAAAATATGTTAGTAACCTACATCTACTAAAAAATGAATTAAATACGTAACCGGCATATTTTGGTTAATATCTTTACTAAGTCCGCTCTTCTAGGAGTTTGAAGAAGACCTTGCATGAAGTAGTACATGAAAAAAGCAAAACGAACGATAAACCGTGCTTAAATATTATAATGGTGAATGTATTCCCACTCATATAATTGTAATTGGCAAAGTTTTGTATCCTACTATTGACAATGTTTTAAATAAGGGTTCCCAAAATATATTCTGAAAATAATTTATAAATACGCCACTGTAGGAACGTGAACGTGACCTGTGACTGTTGGGAATAGGGTATCAACAAGGAATGGAATGGGGTAGACTTTAGAGGATGTTTGTAGGTTGCGTATAAAATAGTGTAGACTGTGGTAATCTGTTTAAAATATATTTTGTTTGTAACTTGCTGGAAGATAAGATAGATAGTAAAAGGTTTAACTAATCCTATTCATGAAAGGAGTCTAGACTGTGAAGTATTGACATAGGTATTACGATAAATTTTCTGAATATGCTAATTGTCCATTTAAATTGTATTATGGTATCAAGTACGATAATTATTTAATAAAATTGGTCTCCCAATTTTTAGCGAGTATTTGATGATTATCAATATACCTGATAATTATCTGATGCTGGGTTGCAGGAAAAACATAAAGAGGTCTTTAGTTAAAAAATTGTTTACGTAGCAACAGTATCAATAATGAATAGGGTTAAATGAACTTTCAAATCTCTCTGTGGACACTAATAGATGCTAATATGAACATTTTTCGTTTCTTATTAATTAATTAATTTCTGCTACTCTGTACAACAGGAATTTTAATCCCAATTACAGTACATGGTCCGAACTCGCAGTGTGGTACTTCCTATAATATTTAGTTTGACTGGGATTGGAACTTAGGAGCTTCGGATTCAAATACAGTAACCGTACCACCGTACCACTGGACAATATACTCTGTTCGCAGTTTACAAATTTCATCTAAGAAATTTGAAAATTGCTTGACAATATTTAAATAGACAAATGATTTATGGCGGATACTTAGTATTGTAGTTACCTAGTAAAATGATTGTTCCATGCAAAAGTTATTGCCTTAGCAATAGTGTGTGCAACGGCCTATATGTAATAACCCAGTTATGCATTGCTAAGCTAGGAATATGTTCATAGAACAAGTATTTTACTGGATAATTACGATGGCGAGAACGCTTCATAAACCGGCTGTCTATTTAAATACACTGGAAATAAAGGATACAGTGTCTCAATATTTAAGAAACAAAATTAATTGGCAGTACTACACGATATACTGATCTCGGATCAATTATAATTTTACTAAATTTCACAAAACTAATTGCAGTTTACATAAAATACATTTCGTACAACGCATTTAGAAAATGACTTTTGTGCAATTGTTTTTGTCAAAAACAGTACTACAAAATTTAATTTTGTACAACTGTTTTTGGGGATATTTTTTTAAAGTTATTGACTTGCCTAGTTGTAAAAATGTCAAACATAAATCTATCAGATTGCTTAGCTCATGTAAAATTATTGCAGTTATTTTTTTTAATAATAAAACAATTACAGTAAACTGCAAAACATTTGTATTTAATAGCAAATGAAATAAAAATTACAATAAAGTAACGTTGCGCGCGGGTAGTATTTGGAGGGGTGACCGTCCAGAGAAACTCGAGTTGCTGTTGACCAATAACCAACTAAAACGCAGATCAGGGCGTAATGGCGGCATATGACCTAAGTAGTTGGTCCGCCAAAGAGGCCACAAAAAAAAAACAATAATACAATAATACAATAATACCGATTAGTGTTTATACCAGGATTTAATTGTAATTTGTTTAAATAAACGCTAGATCAACTATACCTCATCCTAAGTGTTCAACAAAGCAAAGGCATCGGAAATTAAAACAAAATGCATTACATTTCCTGTGACAAATATTTATAAAAACCCATGAGTAATATTATAAGAACAATCTCATTATTCGTTCGTTAGTTCCAGCTGAATTTTAAATCAGTTTGGCGCCCCATTCTCGGTCACATTTCTTACGGATAATTTTCGAAGAATGAGAAGCAGCAGTTAACTAAATCCCGCATTCCACGCTCTATTGACCCGAAGGAGACCCCACATAACTCCCATCATTTCTAAATTGGCTCATGAATCGTAAAGACTGTGGTACAGTCGCCGGTTCGGCTTGGCCCGGCCCGGCAGCCCGGTTAGTTTAAGTAAGGATCTCACGCGCTCCAGTTAAAATTAGAATTCGATTTCGCACTTCACTGCAAAGAAAAACAAGTTTGTATCGTTGTTAAAAGGACCATCAACTCGATGATTCTTTATCTTCGCTACTTTGCTCCTCAATTCTGTGTGTGGAGTACTGTTGCCGAACCTCTTCAAAATATACTGGAGTTTTGTTTTTATTTCCTGATACTTTTTATTCAACTTGAAATTCTCTTGCACTTTTGGCATCGTATATTCTCTATCATTATATGGTTCTAAATTGCTTAAGAGAAAAATGCTTTAGTTCATTTTTTTTTCTGAAACCAACAAAAAAGTGCCTACTTTCCTAACCAATTTTAGTATGGAAAGTAGGTTTTTACAAAAAAAGTCAAGTAAAGTACGTATCCAAGACTACAACAAAAATAACAGTCTGGTAAGGTACAAAACAGTCAGGTAAAGATTATTAGGTGTGGCACTCTACCGAAGCAGATCTCGGTAAGTGATATATTTTTGCGCGTGAAGTGCGGTTACCAGCCGACAAATCACGGCTCCCAAAGATGTTAGTGGAGGGGGAGCCACAGGAGTAGTATTAATGTGGTGAAAATGTTTGTCGTCAGTGGGAATCGAACCAGGGTTCTCAGGATCCACAGGCCGACACGATAACCACTGTGCCACCTACTCCAGTCTGCTGTAAAAACAATTCATATAAAAAAACTGAATTATGATTAAATATTTCTTAAATTAAACAGTTTCAGAAAAAATTGTATACATACCTGTAATACGCCAGGAAAGTGTTTTTACTTGACTCAGCGGATTAAAATACTCGGCCTGCGGCCTTGTACTTCAAACAACCACTTCGTCAAGTAAAATATCACTTTCCGGACTTATTATGTAATATAGGTACTATTATTTGTTAGACCGATAAATTTAGTAGAGACTTTGTAAGAAGATTGAAATACCGGCCATTTTAATCTCTGAGTGATGAAATTGAATCTGGCAACACTGGATAGAAGAATGTAGAAAAATATAAGGCTAAGTATCTGTGTGTTTTGGTGAGTGCGTACGATGGATGCGAATGTCAGTTAATTAATCATTTGATTGTGTTTTTGCGTTTTTCACTTAATTGGTTAGTCAGAGGCGTGCCTTTCAGTATTTCTGAATAAAGTTATATAGTTTTATACCTATATATTGCGTCAAGAAATATAAACACAATACCTGTTTAACCAAAGAACTTCTTATTCTCCAAGTATACTATGATCTTCCAATTGAATTTTCATTGAATAATGTATGAAAAGTGATGGAACGTCTATGGTTGGAACAGCTAATTGAAAGTGAATCAACATTTGCCACTTTCAGACACGAACATTTATTAATTGCTTTTTTTGCTTAATGGTGGTAACAATGATAATTACAACGCATGGTTACGGATTACAATGTTTACAAGAAAGGCTAGTGATTTTAAATGAAACAATAAAAACTGCAATTTATAACTAAATACATGTAAGTAATAGAAATATAGGCTACTTTATGCTCTACGTACAGAAATAACTATTAAGCTTGACATGAGACAAAAAAAGTTAAAAACTCTGCTTTATAGAGATATTGTTTAGCCCTTGGTCTAATATTTCAATAACTTCACTAGATATCTACCATAAAAATATACATATAAAACTTTTCTTAAGTTTAAAACTTACCAAAATTTATATACCTACTTTGAGTATTTGTAAAGTTAGCTATTGAACTAAAATTAATGTAAACAAATGAATAACTCTAACATATACCTATCAAAATTAATTTTAGCAGCAACTAAAGGAATTAAAGGTGTAGACTGATTTACTGTTATCGACATGAGAGTATGCCAAGCTCTGGAATGTGAAATGATTGCAGGATCTGTATAAAGCGGCACTGCGATTAGAAATATTTTACTATTAGTGTTATACGTAATACATGAACCGCTCTGCCGACCAATACTAACTGTAATAGACCAGTGGAATAAATACAATTTGTGACGTGATTAAGTGAATTACTCTCCTTTACCCCTTTGGCAATCTCTCTCGGCAACGACAGTAAAAGAAGAATTTAATTCTACCTGTATATAATTTGTAATATGTACGTTTTTCTGTTTTACGGCGCAACAAAAAGAAAAGAAAATACAAAATTCTACATAAAAGCTTGATATAAACTAAATATATACAAAATCTATTTTTGTATTAGGAAATACCTATATATCTTATAATTTGAATAATAATACTTGTATATCAATTTATATAGTTTCTATGAAGTTCGGACTTATAGTATGGACATCAGAATGTAGTAAGTCGAAGCTAAATTGGAAAATAATCTGATATAAATAGTATCAATTCCAAAGTCTCCAATTATTAGCTACATTCAATGCAATCCAAACAGTTAAAGTATCTTCCTTTCGCAATCTGTTGAAAGCATCCAACTTATTATTTTTATTCAAAACGAAAATCGAATTTTGGACTCGTTTTCGCGCAGCACAACAGATTTACTTTACAACATTAAGCCCGCGCTGTGTTTAATGACTCTCTCGTTGATTTAGTTTTTCTCGGGCGCCCAGTCGGCCATCTCAAGCCATCGAGCTTTCCTTCGCATTTACTTCAGCAGATAATAACTGGGCCACTGTGATGCCGATACATGATTGACCTGTAGAATTCCAATTGAGATCAATTTCAAAAACAAACAGATAGTATTTAACCACGATTTCAATCAGCCATGCTCAATTATGTCAATTTAAACAAATTGGTTAGGATCAGATGTGAGTGAAGGCAATGCATAAAGATGCTGGTTGGACGAGGATTCTTGCGAGCAAAACGAAGGTTGTGTCTCGTGCACTGCAAGGAATTTAAATATTTATTGTTTGCTTGATGCAATTAGTTTTGTTGTTACAATTTTATTGATGGATAGTCAATATGTTAATTGTTCATTAGTATTTACATTCACTGAACTAATCACGCCATTATTGGCAATATTTTATAAACATTAAGCAATATTAAAGTGATTATGGCTGGGTAGTTATGTGGTTAATATTCTAGTTGCATACACCAAAGATGGTTCAGTGGTATTAAGTCGGGCTGTGAATTTGAGAACCCGGATTTCACTTCAACAGTCGACAAACTATTTTTACCACAGAGGAGTCACACTTGTGGCTTCCCTTCTACAAACATCTTTGGGGGCTGTGGTTTGATGGCTGGTAATCGCCGCACCCAGTAACGGGTGGAAGGCGTGATGATATATTTATTTTATTTTACAAACCAGAGATTTAAAGTTCAAATCTCTCTGCTTTAAATTACAATTGCACTGAGCTGAATTTTCTGATAAGATCTCGTTGAACTATATTGAAATAATTATCAGAATTAAAGTAATAAGATGTCTATTGATTCATCTTATTCATTTGTTTAACAAAAGTAAATCAATATAACCTGTAACGGAGATCGCAAGTTCAAATGCCATTTAAGCTAAAAATATATGAACTACCGCACTACGGCTCAGTGAATCCGGACTCTGTACTATAAATGGAATTAAATTCATGTTGTACAAATAAACTTAAATAAATCATATATAAATATGCGTAGCTTAGTGATATCGAGTCGGCCTGTGGATCCTCAGAATCCTGTTTCGATTCTCAAAGCCGATAAACATTTTCACCACATTAAAATTACCCCTGTGGCTCCACCTCCACTAACATCTTCGGGGCCGTGATTTGATGACTGGTAACCGCACTTCATATATTACTTACCGAGATTTATTTCAGCGGAGTGTCACATCCAGTAATGGGTAAAAGGCATGATTGACATATTTATATTTATTTATTAATATTTGGTCTGTCTGTCATATATAAAAACCTGATAAATATATGAAAACTATTAAATTTTAATGAAAAATTTACGTTTATCTACATATTAAAAAATTTAACTTAACTTCTTAACCTTTTCCAAATTTATATGTCTTCCAAAACAGAATGATATTATTGCAAAGATATTAGATAACATGCTGTAAACCACAATAAGTAATTCAATCAAAAAAACTAGAACAAACGCAAGCAAGTGATGAAAAGAATGTCCGATCTGAAGCACTGTTCTCGTGTTTAATTAAAATTAATCACCATTGCAAAATCCAGCATAATAAAAGCTAATCTGATGTCACATATTAACAAGACAATTGCAGTGTTTGTTCTGAAGCTGCACTGACAGATTGTAAATGATTCATTAGCATTTATTAAGCGAAATGTGTCGGGCAAGCATCAAGCAAGCGAGAGTTGATATCCGCATGCCGTAGTCCTGACAGAAGAGATGAAACCAAGGGGGAGTACTCGACGCGTTGTTTACCACCAGAAGACAGATGTGAGAAACAATCGGGTCTGATTAGTTCAATGCTAGTTTCATGAACGTACTTAAGAATTTAATTGACGTTAATAGAAGTCAATGGTTGTCGGGATTATTGAGTTCTGTTTCGGATCGCACAAATAAGTTTCAAAGTATTTATAGAAATACAAACTTTGATGTTATTTGACGCAAATTGTATCGTAATGAAAATTATTTTCCTTTAAGATCTCAAGACCTGAAGAGGTAGTTAATGGAAATTTTGTTCGAGCGCAGAATTTTTTTAGTTAGGAAGAATTGAATAAAGCTGTGTAGTATATTTTAATACAAGTATGGAAAGGGTGTCATTCGAAAGCGTGTGTTCCATTCACACAAGTTTTTCAATGTCCTCTCAAAATCTGTATTTTATATTATTTTTCCTACGATAATTTAGCATTTTACACTATAAGAAATTATTAAATTTTTAGATCTTTTTAATTTTCTCATATAATATCAAAGGTTGTTGTGGATTCATTATCTAACTCTCATTTTATTGTGTTTAAGGCACCAGAAAACAAGAATGCCAGCATGTTGACACTTGAGTGCAGGAAATAATCGCTTTCTGTATCCAAATGATTGTTGAAACTTTCTGCACAGTCATATATTGTCTTTGCCAAGAAAGAATGCCAAAGGGGAAAGAAAGGGAAATCAACTCAATCGTAGTGTTTGTGAAATTTTATTTATTCCACTAGTCTATTACAGTTAGTTTAGGGTTGGTGGGACATACATGTCCCACTGTGTAAGAAGAGTGGGATATATATATATATATATATATATATATATATATATATATATACATTCCATTGGTAAAATAAAAAAACAACTAAAATATGTGAAATTTAATTTATTTCGAACCACTATCTATAAATGGTAGATTTGTAATATATTTATTTACCACTAGGTAGCTTAAAAAATATTCTGGGACGTATGTGATCCATTGGGACCGAAAGGGTTAAACCACCGGTCTTTATTTTATTTGAAATAAAATAAAATATTCAAAATAATTTCAAAATGGTATTTATGAAAAAACTACAACACACTGATGCCGGGTTGCAAGAAAAAAATAAAGAGCTGTTTAGTTAAAGAATTGTCTATGTCTCAACAGTATCAATAGCGATTTTCCGAAACTTATTGATCTGTTAGTTGCTAAGGAACCGATAAAATTTTGATGCAACCCAGTATATGTATTGCTAATTGATCATTTGAACATCGATTTTCCACCATGACCATTTATTATAATCAGTGACATTGGTGTATTGTAAAAATCTCACATCTTCCCGTTTATCCCCAATATTCTTCCTGAACCCCACACATCCATCAACATTGTCCAATGTAACTAGCATTTCATCTCAAATTACACATTCAAATACCAAGCAACAACATTACCGATGGAATAGCGGTTGCAACGATACACTTGCAATGCTGCATCACTCGGCACAGAGCGAGATAGCGCTATCGGGATAAGAGCTCTCGATAGAGACAACACGAGCACGGTAAGTGCTCTCAACGTAACGAGTGACTCGGCACTACAGTCCGGAAATCACGTGTGTGGTCCCCACTCAATTATAGTAATTAATCAATATTTACCCGTGTGATAGAATCACTGAAACCTGTCACGTGAAAGCTGAATGTAGTTGATGTTGCTATGGTTTGGAACATGTAACTAGTTATTGCTGTTTGGTGTTAAGGTTAGGTTCTGCAAAGAAGTAATCAAGGTTAAATGTTTGTGAAATTGTTGAGATTGTTTATAGTTAAGGTAATGATTAAATGTAACTTTACCTGGAATGTTTGAACACAATAGAATTATTTGTCAATAACTTTGCGTATGACTGAAACTTGGTGGAATATATATTTTTTTAATTTATTGATTTTCCATAGTGCTTAATAGGTAATTATTTCTAATTACTGTATAGGTGGGCTATTGTTTACAGAGGAATTTGATTCTTTCGGAACTGGATTATTTTTTTATGAATTGGAGTGAAAGCGCTTCAAAGCAAGAACATTTACTTATGATACGACTGTGGCAACCACTGAACTAAAATTGCCCGTATAGCAACTTATATGTACTGAAAATAAATTCGTTCTGTCAATATGACAAGTTTCTATTTTGTTTGTAACTATTGAAATATCTTTTTTACAATACTTGTACTGTAAGTTACCTATTAATGACAAAATTTAAACAAAGTAAGTGCAACTTTTATTGCACAGTGGTTTCCATAGCTATATCAGGAATTTAATATTTACTTACTGTCCACCGTGAACAGTAAGTACATATTAAACATCAAGGTCCTGTTTATCTTGACAATAATTTGACAGCTGTCAATTTTGAAACCTATTTTACTTTTATTTCTATTTGTGCAAGTATTGTAAAAAATAGTTTATTAACCTCGAACTGTAAGTGGTTCTTTAAGGTCGCGAATTATATTCTTGATCTAAAAACTGTCACTTACAGTTCATGGTTCGTAATATATTATTACACGCATTGCCATTTTTAGTGATATTTTGCCTTAAATTATTAAAAGAGTTAAAACAAAAGCTAGAGTTTCTGTTTTGTTCGGATCGCTGGCACTATTACGCCGCAATTTTTTTTACGATTGTTTCACAGAAAACCATGAATATCAACGTTGACAAATGAGAGCGTAATTGTCAACTTTTCATAGCAGTCTTAGAAAAAATATATTACTGCAGCACTTTCAAAATCAGGATTGCATTTAAGACAAAAATTTAAGTGTGCAAAATCTAAAAATGTATCAAACACACCACTTTCGTTTTATCCATGATTGATGGTTCCTTTCAGAGAAGCTCGTTTATTCCTTCCACTCGGAAACTTTGTTTCACGAAACAAATCTTCAATCATATTCATCCATATATTCCAAGGTCGTTTAAGACATCTGTAACCCCCAATATCATAAATTTACTCGTATATCTGTTTCATCAGACTTTCTTTCGTCATACGTTCTACATGAACAAACCATTTCATCTGACACAAATATAGTATAAAAATGTATCACTGACAAAGTGTGAAATTCAGTATTAAATAATGCAAATTTTGGCAAATAAAACAAGTTTGGTGCGCGAATGTGAAGCGTGCGTTTTGTGGCTAAGGGTTTCATTGTTTAAAACGCAAGTAAACGAGTTGTGCCAAAAATACGTTCAATATTTAAATAAGTTTGTTACATATAAAAATAGGCACAAACTGCAATTGTAAGTGAATCCTGATTCAAATTAGGTGAAAATTTTATATAATTAATTACTGCCAATCAAAAATAATAATAGAAAATGTTCACTATTAGGTATTTATTTCAAAATGCAAAATTCTGAACTACTGTCTACAGTGGTGTCAAATAACGAGCACACTTCTACAAGAACCGACTGAGTGCTAAGCGACGAAATAGACACATAACAATAACGCTAGATGGGATACTGGCATACGATTATCTGCAAATGAACCAACTGGTACGTATTGCTCTTTCTCTTCTATTTTACTGCTGCAATCCAATTTGTTCTTGTAATGTGCAATTTTATCATTTTCATCAGTCAACACACTATCTTATAAATGAGCGACATGTAATATGAAAATATTGAACGGATAGACTATCCCTTAAGAAATAGGTACATTAAATCCGACTGTTGCATTGACAAATATTCACTGAAAAGTAGAATGTTAGCTTGTCAAAATCATATATTCAAAATTAAATAATGCTGTCAGTGTTCATAACCAAACAAATTGAAGTCATATTACGTGTGGTACAATATTCGATTTTACAGAAAAAATCCAAATTATGTCAACTATTCAACAAAAACTGTCAAAGTTCCCTAAATTTACTAATAAACATGACATAAACTACTGTACAGTGTACAACCTACATTTACAAACACGTGTTATGCGCAGCGTTTTTCAACTTTGTTTTATTTTTGTAAAGGCTTAAACAAATGAAAATTCCGCGCTAGATTTTTGTTCCCAAATAGAGAACCGAAACACGCAGGCCGCCTAACGCTTTGCATATATTTTGTACGCTACGCACTGGATTCACCACCCGCTCTGCTCGGAAATGTATTGTGCAGATTTGTCCAAAATAGATCCTATAAGAAAACTTGATTTTTATTTCACTATCTGTAAGTATAATATTGCTGTTACTATAACTGTATTCCATTTGCCACTCGGTTCACTTAAATCAGTTCAGATAAATTAGACAACATGACTAAATTAACTGTACTAAACAAACTGCACTTATTGCGGTGAATTACTTCAAAGTAAATTAGAATCAATAATTGTAATACTGGAAATAAAGTCATCGAAGTAATCCAGCAAAATAAATAAATGATCTGGTTCATTAAATTAATTTCTCTTTCTCTTTAGTAAATAAGGTGTAAGCGTAGGTTACTATCTATATACTCTCTCATGGAACAAATGAGCATAGGACATAGTAGCACATCGCCAACTGGTGTGGAGTGGTAGTGTTTAGCCGCCTGCGATGTAGCTAGTGCAGTGGATTAACCGCGCGTCGAGCGTCGAATGGACGAGTCGCTTTACATATTGTGTTTCATTAACTACAGAGCTGCACCACAGTTTTTTCTAAAAAGTTCACTGGATTTGGTCAAAGTTAATGCGCGTACGTTTGCATATTGACCCCGATTTTCTGCACTTGCGAGGCTACTACGTTCGGGTATTATCATTAGGGCTAATTATACACGTATTTCTTGTACGATGACTCTGGTGGTATTAGATTTTTAGAATTTCCAGTAGGTATTTTTATATTTTAACTAGCAGCGAAGAAGAAGACTAGTTATTTGTATATCTATGCTGGGTTGCATGAAAGTTTTATCGGTTCATTAGCAACTAACGCTTCAATAAATTTCAGAAAATCGCTATTGATACTGTTGCCAGATAAACAATTCTTTAACTAAAGAGCTCTTTATTGTTTTCTTGCAACCCAGCACTAGTCTGTAAAAATAATATTTGGCCTATTGAAGAATGAACTTGTTGGCCAAGGGGGTAGCCAACATTCTAAGACTTTAGAAGTGTGTAAGATATCTAAGGTCTAGATCTTAGTGTTATCGAATCACCTTGGGGATTTGAGAACCCGGGTTTGATTCCCACAACCAACAATTTTAACCATATTAAAACTACCCAGGTAGCTCCCTCTACACTAACATCTTTGGGGTCCATAATTTAACGGCTGGGAACCGCACTTCACGCGCAAAAGTACATCACCTTTCGAGATCTGCTACGGCAGAGTGCCACACCCAATAATAGGTAGAAGGCAGGATAATACATTTATTTTATATGTACATTTTTTTGCTTCAGTTAAAGCCTTCATAGACTAATTCTTTTATATCTTTCTGATGATACAGATAATCGTGGCTTAGTGGATAAAACTAAGGTAAAATTTGCGTTTATTAATAAACATGAGATCACAGGATCAAAAATCGTTAATTTCAACTTATATCCAAAAATATACAATTGTGTCTAAGTAGTTTGGATTTCTCTACAAGATGTAGACTCACTATACTATAATTGAGATTTAGTTCTTTTTATGCAGAGTAACAAATAAATTATAAATCTGTATGCCTTAGCTTTCAACCCTATAATATTGTAAACATAAAAAAATACCCTAATTATATTCCAGTAATTAAAACGAAAGTCATTATTAACAATCTTTAAAATAAATACGATACAAATACCTAAATTGCAAGCGAAAGTAACAGGTGTATTTCTTAGAAATACTTGTCCTTTTTTCTCATAGGTAGTTTTCATTAATTATTCAATTTCCCTCAAATACACAACAAAAAAACCCCTTTCCCTTAGGTAAAGCTTTGTTTGCTTGGGAACATTATTAGGTAGTCTTATCAAGCCCATCACGAGACGATCTGTAAGTTTATGTCTGAGATTGGGTCCCAAACCCTTTCAACACAAAGGGCCATAATTAACTGTCCAGTTTTCTTAAAGTGTCGTAGGCCTGTGTGGCACATTCTCCAGTGCCATCTCGGTGCCGGTGTCAAACATCTAGCGGTTTGTTTCTTCATTCCAGTGGCGTACATTTGATTTCCGAATTTGTTTCTAATAATGGAGTTGGTTTGATGATGTTTAGTACATTTTCTAGTTATTATAGTTTATAGAAACTTGATGAAACTTTACAATAATAATTTAGTTAATTTGTCTCGATAATCTAAAGTTTATACTCCATCTAGAAGCAGTAGTAAAGTTATCAAAGTTTTCTTGTTATTTATGTTATGAGAACATTTTGAACAACAAATATATTCTATTTTTGTTATTAACTGCAAATATTATTAAACCTTTTCTCCTTTAAAAATAAAACTGTATCCTATTTTTAGCGATGTATAGCTTCGTAAAAAGTTCGATGAATTGAAACTTTTATTACATTCGGTTATTTAAAAAAAATATATATAAAAACTCAAAAATTCTGGAGTTGTAAAAATTAAACTATAAACTATAAATCTAATGTACTAATAATTAGTAGTCATTTTCTGATAGGTGAATAGGAATGATGTGATTGAAGGTTTGTTGTGTGATAAATGATTTCGATTAATGAGTTTATAAGGAGTGATCTATGAATGTGGTTGAAGTGAGGGTGGTTTGTTTGCATGAAAATGTTTGACGAGGGCTGATTGTTTGATGAGTGAATGTTTTATGAATGATTTTAGGGTTCGTGCTACCCCATTTGTTGGGATATAGCGTGAAGATATGTATGTATGTATGTATTTTCTGTTGTGTAGCGCAGTAAACAATTATTTATAATATGTAGTTTCCTAGTTGAAATGCAGTTCAACGAATAATATTTTTATGATTACAATTGAATTTTTCTTATCTAAATTTGCTGAGAATAATTTTAAAAATATTACGGGTTTAAAATGGATATTTTATATTTATCTAAATTAAAGTTGTTAGTTGCAAATAATTCAGTCTATAGCGTAAAGGAACATTAAAAGAAGAAATACTCTGGTTGTAAAAGTAAATTTTAATAAGCTAAAAATGAAGTTAAGTATCTTATAACAGTAGGTTATGGAATTGTAATGAATATTATTTACACTTGCTTTTGGGGAATATACCGGATGTCATTTTTTTTTTCGATGATATAAAACTCAATATTAGACGAAATCTCTGCATCTATTAATTTATGAACAGAAGTGTAATAAAAAAAAAATGTTCAGAATAAAGAACTGCATCCAATGAATACTAAATTTGTTCTTCGATTGTTTCTTATATACGAGTAAGTAAACGAAAATATACGATTTAAGGCAATTACCAGAGTACCATGAGAAATAAAATAATAATTTACAACTTTATTTTATCACAAGAAAAATTACATTTCTTTTTAATTAAAAAATAGATTTCACGAATTCCTAGCGAGAACACCTCACCGACGTCTATGATGTCTCCGAACCTTTTCAAGTCTCCGGAATCCAAGATGTTATCATGATTGGAAAGACAAATGATGTTCCCCCGGATTTTTAACGGCCGGCGGCGTATTGATTGTTCAAGTGCGATCGTGTTGAAGATTCCCGAATATAAATTATGCACGTTTTGTCCGAAACGTTTGTTAGGTATTACTGGAGCAACGCAGGAACGTGTTTGTGGCTATTCGTTATTGTCTCACGTGTTGAAAATTATCTGCGTTCTCGTTTGGCGTTTGCTGTGTGGAGATGATGGATGATGTCGTGGAATCGCTCCCATCAGGCATGTGGTCATCGAGAATCGACTACTGGGTACAGAGAGCTTTCTTTCGATGGGAGGCGATTGGTGATAACGACAGCGGCGGACCTAACTATGTTGACTTGTAAAAATAAACAGTTTCTTCTGCGTTTGTTTCAAATTTCTCTAAATACTATATTTATTCAATAGGGACTTACAATTTTGACGTCACATGAAAAAGACCCGAAGCAGAGCCGCCGCTCCCCCCACCACATAATTTTGTGTGAAACAACAAATTTGTAGAAAGATCGAGGTGACACCATGCTGAACTGAATAACTGCTTTCTCCTTTCAGCACTACTCTCCGCAGATCCCAACATTTGTTTGACGTTTCACGTTTGGATCACGTAACAAACGTCAAACTGTAAAGTTATACTATGTTTGCTACATAAAGAATAAAATTCTATTTTACTCACTAGATGGCAACCGAAAAATTTGAATTGTATAAGTCCCTATTGCGTTAAAAAGTGACTTTATTTGGTTAGGATATTTTTATGAAAAGGTAATCTTTTAATGTCCGTTTGCATCAACAAAACTTAAAATCTTCGTATTCGAATGTGGTATTGCTAAACACATCACCATACTGCTGAATATTTCAAATGACTTGTAAACTTGCTTTGCATTTATTTATTGAACTAAGTTTATAAACTTTTAACAATCCAACTGGACATTAATGAAACTAAGGGCCAGTTTTTCAATCACTGATTAATGTTAATCATGATTAAATAATACTACGGTTTCCATTATTATTTAATCATGATTAACATTAATCGAGAGTAAACAGGTGATTAAAAAACTGGCCCTAAAATGCAAAGAATTTAAACTCATTATTAAATTATTAAATGGGGTGGCTAGCTCAGTGGTATCAAGTCGGCCTATGGATCCTGAGAACCCTGGTTCGATTCCCACAGGCGATAAACAATTTTCACCATTTTAAAAGCTACCCCTGTGGCTCCTCCGTCACTAACATCTTTGGGGACCGTGATTTGACGACTGGTAACCGAACTTCACGGGCAAAAATATATCACTTACCGAGATCTGTTTCGGCAGAGTGCCACACCCAGAATTGGGTAGAAGGCGTGATGATATATTTATTTATTTATTTATATTAAATTATGAAATAATATGGAAGTTTGAAGTCGTGTTACGCCACTGAAAGGTGATATATACAAAGCATATGGCAGAGAATTGTTTGTGTACCGGAGGTGATAAATTAATGAATAACTGGTTTAAATATCTGATCACAATACTGAGAATATAGCTACTCTTTTGTTTAATGTCGGATTGTATATTGATCTGAGATTAATTTAAAAATTACAATAATTGAAATACTTTTCAAAGATTTTAATATGTAATCAAAAACCAAATAAAGATGACAGGTACAGCTTTCTGAAGTAGAGTTCTTTTAATATTGAGAAAGAGGGCAGTATTTGAAGTTGATGTAGCTTCAAAATTTTCAGTTTTTAGAGAAAATTTAATTTTTATGTAATAAAATTGTATCCATATGAATTTTTTTGTGAAAATTTGCTTACTCATATATTTTTACATGAGGAATACACTAGTTTAAACCGCATTGTTGAGATACTGCTTCTCAAATTTATGATTTCAGAAACACTCAACCTGAACTATTTACTGAAAGAATTCAAAATTCTCAATTTTTTTAATACAGTTCTATATAAATTAAGGCACAAGAAATTGCATGCCGTTGTACGCATCTTCATATCTTTTTTAGTTTTTGAGTTACAGCGATTTTTGAAGTATTTAAAATCGCAACTTTGAGAGGCTGTATCTCGAAAACTAAAAGAGATATCGAAATGCGGTTTGAACCAGTGTATTTCTCGTGCTTTACTTAATATAATAGCAAATTTTGAAAATTTTGAATTTTTTTCGAATTTTTACAAAATTTTCCCTTGGTGATATTTCAAAAAGTTGACGAGATAATTAAAATCTGTAAGCACCAGTGAATTCCTCGCATGAAAGTACATGGATATGTAAATTTTCGCGATGAAAATCGCGTGGATAGATTTTTTATTACAGAAACACGAAAAATGACCAAAAATTAAAAAATCTTAAGGAGTACCCCTTCAAAAATAATTAATTTTTAACCGATTTTGGTTTTTCTGTAATAAAAACTCTATCCGTGGGAATTTTATCGTGAAAATTTACATAGCTATGTATTTTCACACGAAGAATTCACTGGTGTTCACAGATTTTAATTATCTCTTCTACTTTTTGAAATATCACACAGGGAAAATTTCCGAAAAATCCGAAAAATTTTCAAATTTTTCAAAATTACCTATTATATTAAGTAAAGCACGAGAAATACACTCGTTCAAACCGCATTTCGATATCTCTTTTAGTTTTCGAGATACAGCCTCTCAAAGTTGCAATTTGAAAAACATCTAAAATCGCTGTAACCCGAAAACTAAAAAAGATATTAAGATGCGCTCAACGGCATTAAATTTCTCATATCTTTAACTATATAGAAACATATTTTTTAAAAATTGTGAATTTTGTACAATTTCAACTGTAATTTTCGATAAAATATTTTTCCTGCGACTACTATGAAGAAAGTTTACATTTATGCTTTCAGCAGTCAACGTAAAGTTGATGGTTACTAAAGAACAAGCAAATTAACTTTATTATTATCATATAATTTTAGTATTAGGTACCGTGCAAACTCAAAAATTATAATACGAGATTCCCAGTATGATATAAATTTAAATTCTTATATGCTCTGTAGATCAGTTGAAATATAAAGTAAAATATTAATTTAATTTTTAAAACGCGAATAATATCACGTATCTTACTATATTTTATCATTTTCTTTCTTAAACATATTCTGAATTCTTTTATATTGCCATAGAAGTCTCAAACGAAATTGTGTTCACATGCCAATTACATTCTCCTTCACCTGTTTTATGTGCCTAAGGCGTCAGCTCGTTCCATTCGAAACAATGCAATAATGTGTCATTTAACAATTTCATCTCGCACCTTGGAAAACGGAAAAACAATCGAAGCATGCTCTGATATAAAGAAACAGTTGCTATACAGTGTGAAAATTGCAGCGATGCTGTCTTTCCGAAGGCTAAATAAAATTCAATTTGATTTAAAACACATATGGATGGAGATACCTTGGAGGTGATGCTTCTGCAAGAGATAAAATGAACTTTGATGTTGTTTGATATAATGTACCCGAGATACAAATAAATGTAGCTCGTTTGATATTTCATGCAATTTATTATTTTATATCGTTTTTTATAAAATCATGTTTGTGTTACGGCTATTTATATTTATTGTTAATAACTCATGTTTGATAGGTTCATGGTAACAAAGTTTAGAGCAATTTTACGGGTACAAAATGAGTCAATTATTTATAAATATTTTAAACTAGTTTTTATATATATATATATAAATAACGAAATAAATATATTTATGTCAAATTCATATGTATCTGTTTGTTATAATATCATATATTATATTTTGTTTTATTTTAAATATAGATATTGCAATTTTTATTTATATTAATTTGCAATTTAAATGAATATTTATTAGTTTCAATTTCATTTGATTTATTATTAAAATTTAAATATTTAAAAATAAAATATTTCTTTAATCAGATGAAAAGTGGCATTTTCTGTCCGCAAAATTTATAATTCAAATATGCTACAGTAGTTACTAGGCAACAGGAAATAACAGAACTTTACTTCCCTAGAGAAGAAAATAGTAAATTGTAACACAAGTGTTGGAATGACCATTGCCACAGGAATGTAGGTAACATAATATTATTTTATGTACAACCGGGCCCAAATTCATGTGTTTTAGCCCTAAAAAATTGGCTAAAAACTTCATTTTGGCCCTCTGTGGCTCCTCCACCACTAACATCTTTGGAGGCCGTGATTTGACGACTGGTAACCGCACTTCACGCGCAAAAATATATCACTTACCGAGATCAGCTTCGGCACAGTGCCACACCCAGTAATAGGCAGAAGGCGTGATGAAATATTTATTTATTTACATAAATAAAATGGCAATTTTTGTTTATTGTAAATACTTGATTTTACAAAATGTCATTTTGACATATAACCTATTTACATATTTTAATCTTTTGAACATATAATTAAATGTTATTTTGTTATGCATAAAATATTGTATGTAGCACGGGTAAAATTAGCGTTTCTGATCCTGAACATGTTATTAGTCCTTGGCGCGTTGCGCCTCGTTCTAATGATCATTCCACGGGACAGAAACGTATGTTTTCATCCTTGGTACATATATAACTATTCTACGGTCTTGAACCTTTCTTAAAATTGATATTTGACATTTGTCGTTTACTATTATATTTCACATTAATTCAAATAAAAGTTATTCCATATTGGTTGTCAATTTCACAAACGATTTCTTACCACACACATTGGGGCAAGAAATCATGCCGCACTAAGCGTTGTGAAAAGATACTTTCTACACTCATTTTTAATGTTGAAACGGTGACTTTTCAATAAGATCGTAGAAAAATGTACTTTACCTACGACAGTGTGGAAAGTACTAATTTTCCGCACAGAGAGTGATTATTTTCTGCACTCAAGAAACAGAATACTATTGTTTTCGGTTGTCATAAACACTATAATGATAATAAGACAATGGAATCTGCAACATCTTTTGATATTATTTGAGAAAATAAAAAAAGTTATAAAAATTTATTAATTACGTACAGTGGCAAATGCTAAATTATAGTAGGAAAATAGTATATAATGCACATGCCAACAGAAAACACTTTTTAACGACACCTTTTCAATATTTACATTGCAATATACTATTCTTCGCAAATCCCAAAGAGTAAAACTTTCTTCGTCCAATTGAAGGTAGGAAATTTCACTATCTAAAAGAGTCAGTACCAAACTTATGACAATGTTCTTCACGCTGTGTTTATTATTTTGAACATCTTGTATCCCAATTTATTTTCCAAACAACATATTGTACGTTGTTATGGTGTTTGTAGTAACAAAGCTAGTCATGTCATACACAACCAATCAAAAAGTCAAAGAGAACGTACTCATAGAAACAAAATAAAAGAAATAAGAAAACAACGTCCAAACAAACAAGCGAGAAGCGCGTGAAAATCCGTGTGGTCCCTTCGACCACGGTGAGTACACCAAGCAATAAATTACGAAATTGACAGGATGACAACCAATAAAAACGTGGCGAGGTCGGCGCGAGCAAAGGCCAACGTTGCGCGGTTTTATTTGCTTATGGCTTCGGCTTCACAACAACTTGTCCGAGCTCCGATGGGTAAACAGACAGAAAGAAGCGATGGTAGTTGACACACATAATGGATAATTGATCAGCTATCACGAGAATAAATGAATATGAATGGAATTCTTTTTATTTCGTCTTTGGAAGAATCATTTCTGAGTGTTTAGATTTATACGGAGATATTCCAGTAGGGAGAGGTATTTGTGATTGTGTAAGTAAGGAAAATTGTTATGTAAATTGTTAAGTGATAAATAAATCATCACGGCTTATAGCTACTTTAAGAACTAGAAATACGCATTGTCATAGAAGGACAGGTAATTTCTTTAGATGTAGATAGTAAATAATATCGATAGTAATTATTATCATCATTTAATAATGGAGTTGATTACTAAAGTTTCAAATTAATGTCACATCTTTATGATTCTATTTAGTTGATCAGTGTTTTTTCGTAAAACAAAATCTTATGAAAAACATTTGACACTTACTTTTGTTTCTATTTATACAGATTAAACACTTTTTTCTGAAACCGACAAGAAAGTGCATACTTTCCTGACTAATTTTAGTATGGAAAGTAGGTTTTTACAAAAATAGTCAAGTAAAGTACGTATCCAAGACTACAACAAAACTAACAGTCTGGTAAAGTACAAAACAGTCTGGTAAAGATTTCATCTGACTGTTATTTTTGTTGTTACCTTGGATACGTAATCTGCGGTCAGTACAATTCATATCAAAAAATTTAAAGATTTTGAATTATTTATGATTAAATATTGATTAAATTATATGGTTTCAGAAAAAACTATTTTACTCCATTAACATATTTCTGGATGCTCATGATACTTGTTTTGGTATTAATGAAATAATTTTAAACTTACCAAGTAAATATCAATGCGATATCTGGATAATATGGCCCATATTCTGAAACAAAAATATAAATATAATGCATAACAGTACAATCATGAGAATTACAATTAATAATTGATTAGTTCATTACTAATCTTTCAAATCCCAGTAAAACTTGGGCTTTGTTTAATTAAGTATTACATAATATTTTTAATAAAGGGCTTTGATTAAATGCACAGCTGAATGAAACGCGTCTCGGGCCGCGTACTGTTCGCTAATTATTAATTGATTTTACGTTAATTAAAACATGCTCACTAATGAGTTTTAAAAGTTGTCGAGTTTAAGAGGTGTATTGACAGAGTACAGTGTGTTATTTCAGCTACAGCTATACAGAGACCGGCAGTTTTGAATTAATGGAAAAGGCGAACCATCAAAAGTTTCTAAACTGCTGCTGTTGCTTGCCAATCCATTACAAAATAAAACACCATTACATATATTATTTACATTTCTATTCGGGAAGTCAAATTGCACATTTACTAACAAATACATTAATGTAATGTTTTAACTACATATTTGCAAAGAAAATTAAACAAAAGTGCTGCTGTGAGTTGTCCAAAACTGAAATTATCTACATAGTCAGGAAACTGCAACAAATGTAAACAAATGCATAATGTTGTTGAGTACCAGATTAGAATGGTTGCAAATTAGTACCCAATATATTAGTTTATTTAAATTCGACGGCGTATTGCAGTAAGCAAAGCGCTAATTTCTTCATGACTTTTGTTCAAGACAATACATTTTGAAGTGAAGGTACAAGTCTAACTTAGCTACTATTTTTAACTATCTGTATCCTATTACTTTGTTACTAACGTGATCTATGTTCTATTACTTCCTTTTCTAATTTTCCTATTACTTACTATGAGACAAAAGATGTGTATATTTATAGGAGTACGATTTAGAAAGATTGTAGTAGGAGTTCAAGATAACAAGGGATGTCGGAAAGAATAGACCTTGGAAATGGACAATTGGAAAGTATGGAATTTATTTTAATAACTAAATAAATATGATACGTCATACATACAAAAAATTAGGCATACTATAAGTAAAAACAACTAATGACTAAAATAACAAATAATTCTAGGTTGGTACATGAGAACGTTTCACTGTCATATGAATATTTTATACTTAATGTTAACAGTAAGTATATAAGTAAAATAAAATATCAAGACTGATTTATAAGCATTATTTCATAAACATACATTGGAATATTTTTTCTATAAAGTAATCAGAGAAGCAATGACAAAAAGAAAGACTTATCTCTCATGTTATTCGTTTCTGGCACTGTTTTTGTGGGACTATTCTACATATAGGTTCTTTTTTTAAGTCACCGTTTAGATCTAGAGTGCTACGATTTCGGTTAAATTAAATGAAAGTTGCCACTTTAGTAGGCCATTCTAATGACTTACAATTTTTTAAATGGAATTAATAGTTGAAAGACCATATTCATAATAATTCGTTAACGAGAGACAAACAATTACACATCACTCTTTACAATTATATACGCAACTAACATATTGATTGAAATGTAACCTGAATGAATAGTTTTACGTATATGGGCATTAGATCTCGAAATCCCAAAACAATTTTTTTGATTAAGATCTAATTATTTCCATCATTTTGAGTAGCTTAAATTAAAACAAAATTTGTGAGTAGTAAAATCATCTACCTACAAAACATGAAATATTGTTCAATACTAAACATACCAGTTGCTGAAAATAGCGGCATGTATGTCACACAAAAATAAGAGAGATTCAAAATACACACTTCATTATGAGGTATAGATTGTTAGTGAAATATATGTATAATCAACATGGAATTTCATTAATTTGTGGCAGCCAGCTGTGTCAGGAAACAGCCCTCAGTAATGATATATGTGTTCGCAAATATGCGGAGAATTACTAAACGCAATTAGGCTTTGACATTTGACCTAAAGGATTCCACGTTCGATTGTTTACATATTACAAATGATTTGGCTAGCAGCACAGCCAATCATATTTATTTATCATTTGTAGAAGTGTGTTTTATAAAGCGGTTCTTAGTCAAACATTATTACAATTTTATTTATTTTAACACAACAAATACTAGTTCGCATGTTTGATATCGTAACCCCCTTTAGGGAGAATCTCATGACAAGTTATATAATCTATTGCTTTTAAAATGTAACTAACAAAGATAAATTGTATAATAAACCAACCCTTTTAAAAGGGGAGAAGTACACATGAAATAAATTTGCACAGTTGAAATAAAAAAATCAGCGGCCGGTTTCATAATTTATAGCCTTGTAATAGGTGCATATTATCGTATTTAGATGAAAGAGCGAGATTCCATAAATTTCCATATTTCGAGCGTTTCGTGTCAAACATTCATTTATTAGCAGCCAACCGCTCCTTTCATTTAAATTTCAATACGTGTATTTAACAATATAAATGCTACTTATGCGAAATGTGTTTCATTTAAAACACTCAAAAAACCCCATCTTTTCATGAAGAGATTTCTAAGTACTAAATTTCAAAGAAATCTTTTCAGAAACAACGCATAAAGTAGCTTCCAGTTTGTTTGATGTGGTTTCTTTAACGAAAAGTAAATAGTAAATACAAGCCTAAAATGATGGACCTATTTAAGCTTTACGGTAAAAAACGTAATCACTTAGTGCCGAGGTATGTATTTGACAAACTTTGTGTATCAAATTACCATTGTAAATTGTAAAGCAATTAGTATTTGTTTGTTTTAAATCAAACATTCCTGGATTACCTAACAGTACAATGCAAAGGTTGATTTGATTTCTGTTTATTTAAACATTATTCGTTTGTTTTATTTTCATTCCCAAATTTTTAGCTTTTTAGATGAATGTTAAGTTAGTACCTGAAACACTGATCTATTGGAAATATAATATTATTGTTATTACAACAAAATAATAATAAATCACCGGGAAAGCGTGAAATTCAAGCAATGTATAAAAAACAATATTAAATCCTGGAAATTTTCTCAAAAACAAATATAATGGCGTGAGCGAAGCGAGCCTTTCCAAAAACACGTTCAATATTTAAATAATTGTATGAAATACAAAATAAACACTTTTTTTTCAATTTAAAACAAAAAACTATTTAATATAAAGAGAAATTGTCAATGAATAAGTAATAAAAGAAAAAATTGTCAATAGCGATGTGGAACTAAATCTTAATAATATTTTCCCTTTTTTCTTTTTTTTTTCTTTTTTCTTTTTCCTTTTTTCTTTTTTCTTTTTTTCCTTTTTTCTTATTATATTAAAAAAACTATTTATTTGCGAATAGTGATAGCAAAAAAATAAAATTAACATATTTTTTTGTACACGCATCATTCAAAATAAAGTTACCTCGGAAACCGATGGAAAGTTTGAATTTGCACATTAGTGCTCAAAGTAATTGAAAATTTTTTATTTTCATGGTTCTAAATTTTGACTATTAAAACGCTAATTGTACATATATACACACATTATAGTAATTTATAAAAGAAAAAGAGACATTAGCTTATAACGCCATCAATCAGACATATTTTAACAAACTTTACGATAAAAACTAAACAATTTGTTTTCAAATAACAAATGCCAATTTATGGCATACTAAACTGTCCATATAAATTCATGCTTTAAATTTAATAAATTTCCTCATTGTCGATTATATTATATTTGCTACTACAAAAAACATTGTACAAAACTCGAGCACGAAGACGTTATTTGCACCATTCGCGCACTTGTTATGTAAATAGCTATTATATAAGTACATAAAAATGCGAGACTCTCGCTCTCGATGTTTTCATATCGATTTCATACAGAATTTTAATTTCTTCCTCTTATCTCTTATTTTTGTTACTCACTAGGTCTTTGGGTTTAGGATTTGTTTGTTAAAATTGCGAGCGAAGCGAGCCTCACAAAGAATATGTTTCAATATAAAAAATAATGGATGAAAGTATACAACAGTTGCTTTTGGAGTTTTATACATTTCTTAGACAATGTACACATTGCCTGGATTTTATATTCTGCCAGTAATATAATATGCAAAAGAAATTGCTGACAAATGTTTTATTTTCGGTGCTTTTTTTAAAATTTAAACTAAGCATGAAACTTAAATTTTGACGGTTTAAAACACATAAATACCAGTTAAAATGTTTTTTAATGTCAAACTTGGTTTAAGTAAATAAAAGTATATCGAATAGCAATTATTCCACATGACATATAACTTCGATTTGCTTTTATTTATTTAAGCCAAGTTTAAAATTTAAGTTTTGCTGGTGCAACTGTTTATTGTGGTTGTGTTAATGTTCTTACGTTGGCATATGATAACTGATAGAAAATGAAAAATTATCTATCTTTTTTTAATTTCAAATCTGGTCCAAAAAACTTATTATTTGATTTCTTGTGACATATAAAGCCACTTAATATCAATACCTGCTTCCGTCCTAGTTTGTAGTAGTAACCAATCAACGATACATTTATTTATATTTCCAAATCAATTAATTAATTATCTTATCATATCTGTCACCTGTAATCCATTCGTAATTCGTCCATTTAAAATGCTAACATAATTAATTTACATTAATTGCCTAATGAATATTCAGATCTCGTCCACAGTATCGATGATCTCAGTACGTGAAGAAGAAAAATTTGAGTGATGGATTTCGGATAAGATATCGTTTGACTTTCCGTCAGATCCCAACGCCAAGGTTGGTTGGGAAAGCGGGCGAATTTGCATTTTCTACATCAACACTCCACTGAGAACGGACGGAGCACCAGCTCGTCAAGAATGGACGCGCGAGCTAGTGCTGAAGTCATTTGTTTTATATTGACAACGTGACATGAAAGATAAACGCGTTATCTGTAATTATCGCTTAACAGGCAAATTACATGACTAATTGCTAATGAACTTGCTTTATTTTCCTTGTGTCTTTATTCATCTTCAGTGCAGATTTTTTAATAGGTAACTTGATATTATTTTTGTTTTATTTAGAGTAATTTGTATTTGTTGCAATTTAGATGCAAACGTATGTCATTAAGTTGTGCAGCAAAAAAGACTTGATTAATACAAAGACGGCAATGCAATTTGCTTTATTTTGTCATACAATATCAAATTGCTGATTTTATAATATGTTCAGAAGAACTTGACAACATTAAAAATGTGCACATCTTCAGTACTGTCAAACATTTTATAGTTAAATAAAATTGGTAACAAAATTATTTTTTCATATTTAACAAAGGCAAGTAATTTTTTGTATAATTCTAAAATGGTGATAGATTTTTAAGTGTTACCAGCCGTCAAATCACGGCTCTCAAAGATGTAAGTGGTGGGGGAGCCACAGGGGTAAATGGTCTCCACAAGAAAAATGGTCCAATGATGCCTCCAGCCCAAAATTCGCAACAAACAGTGACACGATGTGGATGCATTTGGTTCTCAACAGTCACTGGTGGATTTTTTTAACCCCAAATGCGACAATGTTGTCGATTAAGGTAGTATTAGTGTGACGGTGGCGCCATCGATTGTCGAGTGGCGAAACTGACGCTCCAAAAAATAAAAATTGAATAAAATAAGTGTTTTATACGTATTATGATTTGAATATCATGAATTGTTAACAGGTTGTTGGTCTAGTGAATTTTCAAACCACAGTGTGGTGTTGCCATTATAAATTGGGATTCTTAACTTTTCGTTAAAAACAAGGCTTTGCATGGCTATATATCCATTACTAAACGATAAAAAAACTTCCTCCTTCTGATACAATATACGTGGATAGTTCTAGAACATCATACTAGTTTTTCAAATGAAACTGCAAAATTTTAGAGGTACACAAACCAAATATGTGCGATTCTGAGTGATGATCGCCATAAGCCCCGTGTATAAGAACTCAACTTTACAAGCGAATATATTTGTTCACAGACGATGAATGTGTTTTATATTTTAACAGGAAGCGTATGACTATCCAATGTTTACGTACACCAAATTTCATTCACATCTGCAAAATTTTTTGACACACTAGTACTACCTTAACGAAGCCATCAAGGTGAAAATGAGCCTCATCGCTGAAGATAATTTTACTATGCACACTGTAGCTGCTGAACATTCATTATTTTAAAAATATTGTTCAAGAATGAAAACGCGGTGTTCTTTCATGTAGAACTCCATTTTTAATAACCCTGAATTATCAGTTGACACGTTGTCTTTTTTTTTGTTGACAATACTTTACCGCATCAAATAGCGCGAAGATCAAATCTTGCGTTAATTTTGGGACAGCCTTTATTTTGTCTATAGTTTTTCGAAGAAGATTCAATGCAAACTAGGTGAAAACAATATTTTACAACCTCTCCAGTTACTAAAAACCGTTCTCCGTCCAGCAGATTTTTACGATTTTTTATGAACACGTTATTTTTAAATAACCTGCCTCACGTCGATTTGTTTTTATCAGAATGAATATAAAAGTTGCAGAACCTTAACAAAGAATATGAATAACCTACATGCGTTCGTTCACTTCTGCATAATGAGAAAAGAACCCATTAAAAAGTTTGATCGTCCATCTGCTAGTACCGTTACCCTTTACCAATTCCCCGGGTGTCAGTTCATCACTTTGCCGCGAGAGTTCGCACCTCGCCGTCCAGCCGTCAGCAACCACTGACCGGGAACGCACATTAAATCTCACATTATTTTGCATACATATTGTGGGCGATCTTGCTCTTGTTTGCAGGCCAGTTAACGTCACTCACCGAAGCCTGAATATGAAATGCGAGCAAGGTTCGGTCGGGTCAGAAGATGTGAAGATGTGTTCGTGCGAACTTTCATCTGTTGCGCATCACGACATCGTCAGAGATGCGATTATAAAATTTAACAGCCATAAAAAGTTTTATGTCAAGTAAAGGATATAGTGGAGCGGTAACAGACGCAGGAATTTTTGTGAGGAGAAGGTATTAAATTATAAAGGTTCTGTAGTTTCAGATGCATTATGTTTCAACGAGATGAGGCTGTATATGGAGCATATTTTAACTACCAGAATTTTCAAATTGTTGTCGATTATAAAATTAGGGACAGTGGTATAGTATAATACAATACACAACGGTAAATGCCATACAGGAGCATGAGAAAAAGTTATGAAACAATAATAGTACATTATATTATAAGAGAGTGAAATAAAGCATTAATTCCCACATCTCACAGTAGTGGTTTTTCTTATAAAGTTAGAAAAAGATTCAAACTAAATTGAATAGAAACGATGTCAAAAAAATCAAATATTACTGTTGCATTGAACCCTGGTTCGATTCCTACAGGTGACAAACAATTTTCACCATTTTAAAAGTACCCCTTTGACTCCCCCACCACTAACATATTTGGAGGCAGTGATTTGACGGCTGGTAACCGCACTTCACGCGCAAAATATATCTGCTTTGGCAGAGTGCCACACCCAGTAATGGGTAGAAGGCGTGATGATATATTTATTTTTTATTTGCTTATTGTTGTTATGGATTTAAGCATTGGGAAATGGTTTGCTAAATGTTAAAAATTACTACTAATGACACTGATTTTTACAATACAATATTTTTCCCTTAAATTGTTTATTTGCATAATGCTCAATTTTAAATTTGATAGAGCATTTAGTATTTCCGCTCTATTATTCTGTTATCACATTACAAGATTACTTTATTTGCATATTGTATTCAGTTTTGACAATCTACTTAAATTATTAATTAAAATCTAAATACGAAATGCTAGAAGCATTTTAGAGTACACCTATGTAAAATTATTTTGTAAATTAATAAAAGAATTTATGTCCAAAAAGTGTACTATAAAATGACAGTTATTTAAAAATTATTCGAATTAAATTTATAAAAAAGTTTTTTATTAAAAAAAATGCATTATAACTAAATTGGTACTACATAAAGGATGAAAATTATTCCGGACGTATTATGTAAAATATTCAAATTTAAATTCGCAGCAGAGATTATTATTTTCGCTTTTCTCTTTATCAATATGACTGAAACATCAAAGCTATATAGATATTAATTAAATTAATTAAAGCAAAAAGATTGTTTTTATGATTTCTATTGTCCAAATTTGATTATACGAAATCAAACGTTTCTGATATTACAATAGTCTATATCAGGACAGCAAAACTGCTTAAGATAATTCTGCAAATTTATTTAATATCTCCAGCAGGTTCAGTAATTAAGAAAATAATAAATTAAATACATATCTTCAAGTTGAAAAGAGGACACAGCAATATTTAAAACAACCGACTAAATAAATAAAGTAAGTATAGGTTCTATCAACTCGGCAGATCATTTTAAATTAGAAATCCTGAATAGAGGTTTAGCCATACAACCACATTTAGTCAAAACTGTTGTAGATAATTGATTGTTATTTATTTATTTATGCTACTTTGTACAACAGGAACTTAAACCCAATCAAAACAGGGACAAGGGTCACTAAGCTGCAGTGTGATAGTTCGTATATTTTAACTTGAGTAGAGAATTCGAACTCGGCATCATCGGATTCGAATTCCGTATTGCTATCCACACCACCGTACTCCCGGCCATTTATTATCATTTTATTTTACAACTTATAAGAAGACAAGTACCACTAAGAACTGAAAACGAGTTTGACTAAATTTGTATAAAAGGATATACAGAATTATAAATAAAAAAATTAATGAAACAATATTCTGTGATTGGTTTCCATCGTCATCGAGCATTGCGATGAAATCACCCGTTTCTGAGAACGAGTCAACCAATTTGGATGAAATTCAAGTATAAAAAGTCAACTTGCCAAGTTTCGCGAGCACAGCTGTATCCGCGTGCTCGGTGTAACAGAATTCGCGAACGAACTTTCGAACCCGTCTGAATTTCAATCTCAGACAACATACACAAGAGATGTAGGTATGCAAAAAAATCTTAACTTATTGGTACGTTTCAATAAATCCGACGAAAAAGTTAGCCGTAAAATAAATATATTATAAAAATTTTTCAGGAATGATTTTTGCTTTATAACAAAGTAAATCTACCATATTTTAAAATTAAAAGACAGTAATGGCTGGTTTCATCAATAAAAGCTAAATTTTAAACTTAGTTTAAATGTATAAAAGCAAATCGAATTATTCTATTTGACATGTAGCTAGCTCAGTGGTATGAAGTCGGCCTGTGGATCCTGAGAACCCTGGTTCGATTCCCACAAGCGACAAACAATTTTCATAATTTCAAAAGCTACCCCTGTGGCTCCTCCACCACAAACATCTTTGGGGGCCGTGATTTGACGACTGGTAACCGCACTTCACGTGCAAAATATATCACTTATCGAGATCTGCTTCGGTAGAGTGCCACATCCAGTAATGGGTAGATCATAAGTCTACTTATTAATTGAGGAAATTAAAGTGAATTAATTAGTGATGCACACGAGGTAAGATGGGATGAGAAATATAAATGATCGATCTCGCCTCATTTTTTGACCAGTAATATTTATCTCACTGTCACATTAAATTTACTATATTTCACCTCGCGTAGGAGTCTTAGAAGGATCTCGCTAAAAATCAAACTAAAATATTAACAAATAATGATGCACTTACAAAATACATAGCCTCGGAAAAGTAGAAAATCAGAAATGAGTAAAATTTGAGAAAAATTACAATCTTTCAGAGCAAGATATGAAGATGAGATTGGGTTCCTCGCGTCCGAATTGACTTGTAAGCAGATATTTAAGATTTTGAAAATTTCTTAAAGAATGCTCCTTGTTTTTTTCTTTAATTGGAAGTTCATTGCAGACTGTTCTAAAATTTTTTCTCTTAAGAATATTGAAATAAAAATTTGTATACATATGTATTTTGATCCACTGAATGTAACGATAAAGTCCCGAAGTGTATATTATTTCTAACTTAATAATAATAATAATAATAATATATATTTGTTTTAAGCTTTGCTTATACAAAGAGGGAGGTATAACATACTGAAATATAATACTTATAACAATTCACAGTCATATAAATTCTAATAAATAATTTCGTTCTACAGATTGGCAATGAAATCTCTTATTTTGATTGCTCCAGTTACAAAGTTGAATAAATTATATAGCTTTTCTGGGTTAAGCCATGCTAACAGTTCCTTTTTGTATTTTTCAGGCTCTATGTTGGTGAGATAATTGGAAATGTAATGATCTCTCAGTGGGTTGTATATCGGGCATCGAAATAAGAGATGGTCCAGACTGTCTTCCTCAAATTTGTTACAATAGGTACAGATTTCTTCCTTCTTGAATCTATAACAAACTCCCTTATACGTTACCTTTCCGTGTTTTGAACTAGCTGTTCGGATTTGCAGAGCTAGTTTAAGGACAGGGAATGGTATGTCTAGGATTAGGTAGTTTTGAGATGTGAAATAGTGATTGAAGTCAGGGTTGTAGTTGGATGTTGTTATTCTTCTAGTGTCATCTTCGTAAAGTTTCTCTCTAAATGCTGTTATAATGTTCGTCATTTCTTCCTTTAAAATAGTTACCTTCTGTTCGTCCCATACCCACGAGAAGTTCGCATTATTTCTAACTTTAAGTATTAATTTATGTATTTGCTAATCTGCACAACTGAAACTTAATCACAAGTGCAATTTTAATAGAAGTTCAACCACTCAGACCCTGACGTATTTTTCTATATAAGTTAAAGTAAGCGAGGTATCTACTCATTAGTAAGGTTAATGCTCATACATAAAACTGCCACCAAAGAGCAATAGATACCAACATACAGATACTCTTTTCTCATTTTATTAGAGTCATATGCAATTAAATTATTTAATGTTAATTACTTTACCAGCTAGAGAGAGTATTTCATCAATACTCTTGGTATGTAGTATCGACAGTAGCAATGAAAATGGGTTATGTGAAGTAACCAGTAGCTAATTAAATATAAAGTCCGCCCAATACAAATTTTACGAGAACAGTTTTCACTACAACTATTTCAAACTCTGCAGCTGCTGCAGCTGAAGTAGTTCTCGAGTTCTGATTCGGTTAGAATACTAAATATCCCATCCTTGAAATACCGATTCCATGCATTTCATTAACTATTAATTTGTGTGCAAACTGCATCCACGGTTTAGATTCAAAACATAAAAAGGTGTTTTTATTAATAGTAATATTAATAATCTTGAGAAGAAGCCAAGCGAAATATTTTCGCGTATAGAATACGAAATTTAATCCTAGCCGGCAACAGCCAATTAAAATTTGGAAAATTTTTGATTGCGTTATAGAATAGTAATTTTATTTATTTAATGGTGCAGGTGTTACTAATAAATTCGCAGTTTTTATTTTCGATTTTTTATATTAACAAAATGTAAAATTTTAAGCTAAGGACGCTATATCAGACAATCTAAAAAAGCAGTTCAAATCAAAGCTAAAGTCCTTTTAAAGGTACAGATTCAAAAATTAAAATTGAATTGTTCTATTCTTACCCAATTAAAAATAGTGCGATCTTAAAACAAGTTTGCATAAAATTTGGTGGATATCTCTATCTTTATTTAACTTACATTATAGGCTATAACAAAATAGAGGCATGCTATTTCAGAAACTAGACAATGGATTTCTAAGAAATTGCCTTTATTATTGTAATTTACCTGAAGGACCGATTCTAGTTACCACAGATTTTATGGAAACCTATCGTAGGTGGTTTAATCTCTATAATAATAAATATTAGTGGTCCGAGAGTTTTATTATCTTTTTAGAAATATAGTCATTACAATTAGGTTATTTAAGTAATGAAGAAATTTGTTTATATACTGACATGATCTAGATGTAGATAGATACTTGACAGATTCATTACGTTGTTATTCATTTGTTCAAATAATTTTGTCAGAAATGAAATTAGCAAAATGTGTTTAACGTAGAAGTAAATAAATATATCATCACGCCTTCTACCCATTACTGGGTGTGGCACTCTCCTGAAGCAGATCTCGGTAAGTGATATATATTGCGCGTGAAGTGCGGTTACCAGTCGTCAAATCACGGCCCCCAAACATGTTAGTGGTGGAGGAGCCACAGGGATAGCTTTTTCAAATTATGAAAATTTGTCGCCTGTGGGAATCGAACCAGGGACCTCAGGATCCACAGACCGATTTCATACCACTGAGCTAGCCATCCCATAACGTAGAAGTAAATTTATTATACCTATTATTTGAAATCTATTCTCTTAATATAATAAGAGATGTAATGATAAAAGAAGAAATGTCTAAATTTTTAAGGAAAATGCTATAAAATTATACAGTGGCGGATTTAGAATATGTACCAATGGAAATTTAATTAGTATTTTAAGTAAATACTTAACCTGGCGGTATGCCAATATTTCTCTTTGTAATACAATTTGATTATAGTTGTAATATTTCTGTTTATTTATTTTACATTTCTTTATATTTGAGCCCTTCCCGTACACAAATCCTAGATCTGCCTTTAAAACCCTATTGTTAAGTACTCTGCACAACAGGAACTTAATCAGAATTACAGTACAGAAGGCCTACTGCTTACAGCAAATTTAAACGTGGTATGAAATCGTTTGTAATATTGTGTGAAAAAAGCAATATGAGAATAAGATAGTATGTAAGTATTCCAGTGCTGCAATATCACCCATAAGAGTTTTAATAGCTTTGTTCGGGCAGCAATCCTCAAATATCCGAAGCATGCAATGAGTTTATTTATTTCCTGTATTAACAAGTTAGTAAAGGACTCTAGCTTCAGATTGATGTGCTACTTAACTCAATAAAGATATCGCAAAAATTCATACTCTGATCAAAATTCAAATGGGGTGGCTAGCTCAGTGGTATGAAGTCGGCCTGTGGATCCTGAGGTCCCTAGTTCGATTCCCACAGGCGACAAATTTTCATAATTTGAAAAAGCTATCCCTGTGGCTCCTCCACCACTAACATGTTTGGGGGCCGTGATTTGACGACTGGTAATCGCAATTCACGCGCAAAATATATCACTTACCGAGATCTGCTTCAGCAGAGTGCCACACCCAGTAATGGGTAGAAGGCGTGATGATATATTTATTTATTTATTTTATTTTTTACAATTTTTATCTCGAATTTATCTATGGGTCTACGATTGTTTATAAATGTTTACACTACATTTAAGGTGCATATATTGTTCTTTGTTTACAATTTGTCAGATTTATATAAATATTTTAAAAGAAAATAATGACAAAACTAGTATTCATTTCAAAGATACATTATTTAAAATATACGCTGACCAATATAAAAGTAACTATGACTTGTTTTTACGTTTCCCGATGGTAACATTAGTTCCTTCCCTAAACTATCTTAAACACCTCCTTCACCCTAAGCAATCTTCCCAGCACATCATTCCATCAAATCCCATGACTAAATCCACCCATGGCCAAAGTGGCACGTTACCATCGTTGCTAAACTCCGCATCCGGCGACCGCAAATCACGCAGCTTAATGATCGAGCTGCAGCCGCGTGCAAGTCGTGCCCGTGCCTAGCCTAGCACAAGAACCAGAGAATGGTAACTGATCGGGATACAGAAGCAACAGACGTCTCACCGCAGGGCTGAAGAGGAACAAAGAGCAGAAGGTGAATGTAATTTTTGAGTCTTGAGTGTGGATTTGGCACGTTTGTGTTTCCCTTGGGATTAGAAGCAACAGTTTGAAGTGGAGAATGGTGTTGGGAAGATGGAGAGAGGAGAAGTTTGGTTGTTATTGGTTCTGTGGAGAGGTATTGTTTCCGTTGCATATTTGGATAACAAGAATTAAAATAAATTAGCAAGTGAAAGTAGGGATCTTTTATCATCACGTGTTATATAAAATACAGCTACAAATTTCATAATTTGCATGTACCGAGGGTCAGGGGTGTTCCGCTTTGAAGAAATTAATTCATCGAAAAAACAGCATTTTATGAACTATAAAAAGGTTAACCTTAGATCACTGCAGAATAATTGTAATAATATTTAACTTGTTGGCAACGTCATATTTTAAGGAAAAGCAGATAATGTGTAGTAGCGAAACAAATTTGGTGATCCATGTGGTACAATGTAAATAAAATAAATAAATATATCATCACGCCTTTTACCCATTACTGGGTGTGGCACTCTGCCGAAGCAGATCTCGGTAAGTGATATATTTATGCGCGTGAATTCCGGTTACCAGCCGTCAAATCACGGCTCCCAAAGACGTTAGTGGTGGAGGAACCACAGAGGTAATTTTAAATTGGTGAAAATATTTTGTCGGCTGTGGGGATCGAACCAGGATTCTTAGGATCCACAGACCGACTCGGATACCACTGAGCAATTACAATGTATTGTAACAAAATAAATTTCTGTTAAATTCTAATCGAGTCACTACCTAAGTCATCTCAACAAGAATATGTTGAATAAATACATATTGAAAAATATGTGTTTTTCTAGTGATTTTACTATTCCGGAATATAAAATATAATAAATTGGTCATAAGTTTTTGGACACTACCCAGAATAAAATATTTCCATGATTGTAATTGGCCTCAATAAACTTCAAACCGAATACAAGTGCAAACTATAAAATTAATACCATATTTGTAATTTTGACCGTCTTTGGTCTCTGTTGTCAGTGTCAAAATTCAAAAAGTGTAGGACATATATTAAAAGATAAGAGAATATATGGAATTTGTACGAGGCTATAGAAAAGGTATCTTTAATGTTCAATTTAGTTAAAAATATTGAAAATTAATTGCAAAATTTAGTAAATGTAAGATACCTACGTTTTTAGTATTATTTAAATTTTTTATGAAAAAAAAGTTATAGGACAAATGATGTGATTCTAGGTTCGTATAATATAAACATGCATTCATTATATCGTAGTTGAAATTATGAAAATTGTTTGTCGCCTGTGGGAATCGAACCAGGGTTCTAAGGATCCACAGGCCGATAGGGTAGTAATATAGTATATTGTAATATAACTTTTGCAATAACCGTTGCCACACGTATGTGGCAATGGTAGCCAAGTGGATAAAAGCGAGGTAAAACTTGCGTTTCGTAATTAGCAAGCAAGAGGTCGTGTGTTCAAATCTCACTGACTTCTACTTATATAAAAAAATACGATTGTGTCTGAGTGATTCGGATTCCACTATAAGCTATACTATAATTGGGATTAAGTTCCTGTTGTGCAGAGTAACACATAAATAAATAAATCTTGTCAAATAAATATAATGCAATATTTGTAAATAAAATTCAAAAAGTTAAAATTGAACTAGAATGAAAATAAAAGATTGAAACCTTTCAAACTAGTATCCAAATAAACATTTCCTCCATGCAATAATATTTATCTCCATTAGTGCCATATCCAACTAAAAACCAGGACAAGTCAACATCCCTTCCACTAACAACCCCTCATCGCCATCACTGTAACTTAGCGAAGCGCACAGCGGCAGCGGCGTCGGCAGATAAAGTAACGAAATGTGTCCGAAATGTTGTTGACACATTCTAATGGCAGAGTAGTTTGTAATGTTGTCGCATTTTGTAAACGCACCGCCAACAGACGTAACTAGGACGTGCGGACAGGATGCTCGAGGGCGCTGACAAGGGTGTGGAGTGAAGAGAGAGGACGAAGAGGATTCTGTAAGTGGAGAATGGTTGGAAATGTAGAGATGTGGGTTATATTTTGGTAGTGAAATCAGGTGATGATATTGCTAACTGCTAAAGATACAAAATGTGTTACTAAGTTAAAGATAAGATTTATGCAAATATTTTATAATTTAAGGATGAGCAATTAGGTAGATAAATGCTAGTGTCTTTTCTTCTACAATCAAGAATACAGAAGACATTTTGAGCATCGTTTGGTAACAGAAAGTAAACAATTACAGACCAAAACTTTTTGCAGATTGTTGTCATTGCCAACGGTTTGCAATAATTATTGAGAGCACATTAAAGACACTTTCAGATTGTATAAATGTTTTTTGTGACCATCAATGACAAAGCTACGAAATTATAATATCTTAAATAAAAAATATATAAATATATCATCACGCCTTCTACCCATTACTGGTAAGTGATATATTTTGCGCGTGAAATGCGATTACCAGTCGTCAAATCACGGCCCCCATAGATGTTAGTGGTGGAGGAGCCACAGGGGTAGCTTTTGAAATTATGAAAATTGTTTGTTGCATGTGGGAATCGAATCAGAGTTCTCAGGATCCACCGGCCGATTTCATACCACTGAGCTAACCACCCCTTTATATCTTGAACTGCTAAATTCTCGTTTCAAAATTGTTCAAATGTTTTATATTAATTTTTAATAGTATATTACATGATAAGACAGGAAAGTGATATTTTAAAGGTAAAATCTTTACCAGACTGTTTTGTACTTTACCAGACTGTTATTTTTGTTGTAATCTTGGATACGTACTTTACTTGACTGTTTTTGTAAAAACCTACTTTCCATACTAAAATTGGTCAGGAAAGTAGGGACTTTCTTGCCGGTTTCAGAAAAAAATATTTTCCAGCAAAAAAAATTAAAATCGCGCAGAATAAATTAGTTATTTTTGTATTAAATGCGCGAAATGAGTGTTTTTTTTCTTGACGCACGTGAGAATGTCACTTTTGGACCAGACCACAAGGTCGAGACAAAAAAGTCAATCGAACGCGCAAAAAAAAACACGAATTTTGCCCACAAAATACAAATAATATCTTTCTACCACTGTTCAAAAAGATTTTACCTATAACAATTATTTATTTAAGTAAATTAAAGAAAAAGAATACAAAATAATATGAACTTGTATTGTAACCAAAGGAACGTGGAAATGTGTGATAAATAAATAAAAAGTGTCAACGAATTTCAAATTTGACATAACTTTTGTCAAAATGGCATTCCCCGCACTCAGTTTAGTTGTGATAGTAACCATAATAGTAATCATTAATAGTAAATTATTTGCATCACTAGAAATGGTTACTATCACAACTAAATTGAGTGAGGAAAATATTATTTTCACAAGTAATGTTGAAAAAAAGTAATTCAAGTTATAATTTAGTTATGTATTTAGTTGTTTATTTCCTACCATTAGTAATTGCGAAATTATTATATTTATGTAATGCGTTGACATCGTGTTGAAACATTTGATCCGCAAGAAACGTTTAATACCTACTTATTAATATATATGCAAATTGATGTTTGTTTATAAATGTTAAATTATGATTTATACAGAATAGGTCAAACTATAATTGACATGTTAATTGCTACTAATAGAAATGTCTTGTTACCATATAGAGTTGTTGGTTTTCATGTTAAATGTCAAGACATTAATTGACGTATGCTAACTCAGGATCGAACGTGTAATTATTCTCATTTTTAGAGCGGAACACTTTTATAAAGCATACGTTAATATAGGAATTAATTTCAGCATCATTGCAGTAGTTTTATATCATTATTTAAAATGGATACTAACTTTTTGTCTTGTACGTCTACAGAGAACAGTCTTCTAAATAAATTATAGCAACATACATTATGGAAGATGCAATTTTCATCATTAATTTTCAAAAATTTCTTGGAAAAAAAAAGTTAGAATATTGATAACAACTTTTTTCGGATTCAAAAGGTATAAATTTGTTTGAAATTATTATCAAAGATAGTATAACAAATCATGTAACGAATCCGAAGGACGAGGGAAATGTCCTGTTCAGCTATACGACCAATATCTTCGATTATTAATTATATCATGAGCTTATATTTAATCTGAGAAAATAAATAAATAAAATAAATAAATATATCATAACACCTTTTACCCATTACCGGATGTGGCACTCTGCTGTAATAGATTTCGGCAAGGGATATATTTAAGTACGTGAAGTGCGATTACCAGGCGTCAAAGCCTTCAAAGATTTTAGTGGAGGGGAAGCCACAGGGGTAATTTTAATGTTGTGAAAATTGTTTGTTGGCTGTGGGAATCGAACCCAAGTTCTCAAATCTACAGGCCGACTCAATACCACTGAGCTATCTACTCCATTAGATAAATAAATAATAGAGGTGAATAATCAAAATTGATTAAAATTCTCATTTCATATTGAAGACTTAAAAATATATTGATATTCTGCGACGAGAATTAAAATGAGAAAAGAAATTTCTCATCTCATCGCCATCGCAATCCCCACGTATTCGCATGCATTTTACTGAATCCCTCTGGTGTTGAACGAAGGGACATGCGAAACGTGTTAGCGCATTTCCCATAAATGTGACACTTTGTTTCAGTCTCAAGTGCCGCGCTAAAGTTATGTGCGTTTTTCCAAACGAAGATTGCCGACTATAGAAGCCTAAGCACCTATACGTTACTGCCTAGAGGCTGGAAACTTGCCTTACTGGATGCTGGAGTAAACGGATACAGGGTATTAGCATACGATTTACTTTAATCTCACTCTAAATTTGGAATATTTATTGTGGTTTAAATGCAACTAAGCATTGATTAATGATACTTCCGGTACATTGTACTACTTCACTACGGTTTTTATACAACATACTCGTATGACAGTTAATTATGTTATTTTTTAAAATTTGATTTTAGTAGATTTACTAGCACTTCAATTAGGGTAGTTGGCAATACTTTTCTAGGGATCTTTTATTCCGTAGTTTGCACAATGTTAGGTAAAGTCGGAAATACTCTTTGGCATCTTATTTTTGTAATAAATACAAATAGGTTATGTCAGGGGCTTAACAGCTAATAGGATTTTGAGAGCTAGGAATACTTTAGATTATTGCTCTGTGCGTAATGTTAAGAAATAAATAAAAGTATGTGGGTAAGGAAAACAACGATTTTATGTATGAATTGTAAATGTAGTTGAATTTAAATTTCAAGCAATTTTTTTTATTGCCAACTGAAAAACTTGCTTCTGTTTACCCTGTACCTGTACTCGGGTAAATATTTACTGTCAAACATATTTCATTACAGACAAATAATTGTAGATAGCTTCGTTCAGTACATCTTCATATTTTGTTTAGTTTTTAAGATACGAGTATAGACTCGGAGAAGTTGTTTTTTTTTAAATATTACTCATTTCAGATTTTGTAGATGCGCAAAAACACAGCTCAAAATTTTACCGATAATAAGTTCATCCTTTACAGTTTTGGTTCTGTTTTCTCGCTACGTCGTATTTACACTAGCAAATCTTCTAGATGGTTTGAAAAACACTATACAACCACCTTAAACAATAAAGAGTAAATTACGTTTTTGTACTCTCATCATTCAAAATAAGGTTTACATTACCTTGGAAATCGATGGAAAGTTTGATTGAAAAAACACCCAATTTTTATGATTATAAATTTTGCCCATTAAAACGCTACTTGCACTTACGTATATACATACATTTTAAGGAATTAAAAAAAGAAATAGAGACATTTGCTTATAACGCCATCAATCAGACATATTTTAACAAACTTTACGAGAAAAAATAAACAATTTGTTTCACTGCACAGCATACTTAACTATCAATATAAATTCACACTTCAAATTGCATAATTTTCCTCATTTGATTAGCTATCTTATATTTGGGCAACTTTTGCTTGTTTATAAACCAATTACAAATAAGATTAAACTCGTATAAAGGGAGCAATTTATAATTAACAATTTATGGAAAAATCTATCTCAAAAACAGCAATTTGTATAAATTATGCACAACAATAATTATTATAAATTGCTGATACTAGGATAGAAATAACAATTCAGCCATGTATTGATATTATTTGCAACTCATTACGTATACACATAATTGCGCAATTAACATTAATATTAATTTTATTGCTATAATCTGTATGATAGCGATAATATGGGCTGCATGTACTAAGTGCATACAACACCGGAGTTCAATTCTACACACAACTATTTGCGGTTGAATTGACATTAATAATCATGAGGTCAATTCGTTCAGCAACTAATAAATGCAGCATATTTTCTCTGCATCTCTGATGATGTTAACAGAATGATCTAACCGTGATAAAATTATAGGAATTATGTAGATTCACTGGTGATATGCATAAAGGCCTTATTAAAGCTTGTTTACTGGCACGAGTCGTAAATTTGCATTCATTTAAACAATTGACTGTAAACTCTAACTGGGTATCGTTTTTCGTCAGTAATCCTATATCTAGCGAATGGTCATTCCTTGTAAATTACTAAAGTGTTCCTTAAGTAGTATAATTTATCAAAGTTTATTTTGGGATATAATTTTTATAATCATGACAACTATAGTAAAAATGTTATTTTTAGTTCTAGGAGCAAAAAACGATGACGATGATCCATGGTTATTTTACAATTGAGAAAGGAGGCTGTATTTGATGCCGATGTGGCTTCGACATTTTCAGTTTTCAGCCTATATTCGTTTTTATGTAATAAGATTTTTTTGTGAAAATTTACTTACTCATATATTTTTACATGAGGAATATATGAGTAATAGTTTCAACTACATTGATGCGGTACTGCTTCTCAAATTTATGATTTAAAAAATACGTTACATGAACTACTTACTGCAATAATTCAAAATTATCACATTTTTTTTTTAATGTTTCTATATAGTTTAAGACACGAGCAATCGAATGCCGTTGAGTGCATCTTCATATCTTTTTTAGTTTTCGAGTTACAGCGATTTTTCATGTTTTTCAAATCGCAACTTTGAGAGGCTATATCTCGAGAACTAAAAGAGATATCGCAATGCGGTTTGAACGAGTGTATTTCTCGTGCTTTACTTAATATATTAGCAAATTTTAAAAAATTTGAAAATTTTCCGGGGTTTTTAAAAAATTTTCCTTGGCGATATTTCAAAAAGTAGAAGAGATAATTAAAATCTGTGAACACCAGTGAATTCCTCGTGTGAAAATACATAGGTATGTATATTTTCACAAGCAAATTCGCACGGATAGATTTTTTATTACAGAAAAACGAAAAATGACCAAAAATCGTAAAAATCTTAATCTTCAAAAATAATTAATTTTTAGCCGATTTTCGTTTTTCTCTAATACAAAATGTATCCGTGCGAATTTTCTTGTGAAAATTTACATAGTTATGTACTTTCACACGAGGAATTCACTAGTGTTCACAGATTTTAATTATCTCTTCTACTTTTTGAAATATCGCCAAGGATAATTTTTGAAAAATCTCCAAAAATTTTCAACATTTTCAAAATTTGCTAATATATTAAGTAAAGTACGAGAAATACACTCGTTGAAACCGCATTTCGATATCTCTTTTAGTTTTCGAGATACAGCCTCTCAAAGTTGCGATTTGAAAAACATGAAAAATCGCTGTAACTCGAAAACTAAAAAAGATATGAAGATGCGCTCAACGGCATTCGATTTCTCGTGTCTTAAACTATATAGAAACATTTTTTAAAAATTGTGAATTTTGAACCATTTTAATTGAAATTTTCGATAAAATATTTTTCCTACGACCACTATGAAAAGTTTATATTTATGCTTTCAGTTGTCAACGTAAAGTTGACTGTTACTACAGAACAATCAAATAAACATTTTTATTTGTACATCAGATTGTAGATACTAAGCCAAATGGCAAGAATTATAAAAAATAATAAATAAAATACCTTGAATATTTAATAAATCGTAGCATATGGTATAATTGATAATTTACAAATGGATACTTCTTTGAACATACAAGACAGTAAAAATGTAAAACTTCTGAAGAATCCAAGCATTTGTTAACTACACACAGCAACAGCAAAGACTTAAAGAAAGAAAAATCTCAATACTTCTGACCATCTGGTTAATAAATCAACTTCAACATCAAGGCAGCTTTGGAAACAAGCGCATTTTGTACATGCACTCTCTGCAACCCGTATGCTATCGTTGCAAGATGACGATCATTGAAACAAATGATAACCGCCCACACGTGAATAAATTTGACAAAAATATATGATCTAAAAATACGCGGCATCCGTTTTACATTCCGACAACGAAGGCAGCGTCTGGAGGAAGGCGGCAACTCAAAGACACAACAAACTCTGTCATTGGGGACGTCTTGGCTGCGTGCTACTGCAGGATTTAGTACACTAGTTTTCAAGAGTAGAGTATAGAAAAAGAGAGATAAACCCTCGAGATTGCGTTTTATAATTTTAAATATCATATGTTCTTGCAGATCGCATCACAACGAACGAGGAACAAAAAGTAAAGTTAAACTTTTATAAATTTAGATTTTTAATAATATTTTAATATCTACTTCTTGTATATCTTTCTAATTTAAGTTTCTCCTATCCCATTCGGAATTTTAAGAAAGAATGGGCTCATAGTGTCGCAAATTGAAACTACGACAAAGGTAGAGTGTGCTACTAACCTAATAAATAGGGTAATCGAGAATATTAACACTATAATTAACTAATATTATACTAAAATAATTCATTACAGCTAATATAAACCTACAATCACGGCCCCCAAAGATGTTAGTGGTGAAGGAACCACAGGGGTAGTTTTTAAAATTATGAAAATTGTTTGTCGCCTGTGGGAATCGTACCAGGGTTCTCAGGATCCACAGGCCGACTTCACCACTGAGCTAGACACACAGAACTATATTGTATATAAATTAATAATGATAATAAAAAAATACTACTAGAAAAACACAAAATAAAAAAAAACAACGAAGAAATACAACTGACAGCAATGGTAAGCTAAAAGAAATCAGTGTATCTTTGTTTTAAGTTGGACATATCGTAATCAACGCCATCTCTTAGTATTCAGATATCTCAATAACTTCATTAATATCTGTAATCTCTTAATATTTTTATAGTGATTATTATAGGCAATCACAATTTCGGTATTTTGTCACCGAAATAATATACTCTGGTATTTTTATGTTATTTTCATACATTTTACTTAATTAAAAAGTAGTTGTTATTATAAACAAGGACAGCGACAATTCACTGACAGAGTCATAAAAAGTGTGGTTAAAAAGTAATATTTTTATATTGGCAGCTTTGCACGAGAACAAAATTCATAAAAAGAAAATAAAAACAACAGAATTAATAATTTTAGTCACACAATATGGAGAAATGTTTTTAAAATTATACAATTTTAATAATGAATAGCATTTAACGAAAGCACCTATTGTTTCGTAACTCGATAAGTGATTTAATATCACGAAATGTTTGTAAGTAATGACAGTATTATTTTTTAAGTTCTCAACATGCTAGTACAATAATCATTATATTTGATAAATGCAGTAATAATGATTTGTGAAAATAATTTTGTGGATATGATTACATACATTTTTCAACACAATTAAACGATAACTAATTATTATACTTGACAGGTATTAATTTAAACATCTGCAGGTCTAACTTGAAAATTGAATTTCAGAGAATAGTTCAATTAAAACAACATTATTAAAGAATAACTCTTAACTCAAGGTCAAGACTATGCTGCAAAATAAATTACTACTCCTAAACTGGTCTAACCACATCTTCCGACAGGCAATTTTACTAATGATTTATTTTACTAAAACTATTTTAAAAACCTTTTTCTTTTTGGCCAATTATAAATATCTTATTCATTCATTCATTATTAATGGCTAACGTTTACTTAACAATCACAAAAGTATTGATAAAGTGGGTAAATAAATAATAACTCTTTATATATTATGATTTGAGATGTTTTTCTCGTCTAGAAAATTTGTTTTCGTTTCGCTGCATCGCTAAGTAAAATGAATAATTCAGAATTCAGGGCAACCTGTACCTTTGACTATTTATTCATAAAGTTTCACCACCAATTTTTTATTTATTTTTTTGTAGTCCTTTTTATATTTATCAAAACCAGAACTTTGTGGGCCCTAAAAATAATTATTGACCGTCTTCTTTTTTAAAATATAAGTAAATATCAAGATCCGAAACTAATACTGAACACTTAATATTGTTATTATAAAATTAGTCTAAAATATTTCGAAAAGATTGAGATTAATTTTAGTTAAGTTACTCAGTCACAACAATTCGTTAACTTTATTATAGAGATAAACAATAAATTTAAACGGGCCTAAGTGTCTCTAATTGAAAAAAAAATAGATTTTTATTCTGAAAGCTTTTTAAATCAAAAGTATAATTTGTTGGCACATACTCATAATTACTTTTTATACAGTCGTGTTAAGAAGTCAACATATCAACATTCAAAATAAGTGTGGAAAGTATCTCTTTGCAACACAACAAATCACTACGTATTTTAATATCAATGTTTTAATAGTTATTTTTATAACTAGTGCCGAAAAAGGCTTGTTACGTGCAAGTGCAGAATTTGCGCACCAGGCTTGCCGATTGCGGAAATCTGCACGAGCACTTAACCTTTTTCGGCGCGAAATTTAAATCGCTCTCAATACAACTTTCTTTTGACAGTTGCGTAAAAAATTACTTTCCGCACTAGCGTTTCTTTGCTTACTGAATCGCACTTGGTCTGCATTTGTCTCCTTTCAACCCGTAACCAAGGCAATAATAGTTACGTAATAACAAAGAAATCGCGCAGTTGTAGGAAAAATATTTTTTATCTCAAAATGCAAATTTTGGTATTTACACTCTTTTCAGTTTATGGTCTATCTATACAATTATATAATAATTACCAAAATTTCAGGAATCATTTTTTATTTATTTATTTATTTATATTACTCTGTACAACAGGAATTGATTCCCAATTGCAGTACAGGATCCGGACACACCGAGCCGCAGAGTGGTTGTAATTATAATTTCTAGCTTGAGTGAGAATCGAACTCGGGATCTCCGGATTCAAATTCCGTAACGCTACCCACCCCACCGTACTGCCGTCATTTAGGTAGCGATACGTTAAATAGCTTTTTGTATAAAGGCATTATTTTTAACTGTTATGAACATGCAATACAATAAGGGCAATTTTAGTAAATGATTAATAATGCACAATTTTGACCCCATAACAATTGTCTATTTCGCTTAAGTTTAAAAACGGCCCTAATCAAAACATTATGAAAAATGTTCTGGCTTTAAAAATAACAAAACCAAATTCTATTAAAGCAGAATTTGGAACACAGCTTCAAAACATATGAAAAAAGTCTCGCATGAAAACAGACACCAGCACCGCTGCTAACACGACACGTCTACAGATGGCAGGACGTGTTAACGATGTATATGAGCGCGATGAACCATTTATCGTGGCATATTTGTCACAACTCTAATTTGAATGCAACAAATGATCGAGTATCAAACGTTCGCCAACGTCAACAAGCATATTTCACCCGCGAACCACAAGCGCAAACACTCTCATTTCTCGATGTTTGCCGTGTGGCGAATGGAGCAAATTCACGAGATAAATTTCAATGTTCATGCCAAGTGATTATGAAAGTGATCGAAGATTTTGTGTGAAGTTATTACAATTTATATGTGTCTATTTCATATTTGTTATCTTTCTAATTTATAAGCCTATAGTATTTTTTTAGTATTCCTTTTACAAATATTTAAAGCTATTTGCTCCATCTCACATTGAGTTGTCTTAAAAATCATTTTAGGATCAAAATAATTCATCATTTTTCATCATCACGCCTTTTACCCATTACAAGGTGTGGCACTATGCCGTAACAGATCTTGGTAAATGATATATTTATGCGCGTGAAGTACGATTACTAGCCGTCAAGTCACGGCCCCCAAGGATATTAGTGCTACAGGGGTAGTTTTAATATGGTGAAAATTGTTTGTCGGCTGTGACAATCGAACCGAGGGTCTCAAATTCACAGGCCGATTCGATACCGCAGCCGACGAATACATTTTCACTTCTCTATTAACATCTTTGGAGTCCGTGATTTTATGACTGGTAATCGCACTTCATGCATATAAATATATCACTTAAGGAGATCTGCTATAACAGTATGTTTATTAATTTTAATTATTGTTTTATTGATTATCTCAATTTTTGATATTTTTGCAGCCTTCATTATTCTAATATTCTTTAGCCTCGATCTACAAAGGGTGATTGCCTTGATATACAAATAATTACTGTTTAAGTGATCACTTTTTATTTGTCTAATTTAACCGACTTTGTATCTCTCATAGATCTTGAAATACTCATAGAAAGCAAAATAAAAATAAACCAGATATAGAAAAAATAACCTTTTTTTCGGTACATAAGATTACGTTTAAAAATTTGTCAGACAGTGGCAGTTAATTTATGTTCAGTATCCATCCTAATCCCTAACATTAGCAAAACAAATTTTAGGAACTAATTAATAACATGCAGAAATATTAGTTTACAAAAAAACACCCCTCATCCAACAGGATACAGTAATATGTTCAAGATTTGTAGCAACCTATTTTTACTCCTAACTTTTTCTAATTTTTCGGGCCTGTAAAACTAATAACTTTCCCCTCTTCTAAGTTATAACCCTTAATTTATGGCTCAAAAAATACTGATCTCATTTCATGCCATCAAATATGCAAAGACATATTGCACAAAACTGTCTCGCAGTGACATCTGCTAACGTTATAATTGCTGTAATTGAAAACTGTCTTGTGGATCTCGGATCGAAACGGATCATTTATTAATGTTGTTTCGGCTAATGAGCTCTTATGCGTTTTAATTAACTTTGCTGATGATCTCGCGCACTAGGGCCCGCGGGACCCGGGAGTTAACCCATTTATTCTGCGCGGGCCGCGGATGTAACAAGTAACAGTGAGCTAGGAAAGGGACGATGTCTTGCTTCGTCGCGTCACGGGAGCCAAGCTCTTAATTGTGATGAGAATGACGTGAATTATTTAATCTTTCTTGAATGAAATTTAGAATTCGTGATGAGGATTTTAAGCTTGAAGTAGGTAATTCGTGGTTGTGAAGTATAGGTCACAGAATCAGAGCACACAGGGTGTGCATCGTACAAAGACGGCAAATACAAAAACTAAAACTAAATTTAAGCGAATATTGTCCCATGACTTTAAACAACCAATAGCGTTTCATCATTTGAGAACGTTGTTATGGAAATGAGTGAATTAATAAGTGATAATTGCACTTGTGTAATTATAGCGGTAATTAGCATTAGTGCAATTATCGCGATAATTTTCTATATAAAAAATTGACAGTTTTTCTTGAGTTACCTAGCAACGAAGTTTTCTGACATATGGCAAAATATTAATTTTGTAAAATTTTTGGTTTGTTTTCGTGGGGCAATATTGTTACCGAATATAACACGTGCATGGATATTCCCAGAATTTTTTTTGCTCACCGTTCACTCGGACTTTTGTTGCTCTTAGGAAATCTCCATAGCAACAAAGCAGCTCAAAAAAAATATTGGTAATATTCAATGTACTAGTTATATAAGGCTTCCCCTTTATTGACATCTTTGAAGACCGTCATTTGACAGTTGGTAACCGTACTTTACATGCATAAATATATCATTTACCGTGATTTGCTACGGCAAAATTTCATACCGAGTAATAGGTAAAAGATGTGTTGATATATTTTATTTTCAATTATATTTAAGATGATTTTATACTTGTTTAAAACCATTTATGATTTTACAAATACAAAGAGCGAGGTAGCAAGAAGGTTGACGCAAACTAAAATCAACTCATCCACTATTTTCGAGATATAATCGAAAATTTGACAGAAAATTAGAAAGAAATATTGTCTACATCCATGGCAATTAAAACCTGAGCGAAGCGTATTTAACGTTATTGTTTGTTATGTTTCACTGTGAAAATGAAGGCCAAGCTTCGATTCCAGCAGCTAATAACAAGTTACTTTTCATCATAAAAAAATTCTCCGTTCGCGATTTAACGGCCGGTATTAAATTTCACTTGTAAAATTATCTTACTTTCCGAGTTTTGCTATGACGAAATGTCACGTCAATGAAGAAAATAAATGCTACAGATCGAGATGATATATTTATTTTATGCACAACCGAACCGAATAGCATATGTTTTAGCCCTAAAAAGCGGGCTTAAACGATTCTTTTTGGCCCATGGGCCAAAAAGTAATCATTCCTATGGATAAATAAATAAAATGACAATTTTTGTTTATTGTGAATACTTGATTCTGTAAAATGTCATTTTGACATATAACCTATTTACATATTTTAATCTTTTGAACATATAATTAAATGTTATTTTGTTGTGCATAAAATATTGTATGTAGCACGGGTGAAATTAGCGTTTCTGACCCTGAGTATATTATTAGCACGAGGCGCAAAGCGCCGAGGGCTAATAATCATGCCACAAGCCAGAAACGCCTGTTTTCACCCTTGGTACATAAATAACTATATTGTAATAAATGTTTTATTTTATTGTTATATTTTAGAAGAACAAACATGATTCTTCTCCATTAATTTAAATATTTATCAGATCTTGCATCAATTGTCCCAAAAATTCTCACGACACCGTATATTCTCCCGTGTGATTACAAATATCCTCACTTACTCATCTTTTGTTATATGAGATTTTTTACAAATCATGTAAAAGTCTTATCCAACAAGCATCCCAGCAGGCCGTGACACCGATCGCATTAGTCATTTTTCATTATCGCCAGATCAAGTGAAGATACACAATTTGATTACATTATATTCTAAATCAGTATAAGCCACAACAAATAGATGTAGAGGCCTGAAGCGCTGTCATCTTTACATGTGAATGCGGCTACAGATGGTCTGAAGGCAGCTTACAAGATAACATTATTAGTTTAATTGTGTTTTTGTGGAATAACGAGATTACACACATACGTCAGTGTAACACCCACTTTGAGATGCAGTAACGATAGCTCGCGTCGTTCTCTGAGATGTTCATTTTCTTTTGTGTTTCACAATACAGTCACTTGTAAAACCAAATTAACTCTTTGCCGGGAGAAGAATGCCAACGTCACGTCTAGGTTGCGAAATGTGTAAATAAATAAATATATCAACACGCCTTTTCTTCAATTATCCTGATAGGAATCTGCTGGGAGCTGTAAACTGAATTCTGTTGATGTGGTTTTGCACATGATGGACGGTAACTACTGTGAAATATGTTTGCTTCCTAAGATTGAAGGCTAAATAGAAATTATAATTGTATATTTTAGAAAATAATAACTGTGTTACATGATATGTTGTTAGAACAGACAAAATATTCTAACTAAATCTGTTTAAATGGCAACGCATTTTATCAATGTAACTTGTAGTTTTGGGACGAGTTTATATTGCAGTGCTAATATCTGTTATTAGTTCATGAAAGACTTGGGGCTTATGTATTTACAATTAATTTTGAATTGTGCATTAATTCCTTTAAAAAAAAATTGTTTGTTAATAAAAATGCCATTTTTTTAGTTGAACCAGTTTAAAAACCGAAAAATTTTAAAATACGATCTACATAATTCAGACTACGAGAAATCGAATGCCGTTGAGCGCATCTTCATATCTTTTTAGTTTTTGAGATACAGCGATTTTTGACTTTTTGAAAAACTCAACTTTGAAGGCCTATATCTCGAAAACTAAAAGAGATATTGAAATGCGGTTTGAACGAGTGTATTTCTCGTGCTCCAATTAACTTATACTGAAATTTGGAAAATTTTGAAAATTTTTAAATGTTTTTCAAAATTTTCATTAGTCAATATTTCAAAGAATTGAAAAGATAATGGAGATCTGTGAACACCAATGAATTACTCTCGTAAAAGTAAATAGGTATGTAAAATTTCAGGCAAAAATTCGCACAGATAAAATGTTTATTACAAAAAAACGAAAAATCACTGTTTTTTAATTATTTTTGAAGGGGTACCCCTTAAGATTTTTACGAATTTTGGCCATTTTTAGTTTTTTGCTCTAAAAATTGTATCCGTGGAGCAAAATTTCTGAAATTTTACATACCTATGTACTTTTACGAGAGGAATTCACTGGTGGTCACAGAATTCATTATCTCGTCAAGTTTTTAAAATATGGGTAAAAGAAAATTTTGAAAAAATTGTAAAATTTTCAAAATTTTCAAAATTTCAGTATAAGTTAATTGGAACACGAGAAATACACTCGTTGAAACCGCATTTCAATATCTCTTTTAGTTTTCGAGATATGGGCCTTCAAAGTTGAGCTTTTCAAAAAGTCAAAAATCGATGTAACTCCAAAACTAAAAAAGATATGAAGATGCGCTCTACGGCATTCGATTTCTCGTCGTATTAGTGATATAGAACCGTGTTTTAAAATTTATCGATTTTCAACTGGTTCAACAAAAAAAATCGCAACTTTTCTGCGATCACGACTCGGGCGATTAAAAAATATTTATTATTGATGATCAAAATATGCATAATTATGTAAAAATATGTATGGGATTAAATGGTGAAATCCCCAATTTCATATGTAGTTTCATATTTAGTTAATGGAAAGTAATTCATTTTTATCTCCATGTTCACATGTCACTATCTCGTAAACGAAGCATTTGCAAACATACCTCTAGACGAACATATTTTGTGTCGTTTTGATGTCCTAAACTCATATTCTAAGTTTGGCCGTTTAACCCGAGAACAATCTGTAATTATTATACAGAGACAATAACATCAAAGCGATAACAAATCGGCACCTATCTCGTACATGTGTAGTAATATAGTATTTCAAATGACGACTTCCTTTGTAATGAAATGCGATTTTATAGTGTAATAGATTCGTTGAATTATACAGAAAGGTAACGTGACATATTTATAGTTCAGTAACCTGTGTTATTCGTCTGTTTCCGTTGCGCTACCGGCGTATTTCCGATTGCGTGCTCTTATCACCGGGATATTAGCTCAAGATTACATATATGAGTATTTGTTCGATCGTGTTCATTACTTATTTGCTTTATTTATTATACAATTTATATTCAATCAATACAACACCTTTTGTTTTATATTATTAATTTATTTAATCTATAGGTGATCAGAAGTAACTGTTATAATAGACAATACAATTCTGGAGATCTTTTTATTCCATAGTTTGCACAACGTTAAGTAAAAGCGGAAATACTATTTGGCATATAATTTTTAGAACAAATAAAAATAGGTTATGTTGGGGGCCTGACAGTTAATAAGATTTTGAATGAAAACAAAAATATTTCACACATATGCGACACTAATAGAAGTGTAAAGATCATTTTAATAACAAAAATCGTGAATATAGTCAAATTTAAATCTATCTATTAATCTTACCAATTTAAAGTAAATTTTTAATTGCTAACTGAAACTGTTACTTCTGTTCAGCTTGTAGTAGCAACATATTTTTTATCTGAAGCTACTTCCTCGTGGTTAATTTACAAAGAAAAACAACTATTTCTTGCAAAGAAAGAAATTTCCAAGAATTATTATCATTAATATTACAGTCTCATTAACTTAATTTTCTTTCCTGTCAAACTAATTATTATTATTTTCATATATACATCAGTTTTTACTCTATTTAAATGTGAGAATATGAGTATAATAATTATGTTAAGAAAACTATTTACATTGGCATGAATATAAAACATTACAAAGAAGGAGAAGTATTTCAACATTCTAATATAGTTAGTTATGTATTAAGGGCATTATCAAAAGATTATAGCATTGAAGGAATATTTAAAACTCAAAGCATAGCGAAGACTTTTAAATTTTCCGAACGCTATAATCTTGTTTGTTTACAAAAGATAAATAGTATATTACATAATAAGTCAAGTAAAAACACTTTCCTGACGTATCATATACGCTATTTTTCTGAAACCGTTTAATTTAATCAATATTTAATCATAAATAATTGAAAATGTTTCTTTTTTTTTATATGAATTGTATTGACAGCAGACTACGTATGCATGGTTAAAACAAAAATAACTTTCAGGTAAAATCTTTACCAGACTGTTTTATACCTTATCAGACTGTTATTTTTATTGTAGCCTTAGATATGTACTTTACTTGACAGTTTTTGTAAAACTTACTTTCCATACTGTCACGATGACTCGTTAGATGGGCAATTCTTTCCATTAGAAATAATCAATCATTCTTATTGTTATACAATGGATGTGTAGCATAATTAATCCAAACTACATTTGTACCCACAAATGCCTTAACCACAAATATAAACGAGACTCACCTCAAGTAGATTCACAAAACAAAGCAAACGTGAATGGAACAATCCGCGTATCACCTAACGCGAGCGTAAACCATTTAATGCCCGTAAGAACCAAACCGTGAGTAACAAACTCAATGAGGAGTCAATCTACCAAAACCTAAGCATCATTCATACATGAGGGCGACCTCATACCCGTAGGTCGCCAGGTCACTACAGCCTTCAGCGCTGCTACCGTGGACAATCACAGAACCATCTGTGGTTACTACAGCACTCAGTTGCTGTCGTTGGCAGCTACAGAACTATCTGTAGCTGCGTACAGCGAGCAGCCTTGTGAGCTGTAGTAACCCTAACCCGGTTTACCAACGAGATACGAAAGGATAGCGAATGTTGTGTGACTTGGCCAAGTATGTGAATGTTATATGACCTGGAGTATTTGATCTGTGGAGTATTTGATGTGAATGATTGGAGGTGTGTTCTCACTGAGCTTTAATGCTTATTTAGTATATTCTTTCCAGATGCTAAATCGTGAATAGATATCTTAGGGCTTTCTTAGGACAGGTATTCTCTCAGTATATTGGGCTGCATTTTATGTAAGTACGGTTAATTAGATTAAGTATGAATATCTCCGCTACATTTCATTCGCTTGTAATCACCTATCGGAACAGAACAGATAGCATAACGTCGAATTAATTACTAGCTTATGTAAAAATTATTCAATTAAAACTAACGTTTTGTGACAATACTAAAATTGGTTAGGAAAGTACGCATTTTCTTATTGGTTTCAGAAAAATTGTATATTCTTATCAAATAAAAGTGGAGGATATGAAAAACTATTCCAAAAAAATATTAGATGAATTTGAGTCTGCACAGAGAAAATTAATACCACAGAAGTCAAAAAAGCGTTACGAAAAACAATACCAATTTATTATTTATCCATAAATTACGATTTTGATTTGTTTGAATAACTGTTGTTTTACCTTTGCTCAAATGAACTTGGTACCTTATGTTTAGATGTTTAATCCATCATTTAAGTTAGGTTATTTAAATCTGAGATATGCAATCAATGTAATAAAATAATATTAATTGAAAATGCTTTTTATCTCTTTTCATCGAAGCAAAACTTCAACCAACAAAGTATAATTATCATCGTGAAGAATATAAGAATAATAATAAAGAATGTATGAAACAGTATAGAAAAAGTAAAAGGCCAACTTCCATCAGACTCACTTTTATTAATTAAGCGCTATTGAGATTCGCACTAACAATGACATTATGCCATGTTTACCGTCACTGCGCAAATAAGAATTAATTTCCAGCGCACATTACTTAGTTCTTGAAGTCATTAATTATCAACTATTATATCTATTTATAAACAGTGAACAAGGAAGGTGCTGAGGTTCCTTCTGAATCAAGTACAGATGATAAACGCGTCTCCACTAATAGGCTATTCACAACGCAGGATGATTGACATAAATGTTATATTCGTTTCTGATCACTTCATGTTAAACAACCATGAAGAATGTTGTCGCTAATGAATACAAATTAACTTAAGTGCTTCCATTAAAAAACAGAGATTTCTATTGGTTTGTTTTCTTCTATTTGAGTTTTAATTTTGATGAGGAAATAAGTCTTCAAATTAAATTATAAGTATTATCTATTACAATATTAATTAGAATTTAAATCAAGATTGTTTAATTACATTTGAAAGTGTTAATTACTAGAAAATAGAACTACTCTTCTTTAGACAGGTCGGTTTTAATTTATATTTATGGAGTAGGTGGCACAGTGGTATAAAGTCAGCCTGTGGATCCTGAGAACCCAGGTTCGATTCCCACTGCCGACAAACATTTTCACCACATTAATACTACTCCTGTAGCTCCCCCTCAACAAACATGTTTGGGGTCCGTGATTTGACGACTGATAACCGCACTTCACACGTAAAAATATATCACTGAGATTTGCTTCGGTAGAGTAGCATATCCAGTAATGTAAAAATGTTTATAGGCTGTGGAAATCGAACCAGGGTTCTCAGAATCCACAGGCCGAGTCGATACCACTGAGCCACCTACCCCTAAATATTGATTCTTATTAAGTGTGACGGTGGCACCATCGGTTGTCGAGTGGCGAAACTGACGCTCAAAAAAATAATAATTGAATAAAATAAGTGTTTTATACCTATTATGATTTGAATATCATGAATTGTTAATAGGTTGTTGGTCTAGTGAATTTTCAAATACCATACCACCGTGTGGTGTTGCTATTATAAATTGGGATTCTCAATTTTTCGTTAAAAACAAGGCTTTGTATGGCTATATATCCATTACTAAACGATAAAAAACTTTCTCCTTCCGATACAATATACATGGATAGTTCTAAAACATCATACTAGTTTTTCAAATGAAACTGCAAAATTTTAGAGGTACACAAACCAAATATGTGCGATTCTGAGTGATGATCGCCATAAGCCCCGTGGATAAGAACTCAACTTTACAAGCGAATATATTTGTTCACAGACGATGAATGTGTTTCATATTTTAACAGGATGCGTATGACTATCCAATGTTTACGTGAGCCAAATTTCATTCAGATCTGCAATTTTTTTTTTTCACGCTACTATTACCTTACATTCTATCATCTATCGAACTGTGATGCAGTCGTTGCACTTTAGTTTTATGAATAATACAGATATCCAATAAAAGCCTTTCCTGCAGGTGAATCAAAGAACAATTTAGCACTAGGGGTAGAATTCACCCTTGCTGTCCTATCTCCAAGTGAGGGTGTGGGAAACGAGAAAGGCAGCTTTAAAGGCGATGAATATTTGAAGAACGGTTTGAAAGAGGTCAGGCGGCAGATGTAAAGACAATAAAACAACGTGTACGGTGACCCGGCCGCGCATTACGCTCAACAAATGTGTCAAAAACGACATGAAAACGAATAAAATATCGAAGATATATAGAGCCGTCTGGAAATACTGCATCACAGAGGACACTACGCACCGTTACGAAAACATCGAGCGATAAGATGAACCAATAAATATTAATTTGGAAAGGCTATTGTTGCAATAAAAGAAAATAAGAAGATTTAATGCTGATTTGAATACAAGCCTCGGGTAATTTTTTAGGACATTTCATCTGTCAAAATACTATCTGAAATATCAGTCTTTTTGCTGAAATGTGTATTTTAACATGCTTATTTTGAATGAGGAATCGTTATTTGTATACCAAGGGTTGAAAGTAGCTGTTTGCGGCCCGACGCTAGAGAATGTAACTCGAGGTCTGCAACGATACTTTTACCTTTTATTCTACCAAAAAATTGACTGTACGTAACTATTAAATTATGCAAACAAAACAAAAATGTAAAAAATTACATGTGTGGTCTGCAAATAATATTTTCCTGCGAGCTGTAAAAAAGTAAGCTTTTCAAATATTATTTGACGACAGAAAATGAAGGATTGCAGACCAAGTGCCTTTGAAGACCATTGCTTTTAGCAACGGAGCTGTTTACAGATGGTTGCTATTGGAAACGGAACTCTTTACCTGTATTTCATTTGCCACTTGGTTTACTTACATCAGTTCAGATAAATTAGACAATATTACTAACTGAACTAAACTAAGCAAACTGATACATTTATCGGTTATGGATTACTTCAATCCGTACCAGAATCAGTTAATCTAGTTAATCAAATAAATAAGTGATCTGGTTCGGTAAATACAAGTTAGATCTGATCCAAATGACACATGGAATACTCCTGTTACAGACTATTGTTAATTATTTATTATAAACGAGTAGAAGGTATATCCACTTTAGTTCAAAAGTTTATTTGGAAATAATATGGTTGAAGTCAGTTTCTCAAAAAAATTAAGGTAGCTAGTTCTGAATTTTGAATTAGCTAACATTATTTTAAACCAATATTAAAAAGCTACTCCAAATGGTAACAATCTTTTTGTACTAATTTTCTAATCTTTTTGTACTAATTTGCATAAATCAACATTCAGGATTAGCTAAAACTTTTTTTGCTAATCGAGTTGAAAGAGACAAAAAAATAGAAATTAAATATGATAAAAAAAACATGTATTAATTAATATACATCTTTAATGAAATCATGTCATCTAATACAAATTTAAGTAAAAAAACATAATTTATCAAACTCTAAAGCATTTTTGAGGAATGTTGATTAAGCCGTGTAGAATTATTTGAAATGGGAAAAATATAAATAAAAAAACAATTTTTTTCCACGTTGTTTGGATTGTAGGCTTTATTTATATTTTTTCCATCTCAAACTAAAGCATTTTTCTATAAAATATTTTGGACATGTTCGTTAATGACAAATATTTGATGTTAAATGTTCAATATTATATTAAAAAAAAAGGATCCAATAGAATTTCTTGTAATTTGATTGAACTATTTTACATAACCTAGAAAAGTAATTCATATTGTGCAGCATAAATTTACTCATAACTGTAAGGAATCTTAACTTGAAATTAGTATTATGGAACAATTATAAAAAAAAAAAAAAATATATCATCACGCCTTCTACCCATTACTGGGTGTGGCACTCTGCTGAAGCAGAACTCGGTAAGTGATATATTTTGCGCGTGAAGTGCGGTTACCAGTCGTCAAATCACGGCCCCCAAACATGTTAGTGGTGGAGGAGCCACAGGGATAGCTTTTTCAAATTATGAAAATTTGTCGCCTGTGGGAATCGAACCAGGGACCTCAGGATCCACAGGCCGACTTCATACCACTGAGCTAGGCCATCCCATAAATGAAATATTTAAATATTCCTAATTTACTCAGTCAGTAACCAGGAAGTCAACATAATTTACATTCTTCACAAAATTAAATAAACAACTCTCCTCCTTAACTGCCCTTATGGTTGCCACAATTTGATTAACTCTAAAAATAGCTGTAACAATTATCTCTGTGCTTAAAATAGAGACAATTACAATTATGAAACTCAAGCATAAATGTTTTTGTCCGCATAGTATATCATGTTATTTATAGTTATTCAGTGTGGTGTGGTGAAGTTAGTTGCTTGAGAGGCGACAAATTGTGTCATTAGTTAGTTCGGACATAAAAACAGACCTCAGAATGTCACACAAACAAACACACACACACAGAAGTAAGTGTACGTATTCGTCCACTGCCACAATTATTGCGAATTCCTAGAAATGGAACTGGTTCTAGAAACACTGGGGGAAATTTATGTTTATTTTAAATGATTTATCTTTGACTTGTTTTTCCGTAGTGGTACTCCGTGAAAAATGCAGCATCCAAGTAAATTGAATTTCTTGGAAAATTGTAATTTCATTTGCTTTACCTACTTGGACGCATTTCAAATATATTTTTTGTTAATTGTAAATACTGAATGAAATTTATGGTGGTTGAGTTTAAATGAATAATTAACTTCTCGTTAGAGCGGATTGCATAAAAGCCAGTTAAACTAACCTAGAGTTAATAGCTAGGATAGAAACCAAACAGTATAATAACGAATAAAAACGTCAATCATATAACAAAATAAGACAAATGAACAACTATGTTATTCATTTGTTATTACTATAGAAGGGTGTGTAATTTTGTTGTGCCACCATTGCTGTCTCGAGAACTATAAAAGCTACAAGGTTGGTTAAATTAGCAAAGAAATAAGAGGACTGATTATTTTATGAATATTTCTAGGGCTATCCCATTTTATGGGATATACCGTGATGTTATGAATGTACGTATATATGTGTAATATCAAACCACATAAATTTGTTAAAGTTAACCTTATTCAATATCAAACGTTTTAACAAACAAAATTTCAAGTTACGAGTATAAAGTTTTAATTAACATCAAGTACACACTAACCTGCACTCAATCCCCACTTAAAAAGAAATAAAACATGTGGTGTTATCAGTTTACAAATGTTACAACCCTTTATTGACTAGATAACAGAAGACCAGTAGTAAGTGGGTACTTGATCGTTTTGTTGTTGTTCACTGAATTGCTCTTTAAATGATCTCTTGTTACAGAATACAGCAGGTGGATGAATAAGAAGTGGGCATTTCTAGTGGGCTTAGGTATTTAATTGGCTAAATTTTGTTTTCTGAATGGTCGTGACTTGTAAACTGCTCTTAATTTTAGGTATGCTGTAGTTTATATGCATGTACATAGATTGTTGATGTTGCTATATTGTTTGTTTACAAAAAATATGTCATCAACTAAAACTGGAAGATGTCATTATCTAATTCAAAGAAATATTGAATGAATTTGAGTCTGCACAGGGAAAATTAGTACCTACCACAGAAGTCAAAAGATTTTTATGAAAAGCAATACGAATTTATTGTGTTGTCTGATATTTATCCATAAATCAAGATTTTGATTTGTTTGAATAGCTGTAGCATGGCAACTTTATACACTCTGGGATTATAATAATCAAATTACGCCCGCTTTTGAGGGTCAATAAACAAGGTTATGATAATGATAATAAAATAAAAATCATAATTAAGTATATAATGGAATAAATATGTAAGGTGGATCCAACCAATTATTAAAATAGAGTAAATAAAAGGCTTCAGGAATCCAATATTTATTTTTTTTAAATATTTATTTTAAAATTGGTGAAACTTCACAGCCATTTTAAAATAAATATTTTAAAAAAATCAATATTGGATTCCTGAAGCCTTTTATTTACTCTATTTTTATATAATGGAATGTGAAACTATGTATAGTATTTTCATTTTAAACTCAAAAGCATAAAACGACTTAACACCATCATGAAACGATTTCCGGTATACGCATTAAGAGGCTTCTTTGTAAAGTCTTGGTCCACAATTGTTTTAACTGATTGTAAAAAAATATTATTACTATTCTCATATTTATGATAAAATAAGAAAACCATCTAAGATCAGAAGTATGAAAATGTTGCGCACCACTAACCTAGAGCACTCAACTATCCTCTCAAGAACAGAACCAATTCAATTGTTTTAATATCACCTACATGCATGCTACCAAAGAACAAAGCTGCCCTAGATAAAACTAGGTGAAAATACTTAACAAAGTATTTTTCTCCATCTAGTAAACGGCCACTAAGTATCCATGCACAATATCGTTCCGAGAAGGTAATCTTGAACGTGTGGCATGTGCCGGTGTCCAGCGTCCTCTGCAGCAAACACCGCGGCAAGAATGTCGGCGACTCGGCGACCGCTCTCGGTAACTCGACCACGCTTTGACACACGGGACGCTCAAAGAGCCACGCCACGCAAGGAATCTTAATCTCACGTCCTCAGAATTTCATTAGCCGATTAATTTACGCGATGTGAAGAGCCAGAGACACTTGAGTTCTTGATGCTGGTGGACGAGAAGGTAAACACTAGAGGAGGAATTTGAGATTGATGGATTTAAGAGAATGAGTGGAATGGTATTGGTGTCATTTTTACTGGGGTGCATTTCTGATACTGTATTTATGACCTTTTGTTTCATTTTGATCTATGTGGCGACTTCACTGTCTGTTTTCAGATATAATCAGGTAATAAAGAAATAGAAAAATGTCATATAAAAGCTCAATCATTAGAGAATCAAAAAGCAAAAAAAAAAACATAATTTTGTCGTAAAGCGAGGGAAGTAAAACGCATGAAATTGGATCTGAAGTTGACAAAAAACTGTTATTTGTATATAAAGGGAAGAAATTGAGACATGTCTTTTGGAAGGCGCCATTTTATTTTCCGAAACAAAAGTGAGGGATATAAAGAATGACATTTTTATTACGAGATACACATTTTTCTTCTACGATCATGTTGAAAAATCAATGTATCAACACTTGATATGAGTGTGGAAAGTAACATCAGGCGTATTCCATTTGCCATTTGGATTAGATCTAACTTACATTTACTGAACTAGATCACATATTTATGTAGTTTACATCTCTGACTTGATTTTCTGTACCAGAATTACTGATTCTAATTTACTTTTAAGTAATGCACCGCAATAAATGCATCAGAATACTTAATTCAGTTCATTTAGTCATGTTTAATTTATATGAACTTATTTAAATTAACCAGATGGCATATGGAATACAGCTATCTAATACGGAAAAAAATAGTGTATGATGTTGTTTCCAAGACAACCATTGTGGAACAATCATTTTATTTGAATTAATATGAAATATACCAATAAATGACAAATGTCAAATATGGATTTTAAGAAATAAAAGTTTACGACCTGGAAGTAATCGTATTTTATTTATATATTTATTTGTTACTCTGCACAACAGGAACTTAATACCAGTTACAGTACAGGGCGCCTACAGCTTATAGTGGAATCCGAACCATTCAGACACAACCGTATTTTTTATATAAGTAGAACTCAGTGAGATTTGAACGCACGACCTCTTGTTTGTTAATTAAGAAACGCAAGTTTTACCTAAATTTTATCCACTTGGCTACCATTGCCACATACGTGTGGCAACGGTTATTGCAAAAGTTATATTACTACCCTATCAGAAAGTAAAAAATTTCAAAAATAAATTAGAAAGTTAGGTAGAATTTATAATTCTCTTGACAAATGGCATCTGGATATTACTAAAGTCAATTTATACCTTCCCTAGGAATGAAAAGTATAAATTTCTTCTCTCAGTTGAGGGAAGAAAATTTTACTTTCCTCTTCTATGGTGATACAGCCCAAATCTAGCTTTGAAAAAAACTACTTCGTGCTAAAAAAATCTCTAAGAAATGACTATTGCCAACTTCTTGCATATGTACACAGATCCACACCATTAAGACATAATTTTGCACTTACAAAATCATTTGGTTCTATTTAGTAGCCATACATTTGATTATTAAATTGAACAATTGAAATCTAAATAACAATTTTATATGTACTCACTTCAATATTACGAATATATGCTATAAAATATTACTCCAATATACCAATAAATGTTACGAATGCATTTGGGGCTGCAAATTTGTAACTGCAATCGAAGAAAACGGAAATGAAATTTGCATTTTATAGTTAATAAACTGCGTAATGGGTTGCAATGGAAATATATAAATAAGTTGAGCGCGGTCATAATTAAAGTACAACCCGGATGCTAGCTAAAACAGTATAGTTCCTTCCCGGATAACGATGCTATAAACGTGACATAATTTAAATGGCTCTATTTACAAATCATTTGTCGGAGTACATGCGTCTATTTATTAGTTGGGAAATATGCTGAGCTCGACTTCTTTACTAGGAAAATTACTCCAAGCTGAATTGTTTAATGGTTAATAAAATTGAGCGATTTTATTTCATAATAGTTTTTGTTAATTCTCTGTTTATTACAAATTTAAGTTTTAGTGTCTTGTTGCATCTTTATTACGCAATTCGTTACTTGATACCATTTTTAAGTTGTTGTAATAAATACATAAATAATTTTGAGTATGTAGCTATATAAATTATGCTTATAAAAGTATAGAATAATATAATATAAATTTACCTAGTTTGAAGTTAACCATGTTAAACCTACAAAAAAATAATATATATATCATCAGCCCTTCTACCCATTACTGGGTGTGGCACTCTGCCGAAGCAGATCTCGGTAAGTGATATATTTTGCGCGTGAAGTGCGATTACCAGTCGTCAAATCACGACCCCCAAAGATGTTAGTGGTGGAGGAGCCACAGAGGTAGTTTTTGAAATTATGAAAATTGTTTGTCGCCTGTGGGAATCGAACCAGGGTTCTCAGGATGCACAGGCCGACTTCATACCACTGAGCTAGCCAGCCCATATGTTAAACCTAAACTAACTTAATTACGGTAAACTGTTCGAAAATGTTTATCGTTAATATACATATTTAATCTTGAAAATTTTGATATAATATTCAACGATTTTGTTAGTTAAGAGTTAGTAATTGTTTTTCGTTTATCCAATTTTGGAATCTTGTAATAGCTATTTACGTAACAAGTGCACGAAGGCATACTTTGCACATGAGTGCTTTAATTTGCGCGAATGGTGCAAATGACGTTGTCTTGCACGAGTATTGTTCAATGCTTTTTGTAACAAGCAAAAATTATATACTCGACAATGAGAAAATTTATTAAATTTGAAGCGTATATTTATATTGACAGTTTAGTATGCCATGAATTAACATTTGTTATTTGAAACCAAATTGTTTATTTTTTCTCGTAAAGTTTGTTATAATATGTTTGTTTGATGACGTTAAAGCTAATGTCTCTATTTATTTTATAAATTCTTTAAAATGTATGTATATACCTTAAGTACAATTAGCGTTTTAATAGTCAAAATTTAAAATAATAAAAAATGGATATTTTTTCAATTACTTTGCGCACCAGTGCGCAAAATCAAAGTTTCCATCGGTTACCAAGGTACTGTAAACCTTATTTTGAATTATGCGAGTACAAAAAAATTATATTACTGCATGGTTCCACTAGTACCAAAATATTACACTTGCTTTAAATAAATTAAAAGCAAATAAAAATGCTATGACGAAAGGATTAATTAATATTGCTGTCAAACATTCGATTTGCTTTTATTTATTTAAATCAATTGTAATATTTAACTATGAAATATTTTTTACTCATCAACAAATATTGATACGATTTTGTTCATTATTTATAAATTTAAGAATATATATAATCTAAAAATATATATAATCTAAAAAAATATAAGACTAATGTCGAAACTATGATTACTAAGACAAGCATTTGGTTATTTTCATGGTTTTAAGACGTCGAAACACACGATGAATATCAATGCACTCTTCCGCATCCAATCCTTAATTAAAACCAAGAACCTAATCAATCAACCAAAATACCCGAACCAAATTTACAAATTTCACACTCCAGATTCCACTCGTTAAAAAAACCACAACCAAATCTCACAACTGTAACAAATCACCACATTTCTTCTCCTATACAACCATTCAAGCTCTCATCGCCTCCTGCGTCGGTATGCAACAGTCAGAAGATTTCGTGTTTGTTTGAAGTGATCAAGTGAGCGATGTCCGCGAGTGCCGAGTGAGTGCGAGTTCCGGTCGACACGGGCACCGCGCGCGCTAATTGGCGACGCCAAGACGCTGGGGATATTAATAACGACGGCGACGCCAGCCGACGGCGTGAAGAAGAAACGCAGAGGTGAAGACTGCGGTCAATTAAATGATTTTTCGCGTGAGTTGTTAGTGAAGGAAATGTGTAAAATGTTAAATGGTTTGTTGCATGTTTTGGTAAACCGTAAATAAAAGGTTATGTAGTTTTAATAGTTATTTTTTTTACGATTAGTTACTGTATGTTTCAGTGACTAAATTATGTACAGTGGCGACATCTTTTTACTAAATTGAACATTCTTTTAAATTTGGTAAATTATAATTATTACAATTTATTTCATGTTTTATTGTAAAATTGATTCATTTTGAACAAATTAAATAAGTTATGATCAATATTAGTAAGGATAGACAGCGGATCGGACTGCAGAATTAATAACTTGAGTTCGATTTTCAAACTTGCAACTAATTTTCACCAAATTATAATGGCTTCCTGCCTCCGCGAATATTTTGAGATACCGCGATATATCCGATCAAATATTTGATACTGACATGGTACAATTCTAAAATAAATAAATATATCATCACGCCTTCTACCCATTACTGGATGTGACACTCTTCCGAAGCAGATCTCGGTAAGTGATAAATTTTGCGCGTGAAGTGCGGTTACCTGTCGTCAAATAACGGCCCCCAAAGATTTTAGTGATGGAGTTGCCACAGAGGTAGCTGTTGAAATTATGAAAATTGTTTGTCGCCTGTGGGAATCGAACCAGGGTTCTCATAATCCACAGGCCGAGTTCATACCACTGAGCTAGCCACCCCATAATACCTAATGGTACAATTCTAATATGTTCAAAGGAATTCTGCAAATATTGAGAATGCAACTTGATTTAATCTTGTGTATAAGTTTCCTTAATTAATATTTTAGATAATGTTTACGGCTTGGTGTGGTCCGCCATTAATGACTTGCACCCTGTACCATTGTCTAGATAAGAAAACAATTCATTGTTTTTTAATTGCCTACTCTGAAAATACAATATCTTGTTCGAATCTAGGTAATCCAGAAATGGTTCATGAAATCTGAACAAAACATACGCGATTTATCAATCTTGCTTTCTTAATGTGTTATCGATTAACTGTTATCAGGAAGCAATATGTACATGTAGAATTGTTTGATTCATTAGGAATCGATTTAATGGTTTCAGATAAATTACATGCGAGGAGAAATACAATTACTGGATGATGTTTGCAGCTCATTTTAATTCTCTTTATAATTGGTTTATGCATTTATGATTTAATGAGGATGAATTCCTCAGATAACCTAGTTTGCAATAATTGTTATGCAGCAAGGAAACTAATAAACTAAGTTCTTAATCAGAAAATACGGAAATGTAGAAAACACAAACACAGAAAACGACACACTGTATAACCATTAAAAAAATATATATTTTTTTAATTGTTGACAATATATTACTTATTCTGGGTTGTAAGAAAAAATAAAGAGCTCTTTAGTTAAAGAATAGTTCATTGCCTCACTGCCATTGTTGTATTTGGGACAACCGAAAAAAAAAACAATAATGTTTCGAAAATAATAATTAAATAAATATAAATAAATATATCATCACGCCTTCTACCCATTACTGGGTGTGGCACTCTGCTGAAGCAGATCTCGGTAAGTAATATATTTTGCGCGTGAAGTGCGGTTACCAGTCGTCAAATCACGGCCCCCAAACATGTTAGTGTTGGAGGAGCCACAGGGATAGCTTTTTCAAATTATGAAAATTTGTCGCCTGTGGGAATCGAACCAGGGACCTCAGGATCCACAGGCCGACTTCATACCACTGTGCTAGCCATCCCATAAAATAATAATTTCCGCACGCAAATGAATATGGATTGTGAGTACACTTTGTATTTTCATAGGAACAAATTAGTAGGTACAATGAATTTATATACCTTTTTTTGTTGAATAATATCTATATAGTGCTGCTATTTTTCTCTCTAGAGAGAGAAAACTAATTTTTCTCACTATTTCGCGAGAAGAAAGTTGAGTTTTCTACGCATGTCGTGAAAAATATTGTTACTATTATTGTTGGTACGTATACTATGAATACAGAGAAAACAAAAGGTATCCATGAATTATGTATTACATGTGTTCAAATTCAAAATTACCAATTTTGCATTGCAACTAATCCAAAACTAAATTTCTGGAAAGTTAGTAAACTAGTTAACCCATAACTGCAGTAAAGCAAATCATGGTATATGATCCCAGAAGCAATAAATCTGATCAGACATCACGGTTTTAAAAAATTTCAGCACAGAATAGTTACTTGTTTATCTAGAGCAGAAAGTAGTCTATTACCGCTCGCGCAGGGACATTGTTGAAAGAGACACAGCCGAAAGCAACAACCATGCAAGAACGGAAAGGACACTTTCTGCTCATGGTGCACACAATATTTTCTACCACCATTTAGAAACCCTTGAAAAAGAATTTAAAATCATTTTTGTCAATTTTATGGTTTTCAAATTCAATTCACTTGAAAATATTGACAGTTTTCATGCATCCATGGGTACACTCTGATTTTACGAGCCAAATTCCGAGCGATAAAATCTCTTTTCCGCTCGGTGAGTGGCAAACGTCAACTTTCTGCACTCAACTGACAGTTGAAAATGTCTACTTTCTGATCGGTCGTAGAAAATATATTTTTCTTCAGTTCCGCTGTTTTCCTGATAGTATTTTTAGTAATTTAGAAAACAGCGACTCGGCACCACTGAGCCACCTACCCTCTAAACAAATATTATTATTTAAGATAAATTTCTTACCACGGACTTATTTTAAAGAGATCAGTGTTCAGATATCAACTTTAGATCCAATAAGGTGCATAATTAACCATAATTCATAAGAATCCAGTTTTTCTGATTTTATATTTGAAATTTATTTCAGCTTTTCCAATAGCATTTTACTGACTCTTATACTCGTTGTGGGTAGTAGATATTCTCGAAATCATAAAACTGATTTCAGTATTGTGAAGTGTAAACTGTGCTGCCTTAAAAATGATACGTTACAATCAGTTTTCACATCAGTGCTCTGTGGTACTAAAATATTTACGGACACATTTCAACAATAAAATCTCGCCCACATGTCAGAATATTTTCAGCAGTGGCAAATTGTATCAACATTAGAATCAGACACATTCTTTTGTGTACGTAATTTAATCTAGCAACTGTTATTTAGTGAGAAGCACTCTTTCTCTTGTTCACCCAGCTTACTTGGATTACCGGTGACGTTTTAACAACGCTCTTTTGTTACAATTCATACGGTAAGACAGATAACACACGTTACGGCTCTGGATAATTCCTCTGCATTACACAAAAGTGGTGTTTAGATGATATAACCTAAGAAAATTTGTTCAAATTTTAAGTCAATAATAATTACTGTGATAGGCAAGTTATCTATATCAGTTTCCGTAGTGTAGTGGTTATCACGTGTGCTTCACACGCACAAGGTCCCCGGTTCGATCCCGGGCGGAAACAATTTTACCTCTTTTTCTGTTGCTTCTTCTTCATTCTTCATTGTGAAGTAATCTGATAGACAAGTTATCTATATCTGTTTCCGTAGTGTAGTGGTTATCACGTGTGCTTCACACGCACAAGGCCCCCGGTTCGATCCCGGGCGGAAACAATTTTATCTTTAGGTCATCATTTCCGGAAGCTATATCTCAAAAACTAAATAAGATATCAATATGCGCTCAACGGCATTGAATTCTCGTCCCTGAATTGACTTATTAGCAAAATTTTAGCTCATTTGAAGTGATTAAATTTTTTTGAAATTTTTCAAGGTGTACCTCTTTGTTTTTTTACGATTTTCAAACAATTTGGTCTAAAACTATTTCTCGTATGACTATTGTAACGAAAATTTACATACTTATGTACTTTGACCCGCTGAATCCAATGGTAAAATCCTCAAATGCATACGCCTTCTAGATTTTAAGATATTATCCAAAAACTATATTAGAAAAAAAGTTTGGCGAAAATTTAGAAAATTTTTAAAAATGCTGAAAACTAGTGTACAAGTTAACTGAAATACGAGGAATACAATGTCGTTGGGCGCATCTTCATATTTTGTTTAGTTTTTGAGATATAGTCTCGAGAAAGCCAAAAAACTGAACTGTTAAAATTTTTGAAAAGTTCAACACTTCCGAAGGCTATATCTCAAAAACTAAACAAGATATGAAAATGCACTCGACGGCATTGAATTCCCCGTGTCCGAATTGACTTATAAGCAAATTTAGAGCGATTTTTATTTTTTGAAAATTTCTTAAGGGGTACCCCTTGGATTTTTTTCGATTTTAAGATAATTTCAGACCGTTTGCTCTAAAATTCTTTTTCGTACGAATATTGTAATGAAAATTTACATACATATGTATTCAAACCCTCTGAATTCAATGGTAAAAACTCCAAGAGCATATGTCTTTTAGTTTTTGGGATATTGTTCAAAAACTATTTTAGGAGATAATTTTGAAGAAAAATTGTTCAAAAATAAAAATTGCTGAAAATTTGTTTATAAGTCAATTAAAGCACGGAAAATTCAATGTAGTTGACCGCATCTTCATATTTGGATTAGTTTTTGAGATACAGCCTCGGGAAGTTGAAAATCTGAGGTGTTGAAATTTTTGGAAAGTTCAACACTTCCGGACGCTATATTTCAAATTCTAAACAAGATATGAAGATGCGCTCCACGGCACTGAATTCCCCATATCCGAATTGACTTATTTGCAAAACGTTTAGTTCATTAGACGCGATTTATTTTTTATAAATTTTTTCTTGGCGTACCTCCTACGTTTTTTTTTACGATTTTTAAATATTCCGGGCGAAAATAGTTTTATCCCTTCTACTGTTTCATTCTTAACCATGGAGTAATGTGAAAAGAAAGTTATGTACATCAGTTTCCGTAGTGTAGTGGTTATCACGTGTGCTTCACACGCACAAGGCCCCCGGTTCGATCCCGGGCGGAAACAATTTTATTAACACTTCTATTGCTTCATTTTTTATTATGAAGTAACGTGAATGGAAATTATATGAGTATCAGTTTTGTTCTCAATCTAAAACTAACTTCCTCAAAGAGAAATGTAAAGAGCAAATTATGTTACAAAATAACTGAAGCAGTACTGTGTAACTTATTTCATTCAAAAGAATATGGAGAGATGTTATTTATTTTATGCACAACCAGGCCAAAAAGCATGTGCTTTAGCCCTAAAAACCGACCTTAAACACTTATTTTTGGCCCATGGGCCAAAAAGAAATATTTCCTATGGATACATAAATAAAATGACAATTTTTTTTATTGTGAATATAACCTATTTACATATTTTAATCTTTTGAACATAAAATTAAATGTTATTTTGTTGTGCATAATAGTTATTTGTGAATCAAGAGCGTAAAGTGAATCTTTATTGCTCGTGCTCGGTAATTGAAATGCGAGCGAAGCGAGCGCTGCAATAGAACGAGAGCAATAAAGATACTTTACGCTTGAGGCACACACATAATTTTTTCTACGACTTTACTCACTAATAATATGTGGCTAATTCAATTCACGTTCCACCAATTTCTGGATTGTATGAAACCATGATGATATCAGTATCCAAGGAAATAATTAAAAAAATCTGTTATCAACAATCATTGTTTGTGATAAATTTTTACACATAAATAAAAAAAAGTGCTCAAAAATCTCAGAAAATAGTGGTTGGCGAACTAACTGAAAATTCTAATGAGAATATCACAGAATCTAATTTATCCTCAAATTTATCAAACAACATTTCAAATTCAAAACTGTGAAAACTGCACTTTCAATTTTAACATCCCTCATCCTCATTAAGTTGGCACTGCTGCTTAGCTGCGTTCAGATTCAACTTCAAATCATAGCGCAACAAACTTCATGTATAATATGTGTACAAGTGTAAAAATGAATCTAACCTATATTTTAGATTTTGTAAGTATTGTTTCAATAAATTAAGATTTCAGCAACAATTTTTATTTTTCTAAGCGAGCGGTAAAGTATTTTACCGCTTGTTGTTATAAGAGACGCGCGGTAAAGTATTTTATTGTTTGTTACTCAGTAACCATCAACTTTACGATGACAACCGAAAGCATAAATATCAACTTTTCATCTGCAGTCATAGCAAAAATATTGTATGTACCACGGGTGAAATTAGCGTTTCTGACCCTCAGTATGTTATTAGCCCTCGGAGCTTTGCGACTCGTGGGTAATAATCATACCACGGACCAGAAACACCTGTTTTCACCCTTGTTACATAAATAACTATATTCAAAAAGAGTCAAAATTGGAGAGGATGAAACAACAGCCTTAGTCGACAGTTGCAGGACGAGACAGGACGACCCATATTTTTAGGTTAACAAGTTCTTTAAACAGTTTATTGTTATGTAAGTTTAAATGCGCCATATCGGGTTACCCCAGTGAAATTAATGCCGTTGTTAAATTTGATACTGTCGAGATTGAGATAACAGTTTTATATTTTTGTTTACAACTGCCTTTTATACATGTTTTATTCGTATTTTGTGTGGTTGTTACCGTTTTTAAAATAAACTTGCGGATAAACGAACTATAAAGTTTTAAACTGCAGTCAAAGTAGATATGCTCTGTATGTATTGTACATTTTAGTTAGTCTGTGTATGAATACTTGATTGAATTTTTATGAGCAATGATTTTGTTTTGAAGTGCTATTACTTTCTGAAATATCTCATAGCTAACTAGATTCATGCGGTTCTTTTTGTCATGTGTTCTGCACATATACCTTTTCCGCTGTAGAGAGCAATATTTAGTTTTTGTTTTTTTGTCTGTTGCACTATTTTACTAACAAATATTTTATTTAAGTAGTCAATTAAAATAAACAATAGATAGTTACTCAGTTTTTGATAAGGAGTTTTTTGCTTATAATTACAAACAATGAAAGCAGGACATCTAAGAATATACAAACCTCTAATAAATGGATAATAGTGTACGAGTAGTATCTAACATTGTATTCGAAACTAATTTAGCCACTAATAAATTTGATATACTAACAGTGGTTCGTAATCCACTATTTTTTATTTATTATGAAAATAAAATATAAATAAATGTATCATCACGCCATTTATCCATTACTGGCACTTTGGCGAAGCAGATCTCGATAAGTGACATATTTATGCGCGTGAAGTGCAGTTACCAGCAGTCAAATCACAGCCCCCAAAGATGTTAGTGGTGGGGGAGCCACAGGGGTAATTTTAAATTGGTGAAAATGTTTGTCGGTTGCGGGGATCGAACCAGGTTTCTTAGAATCCACAGGCCGACTCGATACCACTGAACCACTACTCCATAATATAAAAAATATATATCATCACGCCTTTTACCCATTACTGGGTGTGGCACTCTGCTGAAGCAGATCTCGGTAAGTGATATATTTATGCGCGTGAAGTGCAGTTACCTGCAGTCAAATCCCAGCCCCCAAAGATGTTAGTGGTGGGGGAGCCACAGGGGTAATTTTAAATTGGTGAAAATGTTTGTCGGTTGCGGGGATCGAACCAGTTTTCTTAGGATCCTCCGGCCGACTCGATACCACTGAACCACTACTCCATAATATAAAAAAAAAAATATCATCACGCCTTTTACCCATTACTGGGTGTGGCACTTTGCTGAAGCAGATCTCGGTAAGTGATATATTTATGCGTATGAAGTACAGTTACCAACAGTCAAATCACAGCCCCCAAAGATGTTAGTGGTGGGGGAGCCACATGGGTAATTTTAAATTTGTGAAAATGTTTGTCGGTTGCGGGGATCGAACCAGTTTTCTTAGAATCCACAAGCCGACTCGATACTACTGAACCACTATTCCATAATAATAATAATAATCTTCTATTATGCAGAATAGTAAATAAATTTCAAGGTTAAAAAAAAGTAAATTTAATTTTCCTATTCTGTTTCTATTGCGTATTAAATTGGTTACATTTTTAGTTACAAAAAAAAATAGTTCTACAGCCAGTTGTCCATTATAATCATATCGAAACTATTCTTTAATGCCATATTTTTTAACCAGCAGCAGTGGTGGTGGTGGTAGTGGTGCCTGGAAATATTATGAATAAAAAAATGGGTAGAAGAATAACCAACATTTACTGTAATGTAATTTGGTGTACAACTTACGGTGGAAACAGCCAGCACCGTGGTTACCGTTATCAGCGTGTTCACCAAGTCCTAGTGCACCAGCATTTAGTCCATGGGAAGCTACAGCTTCCAAGGGCTCAGATAACTATATTAATATTGGAATGAGGTTACTATTTTGTTTATTAACTACTTTATATTTATAATGTTTTTAATTTAATAATTTAATATAAGTTACTTACGGTCAGGCCGATGAACAAAATAGTGAAAATAACGAATACCACAGCGAATTTCATGATTTGTTCTTCTGTAAGCTATGTAACTAAAATGATGCTCTTCTACATAAATGTTGATCCTTTTATACTAAATCTACATAGCAACATAATATCGCAAAAAAAAAGTTAATGATAATTGTAATTACATGAGTTAAGCAGTGCCAAAATTTAACTAGGCTAATTTATACCTTTGGCGTCAAATAATTTATATTTCATAATAGCACTCGTAGTTGTAATGGAGGATAATATAAAATTTATTAGTTTGAATTTGGTATATAAGCGACAAAATATACTTGGGAAAGCATCACTTTAGTAACACAGATTACAACAGCAACAAACATGAAATTCGCAGTAGTTTTCACAATTTTCGCCATTCTCTTCATCAGCTTGGTCGTAAGTAACAAATATATTTAAAATAATATGTCATTATTAAATCAATCAAATACTAAACATGATTTCAATATTGAAGGCATCTGAACCTTTGGATGCAGTAGCATCTCATGTTGCTGGTGCACTAGGACTTGGTGAACACGCTGACCACGACAACCACGGCGCTGGGTGCTTCCACCGTAAGTTTTGCACCTTACTAAACATTATACTTATTTTTTAATGTTTGCACTTACCTTTCTACAGGAACAACCACTACTACGACCACTGCTGCTGGTTAAAATCTTCTTGATGAGAATTCGATAAGAACATTTCAACACACGGCTAAAATTTACTACTTGCTGAAATACCTGTTTATGATTAATCAATTTATGAAATTAAATGTATTTTAAACTTATGTAATATACTATGATTTAAAACACAAAAATATTACTGCTTTTATCATTCACAAACTTTATCTCGGACCTATCCTCGAAATCCTAATTATAGTAACTTTAGAGATATAATTCTATGTTAAAATACAAATTTAGAATATTCGAACTCATATAAACTTAAAGAATTTTTTCTGTAATCAATGGTGGGCGGAGCCACATGACTTAAAAAATAAAAAGATATTTTCCTAAACCCGGAAAGTGTCTACTTGCCTGACCAATTATAGTATGAAAAGTAGATTTTTACAAAAACAGTCAAGTAAAGTACGTATCCAAGGTTACAACAACAAAAAACAATCAGGTAAAGTACAAAACAGTCTAGTAAAGACTTCGCCTGATAGTTTTGTACTTTACCTGACTTTTATTGTTGTTGTTGTTGTAACCTTAGATGCGTAGTCTGCTGCCAATATGATATTTATCAAAAAACATTTTGAATTATTCAACGGAGAATAACTATCCAAAAAGTCGCATATAGATATAATATTGATAAATAATAGACTATTTAATAAGTGTTACTAAGTACTAACTATATTAATGAATGATTGATCCATAATTTTATAGCAGGTAAATTGAGTAGCAAAATTGTCAAGTTTGTCAAAAATTGATAAGATTTTCCTTTTTTAAAAGTAGAGACCTGAAAAAGTATTCAATAACTAGTTTTATATTACATTTTTTGAACATTTTAAAATTATTCAACAAACAATACTACTTAATAATTCTCTTCCCGGATTCACTCAACCCAGACCTAGCCAAAGTCCGACTTTCCGACTTAACCGGAAGCCGTCACCAGTGGCGCCCATCCGACGGTCTGTTTCCTCCTCCTCCGCCTCTGTTCACCGCGGTACTCACGCACAAAGTAGCGGCCAGCATCTTTTCTTCTGCTAGTTTGTGATTTTATGTAGGCGGCGTTGGTGGTGTCGCCTGTCCGAGACACGGTGCGTATGTGAGCGGTTCTTTTAGTTAGGAACCTTGATGGCTCATTGTTTTGTCAAGGGTAGTTCGAAAAATGTGATGTGAATTTAATATTACGAGGTTTAAGAAGATTCTTTATGTTTGGATGCAGGTAGACACATTGCATGGAATGCAACAATAGTACATGAGTTGATGCAAAATACAGATTAAATTTCTGTGGCGATACCTTGTAAAAATATTTATTAAGATTCGCACTTTATTAAGAATGCAGTGATTTTAAATGCATTATTATTATTATTATTATTATTTATTATTAATTATTATTTATGGTATTCTGTACAACAGGAACTTAATCCCAATTACAGTACAGGGGCCGAACTCACCGAGCCGCAGTGTAGTTTACTATACTCTGTTTTTTAACCAGGAGGCGTAATTTAAATTTTAACCGCTAAAACTGACGCTTCTGATTGGCTAGTGCTTCGTCCAGTTTACACTGTACATAGATTTTATTAGAGCTGTCATAAGTTTTGAGGTTATCTGTTTTCTTGTTGGTTTTTTGCATTTCTATGACATTAAAATAAATCAGTTCTTTTAAGAACTAATAATATACGGAGTGACAAATTAGAGTTTATAAAGTCATTTGTATTTTAAAATAAGTTCCATGAGACTTAATTAGTGCAGATGTGTAAGAAATTTTTGTATTTCGCGCCAACAAAAATCTAGTAACTTTCTTTGGTAACTTTCTGTAGTGTAAATCTCCCTTATGCATTTACTCCTCCTGGTTATATATAGTATATATTTTTAGCTTGAGTGTTATTCGAACATATTATAGAATGTATGCGTGTAGATTGTCAAATTTAATTAAGTTAGAATGACGCCAAATATCTACAAAAGTACAAGTGTATTTAACAAAGAGTATGGAATAGTAAAAAAGTTTATAGCATGATGCGAAGGCGAATGTTGCATTTTATTCAAGTGAGAAATGGACATTCAATGTAATTATTATAGTAAACTATACTTTTACTACAACTTCGAATATTTATTTAGTCTACTTTGTACAACAGGAATCCCAAAGTACCGGGTCTGGACTCAAAACTCAATGAAACTATAAATAATTTTGCATTATTAATGATAAATTATTTTTTTGTTTTATATGCGTCTTCTTTTTTGTTAAATTTATATTTGTATAATTTCTGATTATTTATTTTGATATAAGTACTTATTGGAAATGGTATTCATTATTTTATTATATTTCTTCTTAAAAAAAAAGCCTAAATCCGCCCCTGAGCATACCACCCTACTGTCGGATATTATAGTTCTGTTAAGTTACATTTTCTGATTTAGTTATTCGTTTGACAATTTTAAATTAGTATCCCAGAAGCCAGAAATGTAACAACTCGTGGGGCATGACAGTCATATTTCGCGTTACTTATTACTACGAGATTCAAAAGCTGTATTCCATTTGCCACTTGGTTCACTTAAATTAGTTCAGATAAATTAGACAACATGACTAAAAAAACTGAAACATACTAATACATTTATTGGAATACATTACTTTTAGTTAAATCTGAATCATTGAATCTAAGCCCTGGGACGAAAATGAGCGAAGTAAACCAGTCAATTAAATATGTCATCTGATTCACTAAGTGTAAGTTAAATCTGATCCAAATCACTTATTTATTTCGCTGGGTTACTTCGCTGGCCTTATTTCCAATACTAGAATTATAGATTCTAATTTACTTTGAAGTAATTCACCCCAATAATGGTATTAGTTTGCTTAATTCAGTTCATTTAGTCATGTGTCGAATTTATCTGAAATGATTTATGTAAACCAAGTGGCAAATGGAATACAGCTAGTAATAATGTATGAACAATATTACTGTATTTCTGTAGCAACGACAAGCATACATACAATGAGAACATATCTTAGTGGTTGTAGAAAAAACTATTTTATAAATTTTAATAGGATTTTGAGGACTGCTGGTATTGCCAATTTTATCATTTTCTTAATTCGTCACATGTTATGTGTATGCATGTAAAATACATTACTAGGCGAAGCCCTTTAATTTATTTTTGTACGTAAAAATCTACTGATTCTTACGACAATATTATAGTATAGGTTCATATTAAAAAACATAATTTCTGCTTTTGAAAAGTAGATGTAAGTAAATAAAACGTTAATTTTAGATTACGTGCCACAGAAACAGTAATTGTAATCAATCAATCACCAAGCAAACAAGAAACTTACGAGTACCGTGACAGGAGCACAAACATAACCTAAAATTAGCAACAGTTCATAAAATGTATTTGACTTACCTTGCTGTACGGTTTATTGATTATGCTTGTCGATAAACAGGAAATATACACTCACACTAAAGTCATATTATAACACTTTGATTAAATAAAATGACAATTAAGTTCACACACTACGACACACAGTTCACAATCGATCTATCGATCAACACAGTGCGACACTGACGCAAGCGCTGGCGCGGACGCTACCGTGATACGAAACAAAACGGTCACTGCAGAAACAAAGCCGTGGACAAACATTTTAATGACTGGAACTATTTCACAATAATAGAGTGACATTTTAATTTATAAATTTTATAATAAATTATTATAATTTAATGAATTTACTATGCAAGTACAATTTTATTATTTGTTATATTGTGATGTGGTCGTAAAATAATGAAATATAATTTAATAAAAGTATTAAGGATTGTATTGCAATACGTATAACTTTTTAATTTGATTATGTTCACATTTATAGTTAGATACACTAAATAAACAATGTACCATATCAAACAATTTTAATTGTAGTATACAATATGTTCTAATTTTTTAGCTATTTTAAATATATGTAAAACCAGTCTCCTAGAATTTAGCACATTTGCAATGTAATTAAAATCACTTTGACATTTAACAAACATATTTTTTGTAATTGTATTGGCTTTATATGATTCTAATTGGTAAACTTAAAGAAATAAATATATAATCACTCTTTTACCCATTTCTGGATGTGGCACTCTCTCAAAGCAGATCTACTTAAGTGATCCCCAAAAATGTTAGGGGAGTGAGAACCACAGAGGTAATTTTAATGTGGTGAAAATTGTCGGACATGGAAATCGAACCCGGGTTAAAGTAATAATAATAAAATCGCGAATTGAAACTTGAATAGTTATCTAGGTGCAGACAATAATTTTTTCTAAGACAATTTAGAAACGCTTGAAAAATAATTTAAAATTATTTTTCCTACAACTGTGCGATTTCTTTGTTATTACGTAACTATAATTGCCTTGGTTACGTATGGAAAGTAGATGAATGCAGACCAAGTGCGTTTCCGAAAGCAAAGAAACACTAGTGCGGAAAGTGCTTCATTACGTAACTGTCAAAAGAATATTGTTTTGACAGCGATTTAAATTTCGCGCCGAGCGCGGAATTCATATTTTAACCACAGACGCTTATGGAAGAAGAAGATACGGTGAACCAGCGCTAGTAAATATGCAGTAGTATATTTTGACGTTTATAAACGTAACCTTAATTTGCAGTATATCTAACCTGTAGACAATTAATAAAAAGAACCGAACAAAGTAAAATATATCGAAAAATGGTTTTATTTCAAGAGTAAGTGAAATACTTCATATTTATTGTTTGTGTATATTATTAACACAGTTTTGTACTGTCTAAAGAAACATTGATTTCTTCCGAACCTGTTCATATTATTAACAGTAATATTATTGACAACAATTTCGGAGGCGTTAGAAGTACCAGCAGCAGGTTGATTGTCATTGTCGAAAATCGATCCAACATAGCATGATCCGGAGCTTCAATTATCTTTGGAGGTGTTTATGATAAAGAAGAATCACTCACTGTACTATTCCAATCTAGACGATTGAAGAAATTGTCTTAAAATTAGTGAAATATTTTAAAATACAGTTGTTGCAGTTGCTTATATTGACATAATGTAAAGTGGAAACTTTTGTGTCTAAAGAAACATTGATTTCTTCCGTATCTGTTCATATTATTATTAGTAAAATTATTGGTAACAATTTCGGAAGCTTCAGAAGTACCAGCAGCAGGTTGATTGTCATTGTCGAAAATAGATCCAACATAGTATGATCCGGAGCTTCAATTATCTTTGGAGGTGTTAATGATAAAGAAGAATCACTCACTGTACTATTCCAATCAAGATGATTTTGAAATTATTTTGACGTTAGTGAAATATTTTTAAATAACGTAGAACAATGTGCAAGCAATCAACAAACAAACCATAGCAACGCCGTAAAACATTAAATAATTTTTTTTCTGAAGTGTTGCAACACACAATATTTTAGTACTCGTATATACAAATAACTTAATTTAATATTATATCTACAAAAGAAGATATAAATAAAAATAAATTCAATGCATTAGAGATTCCGTTCCACTTCACGCTCGTTACCCTCTTGCGCGCGTGCAGTGGTTCACTCGTCGTTCTGTCGTTCCCGGAACGGGGTTCACATTGCAGCGGCGCACTCGGCATTACACGGGTAATGACGAAATAACAATTACATCGTATAAGCACACAAAATGTACTTCAAATTGCGTTGCTACCAGAACAAATTCACGGAGAATGTAAAATGGGAACGGTATTATCCAATTTATTAAATTAGTTGTATATTATTTAGAACTCGTAGGTCTGGAAAATTACGTTTTAAAAATTCTATTATTCTATCTAAGTACCTACTAGTACTATTCTTATAATAGTTCTAGGTAAATAAAAGTGAAATTTTTGTTCGTAGGTTATTATGTCATTAGGTTAAACTAATATACGTAATTGGCTACGTATGTTATGTCACGAATGATTACAAAACTATATATCAGCAAATAGCGTAGCATTAACTTCACGCCATAGGTTGCGGGTTTGAATCCCGTCCAGGGTATGGATGCTAATGTATTTGTAAGGGTTAGGTGGAAGAAGAGCCCTTGGCGGAACCTCGTTATTGACCCTAAATGAGCAATAAAGCTAAATAAACAAATAAAAATAAGTAGATATATCTAACCTAACCTAACTAAATATATGGCATCGTATACGCTGCATTCCTAAAAGTTTCTAAAAGATTTTTTCTACGGCTAAACAGAAAGTAGACATTTCCAACTGTTATTGAGGGCAGAAAGTTAACGATAAAATAGAGTGTATCATCGTATCCATGAATAAACTGTCAACAGCGAATTTCAAAAGTGAAAAGCGGTCCATTTTTTTTTCAAGCGTTTCTAAATTGTCGTAGGACTGGGTGTGTCCTTGCCGCTAGTGCATAGAGATAAAAATCTACTTCGGCAGAGTGCCACACCCAGTAATGGATAGAAGGTGAGATGATATATACTCGTATATTTTTAAATTTTTTCATAGATCTATACTAGGATGAGGTTCATATAAATAAGAAAGTAACAGATAAACCTTATCCTAACTAGCCATATCTACCGGGTCAGTACTAAAAATATTGTCCACTCCCAGATACGTAGGTAACGAAACCGGACGCACATACAGTAAGGCACTAAAACACATGCATAATAAAATCCCTAAAACCGATACTTAAATCAATATTTACAAAGAGTATAAAAGGAGCAAAGACAGTAAATATTACCAAACAATATAGCCTTGTTCTATAAGCAGCGTTGCTGGCCGACCTAGCCCAAACACGACCAACGAAAACGCCATCAAACAGATGAAATACGAGCAGAGTCATTGTCGGAGCTGGGCCTCGCCACCGCACCACGACACAGCTAAATACACACCCGCGTCGTTTATGCAGAAATGGGGATGGCGTTACGCTCCGAAGAAATGAATTTACTAGGATATACTACTTACAATGAAAAACTTATTTTCTTCTACCATCTTTATTAGATAATTATTGTAGAAAAAGGGTTGAACATATAGCTGGTATGTTACTAGATTTGCTAGCTACTAGATGAGGGTGTTTAGAGAGTTCTGGGAATATTTTTATCTCTGATTACGTACCATCCACTTTATGCTAAGAAGTTGAAGCATGGATGGCGGATTTAATCTAAAATATCTATTATAAGCTATTACTTCAATGAGTTTAGGCGTTTTTCTTTCATTTGCTTAATAATCATATTAAAAATATAAATAAAATAAATAAATAAATATATCATCACGCCTTCTACCCATTACTGGGTGTGGCACTCTGTAGAAGCAGATCTCGATAAGTGATATATTTTGCGCATGAAGTGCGGTTACCAGTCGTCAAATCACGACCCCCAAAGATGTTAGTGGTGGAGGAGCCACAGGGGTAGTTTTTTGAAATTATGAAAATTGTTTGTCGCCTGTGGGAATCGAACCAGGGTTCTCAGGATCCACAGGCCGACTTCATACCACTGGGCTAACCACCCCATCATAAAAAAAATATCATTTCGCCTTTTCCAGATGTCAAGTCAGGGTTGCTAAAGTTGTTAGTGAAGGAGGAACCACAAAAATTAATTTTTTATGTGATGAAAGTCATTTCGTCGGCGGTTGAAAAGTTGAAATAAAGTCTAAAATAATATTTTTACCATTTGGTTTTCTGATAATGATATGGGTTACCTTTTTAAAACCGAACTAGAATGAAATTGATGAATTTTTAATTTAGGATTTGCTAAAACTTTCTTGAGAATTAAGCTGGGAAATTATTAGAGAAAAATAACTCAATTTGCATTTTTACTCATATCTGGTAATCTGTGCAATTGCCCGAAAAAGAAAAACGTTATTGAAATATAAATAAAAATAGATATATAAATATATCACGCCTTCTACCCATTACTGGCTGTGGCACTCTGCCGAAGCAGATCTCGGTAAGTGATATATTTTTTTACGTGTGAAGTGCGGTTGTCAGCCGTCAAATCACGTCCCCCCCCCAAGATGGTAGTGGGGGAGGGTTCCGCAGGAGTAGTATTAATGTGGTGAAAATGTTTGTCGGCAGTGGGAATCGAACTAGGGTTCTCAGGATCCATAGGCCGACGCGATACCACTGTGCCACTACCAATATGGCAACTTTTATCAAATTTAACCTAAATCATAGCATTTATAATTCTTCAGTCTATGGTGCCTCAAATGATAAAAAAATCTGTATATACAAAAAATAGTGACAATTTTATAAGCAACTGTTAGTCGACAAATGCTTATTTATCTTACATGTTGAAACTATCATATGCATGGAACACTGTACAAACTCGAATCCATAACTGAATAGAATAATAGGAACGTAATATAGCCAAGGAAGTTAGGAAGGGTTAGGATAGTGCGCGTGGGCGTACATAATAGAAACGCGATAATAATCGGACGTGAAAGAAAGAAGGCTGTGTTTGTATAAGGGCTGGGCAAACACTGTCTCCACTGCAGCCAAGGACGCGACACTCGGATCTATCCACCCTCGAAAGGGTTTACTTCTCCATCCCTTTCACCAATACAGCTGATTGAATTGATGAGTTCTGCGGATAAGAATCAAACAAACACGAGATGATATCGCGCACAAAAGAAATAATGGGCCAAATGTTATTACAAAGGGATTAGGGTTGAGACGATATCATTGAATCTACATTTGCGAAGAAGGAAAACAGAAGAATTTCAAAGAATTGAGTGGAGTGGACCCTAATAATAATTATTGTCAATGTTTTCCAATTATGAAAACTCTTTCGAAAATGAACTTCAATTTGATGGGACACAATTAATCTATTTATCAGATAATTGAAGTACGTACTGATATATTACAATTGTTGGATATTTTAGGGTAGATAGATACATGAGAGACAGTTCATGCAAAACAGATGTTACGAAGAAATATTTCAAGCATTTTAACAGATTAAATTCTTTGAGTTAGAACAGAATGGTTAATTGTTAGGGTTACTAAGGTCATAATTAAATTCAATTATAATGCTAAAGTGGTTATTATTATAATGTAAGTTTTTATGAACCACATTTTTAACACAGTACTCATAGCAGTGTATGTTCTGGCTCTGGAGCTTTCACTAGGTACATAAAAATCCCAGTCCTCTTCTCGTTTAAGCATTTACTATGTTCACATGAGAGATTAAATTTTAAAGTTGGTTTAAATAATAGTATATTAAAGAATTAGTTTCATAAGGCAATGTGTTAACGCACAAGTCCAAATTTTGAAAACGAGTCGCCCTATGGCGAAATTTACAAAGGACGAGTGCGATAACAGGCCTCATGAAACGTGTTCTTATACTATTTTTTCTATTGAGGTAATTTTATAATTCTGTTAGATTTTTAAAAACTGCGACTTGTCAAAAACATAAGTTGGTGTTTTCTTTATCAGTTGTGTTGGTGGCGCTTCTTATAATATAAACAATTGTAGTTTAAATAGTTTTGACAATTAATCAATTTTTTTCCGTATTGTGAATTTTGTGAATTTTATCTGATTATAGCATATTCTTTTAGTAATATTTCGACACCGACAATTTACAGTTACGAGGTAATATGTCATTCTCCTGTCAGATTTAAAAGCATTCATACCACTCCTGGGGTAATGGCTCAGTGGTATCAAGTCGGCCTGTGGATCCTAAGAACCCTGGTTCGATCCCACAGCCGTGATTTGGCGGCTGATAACCGCACTTCACGCGCATAAATATATAAATAAAATAAAAATAAATATATCATCACGCCTTCTACCCATTACTGGGTATGGCACTCTGCCAAAGCAGATCTCGGTAAGTGATATATTTTGCGCGTGAACTGCGGTTACCAGTCGTCAAATCACGACCCCAAAGATATTAGTGGTGGAGGAACCACAGAGGTAGTTCTTGAAATTATGAAAATAAATATATCACTTACTGAAATCTGCTTCGGCAGAGTTCCACACTCAGTAATGGGTATAAGGCGTGATGATATATTTATTTATTTATTTATACCACTCCTACAAAATAAAAAGCGCCAAAAACTGTGCGCTTATAAGATCTCCTAGACGACGTGTTTACAGTGCGTTTATAGACTTATACGAACACCGAAATAGAAAAATAAAAGTATGTAAATGAAATTGTCTACAACAATGTCATTTACTCTATATATGACATGTAACATCGCTTTGCTATTATTTATTTAAACCAAGTCCCGGAAATCCTATGATTAGGATTCCGCTATAAGCTGAAGTTATCCTGCAATGTAATTGGGATTATGTTTCTGTTTTGCAGAATAACAAATAAATAAATAATTTAAGATGTATTTATAGATAATGCATTTATGTTATTACATTTTCAACATATAGCAAATTATTCTGCATTCAATCATTGTAACTACATACTTAAAAATTACTTTCCTGACATGACTTCCTGTAACAAACAACCACAGTAACACAACACTACGTTAATCACGTCAAATTAATCCAGAACTCCACACAATAGTCCTGACAAAACCTCATTCTTCAAACCAGTACAGTAACCACCCAACCTCAGACACTTAAACAATACCTTCAAGAACACCGTCACCCGAACACACAAACATGAATCACAATCAAACGGTCCATACATCACACCCCACCCTGGCCAGACATCATAATCACTTACAAATGATCCTCACCTCAGAGAGAGTGAGTGAGAGGCAAGAAGAGGATCGGAGAAACAGTGTGGACACACCTTGCGAGTAGCGGCCACTTCGTTATTTCATTTAAGTGTTGCTGCGCCAATCAGTCAGAAGTGATAGCATCGGTAAGTTGGCTCACCTGTGGAAATGTAACAATGGACCTACTGTGAGGGTATGTTACTGGACAGTGATACTAAACATGTTTTTATTGTTTATTGCTAAAGGAGTGGGCGTGAGTGCGTAAAGATGATTTTAGGATGTGGAATATACGGCGAATGAAAGATTAATGAAACAGATGTATAGGAGCGAATGGATGGATGTGATTGAAGGTTACGAGTGTGGGGAATAAATGAGCTTGAATGTGGTTAATACTATATTAGGATGTTTGACGAAAGCTGCAGTAAGATTCTATAATTAGTTACCGACAAAATGCCGGTAGTTGTAACTACGTTTGAACAAAACGAGACGTCACCATTTTGAAATTCTGTATTGATATTGACAGTTTTGTTTACTTGGAGACCATGTTCGTTTAATTTGTATTTCCGGTCTAGACATTAATGTCATATGTAAAATTGTCTTGATATCGTCATAAAATGTGACGAAAGTATCGTTTTAAAGTTACAGAATCCCACTGGTGATTCTGATATTAATCTGATGAGCGGATATTCCGTGAATATTTTAGGGGATTGTGCTACCTTATTTGATGGAATATAGTATGGTGTTACGTACGTAATTGCTCAAGAAACTATTTAAATTGTCGGTACAGTAACCGCAAGCGCTAGAGCATAGACAACTACTTGTTGTGACATAGGAACCTGGGTTCGAATCCACCGGCCATATTGTGTTAAAATACTTGGCATTTAATCACACACTCTATACTATAATTGGGATTAAGTTCCTGTTGTGAAGTACATTCATAAAGAGTATTAAATATTGAACTAAAAAACTCCATTTCTATTTCAGGTTGATATAATATTTGGAATTAAAGCAACTTATAAAACAGAACAATTTTGTTAATTCTACTTGGTGCAATAATTATCAGTTATTTAAAAATAGAATAAAATTGGAACAATTATTAATTAAGAGGCAAACGATTGTGCATTCAAATTTCCCTGATTTGAACTTTTATCCAAAAAAATACAATTGTACAAATATGTAAGTGGTTCGGATTCTACTGTAAACTGCAAGCTGACTCGCTACCACTGAGTCATCTACCCCATAATAAAAGCTATATTTCATCAATTGTTAATTATTTACTACAAAAATCTAATAATGTTATTTGTACAAAAATGTATCTCATGATAATAATTTATAGGTACCATAATAATCGTGGAATATCTGTATAAATAGAGCACTGTATTGAAACTGGCAAACAATGAAAAGAAAAATAGAAACATTTAAAAACAAATTGAGAAGCACTGCCTCCTCCAATTCTAAAAACATACGTCACGTGTGAAACCTATAATTGAAATTAAATCAGTGATATATAAAAGATAACGTCTTGAATAGCCGTTGAAATATCAACAATCAGGAACAGCGTGGTGCTTCGAGTACATGTTCGGAACTCTATCTATCTCCGTTAACTCTAACTGGAGCACCACAACCACAGAACAGCAGAAGATCGAGGTGCTAGATCGTAATGGCTGCCGACACATACATACGTACTATGCAGTGTCATCGTGGAAAAAAAACACCTTCCATAAATAGAGCACTTAGAGCAGGTTTCAAGATATGTTGTTGGAGATTAGTAACCTTGTTAGAGTTAAATTGTTTGATAAATAAAATTAGAAGGGATAATTTGAAGGTGGATTATACAGCTGTTCCAGAACTCACTATTAACTTTATATACATTTATATACATTCCATAAATAAATCCACACCTAGGACTTAATGTATACCTAAATATATATGTTTTTATTATTTTCATATTGATCTTAAATCAATAAAGTTTATTATTATTATTATTCAATATAGGGTAGTGGCTCAATCGAGTTGGCCTGTGGATCCTAAGAACCCTGGTTCGATCCCCATAGCAGACAAACATTTTCACCAATTTAAAATTACTCCTATGGCTTCCCCACTACTAACATCTTTGGAGGTCGTGATTTGACGGCTGGTAATTGTAATTCACGTGCATAAATATATCACTTACCGAGATCTGCTTCGACATAGTGCCACACCCAGTAATGGGTAGAAGGTTTGATGATATATTTATTTATTTATATTTATAATTCTATAATTGTATTTTGATATATCTCAACAGAATTAAAATTTAAAAATTGAACGTGAGCTTTAGTTTATTAAACAATAGTTCGTGTTGCTATATTAGTTACGTGTTAATTTAAAAACTATAAAATGTGTGATAGTTTTTCTGCCTTTAGATAACTCTAAACGTGTCCATGACTAACGCGACTTCTCGTTTGAATGTAACGATTTTTGTTGATTTTTTAAATAGATATACGGTCAAGCATTCAACGAATACCTTTTGTTATATAATGTCATGCTAATAAAAAAGACATCAGGTTGATTTCACGCAAGAGACAAAAAGTTCAATAAATTGAACATTGGATACTTTCCCTTCAAACACACACGTAAATAGTTCACATTCTTGATCAAATATAGGTACTAACGAAATCACCGGATGAAATATATGACGAGATGTTGAGGCACGAGAACTGATAGGCCCTTATTACGATAATAGTTATTTGTTTAACTAGAACTAAAAATGCAAACTTGTTAGACGAGTGATAAAGGTTGCACGATGACACGCCGGGTATACTATTAGGCTCAAAATAGAATTTTTTGTCTAGGTTAAACATACTATTTTTTTTAACTCTATCTATCAAATTGCAGAAATTTACTTAAATTAAATGAATGAAATTAATATTATATTGATAAACATCACATGAATACGTCATCTATTTTTTGGACCTGGACCTTTTTGGTACCTACATTTCAGTACAGATGATGCATAACAATCCAGAAATTACGTACCTTTTGAACAAAATATAATAAAATTGCCATATTCGAATGGGTGAAAAAGAAATTTCCACAACTGGTAAAACCGGTTGACTGAATTTTTCAATAATATATGTTACTGAAATCCAGTAAATTGTTTTATTTTCCATTATAGGGTAAAGAAAAATAAATAGTTCTAAATTTATTTATTTAATTATTATTATTCCATAAGGCGTTAGTTACATTATCAGTTTCATTTTGATCATGCGTATTTATTATGGAGATAATGCTATCATTCTTTTTTTTTATCCAGCAGCAGTAGTAGTAGTTGTAGTTGTACCTGAAAATAAAATGAATAAGAAATTTAAAAAATAGGATCAAGTATGGTTAACTTTTGATAAAATTAATTTGATGTTAACTTACGGTGGAAGCAGCCAGCACCGTGGTTACCGTTGTCAGCGTGATCACCAAGTCCTAGAGCACCAGCGATGAGTCCATGAGAGGCTACAGCTTCCAAGGGTTCAGAAACCTAAAAAAATATTGATATGAGATAAATGTAGTGTTTATTAGCTACCACATATTTTCTGGATGTTACAATAATTTAAATATTTTATTTACACTCAGGCCGATGAACAAAATGGCGAAAATAGCGAATACCACAGCGAATTTCATAGTCGTTTCTTCTGTAAACTAAGTTACTAAAATGATACTGGTCAGAATAAATGGTCCTCTTTTTATACCAAAATTACAAATTGAAATGATATAGGTAATACATAAAATTGGTTTTAATAATTGTAATTATTCGAGTTAATAGTGCAAAAATATAAATATCCTAATTTATACCTTTAGTGTCAAATAATTTAATTCGATAAAAAGCAGTTTGTTGTAATAAATAATATTTGAAAATTAAGTTGAGTGTATTTGGTATAAAAGCTACAAACTTTTCTGAGGAAAGCATCACTTTAGTAACACAGATTACAACAGCAGCAAACATGAAATTCGCAGTAGTTTTCACAATTTTCGCCATCCTCTTCATCAGCCTGGTCGTAAGTAACAAATATATTTACAATAATTATATAATTATACTAAACATAATTTCAATATTGAAGGCATCTGAACCATTGGATGCAGTAGCATCTCATGTTGCTGGTGCACTAGGACTTGGTGAACACGCTGATCACGACAACCATGGCGCTGGGTGCTTCCACCGTAAGTTTTACTCCCTATTTACTTTATGACATAAATATTAAACTCATTTTTAAATATTTTACCTGAATATTTTGCAGGTACAACTACTACTACGACCACTGCTGCTGGTTAAAACCATCTTGATGAAAATATATTTGAACGCACAGATAAAATGATCTATTTGCTGAATATTGCTCCTTACCTTTATGATTGTGTAATTTATGAAACTGAAATATATTTAATATATATATATATTAAATATTACATGAAAAAGTATATTGTATTTTAATATAACCTTGCGTTCATTTTTGTTTTTGCAATTTAGATCAACTTTTTTGCGACGTTTAAAATATGTATGTATAGACAAGAAATTTTCTATGTTCATCTACACAATTTTTTGAAGCCATCAATTAAAAACAGTAGGGTAAGGGGACAGGTCCACTTAACTATATTTTCGTTTACATGTTTTTAACAGTTATGTTGTGATATTATAAAATTAATACAGTTATTAATCTAACATTATTTATTTATAATATGAAAATATTTTTTAATATATGTAATAAGTAATATAAAATAGGATTACATATTTAAAATAAATAAATAAATATATCATATCATCAGGAATTATTTCTATTTGGCCCATGGGCCAAAAAGAAATGTTTAAGCCAGCTTTTCGGCCCGGTTGTGCATAAAATAAATATATCATCTCGCCTTGTACCCACTACTGGGCGTGGTATTCTGCTGAAGCAGATCTCGGTAAGTGATATATTTATGCGTGTGAACTGTGGTTATCAGCCGTCAAATCATGGCTCAAAAATGATAATGGTGGAAGAGCTACAGGGGTAAATTTAATGTGGTGAAAATGTTTATCGGCTGTTGGAATCGAACGAGGATTCTCAGGATCCACAGGCCGACTTGATACCACTGAACCACCTACCCCTAAAATAAATAAGTAATTTGTAATAGTCACGTTAAATTATGGGGTGGCTAGCTCAGTGGTATGAAATCGGCCTATGGATTCTGAGAACCCTGATTCGATTCCCACAGGCGACAAACAATTTTCATAATTTCAAAAACTACCCCTGTGGCTCCTCCACCATTAACATCTTTGGGGGCCGTGATTTAACGCCTGGTAACCGCATTTCACGCGCAAAATATATCATTTACCGAGATCTGCTTCGGCAGAGTGCCACACCCAGTAATAGGTAGAAGGCGTGATGATATATTTATTTTAGTTTTTTACGTTAAATTAAAATATTATTAAAAGACAAACTCATATTAGGAAAGTTCTTATTAAAGTTTTATTTATATACAAAGTTATATGGACCAGTTCCCTTCCCTTAATTTAGGATATGTTGACTTCACAACAATTGTCCTTATGGTTTTTCTATTTTGTTTGATCGAAGACTTATACCATATAGACTAAAGAGAATCCATCTCAACACAATTTTTTTTCCCGGGGCCCTATACTATCTAGTCACGCTACTAAATATAAGAGGCACTAGATTATTAAAAGAAAACTTGAAAATTGAACATATTTATAGGTAATTTAATAAAAGTTATAGTTATGAGAAGTTCATATAAAATATCAAAAATTACTACAGCCTATTATAATGACAATACATATTCATAAAATGTTCACAAAAGTCTGGGTGTTCAAAACCTTTATACCTACTCGAAGAACAGGTGAAAATATTATAGCAATTGTTATTATTATAATTATGAGTGTAGTCAATAAAATATCAAAAATTACTAACAGATATTATTACCATCTATTGTGTTCGGTCCAAACCAAAGTAATACACATGTCACAACGTCCACACAAATAAACCGTCTTTATCCGAACAACCATACAAATCTGAATTTAAATAATTTGTTAAATTCATATTTATTCAATGGTTGTGTTGGTCACAATAATAAACATATATCTCAGGGACTAGTAGGAACTTTTTCTCGATATTACTGTTATTTACGACAGTTGGCATTCCTGTTTTGTCACCTGTAGCGTAGCTGCATTCATCGCAACCCACCACATGCTGACTTCGTCCCCCAAATTTGTGTATATTTCTCGTAAATCCACAAGTAATCAAGCTGCCGTGGCTATTTTCAAGTGGGAACAGAGCGTTGTAAATAAAGCGTTGCGTCTCCTTGCATTTATCGGCGACTAAGTTATTAACAAACTGCGACAAAATGCACTTATTTTACGCGTAAAATTCGGAATTTACGAGAGGAATTCGCTGCAAAAGCTGTTCTTGGAACTATTTTCGGTGGCGAGCTAATAACAAAATGTAATACGTTCATCGTTCATAAACGAATGGATATGTCTCGCTGGAATTATTTATTTCTTTTAATATTTTATAGGTTGTAAAATTGTGCTTGTCTTTAAAACGGATATAAACTATGAGTTATTTTATTGGTTGAGTTTATTTTTAAAGTGTTGCTGACGCCGTCAAAGATTTTTTAAGACTAAATTTTTATTTAACTATTTACTGTTATTAATCAATATTATATTTATGTTAATAAGAAAATTAATATATACAAATTTTTGATCAGTAAATAATAAAAAAAAATTGACGACTAAAATCCTTTTTGGGAAATTGCATTACGTATATTCCACGAAGATATTCTAAGGTTGGTAAAATAGAATGAATTTGAAAAGTTAATAAAAAATATCTAACTAATGCAATGGCTCCAAAAATATTTTATAATATTTAATTAGTATTTTATAGTAAATACTTAATACAGTATATGAAAGAGTATTGAAATCGAGGTACGTAACAAAAATGGAGAGAAAAATTGAAATAAAATTTAATTTTAATCTAAGGCGACCGTAGCTTAGTTGGTTTAAAGCAGGGAAGCACATACCGTTACCCTGCCATGCATTCAATTATTTTTTTCTATTTAAATCATTAATAAACAATAGATGATTCCTAATTTTCATTTTGATTTTTTTTGCGACCTATCCATAAATTACAGTGAGCCTATATGGCCCCTGACCTAAAAATAAGTTTGAGTACCCTTGGTTTAAAACATATGATCGGAGTTTATAGGTCCCGGGTTCAAATCCTGGCAATATCCCAATTTTTCTCTTTATAATTATTATATATATATATAATATGGGGTAATGGCTCAAGTCGGCCTGTGGATCCTAAGAATCCTGGTTCGATCCCCATAGCCGACAAAACATTTTCGCCAATTTAAAATTATCTCTGTGGCTCGCCCACCACTAACATCTTTGGGGACCGTGATTTGACGGCTGGTAACCGCACTTCACGCGCAAAATATATCTTCATCGGCAGAGTGCCACACCCAGTAATGGGTAGAAGGCGTGATGATATATTTATTTTTTATTTTATAATTAATGGAGTAGTTGGCAGAGTGGTATCGTGTCGGCTTATGGATTCTGAGAACCATGGTTCCATTCCCGCTGCCGACAAATATTTTTACCACATTAATACTATTCCTGTGGATCCCCCTCCACTATCATCTTTGGGGAACCGTGATTTGACGCCCAGTAATCGTACTTCACGCCAATAAATATATCACTTACCGAGGTCTGTTGTATGATAATTTTCGTCACATGCCCATTTGACAACGAAAAATATGTACATACTCGTATATTATGTCAAGATTTTTAAAAATCGATAATCGGGTTTGTTCGTTCATAATCGGATAAATCCGAGAGCTCTATCGATTTTTTAACAATAAATAAAAATATTTTAACGTTACTGAACATGCTAAAACAATTAATGTCTAACGTTGTATAACGTTGCTTGTTCGAGTTAGTAGAGTACTGGCTCCGCAGCGACCGCATTGTTTTCTGTGTTTTGTGAGTATTTCAGTGAATATTTAGTAATATTTTAATGCGTAAATTACTTAAGATTGTGCGTTATGTGCGTATTAGTATGTTATTTATAAAAAGACGCTAATATAGAAGTGGTAGTGATGTGTAATAGATGGGGTGAACTTCCTAAGAACTTATAATGAGCTGATTTGATAATGGGCAACGTGGGACGTATCTGATAGCTGATTTCTCTCAAGGTAAACAACAATATTTGACTTATTGTGATAATTTGCAAAAAGATGGCACTGTATAGGGACGTTCGTGTTTCCAGTGACTCTAAAACAACCTGACCATATCTAACCGAACTTGATCTAACCTTCACACAAAATCATCACTACGACTTGGACTATCCACTGTTTTAAAATTGACCGTATTCTGTAAAATTTCTAATGCGTCAAACTATTGTCAGTCGACAAGAGGGTATATTGGAATTTAGCCAATATTTTTGTTAACATTGTCAAAAATATTTGAGAATTCATAGTTATAAAAAATACATTTTAGGGGAAAATTGAATAAATTTAAAAAAAATTATTGGAAATAATAAGTTCAAAAAAAGTTCTACGATTATTTTTTGACGTTTCTCAAAACCAATGAAATGCTTCATTGTATGTCAGGTGTCTGTGTTTTAACCAATTCTGTCATTATTATACTGAGAATAAAGCTCTTGTGATTATTCCCGGGAATTATCTCTGTAGATGCTTTTTTGTTTGTGACAAATGACAGGTAGTTGTCAGATGATTATTTAAAACTGTCAACGCATCAAGTAAAATGTGTGAAAAAAAAACGATTTAGTTGTATTTTAGATACAGAAATACACCAACATATTTTGGAAAAAACTTCCAAGAATACATTAATAAGTAATTATTCGATATGGATCCAGTTCAAAACCTTTTAAGATGGATGAATCGACCTCAACAGCTAAGTCGAAAAATAATCTAATTAAATATAACTCGAGAGTTGGATAAATTAGAAAATAATTTTCCAGTATCTTTCTGAAACTTGTTGCCATTTGGCAATAACTTTTCGAAAGATCTGTCAAATTATTTTCAATTTATTCTCACTCTCTTGTTATATTATTACTGATAATTTTTGCGATTAAAAAATTAAATTACTGTATTTTTCTATTAAAATAAACAGATTTCACGGTTTTTATCGGAATTATATTATTAATGGAGCACTTTTAGTAAACAATACTTTAGTCCACTAAACAAACGCTACACGAACTCAAGTCGTTAGAAGGCGTGATGATATATTTATTTTATGCACAACCGGGCCGAAAAGCAGGCTAATAGGAATAATTCCAATGGATAAATAAATAAAATGCAATTTTTGTTTATTGTGAATACTTAATTCTGCAAAATGTCGTTTTGACATATAACCTATTTATTTATTTTAATCTTTTGAACATATAATTAAATGTTATTTTATTGTGCATAAAATATTGTATATACCACTGGTGAAATTTGTGTTTCTGACCCTGAGCATGTTATTAGCATGAGGCGCAAAGCCACGGGCCATAAACGCCTATTTTTACCCTTGGTACATTTATTTTATTATTTATTTATTTTTATTTGATATGTTTGACATTTTATTGACAGTTTAGTTACAATTTTTTGCTAATATCTCCGTCAGTCCTGAAACAATTGAGTTGCACACGAAGGCTCACATGCAAGCAATTCACCGCGCATTATTAAAAGCAGCGTTTAGCATATTTTGACATACGAGCATGTGCATGTGTGCTGACAAGAGTCATTCACGTATCGTGATTACAATTGGTCACATATTGTCTGGGAAGTTTATTACTGCAAGGCACGAACGTGCAGACATGACGTCACCGGTTATCTTCTGTAACCAGCCTACGTTACCGCGACCGCCGGTAACGCAGGGATGATTTGTTCCATGCGAAGTGGTTGACAAACATTGACACAGCGAATAGGGAATTCGAGAAATAAAAGTGTGGAGCTATGAAATTACTTGGTTTTGTTAGGAATGCCAACATTGCGTTTGTTAGGAAAGTTGGCAGAATTGGAAGACTGATCATTGTTAGCGAATGACAATTAATTTTACTATTTTATGATGGTTGTTTAATGTTCATAGATCTGATTTTACCTCTCGAGCATCTAGTGTAATGAGAATTACTGTAGTCATTATAAAATCATTTCGTTTCATATGAAAATCTTCAGGACAAAAAAGAGAAACTGAAATATTTTGGTCGTTTTTTTCGAATTTTTTGAAATGACTCAGTTTATAAAACTGGTATAGTCTTACTAGACCATTAGAGGATAAAATGTGATGTTTAAATTATTATGTACGCTGGCAACTGAAAGCACAAACATAAACTTTTCATAGTAGTCGTAGGAAAATTAATTTATCGAAAGTTTCAGTTGAATGGTACAAAATTAACAATTTTTTTTTAATATGTTTCTATATAGTTTAAGACACGAGAAATCGAATGCCGTTGAGCGCATCTTCATATCTTTTTTAGTTTTTGAGTTACAACGATTTTTCATGTTTTTCATATCGAAACTTTGAGACGCTATATCTCGAGAACTAAAAGAGATATCGAAGTGCGGTTTGAACGAGTGTATTTCTCGTGCTCCACTTAATATAATAGCAAATTCTGAAAATTTTGAAAATTTTTCGATTTTTTGCAAAAATTTTCCTTGGCGATATTCCAAAAAGTAGAAGAGATAATTAAAATCTGTGAACACCAGTGAATTCCTCGCGTAAAAATACGTATGTATGTAAATTTTCACAAGAAAATTCTCACGGATAGATTTTTTATTACAGAAAAACGAATAATGACAAAAAATCGTAAAAATCTTAAGGGGTACCCCTTCAAAAATAATTAATTTTTAGCCGATTTTCGTTTTTCTCTAATACAAAATTTATCCGTGCGAATTTTCTTGTGAAAATTTACATACTTATGTACTTTCACACGAGGAATTCACTAATGTTCACAGATTTTAATTATCTCTTCTACTTTTTGAAATATCGCCAAGGATAATTTTTGAAAAATCCCCAAAAATTTTCAATATTTTCAAAATTTGCTAATATATTAAGTAAAGTACGAGAAATACACTCGTTGAAACCGCATTTTGATATCTCTTTTAGTTTTCGAGATACAGCCTCTCAAAGTTGCGATTTGAAAAACATGAAAAATCGCTGTAACTCGAAAACTAAAAAAGATATGAAGATGCGCTCAACGGCATTCGATTTCTAGTGTTTTAAACTATATAGAAACATTTTTAAAAAATTGTGAATTTTGAACCAATTCAACTGAAATTTTCAATAAAATATTTTTCCTACGACCACTATGAAAAGTTTATATTTATGCTTTCAGTTGTCAACGTGAGCGCATCCTCATATCTTTTTTAGTTGTAAAGTTACAGCGATTTTTCATGTTTCTCAAATCGCAACTTTGAAAGGCTATATCTCGAAAACTAAAAGAGATATCGAAATGCGGTTTGAACGAGTGTGTTTCTAGTGCTTTACTTAATATAATAGCTGATTTTAGAAAATTTGAATATTTTTCGGATTTTTCAAAATTTTTCCTTTGGCGATATTTCAAAAAGTAGAAGAGATAATTAAAATCTGTGAACACCAGTGAATTCCTCGCGTAAAAATACGTATGTATGTAAATTTTCACAAGAAAATTCTCACGGATAGATTTTTTATTACAGAAAAACGAATAATGACAAAAAATCGTAAAAATCTTAAGGGGTACCCCTTCAAAAATAATTAATTTTTAGCCGATTTTCGTTTTTCTCTAATAAAAAATTTACCCGTGCGAATTTTCTTGTGAAAATTTACATACCTATGTATTTTTACGCGAGGAATTCACTAGTGTTCACAGATTTTAATTATCTCTTCTACTTTTTGAAATATCGCCAAAGGAAAAATTTTGAAAAATCCGAAAAATATTCAAATTTTCTAAAATCAGCTATTATATTAAGTAAAGCACTAGAAACACACTCGTTCAAACCGCATTTCGATATCTCTTTTAGTTTTCGAGATATAGCCTTTCAAAGTTGCGATTTGAGAAACATGAAAAATCGCTGTAACTTTACAACTAAAAAAGATATGAGGATGCGCTCAACGGCATTCGATTTCTCGTGGCTTAAGTTATATAGAAACATATTAAAAAAAATTGGAAATTTTGAATACTTTCAATAAGTAGTTTATGTTGAGTGTTTCTAAAATCATAAAATCAATAACTCAACAATGCGGTTTAAACTAGTGTATTCCTCATATAAAAATATAAGAATACGTAAATGTTCACAAAAAAAATTCGTATGAATACACCTTTTATTATATAAAAACGAATATTGACTAAAAACTGAAAATTTCGAAGCTACATCGGCTTCAAGTGCAACCTCCTTTCTCAATAGTAAAAGAACTCTATTTTAGATATGTGTACGTTACGTCATTGCTTTTTGGTCCTAGGACCAAAAATTGCATTTTTACTACAGTTGTTATGATTATAAAAATAATTTTATCAATTTGTTTCATTTTAATTTGAATAAATATGCAAAATTTTCTAATGCTATACTTACTATGCTGGTGAAAAAAACAATTACATAATTCCTCAAATTCCAATCCTTAACTTCTTTGTCGAACGAGTATCTCTACGTCACTGGACACCATTCCACCCTCCACTAGGAGCCATCCAGAACACATTCTCTGGATTTAAGTTACCTGTGGCGCCATCCCCGTCTTCTTAAGTCGCAGGGCACATTCGCATTCTCGTACGCTTCACGTTCTTCTTCTACATTCACGTAAAACGAATAAATTTATATCAGCGAGTGCGATGCTGGAGGGCCGCAAGTCCGCAGACAGAGAACGCCTATCAACATGGAAATTTAGCGCTTTCATAGCGCGGGTAATGATGAGTTATGCATCGCCGAAAACGGGGGAATTATCTGCTAGATTTGATGATGATCAGGGTATTTGGAAAATTTCAGGGTGTAAGTGGATTTGGGGTGAACTATATTTTTAGTTTCTTTATAGGTTATTTTAGGAAGAGTGGGAGTAATATTGAACAGTAGTTGGAAATAAGGAAGATGTGGATGCCGGCTGTGCAGCTGTTCCGCAAATTTCTTATTCTAGTTAGTTTAAATAGATATGGTTACAAGTAATATCAATAATAGTTTAAATATTTTCTCTGCGACCATTATATGTTCGTTTATTGATAGATAATTTAGTTTATTATTCACGGGTAATAATTTATTACTCACGGATTTGATCAAGCAATAATTCAGAACGAGTATATTACTAATAATCATATCTACCTATAGGTAACGATTCTTTCACTATTTGTAAATGTTCGGGAATTTTTGTAAATATTTTTCGTCTCGTGAAAATAAATTTTAGTTTCGTCTCGATTACGATAGACGACAGATTTTCAAAATATTATGAGATGCCTTCTCTTTCTATTATTTAATAAAAAAGGACTAATAAAAAAAAAATGAATCACAAAAGCGTAACGCAAATTGAAATATATCTAGACATCTTGACAATACCGTAACATAGAATATCAGTTCTCTTTGTTGATTACAACAATTAACAAATTTCATCAATAAAAAATAACAATGAAAGATTACAACAATGAAATACCACAAGAATGCAAGATTACAACAATATATTATACCAACAATGCACGATTACAAAGATATATTGTTATTTCAATAATTAAATAATCAATAATTATATCATGCGAATTTTATTGTTGTACGAACTGAATTCAACAACATTAGTGTCTTTCATGTAAAGTTTGAGCAACAAAATTGTATTAGGTACAATGAAAACTACAAATATTAATCTAATCAAATAAACTTTTATATATATTACAATTTTTATCATTAATTACACATTTCTAAATAATTACATCCATATAAACAAAAGATTAAAAGTTAACCAGCCGCAGTAGTAGTTGTGGTAGTAGTACGTCCTGGAACAAAAACAAATATTAATAATAGTCTTTAGCTAATAAGAATTAAAACTCTAAATTAATTGGATATGAAACTATCTTGATCCTAAGAACCTAAACGTGTAATTTTTGACAGATAATGTTAGAATATATGTAATAATTATCAAATTCTAACAAGAACAAGTTTATAACCGTAAGCAGTTCTCCAATTATTAAGGTATAAGGATAGTACAATATCTGCTTACTCCGCAAATACAACTTACTAAAGCAACCGGCGCCGTGTTGGTCATGTTCAGCTTGTTCACCAAGGCCCACAGCTCCGGCGTAGTCCATAGGTTCACATACCTTAATTAGAATACTTAGAGAACTGTATTTTTATAATAATTAGTTTAGAACTTACAACCATGCTGACGAAGAGGATGGCGAAAACAGCTAAAAGAATAACGAACTTCATTTTGACGTTGATGTTATAAACTGAAATATCAAGTTCAGATTGATGGAATGTCACATCAATTTTGTTGTATTTATACTTGGTCTCATACAATTATAACAATTTTTAAATACGAAAAAAATTTGCGTAATTGTATGAAATAGCCTAATTTTACAATAATTTACAATTTGTAAACAGTGAGGTACATGCCAGAATTTTTTTATTTATCCGAGTTATTAAGTACCTATGACACATGTAATCTAATGTACCGATTTATTATTCACAACATTCATATAACTGTAATTAGTGAATCCAGGAAAATACGTACAAATTAAAATATTTGTTACATAATTCGAAAAAAATCAAATAAATTATTATGGATTATAGGAATACATTGGTTATTTTTCTTGTGGCTATTAATTTTAGAACAAAAATGTAATTACAAAAATTATGTAGCATGAAACACTGCATCCAACGAATCCAAATTATTAATGTCATACGTTCGTGTCACAAGATAGACGTAAATTCAAATTGGCATCTTTAACCTGTTTACAGAATATCATGCAAAATATAAAAATAAATAAATAAATAAATATATCATCACGCCTTCTACTCAATACTAGTAGCACTCTACGGTAACAGATCTCGGTTAGTGATATATTTTGCGCGAAAAGTGCGGTTACAAGCAGCCAATTCACTGTTCACAAGAATGTTAGTGGAGGAGACACTACAGGGGTAGTTTTAATGTGTTGAAAATTGTTGGTCGGCTGTAAGAATCGAACCCTGGATTTCAAATTCGCTGGCTGACTCGATATTACATTCCCCAAAATTTAAAAAATAATATAAACTTAATGTATAGATTAAAACGAAAAATATTTTTTATGCCAATGCCATTAAAGTAAATTAATTTTAATGTTTAATAATTTTTATTCATTAATATATGTGAGACATAAAAATGTAAACCTTAAGGCCGCTCCGGAGTCAGTCACAAAATCGTTTATACACCCGTTTCTTATACATTCCATCAATTCATACAAACATGTCGTGTTGCAAACTTATGACAAAATATGTCGCTAGTTTAAAACCATAAATCACATAAATAAGTGGAACGGAGTAAGGGTCTGTTTATGACTGTTGTATGTACAATAATATAAGGAATAGGAGAGTGTAGGTAGAAGAATCGTGGATATGCAGTATTTTTTAGTGTGCATTATATTTCAGAATTTCGTAAATTAAAAAAAAAACCTTATAATCGATATATCATTTAATAGATATGTACTCTTCATTTTTTTGCAATAATTTTGAAACAACATGTATAAATAAAAACAAACACTACAGCACTTCAAACCTCTACTACAATCTAGTATACTATATACAAACAAATAATAAATGAAATAGATCTGCAAAGCTGTACGCTGTACCTACAGTTCTAGCACTAAAGAGTGATGTCTAAATTTTTGTAGTCCCTAATGCATATAAATAAACATATGGTCGTCGGAATAACAAATCATTACTAAATACATTAGTTCATCCCACGTCGTCCTTCATCTGTCGATACATGATCTCGGCAGTGCATCCCAGTCTGCAAACAACTCTACATCGCATCGTAGACAGCCTTGACGAAACTCTTTCCTTGTGTTTACTAATTCAGAGAGTATTGACTGTCGGGACTACTGCATACACGAGGAGTAAACACTCTTCTGTGACTGTGCGCGACCGAAAACTCGGCGGACAGAGACGGCCCAGAAATCGAAAAGGATGAATGGATTGTTTGCTACAAATATAAGATTTAATTCTATCGGGGAGTAGGATGAAATTTCATTTTCTTAAAGTAATCATAACTCATTTAAAGATGAAATAAAGATACGGAAAAAATATATGTGTAGCAAGTAGATTACTAGATTGTTATTTTAGTTAAATAAACAATCTGTTACTTAAGATAGATACAACTATATAATTTTTAGTCTTAAAAAATAAACTATAAAAGAATTTAAATGTTATACTTAGTATAAATTAATAAAAACAATGTGAAGTTACATGTCATATGGAATAATTAACATTGCTTTCAAATATTCGATTTACTGTTATTTATTTAAATAAATAAATATATCATCACGCCTTCTATCCATTACTGGGTGTGGCACTCTGCCGAAGCAGATCTCGAAAAGTGATATATTTTGCGCGTGAAGTGCGGTTACTAGCCGTTAAATCAGGGCCCCCAAAGATTTTAGTGATGGGGAAGCCACAGGGGTAGTTTTTTTTAAATGGTGAAAATTGGGGAATCGAACCAGAGTTCTCAGGATCCACAAGCCGACTTGATACCACTGAGCTAGCTACCCCATATTTATTTATATATTTCTTTATTTATGGGGTGGCTAGTTCAGTGGTATGAAGTCGGCCTGTGGATCCTGAGAACCCACAGGCGACAAACAATTTTCATAATTTCAAAAGCTACCCCTGCGGCACCCCCACAACTAACATCTTTAGGGGGCCATGATTTGACGACTGGTAACCGCACTTCACGCGCAAAATATATCACTTACCGAGATCTGCAGAATCCCACATCCAGTAATGGGTAGAAGGTGTGATGATTTTTTTTTTATTTAAATCAAATTTAACATTAAACTTTTGGCAGTGCACTGATGTTTTTCTATTTTATTTCATTTTTGCCAGCTAGTATAAATTCACTTTCAAAAAAAATCAATTTTAATTTTTCAAATTTTTGACAGAAAAATGCATTTGAATTTGTTGAAAATTTCATAAATGTCATTGTATTTGTTCAAATTGTCCAACTCTTCGATAAAATAATAAATAATTATAAAATGAGATCTTTATATTATTATTTTTTCTGCCAAAATTGAAACTTAAATATTTGATAATTTCATATGAGATTATTAGAATTATTTATTACTGTCTGGAAGTTTTCAGTAAAATAGTCGCGTGCGTACAAATGTCAGACCAAAGATTTTAAGGATGCAAGCACTGCATATAAAATATCGGTTTGCTGTCCTGAGCCACAAATCCGGTGGAATTTTACATCGAGCGAGCGAAGTAATGCAGAATATTGCTAAAATATGTAGCAAAATGTTCTTCGGTATTAGCTCTGCACATAATGCATAGTATAAATGCATGACGTGCGATGAGTCACTTTTATTATTTTACACCTAACACGGTATCCTTCAGTATGCGAACTTATGCTCAATTATTCCGAGGAAGAAACTTTATTACAAATAGTTTATTACAATTAATAGCAACTATCGAAATGAGTAAAATTCCTATTGTGATTTATATTAAACTTCGTAAATTATATAAAAATAAATAAATAAATATATCATTATGCCTCCTAGCCATTACTGAGTGCGGCACTTTGCAGTGGCATATGTCGATAAGTGATATATTTATGCGCGTGAAGTGCGGTTACCAGCCGTTACATCACGGCTTCCCTTGGCGGTCGCCAAGACATTGAAAAGGGATCGTCGGATGATATTTAGATATTTTAAATACATGTATTCAAAGATTCATTACTTAGATTAAAAATATAGAATTAAATGTTTGACAGCAATGTTAAATTCATTAGACAGTTTCATCTCAATAAGATTTTGTTATTTAATGAAAATTTGTTATTTAAGTAACAGCGATTCAACTGGCCATTAACAGGCAGATTCATAAAGCGGATTAGCGCTAACACCATTTTTTATTTCATTTTTAACTCTCTTTTCAATGTACGAAACAAGTTTATTTTAATTTGAGTTAAAAAGAGAGTTAGTAAGCATCAAATTTAGATCATTTCTTTAATCTGTTTTAATTTGAAACAGAGTTATAGATCATATTAAAAACGGTGTTAGCGCTAATCCGTTTTATGAATCTGCCTGTAAAGAATTAATTACAAGCTTAATTTTTTTGTCTTGGGAAAATATACTGAAGTTCTAAATGATAAGTTGTTCCTTCAGTAATTTCTAAAATCTTGGTTTTATTTTAATAATGCACATTAATAAATCAGTTTTTTAAACACTGCAATTTTGATCACATAAAAAAATAAGAGGATCGCGAATGAAATTATTATTGATTTTGTTCTCCAAGGGTCATAGTTCGAAAAAGTTTGAAAACCACTGCTGTTTTCAAATCGGAATATCCCGATTCCAAATCCCACTAAAGCTAAAAATATATAAACTATCACACTGCGGCTCGATGATCCTGAAGTCAGTACTTTAATTAGTATTAAGTTCCTGTTGTACAGAGCAGCATAAAAATATATAAAAAATAAAAATATATCATCACGCCTTCTACCCATTACTGGATGTGGCACTCTGCCGAAGCAGATCTCGGTAAGTGATATATTTTGCACGTGAAGTGCGGTTACCAGTCGTCAAATCACGACCCCCAAAGATGTTAGTGGTGAAGAAGCCACAGGGGTAGCTTTTAAAATGGTGAAAATTGTTTGTCGCCTGTGGGAATCCATCCAAGATTCTCAGGATCCTTAGGCCGACTTGATACCACTGAGCTAGCTACCCCATAAATAAATAAATAAATAACAGTTGAATGGAAAACTAAGCATTACTTAGATGTACTATAACAGAGCACCACACTCAAAGCTGGGCAAAATGGCGTGATGATACAAATTTTTATTTCTTCATCTTTGAAATACATAAAATAATTAGATTTGGAAATATGGTTATTTCAAAATAATATAGCTTTTCCGAGTTTTCCGTGAAAGAGAAAATGAGATATGTGTATTAAATTCTTCCACATGTTCCCCCCAGACAAAAAGCAATATTAGACTAAAACCTACTTTAAATACGTGAAAACAAAGTGAAACAAGAAAATAAAACCAAACCAGATATAAAATAAAACACAACAAACATAAAAATGCTATCAAGTTACCTTCACGCAGCAATTCAGCGACTCAGCATATATTACGAATGTAACTACGTAATTTCACGGAAAAAATCGCAGTAGCCTTATTAAAAAATTCATATTACATATGTGAGTGCTTCATGTAGGAAGAGGACGAGAGTGGGAGACACCCTTTGAACGGGGGTACGGTGCAAGGCGGGTGGTTCCCTTGAAGCACCCTGCTAGTGTATGTCTGTATGAACGTAGAATATGGTATCCACTTAAAAATGATGGAATATTTAATTTCTGCAGCGTCGCCACGAGTTGCGTTAGAGGTGGAATTGCTGGTGGTGGCGAGTTGTAAAGATGGGGAAGTTTTTATTTTAGCGGACCGTCACGTGATTTTACTGAATTTATAAGAATGATATATTGTTATTTTTGTTTGGTATATACCAGCCCTATGCAACTTCGTATATAAGCGCAGTTAGCAGACGTCCAGCTTTATGTCATTCGCGCGCATGACTTTGAAAGAGAGAGATAGCTTAAAGAGGCCGGTATTTACTCAACGCCATATGAACGCAGGTTACTTTTTTCAATAGTTAGTGTTGTTTGGTGATAAATAGTGCAAAAGTACAAAAATATTAATTAAGAAAAAATTTAAATATTCGGTTCTATCTATTTTCTTTATTATTTTTTAAATAAAATGTCCTATTTACATTATATAAATTTTACCATTTTGTATTTTAAAATTAAAATATTTATGCCAATTTTACATTTGTGTAACTTGTCATGGTGTAATTAAATAGCACAAATGTACTACAAGAGAAATGTGTTTATGTATGGTTTTACATATTTATATTTGTCAAACTAAACCTAATATAATTATAGAAAAATGTAACTCGTAAGCACCATGCATTTGCCAGACTCTTCTTCCTATCGCACTCACTTTTTTGTCGCTCTCTTTCTATTACATTTCTGTGGATGCTTTACCCGCAAGACTCACCTGTCCTTCAGTATAATATTTTGACAGTCTTTTTTGTTTACGATTATTGGTAAATATTTTACTTTTCTATTTGGGATTGGTATCTCGAGAACTCTAAAAGGTATATTGCAAGAGGATATATTTATAAATTGTAATTTCGAGGGTATTTCAAAGGTTGTAAATAACAAATGCTATATTTTTTTACTGCAATACTTATATTACACTATTTGTAAACATATTGAGGTACACAAATTACACAAACAAAAAAACAAGGAGCAATATTATCAAATAGTTCATTTTAGAAATGTTTTTATTACAAACATTTTAACCAGCAACAGTAGTCGTTGTAGTAGTTGTTCCTGCGAAAATAAACGAATGTATATATTTAAAAATAATTATAATATTTATGTCATAATATGAAGCAGAAGTAAAACTTACGGTGGAAGCAGCCGGCGCCGTGGTTGTCGTGGTCAGCGTGTTCACCAAGTCCTAGTGCACCAGCAACGTGAGATGCTACTGCATCCAACGGTTGAGATGCCTTCAATATTAGTATTTGATTGCTTTAATAATGGCATATTATTTTAAATATATTTGTTACTTACGACCAAGCTGATGAAAAAGATGGCGAAAATTGTGAAAACTACTGCGAATTTCATGTTTGTTGCTGTTGTAATCTGTGTTACTAAAGTGATGCGTCCCTGAGTACATTTTGTTACTTATATACCAAATCCGAACAAATAAATATTCATTTACTATTCATAACAACTGTATATTATTAAATATAAATTATTTGACGCCTGAACTATAATTTAGGCTAATTTAAATTTTGGTATCAATTCTAATTCATATAATTATAATTATTAAAATAATTTCATATCGTACCTTTATCATTTTAGTTTGAAAACTAGCGGTCGGCCTGGCTTCGCCAGGCCTCACGCTAGGCTCCACGGACACTGAAGTAAGGTTCACTTCTGTATGACAATTGACAAAATATAAACTGAATTTATTACAATCTAAAACTTTTCAATTCTGTACGTTTATTCATGCCAAGACCTATTAATTGATGTCAAACACAATAGGTTTTAAATCTGTATCACTAAACCAAATGCCGCTCAAAAAAATCAATTTAATTCGCGTGCCCTTTAAAAGACATTTCATTTGATACCAAACACGATAAGTTTTAAAAGACTTTCACGAAAACAATTGAAGATCTGAAAGTATTTAATTTTATACGCGAGCTCTTCAAAAGATCTTTCATTTTATATCAAACATGAATGGTTTTAAAGTACTTTCACTAAAACAATTCTCGGTCGAAAAAAATACCAATTTTATATTCGAGCCCTTCAAAGGCCTGTAATCTAATACCAAATATGATAGGTTTTGAAACACCTTTACTAAAACAATGGACGATCAAAAACAATAATTAATTTAACACGCGTGATCTTTAAAAGACCTTTCATTTGAAAACAAACACGATAGATTTTGAAACACTTTCACTAAAACAATTGACTATCGAAAAGTATTACATTTTGTAAGCTAATACTTCAAAAGACCTTACATTTTACACCAAACACAATAGGTTCTGAAGCACTTTCACTCAAATAATTACCGATCTAATTTAATTTTGTACGCGAGTTCTTCAGAAGACCCTTCATTTGATATCAAACATGATTGGTTTTGAAGCATTTTCACTAAAGCAATTCTCGGTCGAAAAAATACCAATTTTATATTTGAACCCTTCAAAAGGCATGTCATTTAATATCAAATATGATAGCTTTTGACACCATTACTAAAACAATAGACGATCAAAAAATAATAATTCATTTAATACGCGTGACCTATAAAATACCTTTCATTTGAAACCAACCACGATGGGATTTGAAACACTTTTAGTAAAACAATTGACGATTGAAATGTATTAAGTTTTGTACGCAAGTCCTTCAAAAAACCTTTTATTTGATAGCAAACACGATAGGTTTTGAAGTACTTTCATTAAAACAATTGTCGATCGAATAAAATTTAATGCTGCACGCGAGTTCTTCAAAAGACTAAAACAATTGACAAATGAAAATATTTCAATTTTTCATGCAAGCCCGTTAAGTGACCTTTCATTTCATACCAAACACAATATGTTTTGAAGCACTTTCACTAAAACAATTGCAGATCGAAAAAATTAATTTTGCATGCGAGCCCTTTAAAAAACCTATTTAATATCAAACGCGATGTGATTCGCGAAACTTTAAATTTGAAACAATTGATATCGTAAGTTCTTTCAAAACTCTTTCATATGACATTAAACACGAATACTTCAAATTTAAAACAATTGACGGTCGCAATGTTTAATTTTTTTAAGTTTAAAACAATTGACTGTCGTAAAATTTCAATAAAATATGTTTTTTATTTCCGAAACCATTTTGCTAAACTAACTTTTTTTTATTTCATCTGAAAGTTCTTCTAAAGCTCTTTCATATGACAGCAAAGAAGGCATGAGTTGGAATAATTTATGTTTGAAACAATTGAGGATCGTAAAATTTAACTTTTTTGTTTCATCCGAAAGGTCTTCTAAAACCCTTTCATATGACACCCTACACAGTATGATTCAGAATACTTTATGTTAGAAACAATTAACTATTATAAAATTTCAACTCTTTTTATTTCATCTGAAAGTTATTCTAAAGCCATTTCATATGACACCAAATATGTTAATTTTCGGAATACTTTAAGATTGAAACAAATGCCTGTCGTATAATTTTAACTTTTTTTATTCCATCTGAAAGTTCTTTTAATGCCCTTCAATATGACACCAAAGATGGTATGATTCATAATAATTTATGTTTGAAACAATTGAGGATCGTCAAATTTCAACTTTTTTTATTTAAGCTGAAAGTTCTTCTAAACCCCATTCATATATCACTAAACACGGTATGATTCGGAATACTTTATGTTAAAATAATTGACGGTCGTAAAATATATATTTTTTATTTCATCTGAAAGTTTTTCTAAAGACCATACAAATGAGACCAAACAAGTTATGATTTGGAATACTTTAAATTTGAAACAATTGCCTATCGTAAAATTTCAACTTTTTTAATTTCATCTGAATACATTTTGCTATTTATTAAAAATCCTTCGGACGTCATTTCTGATGACATTCCACATTTATATTTATATATATACATGAAATCAATTGAAAATTTTCTTTAATTTTTTTGAAAAACTGTTGGAAATCGCTGGAATATTATTTCCGACATCGTTTTTTCGAGTTACCTTTGTTTGCATTGTAGCATGCTGTGGTCAATTTTTTTATTTTTTTTTTACTGTATATTATTACTGCGGACAAATTATGCTTTGTTTCACTATATACTTTTAAAAATTAACTGACATTTTTTCTTCAAATATAATCAGTTGAAAACAGTTTAAAACATGTATTCTCAATCATTTAATACCTAATCAATTTTCAAAATTTCTCTAACTTGTCTAGAAATTGAAATAATTCTATCAGAAAATTCCATGCGTACCAAACAGAATTAGTTTTGCTGCATTTTCACTAAAACAATTATCTGTCGAAAAAAAAACAATTTTTCACGCGAGCCTTTCAGAAGACCTTTAATTTTATACAAAACACAATATGTTTTGAAACACTTTCAATAAAATAACTGACGATCGAAAAGAATCAATTTTTCACGCGAGCCCTTCAAAAAACCTTTCATTTAGTACCAAACATGATATTTTTTAAGCTCTTTCACTAAAACAATTGACGATCTAAAAGTTATAAATTTTATACGCGAGCCCTTTCAAAGACCTTTCATTTGATACCAAATACGATAGGTTTTTTAATCATTTTCACTAAAACAATTGCCGAACGAAAAAATTCCAATTCTACACGTGAGCCCTTCAAAAAACCTTTTATATGATACCAAACACGATGGATTTTAATGCACTCTCACTAAAACAGTTACCGATGAAAAAAATAATAATTTTGTACTCGAGCCCTTTAAATAACCTTTCATTTGATACCAAACAAGATAGGCCTTTCACTAAAACTATTGCCGATCGAAAATATTTTAGTTTTGCACACGTACCCTTTAAAAGAACTTTCATAATAAACCAAATATGACTGGTTTTGAAGCACTTTCAATTAAATTATCGATAGAAAATTTAGGAGTGCCCAAATGATTCTAATTCGAGTTATCTGGTTTTTCTAAATTGAACTTTGCCGTAGACAAAATTCGGTTGAGTTCACCTGTATAAATTATAAAACTTGTCAATTCGAGGTTTTGTTTCGAAACCAAATTCATTGTGGACCGTCAAAAATTTACTTTTTAAATACACGTATTTGAAATGTGTAATTATAATAAAAACGTCTCCTCATTTCCATAATATGTGTAACGTATTTCAAAACTACTCACAAACATTTAATATTTAAGTAATTTATAATTAAATATGCGACATGTCCACTGACAAATGTCAAAATGACAGTAGATGTTCTTTTTAAAAATTTCAAAGCCTCCATATTCTTTATACTTTATAAAACTTGTCAATTTTACTTTTTAAATACTCATATTTGAAATGTCTAATTATAATAAAAACGTCCCCTCATTTCCACAATATGCGTAAAGTATTTCAAAACTACTCACAAAAGTTTCCTTTTTAAGTAATTTATAATTAAAAATGCGACATGTCCACTGACAAACGTCAAAGTGACAGTAGATCTTCTTCTTAAAAATTTCAAAGCCTCCACACTCTAAGTTGATTTTGACCCAAAAACGCATGTTTTTTCAAGTTTTCTCGCACATCATGTGCACGAAAAATCTGAGACTATCAAAAGGCACTCCCCTGGATTGACCTCTATCAAATAAAAAAAGTTGCAAATAAATCGGATAAACCGTCTAGGCTGTAGCGATTTACAAATGGGCGTGATGAATCCATATATATATATACAAATATACCTCACTTATCAAAATAGTATATAGGATTTAGTATAAAAAGAGGAAAATGTATGCAGAAGAGCATCACTTTAGCAACACAGATTACAACAGCAACAAACATGAAATTCGCAGCAGTTTTCACAATTTTCGTCATCCTTTTCATCGGTCTGGCCGTAAGTAACAAATATATTTATAATAATTAAATCATTATTAAATTAATGAAATACTAAATATTATTTCAATATTAAAGGCATCTGAACCTTTGGATACAGTAGCATCTCACGTTGCTGGTGCATTAGGACTTGGTGAACACGCTGACCACGACAACCATGGCGCTGGGTGCTTCCACCGTTTGTTTTACTTTTTATTTATAATTATTACATATATTTTAAACTCATTTTCAATGTTTATATTTATATATTTTGTAGGAACAACTACTACTACGACCACAGCTGCTGGTTAAAATATTGGTAATGAAAACCAATATACAAAAATTTCCAGAATGAACTATTTGCTAAATACTAATCCTTATATTTATGACTGTGTAATGTGTGTACCTCAATATGTTTATAATTAGTGTAATATAAATACTGCAGAAAAAATCATTCAATTTTCTCAACCTTTGAAATATTCTCCAAATCCTAAGTATAGGTAATTTTTCATTAAGATATCATTTTAAATTTAGTCTCTATTTTTTTTTAATTACTGCACTTGGGCTAGGTGAGTCTGGACCCTCAAGTGTCATTTGGATTAAGTTCCTGTTGTACAGAGTAGCATAAATAAATAAAACAATTAGTAGGTTTTGCCTCGTGCTTCAATTGTCCGCTTCGAGAAAAAAATATGTACTTCTCTCCCCTGTTGTACAATATACTTTTATGCCCAACCGAGCCGAAATTCATATGTTTTAGCCTTAAAAAGCGGGTTTACACACTTCTTTTCGGCCCTAGGGCCATAAAGAATCATTCCTATGGATACATAAATAAAATGACAATTTTTGTTTATTGTGAATACTTGATTTTACAAAATATAACCTATTTACATATTTTAATCTATTGACCATAGAATTAAATATTATTTTTTTGTGCATAAAATATTGTATGTACAACGAATGAAATTAACGTTTCTGACCCTGAGTATGTTATTACCCCTCGGCGCTTTGCCTGTTTTCACCCTTAAATAAATAAATATATCATCACGCCTTTTACCCATTACTGGGTGTTGCACTCTGCCAAAGCTGATCTTGGTAAGTGATATTTATGCGCGTGAAATGCGATTATCAGCCGTCAAATCACGGCCCCCAAAGATGTTAGTGGTGGGGGAGCCACAGGGGTAATTTTAAATTGGTGAAAATGATTTGTCGACTGTGGGGATCGAACCAGGGTTCTTTGGATCCACAGGCCGACACGGTAACCACTGATACATAAATAACTATTAAAGCATATTACATTTTTATTTGAAAGTAATCATTGACAGATTTGCTTGTACCTCATACATTATTTACCATTAAAACTGTATTTAATTCCAGTTAAATTCTTTGTATCCTAATTCAGCATCAGCGTATTTAAAATACCAGATTGTTTGCATAAAAACCATTAACCCAATCAATCCCAGCGTAACAAGGCATTGTCTCCCGATCAGACAAATCGGGCAAACCGAGGATCAGTTACCAGCGATCAAACCATCCCTGGCAGCCTCCGACTTGCACCGTTCAAGCTGCTTCCCATAAGAACAAGAACAATTGCTAATTACTGTAGTGACGCTTCAGTGACGGTAACCGCCCAGTTCCGCCATCGCAGCAAACAAACCAAGTGGAGATTGTATCTGTAGCTTTAATCACCAATTAATTGCTCTTGTCTCGGCTCTCTTGTTACCTCTTTCCATTGGTTTAAAACATCGATGTTGGTGTTTTTTTATTGTGGATGTTTCGTTTGGCTGCGTGTTCCTTATTGTCTATATATGTGCATACTCACATATATCCGGTTGGAAGTGAACGCTAGAGACTGGAAGAAATAGCAGTGTGAGTGTGTGTATTTTTCACACTGTGAATACCAAAATGTTTTTAACAAAATATAATTATTTTTAATTCAAAATTAAATTGATAGGGCATATTCTGTAAAGGAATCGCTAATTTTTACCAGTAAGTTAAAAATTTTGACCAATGAAAATGTATATGTACGAGGGCAGGGTGAAAAGTCCCTGAAAAATAAAACAAGAAATGATTTATTTGGTCAAAACATATTTTATTTCTCAACATAATCTCCTTGTAGCTCGATACACTTCGTCCAACGTTTTTCTAATTTTTCGATCCCTTCCAAATAATACGATTTTGGCAATCCTTCAAAATAGGCGTTTGTCTCAGCGATGACCTCATCGTTAGAACCAAATCTTTTTCCGCCGAATCAAGTTTGGAAATAGATAAAAATCGCAGGGGGCCAAATCTGGAGAATATGGTGGATGACGAACCAATTCGTAGCGCAATTCATTTTGCCATTGCGACTGCGGTCGCGCTTCTTGTCAACAGAGAGCAAATGCGGCACCCATCTGGCAGATAGCTTTCTCATATCCAAAAATTTATGCAAAATGTTCCGTACCCGTTCGGTTGAGATGCTCATAGACTCAGCCATCTCGTGCACTTTAACTCGCCGATCGTCCAATATCATACCATGGATTTTATCGACGATTTCTGGATTTGTAATCTCAATTGGATGACCAGAATGTTCGGCGTCCTTTGTGGTCATAATACCACAACGAAAATCAGTAAACCACTTGTGAATCGTTCCAATCGATGGTGAGGAGTCCCCATAATGTTTAACAAGCGATGCTTTGATTTGCGTAATGTTTTTTGCACGCAAGAAATAATGTTTAATCAAGACGCGAAATTCACTTTTTTCCATGTTTTCAAAAATCTTCAAGGTTGCTTGCTTTCGATGGGTGTCAAAACAGAACTGAATGACATATTAGTCTGAAAATTTTAATGCGTTCTAGTTAAAGATGGTACATCTCAAATGTCACATGAGATTTGCGATTGTGGCGCCATCTGTTTTATTTTTCAGGGACTTTTCACCCTGCCCTCGTATATGTGTCAAATTAAATCATTGGTTACAAATTTTAATCGATATGTTACAGAATACGCCTTATCTAGGCTTGTTTAAGAAAATATTTTAAATAACTTCTTGAGTTTAAAGTGTACTCGTACGTCGTTCACTCGGTCGTCGGTCGCTCACTTTTTTTGGCCCTCGAACTCCTCGTGCAGTTTTCAACTGATTTATTTATTTGTTACTCTGCAAAACAGGAACTAAATCTCAATTACAGTACAGGGGACCTACAGCTTATAGTGAAATCCGAACTACTCAGATACAATAGTATTTTTTAAATATATAAGTAGAAGTCAGTGAGATTTGAACGCATAACCTCATGTTTGTTAATTAAAGGACACTTTGAAGCAGTTTAATTTTCGGTAAGTAATTTGAATTTACTGTTAGATTAACTAATCGAAAATTCAGGTTTAGCTAAGATTTTTTTGAGAATCGGGCTGATCGTGTTTGGTATCATAAAAAAGAAATTTTGAAAAAATCGGAGTGAAAAATTGAAACAAAAATAAAATTCATTGTAAATTGTCTCACAGAGGTGTATCCTATATCAGTGTCCGCAGAGCCCAATGCGAAGTTCAGCGAAGGCAATTTGATCACTAATTTATATATGCAGTAGAAAATAATTTTTGAACTAACTTCTTGATATCGAGTGTATAGTGACTAAGTAAAATCTACCTGTTGTTGTAATTTATTGATTAAAAGAGCTGCAAGTCGAATGCAGTGTATTGCTGTTAATTAGTTAATTGTGCTGCGCTGATTAATTGGCTATACATTTAGTCTTGTTCTTCACTTGGAAGTTCGCACATGCCGCCATCGCCTTCGTCCGCAACTAATTTGGTGCGCGGACTTTAAAATATTCCAAGTTTCTTAACGAAATCGATTTACATAAAAATTCTTCCATGAATTCTTGCTGCTTAACTTGAGAAAATATTAATTTTATTCATTATTAAAATACTTTGGTAAAATATTTCTCAAATGTTTACTTGCAAATTACGTTTAATTATTAATTTTAAATTGCTACTTCTCGTTATAAACTATTTAGTGAGTAATTGTGAGAAAATTATTATTTCGTGATTAACACATTCTTGAATAAAACGGGAATTATTTAATTTACAATTAAAAATATTTTTACCACCTTTCTGTAAGACTAATGCTGAGTTGCAAGAAAAATAAAGAGCACTTTAGTTAAAGAATTGTTTATCTAGCAACAGTCTAATAGCGATTTTCTAAAATTTATTGAACCGTTAGTTGCTAATGAACCGGTAAATTTTTCATGCAACCCAGCATTAGTATTACATTAAGTTAAACAACGTTTGTACTTAGGCCTCTTGATTTTATTATGATTACTTTCTGCTCTAGATACACAAATCATTATCTCATTTTCGCAAACATTTATTCTAATGTCATTTATGTAGGATGTCGTGTAGTTTTTTTACAAATGAAAACAAATTTTGTAATTATTAATATATATTAAGTAATTTATGAATATAATTTCACGCCAAATTTATTGTAGTAAAAAAATGTCAATTTTCAATTTATTTAGACACCTCCAAATGAGTCAATACTTAACATGTACTAATGTATAATACTTAATAGACAGTTGTAGTTCAGTAAAAATAACATGCATATCCAGAAAATACGACTATGTCTGAGTGATCTAAGCTGTAGGTCCCCTATACCTTAATTGGGATTAAGATCTTGTGCAGAATAGCTAAATTTTATACAGGTGTTTTACGAGAACTGCGCCGTAAGCTACAGACAAATTATATACAATCGTCTAAATAAATATATTCAAATGGCAACGTTTTTATTAATGGATTTTGTAGTTCTGGATGTGCATAAGCAAATAACATGGAATAATATCAATTTTTGCCACTTTTAAAATTAATTTTATTGTGACCGAAATATGAAAAATGAATTACTTTAAATAATTTAAATGCAGAATTTATATTTATGGGGTAAATAGCTCAGTGATATCGCGGCGGACTATGGGTCTTCTATTTTTTTTCTTGCCATTGAATAATTTTATTCGTAAACAGTTTTGATTTATAAATGAACTTTAAGATCAACTACGGCAGAGTGCCATCTCGAGGGATAAAAGGTCTGGTGAAATTTGTTTTTTTAATTATTTGAACCATTTTCCTGTAAATGAAAGGAATTGCATTTATTGAAACGTCAAACGTTTATGACACTGTTTTCGTGAGACATACTGTAGTATAATTTGTTTAGAACAGCACCACATCAATATCACAACTTACTATTTAATTTTTTTTTTTAAATATTTCCATTACTGGAAATCTTATAATACATTAGCATAGAAAACAGGATTTCGAGTCCATCCTGCTGTTTGCACTTTAAACAAATGCAACTCGGTAGCTAGTATTTCTTTGCTTTTCCAAAACCTTTCTGACAAGTTTAGCAAATAGTGGCAGAGGCCTTCAGCCGCTAAACGGTAAACCTTGCGGGACGCCGTGCCATGTTTATTCTTCGACGCCGCGTCTGCGCAGCACCGCGATGTCTAACAAATGTAGACACATTAGGAAGTTAATCGTCATCGTCAAACAATGTACAAAGGCATTTTAAAACATCGCACAATGTCAACACACTTGGCAGCAGCTCGAGTGCTTACAAAACACGAGGTCCATGGTTGAAATACACTTCACGGATCGAAACGTCGTCTGTCCATTCAGGATGCCACGACCTACTGCATATTTGTTATTTATGGTTATGACAGTTTAATAAAATAAATACTAATGTTGGGTTGCATGAAAGTTTTATTGGTTCATTAGCAATTAATGGTTCAATAGGATTCAGAAAATCTGTTGCTAAGTAGACAGATATATTAAACAATTTTTAACATATTGATTTACACAAATGACATAATCATAAAGACAAAGAACAATATTTAGCAAATAATTCATTCTGTTATTACCAAGATTTAACCAGCAGCAGTGGTCGTAGTAGTAGTTGTTCCTACAAAATATATAAATAAAAATATTTTAAATTGAGTATAATATTTTTGCAAAATATATAAATAAAAGCATTTAAAAATGAGTTAAACATTTATGTCATATTATAAATAAAAAGTAAAACTTACGGTGGAAGCAGCCGGCGCCGTGGTTGTCGTGGTCAGCGTGTTCACCAAGTCCTAGTGCACCAGCAACATGAGATGCTACTGCGTCCAAAGATTCAGATGCCTTCAATATTGAAATCATGATTAGTTGATTTAATTATTCTCAATACTTTTGTTACTTACGACCAGGCTGATGAAGAGGATGGCGAAAATAGTGAAAACTACTGCGAATTTCATGTTTGTAGCTGTTATAATCTGTGTTACTAAAGTGATGCTCTTCTGCATACATTTTCCTCCTTTTATACTAAAATGATATGAAATTATTTTAATAATTATTTGAAATAGTATTGACATCAAAATTTAAATTAGCCTAAATTATAGTTCAAACGTCAAATAATTTATATTTAATAATATACAGTTATAATGAATAGTAATTGAATATTTATTTGTTCGGATTTGGTATATAAGCATCCAAATGTACTCAGGAAAGCATCACTTTAGTAACACAGATTACAACAGCAGCAAACATGAAGTTCGCAGTAGTTTTCACTATTTTCGCCATCCTCTTCATCAGCCTGGCTGTAAGTAACGAATATATTTATAATAATTACATCATTATTAAATAAATTAAATATTAATATTATATAAATGTTTAAGGCATCTGAGCCATTGGATGCAGTAGCATCTCATGTTGCTGGTGCACTAGGACTTGGTGAACATGCTGACCACGACAACCACGGCGCTGGCTGCTTCCACCGTATGTTTTGCTCCTTATTTATATTATGACATAAATATTAAATTTATTTTGAAATATTTGCATTCGTTTATTTTTGCAGGAACAACTACTACAACGACCACTGCTGCAGGTTAAAATGTTTGTTACAAAAACATTTCTAAAATTAACTATTTGTTAAATATTGGGCCTTGTCTTTATGATTGTGTAATTTCTGTACTTCAATATGTTTAAAATTAGTTTAATATAAGCATTGCAGTAACAATAATAATATTGCATTTATTATTCGCAACCTTTAAAATACCTTTACAATTCCAATTTATAAATACATCTTATTGCAGTACATGTTCATATTAAAGGACTCATTTGATTAAATCTGTATTAAATAAGGTGTAGGAAAATTGACAGTATTATGGCATAAAATTTGATCCCATTAATTTTTGCCGAACACTTTTTAATTACAAAACACTGATTTTACATGTTAACTGCCTTTATCAACATTTGCGTGTGATACACAGTATATAATCACGCCATTTACATTTAACTGCAGTTACCAGCCGTCAAATCACGGCTTCTGAAGATGTTAGTAGAGAGGAAGCGACAGGAGTAATTTTAAGGTGGTGAAACTAAATTAAATTTTGTTTTTAATTTTTTAGGGGAGAGTATTGAAATTTAAAAAATTAAGAGATAATTCTAGTGATTTCGAGAATATAAAATGCATAAAAATTTGATAATTTTTCCTGCCTTAAAGATTAAAGAATATTTAGGTTTAGGTAAAAAGTTTGTTCATTTATTTTAAACTGTTATTACCTATAATGAAATATATAATACAAAATTTGATCCAAGTAAATAAGTATTATATTGAATTAATTGGTAACTGCACCTGATAGAGTAAATATAAAAATCTCATGGTACCTGTTGCCATGTCGCTACAGTGGTCGGTATTTTAAAAAATACGTAGTTTAATTGTTAATTTTGTAGTAATTCGTTACCGTGCGTTCTCTAATTCCTGTCATTTCATGGTAATGTATGCTGGGAACCGTCCGTAATTTGGGATACAAGTTACGTTGAATAATGGCTGCACCGTTCCCAAAGTAGAATATTCATTAGTTTCTAATTAATCTGTTGTTAGTAGATTCATATCATTAATCTGTGTCTTATGTACACGATTTGTTCTAAGTGTAACTGATACTTAACAACAAGCCTGTCACTCAGCCTAATTACGAAATTTACGCTAATTTTCACTAATTTTCTTATTATCACATTAGGTATGTCAGCAAGCAGCGAAAACGAATAAACTTGCAACATTAAATTCACGAAACGGAGTAATAAAGTAATGCTATTTTTACAAACAAATATATGCAAATATTTAAAAGAAATCACGCTGATCTGGTCCAGAAAATTAAGATTAAAACTTTTTCAACCGTTAGTTGCTAATGAGCCGTTAAAACTTGCAACTTATCATTAAACACTAAAATTATCAAAGATCTACTATTTCAGGAGAAGATAAGAAGATTATTAGAAACTAATATAAGCAATGCAACGGTTGGGTGAAACAATAATTAAACATTTCTACAATACTTAGATTTGTTCTAACAAAATAGGATAACATAATCAAAGAAGAGAGTAACTAGCAAAATTAATTAGATGATATAAAATTAATTTTGATTCAACAGTTTGAACAAAGAAGTGAATAATAGAAATGAAAGGATATTTAAGTATCTGTTATTGTCCTTGTTTTGTAACTTATTTTTCGGGACTTCGTCCAGAAACACTAGTTTTGCATAACTTAAAATCGTCCAAAAACAGACTGTTTCTGACTTAAGTCAGTAAAAATGTAGGGACTTTGGTAAGGTTAGCATGGAAATTAACTGGCTGTCAAAATCAGTTATATATTGAGTGTTTGAAGGTTAGATTTTTACCAATTTTAGAGCTAAATAAATATTTATTGTATACTCAAATAAAATTAAAAAAATAAATATATTATCACACCTTCTACCCATTACTGGGTGTGGCACTCTGCCGAAGCAGATCTCGGTAAGTGATATATTTTGCGAGTGAAGTGCGGTTACCAGTCGTCAATTCACGGCCCCCAAAGATGTTAGTGGTGGAGGAGCCACAGGGGTAGTTTTTGAAATTTTGAAAATGAATTGTTTATATTTATTTAACGCTTGTATCCTTGTTTACGAATGTGCTGATGCCAACATAAAAAATCCCTAGTATTTAATAACTGACAAATAAATCAATAATTTCATTTAAATCGTCTCGAAAAATCTTGTTTATCACACGTCCACAAACTGTTTTGCCAGTACTCGCACTTGTAAAAGTCCAGTTTCTGATCTAGTTATATAAATAATTATTCTTGTACAATTTTGGTAGCTCACACAACAATTGGTATATTGAACAATCTCAACAAAGACCGATCTAGAAGTTCATTCCACTTATAATATTTATTAACACACTAGATTTTATATGATTAAGTTTTTGTTTAGCGATTTAAGATTTGATTGTTAAAAGAGCTAATGCCCGTTTGTATCAATGAAACTTAAATTTTAAGTTTGACATTTACTAACAATATCTCTTCAATTGTTTGACAGCAATGTAAATGTTTTCAGATGTTTTCGATTTGCTTTTATTTATTGAAGTCCGACATCAAATTTAAAATTTGTTAGTGCAAACAAGCATAAATGCCATTAACTGATTTGTTAAACAATGACGTCATTGATCGTAACATATAGGTAAACAATAAAACAATATTACAGCAGACCTCGAGCAATCCAGTAAATTCATCACTGAATGAAACTGATTGATAGGTTGGTATGATTTCTAATCATAGATTGAAATGAACAATGAAGTTACTATCCATATTTGTAATATCAATTAATTATATTGAATTAGTTACATTTCATACAAATTACAAAGATGGTGCAAATAGTGTATTTCATATAAGAGACAGTTTAGGTATTAGTTAAACCCTAACCAGCAACAGTCGTCGTAGTAGTGGTTGTTCCTACAAAAAAAAGGGTGTAAATATATAAAATTTATTTTAAAAGGCGAAGACCGTTTGACAATAAAACATGGCGGTTTATTTGTAGCTCCAATCCATGAGTTATTTTAATATTAGCTATAATAACAAAATAAATAATATGCAAAACAGCCAAACTTAAAACACAGTAAATTTGTATATCATTTGACATTAGAAAGATACCTGTAACTTGTACCAGATTTTATTAGCAGATGTCATATGTGTCAAATGCGAATATAATATTGGTATACTTACGATGGAAGCAACCGGCGCCGTGGTTGTCATGGTCAGGATGTTCACCAAGTCCTAGTGCGCCAGCAGTATGAGCAGCTACTGCATCCAAGGGTTTAGACGCCTAAATATTAAAATAATTTTAATATTATATTAGTTTGAATAAATAGTATTTATTTATAACATTTTTTACTTACCGTTAGAGCGACGAAGAGGATAGCGAAAAGTGTTAATACAACTGCGAATTTCATGTTTGCTTCTTCTGTAACTTTTGGTACTAAAGTGATGCTCTTCTGCATACATTTTTCTGTTTATATAGGTACTAAATTTTCGAAATAAATTGCTATTAATACATAAATAATAACTAATATTTTATAACTGATAATTTCACGCCAGACGTATTATAATAAATATAAATAATGATTTTGTGTACGTACATAATTTGTCATAATTTACTCAAAATTCATAGGCTTTTCCTTGCAACATGAAAAAAGTACAATATTTCGTACCAATGTTAACTTTTTATATATTTGTCCAATAATTTATTTATGCTAAAAATTTAACAAGATAGTAGTTAATAATTTTATATATGTATGTACATGTATAGTTATCATCCATAATTAGAATTTATAAATATTTTTCTCTATATTAGGTCTTTTTTTTATAATTGTGTCATTGTATTACTTTTAGTATATAAAGAGCCAATTTATTTTGAACATCACTTCAGTATCTCAAGGTACAGAAACAGCAACATGAAGTTCGCCGCAATTTTCACAATTTTCGCCATCCTCTTCATCGGCATGACCGTAAGTTATTACAATATATTTCTATTGCAATAGATCAGTGGTTTTCAAACTTTTCGCACCACCTTGGAATAAAAAATCACAAATATATTCTTTCGCGATTTTGTTTAATCGCCGAAGTCATGATCTCTAAAAATGCGTTTAATGAAAATGCGAATGTTTTTGATTGAACCAGTTGAAAATCGAAAAATTTTCAAATGTGTTTCTATATCATTCAGATTACGAGAAATCGAATGCCGTTGAGCGCATCTTCATATCTTTTTTAGTTTTGGAGTTACAGCGATTTTTGACTTTTTGAAAATCTCAACTTTGAAGGCCCATATCTCAAAAACTAAAAGAGATATTGAAATGCGGTTTGAACGTGTGTATTTCCCGTGCTCTAATTAACTTATACTGAAATTTGAAAAATTTTGAATATTTTCAATTTTTTTAAAAATTTTATTTTACCCATATATCAAAAACTTGAAGAGATAATGAAAATCTGTAAAAACCTGTGAATTTCTCTCGTGAAAGTACATATGTATGTAAAATTTCAGAATTTTTGCTCAACGGATACAATTTTTAGAACATAAAAACTGAAAATGGCCAAAAATCGTAAAAATCTTAAGGGGTACCCCTTCAAAAATAATTAAAAAACAGTGATTTTTCGTTTTTTTGCAATAAAAACTTTATCTCTGCGAATTTTTACCTGAAATTTTGCATACCTATGTACTTTTACGAGGGGAATTCATAGGTGTTCACAGATTTTCATTCTTTTAAATTTTTTTAAATATTGAGATATGAAAATTTTGCAAAAAATTGTAAAATTTTCAAAATTTTCAAAATTTCAGTATAAGTTAATCACAGCACGAGAAATACACTCGTTGAAACCGCATTTCAATATCTCTCATAGTTTTTGAGATATGGGCCTTCAAAGTTGAGCTATTGAAAAAGTCAAAAATCACTGTAACTCTTAAAAACTAAAAAAGATATGAAGATGCGTTCAACGGGATACAATTTCTCGTAGTCTGAAATATATAGAACCATATTGTAAAGTTTTTGGTTTTTAAACTGGTTCAATTAAAATATTGGCATTTTCATTAACAGACATTTTTACGATCACGATACAAAAAATATATGTAGAGGATCAAAATATGCATAATTATGTAAAATTATATGAGGAATTAAATGGTGAAATCCACAATTTCATATCTAGTTGCATATTTTTTTTAAATTATCCATAAACAGAAACAAACGTGAATATAAACATATGCATTGAAAACCAATGCAATAGAAGATTCTTACTTTACAAATATTACCTACATTGTACTCTGTAGGTTTCCGAACCTATAGAAGCGTCAGGTACAAATGGCCCTCTTGCTGGAGCTCTAGGACTTGGTGAACACGCTGACAACGGCAACCACGGTGCTGGATGCTTCCACCGTAAGGCACACCAAATTACATTCTTTTTACTTTGATTTTATAAACCTCAGCTCACAAAGCGAGAATTTTTGAATTCAACATTCATTCGTTGGTTTTAATTTATGTTATTAAATTCTATTGTGTCTAAGTGGTTGAAATTCTACTATTAATTGTGAGCCCTCTGTACTGTAATAGAGATTTATTTACAGTTATGTGGAATAGCAAGTTAATAAAGTTTTTGCTCGTATTTTTCAGGAACAACTACTACTACGACCACTGCTGCTGGTTAGGTTATAACTATACCTATATATCTACTACATAGTTTTGATTATCGTCTATAAAGCAACTATTTATTTTGTGTATGATAAAAATGTAACTAATTCAATATATTAACACATACCTTAGTAGATATTCGTTTTATTTCTTAGAACAGCAAATGAAAACATAATGCTACGTATCTTTATTAGTTTGTGTACATTCATTATTATTTAAGTCACTTTAACTTAAATTAGTGTAGAATGGTTAATTTTTAGATTAAAAAAATAAGGTAGTAAATTGGGAAAGGCATGCAATCAGGATTATATGATATTGGAAAAATAAATTTTCTTCACATTTATTTAGGAACGTTTCGGCCATCTGCTCATCCTCAGCCTTAAGATAATTTAAATGTGTTAAAATATTAGTCAATAAAACTTAAATTAGTAACAATATTACTATTCTATTTTCTACATGATGAATAGTAAAATTGTTACTAATTTAGTTTTATTGACTTATGTTTTACATATTTAAATTATCTTAAGGCTGAGGATTTGGTGACCGAAACCTTCCTAAATAAATGTGAAGAAAATTAATTTTTCCAATATTATATGATCCTGATTGCTTGCCTTTCCAATTAACTACTTAAATTAGTGTAATTTATTTGTTAATATATTTATTACTCTACACTACAGTTTTTCAAACTTTTTAGTCTCACGGCACACAAACTATCTACTAAAATTCTACGGCACACGAAAATATTAGAATTATAAGTTAGTAACCTACACTTAAAAAACTTATGTAGATGCTTAGTAGTTAGTACTCAGTTTCTGTTATTCTGAACGCAACGTCATTAATTCAAGTAAATCAGGGTGGAGCTGTCAAATCTATATGTACTATTAACTCAATGTTAATTCAACAACTTTTATACAACACCTAGTCACATGCATAGCAATACCTACCAACATCATGAACTAAGTAATTGCGTGGAGCAATCCGTGAATGTTAGTAAACAGTGGACTTCGAGACAACAAATTACCGAGACCAAGTCAACTTGGTTCTCGCTTCTCGGTTAGGTAATGCAGAGAAATTGATTTCATGGCCGGTGCTGCGACTGCACTAGATGTAATGTAATCACTCGTAAGGTGACTGGCTACGAACACATTACGCTAGTCACATTATTAGTGATTATTATCGTGTTGTTTGTGAAATACAACTAAGACATCTACTACATATTGCTAAAAATTATTAAAATATCACTATATCAACTACGCTTAGGTCCAGTTTTTAATCACCTGTTTATTCCTGATTAAGCTATTCATAAAGAGTAACTACAGTTTCCATTATTAGTTCATCATGATTAACATTAATCGAGAGTAAACCGGTAATTGAAAAACTTGTCCTTAATAATACCGTAAGACTCAATCTCGTTTAGATTTTAACGTACAAAATCTGATAATGAAAATTTTCTACTTTTCCGAAGGCTATATCTTAAAAACTAAATAAAATATGAAGATGTGCTCAACGGCATTGAATTCCTCGTGTCCGAATTGACTTATAAACAAATACCTGAGGAGTACCCCTTCATTTTTTTCAATTTTAAGCCAATTTCCTTCTGTTTTCTCTAAAATTATTTCTCGTACGAATATTGTAACAAAAAATTGCATATATTTGTTTTCTCACCAGCTGAAGCCAATTAAAATGTTCCCAAGGGCAGATATCATCTCATTTTTGAGATATTGTTCAAAAACTATTTAATGAGAAAATTTTGATAACATATTTTCGAAAAATAAAAATCGCTGTAACTTTGTTTACAAGTTAATTAAAGCACGAGAAATTCAATGCCAACCAGCGCACTTCAAAATCACTTTTAGTTTTTGAGATATGTGCACTTTTTTCACACCCTGACGAGTACACAGAGGTAATTTTCAAGTTTTAAATAAAATTATGCTAAAATGATTTTTAGTAAAGTTCAACATCTCGTAATATGTTCGCGAAGAAAGTTTCTCAATGTCAAAAGAAGTTCATACCAAACTCAAAAGTTATTGAATATAACATTGATGATGCGTAATCAATATTGATGAAAAATGGCAGCAAGTTTATGTGTTATATTTGACCTTTGCTTCTATGTGTCACACATTTTATTGATTGATGTGTATTGTACATCATATTTCATATACTTTCGCTGTTGCTTAATTCGCAAATTAAGATATAGGTAACAAAAGAAGAGCAACAATTTTCGATTCATTATTTATTAACCTCTTTAACTATTTAATAAGTTTTACGAGGATCTGTCAATTTTCTGTCAAACGAACGAACATTATATCGCATCGAAATCATAATTCAAATTATGACAGCAATACTTTTCTCACGAATTTTAATTTTGATGCACGTCAGATAAGTAAAAACATATTAATAAGCTTTAATATTTTAAACATCTTCAGGTCAATCTTATATATTTGTTATATAATGAACAGTGCTGGATTATAGCATAAGCTGAGTAAGATATAGCTTAGGTCCCTGACACACCGGGAGCCCCGCGGGAATTGTAAAAAAATTAAAAAACTAATTATGATTATTTTTTGACGTTTCTCAGAACCAATGAAATGCTTCATTGTATGCACGTGTCTGCGTTTTAACGAATCCTGTCATTATTATACTGAGAATAAAGCTCTTGTGATTATTCCCGAGAATAATCTCTATAGATTTTGTTTTTGTTGACAAATAATAGGTAGTTGGCAAATAATTATTTAAAACTGTCAAAGCGTCAAGTAAAATATGTGGAAAAAATCGATTTAGTTCCGTTTCAAATACAGAAATACACCTACTAATTTTATAAATAACTTCCAAGAATACAATAATAAGTAATCAATCGATATGAACCCAGTTCAAAATCTTTTAAGTTGGATGAATCGACTTCAACAGCTAAGTCAAAAAATAATCTAATTAAATATAACTCGAGAGTTGGATAAATTAGAAAATATTTCTCCAGTATTTTTCTCAAACTTGTTACCATTTGGCAATAACCACTCAAGCCCTATTGGCTTTCGTGACTATTGCCTGGCAACAAGTTTTCGAAAGATCTGTCAAATTATTTTCAATTTATTCTCACTCTCTTGTTATATTATTACTGAACATTTTTCTGGGTATAAAATACGAAGTGAAGAAACTACTGGAATATATACATAAATTTGCGTATGCCTAACTGCTGGTCATTTCTAAAGATCGTCAAGAATTAGTTGATTTGTATTAAAGGCGAAAAATTCGCGAGTATAACAATTCATCTTCGCAGTGTAGTGCAGTGGCTAGTATCCCATAAGTGATCCATCTATCTTCATTTTATATATGACATAAAATATATTATATACGCTATATTCTGAATATACAATGGTACTTATAGTGTCAATAATCATTTACTTATTTTCTTGGCAATAACTTTCTCTTTTCTTTTCAATTGTACCGTTTAAAAACAATGGTACATACAATTATAAATTATTTATAAATGAGATTACTTTATTCTATGAATAAAGACTAATTTTGTAGAAACGGGGAACCCCCAAAATTTGTTGTGCTTAGAGCCCATCATAGTGTTAATCCGGCCCTGATAATGAATATTTAATTAAAACTTAATAAAATAGATGTTAAAACATTTTGTCAAAATAAAGGAAGGGAAACCTTCTTGAGTGGAATATAATTGACTGCATTCCAACATTCCTAATTAATAATTACAATAAATAAATTATTACAAACAAATAAAGAGATCTTTTATTATTACATTCCTTATTAATTTTTCTTATTTGTTTAACGTTTACCATGTTTTGCTTAGCGCAATAAATTATTTTAGAATACCAGTTTCAAATTTATAGCAAATATAAACACTTGATCATTAAAATTCCATGTTTGTGTTAATTTATGTAAAACAAACAAAACTATTTCATAGCACACATCCTCAGGCTGTACCAACCACTTAACTCCATATTCAACACCGAGTCCTAAGAACCAAGAACCAGACCCAGATGTCCCTAAGTCAGTGGTAGCGGTCACCCGAACATGAAAATGCATTAGGCAGTGTTTGTTCCCCGCAGGTGTAAGGTGCGTAAACATATCTCATCATCGCGTCTCCGTGGCCGAATTCGACAAAAATCATGTTCCTTAATGGGATACAAAGTGGAAACATATTTCACATCGTCAAGTTACGACCGGATGTGGAAATATGGGATGTATCCAATTTGTGACGGCTGCGACTCTTCAGAGTCTGTTTCTCGGAATAAACTTGCGCGGCACACGAAACAAATTTGAATCGGAAGAAATTTGATACCGTTGCCCCTGGAGACGGTGAAGACGCCGGCGTATTAGTTACGTATGACGGCCGTGAACTGAGCGCGTGTGAGTTCATGCATAATACATACCTCACGTGTCGCGTGGTGGCTCGATCTCTGTGTTTGTGCAACTTGATGAGAGATTCAAAACTGTTGAGGATTACTTTATGCCAAGTTTTGTTTTATATTGTTATATTATTTTTCTGTTGGAATTTTATTTTAGTTCTCGTTAATAATATTGCTGACGGAAATTGAAATGTGTATCAGGTTTTAAACAATATACAGGGGTTACACGGATTTTAAAGTTGCACCCCGCCCCACCCCCAGGGGGCGGGAGTAGAGGGTGTTTGGTATCATTGGATAGATTTTTGAAAAGTATTAAACAGGTATTGTTTTGTTTTTCGATTTCGATGTGTATTTCTCGACATATTAGACCGTTTTCATACTTTTCTTCCGGAATCTGGATAAAATTTATTTTTCCGATTACAGCGCCATTTGTCGCAAATGAAAAAAAAAGGTTTCAGACAAACCCAACTTAATTTTACCCGTACAATCCAAATCCACAATTAAAAATAGAAGTTTCCCCACCCCCAGGGGGTGAGGGTGGGGGGTCCGTGTTTGGTATCAGTTGATAGATTTTTGAAGAGTATTAAACATGTGTTTTATTTTTTGTTTTTTGATCCGATGTGTATTTCTCGAGATATTTGACCGTTTTCATACTTTTCTTCCGGAATCTGGATAAAATTTATTTTTTAGATTACAGCGCCATTTGTCGCAAATGAAAAAAAAAGGTTTCAGACAAACCCAACTTAATTTTATCCGTACAATCCAAATCCACAATTAAAAATAGAAGTTTCCCCACCCCCAGGGGGTGAGGGTGGGGGGTCCGTGTTTGGTGTCAGTTGATAGATTTTTAAAAAGTATTAAACATGTGCTTTTTTGTTTTTTGATCCGATGTGTATTTCTCAAGATATTTGACCGTCTCGGAACTTTTTGTACACTCAGTATATAATTATAACAAATAGTCGAAGTACAACAATAGAATCAATGGGGTAAGATATATTTAGAATGTCTCACGGAAACGGCACCATGGGCGAAAAATTAGACAAAAATTTTTCTACGACTGCTAAGATATCTAATCTCACGGTTACATAGACAACATAAGAATTTCACAACTCACTGGTTGTCACCAGGGCCGGATTTATATATAAGTATTATAAGCAGTTGCTTTTCATAAAATATTTGCATCTGTAAATAAATTTCTGGTGAAATATTTTATTGTATTACAGAATTTAAAAAAAATAAAATAAATATATCATCATGTCTGTTATTCATTACTGAGTGTGGCACTCTGCCAAAACAGATCTCGGTAAGTGATATATTTTGCGCGTTACCAGCCGTCAAATCACGGCCCTCAAAGATGTTATTGGTGGAGGAGCCACAGGAGTAATTTTTAATTTGGTGAAAATAATTACAATAAATAAATTTTGAGAAAAAAAATGTAGGTGCGATGAAGCTCTTAACAAAATTAAACAATGCGGTCCTGGTAAGAATAGGCTGTCCCGTTTTCACAAGTAGTCGGAAGTTCTTCCGAGATTTAGATCAGGACTTTCTGAAGTGGGTAGTTTGTTTCAGGTTAAGTGCGTGTAATATGAGACGATTCTGTTCTGCGAACTTGTGTGTTCACAGCTTTAGAAACCACTTCAGTTTTACTACGTTTACAAATTTATTTCGGAAACAAAACATCTTTTATTACTTAGCAACTCTTAGTTGTAAACCATACTTATAACATAAATCATGCAGAATTTCACGAACTGTAAGACTGTTACTATTACCTATATTTTATGTGTTTACTATTTAATATTCAAATAAATTTAAAACGAACTTGATGATGTGCGTCCATGTTTTTAACAGAAGTATAATTAACATCACGCCAAGTAACAAAAGACAATATTTTGGCACATAGCTATGCTATGAAGTAAAAATAAATATTAGAAACACTTTGGAAAATTCCAAGACCTTTACATGAGTATGGAATGTAAGTAAACATACATAGCTTAATAGAATGTTGAGATGACTGCCTTGAACCCAAATCTGCAGTAATTCCATGTTTAATTATTTTCATATAGCAGCAGAATAATTTAAGTTTTATCTCACTTTTATCCACTGGGCTACGATTAGATAAATTAAAATAAAATAAAATAAATATATCATCACGCCTTCTACCCATTACTGGGTGTGGCACTCTGCCGAAGCAGATCTCGGTAAGTGATATATTTATGCGCGTGAAATTCGGTTACCAGCCGTCAAATCACGGCCCCCATAGATATTAGTGGTGGACGAGCCACAGGGGTAGTTTTTAAAATTGTGAAAATTGTTTGTCGGCTGGTTCGATTAGAGAAATTAAGTAATATATTTCAAGAAAATCGTCTACTAATTATGACATTTGGTGGCGACACCGTAAAAACAATAACTGTCACTGTGACTAACTTCTCTATAAATATTCGAAATTTGTAGATATTTTAATTAAATTTATGGCAGTGAAATAATATAGTTATTTGATATTAAATAAAGTTAGTGGATATCTCTAATTAAAAGTTGTAGATATAAAGTTAACAAATTAGATTGTTTCGTCGCCAGTTGCACCAACGAGACTTCAATTTTAAACTTAATTTTAATAAACAAAATCATATCGAATGTTTGACAGCAATATCAATGATTCTATATGATTTGCTTTTAATAATTTAGAGCAAGTTTATTACCTGACAGTACGATGCTACGACATTCCAATCGGAAGATCCCGAATTCGAATTTCACTTAAGGTAGTACTAGTGTGACTGTGGCGCCATCGGTTGTCGAGTGGCGAAACTGACGCTCAAAAAAATATAAAAATAAAATAAAATAAGTGTTTTATACCTATTATGATTTGAATATCATGAATTGTTAACAGGTTGTTGGTCTAGTGAATTTTCAAATACCATACCACCGTGTGGTGTTGCCATTATAAATTGGAATTCTTAATTTTTCGTTAAAAACAAGGCTTTGCATGGCTATATATCCATTACTAAACTATAAAAAACTTTCTCCTTCTGATACAATATACATGGATAGTTCTAGAACATCATACTAGTTTTTCAAATGAAACTGCAAAATTTTAGAGGTACACAAACCAAATATGTGCGATTCTGAGTGATGATCGCCATAAGCCCCGTGTATAAGAACTCAACTTTACAAATGAATATATTTGTTCACAGACGATGAATGTGTTTCATATTTTAACAGGATGCGTATGACTATCCAATGTTTACGTGCGCCAAATTTCATTCAGATCTGCATAAATAAATTTCACGCTAGTACTACCTTAAGCTAAGAATATATGAACTATCATACTGCAGCTCGGCGAGTCCGGATCCTGTATTGTAATTAAGATTAAGTTTCTATTGTACAGACTAGTATAAATAAATAAATATGTACACGATATTGTTATTTGTACCAGATTTTAAAGAATAAATCATTGTAGTATTTTAGATTCGTTTGTGGTTGAAGCGATGATGGTGTGTCAAGATGAAATTGTTTAATGAAGACTAATTCGTTGATAAATCTGATGAGAGGATATACTATGGATGTTTCAGAGGTTCGTGATACCAAATTTAATGGAATATAGCGTGATGTTATGTATATATGTAATAAATATACATTAATGAAAGGAGATTTTTAACAAAGAATAATTTATGACTAGTATCCCTTAGTTGCCCATTAGGGAACTGATTAGTTTATTTACTAACATAATTCACAGAATAAACCATGAGACGGCATGAAACGTCTGTTGAGGGCAAGGAATTAAACTTATTAATTTAACAGAAAGCTAGTGCAGTGAAGGGGAATGGTTCTACTGAAGATAAGCAGACGTGCAGAAGCAGATATGTACTTTGCAGGATGCGCCACAAGAGATAATTCCGAAATGCATCTGTAATAATTCTCCGTGGTAAATATTTAATCTGACAGTGCTGTACTTGGTTATTGTCGCGTGTCTAGTTAGAAATGCAAATTGGAATTGCGTACGGAATGAAGACTTCAAGACTTCACAACAAATCGTTAGTAAATTATTAATATTTTAATCAAAGTTTACACACAAAATATTCTTCAACTTGTGATTATTATTACTATATGTGCGCTTAGATCGCGGGTTTTATCAATTATTCAAATCTTATAATCATTATAATCATCACAGATTGTTGGAGGAAGTTCGTATGTCGCATATAATGGTAATATTTCAAATATAAATTATATTTTTCACGATCAGGTTGCTGGAATGATTATTACTATAAATAGACTTTTAAAACTATGAAGAATCTTTTAGAATTAATAGTTATAGATAATAATATACTTTTGAATTTTAATTAATATTTTTCTGGCGTTATCCCAGTTTTTCTCTTTGTAATTTAATTTTTTCTTTCCTTATCCTTTTGTGGTGGAATGGCTAGCTCAGTGGTATGAAGTCGGCCTGTGGATCCTGAGAACCCTGGTTCGAACCCACAGGCGACAAACAATTTTCATAATATCTAAAAATACCCCTGTGGCTCCTCCACAACTAACATCTTTGGGGGCCGTGATTTGACGACTAGTAACCGCACTTCACGCGAAAAATATATCACTTACCGAGATCTGCTTGGGCAGAGTGCCACACCCAGTAATGGGTAGAAGGCATGATGATATATTTATTTATTTATTTTTATTTTTGTTTCATTTTCAATTCTTACAATAAAATGATTAACTGAAATTTTGTGAAATTTTCTTTCAAATATAAGTGCAGGCTGTCTCCCTCTTATTTTATAATCTTTGTAGATTCGTTGTTATATTTGTTGTTAGAGGAGTGAGCGTGAGGAATTTGAGATGTTTTGAGCATATGAAACGTACGGCTAAGAAAGATTAATGAAAAGTATATAGGAGTGATGTGCTTGAAGGTTTGCTGTATGATGAATGATTCCGAGTGTGATAAGTAAATAAGCTTAAATGGAGGGAACTACAAATATTGTTAAAGCGAGGGTGGTGTGTTAGGATAATAATGTTTGATGAGATTTGATTTCGTCCTCTCGGACATCATCAGACAATGATCATATAAGAAGAGTATCACTTATTTATAGTTAAAAATCTATTAAGGAGGGGTGAGTTTGTAACATCTAATTTGTCGTTTACAATATCTTTCTTAGAATTAATATCTTCCTTTATTTCTGAATTTTCTGAAAGTTTAAATTTTAATCCTGGCCGGGTGAAGTACTTTGAAGTTACCTGAAAAATTATGGCAATTTGTGATGTAGTGTTTACAAAAACCCGTGGAATTCAGTTGTTTGTTTATGGTATTAATGTTTAAAACTTTCAGCCGTTTGCCCAGTGTAAATCACATCAGAGTCGCTACATTTAAAGTAAATAAAATCTGTGGAAAAATCAACTACTTTGTATTTATTTCTTAGTGTTAATATATTCCACCAAGTACGGACTATTAATAATCTAAATGGCAGAATAATATATAAATCCAAGCTTTGCACGTTGTATACAATAATTACTTAACGAATTAACAATTTTGGTCTATCTTATAATAAATTATACTTGCGTCATTGTCATTTCCCTCCACTTAAATTGTTACCTATCTCACTACCCGCACTTCAAGGTCTAGGCAGGTCCTTACCTCGATCCTCTTAGCTAGTCCCGTATCCTTACCCATGTCCGCGTGTCCTTGTCCAGAGGAAACAGACAACAGGTGTCGACATCACATAACTCTGCCGGACACATCATATATCTCGCTGCAACGGTGACATCAGATTTGTCTGACGTCGCCTTGTGGTGTCACTGTTGCGAATTGAGCCGAGATTAAATCTGTGCGAGAGCTGAGATGTCTGCACCTGGCGGAGACAAGTGTTTCCAAGGAAGGTGGAATATCTAATTAGAGATGGTATCAATTGGTTGACTTCTGCAGTTGTAGATTTGGGATTAATGTATTGTTTTTAAATTAAATAAAAATACATAAATATATCATCACGCCTTTTACCCATTACTGAGTGTAGCACATCCAGGTGATATCAGGTTAATAATAAATCTTATCTAAATCTGTAAGTTATATCTGAAAAATTTACTTTCTGAAAGGGTACCCTTCAATCACATCCATCCAATCACTCCTATTCACTTTTCATTCTTCTTTTTTCGATGTCCGTTACATATGCGTAAAACATCTCAAATTACTCACGCTTACTCCTCTATAAACGAATCTATAAAGATTAGAAAAGAGATCGATAGACTCAGCTCGTTTTTCAAAGAAAATTCTACACAATGCAGTAACTCAACCTGAAACAAAAAGATGAGGAAAGAAGGGAATATCGCTTTGCGCTTGTTTTTCAAACGCGTTTGAAAATATAATTACATGCATCACTCGCGCTACAATTTTTGTAACGGGCTAAGGACCATTATTTTACACCTTTAATATATAAATAACTGTTATTTAATAGCAAAAATATGGAGTAGCTAGCTCAGTGATATATCAAGTCGGCCTGTGGATCCTGAAAACTCTAGTTCGATTCCCATAGGCGACAAATAATTTTCACCATTTTAAAACTACTCTTGTGGCTCCCAATCACTAATATCTTTGAGGGCTGTGATTTGACGGCTCGTAACCGCACTTCACACGCAAAATATATCACTTACCGAGATCTGTTTCGGCAGAGTGCCACACTCAGTAATGGGTAGAAGGCGTGATGATATATTTATTTATTTATTTTTAAATATGGGTGCATGATTGATTCCTTAATTATTAAATAAATTTACTAAATCCGGACCAGTTGGCTTCCTTATTTAATTAATTCATCATTCAGTAATTCCCTTTGCCATAAATAAGATAATTTCATAAAATACAAAAAGAAGTTCTTCCGTATCAGATACCTTCATAAGTTATCCATTCTCTGCAGGGTCCAAAAATTCATGGTTGGAAATACGCGTGTTTTTAGAGCATATAACTTTTTATTTTACAATAAAGTATCCCTCCCGCTGGGAGACAGAATCCGTAAAATGTCCGAGTCCAATAAATTTGGAAGTGGCGCGGCGTGGTTCAAAAAGTAAAAGAGCTAATTTTCGTAAATGTCCGACACATCTGCGACGATGTAACGAAGCGTACGACTCGCTCATTAATATTCAATAACGTGTTGTTCGCGCCTGTTTGGAGACGCACAACGAATTGCCTGTCCCTGTCGCTGTCGTTCCCATCCCTGTGATAGAGGGAGCCACGCACGCTCCTCGACGGCTGCGATGCTCATGCTTTTCACGCGGTGATGTACGCGGTCCTCGCACGGAAATCAACGCTACTGTTCGCGATTTTATATGAGTCGTTATGTTTCAGTTTGGAGGGTAATTGTGATTTATTCGACTGAAAAAAATTATATTTAATGAAGTAGAAAATATTTGGAGGTCTGATCATTATGGAAGAATATTTATTTATTCATAATCAGTTAGTAGTCTGTGCGTTGCCAGCCAACCAACATTTGGAAAGTGAGTCATTGTTTACTTCCCTTTTCCAGCTAGCTGGTAAAATTTTCTCCATCTTGCTGTCACTTAATAACTGATAAAACAAAAAATAATTATTGTTTACTTTTCTCCGGTATCAAACTTTCAGTAGCTTTTTTCGCAGCTTCTCGTAGTTCTGGTGAAATAAACTCTTATTCGCTATAAAACATGAAATTATACTTAGGGTTAGTTTTTCAATCATCGGTTTACTCTCGATTAATGTTAATGTTGATTAAATAATAATGGTAACCATAGATTCCGTTATTATTTAATCATGATTAACATTAATCGGTGATTGAAAAACTGACCCTTGTTAGACAGAGAAAACTCGACACACTTTCAAAACAGTTGAGATAACTCAACTGACAGATTCAATAAATATTTTGTCATTTTACCTAGCAACACTATCATAAATATCTTACAGGTAGATTCATAAAGCGGATTAGAGCTAACACCATTTTTTATTTCATTTTTAACTCTCTTTTCATTGTATGAAACAAGTTTATTTTAACCTGAGTTAAAGAGAGAGTTAATTAGCATTAAATTTAGTTCATTTCTTTAATCTGCTTTAATTTGAAACAGAGTTATAGATAATATTAAAAACGGTATTAGCGCTAATCCGTTTTGTGAATTTGCTTTTATGTGAAAGCAAACTAAACAAATAATAATATATCTGTCAGAAGAAAGTATAAATAAAATTAATGTTTAAGACGTACAGATTAATAATTAATGTAAATAAAATAGTATACATACCTCGCAGGATGCTCATTCCAGCATTTCTCTGCTCGGTATGTATTATACTACTATTTATTACTCTATACAACAGGAACATAATCCTAATTACATTAGCTTAAAGTGGAATCCGAACCACTCAGACACAATCGTATTTTTGAATATAAGTTGAAGGCAATGAGATTTGAAAGCATGACTTCTTGCTTGTTAATTAAGAAACGCAAGTTTTATCCTCCATTGACATCTTTAGGAGCAGTGATTTGACGGCTGGTAACCGCACTTCACACGCATAAATATATCACCAAAATCTGCTAGGACAGATTACCATATCCAGTAATAGATAAAAGGCGTGATGATATATTTATTTTTACATCTAAAAGCATAATACAAATATTCTTGCTTAAAGAAATTTCCTAATACGTAACCCCACACGTACGGCACTGGTTCCGCCACATGCACCCATCCATCCCCACTTCGTTCCATGAGTCAGTGAGACAAATCTCTGTTCGTCTCATCTTCGGTGTTATGCCTCGCTTCTAAAATATTAAACTCATTATACCGGGGTGATGGGAATTTGTAATGGTGCCTTTATGCATTCTGGAACAGGGGTGTCACGTTACAGCCCCGCCAAGCGTTATTATGAATGTGAGCGTGCATATGTGAGGGTGTGTATGTATGTGGATAAACGGTCTTCTCTAACTCTCGCCTTCGCGCTAGAAGATGTGTTTACTTAGGATCCGCTGTACGCCTCGAAAGCGATCAAGTGATGTTTTAAATGGACCAGACAAATTTCACAACGGTTTTTTGTTGTTAATGAGAATCAGATCTGATTGTATGGTGGGATATTTCTCATGAGGTTGCGGGATGGAAGTTGAGTTGTGGTGAAGGATATCAAGGTTTAGAGGTAGTGTAAACAGTGGTAGAAAGGTCATATATTTTGGTTGCTTACATATGGTACTATTTATTTTATGGAGAGAATTATTCATAATCTCGCTTGCTACTCAGTATCATTGCTCTTAAAAAATAAGTAAAAATAATATTCCAGGGAATACAAATACCCGTTTGTAAATGATTCCATAAATTTTATTTTGATAATACTAGCCATGTATAAAAACTATATAACTATCGGAGCCTCGCTTTTGTTATTTTATACCGGAGAAACAAGGAAGAAAAATGTTTGCAAAAGGATAAACTTATTTTATGCAAAACCGGGCCGAAAAGCACGTGTTTTAGCCCTAAAAGCGGGCTTAAACACTTTTTTTTGCCTATGGTTACATATGACAATTTTTGTTTATTGTGAATACTTGATTTTACAAAATGTTAGTTTGACATATAACCTATGTACATATTTTAATGTTTTGAATATATAATTAAATGTTATTTTGTTGTGCATAAAATATTGTATATACCACGAGTGAAATTAGTGTTTCTGACCCTGAGCATGTTATTAACCCTGGGCGCTTTGCGCCTTGTACTAATAATCATGCCATGGGCCAGAAACGCCTGTTTTCACCCTTGGTACATAAATAACTATTGTGTATTTAAAGGTGGCTAGCTCAGTGGTATGAAGTCGGCTTGTGGATCCTGAGAACCCTGGTTCGATTCCCACAGGCGACAAACAATTTTCATAATTTCAAAAGCTACCCCTGTGGCACTCAGTAATGGGTAGTAGGCGTGATGATATATTTATTTATTTTAGTATTTAAAGGAAAGCAGTCATTTTCTTAATTATGAATCAACATAGTAATATGCGATTTTATGCGTTAGCAACACTTTACTTATTTTAGGCAATTATTTTGTTTGTTTACTTGTTATTTTGCATGTTGATATGTCTGTTTCCGCAAAGAAACAACTTTGATGAATTAATAATAATTTATCTTATATTACTTTAATTTCAATTTCTCGATTACTTATACAAAAACAATAACATGTTCAATCTGTAAGAAAAGTAGGACTTCAAGTTCATGTAAAATTAATGTCCTCGCTTCGCTCGTACATTATACTTTTACACTCTTTAGAAAGCTACCACTCTTCTTTATTTGTTAAGCAATCTTCTATTATTATTTGAGAATTGTTATTCGTTTCCATGGCATCTTATTTTTATAAATTTCACGACACAAAATATCATCTGATTATTTTTCTGTGATATTTAGGAAGACTATTTTTGGCTAACGTTTTTATTTAACAAATCACTCGAGCTAACTGACAGAAAAAACGCCTCATCCTACGGACTTGAGATTTACCATGCAGTTTTCTCTCATACTTGTTGCTAAGAGACAAAAAATGTATGCAAAATAAAAATGTATAGATAAAATCAGGATGTCTTGTGTTAGCACTCGTGATAAATCATTTTGAAATATGAACGGTAATTCTATTTTAATTTTAAAATTTAAGTGATAAACTAAAGGCCTGTAACTATACACGAAGAGATACATAGTACGTACATCCTTTATCTGCTTAAATTTTTAATATTAATATTAAAGACATATATTAAAAGTAATTTAATTCCATTCAACTTTTATGTGCACCCCTCGCGCTATCCGATTACCCAAATCCTAAGGAGCACATTATAATAATAATTGTAGCACGCACCCCTGTTATGAAACAGATAGACCCTTCCAAGGGTCACTTGATTCATGTAATATTGTGTAAATTTCAACTGTGAATGGTGCACAAGGGGTGTGCACTATTTATGTATAAAAAATGAACCGGACAAAACGGTTTTGACATGTGTTCTGTAGCTGAGCCCGTAGTTTATGTTCACAGATTAGTTTTTGAAGGGATTTCGTTTGGACACACATGCCCAGCCCTATCCTCGAGACATAAATCATTTCGGACCGGGATGTTATTTTCAGAGTATGGAATTTTAAATATTCTGTTTTGGTTTTTCGGTTTTAATTTGAACGCACCGTGAAGGGTGAATCAGTCATTTAGCGACGCAGTTTCAACTTGGAATTAACTGCCTGTCAATGCAACAAAATCATTACATTTCTAATTCGTTACAATATTTTACAATAACAAGATAAAAACTAATATATTTTTAATTCTCATTCTAGATCATTTTAATAAAATAAAATAAATATATCATCACGCCTTCTACCCATACTGGGTGTGGCACTCTGCTGAAGCAGATCTCGGTAAGTGATATATTTTGCGCGTGAAGTGCGGTTACCAGTCGTCAAATCACGGCCCCCAAACATGTTAGTGGTGGAGGAGCCACAGGGATAGCTTTTTCAAATTATGAAAATTTGTCGCCTGTGGGAATCGAACCAGGGACCTCAGGATCCACAGGCCGACTTCATACCACTGTGCTAGCCATCCCATCTAGATCATTTTAAATCCGGTTAATTACAATTTGTTCAAATCCAGGTGACTCATTAATTTATCCTCTTCTTTATTCAATACCGTTGTATCTAGTCAACATAGAAACTTGTACAATTCATTCTGAGACAAAACAAATTGTAATTACAAATATGCCTAAAAAGGTTGGTATCCGAGTCGGCCTGTGGATCCTAAGAACCCTGGTTCGATCCTCACAGCCGACAAAACATTTTCACCAATTTAAAATTACCCCTGTGGCTCCTCCACCACTAACATCTTTGGAGGCCGTGATTTGACGGCTGGTAACCGCACTGCACGCGCATAAATATACCACTTACCGAGATCTTCTTTATTCAATACCGTTGTATCTATTCAACATAGAAACTTGTACAACTCATTCTGAGACAAAGCAAATTGTAATTACAAATATGCCTAAAAAGTTTGGTATCCGAGTCTGCCTGTGGATTCTAAAAACTCTGGTTCGATCCCCACAGCCGACAAAACATTTTCACCAATTTAAAATTACCCCTGTGGCTCCTCCACCACTAACATCTTTGGAGGCCGTGATTTGACGGCTGGTAACCGCACTGCACGCGCATAAATATACCACTTACCAAGATCTGCTTCGGCAGAGTGCTACATTCATTAATGGGTAAAAGGCGTGATGATATATTTATATTTATGTTATTTATTTCTTACTATATACATCAGTGGCGGCCAGTAAAACTTTAATGTAGGGGTGCTGTTTAATAAACAAGTATATAGTATAACCAATTTATTAATAAGTATATACATATATTATGCGAGTATGAACTAAATTTGTTTTAACATATAAAGAAGAAATAAACAAAATGTGATTAAGAAAATTTACGTATAAAAAAATCAGCTAATAAAAATATTTCATTTTAAAATAAACTTCATTCTTCTATTCTTAGCTTGAAAAAATAACAGTAATTCCGTATTTCACTGAAATAATTAATTAACTTTCAAGAGCTACTGCTAAGAACTGTTCATCAAGCAGTGCCAGTGATTCCTATATAAGTCGGAGACGATAATCTGTGGCTGTAGTCGAGGCTAACCAAATATGATAAACGCTGTAAGAGGCTGCATTAGTATCAGTTTCCCGTGTTTTTATTGCGTAATTTAGAGCGTCCAATGAGGATGATAAATATCACGTGGGATATTTTTAGGTTAATTCGGAATACCAAGAAATGGACAATACTAATAATATATAAGCTAGACTTTCAGGTGTAATAAGAAATAAATTTAAAACTTAAACAAAATGTACTGTACATAGCACAAGAAAGTAAATACTTAGCACATTTCTTCCATAAAAGTTAGCTTAAACACATGACACAAGCTCAGAAGTACTCATCCCAATTCCGGTGGCAATTAAACACGAAAGGGTGAAAGAAGTGAAAACCGCAGAAGCAGAACACTGTGTATGCTTAGTTCAGGGACGGATTTAACTGAAATTTGAGATAATAAAATAAATTAAAGATGTATTTGTAGTTCCTTACCCATTCTTGGAGTGACTTTCTACCGTAGAAAATCTCTATAAGAGATATATTTAGCGCGTGGAGTTCGGTTACCAACCATCAAATCATAACTCCCATAGATGTTAGTGATAGGGAAGCCACAGGGAGTAATTTTAAAGTCTCAAACCCCATTTTTGTACGTATTTACAATTTTATTTAAAAATTATTTTGGAGGAAATAAATACGATTTGAAAATAACACCTATTAACTTAAATAAAGTGGACAATCAGTACGGTTTGTAACCTACAAAAATACATATTTTTTTAAGGAATAGAATAAAATAAAACTATTGGAACAGATGAAAAAATAAGAATGCGTGAATTCCTCACGTAGTAAAAGTAAAAATTAATTTCACACCCGTCCAAAATGTTGAAATGCTGGAGACAAGCAGCCATTCTTCATTTCAGTGCCAGTCCGTTTCTGAACCCGGAAGACAAAAAAGACGAGTGTTACAATCTTGACAGACTCACCATCGTCGCCACTGTGCTGATTACAACACGTCTAATTATTATTCATAAGACGACACTGCTGGTACGTAATGCCGTGCTAAACTTAGTTCCGACTGCTACCGTTCCGTCGCACGCGGCGCCACCATCGCACAGGTAATAAATTTCCCTTCCCGTCCTCGCCCGCACTAACGCCTGGCAATAAAGACAAAAAGGCGAAAGCGCAATAATATTTACAAGATGCAAAATCTCGCTGGAGAATAATTCGAGCTGTCAACTGGAATTGTTTTCATAATTTTGTCCGACGACGAAATATTGTTGAGTGGAAGCAGCGTAAGTGAAATGCTTGGGATTCCATTCAGAAATACAAACTACTTTATACTTCGCTTTCTGCCAGCCACAAATAAAAATAAACTTATCTCGTTGTTTCTCATTAACTTGGAATAAATCTTACTATATTCTTCTCTGCTCTGCGATGAGCACACTAAACAAAGAAATATTATCTAATATTTTATAATAGTCATTGTTTAATCTTTTAGCGTTTTAACTATCTAAAGTTTAAAGTCAAATTAATATACTAGAATCAACTGACACCTCATCGTACAACATTATCATATGAAACCAATGAATTATCTTTAAAATGAGCATATACGAGCAAGGGCCGCGTAATTTTATTTACAGTTATTATTTGGGATAATTTCTTACTTACTCTATTAATTTGGAGTTTTCATAAAATACGAGGAGGGTTTTTAAAGTGAGTACCGGTTTGAAATAAAAATAAAACAAGTAGAATTTTCTTCGCAATTTTATTTTTAAAGAAAAACCTGTACTTTAATCTACTTTTCCACATAATTTCCACAAATATTAAGGTATTTATCGTATTGTACAACCAGCTTTTGAATACCACCATCCTAGAAATCTTCCGCCTGATTAGACAACCATTACAATACGGTTGCTTTGACATTTTCATCGTCGTCGTGGCGCTGACCACCCAGATGGTTCTTCAAATGCAGGAATATGTGGTAGTCACTGGGCGTTAGATCGGGGCTGTATGGAGGATGCTCAAGTTGTTCCAAGCCAAATGATCCGATCAGTTATTGAGTTCGATTGGACACGTGTGGACGGGCTTTGTCAAGAAGCAAAACAATCCCCGTACTCAACATTATCTTACTCATTTCCGTATCATCCTATCGCTCATAATGTTTTCTCCATACATTTCAGCCTCTTTCATGCCTTTAGTTCTAAGAAAACGAATCACAACGGGTATTTTACAGTCGGCGGGATTCTCAGTCGGAAGAGGCATTTCAAATACTCACAAAAGAGTGCGGTATACTGGTACACAGTGTGCATGTAGCAAATACCGACCGCGGCGCTGCAGCGGCAGAATTTCAAAACGGTACTTACTTTAAAAACACGCCTCGTGTATGTAGGTGTAGAAGTAAATTAGATGAAATCGACGATTGCGAATGGTTTAAAATTATCAGTTAAAAATTATGTGTTATGAAAGATTGAATTATATATTGTTGTTTCAACTAATAATTGAATAAAAACGCCAGTGGCATATTCACACTAATAACAGTAACGAAAACTCAACCCTTATGGAAATAAGAAAAATGTATAAGGAAATATTCGTCATGAAAATAAAGTAAATTAAAAATTACAGCCATAAGTTTATCGCCTCGCACAACAAAAGCAACGAGTAAAATATTCAAATGAAAACCACCGGAAAAGCGTTAAAGACCCGTAATTTTTCTGAACGATCAAGTCGACCATTCCCCGTGCAGGTCATGCTTTCTCCTCTCCTCTCTTTGCTTACTGGCGATGTTCTCTTCGTGTGATATTAGCATATTCGCGTGACTCTGACAGATAAGTACGGGACATTTACCTGTCGGCGGCGTAATAAAAATTCCGAGCAGATATGAAATACAGCGAACGTGCACTACGTACTTGTCCTGTTATGAAATACAGCGAACGTGCACTACGTACTTGTCCTGTTGTCCGCTTGGCCAAGCGGCGCTACTGTTCCTGCTGCATCGTGTTTTGTTTGTCATTGTCATGTACACTCTCTGGAATTGTTTCGGTGGCGGAATACCGGAGTTTTGTGAGGATGCATGTGCAACTTTGTTGACGTTTATATACCCCTGCTGAAATTTGCACGGACAATTTTTATCTTACATGGAAATTCTGACAATTGTTTTGATTCAAATAGTATTTACAAAATGCTTTCCTAATACATACATATGTTTTTGTACATTAGTTTTAGTTATTTCTTTCAGATTTACTTGTGTAATTAATTGTATTGAATTGTTTTTGTTTTAATTTGTGTACAATTTTTATATATGACACAAGATAATATTTGTTATGTTATGAAAGTAACTGTCAATTTTGAGCTTGGAGGTTAGATTTTTTTTGCCTAGTTTTAAATCAGTAATTTCACTTAAATCGGCACGAAACTCGGCCTATCAAAATATGCTCGCAATCTCAAAAGTCCAGATTCTGACCTAGTGATACAAATAACTATTATAGCAATTTTAATTAATAATGATTAAGATGATCTTTGTGCCTTATGTCCTTTGATGCCCTAAGCACGTGCTTAGGTAGCCTATTGCAACTTTTGGTTTAAGTATTTTTTTTTTTTATTTTATTTTAATTACGCTACTCTGTACAACATGAATTTAATCCCAATTACAGTACAGGGTCCGGTCTAACCGAGTCGTAGTGTGGTAGTATATATTTAGCTTCAAGTGGGATTCGAACTCGGGATCTCCGGATTCGAATGCCGTAACGCTACCCACTCTACCGCACTGCCGGTTCTTCTTTATTTAAAATATCTCGATGTTTCGGTTTAATAAACGTACAATTTACTTTAGAAAATCAAATATGTTTTTTTCTTGCTTTGAACGATTTTCCTCTATAATATTATTTTATTATTACGAAATTGTATTAACTGTCGTGTATAGTTGAATAATAAATAAATGAATACATTAATAATATATTCACCTTCATTTTTTTCTTGATAAGCAAATAAATGTAAACTTTAACGCTATATTAGACGAGAAATAAGTACTCAATTCAACTGAAAAACAAACTAATGTACTTGCTTTAATGTTTTTGCTCTGATTATTTAATATTCTAAAACAAAAACATAAATCACGATATTTGCAATTCTCTTTAACTATGTCAAACGGAAAACATACATATAATTGTTATTTCTAATATATGCTGAAGTTTGAAACCTTAACTACGTCAACATGCAACAGAAACGAACAATTTCTTTATATTACACTTGTATTTATTGCTAAGTAGGTGCACACACGCTTGTACTCTTTACAAGTTACGTTTGTAATTTAGTTTCGCTTTTCATCTCTTTCTAAACCTCGCATTTTTTGTATGATAATCAGAGAAAGCTTTATTTTACTCGAAATTTTATTAAAGTTCTAAGAATTCAAAGTTCTTGGAATGTAAACGATTATTGAGCTTGGAAAAAAATACATTTAAAAATTAAGGTTATACCAGTAAAGATCTAAAATGAGATTTGATGATAAATGAATAAGTTTATAGATCCGTAAATCTGTATATATTGAACAATATGAAATCCCTATTTGTTGATAAATAGAAAACCTATATATGCGTATATATAAAAAGGAATGTTTGTTTGTTTGTCCCGTATGCGTTCCTATATCATTCATCCGATTGCGGTGCAACTTTGGTAAGTTATTGTGCGCACGCCCGCGAAGGTTTCTGACAGCACAAGTTCAGTCCGCCATCTTGAAACAAAATGGCCGCTAGCTATCCTGAAAAGTACTGCACTGATTCGATTCAAATTTGGTATAGGCATAGACGAAAACCAATCTTAACATATAGGTATAATAAAGCTTCAGTCCTATGTCATTCGAATTCAAACGTTTGCAGTTTCCGGTACTACTCGCATTTGCAATGACCATCAACAAAGCATAGGGACAATCGCTATAAGTGTATGGAATAAATATAGAAAATCCATGCTTCTCACATGGACAGCTGTATGTGGCATGCTCACGTGTCGGAAAACCTTCTGATTTATTCGTGTACTTCCCAAAGAGGAAAACTAAAAATATTGTGTATCCAAATACTATCTTTCTTTCAGTTGCAATGCAACGCATACCGGGTACTCGCACTAAATTGTAGACCACGCGAATAAAGTCGCGGGCAATAGCTAGTATTTTATAAAATCATATGTTTCATTGCGATTTTGTTTATCATTTACTGATTTAGGGATCTACAAATTTTATGGATTTACACAGAATTCCGGCCGAAAGTCTACCCAAACCTCAGACTAGTTCAGTCCACCTAACCACAGCCGACCGAGACACACTTGAAATATATGGCATCGGTTTCGTTATCCACAGATGACCACTAAAGCAGTTGCGTGGTGAACTACGCACGACACGCACAATTCTCGGCCTATCTCACTACCGCCGATGTTGTCGTTTACAGTGTGATTAGCTACCTCGGACCCGACTCCGGAGATCCAGGGTTTCAAACTTCACAGCAAAATGCTTTTGTGAATTAAATGCGTGTTTGTTGGAGAATGGTGAATCAGATGAGCCAATACACTTAAAATACCCAATAAAATATATTAGTTTATTACTTTGCTAAGTACTCATGAAGAAAATTAACTTATAGCTACATTATATTAAAGTAATTGGAGTTAGGTCTTCAATAGGGATCTGTTTTTGACCGACAATTGTTTCTTTAATTTTATTGTTTTTTTGTTTTTTTGTGGTTTTTTGACGTATTAACTATTCAGGTCACATGCTACCATTACGCCCTGATCTCACTCAAGCTAAAAAATATATATATATATATATATGAGCCCAGTCCCGCATCAGTTGGCCCGAATCTAATTTTTTCGTTAAAAATTTAAATAATACTAAAAACCCAGGTAACTTACATTTACAAAATTCTACAATTAATTTTCAACATTTTTAACTAAATTTAACATTAAACATATCTTAAACACAAAATGTATAGCAGTTTAACTCTCAATTTTTTTTCGTCACATAAACTAAATTAACACACAAATGAACTATCATGATTCTTATCTTATGGGCAGTTTGGCGGATGAAATTGAAGTTAATTATTATTTAAAACAAACTTTATTATTATACAGTTTCTTAATAAAACAATTTTTTTTTAGTTAAAACAGAAATATTTACTTCCTCTTTCAATGGCTGTCATTTCTTGATGTATGTATCGATTGACTTAAAATTTTATCTGTGTATTAACAATATACTAGTACATGTGTCATTAAAATTTCATTTCATTTTCTTGCATACTACTCGAGAAATAAAACAATAAAATATAACATCAAACGAAAAAATAAAATTGGGCCAACTGAAGTGGGGCCGGCCTCGTATATATATATATATATATATATATATATATATATATATGAACTATCACACTGCAGCTCGATGAGTCTGTGACTTATATTGTAATTAAATTCCTGTTGTATAAACTAGTATAAATAAATAAGTAATAATAAATAATAGAATAGAATTAACAACAATGTTAACAATAATGAATAACGTAGGAATGAATAAAAATAACAATTATTCAATCATTGTGATTTATATTTTGCTTGTTTGCAAGTATCACAATATAATTATAAATTCAATTTCGGCTATCTTTAATAATTTTAATAGTTGCAAACAAATGAATAGAATAATGTTAATAAGGATATTCTGTAATGTGAGGACCGTGATGATAAAGTCCTGGATGTTCAGTTACTGGTACTGGTTCCTTACCCGGAACTGTATCAAGAGTTTCAGATACCTGTGAATAAAAAAAAACAAATTCAATCATAGTTTTCAGTTACATTTTTTGTAGAACTGTGTATGTTGTATAAAGTACTAGGTACTTACGGCCAGACTCATACTGATAAAGAAGATAACAAAAATAGCCAAAATAGTCCTGAACTTCATTTTCAGTTAAAAAGTGTTACAAAACTAATATTTTCCTGAAAACCTTTTATCTATTTATACCAAACCAAATGTATTACAAAATACTTATAGTATAATAACTGCAATTGAAACTAATTACGTTATTATAATTTAGTTTAAATTAGGTACATTTTGAAATTATTAAATATTTAAATATGTACCTACATCAAATTACTGTAATATCTACGTATGAAATTTGTTCCATTTAAATGATTATAAATTATATCATTAATTTTTCACACATTAAAATGATATGTTTGACCAGTTTAATAAATTAGTACTGGGTGCTTAACCTATATAGATAGAAATTTTTACATACAGCATCAGTTTGCAAATATCTACGATCTGTATAAAGTATTAAAAATATGAAATTCGCCGCCATGTTCCTTTTTTTCGCCATCCTGTTATTCAGCATGGCTGTAAGTATTTCTAACATTCAATAATATAATAATTAATAAAAAAATAATTACTAACAACAATCATAATGTTATACTTTAATACGAGCAATTCTTGCCTATCTGTCTACCTGTCAGGGTATGTATATCAATGATCTCGATATAGGTTCTAACGATTTTAATTAACTTATTATTCTAATTGTTTACTTCAGAAAACAATCTAGCTAGGTTCCATTCGCTGAAAAACGTATTTAGTACGTTATTTTGAAAGAAAAATTGTGGAGTAAACGCCCACAAATATAGTTTTTTCGAAATATAGTACTTTATGGCAATATAATTTGACCTAAGAAATCAATTGGGGTCAAACTCAACTCGATATCAGCAACTGTTTCTGAGATAAGAAACAGCGAAAATATGACAGAAAATTGGAGACAAAAATTGTTTCTTCTGTTTCTTAATTTCCAATTTTTCATTTTGAACTTTCCATCTGGCGTTATTTCCCGAGCAAAGCACGGTCTTCCAGATATTACTAATAATAAATGACAAACAAACATTTGAAAATGAAATTATAAGGAATGGAAAATTAAAATGTTTTGTAATCAAAGAGCTCATTTCTATTCTTAATTTCACAGAACTGAATTTAATAATATTAAGAGGAATGATGGAATACGCACCATATTAGTTTTGAATTACCTATAGAATATATTTACAATTTTACTTTTATATTGTTGTCAGTTTAATTACTTAGTTGTTTTAATTTTACAGAATTCTGAGGCTCTGAATATGAACTTGAATCGAGGCATAGGTGCTCATTCTGATGAATCTGGTGAAGGCCAATACCACCGTCGTAAGTTACAGTTACAGTTATTATTTTATAATGAAATAAGAAAAGAACTGGAATCTAATTTGGTATATTGATGTTACAGATCGAGATCATATCTACACTACTGAATACCCGTATTATTCTACTCCTCCTAGTACTACCCCTATGCACGCTGCTGGTTAAATTCTACATCATTCAGGTAGGCTGTCTATGGTCTATATGTTATATATTTCAAATATTGAATTATGTTTTTAAATAATGTAATATAATATAACAAAAATTAAATAAGTATACTTGAAGATCTACACTACTAAAGGAACTTGTAAAAATCATCCCTTATGCTATTCATAATTGGAAATTTTATACAGTACAATACAACATCTGATGATAAACTGTCGTACTAAATTCTTGTACAATTTTGTTGCAAATTTATTATATTTAAATCAGTATTTTTGTTTAGTTTTAGTCAATGTTTGCTATGAAATAAAACGGATAGGTATACCTAAAAATGTGTACATCAAGGAACAATTTTCTTCACAATCATTAATTAAATAATAAATCATTTGTCTTATCTTAGATGCTAATTTAATTCGCACAATTTTTAGTGACATACATTTCACACAACAGCTCACAACTTATTTCAGTCTGGCACAGATGAAATATTTCTTTTTTCACGTGATGTGTGCTTAACTCCCTAATCAGATTAACGTGTGTTATAATGTCGTTAGTTATTTTCAAGCCCCTCCAGTTGTATAATTTAGTTTTTAATTATCCTTCTTTATGTATGAGTTGAAGTCATACATTACAGGTATTATTATCTAAAGTAGCTGCCGTAGACACTGAAATAAACATGCTCCAGATAAATAATTGCTTAATATACAAAGCGTTTCGCTTACGTGCAGAAACACCATAAACGTAACTTATTCTTGGCCACTGTTCTGCGGACCATGCTATATGACTCCGACTTACTGGTATACTTGCATATTATAATAATAAATGAATAAATATTGAATATTCTCCCCAGGGAGCGAACCTCTGCCAAAAGGAGATTTCGATAATTGATTTATTTTGGTCATGGGGCGCGGGCATCGGTCATGCGAAACTTACGCTGATTACTGCAAGTTCATGGCGAAAAATTACTGTACATACCAACATGAATCAGTTCATAAATTATTTGGAATTACGTATACGGAATTTTTGACTATATATGCAGTAAATAAATAAATGTATACATAATATCACGCTGTGTCCAATCAAGTACGGTAGCAAGAACCCTATAAATATTAACTAAATATTTAGCTATAAAATAATCATATAATTAAGCTGGATTTATAATACAGTAACGTAAGAAGTAAGGCAGTAAAATGAAGTAAAGTTAGAAGTAACGTAAACGAACTAGGTAATTTATAATACTAAACATACAAGTTACCAACAACCAATCAGATGATATAATAGAATTTTGGAATTTTTCATTTACAGCCCACTTCTTAAAAATATTTTAACTGATCCTGAACTTTGGATTAGTTAATCTTATTGTAGTCCGATTTTTAAAAGTGTATTCTAATCACTTTCCGAAAACCTAATGGTAACGAGATTATATTAGAGTTTAATTAAAATATTTTGAGAATATGGTTTATTGAAATTTAAATTTAATTAAACGAAAATTCAATTCTTTTGAGAATTAAGCTTTTTAAGATTAAAAATCTATAATATTTCAAGTTTTAGGTATAAAATAAATATATCACGCCTTCTACCAATTACTGGGTGTGGCACTCTGCCGAAGCAGATCTCGGTAAGTGATATATTTTACGCGTGAAGTGCGGTTACCAGTCGTCAAATCACGGCCCCCAAAGATGTTAGTGGTGGAGGAGCCACAGGGGTAGTTTTTTTTTGAAATTATGAAAATTGTTTGTCGCCTATGGAAATTGAACCAGGGTTCTCAGGATCCACAGGCCGACTTTATGCCACTGAGCTAGCCACCCCATTTTAGGTATAATAAATAAAACTAAAAATACAGCAGTCAACAAATATTTTATTATTTTATTCGACCGGTTTCGGTGTTACATACACCTTCTTCAAGAGTTAAATGCTAAAAAAATTGTTAGAACAAATACATAAAGATTAATTATAAATAAATAAATAAATCCATGGATTTACACAACAATTTAAACAATTTTAGTCATACAATGTGATGCCGCACCCAATAATGGGTAAAAGGCATGAGAATATATTTATTTTATTTTTTATAACTACAAATTTCCCGCCGTTAAATTTAAAATACAAGTTTCATTACTAAATATTGCTTGGTATATACTTCAAATTAATTAACGAACGTGGTTCAGACTTGCATCTACGGCAAAACGCGACCTTGTCAGTCAGTTGTAGTGGAGTGATGTTGAAGTGTGGACAATTTTAGATGTGATTATATGTTTTTCTGCAAATTGTGCTTGTGATATAGTGCCAGTTCAATGGATTTTTCAATCAAATTGCAGCAAAATAAAGGTATTTAAATTTGTTAATTGTTTAATTATTAATATGATATATTATTTTATATATTACACTAATGTATACATATCATGGAAGCCAGGTTAAACTAAACGAATACTAAGTCAATCTATTTAAGCAATTACAAACATATTGAATTACTTTATTGAAGTAGAAGTAAAGTAAGAATTTAGAAAAATAGTAGCTATACTAAAACTTTATAAAGCTCGACTGACGTCATCAAAAAATATAACTAGATGAATGACATAAGGTGTTGCTACGTTTACATGTAACCTATTATAAATTGTATTGCGTGTTGCTTCTTCAGAGATGACAAGATTTCTTCTTTTTTTTGACTTCACAGATATTTTAATTTACCTCTCGTTACATACCAGTTTTTGATTGATTCATTTAGACATAATAATTTTGTGATTATTGCAGAAGAGGGAATAATGGCTATTATTCCTTCGTTATTATTCCTTGCAGGATTTATGCATGACAAATATCACATATTTAATTAATTAATATAATACATTAGTCCAGACCTGGGCAGTAGCTAGCTACTTTTGTAGCTTAGCTACTAGCTTAGCTACGTTTGCCTTAGCTGTAGCTGTAGCTTAGCTAAATGTAAAGAATATAGCTGTAGCTTGTAGCGAGCTATATTTTTTTTCAATTAGATTAAAAATATTGTTACAACAACTGCAGCTAATTTTAAAGCTACTTTTTGTAGCTTAAAGCTACTTTTTGTAGCTTAAAGCTACCACTGTTCATTAAGAAATACCTATTAATTTTTGTTTTGTATTTGAATTGTACCTTCTTTATTGTTTTCTATAACTGTAGGATAACAAGTTATTATATAGTTTAAAATCTATTAACATATTTTATTTTTCACTTGTTTTTAACCTATCCTACTTTTGTATTAAATATTAATGTGACTGTTAATTTATTCCGATATAAATAACAAATTAACAGTACATTTGTCCATTTGCGATTTTTTATATTTATTAACAGTCATTATAACAAAAGACTGATCATATGACAATGGCAAATTTAATCATTCACAATAATTGAAAAAAGTAGCTTTAAAATTTAACAACTACTTTAATGAAAGCTTTTAGCTGTGGCTTAGCTATATTTTACAAAATGTAGCTTGTAGCTGTAGCTCAGCTACTTTTTTAAAGAATAGATGTAGCTGTAGCTTAGCTACTTTTTTTAAGTAGCTAGCCCAGCTCTGCATTAGTCGTAGATAAATAAAATTAGGTATCAGTTCTATGTCTATGAAAACCAATAAAGAAATGTAATCTAGGAAACCCATATGAATTTCAGGAACTAGAAATTTTAAACATAATGTACGGCTTGCCTTAAAAACCAAATGAACTTATAAGGTGAATTCCCTACGTACTAATAAAATGATTTCAAATTTTCTCAGATATTATAGGTATAATGAAAAATTATACCCCGTTTAATTTCAAACTTTTTTAATATTCCAGCAATTCTCGCGGGAACTATAACAATATTTCATTTGCATAAATTGCGTTGAAATGTTTAACTAACTCTGGTATAATATTTACCTAAGCACAATTTCTAATAAAGGAGTATTATTTTGAACCATTCTGTGATTTTGTAGTGAAATAGAAAATTTGTTGTTGAAATCGAGCAGTAATTTAATTCTCGATTAATTAAAACAAACCCAAGTCAATATGATTTGCGTTATGATAACTAGAGTTGATGTTGATGTTAAATATTCGATTTAAAATTGGAACTGTGGATTGAATTAATCTACATTTCATATAGAACAAATAAACAAATCAACTTCATTCCATTTCACACAAATAATCATAGTTCTGTTCACATGCGCACAATATTATAAACAAACTAGTTTATCTAGTTATAATTGCAATTATCTCACTTTGATTACTAGGATTAAGCGATATACCAAAAAATAAATACACTAGTTATGTTTTTGAAGCAAAGAATTTCGATTAAATTTAGTTTCTAATTTAATTTTGTAATTTTGAAGGTATTACAATACATTTTTCAATTGGTAGCTATATTGCCCAAAACAATTAAAATGTGAAAACCTACTTTATGAAACAAAAAATTTTTCTCTGATCTGATGAAAATATACACTTTTCCAATATATTTTTGATCAGAAAAATGCATTAGTCTAGTAGTGGAATCGCGCAGTATAATATTCTATAATAAAATGCTGACGATAATTTTCAAATCGCCAAATTAGTATTACGTTCTAAATAATTTTGGAACAGAAAAGGCTGAAAATCTGAAACTGAAACTACTAATTTGTTTAGCTTTCATTGTACGTTGTACAATCGTGTTGTTCAATCTACACATGATAGAGAGTATCATTGCTGAATTCAGTTCGCGCAAGAATGAAAATATACATTTTGAATTTTTTTCGTGGCTTCTTTGGCGGGCCAACTACTCAGGTCATATGCCGCCATTACGCCCTGATCTGCGTTTTAGGTGTTATTTGTCAACATTTAAATTATTGATTAGTTAATTGTTGAAATCAAAATATTTTTTGCTATAATTTTTCATTGTTGTATTCTTGCATTGTTGTGATTTTTTATTGTTGTAATTTTTCATTGTTATAATTTTTCATTGTTGTAATTTGTCATTCTTGTAGTCTTTTATTGTTGTAATTTTTGTTGTTATAATCATTTATTGTAATTTTTCATTGTTATGATCTTTCATTGCTGTGATTTTGCATTGTTACGATATTTCATTGTTGTGATTTTTTATTGTTGTAATTTTGCATTGTTGTATTCAAATAGAACTATTAGCTCGATACCATTATTAGTATGTCTAGGTATGCTTCAACTTGGGTTCCACTTTAGTGGTTAATTTTTTTTTAATAGTTTTTTCTTCTTAACTATATAATATTTAAAAGAAAGTAATAATTAAAATAAAATAAATATGCTTCAGATATCTTACAAGTTTTGATTTCTATTATGATCTCTCTATTAACGGTCTTAATTATGGTATTATTCGAAGCTCTGCTAGCAATTTTTATTAGTCAGAGAATTAAAAGATTCAATTAATTATTATTGGTAATGTTTATTAATGGCAAGTATCCCTCTTCAAAATTAAATTAAAGTAATAAACAAAACTGCATAAATATTGCATTTCTATAATGAATGTAGCTTGCAGCATGTAATTAAATTCCATCCTTTACGTTTAATCCTTCGTTCATTTAAATAACTTTGTGTTTCTGTTTAATATTTCACACACAAAGCTATTCATTTCCGATAAAATACATCCTAATAAATACGAGTACACAAAGTTCTCGATAAAGCAATACAAACATATCTATCGCTGTCATCGCTACACCTGCACTGACCACAAACATATCAAAACAGCAGATAATGCGTACAGATCTCATAAATATAAAATTGATTCACGCACTTATAAATGACCAGAGCAGCAGAGTAGGTGATTGTCTCCGTAATGGCACGTGTAATAAGTGACACTAAAAACAACGTTCGTTTATGAAATAATGAGCGTGCGAACACAACGCAGTGTGAGCCGAGTCCTGGTGTCGCTTCAGATTTATGCGCAATTCCTGCACGGGAGGCAAGCGAGGAAACACTCCTTGGCGACGGTTTGGTTTATTTATTTATTTATTTTATTTATTATGGGGTGGCTAGCTCAGTGGTATGAAGTCGGCCTGTGGATCCTGAGAACCCTGGTTCGATCCCCACAGGCGACAAACAATTTTCATAATTTCAAAAACTACCCCTGTGGCTCCTTCACCACTAACATCTTTGGGGGCAGTGATTTGACGACTAGTAACCGCACTTCACGCGCAAAATATATCACTTACCGAGATCTGCTTCGGCAGAGTGCTACACCCAGTAATGGGTAGAAGGCGGGATGTTAATCCTTATTACAGTACAGGATTCATCCTAGTTACCTAAAATTAAAAATTGTATTATTCTTAATTTCAATCAGAAAAAGAAATGTTTGTACACCTCCTTTGGTATACACAACATTGAAATTTGAAAGACCTACTTGTTTTGCCAATCGGTGAAAAATATGTTTTTCTATATCCTTACATATACACATACATACATACATATCATCACGCTATATCCCATCAAATGGGGTAGCACGAATCGTAAAGTCATTCGTAAAAAATTCACTCATTAAATTCATTAAATAATCAGTCCGCCTCAAATATTCTCATCCAAACACACCACCCTTACTTCAACCACATTTATAGATCACTCCATATAAACTCATTTATTTATTACAATAAAAATCATGCATCACACAACAAACCTTCAATATCATGAAATAATATATTCATTATATGTGTCTCTTGACAGATAATGTAATTCATTATTCGCGGTCGTGAATAGTAATTTATTACTCACGGTTTATAGCCAGTTACATCTATAACAACACAGCGACGGCCGTGAGTAATAATTTATTATTCAAAAACCTCCTAGAAATATGACATTTACGACACGTATTCTCCAATTATTATTATTTTCGTTAAGTTTATCTACAATTAAAAGTATAATTTCTAGAAAAAAACGAATAGTATTGAATCACTATTAGCTATTCGAATAAATTACACTCGCCTGCGGCCCATGATAAAAAGTTCTCCTCCACGAGTCATAGCTATCATTACATGCTCGTTGAATAATATACTATTATTCACGAAATAGACGTGGTACATAATATTGACAACGTTACACGTCTTACAGATTGCTATGAGAAATAAAACAAGTGGTAACTTGTAATTATTTCCAAAAACCAACTAACTAAATAAGTAGAACTAAATATAAAAGTAGTAATAGTATTCGGTGACTAAAAGTAGGAAAGTAGGCTATTAATGAACTAATTTCTCATTGTTACCTAATTAGCGCGTGGTGTTCCATGGTGAGCGTGATTTCGAACATACGTTGCCGTGTCGCGTAGGTAGTTACTGGCTTTATAACCGCAGTGAAGTGTATGAGAGCAGTACATAAATCAACGGCGGCTATGACTTGAGGTAGGCGCGCACCGCGCGGTGGTTTATTGAATTAAATCTAACACGTCACCGTAAACGCCGTGCATAATTCCTGTTTCAGCATGCGACATCTGATATTACAAAATGCATAACATTTGTCATGTAATAAATAAAGGCGAACGCAATGGAATGATTTATGTTGTTTCTAGTTAAACTCGTGAGCCTTTTTCAACTTTACTCCTTGTGTTCGTTTTTGTTTTTTACTTCGCTAAATGTTGCAGGTTGCAGTTAGGATTCAAGTTATTTTGCGGTCGATCCTGAATCTTTTAACAGAAGAATAAATAGGATTTACAAGTTCTTTATTTTATAAAAACATATCTCTTTCTTTTGCATTCAATATAAAAAACAAAAACAAAAATGATTCCATTTTATATTTTCAAATTTCTGCTTTTCATTTTTTCTTCGTTCACATATTTAAACAGTCTCAAAAGAATTTTAGCTCGAATCTATCTAATCCTGAATTTTGGATTTGTCAAATTAATCTAAACTATATTCCCAAAAAAGGTTAAATATACTTTTACATAACCTTATTACCATTTAATTTTCGGAAAGTGAGTGGAATTAACTTTTTTTAAACGGACTAACATGAGATTAACTAATCCAAAATTCAGGATTAGCTAAAACTTTTTTAAGAATCTGACTGAAAAAGTTAAAATGTATAAGGTATCTTGTTTTACTTTAAATGGGTACCTAGTCTAGCTCGAGATATGAATATTAAAGCATAGTTAAAATATAAATTTGTTTGAAGAAAATTTAAACAACCAAAAAATTCATGACAGTTATCATGTTAAAAATAATTTAATCTAGATATTATCATATTCTCGTATTGGCGTATTTAATGGGATAAAGAGCATTGTGAGAGAATGAGTATTATTTTCTAATTATAACAATATACAGTCGACAACAATATATCTATTGATTACAACAATTTATTTCTTACAACAGTACGTTATTTATTTATTTATTTGTTACTCTGCACAACAGGAAGTAAATCCCAATTACAGTACAGGGGACCTACAGCTTATAGTGGAATCCGAACCACTCAGACACAATCGCATTTTTTGGATATAAGTAGAAGTCAGTGAGATTTGAACGCACGACCTCTTGCTTACTAATTAAGAAACGCAAGTTTTACCTCGCTTTTATCCACTGAGCTACGATTGCCTGTAAATATTACTTGATTACAATAATATGCCGATGACAACAATATATTGATTGCAATAATATTACTTACAACAATATATTCATGATTGTTCTGTAACAAAAATTACTAACGTGAAATTTGATAGCAACCTTTCCATCAACCGTTGTCCCAGCAATTCCTATAATTAGCAATTTGTATTACGAAAGTGGTATCATTGATTACAATAATATACTGACAACTATAATATTTTCATTACAACAATATGTTAAATTCAATAAGATGTTAATTACAACAATATACATTTTTCAAATTTTTTGATGGATTGAATTTCTCATAGTAAATCAAAGGTTAGTTATTTTCTAGGCATTAACCGTTAGGTAGGATAATATTGTATTTATTAACTGTGTATAATCTTTAAAATAAATATAAGTGACAACATTGTTCGATAAATTTGCTTTCTTTTGTGTAATTTATATCTAAGTGTGGCTATTTAAAATAAATGAAAAGAAATTCGGAAATATCAAAGTTATTAGACTTTCCTCTGCATCTGCAAGAACATAATTTACGAGCATCCAATTTACCCATATTGTCAAATGTTTAGCTAATAAACCATAGCGAAGTCGATAAATACTCTCTAAACATTTCCAAATGAATAGTAGTCGAGACAGATGCGCAAATTCACGCCAGCATCCTTTAATATCCCATCACTATCACACAATTAAAATTTCCGTTTAGCGAATCGCCCGGATACGTTCCTAACTTCCCCGAAATGGCGATCATTTACTTAATCCTTTCTATTCAGCACATATCACTGTGGGGCGAATCTTTCACAATCAGCACAATTTGGCCCCCATAGTGACAATGACCTTCCCGGTTGCCGAATGCCGAATCCCTATGTGGGACAAATTTGTCACGTGTGCGGTCAATGCCATATGCAAGATATGGGCAGTGGGCGGAGTGATTTATGGTCGAAGCTATAGGAGATATTTTGTTTTTGAAGTTAATGGTAAGTATGATAGGCAGTGGATTATGTTTTATGAATATATGAATTTTGTTTAGTGATGACACCAACAGATGTGGATGTGATGATGCATGAAATGCTCAGATTTCATGATGCAGTCGGAAATTAATACAGGACATGTCTGCAGAATAAATAAATCTTTGCTGAACAAATAGCCATTTGCAGACACATCGATGTTTTCTAATAAGAGTTACGATATTATCATTGTCCACTTTCATAGATGTTAAAATTATATTTTATTAGTTTTAATGTATTAGCTAGGAAGATCGTTTTAACTTTGTTTTATCCTAAATTGAGTATAAACAATTTTGACGTGACAAAGAGACTTATTCTGTAATTCAAATTGCTAAGTATAGCAATTGCTCAAACCCCAATCAACAATGATTGCTAAAAAGGTTACTGCCAGAAGATAGCAATAAATTTTTGTTGCAGAACAGACATGATTATATTGTTGTAAGTGATATATTGTTGTAATCAATATATTGTTATCAGTATATTGTTAAAATCAATACAGGTATTGTTGTAATCAAAATATTTTTATAGCCAGTATATTGTTTTGTGTAATACAGGTATATTGTTATAATCAATGTATTGTTGTCATCAGTATATTGTTGTAATCAATATATTGTTGTAGCTATACCTAGCAATTTATGGTTCATAATAGGTCTAAATGTAGGTATAAACAAAATAAGAATCATTTGGCTATTGCTTTGTTCTAGCTAGCAATCAAATATTAGATTAATGTACTTTTTAACGGTGCATGCTTTAGATTATAATTTGTCCAATTAATTTGTGATTGTTTAATTGTGTTGCTTGAGCAATAACGTATTATTTTTAATTATGTCAAACATCTTTTACTGCATACTTATTTATTTGTTACTCTCACTACTATTTACGAACATTATCCAAAAACATTCGAAGTGTGACAAGCCTACTTGTATGTTCGCGAATACATTTAGAAGTGTATTTATAGGTGTACATAGTGTGCGCAGGCGCAGGGCCCCGGATAATAAAGGGACCCCGGATAACCTAAAAATGTATATTTTTGTTTTATGAGGATGAACTTTAGTCGTTCTTTTTTCATCAAAAATGTATAACATTTTAATAAATAGTAATGCTTTCCTTGTATGAGTTTGGTAGTGCTACATCGTATACATTAATTAGATATCATAGAGTTCGTACTAGGGGTAAGGGGTGACTCAGTAACTATGAGCTGTGACTGTGAAAGGAACAACTCAGATTAAAAAATTACTTTAAATGGGATTCCAAAAAATATTGCGCACAGTAATTTACTTTCATCACTAGTGAGGGAAATGGTTACTGCCACAACAAAATTGAGTGAGGAAAATGGCATTTTTGCAGGAAGGTTGAAAACACATAATTTCCATCTAAAAAAAATCGGCCTATTGAAAAGCAATGTTTACAATACAAAACTTGTAAGCAAAAATTTATTTGTAGACGACCAACTGTGTCTTCTGGTTTGCTACTACTATCTTATCAAAGATTCACAAATAATAGTTTCGAAAAACATAGAAAACATCTGTAAAATAAAAGTAGTCGTGCATCAGCTCATTTTGAACCCGGAACCGAAGCTCAAAACATCGAGTTGCAATTCCAGACACAGAATACAGAGCAAACGAGGACAACACCAGAGAGCATTCGAGCACATACAACATCCAGCATGCGGTGAACGTATTACGTAAACCCGCTGCCTAATATTTCATTGGGTGGAGGAACCACGCCATAACAACAGGAAGAAGAGTCTTATAAAAGTTTTCAGCTACTCTCTTTCGGCATAAATAATTCGTGGGCCATCAATGTGGCTGAGAGCTTTCAAGGAGCTTGAGCGGGCACCTCGCAGGTATCTTGATCAAATTACGCGGCCTCGGGAGACGCGCGACCGCGCACCGAAATATCGCGAGCACTGCATCCACACACCGCTCTCGGATTCCGTAAGATGAGCACAATTCTACCTAAATTCCTCTGCACTGTGCATATGTTACCGGCAGGGCAATGTAAAACATTTCAAATGCAAAAATTGTACTATTTACTAGTTATTTTATTTTTTATAATGATGAGGCTTGCTTACCTCGTAATTTTAGCAAACTACTAGGAAAATATATTATTGTAACAACGCTAACTTTTAGAATATTTCAAATTAATTAACTTTTGTACGTTTGTTCACTCGAGAAATAATTGTAATTAATAGTAGGAGCATGAGCCAGCGGTGTGTTCTTGAAGAATCCCAGTAGAATTGACACAGTGGCGGATGGCAGGAAATGAATTTTAAAATGTGGTGTTGGTGTATTTTAAGGGTAATTGTTGAAGATGCTATATGCAGGATGTGGTGAATAACAGATTATCCTTTTAAGATGTGGTATAAAACTTTTAACATCGCTATTCCGATGTTAATGGCTTTCTGAACAATTTGTTTAATGGATATTTATGTTATAATTATTGTTTTTCACTGCTATCTTTTGTTGATACTTTTAGAAACAAAGTTAACAAAAGTGAAAATTGATATTCTACATTTTAAAAATAAAATATTTAGTTTTTACTTTTGTATGTTAATTAAATTAGTATTCAATAATATTTTACAAAATCTTAAAAAAATCTTTCAACATTATAATGAAAAGAAAACAAGGAGCTACTTTATTTGTTTAAAAAATAAATTTATACTATAATAATATGAATAATTTTTGAAATAAACTAATTTATAACAAGATTAAAATTTCTTGATTTCGAGAGACACTAGTTTGCAATAAAGTGATTAATTACTAAGTTTTTTATATATAAATAATATTATTATAAAAATAAATATATTATCACGCCTTCTACCCATTACTGGGTGTGGCACTCTGCTGTAGCAGATCTCGGTAAGTGATATACGCGTTACCAGCCGTTAAATCATGACCCCAAAGATGTAAGTTGTAGGGGAGCTACAGAGGTAGTTTTAATGTGGTAAAAATTATTTGTCGGCTGTGGGAATCGAACCCGGGTTCTCAAATCCACAGGCCGACTTGATACCACTGAGCCACCCTTCCCACAATATTATTTATCTCAATAAATAGCTAGTACTACTGACCATGTCTGAATAAATTTTTTGTATGAACAAACTATAATCTGTTGATCACTATTTCATGCGATCAGGAATTTAATCAATATTTTCTCATCACCAGTAATAAATTTTACAAACTACTAATAACTAAAAAATTAATGCGTTCCAAACTAAAATAAAAAGTTTAAAATTAGCAGCTGCACGACACCCAGTAAACAAATTTATCAAACAAGCAATAAAATAAAACAAATATTTCAACACAAATATCTACAAACTATCAAAGCTGACATATTAAAACTGTAACCAAAATCGAAAATATGATGACAATTTGTAAAATAACGAATTCTACAGAAAAAACAGTGGCATCCAAATTCAAATTCCTCAAGGCATCAACAGGGGGCGACCGAAAATGTGAAGAACTCTCGCAATTAACATAAACAGTCGGTGATTTTCTATCGGGCTACCGTTAAAAAATGCGCATCGTGAAGTGAGAAAAATCCCCGAGAATCCCTAATTGACATACCGTCGCAGGTGGCCAGGAATCAGAACCGGACGCTAATTAATTGTCGTCGGGCCCGCAATCAAAGGCCGGTAGCGGAATTATAAAACCGACAAGAACTAAAAAAATATTTATTTATTGGAATTTCTCAGACATCGAGAATTCTTTCGGACGCGAATCGAAGTGTTTGGAGGAAAAAAACTTGGAATAATTTTGGGCGTTAAGTCTTGGAACGGAGGGAGGCCTTTGGAATGAACATGTAACATCTTTTTGTGCCATTTAGAAAGACTAAATGGTTAGGGCACTTTGATGAAACGGATTGTTTTAAAAGTAATTGAAATAAAGACAATGAAATGATTCGGTTGTTTGTTTTTTCGGCCAGAAAAAGTTTTTATGGATTTATGGATAAAAATAAATAAATACCCATTACTAGGTGTGGCACTCTGCTGAAGCAGATCTCGGTAAGTGATATATTTTTCGCGTGAAGTGCGATTACCAGTCGTCAAATCACGGCCCCCAAACATGTTAGTGGTGGAGGAGCCACAGGGGTAGCTTTTGAAATTATGAAAATTGTTTGTCGCCTGTGGATAGAACAGTTATGTAATTGACATATTCTGCAATAGTCAAGATATGTGTTGTAATTTCGAACTAAAATTGAGGCGAGAATATATATTCAATTCTAGTATAATAATTTTGTTTTATAAAGAAGATTTTTTTTTTACAGAAAGGTGATATGAAAATAACCCACGCATAGCTATATATAGTTCCAACCGTCTTTTTTAGTGTCCGATAAAAAATAAAGGAAAATGTTTTTCAATTATTGTATTCTTTTATTCAATAGCATGTTGTCAATAGTTGTGAAACTGCTTTTATTCGAAGAGCAAAACCTATTTCAGATCAAACCTATAAAGGGACACGGTAAAAACTTTCGTAAAAAAACCCAAGAAAGAAAGGAAAAATGTCACCGAAATAAAATAAAACTAAACGAACCATGGTGCTATACTTAAAATAACTATAAACAATACTTTAACTTTGGTTGTTCCAGCTAAATGACCAAGAAAAAACAAACAAACAAAGAAACGAAAAAAAAACCCAAAATGTGGTCAATAAAATATCAATCGAGCTACCAGTTTTTACCGTTGCCCGTTGCCGAATATCTCGAAGGGAGAATGACAACAATGCACACAAGAAACGCCCGTTAATTCTCACACTAGCCGCACGATGCCCGATGCAGTGGTGGCAGCACGAACATAACAAAAAAGGCATTTATCTCTTCAAAATTACACTAAAATGTCTTCATAAAATACACTGCTAAAATATGTTTATTATAATTTTAAAAGTCTCTCAGAGATAAATTATAAATGAATAAAAATAAAATAAATAAATATATCATCACGCCTTTTACCCATTACTGAGTGTGACACTCTGCCGAAGCAGATCTCGGTAAGTGATATATTTTTGTGCGTGAAATGAGGTTACCAGCTGTCAAATCGGCCCTCAAAAAAGATGTTAGTGAGGGGAAAGCCACAGGGGTATTTTTAAATTGATGAAAATGTTTGTCGGCTGTGGAGATCGAAACAGGGTTCTTAGGATCCACAGGCCGACTTAATACCACTGAGCAACATACTCCTATAATAATAGTAGATGCTACATTAAACAATATAAAATTAATAGTATATTCAAGAATTAATTTCATAAGGCAATCTTGGAAATTTTGAAAACGAGCTGCACTGCGGCGAATTTTTACAAAGGACGAGTGCGATAATAGGCCTTATGAAATGTGTTCTTTATACAATTTTTATCTATTCAGATAATATTATAATTCTGTTAGATTTTTAAAAAAATGCGACTTGTCAAAAATATAATTTGGTGTTTTCATAATACAAACAATTGGAATTAGAAATTTTTTGTCAATCAAAATTTTTTTTGTATTTTGAATGTTGCGAATTTTGTCTGATTCTTTTTAATCACCTAGAGAATGAATAAAAGATTCATAATTAAAAATAATATTTCGATACTAACAATTTACAAATTTGAGGTTATATGTCATTCATGTCAGATTTAATAGCATTATTGAAATAGAAAAATACAATTTTTATATATGTTATTCTGTACAACAGGAACTTAATCTCAGCTCCAGTACAGGTTCTGGACTCACCGAGCCATATTGTACTTGAATAAAACATTATTAGTTAATCGCGTTGTTAATTACGCGAAAAACTTGAATTAGAATAAAAATACGCATCTAATGCTCAGTTTTTCAGTCAACTGTTATAATTATCTGCTAGTTAAATATTGGAAAATATATATAATTTATATTGCTGTTAGTTAACATTACTTAACAATCATTTAGTAAACCGCCTATGAGAAATATATATTTTTTTGACAATTTAATATTTTAAAACGTTATAATTTATATCGTATACATTAACTAATAATTTTGTGATACAAATATTATTTTACCATTGTTATTTAACTAACAATAAGCAGTTTAATGCTGATATTAATTAATTATAACACAAAAATCAGAAAATATATAAAATGTGGAGTCCATTGTTGCTGTTGTTAACTTTTAACATTTTGTTAGTTTACAATATAGTTAATATTGCTTTATGCAATCGTACTATTATATTTGTTTTTGACAGAATTTTCATGATTTAATACTGCATTTCCTATTTTCCCAGAATTTTTCATTTTGCGAGTGATATGTACATATAATTACCACAAGTATGCAAAGAGCAAAATGTATGTACCACAATTATCGCTAAATTTGAAGTAAATTTTTATACCGCGTATAAAATTTCAATCTCCTCCACTGGCCTAGTACCACAGTTCCAATAGGAACCAATAGATATTTAATGGCTATAAATTCGGACGAGTTCGGTGTTCACGGTTGTCACCATCCGGTAAAAAATCCTCGTCATTAGCAGGGGACAGACGGACATACGCCGGCGAGCTTTCATCTCTCTTTACACGATCGCATTGTCTCTTTAAAATACCTTCAGTGGTTGAAATAGTGCTTAAACCGCAGCAGATACGCTATCTCGGTCGAACTACAAGGATGGGTAACGCTACTCTTTGTCTTACACGGCAAACAAAAGATTCTCGGTGTAGTGTTTACTTCGGTTGGCACAGTTTGAATTCTAAACCAGAACTTGCTGCAGTTATTTGTGTGATCGTATGATGCATACTTCACTATCCTGATTATGTACAAAGATTTTACGTAAGCTAGGATGAACAACGCGAATTTGTCGGGAAAGCTTTACTGTCTTCAGTAACCGTATTCAATTCTGTGCATATGTATCATGAGACGAGATTTTGTTGTCAAGGGATAAGAAATGAATATGAGAAAACTAAATTCTGTAACATTTCCAACTAATGAAATAATTATTTGAGTGATTAAATGAGAAAGACGACCAACAACCATTTGAAATCGGCGGCATTTAAAATAGATCTCAAATATCATTTAGTAGTTTTATTATTGTTCAATAAATAATACGATAGATCATTGGTTTTCAAAGTGTGGGTCGCGACTCCCAGTTAAATGGAATTTTCTTTCAAATACAAGCGCGAAAAATGTTTATTTGTTTGTTCTTTAGTAACCATCAACTTTGCGTAGACAATTCGAAAATTTCAGTTGAAATGATTAAAAATTAACCATTTAAAAAAAATATATTTATATATAGTTTAAGACACGAGCAATCGAATGCCGTTGAGTGCATCTGCATTTTTGGTTTTAGAGTTACAGCGATTTTAAATGTATTTCAAATTGCAACTTTGAGACACTATATCTCGAAAACTAAAAGAGGTATCGAAATGCGGTTTGAACCAGTGTATTTCTCGTGCTTTACTTAATATAATAGCTGATTTTGAAAAATTTGAATATTTTTCGGATTTTTTCAAAATTTTCCCTTGGCGATATTTCAAAAAGTAGAAGACATATTTAAATTCTGTGAACATCAGTGAATTTCTCGCGTGAAAATACATAGGTATGTAAATTTTCATATAAAAATTCACACGGGTAGATGTTTTATTACAGAAAAACGAAAAACGGCTAAAAATTAAATATTTTGAAGGGGTACCCCTTAAGATTTTTACGATTTTTGGTCATTTTTCGTTTTCCTGTAATGAAAAATCTATCCGTGCGAATTTTCCTGTGAAAATTTACATACTTATGTATTTTTACGCGAGGAATTCCCTAGTGTTCACAGATTTTAGTGATCTCTTCTACTTTTTGAAATATCGCAAAAAAAAATTTTGAAAAAAAACGAAAAATCTAAAAATTTTTAAAGTTTTCAAAATTTACTATTATATTAAATAAAGCACGAGAAATATACTAGTTTAAACCGCATTTCGATATCTCTTTTAGTTTTCGAGATATGGCCTCTCAAAGTTGCAATTTGGAAAACATCAAAAATCGCTGTAATTCAAAAACTACAAAAGTAATAAAAATGCGCTCAACAACATTGGATTTCTTGTGCCTTAATTTATATAGAACCATATAAAAAAAAATTGAATATATTGAACTCTTTCAGTAAGTATTTCCTGTTGAGTTTTGTATTTTGATATTTTTTGGAACATTCACTTAAATTTTAATAAAAATTTATTCTGTAAAAGCATTTCTCCATCCAGAATTTGATATTTTGATAGATTATTTTCAGTTGTCGTTTATGAAAATAGCATTTATTTGATTGGTAATCAAGGAGATTTAATTACAGTGAAAAATTATCAGTTATTAATTTCAGTAATGGAAAACTATTGAAATAGCTTTTATTTATTTGTTCATTTTCAAACAAATTCAAGATTCTATTGATTCTCATTATGTACATGGTAAATTCTCAATCTAATATCAACATGCAAACTATTTTTAATAACTTCTTAATTTTGAAAGTGTTTGAAAATATTGACATATTTCATATATCCATGGAATTGAAGACATACCTAATTAGAAAATCTCACTTTCCACAACAGATTGGAAAGAACTAAATTTCCACACGCTGTATTGCAATATCTAATATTTACTTATAAAATATACCTATTTTCTTAGATGGTTATAGGAAAATTATTCATTATTTTGAATCTAACTATATCTCGTCCAATGCGAAATAAATTGTTGAAAAATGTTCGGACGAGAAGATTTACTTTTCTTGTCTAGACATTTTAAGATAAAACGAGAGTTAGTATTTCGTTACTATTATCTTAAGTTATCAATTTCATATTTAAGATAAACAACGAAACTCTAATTGGAACTTAATTTTGCTGTCAAAATTTAAACAGTAGTTACCGATGAAGGAGCATTTAAAATTAAGATAATACCGTTATCGTCTAAAAGTATTATTCATTTCTCCAATGTACATAGTTTGAAGATTTAAAATAATATTTCTTTCAACATTCCTATTAAAAAATTTAAAAATCCACAACAATGATATACTCTTCTTTAAAAAAGAATTCTTTGTAATAAATAATCGTGTTAGAATAAAATGTGAAGAATTACAGAAACTCACCCAATAATTCATGGTGGTCCATTAAAGCAGTTGTATCGTTTCGGTTGATTCAGTAAACCGGTCCCCGAAACGAACAAAAAGCTAAGAACAAGAAAAAACAAGTTATAAATCCAGAGGGCTGCAACATATAAAGTCATAAAGCCGTTTGCTTTTTAATCCAAACAAGGGATATAAAAATATTCGAATGCATTCACAAAAACTTATAAATGTGTAAAAACACTGAGTGCATTTTGAAGAGACTAGGAAGTATTTTATGCTTGAAATGGTTTCACAAAAATATGTCTCTGGAACATGATTTCAGAAATATAACATAAGTATTGATGTTCCGAAAATATACATGTAATATTTAATATCTGGTAAAATAATACATAAAATATCAACGGCCATGGCTGCACTCGTTGGAACTGATCTAAGCGATAACGCGAGTTAAGTAACGTTGCGCGCGGGTAGTACTTGGATGGGTGACTGTCCAGAGAAAACCCGCGTTGCTGTTGACCATAATACCTAAAACGCAGATTAGGGCGGAATGGCGGCATATGACCTAAGTAGTTGGTCCGCCAAAGATGCCACAGAAAAAAAAATACATAAAATATATTCAAGTTTGAAGAATCTCCACCACTTTGTAGTTTATGTGTATTTATTTATTTATGTTACTTTGTACAACGGGAACCCCAATTACAGTTTAACAATAAGCAAAAAAAAACAAAGTGAATGCTACAAATTAAAAATTTATCTAGAGAAAATCAAAGAAATTGTATTATTTATTTGATAACGATTTTGTCTATAAATTCTTATTTACAACAATTTTTTTGCTTTGCAGTAAACATGAAAATAAACTGCAGTAAATCCCGATTTCGTGGGTTAATGAATATTTATCTAATGTCAATTTGCTAAATTGTTTAGGTTGTTACTAATTCATTAACTGCAGATTTTTTTAGCATATTTGTTCTAGTAAGTGGAAAATAGAAAACAGTTGAGTTTGCGCTGCACGAGCTGTGTTTCCTATTTCTATATTAACAAATTTAAATTCATGTCAATATATGTTCTAACAATTATTATATTATGATTTATATTTTCCGTGAGAATTTATCTAGCAAAAATAATTAACAAGATTTTCCTTTCGGTAGATTATTTTCAATTGATGTTTATGAATATAAAATTTATTTGAAACCGTCAGGAAAGTGTCTACTTTCCTGCCCAATTTTAGTATGGAAAGTAGGTTCTTATAAAAACAGTCAAGTAAAGTACGTATCCAAGGCTACAACAAAAATAACAGTCTTGTAAAGTACAAAACAGTCTGGTACAGATTTTACCTGACTGTTATATTTGTTATAACCTTCGATACGTTGTCTGCTGTCAATACAATTCATATCAAATAATTGAAATATTTTGAATTATTTATGATTAAATATTGATTACTTTAAACGGTCTCAGAAAAAATAATAAGTATATATAATACTCAGCGGATTAAAATACGAGGCCGAAATAACTGGTTCATCAAGTAAAATATCACTTTCTTGACTTATTATGTAATAGACTATTATTTTATTGGTAACCAAGGAGACTTAATTGCAATAAAATATTGTTAATGATTAATTTCTCTAGTGAGAAACTATCAAAATACCATTCATTTAATTGGTTTATTTACAAACAAATTCAGGATTCTATAGGTTCCCGAAATATATTAGTTGTAAATTCTTAGCATAAAGCTGTAAAATTGCTTGAAGTTTCAAATGTATTGCTTTACGAGTATGGTTGGAAGAAAAGAGGTCAAGAGAAATTAACTGTGTAAATTAATACTGGAATACTTAATTTATTTGATAGATGCAGCGTTAAACTAGGAATAGAATCAGTATTTTTATTATTTCTTGTGTTCCAGTTTATTGTATATCCAATTTAAATTATTCACCTAGAGGAAAACTAGTTATTTATGTAAATACTATATGCAAATATATGTATACGAATCAACATGATAATATTGCAGATTATTTATTTAGCAATTCCATCATCGATTCGAAATGGTTTATTTGTTGAAAGATTACTTATTATTAGTTTGAATCTGCGCATCGTTAGTTAGCGCACGAAGCGTACTGATAACCCATTTATTACAAAATTACATCTCGTGCACTAGTTTTGCATTCTGCACAGACTTCCGAACACGGCGCTGTTGTGTAGATTCCACAAAGCAAAGCAAAACGGGCGAGAACGAGAACACTCCCGTGGAGTGGCGGCAGAGACAACAGCAGCCGCCGCCACCGCCGCAGCGCTCTGAGATGATACGCTCGCCGCAGTTAGAACTGACGGAAGGAACGAAACAAGATTATAATTCAAAGTACTCTGCGCATAAATCATGTTCATTTCGCCCGGGAGCCGAGCTAGGCCATCTGCCTGCATGGTACACCACCACCCAACAACGGGAGTTTACTTATTTTTGTACTAGTGTCTCTAATTGAAATTATCCTGCTTTGTAGCGAAAGCTACCCTATGGATACCGAGTGCATTTTTAATTACATCATATTGGCTAGCTCAGTAGTATGAAGTCGGCCTGTGGATCCTAAAAACCCTGGTTCGATTCCCACAGGCGAAAAAACAATTTTCACCATTTTAAAACTACCCGTGTGGCTCTCTCACTACTAACATCTATGGGGGCCGTGATTTAACAGCTGATAACCGCACTTCACGTGCGAAATATATCACTTACCGAGATCTGCTTCGGCAGAGTGCCACAACCAGTAATAGGTAGAAGTAGTGATGATATATTTATTTATTTATTTACATATTGGGAATTTTTGACCCAAATAAAATATTATTAATTTTTGAAAATCATCCAATCATGGATCTCTTAAATTATTTGATGCACTACCGGGGCCGAACAACCACTGTTTTAGCTCTAAAAAGCGGGCTTAGACACTTCTTTTTGGCCCATGGGCCAAGAAGAAATAATTCCTATGGATACATAAATAAAATGACAATTTTTGTTTATTGTGAATACTTGATTCTGAAAAATGTTATTTTGACATATTTTAATCTTTTAAATAAATAAATATAAATATATCATCACGCCTTCTACCCATTACTGGTTGTGGCACTCTGCCGCAGCAGATCTCGGTAAGTGATATATTTATGTACGTGAAGTGCGGTTACCAGCTGTCAAATCACGGCCCCCAAAGATGTTAGTGGCGAGGAAGCCATAGGGGTAATTTTAAATTGGTGAAAATGTTTAGTCGGCTGTGGGGATCGAAGCAGTATTTTTAGGATTTACAGGCCGACTGGATACCACTGAGCCGTTACCCCTTAAACTTAAACGTAAACGTACTATAGGAATATTTAATTTTAACTAAAATAATTCCAAAAATTACTATGGTAACTGTTAGGAACAATGCAACCGCAAAAGTATCCATGCCCTAGTAACTTTTTATTGTACGTACCTAACTTACGGAATCCGACTGACTATCATTAAAACAAATCCATAACCTCAAATATTTTCTCCCCCTTCCTCTTCCAAATTCAAACATTCTCTGATCCCGGTTGCCAAGTCCCATATTTACGACACTTTAATACCGGGGGTGACACCAACACCGGGGTAGCTTCGTATTGTCTGTTGTCTGTCTCACAGCCGCCTTAGCACCGCATCCCTTGCCACCCCTTTGTGATGTATCGCCGCCAACAACAGCGGTCCCCAACATGCGCGGGCTTTGTGTGAACAATGTTTACAGTGACTGAAGCGTCACGGTTTAAAAGCGTTGGTTATGGGGATGGTTCTGATGGTTTTATGGATGGTGGTTTTGGAAATGATGATGGGTGGATATTTATAGGGTGTTTAGAATTTTTGTGGTTAATTTTATGGATTATCAGCATATATTTAGAACCAAAGCATATGATTATATTATTTTGCTTGCAAATAGAATAGGTGGTGCAGAAATTATCACTGTTTTATTTTAGATATTTTATTTGTAAATTTACGTTGCATAATGTCAATATGTTCATTTCAATCAAATAAACACCTAGCGCAGAAATTTTTGCATTTGAGTGGCGAATTATTCAATCTCCGCATATAAATATAATGACGAGCGATATAGGTTTTGAAATGCCCACTGCTAGGGACACAGGCGGACTTTGGCCTAGGCTAAAGAGGCACTAGCCTAGGGCCCAAAAATTTTAGGGCCCGGATTCAAGCTTTTAGTTTAAATAATAGAAATATATATACAGGATGGTGACCGCGACTCTCGAACATGGGTATTTAACATGTTAAATCATAATTTTATAATTTCCTGCTTCCCTAATTATTTTAAACAAGACAGCTTCAAATACAAGTTTTAGGACATAAAATTCTGTAACTAATCCAATAAACAAAATTAACTTTGCATACTTCGTAATGGCACAAATTAGATCTGAAAATAACGAAAATAGCCTCAAAACTATCGATAGTCATGGAATTGAAACAAAATTAAACAAATGTTTGACGTTTAATCTGTCAAAATAATTTCTTTATTTATTGTCATTTATTTTGACACATAAAACGTTAAACATTTGTTAATTTTGTTTCAATTTATGGCTATCGATAATTTCGTTATTTTCAGATCTAATTTGTGTTGTTACGAAGCATGTAAGATTATTTTTGTTTATTGGATTAGATGCAGAATTTGATGTCCTAAAGGGCCCGAAATAAATATTTTGCCTATTGCACGAAATATTTTAAATCCGCTTCTGGCTAGAGATGTTATTATGGTTCCAATTAAATTTGTGTTAAAAATTATTGCTTATTGTTGCAATTTTATAATATTTTATATTTATCTAAATTCAAGTTGAGTGGTTTGAGTTTGTGAATCGTCTAGGCCAGGGGTCTTCAAAGTACGGCCCATGGGCACTATACGTCCTAAGGATTCAATCTTCGCTCACGACAAATAATGAAGAACTTCATTCCCTTGTCATATAAACTACTTAAAGTGTAAAATCAATGTTTAAATTCTTAAAGATACTTATAGTTATGTACAGGTAGCTGTACAGAAGTGCAATATTCTGCGTAGTTAATTTATTATTTACTTTGAGTAATTAAAACATAGGTATGCAATTTGATTCTGACTTGACCCAGTTACATTGTACATTACAGCGAAACGTTTCAGTATTTCTAAATCTTTATAAGAGCTAGACCATATAAAAGAAGTACAAAACTTCAAACATTACAATAAAACAAAATAAAACCAACATCCCTTACCACAAAACAAGCAACTGCGAGAGCTAATACCCGTTCACAGGCGGCAAACGACAAAACGACACAAAAGCACCATCTCTTTGGTTAATTAGCAGTGACATCCAGTCTCCCGTCTCTGCTCACCCCTTCGCCGCCGTTTCAGTACCGCAGGTCCCGCGGAATTGTCTGGAACTCCGTGTGATATTATAACAAAGTTAATAATTTATAGGAGCGGAATAACTTGATAAAATATGCACGATTCTTGGTTTACATAACTGTTGTGTTCTGGATCGTGTTTTTGGATTTGGACGAAATGGAACCCTAGTTTCGATGACGAGTTGGATGTGACTGTGATATTGTGATTGGAGTAGAGGAGAACGAAAACAGTTGGTGACAGCGCAATACCTATAAATTACTTTGTTTTTGGAGTCTTGGAAGATCTGGACAAATTTCAGATTCGGTTGCATGAAATTATGGAAATTGTTGAACTAAACTAGAGGAATATGGTTTTTACAAAATTTGAGACAAACAAGATTGTTGTTAAATAAATATATAACATCACGATATGTTGCAGCAATATTTACTTTCGCTTCATCCACATTCACAATTTCTTTTGTTCAAGCTCATTTACTTCGCGCACAGTACATAACAAACCGTCAATAATTATGTTTATTCATTTGTGAACAATTAATATATTATAGAATTCTCTCCATAATATAATTTCAAAAGACTTAATTACGATTTTATTACTTAGTAATGACTTACAGACTATAATAATAAGTACTTTGTGGTAGGAGTAGAGAAGACAAGAACTGCTATGCGTGCCTTTTAGTTCAACATCAAACCAAACGCTGCTAGATGGCAGCATCTCTCAGACTATCGAGATTCATATACAAATACTCTATTAACATTTAAACATATTTAAAGTTGCTAGTTAATAAAATAATCGTTGTCTTTGGTAAACTTATTGTATGAATGATTATTAAACAATTTTCATCGATCTAACGATGATGTTTTTGAGTCAGTAAATTTTACATTTTATTCTGTTTTATTAGTATTATTATAAATGTTACCGGTATTGAATAAAATCCAGGAAATGTAAAATATCCAAATACAAACATAATATTATTTATCGGTAAACTTTTCACATATTCTAAATCCGTAAAACTCATTTATTTATTTATGCTACTCTCTACTGTACAGGGTTCGGGCTCACCGAGCCGCACTATGATAGTTCATATGTATATTTTTAGATTGAGTGGGATTCAACCTCAGGATTTCTGGATTAGAATTTCGTAATGGCAACCACACCACCGTACTGACGGACAAGCAAGCCTATTATTCTATTTTATCTCAAAATTAAACTGAATTACATACATTTATTAAAATCTTGAAAGTGTTCTGCCAAAGCTTGCTTTGCTCGCGTTTTAAACAAACAAATGCAAGCCATTATATTTATTTTGGCAAAGTGTGCAGGACTTAACACATTGCCACTGACATATTACGTTTCCACATCAAAACATTGATACCTTCATGTTTCAGTCACGAGTATAGTCATATTTATTTACAAGTTTGAACTAATGCAAATTTTACAAAGAACAGCATCGTAGCGTTACCTCCTTCTATAACTCATCCGTCGTTTTTTCTGTAACAAAGCACAGATACTGCCACATACACAAACCAGGAATCGTCTGACAGATTTAACCGCTTGTTAACATGACTGCTGTCATAGTAAAAAACACGACAGACATGAGAATACCTGCGGTTTAATTCTGCACAACGCACGTTCACGTTACAAGTAACGTCACACAACGCAGAAAGTGAAGTCGCGCGCGTTCGCTCTAGCGATGTCCGCCTCAGGGGGGTGTCGCCCTTGTGATATTTAGTTTTTTTTACTGGTTTCTGTTTCTAGTGAGAGTTTTTCATCACGGCTGTGAGTTATGAGGACAATATGGAAACAATCTTTAAGATTAAATGGTTTTTAATTCCTTGAATGAACATTAATGTTATTGTTTTTGTACGGAAATCATTAAATATATTTTTTATGCATCTCTTATACTGAGAAGTAATAGAAGTCAGAGTCGGTTGGAACTTTTGGGTACGACGCAAATTTATGGAACCTTTTAAAATAGTACACTTGCATAAAGGAGGAATCTAGATAATTTTCAAGAGGGGGCCATTTTGATTTTTTTTAAGGAAAACATATAATACTGACAAACAATTCTGTAATTTTTGTGTGGAATATATATTTGTATGTATTTTGTATTCTGTTCTTAGTTTTTAAATTTTAAACAATCTGAAATACTCGGAAAATGTCTGACAATTCAAATTTTGAAAACTTTTCAGAGTTGTTTCAGAGTATTACAAAGTTTTTCAGCGATTTTATTTCTATAAGGGTTATCAAACACTTATAAAAAAACTAGAAAAAAATTAATAAGCCTAATGGAGGGGTAGGGCTCCCATGGCCCCCTCCGTGGATCCACCCTTGACTTTCACACCATTTTATTGGCATTGTAGATCACTATCTTTCTCTCATCAATAAAAAAAATAAATTAATTGATTATTAGGATATTATATATTGAAGTATTCAATCTGCTAATAGAAATATATATTTAAAATTTGTTTAGTAGAAATAGCATGTATATCAAGAAATATGTACCTAAAACTTTATTTACGAATTAATTTAAAATTACTATCTTATTTTGTTCTATCTACGAAATTAAATTAAACGGTAGTATGCTAAAGAATATGATGCTTCAAAAATATTATTCGATAATTACATACTTGACGTGCACAGATTCCAACATAATTAAAAGTTAATTATAAACTTATGAGGAAATTAAACAAAATTAAACGTATCAAAAACAGCACCAAATTAAAGAAAAACCTTGCTATACAAGAAAAACAACTCGAAGCAATGAAAAACAAAAGTAAAAACAATGAAAAAGAAGGTATGAAACGGAAAGATTCGCTCAAAGCCAATTCTCGGTTCACAAGTTGAGGCAGGTCAGCGTTGTTCCAACCGCTGAAGATGCAATCAGCAATCGTAAACCACTTAACGTACGTAGCCAAAAAGAAAACCCTACACCAGAGAAAATATCACGTTACTGATGCGAAGTCAATAGTTTCACGGTAAAAACTGCGATGGATGGGCCTTTTTTCTCCAGATATTTTGTGAGATTTTTCGATATTTCCACAGTAAATAATGTTGATCGTACTTCCGATAGTATTTTTTTAGGATATTTTATACGATTTATTCTTTGGGAGTTTATCGTTTTTTAATCTTGATATACGATGACGTTCATTGAAGTTAAACGATTCTTTTCTCGCAATTATTTTGTACCTGGATTTCAGGGTTTAGATTTAAGGGACATTTTATGTGATATTTATTGTATTATACAATTATTATTTAGTCTGTGGTTATCTCGAAACTTGAAGCGACCGGAGCGTGAGATAACTACGGATGAGTATGGTGTGAAAGATTTGAATTACACTGTTAAAATAATCAGTATTTATAATTTAAGGAACGAGTTTCATAATTGACATTTTATTTTGTGAGACGGGAGTTTGGATCATGATGCCCAACGGAGTGGCCTAACCTTTCAAACATAATAATCGACAATAGTTATGAAACAAGTTGTTTATAATATTCTTTTTTTATTTTACGCCTTTTATATTCTTTTTGAATAAAAAATTCTAATTTCACAATATAGGAAATTTGGTGTTCGTAATGCAAACGAACGCACAGTTAACGTTAACGAATGAGAATTTGCGAGATAGTTACGGTCTGCAAATAACGACTGTTTACTAACAATTGTGGTAGCTGAGAGGCTCTGTTTCGAGTTCTTGTTTACTATCTTTATTTGGTAATTCTGTTTGATATTAGTTTCTGATAACGAGACGAGTTGACGGATTAATAGGCTCTTGAACAAATTTGTAACAGATTTTTAACGGATTTTTAAAAGTAAATAAACATATCATCACGCCTTCCTTTTAATAGTTGGGTAATAGTTGTACAATTTCAGATCGATCTTATTCACTTATTTAATTATTTATTTGTGAAACTTGAAACAAACGAACCTTTTTTGGGTGTTATAATAGCTTTCTTCTATAAGCAAAAAAAAATTAGGTTGTCCTTGTACCAAAAAAATACTAGCTTCCATATTAAATTTAAATTCGAACATAAGAATTTTGAAACAGACAAGAAATTACTTATTAGCTTGAAAGTATGCCTCTAGCATTATCTAATGTCACCTTTTTCATTTTTGTACAAAATTTGTCTTCTTCATTCAATATTTACCTAAATTCTATGAGTAGGACTAAATAAAAGATTAGTGTTTCATAAAATATGATTAATGACATAAACGCAGAATTTTATTATCTGCAAAATTTATTTGAAGCATATTACTCTAAACTTAATATCAAACGACATATCGCTACTTAACAAAAATCACATTTTATTTTCTATATTGAATAAATCAATTCACCACCCGGTATATTTTTTACAATTTTAATAGGAAACCAAAACTCATGTTTTACATGAGTAGTATTAAAAATGCACAGCCCAATTCTGTTGAATATAAAATTTATTTTGATTAAATTGAATCAAACTGGTAGTAATGAAAAATGTATAAAATTGTTTATTTATAGGTAGGTATTAATTTTAAAACATAAATGTTTTAGTAGTAGATTCTTATTTATAAAGTTCCAAAACAAATAATGGAAAGAAATAACAAGTTCCATGTAAGACTCTAAAATTCTGTTATTAACATAAAAATGATTGCAAAACATGTCTAAAACTGAAATGTTGACAACGATATTTTACTTTTGATTGTTGCGTTCCTAAATAAATTTATTGATATCGTAAAAATATGATATAAAATTCTAAAAAGTAGCGGAGCAAACCTACACGTAGAAAATTAGTTTCTCTAGAATTTTATTAGCTATAAAACAGACAAATATTAATATCTCCCAAAATAAATTAAATAATATCTGTCACAAATAAATTTAAAACGTAAAACAATAATAAAATTTTTGAATATAAAATTAAGTACGCCGTTACTAAAGAACGTTTCTCATATTCTTTCTATTAAATTGTATTTTATATCAAAGTTGATTTGTATTTTAAAACAAGATAAATTTAAAACCGTAGTCATTCTGTCATATTATTTATTTTTATAATATACATTAAAGTAAATGGTACAAAATTATTTCAAAGATACGTAAAATTACTCAATTGATTAATAATAATTTTTTAACTTTATCATTATCAAATCTACTTCGAGTATATAATTGAACTGTACTCTCTTAAGTTGAATTAGTAAAAATCTACTAATTTATAGTGAATATTCACTTTTTGAAAATGTCCAATGTATACCACTAGTAAATAGTAGTTGTTCACTTTTTCAATTAGTGAAACTTGTCACATTTTTAATTAGTGAATTTTTTACTAATAAAAAAGTAAAATTCACCAAATGAAAATGTGATTTATTTACTAATGAAATAGTGAAAATTCTACTATTGAAAAAGTAAATTTTCTACAAATCAAAAAAGTAAAACTCTTTTTAATGAATATTTAATAATAATTTATTGAAAACGTAAAAATTCGATTGTTATAAATAATAAATATTCATTGATAATTATAGTGATATAAAACCTTACAAATAAATATATAAAACAACAATAATTGACATATTTTCAAATTTCTAACCTTAAATAATTTACGTCAGTAGTGACATTGAAAAAAAAACAACATTGGAGTTAATTTATATTCAAAATTAATGTGGACATGTAACATAGTTGAAATGTGACAATAATACGGAAATTACAACATTTTATTTATTTTCATTTTATTGCTTACTTTAAAAAAATTGATTTGTACAACGATAGATCTTCTCAATGTTCTATACAGGAACCAAGTACACACACGCGTAAAACTTATACTGTTGACACGGTGGCGCCACTGAATCGCTTGAGGACTACTAATTCGATAGTAGCTTTGGATCTTATCACCATTGTAATTAGTAGAAAACAACTTAACTTAAAAAGTGAAGCTATTACCTTACTAAAATTTTAGTAGATTCAATCTTAAACTACTAATTTTTATGTAGTTTTCATACTTACTATTTCAATTAGTGAATATTCTACTAATTCAACTTAAGAGAATATCTTTCTCATATTGGTTTTTAACTATTCAATTCTTGTCTTAATCACAAGACTTCAATTCTGATCTCATGTCATGTCCAATGTCAAATTGTTTATCGGCTGTGGAAATTGAACCTGGGTTCTCAAATTCACAGTCCGGCTCGATACCACTGAGCCACCTACCCCATAGTTATGCACTTTAATCTTTTGGTATAAAATATACTATTTTGATAGAAAAATTTAGCAAATTTTCGTTACTTGTATGTATTTATCGTTTCTCGGCATCGAGTTCTCTTTCCGAGATATGGAAAATGTGCTTTTTGTCTCGTAATTTTCCATCTGCGGGCCTCGGTAATATTTGATTTGATATTAAAAAAGCAATAAAATAAAAGCTTGCAAAAACATTCTACAAGAAATTTGATATATTCGTTTATATTTACGAACTAACACATTTTTCGTCTTTCTGAAACGAAAAGTATCTATATAAACAAAATATACTTGGGACGTAGGAAGAGTAATGGAAAATAATGTAACTCCCCGATTGAATCAGTGTCACTAAAAAGCGAAAATCGATTGAGGATTCGGTCGTGAACTAAACCGGGTAAATTCGGTTAGTTGTGCAGTGAAAAGGTATTCAACGTACATGTTTACCGCTAACGGCTCCCCAGCGTATGATTTGAGGGGGCGGGCGATATCTTCACGGCCCCGACGCATTCCCGACGGACGCCTCTGGCGAGCCACACACGCGACAATGCACGTGTTATCAGGGGCCTGATAATACTACCTTGACCGCGGAAACTTTGCGAAATTTATGTTGGGGGTGAGTCATAAATAAAAATGTATAGTTGACTAAAGTTTTGATGCTACAGGGCTATGAATACCATTAGAAAATCATATTCATTTATTTAAATTACAAATAATAGCAAAATATATTTGTATTCAAGTCCTTAGGTATTTCTTAAACTAGACAATACAGTATTATACGTGGAAATTCAATATTTAGAGTGAAGGTTATAAGTATTCATTCAAATGATTCTTCACTAAATGCTTTTGACTTTTGTGTAGCAGGCTTTGAAATTGATCAACTGTTGTAAACAATAATAGTTATAAAAAATCAGATTATTGTGATTATTAGTATCAACAAGATTTTTAAATTTAATTAGTATTTTAAGTAAATACTTAACAATTAATAAATCCAAATTGAATTATTAAGAGAAAAAGTTGGATACTGCCAGGATTCAAATATTACTATAGTCAGTAAGTTAGAATATTATATAATCAGTTATTTTTAATGTAGTCTTTCCATACTAAAATTGGTTAGGAAAATAGACACTTTCTTGCCGGCAGAGCTGAGCAATAGCTACTTTTGTAGCTTAGCTACTAGCTTAGCTACGTTTACCATAGCTGTAGCTGTAGCTTAGCTAAATGTGAAAAAATATAGCTGTAGCTCGTAGTGAACTATGTTTCTTTCTATTAGCTTAATAATATTGTTATAACAACTGAAGTTACTTTTTGTAGCTCAAAACAACTTTTTGTAGCTTAAAGTTACCAATGTTCATTAATTAATACCTATTAATTTTTGTTTTGTATTTGAATTGTACCTTCTTATTATTTTCTATAACTGTAGCATAGCAAGTTATTATATAGTTTAAAATCTATTAACATATTTTATTTTTCACTTGTTCTTAAGCTATCCTACTTTTGTATTAAATATTAGATTAACTAAACATTGACTTCTTCTGTTAATGTGACTATTAATTTATTCCGATATAAATAAAAATTATAGCATAAAAAATTAACAGTACATTTGTCCATTTGCGATTTTTGATATTTATGTACATAATAATAAATTAACAGTCATTACAACAAAAGACTGATCAACTGATCATATGACAATGGCAAATTTAATTAATTCACAATAATTGAAAAAAGTAGCTTTAAAATTTAACAGCTACTTTACGAAAGCTTTTAGCTGTAGCTTAGCTATATTTTACAAAATGTAGCTTATAGCTGTAGCTCTGCTACTTTTTTAAGTAGCTTGCTCAGCTCTGTAGTCCCACTAGACAACTAGAGGATAAAATGTGAAGTTTAAATTATTGTTTACGTTGGCAACTGAAAGCACAAACGAAAATTAATTTATCGAGTTTCAGTTGAAATGGTTCAAAATTAACAATTTTTTAAAATATGTTTCTATATAGTTTAAGCCACGAGAAATCGAATGCCGTTGAGCGCATCTTCATATCTTTTTTAGTTTTTAAGTTACAACGATTTTTCATGTTTTTCAAATCGAAACTTTGAGACGCTATATCTCTAAAACTAAAAGAGATATCGAAGTGCGGTTTGAACGAGTGTATTTCTCGTGCTTTACTTAATATAATAGCTGATTTTGAAAATTTTGAAAATTTTTCGATTTTTTGCAAAAATTTTCCTTGGCGATATTCCAAAAAGTAGAAGAGATAATTAAAATCTGTGAACACTAGTGAATTCCTCGCATAAAAGTACGTATGTATGTTAATTTTCACAAGAAAATTCGCACGGATAGATTTTTTATTACAGAAAAACGAAAAATGACCAAAAATCGTAAAAATCTTAAGGGGTACCCCTTCAAAAATAATTAATTTTTAGCCGATTTTCGTTTTTCTCTAATAAAAAATTTACCCGTTCGAATTTTCTTGTGAAAATTTACATACCTATGTATTTTTACGCGAGGAATTCACTAGTGTTCACAGATTTTAATTATCTCTTCTACTTTTTGAAATATAGCTAAAGGAAAAATTTTTAAAAATCCGAAAAATATTCAAATTTTTCAAAATCAGCTATTATATTAAGTAAAGCACTAGAAACACACTCGTTCAAACCGCATTTCGATATCTCTTTTAGTTTTCGAGATATAGCCTTTCAAAATTGCGATTTGAGAAACATGAAAAATCGCTGTAACTTTAGAACTAAAAAAGATATGCGGATGCGCTCAACGGCATTCGATTTCTCGTGGCTTAAATTATATAGAAACATATTTTAAAAAATTGGAAATTTTGAATACTTTCAATAAGTAGTTTATGTTGAGTGTTTGTAATAAAGTGTTTCTAAAATCATAAAATCAATAACTCAACAATTCGGTTTAAACTAGTGTATTCCTCATATAAAAATACAGGAATACGTAAATTACACTTCCTTCACATAGACACTACTATCCTTATTATTCTCCTCTGTAGTTGTAGTCTATACGGCAGCATCGCCAACGAATAATACCCGACACCCCATCGCGCACCACACAGGGCGTGATCCAAGAGGTGTGACACACAAAACAACTGAACGCGGTGGTCAGAGCCACCCGTGAGCTAATTGCGTCCACGAGCCAGAGTAGAGAGTAACCACCAGGTATAATACGAATGTGTGAATAGGCAGAGAGTAGTGTGGTATGAACTGAAAGTTCAGAGAGTTATGCGTTGTTCGGTTTATGGTGGTTTTGGGAATAAAGTGCCGGATGTGTGGTCAAATGCATTGTTGACGGTTGGGTGGCAGGGTTAGGGCTGTTTAATGTAAATATTGATTATATTGATTCTTATATCAACAACGTTGTGATGGGGATTGTATATATGTATTTGGAAAATTTTAATGTGTCACAATTTTATGTGTATGCAGAACAGATTTTTACACCATAAAGTAGAGTAACTTAAGCGGCTTTAAATTGAAGAAAATTAAATAAATATATCATCATGCCGTTTATTCATTACTAGGCGTGACACTCTGCCGTACCAGATCTCGGTAAGTAAAATAAGATAAATAAATATAAATATATCATCACACCTTCTACCCATTACCGGGTGTGGCACTCTGCCGAAGCAGATCTCAGTAAGTGAAATATTTTGCGTGTGAAGTGCGGTTACCAGTCGTCAAATCACAGCCCCCAAAGATGTTAGTTGTGGAGGAGCCACGGGGGTAGTTTTTTGAAATTATGAAAATTGTTTGTCGCCTATGGGAATCGAACCAGGATCCTCAGGCCGACTTCATACCACTGAGATAGCCACCCCATAATAATAATTCTTTACTATATTTAATAAATAAATTCATAATAATTAGTAAACTTTACACAGCTCAACCGGAGTGCAATTAATTTGATAAATGTACAAAATCTAACAATAATAAATAAATACATAAATATATGTAAATATATCATCACGTCTTCTACCCATTACTGGGTGTGGCACTTTGTCGAAGCAGATCTCGGTAAGTGATATATTTTGCGTGTGAAGTGCGGTTACCAGTCGTCAAATCACGGCCCCCAAAGATGTTAGTGGTGGAGGAGCCACAGGGGTAGTTTTTGAAATTATGAAAATTGTTTGTCGCCTGTGGGAATCGAACCAGGTTTCTTAGGATCCACAGGCCGACTTCATACCACTGAGCTAGCTACCCCACAAGTAAGTGATATATTTAAACGCATGAAGTGCGGTTACCAGCCGTCCAATCACGGCTCCCAAAGATGTTAGTGCAGGGGAAGCCTCAAGGATAATTTTAATATGGTAAAAATTATTTGCCGGCTATGGAAATCGAACTCAGGTTCTCAAAACCACAGTCCGATTCGACACTATAATTTGCAATCATCAAAGTGTTCCTTATCTGTATTTATTCATCGATAGATTAATAATAAACAAACTACCAAAACATATGATGTTTACTCTATATGTACAAAATATTTCTAAGTACATTTACATTTAAAAGATAAAAGTTGGTTATTTTATAAATTAAATGAAAATGAAAGATAAATAAAAATTTAAATGAGAATGGTACGTGTATGACTACATTGGGTTACGTATATTTATCAATTAAATGAAGATTAAATTAAATTAAATGAGAATGGCTGCATGAATGCAGCTTTTGAATATATTGTGCTACTGAACAGTTTTTTGTTTTCATCAGAGCGTCTGCTCTTATTTTTCGTAAGTAACCATATTTTAAAGAACACTATGTTCTATGTAGGTGAGCACTTAAAAATAAAACTTTTGCAGCAGAGTTACTTACCTAGTTTCATCGGCACCCATCATATTCATCTTTTAGTAGAATATATCAACATTTTCATGGGGAGGCAAAGTTTTGTTCTTTCAAAGTTTTCATACGTGCGGTTTTTAGCAGCACTATGCTCTCCTGTTAATAATTAACCAGGCGCTTTAAAAAAGCCCAGGATATTCTTAAAGATTCTTCTTCTTGGAAGTACGTTGTTGCTTCAGAATATTGCGAGCTGTGAACATTATTAACCTTCTTGTCATTTCAAATTATTTCTTTTTCATCCCCGACCATTTCAACACATTTTCCCGTCTTCGTATACAATTTTTATACGTAATTAATCATTATCTAATAGTTTCATAATAAATATTCTACTCATGGTAAGATTTTAAAATTAAAATTAATTATTTATTACATACAAGTGTTCAGGTTTCAAGGACCACCATTGGCGCTATTTTGTAAATTTTACTAGACTGATTATTTTAGTAGTATATTAAAAGCAATCGTAGTCCAAGAGATATAACTAAGATAAATTTGCATTTAATAATTAATAAGCAAGAGATCGTGCATTCAAGTTTCGCTGATTTCAACTAATATTATAAAAAAAAAATATGATTGTCTCTGAATGGTTTTGACTTCACTGTAAGCTGTATGAAATTCATGTTATGCAGAGTGGCAAATAAATAAATAAATAATTATTATTATTATGTCAACGGCCATGGCTGCACTCGTTGGAACTGATCTAAGCGATAACGCGAGTTAAGTAACGTTGCGCGCGGGTAGTACTTGGATGGGTGACCGTCCAGAGAAAACCCGCGTTTCTGTTGACCATAATACCTAAAACGCAGATCAGGGCGGAATGGCGGCATATGACCTAAGTAGTTGGTCCGCCAAAGAAGCCACAGAAAAAAAAAAATTAAAACTAATAATTATTATTATTATTATTATTTATGGGGTGGCTAGCTGAGTGGTATGAATTCGGCCTGAAAACCCTGGTTCGATTCCCACAGGCGACAAACAATTTTCATAATTTCAAAAAACTACCCCTGTGGCTCCTCCACCAATAACATCTTTGGGGGCCGTGACGACTGGTAACCGCACTTCACGCCCAAAATATATCATTTACCGAGATCTGCTTCGGCAGAGTGCCACACCCAGTAATGGGTAGAAGATGTGATATATTTATTTTTTTATTTATTATTATATTACTATAACTATTTCAAGTTAATAATGAACGATGTTCAAACAGGAGTCTACGACAAAAGCATGAAATGATATTTTGTGTTCTTCTGTAAACTTCAATAGATTTTTTGACAATATTGTAGCAAAGTAACAATATTTCGTGTTTTGTGTAATTGTACATAGATGTTTGATTAAACTAAAAAACTTCAAAAATATCGTAGCCTATTATCCATTAAATTAATTAATATTTAAACAATAAAAACAATACAGCTGTCTCAAAAAAGTTTTCTTTAATATTAAATTTTAGATTAGCTAATCTTATTCTAGTCCGATTTTAAAAAGTTAATCTGAATCACATTCCGAAATCTAAATGATAACAAAATGGGATTTTTTGGTAATATGGTTTACCTTCAGTTGAATAATCAACAAAATTGTTTGTCGGCTATGGGAATCGAATCCGGGTTCTCAAATTATAGCCCGACTCGATACCACTGAGCCATCTATCTCATCAACATTTATAAAAATGTGATACAATAAAATTGCTTCAGCGCTGTCACTGTCACAATTTCTTATGCTAATTTTGATGCTTTTGTTAACCAATCAGAATCAGAATAAAATATATTCTATGTAACCACATTGTAATGTTCCACCACGGACTTTAGAGCCTCAAAGAACCACAGCCCTAAGTCACACAATTTATCCATCTGTGATCAAACCCATATATTTGTAGTACAAGAAATCTTCATTTACTTTACAATCCTCTATAGAGAAGAAAGAGAAGAGAGTTGAGAATAAATCTCGATCTCATCAATATTCATAGTATTTCTGCTGTTGTCTGTTGACATTAGTTACTAAAATATTCCATGTTTCCATTTATCTTTCCTTGTATCACAATACTATACATCTAATTTATAGAATCTATAAACATAGGATACCATTCTACATTTAAGTATTTATTATCCATATTAAATTAGCAGTATCTTTATTACTAGTACAAGTAAACAATTACACGCACGCAAGTGCGAGGAATACTGTGTTGCATTCAAGAGTGAATGATTGATCGTTGTGTAAGTGTGCGAGTGAAGAATCGAGGAAGAAACGAGGAGGCTGAAGGACAAAGGAGGACGAAGAAAGAGAAGCAGAACTCCAAGGCAGCAACAGATTCAATTACAAAGTCCACATGTCGTAGCAGCGCGCTCGACGCTCGGCAACTCGTAAAATCACAATAAAATATATTATACTAGCGTATCACCCGAGATCTACTCTGAGCTAGATCTACCTAAGTTGCTATAATACTACTATTTTGTGGCAAATTGCTCATTTAAGATATGTGAATACATTATTATACGAGTATTATTTAAATTGAAGTAACTCCATGGTTCAAAATGAATTAATGAAAGAAATATTATGATACCATCAGGACTTGAGCTTGGAACCTACTGAGTATATTTTCAGTTTATGAAAGAGTCAGAGAATCTAGGCTTCCTTAGGTAAAATAGTTATTTGTATCACTAGACCAGAAACTGTACTTTTGCTAGTGCGAGCATATTTTGACAAGCTTAATTCTTTATAGTTTTGCATACTGTAAAGAGTCTCTTTTGTTATAATTTTTTTTCCGTGAGTAAAGTGTCATTATTTGCCCCAAGCGATTGTATTCCTCGGGCTATGCTCTCAGGATTCAATCTTCGCTTTCGACAAATAATGACAAACTCTACTATTTGTATCTCATTTGAGAGATGAAAGTGACACTTTTCATCCCGAGGAAAGAAAAGTAAGGGCTTATCAACAACAAAAATAAATTACAGAAAATAATGAAATAATAATATCTTGGGGTAATGGCACAGTGGTATCATGTCGGCCTGTGGATCCTAAGAACCCTGGTTCGATCCCTACAGCCGACAAAACATTTTCGTCAATTTAAAAAAATACTTGTGTGGCTCTCCCACCACAAACAACTTTAGGGGCCGTGATTTGACGACTGGTAACCGCACTTCACGCGCATAAATATATCATTTACCGAGATCTGCTTCGGCAGAGTGCCACACCCAGTAATGGGTAAAAGGCGTGATGATATATTTATTTTATTTTATTTATTTATATTTCAGTGAAAGTAAAAAAAATTGGATTAATTTGTATGTAATTAGGGGCAAGAAAAATTGTCTTTCCCCAAAAGTTCCCCACTTATAGTTTGTCTCATTTACAATTATTTATTTATGTTTATTAATTTAATGGGATAATGCCTTAGTGGTTTCGAGTTGGCCTGTGGATCCCGAGTACCTGCGGTTCGATTTTCACAGCCGACAAACAATTTTCAGGAAATTAAAATTTCCCCTGTGGCTCTCCCACCACTAACATCTTTGGGGGCCGGGATTTAACGGGTGGTAACCGCACTTCACGTACATAAATATGTCACTTACCGAGATCTGCTTCGACAGAGTGCCACACCCAGTAATGGGTAAAAGTTGTGATGATATATTTATTTATATTTGTTTTTTAATTTATAAAAACCACTATTTGATTGACTTAGAAAGGGCGGCAAATTGGCCACCGCCCTGGGCGGCAAAAGTTCTAGGTACGCCACTGCACCTTTGGGAAGATGTGTCACACTTTTTCCTTTGACATACAAATAATTATTTTGTGGGACACATATTCGATATATAAAATAAATAAACCAGTTGATTAATTGTTGATTTATTTACCATTCAGTTTTAAATAAATTTTGAACAATCACCACGATTCTATATCATTGTTTATCTACAACAATATACCTATTCATTAAATGAAAAATATCTAATAAAACGAAGGACCACACTGCATCTTCATTATAAATCAATTAGACACATGAACTCATGAACGCTGTAAAAGAATTTATATATATATATATATATATATATATATATATATATATATATATATATATATATATATATATATATATATATATATATATATATATATAATACAAATAGTATTGGTTTTTGTGTTATCCAGACTGTAGTAAGTCTAGTGGAATCCCCTTCAATTATTGTTTATTCGACACGTTGGAATGCTGGGACATGATAAAAAATGTCTCATACTGTTGTTTTATGTATTGACACTAAACTATGTCCAGTAACAGACGTAAATTATCATTTTAATTATTTGTGTTGGTAGACGATGTTCGGTACGAGTCAAGTCTCTTTGACTCCTCCTCGACTCTGTGAGTCACGAGTTAATAACTGTCAGCCTCCGCCGATAAAAGAGAATAGTTTTACTCCTCTATAACTATAAATAACATTTATGAAAACGGAACTTCGTTGTGCACGATGAACGGTACTCGATGCCACTGAAGCTCAAGCTTTCAAATATTTCTTTTTATTAACAAATACTTTCTTAGACTCTTACATCACTCTTAAATTGCTTTCTTAATAACCTCCATCATAATTATTAGAAGATTTCACAAAATTAATTTTCATATTTAAGTAGGTAGTCTTTCCTTAGCTCAACTTTATGTTCTTACAGCAATTTTTACATACATATTATATAATTTTTTGAAATAACTTTATTTGAAAGATTTCGGTTGATTTTGATATTATTTAAATGAACTACAGTCAATGGAGTAGATGTCTCAGTGGTACCGAGTCGCCCTGTGAGACTTGAGAACTCTGGTTCGATTCCCACAGCTGACAAACATTTTCACCCCATTAAAATTACCCCTGTGGCACCCCATCACTAACATCTTTAGAGGTCATGATTTGACGCTTAGTAACCGCACTTCACGCGCATAAATATACCACTTACCAAGATCTGATTCAGCAGATTGCCACTCCCAATAATAGTTAAAGGCGTCATGATATATTTATTTATATATAAGCATGCGTGTTAGCCCTAAAAAGCGGGCTTAAGCATGGACCAAAAAGAAATAATTCATATGGATACATAAATAAAATGACAATTTTTATTTATTGTGAGTACTTGATTTTACAAAATATCATTTTGACATATAACCTTTGTACATATTTTAATTTTTTGAACATATAATTAAATTTAATTTTGTTGTGCATAAAATATTGTATGTACCACGAGCGAAATTGACGTTTCTGACCGGGCCAGAAACGTCTATTTTCACCCTTGATTTATAAATAACTATTATTTAATTACAGTCATATTTGGAGCTAATCTCTAGATATTCAATACGTCAATAATCAGTAAGGAATACACAAAAAATTTTTAGACAAAAGTTTTATTACAAACCCTATGTATTTTTAGCGTAGAATCAGAATTTTCAATAAAAATAGAGGTTCTTATTTAAAATTTCAAAGTTGTCACCTCCCACGCTCCCTGGAGGGAGGGGATCGGAAATGAGAGTCTTAAAATAAAAATATATTTAGTTTCAAAGCTACAAACATAATCTAACCAAATTTCGTAGTTGCCAACACAAACTCCTACTGAAGGCGCCAGAACATCTCTACTACTACTAATGTTAGTAGCGCCACTAACAATGTTTGCAAATAACTTAACTATATCGTTGGATTTAATTATGGTAGGATGACCACGCAAAGGCACTGACACAGGTCGTGTTCTGGTTGCGTCGCGACGCTGTGCGTCCTGCCTCCGCACCCTATGGCGGCGGCGGCGGCGCTAATAACTTACTCGGCAGCCCCGACAAGTTTGCTGCTGGCGTCCGCGCCGCATGGAATCTCAAACGAACCTAAGGATCTAATTCAGCCTCTAATCCCGAACGGATTAGTGGAGTTGTCGCCTTGAATGTACGAATATAATAAGATTTCTTTACTTGGAATTGGATTATTGAGATATAAAATAGTTTTTTCTAAATGGTGAGGTTGAAGTAAATTGCTGTTAAATTCACGGTTTTATATAACTAGTTCGTGTTAAAAAATATATCACGCCTTTTACTCATTACTGAATGTAGCACTCTGCCGTAGCAGATTTCGGTAAGTGATATATTTATGCGGTTACCAGCCTTTAAAGATGTTAGTGGAAGAGCCAAAGGAGTAATTTTAATGTTGTGAAAAGTTTGTCGGCTGCGGGAATCGAACTCGGGTTTTCAGTCAACTACCCCATTTTTAAATATATTTATTTAATATCAAATCTAATAGATTACATTTTATTTCCACGGAGTTCGTGCTGCGAAATCAGAATAGTTACTCAAATTTTTCAAAATTAATTTTGGCACTGAAATAATAGTTATGTTTTTGTGTACACAAAGTGATGCCCGGAAATATGTGAACTAAATTGTAATTCCATGTGGATATCTACAAAATATGTCAAATTTGACTAATGATAATTGCTATCTGAGGTAGCGTTAGAAACAGTAAAATATTGACAGAGATAGAGAACGGTCATTTGCATTGCTATTTATTCATTTTAAATCAGTTAAAAAGAAAAGTGAATACTAAATTATGTATAATACTGTTTCTTAATATTAGGTTTTCTTAGACTAACATCTTTGGGATCCGTGATTTGACGGCTGGTAATCACACTTCACGCGAAATATATATCACTTGCCGAGATCTGCTTCGGTAGAGTGCCACACCTAGTAATGTGTAAAAGGCGTGATGATATATTTATTTATTTTTATTTATATATTTTGAAAATAAGTTACGAACAAAAAAGAAATCTCCATTCGATCAAAGTGCCCGAGGATTTACTTCCTGACGATATATCTGTACCTAGAATGAATTAATTCTGATGAGGATGAAAGTCATTTGAATGATTTTTAGTTGTTTTATCATAATTATTATAGAAACTATTAGACCTATTAGAAACTCGAGGTGCTAAACATAAAATCGTAAAATAAACAATATTCAATTAACAAGAACGTTAGTCAGTAAGAGGAGAAGCAGTTCAACCTCTATTATCCCGAACCATACTTAACCTGGCGTAACAAGCATTTAAGCATAATTAAAGATCAGCAAAACGTGTCGAGTTCCAGCGTACATAGCTCGGCACGGAGCGTACTGCAGCAGTACACCGTGCACGCACGTCCTGGCGTGCTGTGAACACACTCACGAAGTGGGTGGCCGCGGTAGAAGAGAGCCCAACAGCCGCAGCCGCTGAATCCGTAACTACTTGTTGACATTTAAATTATCTACACGATATCTGACTTCGGTTAATAATACACCGCGTGCCCGCCGCCATCTTTCAAACATGGCCGCCGGTGGACCACCGCGCGCACGCGATTCTCAAAGAGCTGAAGAGATAGGAAGTGGTCATGTTCTGATTCGGACGATGGCGATTCGGTAATCTTAAATCTGATAGTAGAAATTGCGTTAATATACTAATAGGTTCTAACGATTTCTGATAGGCAACTATAAGTTTATGAGCACAAGTAATTGGATGAAACAAAAATAAATTGTTAGAAATAATTTTTTTGAAAAAGCAATGAGCGTTCGCCGGGATTTGAACCCAGAACCTTTCATATTGCACGAAAAAGCATGAGTATTCGCCGAGTGTTTGTAGCTCAATTGGTTAGAGCAGTCATCATGCTAATAAAAGGTTCTGGGTTCAAATCCCGGCAAACGCTCAATGCTTTTTCAAAAAAATTATTTCTAATAATTGCTAACAGACAAATTGTCATTCAACAAATTCTTATAAAAATAAATTGTCATTTAGCAACATTGAACTAATTCTTAAATATATAATTAATGTTTTCACAATTTTTAAACTACTCCTCTGGCTCCTCCATCACTAAAATCTTTGGGGGCCGTGATTTGACGGCGGGTAACCGCACTTCACGCACAAAATATATCACTTACCGAGATCTGCTCCGGCAGAGTGCCACACCCAGTAATGGGTAGAAGGCGTGATAATATATTTATTTATATATTTATTTAAATGGGTGATATACAGAAAGGAATTGTTACAGTTGGCAATAAAAAAACTACTTGAAATTGGTAAGCCTGATACATAAATTCATTTCCTAATTTTGACAGTGACATTTGAAAATTTAAATTTAAATTTGAGTACATTTATTATTACATTTATTTCTAAAGTATTTCTATTACTCAAAAAGTCAAAATTCTATTAGCTATCAGACTCCTGATATAACTTATTTGTATTTATTAGAATTGTCAAATAGCATTTCCGCCTTTACCTGGCATTGTGCCAACTGTGGAATAAAAAGATCTCCGGAATTGTATTGCCAAATGTAACAATTCCTTTTGATCACTCTGTAGTATACATACGGTAACCATATGTCCTTTATTATAGAGGAGTCCTTTATTTGAAAGTGTTGTCCTTTAGATTTATTTATTTCTTAAAAATCCTTTATCTGTTTTCCATTTAAAATACCTATAGAAACAACGGTATGATTTTAAATTCGTAACATTGAAGAGACATCTGTCAAGATAATACAAAACCTTGTCTAAATTTCTAATTTATTTCTTAAAATTTTTCTGCCTGAAAGGTTAGTGAAGAAAATTATACACCTCATGAAGAAATTGTCATTCTTCTCTCAGGTGCTTTATATTCCCTTAATTTACAAATAAGTATTTTTAACTGATCTCTAACAACAAATAGAGAATTCTTTCTTTTTAAATCTATAATCGCATTGTAAATGGATTCGTCATTTGATATATTGAGTAAAGATTGTCCGAAACGGTGTTGGTCGAATCGAGATACCTCCTAGTCTTTTTCAGAGAAAAGAGATAGTTGACCATGGAAACGGCTCTTAAATGACATATAAATTACAGTGATTATAAATATAAATGAGAGATGCACGGTGCCCTGAAACCTTGTGAAGGTATCTCTCCACGGTATTGGACCAATTTTCGGCTGGAACGAAATGTGTGATTTGAAAAATAAATTGAATTGTACACGCAATGCAGCGTTTAGCGTCTGTTATGTAAAGTGATTCTTCAGGGAAGTGACTTGTGCTAACAAGAGTATTTAGCGAACATATCTCTCGTATGATATTTTTCCCACCATGAGATATTACTACATTGTATTTTTTTGCCTGGAAACATCCGTTCTCATGTGTCTAGTCATAAATTATTAATTAATTGCACAATTCATAATAATATAATTATTTAGACTTTTTCTGAATCGCTTAATAATTGTTTTGAACATTACTATAAAGGTCTCGTAACTGTATTCGTAGTTATAAATACTTGCACTTACCAAATAAAATGTTTCTAGATAAAGCATTTTCAAATCATACATACGTAGATAACATTACACTTAACGAGATCTGGGGTGGGATCATGTAAAAATGACTAGCAGTGAATAGTAGTGACTCGTGTCAATTGAGATTATGTAAAAATGAATAGCGAAAACGATATTGTTTTGCGTCAGTTAAATTGTCATTTCTAAACGCAATGTTCATTGTGGGTGAAAACGTTACACACTATTAACATCTTTGTTTAATTCATTTATATTTCTATAAGTCGTTCTTTATTTCAAAATTCTTTTTTTTTTCAATTTGTCTCACTGCTTACTATGTCATAATTTAATTAATTTTGACGTTTGCACTCGACACAGGTAAAAAAAATCAAGGTAAATCAATTATAAATAATGAAATATGTGAATTTTTTATATGAAAATATTTGACGATTAATGTTTTCATAAAATTTATAGTAATTAATATTACAGGACAATAAAATTTCAAGAATGGCACGAAAAGCTGATATATAGGAAACCTTTATATCATATTTTCAAATAAATAAGGAAATGATACAAGGACATATTAAGCAGTTTAAGGACGGGCCAAAATTAATGAATTGTGGAGCGACTTGACCATACGCTTAAATGCGCTGGGCAATGGAATAAAAGCTGTTCAATAGTGGCAGAAAGTATAATTGCAATTTGACAATTATTATATAAAAAAAAATGTATTCATGTGACTTTGTAGGCTTGGTCAGATAATAAGCAGAGGGCTAAAAGCAAAGCAGCACTTTAAAAAAAAGAACTATCAAAAACTGGCGGAGAAAAAATAGGGAGCAGTAGAAAGAGCTAAGAATTGTTTTATATAAATAAATGTTATCTACATAATATTAATATACGTACTTAAATAATAATTATTTTTACTATTTAATGTTTATTAAATAATGTTGATTTTTACTTGTCAAAGTTTTTTTACATAAAAATAAAAAGGCACTAGGAATAAGATATCGTTTAGAGAGTTCACGGAAATGTCCGAAGTTGAAAACGTAGTGAATGACTAATTTTACGTGATCAATTGAATAACGAATATCGTTTTCACTTAAGTGAAAACGCAATATCGTTTTCACATTTACATGATCCGGGGGCTGCTCCGGCAGAGTGCCACTTCCAGTAATGGGTAGAAGGCGTGATAATTATATTTATTGAATTTTTAACGACAGGAACATATTAACAACTGTCTTTTTACTTTTTTATTTATTGTCAATTGTTGTTATCAGATAAAGAAACATAACGGGCACTAAGTATTAAAAGTCAGTTACAGAATATACCTATAAGTTATATACGGTTGTAGGAACCCTTAAATTTCATTAATTGAACATTTATATATTAGATTCATCCTCAAAATAATGTTCTTTATATATTTCTATCACTTTTGCTTCATCCTCATTCATACATCTTTTCCCAAATGCTCATTTATTCTTTAAACTTGGTACCTTTCGTTTACGCAAAAAAAAACATTCAATCACATACATCCATTTATTTCTAGGTGGTCCATGCATTCTTACACCCTTAACTTCACCACTGATCTTTGATCTCTTCTAACAACAAACTACACATATTTCGGACAACAATTTTTAAATCGCTCTTTGTGAACAATTTGGTAATAATTTAAATAAAAATAAAATAAATATATCATCACGCCTTCTACCCATTACTGGGTGTGGCACTCTGTCGAAGCAGATCTCGGTAAGTGATATATTTTGCGCGTGAAGTGCGGTTACCAGTCGTCAAATCACGGCCCCCAAAGATATTAATGGTGGAGGAGCCGCAGGGGTAGTTTTTGAAATTATGAAAATTGTTTGTCACCTGTGGGAATCGAACCAGGGTTCTCAGGATCCACAGGCCGACTTCATACCACTGACCTAGCTACCCCATAAATAATAATTTATAAGTATCCAATTATTTCCAGATCATCCACGTAATCTTACATTCTCAATTTTGCCAACTACATTTGTTGTACCAATATTTGACCTCTTCTAACAACATTCTTCTCAATTTCATACTCATCAAACTTCATACACCAACTAGTTCCAAACAATAATTTTTAATTCACATTATTCAAACAATTAGCCTTAATTGAATAATCTCTGCATGTTAACAAATCTGTTAGAAGAATAACATTTACAAATGAAAACTACCGGAAACCAAGATGAAAGTTTAAAGTTTAAAAACATGGTATAAATTACACCTATCTCATCTTATCCTCGGGTGTAGAACAAACTAGATAATAAGGTTGAACGTTTATAGTAACCTCTAAGTGTCGGGTTTACTAACTCTGTTAATATTTCTTCGTTTGTCTTCCTCTTCCTTGGTGTGCGTAATGTTTGTTTCGCCGCAGGCCGGAAGATTAACGTAAAAGAAGATTTAAAATTTAATATAAGAATTCATTACGGCGTTTAACTAATGCCTAGTTTCGTTCATTTAAATTACAGCAATATAGTCAATTATAAAACGTGTATTATTAATATATTCATTGAAGTAAGAACATTAAATAAATTTTATAATTATACTTTCTTGGAAAAATGATAATGAGTTGAATTTTCGACAACTGCAATTATATTGTTATGGAAGATGTATTTGTCTTCTTGTTTCTTCTTGATGGAGCATCTGCCAGCACGTTCAAATTATCATTTCAACATTTCTTCTTAAGATATAATTATTATTTTTTAATTTTTCCTTCTTTGAACAACATTAAAGTATCAATACCTATTCCGCTTCCATTTTATGTCTTGAAATTAATAATTTCACGAACTATAAAATAAATTTCTTTATTATCTAGATATTTTAGATTAATGGGGTAGCTAGCTCAGTGGTTTGAAGTCGGCCTGTGGATCCTGAGAACCCTGGTTCGATTCCCACAGGAGACACACAATTTTCATAATTTCAAAAGCTACCCCTGTGGCTTCTCCACCACTAACATCTTTGGGGGCCGTGATTTGACGACTGGTAACCGCACTTCACGCGCAAAATATATCGCTTACCGAGATCTGCTTCGGCAGAGTGCCACACTCAGTAAAGGGTAGAAGGCATGATGATATATTTATTTTATTTATTTATTTTTAGATTATGAGAATTTTATTTTAATTTTTAATTTTTTAAAGTCATGTTGCCTATGGTTACAGAGAGATTTGAAAATGTGTGTACAATAGCCTCATTTCATTTGCCATTTGGATCAAATCTAACTTTTACATTTACATTTACTGAACCGCAATACTTATTTATTTTATTGGATTACTTCGCTGACTTTATTTCCAGTACTAGAATTACAGATTATAATTTATTTTGATGTAATTCACCCCAATAAGTGCATCATTTGGCTTAATTCATTTAATTTAGCCATGTGTTTAATTTATCTGAACTGATTTAAATGAATCAAGTGGCAAATGAAATACAGTTAATGTTCTATTTTCCGTAGCAACGACAAGCATAAAATGAGCAGATATATTTGTAGTTGTATAAAAACTTTCTAGCAAAATCTATTACGTATAAGGAGGAACAAATGAAAAATAAATTTAAAATATTTTAAACGTTCATTAATACAACATAATTATACATTTTCCAAGTTGGCCTAAAGTCCGTGGTATAAGGTATTTATTAAATAAGATAGATTCACTAAACCAAAACTTAACAACATCTTAACAAGAAAATAATCACTGTGCACGACCGCCCACTCTTCCAAACTAACAAAAAACTAATAAGAAAACTTTATATCCACAAGCAGCGCGCGGCAACGCTCTGTTCGCCGTCCCCAAAAACAAAGTAATAAACGAAAACAATAGCCGCGTCAAGTTGGCCGCGCCGGGCATGTTCGCGCATACAAAAAATCACCAGCTCGGCATCAGCTTCAGTGGCATCCACCACGAGTTACACATCGAGCATACCTGCCCTTCTACGTTCAACATTCTCATTCGAAATTAAATTTATAGTTTTTTAGATTAATATGTTTAATAGTTAACAATACAAGTCTCCAAATTTAGCACACCATCATTGAGGACCTCGGAAACTGTAAGAGTTACGAATTCGGATAACTGGAAATTTTTGTGTGTTTATTTGAGAGGCCGTAACAGACCATATCCTAGTTTTTTTCAAAAATTCTCTTAGCTAATGATAGATAATGACAAAGACTGATTAATTTTTTAATTATCAATGCCTAATAGTTATTTGTTTCAGTAGGATTAAAAATACAAGTTTTCGGGTCGAGTAATAAAGATTACCGGACGACGCATAACGAAATCTAATAATATTGAAAGACCCGAAATAATATTTTTAGTTCGATTGAAACATATTATTTTTTCCCTCACTTATTTAGAAAATGTCGCAGATTTATTCAAATTAAAATCAAACAAATTGACAAAATTATTTGCATTTCATAGATACGTTTTTTTAACTTAAAACAAAAAGCATATTTACTGCAGTTGTCATGATAATGAATAACATTCTTAAAATAGCATTCTTGAACTATTGAAAAAGTTGAAATAACAGTGTCATATTGATGTGGGTAAAAACGGGGTGGCTAGTTCAGTGGTATGAAGTCGACCTGTGGATCCTGAGAACTCTGGTTCGATTCCCACAGGCGACAAACAATTTTCATAATTTCAAAAACTACCCCTGTGGCCCCTCCACCACTAACATCTTTGGGGGCCGTGATTTGACGACTGGTAGCCGCACTTCACGCGCAAAATATATCACTTACCGAGATCTGCTTCGGCAGAATGCCACACCCAGTAATAGGTAGAAGGCGTGATGATATATATATTTTTTATATATCTTTATTTGTTGTTTATTGCTATGATACGAAGTAAATAAACAACTCCGTAACGACTAAGGAATTATATATGGGCATTATGATTCATAACGCCCGCTCTCTTCATAACGCCTGCTATGCGTAATTTAATGCATCACTGTGAGTTAAAAGCCTGACACAAATTTTACAATATGAATGGGGTAGGTGGCTCAGGGGTATCGAATCGAATTGTGAATTTAAGAACCCGGATTCCATTCCCCCAGTCGACAAACAATTTTCACCATATTCAAACTACCCTAACATCTTCGGGGGCTTGTACCCGTACTTTTCGAGATCTGTTACGTAAGAATGCCACACCCCCCAATAATGGATAAAAAGCGTGATGACATATTTATTTATTTTTATTTGAATTAAAACTTTACTTTCATTCTCACGGCTACGTTACCACTGACCAATCATTTACCCACTCACCTAAAATCCCACGAACGGAAGAGCAGAGCACCTCATTGAGTCTGACGGTACCGGATCTTGGTGTCCACGTTTGATCGATGGTTCTAGCGAAGCAGAAAGCAGACGACCACCCAGCGCTGGTGCTCGCGCGCGCTCGGCCACTCGCCCGAAACGCACCTCAGGCAATTACCTCGTTGTTAGGGAGATTGTTATACTGTTAGGGAAATCCTAATCACCAGCAGCTAGATGCTGTCTTGTTTAGTGAGAACAGTGTATGAGATGCGGTGCGTGGTAAGTAGGAGAGTAGTTTGAAGTGTAATAGATTGTTGAAGCAGCTGTCGTAGTATGAGTGAAGCTGGTTACTGGTTTAGGTAGATTTAAATGTAACAATTTCAAATAGAGATGAATTGCCAAATTAGTTAATGACACTATGTAACAAAATTTGACTTTTTGTTCCGCCTAACTTTCTTAGTACTTCAACTCGGTTTCTGATACAAAATCATTCAGGATAATCTTAGTCGCAAGCCGAAAAGTTTGCTTTTGCGCCCAGGGCGAATTTTTTTAGAAAATGTTTCCACGAATATGCTGAATTAACTCTATATAACCATAACTTAGTACTTGTTGTTTCTGACTAAACTAATAGAGAAATGTATGGAGAAATGAGCCAAAGTGCCAAAAGTAGCATACAAGCGGATTTACGAAAGTTATAGGCCAAAAACTTGAAAAAAAACCCTCAAATTTCATGATATTTCACCTAAAAATCGGCAAATAAAAAATCGTAACTCAAATGTTACGCCCAAATATTGATGTTTGACTGTTTGTATCCCTAGAGTAACTCTTTAGAAAGCGTTATATGCTATTCGTTGATTATAATTCACTTGTTCTTGTCATTTAAACACATTTGCGAAAAAATCGAAATTTGCGGATTTGAAAGCGACGATGAAACTATTTATTTAGTGTAGAAACATAAAGGGATTAATTTTTAACTTTCAAGAGCCGAAAATTTCACGTATTTTTATTGAAAAATAACACAATGGTGCTAGTTTGAAAATTTAAACAATTTCACTAAAATGACGAAATTTCGATTTTCGATTGCTGAAATCAACCTAGAATAAATCTTGTAAAGTACTGCTTGAGTATGAGTATAAAAGGACGATTTAGACGAGATTAAATCCATCAATGTAAACATAGTTGGCGAAGAATCGTCGACAGCAGAGTGAGTCTACAACTCGTAAACTCGGCGTCTACTGCAGACCGACACCGTCTCATTATCAGAGCAATCTTTTAACATGATTGTCGGTTCGAGACCACGAAAACGGCAAATGGCCAAGTTACGATTTCAATTTTATGCGTTCCCTTCGGTTTATGTCCGGGCAAATGATGACTGATGCAATTTTTGCAATCTAGCTGCAAGCGATGCTGTGAAAGTAATTGTACAGAGAAATATGTCCTGATATTTTACCCGTATACTCTGAGGTTTTATTACTATTTATTGACATCATTTATGGAACTATAAAGAAGCATTGTTTGTTCGTTACTCAAATAGTGCATTATACTTAGAGATAAGAGCCCCAATATTGCAAATGAGTAAATTCTTGTTCATAGCGTATAAAAGTATGCATTAAAATTTTTATTCTTCTCATAAGATTGGCAAATTAAATTTTAACTATGTACCTGTATGTTAGCTAAGATAGATGTATCATAAAAATTATTATTAATGTGTTGTTTACGTAGTACATCAATAAATTTGACAAAAGGATGCAATTTATACTTATTAATGCTATACTCCATAAAAAATATATATCCTATTTGCTAGACAAATGACATCAGTCTAGTATAAAATGCGGCCTGCAAAGAGAAAACAGTTTTGTCTATAGAAATTTAAACTTTTCAAAAAACTTTTTCAACTTGTGACGTCGTCCTTTTGGACGAACAATAATTTGTAGATTATAGATTATCCTAAGAACCCAGATTCGATTCCCACAGCCGACAAACATTTACATCACATTAATACTAATCCTGTGGCTCCTCCTCCACTAACATCTTTGGGGACCGTGATTTGACGGTTGGTAGCCGCACATCACGCGCAAAAAAATATATCATTTACCGAGATCTGCTTCGGCAGAGTGCCACACCCAGTAATGGGTAGAAGGCGTGATGATATATTTTTATTTATTTATTTATAGAGATTTAGATAAAATTACTCTTACACATTAATATTACTCCTGTGGCTCCCCCTCCACTAACATCTTTGGGGACCGTGATTTGACGGTTCATAACCGCACATCACAAAATATATCATTTACCGAGATCTGCTTCGGCAGAGTGCCACACCCAGTAATGGGTAGAAGGCGTGATGATATATTTATATTTATTTATTTATAGAGATATAGATAAAATTACTCTTACACATTAATACTACTCCTGTGGCTCCCCCTCCACTAACATCTTTGGGGACCGTGATTTGACGGTTCATAACCGCACATCACAAAATATATCATTTACCGAGATCTGCTTCGGCAGAGTGCCACACCCAGTAATGGGTAGAAGGCGTGTTTATATATTTATATTTATTTATTTATAGAGATTTAGATAAAATTACACTTTTCGTCTGTTACGGTCTATTTGGTCAAATAATTTACCAAATGGAGTAATTTATTCGCCATTTTCAAGTTAAGGCAAAGAGCAAAAATAATAGTTATTCACTTGCAAATAGTTGTCTTCCTATGACAAATGTGACATTTCCATAAGAAGTTTTTATATATGAGTTGAATTGTCATCTACACACATCTTCAAGAGATGAAGTAATCAAACAATATATCGTATATTTCTATTACCCAATGTAATTTGTTCATAAGTAATAATTTATTTATCATGTTACTCCTTTGTGTTAACTGAGTATCTGTATCTAATTTAGTTGAAAAGGTTCAAGAAAATAAAATTCCTACAACAAGGAACTGGTTTACATAAAAGGTTAACTTACTTGTTGTAAGTAAACATTGCGTTTCCAGCGACGTCCTTGAGCGTTAAAAGGGCAGAACGCCGCGTGGAGGCCGCCACCGCCGCCACCCTTCGCTGCCTCAACACATAAAAGTCGTCCCCGAATCGAGTTTTAACAGTTTTTAGCGTGTCGCAAATAACAGTAAAAGCTTTCCGCCATTATCGCATCGGTTCACAATACGCATAAAAGCTAAAAAGATACGACTATAAATAATTCAAAAATATGTAAAACGTTGAAAACATTCTTGTTTCAAAGTTTTACGATTTTCATGGGAAAGGACATATAATAACAGCAACATAAATTTCTTGTCGTCCGAAAATGAATCAGAAATGAAGTAGCATGAATAATTTATAGGGACGCTACAATGAAGTCGTTTTTGTCGCGTGATTCAACAGGTGACACGGCGCGGCGCTGAGCGCGGCGGTGGCTGAAACCCCTCTTCCTCTTCTGCCGCACCCGGTTCAGGTAGGCGGATAACAAAGGCCGAATCGCTCTTGTTCTCTCGTCGATCTGAATCGGAAGCTATCTTGTGGGAAACACTGTCTGAATTGTTGACTTTCTTCCATTTATTTTGCTGCTTAACTCTACAATACTCCTTTAGAGTCATTAAATACATGTAGACATGGCACATACAATTGGTACCATATGCGATTTGGTATCATAATTATTTTGTGAACACTTTAAAAATATAAATAAATATAGAATGTTCAATAAGTCTTGTTGTCCTGGGTGGCTATGGGCTGTGAAACATATGTCTGTACATCACAGGCGGACTTTGGCCGAGGCTAAAAAGACAATAGCCTAGGGCCCAAAAATTTTAGGGCCGGGATTCAAGCTTTTAGTTTAAATAATAGAAATATATATACAGGATGGTGACCGCGACTCTCGAACATGGGTATTTAACATGTAAAATCATAATTTTATAATTTCCTGCTTCCCTAATTATTTTAAGCAAGACAGCTTCAAATAAAAGTTTTAGGACATAAAATTACGCATCTAATCCAATAAACAAAATTAATTTTGCATGCTTCCTAACGGCATAAATTAGATCTGAAAATAACGAAAATAGCCTCTAAATAATTTCTTTATTTATTATGTCATTTATTTTGACACAAAACGTTAAGCATTTGTTAATTTTGTTTCAATTTCATGGCTATCGATAATTTCGTTATTTTCAGATCTAATTTGTGCCGTAACGAAGCATGTAAAATTATTTTTGTTAATTGGATTAGATGCAGAATTTTATGTCATAAAGGGCCCGAAATAAATATTTTGCCTAGGGCCCGAAATATTTTAAATCCACTTCTGCTGTACATTATTCATACAATTTATTAACCTTAAATAAAACGTCAAACATCATTATTCACAATGAGAAAAGTGCAATTCCGGTTTCATTTTGCTGACTATTATAAAAATAAGACTTCACTATAAATGTTTTTTTGTTTCTAAGTAAGATAGTCCAAAAATAAATAATTGTTTTTGTTCAATTTATGTCAAATCAATTATGACGTTTAAGGTTAAATTGTATGAATAAAGTACAGACATGCATTTCATAGCCCATAGCCACCCTGGTCGACAAGACTTCTTGAACACCCGTTAGTTATTTGTATCACTAAGCCAAAAAGTGTACGTTTGGGAGTGCAAGCATATTTTGAATTACGAATAACAGTAATAGAATTTATAATATATCTAACTATATGAAAACAGATATTTTTAAAATTATTTGTTGATATTTAATAGAAAATTTACGAAACGTGCTAGAAATAATACCAGAATGATTCGGCAACTGAGGAACATTTTTTCTTGACTAGTCCGCTCGCGTCCTTGCAAATCACGTTTCGGGTTAGTCGGCCCACATAGCCTAAACGCAATTTCCTGCTTTCCGGCTTGGTTTTTTTTCTGTCCCGGAGACCGGCGTCAGTTGACGTCGCGACGATATTGAATGTTCCACGCACTAGGTTGTCACCAGAACTTTGCTCTCGTCTGCTCAATGTTAAGTCGAACGTGATTACTGGAAAACTATTACTGTGTGGGTAGAAAATTAGTTGAATTATCAAATTACGAACAAGGGAGCCTGGGGCTAACAGATGGTTAACTCTCGCTTTGTTGCTTTATAAGAAAGAGCTTAAATCACTAAACAAAAATTTGGCCTAACAAAAATTAAATTTCGTGTTGTATTTATTGAGATAATGTACTGGAATATTTTAATTGAAATTTTGACATCTACTCGTCTATTAGTTATTTTCAAGATAACAAAGTTTGTCCACATGCTAACAGTTTTCTTTCATGTTAGTCCGATGTCACAATTTACAAAGGTGATAATTTTATTACTTATTTGATTTTATTTGTTACTTTGTACAACAGGAACTTAATCCCAATTACAGCTTATAGTGAAATCCGAGTCAATCAGACAATTTTTGGTAATAAATAGACAATTTTTGGTAATAAATAGAAGTTAGTAAAAATTGAACGCATGATTTAAATCCAGACCGACCGTGGCTTAGATTGTTGGGGCAAATGTACGGAGATCATAAGGATCCAGGTCCAAATCCTGACGGTATTCTAATTTTTCTCTTCATAATTTAATTTGAGAAATGCACTTGTTAATGTGGTTGAAATTCTGTATATTAGGTACCTACTTATGAAGTAAGAGGTATGTATAGTTGCAATAAATTTTGAATGATGAGGACACTCGCGCATAAAGAGTTTATTTCAAAGACAGTACACACCAAGAGCCGTAAGGTCCGTAGCCCGCGGTGTTAAAATATGTAAATGGATCGCTATGTTTTGATGGCCACTAAGGTAGAACATTTGCCTATCAAAGTGCCTAGATCAACCCTAGACCATATACCCTTCGGGAACTCAGCTATTACATCTCTAAACATATACTGTCTCATTATTATGCAGCCGTGGTTAATGGAAAGTTTATACTGCTAAGTGCCTGTGCATATCTTTATGTAATATGCCATGCTTACTATCACTACTCGGTGTACCATTCGCTTTCTGAGTTTACTCATGAATGAGATTTTATAATGTTTATCGCGTTTTGAAATGGAATTTGTTTCAAACACTGTTCTAATACATGCTCATAATACATGGAGAATATAATTTATTGCAATTAGTGTTGACATTAAATTGTCTTTTATAAAGTAAATATACTATTTAGTTATAGAACGAAAAATTCTCAGTATACAAATTTTCTACTACTTGTGTTTGAAACCGTTTCCTGTAATGCGTAGAATTAGTACAGTAACGGAATATTCATTTTCCATTTTTCTATATTAATTTTTTTAATTCTAATAACAATAATAAATTTATTGTGCATCAGTTTTACAATCCATTACAAGACAACCTAAATAACACAAACTAAATTAACAAGAAAAAGATTACAATTCATAAAGACATTCGAATCAATTATGTGAAATATTTATATACTTTTTACAAACAAAAAAAGAAATAAAAAATGAACATAAATTTAAAATAACTATAATATCTTGTTTCAGACTAACCAATCTCCAACTATCAACTTCAAATCAAATAAGGTGCATGATTCACCGTAAGGAATAATGTAAGTAAATACAATTTTTGTTGGAAAATGTATCTGTGTGAAACAAAAGCAAAATAATTTTACTTCAATTAATGTTATTTATAAACTGTGCCCAACTACACGTTCTGTTTGCTTATGTATTTAAGACATTGGATAATAAGTACCGAGCGAATTAATACAAGATTAATTAATCAAACTTAGCATTTATACATCCCAATATCAAACCTGAAGACTAAAAATAGAGCAGACTGTTATTAGTGGAATAAATACAACATAGATAATTGGGGGTACATTTTGAATATACATCAAAAATATTTATTCTCGCATATTATTTTAAATATGCCTCTTTAGCTTGAATGACTCAGCATGGACAAAAGTACTCAACGATGCAATATATTACAGGCAATCGTAGCCCAGTGGATAAAAGCGAGGTAAACTTGCGTTTCTTAATTAGCAAGCAAGAGGTCGTACCTTCAAATCTCACTAACTTCTACTTATATCAAAAAAATACGATTTTGTCTGAGTAGTTCGGATTCCACTATAAGCTGTAGGCCTCCTGTACTGTAATTGGGATTTACTTCCTGTTGTGCAAAGTAACAAAATAAATAAATAAATAAATAACAATTATTGTGTGTTGGTTAGTAGTGCACAACGGTCAGTTTACCCCATGTTGATGGCCTAATCTTTCAAATTGGCAACGGAATACTTGCGCGTAAATGAAGGATTAAGATTTTTGAAAAATCCTAATGAGTTTGGGTTTTTCTAATCTGGTTAAAACTAAAATTTGCGACGGAAAACGACATTACTTACCGATATTTGCTACGGCGGTTTCACATCCAGTAATAGGTAAAAGGCATAACAATATACTTTGTTTGTTTGAACATCAGATTTGTAAAAGCTTAGCCAGATTTAATTTTATGAGGACAGGATGAAACTAAATCTGTTTTTACTTAAGACCAAATTGAAGACTCATCTTCAGAGCACAACAATATGTGTTATTTTATTAAAATTGTTCTTAAAAGCTTCAAATATCCTGCTTTGACAATCAAATAAAAGACATTCTCTAGTACAAGTCTCGTACATGACATAACTGGTAGTACTTAAACAACTACATCCATAATCCTCCCCTTCCAACCCCTACACATAAACTTACCCCTCCGTCATTAAATACGCAGGAACTGCTCCACTACACAGCCCAGGGCATTCTTTGTCGCAGTACACATATAGCTCTGAAACTTTGGCAGTGCTTACATAACATCCTTCATCCTGTCAGCCCGTCAGCGTCACTTCGCTGCACATCACGGCCTGTCACGTGGAGTGCGTGCGCATGCGTAGAACGCGTGGTGAGAAGAAGAAGCGCCAGTGCCGCGGGCGGATATTTGTGGAAGCAGAGAGTTTTTGGAGCAACGTTTAAGAAGTTGCGACAAAGTTTGGTGTTCCGTCACTCTGACAACATCTGCAACAAACGCTGCGGGTGTATTATAGAGATATGGAAAGTGTTTGAATTTGTAGCCATTAATAAGACAAGAGGATTCTTGTACCGATATCTTAGTTGCAGTACCGGACTTAGTTGAAGTTATACCAAGGATCACTTTGAGTATTTTATTGTACAGTAGTAAGAGAGCAATCAACTCTCATCTTGTTTTAAATTTCTTGACAACTAATTTGTTGTCTCAATCTCAAGACCTCAATTTTCCTTATTAATGGCATATCACTATACCTTGATCTACATTTATTATTACTTTCGTACAAACTTTTTAATTCCACCCATTCGAAATCTTTTGTTCAAGGAATAAACCTTTGATCTATACATCAATTTTTTGTCATAGGTTGTCTACACAATCTTTCACCAACATATATCCATTTCATTAACCATTTATTCGACTTTCGTTTCACATACAAAAACTATCTTAACTGATTTATACGCACACGTCTAAGAACATTTTTCTCAATCTAACATTATACACCAATATGTTCTAAATACGGTCTTTTCTTATATATTCATATGTACTCCACCAATACCTCTTTTTCACAACTGTTTTACGCTGTTCCTGCTACTTTATTTACTATTTTATATCAAAGTAGAATCTAATACAACATAATAAATAATTACTGAAGCATATCTGATGTAGTCGCATGAATATTAGATTCCTGTCCATTTTTAAGAAAAATATTAATTCCAGTGAAATTTCTTTTGTGTGAAACATGCAGCAAAATTTAAAGAACAATCATTGCTGAAATACAATTTAAATTAAAAAATATATGGCATTAAAAATTACATTACCTAGAGATGACTCCTTAGGTCAAGTCCTCATAGGCCAAAAAATCCGAATTTTTCCCTTAAAAATTATTCATTATTTACTTTATTATTTTCAGGAACAAATATTTTCCTGAACTATTTGTCTCTAAAACTATTTTGTATCGTTTGAGAAAGTGATAGATACTCCCATTATTATGTCATTATTGCCAGGTTCTTAAAAAACTCTGTGTATACGAATACATTCCTACTTCTAACAAACCATTAAAAAAACAAATTTCGTAGTAGTCCGGCTCTGAATTTTTGTTTTGCGTACCACAGCCTTAACCATAATGCCAACAGTTATGAATATTGTGTTTTATCTTCTTTGAACAAAGTTTTGAAACAGGATACAGAAACTTTTATTTTAAGTAGGACAGTTTTTTTGAATGTTGAACATAAAATTTTATAAGTAATTCTAATAAATAAAATGCATTTTATCAGTGACCTGAATCGCAACAACATGATTTAAGTTTTATGATATATAAAAAACACCCTATAAATAAAACTCAACCTATCTAAATAATAATTTCCTGTAAATTGTAACTTATCTCGAAGAAAACTTGAAATGATAAAATTTTTTAAATTACTTTCTTTATGATATTTGTATAACTGGGTGTCACAGAAATTAGTCGCTGCCATTGAATTCCAATTTATTTTTATACATTAAATGCTTTATGTAAACGTATAGACAATGATTTTAGTTAGAGAACTAGGGTGCAAAATGATGTCTAATTTTTTCCAGTGATAGAAATGGTTTGTTTAATAAAATAAAATAAATATATCATCACGCCTTCTATCCATTACTGGGTGTGGCACTCTGCCGAAGCAGATCTCGGTAAGTGATATATTTTGCGCGTGAAGTGCGGTTACCAGTCGTCAAATCACGGCCCCCAAAGATATTAGTGGTGGAGGAGCCACAGGGGCAGTTTTTGAAATTATGAAAATTGTTTGTTGCTTGTGGAAATCGAACCTGGGTTCTCAGGATCCACAGGCCGACTTCAAACCGCTGAGCTAGCGATTATGAAAAAAAGAAAATTAGATTTGGGAACGGGTAGTGATTATAGATGGCGCCGATGTGAATGCGCCGATTTTAAGGGTGGTTGTTGACATATTTTTTACAGGCTAATTTTCAGTTTAAATTATAGACTTTGGTATAATTAAGTAATAAAAAAGGTAGACAGAAATTTTGGCCGGTTACGCATACGCGACAAAACCAGTCAAAGTTGACATTTTTTATGGTGTCGTGTGACATATTACTACTTGTTCACGATGAATACATGACAAAAAATGATTGATAGAAATTATTGCTGCTTGTTTATTGGTGATAGAAGCTCTGAAACTGGACTGGTGTAGGAATCAACAACCACCCTTAAAATCGGCGTATTCACATCGGCGCCATCTATAGTTGTCACCCGTTCCCAAATCTAATTTCCTTTTTTTCATGTTGATCATGACATAATCTATTAAAAAAAACATTTCTGTCACTGGAAAAATGAGACATCATTTTGCACCCTAGCTCTCTAACTATTTTTTTCCTCTATCTATCTTCATAGTTTGCAATTTTAAAGAATCCAACGGTTTCCTTCAATCAAATGAATCATACAACAGTTACAGGATCAGTAAGCTCCGTATAAAAACCACAAGCAAAAACGCAAGCAAGTATTTCACAAGAAACAAACAAGAAAAAAACGAAACAGTTGCGAACAATGAGTAGCGTTTTACATCTCCACCTCGGGACAAATTCTCTTCTGGTAAGCTAGTCTCCGACGAGAAGACAAACCGCAGCCCGCGTCCTAAGAACACATCCCGGGGCCCGGCCCGCCGCAAAAATCCTTAATCCGTCCGAACAATGCTATCGCGGCCGCGTACAATACGGCGCGGAAAAAACTTGCGCTAACCGCGGGCTTTTAATATTCTGCGCAGCGTAGAATGTTGGAAATAATAAGGAATTTGTAACATGTTTATTTAGTGTGAGCGAGGCTATTCAGGTTTTCAGTCGTTGCTTTTTTCTTTGTGTTGTTTACCCCCTTCGGGGCAACAGGTGATATAAATGCATGATTTTCTTTTTATTGCCCGTTTTATACTGTTTTTTTTTGTGAAAGAATGGAGTGTTTACGAAGATGGAAGTAAAGTAATTTGTTATATTTTTTACTGGATCCTTGGGAGTTTAATGTTATTATGTTACCCTAAACGGAGATATATGAGTACAGTTGAACAAGTTACTTTGAAGCCATCATTTTTTAAGGTATTTTACGTTACATAGCCACAGTTTAAAAGTAAAACATTTTCTAAAAGTACATAGGTATGTTAAATAACTCAATCATTATCCGGCAGTATGGTGGTGTGTGTATATACGAGGACAGGGTGAAAAGTCCCTGAAAAATGAAACAAGAAATGATTTATTTGGTTAAAACATATTTTATTTCTCAACATAATCTCCTTGTAGCTCGATACACTTCGTCCAACATTTTTCTAATTTTTCGATCCCTTCCAAATAATACGATTTTGGCAATCCTTCAAATAGGCGTTTGTCTCAGCGATGACCTCAACAAGTCCACTGTTTCGACTGTTCTTTGGTCTCTGGTGTGTTGTGATGGATCCATGTTTCGTCCACGGTTACGAAACGGCACAAAAATCCTTCTTATTGCGCTTGAACATCGCCAAACACTCCTTTGAACTTGTCACATGGTCGCGCTTGTTGTCAACAGAGAGCAAATGTGGCACCTATCTGGCAGATAGCTTTCTCATATCTAAAAATTTATGCAAAATGTTCCGTACCCGTTCGGTTGAGATGCTCATAGCCTCAACAAATTCGTGCACTTTAACTCCAATATCATACCATGGATTTTATCGACGAAAATCAGTAAACCACTTGTGAATCATTCCAATCGATGGTGAAGAGTCTCCATAATGTTTAACAAGCGATGCTTTGGTTTGCGTAATGTTTTTTCAACGCAAGAAATAATGTTTAATCAAGACGCGAAATTCACTTTTTTCCATGTTTTCAAAAATCTTCAAGGTTGCTTGCTTTCGATGGGTGTCAAAATAGAACTGAATGACATATCAGTCTGAAAATTTTAATGCGTTCTAGTTAAAGATGGTACCTCACAAATGTCACATGAGATTTGCGATTGTGGCGCCATCTGTTTTATTTTTTAGGGACTTTTCACCTTGCCCACGTAGTGTTACAAAATTCGCATCCCACTTAACTTAGAGTAGATCCATTTTGAGGATAGTTTATGTTCAAAGGTTGTGAGATAAATATTCAATAGCTGTATTTATTTCAGTATATTAAATCATTAATAAGTACACAAGTATAAGCCCAGATATTTAACAAATAGTTATCATTAGCTTTCTTCAGAATTTCTTCAAGAAATTAACCAGCAACAGTGGTTGTAGTAGTGGTTGTTCCTGTAACAAATGCAAGTACAGACATTTAAAAATGACTATAATATTTATATTACAATGTACATAAGTGGTAAAACTTACGGTGGAAGCAGCCGGCGCCGTGGTTGTCGTGGTCAACGTGTTCACCAAGTCCTAGTGCGCCAGCAACATGAGATGCTACTGCATCCAAGGGTTCAGATGCCTTCAATATTGAAATCATGATTAGTATTTTAATATTGATTTAATTATTCTAAATATATTTGTTACTTAGGCTGATGAAGAGGATGGTGAAAATAGTGAAAACTACTGCGAATTTCATGTTTGCTGCTGTTGTAATCTGTGTTACTAAAGTGATGCTTTCCAAAGTATATTTTGTCGCTTATATACCAAATCCAAACTAATAAATTTCCATTTAAATTATTTAACGCCAGATGTATAAATTGGTGCTATTTAAATTTTGGCACTACTAACTCAAATAATTACAAGTATTATAATTTTTTTGCTACATCATTTTGTACAAATTGGTATAAAAAGAGTCAAATTGATGCAGGCAAGCATCATTTTAGTAACATAGTTTACAGAAGAAACAACCATGAAGTTCACTGTGGTACTCGCTATTTTTGCCATTTTATTCGTCGAACTGATCGTAAGTAACATATTTTAAATGATTAAACAGTAACATAAATAAATAACACACCTAAAATATGAAGTAGTTAATAAATAAATCGTGGTTTGACTTTAATATTTATATAGGTTTCTGAGTCCTTGGAAGCTATAAGGTTCCTATTTTTTATTTTCTTATAGATGTCGAAAAGTGTCAAGTTGATAATAAGTCTTCAATGAGTTCCAGCAATTAAACTTTAATTAAAAAATTCAAAACTTGGCATAAAAAATCCCAATCAAACTTGTTTACGAAAGAAACTAATTACATGCACAAAGCAAGGAAACCCAATTAATGACAGTAACTAGAAAAATAAAGAAACTTGATCCCGTGAAATCTCTGATTCAACTCTTACATAGTTTCAACCCCCTCACTCAAAGTAACGTCTGAATAAAAATTACACTAATTACATTTATAGAAACCGGATTCACCCTCTAGTTGTTATTACCCCTTGCGCCAGTGATCCTCAAAATGTACTCGCTTCTTCCAAGATACAATAAATAAATAAATAAATAAATATATCATCACGCCTTTTACCCATTACTGGGTGTGGCACTCTGACAAAGCAGATCTCGGTAAGTGATATATTTAGGCGCGTTAAGTGCGGTTACCAGCCGTCAAATCACGGTCCCCAAAGTTGTTAGTGGTGGAGGAGCCACAGGAATAATTTTAATTTGGTGAAAATGTTTTGTCGGCTGTGGGGATCGAACCAGGGTTCTTAGGATCTTTTCCAAGATACAATTATGAAATAAATATAAATAAAATATAAATAAATAGATATATCCTCACTTCTTTTACTCATTACTGAGTGTGGCACCCTGTCATAGCAGATCTCGTTGAATGATATATTTGTGCGCAAGAAGTGTGATTACCAGCCGTCAAATCACAGCCAAAGATAATATTGTGGGGAAGCTCCAAAAAGTAATTTTAAATGTAGTGAAAACTGTTAGAATTGAACCCGAGTTCTCATATCTACAGACCGACTCGATGCCACTGAGCCATCTACCCTATTTGAAATAAAATAGAATATATATTTTCATAATTTAATTTACTTCGTTAAAAAAAAAATAATTATGGCTACAACTTATACTATAAAATACGAAAACTTCTGTATATAGCAATAACAAGTATATCTAAATTAAAATATGCTGCATACTATTTTCTATTGGAGGGGTTGGATTCAAATCGTGTCTTCTATTGAGAAGCACTGTCCTAAGTCGACAGTCGCAGTCCAACGAACTATAATGGGTCTGAAGCTCACCACTGATTTTTTCACAACATCGCTAGGTCGCTAATCCAGGGATGTGATTAATTAGCAGCGGTAATAAGAACAACCGCCCGTTGCCTCCGCCGTCCCCACCACGAGGTAATTATCCCACTGCGAGGGGGTGATCAATTGCCAGAGATATTACAGAATACGAAATGAATCAGCCCGCTGGGATCGAGCATACTGCGGCGTTAGGCGATTGTCATCAAAACAGTTCAACATCGAGCCAACGCTTGCTAAGATATGCTACTCCATGTTGCATGCTGCAAGGGTACTGTATCCCTCAAGAGATGATTAGATTGCGTTTTGTAATTGTTTCAATGATTTGTAGAGGGGAGATTGGAATTTTCATATCTCGTGGGGTTCTTATGGAAATTAGAGATATTTAAATTATAGTATGCGATGAACAAGTAAATATGCTTAACTTGCACACGTTTTGGTTATAAATTTGTGTCATCACATTTATTAACTCTGTTTAGGGGTGAGTTATGGAAGTGTATTTTTCTAATTTAATCACGCCTCGAGACAGAGATACAAACTTTGTAAGCAAATTTTATCAAAAATTAAATAACTACAATTTTATACTTTCAAAACTAATATTTTTTTCTCGATTGTACTATTACTGTTAGTTCTTTTTATGAATTATGACCGGAATTGAAATTGAAATTGAAAATGGTATTACTGCTTGTCAGCGAATGTATTAATTGTTTACGTCTATTCATTTATTTCATATCTTTAGTTAACCATTAGCTGAGCGTTATCTAATGCTTTGATTCTTACATAAACTGTAGCCCAATGCGATTGATTTCATAACTTGCTTTCAGTTGCGGGTATCACAAGATGGTGACAACTCGTTGTAGCTGTTGATGTTTTATAAGTGTGAGTGTTGTGTACATCGCACGGTGAGTGCTAGAACTCTATAATGAAACATATACTAATTTGGGATTGAATTTAAAATTATTTCTAGTTTTTAATTAAATTTCTAGAGTTCTAACTACATTGTACCTAACACAAATTAACAGTTTTTTGAATTAATAACACTGTTCTAGAAATATTTAACGAAAATATGATGATTGCATTTCCAGTATCAACATAAATTATAATTTTAATATCCAAAGACTTGTGAAATTAAGATAAATTAGCGAGAATAAATGATAAAGTAGGTTTTGTTTTCTAATTAACTATGTATAAAGATGAATTACTCTTCGCCCCTATCTTTAGGGTTTCTGACAACCAAAATACATTTACCTTTTGATGAACAGATATTTTCGTTTTCCTTCAGAAATAAAATTTACTCATTTTTACATAATCGTGTTTAATGTGAGTCATTAAAATTTATTAATTAATGGAGTGACTAGCTCAGTGGTATGAAGTCGGCCTGTGGATCCTGAGAACACTGGTTCGATTCCCACAGGCGACAAACAATTGTCGTAATTTCAAAAAAAATCTATCCCTGTGGCCCCTCCACCACTAACATCTTTGGGGGCCGGGGTTTGATGACTGGTAACCGGCACTTCACGCGTAAAATATATCACTTACCGAGATCTGCTTCGGCAGAATGCCACAGCCAGTAATGGGTAGAAGGCGTGATGATATATTAATTTATTTTTATTAAAATTCACTTCTAGTCATTGTTACGTGATTCTACTACAGAAAAGTGTTTTTTTTTGTCCGATTGAGTATAAAATATTTATTATATGATATACTGTTTTATTATTATTAAAATACGCAGGACCCTTGTATACATTGCTGAAAATAAATCAATCTCAAGAAATTTAATATCCCAATAGATTTTTCTATCAAACTTACTTGTATCTTTAATGTAGAAATCAATCTACGAAATATGAAATTCCCTTCCCTAAATATTACTATCGACTTGCGCTATATTAACATCCTCGGGCAACGTTCCATTGTTTGAAAAACTCTGTATTAATATTAAGTGAAATCATATCCTTGGCCCAAGGCAGCCCGCAGGCAATATTGGCATAGCAAAGTTTGAACTTGTAACCGCAAATACGCGAGCAGATAACCCCAGAACTTTAATAAGATTAAACCAAGTTATATTCTATGAAGTATAATATTCTATGGATAATAACAAAAACTTTCAGCGGCCTCTCTACAACAAATAAGAACATTTGTTGTATTATTTACATGGCTCTATAATAAACTCAACAACATGTATTATGTATAACGTGTGTTTTGCATGAAATGTATCCGTTCTAGGATGTGTATTATAAGAGCTTTGCTTTTAGCATTTCAAGACGATCCGTCAAGTTTGTGTTGATAAATCTTTAGTTACTTAACGACGTCCGGATCGCGCCAAATTTGTCGACTATTAAGTAAAAATTATGATTTTGTATAAGATATATACAATAAAAGAATGGAGTAGCTGGCACAGTGGTTATCGTGCCGACAAACATTTTCACCACATTAATACTACTCCTGTGGCTCCCCTTCTACTAATATATGTGGGGGCCGTGATTTGACGGCTGGTAACCGCACTTCATGCGCAAAAATATATCACTCTGCTTCGGCAGAGTGCCACACCCAGTAATGGGTAGAAGGCGTGATGATATATTTATTTATTTTTATTTATTTAAAAGAATAAGTAGTTTTCGTATCAGGTAAATTTTTCTAGAACGTTCTATTAATTTGGTGATCTAAAAATTATTGCGCATTCAACACGGCTCGATCCCATTAGATTTAATTTTGGTAAAATATAGAAATATCAATTTAATTCTACCAACGCAATAATAGTAGTTATATTACCGGAAATGTTTGAAATCCGGGAACGTACGTCACTATAAATAGATAAATATTATTATTAACGTGCAACATCTAGGATTTACCAATTTTATTTGGTAAATTTAGGATCAATTATATAATTAATATAATTTTGGGCTATTACTAAACTATAACGGTCAATCTTAGAACTAATATACATTCCGTTGAAGAACCACTATACTTTCTTCCACTAAAATGATCGTTCTGTATAGGTTTTAGACGGCAGATATGTGAATTTTGCCAAAAACAAGTATCGAGGTTTGCTTGTAGGAAACAAGCGTTCTACGGGCTTAGTATTTGTTTATTTAAAATGCGAGCGAGGCGAGCCTTGCCAAGATTTGAATGATATTCTAATAAATGTATTAAACTTGGATAAATATTACGATATTATATTAATTATACAATTGTTCGTAGTTTTACAACATAAAATTAGTAATTGGTAATGTATCTATTTTGAATCTTAGATTTCGTTATATAATTGGATGTCACCTGTCGAATAATAAATAAATTTATTAGTATTACGTAAAAATGTAAAAACAGCAGTACTACTAAATCTGGTACGTTTATGTAATAATACGAGGTATAGGCAAATATCAAATAAATAATATAGTTTTTCGTTTTTTTCTTATGTTAGAAATAATAAATGATAAGAAACCAAATGTCAATGCAGTTGTGTATTATGAGATAAATGCAAGAGCAAAAAAAATATCATCACGTCTTTTACCCATTACTGAGTGTGACACTTTGCCATAGCAGATATATTTATGCGCGTGAAGTGCGATAACCAATCATCAAATTGCGGCCCCCAAAGATGTTAGAAGTGGGGGAGCTACAGGGGTAATTTAAATGTGATGAAAATGTTTGTTGTTTGCGGGAATCGAACCAAAGTTCTCAGAATCCACAGGACGACTTGATACCACTGAACCACCTACCCCATGCAAAAGAAGAATAATTAATAACAAACAATTAAGTAAACCATGCACCAATTATAAAAATGACCACAATCCAAACATATCAACATCTACCCTAACCTAACCTGACGATCATGTCCTCCTGCAGCAGTATGCAACTCTCGCTCAGCCGTAACGAGATTACTGACTTAATTACCGGCAGATTCCATTAGTGCAGCGCAGGCCAGTGCGCAGTGGATCCTCCGCACAGTCACAGGACACCGACTGCAGGATTGCCAACCGTGGCCAGGACACTGCACACGAAGCTACGTCCTTCCGGTTGCACAGCGGACGCGACACAACTGCACGGATACTGGGACTCTAGTCCGCAGGGAACTCTGTCGTAGCAGTAACGAGTGTTTCATACGGAGATTGATTTAGTTAAGGGTGAGGTGGAGATTTGGTTGAAGGTTGGTAGAATGAAAAGTAAGTGTTAGTTGGGAGGGAGGCACCTGGATGGGGAGGTTGGCATGGGAGCTACAGTTGTTGCTAAAACGTATGACAGAGGTGTCAAACTTGAACTGAGGGCCATTTTCCATAAAATTTTAACCCAAAAAAATGTGTAGACTAAAACTTCACAAATTTTTCGTAGAATCGAAGGGAAGTAAGAAATGAATATAGGTAAAGTACAAACTGTATAATATGAATTTCTTTTATTCTGTCATATCAAAACATAAATTATTAGTACACGGGCAGATTTATTTATTTATTTTTTTGACAAGGTACACTACGGACAAAGTCCAAATGGTACATAAGATAACATAGAAATATATTAGATTAGAACGTACAGTTTATAATAAGACTTATACTAAAACATTTAATAATAGAAATAACCAAATATAATATAATTATAACCTGTTTAATAAAAATTTTAGTTCAATGAGAGATTAACTCTTAAAACCACTATGAATCTTTAATTTACACAACAAACTATCAATCATATCCATCTATTTATTTCTAGACTATCCTCACTATCTTTCACCCACAATTTCATCACATTGGCACCTATTTCACTAACTTTTATTTGACGTATATTTCACTTGCCCAACCTATCTCAATTGCCACGTTTCCAGTCTTCTTACAACATTCTTCTCAATTTTACGCACATCCTGCAACATTTACTTTGTGTATATTAATTAATTAATTAATTAGTAGATGCAGTAGATTTTTAATAATGTTGAGAAAAAGAATAAAACCAAATATAACAATGAGAATAATGTAGGAAACCATATTAAAAACGTGGAAAATTATAATATGTAAAAAATAATATACAGGTATGTTGTTCTAGATATTAATGAGAAGAGAGAAATACACATACAATAGGTGTGTGTTTGTCCAGAAGCTATTTTATATTTTATCAAAATTACTTTTGAGTTCCAACAAGCAAAGTATCATATTTAGTTGTATGTTAGTAAATTTTTATTTTTATTAATGACAACAAAAGTTTCGGTTATATTTTAATACGAGATTTGAAATAAAGTTGACCAAATAGTAATATTGTCAAACAACACAATTACAAAAAAAAACATTAGATTGGACATATCGTTCCGATTATTTATCAGCCGTCAAACGATTTAATTTATCTTTCAGGGAAAGTCTTAAGTTAAATATGATATATTATTTAAATCTTCGTATCTCTTATGCCTGATTTATCAATCGATTGTTAAGTAACAGCAATAGAAATTATAAGTATTCGACTACATTTAACAGACAAATAATTATAACAGAAACATAATAGTTGAATGAAAAACTGAGCATTAATCATGCATTTATTTATTTAGCTTAACTACGTAAATTTACTTAGTAATATATATCAATGGCACTGATAATAATTTTGAATTCTATCACAGGTTATTGAAAACTTAGACCACCTGAAATTGTTTACAAAATAATAAAATTAATGCAATATAAATATGATAATAAATGAATAATTAATATATAAATTAATTTCAAAAATTTATATCTAAAACTATATAGATACATATTTTTAACTTTACAAAATACTCATATATATTAAACACAAGGCAAAAATAAACAATTTCAAATAAACAAACACTAATTTCCATATTAAATAATAATTAAATGCAAAATTAAAATAATTGTCCTAAGGCCTCAGCATTTATACATTTAAAATAATATTTGTAACCTACATGATAAATATTACGTATTTAAATTTTTAACGTATGTATGTTAATATAAAAATACTACCTTGCAGCTAAATATGTACCTAAGTATCATAGATATGAATTTAACATGCAACTAATATTTAATTGAATAATAACAATATTAATTCAAAAAATTTAAAGTGATTTACATAAATTATGTTCGGGCCACATTTAGAGCAGGTGAAGATGTTAAAAAATGCTTTATATTAAATTTGTTTTTCGTCGATTTTTCTTTTTATCTTACGTTAACAATAGTTACACACTAACGAAACTGATCTGATATGAATTACTATATAAATTAGAGAGTAGCGGCATTTTTTTTTATTGACAAATCTTCGGATGAATTTGAATCCATAATTGTCAATCGGAACTTCAACTACATCAAATTGAAATTAAATTCTGTACTTGAAATTAGATTACATTATCTTCTCCTGTTACCAATATCAAGGTTGCATTTGATTAACCCTCGCACGGCTACAAAGACGCTTTCCGGAATCCGGACTTCCTCCCTTCACTAACATCTACTCCGGTATGCATAAGGAGCCGAAGTAACGTGCAAGGTGACGTCACCAGCTATCTGCATATAAACAATGTGCACTCTACTCTACGTTGGCCGTGCCTGGTATAATCAGATGTTAATTTACTTTCTATACGACGCCGAGATAAGATGCGGAAAAAGCGACGCCACTGAAAGTTTAATATGTCTCTTGTGAGTCCACTGCGAAGTGGAATGTATTCCGTTTGTGTTTAATTGTGAACACTGCACTAGGAAATGCTGCTAGGTATATGAAGAAGATACTCAAGGTGGAGACAATGTAAGGTGAGGAATAAAGAAGAAAAGGTTTTGTGGTGATTGAAAGTTTCTGAAAAGGATTTAGATTTACATGAAATAGTAGCTACTCTAAATGAGAAGTTTATGTAAAAGATTTGGTTAAGAAAGTATGCATATGGTATGCAAAAGAACATACCTATAATATGTCATATGAAAACTATAAAGAAATATTATAGATGAAGAAAATAATAATAATTTTCACAACATTAAAATTATCTTTGTGGCTCCCCCTCCACTAATATGTTTGGAGAGCATGATTTGATAGTTGGCATCCGCACTTCACGTGTATGAATACTTTTACAGAGATATGTTACAGCACAGAACAGTTTCAGGTTGGTTTCAGCGCTCAAATATGGACCCGAAAGCACATTAAGTACTGGTATATATATTTTATAAATAATTACTAATGAGTGCACGACAAGTTGTTAAATTATCTCAAAAACTATTTATGCTATAGTTTGAATTGTAGAAAACAAATCTACCTAGACATTTACTATTAAAAAATGTTATATTCCAATTGTATTTATGGATTATATGTGTAAAAGTTGACGATAAGTTGTCAAAGTGGAATATTTTATATGACGAAAATATTAAAATTTATGTTGTCGCTTCAAATTACGATGTTGTACTGCATTTGTCATTAGAAATGGTACATTTGTTTATTTTATTTTTTGTATTTTATAGATTCAAAGCTGGTACAAGAACGGAGAAGCAGTCACCATTGGGCAAGTTCCAAAGTTTTGATCGATTACCATGCCGATAAAACCGAACACCGGCAGTTTCGTTGACCAGTAAGCATGACGAGTAAGCATGATTTTTTATATTATTTTCTTTTTGCCAAATCAAAGAATGTATTAAAAGAGTATCATTTTATCAAATGCAAATCTTAATCAAAGTGTTTGTTTATAAAATAATCGCATATTTACATGTTAATATATATAAAATTGTAAATATTTCTCTATTCAACAAGGGTTGAATTAAAAAAGTTTTATTTTATTTTCTCTTGATTTAATTAAAAATTCTCATTTTACAACACATAAATTCGTTACAATGAACAATCACTCCTTAAAGTACTAATGCAAATTTGGGGAGTGTCCATGAATACATGTCCTAAAATAGGATTACAAAGTTATGTTGAGATCAAATAAAAATCCTAAGGAGTTCTTATTAAAAGTCTATAATATAACAAATTCGGTTTCAATAAAATTTTGTTTGTATATTCTCACGCCTAAAATTTGTATTAGTATAAAAAATATCTCATTTTAAAGGTGGTTCTTCGTATCCTCGAAATTAGGGGTTGTACAAGAAAAAGTCTTAACTAAAACATAAAAATATTGTAAATATATCATCACGCCTTCACCCATTATTGGGTGCGGCACTCTGCTGCAGCAGATCTCGATATGTGATACATTTTTCACGTGAAGTGCTGTTAACAGCCGTAAAATCACGGCTCCCAAAGATGTTAGTGGAGAAAGAGCCACAAGTGTAATTTTAATGTGTTGAAAATTGTGTCGGCTGTGGGATTCGAACCCGAATTCTCAAATCCACGGGCCACGTACCCCTAAAACTAAAATATGTAGAACATAAAATAATAAGCAATAACTATTACTTAAAATATTTCACCAAATAACGTCCAATTTTTTTAATATAGTTAGAAAACTTTTTTCCTCATATAAAGCGGTGATAGTGTTGTATCTGACATTCTCTTATGATTAAGGTTCACTCTAGTATCAAATTTAATTCTAATATAAATATTTTGTCTGTTTATTTAGGAGGCTTCATAATCATCTCGGGCAGCTTTCCAGCAGCAACTCTGGTCTTGGAATCTTCTTCTGCGCCCTCTTCATATTTGGAAATGTCTCTTGATGTTCCATCTTCAAATTTAACAATGAAATTTACTAGTTTAAGTTCGATAATTTTATAAAACCATACACATTTTGATTTTGTTGAATATTTCATGCCTACTGCACTTTTAGTATTATGAAACGTTGGACTTAATTATATTTTATAAATATTTATTGGTTATATGAGGTATATAAAAGTACTGGAATATTTTATATTTTGCTAAAATTACAAAAACCGTTAATGTTATCGCTTTAACTGTTGAATATTTGGTTACTAGAGGACATTTACTATTAGATAATATTATATTCATTTAAATTTTATATAGTTATTGGTTTTATAACATATGAGAACATTTTTGTCATTTTGTAGAATTAGAATCTTTTATTTTGCCAAAATCTCAAAAATTATTTGTACAAATGTTGAATATTTTGATTCTGCTGTACATTTTATGGGATGGCTAGCTCAGTGGTATGAAGTCGGCCTGTGGATCCTGAGGTCCCTGGTTCGATTCCCACAGGCGACAAATTTTCACAATTTGAAAAAGCTATCCCTGTGGCTCCTCCACCACCAACATGTTTGGGGGCCGTGATTTGACGACTGGTAACCGCACTTCACGCGCAAAATATATCACTTACCGAGATCTGCGTCAGCAGAGTGCCACACCCAGAAATGGGTAGAAGGCGTGATGATATATTTATTTATTTATTTTGCATTAGATAATATTAGATATATTTATATTTTTTAAATATTTATTGGTTTTATAGCATATGTATATGTATTCGCCTTTTTCTCAAGCTAGAATAATATATTTTGCTAAATTCTTAAAAATCGTTAGAGCTATTGCTGTAATTGTTGAATATTTGGATACTAGAGCACATTTAGCATTTGCTAATGTCAGATTTGTTTAAATTTTATAATTATTTATTGGTTTTATATTATATTTAAAAGTTCTTGATATGTTATTAAACTGGAATGTTTTATTTTGTTAAAATATCAAAAAATCTTTGTAATTGCTTAAATGATTAAATATTTTAATACTATAGCCTTGTGTTAAGTTTGTACATTAATTGTAGTTAATTAAAAAGTTATTAACACTTTACTATTGAATTATTGTATATATGTTTGTTGGCAATTCGTTTTATTAAAATATATGTATTTTATTGTCTTTCGATGTGTTACAATTATTTATTTATTTTAATAAATTTTTAAAGAAAAAATTGTGTTTTTTAAATATTTATCCTCTGCTACATTTATTTTATACTTTAAACGAGTCAATTTAAAATTATTTCCATAAACAAATGATACTGGTGGCGCCATCTCTTGTTTTAATATTTGAACTAAATCCAAATTGAGTTTTAAGATCGTTTCGAAAAACGCAGATTTGTATCAGGAGAACATCTTCATAAGGAGGTAACTCGACAAAAATTTTATTTTAATTTTCAGAAGATTGGCAACAATGATTAAAGTTAATTAATTTTGCTCCACCCCCTCAAAATTTTACGACCCCGCCCATTAATTTTTCACTCAGTGTTGCCAACTTACTGATATTAAATTTACCAACAAGTTACCTCCTCGTAAATATGTTCTCCTGATACAAAATCGCCAGTTTTTGAAACACAGGTTTTCAATTTTAATTTAGTTTAAAAATTTAAACAAGAGATGGCGCCACTAGTATCATTTTATTTTTTTTAAATATAGATTTTTTGAGGATTTGATAAATAATAAAATAGAAATAATTTTAAATTCATTTATTAGTTTTTATGAACAGTATATAATAGTTACTAATATTTATATTATAATAATTATTATTTTAAGTACAATTTAACAGTAGCAAATAAAACCAACATATTTATATTCTCGAAAACATTTTAATACAATATTTTTTACATTAAATACTTATTTATTACTACATTATAATAATACCTATACAAAAATATGATCAAATATTACATTTATTATTACAATATCTTATTTATTTGTGATACAATTTTTATTTCATTTATTAAGCTTGGATCAATGAGTTAGATTATTGGCGCAATTTTAAGGACAAGCTGCATCTTATCTCCTCGGCACCAGTTATTTGAACACCAAAAAGTAATCTCCTGGCCTGGAATTCTTCTTTACTGCAACTGCGACTGTAAACAAATACACACAAATTATAAACAATTACAAATAATAATAATAAAATATTAAATTAAAATGAATTATTTGCTTGTACTAAGAACTAAGTTTCTAAGTCTATATTAAAATACATGCATACTATCACACTAAATCCCATTAATTAGGGTAGTAAAAACCTTTCAAACATTAACTAAACATTTATTTATGGGGTTAAATTTCCACAGTCGACAAACAATTTTCACTATTTTAAAATTCTCACTAACATCTTTGGGGGCCATGATTTTTCAGCTGGTAACAGCACATCACGTGCACAAATATATCATTTACCGAGATCTGTTTTAGCAGAGTGCCATACCTAGTATTAGGTAAAAGGCGTGATGATATATTTATTTATTTATTCATCAGATTCATACCGCAATCAATCTTCGGCATACATTCCTATCCTGATACACCACTTTAGCTTCACTCACATTCATAAATTCTGTATATTTTTGTAGAATCAATATTTCATTCAAATATACAAAAAATTACTTTAATAATATATATATATATATATATATATTAGACTTTCATTTAATAAAGTTGTCATTTTACTGCTTAAAATTAATCATGAATTTTTTTTAGTTTTTTGCAAATAACTTACGACCTGTAAAAAATATCGAAAACTTTTTGAAATATAAGTTATAGGAAATGAAACGTTCTACAAAAAATGTCCTATGGAATTTTCCCATAAAGTTGATGGTTGCGTCAGAAAATTACAAAAATGTAAAAATTTTATATCAAGCCAACTATCGTTAATAACTTTTGAAAAAATAAATATTTCAAAAAAAATGTAAGAGGCCTTTTTTTGTAGAACGTTAAATTTTCTACAAGTTTATGTTTTGATCATTTCAAAATAATTTCCCTAACGTGAGTTACAAAATTCCAAAGTCCAAGAGAACGTTGTCTCCATGTTATTTAAATTGAAAATTGAAATTTACGATGCGGCACCTCTTAATATTAATATTAAGAGCTCTAACTTTCACAGGATTTATTTTTTACCATTTCCAACAATATTTTCGATATAATTAAGAAAAAAAAGATTTATCGATTTTTTTGAAACATATATATATATATGTATTTTAAATATCTCACATGAATATTATTAGCAGCGAACTTCAAACCGGCGTCAGCTTTTCTATTGAAGTTGACCTGAACTCCAGAAACTTTGTTAGAAGATGATGATTGCTCTGGTGACGTTATTCAAGACGATATAAGCTTCGATGACCCTGGTAAGAACATCAGCTACTTCAGGATGATGCTGAGACTGTAGAAGATGATTCCAGGTTCGCGATGTCCCTATAAACATAAAGAATAATTTTTAGAATAGCTAGAAACAGAACCTGAGAAGACAAAATAATAATATAAAGCAATAGACAAGTTATGGTAAAGCACCACACAATATACATCATTCATACAAATTCACATTTATTTAACATAAAATATTCGAAACAAATTATAATACCTATATATTTAGTTTATTGTATATAATCAATGTTATAACAAAAAGGAGAACAAACAATTGTAAATTTATTTTTTAAATAACCAGATAATGTGCTATCATATTATTCATATTCATATCTATACAGATAAATTGATAACATAAATAGGTAATACTGCGTGCATTACAAATATAATGTGAAGTAATATCCAAATAAAGTAACTGATTGCATACATCAAACTAATTTCATATTAATTTGTTTTAATATTAAATCACAAAGTAACATTGTGATAAAATGTAACATATATCAATAGCAGCACTGCTTGATAACTCATTTATATAACATAGTTTATATTCAATCTGTTGATAAAGTTAAGCTTCATGAATCCATACATTGTTTATTTACAATCAAAAAATATTTATTTGGGATATGAATAACTGAATAAACATTTTATCGTTGTGTGTATTTTTGCAACAATGTAAATTTTTAAATAAATATTTATTTATTTACTAAAACTTTTCACGTCCGATTCAATTACATAATTAATTTCATATTGTTTTTCATTTTATAGGTGAAAAAGAGTAATGTTCGGATTTCAACAACTAGTTTAAAATTCATGTTTTTTAAAATATAAATTTCTATATGTAACCGATTCGATCCGATTAAATTCGAGATATGATTCAATTCGATTCAACTTGTTCAGAGATTATATATATATTAAATTAATATATATATATATATATATATATATATTTATTCACTTTTCTAGGGTTGACGTAAGACATTTATTCACATTTCTAGGATTGGTATAACACATTTAATGACTACTCTATAATTGGGGTAAAGCATTAATTCGCTACTCGGGAATTGGAACAAATATTTATTCACTACCTTAGAATTAGGGTAAGACATATTTTTCACAAAATTGTCGCCTTCAGATGGAATAAAAATGTACTGAAGTATAACACGCCTTATTTATAAATATGTACATTTTCTTTTATTATAGTTTTTACGTAAGGAATTATTATCTAGTATTATTTTCATATAAATTTAATTTGATTTTAATGGGGTGGCTAGCTCAGTGGTATGAAGTAGGCCTGTGGATCCTGAGAGCCCAGGTTCTATTCCCACAGACAATTTTCATAATTTCAAAAAACTACCCCTGTGGCTCCTTCACCACTAACATCTTTGGAGGCCGTGATTTGACGACTGCTAACCGCACTTCACGCGCATAAATATATCACTTACCGAGATCTGCTTCGGCAGAGTGCCACACCCAGTAATGGGTAGAAGGCCTGATGATATATTTATTTATTTTTATTTAGATTTAAATTTAATGTTTTTCAACATAATAGGTTTCACTTATAATATCAAAAATGTCTTGCTTCAAAAAGGTCAGTATTCATGTGACATTTAGGCGCACGATATAGGTACCTTAAACGAATAATTTCTATGCAAAATTCTTAGCGATCTCATATTACCCTGGTGAAGTAGTGCTAGAAGACGCAACTTTCCATAAATAGAAACATATAATAACGTGATTTAAATTCTAAATATTTTGCAGTCATTCAGTATTGATTAAATATTTATGTAGTTCCAGGTATACCTATAATTTTGAATGAAGAAATGAAGAATAAATCACCCAACTAGTAAATTAAGATGAATATTGAAAATCTTTGTTTAATGAAAGTAAAAGAGTTGATAGATACAACAATGAAAATTAATCAGGCACCACCACCAACATTACTTTTTCAGCAATCAATTTCTCATCTACGCAACAGTATAAATTCAAATAAAATCAACAGTACATTGATTAACAACAGAACATCTATTATAGCGCAATGAAATTATCATTACACGTCAATAAAAATGCAATAAAAATGGATGCATACATCCAGCGTAGCGTACACGATGTCGCATGAGTCATGCAGGACTATAAAGGGTTGCAATTGCAAAGATAAGGGCGCCACTAATCATATCAGCCTCGGATAAGATAAGCGTATCTAATCCTGAGTTATTGTAATTCAATTATGTTCGTCAAGTTGAAGAGCAGGCGACGATTGAACAGGGTTGGAGTGATGAGAAATTGAAATTGTGTGGGAAATAAATTTTAGCAGAAAATGCAATTACTTTTACAGATATTTAGCAAATTTAGTATTTGTAATTCATTTGTAATAAATAAAAGTGAATTATAAAGATAAAAATTGAGATACCGTCAAGATTTGAATCAACTAAGATATAGTGGCCCTGATAAAATGACCATCTGGTTAGTTTGTAAACTAGCTGGATACTTTTAGTTAATAAATTAGCAAAGTAGTAAATTTAACTGTTTCAATGAGAATACATGGGGTGGCTAGCTCAGTGGTATGAAGTCGGCCTGTGGATCATGAGAACCCTGGTTCGATTCCCACAGGCGACAAACAATTTTCATAATTTCAAAATCTACCCCTGTGGCTCCTCCACCACTAACATCTTTGGAGGCCGTGATTTGACGGCTGGTAACCGCACTTCACGAGCAAAATATATCATTTACCGAGATCTGCTTCGGCAGAGTGCCACATCCAGTAAAGGGTAGAAGGCGTGATGATATATTTATTTATTTATTTACAATGAGAATATAATACTTTTTGTCCTCGCATCATTCAAAATAAGATTGACATTACCCTGGAAACTGAAGTAAAGTTTGATTTTACGTATTAGTGCTTCAAAGTAATTGAAAAACACCTATTTGACTATTAAAACGCTAATTGTACTTATATACTCACATTTTAAGGAATTTATAAAAGAACTAGAGACATTGGCTTATAACGCCATTAATCAGATATATTTTAACAAGCTTTAAAAGAAAAAAAAAGAAAAATTAGTTTTCAAATAACAAATGTCAAATCATGTTATATAATTTTTCCTCGTAACAAAAAGCATTTTACAAAACTTATGCACGAAGACGTCATTTGCATCATTCGCGCAAATTAAAACACTCACTTCGCTTGAGCTTTAAAATTGCGCTCATGTGCAAAGTATGTCTTCGCGCATTTTTTACGTAAATAGCTATTTAAATATAAAAAAAATCATCACGCCTTCTACCCATTACTGGGTGTAGCACTCTGCCGAAGCAAATCTCGGTAAGTGATATATTTTGCGCGTGAAGTGCCGTTACCTGTCGTCAAATCACGGCCCCCAAAGATGTTAGTGGTGGATGAGCCACAGGAGTAGTTTTTGAAATTATTTAAATAGTCATTTAATGTTCTAATATAATTGAGATTGCAAAATTAAAGCGAAATAATTTATGTAATTGGAATTTAAGGCCTTCAAAATCCAGAACATGGTAAGAAATACACAGAAAAACTATTAATCTATGTATTCATCAACAAACCATGGATGTTTCGGTTATGAAACACAACCATCTTCAGCACTACAAAGAATTTATAATTTTTAATTGCGTCATAACTTAAAATATACAGATAAAGGCAAATTAAACCAAAACAACTCACCAAATGTGAAATACAAGACGTCAAATTTAATCAATTTTGATCTAAACAAAATAGAACAAAAAACAAGTCAGAAAAACGTAAATTAATCATTACAAATTTATTAACAAAAATTTTCTTATAGATGTAAGTTGGGGCAATTCTGAAGGACAACCAAAAACTGTCCAAACCTCAGCACACAAATAATTTAAAACAAAACGTAAATAATTTAAAATAATTTTCAACTTTATTCTAGGTAAACGATGACAGGCTAACCCCATGTCATACATTCAGTTACAAATTTTAAATAACCTTTTGTTAACTATGCTAAAAAAGCCTGGAACCGACGCTGATCTAACATCACTTACTCTTTCCTCTTTCCTCACTTGCGCTGTCCTCTCGTTATGGCCGGCGTTTGTGCGTTGCGCGAGACATGCTAATGCATTTTGAAAGAATACGGGTTCATCTCGGAAGGTAATTTAATTTTAATGGTTCGATGCTCCCTTATTTGGTAATGCGCCTTTATTATATTAGAGGCCGGCTGGGGTTCAGAGGAGATCTGCGATGTGGTTGCCTTCAGAAGCTTCAAAGACTTTTTTTGAAATCGTAAAATGTTATTTTAAGTTTGACACATTTATGAAAAAGATACTTTATTGTTACTTCATTTGTTTCTCGTAAACAAGTAATTTAAATATGTACAATTGTGTTAGGGATGTTTCAGACTAGCGATATTTTATCGGAAAATTTTTAAAATTTATATTTATTATAAAAGTGACATGTTAAATAGTATTTCCGCTTTTATCTGGCACTGTGTCAACTGTGAAATAAAAAGGTTTCCCAGTATTGTATAGCCAACTGAAACACTTACTTTTGATCATCTTGTATTTGTATCTATTTGTATTATTAGTTTTCAAGGTTTATTTTTCTATTTCGGTGTTCTTATAGCTCTATAAACGCACTGTAAACACGTCGTCAAGGAGATCTATAAAAGCACTGTTTTTGGCGCTTTTTATTTTGTAGGAGTGGTATGAATGGTAATAAATCTGACAGATGAATGACATACGAGTATAACCTCAAAATTGTAAATTGTCAGTGTCGAAATATTACTAAAATAATATGCTATAATCATACAAAATTCACAACATTTAAAATACAGACAAAAACATTGATTAATTGTCAAAAAAATTGTTTTTTTTAATTGTTTTTGCTATGAGAAGCACTATCAACACAACTGATGAAAATTTACAAATTTATATTTTTGACAAGTCGCAGTTTTTTAAATCTAACAGAATTATAAAACTATCTTAATAGAAAAATACAGGGTGATCAAAAGGAATTGTTATAGTTGGCAATACAATTCCAGAGATCTTTTTATTCCACAGTTGGCACAACGTCAGATAAAGGCGGAGATGCTATTTGACATTTCTAATAAATACAAATAGGTTATGTCAGGAGTCTGACATCTAATAGAATTTGGACTTTTTAAGTAATAGAAATACTTTTGAAATAAATGTAATAATAAATGTACTCAAATTTAAATTTTAAATGTCACTGTCAACAACAGGAAATGAATTTATGTATCAGGCTTACCAATTTCAAGTAGTTTTTTTTATTGCCAACTGTAACAATTCCTTTTGATCACTCTGTAGTATAAAGAACACGTTTTATAAGGCCCGTATCGCACTCGTCCTCTGTAAAACTTGGACTCGTGCCTTCACAGTTTTCCTTATGAAACAAGTTCTTCAATATACTATTTTAAGTTGAAACTGTTTACCTTTAAAAATGTATTTAGAAAAAATATTGTATCATAAAGATATTAAATAATGATAGTTTTAGGTACAGCAAAAAAAAAGTACTTCTCTATTATCCTGCAATAAATTAATGAACGTGTGAAAAAAATGAATCTAAACAGTACCTTTGTCGCAGCATTCTACAAGTACATAAACTTAGTTTATATCTCGATGAGGTAATAAAATGTCGAGGTCAGTTTCATTAGAATCCCCTAATAAATCTGGTAACACATGCTTAATATACTGGACAATTTAACTGCGGGGGTCAGCACGAAACATATATCTAGGTAGCGCTGAATTAGAAATTATTGTTCGAATAATACCGCACTGGTCCAGCCACCGTTTGAACAGTGTTATAAGTTACTCGTAGCGGCAGTTGCTTTGTATTAACCCACTAACTGCTGAAATATATTCACCGGCTGTCCGATTACACAAGAAAATTTAAACTATTGTTTGAAAATTATAAGGTTGCATTCAAATTAAAAGCAAATAACAAAATACTAACGTAAATTTAGTCCAGAAAAAAATTAAAGGCAGTGCAATTTTGTTCATCAACTATTGTAGTGAATAGCGAATAAAACCGGAAATTGCACATGGTTTTTCAGTCTGATATTTTAGTTTATGAATACATAATTCATTTCCGAAATATGATATTGAATAATACTAATGATAATTAAATATGTATCATGTCATTAGAGATTAATAAAATTAAGAACTTTATAAAATACAGATTAATTTATATACTGTTTTGCATGTCAATTTGTTTATTGTAATTAAGTTGTAATTCATATTATATTTGGTAATTAATAATCGGTAATCATGTTTCTGTGTACTTAATTTAAAACAGTATATTAAATTATTCACAACTAATTTATTATGCTTATGTAATTTATTTTAATATTATTAATAATTCATATTCACATAAATTGAATATAACGTCCAGCAACTTAGGACGCTAATGCGATAATAATCATAAATATATAATACTGTAATTTCTAGATCAATCATTGCTGACATTGTTCTTTTTTTTCATTTTTTTAAGTCGTCGTCATGTGTCAAATATTTGTTATTCTAAGCTAAAGAAAAATCATCTGCAATGCAGTCAAACATAAAATATTATATGTAGCACGTATATACGAGGGCAGGGTGAAAAATCCCTGAAAATGAAACAAGAAATGATTTATTTGGTCAAAACATATTTATTTCTCAACATAATCTCCTTGTAGCTCGATACACTTCGTCCAACTTTTTTCTAATTTTTCGATCCCTTCCAAATTATACGATTTTGGCAATCCTTCAAAATAGGCGATTATCTCAGCGATGACCTCATCGTTGGAGTCAAATCTATTTCCGCCGAGCCATTTCTTCAAGTTTGGAAATAGATAAAAATCGCAGGGGAGCAAATCTGGAGAAAAAAGTCCATCTTTTTGCGCTTGAACATCGCCAAACACTTCTTTGAACTTGACACACGGCCGCGCTTGTTGTCAACAGTGAGCAAATACGGCACCCATCTGGCAGATAGCTTTCTCATATTAAAAAAGTATGCAAAATGTTCCGTATCCGTTCGGTTGAGATGCTTATGGCCTCAGCCTCAGCCTCAGCACTTTAACTCGCCGATCGTCCAATATCATACCATGGATTTTATCGACTATTTCTGGCGTTGTAATCTCAATTGGACGACCAGAACGTTCGACGTCCTTTGTGGTCATACTACCACAACGAAAATCAGTAAACCACTTGTGAATCGTTCCAATCGATGGTGAGGATTCCTCATAATGTTTAACAAGCGATGCTTTGGTTTGCGTAATGTTTTTTCCACACAAGAAATAATGTTTAACCAAGACGCGAAATTAACTTTTTTCCATGTTTTCCAAAATCTTCAAGGTTGTTTGCTTTCTATGGGTGTCAAAACAGAACTGAATGACATATCAGTCTGAAAATTTTAATGCGTTCTAGTTCAAGATGGCACATCACAAATATCACATGAGATTTGCGATTGTGGCGCCATCTGTTTTATTTTTCAGGGTCTTAACCGTGCCCTCGTAAATACAGTATCATTTTCGATTTGTAATAAAAACTTTTTATTTTACATATTTTTGAACTACTTCCGTTATGACATTTTTTGTTTCATATTTCATAATAGCCTGCGGTTCCGGTGTTACAAAAAGATGTTTGTGTCAACCAAATTCGTGTATAGTTGTCAAATAATGATATAACCGTGTATAACTAAATAAATATATAAATAAAAGCTGCATACTTTTGAAAGTCAGGATATAATTCCCACCTCATATAGGCACTATTTCTTCCGTGGGGCTAATCAGCAATATCAGTCGTATTTAATAGGGGGACGCAGCTAATATTGATATATTAATTACGATAATAATGCCATAACGGGATCATAAAATTAAAAATACTGTCCGACGACATTAATAACATTAAGTAAAAATGAAAGCACACCCCTATGTACTGCTTTATAACTAGCAAATGTTACCAAGAGCCTTATGGTCACTCCGAGCAACGAGCAACCCTCAGTTAAACACCCTAAACCAGTGATTTTAAGATTAATTAAAACGGCATGGTGTGTCCGGCAACTGGTCCGCTAACGAACTGTAAATCAAGATTATTTCCCCGTATGCTGGGGCAACTGACCGTGAGCTATGACCATGCTAACGCTACAGTTTCCCCTCGCAGTTTGCACAAACGGGTTCAGTGCTCATAGCCTACTTGGAAATGAATGAGCCTGACGTAAATTGAACATCGGTGTTTGAATAATTCACTGTGAAATTTGAGAATTCATTTCTGCTTCATCATTTTTACTTTCTTATACGGCAGTATAAGGAAGTATTGGTATCGTGAAAAAAATCGTTGACGAGATTTTCGCGGAAATACGTGTTTTGAGGTCCACTGAATCCGTTTTGATCATTTTTTCAATGATGTCTGTGTGTGTGTGTGTGTGTGGGGGGGGAGAGGGTGCGTGTGTGGATGTGTGTCCGGTCGTGCAATATCTCATGAACGAGATAAGATTTGTTAACGAAACTTGATAATTATAAGTTTCATGAAAATACGAAGAGCTGAGTTGATTTTGAATGAAATTGAAAAACCGGAAGAGGAAGTTTACTGGACACACAAAACAATAAATTCCATTTATTTCAAAACTGGAATCAGTTACGAAAAAAAGTTTCAAATAAAAGATGTTGGTAAAAATATTTGGAACAAAAAATGTTTTTTGCAATTTTTCTGTAATATGCGTCCAATTTTGAGAAAATCTAATTTTTATATTTAATAATATATTTCAATAATCATAGTAGTAAAGAAAGTCGTGTGGTGACCACACCAGATTTTTTTAAGGTTGTTATGAAGAGTTGGCAATTACGCTCTCATTTGTCAAAGTAAAGTTGATGTTTTTTGGTGAAACGATTTTAAAAATATCTTTATCAATAGTTATTTTCACGTGTTTTCAATGACGCGAAAAAGATATTTTAATAGTTACCACAGATACAAACAAAACAGAAACTGGTCATACTGACCAAAAGAATTTATTTTCAGTACGTGTACGTTTTTTAATAATTTAAGATGTAGTCGTGGAACAAGTTATATGTGTATCGCGAACATAAAGGGTCTTGGTTCCTTTCACAATTGCAGCGCTCGTCTTGGGCTCGTGCTGCAATTATCATGCTCGAGCAACAAAGTATAACTTTACGCTCTTAATACACAAATAACTATTTTATGCTTTGCATTCAGACAACGACAAATAAATGTAGATCATAATAAATTTATCCCTTTAACAAACAAAAAAATAACAAATATAAAAATGACAGTTAATTCATTGTTCATAATATTAACTATATATTTTGTTTAACAAATTAATTTACAAAGAACCTTTGTTAGGAGATTTGTATATTAATCCAAACATTTTAAGCAAATTAAAATAAAATATGATTTCAAAATTGTAATTTAAGAGCGAAGATAATACAAGAAGTAGAGTACATTTATATTCATATAGTCATCTTAATTTGTATTCCATTTGAAATAATTTTAATGCATTAACTAACAGATACACTTTAGGAATTATTATGAATTTATTTATTAAAAATAGTAAAGAATTATTATTATGGGGTGGCTAGCTCAGTGGTATGAATTCGGCCTGAGGATCCTGAGAACCCTGGTTCGATTCCCACAGGCGACAAACAATTTTCATAATTTCAAAAAACTACCCCTGTGGCTCTTCCACCACTAACATCTTTGGGGGCCGTGATTTGACGACTGGTAACCGCACTTCACGCGCAAAATATATCACTTATCGAGATCTGCTTCGGCAGAGTGCCACACCTAGTAGTGGGTGGAAGGCGTGATGATATATGTATTTATTTTATTTTGTAAAGAATTCAGTATCATCAAAAATTAATTGTTTAAAACGCTATATATGTATGTGTAATATGCAAAAAATTATATATAATGAGGTATTTAAAAGATTTATAGCAGTTCAATAATTTTACGATTCATTGAATTTGCAGAACAGTCAAAATTATCTGTTTCAAATGAATTTTACTGCTGAAGTATCGTTTTATATTATGCGGGTGAAATTCTGACTCAGTACTTTCAACTTGAAAAGAGTTTAATTTCAAGCCTAATTTCATTCGACAATCATGATTATATTATTGATATTTGACTTTGATTAAAATTCGTCAATAGAATCAACTAGAATAAATTTGCATTTAACTATAAATACAAGACTAAACTTCTCTTAAAATATAAAGTAAAATAATAATAATAATGGGGTGGCTAGCTCAGTGGTATAAAGTCTACATGTGGATTCTGAGAACCCTGGTTCGATTCCCACAGGCGACAAACAATTTTCATAATTTCAAAAACTACCTCTGTGGCTCCTCCACCACTAACATCTTTGGGGGCCGTGATTTGACGACTGGTAACCGCACTTCACGCGCAAAATATATCACTTACCGAGATCTGCTTCCGCAGAGTGCCACACCCAGTAATGGGTAGAAGGCGTGATGATACATTTATTTTATTTTGTTTAAAGTAAAATAAAAATTCCACCGTTGATTTAAATTTACAGATCAAAAAATTAATCTATTTACATATTAGTCGAGAGTTCGATAAATTAGAAAATAATTCTCCAGTTTCTTTTTCAAATTTGTTGCCAATTGCTTGAGTGATTATTGCCGACTGGCAACAAGTTTTTGAAAATCTGTCGAATTATTATCTTGCTGAAACTAAATATCTAAAATATCAATTAAATGCGTCAAGTTCTTAACCTGTAAAGTTAACGAAGAACATTTATTTTTAATTTAATTGAGAACTCTATAACGACGTGGATATCTTGGTGCTTATATATTGATGTTATCTGTAATTAATACAGAAAGAATCGTTCTGAAAACAGCATTATTTAAATTAGTAAATTGTAAAACTCCTCCTACAAATCATTGTCTATTTTATTCTAACCTACGTTGTGTCATAAATATGAGTTCCGTACATTAACACCGCTTGGAGAAAATGCCTAGTTCTATTTGCCGTGTATTATATTAGAATACTCGTTTGTTTCACGGTGATTTATGAATGTAAAGTTTGTATCAAAATACACATAAACCGTACAATGACCGCTGTTCTCCCAAGGGCAACGATGTCCTGTAAATCATTATTGCAATCAGTTTCATTTATAAACTGCACATTTGCATAAACAACTATATTTGTGATATGAAATATTGTATTAACTCGTTATTTAAATGCTGCGAATTATCATTTCTAGTTATTTCTATTTTTCTTAACAACAAATTGAAGTAAATCAAAGATTAGATGAGCTTTATAGTATATTTAATGTGACCAAACGCGAAAACATATTTCTTCGATTCTACCCATTACTGGATGCGGCGATCTTGATAAGTGATATATTTTGCGCGTTAACTGCGGTTACAAGCTGTCAAACCACGGCCTCTAAAGATGTTAGTGGAATGGGAGCCACAGGGATAGTTTTAATGTGGTGCCATACAATCACAACTCCCAAAAAGTGGAGAAAGAGCCACAAGTGTAATTTTAATGTGGTGAAAATTGTGTCGACTGTGGGAATCAAATCCGAGTTCTCCAATCCACGGACCGACTCGATACCACTAAAATAAATTAGCTATTCATACTAACAGTTCAATTCTCAAAAGTGTTTTAGTTAATTCTAAATTTTTGATTAGTCAAATTATGCTAAACCATACTCTCGAAAAATTTTAAATGAACTGTATTATAACTTCGTTAACATTTAGTTTTTAGGAACAGATTTGAATTAACTTTTTAGAATTATACTAGAATAAGGTTAACTAATACAAAATTCAGAATTAATGAAAAAAAAAAGAAATGGTAATCGAGCTGTTAAAGATCTTCAATAAATTTCAAAAGAACAATCGTAATGCGTTTGGTCCAACTCATTTCACGCACGAAATGTACACATTTTTATGCAACTGCAGCATGTACATTAAAAAAACTGCAAAATTTATTATAAATTTTAATTTAAAAATCGTTTTATACTTGTCAATATGATTTTGTAACCAAGAATATATAATTTTCTTTGACATTTATTTCCAATATTTTAGCAATTTTATTGGACCTGGCCAATAGCAGCGACCGTTAAAACATTTTTAACAGCTCCAGTCATCGCTATAGTAATGTAAAATAAAGTAATATTTTATAAAAAGATGATCATCATAGACAGAATCGCTTACGCAAATGCACAAAGTGCAATTGCCAGTCATCAAATCACTATATTCAAAGATGTTCGTGGAGCTAATTTTAATGTGGTGAAAATCAGTTTGTCGAATGTGAGAATAGAACTCGGGTTCTCAAATTCACAGGCTGTCGCGTTGCTACCGAACTATCCAGCTCATTAGAAAAATATAAAATTTCATTATTTTATTGTATTGCAATTCTTATTGTTTTAAAAGCTGTTAGTTGTTAACACCGATTTATTTTTACTCTAACTCCGTTTTCAATAACAAATTAAAAAAGTAAATAAAATTATCTACTGGCATTCTTCTTAATTTACACTAAATTTGTTTTATTAAGCATCATTCACTACACTTAACATAGTCACTGTTTTTTGTCGCTTGTCCTAATCTTATACAGCCAGATTCATAAAACGGATTAGCGCTAACACCGTTTTTAATATTATCTATAACTCTGTTTTAAATTAAAACAGATTAAAGAAATTAACTAAATTGAATGCTAATTAACTCTCTTTTTAACTCAAGTTAAAATAAACTTGTTTCGTACACTGAAAAGAGAGTTAAAAACGAAATAAAAAATGGTGTTAGCACTAATCCGCTTTATGAATCTGCCTGGAAATGTTTATATATATATAGTAACGCCACAACATTGCTAACTGCAGCTATAATCTTTGTCTTAAGCATAAGCAAACTTTTGTCTTTGTATTAACCTAAAATAGTTCATTTTGGTTTTGTTTCTTTCCTTTTACATTAAATTAAAAATAGTATATAGAAGCTAATTACTACCGTTTACTAATATTCCATGTTTTAAAAATGTAATTTAATATAATTTGATATACTGGCATGTGGACAAACATAAAACAAAAGCAATATTTGCGCCAAAAACTGGATAGACAAAACTAGTAACTATGTTAAGAGAAGTGAAGTGTTGTTGCTGGTATCAGCTTTATGAATTTTTCCGTAAAAGTACAGACTTTGAATATTGAAATATTGTATTTGTTTACTAACTTGTCGTCAACTCCAATAACATAAAATCCCCCTGAAGGAAAATTGGTCAGCATTGCAGAATTTTCCTTGAAAAGCCATAAACCCTTCCCGGTTTCCATCATAGAACATGTTTTTCCAATTTCAGTTTTCAATAACACGTACTGCGAAACAGACAATTCCTGACATTTCAATATTTCTTGTCTGAGGTCCAGAAATCCTCTGCTGACATGACTCGAGTCTATCCCCACCACGCACACGCAGCCGTCAGCCGACATCAAAGACAGAAACAGGAAGACCACACAAAGGACTTAAATGATATCAAAGTATTTGTATCAGCCGGTGCCGGATTCTGATCCGGGATTGATTTGATGCCATGTCCTACTCTTCTTATTCTCCGGCAGGTAGCGCGTGTACGTGTTGATGTCGGCGACGCTAAGACGAACCCGGCAACAGGATATGACGTGACGCGATGCGATGGTGGGAGAAAATCGACTTTGTTGACTGAAACTCAAAGGGATGCTCTCACGGAGAAATTTGCTTTCTGTATTCCGTTAAATTTAAAAAGGCGTTACAGTTAACCCTAAATCTATGTGCATACTACGTGTTTTGGTCAAGCCAAGGCTTGGACAAATTTTAGAAATAAGGGTAATATCTCGATTTACGTCATTTCTTTAACATTAAATAGTATCAGGTAGATTCATAAAATTTTAATTCCATTTCAAATTCACAACAATAACTCATAATTACGGTATAAGGTGGGAAAGAAGTGTGTTATTTTCTCCCGCGAGTATGGCCGGATTTACGTGCAAGCGGAACAAGCACGTGCTTGTGGCCCCCAACCTAAGGGGGTCCCCAGTCAACCTAATCCCTTAATAAAGTAAACAGAAATTATAGCATAATCATGATAGTAAACTATAAAAGACCTTTTTTTGCTTGGTTCCTTTTTTTTAAAGTAGAGATAGGGGCCCCATCCCTACCTCGTGCTTGGGGGCCCCGCAAGCTGTAAATCCGACCCTGCCCGCGAGTTTTATTAGTAATATAATAACGATAAATAAATAAATAAATTTCTAAGACTGTGCTGACGGTTGCTATGAAACCAAATATAAATAATTTCCTCTCTCTGGGAGAGAATTATCTTCTTTCGACTCGCAAATGAGGGAAGAAAATCCTATTTTCAGTTAAGATATTAGGGGTTGGAAAGGGAGGAAAGGGGTAATTTTTAATATGGTGTTAATCAGTAATACAACATAATACGTATTAGTAGGTACTTAAAATTATATCTTTTTAAATTATGTAATAAACTTCTAATCTATAGCATAATAATAATAATAACTAAATATATTTCAGCTCATTGAACAGTAGCACGGAAACAGAGCAAAAAACGAGCCCATTAGACTCACTACATGTCAGAGGACAACAATTTAACGCAAATGACGTGAAGAATTCAAGCATTTGACGTAACCGTTACGCGACACCCGAGAAAAAACGCGCTTTGAGTGACGGGTCAGCCACTCTCACATCATTCCAAGGATATTATTTTATAGTAACCGCGGTTGATGAAGAAGATAACCGGCAGTCGCGGTATCAAACGAATATATACCGTAAACGAATTAAAGCATAAAAGGCATTCTATTCATATGCAAAGGTAATGCATTAGAAGGACACGACAGAATTAAGAAGGAAACTTTTGGAAAACAAAACCCGTGGATGTCGGCAGTCGAGAGTCGGACAGATCGTGTCCTCGAGATATCTTAATCCGGGTGTTATCTGTTGATCTGGGTCGCCGCCGCCTGTAATCTGTTCTCGCGCTCCGCCAGTTCGAATCCTGTTCACGCTTAGCGACCTGCCGACTGTCTTATGTTCAACCCGACGGCTTTTGTTTCTTTGCATTGGACTCCAATTTTCTTAAGAGTTTTATGCTAGAGATACATTTTACATTATCTTTATCTGCAATGTATACGGCATAGATATTTCAAATCGATATTTCTGCCCCAATGACAATTTTTACAGTTTTATAGAATTATATATTCAATGCAATTGTAACATCTTTACAAAATTAATTTCTCTGTTTCGGCATTAGAATACCATATCCTCGTACACATATTGATGCTAGAATGAGCTTCATTCTTGAACGATTTTTGATTACATTCTGTTATCATAGATTGGTTTAACTGTAAACACACAAAAGATGAAAAAAATACACGATTTATACAAATATTTAGGCAACGGACAAAATCAATTGCAAATCACTGTCACCAACTTAACTATTCTATCAAAAATTTCCCTTAATTGCAAATGTCAACTATCGTTATAAAGAACTTATGTAAAGGTAAGCCGAAACAGAGAAAATAGTATAAAACACTCGTTACAGAAGACAATTCTTGTAACTCGTTGATTCATCTCCTAACCGCTGCACGGCTCGAGCTTATACTAGAATTAAATTAAATTATGGGGTAGGTGGCTCAGTGTTATCGAGTCAACCTGTGGATTTGGAACCCCGGGTTCGATTCCCACAACCGACAAACAATTTTCACCACATTAAAATTACCAACATCTTTGGGGCCGTGATTTGACGGCTGATGACAGCACTTCAAGCGAGATCTGCTACAGCAGAGTGCCACGCCCAGTAATGAGTAAATGAGGTAATGATATATTTACTTATTTTTATTTTACTTACATACCTGCTATATTTTAAGATATTTCTATTAAAAAAATTCTATTTTCTTCAACATTAATTGCTCTTAAAATAAAGTTTAAACCACAGATGAAACCCCCTAATATGTTAATTTATATTTAAACTATGGGGTAATGGCTCAGTGGTATCTAGTCGGCCTATGTGTATCCTAAGAACACTAGTTGGATCCCCACAGCAACAAAAATTTTCACCAATTATAAATTAACCCTGTGGTTTCCCCACCACTAACATCTTTGGAGCCGTGATTTTACGGCTAGTAACCGCACTTCACGCGCATAATTATATCACTTACCACGATCTGCTTCGGCAGAGTGTCACACTCAGTAATGAGTAAAAGGCCTGATAATATATTTATATTTATTTATTTATTTATATTTAAACTGTTAATTTTGTTCATTCCAAAGCCACAGTCGTACTAAAACCATGCCGGTAATTAAAATCACCTGCATTCTGACTTCGTCTTCCGTATTACTTTAACATTTTTTCTTTTTGAAGCCATCATCTATTTCAAAAGAAAACCCCACCTTCTCAATTCGCAGCATCTCCCACTGATACAATTCGCAACGAGTGTATTCTTTCTGTTTACGAGAACATTTAACCGCAGTAAAAACCTTTTAGTGCGGTCGATATACACGCGGAATCAACAGCTTGCGTATTTGCTTAGAATTTCCCAGCAGACCTTCACCTGAACATGAACGCAGTCATCTGATATTTTAGGTTAGGTGAAGATTCAAGTCAGATCCGCCTGGTTGCTTCGGTTTATGAGCCGCTCTTTGCACTGAGACGATTTTGTTTTTTGCGGTTTTGTTTCTTCAACATTTGTTTGTTGTTTAATCTTGAAAGGATTTGGAAGATGATTAAATGAAATGTACAAGTTGGAATCTAATAAATTACTTCGAATTTTGGTTCATTTCGAAGATAGGTTAAGATGATAAATTGTTATTTATTGTGAAATCCGTATTTTGTGATTGTGTTTAAACGGAAAATATAATACAAAAATAAATAATCAAATTTATAAAATAAATATATCATCACGCCTTCTACCCATTACTGGGTGTAGCACTCTTCCGAAGCAGATCTCGGTAAGTGATATATTTTGAGCGTAAAGTGCGGTTACCAGCCTTCAAATCAAGGCTCCCAAAGATGCTAATGGTGAGGGAGCCACAGGGGTAGTTTTAAAATGGTGAAAATTGTTTGTCGCCTGTAAGAATCGAACCAGGCTTCTTAGGTTCCACAAGCCGACTTGATACCACTGTGCTAGCTACACCATTTATTTAATAATTATAATTTTCAATTAACAATTTACAGGAATTTTAACTAGGGCACTGAAACATCTAAAAAAGATTATATTTATATAAACGTTCTGTCCACGAAGTTCATAATTTTGCCCAATATTACATTTTTCCTTAATTACATCCTTGGTAATGAGTTATTTACTGCAATAGTTAAGTATTTACTTGATATACATACTAATTAAATTGTAGACATTTTTAAAATGTTAAATAAATAAATATATCATCGCGCCTTCTACCCATTACTGGGTGTAGCACTCTGCCAAAGCAGATCTCGGTAAGTGATATATTTTTGCGCGTGAAGTGCGGTTACCAGTCGTCAAATTACGGCCCCCAAAGATGTTAGTGGTGGAGGAGCAACAGGGGTAGCTTTTGAAATTATGAAAATTGTTTGTCGCCTGTGGGAATAGAACCAGGGTTCTCAGGATCCACAGGCCGACTTCATACCACTGAGCAATCCACCTCATTTTTTTAAAATGTTATAGGTGCAAATTCCAGAAGTTAGACAATTTAAAAATCTATAATTTCTAATATTGGCCACCTGACAAAAAAGATCTCGTGTCAATAGATCGAACTTCAGGTTCAGTGTAATGTTGCATGTGTTTTCCATGAATTGCAAACGAACAATTTAGCTTCATTCCGCATACGAAATATAAATAAATCAAGGAATGGGAAAACCTTAAGATAAAATTTACGTGTTTGTCCTGCAGTCTCCTTTTTGTGAACGTTCTTACTTCAGAAGAATATAAAAGAACAAGAGACCGTAATCAATTTTAAAAATTTATAGTGTGAGATTAACCCCGAAAAAACAGTTGTCACGAACCATAGATTTTGTGAATTGTTAAAAGTCCACGCGAACTGCCAACGGCTCGCGGAACGACTGCACGCTTCATGAAGGCCACTTTACACCAGATAAACAAATGCATAACGCCAATTGCATTAGCCAATTATCTTTGGATTTTACTAAATGGAGCAGAACTTTATATTAGTACATACCTCATAAAACTATTTTCTTCACGACTCTGACTAAAAGTAAAATTTTCTTCCCTCTGCTGAGGGAAAGATCCCTAGAATATATAGTAAATTTTCGCAACCGCCACGAAAATTAGTTCTTTCTGCTCACTTATAAACCGAAAAAACTATTACGCGAATTTTCATAAATACTGAAATTATATTTAAAAAGTGTGTTATTTCTTGTTCGTTAAAGTATAGTTCATGATTATAAAAGAAATTTTGTACTTAAAATCATCATTTTACTTTAAATTACTGTTTGTTGCAATTTATGTGTAAAAAATGTATAATATTTGTCCATCCTTATTTGTATAATACTATTTTTAATTCAAACGCAAACAATAAACATTCTTAAACTCGAATTTATTAATTCTTCTTTGTGTTTGTGAAAAGAAAATCAGGCAGGTAATACGAGACTGTCACGAGACAAAATAGTAAAATAGTAGAGTCACGAACTGACGCCAAACAACTTGTCTTCCTACATACCACTCCTCTAGGGACAAGAAATTCAATATGATTTTGTATTTTGTTAAAATTGGTTTCAAATCTCAAACACCAAGTCTTCTGTGCAGAAATACTAGCAGGTATAATATTTCAAAAAATATCTTTTGCTGTTCTATAGTCTACATCCGATTCACACAGAAAATGAAATACGTACAAATTACAATAAATATCACTAAAACACCTTTTCTAATATACAAAAATATCATGTTTACAAATGTAATGATAACTCCAAATTAAATTTTCATTTGTTCTCGGTGTGTTACGAGCCGTCGAATCCCGACCTTCAAAGATCTTAATGGAGAGGGAGTGACAATATGAATTTTGTTCTTCAACTGTGGGAATCGAACCTGGGTTCTCAAATCCACCGATCAACTCGATACCACTGACCCACTTATCCCGTTAAATTAATTTCTGCTTTTACTCCATTATCAATAACTTAGATTGAGTATTAAAATGGATTTAGTTATTTTAATTTAATTGTATTTATAAATCTGACAATTATTTTTTTTTTATTATATTACCTTGGTGTTTCGACAACGTTGGTCATTAACACCCGGTACAATATATTTTGTTTACATTTATTTATTTGTTATATTATGCTTGTCAATTATTGAATTCTTTTTAAATTGATACATAGTGTATCTAATTGTGTGTGAAGTTGGCACCAGAAATATGTACTGTAAATAAATATATCGTTTTAAAATAACTTGATATTATATTTATCTGGTACCACTAAATATGTTCGAGATTTTGATCGGCTGTGAAGATCGAGCTTTAGAATACACAAAAACCTATATGCATGTGATTCAGGATGGAAATTGTTGAGCTCTTTGGTGACCGGAAGTCCGAGTCGTACGTGCCGGACATCAGACGCGCCGTCACGGACTCTAAGAACACTTGGAGCGCTTGCCCAAGAAAACAAACAATTTACTACACGAGACGAAGTGTGCGTGAGGAGGTCTCCCGATTGCACCCGCGGGACTTCACAACCGCACCGCACAAACAAATGACATCGGATTAAAAATTAAATTGTTAAAGACTATGACACATGGCTGTCTGCTACATAGCTTTTGCATATTTATATCTTGATAGATTTCACACTTCAAGAAAGGAAATAAAAGTTTAAATTATTCTCCACTATTCTGTAATTTAATCATTATCTGTTATCAATCGTACATAAATAACATATTTTTCATTATTATTTAAATTACAACAGTCTGTGATGACCTGGATTTGACGGGTTCTCGCACGAAACATCACTTATCGAGATCTGCTACAGCAATGTGCCACATCCAGTAATGGATATAAGGCATGATGATATAATTGTTTTTTTTTTAGTTTAAATTTTAATTGGTCATAAGTGATTTGCTGTTGTCTTTCTTAAACTAAATTTAAGAAATAAATGTGGTTGATAATATTGGTCCTATGAAGGATATTGGTATAGTTATTCATGACAATACATTTAAACAATTGCCAATATAGATGTCTATGAGTTGTCAAAATTGACAGTGACAGAAATTCTAAATTCATTGTAAAGAAATTATGTAGTGATGATTAAGTTACGTTTATTCATAAATAAAGCATGCGACAAATGCAAAAACATGCTCCATTAACTCATATAACTGCAAACAGATATAAAGATAATCTCAAAAAAAAGAATTATCCCGCATATACCAATCCTGAACCTGGAGAAGGATTAATGTTGTATAGAGATAGATTGACTAATATTATTTGTCCAGGAAGAAAAATGCATAAAAGGTAAGTTAAACATAAAATATGATACATGATGATTCAGTACTTCAGTAAAAAATTAAATGACAAACACCATTAATATAGGACAAAAAGGATTATTTTGCACTTCATATTAAGTGCACATTTTTAGTGCAATTAGTTTGATAATTATTTGTAAAGAAGGCTCAGTGGTATCTAGTTGGACTGTACGAACTCTGGTTTTCAGAGTTCGATTTCCATAGCCGACAAACAATTTTCACGAAATTAAAATTACTCCTATGTCTCTCTGTCCACTAAAATCTTTCGAGGTCATGATTTACCGGCTGGTAACCGCAATTAACGTGCATAAATATGTCACTTACTGAGATTGCAATAAAAATTTAAATTATGAAAATACTATGAAAACCTGTTGTCTTGATTACGTCAGAAAAAATTAATATTTTATTATTTTCAATCGCAAAAATATCGTGCAGCATTTTTGTAGTCAATTATTTCAACTTCAAAACTATTCAATTTTCTCTTAAGCTGTATTTTATATAACTATGAATAATTTTTCACAATATTAACAGTGGAATTGTTACATACTTTAAGTAGGAATCAGCTACCAGCCACATCTCATGTTGTCCACTATCAAATCAGCATATTTTGGAATCTTTTGAGTCCCATTCAATTATTTCACAGCACTATAACTTGTATATTAATGTTTCTTTTATACACCACATACTAGTACACACAATGAGGCACAATTTGAGAGAATTTACGTATTAAAATATCGCTAAATGTTCACTAAAACTCTTATGAAACATTGAAAATACTGCGATCACTACAGCAGCCCGCACTCCACTGACTCAACGCGAATAACATTGAAAACTAATTAATGAGATATGTTGTAACTTGTTCGGTAACGTTAAGATATTTTTATTTATCATTAAAATAGTTACTAAATATAATGTACAAAACCTATAGTCCACGGATTTTGCCGATAACAAACGAATGAACCCGAATCACGATTTTCCAAACTCCTCATACGGCAAATATATATTTTCTACTGTCAATTAGGTACGACAAGAAATAAAAATGCAATATATACCTACATTTTTTATTCAATCGTGAAATAATGATACTACATTTTGGAGCTAGTTACTGTTTAGTAACCTTTCAAATAAAAATAAATAAATATACAATCACGACATTTACCTTATAGGATGTTGCATTCTGCCCAAGCAGATCTCGGCAAGAAGACATATATTTATATTTTATATATATTTATGCGCGTGAAATGCGGTTACCAGCCGTAAAATCATGACCTCTAAAGACGTTAGAGGAGTGAAAACTAGAAAGATAATTTTAATGATGAAAGTTACTTTGCGACTGTGGGAATTGAACCCGGGTTCTCAAATTCATCCAATGAAAATATCAGTTATCGATTGTGGATTGCATTATGGGAGAACTTTTATATGATGATAATATAATGCATGTCCGTATTTATAGAATTATTTTGTTTCAGATGCCATAATAAATATTATAAACCAGGCGAAGCTTTCAACATTTTAAACTGTAGATGTGAAGAATGCAATTGCATTATTCCAACAACTTTCAATAATTTCTTTAAAGTATTTCCACCAAAATTAAAATGTCCTTCCGCAAAACCAGATTATCAAAAATTAAGTTTTATGGACGATCCCCCTTACACGGACTACTCAGAGTTTCTAAGCAAGCTTCACTACCCTGAAATTAAATATTTGGAAAAGAAAACTAATAAAAGACTTGCCTTTAATGAATCAAGATATTATGGTTAGTATAAAACCTATTATACTAAAGAAAAACTTATATTCAAATCATTTTGTAATTTCAGATATTGATCGCACATACTATTACTGTCGATATCAAGTACCAGAATGGATAACTGGACCTGAATTTAGGCATGAATGCTTGTAATGATTTTAGCATTTATTAAACTATTTTTATATTAAAGCTACGACAAATTAGTGCTTGCCTACAAATTCCTTTATTTAAAATAAAGTAAAACTATATTTAGAGCTCTTAACTTAGTCACTGTTTTCGTCTTTGCCGAGTGGAATTGGGCGAAATCCAATTGTTGACACTAATATTACTTATGTTTTATGTTTGTTCACATATGTATAGATAAAATTATAAAACAAACAATTAAATAATAATATGGGATAGATGGCTCTGTAGTATCGAATCAAACTGTGAAATTGAGAGGTCGGATTAGATTTACACAGCCGACAAACAATTTTTACTACATTTAATATTACCTCTGTGGCTCTCCTTCTACTAATATCTTTGGAAGTCGTGATCTTAAGGCTGATAACCGCACTTCACGCGCATAAATTCATTACTTACCGAGATTTGCTATGACAGAGTACCATGCCCAGTATTGGATAAAAGGCGTGATACTATATTTATTTTATTTATTTATAAAATATAGAATATTCGTAGACGATTGTAATTTACATGTTTTCCGTGCTTAACTTTCCATTTAGATTTGAATTAGCTATTTTTTTTCTATTCAAGTGCCTATTTAAAATCTATTATCACGTTTTTTAACTATTACTGGGTGTGACACTCTGCATAGCAGATCTCTATAATTGTGTGATTACCAAGCGTTAAATCACGGCCCCAGAGATGTAAGTGAAGACAGATCATAAGGGTAATTTTAAATGTGATGAAAATCATTTTGTGGGCTGAGGGAATCGAACTCATATTCTCAAATTCACAGTTCGATGTGTTGCCACTGAGCTCTTTACTAATAAAATAACGAGCGAACACTCGCAGTCAATTTTTGTAAAATTTTGTTTCAAAATATGAATGAACTAATTAAAGTAAACCAAAATTCCAAAATAAAACTGATAATTAATTTATTAATTAAAGTTAGGAGATCAATACTAATTAGTAATACTATATGCATATTTTGTTTATAAATAATTTACATACTTCCTATACTTCCGAACTGTTATTATTGTTACTAAAATTTACTATATATTGCATTAATTTGTTAATGAGCAAAAACAAAAGACTTAATAAATTATTCATTAAAACTTTATGATGCACATCATCCAGATTCTAGCATTCTTAATTAAATGAAGCGAACCAGCAACTTCAAGCACTTCTTTTATATTCCTGTTCCGCGAACAAAAAAAAAACAACATCGTAAAGGGTGAATGTAGTGCTCCAACCCTAGTATTTTCTTTCATGTAGAACATTTAAAAGTGCAGTGGCACTGCACGGCTACAGCCACAATAAAATAGACGAAGTTATGTAAACTAACGACGTCGGGACGGTGTTTCCGTCAGCGCCTGCGTCGATCATTCCGAATAAGTTGCTGCGAAATGGAGAGTGAAGAACTGCCTGCACTGATGCCCGCTTGCCGCCGAAGCCATGCAGGACCGGCACGAAATTATTGTCAATTTTACCCTTAATAGTTATTTGTATACCTAAGATGAGATATGAATCTTTGGTGTATCTAAGAATGAACTTGTCGCTCTTAAATAATTCTAATGCCCAGTATTATAAAGAACAGAATAAATTTATTTCCACAGTAAATTTAATTTGAATAAATAATTCGAAATAATTTAATTTATTTTATGGCATATATTTTTTTATTTATTTGTTACTCTACACAACAAGAACTTAATCTCATTTACAGTACAGGGGGGCTGCAGCTTATAGTGGAATCCGAACCACTCAGACACAATCTTATTTAATGGATATAAGTAGAATTTGAACGCACGACTTCTTATTTGCTAATAAAGAAACACAAGTTTTACTTCGCTTTTATCCACTGAGCTACAATTGCCATAACATTACTGTCGAAAATTCGACTGCCATTTGAATGAATAAATTACTTTGGAAGTAAACTTATTTGTCGTTTATAATACAGAGTGTAAGAATAATATGAAATCAGTGCTTGTATAAGGTATAAGCTAGGAATGAGAAATATCCTCATTCCAGTCCTGTAGTGTTTATTCACGGTGTGTGTTGGTTCGTGTTCGGTTTTTCCTGCGACGACGGTTCGACGGTCGTTAGCGTGAAGTTACATCGAGCGTCTGAAGTCGTCGGCTATCTTCTCCTGCTTCTTGCCGCCACCGCCGTCGCGACGGACACAAGTGAAATAGGTGAGCTCTCACAGGAGCCGACATTTGTCACTATTAAAAGAAACAAATGCCTGACTATCCTTCGTTCAATACACTGGGGACCTCACTACATTCAAATGCAAATTTTTTTCTGTCTACGAAGTTATTATAAATTACGCATTGCTCATTATAAGCGTCAATTACTTTAAATTATTTTTTCTACGAATGCTAAAAAGTTAGCTTTTCAATCGTCATTTTTGTTACAGAAAGTGAACAAGTATATTCATTCCAAGATTATTTGCAGATAATTGCTAATCTTCATTTTAATTTCATTAAAAAATTGGCTTTTCAGACCAAGACTCTTTTGCAGACAGTTGCTATTGACAACGAGACTTTTTGCAAGCCGTTTCTATTGGTAACAGTATTCTTTGCAGACCACATTAGTTATTTATGTATCAAGGGTGAAAACAGGCGTTCCTGGCCCGCGGCATGATTATTTGCACGAGGCGCAAAACCAAGAGGGCTAGTAACATGCTCAGGGTCAGAAACACTAATTTCACCCGTGGTACATACAATATTTTATGCACAACAAAATTACATTTAATTATATGTTCAAAAGATTGAAATATGTAAATAGATTATATATCAAAATGACATTTTGCAGAATCAAGTATTCATAATAAACAAAAATTGTCATTTTATTTATGAATTCATAGAAATTATTTTTGTATGGTCCTAGGGCCAAAAAGATGTGTTTAAGCCCGCTTTTTAGGGCTAAAACACATGAATTTCGGCCCGGTTGGGCAAAAATATATTTTTTTTTACATTTTTATTTATTTACCACAAAGCCAAAATTGTATACAAATAACCCAGATGTTTGCTTACATATGTTAATATTCTATAACAGTTTAAATTTCATTTAAAATATGAATTAATCGGGAATAGAATAGTACAAATTTTCTTCTATTACCCGGGTACTCGATTTCGGGTAAAATCGGGTTGATTCTCCTGATAATAATCCGTCCAACTATAATTTTCAATTCTAGAAAAGAAACGTCAACATTCCTCTCCTTTAAGTTTAAAAAATTTCCCCTCTTCCTGTCATAGTTTATAATCCTCATATAAAACCAAATCAACACCCCCATAAATATTTCCATCAGTATGCAATAGTTCCTCTCCACATATAATAACCTTTTTATTAACAACTCCGATGGGTTTCAATAAATCATCAATCAAACCAATAACACTCTACGCACCACCATCCACATAACCTCAACAGAAGTTACAAGATGAGTCACCACCAGAGCGTCAGGAGTCACCCATCACAGAAGTGCGTTCTGCGTTCTGCAACGCAGGTATCGAATCAGGGTCCGTTACCGTTGATGCGTTTTATAAATAATAAAACAGTTGATATCCCCAGTGGCGCCAAGCCATTCATATGCGGACGTGACTAGAGCCCGATGGGCAGGGTGCATCGGAATCGCGCCCCTCGCGACTGACGCCGGAAATTATGGCGCTGGGGTGGCAAATAATGGCGGACGATAAATTCGATACTATTTCATGATTATTATATTTTTCTCGCGTGGTGGTTTTTAGTTTATTATTGGGAGTACAAGAGTTTGGTATTAGGCTGTAATTGGGGTGTATTTTTTTCGAGGATCATAAAATTTTATGAATTTAATTTAGTTTATGGTTTCTTATAATGTGAAGCTAGTGTTAAATATCAGGTGCGGAGTGTACAGATTACAGACTAACGTATTATATGATATAAAGTAATAGATTTTTTTTTAATGTTTTCTAACTTTTTGTAGTATTGGGCTTACGTACAGATACGTAGAGTGCATGGGTGCAAGTACACTCCACTAAAAATTGTAGGGTGCAAACGTTTAAAATGGCACCCAACTAAATTTTGTACAGTACTTTGTAAATTTTAGTCTTAATAATAACAATAATAATATTAATAAATAAATTCGAAAATAAATTAATTTAAAATTTTTGTTTATATTATATCGACAAGATCAAATCACAATATATCATTGTTGTGATCTTTCATTGTTGTAATTTTACATTGTTGTAATCTTTCACTGTTATAATATTTTATTGTTGTAAACTTGCATTGTTTTAATCTTTCATTGTTGTGATATTTCATTATTATAATTTTTCAATGTTATAATATTTTATTGCATTCATTTATAATTAAATTTTAAAGGAAAGGACTGCAATATCAATAATTCAAATTAATTACTGTTCAGTTAACATTCGTGATTGTATTATTTAATTAATAATAATGGGAAAACTAATAAAAGAAGAAGAATTAATGAATAAATAAATTTAGATAACGAAAATAATTAAAAATAATTATAAACAGAACAAACAAATTGTAAACGTAAGAAATATAAAAAAAATCCAAAAGTGGTACAGAATTTATGAAGTAAACATTATTTCACCACTTCGCCAGCCAACAAATAAATTCGTTACGTCTGGAAAGACAAATAGAAAACTTCACGGATCATAAATTACGATTTGCAAACGAAGCGAAAAAAGAACACGAATGTAAGTGAAAAATTTAAATTTTAAGGGTTCAAAAGTTCAAGCGACAGATAATTCTTTACTCACCTGTTATTTTATCTCATTTTTAGCAATCATATTTCTTGTTGATTAAATAATTATCTAGTACCAACTTGCAAAAACTTATTTTGGTGATAATTTTGTCATGCAAATCGTCTCTGAAACTATCAGAAATTCCATTTTTCTAATTCCTGTATAATTTTATTATTACTCGTATATACAACAATAGTATCAAAATTATTTGTCTGAACAATTTTATTTTTAAAATATAAAATAAAAACAATACATATATTTAGTTTATTCTTAAGTTACCATTGTTCAAACCATTTGATTTACAGTTAAAAGTGCCAGACGGTCAATGATTTTTAAATTTTAAAAACACGATAAGAGTGCAAATAGTAAAATAGTATAAAGAAGTCATTTCATAATTGCCAATTATTTTTTTCACAAAATAAAATGACCATTATGAAATTCGTTCTTTAATATATTAGTTTTAAAACTTCAGTTTTCTAATGAAAGATATACTCCTAGTAAATATTCAACAAACATTCAATTACCTAAGTAGAAATGACCATCATAACCACATAACACTATTACTTCTATGGCATCACAACAATGAAGACCCGGACATTACCTATACGGTACTGTTCTACTGCAGTGTAAATAATTTACATCTGAGCTTAGTGTACAGCTGACTGATGTTTGACACGGGCCTGATAGATATGTGATTCCAGTCTTGAATGTCTGATTTTGATCGATTCGTCTGGAGGTTATACGTGTCTGCGTGCTTGGTAAATGAATCGTGATAGAAGACCTCACGTGACTGTGAATGTGAGACTGTTGGGTGTTTCTAAACTGTATAAATATGTCTTAAGAAATGAGTTCTTTTTGAAAGGGTTCAAAGAAATTGAGGGTTTATCTGAGTGTATAGGGATTTTTCAGTTTTACTTCAAAATAGGGATAGTAAAGAAAGTTAAATTTATTTGCTACCTAATTTGATTAACTTCGCACACTTTTCTTCCATTTTCTTCCATTAGATTTACTAATTCAGATAAAGGTTTAATTATTCATCCCCTGAAATTAATCACCTTGTCTGATTTATTTGAAATGATTTAAGTACTCCAATTGGCACTTATGGTGGAATTATGTAATAAATCTATAATTTAAAGATCCGTCAATCTGTAAATAATTTAAAAACCCACAACAATATTTGTTGATCAATATATCATCACGCGTTTTACCCATTACTGGGTGGTGGCACTCTGCCGAAGCAAATCTCGGTAAGTGATATATTTATGTGCGTGTAGTGCGGTTAACAGCCGTCCAATCACGGCTCCCAAAGATGTTAGTGGTGAGGGAGCCGTAGGGATAATTTGAATGTAATGAAAATGTTTATCGGCTGTGGGAATCGAACCACGGTTCTCAAGATTCACAGACCGACTCGATACCATTGTGTCACCTACTTCATAATATTTGTTGAGAAATAAATATAAATAAATATATCATCACGTCTTTTACCCATTCCTGGGTGGTGGCACTCTGCTGAAGCAAATCTCGGTAAGTGATATATTTATGCGCGTGATGTACGATTACCAGCAGTCAAATCACGGCCCCCAAAAATGTTAGTGGTGAGGGAGCCGTAGGGATAATTTGAATGTAATGAAAATGTTTGTCGGCTGTGGGAATCGAACCAGAGTTTTTAAGATCTACAGGCCGACTCGATACCACTGTCACCTACTGCATAATATTTGTTGATAAATAAATATAAATGAATATATGATCACGCCTTTTATCCATTACTGGATGTGGCACCCTGCTGAAGTAAATCTCGGTAAGTGATACATTTATGCGCGTGAAGTGGTTACCAGCCGTCAAACCACGGCTCTCAAAGATGTCAGTGGGTGTGGGAGCCACAGGGGTAATTTTAATGTGGTGAAAATGTTTGTCGGCTGTGGGAATCGAACCTGGATTCTCAAGATCCACATGCCGACTTTATACCACTGAGCAACTTACCCCATAAGTAGAAAATAAATAAGAATATTGCAACAATACCGTTCCTGCTTGCTAATCTCTAAAATTAACCATCACTTGATACTTCAAAACAAACTTATCCTTTTACTTTCAAACCCTTCCTTACTTGAGTGTTCTTTAGTGTTCACCTCAAGAGAAATCTTATCCTTACCACCATGTTTGTGTATCGGATTGACTTGTCGTAAGTGGTCATCCGTCATTGTTACAAACTTGATCTGGCTAAGTGTGATTTGTGCTCTATGTGGTCCATCAGACTCCAGCTCGGTCAAAGCTATCCTGAGGGAATACCCACATTAACCGTACAGTCGATACAGTGCGTCAGGAGCGGCAGGTCCTGGTTCCCGTGTTCCTATATGCCTGTTCGTGGGGAGATGCATGCTGTATGTGCCATTGGGAGACGCGATTGTGTATTAACGGTGCAACGCATATTCTGCTTGTAATTATGTTCGACCGAATCAATCAAGGGTAGTATTTAGTAAAGCTGAATAGGAGACAATGGAATACAGGACATATCTCGAATTGGGAATCAGAATTATTGGTGCAATGAATTTTTAATTGAATATTGATGATGTATAGACATCAAAGACATTAACATTTAGTCGAGAACTATAATAACCAATATTACTACGAACTATTATATAATGTAATATTATATAATATGTATTTATATACCTAGGCCGTAAAATTAGTGCTTGGCTTATTAAAGAATGTCGTCCATCTTACGGAATCAAAATATATTCTGAGAACATCAAACATATTTCACGAATATACACAATATATTTTATGTTAACTGTATCACTAATACTTGATTTATGACACTGTTCAGTGTCACTTTATTGGACTAGTTCTATAAAATAGTAATGTCAAGAAATAAAAGTAAAAATTAATTCATTCCTTTGCATTCAATACAATTTCATTTACTTCTTTTGGAATTTCTTTAAAGTTTTGAGATAATGTGAATACTTTTTTCTACTAAATATATTTTACTAAAAAAAAAAAAATAGTCTCCAAAGCAGTCAAATGTTTTTATGTTATATTTTATGTACTTTTTGTAGAAATTCTCATAGATGGTTTTGCAGTATTTGAAGTAAATAAAAAATTGACTTTAACCAATTTATTTATGTTACTCTGCATAACAGGAAGTAAATCCCAATTACAGTACCCTTGTAACTGTAATTAGCCTACAGCTTATAGTGGAATCCGAACCACTCAGACACTCATATTTTTTGTTATACAAGTAGAAGTCAGTGAGATTTGAACATACGACCTCTTGCTTGCTAATTAAGAAATGCAAGTTTTACCTCGCCTTCATCCACTAAACTACGATTACCCAATGTTTTAATTAAATGTCGACCGGTATCATTAGGGCAAACTACAAAGGATACACATATTAAAGTGAAAGTTAATAGATAAGTACGATATTAGAACATGAATTTTAGTTAAGTTAACAATATAAGAAAATTAAACGTTCGTTAAAAGACAATTTTTTATTTACCTCAAAACTTCATAATTGGTACAAAATAACTATTTGACAGTTGCATAAAAAATATTGATGAAACGTTTTATCAGATAATTTTTAAGGTAATTCAGTGATAAAAATCTCAGAAAGTAAACAAACAATTAAGTTACCATAACTACAAAAAGATTCCATCTCAATTCCAGTTCAAATTATCTCATTTCCAGCAAATCCCACATTTTGTTCTCCATAAGCCAGGATCAGTCACATCATTTTCTCAGATCTACAAAATCTGATGATCTGTTGATACCGTTCTTTCCTTCACACGGAGTCACTTCGCGGCGCTCTGTCGGTCCGAGCGTTGCGACGTCGCGAATGTCGTCTCGTCGCGTCGCTCTGTCAATCTCTTCCGCTCGATAACAGCGACGAGATGTGCTCTTGATGACTTCGAGACGACGACGAGAGACGTCGATGTTTGGCTGTTTCCATCGAACAGTGGAGATGTATTTGTACGTGTGTATGTCACCTTATTGAACTCCCAGTGAGGAAAGTCATATTTCACAATATTGATTTCAGATTTTGCATTGTTGTAGTTTTGACGTCTGGTGACGGAATATTTGTGTTTGTTTGTTTTTTGACTTTTTGTGGAAATACCTACGTCACTATTTTTTAGATATATGAGCTTACTTTTTTGTAAAGTGACATTTATCTCAAGAAAATTAAGTGAATCTTTGATAAAATGCGTATTCCATTTGCCATTTGGATCAGATCTAACTTATATTTACTGAACTAGATCACTTATTTATTTCACTGGATTACTTCGCTGGCTTTACTTCCAGTACTTGAATTACTTATTTTAATTTACCTTATTTCACCCCAATAAGTGTATCAGTTTGCTTAATTTAGTACATTTGGTCATGTTTATTATCTAAACTGATTTTAAGTAAACCAAATGAAACTAAGAAAATTAAACCCCTAAGCCTTAATAAATATGAAGATAAATCTAAATACGTATTTCGAGAACTAAGGTTTCATCATCAGTAGACGAAGCAAGGGAAAAACCAAGATTACAAGACTTGTGAACCAAGCTAGTGGTCAAGGTTGAAACCAAATGATAAATGGAATAAATCTAATGAAAGATACTTTAAAAATGCAACGGATAATAGACTTGTTACTATTAATAGGGAATACTGAAATAGGTACATACATACTTACATACATTTCATACACTATATTATATCCCATCAAAAAGAGTAGCACGAACATTCACACAGTAGATTGATCAAATAATTAGTTCTAGTTAATTTTGAAATTAAATTTGAACGAATTGTAAAATACAATATAAAATTTAAGTTGGCTGAAATGTAGCATTAAAAATGTAAATATAAAATTACCTTTAAATGAAATCTAATTTTTTTTTTTTAATTTCTGTAAATAAAATGTGAGCTTTTCGTATGCAAAACAGTTGAATTACAAATTTATGTTAAATTATTAATTTTTCTGATTCGTTATTTGTTAAGATCAAAATTCGTGAGATATTTTAATTATTCTTTAAATATAAGGGCCAAGTATACTTCATAAAGTGGTTCCCAATATATTTTTATGTCAATGCTTGGCTAATAAATACTGAGAGAACCATATATTAGTTTGTTAAAGCAACTTTAAAACTTAATAATTAAGTTACGTATGGTTCAATAAAACAACAGTGTTCTAATGTCATATTAAAGCATTAATCCAGTTTAAAATTTATTACAACGGAAGCTCTCAAATAAAAAGTATGTTATAAAAGCATGTAAAGTCCAGACTACGGCATGCACAATGAATCAACAATAGTTGTTTATTAAACCACGTAGTAACCCTGGTCCGTGTCGCGCAGAATAAATGTGCAATAACGCTCTCCTTACGCAGCAGTCGCGAGCTGCGGCGTAAATTAATAAAGCAATTTCGTTTCATAATTCACATCCGACCAGCGAGGCGGCGGCGACGGCGACGGCGAAGCTGGTGACAGTGGCGGCGTCTGTGTGCCGCCCCCGAACTCATACAAGAGAAATTAAACCAGTTTTATTGGGATTACTGGAACTATGGTACTGACCTATTTCAGTTGTCATGTTCACGTTGAATTTAGAAAAGTTTATAAAAACAAGTATTTAATTATATGTATGGTAAATAAAAAAACAAATTTGCATAGTAATGTAAAAACTCATGAAAAATAGCATGTATAAATTTCATGAAAATCTGGCGTAAATGCTGCCATGATTGTACCAATCTAAGGATTCATTTAAAATAATATGACACTAGATATAAAATTGAGAATTTCACCATGCAATTCCTCATATATTTCTACATAATTATGCATATTTTGATCCCCAAAATATATATTTTTTAATTGGCGGAATCGTGATCGCAAAAATTTGTGCTAATGAAAATGCGAATTTTTTGTTGACCAGTTTAAAAATTGAAAAATTTTAAAATATGGTTCTATATAAATCAGACTACGAGAAATCGAATGCCGTTCAGCGCATCTTTATATCTTTTTTAGTTTTGGAATTACGGCGATTTTAGTCTTTTTAAAAATCTCAACTTTGAAGGCTCATATCTCGATAACTAAAAGAGATATTGAAACGCGGTTTAAACGAGTGTATTTCTCGTATACCAATTAACTTATACAGAAATTTAGAAAATTTTGAAAATTTTACAATTTTTTTCAAAATTTTCTTTTGCCCATATTTCAAAAACTTGAAGAGATAATGAAAATCTATAAAAACCAGTGAATTTCTCTCGTAAAAGTACATATGTATGTAAAATATTAGAATTTTTGCACCGCGGATAAAATTCTTAGAGCAGAAAAACTAAAAATGGCCGAAATTCGTAAAATTCTTAAGGGGTACCCCTTCAAAAATAATTAAAAAACAGTGATTTTTCGTTTTTTTTGTAATAAAAACTTTATCTATGTGAATTTTTGGCTGAAAATTTGCATACCTATGTATATTTACGAGAGGAATTCACTTGTGTTCACAGATTTTTATTATCTTTTAAATTTTTTTAAATATTAAAAAATGAAAATTTTTACAAAAAATTACAAATTTTCAAATTTTGTAAAATTTCAGTATAAGTTAATTAGACCACGAGAAATACACTCATTTAAACCGCATTTCAATATCTCTTTTAGTTTTCGAGATATGGGCCTTCAAAGATGAGATTTAAAAAATGTTAAATGTCGCCGTAACTCGAAAACTAAATGAGATATGAAGATGCGCTCAACGGCATTCGATTTCTCGTAATCTGATTTATATAGAACCATATTTTAAAATTTTTCGGTTTTTAAACTGGATCAACCAAAAACCGCATTTTCATTAACATACATTTTTGCGATCACGACTCCGGCAATTAAAAAATACATAGTTTGATCCTCAAAATATGCATAATTATGTAGAAATATATGAGAAAATAAATGATGTAAACCCTAATTTCATATCTAGTTTCATATTATTTAAAATTAATTGTAAACAGAAACAAACGTGAATATAAACATAAGCATCTAAATAAATAATATACATTTTTCATTTTATTAATATTTAAAGTTTAAATAAAAGTTTGCAACGGGATGCATCTTTGGAAACATATATTTTAAAATTTGTAAATAGCGTCCGACGGCCCCCCCTTCAACGTCTTCGCGACCCCCCGGGAGGTCACGACCCACACTTTTAAATCCACTAATCTATATAATATAGTATTTGTGTATCTATGGTTTGATTTTGGAATTTTCTATTTTCACAATATTTGATTACTAATATTAAGAATACGGGAAGTTGTGCCTAGATGGTTATCGATCTCGCTTCACAAGTGAAAGTTCGATTTTCAAACCGCGTTGACTTCTGAACTTATAATTAAAATACATTGTTTCATATTTCACTATAATCCATTTCTCTTTAATAGTAAATAAAAAGTAATAGTAGTAGCAATGAATGAAACTTTGCCAATCACTGAACGAATGAAGTTTGATCTGTAACTAATCATTAAAAATATTTACTTCATGCAAATAGGGTTGACACTGAAATACATGAAACATGCAAAATAACCAGGACAAAGTCCCTGAAACCCCATTTATCCCTGGAATTATCCAGCCTGGGACCGGGGACAAGAAAGAAGAAAAACTCGGCATAACTGCATCATAATTACGCGCGCGAGTTGACAGAGTTATGTGGCGACAAGAAGCGCCAGATAACACACTGATAAGCCGCGCGCGCGACGCATAAATAACGAATAAGGGATTGCTAGGAACGTGACACTTACAAATAGGATGCGTGTAGAAAGCAACTGGCACAAGCAACATGCTACTAACACGACTGCGGATTCGTACCAACTAAAATACGAAAGAACACTGGTTTTCAACCTGCGTATCGCGAAGACATTGAAGGAGAATCGTCGGACGGTATAAAAAAAATAAAATACATGTTTTCAAATATTGATTCCGTTGCACGCTTTTATTTAAATTTTAAGGATTAGTTAAATGTTAAATATCAAAACAAATGTTTAACTGCAATGTTAAATAACTAATTTGATAGTTCATCTCGACAAGATCTTCTTCATTTAAGGAAGACATGTTATAAAAAATTAAGTAACGGCGATGCAACTGACCAACAAAAATTTATTACAAGCTTGATGGTAAACACAATTAATTTTTCAAACAATTATACCAACTAGTTTAACATCAGTCAGTTCAGCTTGAAGAAGTATCACAGTTCACTAGTCCCTAGTTGGTCTAGTTGGATAGTTGATCACACCATACTGATGAGTCCTTAAAGGACGAAACGCGTTTATGGTTAAAGCTGAACTGACCAGCCGTTTGATGATGACCTGATAAGTTGATTCAAACGTGCTGTAAATTTTGTGAGATTTGTGACAAGTGATGGAAAGTTTTTTCCTATTTTTCTTATTTATTAAGACAGTTCCACATCGCAATTGCCTTTTTGTCTTTGGATTAATTATACCAACATATCAAAGTTCTTGAAAAACTATGCCATATTATACCTTTCATTTATAATAACCATAATATCTTGTTTTAAAAATGCAGGTATTCTCCTTAACTGCTGATAATTTGTCAACGTTGATATATTACTGAATAGTGGCAAAATTACAGAAAAGAGTATCCATTTGGATATTAAAAATAGGATGTTGCTGTCACTGCATTGTTAAATAATATAAAAATAATATAATAAGTTTAAGAATCAGAAGAATGGGTGGAATAAGCACGATACGAAGCAGCACGTCCTGTGTAGTGGCTGTAGTAAAGCAAAGAGGATGTGGGAGGGAGAGCAAACAGCTGAAGTGCAGCTGTTTTGTCATATTTAGAACTGGATGTTGTCGCAGGAGAACTCTCGACTCTCGCTTTCTGGAGATACTGAGCTACGTGCTGCGAACGCTGAGAGCTATGGGCACATTTTATGTCGTAGGTTATCTAGGCACTACGTAATGTTCATTAACTACAGAAAAGGGAAATTATTTTTGTTAATTAAGATACTTAGAAACAGAAATGGTGAACCTACTTCTCCAGTAGGTGGTATAGTATAATTTCATCAAAATATTTAACACAAACATTCTTTCCTCAATTGAAAGAAGCAAGTGATAATTTTCATCCCTCTATAAGAACGGAAATTTTTCTTCCCTAGGAAAGGAAAGTAAAGCCATATGAATCAAAGTATAAAATAAAGGCATAATTTGACATTAATGATACCCATGTCACAATTGCCAATAAATCTAGTCTAAATTTCTAATTTATTTCAGAAAATTTACTTTTTTGATAGGATAGTGAAAATTTGTATGTCGGTATAATAATGCAGTGGTTATCGTGTCGGCCTGTGGATCCTGAGGACCCTGGTTCGATTCCCACTGGCGACAAACATTTTCACCACATTAATACTACTCCTGTGGCTCCCCCTCCACTAACGTCTATGGGGGCCGTGATTTGACGGCTGGTAACCGCACTTCACGCGCAAAAATATATCACTTACCGAGATCTGATTCAGCAGAGTGCCACGCCCAGTAATGGGTAAAAGGCGTGATGATATATTTTTTTTTTTATAATTCGTAAAGAAAGTGTATATTCCTCGCCATCGGTTTGGGGAAATAAACGGCACCTTCGGATAGAAGATTATTATATTTTTAAACTTTCATTTTCATCAAATAGACAATGGAGAAGACAGAGCATAGTCCAAAACTACTCATTTGATAAGTATTGCAAAATTTTTTTGAATATATAAAATGTTATGCATATTTACTCCTTTGAATGGACTGTCTTCTTTGATTTTCTAGAAACTCAGTGAATATATTTATTAATATGTAAAATATGTTTTGAATCCGCTCAGCTCATCCTGTCTGATCTCTTTGTCTATCCCTCTATCTACGTCTCCATTTTGTAATTTTGTAATAAAATAGCGGTGAACTATCGTAAAAGCGATTAAACCAATTTTCATGAAATATGAGGGATTGTTTCTCTTTTACTCAACTGAAACTTAAGTAGAAGAATCTATTTCAGTGCTCGTCGATCACAATAATACCCACCAAATACATGTTGATCTGCTGGTTTATCATTTTAAATTAATTAAATGGCAAAAAAAAACAATTTAAATAAAATTCAGGATACATTTTTTTTATAGTAACTTTTTAAACAAGTAATTTTACAGAAGTCAGCAGTAGCAGTTTTTATTTTAAACCTTAACAGGAAGTATTAATTGCTTGCAAACAGTGAGCAGTCATAAAACACATAGGTACCCATAAGCAGTTGCACACCAAATCGTTTTGGAAGCGCTTCAGCAATTTTATGTCTGGTGCTGTAAAAATACGCGCCCTGCACTCAAACGGAACTCCTACAGAACAGTGAGTGACTTTCACCCTCATTCAAGTCACTCAGAGGTAAAACATTGCTGTGAAACTATTCACCTTGACAATGTATTTATGGAGATAGTTTTTAAACGAAATAATAATGACAGTTTAGTATGTTCGATTTGTGGTAGCTGCATTTTGAAAATATAAATTATCTTTTTTCCAAAGAAGTGTATTTTACCGTTTCGTTTATAAAATTTTATAGGGTAAAGTTAAAATATTAATGTAAAACCAAAAGAACAATATTACAGATTCTCGCAAATGTGAACATTCAAATAAAAAGATAAATTACTTTTATATACAACTGGTAAATAATATTTTTTTTATCAAAATCATTACATAATATGCTCCATTTTTATAAATAAAAATGACAAGTACTCCCAAGCGAAATAAAGTAATTCAAGGTAGTGCCACCCAGAAAAAATTGGTTGTCTTAGTATTCAATAGATATTCTTCATTGATCTGATGCGCATGTCAGAAAGAGACCTGAGAACTTTTCTGTGATATTATTTCCATGAAAATATTTGTAATATTTGTTAATAACATTAAAAAATAAATAGTTTTACCATGCCTTTGACAGTCTGTTTTCTTAAATAACGAATTTTTCCGTTTGTATAGAAAATTTCATACGTAATACGTGAGTACAGTGTCATTATTTGCTTGAAATGATTGCGATATTTTGAAGCTTTAGCTCGAATTGTATATATTTTGGTATTAAATGTATAAATACGAGTAATATTGCTCACCCACGTTTGTACAATTGGAACTAGAATACATGAACAAATTTCGATTAATATTTTCAAATTATGTCAAACATAAACGATTATTGATCACTGTTAAATTTGTTTGCATATGTTCCAAAATGTTAAATTTATAATACGGTTTGCAGAATTGAATTTAATGCACACAAACATAAATAATAATAGTTACAAATTGTAATAATGAATTATAATCATACAGCAATTAATTATTTTGGTCCTTCAGGATCAAAAGTTACAAATTCATTAATTTAATCAATTTATATTTTATAGAACGTCACAAATCATGTTTCAAACACCAAAGCTCTAGCAAATGTTATTAATTAATTAACATCATTAACACGCTGAATCAATTTTTATGACACATCACACGCGTACGTATTCATGAAATCCAAATAAATGAATGAAACGTTAATGAAATTTAAATCAGATAATCGCACGATAGATTTTCTTGATCACTTTTTGTCCTCGATTCTTTTTGTGTAAATGCAAATTAGCAACAAGTCCTGTCCTGGCCTCCAGAGCAGTATTATAAAATGATTAGTGCCCCTTAATATATTCCTGTTTTATTCAAGTCATCGTGAATATATTTGTTATACATTATTGGTTGAGATGTTCTAATTTAGATTCTTTAATACGATTAAATATGAAACTAGCTTATAAATCTGTAGTCGCCTGCTAAACTGTCTTTTACATTATTTATTACTTCGTGTTTCTATTTTCAGTTCTGTTAATGAGCTCCGCGTTTTTCAACTCTTGAATATTTTTAAGGACTTTTTGTGGATGACACGGCTTTTGCTTCTTTTTTTGAGTATGACATTAAAAAAGTGTTTCTCAACAATTTTACAGACTCTAAAATTAAAGTTGTTTTAAAGTTTACACCATTGCATTTGGTACGTGGATTCCCTTTCGAATACTGTGTCGGCACAAAAAATATTATGAACAAATATATATATATATATATATATATATATATATATATATATATATATATATATATATATATATATATATATATATATATATATATATATATATATATATATATATATATATATATATCATCACGTATTTTACCCATTATCTATAATTTAAAGATTCGTAAATCTGTAAATAATTTAAAAAACCACATCAATATTTGTTGATCAATATATCATCACTCGTTTAACCCATTACTGGGTGGTGGCACTCTGCTAAAGCAGATCTCGGTAAGTGGTATATTTATGCGCGTGTTAACAGCCGTCAAATCACGGCTCCCAAAGATGTTAGTGGTAGGAGAGTCAAAGGGATAATTTGAATGTGGTGAAAATGTTTGTCGGCTGTGGGAATCGAACCAGAGTTCTCTAGATCCACAGGCCGATTCGATACCATTGTGTCACCTACTTCATAATATTTGTTGAGAAATAAATATAAATAAATATATCATCACGCCTTTTATCTATTACTGGTACTGGCACTCTGCCGTAGCAGATCTCGGTAAGTGATATATTTATGCGCGTGAAATCCGGTTACCAGCCGTCAAATCACGCCCCTGAAAGATGTTAGTGGGGGGAGCCGTAGGGGTAATTTTAGTTTGGTGAAAATGTTTGACGACTGTGGGGATCGAACCAAAGTTCTCAGGACCCACAGGCCGACTCGATACCACTGAGCCATGACCCCATTAGATCCACAATTATTTTTTTGTGAGGTTTTATGTACTGCAAAGTTTTTATTTTTTTTTAAGCAGACAAAAATGTCTTAATACTGAAATTATTCATGGAGTCATGAATTTGTTTCGGTGTAAAGTCGTTTTTGTACATATATTTGCTCACATTACGATTTATCATTAAAAAAAAAATCGGGACACACTCTATCTTAAAAATTCCGTAAACGACACTAGTTGGAATATTAAAATAAAGTTTTGCAATAACCCTAACCTAAAAAAAAAGCAATAATAATTGTGAGCCTAATCCTCTTTACTGAGAGTTTATTTGAACGTTAAATCAAAGGTGTATTTATAAGGGTGAGCAGGAGCAAGGTCCTGGACGATGAGGGGGCCCCAAACTAAAAATTTTTATTTTATTTTTGTACCGAAAATCTTAATTTGAACTTAAATATGATAGAAAAGTTAACAGTTGTACTTTTCGGAATATGGAGCACTAGTAGTCACCTATCTTAATATCTTTTGAAACTATAAAAATATTGACAATTAATAATTTATTATGATTTTTATTTCAAATACTCCATAATTAATGATTTCATTACATATTTAATTCCTCTCTTCATATCTACATTCAAGCAGCAGACAGCAACACTCGTAGATATAAATAATAAATGTAGAACTTCACACGTAAGGAACCAACATCCAAATTAAAAATTAAAACTTCATTAATTTCCATCCATCTAAATACCGCACAGAATATTCCACTTGAATATTTTATTCAAGCAACTAACTGTGCACTTGCAGTTACGTGTTCGAGTTCCAGCAATATACTCGCATTTCCACATCCGGATAATATACCGTAATGGGGCGAATCCAAGCTATTTCGGATCGCGCGGTTCAAGCGATGACTTCGCCTCGGCTGCAATTAATCTGTTGCGGTACTACAGGAGTAAGTGAGTTGGATGTTGAAGTCACAGTATAGAGTACACTGTGTAGGAAACGGAAGCGCGCAAATAACTGTAGCAGACGAAACGTCACGCTCTCGTTAGATCGACAGCGAAACTTCATAGTCCACCTTGGTTTGAGTGGGAGATCCGAGATCTACTTCAGTTTATTATGTTCAGGACAGTATTTAAATTATTACGGAAATAATATTCGTTTTCTAGGATGACATTTTTTCTTTGTCATCATTATATCTGGCTGTATAAAAGTAGTTCAAATTTTGAACGTGGTTTAACCAGTTCGTATCCATAATTACGTTTATATTCTTGTTTAATTTAATTTTCATTTTATCAGATACAGAAAATTTTAATGAATCGAGTAGTTGATTATTATTATTATTGAAGAGTTAGGAGTAGAAAGGTTGAAAAAATACTCCTCAATGCTTGGATTACTTGGCTTTTTTTTGTAATAAAAAAAACAAGTAATCCAAGCATTGAGGAGTATTTTTTCAACCTTTCTACTCCTAACTGTTCAATAAAATCAACGGCTTAATGAAACGGAATCTCTATTTTGAGATTCCACATATTATTATTATTTTGATTTTGTTATTTAGTAAATAATTAATTATGTAAGCAAGTTTATTTTTAGTTACGGACATACATACAAAACTCCACATGCCAAGAAGAATGGTATGAATTGACATTATCTACTTTGCCCGGAATTAGTAACTTCTAGGATGAAGAATGTTTTGTATTTTTCCAAATAACGTAGTACTGTATACCAAAAACTGTTAATAAATAAATAAATGACATAAGAACTTACCAATTACTAGCTTCAGCATCAGCATAATCCAATATTCCTGCAGAGCCGTTTGAAGGAAGGACGAACTTTGATCTGAAACAATAGTTACTATTTATTTACTTCTCTTGAACCACGGAAACTTATTCCTACTTACAGTACAGAGGGCCTACAACATTTAGTGAAATCGGAACTACAAAGACGTAGAGGCAAATTGTATTCACAGAGCTACGATTGCCTATATTTAAATATTAAATAGTCATAACTAGATATACTTCATTAATAGTTACTTGTATACTTACGATAAGAAATGTGGATTTGGCGTACCGAAAAATTAATTTGTTGGTTGAGAAAATAGCCAAGGCGGACGACATTCTGACATTACTTATTTCATGGACAAAGGGTATACAGTTTCTTTTCTACGATCATTACAAATAGTAGAATTTTAGAAAGTCATTTAGAGACAGAAAATAAATAGTTGCATATCCAAGCTTTTTGCATACCGTTGCTAATGGTAATGTTTGGTAAAGTACTTTGCGGACCGTTACTGTTAGCAATGGTAATTGCAATTAAAAATCATAATTTTCAACTTTAGAAATTTTTTTATGATTGTGGTCGAAAGTATTTTTGCAGACCGAGGCTAGAGGTACAAAATACTACTTTCAACCCTTTGTATACAAATAATTATTATATAACTGTATTAGGCACGTTAAAATACTATATGGGATGGCTAGCTCAGTGGTATGAAGTCGGCCTGTGGATCCTGAGGTCCCTGGTTCGATTCCCATAGGCGACAAATTTTCATAATTTGAAAAAAAAGCTATCCCTGTGGCTCCTCCACCACTAACATGTTTGGGGGCCGTGATTTGACGACTGGTAACCGCACTTCACGCGCAAAATATATCACTTACCGAGATCTGCTTCAGCAGAGTGCCACACCCCAGTAATGGGTAGAAGGCGTGATGATATATTTATTTATTTTATTTTAAAATACTATAAAATATTTGATCAGTTTTAACGGATTCACTCGTAGCTCAGTGGATAAAAGCGATGTATAACTTACGTTTCTTAATTAGCAAACAAGAGGTCGTGCTTTCAAATCTCACTGACTTCTACTTATATAAAAAAAAAATACGATTATGACTAAGTGGTTGGGATTTTACTATAAGCTGTAGGCCCCGTGTACTGTAATTGGGAGTAAATTTCTGTTGTGCAAAGATACAAATAAATAAATAAATAAAAATAATATACATAAGATTGTTCAAAGAAGAATTTCGTGGACTGAAATACATAATAATTATACGAATTAGGGAAATAATAAATCTAAGTCCTTCTCTGATTACCCAAGTTATTAATTCATTCTAAACCGATATCTATATCCATATCCCTTGGCTCGACAAGTCGGCAGTCATCAGCAAAGTCGGACAGACTTTTTGTACTGTCGTTTACTCCACTCAGGTGTGCTAGCGTGAATCTACTATAAGATTTACGACGTCCAGCGGAAATACTTGTCGCGGTATGTCAATAAACTTGGCACGTGAATACGCGAACCCCGGCCGTGCGCCCGCTGTGTGGCACGCCACGCCACACGCCATGTCAACTCGACTAGAAGTGCTGGTTAATGAAGTTTTACAATCGTCTGCGCGGTGAATCATTTTGCAGTAGTCATTAATATAATTTTATAATCATATAGTCTAACCTTCCGGAAGCAGAAATTGTTATTAGAAATCAATGCCATTATGCCAGGTATGACAGAACCATTAAAAATATACTGAATTAAATTCATATCTTGTTTAGTTTTTAATTCATAGCTTTCGGAAAAGTTGAAAATTTTCCTTATCAGATTTCGTACTTTTCCGAGACTACATCTTTAAAACGAAACGAGATATGAAGATGCACTCAACGGCACTGAGTTTCTCTTGCTTCAATTAATTTGTGAATTTAATTACAGCGATTTTTATTTTTTGCAAATACGTTACAAAATTTTTCTCATAAAACAGTTTTTGAACAATATCTCCAAAATTAGAAGATATACGACTGTATCATGTAGCATATCTTTAATAATAAGCGACATCGATAAATTTTACAAGCCTTGGCAACACCGGTTTTGTCTTGACGTTTGTCAATTTTGTATTAATATAAATAAAAATTTGACAAACGTCAAAACGAAATCGATGTTGCCAAAGCTAAAAAAAAATATCGACGTCGCTTATTATTAAAGATGTGTTATATGATACAGCCGATAGGCTCTTAGGAACTTCCCCATTGGATTCTGTAGGTGAAAATACATATGTATATAAATTTTCGTTACAATATTCGCTCGAGAAAGGATTTTAGAGAATACAGACGGAAATTGGCCTAAAACTGAAAAATATTAAGGGGTACCCCTTAGGAAATTATGCAAAAATAGAAATTGCTATAAATTTGCTTATAAGTCAATTCGGGCAAGAGTAATTCAATGCCGTTCAGGGCATCTTCATATCTTGTTTAGTTTTTAAGATATAACCTCCGGAAAAGTTGAAATTATTTCTTATATCAGATTTTCTACTTTTCCTAGGATCTATCTTTAAAAGTAAAGGAGACATGAGATGCGTTCTTCGTTATTTCTCATATTTCAGTTAACTTTCAAATAAATTTTCAGCGATTTTTATTACAAGAGAAATTTTCTACATATGTAAACATGACAAATTTATTAGGTAATAAAATTGGAATAACATTTCTTCAAAATATGCAAGGGGCAAAATAAAAATTATATGCATAAAAGTACCTATAATTAAGATATTAAACTAATCAGCTAATTATCTTTGATACAACCAAAGCCAAACTTATATCCTCATCTGCCATAATGAAAACGAAATTACCGGATGATCACATTAAGTCCTAACAAGAACTACACGAAGCTAAACGCCAAAATTTCGCAACATCTGTCCTCAGAAGCGGCTTCTTCACCACACAAAACAAGTAACCATGTTACCAAGTCCTTGCACAACCTTCTTCCATCCGACAAAAACGCCCGAACTCCACGTCACAAATTAATAATAAAACAAGAGTAAAATGCAAAAGTATTTACCTGCAAGTAAGTAATAAACATAATTTGATTTTGATTGACTGACAAGGGCCTCAATTAGCGATACTTAAACGCACGCAAAATAAAATAATCTCGGTGGAATGCTCACTGCTGCTGCATTAAAACTAATAACAGACCTGTTTCGCAGTATTCTAAGTGCATTTTTATCGCGAGTTGAGCTGTTGGTTGCTGAGTTGGCTTCGCTGATCTAGTGTGCGCTGAACGCTCCTCGACTGTCAGATGTTGCTGATTCCACGCCGCCTATCTGCATGTCAGCCGCTGATTATAATGTTATGATGAAGCTTTCGAAACTTGGCAATCATCGTATGCGCATGAACTCGCTTCAGTGTTCAACCCTGCGGTTGCTGTGCGAAATGCAGATGCTTAACTACTATGTTAAATTTATTTAAATATTATAATTTCTCAAATTACTCGCGTCAATTATTTCATATTGCTAGTAATCAGTTTGCAATAGGTAAATATATATAAATCAAATCATATTTCCGGTGATTACATAGTATGAATTGAATTTAGATTGAATTTGGAACGTGATATTTTATAATTACATGATTTTCAAATCATTAGAAAATTAGAAGCCCCAGCAATTAACGAATAAATAAATAATGTCATGGAATAGCTCCGGATTAACAGAGCTGGGCAAGCTAGTTAAAAAAAGTAGCTAAGCTACAGCTACAGCTATTCTTTAAAAAAGTAGCTAAAAATATAGCTACGCTAGAGCTAAAAGCTTTCGGTAAAGTAGCTGTTAAATTTTAAAGCTACTTCTTTCAATTATTGTGAATTAATTAATTTTGCCATTGCCATTTGATCAACTGTTATAATGACTGTTAATTTACTATTATGTACATAAATATCAAAAATCGCAAATGGACAAATGTACTATTAATTTTTGATGCTATAATTTTTATTTATATCGGAATAAATTAATAGTCACATTAACAGAAGACTCCTAAACAGTCAATGTTTAGTTCATCTAATATTTAATACAAAAGTAGAATAGGTTAAGAACAAGTGAAAAATATAATAAGTTAATAGATTTTAAACTATATAATAACTTGTTATCCTACAGTTATAGAAAACAATAAAGAAGGTACAATTCAAATACAAAACAAAAATTAATAGGTATTTCTTAATGAACAGTGGTAGCTTTAAGCTACAAAAAGTAGCTTTAAAAGTAGCTTCAGTTGTTATAACAATATTTTTAAGCTAATAGAAAAAATATAGTTCGCTACAAGCTACAGCTATATTTTTTCACATTTAGCTAAGCTACAGCTACAGCTAAGGTAAACGTAGTTAAGCTACAAAAGTAGCTAGCTACTGCCCAGCTCTGCGGATTAAGTATGTTCTCTTGATACCCTATCTAGATTAGCATTTGTCTGGAATTTATAATTATTAATACTTGTAATAAAAACTTTACTAAAACTGAGGTTGATATTGTATTAAAGTAAACGTTGTTATTCAGAAATACAAGTTCATGGAATAATAGAATATGTCATAAAATAAATAAAAAAATTGTTACTTTAAATACATTTGCTATGAAAGCAAATTTATTGTCTTTTTTTCTATTTTGGTGTTCTTATAGCTCTATAAACGCACTGTAAATACGTCGTCAAGGAGATCTATAAGCGCACTGTTTTTGGCGCTTTTTATTTTATAGGATTGGTATGAATGCGTTTAAATCTGATATTAATAATATATAACCTCAAAATTGTAAATTGTCGATGTCGAAATATTACTAAAAGAATATGCTATATTCATGCAAAATTCGCAACATACACAATACAGAAAAAAACATTGATTAATTGTCAAAAAAAAATGATTTTTTTGTTATGAGAAGCGTTACCAACACACCAACTTATATTTTTGACAAGTCGCAGTTTTTTAAATCTAACAGAATTATAAAATTACCTGAACAGAAAAAGTAGTATAAAGGACACGTTTCATAAGGCCCGTTATCGCACTCGTCCTTTATAAAACTTGGTCTGCGCGTTAACAGATTTTCTTATGAAACTAGTTCTTTAATATACTTTATAAAATCGAGCAGAACAAATTGAAAATAAAATCACACGACATAAAATACAGATTTGTCAGTTTCGTTCCTGCCATGCAAATGCAAAACAAATGCATAGCAGAAATCTGTTGGTAGATGAATACTAAACACGAAACGTGAAACAGAACCTCCGGGACATTGTGCAGTGAGACCAGCGGACTTGCAAATAAAATCAGCATCCCAGTATGTGTGTAATAGTTACAGGTACGTGTACGAGAGCATGTATGTTGCAGGACGGTTACTGCTGCTGGGAACCAGCAAGCTGGATAAACATTCCGCCAAAACTGCGTCATCTGCGTGCTTCATGTCGTGCTGAGGTTATTTTGCTAATTAATAACTGTATTTTCAAGATTATTTGAAGTCATTAGTGCATATACTTTACCATGTAGTTTGGAGATTACTTTAACAACAATTACAAATTGTGGAGTTGTGAATACTACATTAATTAATCCATCTAATTTAGGTAGGTATGAGTATGTTTAATTTACAAACTATTATAATATATTACAATGCTAGATCGGTAAGAGATTCATAAGAGGACGAGGAAAAGTTAGAAAAATGTCCAAAAATATGGAATCCTCATGTTTCCGGAACCAGTTTATCTTTTTAACTTTATTGCCTTTCTGTTTTAATTATGTAATTCGCAATTCCGGAAGTCTGTGGTATTTCCATTTATTTCTAAACAATTTTCTATTCTTGTCATTATTTTATATTTTGTTACGATTCCAATCAGCTAATTGCTATTACAAGTATATAATAGTTATTTATGTACCAAGGGTGAATTAGGCGTTTCTGGCCTGTGGCATGATTATTAGCACGAAGCGCAAAGCGCCGGAGGCTAATAACATGCTCAGGGTCAGAAACGCTAATTTCATCCGTAGTACATACAATATTTTATGCATAACAAAATAACACTTAATTATATGTTCAAAACATAATAATATGTAAATATATGTCAAAATGACATTTTACAGAATCAAGTATTTACAATAAACAAAAATTGTCATTTTATGTATGTATCCAGAGAAATTATTATGGGCCAAAAAGAAGTGTTTCAGCCCGCTTTTTAGGGCTAAAACACATGCTTTTCGGCCCGGTTGTGCATAAACAAATATTTGTTTAAAGTATTTTGAGATGCTTTTTCTATTGCAATGTTATTAAAAATTGTATTAAATAAGAAATTCAGTGAATCTGTAACAATATTATAACTTAAATGTAATACTTTGATCAAAATTATAATTTATATATGTCCTAACAAAACAAATGGATAATTTGCAAATTAATGCTTCATTAAATTTGTTGGAAAATCCACAAATATAACCGCTGTTGAATATTAATATAAGCATAATAAAAGTATAACTCAAAGAAAACATTATACAATTGGAAATTTATGTAAAGTACCAGCAATTATGCAAATAAACAACCAATATAACCTCAAACAAGAACAACATCCTAGATTTTAATATTCTATAGCAATTTCATAATTAATAAATATCTATTTACTACTTATCCAATTATTAAATAAATCTCGATTATAACTTTGGTTACATTAGTTAAAAGTTACCCCCTTTGAATTAGATAATTTATATAAGCTTAAGATATGAATACATTCATCACAGGTTTAAAATAGAATTAAAATAAATAAATATAATTGTATCATCACGCCTGTTATTTATTACTGGGTGTGGCACTCTGCCGAAGCAGATCTCGGTAAGTGATATATTTATGCGCAGGAAGTGCAATTACCCCCAAAGATATTAGTGGTGGGGAAGCCACAGGGGTAATTTTAGTGTGGTGAAAATCAAACCAGGGTTCTTAGGATCCACAGGCCAACTCGATTTCACTGACGTATCTACCCCATAAATATTTTTTGCAGCAAAATAAGAATTTCTACTTCGACAATAATTTGGATTACATTAGATAAAAGTTACCCCCTTTGCATTAGATAATTAATATAAGCTTAAGATATGGATACTTTCATTATAGATTTTAAATAGAATTAATAGAAAAGAATGCATATCGTTAAATTTCGACAAGATTATCACAACACAAAATTTGATATTTTTTAATTATGCTCCAATTTTTATAAAAATAATTTTGCTGTAATTATTTTAGTTGATGTGGGTGGAGACTAGAAAACCCTAAAAGTCTTTTATTTTTCCTATACCAATCATTCAAAAAATTATAATTGTGACAATATTTTGTCTGTTATTAGACCAAAAAGATGCAGTTAATAAAATTATTATCCAAATAATAGCATCGACTAAAAACTAGATTTAAATTCTATTCCAGAACTAATATAGATTGCATCATAAGGAAATTAAATTTCCAAGCATACAATTTGCGCAAATTGATCAGATACAGTAAATATTAAATTCTCATTATGTTGCAGTCGTGATTAATTAGATTTTCTAATTCGAAATATTACAAACGCATTAAAAAAGCTAACGTTCTATTATAGCAGAATGTCAGCATGGAACAGCATAGCGCTCGGTAATGTTTTAATGGTCTGATCGTGAATTCAGCGCACACTGGGATTCTGTTTCCTTGAGGTCACGAATTTGATTTATAATTGGCATTTCACATACGGTTTAACCTGATATTTTTCCCGGTGTTCGGTAATCTTTGTTTCCTCATAGTCGATCATTTGTTATAAATAAGATATTATGACAATTATATTTAAAAACGTAAAACACATTAGCCGTACTCCATGATATTTGTTTTTTTTTCTGAAGAATATGTGTCGACGTCTTGAACTCATTAAGAGTTAAGAAGCTAGATGGCCTGATTACTATCAACAATTTATTGTAATATAAAATAAGAGGTAATAATACAAAGACAAAATATCATGTTACCGGCTTACATAGTTTAACATCAGTCAGTTCAGCTAAGACAGTATCACAGTTCACTAGTCCCTAGTTGGTCTAGTTGGATAGGTGATCGCACCATACTGATGAGTCCCTAAAGGACGAAACGCGTCTATGGTTAAAGCTGACCTGACCAGCCGTTTGTTGATGACCTGATAAGTTGATTCAAACGTGCTGTAAACTTTTGTAGAATTTGTGACAAGTGATTAAAAATTAGTTTTTTCCTATTTATTTTTATTTATCCAATTTACAAGTATATTAAGGTAATTTTTAGTTAAATTTAATTATCGTCTTCATTCATACTGTCATATTTCATGAAACTTTATAAGCAGGGTGATATAGGTAAGATGATCTTTATCAAGGCTGTCTTGACTTAAAAATATCCCTGAAAGCTATTTTCAAATATTTGGTAAATTTATAAATTCCTGAGATTTTAGAACTAAACCAATATCTGAAACTTCTAAGCCTTTAAATATTTAAAATGATAAAGTTAGAACAAAGTTAGCTAGAAGTTTAACTTTTGTTAAAATGAGTGAAAATATGTCAAAATGGGAGATGGCAGATTAAACTTTTTAAACAATATTATGAATAAAACTACAATAGTTTTGCGAGCACCCTGTTATTTTAATAAACAGATAAAACTTATAGTATTATAATACAAACGGAAAAAAATGTTCTATATTTCTGGGGATGAATAGATATTCGTATATCAAGGGAAGAAAGTGATACATTTCTTTCCAAAGGTACTCATTAATTTCACTCTTTAAAATACCAATTTTATGTATCCATAGTGATGTAAAAATAACGTGTTTTTTTATAGTTTATATTTTTGATAGTTTTTTTTTTTATAGTTGTTGTAGATAATAATTATTTGTTTCATTAGGACTAAAAATACAAGTAATAAAGGTTGCAGGATAACGGCAATAATACGTTCCTCGAAAAGGTACTTTTAGTCCGATTGAAACATATATTTTTTACCCACTTATTTAGAAAATATCTCAGATTTATTCAAATTAGAATGAAACAAATTGACAAAATTAGTATTTTTCACCAAAACAACAGTAGTAAAAATGCTATTTTTGGTCCTAAGACCAAAAAACAATGATATTTCCATGGTAACGTAAACATTCATAAAATAGTCTTCTTTTCTATTGAAAAAGTTGAAATAATGAATAAAGAAGAAGAAGAGTCTTTAATATCATGCCATTTCACAAATTTGAAATCAGTCGTAGTGCATTGTCATTCTATAGACACATGAATCCAAAATAAAATTAAAGCTTCATCGGAATTCAAATGACTTCCATTGAATCAAATTGAAAAACAAAGCAATATTCATCACCACATTCACATGCTTTCCATGACATTAATGCGCGAACAGCCAATCAACCCTCATCACGATTGATTAACCCGCCACACAAACAGACAAACTGTCGGACAGACAGACAGACAGTCAAACACAACAGCAACAGATCGACAGTCTTTATAACCTAATGTAAACATTTACCCACACCACCGTCGTTTCACGACGCGCTCATCGCGTCTAGATGCGATAGATAGTCTAGATAACGTCGCCGTTTTGACAGAGTTACGACCCCGCCGATATATGTGACTGACGCGCCATCTAGCTGATAAACATCCAATTGATTCAGGAATGCGGTCGTTTCAATTTAAAATAATCGTAATTCTTCCACTGCGCGACGTTTGTCAGGCTTTTCGTTCGATTTGGCGCTTCGTGCTTTCTGGTTGACTGTCGTTCTAGCGGTTTCATAACAACAATTATCGAAAAACGTAATTTACTGAACTGTTTGGTGATTGGAGATAGGAGTGATACGATGACGGAAACGGGGATATATTTCAGCGGTTTGTCACGGTTGTTACATTCTGATTAGTAACTTGAAGAATTTATAGAAGTGTTGACACATTTTGAAATTGATATATTGCTGATAATAAGAAATTAGAAATGCTGGAATGTATTTTAAAATTCAGGAGCTATGAGATATGATATAAATGATTTAGGGATAATGGCATTAGTTTTCTTTTAATTTATAGTTAATTAAGAATTATTGAAGATATTTTATTTATGGTATGAAGTCGGCTTGTGGATCCTGAGAACCCTGGTTCGAGACCCACAGACGACAAACAATTTTCATAATTTCAAAAACTACCCCTGTGGCTCCTCCACCACTAACATCTTTGGGGGCCGTGATTTGACGACTGGTAACCGCACTTCACGCGTAAAATATATCACTTACCGAGATCTGCTTTGGCAGAGTGCCACACCCAGTAATGGGTAGAAGGCGTGATTGATATATTTTTTTTATATTTTATTTTTACTGCAGTACTGTCACTACCTTAATTTATATATTTTTTATTTGTCTTTTGAACAATTGTAAAATTAAAATCACACCTTTTACCCATTCCTGGGTGTGGCACTCTGCTGTAGCAGATCTCGGTAAGGGATATATTTTTGCGCGTGATCTCACGGTCACCAAAAATGTGGTAGAGGAACCACAGGGGTAATTTTAATGTGATGAAAATTGTTTAGTTGCAGGAATCGAACCCAGTTTCTCAAATCCACAGTCCGACTCGAAACCACTGAGCCTCCTGCCCTATATAATACAATTCATATACAATTATATACATTGTTTCAAGAAAAAAATGAAACAGAAAATGTGAAATGACGCCATTATAACGCATACAATTTAGATAAACTTCAAATGAAGAAATGAAAAAAATTGAGACAAATATGAAAAAAAAATTAGATGCAAACTTAAATTATAGAATAATGTTTTTGTAGTTTCCAAAATTGTAAGTTTGAAGTTACTTTTAATAAAAATAACTAAACAGTATTTTTAATCTAGTAATTTTTAAAATCGTGATTATATTTTTGTAACACACATTACTAAATCAGCCTCTTACAAATTTAAATTTCAATTAAAAGAAAGTAAAAAGGTCGCGAAAGAATTTATTTGTGATTTTTGCCTCCAAGAAGATCACAAATCCGAAACGTTTGAAAACTACTGGTCTATTTAATCAAATACAATTGATTTTACAACTTTCAGAGTGTGGGAAGTCCCGGAAACATGAATGTGTCGACCATCTTGCTAAGCGAACTGTTAAGTTTGCAGCGCTGTGATTTACTCGACATTAATATCTTAGTGAATACGGAGCACTAGGCGAAATAGAGACCACTTATCAAGTACGAGTACATACATAAATATATCTACTATCAAGATTTATTCCGTAGTAAATTTGTCACTTCTAAACTGAGGAAATGCCAGATGACACATAAATTGTATCTACCTTTACGCTGTACTCCACTTTAAGATATAAACGTCACCTCCACCACAATTAAATTAAAATTATGAACAATTTTACAAATTAACATGTTAATAATTTTAATATTAAGTTAAGTACCCTCAGAGTTTCTGTAAACTCCAAATAAATGCAGACAAGAAAATACAAAAGAATACCGCATTTATAGACAAAATATTGCAATAAGCCAGATTATATTTTCAGATATTTTACTCTTAAGCACCGTTAAGGGTGTGTAAACAAAAAAATCCGTACAAAATTGGCATTATTAATTAGCCTATGTAGAAACAATAATATCATTTTGTAGTTTTGGTTGATTTTAATATGGTGAAAAATATTTATCGACTGTGTGAATTGAACACAGGTTCTCAAATCCACAGGTCGACTCGATACCACTGAGCCACCAACCCTATTCCCTTATATTTTATAGTAGTTTGTATTTTATCAGAATAGAAATATAGAAATGTCATCTTTTGATTTACCATCGGATAAATAGGGAGAAATCTGTTTACAAGTAAATTAATTTTCACTACACAAATGTCATTTATTATTTATTTTGATTATTGTAATTATTTCGCTATCGTGTATATTTTTATGATAATTTTTTTTTTTTTTTGTTTCTATATTTCATACATTTGTATTTTGTATTATTTTTGTAAAATGGTTAAGTGTAAGAATAGCTTTAGCTGAACTTTGCCGAATAAAAATCTTTATTATTATTATTATTATTTCAATTAAATACTCTATTCGGTTAATTATCTTAATAATTACCTTTCGAGATTTAGTTTTCCGCAGTGCAAATTTTAATTTCCTTAAAAAAAACTTGGTTGCTTTAAAATAAAATGATATTACACAAAAATCATATGTCAATTAATACCAAACAAATACGTTCTCGTAAATAAAAATTTGCGCGGGGCAAACAAAACATTGGTAAATATATACAGTTGCTGCCACATATTTGGAGAAACAAATATGAACTAATATGGAAACTATTGAAATATTGAAAATACTAGTACAGAATAAATAACAATCGGTAAAAAACAGAATTTTAAAATTATGAATATTTAGAGCAAGCAAAACAGAAATATTTAGTAGTCATCTGAAAAATGTCCAATACAATAAATAATAATTAAATTTTGCACGCAACTTCACAACATAAACAAAACAGTCTAAAAACAAAATAAACAATACAGTGATTTTTCCACAAAATGCGGCATGCACCGTTACAGATCATCCAGCGATAAACCCATTCGTCCAGAGCAGAGCAAGGTTACATCCGCTGCCCGCAAACAAAACAACCTCGTAAATGATACTATCTATTAATTACAGTCATTAGCGACGCATGCGGCTCGCCCGAATTTCATATTTGCTCCGCTAGGAGCGTTGATTACCACGCCAACTGAGATCGCATCATTGCTCTCCTCCAGCAGGTTAATAATGTCAGCATCAGTGCAAGAGTTATTCTACTATTTCGCGATTTGCAATAATCGTAAAATCTAATTGAAATTTTTGTGTTTACCATGAGAGAAAGGTTGGAGAAATGCCGGTTGATTATTGCTTTGCGATGGAGGAAATCTATTTCAGAGTGGTTTAATCAAATTTTATTTTTGATCTGGTCTACTTGTTCCATGGAGACTGAGTTCGATGTCGGCTATTGAGAATGTTATCGAGTAGAAATTGTAGTGAAAAGAGATTTTCATTTTTCTGAAAATATCAAATGTCAAGTCTTGAATTTTTAATCGAATAACTATTATCACGAGTGGTTCCTGTATTGAGATGGAAACTCGGAATATATTAAACTGAAGAGCATTCACATAAATTTATTACAAATACAAAATATATATCCGCGTGTCGACAAAGAGTATTTGTCGTTAAATAAAAAATTAGTTACATGTATTAACCACACTCGGATGCTATAAGTTAGCCACTTATACACCTTAAATAAGTGGTTTACAAATGCGACCCCTTTATTTTCTATGTGATCAAAATTTCAATTTGCAAAAGGCTAATTTAATAATTTACATTACAAATATAGAACTATGAGTTCAATTTTAATGTACCCGTACGGTTTTTTAATGAAAATTTTCTTACTCATATATTTTTACATGAGGAATACACTAGTTTAATTTATTATTTTAAAAAACTCAACATGAACTACTTACTAAAAGACTTTAATTTTTTTTAATATGTTTCTATATAGTTTAAGCTACGAGAAATCGAATGCCGTTGAGCGCAACTTCATATCTTTTTTAGTTTTTAAGTTACAACGATTTTTCATGTTTTTCAAATTGAAACTTTGAGACGCTATATCTCTAAAACTAAAAGAGATATCGAAGTGCGGTTTGAACGAGTGTATTTCTCGTGCTTTACTTAATATAATAGCAATTTTGAAAATTTGTCGATTTTTTGCAAAAATTTTCCTTCGCGATATTTCAAAAAGTAGAAGAGATATTTAAAATCTGTGAACACTAGTGAATTCCTCGCATAAAAGTACGTATGTACGTAAATTTTCACAAGAAAATTCGCACGGATAGATTTTTTATTACAGAAAAACGAAAAATGACCAAAAATCGTAAAAATCGTAAAAATCTTAAGGGGTACCCCTTCAAAATATTTAATTTTTAGCCGTTTTTCGTTTTTTTCTAATAAAAAATGTATCCGTGCGAATTTTAATCTCAAAATTTGCATACCCACGTATTTTCACACGAGAAAGTCACTGGTTTTCACAGATTTTCATTATCTTGTCAAATTTTTAAAATATCGCCAAAGGAAAATTTCGAAAAAAAATCTAAAAATTTTCATAATTTGCTATAATACTAACTAAATCACGAGAAATATACTGGTTCAAACCGCATTTCGATATCTCTTTTAGTTTTAGAGATATGGCGTCTTAAAGTTGCGATTTGAAAAACATGGAAAATCGCTGTAACTTGAAAACTAAAAAATTTATAAAGATGCGCTCTACGGCATTCGATTTCTCGTGTCTTAAATTATATAGGAACGTATTAAAAAAAAATTAAAATTTTGAAACAATTCAACTGAAAGTTTCGATATATTTTCCTACGAATCCTATAAATTTTGTTTATGCTTTCAGTTGTCAACGTAAAGTTAACTGTTATGAAAGAACAAGCAAATAAACATATTGCGCACTTAAAAAGTCAAATTTAATATTTTCGTATATATCGTATGGCAAGGAGGTAGAAATGAATTAGGGAGTCTCTGAATAAAACGGAATGAAATAATTGATTATACAATGCCTGCCAGTACTGATCGTAACATCTTATCTAGTAGTTTTCCCAACGATACAATTTTTTTTGTAGTTACACACAGTTTGAAAAAGTAAAGAAGAACAATAATATAAACACATAACTTGATATCTATCGCCAAGAGTGAAGATAATTATCGAAACTAAAAATTAAGCATCCCAAACCTGATGGATTACGTGTAATGAATATTTGTCAAAATATACAATAGCTCTCATAGAGAATCACAATATAATACGTTGATCTATAACGACCTTCCCTGCGTTAAATATCAGCTTCAAGCTTCAAATTAATTAATTGAAAACATGTCAATTCACAACAGCATAACAAATGCCTTTGTCTTTTCTCTTTACCGTCAATTATTGTTTGTACTTTGTTTTATCTTTATTGAACCATTATATAAATAGAAAATTTATGCTATACAATCCAATTATACTAATAAATCCATTAAAATGTAAAAACCAAAGTAGCTGAACAATATTTATTTAGTTATTGATAACCAAAAAATCCATTCAATAGCGCACGTGAATTCAAAGAAAAAACTACGTTAACAAGGTCTTGGTTAATTATACCTCATCCAGAAAATACCAACAAAGTACATAATCCAAACCACCAGAACAAGAAGTCGCAGAATAAATCATCATTCTATCAATCAGAAACCTTCATCACGCGATGAACGCCGCTCTGGTGAAGCTGTGCGTCAAAGACTCTCAGGTAAGGAAGAGGTAAGGCACGCCCATCGCTAACAACTACAATTATAGCTAACGATACCCGCTATTTGAGAGCCGGACCCGCAGAAATAATTTTATTACTACCTCGATCGACACGATTTAATATTGATTCAATGCTTTGAGTTTCCTGAATAAAGTGAAGAGTCTCTTGACTTCTTTTTTAAAATCACTTGAGCGATATAGCGTAATGAAATTATAATTACAAATTGAGAGTTAAACAATGTTTTTGTAATATTCCTGCTTTTCTTGGAATTCATTTCCTGAATATTTTCTTGATAAATATTCGTTTTTGTTGAACTGAAAAAACTTTGATTCTTTTGTTAAATATACTTCAGTTTATTTTCATTCCGCATCCTCATGGAATATTGAACTCAGTTTTAATTTGTAATGATATTTTTAATTAGTATTTATTTACTGCGCTTATAAAATATAAAATTAACTGTTGGTTAAATGTAGAACTAACTTTAGTATTAAGGCTGGCAGTTGTTAATTTATCATCAAAACTCTGAAATATGAAATTCAAAATAGAACATTGAAACAAACGGAAATAAAGAAAAAAAACAAATAAGTAACAACTCCTAGCTCAGTGGTATGAAGTTGGACTGTGGATCCTGAGAACCCTGGTTCGATTTCCACAGCCGACAAACAATTTTCACTACATTAAAACTAACCCTGTGGTTTTTCCCTTCGTTAACATATTTGGGGATCGTGATTTGACAGCTGGTAACCACACTTCACGTGCAAAATACATCATTTACTACGGCAGACTGCCACACCCAGTAAAGGTTAGAAGGCGTGTTTATATATTATTTTATTAATTTTTAAATGAAACAAATTGACAAAATTATTTTTATCACCAGGACAACTGTAGTAAAAATGCTATTTTGGTCCTAAGACGATAAAACGTATCCATGGTAACGTAAAGATTTCTGAAATAGGATTCTTTTTATATCGAAAAACTTGAAATAATAGTGTCATTTTGAAGTGGATGATTCGAGATCTGTATATCAAGTAGTAGCTGCAATTTTCTTTCTAAATTATTGAAACACCTTTTATAAATCTGTTGTTTATCTAGAATAAACATTATATCTCAAAATAAGCTATTACTAATCTCGAAAAACTGAACATCCCTAACGAGTGAATTGGCTATGCAGGAATTAGTTCAGAAAATATACTGTTTGTTGCTTTTCCACGTAAGTATTAAAAATGTTGAAATGAATAGATTAAAATCCATTGTTCCCATCGTCAAATTAGGTCATGCGGTCACGATTATCAAAGTTTCTTTCCCGCCAGGTAAATTTAAAATTAATTGGCTGTTCTCAACATTTTAACCATTTAGTTGCGGTTATTAAATTTATTTGTTTACTTTATAATTACATCCTTTAGTTTTCAATAAGCAATTTTCGAGGAAACCAGCAATTTAAAAAACAAACTTCAACCTGTCTTTCGTGTCAAGTATCCATATATTAAAAGTCCTTAAAATCCCCAGAAACAATAAGAATCTGACAGGGGCGTAATTAGTACGTGTCTGCCATCTGTCTGTCGTTGATAGAATTCGTTTGTGCCCTTTTAGCTACTCACCCTAATAGTATAACGGCTACCATTATTTTAAAACCTGAACGCAGCTCTGTCATCGTTCTGACCTTGACGTGAGGGGGGCTGTTTCTCTGAAGGGGTGGAGCTAGTGAAAGTTACACTTTCATTTGTTATAGTGCTATTTTTCATATGGAAGTTAACGAGGAACAATATGAGTGTGGTCTGTCAAAAGTGAGAAATAAGAAGCATTTTTCTTTTTCTATACGAAAATATTTTGTTGGTGAGATATTCAATTCCAGTAGATTTATCGTCTATTTAACTAGTACCTACTAAAAAAAACTGCTGGTACTACAACAGTACTTTCATGATCATATGTTTAGATAATTTTCCGTCATGAGAGCTTGAATTTTATTTTGAGAATAACTATAACAAATTTTAGATAAAGAGTTGCCAATCACTTAAATATCATTCTTGGTACTTTTACTAGGATTCTTTGCCCCTGAGGTTTAAATTGATACATACATATTTTGAATAACTTTTGAAAATACAATTGATGAATCTTCAAGTGTTATTGTTGACACTCAATTATGAGTTATATGGACTTAAATTTTATATTACGAGTTTGATAATTTTCTTTTAATTTCTCTATATTTCATTATTCCAAATATTTTGTCATATAATTTTTAGAAAAATAAATAATAGGCATAGATAACATTTCCTTGTCTAGTTTACAATATTTTGTATATCTACATGACACTTCATTGTTCAAATTATATTAAAGGAAACGAAAACAGAATAAAGTTTCATTATTTCTTCAGTTCTAAGTGCACGTCATCAGAATTAAGTATTTTGTTTTTATTATAATTATTATTAGTATAAAATTCATTTATTGTCAGTTGCACAAACAAAACACAAATTTAAACTTTGTTTAAATAAATAATTTGCTGAAGAAGCTGATGTTGTTTCAGTATATATCTTTCTAACATATTTATTTATATTTTTTTTGTCTGTACATATAATGTACTAATGGGGTAATGGCACAGTGGTTATCGTGTCGACCTGTGGGTCCAAAGGACCCTGGTTCGATCCCCACAGCCGACAAAACATTTTCACCAATTTAAAATTACCCCTGTGGCTCCCCCATCACTAACATCTTTAGAGGCCGTGATTTGACGGCTGGTAACCGCACTTCACGCGCATAAATATATCACTTACTGAGATCTGCTTTGACAGAGTACCACACCCAGTAATAGGTAAAAGGCGTGATGATATATTTATTTATTTTATTTATATATAATGTAACTATTTTTTTTTTGTACCAATCATATAATAATATATTAATTGTAAATAAATGTTTATGTTAATAAAAGCATATGTATCTACGATATATTTTTATTAATTTAAACCAAATTGAAAATTTAATTATTAATGGTGCAACTGGTCATAAGCAAGCTTTCAATAAGATCATTTTTAATATACCTTAACAAGAAATTAAAAGTTGTCGATGCGAAAATAGCTGACTCACATAAAAACACATAATTCACAGGAACTTATTATTTTAACTTTAGTTATCCCTAATTTACTATATTATATCCGTAAAATTTTCAAATTAGTTCCAGTCATCGCCTAGAAATTAAAGGAACGATTTGCCAAAACGAATTCAAAATTCCCGAAAAAGATCTCATTTTCACGCACATTTGTTTCCACTGACGCTAACTGACAAATGATGCATTCGGCCAACAAAAGACGTATTTTCATTAAAATTCAAGGACAGCCGCGTGCCAAAATTTCCTCATATTTTCCGGAAATCGTAAGGCGTACCGAAGCATTAGCAGCGAAAAAAATATCATTTCGCCACACGTGCACTTTATAGATAGCAATTTTTTAGGGTGCATCCTCTAATGCTGTATTAGTTACGGATGAATGTATGCACTGAACGTATGAGTCATTTTTTATTCAGAAACTATGGCAGATGACACAAGTTTACCCTAAAAAGAGAATCGCATTTGTACAGAGATAGCAAAAAATTGAAATGAAATATGCTGCATAATGTGTAACATATTTCAATATAAAAGCATGACTATTGATTGTATTGCCAAATGTTGCTTCATATTTGAATTGAAATTAAAATAGTAGTCACTATGAGAATATTCCCAGTTTATACGATCAAACTAAAAACATGAATTTAGAATTACAAACAAACCAAAAAGTTTCTTTAGAGGTTTACTCGCATATGCTCCATTTCAATGTTATTGACATGTGAAAAGGCAAATAAGAATGAATTACTTTGCAGTTTTTGTTTCACCTATGAATTTAATGGTTTAAATTTTATTACAATACTTATACTTCCAACCTTTAACATAAAAAATATGTACAATACATAATGTCGTCGGTACCCTAACAGTATAACACGTACAGAGTGATCAAAAGGAATTGTTACAGTTGGCAATAAAAAAAACTACTTAAAATTGGTAATCCTGATACATAAATTCATTTCCTGTTGTTGACAGTGACATTTAAAATTTAAATTTGAGTACATTTATTATTACATGTATTTCTAAAGTATTTATATTATTATTTATTTAAAAAATCTAAATTCTATTAGCTGTCAGACTCCTGACATAACCTATTTGTATTTATTAGAAATGTCAAATAACATTTCCGCCTTTATCTGACGTTGTGCCAACTGTGGAATAAAAAGATCTCTGGAATTGTATTGCCAACTATAACAATTCCTTTTGATCACCCTGTATTTATTTTGCACGCGTATGAACGTGAAAAATAGGCATTCCAAGCAAGTTGTACAAAATGTTTTTTCTACAACTATGATATTGTTGCCCTATTAAGCCAAAAACGCCCACAGAATAAGATAAAAATTTGCTATATTACTATTATAATAATTTAACAATTTGTATTGAAACATTTATAACAAAATAACACTCTACAAAAAAAAATTGTAAACGCATAAATTACAAACGTACCTTTGACATTTTCAGTACAACGACAAAAAAATATTAAATTTACAATCTTCGAGATACTTTGTTAGTGTAACAATAAAGCAAAAATTACTGAAAATAAACAGACGATCAGATTCATTCCTATGTATATGAAATAAAGAAACATTTGGTTACAGAATTCTATAGAGATATCCATTAATAGTTATTTTTATAACAAGTGCCGAAAAAGGCTTGTTACATGAAAGTGCGGAATTTAACGCACGAGGCTCGCCAAGTGCGGAAATCTGCACGAGCACTTATCCTATTTCGGCACGTGTTATAAACCACATTTTTCCTACAACTGTGCGATTTAGAAAATCACTAAAATATTATCAGAATTTATAAAATTTTAATGATATTACACGAGAACGATGTTTTACGGCGTTGCTATGGTTTGTTTGTTGATTGCTTGCACATTGTTCTACTTTCTTTAAAAATATTCCACTAATTTCAAGATAATCTCTTCAAAATCGTCTAGATTGGAATACTACACTGAATGATTCTTTTTTATTATATACACCTCCAAAGGCAATTGTTGGATCTATTCTTGACAATGACAATCAATCTGCTACCGGTACTTCTAAAACGTTCGTAGGCACTAATGGGTTAATTTCACTATTCCACTAATACAATCTTAAATTAACATCCGTAACAACCAGTGAGATATGAATTTCATATATCAAAGAGTCTAGGTAACCATGAGATATGAAAATGTGTGTACAATTTACTGTATATTAGAAGTAATGATAAATATACAACGATCAGATATCATAATTAGTTTTTTTTAAATTCAATTAAATTTACTACTACGTAAGTCACAGATTCTTCTAAAAAGTGTAACTGAATCAGTAATTAGAAATTGTAATTACATTTGTATTTATAAGATTAATCTATTACAACCTACATAAAATCAATTAAAGTCTAATATCAAATAAACAATTACACATCTAGTATTCTTCAATTTCCATTTCATTTAAAAACAAATCTCAATAAACATTAACAACGTCTATTATTTCCACCCGATCATAGGCGTAGGTCCAGGGCGTAATATCCCTCGTCCCACCCGCACATGGTTCCACCGCCGATGTAGGTTTATAGTTTACCGTGAAGCCATTGTCTTAAACAAATATCACGCCGGTAATAACCGCTTTCATTTAATTGATCCCGCTTTAGATCTTGAAACAATGTGGTGCGATAAATGGCGAGAGCCATAAGGTTATGCGATCGCCTTACGCCTTACGGCTTTCGTGAGTCATGGCGCAGTGTGGGTAAAATTTCTAATCATGTTTTCAAATTAATTTTACTTGTAGCCTATTGTTAACAATATGCGGTACATGTCATATCAGAGGTGTTAAAATATGAGCTACTAATGTAGTATTGTTTTCGGCTTTAGGCGGTTATCGATAGCTTTTGAAATTTGTGATCTGTGAAGCTAGAACTAATGTTTTCAATGGGTTTTTGGTTCTAATGTAATAACGGTTGATGGAATCTTGAAATTGAATCTTGTTACGAGATAAACTTGTGACATTAAAAGTGCAAGTGTTTATCGTGAGAAGGTTAATACAAGAACTTGTTATATAATATAATAAGGTATCAAGCAAACATGACTGACAGAAAATGTTTTGATTAAATATCAGAGAAAATGTTACAAATATATTTTGATCTACACAAAACTTTTACTTTTACTTCCTTAATTGGTTCAGTAGTATGGGGTAGATGGTTCAGTGGTATTGAGAACCTGCGTTCGATTCCCATAGCCCACAAACAATTTTCACCACATTAAAATTACCCCTATGGCTTCTCCTCTACTAACATCTTTGGGGGGGGGGGGGTGTCATTTGACAGTTCATAACCGTGCAAAATATATCACTTACCAAGACGTAATGATATACATATTTATTTTTATTTATGTATTCTTTCTAGTTGCAGAAAATGTATATCCGTAATTGAACAACAAGAAATCTTGAGATAGAATTTCAAAAATGGCTCGTCATTCGCCATTTTCATTTTATTAAATACTACATATCTTCTCTCGACTCTATGAGTATGTATGAAATATTTAATCAATAAAAACTTCAAAAGAAAGTTTGTATTTTGTAAATAAAATATTTAAAGCATTTTCGAAACCGAACAATATGAATTTCCTTCGTATTATTGTTGTTTATACAAAATTATCGAACACTATACACATATTTTCATACCTTACGGCTACCACAGGTAACATGATATATCAATATTAAGGTACGAGTACACTATTATCATGTAACGTGAACACATACGTAAACTGTCAAATTGTTGTTACCTATGATTCCCATGTTATTATGCATTATCATGTGATTTTACATGAATGTAGCAAATGCCAATAGTATGCCGCCTAGCAATATAAATAAATGGAAATCATGAGTCTCAACAATTTGACAGTTCACGTGAAATCATGTGTGTTCACGTAACGTGATAATAGTGCGTTAAGATACTTCTTCAAAGGCAGACAACCAATGAAATTGTCTGTCAAGTAAGACTCATTTGAATAAAACTCAATTAGCAGTAAATAATAATAATAATTAAAGCAAAATATAGGTTAGGAATTTTAAATTAAAACATGTCATCAAATAACTTTTCAAAATTCAATATGACTAATAACATTAATATCACAAACAAGATTCCATTGCGTTGACCATTCAAGCAGGTCCAAGGCCTACTATTCTCCGAACTGGACAAATAAATCAGTGAAAGACAACAGTGACGTGTGGTACCCTGCAATTACACCTCGATTTAATATTTGCGAACCCGCAAGGACCGGGCCAGGGGGCGGCGGCCCGATATTCAATTACGGGGCCCGCGCGGGTCGGACCACCCATCCAGACCACTTGGATGACTGAAAGTATCGATAGAGGCAGGTAGAAATGACGGCCAGCGTTAAATAGTGAATTATGATGTTTGCTTTATTATATGTTTTCAATTTGGGAATTAATGTGTTTATTTAAATAAGTTTTGAAAACAAACATGCAGTACCAAGTCCTTATAAACAGATGCAGTTCAACAAGAAACTTTTACTACGTTTTACAAACCGCTGAAAATCAGAAATACGTTCTCATTTGAACCATATCCTGCATTAATTGACCATTTATTTTTTATATGTAGATCAAGTCAGAAAAGTTTATAATTACATCCAACAAAATTTTAAAACGGATTTTATAAATTTTAGTCGTATACGAAAAATAAAAATATTTGAATATGTGGCAATAAAAATTCGAAATTTCACAATTTTAAAATTTAAAAAATAAAAAATAAATACATATATCATCACGTCTTCATTACTGGGTGTGGCACTCTGCCAAAGCAGATCTCGGTAAGTGATATATTTTGCGCGTGAAGTGCGGTTGCCAGTCGTCAAATCACAGCCCCCAAAGATGTTAGTGCTGGAGAAGCCACAGGGGTAGCTTTTTGAAATTATGAAAATTGTTTATCGGCTGTGTGAATTGAACCCGGGTTCTCAAATCCACAGGCCGACTCGATACCAATGAGCCACCAACTCTATACCCTTATATTTTATAGTAGTTAGTATTTTATCAGAATAGACATATAGAAATGTCATCTTTTGATTTACCTTCAATCACGGCCCCCAAAGATATTAGTGGTGGAGAAGCCACAGGGGTAGTTTTTGAAATTATGTAAATTGTCGCCTGTGGGAATCGAACCAGGGTTCTCAGGACCCACAGGTCGACTTCATACCACTGAGCTAGACACTCCATTTAAATTTTTATTGCTTTATTGCAGTTCAAACTATACATGATAGAGTAATGTTACTGAATTTAGTTCGCACAACAATGAAAGTGCACATGTTAAAATTTCCGATTATTTGATTGTTGAAATTATAATCTTTCTTTGTTGTAATCTTTCATTGTTGCGATCTGTCATTGTTGTAATATTTTATTGTTGTAATTTTTTATGGTTGTATTTTTTCATTATTGTGATATTTCATTGCTAGAATTTTCATTGTTGTAATCAATTAAAACCACGTTTGTTTCATTTTGGGTTATGGTTCAGTGGTTTTTTTTTTAAGAAAATTATTGATTTACTTGTAAGTTTTTAACGATTTAATTCTTTGAAAATTTTGTAAGGGTATGAAATGAGTTTTTGCACATTTATTTAGTTGTTTTTCGTTTTTTTTTCAATTTTAAATCAATTTCAGACTCGTTCTAAAATTCTTCCTCGTACAAGTATTGTAACGAAAATTTACATACATACAAACTTTAACCTGTTAAATTCAATGATAAAATCCTCAAATGCACATGTCTACTAATTTAGTCTATATGCTGGATCTCGTCTCGAATTTTCTATTCTAATATCGTCTCGCTCTCATCTCTCATTTTTATTGGGTAACAAGGGAAGATGCAAGATTACTCTCACCTTGTTATGCATCAATAAAAATTATAAATATAAGTACATACTTGTATATAACGGTTAATAATAAAGTTTAATACAAATACATAAAATTACCGCATTAACACAAAATTCCACGAAACCATTAGCTAATTTATGAGACTGAAATTAATTCTTTTGCAAAAAAAACTTGGCCGTGCGAAAATCATTCAAATTTTCAGGAAACAATTATTCTTCGTTCCGCGAATCGGCAAATTATTTCGGAGCTGATCTTCAATGATCGATTGCACTGCTCCTCTCAAAATTGCGCGCCCAACTTGTTTTCATTTTGTCTGTTTTGCTTAAGTTTACAGCATGATGTTTGGATTGACTCAAACTTGTTTCGTTGCAAAATGTTTGCTGTACATCGTAAACATGTAAACTTTTCGTAATTAGATAAGGCAAATATGTCAGGGAATAAAGTTTGCATGCATCATTTGATCAAGTTGCCCGCCTTGGAAAGTCATAAATCTTGATATATTTTGTATTTTTATGAACTGTGTTACGAATATTATGTTTTCGTATCGCGGTACTGAAGTTTTTAAAATTTTCTGTTATCAAGCAGTTTTTATATTTTACTAAACTACGAGTACAAGCAAATGAAATGAAATGTAGATAGAAATAGATACTCTGTCAAATAAATGTAATATTTAAATTTAACAATTATTTTAATTATTATTTGCTGTATTAATGGATGGATGCAGTAGAAATTCATTGACTTGTTTTAAAATAAAATTATCTGATAATTGTAAGAATTGTACGGACTGTTATATTTTTATGTTCTTATTTATTTGAAATTATCAATTTAAGGTTTTTTTTTGTTCAATATGAATTGTATTTCGATGGCCGTTCTAGATATCAAATAAGTAAAAATATAATAAAATAAATATATCATCACGCCTTCTACCCATTACTGGGTGTGGCACTCTGCCGAAGCAGATCTCGGTAAGTGACATATTTTGCGCGTGAAGTGCGGTTACCAGTCGTCAAATCACGGCCTCCAAAGATATTAGTGGTGGAGGAGCCACAGGGGTAATTTTTGAAATTATGTAAATTGTTTGTCGCCTGTGGGAATCGAACCAAGGTTCTCAGGATCCACAGGCCGACTTCATACCACTGAGCTAGCCACCCCATAAATAATAATAATAATAAATAAGTAAAAATAAGTAGTATATTTATGAAAATAATAGAACTCACAGCTTTCCAGATCTTGCTCACAGTTCGACAAGTACTGCACTAGCAAAACGGCAATACCTGAAACAAAATATTAGCATTAATATTTATTAATTTAAAAATTACATATTAAAGAACGAGATTTTTAATTGCAATTTTATGTTGTGAGAATAAAATAATCGCCATTTATGATTTTTTAATTTATAGTTTTTTATACTTTTTTAAAATAAAAAATCGTTGTTTACAAATTTAGGGAATTTTATTTTAATTAATTAAAAATTCAAATGATTGAATTTGAAATTGTCAATTTATTACAGTAAAAATGAGTGTAGACGATTATTCTTGTATCCCACCTAATACAGGTAAAATTCCTAGCAAGTTTTAGACATTATATTATTTTAACATAATCACCAAACTTACAAATATAAATTGCACTGCGTTATTGCAGAACTCGAACGAGCTATTACGAGCCCGATCCCACTTCAGTTGGCCCTATTTTATTTTTTCGTTTCATGTTATATTTTACAGTTTTATTTCTCGTGTAGTATCCAAAAAAATTAAATGAAATTTTAATGAGACATATACTAGTATGTTGTTAATACACAGATAAAATTTTAAGTTAATCGATACATACATCTAGAAATGACAGCCATTGAAAGAGGAAGTAAATATTTCTGTTTTAACTAAAAAAAATTTGTATAATTAAAAAGCTGTATAATAATAATGTTTGTTTTAAATAATAATTAACTTCAATTTCATCGGCCAAACTGCCCACAAGATAATAATCATGATAGTTCGTTTGTGTGTTGATTTAGTTTATGTGAAGAAAAAAAAAAGAGAGTTACACTGCTACACATTTTGTGTTTAAGGTATATTTAATGGTAACTTTAGTTAAAAATGTTGAAAATTAATTGTAGAATTTAGTAAATGTAAGATACCTAGGTTTTTGGTATTATTTAAATTTTTAACGAAAAAATTATAATCGGGCCAACTAAAGTGGGAACGGACTCGTATATACTCTTTTAAGTGCCGTAATAGCTTTGCTATAGACACAAAATAAAAATTGAACTTTACTACAATAAAAACAATATTTTAATTAGGTATGATAAATAAATGAGTTTGTATGCAGGGATCTATGAATGTGCTTGAAGTGGGGGTAATGTGTTTGGATGATAATGTTTGACGGGGGCTGATTATTTATTTGATGAGTGTTATGAGTGAATGTTTTATGAGTGATTTTAGGGTTCGTACTACCCCATTTGATGAGATATAGCGTGAAGATATGTATGTATGTATGTATGTATGTATGTATGAATTACAATAACCAAATGCCTATTTAATTTAAACAGTGCAAACAATTCAAGTTAACACTTCTGTCCCATAATTCTTCCATAAACCAAATCTTAAAATCTTGCCAATTTTCATAAATAAATCAGAACTCAAGCGCATTCCATCTTACATAGTAACACAATGTTCATTCGTCGTCGTATTTCCCGCTGCGCTTAGGGCTGCGCAATGTGCACATCTGCACACCGGTGAGCAGAGCCGCGCCAGGGGCCCTGTGCTGACGACAAGCGCCGCTGGGTCCCAATAATCAGCTGATTTACGAGCCCGCGCGATCAGTTAACTCGCGCGGTAAATCATCGCTCTGCACACTTCCCACATAACAATTAAAAGAATTTCCTTACATGGCAAACGCACTTAATAACATGTTAATTTCCAGGGAAATTGCAGAGTCCGTGACAAGATTTAACAAATCGCCGATGAATTGAACTGCACGCATTCGCCACTACATAGGCGCCGTGTTAGAAAATTTATAACTCACATTGTAACGTCTATGTTAAAATTATTATTATGTAAGTAAATCCAGTCGGATTGTGAATTTGAAAACCAGGATTCGATTTCGACAGGAGACAAATAATTTTAGCTACATTAAAATTATCCCTGTGGCTCCCCCCATACACTAACATCATTGGAAAGCATGATTTGGTGACTGATAATCGTATATCACGCCTATAAATATAATTCTTACTAAGATCTGCTTCGGCAGGGTGCCACACTCAATAATGAATAAAATGCGTGATGATATATTTATTTCTTTAATTTTTTTATATAATTTATATTTTGTTTAATTAACATTTACTTAACAATCGAGTGATAAATCGGACCTTGGATATATTTTGTCAACTGCAATAACAATACATTTACGTTAAATTAATAGGAAGCAACAAATTTTTACAATAGCATCGATTAGTGTTGATAGATGGATATGTTACAAAGCACCGAAGGCTAATAACTAATAACATGCTCAGGGCCACAAACGTTAATTTCACCCGTGCTACATCCAATATTTTATGCACTACAAAATAACACTTAATTATATGTTCAAAAGATTAAAATATGTAAATAGGTAATATTTCTTTTTGACCCATGGACCAAAAGAAGTGTTTAAGCCCACTTTTTAAGGCTAAAACACATGCTTTTCGGCCCGGTTGTACATAAAAGTCATTTGTCCAAATAATTGCTGGATCAACTAAATACCCTTATTGCTAGTGGCGAGTTATATATTTAAAATTCTTACGTCAGAGATGGAAGGGAACAACACAGAAAGAGATATCTCGCATTAGTGAGAGAGAGCTAGCTGACAGACCATGATCAACTAGAGCATATTTTTAACATGCAATTTAATCTGTATAGTATATTAAAGTATGCTCTGGTTAGCCATAGTTTATCAACTAACTCTCTCAGTAATGCGAGATGTCTCTTTTGGTACCCTACTATCTTTCCCCGACGTGACATCAATTGTATAACTCGTCATTCGCCCTTTAATTACAAAATCTCATAACTACAATTTCTTTACTCATGCGATAAACAATCACATTGCGCACTAAGTGAACAAACACTACTAATTTATAGTACAATATATTATACTAATTACTTCATCATTATGCAAACATTTCCTTAATAACAAATTTAAACAATACGAGAGTATTTCCCGTTGTCGGCGCTCATGAAGCTAATGCCGTATCATATTTCATAGTACATCGTATATTACCCATATATGGACAAAGAAATTATAAAATAACCACTTGCCTACGGCTTCAGGATGGCCACTATTTCAATCAGCTGCAGCATGGAGCATGGCCGGCAACTGCATGCTCGTAAATTTCCCTAGATCTAATGCTACGCTATTATTACTCTTGGCAAAAATTGCATTCGTATGCAGTACCTAAACATACAGACATATATTCTCAGTGTTAACTCTGACCTTGAAAACAAACCATATGCTTGTATCTCAAGATCTATATAATTACTGCAGATATTTATTGTCAGCATTAGCTAAAATAATTACATGGTTAACTAAAGAAATGTTTTATTAGGTAAAAGTTAATTAATTGTTAACTGGCCATCACTATGTGGAATTGCAATTTGTTTCGTTTGAGGAATATGCCATTATACGACTGTAAATATTTTCGTAATTTGCAAACCGTACTAACGAGGTATACTAGTATATGTAATTAAGAGTTATTTATGCAAAACAACGCTTTTATGGAGCTTTCAAAAAGTTTACATTTACTTACTGCGATTCTACGAAGTTTTTTTGTACAATACTACTTTAATTAATATTACTAATAGTCAAAGGTCGTTTTACCTGTCACTACTATTGGCAACAGTTATTCAAACTGCTAAAATGTTTGAAATTAATATGTCAAACCATTTCCTTAATTTTAAATTAATATTTGTAATAAATTTTCCAGTTTAAATAAATATATCATCACTCCTCCTACCCATTACAGGGTATGGCTCTCTGCCGTGGCAGATCTCGGTAAGTAATATATTTTGAGCGTGAAGTGCGGTTACCAGCCGTTAAATCACGGCCTCCAAAGATGTTAATGTAGGGGGAGCCACTGGAGTAGTTTTAATGTGCTGAAAATTGTTTCTTATATTTTAATTTATGGCGTGTGCCTTTTTATTTTACTGTACCCAAATGGGTATAGTGGGCACTAATGGGTTCATTTCAATATTCCACTCTGACAATCCTAAATTAGTATTGTAGCAAAACGAAACAATTCAGAATTTGGTTTTGTTTATATATTATGATATTTCCCTATCAACTCAGCTTCAAGAGATACAGACTAATTAAGTGTTATCTTAAGTATCTTTCTAAAGTTGGCTTGACAGAGTTTATTTTGTTTATCAAATTTATTCGTGCATATGTTATAATAACTTCAGTATTCCTTAAATCATTATTTATCAAGTTCCTAGCTTTTCTGAATTGTAGCGTCTGCATGGTTATACGGGATGTAATGATATATCTGGGTAAATTAATAGGTATACATGGGTCGGATAGATTTAACCTTTGTAACTCACCCCGTCTGAGGTTTTTTTTATATAAACTCATGCGTGGAAACGCTTATCTAGACAAACGCAATGATACCAGCCCCTTACTCTTGATCAGAACATCCCATGGAAATAACAATAATTAGTTAGTTGTAGATTGGCTTTTGTCGAGACAAGTTGTCTCTCGTCTGTGCAAGATATAGGTTTTGCCATGTAATTTTGTATCTTAACTAAGATTAGTTTATTCATACGTTGTTGTTGTTTCCATTCTCGACTAATTGGCTTAATTTAAATATTAATTATAACTTCTGTAAATTTTAACATTTATATTTTTATGCATTTCATTTTATGTTTTAGTAAATATATATTTTTACAAGAAGTTCGTCTTATTTCATTGTATGTAATTTATTATTTATTTTGAATTAGATCGCGATTCTATAAAATTACAATATACATTATGCAGTTGAATAAGACTATAGTTATTCAAATTCAAAATGAATAAATACATACTAATTTCTTCTTTGATAAAAAACGTTACTATTACATTTAACTAGACTGTATGTATGTATTTTGTCTGTGACTAAATCAATTTTAAAACATCTTAGTAAGCAAAACCTTATAACATCAGTTTACATTATATAAAAAACGCACCCAAATCAATTAGTTGAGCAAAGTTAAACCTCTCAAAAAAAAGTAAATATTAGCCAGTTATTTGTGCTTCTAAGTTCACCTGTTCGCTTATTTGACTGTATAGCAACCCAATCACAATACAATCTCATAGCGCTCTTTGCAAACGTTCTTCGAAGCTTTTCAATAAATTTTTCCGTCTAGTTAATTCCACTCTGTTGTACGCTTGATTAAATTCGTAACAACTCTGACTCGATCGTGTAGCCACTGCTTTCCACTCGTCCATTTCATCTTGCGATGTGGATTTTTCTCTGCATCGCAATCTCTATCGAAGCAAATACAATGAGTTTTTATTTACCTAGACGGCGCTGTTTAATTTTGTAATTTTAGTTAAGTTCCACAACGGCCGACCGCTGAATAATTATTTCATTGTTCTATCTAATTTTCTTAATTGCTTCCGAAATAAAAGCCGTCTGCGTTTCGTGTTTTTCTTGTCGGCTAATGTGATGCTGCGTTTGCGCTACGCTTTGTCCAGATGGCGCCGTAGATGGATATCAGCCATGTTTTTTGATGCTGCGATTTTTTTGTATTGTTGTAGGTGCTTGCAGGAAATAAGAATATTTAATTGTCTGAGTGCAATATTACTAATTATTTTATACACACTAATATACATTACACCGCTTTACGAAGTTTATATTAATGTCAATAAAGGACGTTTCTTTTTTAATAAGTATATTTCAAGTTTTTCTTCAATTCAAAATGATATAAACTTTTTTTTCATATTGATCATGAAAGTTGTCCTTCTGAACGAAATATCGTATAGAAAGTAACAATATTTTAATTATTTTTAAAATGGTAAAAAGGGGAAAAATATTAAAAAAAATTATCTAAATACTACATTCTCATTGGTTAAGTTTTACCTATTTTCGCTATTTTTATTTATCTATTTCCTTAGAGATCATTTGAAATTTAACATAAGCTGTATTTCATTTGTCACTTGGTTCACTTAAATCAGTTCAGATAAATTCGACACATTACTAAATAAACTGAAAAAAGCAATCTGATGCACTTATGCTGGGTTGCAAGAAAAAAATAATGAGCTCTTTAGTTAAAGAATTGTTTATCTAGCAACATAATCAATATGTATTTTCTAAAAATTTTTGAATCGTTAGTTGCTAATGAATCGTTAAAACTTTCATGCAACCCAGTATTATTCTGATAAATTACTTTAAAGTTAATTAGAATTAGTAATTCTAGCACTGAAAATAAAATCAGCCAAGTAATCCAGCGAAATAAATAAGTGATCTGGTTCAGTAAATGTAAGTTAGATTTGATCCAAATGGCAAATGGAATACGCCTTTAGTAGGTACCGATATTTTGACTTTTGTCAAAATTATTTTTAATTATTCAATTTTTTATTGCATTTAGAGAAATAAAAAAATAAAATAAATAAATATATCATCACACCTTTTACCTATATCTGGGTGTACTCGTAGTACTGTGTCAAAAGAGATTTCGGTATGTGATATATTTATTCACATGAAGTACGGTTACCAGCCTTCAAACGACGGCTCCCAAAGATATTATTGGCAGGTTGCCACAGGGGTAATTATATTGTGATGAAAAATTGTTAGTGGGCTGTGGGAAACGGGTCCTGGCTCTCAAATCCACTGAGTAATATGGTAATTTTAATTCGGTTTATGGAATTCTTCAAATTTTGACATACAGAACTTACGAATATGAATAAAAAAATCGAATATAAGTACATGAAAATAATTGGTTAAGTAAGGTATCTCCGTGTTAGTACCACCAGTTATTTTAGATTCTAGAATATCTACAATCTACCTACAGAGACACTTAAAAATCTTTCGTTTACGAGACAACAGCATATTTCATTTTCCATTTAAATTAAATCTAACTTATACTTTGACTGCTTACTTCGTGCACTTAACTCCCAATGAAGAGTTATACAATTGATGTCACACCAGAGAGAAATGGAAAGGTACCAGAAGAAAGACATCTCGCACTTGTGAAAGAGTTAGTTGAAAGACCACTACTAACCAGAGCATACTTTTAACTTACGAAGCAGATTAAATAGCATGTTAAAAATATATTCTAGTTGATCATGGTCTATCAACTAGCTTTCTCACTAATACGAGATATCTCTTTTTGTTCCCATTTTAAAATGTATAACCTCATTCTAAATTTACTCAAATACAGCTAGAAGCAATCAAACTTAGCAAAAGCATCAGTTTGTTAAGATCAGTTGAGTAAATTACTACTTATGACTACAATAATATCCAGTTATAAAAAAGAAATACAAAAACATAATTAAATAAATGTCCAGAAGTTCAACACATCATTCCATCTTTTTATTTCCCAGTACAAAACCAGAACAAAACAAAGTCGTAATGTGATCCGGTGGCAATAAACATCAATCGAGCGATCCTAAACTGCACCAAATATCAAAAAAACACAACAAAAACCTGCACCACCGAAACAGGATCACATACATCGAACACGCAGCGCAGTCGCGCCTGACAAACGCAAAAAGTTTATAAATACTTTCAGCGTGAAAACGAAAGCAGCATTATAAACAACGCTAATTATTTGCCAACCCTAAAGCACGTTTAATTACCGACGCGGACGTGAGTGCACTGCGAATCACTGTGGACGTTTTTGCACGCGATCGACGCAGTAAAGAAGGATTTTTGCGCGGGGCGGAAATTGCATTGGATTAAAGTCTGATTTCATTTATAACTGATCGTTAATTGCGAAGTGTTTATGATGTTTAAGGACTGCTTTACTACTACAGGAAGGTGTATTTTAAGCTCGTCCTGCGGCAGAGCTGGATTTAGAATATTTCAGGTATATATTGGGTTGGTGGCTCAGTGGTATCAAGTCGGCCTATGGATCCTGGGAACCTCAGTTCGATTTTCACAACCGACAAACAATTTTCAACACATTAAAAAATTACTCCTGTGGCTCCCCCTCCACTAACATCCTTGGGGGCCGTAATTTGACGCGCATATCACTTATCGAGATCTGCTTTGGCAGAGGACCACACCCAGTAATGGATAAAAGGCGTGGAGATATATTAATTTATATTTATTTTTAAAATTCGGACTCTAATAGAAAAAACACAATAATAATAAGAAAGCAACTCATTTAATAGTAATTTATCTCCAAATATTGTACAACTGTTCTTGTCAAAAATAGTGCTCCAAATTTCAATTTGAACGTATTTGTTCTTAGTTAAGATTGGCTCACAAGATGTCAAAATGAAAACATGTTTGAATATTATGAAAAACTTGTTCTTACCATACTCATTCAACTTATTTACTCAAGTCCGCCTCTGTATACTGATTTGCTAATCTCTCTTTTTGCTCTGCCTGCGAATTCATTGAAATTAATCTGTAATTAGTTATAGATTGATTTAAGATTATCTTAGCAATTATGTAACTCAATTTTAGTTACATTAATAACTCGCACTTGTTAGTGATTATATCTTGAAATAATTATGAAGATAACGATATTATTCAATTTCATTTTTACTTTCAATAGATTTAATAGAGCTGTTTTAATAGGTAATCATGTTTTAGGGTCACTAGTTTAATAGTTTCGAGATAATGTTTGTATGAATGAGTCAGTGAAGCAATGAGAATCTATAAAACGGTTATGGTACTTTAATAGATGGATTAATTAAATAATCGATTTATAATTGAATATTTTCTAAATCATATTCTTCCTAAGCAGTAGATACTTAAAGTAATGTGTTTTTTACGCGAATTTTCAATTATTTTAGGGAATTACTAAACTATATTGGTATGCTGTTTGATTATTATTAGTAGAGTTTTGTTTATTACCAATACAAGCAATGGGATTTTATGATAGATCCGCCTCTAATTGTAGCTATGCATTTTCAATAACTGCAGGATGTAAAATGTACTTCAATAATGCAGTGAATTGAAAATCAGTAGTAGGTCATCTAAACTCTAAATTTATAATACATTGATAAGATTATGGATGGATGTAAGACATGGATTACTTCAGAAAAACATGAGAAAATGTTGAGAGCAAACGAAAGAAAAGTGTTAAGAAAGATCATCAGACCAACAATATAAAATGGTGGGTCGTGAAGAATCAAAATGAATCATGAACTAGCAATGCCAGAATATGCAGATATTGTGAGATACATTAAAACTCAGCGGATAAAATGGATGGGCCATATATTGAGGATGGCCGATGAACTATTTATTAAAAACATAACAAATTGAATCCCATGGGAAGACCAAGAAAACGGTGGAATGACGATATTATAGAAGACCTCAAAAAGATGAAATTAAAAAATTGGGTGATGAAGATTAAAGAAAAGAAGTCATGAAAGGAGGTATCAGAGAAAACCAAAATCCACTAAGGATTGTAATGCTCTGAGAAGAAGAAGAAGAAGATGCAATGAATCATTACAAAATATGGAATAGCTCTTTATATAACAAGTATGCGAAGACATAAAGCACGAGCGAATCCAGTACTTTAATTTGTGCAAATGGTGTAAATGACGTCTTCGTGCACGAGTTTAGTACAATGATTTTTGTAACGAGCAAAAAATAAATAACCGATAGTGAGAAAATTTATTAATTTTGAAGCGTGAATTTATATTGACAGTTTAGTATGCCGTGAATTGACATTTGTTATTTGAAAACAAATTGTTTATTTTTTCTCGTAAAGCTTGTTAAAATATGTCTGATTGATTGCGTTATAAGCGTATGTCTCTACTTCGTTTATAAATACCTTAACATGTATGTATATAAGTACAATTAGTGTTTGAGTAGCCAAAATTTAGAACCAGAAAAATGGGTGTTTCTACAAATTACTTAGAAAGCACTAGTGCGCAAAATCAAAATTTACTTCAGTTGCCAGGGTAACGTCAACCTTATTTTGAGTGATGACAGTACAAAAATATAATTTCTAAACTAGTGTTGTGCAATTTGAAAACAGCAGTCATCTCTGTGCTTATTTCCAAACTAAACTATATGCAACAAAGTCGGTTAGATAATTTGGAACCAAATAAAACCCAATAAAACTATGAAACAGCGCACAGTGGCAGAAACAAAGTAACAAAGACAACGGCAACTCTGATCCGAGCTCAGCATCGAACGTCGAACGCACATTACCGCCGTCCTCCTCGCCTAAAAAGTCCTGGACGCGGCAGAGCGAACAAATACGTGTGCGGTATTCACAGATCGGGATCACGCGGCTCCGTGTTAATGCAAAAACGTGATCGTGATCGTGACGGTAACAGAATAGAGAGTGTGCTTTTAGCGCGCCACCGTTTAATACTCGCGGTGGTGGCGGCGGCGGTGGCGGTGGCGGTGGCGGCAGCGCACGTGTGAATGAAACAATCTGATGTAAAAATAAAACCGGTGCCGTGCAGTCGTGCTGCACTTGCTTCGAATCCGCGAGGGAATATAAATGGCCAGAAGGGATGTTTGTTGTTGTGACCAACTGCAAATAGTCATGCACTTTTTTTATTTTGTTTTTTCAATTTTGGTATTGTTGGACAAAAATGTATGTAGACGTTTTCAGATTGACACGTGCCGATATAATTCTGTCAGTAATGTGTAAAAAACATATAAATACGATCTTACACTTACTGGACAAGATCACTTATTTATTTCACTGGATAACTTTACTTCTAATATTAAATTTATTATTTCGGCTTTAGCTTAAAGGTACATATCTTTTTAAGTGCATCAGTTTCCTTAATTTAGTTAATTTAATCATATTGTATAATTTATCTGTGGATTCTGTGAACCCTGGTTCGATTCCCACAGGCGACAAACAATTTTCATAATTTCAAAAACTACCTCTGTGGCTCCTCCACCACTAACATGTTTGGGGGCCGTGATTTGACGACTGGTAACCGCACTTCACGCGCAAAATATATCACTTACCGAGATCTGCTTCAGCAGAGTGCCACACCCAGTAATGGGTAGAAGGCGTGATGATATATTTATTTATTTATTTATAAACAGAAAAGTACTAAATTATAGGTTTTCTAAGTCTTGATAATATTGCAAACAAATTACAAAATATAGTAATAGTAATAATCTCTATTCCATCAAAGTGCTCGAGGATTTACTTCCTGTTGGTTTATCTGTAGTGCATTTACATAATTTGTCATCTCAAATACCGGATGTCTACTTTATTAAATTATATAGGAAATATTTAATATTAAAGGAACTTTAAGATGAAACTGTATAACCAAATATGATTCATTCTGAATAAAATTTCACTTTAAACTTTTTTATTATATATATATTTATTTATAGTCACCTTGTACTATATCTTTTTATTTAGTGACTTCATTTAAATATTGATGAAAGTTTAACAGCAAATAAAATTTATTAGTCTTTAAAATATAAGGCACTATTTGATTATTAGAACAATTGTGAAATATCTGGAACAAAATAAGTAGACTGTATCAAAATGTAAATACCGTAATAAAGTTTTTGCAGTCATATGAATATAATTTAGAGCATAAAAAGAAAAAGTTGAAATAGAAGCACATGCGAGGTAGTGTGAAAGTTTTGATGATCGAGCAATATGTCAGCTTCAACTTCAAGTAATATAACAAGTGGAGCTCTAAACCCCATGAAAAGTTTATATTGTGCACACATGTTTAAACTGAGTCGACAAATTTAATCCTAAAATGTGCCCCAACTCAAAACTATACCTATTCATATACTGCACGGAAACAAATGAAACTCATTTCACTTCACCCACTGAAATACATTTCCGAGATTTATTTTCACATTTGAAGTTGTCGTTTCATTTGCAAATTTGTAATTTATTTGTACAGTTTCACCTATATTTCAATTTATATTTATGTTTGTACATAACGCACAAAAAACTCATATCAGTAAAAATCGCCAAACACATATAAAAAACCAACTACCTATATTCATTATATATATTTAAATAATATATATGTCAAGACAATAAAAAAGGTAGTGCTGTTTTACCAAATGCCAATGGAAGATATGTTGGGCAAATTTCATCGTAGATGGCAGCAGTAGATCAAGGCTTTTAAACTGTATGAAGACTTCTTAAGAACGAGAATAAAAGATTTAGGGTGCGAGGAATAAGCACGCTTATATGAAAGGAATAATGAATATGATAGAAACGAAAGTGGTGTGTCAGGATAGAAACGTCCTGTGAATGTTAATTGCGGAATGAATTTAATAAATTAAAACAAGCACAGGATTATTATTTTTAGATTCACTGTTAAGTTATTTCACTAGAGTGTTTACCTGCAATTGTATGGAATTCAGTTTCAAAAACAAGCGCAGGGCGACGCTCCACTCCTTCCTTTAGTTTTTCGATTCGTTTTCAGTCCTTACAATAGAATGTCTGACTGCAATTGTATAAAATTATCTTTCAAAAACAAGTACAGTTGAGTAGTTCCTTCTTTTCTTATCTTTTTATATTCGTTGTTAAAGGAATGGACGTGAGTAAGTTGAGATGATTTGAGTATATGGAACTAAAGTCGAACAGGTGTATTCGTAGATGAGTGAATGGATGGATGTGAGTGAAAGTTTGTTGTGGGATGAAAGATTTCGAGTGTGAGGAATAAATGAGTTTGTATGGAGGAAACTATGAATGGGGTTGAAGTGAGGATCGTGTGATAGTTAACGAAGATTGATATTCTTTGATTAATTTGATGAATGGATCTTTAACCCTTAAATGGTAACATCTCTCTGACACACATTGCCAGTAACATCCGTCCATGAGACTAAGCTTTTCTTTCTTTTCCTTATTACTTCAAACCTTAATTTTCTATTCTAATTCGATTGTGGTCCTGTATTTTGGGGTATTATTGAGTAGTATAAAATGTTTACAATTTTTATAAAATATTATTTAGTAAAGGATATCAATATTAATTACTCAAATAAAAATAATATAAATAAAATTTTAGAACATTAAAAAATGGAGTAAAATAAAAAATCAAAGAATTTATAATATATAGGTACATGATTCAAAATTAATTAAAAGATCAAACAAATGTATAAATTTTGCACACACACGTTACAGATTTGATTGGAACACTCCAAGCAAGTAGGTGTAAAGCAGGGTGACTTATTTCCAAATGCTAAATTTATAGTGGAACAGAAAACTATCGTCAAAGATAAACAAACACAACCAAGGATATGGATCAAATAAAGCATAACTGGAAGATGGAGGTTTCAAACCGACAATTGCGCAAAATAGTGTAAAAAGTTGAAATTGATTGATATTACCATTTACGGGTTAAGTAAAAAAAATAAATAAAAAAAAATATATCATCACGCCTTCTATCCATTACTGGGTGTGGCACTCTGCTGAAGCAGATCTCGGTAAGCGAAATATTTTGCGCGTGAAGTGCGGTTACCAGTCGTCAAATCACGGCCCCCAAACATGTTAGTGATGGAGGAGCCACAGGGAAAGCTTTTTCAAATTATGAAAAGTACTATATCATTCGATAGGATATAACATGATGTTAAGCATTTATGGAAGTATGTATATTTTGTTATCTATACAGTTTTTGTATTTATTTGTTTATTAAAACGATTATGATATGTTGCTCCGAATTATTTAATAATCTACCTACACTAATTATAAATTCACATGATCGAATTAATCTATTTCTTTCCCACGTGGAATCTAGCAGCGAAGGAAAAAGCCGTTAGCAATAAACCAATAACCAGTCACATTCTAATATCATCGAGTTATGATCTGTTATACGAGTTTATTAGGTACACGCGAATGGCGTGGTCGAGAATGGGAACAACCGGGCGGCCGCACACCCACAACGCCGGTCACTCGCGGTGTGCACTCAAACAAGAACAAAAAGCGCATTATCAAATATCGCTTCTCGCCTCTGGCCAAGCTACGTCCGGACTACGAAAGATAACTAGCTACTAGCGGACGTTAGCGTCAAATACTCGAGCACTAGCGTTAGGTTTGCTATTATACAGTCTGTCTCAAGAAAATGTTCCTATAGGCCAGGGCATACAAATTTCAGATATCCATGTAAACTCCCCAAGTGCATATACCTTCTGGTTTTTAAGATATTGTGCAAAAACTGTTTTAGAAAACAAGTTTGGTGAAAACACAATAAATTCAATGCCGTTGAGCGCATCTTCCTATCTCCCTTTAGTTTTTAAGCTATAGCCTCCGAAAATGTTGAATTTTCATCTCAGTTTTTCGACTTTCCAGGGGCCATATCTCAAAAACTAAACGTGATACGAAGTTGCGCTCAACGTCATTGAATTCCCCGTGTCCGAATTGACTTATTAGCAAAATTTGAGCTCATTAGAAGCGATTTAAGTTTTTTGAAATTTTAGGTTTTTTACGATTTTCAAACAATTTGCTCTAAAACCCTTTCTCGTACGAATATTGTAATGAAAATTTACATACATATGTATTTTGATCCGCTGAATTCCATGGTTAAATCCCCAAGTGCGTACGCCTTCTAGTTTTTAAGATGTTGTCCAAAAACTGTTTAAGAAAAATTAAATGGAGAAAATTTTTGAAAATTTTAAAAATCGCTGAAAATTTGTGTACAAGTTAATTGAAACACGAGAAATTCAATGCCGTTGAGCACATCTTCATATCGCGTTTAGTTTTTGAGATATAGCCTCGGGAAAGTCGAAAAGCTGAAATTTTTCGAAAGTTAAACACTTTCAGAGGCTTTATCTAAAAAAATAAACGTGTTACGAAGTTGCGCTCAACGGCATTCAATTCCCCGTGTCCGATTTGACTTATAACAAAATTTTTAGCAAATTTTATGGCAGTGAATTTTTGGAAAATTTAAGTTTTTTTTTTATTTTATGCTAATTTCAGACGATTTGCTCTAAAATTCTTCTTCCTTGCATTATTGTAACGAAAATTTATATACATATGTATTTTTACCCGCTGAATCCAATGGTAAAATCCCTAACCGCATACGCCTTCCAGCAGATCTCGATAAGTAACATATTTATGAGCGCCAATTGCGATTACTGGCGTCAAATCACGGCCTCAAAAGATGTTATTTGGGAGGGAGCCACAGGATTAATATTGATATAAATACTTAATTAAGTGCACTTTTTAATATATTTAACTGTATAGTTAGTAAAACATAATATTTATAGTTATATACTTTTTTGATTGTTTATATTATGCATTTGTGTTTGCTTGGTATATTCGATCCCAGATGCGTACAAGCTATGACATTACCAGAAGTACAACAGCGCCAAGTATCTTAACTTTCTTCTAAATCCAAGACTGGTTCACTGAAACGCCAAATCATGGCGGGTGAGTTCACCGTTGACGCGGTTTTTATTTATAAATAATATTATGCAAATGAGAAAGTTAATATCTCCCGTGTGTCGTGTAGAAGAATGAAGAACGAAGAAGCGGTCTTCCGAGCCGAGCCGCCTCGGTATTCGCTTCAGCGCTTTGGTAACTTTTAACTCTGCGTGTTGCTTTTCTGCTTCAAATGTTACTGGAAATGTTAATTTGAGGATAATCTGTCAGCCGTGTCTGATATTTTCAATACGTGCATCGTGAATTTGTTAACATTTTAAGTTATTGAATAATGGGGAGTTGATTTATTTACTCAGGAAAGTAGATATTTTAAAATGTCTCAGGTAATTATACTGTTGATATGAGATACCTATTAATCAAATATGAGATAAATTGCATGTGAAAGAGCTGTTATTATAAGTTAGGTAAAAGTAAACTAGGTAGAAATCTTTCTGAAATGAAGGTCCCGGAACTTTTAAACAAACATAAATTTCTCGGTGTGTGATCTTTCCTACAAAATATTTCATTACAAAACTTGTTCCGTTTTGTCCAAAAATTAATGGACACCATAAGTACAGGAGATCTACTGTTTATAGAGAAATCACTTGACATATATAAGTTGATGTCATGAACTTGCGCATTTAGAATGTACTTTGTATTTACTAGATTACGACAATTTGATTAAGTTTACTTATTATAACGTACTAATAGTTCGGATCTATTATGATGTTAGAACTGTTTAGCCGGACCACAAATTTCTAAAATAGTTCGCTATACTGTCAAGAGATGTAACTACTACAATACAACTATCTTCGTTCATATTATTGTCATCTAATATGGAGTAATGGCTCAGTGGTATCAAGTCGGCCTGTGGATCCTAAGAACCCTGGTTCGGTTCTCACACCCGACAAGACATTTTCACCAATTTAAAATTACCCCTGTGGCTCCCCCACCACTAACATTTTTGAGGGCCGTGATTTGACGGCTGGTAACCGCACTTCACGCGCATAAATATGTCACTTACCGAGATCTGCTTCGGTAGAGTACCACATCAAGTAATGGGTAAAAGGCGTGCTGATGTATTTATATTTATTTATTTAATATCAAAAAGTCGTATCTGCTTGTTTTAAAAATATATCATTCTTCTTATAACTCGAAATAATCTACTGATAGTAATATCAAATCTGTCAGCAACATTCAGAAAACTGACTGTTTGATGATCACATCTTTGCTTAATCTAAAATGTTTAAATTTTCTGTCACTATAAAAATGCACCTTCATGTAATTCTCATATTTTGGGTTTTCCGTATTTAAAAGAGCCATATTTAATCAATCAAAATAATCGTCACCAACACTGTCACTTTTTTAAAAATTGCGTTTTATGTTAATTACAACCTGTATCATGTCACACAATTTACAAATAAAACATAAATCCAGGCTGTCATTTCAAAAATCAGTTGTCAGAATTAAAAAAATGCACATCTAGAATTACGAGTACTAGTTCTTGCTTAGGAACAAGGACTGTTTGAACGGTTCTGAACCAGTTCTATTACCGTAATTTTTAGACCTGGAACACAAAATTTGTAATTACTAGTACGGAATTGTCATTCTAGAACGCTGAATCGATTCTAATATAGTACTAGAACGGTTCAAACTGGTGGCTGGAACAAACCTAATGTGTGTTTAAAATGAATGAATTTCCATATTACAAATTAATTTTTACGAGTAATATTCTAAAACCAAAATCAAATCTAAAAATAACTCTATTATAACGAAATGAAGAAACTCCATAAACAACAATAAACGTCGTTAGCTAACCCAATCATTACATAACCTAACAAAATCAAAAAAACTAACTAGAAATCCCCGTGTTAGAATCAACATATATAATTTAGCCAGCGACACATCAATTCATCGATAGCAATAAAATAAACCAGTCCAGACATTCAGCTGTCAGCCACGCTCTACCGGATCCTTTAAATCTTCCAAAATAATTAACTCCCGAACGAGAGAGCGTCCACGCCGTAAATTTGTCACTAGAGGACAAACGCGCGAATGTGACCGCGAGCCGTTGAGGTTATATGTTTATCTCACAGACGCAGATGGAAAACATGAAATAACGATTGTAAAATGAGTAAGGACTGAGAGACTTCAGTGTTAATTGAGTGTGCAAAAGGCAAGATTCAAGTGTTTCATTTGAATAAGTAAATAATTGTGATTTAAAGGCGTGTAATGAGCGTAACGTTTATTTTACAAACCAAAAACAGAAATTAACATATTGCAATACAGTGGTATCGAGTCGGACTGGGGATTTGAGAACCCGGATTCAATTCCCACACCCGATAAACAATTTTCGCCACATTAAATTTACCCAGAGTCACTCTCTCTCCACGAACATCTTTGAAGGCTTTGATTTGACGGCTGGTAACTGCATTTCACACGCGCTTAAATATATGGCTTACCGAGATCTGTTATGGAAGAGTGCTACACCCAGTCAGGGGTAAAAGGCATAATGATGTATTTATTTTATTTATTTATAGAAGTGATTAAAGATTAAATATTATATCTGTGTCTGTTTTAACTGTAATATTTTACAAATTTTTGCAACTACGACTTTAATCTATTAAATATATTTTATTGGATACCTACACATTCATTAAATTCAAATAGTTGATATAAGAAATATTTAAAATTATATTCATGTATTCATTGTTTTCTTATAATTAGCATGAACCGACCTTGAATAGTCGAAGTTTAAACTTTGTAACAAGACATTTCAGAAAGTTGTAGATGGCAGCACCGATCAGACAATGCGTAGTCGAATAAAATATAAATATCAAAATTTTCCTCGATATTTCAAAATTAGAAAATTTCCATAAATAAATTTGAGGCAGGAATTGAAATGTTATTACCATTTATTATACAATATATTAAAATAAAATTGATACCAATTCATAAAAAATAAAAACTCTGTCTTACAAAATTTTTACAATTTCGTATAAAGTTTTATGGGGTGCTTGATTATTTTTTCAATATTTAAAATACAGTTCATTCAAATATTATTAATTACAAACTAGTTAATAATTCAACTGCAACCTAAATCACAGGTACCAACATTATTAAATTAATGAAGGACAATATAAATCTCAAATATTTATTTGAATTTATTATATATATATATATATATATATATATATATATATATATATATATATATATATATATATATATTGCTCGTATTTAAGAATCAACACATCGAATAAGCAAATAATGATATTAAAGGAAATTTTTATGACAGAAAAATTCGGGAGACGCCCGGACTCGAACCGGGGACCTTCAGCTTGCCGGGCTGATGTCTGTCATAAAAATTTACTTTAAATTTATCATTGTCACTGTACGTCAAAAGTCATTCATATGACAATAATTTGAATTTACAAATAATAATAAATTCAAATAAGAAAATTGCAACAACTTGTCTAAAACACTTTTGTTCCGGTCATTAAAGTAGTCTTATAAAATATAAATTACTTGCTAATTTAACCTCCTACGTAGCTAATATACTTCTCGAGATAGCACTGGTGCGCCACTTAAATGACCATCTTGTATATCAACGTACAAAACAATATTCACATAGTCACTTTTCCATGTCATTGTCTCGAACAGACTGACACATTACGCCACCGCTAATTTGCATACGTCACGTCAGTCAGACCGGAGACGTAGACGGATTTGGCAGCGCCAATCAGCCATGCTGGGTCGCGAGCTGATTGATTCCGTGGCCGCACCGTGCCGCGCCACATAATCCCGATGTCGCGAAGATCGGATCAGCGATCAGCTACGTCTGCCGACGCGGTATTGTGCGCCGCGGGGGGTCAGCCGTGATGGCTTGTTAGTTAACGCGAAGAAAACGTGCCAGTGCCAAGAGAATCATGATCACTAGGTATAATGGGACTTGGTGATGTACCACTAGATCTAATGGAGAGTTATACAATTGGTGTCACGTCGGGAAGATTTGGAAAGAAACCAAAAGAGACATCTAGCACTAGTGAGAGAGTGACCACGACTAACTAGAGCATACTTTTAACATACGATGCAGATTAAGGTAGTACTAGTGTGACGGTGGCGCCATCGGTTGTCCAGTGGCGAAACTGACGCTCCAAAAAATGTAAAAATTGAATAAAATAAGTGTTTTATACGTATTATGATTTGAATATCATGAATTGTTAACAGGTTGTTGGTCTTTTCAAATACCATACCACCATGTGATGTTGCCATTATAAATTGGGATTCTTAATTTTTCGTTAAAAACAAGGCTTTGCATGGCTATATATCCATTAGTAAAAGATAAAAAACTTTCTCCTTCTGATACAATATACATGGATAGTTCTAGAACATCATACTAATTTTTCAAATGAAACTGCAAAATTTTAGAGGTACACAAACCAAATATGTGCGATTCTGAGTGATGATCGCCATAAGCCCCGTGTATAAGAACTCAACTTTACATGCGAATATATTTGTTCACAGACGATGAATGTGTTTCTAGAACATCATACTAGGTTTGGACAAGGTTATGATCATCATCAGGTCGACATAAATATGCAAAAATATAAAACTATAACAATTACAAAATTGTGCGTATAATTAACAATTACAACTTACCGACATTACAGAGTTGGTACATATAAATTTTGATATGTATTAACTATGTAAAAATATAAAATTAACAATTACAAAATTGTGTATCTAATTAGCAATTTTGTAATTGGTATAATTCTATATTTATGTAGACCTGAAGATGGCTATAACATTGTCCGAACGTTGTCTAATATTCAATAAAGAATTTCTAACAACTTAAGTCTTAGTCCATTAATTACTTCAATCCTATACTTTCTTCGTTTTTATGATTACTTATCTTTAGTAGTTAAACAAACAAAAATCTAATATTTTTTTGTAGCATCTTTATATTTGTACCGAGAATGATTTGTGTGTATCCCTTTCATCGTTCAAATATATTTCAAATCATTTTATCTATTCTCTGTCTCGATTTCTGAAAATGTTTTACAAAACCAATTTTACTTTCATGTAACGACACTGTGGGAATTCATCCCCATGGGAAGTAACCACGTGCCTGCGCTACCTGCGCTTGACTTACCTCGCGCAGTCACCGTGGTTTTTTCTCTGGGGGATTAGACGTATTTTTAAATGTTTGATTAGGTATTTGTGTTGGGTTGATTGATCATGACATGCGGCATGGTTCTGACTTAACTGCGGGTTCTCGGTTCTTTCTGAATGCAACTTCCGGAAGTGCTAAGAATGCCAGGAGTAACCCAGATAGCGTGCAGATCAAATATATGCAATCTTAGTAGATAAGAAGCTTAAGTAGAAGAATTGGAAATTAAGAATGTTTGGCTTATTCAAATTATGTAATTTTGAAGTCTGAGAGCAGAAATTTTATTCTAGATCTGTATTCAAGCCATTGAATGATAGTACACATATGATCATTGCTAAAATATTTTATGTTTGTGGTATTGTTTTTATTCAAAAGAATAAAGTTTGCTGTCAATATTTAGTTTTACACTTTATTCAGTAATAAACGTTACTACCTCCGTTAACATATGCGAGTACATAAATTTAGATTTTTAACAATTTTTCCCTAAATATTTTTTAATATAACTAGTAGAATATTAAAATTCGAAAAAAATTTGAAAAAAATCACAGAACATTACTGAAGACGCGCGAAGGAACGCCGCTATAATTTTCAAAAAATTTCTGGATTTTCTTCTTCTGTTTAAAAAGTTTCTCAGAAAACTTTCTCCGTGTGCATTATGTCCCATAAGATGAATAGTTGCAGAAAATTGTACCACATGAAAATTGGATTTCCTATATAACACAAATAGGGTAGAAAATAAATAAATAAATATATCATCACGCCTTTCACCCATTACCCAAAACATACACAACAGAAGTTCAAAAGGTTGTATCTGTATTGTGATGATAACAGATTTATTTACATTTTATAAAATAAATTAAAAAATATATATATATCATCACGCCTTTTACCAAATACTGGGTACGGCACTCTGCCGGAGCAGATCTTTGTAAGTGATATATTTATGTGCGTGAAGTGCGGTTACAATCCGTCAAATCACTGCCCCCAAAGAGGTTAGTGGTGAGGAAGCTACAAGGGTAATTTAAAATTGGTGAAAATGTTTGTCGACTGTGGGGATCGAACCAGGGTTCTAAGGATCCACATGCCGACTCGTTACCATTGAGCCAATACCCCATACAAATAGAGTAGACACTCAATAAATCTACCCGTATATTGAATTTAGTTTGTTATATTTTTAAATTAAATTTGACAGAACTATGATTAATTTCTACCCTTGATTTTTTATTTTGTGAATACTAAAGGATAAGCGCAGGTCGCAAAGAACTTTCAAGTTGTATATTTTCAAAAATTCATGTTTTCTTTCTGGATAACGAAATAGAAAAGATTAGAATGTTCATACGTCAGTACATCAAGATTTATAAGCACTATAAATCTTATGAAGAATAAGAAGATGGCCAACAAATTCGACCACAAAATACCCACCCTGTCAACTTTACATTTCACACAAACCCCAATATTTAGAACCCTGTTCAAATATTTATAACACCACAATAAAAATTTCCAAAAGTTCGTAAATCCAAAACCGAATCAATTGTATTGACCGTGTCCAACACTTCTTCACACAGTGAAGAAGAACCTCAGCAACCGTCCCAAGATTCGGTTAACCGTTCACAAAGCTGCAATAAAACATTCTGTTGTGACTAGAAAGTCACGGGCCGTTCTGTCAATATGTATGGATCTTTAGCGCATAATAGCATTGTGCAGATCGCGGTAGGCTTCGGCCACCGCTGTAAACTTACGGCGTTTAGCTTTTGTTGGAAGGACAATTGCAGAGCGACACCCCGTGACTTGATGGGACATTAGCTTCATGGTTTGGTGGTTTCTTGGGGAAGTCAATTGTTTGTGGCACCTACCGGCGTGATTTTTACTATTTATTAACAGTGACGGAGCAAATGTTTTTGGCCTTATATTTGAGATATTATGCAGTATAATTTCGTCTACAAGTACAAATGTATGTCATAACATATATAACAAGAGAGTGAGAATAAATTGAAAATAATTTGACAGATTTTTCGAAAACTTGTTGCCAGGCAATAGTCACGAAAGCACGTAGGGTTTGAGTAGCTATTACCAAATGGCAACAAGTTTGAGAAAGATACTGGAGAATTATTTTCTAATTTATCCAACTCTCGAGTTATATTTAATCAGATTATTTTTTGACTTAGCTGTTGAGGTCGATTCATCCAACTTAAAAGATTTTGAACTGGATCAATATCGATTGATTACTTATTAATGTATTCTTGGAAGTTATTTCCAAAATTTGTTGGTGTATTTCTGTATCTGAAATGGAACTAAATCGATTTGTTTCACACATTTTACTTGACGTGTTGACAGTTTTAAATAATTATTTGACAAGTACCTATCATTTGCCACAAACAAAGCACCCATAGAGATTATTCCTGGGAATAATCATAAGAACATTATTCTCAGTATAATAATGACAGCATTAGTTAAAATGCAGATACGTGACATACAATGAAGCATTTCATTGGTTTTGAGAAACGTCATAATTGTGAATATAACCAAAATGCTAATAATTATAACACGATTGCGATTTCCCAGGAGTTTTAGAAAATAATTGTCTATAAAAATTTATAGCACGTATGATATAACATTAAGCCTCTTACTGATTATTAAAAACCTATTCTACGCCACTGTACAAAGTATCATATTTTGAGTCAAGCATGAATGAACCCAAATTCAGAGGCAGGTGCTGGTGCCATCCCATCGATTGCACGAACAAACTAACATAACGCATCAAACCGCACACATTCACACACCATAACACACCACAAGGCCGCTATTGTGACGTCACACAGCCCCTGTCAAAGCCACAGCAACCTCAGATCCTCTCTGTTTTGACTTCTGACGCACAGATGCAAGATTCTACCCAGTGTTCAAAGAAGCCGAAGTATTTTCAGAAATGGGTGGACCCTGTGTCAATATTTCACATTTTTAATTTAGAAAACGCATAATTTTTAGATTTCATTTAGATACCGCTGGCTGGTATTTTACGGGATGGGATACGTCTTGGAAATTTTGAAAACACGTCGAGTCATTGTTTCCATTTATAAATCCTGCCTCACGAACGAAATGGAATAATGAAGTAGATAAGTTTTATCTGTTTCTTGTTTGCGTGATTTAGACATGTTGAGTAAATAAGACGTGGAGACATGACATCGAATTTATGAATACAAAGTGGACGGAATTTATAGATTAAAGTCAGTTACAATGGAACTTACAACTATCTAACTAATCAAAGCAATTTATGGATTTTAATTTATTAATACAAATATTTTAAAAGCTAAGTAATTATCTTTATAATGGAACATATCTTTAGATATCTAGCTTTATTTATCTATATCTTATTAATCTTTATAGAACTAATAATTCTAGTAAACTTCACGTGAAAACAAAAGAAAAAATGCTAGATATATCCACCTTCTTTAATTCTATAATTTCAGTTTATGTAGCGTTTAATTATTTTAAAAATATAAAGCAATTATTAGAGTGTTAGTTTTGCCATTAGGATACAACGAATTTAAAGGAACAATATATTATGTATAAATTTAAAAAGAAACATATTTTGATTAATAAAGCGAAACGTCAATATTTTAAATTTAAATACAGCAAAACTTTAACATATGGGGTAGATAGCTCAGTGGTATCTAATTGACCTGTGGATCTGATTCCCAAAGCCGACAAATAATTTTCGCCACATTAAAACTACTCCTGTAGCTCCCCCACCACTAACATCTTTGAGGGCCGTAATTTGACAGCTGGTAACCGCATTTCAAGCGCAAAATACATCACTTAGCGAGATCTGCTATAGCAGAGTGCCATACTCAGTAATGAATAAACGGCGTGATGATATGTATTATATTTCATTTTAAACAAAAAGTGTATTTTCTACACTAATGAATCTTAAAAGAACATTAGTTTTAGTTTCATATTTGTAATAATTATTATGATACGAGTAATTGTTAGCGATTTTCAATTCTTTTGTCTAAATACAGTTTTTCTTTTACACTTTGGTGTTGTATTCGAACTACGATATAACTTTTAAAAAAAGAAAATATTGTAGGCTAAAAATATAAAAAGTGTCAACAGACGGCAAGTTCATATAAACTATTAGCCAATAAATTTTTTGTTTGAAAAATAATAAATATGAACTTAATTGAAAAACTGAACAGTGTTTTCAGGAATTTGGAGTCAACCGTCTAAATGTGCAAAAGTTGCACATTTTATATCATTAAGGGCCAGTTTTCAATCACCGGTTTACTCTCGACTAATGTTAATCATGATGAACTTTAATCGGTGATTGAAAAACTGGCCCTAAATTTATTGAAAAATCATTATTCATTTAACTATTCTATTGTAAACAAAAAATAGAATATTGCAAATAAACTTGAAACCATCGATTGTAATTTGAAATTGTTTGAATCTTACAACGAATGGAGTGTATGGTTCATTAGATTTATTTCTATGGTGGCATTAAGGTGATGGAGCCACTATTCTAAGTTATACATAACTATCAATGAACGGTAGCATTAATTTATTGAATAGTATTTTCACGAGCAAAAGGCAAGAATTTACGATTCCCTTTAATGCGAATGCAACACCGTGAACCTCGTATTATTAGTTGAATATTAATCATCGTAGTACAAGCAGGTTACGTGTAGGTGCATATAAGGGTGGCCCTGCTCGATAAATCACCGGGAATCACTAATAAAATTATTTATTACTGCCATTTATGATCACAATGAATCAAAGGCTCAAACGGCGTAATGAGAATAGGTTAACACAACAGTATCACTATAGTTTTAAGTGCTCATAACTGCTAAGTATAATGAGAATGGCACTTTACATTTGCCTTGTACCATGTACTAACAATATGGAACATGTCATTCTGCACACTAACGATAACTAATTAAAGATTTATTGTAAGCTTCAGCCTACTAACCATATGAATTATTATAGCTTATTATTAATTAGTATTTTAAATAACGAGAAAGATTAGAAATAAATTTGTTTTATAAATGCAGTCATTACTCTTTTCAAAACGATACTTTTAAAACGATGTTATGACTCAATTTGCTTATTTTTTATTCTGCATCGAGTAAAATCATATTCCGTATGTCCCACATAACTACAAACATAGGCGTTCATCATAAGAAATCAACATAAAAGTGTGCGTCATTCAATGAGAACACCAAATTGCATTCGGCAGTACTAGACCTATCCAATCCACTTACTTCGTTCCATACAGATTCTCTTATTTAATGTCACATATTGAAGTACTTTGTTCCATAAAGATTCTCTTATTTAATGTCACATATTGAAGAAATTAATTAAAATATTTTGTGGTAACTACACTTTAGAAACAATTAATGTACTGAAACATCAAGTTAATTTTTTTTTTCTGCGACCAAGCAACTATTGATTGAAAGCGGTAAGTTGATATTTGCCGCTCGCCGAGCTGTAAAAAATGATTTTAACTTCTTCTTCAAGCGTTTCTAAATGGTTGTAGAAAAAATATTCTGTACATCCTGAGCAGAAAGTGTCCTTACCGCTCATGCATAGTTGTTGCTATCGGCTACGCGTTGATCAACAATCTCCATGCGCGACCGGCAACAGACCACCTTATAATAATAACTATTATAGAACTTAGAACTAACAAAAATGATTTATTTATTTTAATATGAGTTCTGAGAACTTTTTCCATATGTTAATGGTTAATTAACTTTAATATACGTTTTCAAACATTTTTATATTATTTTAGAAAAAAATCTAAATATGTCAGGTTGATTCATAAAGCCAATTAGCGATAATACCACTTATAATATTATCTATAACTGTTTCGAATTAAAACAGATTCACGAAATGAATGAAAACTTAATGTTTTTAACCCAAGTTAAAATAAACTTGTTTGGTGAATTGAAATTTTAAATATACGTTTTACTAATGGGCATGAGCATTATATTATTTTTTAAATCATGTCACCGCAGCAACAAACGATATAAATATTTTAATTATTTTAGACATTGAATAAAAAAAAATTCCTATTTTAAATTTTGGTACATACAAAAATGTGAATCTTAAATTACAATTTTATTTATTCTGAGAATTTTATCTAACAGAATACGTGCTAATCATATGGATAGCCGTGGAAAAACAGTTGAATGAATGATGTAAAGTTGCATTCTTTCGTTCACATTGTGTCGAATTGGGTTATGTTACTTTTTAACTCGTACACATGCGATTTTATTGCAAAAGTGATGCAATTTTTCTGTTAAAAAGTTGGAATAATGGATTGTGCTTCAGATGAATTTAGCGGGTGTACGAAAACAGGTTACCACTACAATGTCATCAAAACCCTAATACAAAAGTACCTATTCAATCAGTTACATAATTTAAAAGTCTTTTATATTTAATTTAATGTTGGTATTCAATTATTATGTATTATGTATTAGTTTTTGGAAAAATTTGTATGATTTGTACGAAAGCTATACTCGTAAAATATCTATTCAGTCATTTTGTATACATTTTCAAAAGATTTCTGCATTTTATAAAAAATTAAATATTTACGATTATCTATGCCAGTGGTTTTCAAACTTTTCGGAATCATGACCCCCTGGGAAGCAAAAATCACAAGTATATTCTTTCGCGACCGCCTTTCTTTTATGTGATCAAAATTGCAGTTTGTAAAAGGCTGATTTTATAATGTACGTTATAAACATAGAACCACGATTTCAAAAATTAGTAAAGGAAAAATTTCTCATTAAGGTGGTTCTATTATGACTGTTTCATAAAAGTATAGGTAACCAAAAGAGTTTATAAAAACAAGTATTTAATTTTATGTATGGTATAAGTTATAAACAAAACAACAAATTTTCATGCTAATATAGAAACTCATGAAAAATAACATATTTAAATTTTATTAAAATCTGTCATAAATGATAGTACCACCTGAAGGATTAATTTAAAATAATATAACACTAGTTACGAAATTGAAGATATTACCATTCGATTTCACATATATTTCTGCGTAGATATACATATTTTGATCCACAACAAATTCTTTAATCGCCGGAGTCATGATCTCATAAAATTCGTCTAATGAAAATGCGATTTTTTTTATGAACCAGTTGAAAATCGAAAAATTTTAAAACATGGTTCTATATAATTCAGACTACGAGAAATCGAATACCGTTGAGCGCATCTTCATATCTTTTTTAGTTTTTAAATTACAGTGATTTTTTACTTTTCAAAAATCTCAAATTTGAAGTCTCATATCTCGGAAACTAAAAGAGATATTGAAATACGGTTTGAACGAGTGTATTTCTCGTACTCTAGTTAACTTATACTAAAATTTTGAAAATTTTGAATTTTTTTGGCTTTTTTCAAAATATTCTTTTGCACATATTTTAAAAACTTTATGAGATAATGAAAATCAGTAAAAACCAGTGGATTCCTCGCAAAAAAGTACATATGTATGTAAAATTTCAGAATTTTTGCTCCACGGATACAATTTTCAGAGCAAAAAAACTAAAAATAGCCAAAACTCGTAAAATTTTTAAGGGGTACCCCTTCAAAAATAATTAAAAAACAGTGATTTTTCGTTTTTTTGAAATAAAATCTTTATCTGTGCGAATTTTTGCCTGAAATTTTACATACCTATGTACTTTTACGAGAGAAATTCATTGGTGGTCACAGATTTTCATTAACTTTTAAATTTTTTGAAATATTGGGAAAGGAAAATATTGTAAAAAATGTAAAATTTTCAAAATTTTCTAAATTTCTTTGTAAGTTAATTGGAGCACGAGAAATACACTCGTTCAAACCGCATTTCAATATATCTTTTAGTTTTCGAGATATGGGTCTTCTAAGTTGAGATTTTCAAAAAGTAAAAAATCTCTATTACTCGTTAACTAAAATAGATATGAAGATACGCTCAACAGCACACGATTTCTCGTAGTCTGAATTATATAGAACCATATTATAAAAGTTTTCGATTTTTAAACTGGTTCAACCAAAAATTTGGCATTTTCATTACCGGAAATTTTTGCGATCATGATAGATTTATAGAACGCATTTTAATACAGAATACATTTTTATATAGGATACATTTATATATAGAATACATATGTATACAGAACGTACTATATATAGAACGTACTATAAATAGAACTCATTTTTTATATTTCAACAGATTATATCTGTATTATGATGATACCATATAAAATCCATATTTATTTACATTTTATAATATAAAATGAATTAATAGTTTTGTCACGAGTAAAAATAACAGCAAAGAGATGAAAGCTATTTAGTGATAAAAATCGCAAACGGCACCAAAATTAAACAATACCTCTCTTATACATTTATTAATCTCTAATGCACGATGCCCTTTTTTAAAAATAAAGTCAGATAAAGCAAAATGAAATCTTGTTATATTTATACTCGAGCAGGGACACGTTCTAATCTAGCATACACGACCAGCGTACGGCGATGCAGGCGACCAAATGAAGAAGATAATATGAAAAGATGTGCGCCCTAGAGACAAATAAAGAAACTAATACGACGTTGCAACTTGGCTTCCTAGTGAACTTAATATTTTTGCAACTATATCGAGGCGTTTTTACACCGGATCCTGTTAGCAGGAATAGGAAAACGACCATAATACGTTGCTATTCCACACTGTATTAAAAGCTTAATGCAACAGTGCATTAAAGATACACATTGGGATATTTTTCATCAGGAAATTGCATATGTGAATGCATCTAACATGTAATGTTATGTTTTTGTTGTTGAAATTATTATGTACCCTTCGTGTTTTATTTCTACTCTTTCCAGACAACTTTATGTATGTGTTATGTAAAGATGATATGCAAAATTGTACATTTTTATATAGGAAGTTTAGATAAAACATGTTTAGATAATAGAATCTTTTTATTTTTATTTTATAATCATGATTAAATTTTGTACGGTAACAACTGTTTACTGATTTAAACTTGTGTTTCTGTAGCTGTTTCCTCTCTTTGTGCGCTACATATACTCGTAATGCAAATTAAATACTTTCAAATCGTTGAGAAATTTTGCTTACTTCACAAATGTAGGGTAAAGAGTCTGAAATTTATTAAAAATTAGTTTAAAAGTCAATTGAACACGAGGAATTCAATGGCATTGATCGCATCTTCATATCTTGTTTAGTTTTTAAGGTGTAGACTCCGAAAAAGTTGAACTATTTTCCAAATTTTACTAATTTTATAGTTTGCATTTCCCTTAGGCATTTTAAAAACTAAACGAGATATGAAGATGTATAAAACCTCAACTCATACCTACTTTTAAGAAATTTTCAAAGAATTAATTCGCTAATCAATTTTAACGAGAAATTCAATATCGTTTAGTTTTACCATCACGCTAGAAGACGGCGAGATAAAAAGATTGTTAATTATCATTGAATTTTACTTATTTCCCGATCAGTTTTAATTTGAAACAGAGCTATATAAATATTAAAAATGATATTCGCACTTTTATGAACCTGTCTGTAAGTAAATAATAATTTAAAATGCGATATATACACTGACAAATTTCAAAAGGATCGTAGAGATGTTCTTCTTACAAATCTCATGCTGGGTTGCAAGAAAAAAATAAAGAACTCTTTAGTTAAAGAATTGTTTATCTAGCAACAGTATCAATAGCGATTTTCTGAAATTTATTGAACCGTTAGTTGCTAATGAACCGATAAAACTTTCATGCAACCGAGCATCAGTCTATCAAAAGACACTGCTCACGATTAAACTCTATCCAGTAACAAATAATCAAATCAACTGGTTATACTATTTTAGCAGCAGCCTATTTCTATTGTCAAAGTGATTCTGCAGAAATGAAGTCTATTAGTATACAGGACGATTCAACATAATAAAATTATTGTAATAACTAAAATCCGTACGAAAATTATACAAATTAATTAATTCAAACAGCTATAAAAACAAATGCTCGACCAATTTCAGTAATTTCCTTAAATGTAGCAAACAACACATGTGTAAACATGACCCTAACCAAAATTACGCAAACAAAAGTAAATACCCTCATAATATTACCACCAAATTCACATATGACAAATTTATTACATAAATATATCAAAAACAAACAAACCAATGTAATTTAGTAAAAAGGTCCATGTATTCCTTATTTGAATATCGCAATCCGTCTGGAAAAACTAAATCCATCAGTGTAAGTGTCGTATTAGCATAACAATAAGAGCAGGGCTATTCGAGGGTGCAAGGGCGAGAGACGACATTGCGTAAGAGGGCTGCTCGATAGCACTGCGGTTACTCCGATAATCCGCCTTGGACACGTCACTGGAATAAAACCTCTTTAGGGTGGAGTGTAAGCGATGTGTATACAAACACTTGCGCTTAGCATGGCTTTATATCATGCAGCTGCAGATTTAAATTCTTTCTTTGGTATTTCAAACTGTAAAGTAGATTAAGTGAAGGCCATTTTGTTTTCGTACGTTTTTACACATTGGTGAATGTAGAAATACATGCATACATTATGTACTTACATAAGAGAATGGCAAAAAAACAAGAGCAAAGAAGAAACTAGATAGCATTGTTGAAATAGAGTACGTCTCAGGGTTGAAAAAACCCGACTCACTGGGTTTTTTGGGTTTATTTGGCAATATTGGGTTTTTTGTAACATTGACAAATACGCTTTTTAATTCAAGTTATTTAATTCTACATTAATTTTGTATAAAATATTTAAAATGTATATTGTATACAGACCTGGGCAAGCTACTTAAACAAGTAGCTAAGCTACAGCTACAGCTATTCTTTAAAAAAGTAGCTGACCTACAGCTATAAGCTACATTTTATAAAATATAGCTAAGCTACAGCTAAAAGCTTTCATTAAAGTAACTGTTAAATATAAAAGCTACTTTTTTCAATTATTGTGAATGATTAAATTTGCCATTGTCATATGATCCGTTGATCAGTCTTTTATTATAATGACTGTTAATAAATTTAAAAAATCGCAAATGGACAAATGTACTGTCAATTTTTGATGCTATAATTCTTATTTATATCGGAATAAATTAACAGTCACATTAACAGAAGACTCCTAAACAGTCAATGTTTAGTTCATCTAATATTTAATACAAAAGTAGGATAGGCTAAGAACAAGCGAAAAATAAAATATGTTAATAGATTTTACACTATATAATAACTTGCTATCCTACAGTTATAGAAAACAATAAAGAAGGTACAATTCAAATACAAAACAAAAATTAATAGGTATTTCGTAATGAACAGTGGTAGCTTTAAGCTACAAAAAGTAGCTTTAAATGTAGCTTCAGTTGTTATAACAATATTTTTAAGCTAATAGAAAAAAAACATAGCTCACTACAAGCTACAGCTATATTTTTTCACATTTAGCTAAGCTACAGCTACAGCTAAGGTAAACGTAGCTAAGCTAGTAGCTAAGCTACAAAAGTAGCTAGCTACTGCCCAGCTCTGATTGTATACGACTAAACATTAAAACAAAATTTTGGATTAGCTAATCTTATGCTAGTCCGATTTATAAAAGTTAATTCAATTTACTTTCCGAAAACTTAATGGTAAGAAGATTTGTATTAAAGTTTATTTATACTTTTTTGGTAGTATAGTATAGCTTAATTTTACAATTCAAAAATTCAGGATTAGCTAGATTCTAGCTAAAACTCTTTTGAGAATTGGGCTGTTAATTAGTCTTTGTTCATAAAATCAATATTTTCCACTTTATTCTCAAAACCAAATAACTTTCGATTAAATAACAACAAAACAGCAAACAAAAAACTTCATTTTGCAAGCTTCAAGTCACGTTACATGTTACACATATCCTTATTCTCCTGTCCCAGTTCCCAAGCCCATCTCACACGATAGAAACCAACACGTAGCTAAACAATGCAGCCACGTTTAACACAACAAAACGGCTGGCATCGCGCTCGTTCGGACACTAATCGGCGCAGAACTTTGATATTATGTAACTATTGCTGGATTCTATCGGATGTATGGTTCCATTGCGGATATTATCATTGTGTTTTCCTGTGTTCATTTTATAATTACCTGCACTATAATATATCAATAAAATGTTTTAATATGTAGGTAGAATGTAATTAGACTGTTTCTGCAATGTTTAGAACTTGACTACATAAATACCCGTAGTACAAAAGACAAAGGATGCATTGTACTATAATTGTTATCTTTGATTCTCTGATAGTTAATTAGTTTAATGTTTACAATCGAATTAGTTTGGTAATATAATAATTACATTCAAACTTGTTACAATTATCATTCTGCTTCTGTGCATATAATATTATTAAGTAAGTATTGTACTGAAGATGACTCGTGCTCTCTCGTACTCGTACTAGTACTGTTCAACCAGCTAGCAGGAAATTTGGCATAAATCTATTACTGTATTTTTGTTACAAATTATAAAATTTGAGCTCAAAAAAATTAACTGAAAATTGAAGATATTGCTGATTTTATACTTCCTCCTCATATTTATTTCAAAAATAATATTTTTTTCTGGAATGATCCAAAATTAGATAAATTTATTCTAGCAATACTAAATCTTGATAATAAGTTCATTTCTCTTATTTTAAGACAGCTATATCAACACTGTAGTTCAAGGTATGGATGTTTGTGATATATTTGTAAGGATTACGTGAAAGAACAGCACTTGACCTTAATTTATAATTACACCCAACAAAATATTTAACAGGATTTTATAATTAAATTTGAAAATGCTTGAATCCAAAATTTTAAATTTGTAATGTTTGTTGCTTTCATTGTAGTACAATCTTGATGTTCAAATTATACATAACAGGGAGAGTAATGTTGCTGAATTCAGTTCGTACAACAATGAAAATTCACTCGTCAAAATTTCTGATTATTTGATTGTTGAAATCACAATCTTCCTTTGTTGTAATCTTTCATTGTTGTAATCTCTCATTATTGTGATGTTTCATTATTGTAATCTCTTATTATTGTGATCTGCGATTATCATATTTTTTCATTGTTGTAATATTTCATTGTTAATATCTTTCATTACTGTCATTTTCTTTATTGTAGAGTATTATTAATGTGTCTATGCATGGTTCATTTTGTATTGAGCAATAATCTCATTTATTAAATATAAAACAGAAGGATCGGTAAAGTACAAACTTTTGCTAAAAGTTTTCTTTAATTTTCTTAAATGACGATCGACTTAAACAATTATTATTATTAAATTCACGCTTAGCTCCAAGATGCTAAAATTTGTTATTGAGAAATCAATCGCCATTTAAGAGAATACAAAGTAAACTTAAACAGGTAGATTCATAAAACGGATTAGCGCTAACACCGTTTTTGATATTATCTATAACTCTGTTTCAAATTAAGACAGATTCAAGAAATGAATTAAATTGTATGCTATATAACACTCTTTTTAACTCAAGTTAAAATAAACTTGTTTCATGCATTGGAAGGAGGGTTAAAAACGAAATAAAAAATGGTGTTAGCGCTAATCCGCTTTGTGATTCTGCCTGTTAGACAATAGACTGTATCTGACTGATCCTTCTTTCATATAATATGTAAGCTGCAATCGAAGGATATATAAAATGTGATTAAAATATAACTTTTGGAGGTGCAACTAACCATTAATATTTTTGTCAGATTAAACACAAAGTCAATCTACAAATATTTCTAATTTGATTTATGAAAAAAAAAAGTTTAAAAATATGATGTAGATAAGTAAATACTTCAGTTAACATTTTCCCTTTTATATGTACTCAGTCCAATTAGGTAGCCTTGATATAACAATTCTCATCTATAATATCAAATGGAACAAATGATCTTGTAATAAAAAATGCTCACAATGTATAGGTACGGATCTGTTTCTGATCATAAATAAAAGAATATAAAATTGAAATCCAAGTAACTAAATAAATTCCACAGTAATAAAATTGGTTTCATATCATAAAATAAAGCTACTCGAGAACTGCAAACAACTTCCTAGTCTCAACTCTCAAGTTGGCAACAAACATAACCTAAAAATGCAACTGTCAATAAACAGCATATCGGCACATCGCTGTGATAAGTTCCTGAACAGGAGCAAGAATGGCGTCGCACACACTATTCTTCGCCGATATTTATTAATAGTTACCATCAGAAAGCAATAAAATGGCGATTTCAATTTCAGCGCTAGAAGTTCTTGGGTAAGTTATCCGCGAATCCGGTGTGGTATCACGGCAGCTCTCAGAGGCGTTGTATACAACGCAGCAGACATTTTATACGCGATTTGTAGTTATAGTTGGCAATAGTGACTTTGTATCTTGCGCTCACTTTGCAAGTTTGCCGGAGGAGGACGAGGGGGCACTTTATGCATGAGTAACTTAAGTATGTAACTTCTGCGCTTAACTTCTACCCAACTTGGGTGGAGAATTATAATATTTGTTAACTCGGTGGCTCTTTGTTGTGTAGAAAACTGACAAGTGCCAACTGTAATATAACTTTTTTTTACTACTATGCTTGTATTTTGAGTGTTTTTTGTTTGTATTTTTAAATTTTTTTGTTTGATACATGGACTGCTATTAAAAGCTAATGGGAGATTATGAAAATAAAATGGAGTTGTTTAATTTTACACTCTCTTCTTTTCATTAAATGAATACTAAAAGGCTGAATTACTGAAAAGACGAAAGGTATTTTGTTTCAGGTACTCTTTTCTTAATTTGTACACTTATACCTTAGGGATATTAAATTCTATTTATTTTAAAAGACTTGAATTATTCCTGGTGAAACTACGGACTGAAATTCTTATGCATTAAAATTACAGTGACCATACGTCCTTTATTGTGGAGGACAGGAGACCTATTGTAATTCGTTGGCGACTGGATTTAGCGACCGTTTGACGTCATAATTGGCGACTTTGATACTAGCGCCATCTGTTGGTATAGTTAAAAAATACAGTCCTGACGTCATTGTTGGCGACTGGTCGCTTACGGAGTCGCGTATGCAGGCGACTAGTACAAGGCTGTTGCGAAGTGTCATGGCGTCAGTCGCTTAGCATTTTTTGATTAATTTATTTTGAAGTTAGAAAAGTTTTATATTTTATGTGCACTGTATGTTATTATAAAATGTAAATACGAGTAGGATCAGCCAATTGTTGAACAAAATCCAGCTGCAGATGTACATTACCGATAATTAGAACAACAATATCGTCGTTTACACGTTAATAATAATTTTTAATGTAACAATGTTTATTTAAGATTTTGTTAAAATTCATATTATTTATTTTAAAAATATTACTATTTGTTTGAAAATTACTAAAAATTCCGCCAATTTATGATATGTCAAGCAATAACATACAAATATTTGAGTTTAACAAAGAAAACCAAATATCATCAAGTGGCTGTCAGAAATTATAAGTACCAACACGAAATACTCCGTGGTTCCGATTAATACCAACGTAAGAAATTAAAATCCCTATGATATTGGTTGCATCGTGACGTCATTGACTTAGCGACTGAATCTAGTCGCCAAGCAGTCACCACGAATTAGAATAGGTCTCCTGTCCTTTATTTTAGAACGTTGTACTTTAGATTTTATTATTTCTTAAATTTCAACATTTGTTTTGACTTTTAAATTATAGAAGTTCAGTTTCTATCAGGTTCTATGAGTTGAAATCAAAAATGTGGAAATAATATGCTTGTATTTGTTACTAAATGTTGTATAATAAATTTAGGCTATCGTCTTTATTAAAAAAAAAAGATGAAATGTCAAAATAACAGTCAAATGAGGACCATTATGATCATTGATTATTGCCTTATATTAAAATGCTGGTAAATATGGAAAGATTAGTTAAAACCAACTTCTAAATGTACCTAAAAACTATCTATTATACTTCTACAAAAAAAAAAAAATTATTTTTAATTTGCTAAAAATAATAATTAATTTTGTATCTATATAACAAAAAATCAGAGAGATTTTATTACGGACAAAGAAGGACGGAAGGACAAGATTCATTAATTGAAATTAATTAAAAATATACATATAAAAAATTCCGCGTCTCGATGAAAACCAAATCACAAATCAGCAAAATACAAAACTGCCAAGCCTCAAGGTATACAGGTCACTTCACTTCAACATCATCAGGCATCAGCGAGTGAAGTGAATTTGCCGCAGTGTATCATTTTCTAAAACTTGCAGAACAACCGTGAAATAATTTAGAAAGCAATAAATCATCGATCAGCTGCTGGAAGCCATCACTCCGACATGAAATCCCATAAGCCAGTATCGTTATATTAGTGTTCCAGTTACTCAAACCAACCTTCACTCTTTATGCATCAAAACACGGCGAGAACTTGACTGGAGAGCTCCACAAGCGTGGTTTCCTGCCAGAGTTTCTATGCAGAACGGAAATTGTATAAAATAGTGACGTTTTGACAAGATATTTTAATTTGTTCTCTATTTGTGGGATCCGGATCGTGGTAGCGTTTGGTTCCAATTAGGTTGCAGTTTTGTTTCAATTTGTTTGATGCTACTGTGTCGAGTCGTTGAAAAATTGGAATGTTTCGCATTCTGACGTGAATTTGGAAATTGATATTATAATTTGTTTTTCCTGTTTCAAAACTTGGATGAATGTCACGCAGGAGACTTCCGCAGTTGGCAAATATAAATGTGCATTGCAGACTTTTGAACAATTTGAATCTTTAAATAAATAAAACGTTTGGCTATCTATTTAAACTGAAATAATATACGTATAAAATGAGATAAGGTGGGTCAGTGGTATTAAGTTGGACTGTGGACTTGGGAACTCGGGTTCGATTCCTTTAGTCGATACACAATTTTCACCACATTAATACTACCTCTATAGCTCTCCTTAGATTAATATCTAATATAATACTATCCGATAAACAATTTTCACCGAATTGAAATTATCCTTATGGCTTCTCCACCACTAACGTTTTATACTAAATTTTAATGAGATTTTCCATTACTAATTTCTGAAATTGTGGTTCTATTTTTATATCATTATTAAATGGGGTAATGGCTCAGTGGTATCAAGTCGGCCTGTGGTGACGGCTGATAACCGCACTTCACGCGCATAAATATATCACTTACCGAGGTCTGCTTCGGTAGAGTGCCACACCCAGTAATGGATAAAAGCATGATGATATATATTTATTTATTTATTTATTATTAGTCTCCTACAAATTTTGATCACACCAAATTAAGGTGGCCGCAAAATTTTTTTTTTTTTGCGACATGATCCTGTACTATAATTGAGAATAATTTCCTGTTGTACAGAGGAACATAAATAACAGTATATTATTACATTATTTTATTTTATGGTGTTGAGTCGGCCTGTGAATTTGAGATACAAATTTCACCACATTTAAATTATTCCTGTGGCTCCCCCACCACTAACATCTTTGGGGACCGTGATTTATAATCGCATAAATATATTACCTACCGAGATCTGCTACGGCAGAGTACCACATTCAGTAATGGGCAAAAGGCGTGATGATATATTTATTTTTTATTTAATATAATATTAGTTAATTATAGTTTTATTATATTCGTTATTGTAAATATTAGTTGTTATTCTTTTATTGTTTTTTTAATTAGTTACTTAGTTATAAGGTTAGTGGCAAACAGTACCTTTGTCGTAGTTTTTTTTCTTTTTATTTATCTCGGAAAATGATTTTAATAAAATCAGGAAGTTTTAATATTTGTGAATTTTGAAATCAATGATGTCTATTTATAATAGATTCAACTTTTTATTTTAAAGTGTGGATGAGCCTTATTAAGATTTCAGAAAAAATTAACTAGACGTTAACGCTTTGTATAATCGTGAAGTGTTTCATTTCATTATTCAATTTGTGAATATCTGAAACAATAACAATCGTGTTTTTCTCTGGTTAAAAAATAAAAAATGCTATAAAGTGGTTTTATTTCAAAAGAAGTCGATAACGGGAGATGAATAACAAAATATTTCAATAAAAAGCTTATTATTCATCTTCACGAACAATACCCGTCGTCTGAGAGCGCTTTTAAGTGGCGTAAAATCCAGAAACAAGCAGAAAGACAACAGGCATAAATAAAATCTCCGAGTGCCAAATTAAATCACACCCTTTGAAAACACTCGCGGAAAATGCAATTTCAGATCGCAAAGAAGCGGCCAGACCGGAAACGAATACAAAACGAAAGTTATTTCCAATTACGTAACACTAGCGCGCGGCCGCGTGCTACTGCCGAGCGCAGGCGTGTGCGTTTGTGCTTATTATTCACGAGACAAATTCAGATTGTGTTATCCGACGCTGGACGCGGTTCGCGACGCGTGCCTACCCACCCTCCAAATGCACAATAATCGAATTGTTATCATCTTATTCAGATCCTACGAAAGATATCGGCCCAATCTGAATATATGCATGCATAAAAAGACCGCATGGACGGAGAATATGCAGGGGTTCTACAAATATATTCACTAACTAAGTGGATTTGCTCAACTTAATAACTTAATCATATTCGCGGATATTTCATTACCTATGAATATTTTTTAATATTTTTAGGAAGAATATTGGGTAACTATGTTACACTTAGTACAGTAGGAAATAGGAAAAAAACTAAGACAAATTTGTATTTGATTATAATTTTAATAAATAATGCGATTAATTAGTAAAACCTTATGTCATTTCTATTTAATTATATGTATTGCTCAAATAAATTTAAGTTACAATGTAAAATGAAATGTTTTTAACTATAATATTTAACACGATATTTTCATTATCACTTAAATTTTTAATTTAGTTGAAGTTGTTCATTCTGTATTCTCAGTAAGAGCGCTGACAGACTAGTTTTTGGGAAATATATGAGTAAGGGCTGTAGCTTGCATTTATCTCGATTTATAGTACGTATTTATGCGAAATTCTAGTAAGAGAACCATTTTGTAGCATATATAATAAAATTTGTATCCACTAAAAACATGTAGTTTGCAAAATGGTCGTCAGAAAATGCCTCGTATATATAGATATGTCCCTACGGCTTTTAGAATGATCGAAAAAATTTCGGTTAATGAAAATGCGAATTTTTTGGTTGAACCAGTTTAAAAATAGAAAAATTTTAAAGTATGGTTCTATATAATTCAGAGCACGAGAAATTGAATGCCGTTGTGCACATCTTCATATCTTTTTTAGTTTTCGAGATACAGCGATTTTTGACTTTTTAAAAATCTCAACTTTGAAGGCCCATATCTCGAAAATTAAAAGAGATATTGAAGTGCGGTTTGAACGAGTGTATTTCTCGTGCTCCAATTAACTTATACTGAAATTTTAAAAATTTTGGAAATTTTAGTATTTTTGTCAAAATTTTCTTTTGTCCATATTTTAAAAACTTGAAGAGATAATAAAAATCTGTAAACATCAGTGAATTTCTCGGGTAAAAATACATAAGTATGTAAAATTTGAGAATATTTGCTCGACAGATAAGATTTTTAGAACAATAAAACTAAAAATGGCTAAAAATCGTAAAAATCTTAAGGGGTACCCCTTCAAAAATAATTAAAAAACAGTGATTTTTCGTTTTTTTGTAATAAAAACTTTATCTATGCGAATTTTTGCCTGAAATTTTGCATACCTATGTACTTTTACGAGAGGAATTCACTGGTGTTTACAGATTTTCATTAACTTTTAAAAAATTTTAAATATTGAAAAATAAAAATTTTGTAAAAATGTAAAATTTTCAAAATTTTCTAAATTTGCTAATATATTAAGTATAGCACGAGAAATACACTCGTTCAAACCGCATTTCGATATCTCGTTTAGTTTTCGAGATATGAGTCTTCAAATTTGAAATTTTAAAATAGTATAAAATCGCTGTTACTCGAGAATTAAAAAAGATATGAAGATGCGCTCAACTGCGTTCAATTTCTCGTAGTCTGAATTATATAGAAACATTTTCAAAATTTTAGATTTTTAAACTGGTTCAACCAAAAAATTTGCATTTTCATTAGGCGAATTTTTTGCGATCATACTAAAAGCCGTAGGAGCATATCTATTTATATTTGGATTCACCCATTTCTATAGCCTAAACGGTTTATCCGATTCATTTGAAACTTTGAAACGTAAAATAATATACCTGCAAAGTAAGTAAATTGTACCATGGGGCAGTCCCATGTATGTAATATTACTTTGTTTTGGTATTGTTATTTTCGGACTTCCTATGATTTTCAAGCTAACTACTTCTTGCACTTCAATTTATTGTTAAAAAATTAAATTTTCCTCGTGTTCTAGTTCCGCTGTCACTGTCCCTCATCGTAGAATCTCAAAAGTCGTCACCAAGTCGCGATTCTGCACCGCTGCAGCTGTGGGAACGAACACAAGTCGTCATTTCGCCACGCGTTTCCATCCCGTTCGTTGTCATTCGTTCTACGCTTCACTCACTCACTTCTACATGCTGCACTCACTGCATTCCCTATAGTTTTATACTCAGCCTCATCTGCATACTTGATTATTCTATCCGCCTTAAATTTAAATTGTAATAGGAGATGCAAAAACAACACTATATATTAATTAAAGAAATGGTCGATGAATATGCATTTAAATAGGTTTTCAATCTGTAACCAACGAGGGGATATTATGTTTATTAAAGGATGAATATGTAGACACTAACTAGTCATGTTTAATAAGCTTATTGATATTAGATTCGCAGTCCAATTAATTGTACACAAATATGTAGAAGTGCAGAGGAATAGCTGGAACTCATATTTTATTTGCATCAATATAAATATTTCTATTTGCAATTACATCATATCGCATATGGACACACTTCTATTACCATATTTATCTAATAGTTTCTCGTAAGGTCTGATCAAAAGTTCAAACTTAATTAATACCAATTACTTATAAAATTAATATACTGCATATCATTTTACATCTAATCTTTTTAGATTCATTGTTAGAGGAATGAGAGTGAGTTATTTGAGATGTTTTGAGCATATGAAACGTAAGTCGGATGAAAGATAAATGATTAATGTGTATAGGAATGAATAGATGGATGTGATTGAAGGTTTGTTGCGTAATGAATGATTCCGAGTATGATGTATAAATGGGCTTGTATTGAAGGAATTATGAATGAATGCGAGGATGGTGAGTTAGGATGAAAATGTTTACCGAAGACTGATTATTTGATGATTGAATGTTTTGTAAATGTTTCTAGGATTTATGCCACCCCATTTAATGGGATGTAGTGTAATGTTATGTATGTTATATTTGAAGTTAAAGATAAAAAGAAATGTAAAAAAAAAATAAAAACATTAAATTTATATGCAGATAATAATGGATAATGGAAAATATATATATAGTGATCTCGTAAAATTCAGTTGACTTTTAATCTTCTTGAACTCAATAAAGTTTCAGAAAAAAATTACTTCTCTTATATAAACAATACGAGTATATTAGTTTTATCAAAATTGTCGACTTCAAATGGAATTAAAGGTAAATTATTTCTTAATAAATACATTTTCAAACTTTTAATAGCGATGGGCCTATCAGCAAAGAATTTCATTTCTACCTCTTTTTAGTTGATAACTTCTCGAATGAACCCCTTACTTATCTTCAACAAGTTATTGCAACTACAGAAGAAATTATATGTATTTTGTTTTTGTTGATAAATGCAATTATACAGAATTAGCCAGATACTATGTAATACGTCAGGTACCATTTTAGACCACTGAGAGATAAATAATTTTGAGTGACACCCCTGAAATTGGATCCCTACGTTTCTAGTTACACTATTAGCCAAAAAAGTCCAAAAATATATATTTATGGCCCTGTCAATTTTCCCTAACACTTACGCGAATTTCATGATATTTTTGAGATAGATATCAGGTTACCAGCAAACTACGAAAAATCATAATAAAAATTGGTATTCTACCCCAATGTTAACTTTATTATTATTATTTTTAAATAACAAGACCTTCTATATATTTCTTAAGTCATACATCAGGATTAACTAAGATCCTAATAGAAACGTGGTACTTATAGTAATAAAATTAACCGAATTAATGACTACAGCATCATTAGTTGAATCCCCTACTTAGTTAATCCCCGTCTAGTGCAAGTGCATCCCCATCAAACATTAAATCTTAATAAATAAATCTTAATCCCGACGATTCTTCTAAAACCCTTTTTATTTATCTCCATCCATTACGTCAAAAACGAGCGCATTACATCGGCCTGGATGATTTACCGCAGCAATAAACATAATTGAGTACGTTATGAATAAAACAGTCCATTTCCCCGGATTTCCGAAATTAGGCGTTCGCGATGTGCGGTCTATATCGGGGTGGCCTGCATCTTGCACCCTCGCGTTTACCCACATTCATTTCATCACGGGCTGGTTTGATTTTCTCTCGAATATTAGCATTTCATTTATTTAATTATAATAAGCTAGTTTAATTATACATTTTTAGACTGAAGTCAGAAAATAAAATATCTATATAGAGGGAGGAACACAATTACATTTTTCTTTACAATTAAAATAATATTAATAATAATTAAAATCAAAAGCATGAACAGTCATAGTTCAAACATAATTATTGTGTGCAAGTGACTAGATTAACTATAAACTTCTAGCTCACTGTACAATATATGTTATTAAATTTTTGTTGTGCCGAGCAATAAACAAAAAGTCATAAAAGGATTAATGCTGGGTTGCCAGAAAAAATAAAGAGCTCTTTAGTTAAAGAATTGTTTATCTAGCAACAGTACAAATAGCGATTTTCTGAAAGTTATTGAACCGTTAGTTGCTAATGAACCGATAAAACTTTCATGCAACCGAGCATGAGCGTTATATATTTTTGTAAAAGATGTAATTCTGGTATTGTTAATCAATAACAGCCCAATTCTCAAAAGAGTTTTAGCTAGTATCTAGCTAATCCTGGAATTTGGATTTGTCAAATTATGCTAAGCCATATTTCCATCAGAGTTTAAAAAACTTTAATATAATTATCCTACCATTTAGTTTTCGGAAAGCGAATTGAATAACTGTTTTAATTCAAACTAGCAAAATATTAGCTAAAACTTTTTGAGAATGTGGCTGTAAATGTTAATTTTTTCACCCACTTTTTCAGAAGCAAAAGGGCAGTATTTACGTTACATTACTAGTCGTCGTTTGTTGGTCCTCCTACCAAAAATAGTATTTTTCCTATAGTAATATACAGCCCGCCACTAATTTTCTTTATATTTCTTAAAATTAGAAAAGACCTTCATATAGGTCCAAATCTCATAAAACATTATTTAGATCGTTTACCTTTTCCTTCCCTTAGCAATATTATCTTAGGTTTTTCGTAATAAGTAATTCACCACCTCTACTGTTCCACAAATAATTGTAATTCTGTATTAATTTTTTTTAATGAACTAACAAATCACTGATCTTGTATGTTCAAGTGGATTGTGAGCATTTAATAACACTATTAATTTATTTGCACTAATGTATTCTACTAGTAAAAAGAAACTTATCCTCAAAGATGTACAAAAACTATAAGTTGCTGTATCACTATTCAGAACTGGACGAAACACCACGTTACCCTTGTCCATGTATCGTGTATCGTGCACCGAGATCACGACATCAGGCATCAGGCAGGGGGTGATTTACAACAAATTGCCGGACTTTCAATCAGTGCAGTCGGGCAATTGACCGCGGTAGCTGGTGGGTCAGCAAATTGTCCAACCCCTGCTGCGACAAGCCGTCTTTGATTATGTTTGAGGGAGTGACTCAGATGTGGCGAGAATTTTTAATTGGGTGTAATAAAATCTAATGGGATTGGAGTCATTTGCTGATTGTGGGGAAGATTTGCAAAATTATACGGTCGTTTATCTCTCCTGCCCTTTTAATTTAGGATATGTAGAATTCTACACATTACACATTTATTCTACAGAAAGCATTCCCGAATGAAATGGACAATTTTAAAACATAAGTTAAACTAGATTTAAGAAATAAATGTGATTCAAAGTTGCTTTAGTTTTCAGTGTGCCTCAATTTATAATAATTTGATACCAAATATTTTGAAAAGTGAAACACCGAAAATATTCGCAATTTTGTATAAAAGACATTTATTCCGTAATAACCAATAAATTTCATCTTTATAACATCTATTTGTATTATTATTATTATTATTTATTTTTGAATCATGCTAAATTTAAAATAAACAAGTTATAGTTTTTTCTTTTGAATGTTGATTATTGTAATTATTTCGATATCGTGTATATTTTTCTGATAATGCTTTTTTTTCTGTTTTTTTTTTCTATATTTCATTTATTTGTAGTTTGTATTTATTTTTGTAAAATTGTTAAGTGTAAGAACAGCTTTAGCCGAATAAAAATCTTTATTATTGATAATACAGGCTCTTATTGTTGTGTTCATGTACTCGTAGTTTTAAAATTTATTTATCTGTTTTTTTTTGTACAGTTCATAATGAAATCGGAACCACTTAGACACAATAGTATTTCTTTGATATAAGTTGAATTCAGCGAGATTTGAACGCATGTTTTGCTTAGTAAACATTTGTTTTAACCACTGTGCTACAATCGCCTGTATTGACATAATAATTGTCAAGCCAGTTAACAAGGAGTACACAATCATTACACCTTTTATCTATAGGTAGTTTATTAAATAATTAGGAATAAAATTTTGTGTGTATGGTAATTTTGTAATTATAGATTTCAGTAGATGATGACAAGGTGTACTTACAGTGAAATATACATCACTTAAACCATGTTAGAATGTAAACCCGGATCAGTGGGACCACAAATTGCAACTTAACTCGCTCAACTTTTCAACTTCTAAACATATTTTTATATCATCAAAGGAACTTGGGTCTTCATAAATTAGTTTAAAAGAATTTATGGAATTTCCTGTTGACAACAATAATACAAGGAAACATGTTAAACCAATAAATATGTTGGCAACTGATAAACTCAAATGCAGTGACCACCCAAATTTTCTTTCCTGCGCCAAATAATATTAGCAGTTACACTGTGCAACTATTTTTACACAATAATAAAATTGGGGTGGCTAGCTCAGTGGTATGAAGTCGGCCTGTGGATTCTGAGAACCCTGGTTCGATTCCCATAGGTGACAAACAATTTTCATAATTTCAAAAACTACCCCTATGGCTCATCCACCGCTAACATCTTTGGTGGCCGTGATTTGACGACTGGTAACCGCACTTCACGCGAAAAATATATCACTTACCGAGATCTGCTTCGGCAGAGTGCCACACTCAGTAATGCGTAGAACGCGTGATGATATATTTATTTATTTATTTATAAAATTGATGTAGTAGATAGCTCAATATTATCGTGTCGGGCTGTGGATTTCAGAACCTTGGTTCGATTCCCACTGACGACAAATCACATTAAAATTACCCCTGGGGCTACTCCCTCTAGTATCACTTCTCGCGCATAAATATGCCACTTACCGAGATCTGCTACGGCAGAGTATCACATCCAGTCAAGAATAAAAGGCGTAAAAACCACAGTTGCATTTTCTCTTACCGCGTCACATTAAAAATAAAATATGACACTTCAGATACAATAAAATTTTATATAAATACCCGGATACTTTTAAATAGCTCCTCTACCAAGAGGATATCCACAGATATTTCGAAACCTAGTCGTTGTTAAAAATTTATGTTTCCTCAAATCATTCTGAAAATAGTCAAAAATATATCACAGTCATAATAATTACTTTTATATCTCCATTTAGCAAACACCCAATAATTCAGCGTTTAGTCTAAAAATACTGAACCCTCTAATACCAACGCGAGTCTTTCACCCACGTGACGTTTTTATGCGTGTGTGCGTGTGTGTGTGCGTATGTTATTTCAACGTGTGTTTCTCTATCTGTGACATGTACGTGTGTGCAGGGAACGCAGTGTCTTTAATTTGCTTTGGCTATGTCATGGGCTAGAGACGAACGAGGATCGTGGATCGTGTCACTCCCCTAACTGGAGTTCAGTCACGATTTGTTGGACCATTCCGCACGACAAATTAGCTTCCCCTTGTGTCCTAGACCGCCGATACAGGACTGGACTAATTCGAATTCTTTTAAAGTGCAGCATTGCATCGCTCAATAACGATGTAACGTAAGAGCAAGTGCAATGAGTCGTTAATCAATGTTGAAATTTCAGTCAATTAATAAAATATGTATATAAATATATCATAACGCCTTTTATCCATTACTGGGTGTGGCACTTTGTCGTAGCAGATCTCGGTAGGTGATATTTTTTACGCATGAAATGTGGTTATCAAACTTCAAATTACGGATCCCAAAGATGTTAGTAGGAAAGGAGCCACAGGGGTCATTTTAATGCGGAGTAAAGTTTGGCAGCTGTGGGAATCGAACCACATATAATTTCCTATAAATTTATTTGAGTAAATTTTTATACTAAACTTAATAATGGCAAAGCTCGCTTCACTTACATGTGAAACAAACACATCTTTCTACTTAGTTTTGACAGAATTTAAATTATTTAACAATTGTTTCAGCCCTTTTAATAATTTTACACTTATAACCAGTTACACATATAACAATACTAAACACATTTGAATTAGATTTTAACCTGGAACCTTTGAAGTCAACTCAAATTATTTATACAACTAGCGTTAAACGTGTCACTTTATTGGACGAGTGAGAAGCTTGGCACTTGCTACAAATCCACGAGTATAATAAAGACATTTTTAACACAAGTTTAATACACTATTTTTGCTGTGATCACCTTTCAACTAATTATTGATAATGTACTTATTACTTGGAGTAGGAGGCTCAGTGGTATCGAGTCGGCCTATGTATTTGAGAAACCGAGTTCGATTCCTACAACCGACAAACAATTTTCACCACATTAAAACTACCGCTGACTCTCCCTTCGCTAACATCCTTGGAGAGCGTGACTTGACGGTCGGTAACCGCACTTTACGCTAAATATATCACTTACCGAGATCTACTACGGTAGAGTACCGTACTCAGTAATGGGTAATTCAAATATTGAAATCAAAATGTATACTAATTTAAAATATTCTTCAACATATTTTAATATTAATTTTTCTAAAATATGCGCATATTATGTTTATATAGTACCATAATTACTGCAGAAAACTTATTTTCCTGTTTCCCATGTTTTACGCCTGTCACGTAGAATTTTCTGATTTTAATTTAGTATTAAAATATTGTTAATAGTTACATTTCCTCATAAGAAAATCTGCGGTAATATTAACACCATGAATGTATTTCACAAGTAATGTTAACAATGAAGCGAAAAATTAACAATTAGAATTTAATTGTTTTGAAAACATAAGTCAGGGGAAATAATAAAACATTTGTTATCAGTATGTAATAATTCTGTCAGTTGAATTGTGCATGCTGGTACCTATTGTTGAAGCAGCAATGATTGTTTTACTTGTTAACTTGCTAATAAAACTTTCTAAAGGTGCAACTGCATAGAATTCTATTATTACATCTGTCAACTTCAACTGAGTGGATATAATTGTGATTGTGAAATGAGTATTTACATGTGAATTGATTTATTACAACATAACTAAGCTATAAATTATATTTGCAATTGAAATTATTGTTACCTACATAAGAATGCGCTGATAACTCATTTCATATTTATAATACGTACCTCAAATATATTTTTGTTAATAAACAAGGGAATTATTTCGATTTTGCTGTATTGTTAGAGAGCTAGGGGTGCAAAATGATGTCTCATTTATTCCAGTGTGAGAAATGGATATTTTAATAGAATATGTCATGATAAACATGAGAAAAAGAAAATTAGATTTGGGAACGGGTGGCAACTATAGATGGCGTCGATGTAAATGCGCAGATTTCAAGGATGGTTGTTGATCCCTACACTAGTCCACTTTCAGATCTTCTGTCACCAATGAACAACCAGCAATAATTTCTGTCAATAATTTTTTTGTCATGTATTTATCGTGAACAAGTAGTAATATGTCACACGACACCATTAAAATTGTCTACTTTGACCGGTTTTGTCGCGCATGCGTCACCGGCCAAAACTTCTATCTACCATTTTTATTACTTAATTATTCCTAAATCTATAATTTAAACTGAAAATTAGAATGTAAAAAATATGTCAACAACCACCCTTAAAATCGGCGCCATCTATAGTTTCCACCCGTTCCCAAATCTAATTTTGTTTTTTTCATGTTTATCATGATATAATCTATTAAAAAATCCATTTCTGTCACTGAAATAAATGAGACATCATTTTGCACCCTAGCTCTCTAACTAGTATCGTATACTGTGGAATCGTTACAAATATGTTCTGTAATCAATCTTACTGCTTTTTTTTCTATTTTGTCTCTAAAACAAAGCTATTATAGCACCTAAAAGAGTTTGTTAATAGCTCATTAGGTGCCGAAATAGTGCGGTACAGTTAAAATTCTTAAGATTGGTTACTCGGGGGTAATTTTAATGTGGTGAAAATTGTTTCTCGGTTGTGGGAATCGAACCAGATTTTGCAAATTGACAGGGCGACTCGATACCATAATATAAAATGATATAATAATATAATATTATTTATGGTACTCTGTACAACAGGAACTTAATCCCAATAACAGTACAGGATCCGGAAATAAAAAATTAATTCTTTAACGACCACCTTAATTTGGTGTGATCAGAATTTAGTTTTGCAACAGACTAATTTAATAATGTGCGATACAAAAAAGAACCACGATTTCAGACATCATTAAGAACGTGAATAAAGTTTCTTAGAAACATACAAGTAATTAAAATAATTTATAAAATTAATTGTATTTTGCTTTTAAGCTTGTAATATTCATTGCATCTTTGAATACATGTTTTATTAAATTTCTAAGTAGCATCCGAAAAGCCTAGTAATTTTCTTTATTTCCATAACTTTTAATTAAGACCATATTAGATACGTCATATATTTTAAGAACAGTAAAAACAAACGTTTATATAATTGTTTCCGTCATTTTCAATTTACAAGGAAACCATAATGTAAATCAAGATCCCGGGAAATGTCGTATAGTGACTTTATCTGGATAGTGATAAACAAGACTTGTATGATTTTTTGAAATAATTTACCTAAACAAGTACTTTCTATGCATACTTCTAAGTATTAATATTTCTCTACTTGTTCTATGTCATCATTTCTTTTCAGATAACTTTATTGTAAGTATAATTTGTAGAATCTGTACGATTGTTCTTCGCAGTAGATTTACATTCAAGTTCACAACAATACACTTTTAATTTTTTGGAGAAAATTCCTTTTTTATTACAAATTTTATTATTATAACAAAAAAATAACATACATACATACATAACATCACCCTATATCCCATCAAATGGGATAGCACGAACTCTAGAATTATTCACAAAACATTTACTCATCAGAATCATCAAATAATCAGTCCTCATCAAACATTCTCATCCTAACACATCACTCTCGCTTTAACCACATTCATAGCTCTCTCCATATACGCTCATCTACTCATCACACACGAAATCATTCATCACATCCATTGAATCAGTCCTATTCACTATTCATTCATCTTTCATCGACGTACGTTACATATTCACAAACATCTCAAATTACTCACGCTTACTCCTTATAAAAAGTAAGTAACATTAGTATTGCTGTTCAATTCCAGATCGCCACCAAACGTCTAAAATTAACCTCAACCACCCCTGTCCTGCGAACATCCCACCACATACGTCCAGAGCAACTTGCAACCAGACCGGATACATGCAGCATGCGTGCGAGCGCGCGTGTGCTTGTGCAGCGGCAGATCCGGTCTCCTGGCCTCCACCATCGCCGGATCTCATCTCTGCAGTGTCACGTGTCAGCCGAATATCTGGCGCTGTTTAAATCACTGATACATCACCGCCACGTATCGCCACGAAATAACCAATCATATCTTGGATTTGTATCGCATCCGACATCATGCGTCCGATAGACGCGCTACGAGCAACTTTGTGGACGGGTCGGTTGATTGTTGATGCAACCGAACGATTGAGATCAGAGAAGAGAGCTTGGGGATGTGATGCTGGTTATTATAAATAGGGAGGATTTGTCGAGATTTAGTTTATTGGAGATAGAGAAGACAGAAGAGGAATGTTTTGCTTTGTCTTGGGGTTATGATCGTCTTAACGAAATGGGTTTCGAAGATAAGTTTTGTTTTGACTGTTGGAACTATAAATCTGTGATGCATGAGAAGGGGAATATGTAGTGAAGTAAATAATGTGAGTTCTTGTATAATAGATAATACATTGGTATTATTTGACATCAGTGTTATGCAGATGAGACCTATCAAGAGAATCATAACCTGAATCTTAGAAAAGTTTTAGTTAATCCTGAATTTTTGATTAGCTACTCTTATTCTAGTTCGATTTTTTTTTAAAGTTAATCCAAATCACTTTGTGGAGACTATATGGTAACAAGATTACTTGTATTACAGTTAAGTTATATTTTTTTAATAATCTGGTTTAACTGTTTTAATAATTGGACTGTTAATTTCTAATATATTTTACTTTATGGTATTAAAAAAAAATGATATGTGCACTTCGCGAAGAAAATGTCATGCTTTTCTTATATAAATAAATATATCATCACGCCTTCTACCCATTACTGGGTGTGGCACTCTGCTGAAGCGGATCTCGGTAAGTGATATATTGTTGCGCGTGAAGTGCGGTTACCAGTCGTCAAATCACGGCCTCCAAACATGTTAGTGGTGGAGGAGCCACAGGGATAGCTTTTTCAAATTATGAAAATTTGTCGCCTGTGGGAATCGAACCAGGGACCTCAGGATCCACAGGCCGACTTCATACCACTGAGCTAGCCACCCCTTTTCTTATCGTTGTAAATTAAATATTTTAAGAAGTTGTAACTGTTAAAAATATTGTGTTATATTGTATATTTAACAAATTATGCTAATAATTAGAAAAGCATTTTTTTTTTCATTAATATTATTATAACTGTGTAATGCATTGATAAATTACAATATTCGTAGATTTTAAAATTCTGTAATATCAAAATATTACGAATTTCATCTTAAAGATATTAAAAAAGTTTCAGAAAATTACATAAAACGTAACAAGTTTTATTTTTATTATTTCTACTATTTCTGTTATTACAAACACTGGCGTAAACAAGATTTTGTTATATTAGAAAGAGTATTACACGCAAATACTCAAAGAGAAAAAAAAATGTACTACCATTATGCATTATTTAAAAAAAAAATGGTTATACAGTGTCCTACTAAGGAGGAATCTTTGTTTAATATAACGGTCCTTGTACTTTTTATGGTTCTCAATTTCTCCATACACCCTATATAATTTTAATAACCCTTGAATTATTTGTATAATATTATTTTTGTACCTATTTAACCTATCTAACGACAAATTCAAATGTATTTATTATTATTCGAGCACTGCAAATTAATGCGAATGAAATGAAAAATTCGTAGCGCACGTGTAATATATGTATCCACAGTTGACAGATAATAAAATTATAATATTATTGCTTACATGTGCAGGAATCAGCTACCGGCCACGTTTCATGTTATCCGCAAGCCACTGTCGAAATCAGCAAATCTCGGTATGATGCACTATTCCACTGCACTATCACTTATATGCACGCCACGCACAATATTACACGATTTAAGTAATTTTACACATTTTATAATATGATAAATATTCACTAAAGTACTCACAAAACTTCAAAAACACTGTATTCACAATGAACACGTGCACAGTACTAGACTAGCTCAGCACAACGTCTAACAACGTTTTTCAACGTTGCAAATTAATTAGTGATCTAGGCTACAACATGTTCGTTAGCGTAAAAAATCGATAAAACAATGTTTTAAATGTGACGTAGAGATCTCTCAGCTTTCGGGCAATTAGCGATAATAAACGAAAGAGTCCGATATAAGTAGAATTAAAATATGATACATGCAAGAACATATAAAAGTTTTTTTAATATGTTTTTTTTCTCAAAATATAGAGATACAAAACAGAATAAAATTTTATTGAAGCATATATTTGTAAATATGCTGATTTTATATTACATTCCATTCAACCATTTAAAAAAAATAAAATGTTCGACAGTCCGTTGAAGAGGGTAGCGTTACCTCATTCAAATTCCACTCCCGCTTAAGCTCAAAATATATGAACTACCAAACTACGGCTCGGTGAGTCCTGATCCTGTTCTGTAATTTGGATTAAGTTCATATTGTACAGAGTAGCATAAAAATAAAAAAATAAAATCTGTTCCATTATTATATGGTTATAAATTTATTTTCAACTTTAACTACACACAATACTTTAGTATACACTGACAAATTAATAAACATTTTAAGTTAATTAATTGTGGTATTTATTAATTAGGTCAGAGTTCAAATTCATAATTATCTAGGTTATGTTATAAAATTATTGCAATAATTTTACATAAGCTGAGCAATGACAGAATTTGACAACTTCACACAAAAATATCTCCAAAGTAGTTGAACAAGGTTGAACTTTGTAATACTGTTTTTGACAAAAACAATTGTACAAAATTCACTTTATGGGATGGCTAGCTCAGTGATATGAAGTCGGCCTGTGGATCCTGAGGTCCCTGGTTCGATTCCCACAGGCGACAAATTTTCATAATTTGAAAAAGCTATCCCTGTGGCTCCTCCACCACTAACATGTTTGGGGGCCGTGATTTGACGACTGGTAACCGCACTTCACGCGCAAAAATATATCACTTACCGAGATCTGCCCCAGTAGAGTGCCACACCCAGTAATGGGTAGAAGGCGTGATGATATATTTATTTATTTTATTTATTTATTATATGAAATAGTATATTCCGTAACAAGCATCGAAAGTGTAAGATAACGTGCGAGTGTACAAATTGAAAAACGAGGCGCGCAGCGCCGAGTGATTTAAGTATACGAGCACAGTTATCACACTTTCGAGCGAGTTATATACACTATTTTTCAGACGACCACAAAATATCCCTATAAAAAGTTTACAAGAGCAATGTTGTTACACTTTGACAGCTGATGCGTTTTTGTAGATGAGCGTTGACGTTTGACGTTTGAGGTTAGGTATTGTGCAACTGTATTAACCATAATGTCAAAATATTAAATAATGCTAAAATATTAGTAAATAAGTAATGATTAATTTTTAAAAATAAGATTTATTTGTTTGTTTACCCGCAAAACTTCAATCCAAATAATAATACAAATTCTTTTCATTTATTTTATTATTTTCTTTCAACGTAATGCCATCTGTTGTCAATCAGTGGAACTTCACCTGATATGTTAGAAGTGTACGTTATGCTAACATATCAGTGTATACTTTGTTTAACTTTCCGTAGTAGTTTATGATGTTACGGTTACTTTCATACATGGTCGTCTGAAACATATATTTCATGCCTATGTATAATAATAATATTTTGTTTAAGAGATCAGTATTTCGGTGCAAACTTCAGACGCGATTAGACGCCAGATTTATCTTAATAATAAAAAAATTAATTTTGCCAAATGTTCTCGTCAGCATTATTATTCCATTAATTTGTCATTATTATTATTTATTATTTTATATAATACAAACTCTTACCACTTTTAAAATTTCAGTGTACGACAATGGCAGTGAAATATTAACATAAATATTGTATATGCTCTACAACTCTGTACAATGTTTATATTCTTTCTACAGGGTTACAAGAAATCCTTGTAAAAAGCTTGCATTTGTAGGACGATAACACAGATACAAAGAATGCTAAAATTCAATTCGATGTCATAAAAATACAGCAACGCGTCGGACCATTCAACAACGCTGAACACTGAGCGTTCAAATGTGTTGCAGAAAGTTTATTCGCGTGCAACAGCTCACATTTCTTTTTATCTGAGAAACATAAATTTCAGTGTCTTTTCATGTCCATTTTACACACTGCATATCCGTATTGTTTTACAAGCCTCTTACACTCAAACAAAACACCAATTTTATGCATTACAGGACCGAATTCTAACCTTTTATAACGAATATTAATTTTCCACAGAATCAGAAATTCAGAATTTAGTTGATATTAAAATTTAAAGATTGTACTGAAATAATAAGAATTTATTTTATTTATGCTGGGTTGCATGAAAGTTTTATCGGTTCATTAGCAACTAACGGATCAATAAATTTCAGAAAATCGCTATTGATACTGTTGCTAAATAAACAATTCTTTAACTAAAGAGCTCTTTATTTTTTTCTTGCAACCCAGCATCAGTATTACATATTTTTCTAGTGATGTCACTAGGGCTAGCAATTATTATAATTTCAAAAACAACCCCTATAGCTCCTCCACCAATGACATCTTTGGGGGCCGTGATTTGACGTTGCGGTTGCACTTCACGCCAAAATATATCACTTACCAAGATCTGCTTCGGCAGAATGCTACACCCAGTAATGGGTAGAAGGCGTGATGATATATTTATTTATTTATTTATTTTATGTCACTGAAAGAAGATGAGAAATCGTTGCCACAAGATAAGAAATACATTCGTATAAACAAAATTACTAATTTTTTTAGTAAAGATTTTTTAAATAAAGCTTCTTTCACAACTTTTCACATAGTCACTGTTTTTGTCGTTTATCATAAATGTTTGACATACGTAATAACGTTAGACCATTTCCAACTACAGTTTTAGGCCGTGTCCTGATTTGCATTTTTATCATCCTAATATACTAAATCCTAAATTTATGTGCCCTGAATGTTTTATTATTTAGGATGTTAGCTATTAGATTTTTAATTTAGTGCTTACCAACTTCAAGGCGTAGTGTGCTCTTACAAATCCTAAAATCTAATAACTAAAATCCTAAAACCTGACTTCATTTAGAGCACACAAATTTAAGGTTTGGTATATTATATAATATTATATACAGACATGTGAATATATAAAAAGCAAAACCAATGTTTGCGTCAACATCTGGAAATAGTTCAATTCTACTCGACAAAGACAAAGACAAAAACAGTTACTATGTTAAGTCTGTGAATGATGTTTTAATACTTAACAACTGAAGAAATTTAATTTTATTATAGACAGAAAAATTAAGGCACCGCCAGGATTTGAATTTGGGATCTTTGAACTTCGGTCAAATGTTCTTACAAACAATGTTATTCCAATTTTGCTATCCATTTTTTTAATATATCAATAAAATTAAATATACATTATATTTCATTTAAATCGTACGAATATTAGTAATGATATGAATATTGCCACATTAAACATAAACTGTTCCCAATGTAAGATGATAAATTTAAATAATTTCATTATAACCAAGAATAACAGTTTCTTATCAAAGGAATAATTTCAGAGAAGTTTCATGATTACATTACTGATCACTTTCATCAATTCTACCTAAATGAAAACTTCTGCCAAATTTAATTATATTTAATTGAAGAGAATATTAAAACATTAACTTCAATAATTTAGATAATAAATACCTAGGTACGTAATATCTTGAAATTTATCCCCTGCATTAATAATTTAATTAAATTTCAATTTAATAATATATTATTTGGTTCGTGATGAGCTGAAACTACGGCGATATTTCTGCACACATAACTTTTTTCATCATCATAATTTATAATCAATGTATTTAAAAGGGGAAGTATTACTTGTACTCGAATTTGGCTTGTCCAATTGATGTCTTGTCTATCTAATAGTTTTGTATTTGTATTCAGATCTTGTACAACCAATAAAACATTGTACATCAAAATAATTGCTTTATTATTAATAGCCCTCATCCCCAATCGAATAAAAGAAACAAGATCACCTCGTAATAAATGATGTTTTGACAAGAAAACCCCTGATCATTCCTCCTAAATCATTAAAAATCTCAAGCGACCAAAGCATCCATTCCTGATGTATACATATCCTACTAGAGCCCAGCACCCAGCTATAAAATAATGAATTAGGGGTGAAGTTTCGCAGGGAGGGTGCTTCGCCCCAGCGTCGCGATGCTAACCGTGATATCCGGTCAATATCACGCCTAGCGTCATTTCCGCTTATCGTCGCCGGCAGTTGTCGCTGGTATAGCGAGGGTAGGAGGCACGGGGTGATGTCTGGCTTCTGTCTACCCGAGGGTGAAATCGAGGGTTGTGGAGAAGTTGTGCGCTTTGTTTTTACGATTGGAATGTGTGGATGTTACTCTGTGCAAATATTGCATTGTGCAGAGTAAACTGCAATATTGTTATTTTATTTTTATTTTCCCTTCTAATTTAAACAATGGACACATTGGACGTATTTGTTCAGGTATTATTTTTCCCATAAAATAGGACTCCTACAGAGGCGGATTAGGGGAATACAATTTATAATAAGTATTTATAATAAAATAAATAAACAGAAACAATAAAAAGAGGAGTAGTGGATACAAGGTAAGGGCAACAGCGGTGATCGACCCTTCTAGAATTTTTCCTTATATATTAGAAGATTAATAACTAATATAATAATACAACTATTTTATATGGGATGGCTAGCTCAGTGGTATGAAGTCGGCCTGTGGATCCTGAGAACTCTGGTTCGATTCCCACAGACGACAAACAATTATCATAATTTCAAAAGCTACCCCTGTGACTCCGCCATCACTAACATCTTTGGGGGCTGTGATATGACGACTGGTAACCGCACTTCACGCGCAAACATATATCACTTACCGAGATCTGCTTCGGCAGAGTGCCACACCCAGTATTGGGTAGAAGGCGTGATGATATATTTATTTATTTTTATTTAACTATTTTCGGTAATTCTCGGATAAAGTGAGGAATTTCAGTATTGCGAAGGCTGGATAAGTACAAACAATTTTGTGATTGCATGTTGGCGTTAAGTTTTACTTACTACGTACTTAATCAAGTAATAGGTACATACTAAAAATTTTATTTATATAATTTTAGATTTGTTATAAAATAAATTTTATTATTCCAGTAATTATGAGTAATAAAAAACAAATTATAACATACAACTCTTAATTTATTTATATTAAAGTTTATTTTTTTATGTACTTAATATAAGAATAAAAAATATTAAAAAAAACACTTTCCTGGAATATTATTCTGCATCCAAGGGCGGATCCACGGAGGGAGCCATGGGGGCCATGCTCCCCTTGAGCTTATTGTTATGTTTTTAGTTTGTTATGAGTTATATTTTTATTTGAGTTTGATAACCCTTATGGAAACAAAATCGTAGAAAAACTTTGTAATACTCTGAAATAACTTTGAAAAACTGTCAAAATTTGGATTGCCAGACATTTTCCGAGTTTGTGACACTTTTTTAAAAATTAAGAACAATACAAAATACATCCGAATATATATTCCACACAAAAATTATTAACTCACCTTGCATATACAGCTATAAATATACAGTGGATTAATAATTTTGTGCGGAGTATATGAATGATTATTTAAAATTAATTGCAATAATTTTGTTGTGTGAATTGTAAAAATGTAATAAAGTAGTTTGTATAATGCTTGGCAATTGTTTAGTCAGAATTGTCAGAATTGTTTGTCAGTATTATATGACTGTAATAGTGTTTAATAATCAAACGTTTTAATAGTCTTCAAACTTCTTAATAATTATTTACTGTTATCTTAAAAAAGCAAAATGCCCCTACCTCTCCATGAACATTTTCTAGATCTGCCCTTGCCTACATCCGCCTCTGAAAATTTATGTACATAAATAGCTTCAAACTTATTGTATATATGTAATTAAATCTTAAATAAAATTTGCTTTGTTTTTTTATTTTATTTATGTTTTACTGTTTGCCGTCAATTTTTTGTCGTCCAGTGCAATCATCTGTTCTGCATGCGAACAAAAAGCTTTGTGAACCAATAAATTAACATTAGAATATGTTTGTATGTATACCATTTAGATGTCCGTTTGGAAGGCAATGGATAAAATACATGTGTGTAAATTACAATCTCTGATCGATGCCCAAACACAATCATTTATTTAAACCCAAAACAGAAACGCACTTAGATAAACCATCAGCATTAAACCATGTTCCATGCATGCGTTTGCGTTTCGAAAAAGTATGTTTGCAAACAAATGAAACCAGTAAATTTCGATTTTGCAGCTTGGCAGCAGCGTCAGCCAGTGAGGGAAGAGAGGACTGTGAGTGTGGCAGTGCAGTCCGCGCGAATCCACACTGACAATTGTGACTGGGAATAAAATACTGCATAATAAGTTCTGGGAAACATTTCCCATTATACGCCGCATGAAATATGGCCCGTTTAAAACAAAACAAACGCGTTTAATAGTGCCAATTTATAGACTTCACGGCTTAACATATTTGTTAACATTCTTTTAAACAAGAACTAACTTAATTTATGGAAATGTCACATGCTTGTCTCAACCTTTCCACTTACTGTCTTTTGTCTGATTGACAATAAATCATCATGTGTTTTATTATATTCTCAGAGATGTCACTCTACAATAAGGATTATTATTATTTCTTAAAATTACTTTTTAAAATATTATTTATTTATTTATACTACTCTGACAACAGCAACTGAAGCTCAATTACTGTACAGGGTTCGCATTCATCGAGTCGCAATGTCGAAATTCATTTAATTTTTAGTTAGAGTAGATATCCTTTTTTTGAAAACTCTGAAATGTGGAAAATAAACCAGAAATATAATTATTTTAGAAACTAATAATAGTAACATTGTTATAAATATTATTTCACTAATATAATATCTCCAATTGAATATCAATGTTCATATGATTCGACATCAAACATATTTTAGTATAGAAAAAAGTTGTGGCTTCAAGTTTTTCTTCGAATACTAAGAAAAACTTGAAGCCACCTGGCGGTTGAATTTGGAATCTGTCTAATTCGTATTCAATAGCAATGAACATATAATATTATTAAATGGTATTGATTACAATTGCATAAATTAGTGGTTTTCTTGAGGTGTATATTTTATTTTTATTTGTGAATTTGTATTTTATTAATCTTTATTATTCTTTAATTTCACTTTATTAATGCTTATTACACTATAGTGCTTGATTTAAATATGAATCCTAATACTGCAAAAATAGTAATTCATGTATTTTAATTTAATTTCAAAATTAAATTAATTAATTGTATAATGACATTTCATGTAATAACAACGAAGAAACATAAATAAATATACACGATTTTCTCAGTGGCAATACGAATTACATCCACCATATTTAAAATGATAGCGCCGCCATCGGTAGATTAAGATACAAATTATAGCAGTTTAAAGAAAGAAATAACAATTCTCTAGAGAATTGTAATACAAAATTAATGGCTCCATGGGCGTCCACAGACATTTTTCCAGGGGGGGGAGAGAGAGCGAGTCGCAAAAAACTCTTAGATATACATAAATTTCTAAAATATTTTTTTTTACATAACATAAATACAAATACACATAACAAATGGATACAAAAATATTTAAATTTGTGAAATAAATTACTAGTCTTTGTCGTCTGGGTTTGAATTGAAGAGGTAGGACAATTTTCGAATAACTCTTCCATAAATTGACACAATTTCTTCAATAAATTCCGATTTAGCAGTTTTACAGTTTTTATTTTTTAATATTTTTTGTCTGTGTATACTTAAACTTAGATTACTCAATCGTTACGATAGGGAACATGTCGCTAACTGGCCATAAGAATACTGCTGGAAATTCAGTTTCAGCTTGAATTTATTATCTTTAAACTTATAATTTAATTTTTATTTAATTTATACATATACATATACAGTGTGGTGGCCACGACTCTCGAACATCGGACTTCAACATGTAAAATCACACTGTTTCAAATTTCCTGCTTCCTAATTATTTAAAAGCAATAAGCATCAAATAAAATTTTTAGGGCATAAAATATGAAATTAATTTTGCATGCTTTGTATCGGCGCAAATTAGATCTGAAAATGACTAAAATTGTCTCAAAACTATCGATAGCTATGAAATTGACACAAAATTAAACAAATTTTTGTCGTTCAATCTGTCAAAACTGTCAGAATAAATTCCTTATTTATTATTTCATTTATTTTGATAAATAAAACGTCAAACATATGTTTAATTTTGTTTCAATTTCATGCCTATTGATAGTTTTGAGGCAATTTTCGTCATTTTCAAATCTAATTTGTGTCGTTACAAAGTATGCAAAATTAATTTTGTTTATTGGTTCAGATGCAGAATGTTATGCCCTAAAACTTTTATTTCAAGCTTTTTTGCTTCAAATATTTAAGGAAGCTGGAAATTAAAAAATTATAGTTTTACATGTTAAAGTCCTATCTTCGAGAGTCTTGGTCACCATCCTAGTTAATAACCAGGGGGAGGCGCTATTACCTATTAAAAAATAAAAAAATTCTATACCGTAATATCTACAATTAATTATCAAAATAAACAATATAAAATTTATATTACTTATAAGACTCAGCTTACCACACAAGAAATCTGGATAAAACTGCCATTTAAAAAACTCACGATTTCACAAACACAGCCCCATTATTTAGCTATTAAACTCTACAATAAATTACCAGATTCAATTAGATATGTAAACACAACAACATTTATAACTAAAATAAAACAACACTTAATGCTAAATGCCTATTATAGTGTGACAGAATTTTTAAATGCTGACTTATCTTCAGATGTAAATCTCCAAATTTGAATAATATTTATAATGTATTGTTATTAATGTATCTTCATTCTGATTATTACTTAAGTAATTTGTACTATTTCTAATTTTAATATGTATTTTTCTTATCATGTATTATTTCGTTGACATGGTTGTTAATTTCTTTGTGAATTTCTTGAACCAAAAAAAAAATTATTATTATTATTCTTTTTATAAATTGAAAGAATTAATGATCTTTCATATGAACATTCATCTCTCATTCCATGCTTAACTAAATGTTATTATTGAAAACAATTTAAAATGCAAAGTTTCTTGACTGAAGAAATTCCTCATTATACAAAAATAAATTTATATTAAAAACCAATATTTGCTTTTTAATCTCAAGTTTCAAGTTGAAAGTCAACTTAATTATTGATTTAATTTCATTAAACTCCAGATCTCGTGAAGTACTGAATAATTAACAAAAGTGGCGGGTGCTCCTCAACGTACTTAATTAAATTTAAGTAAATAGCTAATAATAATACACAATTAAAAATTACCAAATCATAAAAATAAAATATATACCATCACGTCTTTTACCCAATAATGGATAAATTCCCTGCGGTTCGTTCTGTATTATTTGGAAGGGATCGAAAGATTAGAAAAACGTTGGACGAAGTGTATCGAGCTACAAGGAGATTATGTTGAGAAATAAAATATGTTTTGACAAATAAATCATTTCTTGTTTCATTTTTCAGGGACTTTTCACCCTGCCGTCGTATAACAGAGAGGGAAGAAATATTTCAATAATCCGGTTTCTTATTCGTGTAAAAACAAAAGAATGATAAAACACATAAAGCGAATTTTTATTCCATCCGCTAACCTAAAAATGCAAAGCGTTTTACAGTATTATAAGTCAAAATCTCGCATAAAACTAATAAGCAAACGACGTCTGTATCAAGAGAGCATTGGATGAACGAGCGCTAATGCAATTTGGAAGACATCCAAGACAGAATTAAGTGTGGAAACAGAGCACTTCCTCCAAAGCTCCACTCCAGTTTCGACAATTGGCGCGAAAAAGAAGAAGGCAGTCTCTCATCCCGGCAAAAAACAAATGCTGGCTGGAAGTTATAATTTGTAATATGGTTGGCGGGTTTAAAACTGGGACAATTGAAGACTTCAAGTTTGTATGGTCTGTGTATACAAGACAAACTTTATGTTCATTGATACAAAAGCTTTACTTATATGCATTTTATTTTTATAAACTATATGTGAAAATAGTTTTTAGTTATATCCTTAAAAACATATATATTTCTTTATTTGATAATAAGTAAAGTTATATACAACTGTCAGAAAAGTAACATTTAAGTATGCAATTCAATTCATGAAATTAATGCAACACTTTTTAATTTTCTAACTAAAATTGAGTAGAATTTACTTGCAAAAACAAGTGCAAGACGATGCTCTCTTTCTTTCATGATTTGAGCATGTGAAATCACAGACAAAATATACAGGATGTACAAAAATTCGTTTTTCATATTTTTAGAGCAGAGGAGACTAAAATAAGAACTATTTTATGTAATAAAGGGTCAATAATAAATAAGAAAAAATAGGAAAAACTAATTTTCCATCACTTGTCTCACAAAGGTTTTACAGCACGTTTGCATCAACTATCAGGTCATCAACAAACGGCTGGTCAGTTCAGCTTTAACCATAGACGCGTTTCGTCCTTTCAGACTCATCAGTATGGTGCGATCATTTATACAACTAGACCAACTCGGGAATAGTGGATTGTGATACCGTCTTAGCTGAACTGACTGATGTTAACCTATCTACGCCGGTAACATGACATGAGAGCTAAGGAGCAACTCGTGGTGCCATCTACCGACAAACTCGCAAACTGCTTGACAGCTATTGAAATAAAACAAAATACAAAATGTCTATTGCGATGTGGAATTGAGGGTCAGTTATGTTATTAAAAACCTGAAAACCTCAGATGATTATTTCGGTTATATTTATTAAACTCAGTAAATCCAGTATGTGAAAATCTAATCACTCACGAAATATATTCGGGTAATAAGTAAATGAATATATAAAATTGATTTTTATATTTTAATCAGAAACAATAATTAATGCCAACTATATTAATAATTAATTATATTTTATTAACTAATAAATTAAATAAGATTTATTGTCCAAAGACTAAATTTTAATTTCATACTTATTATTATTTAATTTTCAATTAATTACTTTCCCTGGCATTTTCCATAAAATAAATGCACATGATATGTGAGAAATTACCTGTCATTTCCCATTATTACATTAAAGATGTAAGAAATTTATTAATTACAAAAGAAAATAAAAACAATTTATGATTTACGGTTTACAAACATCTGCACATTATACTTTTATGCAATTTGTCAATTAAAACTTCAAGAGACTAATTTTTTGCTGCAATCCTATACAAAATATTGGAAAACTAACGCTTGTACAAAGTGACTATACTTAATTAATTAAAAAATTTGAGTTGGCAACACTGTTTAGTTGGCAAGACTCGTCACTGTCTATATAAGATCTCATGATAAATTTTTAAGATTAAGGTTTTTCCAATTTGGTGTTATTATAAATAATTATGTTTATAAATAAAGGTGAAATGAAGTTTGATAATGAGAGATAATCAATTTACAATTATATTTTATTTGACATATTTGAATTTGACATAAATAAAGTTTTAAAAATGACAGGGAATCAAATTAAAATTACATTTTATTTGACGTATTTTGATTTGATAATCAGGTAATCAGCATAAAACTTAAAATATATAGGTATCACTAAAAAAATCATTTATAGTCACCCAGTATTTTGGTTTTTAAACCTTTTTTTAAAACTATGGTTCGTATCTCATTACCAGAATGAAAAATTTAAGATTATTATTTTTATGTACTTGTCTTATCATGGTTTTATACGAACTACGATTTTAACTTTTTACTTTTTAAATAATAAATTTGAATAATATTTTCCTAGAGAAATTTGCAGTAAAATTTAGCAACGATTTTCTTTTGGAATTAAAAGATTCTACTTTTCCCCTTCTCAAGGTGAAATCTCTCCGCTACTGAAGTAAATGCATTCATTAGTTTTCCTCATTCGCGAAAATATAAAACATCACATCCATCGCCAATACTAAAGTCCATTAAACTGGTAAATTGCATGCTTAGAAATGTGAATGTGTACTCACCACTCGAGGGCCGGATGCGACCTCTACCCTGCTCCTCACCCCGCCCTCAGCATAACACATCGCTGTCGCAGCCTACGTTGATGTAGAAACGCGCCAATCTGCAAATAAGGAAATTACCATCGTTTCAACCAAATTACAAATTTCTTACATGGCGTACTCCATACTGTAATAACCATTCTACGTGTTATATTTGATATTTTCAGTAATTAGACCAACATTAGTATGGTTTTATTTCAGTTTCAGCTCAAGGGATCTTTCATTTTGTTGACTTTTATTATCCTAAGGCCTATTGTTTACTTATTAATTAATCAAATAAATGAAAAATTGCGCATCAAGCTAAATATTTTGTCAGATTAAAAGGACATAAACTTTAATTAGAGATGCACGAAGAGGCGAAAGAACTCTCGCATCTCACCTCGACACGCAACAAAGTGAGAGACGACATCAAGAGCGATATTAGTATAGAAAATTCAACACGAGATCAATATAAAGTCTGCGAGAACGAGAATCTCGCACGAGATCTCCTGATACAAAATATAATGCTAATTTAATTATGTTTGTATCAACTAATTAAAAATACATATTTTTCCAAAATTTTACCTCATCAGATTTTGTACTTTCCCAAGGCTATATCTAAAAAACTAAGGGAGATATGAAAATGCACCCAACGACAATTAATGTCTCGTGCTTCAACTAACTTATAAATAAAACTTCAGTCAAGTTCTCGTTATTGAATCCGACGCAACCCGACTCGGACTGACCCTATCCAATCAGACTCAACCCAAACCCGAAAAGAAAAACTCAACTGATTGCGTTCAGGTTTCATGTATAAATGTATATTTCTGTACCGGGCTCTCAGAATAGGAAGAATATTTCTGTGAGAAAGAAACTAAATAAAATATTGTTTAAATCAAAAGCCACTCGTAACGACAATAAAAACATACGAGCAAAAAGCAAAACAAACAAAAGGAAAACTATCGTTTTATAAAAAAAAAGGAATGAAAAAGTTTGAGAACAGAAAAATTGATTACAACAATACAATAGACACAATAATAACACAAATAGTTGACTTTATAGTATATTGTAATTGTATAAACGTAAATGTCGATTTGACATAAAAATATTAAATTTATTTGAACATTAAATGTTTTCTGTGTTTAGGAGTATATTTCTGTTTGTTTACAGATGCAAAAATATTTATATAAAAATGTTTAATAAAATAGGAAATTATACAGTAACAGTAATATAAAAAGTAAGTCGTAAGCAGTAAGATGAAACAAATATTTTATTTTATATTTTACTTGTGTCCTTTTTCACGCAAATGAATATTGACGTAAAGCCGATGAATGTATATTTATTACTATTATTGGAAAAAGAAAATTTGCAATTATATATTTACTTAAATAATTATTTTAGGTGAATACTAAATAGCTAAAAGTGCAAGCAATATTCATATATCAAATAACACCAAATAAGGCAATAATTCTAAATAAATCCATAATCATATTAGGAGTATACGTACAGCAGATCAATTTCATTTACAGAAAATAAAATCATTAAAATCCAATTAACCTAACCAGAAAAACCTATTCGGGAAATTCCTAAAGGCGCCGGGATATATACTTCAACAAACAGTCAAGAGTGGAGAATTACCATCATTTTATCGTGCACTATTAAATCATCCTGGCACGAATCGGGCAAACATCAAGAGAGGCAAGTTAGCGGGTTCCGACCGACAAAATGCAATTGTTTGTGGTGGGTTGAGGAGCACGAAAAACAAAACACGGCACTTTCCTACGCTACAACTAGAACCAGGAGAACAGCAGTATCAGGTGTACTCATGAGGAAAAACGTGCGAGTTTATATTGAGACTTGTGGCGCCCTCAGTGAGCGAGTAGCTGAACTAGGGCGCTGGCAGCAGTTCTTTCAACTGATAGTAGAGGCAGAGTGTGGATGTATCGATTTGGCGGGTAATTTATATACATTTAAAAAATGCGGCTATAATTTTGTTGTTATTTATATCTATACAAAAATGCAGATTTTCTAACATTCAATTTTTATTATTTAATTATACCTTTAATTCACTTAATTAAATATTTATCACTTGAATTTATATTACGGTTAGCTGCATTGTCTTCGCCTTAATTTTAAAGATACCTTAAATCAAAAATATCGAATCGAATATTTGACAACAATGTTTAGCTACTCTTCTGACAGTTAATTTTATTTCAATATTGTTAATATAAGGTAAACTTAAATCTTAAGTGACAGTGATGAAACTAGTCATAACTTTCTTAATTATAACATTAATTTTCTTAATTATTTCTATAAATCACGTAATTATACCTTAAATTTCTTTAATTATTTCTTTAACGGTCTTAATTAGGTAGATCTTTAACTCTATCGATTATTATAAATTAACTATGTATAACTCAACCTACATTATATTTTGTACTAACCTTAGTGTTAAATGTATTTATTCCGGGTTAGTTATAAATAACACTTCACTATACCTCAATTGTCGAATTTTTATAGCAAAAATCAGTACATCCATGCAATTATTATTTAGTTTAAGAGTAATATTATGAAAATAATGAATTGTGTAGGCCTTGTTACAGTTAAGCATAAAAATAAAATAAAGGAACACATTTTCAGTCGAACAACCAAATATACATAAGTGTATATCATGTTGCCTGGAGTAAAAATTTAAATATTAGCTTTATTCGAGCACACAATAAGACATTAGTTTGATGCACTTTTTGCCCGCAAAAACTTCGAATTATTTATTCGATTAGTTTGTGTTTGTTTAATTGTGCTGCTTGAGCAAATATAATATTTTAAATATATTGCAATATGTATATTTATATTTACAAAAGTACAAAAACACTACGTTTATAAATATATACAATAATTTTTAAGAAGCTTTAGTCACCGACAAAATACGAGTATATGTAGACATCTAACTAACTGTACCCAAATAGCAGCGTTTTTACCAATGAAATTTGTAGTTCTGGGTGAGTCCGTATTGCAGCGCCAATGTCGATTTAATTCATGAATTATGGCACTAAAAGTTATGGAATTATATTTTTTCATTGATCAATTCATTCAATAATAATATTCAACTATACAATATTTTCGCTAATTTAAAAAAAAAATGCTGAGTTACAAACAAATCAAGAAATGTATATTAAACAATAAATTACAAGTTGTTAAAGAATAACCCTAACAAACCAGACTTATTTTCCACAGCAAGTTTAAGTTTCTAGTCCACTTATCTTGATCCTTCTCATTATCCTACATGCAACTCCACGCAGTCATACATACCAAGCAGTTAGCACACATCGAGATCAACGGAGCCGACGGCTCGTTGCTAATATCACATCGAAACCCGACAAATAGTCAGTATATGCACACATGAACTGCGCACCTACGTGAAACTAGGCGAAATTGTTTGTGACGTACGCGTTAAGTGAGTGTAAACGTCCCTTAAGTAACGGTTATAGCGCATTCACGCTACTGAAAGTGACGGCTTGGATTAAATGTCAACGCCGTATGCTGGAACTTGGAAGTTAGATGCAGAGCGAATGAATATCGTAGGAAATATTTTCTGGGTTATTGCACAGAGTTGTTTCTGAAACTGTTATTCCGGGATTTATTTGTTGCAAGTGACATGGCTGATAGTTTGTGGGAAATAATTTTCGTTACTTTGCACAATAAGAACTTAATTCTAATTACAATACAGGGAAGCTACGGCATACAGTAGAATTTGTATTATTCAAACACAATCGTATTTTTTTTATAAGTATACCTGTATAAGTTGAATTTAGCGAGATTTAAATACACGACCACATGCTATTTAACTAATAAAAGTAAGTTTTAAATCGGTTTTAGTTACTGGGCAGCAATTGCCTGATTTCAAATAATTAAATCCATCCAAACTTCGGAATTTTATTTCAATTTCACAATATTGTCTTTTAGTTTAATAATGGGGTGGCTAGCTCAGTGGTATGAAGTCAGCCTGTGGATCCTGAGAACCCTAGTTCGATTCCCACAGGCGACAAACAATTTTCATAATTTAAAAAGCTACCCCTGTGGTTCCTCCAACACTAACATCTTTGGGGGCCGTGATTTGACGACTGATAACCGCACTTCACGCGTAAAATATATCACTTACCGAGATCTGCTACGGCAGATTGCCACACCCAGTAATGGGTAGAAGGCGTGATGATATATTTATTTATTTAGTTTAATAATATTTTTAAAAGATAAATGATGCTAGAATGAGCTTCATTCTTAAACGATTTTTAGTGACATGTTGTTAACATAGATTGATATAACTGCATTAAATACACAAAATATCTTGGCAACGGACAAAATAAAATACACAATTTATACAAAACATAACTAAGCAACGGACAAAATCAATCGCAAATCACTATCACCAATTTAACTATTCTACTAAATCTATTTTTTATAAGCAAATGTAAAAGAAAGACGAAACAGAGAAAATAGTATAAAATACTTGTTACAAAGGACAATTCTAGCACTAGCCCATTCGTCCCCTCACCGCTGTGTCGTCTATGTCCGAATTTTCACTTTATGGCTTCATTAAGTAAGAGACATTTGAATATTCTTTTAAATATAAATTTCAAAGAGAGCAACAAAATTTAAATATCATAACGCCTTTAAACCATTACAGGGTGTGGCACTCTACCGAAGCAGATCTCGGTTTTTGATATATTTTGCGCGTAAAATGCGATTACTTTCCGTCAAATCAGGCCCCCCAATGATATTAGCAAAGGGGGAGCAACAAGGTAATTGAAATTTAGTAAAATTCAGTTTGTCGGTTTTGAGAATCGAACCTGGGTTTTCAGTTCCAAAGTTGTCACTGAGATTTCTGCCAAGAATTATTGATAAATATTTCATAATTTTTAAAAATAAAATACATAATTTTTTATTATCTACTCTGTAAGCTCTGTAAGCTTTACAGTTACATCTATTGACACTTTAAACTAGGTAATTAATAAAAACCTCCTCTTTAAAGAATGAGGGTGCATTAGGCCTATGTTCGCATGTTCAATAGAATAGAGCTAGCGTTTCATTACCGTCCATTAACAGCATTAAAGCCCTTCTGTCACTGACACTTCTCGTCTCCGTCGCCAGTCGGACGCCGCCGCGACGCTAGAGTCCAGCCAGTCTAAGCTCCCGGCAATTACGTCTGGTCATCCATGAATTACAAAGGGTCTTTAGTTATATCACGTGCAGGGGTAGACTGGGTAGGCAGTGCTGGATCTTGTGTGAGATCCACGAGGCATATGAGAAAATTGTAGGTGAAAATTTAATTACACTTGTGAAAAAAAAGAGACTTGATATTCATGAAATTTTCCTAGTTTCCAAACTTGGTGATTTTTTTACTAATTTGGACCAATTTTCAAGGGAGAAAAAGTTTAAAGTATCTACTTTATGGGGATATATGCAATTTTAGGGTTAACCTTTTTCGGTTTCCTCAACCCCCTAGAAGAAAAAAAATTACTTTGGTGGAAAAAAGTCAATTTTTCACGATCTGTACGGGGCTAAAAAAACAATGTAGAATCGATTCACCATTAGTTCAAAAAAGTTTATTCAATTCCCAGTAAGGGACGCAAAAAATGAAGTCCCTACAATTATTTGGCACAAAGTTATGCATGATTGAAGTTGATTTTTCAACCAAATTGACCTATTTTTACAGACAAAACACTGCTTTGTCCCTACTTTAAGGGGTTGTACGCGAAATTAGAATTATTCCCTTTTGCACCATTCAACCTCCCTCCCCTCAACAAATAACAGATTTTTAGGCCAAAAATCCTCAAATGCACATTCAACTTCAAACACACATAACTCTTTATATATCATCACGCCTTCTACCCATTACTGGGTGTGGTACTCTGCTGAAGCAGTGCGGTTATCAGCCGTCAAATCACGGCCCTCAAAGATGTTAGTGGTGGGAAAGCCACAAGGGTAGTTTTTTTTTAATGGTGAAAATTGTTTGTCGCCTGTGGGAATCGAACCAGGATTCTCAGGATCCACAGACCACTGAGCTAGCTACCCCTATAACTTTTTATAAAATTATATAATATTGTTTGCTATCATATTTGTTCAATGCAAACATTTAAAATCAAATAAATAATATGAAAATTTAGAAAAACCCCTGGGTAAAGTTTAAAAGTACGAATTCTAGCCCTTATTCAAAGCTTATAAATTGTATCCCCGTCACTGGGCTAGCTGAGGGTTGGCGTGCCGGCCACTAATCGCGCTAAAGGTGAGATATCAATTACCGACCGCTGTTATCAACTTAATCGCTACTTAGCGCCACAGCAGGATGACGTCATATCATTCTTCCGTTCCATAAATCATTTCCATGCAGTCACAGCACCACAACAACGCACAGTCAAACAGGCCGTGACGAGAAAATAAAACACTGTGCTGTGTCCTGGCGGTTTATGAAAACGCTAGAAAATTAAGGTTAATATGGCAGATTTATCAAAGGACGTTGACAGATGACAAATATATTTTATACGGCCAACTGAATTTGCTAAAAGACTACCGTTTTATGTAAATATTTATGTTCTGTCGTAATTACAATTTCTTAAGGAAAATTATATATGCATCCAAATGTTTAGTTTGCTTTGTAAACAATGTATTTTTAAAACAATCATACGTATTTTTTTTTTAATCTTCCAGCAACCAAATATTGTAGTACGTGAAGACGGTTGCATGTGGCTCAATTTGAAAATACATTTTAATTTCTTGTTTAGCTAATTAATTATAATTTATAAATTAACCCCTGTGGCTTCTCCCCCACTAACATCTTTGGGGGTCGTGATTTGACGACTGGTGCATAACACGTAGAAAGAAACCAGTAAAAGCTGTAATGTTATCACGTTGTTGGAAAAGATTTGAGTACCTCCGTGACGCTCTGAATTAATTCGTCTATTTATTTCGTGCGTGAAATCATAATAATTACTTACTAAAACTACCCTACCTGTCAACACAATTTTACTAATGTCCCCACCTTGCCCTTGCACTAAAATAGGGTCCTGTAACTTAACACTTCAGCCATTAGCGTCAAAACAGGGGTTTCCAACAAGGAACCCGACAGAATGGTTTTTGTTTTTTCAGTTATTTGATAACTAGGTTTGCTTCCTTGTGCGTGCGACACACATGATAGGGAAAACATTCTGATATTCGCCGCAAGGAAGTGCTGGCGCTAGCGTCGTTATTAGATGTCGTATCTTGATGGGGAACGAACGATGTGTAATATAGTTGTCATGAAACTTCTGTTAACTGGATTTCTGGGTATTGTAATTATATTTGGGTTAGTGGTTGTGTGTGGCTGTTTTGCTAAGAGGAAATACGTTATTTAGGGAAATAAAAATGTTACTTTGACGATTGTTATATCGGTTTTACGATAATGAAATATGATTATGAGTTAATGAGCTTTTATGGGTTTTAAGAAAAGTCGTAACATTAATGTAATTTTCGTGAAAGGTAGATAAGTAAGAAATTACTACTCAGGTAGATTATCGCATTATAATATAAATATAATTACGGAAATCATAAACAAATATTCGATATTTGTCCTTCTTTCATTTCCATGTTGTGTAATATATAGTTATTTATGTCCAAGGGTGGAAACAGGCGTTTCTAGCCCGTTGCATGATTATTAATAACATGCTCCGTGTTAGAAAAGCTAATTTAACCCGTGGTACATACAATATTTTATGCACAACAAAATAACATTTAATTATATGTTCAAAAGACTAAAATATGTAAATAGGTTATATGTCAAAATGACATTTTGCAGAATCAAGTATTCACAATAAACAAAAATTGTCATTTTATTTATGTATCCATAGGAATTATTTTTAGGGTTAAAACAAATGCTTTTCGGCCAAGTTGTGCTTAAAGAATTTTAATAGAAACTCGAGTTGTAAAATATAGTCCAGTTTCGGTTCGCGAATATAGTTCGGTTTTTATTTTCGTCCATATTGTTTGTCGGTGCAGTAACTGGATGAAAAATAGTTAGTTTTTTTGTTTCGGTGAACTTGAGCAAAAATAAAGATTTGCTAGAGAAATTTTAATATGAAGTGTTCTGAATGTTCTAATATTTATAATATTATTCTCATTTACTTAATGTTTATTTAATTTAGGGCCGGATTTACGTATAAACAAAATAAGTAATGGCTTAGGGCTCCCACGCATCATAGGGCCGTGTAATCAGGGCCCACAAAGAAGTTAGTGAAGGAAAAGCAATAGGAGTAATTATAATGTGGTGAAAATTGTTAGTCGGCTGTGGAAATGTTGATGATATAATTAATAGAATTTTAATTAATATTGAGACGCCATATGTATTATTATTCTTACCAGCTAAAACCTTACATTAAATAGATACCATTCAAGTTATAATCAAAATTGTAATATCATCACGTCTTTTACCCATTACTGGGTGTGGTACTCTGCCGTAGCAGATCTCGGCAAGTGATATATTTATGCGCGTGAAGTGCAGTTACCAGTCGTCAAATCACGGCCCCCAAAGATGTTGGTGGTGGGGAAGCCACAGGGTAATTTTTTAAATTGGTGAAAATGTTTGTCAGCTGTGGGGATCGAACCAGGGTTCTTAGGATCCACAGGTCGACACGATACCATGTTTAATACCATAATATTTTAAGACATATCGACTTCTCCTTTTTTCATTTGGACTAACATCGGTATCATCAGAAAAAAAATCTATAGAATATTCGGTTATTCGTCACACGGTTTTGCCTAATATTCGGTATTCTGTAGACTATTCGTTACATCTCTACTTATTATAGATCTACTTGTTTTTGATATATAATGCAAGCTTGTAACTTGTCACTGCATACTAGCATAGTTATTAGGATACATTCAGAAGCAATACTAGTACGTACCAAAATATGATCTGATCTATGATTTCTCGCACATAACCTAATTCGAAGCTAATACCTATCACTCTGCAAGTCACAGTGGAGCAGACAGTACATGGCACACTATGACTGTTCTCCGTTGTACATGCATCACGTGAGACGCGGGATTAACGTGTAGTGTTTACACATGTATAACTTACCGCATAATTCATGATCATCACTTGTAAATTACACTCCGGAGATGGTGATGGGATCCAGTATGCCGCGAGATGCGCCACGCGCGAACATAACTCAAAATATAATTAGCTGTGATGGCGCCATCAGGATGTTTGGGTAAAATGATCTCGATGTAACGTCTGCGTCTGGGGTAATGGCGAAATGCTGTTGGTAAATACGTGATGGTGGATTTAAAATTTGCGACATTACATACTCTGTCGCCTTCGATAAAATACTAGAGCACAGACACAATATATGTATATTTACACGTCTACCTAAATGTATTCAAATGGCGGATTTTCATCACAAGTAATAGAACAAGACATCTTGTTTCATCGATAAATTTGTATTTTGCACGAAATTTGTTTGCTTAAAAACATGCATGAGAGCAAACTGTATGGTAAAAAATCCCGAGTTAATTTGCTATAAGCAAAAAAAAAATATTAAGTACAGAAAATTAAAATTTATGTAGACAAAACCTGACAGGTCGCGTGCTTCTTGGTAAGTTAATTTTTCGAGACAAATCAAATAATATTGTGTCAAACTGATAACATTAAACAAATAATAGTTTCATTAGGACTAAAAGCAGGGTCGACTAATAAAGGTTGCCGAAGGTAGCAGAGTTTGAAAATATTACGAAATTTTATCAGAATAAAACTGTGCTTATTGGTTAGTTTTTCAAATGTTCTGCATTATGTTTGGTTGAAAACAGATCAAGTGTAATTTTCCATTCATGGACAATAAAATAGGGATTATGTATATATAAATAATTTAGAATTGTGAATTAATTTCTTTTAAAAATAATTATGTATTTTGAATTATAATTCCTATATTTTTAGCGCCTAATCCATAGTTCACGAACTAATAATCGACATTAGCGCTGATATATAGATTTGACTAGAACTAAAAAGTAAAATGAAAAGTGCTGCCATATATATCTTTTGTTTGTAATTAGAATTACTAATGTAATCAAAGTTGTTACTTATTCTAGAAGGGTGTATTTGTATTTCTAGTTTAAAATGTAGGGGGTGCTTTCATGACAGAAAAGATTTGGCTGTCCCCCTGTTGTCGAAAATTTTAAAATGCCCATGCTTATTCAGCACTTCCTATTCTATTTTACTGACCCCCTAATGGCCCTAACAGTAGTTCACTATAAACTTTAAAATGTCTAAAAGTATTTCTGCGTCAGCACTTTTCAAGCTAAATATAAAATTAGGTTGAAATAGGACTTCAAAACTAAAGTTAAAAAAACTTAAATGCAAATTAAGTTGTTTGTAAAGTACTCGTAGATTATTTCTCTAGTAAAATATGGTACTTACAACAAATTTAAATTTAATTTAGTTTGGTTTAAAAATAAATCGCCATTTTGTATAAAATACATTTATTATGTAATAACCAATAAATTTCAACTTTAATTTCATCTTTATAACATCTATTTGTATTATTATTATTATTCTATTTTTTAATCATGCTAAATTTAAAATAAACATGTTATAGTTTTTTCTTTTGAATGTTCATTATTGTAATTATTTCGCTATCGTGTATATTTTTATGATAATTCTGTTCTTTCTATATTTCATTCATTTGTATTTTGTATTTATTTTTTTGTAAAATGGTTAAGTTAAGCTTTAGCTGAACTTTGTCGAATAAAAATCTTTATTATTATTATTATTATTGTTTTTTGTTGTTTATTTTACAGAAATCAAATCAATCTTTAAGTTTTTATCTAAGTAATAAACAACAGATTAGAACATTACTAGAAGTACAGATAAACCGTCAGAAAATGAGTCGTATGTTATTGCAACTTTCTTCATACACAATCTGACGATTGGGGGTTCATTGTATACAACACTCAGTACCTCATCGCTAGAAAATATGTCGACTAAGCGTTTCAACATTTCCTTTAAAAAAATATATATAATTTGAAATTAAGTTATTGTATAAATTTTCCAACATACCAAATACCTTTCAAGATTTGAAACCAACCCAAGGTTAAACTAAAGCCTCCAAACCTTCCGCAGACATTTTGAGTATCGCCTAGCAACATGTCAATGGTTTGTTGGTTTAGTGCAGGCTGTCGCGTGTGACAGCGTGACTAGCGTGACATCACGCACGACACCATGCACGCCACGTCGTGCCCGTGCGTGCCTCGGACCGTGCCGTGCCGTCGATATCGGGGTACGGACTCCGGGAACATGCAGAGGGATTAGCCGACTAGTATGTGTAGGGGTATGCTATTTGATTAGATAGTGTTATGGCTCTTGCTGAATTTTTGGTTTATCTGCTGATTTTAGGAAAAGATCGCGGGTATTTTTCTTTGGTTGGGGGCTGTTTGGAAGAGATTATGTGTGGAGTTAAGACTGCCTTGATTTTGTATAAATTAATTACGGAATTACAAATATTTTGCATTTTACGAAACTAAATTGTAAATGTATTCATTCTATGCTGTAGCACTAAATGCGTTGCATGGTTCTGTAGTAAAATCAAATATCAAAATGAAGACAAGTTCAAGCAGTACGAAAACACTTTTTTGGCGTTTTCTGTTGAGCAAGCAAATTTAAATAAATGCAATATTTATCAAATAAAGTAGGTAACGATTAGTTAGGATATCTCAATTCAATCTTCAAAATTATCCTCTAATGACTTATAGAAATATCTTACTGCCCTTAATACTGTAATTATTAAATACATTTTCTTGGTGACTGCATTAGATGACATAAATATTTTTTCTATTTAAAGTTCATAAGGAAGTCATTATGAAACTCAGTTGCGCATCGAAAAAGCTTTTATTGCAATACACAACATTTTGTTTTAGATGGTTGGTAGTACAGGATATCAAGCTAAGAACATCAAAATTTCAAAATAACTTCAAAATTTCTTTGAAAGTAACTTATTATCGTACTTTCAACTACAGTACGCAGCTCAGCCGGAGTGCAATTGATTTCATCTTCCATAATAAAGCTACAAAATCTAACAATAATAAATAAATAAATAAATATATGTAAATATATCATCACGTCTTCTACCCATTACTGGGTGTGGCACTCTGTCGAAGCAGATCTCGGTAAGTGATATATTTTGCGCGAGAAGTGCGGTTACCAGTCGTCAAATCACGGCCCCCAATGATGTTAGTGGTGGAGGAGCCACAGGGGTAGTTTTTGAAATTATGAAAATTGTTTGTCGCCTGTTGGAATCGAACCAGGGTTCTCAGGATCCACAGGCCGACTTCATACCACTGAGCTAGCCACCCCATAATACTAGAAATAATTTCAAAAATCGAAAATGATTGCGAACTTTTGATCAATTGCATAAATGAAATAAACAGTTACTAACTACAAACTAAATTGACTCGATTTAAAATTTTGCAGATTTAAAAACATATTTAATTTATATAAGTATATTATAAGTTACTCATTTAGTAACACTTAGCACTTGTCCTGTATAAAATTCGCCTGCAGTTCGTTGCGTGCGATTTTTATAAAACTCGTTCTTTAATATACTTTTCTCAGTACCCGTATTTGGGTACAAATTAGAAATATTCATTCGTGATGAAGAACTCCAACGAATGTCGAAGTACTTTACAATACAATATACAATACTTTAGTTCATGGTCTAGACTCAGTGACATTATCCAAGCATTTAAACTTGATTCTCAATCACTTTACATGACACAATATACAATTAATATCGACACGTGACGTATGTCTAGATTATCTCCATACTCAATGCGCATTAGACTCTACATTCACCAATAACCACAACCAGACAATCAACACACAAAAATCAAATACGCATCCACAGTTCAGCCAACATTTATACATAATAATGATAATAGCTCGTTACATACATCAAACATCAATGGACCGGGTAAACATATTACAACATCGGCTTAAACAAACTTGTTTAAATGCCGGCGTATTAGGCTTACATTACGTTATGTTACGTTGTGTTGCGATCTGCCGCTAACGAGCCTTCCCGGCTCGTGCTCTCCTCTAATCATTGCAGAGATTGTTATATACACGATGAGTTAATTACCACTAATTTCATTTATGTTCGCTCGTTGCCTGATGCCGATACTTGACCGAAACGGAACTCTGATTTATGCATTATATGGATGTGTGGTGTTCGCACGTGGAGGGTTTGGAGTACAGCTAGCTGTAATGTCTTATTATAATGAATGCAGTTAATTTGTCCTATAATAAATCTGCATTGACTTTACACTATGATGCACAATAATTAAGGATGCTGATAAAAGCAACAATTTTGATTATGGTGAATCAAGCGCCTAGTAGGATCGGAAAGTGGTATCTAAATACTTGTCTTTTTAAAGCAAGATATGATTATTATTATTATTGTAAATACATATATTTCTTTTTGTATATTTCGTTACCGATAAGGTTTTTAAAGCAGTAATAGTTATTTTCAAATGACCATTTACGAAAGTAACTATAGAAAAGTCGTAAATTAGTTTTTCGACTTTCCCGAGACCATATCTCAAAAACTAAACAAGATATGAAGATGCGCTTAACGGCATTGAATTTCTCGTGTTTCAAATAACTTGTGAACAAGTTTTCAATGATTTTTAAAATTTTCAAAAATTTTCACCTTTCTTTTTGTAGAACAGCTTTCGGACATTATTTTAAAAACTAGAAGAAATATACACATGGGGATTTTACTATTAGATTCAGCGGGGTCAAATACATATGTATGTAAATTTTCATTAAAATATTCGTTCGAGAAAGAATTTTAGAGCCTATTGTCGGAAATTGGCCTAAAATCGAGAAAAAATAGGGGACCCCTTAAGAAATTTTCAAAAAATAAAAATCGCTAAAAATTTGCTTATAAGTCAATTCGGACACGGGGAATTCAATGCCGAAAAGCTTATTTTCATATCTTGTTTAGTTTTTGAGATATAGCCTCCGGAAGTATTGAATTTTCCAAAAATTTCAACACTTCAGTTTTTCGACTTTCTTGAGACTATATCTGAAAAACTAAACAAAATATGAAGATTAGCTCAATGGCATTGAATTTCTAGTGTTTTAATTAAGTTATAAACAATTTTTCAGCAATTTTTATTTTTCAAAATATTTTCACAAAAATTTTCTCCGAAAACAGTTTTTGAACAATATCTCAAAAACTAAAAGACATATGCCTTTGGGGATTTTACCATTGGCTTCAGCGGGTTCAAATGCATATGTATGTATATTTTCATTTAAATATTCGCACGAGAAAGAATTTTAGAGCATATGGTCTGAAATTGCCTTAAAATCTAAGAAAATCCAAGGGGTACCCCTTAAGAAATTTTCAAAAAATGAAAATCGCTAAAACTTTGCTTATAAGTCAATTCGGACACGGGGAATTCAATACCGTTAAGCTTATTTTCATATCTTGTTTAGTTTTTGAGATATAGCCTCCGCAAGTGTTGAACTTTCCAAAAATTTTAACACTTCAGTTTTTCGACTTTCTCGAGGTTATATCTCAAAAACTAAACAAAATATGGAGATGCGCTCAACGGCATTGAATTTCTCTTGTTTCAATTAACTTATAAACAAATATTTAGCAATTTTTATTTCTCAAAATATTTTCACCAAAATGTTCTCCGAAAATAGATTTTGAACAATATTTCCAAAACTAAAAGACATATGCCTTTAGGGATTTTACCTTTGGTTTCAGCGGGTTCAAATACATATGTATGTAAATTTTCATTAAAATATTCGTACGAGAAAGAATTTTACAGCATATGGTCGGAAATTACCTTAAAATCGAAGAAAATCCAAGGTGTACCCCTGAAGAAATTTTCAAAAAATAAAAGTCGTTCTAAATTTGCTTATAAGTCGGAATTTAATACCGTTAAGCTTATTTTCATATCTTGTTTAGTTCTTGAGATATAGCCTCCAGAAATGTTGAACTTTCCAACTCCTCAGTGTTTTAGTTCTCTAATAAAAACTAAATTTCTGAGCTAATCAAAGCCAAATACAATAGAGTAAAATAATTTAAATAATACCTAAATAGAATACCTTTAATTAAATGAAATGCTTCTACACCATACAACTAACACAATCGTAGTAAATTAAATTTATTATAACACCGGCTAACAATACATTCAATAGTGCATCACCTAAATTAAAAGCATAAATAGATGTAGCTGTACATGCCATACATACACACAGTGCTCAATGCACAGCAGTAGTATACTACCCAGTGTCACGACAGAATTAAACTTTCAATTCACTAATTAAAAATGAACGGTAACGACGCTCATGCTGCATATTCCGTCTGTCATCGCAACGCAACCGTAACAAACGACAAACGGGCAAAAAACACAAAACAACGGCAACGCGAAAGAAAAAAAAACAAAGCTGCACTAATTTACGAGGCACTCGTGTCAACAGCTAATTAGACGAAACCCCTAAAGAATTTTATTACTTTATAAAACGTGAATAAAGCGAAACCATTTGAAAAGCTATAAGCGTGTCCGCTGACAATTATACGCGATTGCGTCATTCGTGGACACCGCCCGCTCAATGAAAAAATCCATTAAGTGGCGATAGGTCAAAAAAACTATTTACATTTAAAACAAATGAACTGCGACTTGAGGGCGGCGTATAAATTAAAAACGATCTGATAAGCGTGCGGTTGCCACCGCGGTAAATGTATTCAATTGTTGATAACCGACACGCTGCTTATGTCCACGTTCTACCAGGAGCAGTCGTCTGACTTGGTGAGAGAGAAATGCAGTCCGAACGACTCGGTTACCGGCAACGCCTGCTCGATCATTATTTATATGCGAGATAACTACTCGTGAAATATTTGGTATCCTTTGGGGGAAGATTGACTCATTTTTTAGGGTTTTTTAACTGTTGCTGCATGGTCGAATAGTGGTAAGCAGTATATGACACTATGTCACTGACAATTATTTTTATTTAGTAAAACTGAATAAGAATTTATAAGAAATGACTCCTGTGCTTCATTAAATTTATGCAGCTGCAACTTTTAAAGACCATACTATACTTAAAATATTTCCTATTATTATAAAAATACACTAATAGTAAACTTTTGATATTTCGCAATATGAAACCTTAGCTGTAGCTGTAGCTTAGCAAAACGTGAAAAAATATAGCTGTAGCTTGTAGCGAACTATGTTTCTATTAGCTTAAAAATATTGTTATAACAACTGAAGCTACTTTTAAAGCTACTTTTTGTAGCTTAAAGCTACTTTTAGTAGCCCAAAGCTACTTTTTGTAGCTTAAAGCTACCACTGTTCATTAAGAAATACCTATTTATTTTTTTTGTATTTGAATTGTACCTTCTTTATTGTTTTCTATAACTGTAGGATAACAAGTTATTATATAGTTTCAAATCTATTACCATATTTAATTTTTCACTTGTTCTCAACCTGTCCTACTTTTGTATTAAATATTAGATGAACTAAATATTGACTGTTTTGGAGTTAATGTGTTAATTTATTCCGATATAAATAAAAATTATAGCATCAAAAATTAACAGTACAATTTATCGATTATCGATTTTTTATATTTATGTACATAAGAGTATATTAACAGTAATTTTAACAAAAGACTGATCAACTGATCATATGACAATGGCAAATTTAATTAATTCACAATAATTGAAAAAAGTAGCTTTAAAATTTAACAGCTACTTTAACGAAAGCTTTTAGCTGTAGCTTAGCTATATTTTATAAAATGTAGCTTATAGCTGTAGCTCAGCTACTTTTTTAAAGAATAGCTGTAGCTGTAGCTTAGCTACTTTTTTTAAGTAGCTTGCCCAGCCCTGACTATTATACTATACATATACAGAACTCTTTTAAGATAAAGTTACTATAAAAATTACTGTCCAAAGTAACATATAAAACAGTAATAGCGCATTAAGACCAAATGTATTATACTTTAACAAATGTCAACGTTCCAACTGTTATTACACTTTCCATCAACAGATCATTGCACTGCAACTCTCTAAACTTGCAAAATCATAACCCATGCACACTGAACCACACATTATACTAGGTTGAGTGAACTGATCGCTGCACAACAACGACGAGCAACGCTTGCTTCAGACAAACGAGTGAACGTGGAACGTTGCTGAACGACAAACGCATTATCTCACGAAACTGTTAATTGAAATCACTTCCACGTGGCTACGCCGACCGTCGCGTCACCACCACCAACGGCGTGGTGACGCGGTGACTCCATATGGAAGCATGGTTTTGCTGGCGGCGAGAGATAGACGAATAGTGCATGGATGCAACGGTCTACGGGGTGATCATCCCTGACAATTGGTCCGCAGTAATACGTCCCAGATATTTGGTCCTTAAATAAGTACTTTCCCCACAATTGTTTCTGATTTTGAGGTTCATTGGTGGTGAAGAGACGCACAAAGGAAAATTTTTGATATATGCGCAAAACTTTATTTTTCTATTAATAGTTATTTTGTGTTTATAATCAGGATTTTTAAGTGGAGAAGATCTGAACATTTTTTTCTCTGTTTCGGCATTTGAATAACATATTCTCGCGCGCATATTGATGCTAGAATGAGAATTATGAACCCTGGTTCGATTCCCACATACGACAAACAATTTTCATAATTTCATAAACTACCCCTGTGGCTCCTCCACCACTAACATCTTTGGAGGCCGTGATTTTACGACTGGTAACTGCACTTCACACGCAAAATATATCACTTACCGAGATCTGCTTCGGCAGAATGCCACACCCAGTAATGGGTAGAAGGCGTGATGATATATTTATTTATTTTATTAAAAATACAAAATATTTAGGTAATCAACAAAATAAAGAAACACAATTTATACAAATATCTAGGCAACGGACAAAATCAATTGCATATCACTGTCACCAACTTAACTATTCTACCAAAAATTTCCCTGAATGGCAAATGTCAACTATTTCTATAAAGAAATTATGCAAAGGAAAGCCGAAACAGAAAAAAAATAAAACTCTCGTTACAGAAGACAATTCTAACACGAATTCGAAATTTGGACCCGAGCCGCGCTTGTTATTTTTAGTGCTTGAAAGTATGAGAACTCATATTTTAAATTATGGAGAATAAAATGCACCCAATAAAAAATACGTACTACTAAAAAAATTTCTACATCTTTGATTTTAATATAGGTATTTTTTTAATCAAATAATTTAAATAGGTTTGACAGTACACAATTTATTAGATTTGAATTTGTTTTATTTCAATATTTTATAGAGAAACATTCGGCCAACGTCGAGATGTAATTAGTGGACACGTATTTACTTAAAAAAAAAAAGAACTAGGTATTAAAATATTTTATAAATTAACAAACAAATTTCGAGCTTAACTCCAATAGTGTCTAAAAAATATTCGTGCAGCGAGGGCAGACCCATTTTATATTCAAAATAATCATAGTTATGGCATTGGTACAAAAATAAGTGGTACCTAATTAATTTTGTAGATATTAATTAAATATCAGCAGTATTATATTCATTTAAGCAGCAAATTTTATTATTGTCTTTCTTCGCAAAAAGATCTGCGAGGCTAACTAGCCTGCGTGCACGCAGTCCGCGTGCGTGAAGCAAGTCACGCAATCGGCAATCGCACAGCAAACAACACGGCATCCAGTTTACCGAGCGCGGTGGCCGTGCAGTGGCAGTGGCAGTGGCACACCCCACTGAGAAATACTACCTCCAATTATAATGAAATGCTGTGAAAAGTTCATAAATCATATGAAATTAAGATTGTTTTCAAGATGAAATAATTTAGCCCCTTTAATTCGAAAGCCCGACGAGGGACCTTTAATGACTTGTTAATGAATAAAACGCTAACTTCGATAAAGGCAAACATACTTACTTACTTTTCCTTCACCAGTGGCTTACAAACTTTACCACTAATAGTATATTCCGAAAATGAACCACGGTGCGGTTCAATTTTACCACGGTTACGGTTAGATTGACGTCATTTTATATGTAAAACGGAACACTTTCACGATGACATTTGTCACTTGACAGATGAATTTCGAAATGTGAAATTTACTTAATATGGAAAAATTTTTATATTATAAAAATATTGTATTCTGCATCACACCTGCTTTAACTTAAATATAGGGATATAAAAATAACACAAAGAAAAAATAAATATGAGCTTCAGAACAAGTAATAAATTCATCTAATATGAATATATACTGTTAAATAATAAAAATACATTTTGTATCACATGTTTATTTATCAGTCATCATAAAAATATAGTTTTATAAGACAAAAATCCACTGCAAAAGCCGCCAAACACATTTCAAACTTGTCAACAACAGCTGTGACGTTACCAAACTAACCGCCGCTCGAGCACGGTTAGTTTGGTTATTAAAAACTAACCACAAATTTCAAAAACCGTGTTCCGTAATGAAATCGGTTACTGAAAAAACTAACCATGGTTAGTGTGGTTCATTTTCGGAATACACTATTCGATAAATTATTTAAAACTTTGAATTTTTCATATAGGATAATAGCAGGTGACTAAAAGTGATTAAAATTGTTTAGAGTAGTAATTGTTGTTAAAAACTAAAAATTCTTGGAATACAAACTAAACTGTTCAAGATAGAATTCAGTTATCAAACTAGACCAGGAATTAAATTAATTTGTTGAACCAAAGGATAGTTTTCAAAGTATTTTATAATATTCAAAAGAGAATAAAATATGTACCAATGAATGGTTTGGTTTTCACAGTAATATTTTCAACTTTTTGGTATCACTGGTGTGGTAGTCGCGTGTGACTTTTTCCAAAGGCATTTTATTTGGAAAATTATTGAGCTTTAAATTTCCTTGCACGGTTATGATTCGCTGCTGATGCCAGCGCACAGCAGAGTACTCTGCTGGCGACTGAGAAAACTACAACTGCGCTTTGTGAATTTATTGCACATTATGGAACTATAATATTTATTAATGTTTCTGTTGATACTTTAGTTGTAAATAATGTCCCCCTAAAGAATCACTGTAGAAAACTTGGAAATGTTGTACTTGATTCGAAGCTACTTTTATTTAATTTGCAGCCAATTAAGGAAGATATTAATTAAATCTTTTCTCAAGACGTTCTTATTCTACACAAAGTAGCATATTACCCTGCGGACTAGCTGACTTCCAACATTTTAAATATTTTATTTATTATTCATTTACACACGTCATTTATTCAAACCGTTTATTCAGTTTGAAAATTAATCTTTACAAGCTAATTTACTAATTGTTAATAATATTTAATATTAGAGCGCGTAGCGCAAATATTTCGATTGTTTTCAATCAATTTAGAAAAAATACTGCACGCAACGAAACTATTAAAAATTGAAGCTATAACTACGTATAACAAAATGAGATTTAGCGACTTGAGACACTTCGATGCGATATTTTTTCATTTACCCCCCTCAAAATTTGTTGTAGAGAGGGTCAAAATTTTTTGAGTAGACCAAATGAAAAGATATTTACAACATAAATATAAAGGCAAAAGATAACAGTAAAAAAATTAAATATTTTCCAGTGTCTCATCTTGACAGAAAACAAAACATCCCTAAATTGTCTCAAGTAATGAAGAAGACAATCCCATTAAAGATTTACAATCCTTTTATTTTTAAACGCTGGGGTAGAAATTAATTCGGTAGTATCGCAGCGAAGCGACGTTGCTTCACAACCCTCGTTTAGGGGTTCAAAGCGTTAGGGACGCCAGGACGCCGCGTGACTCGGCCGACGTCCGTTCTTAACCGCGCAAACGGTCCGTGACTTTAAACCGGCACCGAACAGGAATTAATTGAGTGAATCAAGTAAAATAATGGAACTGGTCGTAGTTGGCGTTTTGGTGACTGTACCGAGAGAAGTTTGATTCGGTCAGTCCTGATTTGAGCGCTTTACATCTTATTTTTATTTTATTTATTTATTTACTTGTTACTCTGAGCATCTAGAACTTATTATCAATTACATACGTACTTAACATCACGCTATGTTCCATCAAATGAGGTAGAGCAAACCCTAAAAATCATTCATAAAATATTTACTCATCATTTATTCATAATCATTTCAATCTCTTTTATCTTTTCGAGTGTCGAGATGTCCGGACTCATCGAGCCGAAATGTGGTTTTGCCTACTTGAGTCGTTGGACGGTCATCCATCCAATGGGGACTTATACAATTCAAATTTTTCGGTTGCCATCTAGTGAGTAAAACAGAACTTAATGCTTTGTTATGTAGCGAACATGGTATTTTTACAGTTTGACGTTTATCACGTGATCCAAACGTGAAACGTCAAACAAATATGGGTATATGCGGGGAGTAGTGCTGAAAGGAGAAGGTGTCACCTCGCTCTTTCTACAAATTTGTTGTTTCACACAAAATTGGGTGGAGGGGGATCTGCTGCATGTGACGTCAAAATTGTAAGTCCCCATTGTGCTAACTGCTGTGATGCGTGCTTAAATCGCTGTCACATTAACCACACTGCCTCCGACATTTACTCATCAGATTACTCAAATAATCAGTCCTCGTTAAACATTCTCATCCTAAAACACCATCCATAGATCGCTCCATGTAAGCTCAATTACTCATCACACTCGAAATCATTCATCACACAACAAACCTTCAATCACATCCATCTAATCAATCCTATTAATTTTTCATTCATCTTTCTTCGACGTAAGTTACACATGCGCAAAACATCTCAAATTACGTACGCTTACTCTTCTAACAACAAAACTAATCTGTATTTAATTGAGTCTGAATTTAGCACCAGAATACTGATTTTTTTGAAACGAGGTATATTCAAGTTTAAGTTTGAAAGAATTGTAAGAAATATAACGTTTTTAAATATATTTCCGAGTTTATTTCATGTCATATATAGTAGTTGATTTAACAGCTCTGTATTTATCACGAATCGAAAATTTAAAAATTAAACAATTCAAGAGCAACAGGATGTCGAACTCACATCGAAAGGGGTAGAACCGGCACGTGACTATACTTGTATTCATACAACAGCGCAGTGCAGCGGCAATGAGCCGGATTAATATTTAACATGTCTGCTTTGTTCCCTTGCAATGTTCACAATTCTACCGGGCGATCGCGAGTAAACGGCTGTCGGACTCTCACTGAACTAAAAGTAGGGAACTCTGTTTTCATATAATTGTACATTTTTGTGCACTGCATGGCGTCCACCATTTTGGTAGGTTGGCATACGTTGGAAACACACTTTCAATATTTTTCGTTTCTGCTGGTTGGTATTATTAATTAATTTGGAAGCTTATGTTTGTTAAATTTTTGCACAAAATATTTTTATGTAACTGGTTATTGCCTCGTAATGTGTAAAACAATTTTTTCATAAATCGCGTTTACAAAGTAAATTTTGTACAACTGTTTTTCAAAAACAGTGCTACCTTCGACTATCTAAAATAGACGAGTAATCCCTTATGCTCAGCTACAGAATTTTGTGAAGTCAATACCTTAAGTAGTGGGGTAAGGGGATTAGCTACTGTTGACTAAGTGTTTTTTGTTACCATATTTTCTTTGGTCAATTCCACAAATTTTTTTGACTTATTTCTAAATATCAGATATAGTTCAATATTGTTAGCGCTGTAGTGTGTGTTTTCAACAATTGCCAATTTAGATTTTATGAGGAGCACTCGAAAATGTTCCTACCGGCTTTCCCTTCATACAATAATTCATTGGCCGACGTGGACACGGTCTGTATAGCGAGACTCGATCCCGGTGTTGATAGCGCCCGAGCGCTCGCCTCTCCTGCATGCAATGCGACGCGATGCAATGTTAAAAAGCATATCCTGAATTTGAAATCTTGCATTTGTGACTTTTATGCTTTTTAAATTTTGTTTGTTCTTTTTTTTGTATACTCCAGTCTAGACATTTTATAACGTGTGAAATTTTTCATAGCTAAAGTCGAATAGCATGCAATATTTGTGATTTGCATTTGGTGTATAAAAAATGCAACGCCCAAATACTCCTTATAAATTCACAGTGAAAACAAAAAAAAATTGATTTAAATACTGTGTAACAATTAACAATCAATACTTTGTTGTAATTAATATAGTAATCATTGTATTGTTGAACTCAACTTATTGTTATAATCAATATACTATTGTCATTAGTATATTGTTGTAATAAATATATTGTTGTAATCAATATATTGTTGTCATCAGGATATTGTTGTCACCAGTATATTGTTGTCATCTGAATACAGTAGCCATATATTGTTGTAAATAAATGAATATTTCCGAACCTAAGGTGTTTCCGATGCACTACTTTGTACCATATTTTTGACGGCTATAATAATAGATAAAATAGAAAAATGGATATTTTTTAAGAAAGCAGTAATAATTGTACTTAATTTAATTTTTAAAAAGATACATTTACGACAGTGAATAAAAAAGGTAATAATTTCTTCAACAAAATTCAATTATTAAAATACAAACAACGAATCTACGTAATTAAATGAATAAACAAAGTAATTTCCTTCAAGAATATAACTTCAATTTATCCACATATTAAATATCATTTCGAATACAAACTGCAAGAGTGATTATATCCATCTTTAGAACTGAGAAACTCAATTAAAGTTCTCCGCACTAATTAAAACACAAAATAAAAATAACGGCACATATCATTTCAATGCAGAAACTCAAATTATGCGTCGAATAGTGCTTCAGGCTATGGAAATGGCACGAACTACGGAGTGCAGAGTAACGAAGCATTTCCGTTTCGCCAATACAGAATGACATTGTTGTGTAGTTCTAGGCGGAACTTGCCTTTGTCGCGAATTTTCAATAACGAAATGAAGCCTAAACAATTGCACGGAGAAAGTAGCAGTTGGTTCGCGAACCAGTGGACCAGACAATAACTCGATGATGAGCTATTATGTTTTTCCGGAAGGTTTTGTTGGATGGTTGTGTCACGCGGCGCAGGAAGAATCGTCTTTTGTCATTGACCGTACCATTAATACTATGAAGTTGTTGAGTATTCGTTTATTTTATAAAGAAGGAATAATTATGGATTGAATTAATTACTTTTTGTTTGCTAGAAGCAATGTTAAAGATAACTCAGTGGAAATAATGAAGACTATGGTTTTTAGAACAAGAATTTGGTAACAATATTAAAATATTTTTTGTGGGTTTTTCTCCACTAACAACTTTGAAGGCTTTGCCGGCTGGTAACAGCACTTAATTCTAAGATCGCATGTATATCCTAAAAGTAGACATTTTCAACTTTTTCGCCCTCGAAAATTCGTCCAAATTAGCTAAAAATACGTCAAGTAGCGGCACTTTGAAAATTGGGAAAATTTCCCAATTTTAAGTGTTTCGTTTTTTTTTGGTCACCAGTGTTTTTAACTGTTTCACTGAGAAACAATTAGGGAAGGCCAATTATTGAATATTTCAAAATTAAAATTTTGAAGTGAATCATAGTCAGGAAAGTAATGACCACAGCAGATTTCTTTAATTTAGTAAATAAATTATTTAATTCAGCTCCCAATGAAAATATCTACAAGCCGCCACTGGGTAAGACTACACTATCCACGTAAGGGATGTATAATTCATAGACGTGCTGAGCACCCCTTTTACGTTTTAATAAAGCTTCTTCATTTTAGTCAATTAGCACGCCTTAAGCTTGCATTTTAAATAACCCGGGCGGTTGCGGGGTGGCAACTATACTCGCAAGTTGCGCTAGTCACGTTTCGTGGTGTGGTGTTACCTGCTCGGCTACACGGGGTAAGTAACTACCCCGAGATTAGCCTTTGAGAGGCAGGTTCTCGGTTCGAGTCCCTGTAGTGGATACTAACGCGTGAACCACGTTTCAAGTTAATTTTCTGTGGTGTGTAAGACAGTAGGGAAGATATTTTGATGCTTGTGTTTGTAATGGGGATAAATTTTCAGTTTCATTACTGTGCTCTACATCTACAGGATGATCCAAATAAACCACATGTAATGTAGAATGTTACATTTAACATAATATTAATAACATTTAAGTTTTAAACAAATGGTAGAAGGATACAGAGGAACTAAAAAATTGTAGGGACTTCTCCAAATAAGTAAGAAAGTCTTTCTCTTAAAAACTTTTTATATGCTACTGAGGTTGGGTTGAATAAGAGTTTTATCGGTTCATTAGCAACTAACGGTTCAATAACTTTCAGAAAATCGCTATTGATTCTGTTGTTAGATAAACAATTGTTTAACGAAAGAGCTCTTTATTTTTTCTTCCAACCCAGCATGAATGTTTTACAATAGCTATTTATGTTTTAAGAGCGCAAAATGGTACATTATCGATTGAGAGGTTTTTCTGCATTCTTTCGAAAGCGACAATGAAGGTACATTTACGCTAGAAACATACACAACATTTTTCTACAGTCACCACAATAGATTTAACATTTTAAGAATTTAATTTTACAAGTTTTCAGTGTTTCTGAACATTAAAAATTAAAGTGATAAAATATTAATTAGAATTCAGTCAATTTTTTTTAATGGGATTGCTAGCTCAGTGGTATGAAGTCGGCCTGTGATTCATGAGGTCTCTGGTTCGTTTCCCACAGGCGACAAATTTTCATAATTTGAAAAAGCTATCCCTGTGGCTCCTCCACCACTAACATGTTTGGGGGCCGTGATTTGACGACTGGTAACCGCACTTCACGCGCAAAATATATCACTTACCGAGATCTGCTTCAGCAGAGTGCCACACCCAGTAATGGGTAGAAGGCGTGATGATATATTTATTTATTTATTTATATTTTTAGTTTTTTTTTACTTTTACAAAATAAAAAAATAAATAACAAAAAAAAATCGACTGAATTCCGATTAATATTTTATCACTTTCAATTTAATATACAGTCAAATAAAAAATATATCATTTATTAAAAATTAAAATTGTTTATTTACTGTCACTAGTTGTTATCGTAACGTTCAATGATCGTTTGATTTGAGTTCAAAATTTGGAGACTGAGCATTTTATCTGTTTAGTAGCGCATAAGCGGCAAAGTAACAATTTACTTTGATAAATGTAAACGCCAATGCCTACTTCGTATATCTACTGTAGAAAAATATACTTTTAAAAGTAGTGAAGCTGTAGCTACTTCCAAACAATAATTATATATACTTTCAATACAGTTGTACAAAGGGCGTGGTGAGATAAAATCTTCAATCACATAAAGGTTGTGCCGCAATAGGGCCACCTAATATTTATTTCGAATGAATGCGTATCTCCTTTGAGATGTAGTCGAGTGGATTGTTATATTCGGTTCTGAGGGACAACGAACATACAAGCGCAGTGGGAGACCTCGTGCGATTTGAATGCGATATTATGTACCATTGTTGCCGAATCTAAATATAAATTTTAAGGGAAAAGATTTTATTAACCACTAACTTTAAAATAACAACATGAACTAATTTGCCATTTATTTCGTTCTGAATTGGTATTAAAATGATTGAATATTCAAAAATTTCTGCGTATTTTGGATTTTTATTTTAAACTGATTATAATCTAATAATTTTGTAGTAAAAATATAACAAAATACTGATAGCTGCGATCAAGGGACAATACAATACAACTCTATTGCTAGGCAGCAAGAAAAAAATAAAGTGCCCTTTAGTTAAAGAATTGTTTATCTAGTAACAGTATCAATAGCGATTTTATTAATCTTATTGAACCGTTAGTTGCCTATGAACCGATTTAACTTTCATGCAACCTAACATAATCTGTAGTCCATTTGCCACTTAGTTTACTTAAATCAGTTCAGATAAATAAGACAAGATGACTAAAAGAACTGAACTAAACAAACTGATACATTTATTGGGGTGAATTACTTCAAAGTAAATTAGAATCATTGATTCTAGTACTGAAAATTAAGTCAGCGAAATAATCCAGCGAAATAAATAAGTGATCTGGTTCAGTAAATGTAAGTTAGATCTGATCCAAATGGCAAATGGAATACGTCTAAAAAGATGCTATAATTTGACAAAAAGAATGAAGTACCCAGTTAAAAATTATAACCTGTTCAGGGTAGTTTACATAATATTCTTTTTTCTCTTTATTAGAAATGAAATAATTCTATGGGGTGGCTAGCTCAGTAGTATGAAGTCGGCCTGTGGATCCTGAGAACCCTGGTTCGATTCCCACAGGCGACAAACAATTTTCATAATTTCAAAAGCTACCCCTGTGGCTCCTCCACCATTAACATATTTGGGGGGCGTGATTTGACGACTGATAACGCGCAAAATATATCACTTACCGAGATCTGCTTCGGCAGAGTGTCACACCCAGTAATGGTAGGAGGCGTTATGATATATTTATTTATTTTATTTAAATAATTATAAACAAACTATAAGAATGAATCTGAAACTTACTGTTTTCATACGACGTACACGTACTAAATATAAAAATATTCGGATTGTTTTATTTCAGTCTGGTGAAAAATGTTTTATGAAACTGCTTTAATTTAACATCATCGTCAACCACAAGTATATCAGGATTCACAATAAATATACAAAGCAAATACTTTGATATCTCAAAGCAAGGAACTGACATCTGAACATTTTCCTCGTCCAAGAAAAATTTACAAAAATATGGAGAAGTGCAGAGAGAATTGAAGTCAGTCAAGTTGAAGAAATATCATGTACAGTCCTTTTCCTTTTATCATTCTGTCTCGTATGTCCGAGCAGCAAGCGTCTTATTGTGTTAGTTTCCTTTCGGGCGACGTCCGATAAATGTTGAAAGGCAAATATTTATCCACCTTTGTGCATTTCCTCGCAAAACAGATCCAGACGACAAAAGACTGAAGTGCACAGTTTACAGCAGTGTTTTTGTCACAGTCCTCTTTGTTTTCAGATAGGTAATTTCACAAGTCAGTGAAGTATTCATTTTGTCTTCGTTCTTCGATAGCTCAAGATTTTCGCCAGTTCTTTTTGTTATGCGATGGTGACAGTTTATTCTCTTGCAACAGCTGAAGACTATATTGTTTGATTTCAGAAGGTTTAAGTAGATTATGTTTTTAAGTGTTTTTATAAAGTACGAATTGCTTGACTCTCACAATCGGGATGTCATGGACGGTAAAATATGAATTAAGAAAATTAATTAAAACGTAGATTTATAGTTTCGTAATTAAAATTTTTGTTCCTAAAGATTGAAGTTTAATGCGCCATTAGTATATATAGGATGTTCAATTTATTTGGGCCACCATTGCTATCTCGGGAACTATAAGAGCTACAAGGTTCGTTAAATTAGCAAAGAAATGCCATTTTCTAAGTGTATTACAGAACTATTAACAAAATTTTTTTTCGACTAGTGGTTATCAACATACGGGTTGCAACTTTCTTATTTTATATAGGAACCTATTTTTTATTTATTTGCTTATTCGATTCAGTATTTTTTTAATGAATTCAAGGACTACAAAGTTCAGTACACTCACATTGCAATGTTTTTGACAAATATGGGATGGCTAGCTCAGTGGTATCAAGTCGGCCTGTGGGTTCTGAGAACCCTGGTTCGATTCCCACAGGCGACAAACAATTTTCACAATTTTAAAACTACCCTTGTGGCTCCCCCACCACTAACATCTTTGGGGGCTGTGATTTGACCGCATTTCACTTACCGAGATCTATTTCGGCAGAGTGCCACACCCAGTAATGGGTAGAAGGCGTGATGATATATTTATATTTAAATTGACATTAATTTAATTAATATCGCACAAAATCAGCGTGATAAGACAGAAATAAATGAGCAAATCATAATATTTTTGTTTGTTTGATTCATTATTATACGCCAATAGAATTATTTTGTGAAAAATAAATAAATAAATTTTATTAGGCATTTATTTCTGTCATAGCACGCTGATTCCTATACGATTTTAATTAAATTAATGTCAATTTTTGTCAAAAAATTTATAATGTGAGAGTACTGAACTTTATAGTCGTTGAATTCAGATAAAAACAGTGACTCGAACAAACAAATAAAAAAAAAATAGGTTCCTATTTAAAATAAGAAAGTTGGACCCCATATTTTTTTATAGTTTTGTAATAAACTTACAAAATGGTACTTCTTTGCTAATTTAACCAACCTTGTAGCTCTTAAAGTTCTCGAGTGGTGTAAGTCCATTTAAAAAAAAAAGAGATATAACGTAATTTATGCTTAATTTAGTGTAAAATTTTTATTTATAACTAGTTAGTATTTAATTTCTTGAAAAAGTCCATGCCTTGTCCAATTTAAAATTGACCGGTAAAAGAAATTGCGTAACCATTAATACGCTAACATTCAATTTTCTCGAAACAAGGGAAAATGGGCTTACACCACTATCAAAATAAACGGTCGATGTAATAAATATAAATAATTGTAATAAATATTTATATCAAGTTTATATTTAACGCTAAAAATTTGACTGTAAAATCTTGTAATCTGTCATCAAATCAAGACATCACAGACCAGAGAACACATTGAAAATACGATCCCTACAGAGCACACACGCGCTGAAAACTTTGCCAGGGGGTAAATTTTATCAGATCGCAGTTCAAATAGAATATTACGCACGATCTGGTAAACATCTGCACTAGCTTTAGAAACGAGAACTTCGTATCATTTCGCTTAATCTGCGTCTGTGTGTCTGTCCGTTTCTGTAATTCAATTTCGGGTTCATTTCTTTTTATGATACGAAGCTTGCGCGAAAGAAATTGTTGAATGAGGATGTTCTTTTCTTGAGATTTGTATCTTTCTCAATGGTTATTGTTCATTGCTACAATTGTTTATTTGGTGGGATAATGTGGAAGAAATATGATAGCGGGCATTCAAATAAAATATTAGGTTTCATGTAGTTTTCTTACGTGAAAAACAAAAACTGTTATATTTCTTATATTTATCAGTATGTTAAATAAACCTTAATCAAGACTGTGAATTATTGTACATAATTATAAGGTTTTATATTATTGATTCTGGTACAAGACGAGTAGGTGCTGCCATCTCTTCAGTTTCTCTAGAACTAGGAAGTTCAGTGTTTTGTGACTAGATGACGCAACATATATTATTTCAGTCTTATTTCCATTTCAGATATTTAAATATATTTATTAATATCTGGGTAAATTTTATAAAATTTGAACTCGAACGTTGATTATTCATTGTATATGTATTTTTTTCTCAAAATTGTCGAGTTATATACCGTACCAATTTTTTGGTTGAACCAGTTTAAAAATCGAAAATTTTATAATATAGTTTTATATAATTCAGACAATAAGAAATTGAATGCCGCTGAGCCATTTTCATATCTTTTTTAGATATCGTTTAACAACGATTTTTGACTTTTTCTAAATTTCAACTTTGAAGGCTCATATCTCGAAAACTAGAAGAGATATTAAAATGCGATTTAAACGCGCGTATTTCCTGTGCTCCAATTAACTTATACTGATATTTTAAATATTTTAAAAATTTTTAAATTTTTAAATTTTTTCATTTCTCAATATTTCAAAAAATTTAAAAGATAATGTAAATCTGTTAACAACAATGAATTCCTCTCGTAAAAGTACATAGATATGCAAAATTTCAGGCAAAAATTCGCACTGATAAAGTTTTTATTACAAAAAAACCGAAAATCATGGTTTTTTAATTATTTTTGAAGGGGTACCCCTTAAGAATTTTACGATTTTTGGTCATTTTTAGTGTTTTTGCTCTAAAAATTGTATCCGTGGAGAAAAAATTCTGAAATTTAGCATACCTACGTACTTTTACGAGAGAAATTCACTGGTTTTCACAGAATTCCATTATCTCTTCAAGTTTTTGAAATATGGACATAAGAAAATTTTGGAAAAAATTGTAATATTTTCAAGATTTTCAAAATTTTACTGTAAGTTAAATGGAATACGAGAAATACACTCGTTTAAACCGCATTTCAATATCTCTTTTAGTTTTTGAGATATGGGCCTTCAAAGTTGAGATTATTAAAAAGTCAAAAATTGCTGTAACTTGAAAACTAAAAAAGATATGAAGATGCACTCGACGGTATTCGATTTCGCATAGTCTGAATTATACAGAAACATATTTAAAAATTTTCGATTTTTAAAGTGGCTCAACCAATAAAATTCGCACCTCCAAATACTCATTCAACTTTAAACACGCATAATTCTATGCCAAATCATCGTAGAAATTTTGTTCATTAGGTTCTTGGCAGGAAAATTAATACATTTTATTGCGCTGATGGTGAATCGAGTCCACAAATTACAGAGCGTCAAAGATGGTAATTTTTTTCACTAAAAACATTTTTCTTCTAGGGGGTTGAGAAGGGGGCGGAAAGAGTTAACCCTGAGATCGCATGTATCCCTTTAAATTAGACTCTTTCTTCTTTTTCGCCCTTGAAAATTCGTCCAAATTAGCTAAAAATTATAATGGTTTGAAAATTGGGAAAATAATATCTAATTACATTTTATATAGTTATTGAGGGTTTTACTATACGAGTATTATGTAGATCTTTTTATTATTAAAAGGCGAGAATTCATATGGACATGCAGATATGAGTTGGGCAGTGAAATCTGAAACTGGATTCGCATATAGGATTCGGCCATTACATCTGATAATGGCAGTGGATGATAAATGAAATCTCCTGCGTCTGGCTGCATAAGAAATGTTATCTTGACTATAAGTTCACGCGCAGAATGTGTACTGAATATGAACATAGAAGATGATACAGGGCCGGACCGATAAAGTTCCCGTTTTCAAGAATCCGTAACGGAACGGAATTAAATAATAAGTTTGACTTAGGGCCAGTTTTTCAATCACTGACTAATGTTAATTATGATTAAATAATAATGGAAACTATGGTTACCATGATTATTTAATCATGATTAACGTTAATCGAGAGTAAACCGGTGATTGCAAAACTGGAACTAAATGGAATTATATCATAATAATATTTATTAGCTGATTTGATAATGTATAATTAATAAAATATTTAGTTACTTTCATAAAAGATCAGTTGTGCATATTAACATTAGATATTTGTACAAATCCTTCTACTAAAGCACCAGTGCAACATAAACGTCATGTTAGTTGCGTGCGTCTCATCCATGCTACTTTTTGTTTAAATTTTGTCTACTATGGGGAGAGAGGGAATTGTTATTTAAAATTAGTAAAGAAAGAAATACTTTTCTTCACAATTTGAAGATTGATACACGATGGCAATAAAACAAAAGATGCTATAATAAAGTGTTGTACATATTAGACTTTATATTGCGAATCCTAGCTACACTTTTAATCTTTTTCGTACGTTATGCAGAACAATAACATTAAAAAGTTTCTAGTGATATTGAATACGAAAACTTTAAAAAAATGTAAAAAGTTCGACTCTTGAAGGTGAAACTTCACCTTCAAATGTTTCTTTAATTTTTAATTTAAATCCTAAATTTTACTTCAACCACAACGGGTTAGAACTTATTAGTTATATCATGTAATTAAACTTGTAACAAGACTAATAATGACACTAATTAATATCGAAACGTCGTCGTATAAATAAAGATTTATATTCTGAAAAGCCTAATTATCCATTATCACACTAAATTATTATCCTTTCGGCTTATTAAAATTTATCAGTAAAAAGTTGCCATTATCATGTTGATTACATACAATAATCAAGTTACAGAATAGAGGGTTATAATTCACAACAAGAATCTTTCTCAGATCTCATCACAACTTTCAGATAAAAATTTGCAGTAACCGAAAAGTTCATCAATTAAATAAAATTACCAAAAAAGTTGAAACTAAAGTCCGAACGCAACATCCTACAAATCTTAAAACTCAAGTCAAACAACAAGACATTGATCCTTGCCCTTGAGAACCCGACCACCAATTCAACTCAGACGTCACGTTGCTTGCCAGTCTATCGTCCATCCCGCACTAGTTTTGGTTTTGTCCGCTTGGTGAGCGCGGCGCGAGTATCGCTAATTGGGAAGACTGTCAGATCGGCCTCGGGAGACGCGTACAAATTGGTGTCCAAGAGCAGTTGAGGTTCCCACGTGACCTAACTGCCCATTAGGAGCGCACCGCTAAATTATCTTGTCTAATTGCCCGGCATTTATAAGGAATCCAGTGTTTCTTGCGCGGCTAGAGCAGCACCCTGTTAAGTAGGGATGCAAGAGAGGGTGGTTAGAGGGTTTTAACCCGCAAGAGATGGTGTCCATTGGGATTTGCTTCACGATTAATTTGTACTGACTTAGAGTGTATTATTGTGGATGTGGTGTCATTTGCTAATTTGTGATAAAGGACATTATGCTATGCATACCATTCTTGTAATTTCAGGTGAAATCTGATAGTCGCTTAGCACATGAATAGCTGCGATAGATTTTAAGTCTAGACTATTATTAAATTATTATAATACAATATAACTAAATAAATAAATATATTGATTTAATTATTAATTTATTTGCCATCATTTACTAATTCAGATGCGGTAACGGCGGAAACGGAAACAAAAAATGGAAGAAAGACGAGATGTGTTTTTGCCGCATATGTAGAAAACTCGAAACTACGTATCACATGATGTATAAATGCGCAGAGATAAATAAGAAGATTAAGTAAAAGGAGAAAACTGGATGAGTGAAGTATTGGGAAAAGGCAAATCGAAGTATTACTTATAAAATTTATGAAACACATAATAAAATTAAATGTAAATATGTAAGAACTAATATGTACTATTCTAAGTCAATTAGACATGAATAATACCTATTTTCTAGGATAGAGAAAGTAAAAGAAATATGTTTGTTCGTTTTTTTGTCCATTTTCAAAAATAATGTAGGTGTAAATTTGAATAACTCACCATTTGGGAAACAATGAATATATTTTTTATCCTAATTAAATCGTGGTTTGGTGTTATTTGAAATTCTTCCCTCAAACAAACAAAAAGAAAAATAATCAAAATTTATGACGACAAGTAGATAATCATACGAATATTAAGCAGAGCTCTAAATTAAAAAAATTATTGTTTTTGAAAAATAGTGTATTTCACAAGGGATTAATATTATTATAAAAATATATAATTAAGCTGTATTCTTTATTGGGTACGGCAATCTGCCTTAGTAAATCTGGGTAAGGGACATATTTATGTGCGTGAAGTGCGGTTACTAGCCGTCAAATTATGACCATAACAGACGTTAGTAGTGGGGAAGTCATACAGGTAATTTAATGTGGAGCAAAGTTTCTTGGCTCCTGGAATTGAACTCGGTTTCTTAAATCCGCAGATCGACGCAATTCTACTATGCTACCTACCCTACAAATTTGATTACAAAATAGCTAAATTGTCTATAATTCCAATTTGTACCTTAATTAAACACAAATGCATCGAAATAATTTAGATTCCATTACAAGCTGTAGGCCTCCCGTACTGCAATAGATATATAATAAATAAATAAAATTTTCTCTTAAATTGACTTATTTTTACTTATGATAAATTATAAGATTATACAACCTTCTTAAAAAGTAGGAAATAAAATATATCTTCTTTAATATTCCCCATAAACAGTAACCTATTCAATAATCCAGCCCAATATTCTTGCAGAATTCCACCACATACTTCCGTCCATCCTGTATCCGTCGTGACGTCATGCTCTTACTTCCGGCAGCCAAATCGTGGCAACGTCGGCGTTTTGTTAATAGAATCGACCGGACTGACGACCACGAGTCGAGCTAAACTGAGGACCGCTTAACGAGTGGACGACAAGACGACGCTAGATGCACTGACAACCTGAAGGTTTTATGCGTTCTTTCGACGGAATTCAGGCCTTAGGCTCGGGGTTCCTACCCACAAAAGCAAGCGAGTGAGGAGATGGTTTGATGTGACAGCGGGAGTGGTTAGTCGTACAAAAAGGAGATGGGAAGGAATTCTTTTTTAAAGAAGAATTGTTATTTTATATTTTTACGTGAGTAGAAGAATTAATTGGGTACAAACTTCGATACTACTGAAGTTAGCCTTTACATTGATTACGAGTTCTTGTCGTAACCGAAGGATATTTTACAGATGTATGCAGTAGCAACTGGTGCTGTAATACATTGGTGAGGTTGTGTTCATAGAAAAATCAAGGATTTTAAAATTAATCATCACTCCTTTTACACATTACTGGGCGCGGCACTCTGCCGTAGCAGATTTAGGTAAGTAATATATTTATGCACAGGAAGTGCGGTGACCAACTTTTAAATTACGGCCCCTAAAGATGTTAGTGAAGGAAGAGCTACAGGGGTAATTTTTATATTGTGAAAATAGATTGTGGGCTGTGGAAATTGAAACTGGGTTCTCAAATCCATAGGGCGATTCGATATTACTGAACCACCTAGCCCATAAAAAGTCAAATATTAAAATAAAACTAAAAACCTAAACTAATAAACGAATAACTAAAGTATTATTAAATGCGCGGAAACGGATTCAATATCGGTACATTTTAAGTTACCGAGGGTGCAAACTTAACTTCACTCTGCTACAGCTCAAAAACAGTCGCTAGATTTTTGAGCGGGGGTGAAAAGTGATATTTTGGGAATGCAATATATGACAGAAGACCATACATATTCGTGACCACTATAAATTTGTTCCCAGAATCTTATGGCAAAAAAAAGGAAAACTAGTTAACATAATATCTACCGCCACTTAAAAACTACCTGGTTACAATATTTACTTTCAGTTAGATTTTTCTCAAGGAAAAGATTCTCTACATAATTTGCACTACGGATTCAACATAAATAATAAAATTAATTCAAATAATAATTACTATACTCGGTTTTTTATCAAGGAGGAGTAAATGCACAAGTCAGATTTACACTATAGAAACTTACCAAAGAAAGTTACTAGATTATTGTTCGCGCGAAAAACAAAAATTTCTTACACATCTGCACTGATTAAGTCTCATGGAATTTATTTTAAAATACAAATGACATTATAAACTCTAATTTGTCACTCCGTATATTATTAGTTCTTAAAAGAACAGAAATGCAAAAAACCAACAAGAAAACAGATAACCTCAAAACTAATGACAGCTCTAATATATAAAATGTAAAATCTATGTACAGTGTAAACTGGACGAAGCCCTAGCCAATCAGAAGCGTCAGTTTTAGCGGTTAAAATTTAAATTACTCCTCCTGGTTAAAAAACAGAGTATAATAGAAAACAATATCAAGTAAATTTTACTATTGCTATAAAACTAACAGCTTCTGGCGCATAATTGAAACATTGGTGAGCAAATGAAGATAATTAGAAACGGTTTTCAATTATAAGCTGCGAAATTATTAATACGTCGGGATTAATAAAACAAAACAGTTGAGTAAAATGATTCCCGAGATGAACTAAAGCAGTTAATTCAAGTAGTTTGCTAAAAAGCACATAAAATTAATTGCAAAAGTCCGAGTACAAGAAGTTCGCAAGACGCGTATTAAATTCAGTTGCGCGCGCTAATTGAAGTTAAACATTTAGATAGAGTTAATTCACTTCATCGGGAACAATGACGTTAATTTTCGTTCACTAATTTTGTTTTAAAAGAAGCCAATTTTATCTCGCAAATCAGGCAAGCCGTGAACGCTGAACAGAAGCAGACGAGAGTGTCAATTCAGCATTGAGATGCGAGAAGCGAATTCTCAGCTTGCTGCGAACTGCGGCCAACTTCATTTCGAATCTAATGAGAAATTGTTCAGACTGCATAGTCCTGCAGTTCTTGGTGACGCTGCGAAAGCGCATCGCTGCGCATTCTCAACAGGACCGGCTTTGCTTATATTTCTTATAAGATTGTAACACAAATTTACATGATATATAGAGAGTAATGCGATCAACTAATATATTTGAAAACTTTTCGAAATATCACTACAATCATAAAATTGAGCAAAACTGTGAAAACTACGCATTGTCTGACACTGGACTGACTCAAACAGAAAAATGCAAATTAGTGTCACTTTTTGTAACCTTGTAAACTCACTTACGGCGATCAGCAAATCATCAAAGAGGAAACTGATGCTCTATTGGAATATCGCAATTGGAATGCGAACCTAGTGGAGAAATATGAAACTAAGGCAAAAGAACTCATTACTGAGTGTGGCACTCTACCATAGTAGATCTCAGTAAGTGATATATTTTTGTTCGTGAAATCAGGCTACTAGCCATCAAATTCCGACCTCAACAAATATGAAAAAAAAAAAAAAATAAGGGGAAATAAAAATCTAGATTGAAATAGTCCTATTATTTTTCAATTGAGGTTTTTTTTATATGCACTGCAATATTTCGTATAGATATGTTAATAAAATATTGCGTAGGTTTTACAAAACCATTTTTTATGGGGTAATGGCTCAGTGGTATCCGAGTCAGCTTGTGGATCCTATGATTCCTGGTTCGATTCCCACAGCCGACAAAACATTTTCACCAATTTAAAAATTATCCCTGTGGCTCCTCCACCACTAACATCTTTGGAGGCCGTGATTTGACGTCTGGTAACCGCACTTCACGCGCATAAATATATCGCTTACCGAGATCTGCTTCGGCAGAGTGCCACACCCAATAATGGGTAAAAGACGTGATGATATATTTATATTTATTTATTTATTTTTTTATTTTTTTGTAGCTTTACATTGTTCCATATGGTGAAAGTACTTGTGATATTTATACAAAAGTAATACATGTTTTATTAAAAAAAAATTGAACCTATTTTCGCTAAATTGGCTAGTGCGTCCCTGCAGTCTACGAAGTTGAAAGATGGAATTATTTTAAATTGCATCCGTTTAAAAGGTAATGCTGTTACATACTCGGAGAAATTTAATTTCGAATGAATAAAATGAACACGGCACATTGTTGACGCGAATGAGCATATCTGGAATATTTTTCTAAATTAAATTGCTCTAGCAGTAAATATTTTCAAGCTGGATTACCTAAATGTCAGGATGTGGTAATAGAACAATGGAAATTAACCGAATTTGCATCCGGAAATGAACTTGTCTTTGTATTCAAATTACTAGTCAATAAAATTGCAGGTTTATTACAGTGCTCCATTTTGGATTGCTCACAAACCGTATTATTCAACTGAGATCTAAAATAGATATAACGATATTTCGTATTAATATAATATTAATTACAATTAAAAAATATATAGTGGAATATGAAACACTTGGATGTAGTTGTATTTCTTGTTTCAAACTGAAATCAAAGAGGTTTGAGTCACACAAATGTGAGATTAACCTAACAATAAGAGAAACACAAGATTAAAAAAAAACAGTTTCTTGTACAATTAGTACTGAAAAAAATATGCTTTCATTACGTATTGCATAACTAAATTTTATGCCTAATTGAAATTAGATTGATTTTACGGAGATAATAATTAAAAATTATTTTTTAATTTAACAATAATTTTCCCAGTAAATAGACAGTAATTAATCGAATTAAATTATAATAAATTTGAGGTTTATTAAAGACAATAAATAATATGGTACTTGAATGATTGTAATTTTGTTCTTCAATGGAAGAATGTGTCAAAATTTACTGTCAATTTTAAAATTAAAATTAAAATTAAATAAAATAAAACAAAAATAAAATAAAAATAAAATAAAAATAAAAAATAAAATAAAAATAAAAAATAAAATAAAAATAAAATAAAAGTAAAATAAAAATAAAATAAAAGTAAAATAAAAATAACATGAATACATGATTTTAGTCAAAATTCAGGAATGGTAGAAACCTATAGAACAATCGCAAAAATAAGGGTTGTCATTTATTTATCGATGAGTGACAAACAATGATTGGGTTTCGTGTTACGGAATATAGGGGTAAGTTAACAAATTCATTGCAATTAATCTCCCCGAAATGCACAATATCAGATGACCAATACCCGATGTAATATTTACCCAGTCACTCAACTACTATTCACCCAAATCTTAGGCTCTACGTGTTGAGACTAAGAATGAAAGAGAGTAGTGTTACAATGCACATTGAGCGTGGCGAGGAATTAATATATCGTATATATGCTGTCAGAGGGTGAATCGGCTGTTTCCTCTGCTTGTGGGGCCAGTCACAAGTCATCAGTGCCTAATATGACAATTGCTAGGGATGAGACCACACTTAAGATGGGAGGGTGGTATACAGTTGCACAACTGAGTAGTGGATGTTACATACAAGGGGTGAAATTAAACAATATATAATATATCATCAAACCCTCTAAAGATATTGTTTTATAAAAAAAAAAATATAAAATATATCATCACGTCTTCTACCCATTACTGAGTGTGGCACTCTGCCGAAACAGATCTCGGTAAGTGATATATTTTGCGCGTGAAGTGCGGTTACCAGTCATCAAATCACGGCCCCCAAAGATGTTAGTGGTGGAGGAGCCACAGGGGTAGTTTTTGAAATTATGAAAATTGTTTGTCGCCTGCGGGAATCGAAACAGGGTTCTCAGGATCTACAGGCCGACTTCATACCACTGAGCTAGCCACCCCATTATATTAATATATAATATATCACCATACCATTACTGGGTATTGCACTCTTCCAAATCAGATCTCGGTAAGTGATATTGTTAAGCGCGTGAAGTGTGGTTACCAGCCGTCAAATCACAGCCCTCAAATGGTTTAGTGGACGGAGAGCTACAAGGGTAATTTTAATGTCATTAAAATTGTTTGTAGGTTGTGGGAATCGAACCCAGATTCTCAAAACCACAATCCGACTTCATACCACTAAGCCATCTACCCCATATTAATATATAAAATAATAATAACAAAAATCTACCTTATTATTTCAAATATGAATAAATGCATTGAAATGTTTTATGCATGTTGCCTCCGTAGAAGAAGGTATCACCTACAAATACTCAAAAAAATTCGTTACGACGGTATTTCGTCCACTAATTCACAGTATGAAATTTCCTCTGGGAAATTAGAATAATGAAGAATCGTCTTTACAGCTACGTCAGAACACATTAGACCAAGTTCGTTATAGTCCAAGTTTCAGAGGGCGCCTAATAAAATCGTATAATTTATTAATAAAAAAATAAAACTCCAGTAACAAAGTTTTTATTTACGCTAGGCTAGGTGTTATTCCTCCGACGCCTGTGTTTTAAGAACGGCTCATAAAAGGTTTACTACAAGACATTGTTGTTAGTGTATTGGAATACAAATCTCTACGCATATAAACATGCTTGGTTAACTATTTCCAATGACAGTATTAATAATACCAATAACTATTCAATGTTTATAATGTATTTCAAGTCGACCGTGTACATACATAATTTTATATTTACGGCCAATTAAACCAATTTATTTTGGTAAATTTTTTCGTTCTGAAATATTTTTTGTGCAATGCAGAAAAGACTTACTTTACTTCAACTTATAATTTTTTATATAAAATAAATAAATATATCATCACGCCTTTCACACATTACTGGGCATTCTGCGAGAGCAAATTTTGGTAAGTGATATATTTATGAGCATGAAGTGCGGTTATCAGACGTCAAATCGCTGCTCCCAAAGATGTTATTACACAGGTGTAATTTTAATGTGGTTAAAATTGATTGTCGGCTATGGGAATCGAACCGAGGTTCTCTCGCCACAGGCCGACTCGATACCTCTTAGCCACCTACCCCATTATATTTTTTTAATGGAACTAATAATAAAAAATATAGTTAATTTAATAATCCAAACGACAATTTAAAAAACAATTGTTATAGTTTAAGGGCCAGTTTTTTAATCACCAGTTTACCCTCGATTAGCGTTAACCATGATTAAATAATAATGGAAACCATAGTTTCAATTATTATATTAATCAGTGATTGAAAAACTGGCCCTTAATTGAGTTGAAACAAATTTAAAAAATAAACATTTTCCGAAAAACCTAGATATCTAACAAACTCATGGATCTTTTTAACTACCCTTCTCAAATATGAATCAGATATACCAATTTCTACCCTTCCTTTCCCTTCACATCATTATCTCTTAAATTCAATCTTATTAATGACACCTCGCGGCAAAACACCACCACTGGAAACTTCAAATACTCTCTATCCCTCTCCTCGCCAACACAATCATACTCATACACACTCATTTCACTAAAAACTACTACCCCGTCCAATACAATCCACCGAACAGATCCTCGCTAGGCTAGAGGGCAGAGAACAGAGATTAAATCAGTAGGTACCGCTTGGCGTTTAAACGTAAGTTAAACATGAAACTAAACTGGCTAACTGCAGCAGTAAATTAGAGACGTATTGGCGGCTTAGCGCTGGAGCGAAGTCTTTCTCCACTAAGCCGTCGCCGTTGAGGGTGGCTGGAACCTCCGACGCCGAGTTGATACTCTGGTGGTGCTAGGAGGACTAGGACAATCCTGGAGGGTAACTTCGATACATGGATCAGGGTAGTCTAGGGTAGCTGCGGTGACAGTGGCGCAGGAATATGGGGAAGTTAGGGTGGAATAGTTATTTCTGCAGAGATATTTTTCTGTTTTTGATAGTTTAATTACAAGTAACGCAATTGGTTTTCTACTGTTTAGTAATCGAAAAATGCAATAATTACTTATAGTTTGTTGCACCGTCATCCCTTGATTAATAAGTGTCATTTAAGAAGAAGAAATAAATAAGGAATCGAATTGTTGATAGCAATGTTTATTAATACATTTCACATTATTTTTCTATTCCATATTGTTTTATTTAAGTTACACCTAATATGTGAGGGACAGCGGCCATATTGTTAGTTTTTTTTTTTTTTGATAGATAGCTCAGTGGAATCGCATCAACCTATTTGATTGGAGAATCCGAGTTATATTCTCGAAGCCAACAAACTTCCACTTTAAAATTATCCCTGTAGTTTTATCCACCCCTAATATTTTTAGGGACAGTGATTTGATGGCAAGTAACTGTATTTCACGTTTAAACATATATTACTTATTGAGATTTGCTACAGTACCACACTAAGTAATGGATAAAATGCGTCATATTTAAAAAAAATATGTAAAAAAATAAAATACACCCAGTAGTGTGTAAAAGGCGTGAATATACGAGGTGTGGCTATTAAATAACGAGACTGACGCTGCTACAGACGAAGTACGCATGCGCCAAACACCAGCGACCGTCAGCTTTTTAGCGTGAAGCTTTCTCTTTCGAATGCAGTACCTCTCGCTTCTGTAAATAAATCCGTATAGCCGTAGTATTCGTTCTAATTAGAGTTGTTTTCTTGTTTCGCCGAAAAAATGTTAAGTGCAACATTAGAGCAACGAATTGTTGTGAAATTTCACATGAAACTTAGCAAAACTGCTACTGAAACTTACAATTTATTGAAAAAAGTACCTGAATTGTGGTTTTTCCATCAAAACAATGCGCTGGCTCATTCCGCAATGTCTGTTAAGAGATTTATAGCCAAGTACAGTATCACAGTGTTGGACTATCCGCCTTATTCGCCAGATCTTGCACCGTGCGACTTCTATCTGTTTCCTAAGGTGAAATTTGCCTTAATAACAACAATATTTGAGCTTTAAAAGAGATATCGGCACGCGTTCTGAAGGAGCTGATAGAAGAAGACTTCCAGCACTGTTTGGAACAATGGAAGATTCGCATGGAGCATTGTAGGGATAGAGGAGGAGTGTATATTGAAAGTGATAATAAGTAAATAGGTATGGAATCAAAATAAAATGTTAAAATAGCACCAGTCTCGTTATTTCATAGCCACACCTCGTATATATGTATATATATTTTTAATTCAAAATAATTTGAACTAAAATCGAATGGAACTGTTTGCACGTGCAGAGCATATTTTCTTCAGGTTTATGATTTGTTTGCTGGAAGTGTGAACGAAGCGAATCTCACCAAGAAATAAAAAATAGTTACTAAATAATATAATTTTGCATTTGGAATTTTATCCATTGCCTATTTTATATTCTCTCGGTAACATTTACATTAAAGGTAGACACAGATATTTATAGAACATTTTAGTAAGCTTTATTTTGTGCGGCGTGTAAAATTTTATCACCGTTAATACATTATTTATAGATCAATAACATTTTATTTCTGTAGCCAGTAATGTATTTCTCAGACCAAAAGTAATATGTTCGCCACAATATTTCTCAAGAACATAAAATTATTCAAACGATCTCTGGAATATTTGACTTCACATAGTGGAAAAATTCCAGCGTAATATATGAGATATGCTATTTCAACATTTCCACAATATACAATATGTGAATTTTGCTATTCAAAACTACAAATTCTCCGTCTATGGTTGAGTGAACTCACAGCCGTCGGCTAGAGGGGAGAAAAAGGGGCATTTACCCCAAAGTGCGGCTAAGATCGTTTAATCCAAGTCGGTGAACAATCGTAAAACAGTACATGGAGCAATAAAATGTGAGTAAATCATATACTGGGTTATCGTATGCTGTGCAGCCATGCTACAGAGTTCTTAACGGTACAGGAACTTACTTTCTGTATCATATAAATACATACTCGTATATGGATTAAACGAAACTTGGATGGTCTATGCATAAATGCGAGAATCTTTAAGGGTAAAAAGTAAAGCACTAAATTTAGCGAAGCTGATTTACATTGTGCTTGTAAATGAATTTTAATCACGGTTTATTGCCGATCTTGATTCTAATATTTAAATACATTTGATTTTACATTGTAAAACGAATCTACAGTGTTTTAACTTGATATTTTCATGTTGTCAATATGTTAGTTAGATGACATAAGTAATGACAAAACTAATTAATAAAATTAATGAGAAGAAATTAAAATAGTTATAGATAACAGAATTATGATTTCAATGCAATAATTTTTCTTCGTTTAACAGATAAATTTGTTAGATACTTTGTTAAATACTGGTCATAAAACTTTGAAAAAAACTTACTGTTTGATGCATTGATGATTTGAAGAAGTTGTAAAATATATACGTACCTGGAACAGACAGAACATACATTAATTTTTATGAAAAAAGCCAAAATAAATAAAGGTGTAAGTACGACTAGAGATGGCAACGATTAATCGAATGATTGAAATAATCGATTATTTCGTTTCAATTAATCGATTAATCATTTGATATTTTTTGTTTCGATTAATTAATATTTAATCGATTAATTTATTATTAATCGATCAGTTTATTTTTACATTTCATCCCTATTTTTCTTATTATAGGATATATTATTGTAATATAAACCCTTTCAATTTTAACTAAGAAAAATAGGGATAAATGAAATTTAGTCAATATTATTTAGTCCTAATGGATTATTAGATCCGGTTTAATGTAAAAATAATAAATTAATTATTACTGCAGTTAATACAATAAATGGAAGTAAAAAATGAATTTTACAAAACCGAGTTAAAATTGCATTATCAACATACAAATCCTCCTCAAATACATATACATACATACTAATAAAATTAATTAATCGATTAATCGATTATTTCCCTACCAATTTAATCGAAAATCGTTTAGATAAATCAAATGATCAATTAATCGATTAATTTTTTTTTTTGCCATCTCTAAGCACGACTAGCATACGAGCCCTGTCTCACATCAATTGATCCGAATCTTATTTTTTCGTTTGATGTTTTATTTTGCAGTTTTATTTCTCGTGCAGTATGCAAGAAAATTATATGAAATTTTAATGAGACATATACTAGTTTGTTGTTAATATACAGATAAAATTTGAAGCCAATCGATACATACATCTTGGAATGACAGTCATTGGAATAGGAAGTAAACATTTCTATATTAACTAAAACTTTCTCGTTTTATACAAAAGCTGTATAATAATAAAGTTTGTTTTAAATAATAAGTAACTTTTATTTCATTCTTCAAGCTATCTACAAGACAAAAATCAAGATAGGCTTTTTGAATGTAGAATTAGTTTTTTGTAAAAAAAAAATTGCTAGTTATACTGCAATATATTTTGTGTCTAAGGTATATTTAATGTTAAATTTAGTTAAAAATGTTAAAAATTAATAGTAGAATTTAGTAAATGTCAGATACCTGCGTTTTTAGTATTATTTAAATTTTGAACAAAAAATAAGATTCTGGTCAACTGACATGAGACAGGGGTATGGATAATTCGAAATAGAGAGAAACATGGGATTAAATTCAGATTTTAATTCCAGGACGACCGTAGCTTTGTTGGTTTAAAGCATATAACCGGAGTTCATAGGTATCAAGTTCAAATTCTGGCTGTATTTCAATTTTACTCTTTATAATTCAATTAATTTTCACCAATGGCAAATTATGCAATTGACGTTTCTTTGGGGAAAGATAGAAGGGAACCAAAATAATAAGACATCTCGCACTAGTGAGAGAGTTATTTGACAGACCACGACTAACCAGAGCATACTTTTAACATACGATGAAGATTAAATGGCATGTTAAATATATGCCTTAATTGATCATGGTCCATCAACTAGCTCTCTCACTAATGCGACATAGCTCTTTCTTTTTTGTTCCCTTCCATTTTTACACGGCGTGACGTAAGAATTTTAAATGTATAACTCGCCATTGTTAAGTATTTACTTAAAATACTAATTAAATATAAATATGTATATTTATGGGGTAGCTAGCTCAGTGGTATCAAGTCGGCCTGTGAAGCCTGAGAACCCTAGTTCGATTCCCACAGGCGACAAACAATTTTCACCATTTTAAAAAATTACCCCTGTAGTTCCCTCGCGACTAACATCTTTGGGGGCCGTGATTTGACGGCTGGTAACCGCAATTCACGCGCAAAATATATCACTTACTGAGATCTGCTTCGGCAGAGTGCCACATCTAGTAATGGGTAGAAGGCGTGATGATATATTTATGATATATTTATGTATATTCTCAATATTTTTCACTTTAAATATTGCGAGCGTTTCGCAAAGAAGGAAAAATTGATTTGCCGCGAATCAAGGAAACCAAACCTTGAACTTCGTGAACGTTGGAATGCGAGGAATGTTCCAATCGAAACGAACGAAAGGGCGGAATATTTTCATCGCGTGATATGAAAACTGTACAAAAAACAGAGAAACGAAATTAAAATAATTAAATAATAAAATGTTTATTTGTTATATGGAAAAGAGCTATTATGTCAAACTCCTTTGATATATCACGATATTAATTTTTTGTTCTCACATATTCAGTTCACATATCGCGTGATTACTATTTTATTAAAGTATCAAACTAATGCAGAGTTACTTTATAGGCTCGAAATAGAACATTTTACGAAAAGGATCACCATTTTAAAATTATGCCACGTCTAAAAACAACTAACTTGATCAAGAAAATGCGTGTCAGTTTAAAGATCATTTTCACTGCTTGCTGCAGGTTTTAATCAATTGTTTAAATAATTGTAAATTTTTGTCGATCTCTTTGCGTTATATTTTATGTCAATAATGAACATTAGTGGGGGCAAACAATTGTAGTTTTTAAATATAAATAATAATTTTTCTTTGCCAATTGACACAAAACTGAGCTTTTGTTGACAATTGACAGGCTATAAAGTGCTACTTTTATAGGCTAGGGTTCTAAAATTCCCCTCCGCACAAATAAATAAATATATATTCTCATTAAAAAGAGAGTAAAATAAAAAAAAAATAAATATATCATCACGCCTTCTACCCATTACTGGGTGTGGCACTCTGCTGAAGCAAATCTCGGTAAGTGATATATTTTGCGCGTGAAGTGCGGTTACCAGTCGTCAAAGATGTTAGTGGTGGAGGAGCCACAGGGGTAGTTTTTGAAATTATAATTTGTCGCCTGTGGGAATCTAACCAGGGTTCTCAGGATCCACATGTCGACTTCATACCACTGAGCTAGCTACCTCATGTAGTGGTACATAATTGGAAAACAACTGATCGAAAAGAAAATTGTTAATATTTTTGCAATAGACCTGCAAAATAGCATTTCTTTGCTAATTTAAGCAACCTTGTAGCTCTTAAAGTTCTCAAGATAGCAATAGTGGTCCACTTAAATTTAATATCCTCTATAACTGAATTATGCATTCTTAAGATTTTAAAATATATTTCTAATTTCCTGGTGAAATTAATAGTTGTAAAATTAGCAGAAATGTTATAAAGTAGTTTAGTGCAAGATGCAAAACATTTCTTGAAGGGTTTATAAAGGGTAAAAGACACGCAGTATATCGGCTGACTTGCGGTTCCACTTCTTAGCATTATTCTAATTAATCTTCACACGAGGATGTTGGAAAACGAAGCACTTTGTGATGATAATTTATGAGCACGATGTGCAAAAACTGCAAACGCGAGATTTATGTACTTACCGTCCGCAAACTTTTCGGGATTCGTGAATAGAACATCAGGGACAATAGTATCAAAAAGTGACAACGTATTTCGCAGAGTGTTACGCTTGCGTTTAGCTACAAGAAATCAAACTTGGAGAAGGAAAAATAAGTGAAATATTAGACACGTCTCGAGGAAATATTTCATAAATGAATTCTGGGGTGATTTATGACGTAGATCGTAGGTTAAACTTTAAATTAAATTATTATTTTCTTAGAAATTTCATTTTTCATAAAACGAAATAAATATGAATCAACAACTTTAGCATCGCTGGAAAAACTAAGAAAATATTGCAGTTCTAGTAAAGTATTTTAAAAATAGTTTGATGCTTACGTAATCGTATATTTTTGGATGTGGAATGTGGATTTTAAAACCCGGATTCAATTTCCACAGCCGATAAACAATTTTTACCACATTAAAATTACCCCTGTGGCTTCCCCTCCACTTATACCTTTGGTGGTCGTCATTTGGCGGTTAATAACCGCACTTCACGAGCATCAATATTTCATACCCAGCAATGAGTAAAAGGCGTGATGATATAAATATATATATATATATATATATATATATATATATATATATATATATATATATATATATATATATATATATATATATATATATATATACATATATATATATATATATATATATATATATATATATATATATATATATATATATATAAATGAGGTGGCTAACACAGAGGTATGAAGTCGACCTGTAGATCCTAAGAACCCTGGTTCGATTCCCACAGGCGACAAACAATTTTCATAATTTCAAAAACTACCCCTGTTGCTCCTCCACCACTAATATCTTTGGAGACCGTGATTTGACGACTGGTAACCGTACTTCACGCGCAAAATATATCACTTACTGAGATCTGCTTCGGCAGAGTGCCACACCCAGTAATGGATAGAAGGCGTGATGATATATTTTTTTATTTTTATATAGGTATAATAGGTATTTATTTCTAAATTTATAAAAAAATTAATAAATATATCATCACGCCTTCTACCCATTACTGGGTGGGGCACTCTGCCGAAGCAGATCTCGGTAAGTGATATATATTGCGCGTAAAGTGCGGTTACCAGTCGTCAAATCATGGCCCCCAAAGATGTTAGTGATGGAGGAGTCACAGGGGTAGCTTTTGAAATTATGAAAATTGTTTATCGCCTGTGGGAATCGAACCAGGGTTCTCAGGATCCACAGGCCGACTTCATACAACTGAGCTAGTCACTCCATATAAATTTATCTCAAATAATTTAGAAATGCCTGAATCACGTATTCAGGTTCACATTTAATATAAAAACAACCTTGTCAAATCAAATAGCTAATATTATCGCATTAATAACAACTAAAAAAAAAGCAAATTAAAACAGATTAGTACGTATGATATACTACACTATTTTCCACTAACTAATGTAATAATATAGAGAAGTATGATACTCGTAGCATTGTACAATTTTTCTAATTATAATCGTAATTATGATTATAGTCGTACGACAACATATATTTATTTATTTTTAAAAGAGCAGATAATCCTTAAATTAAATGTGATCTGGCCACACACACACAAAAATAATGACCCCGGAAAATAAAATATACGACTACGACACAAGACAAACACATGTCAAGCGACCGTTTTTTGCGAAGTGAAATTATAACCGCCTCAACGAAACAAAACGAAATTGATTTCGTAGTGAAATTCAAGTGCGCTGTGGCTGTCCGTACAAAAACAAAAGAATGCACATGTCGCCTGTCGTGAGATTTATACGTTTTTAAATTGGTGTAATAAAAGACGGAAACAACAAAAAGTTTAAGAAAAACCAAGGAAAGAAACATTCCGGCCAACAATTTGTCAGCAGCCTACAAATTGCTTCAGCATGTTTTATTTATATCTCGGCTCAGAATTTAAAAAATTAAACTCGACATTAATTTATAACTGACGTAACATCACGGCGAACTGACATGAAACCGAGACGAGCAGCACTCGCGTAAATCTAGTTATCGCGAAATTATTCATTTGTTATTTTCAAAACTGTTCGCTGTTTTACCTATAATATTTATTACAGTGACCTACATATCCTTGGATCATTTGTTTTAAACATTTTTTGTTTGTTATGGCGCTAGCAATCATACTGCATAATTTATCTCAAATTTCAACGATCATTTTCCGTATTTGGTCTACTTGTTATTTGTAATTAAACCTTATTATATTTGAACAATTTCCACACTATTCATTTGCGTATTACTATTTGCCAAATTTTATAACCTAAGTTGTGGCTAGCTCAGTTGTATGAAGTCGGCCTGTTGATCATGAGAATCCTGGTTCGTTTCCCACAGGCAACAAACAATTTTCATAATTTCAAAAGCTACCCCTGTGGCTCCTCCATCACTAACATCTTTGAAGGCCGTGATTTGACGACTGGTAACCGCACTTCACGCGCAAAATATATCACTTACCGAGCTCTGCTTCGGCAGAGTGCCACACCCAGTAAACGGTAGAAGGCGTGATGATATATTTATTTATTTATTTTATTTAAGTTGTACCAAACCAAGCTATCGATGCAGAATTTATTAATGATATATTTAGAATGCTTCTGCCCTCATTTCAAGCAGACAGTTATATATTTTGATTCAATACTTCATTAAACAAAAAATAATAATATAAGTTGTATTCCATTTGCTACTTGGTTCACTTAAACCAGTTCAGTTAAATTCGAGACATGACTAAATGAACCGATTGAAGCAAACCGATAAAGTTATTGGGGTATATTACTTTAAAGTAAATTAGAATATGTAATTCTAGTACTGGAAATAAAATAATCCAGCAAAACAAATCAATATGATTTAGTTTAGTAAATGTAAGTTAGATCTGATCCAAATGGCAAATGGAATACGCCTTATATTGTACTACATTTAGATTAATTATAAAACCTTTTTCCAATTATCTTGAGTAGTTTTCAACAAATCGTAGTGCAAAATGTTGGAAAAATGAACCAATAAGAACTGTTTTAAAGTGATAAAGAGACCTATATATCTATTCCGTAACAAAAATTGCATAGTATATCAAATGCTAACATGGTCTTTTGATAGTAACCTTCTTAGCAACCATTGTTGTTTGGGATATTAATAATTTATTTTTTATTTATTTTGTTACTCTGCACAATAGGAAGTAAATCCCAATTACAGTACAGGGGACCAACAGCTTATAGTGGAATCCGAACCACTTAGACACAATCGTATTTTTTTGATATAAGTAGAAGTCTGTGAGATTTGAACGCACGACCTCTTGCTTACTAATTAAGAAACGCAAGTTTTACCTTGCTTTTATCCACTGAGCTACGATTGCCTGTAAAATTGCTAATTATAGCAACTGCTTATATGATTTTTTGATAGCAACCTTCCGAGTAAAAGGCGTAATGATATATTTATAATTTTTTTATTTGCTCAATTATTATAAAACAACTTTGTAATTACACAGAATTAAAAAAATCTAATTACTACTTGCAAGTAATATTAGTAATTAATTAAACTGAGCATGCTGGCGTAATGTCTTCTTGTTTACAATGACAGTTCATTTGCAGAAGAAAAAACAGAAAAAATGTAGCCAACGATCTCACAACAGTAGCGTGACTAATTGAAACATCTTACTAGGGAAGTGCAAAACAAAAACCTGTTAAAAATATCAAAGCGCGTTGCTTGGTGTTCCGCGGCTGTCATTTGTCACGGCGCGCACTCGGACGCTTCAGTGTCGAGATGCGTGAGCCGCCAGCAAAAGAAGAAAGAAGACTGAGTTCCTGTGTTTTTGACTCTGCGGCTGCTCACCACATATCAACTAACTTATTTTTGACTGACTTCAGTTATTTTATCTCCTACGTGAGAAATATTTCATTTTTTTGTTTTGTTGCATTTGTTTCTTTGTAAATTTTACAAATATTTATCGTAACTTAAATTATGCTACTATGGACCTAAACAATAACTCTATATATAAATAGTAATATTAATTTATGGGGTGGCTAGCTCAGTGGTATGAAGTCGGCCTGTGGATCCTGAGAACCCTGGTTCGATTCCCACAGACGACAAACAATTTTCATTATTTCTAAAATTACCCCTGTGGCTTCTCCACCACTAACATCTTTGGGGGCCGTGATTTGACGACTAGTAATCGCACTTCACGCGTAGAATATATCACTTACCGAGATCTGCTTCGGCAGAGTGCCACTCCCAGTAATGGGTAGAAGGCGTGATGATATATTTATTTATTTTTATTTTATATAAAAACCGGAAAAAACCCATCATTTTTGATAACAATAAAGTTAAACAAAATTTCTTAGATGCTGCAAGAAGAAAAATAATTATACAAATATTTTGTGAAATTTCTGCACCGGTGTTTAAAACTTCTCCAAATGCGTTAAAATTATTTTTATGCTGTCACAAAAATTCCATTTTTTTATTTCTACCCCGTAATTCGTTCTCAGCATTATAACACAGTTTAGCATCACAGGACTCTTTGGGAAAATGGACAAATTCTATTAAAAAATTTAATGACAAAAATGTTTTCACTGAACAAATCTCATGTTTGCACTTTATTTGCGAATATTAAAGCAGTTTATTGCGACTTCCCCACTTTATGACCCTACTAAGCCCTTGGAAATTTAATCAAACTAAAGCTGTATTCTTCTTAATTTAAATAAAACTTTCTTTATTTATATTGAAAACGTTAAGTATTAATTTAATTGAACATAAATCATAACTATGGGGTGGCTAGCTCAGTGGTATGAAGTCGGCCTGTGGATCCTGAAAACCCTGGTTCGATTCCCACAGGCGACAAACAATTTTCATAATTTCAAAAACTACCCCTGTGGCTCCTCCACCTCTAACATCTTTGAGGGCCGTGATTTGATGACTGGTAACCATACTTCACACACAAAATATATCACTTACCGAGATCTGCTTCGGCAGAGTGCCACACCCAATAATGGTAAAAGACGTGATGATAAATTTTATTTTTACTAATCTCGGAAAAAATTTATTCTTTTTCCCTTGTTATGCTTAAAAATCAAATGAATCTTACGTTTCTAATAGAGTACTAATCGGGAGATTGAAAGAAGAATATTAAATGCTCTGGGAAGTTTTGCTCGAAACCTGAATGTATTCAGAGATGCTCGATTGAGTATTTATATTGGCGTGTTAGTATCTACTTCCATGGTAGTGAATGTTGGGTGTGGATGTGGAAATGATGTATTTTCTGGAGGTGAATATACTAGAAGAGATCGTGTCCGGAGTACATTAATGTATGATGAATGTAAAATTGAAGAGTGAGTATTAGCTAGCTGAAATGGTTTGGGTATGTGCAACCTAGTGAAATGAAAAATTTATGAAATTGAAAGATTACTTTAAAAATAAAGGATGAATATAATTTGTTTGTTACGTGAACGAAAGATTCCGAGTGTGAGGAATAAACGAGCTTACATAAAAGGAATTATAAATGAGAGAGAAGTGAAAGTGATGTAACAGAATAAGAATTTATTCGTAGGGCAAAGATGAATCTGATTTAAAATATATAAGTAATAGTTCATTGTACTCTTTTGACGAATACTAAAATACAATATTATTGTCACGATGTACATATTTCAATTTGTTACTTCTAGCTAGCGATATTGTTATGTAGGTACTTTTGATAGTTAGAACATTACACTTTACTCAACTACCATTATATCAATAAAAGTGCAATAAATGCGACATATAACAGATCAAAAACATTGTATTATCGGTAGTGAACATCAACTGCAAAAGAATAATACGCTGAACCCAAAGTATTTTTATTAAAACTTCATATATCCACATTGCAAACTACATCGCGCTTCACGCAATAAAAGTTAAAGTTGTTGAAGAGAAATCTAGTTCCGTGAACCATTGCAAAGTTGATAGCTCAGTGGCAAAGCGTCGGTCTGTGAATTTGAAAACTTGAGTCCGATTCCTGCATCCGCCAAATCGTAAACCACATTAAAATTACCGCTGTGACTCCTCTTCAATTAACATCTTTAGGAGCTGTGATGTGACGGCTTTTAACCGCACGTCACATGCAATAGTTATTTGTATCACTAAACCGGAAACGGGATTTTGTGCGAGCATATTTTGATAGGCCGAGATGAAGGCTAGGCTTACAAATTACGAGAAAAGGGATAGCTGTCAAATATTCAAGTAAATTTTATGCAAATTTTCATTTTGTTCATGTAGTTGTAAAATGTAAAATGAATCGTGTTTAGTGAATTTTATTTCGTGATTAAAACTGAATGTGAACATAGGAGGTAACAAGCACTGGTAGAAGCAGCTGTAGAGTGGAGATTCGTTGTGCTGACATTTCAGATCCGTTTTATTCAAAAGTCATCTTTGTTATGGTAATCATAACTCTGCTGATAATTCCATCTGAAATAACTTGAATAACTTTGCACTTGAATAATACAGTGTATTTTTAATACTGTAGCTACGTCGTTCAGACTTAATTTAAAGTATAAATTACTGAAAGTTATCGTTGTCAGCACGTTATCAAATAAAATTTCTGATATGAAATGAATTCTAAAACTCACTTGCTGAAATTATGTTATAAAATTTTTAGACATTTCATTGTTTTATTAGTTTTACAAAATTGGAGACTATTTGCATAATGTAACAATTTTAAAATATACATTTTACGACTCAACATTTGAATCTCTATTTTTCTTTTTTCAATAAGATAATCATTAATCAAATACAATTTTAATAGGAGGCTCAGTGGTATCGAGTCGGCCTGTGGATCCTAAGAACCCTGGTTCGATCCCCACAGTCGACAATTATTTTCACCAATTTAAAATTACCCTAGTAGCTCCCCCACCACTAACATCTTTGGGGGCCGTGATTTTACGGCTGGTAACCGCACTTCACGCGCATAAATATATCTCTTACCGAGATCTGGTTCGGCAGAGTGCCACACTCAGTAATGGATAAAAGGCGTGATGATATATTTATATTTATTTTAATTTGAAATGTAACAATATTAATCAATTGTTTTTTAATAGTTAGACATAAAATCTATAATTTTTTTTTATGGCTTCTCTTAGGTCATATGCCGCCATTACGCCCTGATCTGCGTTTTAGGTCTCAGAGTCAACAGCAACGCGGGTTTTCTCTGGACGGTCACCCATCCAAGTACTACCTTCGCGCAACGTTACTTAACTCGCGTTATCGTTTAGATCAGTTCCAACGAGTGCAGCCATGGCCGTTGACAAATCTATAATAAATTTTTTATTTATTTTCTTAGCAAATATTCGTCCAGATTTGTTTAAGCATTTAATAAACTTTTATTTTCATATTTTTAAAAATATGAATCAATATTATCATCACCCCTTTTACCTATTATTTCTGGGATAAACATAAAAATGCTTCACAATTTCACTCATTATTTAAATTAAAGATTCACCCTGCAACAATTTTTCAACTTTTAGCATAACAATATCCCTATTTCAAAGGCATAGCATCCCCTATTTCCTCATCATATCTCACGTGCGGCCGCAGAATAACCGTCAATGGCATCGGGCAAACATTGGTCAGCCCCTGGGATCCGTGCGAGACACCGGTAATCAGCAGTCCCCGCGGACCCTAACTACGTGCTGTGTTTTGATAACGGGGTGATTGGTGGCCATTCAGGACCCCTCCTCACCAAGTTCACCCCCTCCCCCTAGAGAACAGCCTAGTGGGGAGGGGGTAGGTATTAGCATATGAATTAGCGCGCGAATCATCGATTCTGGGGAAAAATTATTTTGTTGAATGAGCACGGGGTGGGCCATAGGGAAATCAATTATTTATAGTGAAATATGCGGAAATGAGAATAATGTACCAGATTTGCGATGTTTTGTTGCAGGGTAGACAGATGGAGCGCAAGTTGCTACAGGGAGTTGTAATGCATTGAATTATGATGTTTAATTCATGTTTGAGATGTATGATGGGTATTATTCTTTAGAAATTGTTGCATGGAATATTTTTGTGTAACAAGCAGTTATACTTGGTAATTTGATAGTGCGAATAAGTGAAGTAGTTTTCAGCTTTAAGACCCACTTATGTTTTATTAGGATTAGAAGATTTATAAAAGCTTCTGATTAAAGTGAATCATTTGTTAGATCTGAAATCGACACCTGAACAATAATGTCTTTGAATCAAGATATTATTTTGATTAAAAATGAAACATATATACAGAATTTCAAGGCACGTATACAAGGGTGAAAATGGGGTTCATCCCCCCCCCCGCCCTCATTAAGGATAAACAACATAAATTTACCTACAAATAATAACAAAATTATTGTACATTTTAAAGAAAAAAATTGGGATACTACAAGAATATGAACGTGGGACCTTATGAACTTCGGTCATATGCGCTAACCATCTACGCCAATCAGAGATCAACATTTTTGCGTAACCTGGGCGATAGTCATCTGATATTTGAGTAATTAGTGATTAATAATCTGTCCAATTTGAGCGTATACTTGTTGAAGCTTAGTGTTACATAAAAACGATCGCAAAATTATACAATAAGTGGAAATTCTTAGATCTTTATATGATAAATCTTTAAAAAAAATGAAATCTATGCCGAGGCTCCGCTACCCACAGATTCGAAACTACTGTTCTATAACTTAAAATAAAATTCTTATGAAGTAATCAAGAAAGCATTGGTAGTGGAAAAGTAATTTCCTATATTAATCGCCTATGGAATAGATTTCATGGAGCACCTGTATATTGTAAAAAAAGTTAGTTAATAAAGGTTGAAAAAAAGATGTTAAATATACATGCAAATAATACTGGAAATTATAAATTTCTCAAAAAAGGGTTGGGAGGAAAGTAATACAAAAATCAGTATATTTATAAATTAGTGCTCTATTAATAAGAATGTATTTATTCCAATAGAAGTATTACTATTTATGCATTACCAACATTTACTTGAAATAAGAATAAGTAAGTCACGCCATTTTACCCATTACTGGATGTGGTGCTCTGCTAATTTTGGTAAGTAGAGCCCCCAAAGTTATTAGTGGAACGGAAGCAAAAGAGATAATATCAATGATAGTAAGAATAGGAAATGCAAATATTTTCTTATATCCTAGATAAGAAACAAGTGATACTACAAAAGTAGATAAATGAAAGTCTTCGTAACAGAACAAAATCTGTTGAAGTACATTTGATTATCATTTAGTTTCTCCTATTTAATAGTTCTAAGTATTACAACTAAATCTAACATTAGTTTTATGATGCACTGGAGAAAATAACCATAAGAAATATCAAACTTCATTTCTAATTACGCTTATCATACCAACCAAACAGAAATTCAAATCCTAATTGCAAATTTAACTAACATGAACTAACATTTAGAAAATTTAATAACATTCAAATTTAAGCAGCCGACTGCATTCTTATCTTTGGACGAAATCAGCCGACAATAACACTTGGCGTGAGATTTGAAATCTTGAAAAGTAGACATAGACACGGGCAGGGATAGTCAGGCGTTCACATAACAGCACTTGCGATTTGGTGGAAAACAGCGCGTCGGCAAAACGGGGAGCCTCCGCAACCAGGGTTAACGTGCGGGCTAATGGCAATTGCGCTTTTACTTGCGCGATGCTAAAGTAGAGAAGAGTTGAGGCAGAGGAAAACGAGAATTTATTTCTTAGAAACATTAATATTTATAATAAGTACAAACGGGTTAATATCATTTTAGTGTTAATCAACGACGTTTCTAATTCAAAAAATAATTGAAAATTACGATACCAAGTAAGGGTAAAAATAGGATGAAACATGTCGTTTAAAGAATTAGCCAGAACTCTAAATTTGTGAATCATCTAATTCGATCCGGTATAAAATTGAAGTTGATTAACTTCAAATTAATCCTCTTTATGAAGCTGCCTGTACATTTATTTATTATTGTGTCCCAAGAAAGTTGGGAATCATTCTTAACCGGCGCTAATTTATAAATAAGTATTATATGAAGTATTTGAATAATCGATATATTCGAATATTCGAGATTTGATTATTATTCGAAATCGACATTATAATTCGAGAAATTTGATATTTGTCCACCTCTAGTTATTTTTATTTATTTGACGCACTTATGTATTTGCTAGGTATTTCATTATTTTACAATTACCAGAAATTATTTATCTTTTTTGTTAGACACAATGGTTATCGTGTCGGCCTGTGGATCCAAAGAACCCTGGTTCGATCCCCACAGCCGACAAAACATTTTCACCAATTTAAAATTACCCCTGTGGTTTTCCCACCACTAACATCTTTGGGGGCCGTGATTTGACGACTGGTAACCGCACTTCACGCGCATAAATATATCACTTACCGAGATCTGCTTTGGCAGAGTGCCACACCCAGTAATGGGTAAAAGGCGTGATGATATATTTATTTTATTTTTTATTTTTGTTAGAATAATAAAAATAGGAAATAATATATCCTGTTTAGTGGTAATGTAAGGAAACTACGTAACACTTGATAAATTTCCTGGAACTAAATTGAACTAATCTAAATTTGGTTTTAGAATTTGCTTATGATAATGAGTGGAGGAAAGAATGCTAATATAAAATAAAACATTTTTGTGTTGATGTATTCAGTGTTTGACTTTGATCAGAATGCATTGTTTCGTGTCGTTTTTGGTGATTTTAACATTAGTTGCAACCAGTGTATATAGCTGTCTTCCTTGCGGTTATTCTTCAGAAACAATAGGATTATGGGAGGATTACAAATTAGCGTGGTGTTGTCGAATCCTGAATGCTGTACCAGATACAGACACTCTTCCTGCTGACATTCAAGTACTAGATATTAGAAGTATGACTGTGCGCTGATTCCTGCCGTGTTGATTCGTTCTTACCGCATAATAGTGTCATTTGATGACAGGAAGTAAATAATTATATACCATTGAAATTAGCAACGGAGCTCTTTGCAGACCACAAATATTATTTTTTATTAACATTTTTGTTTTGTTTCTATTGTCTTTCTAATAGTTATCTACATTCCAAATTTTTATTCGTTACATTAAAAAAAGTCGTTCGTAGAAAAAATGTGTAGCCGCGGTATGCAAACAGCTACTTTTAACTTTTCGTATAGAAATTACTATTATGCAATGTAATGATTGGAATCTTCCACTTAACAGTGGTTCATTGAATGCTATTTATTTTAATTTGTATGTTGCAGGCAGTTCAATTACTTCACTAAAAGATAATCAGTTCATAAGTTTCAAGAAATTACAAGCTATATATGTTGCCGATAGTAAGGTTAACAATATTCAAAGGCATACTTTTAGATATATGAAAAATGTATCAGAAATAGGGTTACATAAAAATTCATTAACGAAATTACCAACTGGTGTATTTAATGACACACCAAATTTAGTTTTACTGTGGCTTAATAATAATAAACTTACTGAGCTACAGAAAAACTTATTTTCAAACTTAAAATATTTAAAGGTAATATCGTTGAAAAATAATGAAATTACTATAATTGAACTCAATTGTTTCGTGAACCTTCCCATGCTAGAAAAATTGATTCTCAATAATAACAAACTAAAAAAATTATATTTAAATCCAACAATATTAAATAATCTGCAACAATTAAATCTTCATGACAATCCCTGGAACTGTGATGCATCATTATGCGAGGTATTAAACGCTACCGTGCGTCGTAAAATGTGGAGTACATACCCGATACCAATTTGCATCAATTCGAAGAACATATCAGACAAACCCTGGACCGAGGTGCGACAGGAGATGCAATCCATCATCAGAGTTAACACTCCGGGAGTACGAAGCCAGAACCTGGAGCTGCACTGCGAACACTGCATGGAAGGCAAGACGGAATGGAGCGTGAACGGATGGATGCTACAGACGACAGAGACAGCGGATCGAGTGTCCACTCTGCAGGTGCGTCGTGGTGGTGTGTATAGCTGCAGAAGGCAAGGATGCGTGCATTGTAAGGCGGCTACAGTGACTGTGCCTTGCAACAGGTGCAGTTGTTTGGACAACTTCACCGTAGCAGAATGCGTTGCACCGCTCCAGATCACGCGTGTACCAGATACATTGCCTCAACATATTATCATCCTGCGCGTTACAGGTATCGTATTTAACATAAAAGAAACAACCCTAATATTTAGATGTATTTTATTGACTATTTTTTATATTTTATTTTAGATCAGAAACTTAATATTCTGGATGAAAACCAATTCGATTATTTTAACCAATTGCAGGAATTGCATTTAGAAAGAAATAATATAAATGTTATTCAACCAAACACTTTTAAAAATTTGAAAAATTTAACATTGTTAACATTAACGGATAACAATATAATGCATCTGCACAAAGACACATTTTCTTTTACTCCAAAGTTAACAAAACTGCTGCTTGACAAAAATAATCTCACCATTCTTCACAAGTCTTTATTTTCAAATTTATCTTCACTTCAAGAACTTGACATCTCTCACAACAAAATACATTTGATTGAAGACAATTGTTTTATTGACGTTTCTTTTTTACATACTATAAACTTAAGTTTCAATAATTTGAAAAGATTGCAATTGAGTATTATCAACAATTTAAATAGTTTGAAGAATTTGTATCTTAACGACAATCCATGGCAATGCGATGAGTCACTCTGCGAAGTAATGAACGCGGCAGTGAGCGGCAGGATTTCAACCGGAGACAATGATCCAACATGTGCAGCACCACACAAGTTAAAAGACAAACGATGGCACCAAATTTACGAAGATTTCCAACCTCGAATCATCTCCAATGTCTCTAGTGTTCAAGAAGGACAAGACATCACGTTACAATGCCAATACTGCTTTGTGACAAATGTCATGTGGACTTTTAACGGAATTAAGTTACCCCGAAATATGCAACAAATATCTGACACGACACTCATGTCCACATTAAAAGTGAAGAATGCGCGCAAAGAAGAACAAGGATACTATGTGTGCCATATAGATGATTGCCGGCGCTGTAAAGATGCTCAGCTTTATGTCAAAGTCAATGGAAAGCATCCGCAGGATAAAGTCAACACGAAAGAAGGTTTCTTTATTCTTTATAAGTAATATTTAATAGAACTAATGTTATATGTGTTTTAGTTTTTCATATAATTGGAAACTCGAGCAGTAACAACACTAGACGTGGAGTTATTCTTCTTTCTTATATCATTTTAGAAGATGAAGGAGTTGAGGGTAAAAGTGGAAACAATAGTAAGTTACATTACATACTAACGTTCATTTTAAAGTTAACTAAATACGCCATTAAATTTTAGATAGTACACAATAAGGACTCGTAATTCGTTATAAAGAATAAAAGATAACATGTTTCCCATTGGACATCCCGGAAATGAGCATGATATATTCGTTATTTGTATTTAACATTTTAATCACATGTGAATAATTGTTGATTTTAGTCACTGTAAATGATTATATAATGTACATCCAAAACCGTTACTATAAGATAAAATAAAAAGTATTCACTTATTTGTGGACAATTGTAAAAGATGTTATATCTAAAAAGTTAGTTTTTGAAATTTTTATTAAGATAATACAATATTAAAATGTATTTTATATTTATCATCAACACTATTATGCAGGAAATACCAAGATTGATAATTTTTCTAATTTTGGCAACAGCAATCATAATAATACCACACGATTACAAAACATCGTGGATTAATTGCATTCATTTATCATAAATATCGTCTCTAAGATTGAATTCTACACCGGGCGGTGAATTGATTTATGCAATATAAGAAATACAATGTTAATTTTTTTATATAGCGGTATGTCGTTCCCTATTGATTTTAGAGCAAAATACTTCAAAAAATATTCTTGTAGTTCTTGTAGATAATTAAGTTCTGCGCCTAAATCATAATCATATTTTATTTCACATTTTTTTTAACACGTAAATTCAAGTTTAAAATTTTGTAAAAGTGGTTATTTGTATGAAATTTCATGGCTATCACTACAAATGAGTAGTTTTATACAATTTTAAACTTGTTTTTTAAAATAAATAAATAAATATATCATCACGCCTTCTACCCATTACTGGGTGTGGCACTCTGCCGAAGCAGATCTCGGTAAGTGATATATTTTGCGCGTGAATTGCGGTTACCAGTCGTCAAATCACGGCCCCCAAAGATTTTAGTGGTGGAGGAGCCACAGGGGTGGTTTTTGAAATTATGAAAATTGTTTGTCGCCTACGGGAATCGAACCAGGGTTCTCAGGATCCACAGGCCGACTTCATACCACTGAGCTAGCCACCCCACACTTGTTTTTTAACAGTTAAAAATTTCAGTACAGGGTTCGGAGTCACAGAACCACAGTTTATATATTTTTAGCTAGAATAAGATTCGCTTTATAAAATAAATTTATTCAATTAATTAGTCATATGGCGAAATGATGAAAAGAATATTAATACACACGCAACTGCACTTAAGTGATGAAAATTTCGAATTACAATATATTTTAGGGTCTGAATACCAGTCTTCTGACAATAGCATCACCCGGGGGCTTGGATCGACGTCGCCATCCCCATCGAAATTAGACATGTTTGTTTTGTCTTAATTCATTGCATAATGAGACAGTCTGCAGTGTGTGAGCGGCGCACATGTTCCAAATCCGTAGCCGTTACTGTTCCGGTCAAACAGGGGCGTCACTATATTATTAAAACAAGGGCGCGTAACAAGGGGTCCATTATAATTTTAAAAATTCCAGTATATACAGAAGGATAAAACAGACATTATGAGTATGTACCACAGGCATTCTATGATGTTTATACCCATCGGGCGACTTACAAATCTTCGGGCATAAACATCTTCATAATACCCTAGGTATATAAATAACTATAACATCGAGAGTGAGATGCAAAGAAAAGATTTAGGGGTACTCGAAGAACTGTCGGCTGGGGCATCATTTTGTTATGAAAATATGGAAAAGCGAACGCATACACGTGTCTTCTGCAGTGCTGTACTTGTGACTATTTACTATCGCTCGCCGTAAATAAACATTTGCGAATAAATATTTCACGCTTGTTACGCGAACGTGTTTAATATACATTTTGCAATGGGTTACGTGCAACTCAACCAACGTTCGATGCATGTATGTTAAATAAATGTTTAGATACATTTCGTTTTCATATTTTACCCCCGTGAGATCAATATTGAAATTTTTGTCGTTATCAGAGAAAACATGTTTCGAGAATTGTTTACATTTTAATAAATTATTCATTCATTTGGTTACAATAATAATACAGGGTAAATTAATTAAAGGCGTTTACCATTATTCGTATTGTGACAATAATTGTCTTAGAGCAGTGATTTTAAAAGTGTGGGGTCGCGAAGATATTGGAAGGGGGTCGTCGGATGCTATTTACAAATTTTAAAATATATGTTTCCAAAGATTCATTTCGTTGCAAGCTTTTATTTAAATTTTAAGGATTAATGAAATGAAAAATATAATACATCTATTTAGATGTTTATATTCACATTTGCTTCTGTTTATGGTTAATTTAAAAAAATATGAAACTAGATATAAAATTGGAGATTTCACTTAATTCCTCATATATTTTTACATAATTATGCATATTTTGTTCCACAATATACATCTTTTTTAAATCGCCGGAGTCGATATCGGAAAACTATCTATTAATGAAAATACCAATTTTTTTGTTAAACCAGGTTAAAAATTGAAAAAAATTAAAATATGGTTCTATATCATTCGGACTACAAGAAATCGAATGCCGTCCAGCGCATCTTCATGTCTTTTTTAGTTACTTACAGCGATTTTTGACTTTTTAAAAATCTTAACTTTGAAGGCCCAAATCTCGAAAACTAAAAGAGATATTGAAATGCGGTTTGAACGAGTGTACTTCTCGTCCTCAAATTAACTTATATAGAAATTTTGAAAATTTTGTAAATTTTACAACTTTTTTAAAAATTTTCATTTTTCAATATTTCAATTTTTTTTAAAGATAATGAAAATCTGTGAACACCAGTGAATTCCTCTCGTAAAAGTACATAGGTATGCAAAATTTCAGGAAAAAATTCGCACTGATACAATTTTCATTACGAAAAAACGAAAAATCACTATTTTTAAATTATTTTTGAAGGGGTACCCCTTAAGATTTTTACGATTTTTGGCCATTTTTAGTTTTTTTGCTCTAAAAACTTTATCCGTGGAGCAAAATTGCTGAAATTTTACATACTTATGTACTTTTACGAGAGGAATTCACTGGTGATCACAGATTTTCATTATCTCGTTAAGATTTTGAAATATGGACAAAAGAAAATTTTGAGAAAATTTTTCAAAATATTCAAAATTTTCAAAATTTTAGTTTAAGTTAATTAGAGCACGAGAAATACACTCGTTCAAACCGCATTTCAATATCTCTTTTAGTTTTCGAGATATGGGCCTTTAAAGTTGAGATTTTTTAAAAGTCAAAAATCACTGTAACTTGAAAACTAAAAAAGATATGAAGATGCGCTCAACGGCATTCGATTTCTCGTAGTCTGATTGATATAGAACCATATTTTAAAATTTTTCGGATTTTCAAATGGTTCAACAAGAAAATTTTAATCAAAGTTTTAATTACGTAAATATAACCGTTAAAACTAACAAATAAAATACTGCAAAACCCAATAAAAAAGATCGCACCTTAGTATCGGCTAATTTAACACATCACCAATAGTAACCAGAAAGTGAAAGTACATCTCGCTAATGACACGGATATACCGCGGTCTCAGCACAAGGGTTGGTTACAAGTTTCTCGTTCTTGTTTCATTCGGTTTTCTATTCCTGGTTTGCGCTTCACCCGACGTGCTCAAGAGGTACTGTGGCACCACGACTCATGCTTCTTCTTACAACAAGAGGCGACTTGGTTTCACAATTATTTGCGCTTCGTTGCAATGCGATCGAGTGTAATTACATCACGGTTTTTGCTATGGTGTTTGATCTTTGCAGTGGCGTAACGAGAATATTTCAGAAAAAATGGAGAACGTATAGGTATTTATGCGCGTGAAGTGCGGTTACCAGCCTCCAAATCACTGTTAATGTACCGGTCACCACAATGCGGACAAACTTTGCTCTCCCCTAGAAAACGCTAGTTTTATCTACTGGGCTATTACTGCCATTAATAATACTCGTATGTGATTTTATTTATTTAAAGAATTAATTAATGGGGTAATGGCTCAATTGGTATCAAGTCGGCCTGTGGATCCTGAGAACCTCGGTTCGATCTCCACAGCTGATAAAAAATTTTCACCAAATTAAAAATTACCCCTGTGGCTCCTCCACAACTAACATCTTTGTGGGCCGTGATTTGACGGCTGGTAACCGCACTTCACGCGCATAAATATATCGCTTACCGAGATCTGCTTCGGCAGATTGCCATACCCAGTAATGGATAAAAAGGCGTGATGATATATTATTTAGTTATTTTAAAAAACATTTAAGAATAAATTATAATTGAAAACTTCAATTTGTACAACTTCGTTCACTTTGTTTCTTTCTAGATTTTGTCATTGATTTTCTATAATTTAATTGACGCTTCAGATATGTGAAAAGAAGTACAAATAGTTCGTTAATATGAAATAGTCATGTGATTCAATGACGTATTAGTTGGCAACGCAATGAAATTTGCAACTATAATTTGTCAGTGCATTGTATGACTAATTTCAGTTGTCGAGTAGCGGGAACTCTAAATACACTTTAGTTACAAATTCCTGTTTGCTCGGCACTTAAACTAAATGAAAAACGTGTTCATCCCTACCCTAGGCGCTGCCACTGCTTCTACCACTTTCATTCATTCAATACATATTCATGCACTCTCTTTCATTTTTCTCTGTTGATCGTGCGAAGGGTTTCTAACCCGTAGGCATATTTGTATTTTCTATCCATGAATCCATGATTGTAGAAATTAAAATAAACATATGAATAGAATAAATAAATAAATATATCATCACGCCTTCTACCCATTACTAGGTGTGGCACTCTGCCGAAGAAGATCTCGGTAAGTGATATATTTTGCGCGTGATGTTCGGTTACCAGTCGTCAAATCACGGCCCTCAAAGATGTTAGTGGTAGAGGAGCCACAGGGGTAGTTTTTGAAATTATTAAAATTGTTTGTCGCCTGTGGGAATCGAACCAGGGTTATCAGGATCCACAGGCCGACTTCGTACCACTGAGCTAGTTACAGAATGCAACATATAGAAGTGCCTTCTGTAACGAGTGTTTTATACTATTTTCTCTGTTTCGGCTTTCTTTTATATAATTTCTTTATAAAAATAGTTGACATTTGCCAGTTAGGGTAATTTTTGGTGGAATAGTTAAGTTGGTGACAGTGATTTGCAATAAATTGTTCGTTGCCTAGATATTTGTATAAATTTATTTATTTTATCAGTTGTCTAGATATTTTGTGTATTTAATGCAGTTATACCAATCCATGATAACAATATGTCACCAAAAAACGTTAAGAATGAAGCTCATTCTAGCATCAATATGCGTGCGAGAATATAGTATTCTAATGCCGAAATAGAAAAATAGATTTCATCCATAAACTATCGATTGTGAAACGAGAACATAATCGACAGTACAGACAAAATATATTGAGGTTAAGCGCATTCATTGTAACTACTCCACAAAGATGTAAATAGGTGAATGTAATGTGAAACCTCAACGTATTTATTCGTGTGACGTTCCGTTCCTAACAAAGCGTCCGGGTTGAAGGCGAGCCTAACTTACCGCGTGCACTTGCTGTCCACATTTGATCATCATTTCCCGCTCTGATCTTTTGACGACTTCCAATTAGTCGGTTTGTTTGCGAAAGTGTGTAAACCCTACAGCTTGCTTTCATTTTGTAAAAAGGATCATGAAAGAACCGAAATGAAAGTCAAAGTACACTGCAAAACTTGCCATGAAAAATCTCTGTGAAAGGTACGCGCTTTTAAATTGAAATGTATCAAATTTGTTTTCCCTTGTTGATGAATAAATAATGGACTAACTACCGTGAAATAAAATATAAAAAACGGATAGATAATTACCTAAAAAGCTTTTAAAAATTAACGAATAACAAACCCGTTAAAAAGTATAGTGCAGTGCGTAAATAAGTTTCCTACGACCGATAAAAAAGTGGATTTTTCGAATGTTATGTATTTGGTGACTTGTAAACCGTTGCTAATGGTAAAGGTTTGCAGTAGTTATTTACGTACAAATAAATATGTACTTAGATTCCAGAATCCGGTTTTAATACCTACATGAAACAACTTTTTAAACTAAAGGCAAAATGTTATTTTTACAGGCGACAAATTTTCATAATTTGAAAAAGCTATCTCTGTGGCTCCTCCACCACTAACATGTTTGGGGGCCGTGATTTGACGACTGGTAACCGTACTTCACGCGCAAAATATATCACTTACCGAGATCTGCTTCAGCAGAGTGCCACACCCAGTAATGGGTAGAAGGCGTGATGATATATTTATTTATTTTATTTTATTTACAATACTTGTACTGTAAGTTTCCTATTAATAACAAAATTTAAACACAGTAAGTGCAACTTTTATTGCATAGTAGTTTCCATGATTATATCAGGACTTTAATATTTACTTACTATCACCGTGAACATTAACAGGTATATTCATAAAACGGATAAACGCCGATTATTTGACATATAAATGTGAAACATGTTTTTGTTTTTTGTTTCTATTGCTACTATGATTATTCGAATATATTATTAAATATAAAAATTAGCTTTTCTCAAAATTAGACGCATATACAGGAAAATTGCAAATAACATTTTATGTTCCAAATATTTTTGCTAACATCTTTTGTTTGAAACTTTTTTTCGTAACTGATTACATTTTTGAAATAAATGGAATTTATTGTTTTGTGTGTCCAATAAACTTCCTCTTCCGGTTTTTCAATTTCATTAAAAATCAACTCAGCTCTTCGTATTTTCATGAAACTTATAATTACCAAGTTTCGTTAACAAATCTTATCTCGTTCATGAGATATTGCACACTCGGACACACATCCATCCATCCATCCATCCATCTATCCATCCATCCACACACAAACACACACACACAGAGACATCATTGAGAAAATGATCAAAACGGATTCAGTGGACCTCAAAACACGTATTTCCGCGAAAATCTCGTCAACGATTTTTTACATGATTCCAATACTTCCTTATACTGCGTATAAGAAAGTAAAAATGGTGTTAGCGCTAATCCGCTTTATGAATCTGCCTGTAAGTAATTATTACATATCAAGGTCCTGTTTATCTTGACTACAATTTGACAACTGTCAATTTTGAAACCTATTTTTCTTTTCCATCTACTTGTGCAAGTGTTGTAAAAAATAGCTTACTAACCTCGAAGTGTAAGTGTTCATGGTGGGTAATATACTATGAATTCACGTAAATTAGGAAATTAGTACATATATAATGCCTACACCTACGTATTTTTTATACCATGTCTATAACGATGTTATTTTATGCAGGTTGATTTCCAATTCTGTTCTTTTAGCAGTCCCCACTGTGAACATACAATACTTCATTTGCACGTCTCCCCAACTGGGAATAGGGAGAAAATATATTCGCAAATTACTGAGTCATTACCATGAGTATCTCACGACCACCCTTAGGAAACTAAATTACCCTAATGAGAAAATACCTAGTTACACACAGATACACGAAGACTTCAAAGACAGGGGTGCTACGGTATGCTACTTAGCTGTAGCTATTTGCGAAAAAATCAAATTACATGAATTAGTTGTTGCGCTGAATGTAGCATTTTTGCAAATTACCTTAAATTACAAGGATTGGGATTTGTTTTGAAATTGGAGATAGAGTAAAATTGGCAGAACTTATTTACTTGTTTGTTCAGTTGTTTAACCTCCATGTACATACATACAAATATATTTTTATACGTCACAAACAAGCGGAAAGCTACATTCACTTCCTTTTTTATCTATTTGAAGTAATTGGTAAATAATACATTTTTTACATTTGGAATTTTTACATCTCTTGAGTTTTAACACTCTGTTGTAACATATACAGACTTATTCACATTAGTTGTCAAAGTGCTAGAGTAGTAATCTCATTTCTCGAAATAATTTCACATTACAATTTCAGCAATGGTAGCATCTGCAGTGGTTCTGTCGCTAGTTAAGACGACATTGGAAGCTCGAAGACTTCATGCAAAGCGTCGAGACTGACTTTCAGAAATCTTGTTTCGTCAACGATGGTTATCGGAAATCAATGCAATCTTATTTGGCTCTGTTTGATGAATGTAGATTATTGGATTAAATTATTAATAATTAGTACCAGGTTCAGTTGGAATTAGTTTTCGTACTGAATAGACAGAAATTATATGTAGTTTCTACAAAGTTTGGTTATTGCAGTAGTACCCGATAAATACATAGTTACATTAGAATATAAATAGTTGTATGTTGATATTTAAATAACTTTTTGTTTTTAATCAAGTTCGACAAAAACTTATGATTCGTTCTATATTTTAACTAAAGAGAAATAGTTTTTAATTTACTTCTTTATCTTTAGAATTAACAGTGACTGCAACAGGTCTAAATATTTTGTCTTCTGATAGTTTTTTAATTAGGGCATTGATTGGTCTGATTCTTCTAATTTCCTTGTAACAATTGAATATCCTACATATATTATAATTTAATCAACAAACAGAGTAGCATAAATAAATAAATACGTAATTGTAAACAACAATAGTATATTGAGAAACAAGTGCTACATGTGTTATTCATATTATTTGTCTTATATCACATTTTTGTATTCCTGTCCCTACATCTTAGTTATTTTAGTAGAAACAGGGATCGGCGAATAATTTGGGGTTTCGGTGATTAAGATTCTAAGAAAAGCTGATTTAAAAGACATTTACACTAGTATTCATAGTCGTTCGCCAGCGGTTCGCCAGCGTTTCGCCAAGTGTATCGCTTATGGGAGCTTCCTCAGCGCATCGCTGGGCGAACGACTATGCATACCAGTGTTAGTTTCTTGAGAAACATATCCATAGACATTGCAGTATTATCCCAAGGTTAGCATTGTTAAAAAAACATAAAACTCTATCCAATTACATTTGCAACCCCAAACTTCCCATCTTAAAAGTGAAAACTTCACAATAGTCCTACCCAGCATTACAAAGCCTAACTCAATATTCGTTTTGATTCAAGTGAAATATTTAATAACCGGTGATGTATTCCCGAGGGGGGCGACTCGTCATGGCGCACTCGACATGCAACTCTGAACCCCTGTTCCTGCCCAGTGGCGCGCGGTGGGGTAGATCTGGATAGTGAGCGGGATGGGGCCAACCAACAACGGAAACTTTACCTTTTGTGCGGCGTGCCCACGTTCTATGCAAAAACACCGAAACAAGTGCGCGAGTAGTGGGTGGGTATATGCGTTTGGGGTGTATGCAGGGATGGATTAGCTTCATTTTCTTATTAGCGTTTTAAATGAATCTGTGTTTGAGTCCCATAGCTGACCAATTTTAGATCGCATTAAAATTAATCTGTGATTTCTACTTCATTACCATTTTTGCGGGCTGTGATTTGATGGTTGGTAGCGCATAAATATATCACTTACTGAGATCTGCTACAGCAGAGTGCCACACTCGGTGATGCGCAAAAGTCGTGATAATATATTTTCTTTTATTATAGAATTTTTTTGGAGAACATGGCTTTGTTGAAAAACATTTAAATAATTTTATAAATGACTACATTTCGAACCGAAATTGGATTCATTCTCAAGTCTGATCTTAGGGTCCAAATGTTGTAACGCTAAACACACCACCGTACTGCCAAATCTAAATTATTGGTAACACAAGATAGTATTTCAATAAATAAATAAATAAATAAATATATTATCAAGCCTTCTACCCATTACTGGGTGTGGTACTCTACTGTAACAGATCTCGGTAAGTGATATATTTTGCGTATGAAGTGCGGTTACCAGCTGTCAAATCCAGTCTTCACGTTGGTGAAGTGAGAGTCACAGGGGTAGTTTTAATGTGATGAAAATTGTTGTCTGCTGTAGGAATCAAATCCGAGTTCTCAAATCCAGAGGCCGGCTCGATACCATTGAGCCACCTACTCCATATAAGATAATGTTTATGAATTCTGTATTATTTTTAATAAATAGTAATAATTATTTAATTTTAATATTTTTAAAGCAATTAAGTAATGTTGTGCACTTAGGAGAACTGCTTACAGATCCTACAACAGTAATAAAGAAAAAGATTCGAAAGAAAGCAAATATACATAACAATTATGGTGCCATATAACCAAGTTTAAAATTCACTAAATCCAGTTCTGGCTTGTCGTCCAGTCGCCCCAATATCCCGAGGACTCAGCACTACCCAGATCACCCTTCCGCGCTCACAGGCGCTCAGGGGTAGCCAAACACAAAGCCGTGCTCTGCGCCCAGCGTCCACACCCCGTACCCTCGCCTACCGCGACCTCGGCGGTAATGAGAGCGTGGATCAAAACTCACAAAGTGCATTACTTAGCCCGTGCGCCAAATCACATTTCGTAACATCACAAAGCTCCCAATTAACGTTCGGACCGTTTGTCTTAAACCGAGTTCGTAATTAAACCGTTTGTGGACGCAGTCGCTCGTGGGATTGTGTGCATAACCCCCTCAGCAGGAGTGTGTGAGAAAGCGAATGAGAAGCCAAGGGACCCGCTGAAAATGTTATGTTTTTATAAACTAATTGAATCTAATGCGATGCGAATGGCAGTGGGACGATTTGGAGGGAATGCGGTTGAGATATGTTTGTGGTAGAACAAGAGGGAGACAATCTTACCTGCTGGTTTGTTAATTGGATGTATTGAATCAATTTGGGGTGAATCTTCTTGTGCATAAATGTCTATTTAAGTACATTGCCCTTCATTTTCTTATATATATATATTTTTAATCTCTTTGCTTGTATATCAATTGTTACACATCCAGAATTTAGAATTGGGGGCGCAATTAAAAATTATTTTAAAATTTACTTAATTTTTCAAAAATATAAATTGCAAATAGAGCTGGGCAAACTTCTTAAAAAAAAATAGCGAAGCTACAGCTATAACTAATCTTTAATAATGTAGCAAAGCTACAGCTACTAGCTATATTTTGCAAAAAAATCTAAGCTACAGCTAAAAAATAATATTAAAGTAGCTGTTAAATTTTGAAGCTGCTTTTTTTTGCAACAAATAATTATTTTTCTTTTGTAGAAATTACTTGAAAAAGTATCTTAGCAAAAAAAAAAGTAGCTTTATACCATAAATAGTATATTACGTAACATGAACTGTAAGTGACAGTTTTATGGTCAAGAATGTAGTTTAGGAAATCGAGGCCCGAAGAGTCGAAATTTTCTAAACATTCGCGACCTAAAAAATCACTTACAGATCGAGGATATGAAGCAATTTTTAGAGTACTTGCACAAATAGAAGGAAAAGAAAAATAGGTTTAAAAATTGACAGCTATCAAATTGTTGTCAAAATAAACAGGCCATTGATATGTAATATTTACTTACTGTCCACGGAGGATAGTAAGTAAATATTAAAGTCCTAATATAATCATGAAAATCACTGTGCAATAAAAGGTCCATTTATTGTGTTTAGATTTTGTCATTAACAACTTACAGTGCAGCTATTGTAAAAATGTAGTTTTGAGCTACAAAAAGTAGCCTGCAGCTATAAAAAGTTGTTGGGGAAGAAATTAACAGTTTTCTTCCCTTATTTATGGTTGGTTTCATAGCAACAGTCAGCACAGTCTTGGATTTATTCACTGATCGTAAGTATCTTTTAATTTTTATTTAAATGACATGAAAGAATAATGATAGTAAAACTCATATTTATACTTTTGGAGTAAAGCGTCATTTCCTCCTTTGTGTGAGAATTGAAACTCATACGCGGGAGGAAATAATACACTTTTCTCCCACGTTGTACAAGTAGCTATTATGAATAATAATGAGGCAATTGATTTAGAGTGTGGTCAAGTACACAACAGTACAAAAATAAATTTCAATATTAATTGATTAATTAATAATTTATGATATATGTATCTGATCAACAAGATAACATGGTACCGAAGACAACAGTCAATACAGCAGAGTCAATCAGGTACCCTACACACAGGCGCACACACTGTCTATGAGTGAGCGCAAAACATTTGATCTGATAGTAATCTCATTGTTTGGAAATGACGAAGCGTATATTTAACGAATCAATATTTATAATAGTATGGTAATTAAAGCTATTAAAATATTCATACATTCAGAATGAATATTTCATTCTGTTTAATAAAACATTTTAATAGAAATATTATTTCAGAATTATTTAACGCCGTTACTCATTACTTTCGTTGTACAGGTTTATTTAAAATCATCAATCATGATGTTTTACTTTTATATTTAAATTGATTGTTGAAATGGAAATGGAGTATTAGAGGATGCCGTATATTTCTGTATAATAAAATGTTTATTAAATAACAAGGTTTCAGCAATTGAATTTTACCCGACTATATGTAGTACAAATTTCATGATATAAACGAATACTTATTTGATAAAAATATCACTTTTTGAAAATTTATATCATCGAAAATACTACCGCCACAAGATTTTAAAGTATTGACAAAGATATTTTCACTTTAGTATGATGTATTATCTATATAGAATGTTAAAAATTAAAAAGGTTAAAAGATCTTTAAGAGTATCTACATTTTGATTTGCCAATTATTTTCAAAATTAAAAAAAATTAAGGACATTGTTTTTGTCCTTTGTTCTACTGATTGACAATAATAATCCGATGTTTAATGAGAAATAAATTTATTTATTTCCGTTGATTTATATTTTTCACCAAGCAATATTAATTAATAAATTTATGAGTTATAAAATAGAAATGTTCAAGTTATTAAAAATCTGATTAATATTGACTTGTGAGTTAAAAATATATTTAGGCCCTAAAAATAATATAATTAAAATCATCATATATATTAAAAATTAAATTTTATAGCTTGTAATTATAACTAAAACCAGAAAAGACCGTTTAGAAGGACACGCATCTTACGGTCGATATGTTAACTACGCTGACTGTAGTTCTTACCTGCGTTAATAGAGGGAAGCACGAGTATCGTCCTTTCTTAGGTGAGTTAACTTTTTTTGTGTAATCATGTTTTTAAGTTTATTAGAAACTAAGGCAATACAATTTCTTTTCATAATAACAAGGACAGCAATTATTATATTTTCAATACTTTATAATATAAATTATCTAAATAATTTCACTAAATTTATTTAAATGGCTGTATTTTTAACAATGAAATTAGTAGTTCTGGACGAGTATATAGATATTAGTGCTGCAATACAGACTCAGCCAGAAATACAAATTTATAAAAAAAAATATATATTTTACCCATTACTGGGTGTGGCACTCTGCCGAAGCAGATCTTAGTAAGTGATATATTTTGCGCGCGAAGTGCGGTTATCAGTCGTCAAATCGCGGCCCCCAAAGATGTTAGTGGTGGAGGAACCACAAGGGTAGTTTTTTAAATACAAATTTCATTGACAAAAAGCGTTGCCATCTGAATACATTTAGTTAGAAGTATATTTTATCAGTCACAACACAAAGACAAGTAAAAATATTGAGAATAATTAATATGTAAAAACTTTTAAACATTTCCATTTATAGTTTTCCTTTGTCGCATTTAAATTCCTAAGCAAATCAACCATTACATAATATATTTTAAACATTATTCTGCGATAAACGCCATACTTAATATTCCTAAGTATACACCTAACATAATTTAAAAATAAATATTTCCATCACGAAATTTTGTCATATTTCCTGGCGCCTCTTCCGTAACTCTTTCCGTATTATTAGTAAAAGAGCATACAAACAAAATATTTACTTATTCAAAATGTTAGCCGCTGATTCAAATGCGGCGAGTTGGTACTAAGATTTGTATTCTACTCGCGAGAAAATTATGTTACGGGAGAGACAGAACCGGCAGACACTATTGTGTTGTTTCTACAGAACAATTGTTGAATATAGACTTGGGAGTCTGATAAAGACAATATTTAATGCAAAAAGTTTGCTGTGGTTTGGAAATATTATCTATAAAATTGGAATATTAATTTCCGGTATTACAAATGACAAGCAAATCTACTTTCAAAGTAAATAAGATTTATTCATTCAAATCACAGTCGAACTTTAGACATTTAATGTTATATATGCTATAAAATAAATTTAAAAACTAGATTCGAATTTGTTATACCATGGAAGTAAATTTATTATATGTATATATCTAACAATGAAGTATTTCCATTTTGTCTCGAGAAGATGTTGTGGGGCTGTTTTTCATACTTGAAGACCGGATTTTTTTGTGCCAATTGAATGGATGATGAATTGTCAAAAGTATAAAGAATTACTGGTAAGTAGAGTGGCTGAGTGCTGGAAAATTTTAAGCTAAAGGTGAAGCAATTTTCCAGCAAGGATCAACCCCATTCCGTACATCGAAGATTATGAAGAAATATTTTACAGACTAGAAGATCACTTGCCTTGAATGGCCAGGGAACTCACCGGATTTAAATTATATAGAGAACTTGTGGGCTATATGTAACTCCAGTATTAAGAAAATGGATTGCACAACTAAAACAAAGATGACTGAAGCAGTAATTCAAATATAGTTCCAAGACAAGAAAATCTTGGGGAATCTCATTAATTCGATGCTAAAACAACTCCAAGAAGTTATTTAAGCCAAAGGCCATATTTCTTATTGAAATAATAATTCATGTTTATTTAACTACCAATTATACTCATTTCATAGCTAATAAACGAATACATCCAGGTTCACGTTAATTCGCAATACTGTATATATATATAAATAAAAATAAAATAAATATATCATCATGCCTTCTACCCAATACTGGGTGTGGCACTCTCCCGAAGCAGATCTCGGTAAGTGATATATTTTGCGTGTGAAGTGCAGTTACCAGTCGTCAAATCACGGCCCCCAAAGATGTTAGTGGTGGAGAAACCACAGGGGTAGCTTTTGAAATTATGAAAATTGTTTGTATATATATTTATATTGAAAAACGGAGAGGGTAACTTTGTATAATCTAGAAATATATCAAATGCACCTATCAAATTATAATGGATGACATAATCTCGAATATTGCTAATCAAGTGTTTCTCGCCCCTAAAAATAAAGCCATTCCCTAACCCATTTCCATTAAACTATTTAACATAATCCCCGTTCTTGCTCGACTGCATCTGTCTCTACAACGAACAAAAAGTGCATCGTGCAAGATTGCATCTATATCCATCTTCTTGTAAACTCAAATTTACACTTTAAATTGATTTTTTATGAGTTGGCTATCCAATCAATCAAACGGGCTTTCACGTATCTTGGGCATTAACTTATCACAGGCATAAACGCTCGAAAAGTGGACAGTGCTAAACACCCCTGCCACACAGTAGACCAATCCGTTTTTCAAGAGTATACGTTGTAGCAAAATAGTTCAAGCGATTTAAAATTGAAATTGTGCCTGTAGTTTTAAATAAGGTTTATTACAATGACATTGTGGATTGATTTTGACTATTTTACATGTTATTAAATTAAAGAAATATAGATTTCATCACATTTTACCCATTATTGTCTGACGACAAAACTGTAGCAGATCACGGTAAGTAATAATTTTTTTATCTTTAGATGTAATTACTAACCGTCAAATTATGACTCCAAAAATGTTAGTGAATTAGGATAGTTAAATTGACTCATTTATTAATCGTCCTCGTTAACACACTTGATTGTTTTACCCATTACTGGGTGAGGCACTCTGCCGAAGCAGAGATCGATAATTGATATATTTATGCGCGTGAAGTGCGGTTTCCGGCCGTAAAATCAAGGCCCTTAAAGATGTTAGTGGCGGGGGAGCTACAAGGGTAATTTTAATTTGGTGAAAATGTTTGTCGACTGTGGGGATCGAACCAGGGTTCTCAAATCCACAGGTCGACTCGATACCACTGAGCCGTTTCCCCATATAGTTAAATAACTATTAATAATATTACAATAAATGCAATAATTCCTAATTCCCATCCACAAAATATGAAATAGTTTTGTATCCTTTTTGAAAACACTGTACATCGTTTCCACTATTTGTTTGGTAGACTACCTCGTCGCCTACTAGATCCCTTATAGAGCCAACCTGTCACAATTCATTTTATAGTTATTTATTAAAATGTGACGGTCAACCCATGATGAATTGATCTGAGCTATTGAAAACCCTATTGCAGCTGACCAAGTCAAGAAGTGAAGGGATTCGTTTGACAACCCAGGCAATAAATCGCTGACCGAGTGCGATGTAAGGATAGTTTGTCCCGGTTTAATTGCCTGTGTAAATGATACTGATGTTTGATTGTGGGTGTACTTTGCTAATGGGGTTGTTAACATTGATTCCGCGCCACAAGAATAAATAAATTACCGTTTCTGCTACATACGTTATGGTCAGAATGGGTCAACTCTTACACAAATTAAACAAAAACTAAACTAATGGTCCATGGGTTTAATTTAATTAATTTGTTACAAGTTCAGGAAGACAATTCAGTAGGTTACAATTAATGAACAGTTGCACCAACAAAATTTATATTTTAAAGTTGGTTTAAATAAATCAAAACAAATTCATATTTAGCTTTTTTAGTATAACTCAATCTATAGAGTGTTTTAAAAGGCTGAAATTATACAGTAGCGCACCTAGTGTATTTATATGCAATTATTTGACAAGTCTTAAATTTGTAAATTTGACCATGTTTTACATTGCAATAAAAAAATTATCTCTCAATTTATATCAATGAAAATATGTATATTTATGCAAAAAATTATGAGGAAAACAGTGGTGCATTTTATAAGACCGTATCTAGTTTAGTTTTTGATATATAGGGCAGTTAGCGGAAAATGGTCAAAACGAGATGAAATTTATGCAAAATTACACTATTCCGGAGGCTATATCTCAAAAACTAAACGAGATATAAATTTTTGCTCAACGGCATTGAATTTCTCGTGTTCGAATTGACTTATAACCATATTTTCAGCGATTTTGATTTTTTGATAATTTCTTAAGGGGTACCCCTTAAGAATTTTTCGATTTTAAGCCATTTTCAGACTTATTGCTCTAAAAATCTTCATCATACGAATATTGTGCTAAAAATTTACATACATACGTACTTCGACGCGCAGAATCCAACCGTGATATTCCTGAGTTCGTATCTCTTTTAGTTTTGAAAATATTGGCCTTAGAAATTTGTGTAGATCGAAAATTTTGGTCAAAATATGAAAAATATAAAAATTGCTGAAAATATGTGTACAAGTCAATACTGACACGAGGAATCCAGTGCCGTTGAGCGCATCTTCATATCTTGCTTAGTTTTTGAGATATAACCTCTAGTAGATTTTTCCAAGTTTTACGCCATTTTACATTTTACACGATATTAGTATGTTACATAATAACTCAGGAAAGTAAGAACACTCTCCTGATGTATTATGTATACTATTTTTCTAAAACCGTTTAATTTAATCAATAATTAATCACAAATAATTTAAAATGTTTAATTCTTTTCATATGAATTGTATTGATAGCAGACTACGTATCCAAAGTTACAACAAAATAAAAAAAACACTGAGATAAAGTCTTTACCAGACTGTTGTGTACTTTATCAGACTGTTATTTTTGTTTTTCTTCTTTCCATACTAAAATTGATCAGGAAAGTAGGCACTTTCTTACCAGAAGAAGATTGCAGAAAAACAAAGTTTATGTGATTCTGTTGTTGGCCATGTCCGCTAAAACTGGTAAAATACAAAATATTTGTTGCAAATAAATGTCATATGTATAGATATAAAGTGATTTTTAAATTAAAATTTGTATAAAATATAGCAGTTTTTTAACGTAATGCAGTTGTATAAATAACACTGTGCACATTTTAGTTTTTTTTTAAATCTCTGGTGAAAGTATTGGGCCAGCGAAACATTTTTAGAACAAATAAAAAATTTGAAACTATACATGATCGACATATATCTCCATTAAAAAGTATATAAGCCCTGAAGGAAAACAGCGGGCGTGCAATTCGCAGCAATTTAATGCAGATTAAATACCACTCAACGAATTTTTCCAAAAAAACATGTAACGCATCAACACGTCATGGTAAAACGTTGTATGAATGAAGCAAAAAGTTAGTTAATTACTCTCGATCCAGTCGTTATAACGACATTATCAGTCGCGTTGCTGCACCCCCTCCCCTGAACTTCACCCTCTCTATCCCGCTGCATTAGTAGAGATAGGTACGAGGGAGACAGAAGCTGCAGTATGGCCCTTCGCTCATTTTTATGCATTTCAGCGAGCACATACGATCGGCATAATGTACTCGTCAGTCATTTTCCCCGCGGCTGTTGAGCATTAATCACAGCACAGCACATGCTGAGTCAGTCAGTGCGCATGCGCCAATCACCGATGTCAGCGAAGGGGTTGTTAGATATCACCGAGGCAGGGGGAGCGCATCACACACGTGATGTGTTAATATCATGTGGGGTAATTAATCAAAATGGTCGGCGCCGGATGGCCACAGACAGATACACTCCCGATCTCGTTAGTGGCGACCGGCTGCTGATACTTCAAGTTGAAGGTAGTGGTGGTGATGATAGCCAAGGGGAACGAGGAATTAGAGTGCTTATTTGCGATACTTGGCTGCTGGCTATCAAAAAGAAATAAATAATACTCTCATTTCGCACTTCCTCAGATACGCTTTCGCAGAGTTCTGATATTTTATAGTTTTAGAACCAAATTTATAGTTGTTACAATTCGTATACAGGATGGGGAAAAAGTTCTGGAACGGTTAAATATCTTGCGAAATACATATTGGATCGAAAAACGACAAAATGCGTGTCAAATATTTTTCAAAAATCTATCCAATGATATCAAACTCGACCCTCACCCCTGCCTCTAGGGGGTGGAGCGGGGGTTCAACTTTGTAATCTTAAATGGGAACACCCATTTTTTATTGCAGATTTGGCGCTGTGATCGCCACAAATCTGTGAACAAAAATAAATTGAATCGTAGATCAAATTAATGTAAAATTTTCTGGTGATTCCAAATCTGCAATACAAAATGGATCTTCCCATTTAAGATTACAAAGTTGCCCCCCGCCCCATCTCCTGGAGGCGGGAGTGGGGGTCGAGTTTGGTATCATTGTATAGATTTTTGAAAAATATTTGACACGCATTTTGTCGTTTTTCGATCCAATATGTATTTCGCAAGATATTTAACCGTTCCAGAACTTTTTTCCCATGCTGTATAAAGCTGGTGTCAAATCTGTATGATTTTGTGCGATAAAAAATATATTCCATTTTACTTCTAATGAACGAAATATTGTGAATACATTCACTAATAATTTCCCTACAATATATTTGAATCCCTATCCAGTCTTTCACACGTCATGACCAGGGCCATCTTAGGTCATGCACACAAAATATGAGGCCCTTTTAAAATAAAAAAAAAATGGGAATGAAATGTCAGTATGTAGTTTTATTTAGTGACTATTGATTATTATGGTTAGCTTTATACAAATCAAATACAAGTCAAGTATTACTACACGTATTTCGAGAATTGGAATTACGTTAATGATGATAGTTTCTTCCGGTATTACTGTTGTGCAAAATCTTCTATTACTCGTATGTCCTCAAAGTTCTTTTAAATATTTTAAAGTTATTTTAATATTTGTATAAATTATAGGATTAATTAAGAAATTTTAAGTTATGTATTTTTTTGTTGAGATTTATTAAAATTTTGTTCATTGTTAAAAAATTATTTAGAAATCTCATCTGGTTTTCGATTTACATTTAAATGTAAAAATTTTAACGTCAATTCTTAGTAAAATTGCATTAAAAATTGAGCTCCTCTATTTTGCGTGTAAACGATGACCTCAGAATTTTGAGACCCTCATTAAGCCGGGGGCCCTGGACTTGTGCCCCATGTGCCCTTATGGTAAAGACGGCATTGGTCAGGACAAATTTTTATCGAACATAAGGTTGAGTTAGACTAGTTTATATAACATTTAGCATTCATAATTTAAAGAGGTCCACAATATACTCTTCAATAATTTATTTCCGGCCTTAAATATAAAATAAAATCATAGTTATACCATTAACATGTAGTTTATTACAAATATCTTTATAAATACTACAAAGTTTGTGTTTACATTAAAAAAGATAAATTGTAACTATGGGTCAAACAACTGCTACATAGGGTAGGTACAATTATTTATATGGAAAATATATTTTGCCACCAGCTATTAATTTCTTTCTGCTGCCTTTCTCGTTTTTGTAATCTAGTTTTGCGGCCATCAAATTACATGTTTGTACTGCTATATTTCTACATTCCACATACAAAAAGAGTTATATACCCACCATATTTTTCTGCAGCATTCTCTCTACTCTGGACTAAATATAATTACATCAGCAACAATGAATAACAAACCGCCTTGGCTACAAAATATTTATTATTATTAGACTGACCGCTCCGACACATGCGCCCGCGCTTGCATCCATAACTCACAATAAAAAAGAATGCTCAACATTAAATGTCTCGGCGCCGGACCAAGTGCTAATTTATAGCGTATAAATATTAAACGCATCAAAACTGCAAATTACCATCCGTGGATTGAACGAATACAGAGAAATGAACTAGATACGGTTTATGAAAGCAAGGCAAAATTCAAACTTAATTGATTGAATGTAACTGATTTCTTCTTATTTTATACTTTCCATGGTGTAAATAATATTGTAATCACATGTTGATAAACTCTGGCTTCCAAAGTTTCAGTCACAGAGTGAAGTTAACAACTGACATATTAAGTACGAACTGAAATTAGTTTCTTGCATCTGTCAATATAACTTAACCATACTTTTCTTCTTCTTCTTCTTCTTCTTCATTATCTTTATACACCCAAGTTGAGTGTCGAATTTCCTCTCTTTTCCTTTTTTATCGATGCTTCCTGATTCTATAGTTTTCCTAACTAGATTGTTCTGTTCCATCCTCATTATGTGTCCGTACCATCCCAGTTGCTTTTGCTCTATATATTCAACTATATCTATTTCTTGATTTATCATTATTCTTATATTTTCATTTCTTTCCCTCTTAAGCACTTTCAATTGCGAAATGGAACAAATCTTTAAATAAAAAAAATAATATGAACATTTGTCTAAGTTCCAGAATAATTCAGCAACTGAGTCAATCTATTAAGTCATCGTCAGTTGCTGTATTATTCTAATGCTGGGTTGCAAGAAAGAAATAAAGAGCTCTTTAGTTAAAGAATTGTTTATCAAGCAACAGTATCAATGGCGATTTTCTGAAAATTATTGAACCATTAGTTACTAATGAACCGGTAAAACTTTCATGCAATCCAGCATTAGACTCGTAGAAAAAGTATAGTATGTGACTCGTTTTTGAACCCTTTAAATACTCATTTTTTTATACATTCGAAACTAAAGAGACGTTTACAAAACTTGTTACAAAATATACTAATACCTATTTAATATCAAGGCCGGATTAACGAATAGACAAAAAAAAACAAATGTGTAAGGCCTGGAACCCAAAGGCGCCCAATCTCATCTCAGAAAACAAATTCACTTTTGATTATTTGATTATTACAATTAATTGTGATTATTATATTTGTTTATTAAAAAAAAGTTCTAAATATATTTTTCTTTCACCTTTAATCATTTGTTATTTAAATTCAAAACACTCTGTAAAAATGATAAATTTTATCTAGTGCTCGTCATTGCAAAATATGATAGGAGAATTAAAAAGAAAAGGATTAATAGAGAAACTAACAGATTTTATACAGTTGGAAAATATATGATCAATTAAAATAATAATGTCACAACGTAACAAGAACATTTAATTTGTAGAATGTACATCACAAACATATCCAATATTTCACTGTTCCACTGTTGTTATTAATTTCGCATTTTTGGTCACATCTGCTTGCACAAGGTCACTTATTCACAAACATACACACATAACACGAAAGCTTTGTGATGCTAAAACCGTAATAGACCACTTATAATGTAAATTAGATTAGCGTCATTATTTTGTGATTTAACGGATTTTCACACTTTCGTTATTAAATTTTGTTGGTTAACAATATTAAAATGGATTTATTTCGGGACGTGAAATGAACATGCTATTGAGCATTAAAATGTTATAATATTAACTTTATGTTATGGTTGTGTTTGCCGCTTGGAGAGATGTAGACATGTAGCTATGAAATTGAAGTTATTTCAAACTAATTTGAATTTTAATATCAGTTTCAAACAACTACCCTACTATATGTAATTTCTCTATTTTAATATACATACAAATGTAATATGATTTTGAATACAGCTCGAGCTTGATTTATATTAAAAGTTTAAAATTAATATCGCTACACTACATCTGTATGTTATTATAAATAAATATGCTTTTATATTTATTTATTAAATTTTAATATTATTAGATAATAAACTCATTAACTAGTGCGTACAGTAACAGTTTTTCGCAAGGTTAAAGAAGTCTACGATTTCATAAAATGTGAGTAAAAATTAACTGTTGTAAAATAGTAAATTTGTTGCAATCAAAATACAAAATTATACATATATTTTGTTCTTATGGGACAGGTGGCTCAGTGGTATTGAGTCGGTCTGTAAATCCTGAGAACCTTAGTTCGATTCCCATAGCTGACAAACATTTTCATTACATTAAAATATACCGCTGTGACTTCGACAACCACTAACATTTTTAGGGGCCATGATTTGACTGCTGGTAACCGCACTTCACGCGCATAAATATATCACTCACGAGATCTGTTAAGGCAGAGTACCACACTCAGTAATGGGTAAAAAGCATGATGATATATTTATTTATATTAATCATTGCAAAAAAGTTAAAAATATGCAAACAATGGATCGCTTTTACATTAAGTGTTGTACGAGAGGTAAATTAGTAAGTATGTCATTAATTTAAAATTAATTAGAGAGTACCGGACGCGATAAAAGTTAGTAGATCCACGGTTTCTAAAATATCTGCGAAATCAAAACAAAAATGATATGTTGACGTCTCTAAAGAAACAGGCGGAAATTTTTCCCTAATTTTAGCATTCAATCACAACAACCTATATTAAATTATATGGGGACACTTTTCAATCTCCATTTATTTAGAATTCAAGTAAAATATATTTCAACAATCATACATCACCTAATAAATACATTTTAATTAAATTCTACCTTTAAAAGATTCGTCCACAATCAGCAACTGCAAGTCAGGTACCCAATCCACAGGTATCGTACTGCCTAATGTAGTGTCTGTCATTTTACACTCACTACACACACAGCACTGCACCAATATTTCACCCAGCACTACATATACACATTACACACACTTTTACAAACTAACTCAACTTTAAAACGCGATATTTTAGACATTTTTTAAGAGAAAGATCTGGAAAACGTAGTACTGACGTTAATTTTTACACTATAAACAAGTGAATAACTGAACAGCGTACATGGATGGCACTCTATGTTTAAAATAAATATACACATAGAATTTTATATTTTATTACATTTTATATTTCTGAGGCCATGTTTATTTACGAATTAATTATTAAACATTGCACATCTAATGTAAATAACAAACGTTCAAATTACAAATTTAAATAAATATAAATTCATAATAATGTATTAAAATAAATATTTTATTTATTGTATATGATATATTATCGATTTTCTTTTAGTTTCAAGCTAGCGAAAATGAATAAGTTTCGCTCGAACTTGTTTAAGCGTAGAGTGCCTTGCATTTCGGTGTTGGTCGCTGTTTAGTTATTCAGTTGTTTATAGTGTAAAATGAACGTTGGTGTTACGTTTTTCCAATCTTCCTACTAAAAAATGTGTAAAATATCGCGTTTTAAAGTTGAATTAGTGTGTAAAAGTATGTGTAATGTATAAATGTAGTGCTGGGTGTAGTTTTAGTGCAGTGCCGTGTGTGTAGTGAGTGTAAAATGACAGATACTTTATCAGGTAGTACGACACTTGTGGATTGGATTCCTGGCTTGCAGTTGCGGATCGTGGACGAATATTTTAAAGGTAGGATTTAATTAAAATGTATTTATTAGATGGTTTATGATTGTTGAAATATGTTTTACTTGAATTCTAAATAATTGGGGATTAGATGCTATTTAAAAGTGTATCTATATAATTTAATATAGATTGTTGTGATTTAACGTTATAAATTATAGAAAATTTATTCGCCTGTTTCTTTGGAGATGTCAACATATCTTTTTTTTTGACTTCGCAGATAATTTAGAGACCCAGTATTAGATAGATTTTCTTTTATTATTATTGCCACATGACTATAATTGCGTAATTTTTGGAAAATGGAATAAGTGGCTCAGTGGTATCGAGTTGGGCTGTAGATCCTGAGAAGCCTGATTCGATTCCCACAGTTGACAAACATTTTCACCACATTAAAATTACCCCTGTAGTTTTTCCACTACTAACATATTTGGGGGCCGTGATTTGACGACTGGTAACCGCATTTCATGCGCATAAATATATCATTTACCGAGACCTGCTTCGGCAGAATGCCACACTTAGAACATGCCTGATGATATTATTTTTTTAAATCGTAGGAATACAAAGAAAATGCCAAATGATTATCAGTACGGTAGAGTGGATAGCGTTACGGCATTCGAATCCGGAGATCCCGAGTTCGAATCCCACTTGAAGCTAAATATATACGAACTACCACACTACGGCTCGGTGAGACCGGACCCTGTACTGTAAATGGGAATAAATTCCTGTTGTACAGAGTAGCGTAAATAATAAAAAAAAAAATCTTCTAGCACAAACAAATTCGTAATTGTAATTGTTAATTTTTTTGACATGACGCGTAAGTAAATTTTCAATTTAGCTACAAGAATCCAATGCACAAAAATAGGGGCAAGTCCGTGTATTGAGCGATCCATTTTAATTAATTCTATGAAATTAAATTGTACGGTAATGTTTAATTCATACACAATGGAATGGAAAAACAGTCGCATCGGACTTACAGCAGACAAAGCGCTGCAGTTCTCTGATTTATTAAATTCGATTCCGTAAATCTGTTGGATTTAGCGTGTTTTCTAACTTTATTGCTGACAAAATAAATCGACTGAAACAGAATTCATTCTCTTTAATTTAGTCGAGCAAATAACCCGGCATCCGATCGCTACACAAATACCTAACTAACGTTTAGCGTTTGCGGTTTCCTCTGACTGTGAAACTAGTCATTATGCCGTTTGGAAATAGTTTACAAATGGATCAGTCCCACTTTTATAATTATACTTAAATCGTGGATTCCGATATTTGTATATATTCCATTCCTTTGATTCGGTTATAATTATAGAGGAATATTTCAAGTATTGCTACTGCTGTTGGCGAATGCAAATTATTTCCCAGAAGTTATAATATAGTATAATTCATATTTTATTATAGGTTTCGTTTTATGCTAATTTAAAATACTTATAGATTTCTACTCCAATTATTGTGACGCTTGTAAAAAGTTTATAATTTGACACACCTTAGATTCCAGACTTGACTTCTGATCAAAAAACGAATAAATTGATTTTTAAATTTTAGACTACTGCGAAGGAAATTATAATCTTTACTTCTTTGCATATTATTTTAATCCGTTAATTACATAGCACATCATAAATATCATTTTTTTTAGGTACCTGACTGTAATTATTATGTTCGCATCGTTAGAGGTAAAAAATTAAATGTTTTACAAAATAAATAAATAAATATATCATCACGCCTTCTACCCATTACTGGGTGTGGCAGTCTGCCGAAGCAGATCTCGGTAAGTGATATATTTTGCGCGTGAAGTGCGGTTACCAGTCGTCAAATCACGGCTCCCAAAGATGTTAGTGGTGGAGGAGCCACAGGGGTAGTTTTTGAAATTATGAAAATTGTTTGTCGCCTGTGGGAATCGAACCAGGATTTTACAAATAAATGAAATAAACACAAACAATATTTATAGTTATGAATTAATATTGACGAAAAACTTTTGTTAACGACCCTGTCACACAAAGTAAAGTTTTCCTCCCTCATTGATAGAAGAATAACTATTTACATAACAAGTGCGCGAATGGTGTAAGTGACGTCTTCGTGCACGAGTTTTGTACAATGCTTTTTGCAACGTGGAAGAATTATATAACTGATAGTGAGAGAAGTTTCAGGCGTGAATTGATATTGACAATATAGTATGCCATGAATTGACATTTGTTATTTGAAAACAAATTGTTTATTTTATTCTCGTAATGCTTGTTAAAATATGTTTTAGTAGTCAAAATTTAGAACAATAAAAATGGGTGTTTTTTTTCAATTATTTTGCGCACTAGTGCGCAAAATCTAACTTTCCACCGGTTTCCAGGGTTATGTTAACGTTATTTTGAACGATGTGAGTACAAAAAGTTATTTTTCACACTCCTAGAAAATAGTAGTATATAATATAACCATTATATGCCGGTCAAATACAATACTTTATCTACAATTATTCACGGAACAAAAATAGTATAAACATAACCTTATTATATCTATTAGAAATCAAGAAATTCAGTAACTGATAAATTTATACGCGCGTAGTGCGATTACCAGCCGTCAAATCACGGTCCTCAAATATGTTACGGGTGGATGAGCCACAGGGGTACTTTTAATGTGGTGAAAATATTTGTTTGCTGTAGGAATCGAACCAGGGTTCTCAGGATTTACAGGCCGATTCGATACCACTGATACACCTACCCCATTTTTATTCATTTGTATACTATCGAAATATCACAAAGTTTTATTCTATATTTTGTTGGAAATAGAATATATGACACATTATTTAAAATGATGACTTAATTTTTAGAAATAATGAACGCAATTGAGAACATTTTGAGTCGTTTTGCGATTTTATTTTGCGCAAGAAGTCACTAAGAGTTATACAGTTATTGCTCGTAGGCGGTAAATATCTCCGTATGTGCTATTTCCGAGACACATCGTGATTTATAGCGTTTTTATGGAAGTCATGCGTGGTAACGAGTCCAACTTCACGATTCACTGGACATTACGTATGCTGGAACATGTTACCTACGTTCGCAGATTTTACCATATTACCAGATTAAACATAAATTTACGACCAATGATGCTAGTGGTCATATTTCAAATAGGATTTTAAATGAAATAAAATTTTAAATAAATATTGGGATTGCTGTCACTTATGTATTTTTATGTGGTATTTGATTGGATATCAAGAGGCTGTCGATTATACCTCCAATGTAACGGAGAAAATCTATTTAATATATTAAATATTTTGGACGAATGTTAATCTCTTAGTGTTGTAATTAAAACCAAGACAATATTGGAGAGTATTTTCGTCTGAGTCCCTAAAAAGATTCTAAAATTGAATCAATGATAATGAGTATACTGAAAGTGTTATAAAAATATAATAATATATAAAAATTGCTAAAAATTAACTAAAAATTAATTTAATTCCTAATCCGAAAATTAGTTTATAAGTTAATTGAAGTTAATTGAAGATCGAGAAATTCAGTGCCATTGACCGTATCCTCATATCTCTTTTAATGTTTGAGATATAGCCTTGGAAATGTACAAAATCTGATGAGATAAAATTTGAGATATAAATCAACTTTCTGGAGTTTATATCTTGAAAACTAAATAAGATATGAAGATGCGTTTAACAGCATTGAATTCCTCGTGTCCGATTTGACTTATAAGCATATTTTTAGCGATTTTTATTTTTTGAAAATTTCTTAAGCCCCTTAGGTTTTTTCAATTTTAGGACAATTTCAGACTGTTTGTTTTAAAATCCTCTCTCGTGCAAATATTGTAATGAAAATTTACCCCCTGAATCCAATGGTAAAGTTTCTAGGTACATATATATATACTAGTTTTTGAGATATTTCCCAAAAACTGCTTTCTGAGAAATATAAAAATTGTTGAAAATTAGTTTATAACTTAATCTTGTTTAGTTTTTGAGATATAGCCTCGAGAACGTACACAATCTGATGAGGTAAAATTTGAGAGAAAATCATCTTTTCTGCAATCTATATGTTAAAGCTAAATAAAATATAAAAAAACGCCATTGAATTTCTAGTGTTGGAATTGATTTATAAGCTATTTTTTTTAAATTTTTGTTGCAGTCAATAAATGTTTGTACCTCACATTTTTTTTGTGTACATCCCACGTATTTGCGATAACGGTACATACTATTTTGACAAAATAAAAATGATTTGGATGATTCATTTTCCGAAGTTAACAGCATATTGTTTTTATTATTTGTTCGAATAATTTACTCTAAAATAATACAGGTCCTTCAGTTTCTGCACTACAATATTATAACTGTAAATAATTTGTTTACATAATTACAATTGTAATAATATTAGATTGTGACTCAATGTATGTAGAGAAATAATGTATAAAATTTAATAACATAGGAAAATATGCAAATCAAAGCTGAGAATTTATACATTGTGTTAAGCAAAATACCAATGCTATGATTAACAAAGTATATTGAAAAACATTCCAAGATATTTTAGTTATGAATCTACCTACACACTAATAATCTTTCTCAACAATCAATAATAGATCATAAACGAATCAATAACCTCAAAAATTCAATAACACTTGGAGCCCATCTGGTCAGTGCGTACCACACCCAGGTATTCAGTAACAAGTAATCGGTGCCATTCAAAGTAAAATTGGAAATAGAGAGCGCACTGCACTGATAAATTTGACACTTATCTTGATTTGGTTAAATGGATATTTCAACTGCGGAGCTCATGCAAGCATCAGCAGTGAGCGATCGGTGTTAGAAACCCGAATTACAATGGTTAATTTAAAATTTAGTTAGAAGTGAACTGATAAAGCCATGGGCGATCTATGAGGAGAGTGACCATGGAGAATCAAGTGTATTGACTCCTGTGGTTGGTATTAATTATTTTTTGTGGCGCTTGTTTTATCGGAGTTCATAAATTTCGTGTCACTTGCGATATACGTACATATATGGACGATGTATGATAAATTGTTGTAGTATAATTATATCGAAAAAATTTGCTACTAACGGTCTTAATTTTATCTATATGATTAGGATATTTTTAAATAATTTAAATCGCTCTTTCTATTGAGATACGGGTACAGTTTGCTGCTAAGTACTTAATAATAAATAAAAATGAATAATAATAACGATGTTTTACGGCGTTGCTATGGTTTGTTTGTTGATTGCTTCCACATTGTTCTACGTTATTTAAAAATATTTCACTAACTTCAAGATAATTTCTTCAAAATCGTCTAGATTGGAATAGTACAGTGAGTGGTTCTTCTTTATCATAAACACCTCCAAAGATAATTGCAGCTCCGGATCATGCTATGTTGCATCTATTTTCGACAATGACACTGGTACTTCTAAAGCCTCCGAAATTGTTGTCAATAATATTACTGTTAATAATATGAACAGGTACGGAAGAAATCAATGTTTCTTTAGACAGTACTAAAGTTTCCACTTTACATTATGTCAATATAAGCAACTGTAACAACTGTGTTAATAATATACACAAACAATAAATATTATGTATTTCACTTATTCTTTAAATAAAACCATTTTTCGATATATTTTACTTTGTTCGGTTCTTTTTATTAGTTGTCTACAGATTAGATATACTGCAATTTAAGGTTATGTTTATAAACGTCAAAATATACTACTGCATATTTACTAGCGCTGGTTCATCGTATCTTCTTCTTTCATAAGCGTCTGTGGCCAAAATATTAATTCCGCGCTCGGTGCGAAAATTAAATCGCTCTTAAAACAATTTTCTTTTGACAGTTACGTAATGAAGCACTTTCCGCACTAGGGTTTCTTTGCTTACAGAAACGCACTTGGTCTGCATTCATCTACTTTCTACGCACAGTTATAGGAAAATGTTATTTTGTTGTGCATAAAATATTGTATGTACCATGGGCTAGAATCGCCTGTTTTCACCCTTGATACATAAATAACTATATTTGACATATTTTAATTTGACACTCAGGTATACCAACATAAAACTTAAAATATATAGGTATCATTAAACAAAACAATGTCAATCATTCATAATCATCCGGTATTTGTTGTATGCAAAACTGGTATTGTTTATTATTATTATTATTATTTTTCCTCAAAGACTGCCTTTATCATAAGATAGTTAGTAGTGTGTTTAACCTCGATGTTCCGAGTGACTAATTCAATAAATATCCACAAAGCCTGCACAGGTTAACATATAAGTTTATTGATGTTTAAGTAGTTACCTATTGCAAACTGACATAAAATCTAACAATAGGTACTAAGTGTATTCTAAATATTCATACACGGCCATAAACGTCAAACAATAATTTATATTTTCTATTTAATAATACGTATAATATCGTAAACAAATTGTATATTAATCATGTTAACCCAGTTTCAAGCATACATTTCTCAAAATAAATTATTTATGTAGCGCCATAAATATCAATATCAGTCGACTTTTAAACAATTTCTAAATAACACTGCGTACATTTCCTGCATTTTAATAAGTAGATGGAATCTTCAAGTAAAAAACAAAACTATCAAATTGTAATGTCACATTACTCGTTGATATATTGGCACAGAAAAACCTTAAAAGCGAAGAAGTTACATTGAAATCGCTGTGGGCAGATCGCGTACATTGAGGGTGTTTACGCAAACACGCGCCTGACGCATTTTATTGCATACTAAAGTTTAACGGCTCGATGTGATCGACTAGCTTCCCACTATCCCACTGCTTGGACTCGGATAACACTGATGCTTTTTCTAATGTGTAATATAAGCCCCGTAATAACAGATTTTGTTATACATATATACCGTGAGTTCATTTTATCGTGAAACATGGGATTTGCCATATCCATAGTAACGAATTTGCATGACACCAATGTATCAGAGCGTTCATTTAAAAATGAAACATAAGCTATATTCCATTTGCCACTTGATTCACTTAAATCAGTTCAGATAAATTAGACAACATGATGAAATGAACTAAACTTAGCAAGCTGATGCAGTTATTGGGGTATATTACTTTAAGCTAAATCCGAATCAGCAACTGGAAATACATTGAGGGAAGTAATCTAATGAAGTAAATAAGTGATCCAGTTCAGAAAATGTAAGTTAGATTTAATACAAATGGCAAATATGCCTATAGTTTTATTCCATTGCCCACTTTGTTCACTTACATCAGTTGAGATAAATTAGACAATATGACTAAATGAACTGAACTAAGCAAACTGATGCAGAAATTGGGTTGTATGAGTATTACTTTAAGCTCAATTCGAATTAGTAAATCTAGTACTGAATATCAAGTAAGAGAAGTAAAGTAGTGAAATAAGAGATATTATTTTGTTGTATTGGAATTGTGACGTCCCAAGTTCGTTTCAGTGATACTTAATTTGTTTCGTTCGAAGAGTGCAAATAATATATGATTAAAATCTTGAAAAGAATCCCACACTAAGTTGAAAATCATATTTTATAGAAGTTGCAAGCCCAAGAACATGAAATTAAATTATAATAATAAATATACATCATGTTGAATATGTCCATACTAGCAAACGACGAACAGTTTAAAAACCAGTGCTGAGATGTCATAGTTAGTTACGTTCTAGTCCGTATATGTCTCTCATTTACCGCACGAAAATACTTGTGGCCAATGAGAACCTACAGACATGTGATGTCACTATATTTATAATCGCTTATATCTTTGATGTTAAACATTTTTTTAAACTAATTTTTTCACTAATAGCTATTATTCAATATATATTTTATGTTTTTATCCTTAATTCTTGTTATTTCGATAATGGTATGATAGCCCGTTAGACTCTATTCTTAAAATCTACTTCTTTCTACTATTGCACTTAATTCATTGCAACCAACTGCCATAAACTAAAACAAAATAAAACTAATTGAAAATAAAATTCAGTAGCAGGCCATTTAAACAATCTAACGATCATTTAATATGTTTTGAAGAAATAAAATAAATAATAAATATTCGACTTTATCTATCCCTTAATTACCATACAAGAATATCTGCCACAACATCCAACTAACCCTAACTTAACCACCCATCAGAAAAGTGCTAGTCACATATGGCAGTAATAAAACTCTTTATATGTCTATTATAAAAGTAAAATATCAACAATCTTTATAGGTCTACTTAAATATAAGACGCCATTTCATTTCCATACATATTGGGTTAAGTCGCGATGGCCTAGTTAGCGTGAACCGAACCGGTATGCCGCTATCTTTTATCTCGGAATGGAATGGAGAATGGACGCTATATGCCGCACTGTAGAGATACTGACTTCGACTAACGAGAAGGGACTAACGCATGCTAGCTTAGGGTATGTGTAATATCATTTAAAATGATGTCGTTGGATTACTGTTTTCATGTCCTTATAAAATTGTTTACTGGGATTGTATAAATAGGGGAAAGAGTTAATGGACTATGTTTATCTAAAATCTATAATATTGATATTTCAAACTTCGTATGGGATAGGTAACTCAGTGGTATCCAGTCGGCTTGTGGATCCTGGTTCGATTCCCACAGCCGACAAACATTTTCACCACATTACCGAGATCTTCTAAAGCAGAGAGTCACACCCAGTAATGAGTAAAAGGCGTCATGAATAATTTAAATAAAATAAATATACATTGTCATGACCTTTACCCATTAGTGGGTGTGGAACTCTGCCGAAGCAGATCTCTTTAAGTGCTATATTGATGCACGTGAAGTGCGGTTACCAGCCATAAAATCACAACCTTTAAAGATGTTAGTATTGGAGGGGCCACAGGGGTAATTTAAAAAAAATTAAATAAATATATCATCACACCTTCTACCCATTACTGGGTGTGGTATTCTGCCGAATATTTCGGTAAGTGATATATTTTGCGCGTGAAGTGCGGTTACCAGTCGTCAAATCACGGCCCCCAAAGATGTTAGTGGTGGAGGAGCCACTGGGGAAGCTTTTGAAATTATGAAAATTGTTTGTCGCCTGTGGGAATCGAACCAGGGTTCTCAGGATCCACAGGCCGACACAATACCACTGAACCACCTACCCCATAATAATAATATTAGTATAATAATTTAGAATATTAAATATAATACGCTACGAAGAGTAAAAAAGTGTTAATAGCTTTATTAGAAATCCAGATTGGCGCCTTGATGATACGGCGCCGTTGGCAACTACCCCTATGCCACAGTCTTCTTACGGTTTTGCCTACGTTTTCTACAAAGTTTCTCTTTCATTCTTAATTTCACCGAAATACAGCTTACTATTTCATCAGTCTTCCATTCGATTGCTAAGTTTTCGTTAAACTTTTTGTCAAACTAAAATATTACAAAAAGAAAAGTTTAAGACATGCAAGGCATTGGACAATACCTTCGTTAAAATTGCACAAACTATTTCTGAATATTTTAGCAGTTAATACATTCTAAACTTAATTATACCCTAAAAAGTTTACATGCATCCCGACGACGGAACAAAGCCGAAATAACACTATTCCACATTTCCATTTCTTGACCGCGTAGTCACAGACCCAATTTCCAGCGCCAGCGCCAGCTCCATCCAGCGTCAGCGACTAATTCAATTGTGCGGACCGGAACACCGGAAGCGCGTTCGTGTCGCGGAGCCCGGAGCCGGGGCCCGGAGTCTGAGCCTGCTACGTGCTACATTATTCATGGCGCGGCGTTAGTTAGCTGGAAGTAACACCCTACACCCTTTCTTCGCGCTAAGTAGCCCGTCTGAGCCGACCGGCTTTCTTGCTTTCGTTTTCGTTTTCGGTCTCGTTCTCGGACTCATAAGCTCACCTCATAACACAAAGTGCACTTTAAAAATTTACAAATTTACCTTTGTGAATTCAGCAAAGAAAATGTGATGCTGTATGAAGGAAATTCGTCAAAAGGAAACGAATATTTTTATGAATGTTTGCTTGTTTCTACATTTACAAGGGATGGAAAATTACTTCAAATGAAATGTTTTAGCTTTGTTCAATATTAATAGTTTTAAAATATGATGAAGCATACTATATAAAAGGCGTCGGCAACTTATGACCTGCGGTTCACTAAATGATCCATTTGAAAATTTTAAGTGATCCATTTGAGTTCCGCAAATAAAACAAAATCACCTGGAATCTTCCAATATTTGTATATATTTTGAATTACAAAATTGGAGTGGCTAGCTCAGTAGTATGAAGTCGGCCTGTGGATCCTGAGAACCCTGGTTCGATTCCCACAGGCGACAAACAATTTTCATAATTTCAAAAACTACCCCTGTGGCTCCTCCACCACTAACATCTTTGGAGGTCGTGATTTGACAACTGGTAACCGCACTTCACGCGCAAAATATATCACTTACCGAGATCTGCTTCGGCAGAGTGCCATATCCAGTAATGGGTAGAAGACGTGATGATATATTTATTTATTTTATTTTACAAAATAGTTATTTATGTACCAAGGGTGAAAACAGGCATTTCTGGGCTAATAACATGGCCATGGTCAGAAACTATAATTTCGCCTGTGGTACATACAATATTTTTTGCATAACAAAATAACATTTAATTATATGTTCAAAAGATTAAAATATGTAAATAGGTTATATGTCAAAATGGCATTTTGCAGTATCAAGTATTCACAATAAACAAAAATTTTCATTTTATTTGTGTATCCATAGGAATGATTTCTTTTTGGTCCATGGACCAAAACGATGTGTTTTAGCTCGCTTTTTAGGGCTAAAACACATGCTTTTCGTACCGGTTGTGCATAATAGTATAATATATAAAAATAAATTATTAAATACGAATATTTACGAACATAACATTTTGAAAAATTAAAAATAAGGTTGACATTTTAGTTAGAATAAATACAGCAAAATTATCCGAACCACACAAAAGTGACAAGCCATGGGACCATTTATTGTAAAACAAACGGCTAACTGATAAAAAAAAATAGTTTTGAAAAATTTAAACTGTATAGAATAAATGTTTAAAATTGCATGTTATCATTACCATTAAAACGTAAAAATAAATGTTTATGTTTATGGTAGAATAACAAAATAAAGATAAGAAAATGAGTGAAATTTCATCATTAGTAGGAATAGAGCTATAAAATAGAAAGCCCAAACAAATGTATTCTAAGTTAACAGTACAACGTAGGTAGTGTAACAAAATTTAAAATAAGATTCTAAATTACGTTTATTGTTTTTCACATTATCAAAATATTTAACCTACATAGATCTTTTAAAAAACATACCAGATATATCCAGAACTGATACCTAAATAAATGAGCATTATTAATTCTTATGTGCAATAAAAATATATAGTATTTTAATGATAGGTATACATAGATTGTGTTTATTAGAGTCTTGATTTTTATTTCCATTGAATATTTGGTGCTTACTATTTTTAGATAATTTTACTTAGGTATTTCCGAATTTCTAAATGTCATTCTCCTCAATTTTCAAAACAGTTGGTGATATCGAGTTAATTTTGGTTTCAATCTATTTCTTGGTTCAAATTATATTTCCCTAAAGTACTAACATGCCTATATTTTCAACAACTGAATTCTTTTTATTTTCTCCCCAATTTTCTATCAAAATGACATAGTAAATAAATTTTTCGCAGGATGAGAATAAACTAGATTGCTTGTTGAGGCCAAAAAGAATAAAATACTAAATTTCTTCAAGGTAGTTAGTGCCGATTTCGAGATCGTTGATACACATACACACACACACACACACACACACACACACACACACATAACATTTTATTTAAAAAAACACACACACTCACACAAAATTTTATTTAAAACACACACACAGACACACACCCCCCCACACACACACACACCCCCCCCCACACATACACACACAATTTTATTTAAAACACACACACAGACAGAAAGAGAGACAAAAATTGCTTGTATTATGACCTGTTTTATAAATGACAAATTAATTTGTTTCCAAACATGAAATTTATTCATTCAAATGCTGATAGAATTTTTGGCAGTAATATTATATATGCCATAAAATAAATAAAATTGATTCGAATTTGTTACTTCAAATAAATTTACAATGGAAGTAAATATATTTTGTTATTTATAAAAACCGGACATTAAGGGTATAGGATTTATTATGTTATAACTAGAACTGTACTCATATGGGATAATGGCTCAGTGGTATTGTGTCGGCCTGTAGCTCCTAAGAACCCTGGTTTGATCCCCACAACCGATAAACATTTTCACCAATTTAAAATTACCCCTATAGCTCCCCTACCACAAAGATCTTTGGGGCCGTGACTTGAAGGCTGGTAATCGCACTTCACGCGCATAAATATATCACTTACCAAGATCTGCTTCGGCAGAGTGCCACACCCAGTAATGGGTAAAAGGCGTGATTCTATATTTATATTTATTTATTTTTTAACTATACTCATATGTATGTTAATATAATAATAATAAAAAATTGGTTTGGAAAAACAAACAACCAATATTTTAATGAAGGATAAAATAAATGGAAACAAACATTAAATGTGTCATAAAAGACTATAAAGAAGTATGAAGATTTATTGATTGCTTTGTATCATCAATAACACGAGGGCGTAATGTAAGAAATAATTTGAGTTAATTTTCAAGGCTGATTAATTCTCCTGATTCGCCATAACCGTCAATAAGCGTTAATGTAAATATTTCATTGCCTCATTAATTAACATAATGATTAAAAAACAAGTGAAATCCGTGGTATGAACAATGAAACTTGATCAATCATAGTACTCTGCTAATTAATAGCATGTAGTTAAGTTTTGCATTAATTATATTTCGACATGAAAACAACTTTTTTCGCCGCCAACTTATCATCACTCTATATGCGACAATCAATTTAAGCGAACAACAAATCTTACTCGATAGAATATAATTAAACGAATTATACAAGGAAACTAAAAATTCATTAAAAACCAAGCGAGCGAGAGTGTTGCTTGTCTGTTGTCAGGTGAAGCCTCAAAGAAAACAAAAATGAAACAGGTTAGCTGCGAATGGCAGTCGGCAGGTATTATTAAGATCGTCGTTATCTGCATATATTAAAATAATTATGTTTTTATCTTCTGAACTCGGTGTCTCTGTCTATACAAATAATATATAAACATACGCACTTACATTCGACAACAAAGAAGTCGCGAACAAAATGACTCATTTTGAGCATTCAAGCTGATCCTGACATTAGTGATATTGATATCTTATTATATGCAACAATTTGTATTTCATTAATTTTAATTTTAATAGTATTATCCTGTCTTCTGTTTCCGTATTAAATATATCCTTTTTTATTTATGGGGTGGCTAGCTCAGTGGTATGAAGTCGGTCTGTGGATCCTGAGAACCCTGGTTAGATTCCCACAGACGACAAACAATTTTCATAATTTCAAAAACTACCCCTGTGGCTCCTCCACCACTAACTTCTTTATGGACCGTGATTTGACGACTGGTAATCGCACTTCACGCGCAAAATATATCACTTACCGAGATCTGCTTCGGCAGAGTGCCCAGTAATAGGTAGAAGGCGTGATGAAATATTTATTTATTTATATTTAATTCTTTTTTATTAGGGTTGCCAGGTTCATAATTTACAAATGGGGTAGGCACAATATAGTATGTTTAAAACTTATATTACCAGTTTAGTAAAATAGTTTTTACTGCTGAAAGGAGAAATTGATTGGTGAGCCTGTCATATCCTTGAGGCAGTAAAAACAGTTATCTACCTTGCGTGTATTGTACAATATTTTATTTGTTACTCATTTGTAAGCAATATTAAAAATTATAATTAAATTCTGTCAGTTATAACTGTTGTGTCAAAAATTATTTTAAATGATCTCGTAAGTATTACTGAGGCAAAACGGGCATCGTTTACTAACTTGTAAAATTGACAGCTGAGCAGCTGACCTATAAAATTTGTACATGTTAGTAGCTTGTAAAGATTCATTTTCAAAGTGAATAAATGGTTTGTATAAATGACGTTTACAAGTGAGAAACAAATATAGCTATTTACATAACAAGTGCGCGAAGACAAACTTTGCACATGAGCGCTTCGCTCGTGTTTTAATTTGCGCGAATGGTGCATATGACGTCTTCGTGCACGAGTTTTGTACAATACAAGCAAAAATTATATAACCAATAGTGCGAAAAGCTATTAAATTTGAAGCGTGAATTTATATTGACAGTTTAGTACGCTATGAATTGACATTTATTATTTGAAAACAAATTGTTTATTTTTTTCTCGTAAAGCTTGTTAAAATATATCTAACTGATAGCGTTATAAGCTAATGTCTTTACTTCTTTTATAAATTCCTTAAAATGTGTGTATATATGTATAATTAGCGTTTTAATAGTCAAAATTTAGAACCATAAAATTGCGTGTGTTTTTTCTATTACTTATGAAACACTAGCTGTATTCCATTTGCTACTTAGTTCACTTAAATCAGTTCAGATAAATTAGACAGCATGAAGAAATGGACTGAATTAATCAAACTAATGCACTTAATAAGGTAAATTACTTCAAGGTAAATTAGAATCAGTAATTCTACTACTGGAAATAAAGTCAGCGAAGTAAACCGGCGAAATAAATAAGTGCTCTGGATCAATAAATGTAAGTTAGATCTGATCCAAATGGCAAATGGAATACGGCTACTTGTGTGCAAAATCAAACTTTATTTCAGTTTTCAGGGTATCGTAAACCTTATTTTGAATGATGCGAATACAAAAATAAATTTACCTATCTGCTAGTTTGTCAACTTTTATTTAATTTAACCGAAGTCATGGATCATAAAGTTCTCGTAGTCGCTAAATTTGAATACACTATAATCTACAATCACAATGGTGACAATTTGAAAATGTCATATGTCAAAGACGGACGCAGATATTACAGATATTATTCATCTGTTTTGTCATACTTATATTACAGTGTTCACTTCTTTTCTTGTCCCTCAAATATGCAATTTAACGCACTCGTAAGAAAATTTAATACTTGTAAAAATTAAGTATAAAAGTACTCTGTTCCTAAAAATGAGGTTATAGTAATGTATTATGTTGTGAATAGTATATATTTAGGGTAAATTCATGCACTTGAAATTGAAGGTTCCGCATTGTGACTCTATTATTCAAAACTGCGTAGTTAGTTGAGTGTAGTAATTTTGCTGCAAAGTAAAGAGACAGGTCTTTACTTAAATATGTCATCTGCATATTTATATTTGTAAAGATTGCGTGGGAATGGTGACAGAGAGTGTTTAAGGATGGTACAATTATTACGCAATTTTATTTTTATTGTGAATTTGAAACAGGATTCTCACTGAGTAATAGAAAACTCTACTTCTATTCTCCCGATCAACACCATATTAAAATTACCCTGTGTCCGTCTCCATTAACATTATAATATTTATAGAGACCGTGATTTGACGTCCAGTAACTTTAGAGCAAAATAAAAAAAATTAAAAAATAATTTAAAATTAAATTTTTTTGTTCAAAAAGTTTAAATTTGTTATACTAGAATGTCTGTGGTTCTATACGTATAATATGACAAATAAAATGTGACATTTTTGTCAAATATCAGGCCATGAAAAAAATAAAAATAAAACAATAACTCATTCTGAAAGTTCTCAATAATCAAAATAAGAAATACTTGACAGCTGCTTGTTTAACAAACTTTAACTTTTTGAACCCCATTATGGGGTGGCTAGCTCAGTGGTATGAAGTCGGCCTGTGGATCCTGAGAACCCTGGTTTGATTCCCACGGGCGACAAACAATTTTCATAATTTCAAAAACTACCCCAGTGGCTCCTCCACCACTGACACCTTTGGGGGCCGTGATTTGACGACTGGTAACCGCACTTCACGCGCAATATATATATCACTTACCGAGATCTGCTTCGGCAGAGTGCCACACCCAGTAATGGGTAGAAGGCGTGATGATATATTTATTTTATTTTAATTTGTTGAACGTAAAATTTGATTCTAAACAATTTTGTATTCTTTTGCTTTTGCTCTAAAATGTATAGGAGAGCCAATATCAGCACATTTTGTTCCGCATTTCTGTGGATATCCTGTATCCTACTTAAATAATAAATTTCATTAAAACTATCTCTGGCATCTGCATAATCTCATATCTACAAAAACTATTAAAACAGACAACCACACAAGTGGTAGTTATTTAGTAAAAAGGCCAACAGCCATAGTAATTGGCCATTATGTTAAAAATTACGCAGAATAACGTTTGATCGCAAGAAGTGGCGGTGTTTTAATTTATTCCACAGTCTCATCGCATCGACTCGTTCACACATTTCTCCATGCACGACTGCAGAGTGAAGAGGCTCGTACCTGAAATATATGCGTAAAATCTCACGCTTTTTAATCACGGCTTTCAATCTGCTGCAGCCCGGTTCTTGCGATCGGCCGGCCGACCCGGCTTGTTGATATTGCCACGCATGTAAGAAATGAAATTAATCTTTTTTATTTGATGTAATGTGTACCACACACGTGTTGACTAGATAATTTTTACTTTTAAATTAAGCTTTCAATGCAGACTGTTTCGATTATTATTATGTCTATTTTTTGTTTTTGGGTTACGTGCCATTTTAATTTCAAAGTTGAATGATTAATATTGAAGATAACACATCGGAGAGAACTGAATATTTATAGAAAATCTACAAAAAATATTGTCATTCAATTGAAAATATAGCTAAATTAATAATATATCTATGTTTGAACAATATTTTTATTATTATTCGTTCAAACTTTGTTAAAAATATTTTCCGGTAAGATTAAAAATAATAAAGAAATAGAATTAATATTGTAAATAGGACGCAAAATTATCAGTAATAATATAACAAGAGAGTGAGAATAAATTGAAAATAATTTGACAGATCTTTCGAAAACTTGTTGCCAGGCAATAGTCACAAACGCCCGTAGGGCTTGAGTGGCTATTGCCAAATGGCAACAATTTTGAGAAAGATACTGGAGAATTATTATCTAATTTATCGAACTCTCGAGTTACATTTAATTAGATTATTTTTTGACTTAACTGTTGAGGTCGATTCATCCAACTTAAAAGATTTTGAACTGGGTTCATATCGACTGATTACTTACTTACTTAATGTATTTTTGGAAATTGTTTCCAAAATTTGTTGGTGTATTTCCGTATCTAAAATATAACTAAATCGATTTTATTCACACATTTTGCTTGACGCGTTGACAGTTTTAAATAATTATTTGACATCTACCTATCTTTTGTCAAAAACAAAAAAGCACTACAGAGATAATTCCCGGGAATAATCACAAGAGCTTTATTCTCAGTATAATAATGACAGGATTGGTTAAAACGCAGACACGTGATAGATAATGAAGCATTTCATTGGTTTTTAGAAACGTCAAAAAATAATAACTTATAATATAACTAGTTCATTGAATATTACCGATAATTATTTTGAGCTCACGAGTGCTTTTGTTGCTATGGAAATATTTTTCTGAGGGAGTTTAGGCCACAAAATATAATAGAAATGTGGATCTAAAAATTTAAATACGAGAACATAATTCTTTATTTGTGAATATTTTAATTATTTAATTATTTGCCAAAGCGTAGAATAAATATTGAACAACCAAAAATTGTTTTGATAACAATACTAAAATAAAATAAACAAATATATCATCATGCCTTTTACCCATTATTAAGTGTGGCACTCTGCTGTAGCAGATCTCGGTAAATGATATATTTATGAGCGTGAAGTGCAGTTAATAGCCGTCAAATCACTGCCCCACAGATATTGGTAGTGGGGGAGCCTCAGGGGTCATTTTAATGAGTGAAAATTATTTGAAAACAATACTTTTAATTTCAGCTACTATGTGTATTATTACATTTTTATATAGATATACGAGTAATGGGGTAGATAGCTCAGTGGTACCGAATCGGCCTGTAGTTCTTGAGAACCCTGGTTCGATTCCCGCACTCGACAAACAAATTTTACCACATTAAAATTACCCCTGTGGCCCCCTAACAACCTTTGGGGTAACTTCACTTCACGCGTAAAATATATCACTTACCGACATCTGCATGGGCAGTATGCCACACTCAGTAATAGGTAGAAGGCGTGATGATATATTTATTTATTTTTATTGAATAAAATATAATAAAATAACTCACATTTTGCAGACTTCTCTCTGCAACTGTAGAAGAGTAGAATACCCTCATTGTCCAATGGTTAAATCGCACTATGTAAAAAACAATTACTGTCATCTAGATCACATGTTCACTTGTAAATAAACACACACTGTTCATATAAAAAGTAATAAAACATCATTTCACTACGAACACACAAAACAGACTGCAAAACTCAGCAAGTATATCTCACCGTTCCCTTGTATCTAGTTTCTTTACCCGACTTAAACATGTTCGTAACCGAATCATTCTTGGCTTTGCAATAGAATAGTGACAAATTTTATTAGTAGTGCGCGATGTTTTACAGTGATAAGTGTATCTTCTGTCTGTGTAATAAATATATAGAATAATTTTTGCAAATAATGTATTTAAATAAAATTGTTTTTACAAAAACCTATAAAATGTTGTGAAGTGTGTGTGTATATGTGTATAAGTGTATTTTGGAACCTGGATGCCGTGGAATTCCTTGTCCATAAAGCTGGATAGAACGAGATTGTGGTATGTATTATATTATTTATTTTTCAATATTTATTGTTTAAAATATATGTCACATTAATCTGTTAAATAACAAATATCTATTAAGAAATAGAAGAGTACCATGTTGTAGCCATGTATTTGAATAACAAAATTTATAAGTAATTTATACGTTATTTAACTGAGTTTTTATGACATGTTTGAATAAGTCAGCGACTCTCAACCAGTGGTACGCGTACTACCGGTGATACATAAAAGATGGTGGTACACGATAAATAAATTGTTTGTAATGAATTTGAAACTCAAGAAAGGTTTATATGAAGGTCACTCTGAATATTTTATTAGAAAAATATTAATTTTAATTTCAAACAGGGCTATTAAATTTTTAATACCATTTTGCATAAATTATTTTTGTGAAGTAATTATTTATTTAATTAAGACAAAAAATGCAAGATTTTGGGACGGGTATATAATAGCACGAGGCCCAAAATTGCATTTTTTTCCGAACTATACATTTTATTTTCTAACCTATCAAATTCCGCTGATGACAAATTGACATGATATTGCTATACACCATCATTAATACGTCATCTATGTTTTGGACGTGGACTTTTTTGGTACATTTCTGTACAGTTGCTATGGTGATACATAACAATCCTGAAATTAAAAACTTCTTTAACAGAAAATAATTAAATAATATAATGAAAAAAAATAGTTTTTCTTCAATCATTTGTTTGAAAAACCAACACAAATCAAAATAAAGAATGGAATCCAATTTATGTTCAAAATTATTATTATTAAAAGTATTATTTAAAAAAATATAAAATAGTATAATTCCTCATACCGTGACTGTGGATTTGAGGACCTCAGTTCGATTTTCACAGCCGACAAACAATTTTTACCACATTTAAATTATCCCTATGTTTCCTCCACCACTAACATATTTGGAGGCGTGATTTGACGACTGGGAACCGCACTTCACGCACTTAAATATATCGTTTACCGTGATCTATTACTACAGAATGCCACAATGGGTAAAAAACGTGATGATTTATTTGTGTTTATATAATTTTATTTATATGATAGCAGTACTGAACATTTTCTAGTTTTATTTTTGATGATATGTGTTAATGAATAGTTTGAAAACCGCTCGAAATAAGTATTTGATGTATTTAAATATTTGTAGAAATCAAAAAATATATCTAGAGAGCAAATAAATTAAACAATTATGTGGGAAAAATAAAAACGATACTCTTTTCGGATAATACGCTAAACTGATTTTTGGGCGAGAAACAATTTCATAATATGTGGGAAAAAACTTTTAAAATGGCGGACATTAAACTAGAATTTAGTAGTTCTAAATAAGCATTGCCAATAAATCATTTTTCATCTCTAATATTTCTGGCATTTTGCTTGGTTATATATTTTTAAAAACTTATAAAATTTTTATAGGTTAGATGACATTTTTAGAATATCATTTTTTGTTAACATTAATAATAAAAAGTGACTAATTCTGTAGTTTAAATATTCCGATGATACATGCTATTTATTGTTGTAAATCAGGGGTGAGTAATCAAAAAAAGATTGGTGATCACTGCTACAGAATACAGGTGTTTTTTTAAAGTCCAACATATTGCAGCAAGCCAGCATCAGTTATCAAGTTCAGTTTAGCAGTTTATATGCAAATCATTTATATCATAATTACTCGGCGTCATCACTGAGATACTTCCACGTAACACATCTAAATTCCCCATCCAAAAAAGACGCTGATTCGATCCTTGAGAAGAATGCGAAGAAAACGGCGTACAACGTGCAGTTAGTTGTCGACGTTTTGTGGCGATGTGATGCGATGGCAATCCGCGTCCCTCGATCCTCGACCGTCAGTCGATGCAGAACTCGTTGCATATAATCTTGCATCTTGCCGCATGTAATAGCATGTAATACATACATGGTGTGCTTTTAACAGAAGTTGCAGGCCACAGGTATTATTTTAAGGTTGCCGGTTATCGGCAGAGCACATCATCTTGGAGTAATCTTATGAGAAGTGTGTATCACACAGCTCAAATTATATGATATGTAATTTTGCATACGTATATTTGCCTATACCTGATACCTTTTTTATTTGGATTAACTTGCAACTTGATGATATATCAATAAAGTTTTTTACGTGTGGAAAAAACGTTTGCGGTTTAACGTGACTTCAAATGTAAAAAGGTGGTTAAGAATCTGGAATGGTTATGAATAAATATATCATTATTCTTTTTCACGAGTTATCATGGTGCAACACTCCACTATAAATAAACTAACATAATTAATATATTTTTACTATCAGTTTAACATATTATTTTGCTTGGTCATTTTTCTTTCGCGAAGAGGAAATTAATTATTTTTACACTTACCTGCGTATATAGTTCATAGCGCAACAGGACGCTGCATTGAATTTATTATTGTTTTTTGCATATATTTGTTAGGTTAGCTACTTTGATATGTAAATAAAGAAATAACAAATCTGCAATTGCAGATCTTGGTGACATAGTACACGTTTAATATTCAAATAAATGTTGAATAATTTGACCGAAACTAGAATATAACAGCTTATGTTTGTAACTCAGATTTTGATTTAAGATTCTGCATATAGATAGATAGATAGATGAAGTTTATTTTGTTTTTAGATTTTTACAAATCTTGTACAAAATATTGGCAAATAATGAGATTACATATAAACTTAATAATACACTTTTATAATAATACTTAATAAGGATTATTCATTTATACTGAAACTTGTAAGTTTAAGTGAACCAGTTACGTAGTAGTAAAGATGATTTATTTTATCCTTATCTAGATTTTCTAAAATCATGAAAAAGTTTGATGGCACTAAATTTTATATATGTATATTATAAAATTTTAAGTACTGGTTTCTTAACATAATTTAAATTGGGCAAGCAAGAAGAAAAAGGTAGAGGTTTTCAGGTTCTTGTAAGTTACAAATTGTGCAATTAACGGAGGTATCAATATTGTACCTAACCTTAGAGATTCTGCATATTACTTAGGCATGCCACGATTTGACAGATCTTAAATATATCTAATAATACAGCGATCAGAAGTAAGGATTTCAGTTGATAATAAAAAAAAACAACTTGATATTGGTAAGACTGATACATACATTTATTTCCTGTTGTTGACAATAACATTTGAAAATTTAAATTCATAAAAATCGTTGTTTCCTGTATCCACATCCGTTTATTTCTTAACATTACTCACAGAGCAATAAATTAAGTATTTCTGTCACTCAACCTATTTGTATTTATTATAGAAATGACATGTTAAACAGCATTTCCGCCTTTGCATGGCGTTGTGCCAACTGTGAAATAATAAGATTCCCAGAATTGTATTACCGACTGAAACACTTATTTTTGACCATTCTGTATAATATATTTTTCGCACTGCCGAGAGTAAATAACCTACTTTATTCTTCCTTTTCGAGGAATGAAGTATTGCTTTTAATCCCGGAAGGATTAAATTTCAAATTTAATCCTGCCGGTATTAAATTGACAGGCAAACAAGCATTACCGTAGCAACAAGTATATTACAAACCTCAAAATAACTTTGTTTATGTACAGTAAAATAGCTTTATCTCATATATCAGTAAAGGAAACCCGGTTACAATTAACTCCCATCCTCGCAGATAACCAATCACATGCAACATGCATCTCATTTCTCAGTTCTTCTATGCAAGAAATCTAGCTTCATATCTCGTAGTGTGCACATCGCATGGCGATAGTTGCAGCCGAGTCACGTGTTATTTCTCACAGTCGAGCTGTGGATGGAATGAGCCTCGATATTCACTTTTTACGCTCCTGTACCCGGGTGTAATTGGTTTCTAGTGAATGTAGCTACGGGTGCCAAACTAGGGTCATTGACGTAACATCTGGGGAGAAAAAAAGAACTAAAAAAGTAATGTTGGGGTGGTAACTGAGTCCTTAATTTGTAACTAAAAACCGAGACCGGATTCGTATATACAGAACTATACATGCTATAATATGCGAGCCCAGAATCACATCATTTGGCCCATAATAATTTTTTCGTTAAAAATTTAAATAATACTATCTTACATTTATTAAATTTCACAATTAATTGTCAACATTTTGAACTAAATTTAACATTATACATTCCATAGATACAAACAATCCAATTCTCAAAAAAAGTTTTAGCTAGAATCTAGTTAATCCTAAATTTTGGATTTATCAAACCAAGCTAAATTATTAGAAATAATTTTTGAAAAAGCAATGAGCGTTCGCTGGGATTTGAACCCAGAACCTTTCATTCGCATGATGACTGTTCTAACCAATTGAGCTACAAACACTCGGTGAATACTCATGCTTTCTATATTTCTAATAATTACCAACAGACAATTTGTCAATAAACAAATTCTTATAATAATTTCACCCAGGGAATATCACGCATACTAGGTTGTTGACTTGTAACGAATTGACGCAACCCATGTCACTTTACATTTCTTCAACTAAAGACTGCAGGAAAAAGCATGAGTATTCGCCGAGTGTTTGTAGCTCAATTGGTTAGAACAGTCATCATGCGAATGAAAGGTTCTGGGTTCAAATCCCGGCGAACGCTCATTGCTTTTTAAAAAATTATTTCTAATAATTATCAACAGACAATTTGTCAATAAACAAATTCTTACAAGCTAAATTATATTCCCAAAAAAGTTTAAATAAAAAAGTATTACTAGCAATTTTTTAGCATGGCACTCTGTCGCAGCAAATCGTGCATGAAGTGCGGTTACCAGCCGTCAAATCACGGAGCCCTAATATGTTAATGGAGGGGGAGCCACAGGGATAATTTTAATGTGGTGAAAATTGTTTGTCGGCAGTGGGAACCAACCCGAGGTTCTCCAATCCACAGGCCTATTCGACACCACTGAAAAATATGAAAAATATGAAACAAATAATTTTATTATTTGAATTGTACCACAAAATTAAATTTCCCTGATAAATTATATTTGTGGTTGCATTCAATATGGTTTTTATATCGATACAAATATATTAATACCAAGTAAATAAATTAAATATTAAACAACCGAAAAAAAACAATTAATATTTAATATGAAACCATAAACGAAATTTCAGCAAACAAATAGAAAAATACATCCCCTTATTTACATAAGCAATTCGGCACATTATTTACCGTTCTCGTCGAAAATCTGCACAAAAAACAATCATTCAAAGAAAATTAAGTTAGGAAAGTTAAACCAAAGCCAATAAAAACGACCGATATTTATTCAGAATCGGAATAAGTTCCACTGTTTATTCACACAATAGAATATTCAATTCCGATCGTGGTTAACGAAAGAAACCCGGCAACAACAAGAAAAGCAAGCGAGACAGCATCTAAAGGGATGGTGTTTTATCCCTCGAGTCTCAATACGTTACACAACAAATACAATTTGACATTTTCTTATTTCCGGAAAAAATCTTAGCTTTGACTTGTCTTGCTGTGCCCCCAATCCGGAAAATACCGCACACGTGAATTTCATTACCGGTACCGATTGGGGTTGTAAGAAAAAGCGTTCAACGCCCCAGATTCAGGGATATTTAAATTAGATTTTTATTTACTTTGTCTGCATACTGAAATCGCAGGGAGTGAATGCACTGGATGACAATATGATATAGACGCTAACTCGTATTCGCGAAGGTTTATCTTCTTAGGGCTAATTTTATAAAAGCAGGTTATTTAATTATAACTTGAAAGTATTGATCACTTGAGGCAAATAATGACATTTTACTCACATGGTCACGTGTTATATACGATACTTTATACGAGCCCGTTCCCACTTCAGTTGGCCCGAATTTAATTTTTTCGTTAAAAATTTAAATAATACTAAAAATCCAGGTGTCGTATATTTTCTAAATTCTACAATTAATTTTCAACATTTTTAAATTTAATATTAAATATACCTTAAACGCAAAATGTGTAGCAGTATAACTATCTTTTTTTTTCTTCACATAAACTAAATCAACACACAAATAAACTATCATGATTATTATCTAGTGGGCAATTTGGCGGATGACATTGAAGTTAATTATTATTTAAAACAAACTTGATTTTTATACAGTTTTTTAATGTAACATTTTTTTTTTAGTTAAAACAGAAATGATTACTTCCTCTTTTAATGGCTGTCATTTCTAGATGTATGTATCGATTGACTTAAAATTTTATTTGTGTTTTAACAACATACTAGTATATGTCTCATTAAAATTTCATTTCATTTTCTTGCATACTACACAAGAAATAAAACTGTAAAATATAACATCAAACGAAAAAATAAAATTGGGCCAACTGAAGTGAGACCGGGCTCGAAACTGTTACCAGCAAGTAAAACTAGTAAGAATGAAGCATATTCCTATAAACGAAAAATAATTTATTTTTTTATTGTTTTAAACAAGTATTACAAATATTTTCGTGTAAATAATTTCAAAATGCAATGAAAAAGGCCACTTGAAAATTAAAAAAAAATTCTAGGTGATACTACCAATAGCCTTTGAATCACTTTATTCCTCTAGATAGTTCTTGTCATCTTTATTTCCCTTGGTAAATAATGAATAATTATAATGATGAACTAATACTTTTGATAAAAATAAAGTTAACATTATTTATAGGTTGTATACAAAATATATATTATTAGCTTTCAGCATGGTAAATGTTAATAATAGCCAAGATAGCTGACACCACATTTATATATTTTTATTATTATTATTATTATTATTTGAATCTTTTGATATACCACTTTTCTTATCAAAATCAAATAATGACATATAATTCTCGTTGAACATGACCTTTATCTATTTGTGAAACTGTGCAGCGTATAACTAGAATAATCCATTGCATTTCTTGTTCATAAAAACTGCTCACAGATAAATTTAACCCTATCCACTAGGCACGTAATTGAACCCGCCACATATAAATACCCCGTTTCATGGTTTATGAATATGCCACATTGCTGCACTATCCACCGATGGCAAAGCGCCAACGACGCCGAGATACCACCATCGCCTTCTGCGCTGTTTCATCGTAGGCAGCGTCGTGCTCATCAGTTCTGCCATCTCGAGGTGCGGAACCACGCTTCGCGCACAACTAGATCCTGATGGATCTCTTGTGGAACATGAAAGCGGCTGCAACTGGTGCAGTCTTCTTCGCTGTGTGAAGTCACTGCCAGTGCCAACATACTTTAGTTTTATGGAGCAAAGTGTAAAATGGTTTGGTAAAAAGTGAAATTTAGAGCTACCGACAAACTTTATGATTTTAAGATGGCATAAACAGGAAGAAATAAAGCGAGACTTCCAAGCATCAATAAAATGAGACGTATAAAGAGGTACAGTTTTAGTGAAGCATTGAATTAGGTAATTTTGATTTTCTGACTCACATAAAAGACAATTACTATCAAAGAAGAAAATTTATGCTATAAAATGTTTGCATGTGGATTTGGGAATCTCGGTGCAATTCCTACAACCTATAAACAATTTTCACCATATTAAAATTACCCCTGTGGCTCCTCCATCACTAACATCTTTGTGGGCCATGATTTGACGGCTAGTTACCGCATTTCACTCGCAAAATGTATCACAAACCAAGATCTTCGTTGACTTTTTTAGCGACTTTTTGGTCTTCATTTATTTCATGTGGAACAAACCATGAACAAATTTTTCTTTTACCCAAATCTTCAGTTAGAATTCTCCAAATAGTATTTTTATTCGTATTTAATTCTTCACCCAACATTCTAACAGTAAAATTCGCATCGACAGCAATGATTTCACGCACTTTTTCGACTAATTCAGCACGATTTCCGGCTTTTGGACGTCCAGATCTTTAATCATCATTTAAATCTTCACGACCATTTTTAAATTTTGCACTTGTGAACGAGATAAACAATCATCACCATAAACTTTTTTCATCAATTCGTATGTCTCAGCAAATTTTTTTCCAAGTTCCAATACAAAATTTAATTTTTGCTCGTTGTTCCATTGTATTTTTATAACATAAACACAAAAACTACTGTCATTAAAATGCGCGTAAATTTTTAAACTGTCACCTGATTGCATGAAGTACGTTCGAAAGAGGAAAGATGTATCTTTCTAACAATGTGTATGTACAATAGATCCTTCGGCTCGTGCTGCAAATTTACTCATCAAGAAAAAACATAGACTTCTCTCCCTTAGTATAAAATATACTATTTTATGAAAAGCAGTAATACGAGAAATTTTATTACCAAATTTAATTGTTATTCTGATATGAATAGTGAAATTGTTTATAATACTAAATCATTTCAAAGGAGATTAGGTTAAATTAAAATAACTCTAAGAAAATGAAGTTAAATAAACCAATAAAAATATAATAGCTGTTTTAATGTCTTATGTAGAAAAATAATATTTTCTGACATAGTTCAAAACAGTTGGCAGTGATTTACGCGTATGATAATTCCATCTGATTAAATACGAGGTGAAAGATGAAATATCCGCATAATCTTTTTTCGTTTTTAATTACCATCATAATGATAATTAAACAGCAGCAATCTGCATGTTACCGTTTATTACATTTCACGAACTTCGTGCTGTGCGGTTGAAAACCGCACGATGTTTATTTTGTATAAAATTTTCCACAAATGGCCGTAAATTTCCCAGCGTGAATATGATTTAGGAGTGATTTGGCGTCACATGCGAAGCATAATGTGAGGTAATAAATTTGTATGGAATAATTTTATGGTCCATAATATTTTCTTTTATAACTACGTTAACATTTATGGGTTTACTTATTTGTGGCAAGCCATCAAACTGATGTTGCGACAACGACAAAACTAAGCAATGGGAATGAATGACGAAGAACAGAGAAGGAGGAAGGAAACGAAGATTAGAAGCAGCGAAGTGGAAAATAAAAAAAGGAATGTGTTATTCGTTCTCTTCTATCTGAATTATTACTTGTAAACTCTGGGAGAATATATTGTTGATGCTTCGGTGACTAGCAACAAGTCGCTATGTGTCATAAAACAAGTTATGGATATGGATGTTTTGAAGGAATCATTCTAAACGAGACACCAACATTGAGAAATATACATTTTATTGTATTCTAATGATGTTAGCAATGTTGTGCTTGATAACAATTTATCTACTTTGATAACAATTATCGCATACTATAATTTTTCAAGACATCCCTATTTATTTGTACTATTAATTTGTATTGTTTCTGATGTTATGCCTTGTATGAGTATTAATTGTATTTAAGGTAGTACTAGTGTGACGGTGGCGCCATCGGTTGTCTAGTGGCGAAACTGACGCTCAAGAAAATATAAAAATTTAATAAAATAAGTGTTTTATACCTATTATGATTTGAATATCATGAATTGTTAACAGATTGTTAGTCTAGTGAATTTTCAAATACATACCACCGTGTGGTGTTGCCATTATAAATTGGGATTCTTAATTTTTTGTTAAAAACAAGGCTTTGCATGGCTATATATCCATTACTAAACGATAAAAAAACTTTCTCCTTCTGATACAATACGCATGGATAGTTCTAGAACATCATACTAGTTTTTCAAATGAAACAGCAAAATTTTAGAGGTACGCAAACCAAATATGTGCAATTCTGAGTGATGATCGCCATAAGCTCCGTGTATAAGAACTCAACTTTACAAGCGAATATATTTGTTCACAGACGATGAATGTGTTTCATATTTTAACAGGATGCGTATGTCCATCCAATGTTTACGTGTGCCAAATTTCATTTAGATCTGCAAAATATTTTTTTCACGCTAGTACTACCTTAATATCATATTTTGCAGATAATTCAACACAAATAAACAATTCTATATAGAAACGTCACTTTTATCAATTTAACATCGAACAAACAGATAAGAGAACTGTATGAATATAAATTTTGGTACTACTAGCTTAGCTACTATGTAATTATTATTTAAATCGTTTTGATTCATAAATTAGATTTTTTCACTTCGTTGTTCAGAATTGGTCCGTTATTATCCTGAAAATAATTTAATAATGAAGGCTACTATTGAACTGTTTTTTTTTCATTACTATTAATAATTGGGATTTGGTCCTGTTGACTAGTGTCAAATAAATAAATTTCTTCAATCGGTAAAAATTATCTGAATAAACACTACTCGAGGATAAGACTTCTCAGATCAATTTTTTATTTCATCCGCGCTAACATGGTGGCTTTAAGATAAAACAATTCAAACAATTAGACATTCCAAACATAAATTAATAAGTAATCAATCGATATGAACCCAGTTCAAAATCTTTTAAGTTGGATGAATCGACCTCAACAGCTAAGTCAAAAAATAATCTAATTAAATATAACTCGAGAGTTCGATAAATTAGAAAATAATTCCCCAGAATCTTTCTCAAACTTGTTGCCATTTGACAATAGTCACGAAACAAGGTTTCGAAAGATTTGTTAAATTATTTTCAATTTATACTCAGTCTCTTGTTATATTATTACTGATAAAAAGGAAACTCTTGTGGCATTACCATTAACATTTTACTGAAAGAAAAAGCAGCAGAATATGAAACAATGGAAAATTATGAAATTCAAGTAGAATTTAGTTACATTTCATTTAGTTACTTTAATATAATCCAAGTTAAAATAAACTTGTTTAATGTGCCCGTATAACATTTTTTATTATAATAATTTTAATTTAATGCGTCTTACAAACAAACACACTGACACAAAACTTAATGTCATAATAAAAGATGCAAATTAATTAAATATACGTCGAATCTCAATAAAAATGAGATTGTTAAAGTAGCTAGTAAAGTAAGATTTTATGAATAAGTGTAGCGAAATGTTTCCGTTGTAACCGGGTTATAAACCAGGAACATTAACCAGTTTATCACCGCATAAACGTATCTATAACCATCGATGTATTTAACGATGCATTTTCATTTTTCGATTAGCTCTATAGTGGCATAAACTGCGCTGTCATTAGCTGCAAAGATCCCCCTGTAGCTGTATACTTATATCGTTTAACACTTAAGCTATAAATTATGATATTGATGAATTATTTGAACATAAATTATAATAAATTGCCTTGTCATTCACTTTAACTCGTGGTGATGGAATTACTACGTGGTTTATTTATTCATTCCAGTTTTATTACATATGTGACCATATTGTTGCATTTTAATACCGTGGCAAAATTTTGTTTTACTGTGGATTTGTTACACTACTTCTATTTGAACACTATTCATTATTTTCAAAGAAAGTTGATAATAAAATGTATCTTTATACAACACTTTAAGAATATATTTTACGATTTTATTTAAGAGATTAATTTTTAAATGATTGTGACTCAGTTTCTGAAAAAATTTATAAATGTTGTAATAACTATTTGCATAAATAGATTTTTTCTTATAATTTTTCTTTTAAGTGTCCGCGAGGACTAGCATAAAGGTTAAAAAGTTTCATTACTAAATTTTAGCCAATGTAGCAACCAAATTTAGCCACGGTTACAGGTTAACGGTTTACTTGATTAATGTAAATTGTTTTTAGGAGTTTAAAAAATATTTGAGAATAGTGCTTTTTGGATAATTCAGATTGTTTAGTAGTACATATAGATCTCGTGAAATTAATTAAAGAAAATTGAAGAGATCAAAGATAATACCTACTGCTATTCATTTGATTTTTGCACTTTTAAGATAAATACGGCTGTATCATGTAACACATCGTTAATAATAAGCGACATCGATAACTTTTTTTAGCTTTGGCAACATCGGTTTCGTTTTGACGTTTGTCAAATTTTTATTCATATAAATACAAATTTGACAAACGTCAAGACAAAACCGGTGATGCCAAAGCTTGTAAAATTTATCGACGTCGCTTATTATTAAAGATATGTTACATGATACAGCCGATTATGTTGTAAGTTGTCATTTTTGACGTTGTTAAAGAGATGTTATATATATATATATATATATATATATATATATATATATATATATATATATATATATATATATATATATATATATATATATCTCAGCTTAAAATGGTTATTGTTAGTTAAATAAAAATGGTAAAACAATTTTTATAACAAATAATTATTAGTTTAAAACATACTACATAAATTATAACTTTTTAAAATATTGAACTGTCAAAATTAGTTAATAGTGCTTAGCTGATAACGTTTTACACAACCGTGCTTTAGTATATTAAAATTTAAATAAATATAAGAATTTATTTGGTTTAAGTTCTGTAATTATTTATTTAATTCGATTTTAAACAAGAGTCCTGAAAAAAAATTACATAATAAGTCAGGAAAGTGATATTTTATATGAATTGTACTAACAGCAGACTACGTATCCAAGGTTACAACAAAAATAACAGTCAGGTAAAATCTTTACCAGACTGTTATTTTTGTGGTAGCCTTGGATACGTATTTTACTTGACTGTTTTTGTAAAAACCTACTTTCCATACTAAAATTGGTCAGGAAAGTAGTCACTTTCTTGCCGGTTTCAGAAAAAATATCTTACTAAATTTTGTGTACTAAAATATAGTACAATATGCTTTGATTTTATTAATTTGTAGGTGCCTAATTAAAAGCTACTGACATGAACATACTATGATGCATTTGTACGAATCGATTATAATGTTATAGTTATTAAAATAACTATAAAATATCAATCTCTAATAATAATCAGTACATAAACAAAACAAGCATGAAAGTAACCTGCAATGTTTGAATAATGGCAGACAATGGTATTTGATTACTTTAACCTTAAACTGAAATTCTAACAGAAATCTTTAGAGTGTGAAATGTACTTGACCTTTAGCACTTTAAAACAAAGTAAATTCTATTGAAGAAACTGACCAGCGCCAAGTGTAAACCACTCAAGTTCTTCACCCAGAATGGCGAATGGATCCACATAAAACTCGAATGCGATGAAATATTTAATTCCAACAAAACATTCGCGCGGTAACTGGCGATTCATGTGCAGTAAGTTTGTGGTGGAACCGGAGTGTTTTTCTGGAAACACAATGGTTTTTGTGTTTTATAGGGCGCCTGTTGCGCGCCGCAACGCTACCGCCTCTAGCCCGCCAACACCGGAAACTCCGGGCTCTGGACTCGTAAGCAAGTGTTTATGAGATTTCATCAACTGTGCTGTATGTTTTGATGACTCTACGTTTTGTGAAAGCGGTAAACTTTTATTTTTATATGACATGTATAGGCAGTTGCAGTAGTAAAACTTTAATTTTAAAAGTGATTTAAATAAATGAATAAAAGTAAATACAATTGATTTGAAATGGTTAAAATTGTATTCGATTTGATATTAAAATTTAAATTTAACTTCCATTGGTGAAGCAGCCTATTATTCGACAGAATCGCAAACTGCGGTAGATGGCACCACGGGTTGCTTCTTAGCTCTCATGTCTTGTCTACCGACGTAGTTACTTTAACATCAGTCAGTTCAGCTTGTAAAAATATCACAGTTCACTAGTCCCTAGTTGGGCTAGCTGGATAGTTGATCACACCATACTGATGAGTCCCTAAAGGACGAAACGCGTCTATGGTTAAAGCTGAACTGACCAGCCGTTTGATGATGACCTGATAAGTTGATTCAAACGTGCTGTAATACTTTTGGAATTTGTGACAAGTGATGGAAATTTTGTTTTCCTATTTTTCTTATTTTTTAAGATACAGTTCCACATCGTAATTGACTTTTTGTCTTTATTTTATTATTTGACAATTTTTTTTTTGTATACAATTAATATTTTATAGTTTTAATTTCACATAATATATTTATATTGTAAAAAATATTTTATCGTTTATTAATGGGTTTCATTAATGTATACAAAATCATATGTACATTAATGACCCCTATTGATGCATGTTTTTTTCTAATGAATAATTTTTTGATGTATATAATACGTAAATAAAAATAAATATATCATCACGCTTTCTACCCATTACTGGGTGTGGCACTCTTCCGAAGCAGATCTCGGTAAGTGATATATTTTGCGCGTGAAGTGCGGTTACCAGTCGCCAAATCACGATCTCCAAAGATGTTAGTGGTGGGAGAGCCACAAGGGTAATTTTTTAAATGGTGAAAATTGTATGTCGTCTGTAGGAATCGAACCAGGGTTCTCAGGATCCACAGGCCGACTTGATACCCCATATAATACGTAATGTAGCATATATTGGTTAGTGCTAAGCTGTAGAAAATGTTAAACAAAGTTGAAGGAGATACATATAATTACAATAAAAATCAATAATATAGTTGATTTTTTTTTATTGTTGGTATCTTTAATGTCATTTATGTTGGTATTTTAAAATTTCTACTTTTGCAGTACCCTTTCCTTTTGGAATAATGGATAATTAAATAGAATTTAGGTAACAAATTGGATTTAAAATTATACTGCAAAATTGATACTATTTTTGTTCTTACACAAGTTACGGCAGTTTAGTAATATCAGTAATAATAAAATTTAAAAATAAAAAGTTGAATTTATAATATATTTAATAGTTATTTATGTACCTAGGTACCCTAGGATATAAACATCAAGTAATGCCCGTGGTGCATACAACATTTTATATCTTACTAGTTCATTTTAATAACTTCATGAATAAATAATGAATTGTCAACGGCCATGGCTGCACTCGTTGGAACTGATCTAAGCGATAACGCGAGTTAAGTAACATTGCGCGCGGGTAGTACTTGGATGGGTAACCGTCCAGAGAAAACCCGCGTTACTGTTGACCATAATACCTAAAACGCAGATCAGGGTGTAATGGCGGCATATGACCTAAGTAGTTTGTCCGCCAAAGAAGCCACCAAAAAAAAAAAAAATATGAATTACTTGGCAACATTGATGCTGGGTTGCAAGAAAAAATTAAAGAGCTCTTTACTTAAAGAATTGTTTATCTAGCAACAGTATCAATAGCGATTTTCTTAAATTTATTGAACCGTTAGTTGCTAATGAACCGATAAAACTTTCATGCAACCCAGCATGAAAGGAATAAATACCTGTATTTGATAATATTACGTTAGTAACGTCACTCTTAATGCCATAGGGCCTATTAAAATCATGTAATACCCTAAGGGTATTATTAACTAAACATTGTACCTTGTATCCATGGCATTAATAAACGAATAATTAATTAGGAAGAAACAAATGTATATTTTATTTATATTTGGATTTGCAAACTATTCAAATGAAACCATTGTCATATTCTCCAGTGTGTCGCATACCACATTTTGAGATTTACTGAGTTAGTGAAATACGAAACGTTTGCATTACGAGAACAATTTAATTTATAATGTAAATTATTCTGCATCCGATGATAAAATCTTTCATACATAATAATTTTCTTACAAAATATTATGCTAAAGTTCATGCAAGTATACATAAATAATTCATTTTAACATCCAGTTATATGAAAACTATATTTTTCTAATGTAGATCACATAAACAATAAGTTTTATATCGGGAAGACTCTTAAGGACGCGTCCAGTAAATCAGATGAAAGGGTTGTAAAGCTGAAATAAACCTTTCTATTTGGGTCGTATTTTCTAAACCGGATGTGTAAGGTCCATAAACGTCGTGTAAGATGCGTGAGCGTACGTCCTCGTTCATTCTGTCGGGTTAGGCCCTTTTTGGAAATAGTTTACGAGATAAACTTAGCCCTTATCTGGGTCCGGAACATGTGTAGTTCCCGTGATATATGAAATGGACGTTCAGCCTTTGTTGTGCCAGATAAAACGCTTAAAAACTCACTGAACTCGGGAAATATATCGACAACAATTTACCAACTACAAAAGTGTCATCGCAGTACTTACTCAGTTTGATTTGTGATCGAGGTATCTTTCATTTTTTATAGCTGGACGAATCGTTCTTGCTATAGTTCTATATTAGATATGAAAATGATTTTAAAATAAATTTTGTACTATGATATACTGCTACTGTACAAATCTAGTTATATTGTACTATATTTAAATAATTAAATTTCGTTTTGTGCTACTTGTGTTGTAACCACAAAATATACTACTATAGATAAGAAACTGCCATGTTACGCACTGGGACTGCATTTTGCGCCATCTGAGTCTAACAAAGTTATGTATGTAGGCAACCCGATATGCATATTTAGGCAGCCTGTAATTTTTATTATTTTATATTTATTTAAATTACATAAAATAAAAATTCATTATTACAATATAAATATTTATTAAAATATTCTCCTGTATACAATTTATTTATAATTTGAACAGTTTCAATCGCAGTTTTATCCAACTCTTGTGAACTTGAAAATATATTATGACTTCCTCATCTAAATATAATTTATTATATGACCATTGACTTGCCAGTAGCAGTGCAGTTTTTTCACAACAACTGATATTAGTTGATGATATTATTTATATAAAATTATTTCACAAATAAAAATTAATTGGATATTTGACAGATTAAAAATTTTGAAATATATATAAATGACAACTACAGGAACAATCTAGTAACCAATGATTACCGATATTGTACTTATCTAAAATGGATCTCTTCACATAAAGACTATTAGCGCCATTCCTTAGGTGGAAGTCTAACTATAAACACAGTCCCATGGTTACCTATATAACTTTCCGCTGCCTGGTTGTAACTATGTATTTTATTCATAGCTACTAGATATGTAAGTAACCTATAACATTTGTATATAATTTGTTACAATACTTGTACTGTAAGTTACCTATTAATGACAAAATTTAAACACAGTAAGTGGGATTTTATTGCACAGTGGTTTCCATGGTTGCATCAGGACTTTAATATTTACTTACTGTCCACCGTGGACAGTAAGTAAATATTACATATCAAGGTCCTGTTAATTTTGACAACAATTTGACAGCTGTCAATTTTGAAACCAATTTTTCTTTTCCTTCGATTTGTGCAAGTATTGTAAAAAAATAGCTTATTAACCTCGATCTGAAAGTGATTTTTTTAGGTCGTGAATGTTTGGGAAATCTCATTCTTTACATAAAAACTATCACTTACAGTTCATGGAACGTAATATACTATTCCTTGACGACGGAAAATAATTCTACTTCCATTTCTAGGAAGATAATGGACAAAAGTACCTAATTACGCATTATTTAAAGTCAAAAACAAATCTTAGTCTTTTTTCGATATAGCCAAGAAAATATATGATCAATAAAAGAGATATGTCAGTTAAGATATATTCAAATCTTTATTGTATAATAATATGAGATTTATTATTTATTTACTTTACTTTTAATTTGAAAGTGAATATAAAGATGGCGCAGTGTAAATCTATCCAGTGAGAGTTCTAGGAGAAATTGTGGGTCTGGTAGAACTTCAAATCGTCAGAGTGAGATAAGAAAGTTTTTGTCGGAAGTAAGTTAGTGGATGTACGAAATTTGGTGATAAGGTTGGAATTGCATGCTTGAAGTGACATACGAAGTCAAATAAATGTACCTGTGCAGACGGTGTCGCCGAGGTACGAAGTTGAAAATACGAGAGTAATAAAGAGAGGAGAGAACTGCTGCAGCCGTGTTCCAAAGTATGGCGTGGCTCCTGCTTTAGCTCTTTGCTCACTGTTGATGTCTTAAATGACTGATTGAATAGTTACGACTTAACTTGACGGTTTCAACTTTTATCTTGAACGATTCATTCGTATCAACAAAGTTTAGGATTGCAAATATGTAATTGTATTCAAATAAACTCATTGCACTTTGTACTATAAACTTTTGTTAATAAACAATACGTAAATAAACATTATTTGTTATGTATTCATGTATATATATACAATGAAATCTGCAGTCCGAGAGGAACTTTTGTTCAAAATGAATCTGCAAACATAAAGGTTATACAATTGCTCTATCCAAGATGTATTTGTCAGTGGCTTCAAATGTTAACTGTAATTTAACAATATTTTAGAATTTGTCTCATTAAAATTTCGCTTAATAATGTACATATACTTAAGCCATAATACTCAGAAAGCACTTCAATGTCAGTTTAAAGTAAAAGCTATTTAAGATTCAGAGGATTCGTACACAAGTACTATACAATTCATTACACTTTACTGTATTTAATTTTGTAATTCTAAAGTGCATTAAAAAAATTAGGCAGGTATAAAACTATGTGAACATAATTGATCATCTTAGTTGACTGGGGGTATGTTGTAAGAATATATAGAAATTATTTCCAATTACAGAAAATATGCCATTTTTATTTTCAGTAATAATATAACAAGAGAGTGAGAATAAATTGAAAACAATTTGACAGATCTTTCGAAAACTTGTAACCAGGCAATAGTCACGAAACCCCGTAGATCTTGAGTGGCTATTGCCAAATCGCAACAAGTTTGAGAAAGATACTGTAGAACTATTTTCTAATTTATCGAACTCTCGAGTTATATTTAATTAGATTACTTTTTGACTTAGCTGTTGGGGTCGATTCATCCAACTTAAAAGATTTAGAACTGGGTCCATATCGATTGATTACTTATTAATGTATTCTTAGAAATAGATTTGTTGGTGTATTTCTGTATCTGAAATGGAACTAAACCGATTTTTTTTTCACACATTTTATTTGGCGCGTTAACAGTTTTAAATAATTATTTGACAATTACCTAACATTTGTCACAAACAAAAAACAGCTTTAATCTCAGCATAATAATGACAGAATTTTATAAAACCCAGACACGTGACGTACATTAAAGCATTTCATTGGTTTTGAGAAAAGTCAAAAATATTTCAAAGGTACAAATTATTATAATCTGTATAGACTAGAAACAATTGACATATCCCTTGACCAGTTCTATCAATTTTTGTTGTAATTCTGATTTTAGAATCTGGGTTCGATTCCCATATCTAACAAACAATTTTCAACACATTACAATTACTTCTGTGGCCCGTCCTTTAAGAACATCTTTGGAAACCGTGATATGATTGCTGGTACAATACTTCATACGCATAAATATATTACTTACAAATATCTGCTAAGGCAGAATGCTGCACCTAGTAATGAATGAAAGGTGTGATGATATATTTATTTATTTTATTTACATATTTATAAAATTTATTACTAACTTACTTATTTAACAATTAAATTTAATTTGTTTATGAACTGTCATATTAATTCAACTTTTCCTCAGTAAATTTCTATGAGATGAGCTGCAATATATATATAATTAATTTTATCTTATATTTAAAAACACTTTAGCAAACTGAAAATAAATGCATAAGCTGAGCTGTTCAATCCATACGCTATTCATGCACCCCTCATCTTATTTGAAACTCATGTTTCCTTAATTTCATATTTAAACCATCATTACCTTCTTGCACAAATTCATCTCGGCATCATGTCGCGAATTTCAGTTCACATTAAGCCGTTATCAATTACCGTATCGCGCGCTAAGAACATTAATACATCACCAGCGAGGCAGCGAGCGGGGCGATATAATATAAAACCGGAAGAAGGAAGGAGGGCGCCTCCGTCTTCGCGGTGAGCTATCTCATTCAGCGCTTGTCAACGGCTGCATCAGCGACATCGCCTATCAGGCGGGGATTAGCAGATACGGGGTAAATACGGCGGTGGTAGCGGTGGCGGTGTCAATAGCGACGAAGTGTAAACTTTTCTGGGACGATATGCTAATGTCTTAGCGGCGTGCATGGCAGATTAGCCGCGTATTCGCGACGTGTTCGCCTGGCGTCGAGCGCGCGTCTCCGACGCCGACGAGTCATCAATCAAGCAGACAGGCGCCGCGGCGCTCGAAGAACCTGGCCCAATTGAATCGGGAACGAAGACGATACCGATGAGACGTGCCGCCAGCAACGGCGGGGGTGCGATTGATGAAAGGGCGTTTTGTTTTACATGGATTAAATACTAATTAGATAGGACCATCTTTATATTTATATTGTTGACATTATTTAATCGCTTAACACCTTAACATGAAATTATTATAAAACTTATCATCACATAATTTATTAATTCCTCTAAACTTAGTATCATCTTACATCAAAACCAAAGGAAGATTATCACTTAAAACTTACGACAAATATTAAGTTTCATTTTTTTATCATGGAACATTATTCCCATTGGTCGCTCAATAAAAAATATATTTGTAAAGGGTTGTAACTCAAAAGATAAAAAATAGTTATTTAGATATATTATGTTCGTATTTATTTATTATTTTACAAATTATCTGTATATTTTACGTATTTTATTATAAAATAAATAAATACATCATCATGCTTTTACCCATTACTGAATCTGGCACTTTGCATAGCAAATTTCGGTAAGATATATATTTCTGCGTGTAAAGTACGGTTACCAGACGTCAAATCGCAGCTCCCAAAGATGTTAGTGGAGAGGGAGCCACAGGGGTAATTTTAATATGGTGAAAATGTTTGTCGACTGTGAGTCCAGGCCGACACGATACCACTGAGCCACCTTACCCCAATAATAAAATAAATAAGTAAATATATCATCATTCCTTTGACCCATTACTGGATTTGGAATTTTGTCGTAACAGATCTTGGTAAGTGATATATTTATGCGTTTGAAGTGCAGTTACCAGTTGTCAATTTGTACAACTCTAGGTAAAGGCGGAAACTGTTACTTCTGATCATATTTAATTTAAATAGATTATATTTAAATAGGGTAGGTAGCTCAGTGATATCGAGTCGGCCTGTGGATTTGAGAACCCGGGTTCGATTCTCACAACCGACAAACAATTTTCAACACATTAAAACTACCCATGTGGCTCCCCTCCACTAACATCCTTGAGGGCTGTTATTTGACGGCTGATAACTGCACTTCTAGCGCAGTAATGGGTAGAAGGCATGATGATATATTTATATTTTTGGAAATTACTCTATACTGTTTTGTAAGTTTGTTTTCGACGCCCATGCATCCTTCACTCTCGTCACGTCGCAGAAGTTGCCAACGCATCCAGAAGGATCATCCTTTTCCTGCGGCGACAGGCGTCGTCCTGCGCAGAGAGGCAACCAGAAGCAGGAGCAGGAAAAACCTGCCTGTGTTGCCATCGCCGCTATTTGCCTTTGAAACCATGGAAATTAGCACGTGAATTTAAGGGTATTTTTTTCCAAGCGTCTGATTATAATTTAGCGCAAAAGAAAGGAGCGTCTACGAAGAAAATATTGGAATGAGTTATTGAAAACGGCAAATTGAGTTGTGAAAACTGTAATCCTTGATAAAATGAATGTTGTCGCTAAATGACGAAGGGGATGCTGAAGTCTTCACTTCACTGAACTTCAAAAGCTATTAGTACGTATAGTTTATGCCCTATTTTAAGATTGAAAAGAAGAGACTTACATCTTTAAAAGAAGTTTCATATTGAATAATGTTATTACGTATAAAAAAAATAAAGACACTTAAATTGTTGCCAGAGTGAAATATATAACTATTGAAATTTACAAGAACAAAAACTACATGAGCAATTGTACGAGTGCGTATTGAACAAAACTTAACTTCCCTGGAAATTCAATAATGGATTTAGGCTTAAGTTGTAAATAATTTATTGAATATTCCTTGACAATGTTTCGACGAAGGTTATGGCCACCTTCAGGTCAAAATTATTTAGAATCACAATTTTTTTTCATTTGTTAAACTTCAACACTCATCTTTAAATATTTTTATTTGTTTTATTTACTCGTACATCAATACTTTTGACCTGAAAATTACCATAACCTTGGCCGAAACGTTGTCCATGAATCTTCAATAAATTATTTACAACTTAAGCCTAAGTCCGTTATTGAATTTCCTTATTATTTTTGGCTAATTAAAACACACTACTTAAAACCTAACTTCCGTTAATCAAGAAATTATAGTTGCTTGTCTTCTAAAATCTTTGTGGGCCGTGGTTTGACGGCTGGTAACCACACTTCATGCACAGCTGTCAAATCAGAGGTAATTTTAATGTGGCAAAAATTGTTTGTCGACTCGATTCCACTGGTTTATTAGTTAGATTTGCTTCTTACGTACTAAAAATACTTGGTTAATAACGATACTATCTCAAATTGTAAATATAATATGGATACATACCTTAAAGTTAATATCAAGTTATAATTTACCGTTTTTCGCAATTTATCTTGATCGTTCATAAAAGAAAAAGAAAAAGAAATTGTGACAATAAACAACGATTATCTGAAATCATACTTATATTGTAGTATCAAATCTGCAAACTATCGTTATGTTAGATAACCCTTGAACTTTATTTATAATCCTGAAACTCTAGACTTGAAAGTAGTATTTCAGTGTGTCCTATTTACTAGGGTAGAAGTAGACCCGGATATTCTATTGACATTCTCGGCACATACAAAAACGCACATGGTTGTGCATGGCGATTGTAGTAGACTGAAAGCGAGCTACTGAAAATGTAATTTTCGTGACGTCATTTCCTGCATTCTGAACATGGTTGTAGGTGAAACCAACATGTAAGAGTATAAAATTCTAGTCGCATTTTCGTCATTGCAAGCCTCTGAAACCAGATCTACGTTTGTTTGTAAAGTTTCGTAAGTTTCTGCATGACTACTTCACCTTACGCCTTTATATGAAGATTCAAAAAACCAACTAAATTTGTAATTAACCATCTCTGTCCGGTAGTACGGTGATTTAGGTAGATCTGATAAAGTACGCTATGTTACTTTCTTGTCTAAATATCCACCAGCAAATAGTAAAATGCGATACGATACATTACGATACGTAACGGTATACGCTGTATAAATCCAGCTTTAATGCTTTCTAAACTACGAGGGCAGGGTGAAAAGTCCCTGAAAAACAAAACAGATAGCGCCACAATCGCAAATCTCATGTGACATTTGTGATGTGCCATCTTTAACTAGAACGCTTTAAAATTTTCAGACTGATATGTCATTCAGTTCTGTTTTGACACCCATCGAAAGCAAGCAACCTTGAAGATTTTTGAAAATATGGAAAAAAGTGTATTTCGCGTCTTAATTAAACATTATTTCTTGCATGGAAAAACATTGCGCAAACCAAAGCATGGCTTGTTAAACATTATGGGGACTCCTCATCATCGATTGGAACGATTCACAAGTGGTTTACTGATTTTCGTTGTGGAAGGATGACCACAAAGGACGCCGAACGTTCTGGTCCAATTGAGGTTACAACGCCAGAAATCGTCGATAAAATCCATGGTATGATATTGGACGATCGGCGAGTTAAAGTGCACGAGATTGCTGAGGCTATGAGCATCTCAACCGAACGGGTGCGGAACATTTTGCATACATTTTTGGATATGAGAAAGCTATCTGCCAGATGGGTGCCACATTTGCTCTCTGTTGACAACAAGCGCGACCATGTGATAAGTGCAAAATTGCATGAATTGGTTCGTTATCCACCATATTCTCCCTGCGACTTTTATCTATTTCCAAACTTGAAGAAATGGCTCGGCGAAAAGAGATTTGGCTCAAACGATGAGGTCATCGCTGAGACAAACGCCTATTTTGAAGGATTTCCAAAATCGTATTATTTGGAAGGGATTGAAAAATTAGAAAACGTTGGACGAAGTGTATCGAGCTACAAGGAGATTGTGTTGAGAAATAAAATATGTTTTGACCAAATAAATCATTTCTTGTTTCATTTTTCAGGGACTTTTCACCCTGCCCTCGTATATCTAACTAAAATCTAATTTACTTAAAAAGATGAAATCATTTGTAAAATAAGCTTTATAAAAATAGACTTAAATTCAATATTGTTTGAGAGGTTTATAATTTCTATTGTTTGATTAATTACTTAACATTTAATTGAAACAAAAAAAGAAGTATTACGTAGACATACACAAAATTAACAAATTATACTCTACACAATATTTTCAACATAAATTTACTGATATTATATTTGCAAACTCGTAATCAATATGAACACAGTAATAGCGAAAATAATTTATAATAAACATCGAACACAAATTCCGCTAAACTGTTTGATCTCCACAGAGACCTAAAACACATAAATCACCCGAATAACCAACGTCATAAAGTTACATCGCAACGTTAATTAACATTGCCGCTCTGCTATAAATTTTCAAAATTTAAACTAAAACGCAATAAAAAAATCACTCACTATGACACGCACAAAACGAACAAACTAGCGGCGCGCGATCCGCAATGTAATTTATAAGCATAGTATAAACTGGGTCACATAAAATACCGGGTTACTGAGTCAATTAAGGGTTCTTCTCGCGAAATTGCTCCCGAGCACCGATGACACTAAACGCTAAACGTAACGTAAGCCAGCGTAAGCGTTAATCGCGAGGACCGACGTTAACAAGAATATGAATATGCGCATTTCGAGACGAATACTTCTCGCCTCCGGATTATATTAATCTGGAAGTTACTTTAATTAAAGCGAGCGCCGAGGCGCCGACGACGAAGATTGGCGTATGTGTTTAGTTTATGAGATACGGTGTGACCAGTTGCTGGAGCTCATTAGCTTTTGAATCATGGATGAATGTATGGTTTAGGAGCGTAGTGTGACAGTTGGTGGGTAATTTTGTACTGAAGCCAAATGCAACTTATAATTCAGAATGAAATTACGGAAATATGAGAAATGTTTTGAAAAGAAATTAATTAAACTAGTTGGCTAAATTAGCTCAAGCTGTTACATAACTCATATTAGTCAAAACAATGTAGCTAGCAATGTAGATTTTATGAGGTCTGGGATTACATTTTCGAAAGTTTGTCATATTGTGCTGCATTGTTTAATATTTGCTTAAATGCTGTTTGACACTAAATATATTTTTAATAGAATATTAAAATACAAGCCGCAGAAAGCAATCTATTCTAGTCGGAGTGTTTTATACTATTTTCTCTGTTTCGGCTTTCCTTTACATAGGGCGTATTCCATTTGCCATATGGATCAGATCTAACTTACATTTGCTAAACCAGATCACTTATTTATTTCGTTAGATTACTTCGTTGACTTTATTTTCAATACTAGAAATACAGATTCTAATTTACTTTGAAGAAATTCAACCCAATAAGTACAAGAATTTACTTAATTTAGTTCATTTAGTTATGTGTATAATTTAGGCGTGTTTCTTTGGACTGTGATTCGTAATCAAAGTGATCAAACTTAACATGATCATGAAGAATCATGTTTCTTCGTTCGTTATTCGTTATCCCTACTCTTTCATTTTGTGATCACGAAACGACAATCCCCCTACCCTTCTGAATCATACTTTTTCTATGATTCATGTTGATTGATTCACATCGAAGGTTTAAAAATGGCGTCTGATGATAAATTTATGTGCTCTATTTGTGGAATTAAGGGAAATTGGCTGCTTCTGGAAGAATTTTTAAATGGCTTACATGGACACTCATTTATGAAATTTTAAAATAGGTTAGTTTGTGTATTTGACATTTGCAGTTATTTTAACGTTCATACTATAGGATCGCGTCGATCGGGTTGGATTTGAATCATTATTCCTGTTCGATGTTTTCTTCAGTATCATATTTAATCATGATTCAACGCAATCACGATCAAAGGAATCATGATTTAGAAAATCACAATCACAATCCAAAGAAACACGCCTTTTATCTGAACTGATTTAAGTGAACCAAATGGGGTGGCTAGCTCAGTGGTATGAAGTCGGCCTGTGGATCCTGAGAACCTTGGTTCGATTCCCACAAGCATCAAACAATTTTCATAATTTCAAAAACTACCCCTGTGACTCCCTCACCACTAACATCTTTGGGGGCCGTGATTTGACGGCTGGTAACCGCACTTCACGCGCAAAATATATCACTTACTGAGATCAGCTTCGGCAGAGTGCCACACCCAGTAATGGGTAGAAGGCGTAATGATATATTTATGTATTTATTTATAAACGGCGAATGGAATACAGCTATTATTTCTTTATAAAAATAATTGACATTTATCATTAAGGGAAATTTTTGGTAGAATAGTTAAGTTGGTGTCAGTGATTTGCAATAGATTTTGTCCTTTGTCTAGATTAATTAATTAATATATTTCAGCTTCGTGATTGAATATTACATGGCCTTAAAATTAATGAATCATATATCAAAAGTTTTGATATGGAATTGTTAATTTAATTAGTTATTTACACCATAAAATAAAATTACTTTGCATCCAAAATATAATATTCCAGATTAATAGTTAATACCTAGAGTTACAACAAACAAATTGATTAAGCGGTCCAATAGCAAATTCCATCCAACGTTATCAATAACTGTTGACCAAATTTAATTAAACTCCAAAACCGACATTTAGATTTCGCGGTTCAGACAAAGCCCCAAGCTGTCACAACAACTTGACAGGAAATTATGATTATTCTGTTCCCGAAATGAGCGGCTCAGACGCCACTCGCACAACGGAACCGGAAAGGGCATGGGACAACCTTAAATCATCAAAATTAAATTCCCTTTAACATGTGACGAGGGTCACCATTAATAATCATCGCGCTGCCGATAAAATCAGTCGCGACTTCCTTGAGAGTGCAACCCTAGATTACACGCACCATTATTCGCGAAACAATAAACAATCGCCGAACGCCACAGCGGACTTGATAACGATAATTGTTTAAATAATGCGCGGCAGGGAAAATGGGCATTGTGAAAGGACCATACTGCATATGAGGCAGATTGCACGTTACGTAAAGTCGTGAATTGCCAGGCAAGTAATGGTGTGTTTATAGCTGATTTAATTGGTAATGAAAATATTATCTGTACTTAAAAGTTATTTAGTATTCATTAAGGAAATTATTGTGCCTAATGGATTATTACAGTTCTAGGTATTTCATTATGGTATAGTCAGTATTGTTAATTGTTAATCATTAAGGAGCGGGAACCAATTTCAGACATTAAGCATTACAATATTACATACATTGTTTCATGATGAAGGATGAATGTGAGTTACAACTTTAGTTAAACGATAAATCTCATATCTTACACCAGAGGTTTTCAAACTTTTCGGAATCATGACCCTCTTCAAAGCAAAAATCACAAATAAATTCTTTCGCGACCCCTTTACTTTTGATGTGATCAAAATTGCAGTTTGTAAAAAGCTAATATAATACTCGTACATTACAAACATAGAATCACGATTTCAGAAATCAATAAAGGAAAAATTTCTTATTAAGAACTGTGGTATAGTTTCTTAGGAACTTTGTTGTTGGTATAATAATATGAAAATTAATAGAATTGTACTATCAACCTTGTAATAATAGATGGCCAGATACACTGCCATTATTTAATTTTTTTATAAATGAACAAGATTTTGTCGAGATTAACTATCAAATTAGTTATTTAACATTGCTGTCAAACATTCAATTTGATATTTTTCATCTAAGTTATGCTTAAAATTTAAGTACCTAATGGAATAATGGCTTAGTGGTATCAAGTCGGCCTGTGGATTCTAAGAACCCTGGTTCGATCCCCACAGCCGACAAAACATTTTCACCAATTTAAAATTACCCCTGACATCTATGGGGACTGTGAAATGACGGCTGGTAACCACACTTCACGCGTATAAATATATCACTTACCGAGAACTGCTTCGGCAGAGTGCCACATCCAGTAATGGATAAAAGGTGTGATGATATATTTATTTATTTAAAATTTAAGTGAAAGCATGCAATTGGATGGATCTTTAGAAACGTGTTTTTTTTTAATTTGTAAATAGCATCCGACGACCTCCTCTAATGTCTTCGTGGCACCCTTAGGGGTCGAGATCCACAGTTTGAAAACCACTGCCTTACACTATCTTGTTCTAACACAAATATTACAAAATTGCTTATTTATATGATAACATCTATTACCTCTATATCAATAACAAATATTTAATGTGATAGATTTATATTTGACATTTTTATAACTAGACAATTCAACAACTTCACAAAAAATATCCCCAAAAACAGTTGTACAAAATTGAATTTTCTAGCACTATTTTTGACAAAAACAATTGTACAAAATATATGTTCTTTTCTTCCAAAATTGGCAACCCTAACTAAAACAGATACAACTTTGTATTAAATAAAAATATGAGATCAACTTTAAGTCTCAGCAAATTTTTATCTTCAAACGTATAGAAACTTACACAAACATGCAACACCATGTAAACTACTACCTGAAACCCCTAAACCAACAAAAAAAGCCCTCGGAAGAGAAAATCCCAGTCTCGCGTCCAATTTCTCCCTATTTTCATTCCACAACTGTTTCCGATCAAGTGACAAACTAATTACACGAGCTCTTGTCTCGATTGCGAAGCCATGTCTCTTCCTCCTTCCGCGAGCGTTGGGTCAAAGGTCAGCAAACTGGTCTCAAGTTCTGCTAATCAGGAGCAGCAGTGGATGGAGTGAATCTCACCCCGACACGCTGTTTTTACTTTCCGATGGGATAAATAATGCACGTAGGAGGAAATGGCGTATAGGGTTGCACAGAAAAATAAGCACGCGCTGCTCATCCAGTTAATTAATTTTTTGTTGGGGATGAATTTTATATAAGGGTAATTAGTAAAAAGAGTGTGGTTAATAATTAATTTTTTGTCGGAGGACTGCTTTAATAACAGGGGTTTGGTGAAGAACAAAATGCATTTTTTTTATGTGTTTATAAATAATCTGTAGGGATGAAATTGTTTATTTTGTATAAATAGACCTCAAGTAGGATGTATTTTTGTACTGGTGTATAAAGTAGATTACAAATTATTTATTTATTTAACCTAGATTTTGAGTCTTCCATGATTGCCAAATGTCCTTGTTCTTACTATAGTATCTTCAATAACAATTCGTTAATAATTTTTAAATATATGAAATGAATGCAAAGTCATAATTTCATAAATAAATATAAATTTAAATATATCATCACGCCTTCTACCCATTACTGGGTGTGGCACTCTGGCGAAGCAGATCTCGGTAAGTGATATATTTTGCGCGTGAAGTTCATTTACCAGTCGTCAAATCACAGCCCCCAAAGATGTTAGTGGTGGAGGAGCCACAGGGGTAGTTTTTGAAATTATGAAAATTGTTTGTCGCCTGTGGGAATCGAACCAGGGTTCTCAGGATCCACAGGCCGACTTCAAACCTCTGAGCTAGCCACCCCATAATAATAATAGTTCATTATTGTATTTCTCATAGTACTCTGTAAATAGTGTCAAATTATTAGTAAAAACATAACAAGAGGGTGAGAATAAATTGAAAATAATTCGAGAGACAATTTTTTTCTAATTTATCGAACCATCGAGTAATATTTAAGTAGGTTATTTTTTGACTCACAAATTTAATTTAAATAAAGGAATTTTGTACTACGCGTAGAAAATCTCATGAACAATACCACAAAAGGTAAAAAATATTTGAGAAATGTTAGTAGTTTTCATAACAATTTATTTTTATTAATTGTACGACATAAAACATCTGTAAATTTCATAAAACGATGTTGAGGGATTTTTTTTGTAATGTTTTGTGATGAGAAAATGCAAATTCAGTCAAGACAATCAATTCTCTAAAAAAATTATCACTTCGTGTGATATTTAGGAGGCCTATTTTTGGTTGACGTTTTTATTTAACAATTTGAATTGTTTACTGTAACTATAGTAACTAATCAGCACCTTATTGGTTAATTTGGAAGTAATTATATTGTAAAGTATAGTAGAAAATAGGCAATTTCAATTACCTACTTTTATTTCGTGAATAAAACACATCTATTTTTTAAAAAATAGCCTCAAACTGGATTGTAAGAAAAAAATAAAGAGTTCTTTATTTGAAGTATTGTTTATCTAGTAACAGTATCATTAGCGATTTTCTGAAAATGATTGTATCGTTAGTTGCTAATGAACCGATAAAACTTTAATGGAAAATAGCATTAGTTCGTATACTTTTAACATTTTCATATTTATAATTTCATTAAAAAATTTATGAGGTGGCTAGCTCAGTGGTATGAAGTCGGCCTGTGGATTCTGAGAACCCTTGTTCGATGCCCACAGGCGACAAACAATTTTCATAATTTCAAAAACTACCCCTTTGGTTCCTCCACCACTACATCTTTGGAGGCCGTAATTTGACGACAGATAACAGCACTTCACGCGCAAAATATATCACTTACCGAGATCTGCTTCGGCAGAGTGCCACATTCAGTAATGGGTAGAAGGCGTGATGATGTATTTATTTATTTATTTATTTATTAAAAAATTAACTGAATAGAAAATAGAGACATATAAAATTTAACATTTTATTCCCTACGTAGGTAATATAAAAATAGAAATCCGAGTTTGTATCCTATAATTTTGAATAAATTCTTAACGATAATAAACCTATAATAACAATAATAAAAGACTGTAAAGGTTTCTTTCGCAGATAATTACTATATTATTTCTGTGCAATTTAGTCAAATTTGTAACATTCAAATATATAATGGCGTAATTTGTTACATCTACATAAATTTCTTTCTTTCCTTTAAAACAAAAAAATGTAGCTCAGAAAAAGTGTTGAATATCGTGCATAGCGTGACTTATTTGGGCCGAGGTGTTATCAGAAACAGATAACTTTCCGAGAATAAAAGTAAAATATTTCACGTACGTGTATGAATTATTCACGAACTTTTATAACGAATACAGTATCAAATTACAGTATAAATGAAAAATAAAACGCAAACATTACTCTTTTACTATTACGCACGTAGTTTAATTTACATTATAAATAATTTATTTACTCTGATATCTGGGCCTCGGGAAAACTGGTTAATTTTTAATAGATATAAATTGATAGTACTTGTGTTGTTTTTATTTATATGGTTGTATGTTTGTAATTTCGTTCATAGCCGTAGGAATTATGTATCAACAATAATTAACATGTGCTGAGCAAAATTATAAATTGCTAATGAAATAAATAATTTATGTACCTGGGGAAATGACTGAACATCGCGTTCATTTTTTCTTTATTAATTATTTGTGCATCGGGAGTTACACACGGAAAAGGATTAGGTCCATATTCATTTTTAAGATTAATTTACTTTGAAAAATATTGCATGTTTCTGAAATAGGTATTTGTGTAACTAGTCCGTAAAATGACAATTTTATGCATGAGAGAAAAAATTGTAGACTGAGGCTTGCAGACATAATACTTTTATATAGGTAACCATAAAATTTTAAATTTTGATTATCCTATATTCTAATACGAGTAATTATCTGTCTGTGTCAACAATCTCGGAATCAGCTCTATCTACTTTGATGAAACTTGGTTTTTAATGTTTTCTGGCTTCAGAGAACAATTAAGGGTTAAACTCCAATATACTCTCTTGTCGACTGACAGTAGTTTGACGCATGAGCTACATTAGAAATTTTACATGATACGATCAGGTTCTAAAATTGAATAGTCGTAGTCCTATAGTTCACAGGTGGATTGTCGTTATTAATACAATGGAGAATAAATCAGATGGTTAGGGTAGGCTCGGTTAGGGGTTAACGCGAGCGAAGCGAGCTAATCTAAAATTGGAATGATAAACTGCCCGAAAGGTAATGGTAATTCATTGTTTTAAAATCATTGGACATATGAACTTCTCCTATACAGTGCTATCATTTGGAAAAATCTCAAAATAAGGCAAGAGGGTATACTGGAGTTTTATCTAGCAAGGTTTTATCCAACGGAAAATTCATTTAGGACGTCATTTTGAAAGGAAAATTTGGGAGAAAGTTCATGAAAATTTAGTTATTCAAAATATAGACTTGTGGGTTTTTGAACAATGTAATTTGACCCAAAAAAATATATTTTATATCTCCAATGGGCGAAAATTGCAAAGAAAAGGTGTTTCTTTTATCTATTTCTTGATTTCTTATTTTTCATTTTAAAGTTCTCATCTCTTAAATCACAGTTAAATTGTAATGACTAAAACCCATGCACACAAGATCAATATGTATTTACGTTAGGTGTCGCTTGTAGCTTGCTAACCGCATCACCTCGTCATAGCACCTCGTGTCGACTCTCGACTACGTGGAGCTTGGAGCGCTGATGTGACGAGATCGCATTCGGATCAGCATCAGCACGTTGCGCTCGAGATGACGCTTATCTCTGTGCGGCTCATTAAAGGCAAACTTACTTGATGGAGCTTATATATGCACATGGTGTTTGTCTATAAGAAGTTATGTATTGGTTTTTGTTCTTCGTTGATTTATCTGGGTATTTGGTGTAATGTTAAAATTAATGTAATAACGAATCTCCAGTAGATAAAAATGTATTTTATTTGGTTCAATTAACTATTGATAATAATCTCTTTACATTGTTAATGACGAAATGTTCATTCTAAGTTTTACACTATTATAGTAATATATATATAAAAAAATATATCATCACGCCTTCTACCCATTACTGGGTGTGGCACTCTGCTGAAGCAGATCTCGGTAAGTGATATGTTTTGCGCGTGAAGTGCGGTTACCAGTCGTCAAATCACGGCTCCCAAAGATGTTAGTGGTGGTCACCCCATATAGAAAACTAATATTTTTCAAAGGTAAACAAACATGACCGTAATATTTTTGAAATATTTGGCATCACAAAATGTTATCGGATGTATTTTCATTCTTAAATTGTATTTCAAGACGGCCAATGTATAACTTGGGTTCAGTTCCCAAAGCCAACAAACAATTTTCAGCATAATAAAACTACCCCGGTAGCTCCTCCACCACTCACATTCTTGGAAGCCGTGATTTGACGCCTGGTAACAGAACTTCATACGTAAAACATATCGCTTACTGAGATCTGCTACGTCAAAGTGTCCAATCCAGTAATGGGTAGAAGGTGTGATCATATATTTATTTATTTTTTGATTAGTTCTTCGTGTACGGTTCGTTTCGTGTTCATAAAAAAAAGAAAGTTGTGGTTTGGTTTGCAGCCCTAGTATTTTCATTTTACGATTTATGGAAGTCCTCGTCATCGTAGTTGCCAAGTTGTATATATGCACAATATTGAACTGTGCAACTAGTAATAATTATTTTTCCACTATATTTTGACTTTGTTACATCGACGTTTATTTGGTTCATATATTCCATTTCCAACGCTCGTCAGAAACCTCCCTTAGAAAATCTCATCACATCGTCTCACCACTCATGATGCATTTCCTCCGCGTTCATTGTTTGACAGACGCCATAACGGCACTAACGAGCGGCTAACATCCTCGACTATCCACCGCTGTGTGCTCCTGAACGCCTCATATCACGGTGTTATCACCTCGACCCACGTGGCCACGTGCCATTACACGTGCGCTGCTCGCGGTCATTTCACCCTGACTAAAGCCACCGGGGTTGTGATAAATATCACACGCGGTATACACACGGTAGAGCCAGGGACAGGGAATTAAATTCTTCATTAGTTTAGTTAGATGATGGGATAGAGGAGATTATGGAGTAATGTGGGATAGTTTTTGATGAGTTTTCAAGGTTTATGGTTAATATAATATATGAAATAGTTATGTGTTTAAACAGGTTATAGGTTTAGTTTAGGACACACAGATTTACTCTACTAGTTATTTTTGATCAAAAATATTGATCTCGCTCTCGCATGAAATTTATCGCCAAAATTAAAACTAAACGGTATTAAATTTTTCGTATCCGAATTTACTTATAAGCAAATTTCTTGTGTTTGAGTTAAATTTTTGAAATATAGCCTCGAAAAAGTGCAAAATTGAAATGCATCTTAAAAACTAAACAAGTTATGAAGATGCGCTCAACTGCGTTAAATTCTTGGTGTCTGAATTGACGTATAGCAAATTATTTATATTTTTGTAGCAATTTAATTTTTGTAAAAATTTCTTATATGTTTTTGATTTTAGATCAATTTCAAAATGTTTGCTCTGAAAGTCTTTCTCGTACGAATATTATAACGATTATTTTTTTACTTTTCTCAAAACCAGTTAAATGCTTCATTTTATGTTACGTGTCTGCGTTTTAACCAAACATGACCAACATCTAAATGTATTCCCTTTCTTCTTTGTATTTATGAAAATCAGTGGGAATCGAAGTCAGGCTTTCATTTCTCTATTTACCCCATATGATTTTAATGACAACAAATATTTCAATAGTACTAGTACTGGTCTTCAAAGCGATATCGTCATTCACGTATTCAACAGAAAGCAAAAGCCCACAAACAGTACAGTTTACATAACAAGCCACAATCGGTACATCACATCGTGTTGTCGCATTTGGGTCCCACACTCCATGTCCATGTACACAGGTATTTCCATCATTACCTCGTCACTGTCAATTAATAATGTAAATGTTTGATATCGGCGTTTATGAATGCACTATCGGGGACATGATATGCTAATGGCCGCAACATGATTCATAATTAAACGCGGATGGAATGCACAATTGTTTGCCGTGTATCGAGTAATCATTTTTACAGACGCGTATTTGATAATTTTGCTTAATTAAACATGCGGTTTATGCTAACTTGAAATTATCGTTCGTGAATGTGTAGTTACAGCTAAACTGCTGTAATTTGTGCCATGTTCCGTGTAATGTGTTTAATAGTACGTTGGATTAACATCGGAATTGTTAAAAGGAATCCACAATGAGATGATAATGAAAATCTATTTCTTGTCTGGTAACTGTCATTATTTAATTACACTAATGCTGGGTTGCAAGAAAAAATAAAGAGCTCTTTAGTTAATAATATTAATAAATAAATAATACAAAGACAAATTGTCAATGAATAAATAAAACAAGGACAAACTGTCAATTGCGAAGTGGAACTAAGTTCTAATAAAATAAGTAAAAAAGGAAGAAAAAAATTCCAACACTTGTCAAATTTCCACAAAAATAAAACACATTTGAATCAACTTATTAGGTCATCATCAAAGGCTGGTCAGTTCAGCTTTAACCATAGACGCGTTTCGTCCTTTAGGGACTCATCAGTATGGTGTGATCAACTAGCTCTTTAGATAAAGAATTGTTTATCTAGCAACAGTATCAATAGAGATTTTTAAAATATTAAACTGTTAGTTGCTAATGAACCGATTAAACTTTCATGCAACCCAGCATAAATACGTATTTTAGAATGAGAGAATATTTATAAATACATACATATTTTTGTAACAAGAAATTCTACCTAATTCAAACTCTCGGATGACTGATAAATAAATGTTTAGAATATTTTATTATCTTTAAATACTCCGAGTAGCTTTAGTACTTCTCAAAGTTTTTTTGATCGTCGCCCCCTTCTTTTGATTATAGTTTTTAGTAGTAATATATCATCACGCCTTCTACCTATTACTGGGTCTGGCACTCTGCCGTAGCAAATCTCGCTAAGTGATATTACTAGCCATCATATCACGGCCCCTAAAGCTGTTAGTGAAGCGGGAGCTACAGGGTTAGTTTAAATGTGGTAAAAAATGTAAGATTCGAACCCGGGTTCTCAAATCCACACTCCGAATCGACACAAAGAATCTGATGATGAAACTTTTATAAATCTGAGAAATTTTATCTGCATATTACGTTATCGAAATTATGGCTATTTTGTACTTATTTTAGATATAAATTTGTTAGAAAATTCAGTTCTTTGAATTTGCCATTTGAAGCACTTTCTCTAAAATCATTTAAAAAGGTTTGTTAGGCTAAAAGTTGGTTGAATTTATGAAGGTTCAAGATCTTTTGAAAATAGTTCAAGTAGGTTCTTGCATAATATAACAGTGTTATGTTTAATGTTTAATAAAGTATAAAAAATTAGTCGCGTCTTATAATGTTGTTATATTTCTTCCAGACAGTCTGCATATTTATGCAATGCAAAAAGTGATGACATTAATGTGAGCTGTTCACAAGATGACTATTTAACGAGGTGACATCTGACTTGTTAACGACAGACGCTGTTTTCATAGTTCATTCATGTACAGTTCATATACAATGTTTTTAACACGTTCTTAACAAATTTTATAATGATACCGCAATTGAAATACCTACGGTAATTTACGTGTACATTTTTTGTTTATCTGAAATTCTTAACAACCAAATTATTACTTCATTATAGTGTGGAAATGGTGTGGAAACATGGAAATAATTTGTTTGCACAAAAATTATAACGTTTTAAAATATTGAACTGTCAAAATGTTTTACATTTCTTAGATGTATTTTTTTAAGGTAATTCGTAAACTAATTTACGTAGCAGAATGTAGTATTGTTGAATTAAGCTCGAGCAACAATGAAAATTCTCATGTTAAATTACTGAATCTATGATTGTTGAAATCACAGTTTTTTCTTTGTTGCAATCTTCCATTGTTGTAATCTTGTATTGTTGTGATTTTTTATTGTTGTAATCAATCCAAATAACTTGAATACAGTATGTGGTTTTATTTTAAACTCTAGTTCATAAAGCGATAGCGCTTACTTGTTAATTTAATTAGTGTTTCCAAGTTATATTAGCAAGTTCAACTTATTTTGATAAATTGGAAGCACAATTTACTCAACAATTTATTGATTCAAAACTGTATCAGCTAATTTCAAAGTTATTTGATTTGCGTCACGTTAATTTAAATTCAGCTCAAGGTCTATAAATTTAACCTGTTACGCAAATTATCCATTGTTTTATGCCACGGCTTAAAACCTACAAAATTGACCTTTGGAAAACAATGATAACTATTTTTCACAACGAAAAACAAACGATCTATTCAGATTTCGTTTTAGTACCGCCAAATTCAAAACAGTTACTAAATTTACATGTAGATTTTAAAACGTTTACAAATAGTTTTGTAAATTTTATGTATTCACTGTCAACACAATTTTGAGTTTACTCGAATCAAAACAATTTTATTTTTAAATACGTATTGAACAGCTCTAGAAATGCGTCTATGTTATACATGATTTTGTATTCGGCATAAAAAAAGACTCAGCCAACTCATTGATTCTATTGTGTCATAAAATACTTCATTAAAGAACTCACACCTAATTCTAGACAACTGTCATTTGATATCAATTGCTGTAAATATTGAAATGTCATCATTGTTTATAAAAGTTATGAATGTCATTCACTATTATCAACAATCAAATAAAAACTATTTCTAATCAATGTCTTTAAATTAGAAAATAAAATAACGCATATTTTTAAATATGTTTTAACAAGAAAACCAAAATAGAACAAATAGTATACGAGAAAGATACATTAGAACACTCGCCGCGAGTGACTAGTTTTCAAATAAAAACGGGTGTGCTAAAATCGTGTCTTATGAAACTAAAATAAAATAAATAAATATATCATCACGCCTTTTACCCATTGATCTCAATAAGTGATATATTTATACGCGTGAAGTACGGTTACCAGCCGTCAAATCACGGCCTCCAAAGATGTTAGTGATGGAGGAGCCACAGAGGTAATTTTAAATTGGTGAAAATGTTTTGTCGTCTGTGGGGATCGAACCAGGGTTCTTAGGATTCACATGCCGACTCGGATACCACTGGGCCATTACCCCGTAATATGAAACTAGTATCGTATGTATTTCGAAAATTGTTACTGTTATTATATTCTATTCCAAATGTCTCGAAGAAGTTAAATATTTTAAACAAAAAAAAAATTGTATTTTGTAACACAAGTTTTGCAATGGTCATTGCCACAAATGTGTTATATACTATTGTTTCTACTATCCTGAATTTTTATTTCTTAAAATCGATATTTTAATCGGTATTTGACATGTGTCATTTACTGTTATATTTCACATTAATTTAAAAAATAAGATTGTTCAACAATGGTAGTCTTGGAAACAACATCACAAACGATTTCTTGCCTCCCTGAGAGCGATAAGAAATCATGCCACAATGATGCTGGGTTGCAAGAAAAAAATAAAGAGCTCTTTAGTTAAAGAGATGTTTATCTAGCAACAGTATCAATAGGGATTTTCTGAAATTTATTGAACCGTTAGTTGCTAATGAACCGATAAAACTTTAATGCAACCCAGCATTAGTGTTGCTAAAAGATACTTTCTACACTCATTTTGAATGTTGACTTTTCAAAACTACCGTATAAAAAAAAATAATTTTCAATTGCATGTATAATTTGACGCAGTTTTTCTTAAAATGGCATATAAACATAGTAAGTACCAAGTAAAGGAACTTTTCATAGTAGTTATGCAAACAATGCGGATATGACAAGTAAGATTTTCTCTAAATTCTCTCACAATTATGAGTCAATCGAAGAAACCAACAAAAATACAAACAGAGCATTGTGAAGATTATCCTACTTTCTTGGCATTATTAATAGTTCACGACGAGAAGAAAGAGAAATTCTTCGATTGCTTTTAGTTGTCTAGAGCACTCAAATACCAGAGATTACACTAATAATGTCGTTAGCGTTTAGTCGTGTTAAAAATACAAGGAACGACAATTAGGCGAAGATATGATTAACACATCACGGATCACGGTGTGGATGTAGTTTGTTAGTTTGGTGAATCGACACCTTGTGGCGCGGCAGTCGAGCGACGCCGCTTCTCCAAACATTTGAGCTGCTAATGCGAGCATAACTCTTTCCTCACTTTGATGTTGATGTGAGTTACAGGCTACGGGAGGCGAGAACTGCATTATACACATTAAGACACTATTTTTGTGGTGACAAATTTATTCAGACCAGTGTTTCTCAACCCTGAAATATTGTACATTTATTAATGCTACTATGATTTTAAGAAGCAGGCCTGGTGATAGTATTTATTTAGATGCAAATGTTTATATTCACTTTTGTTTCTGTTTACGGTTAATTTAAAATAATATGACACTAAATATGAAATTGGTTATTTCACCATTTAATTCCTGATATATTTATATATAATTATGCATATTTTGATCCTCAATATATTTCTTTAATCGTCGAAGCCAATATCGTAAAAATTTTGGTTAATAAAAATGTCAATTTTTTTTGTTGAACCAGTTTAAAAATAGAAAATTTTTAAAATATGGTTCTATATGATTTAGAGTACGAGAAATTGAATGCCGTTGAGCGCATCTTCATATCTTTTTTAGTTTTCGAATTACAGCGATTTTTGACTTTTTAAAACTTTCAACTTTGAAGGCCCATATCTCGAAAACTAAAAAAGATATTTAAATGCGGTTTGAACGAGTGTATTTCTCGTAATCCAGTTAATTTATACTGAAATTTAAAAAATTTTGAAAATTTTAGAATTTTTTTCAAAATTTTCATTTCTCAATATTTCAAAAAATTTAAAAGATAATGAAAATCTGTGAACACCAGTGAATTCCTCTCGTAAAAGTCCATAGGTATGCTAAATGTCAGGCAAAAATTCGCACAGATAAAGTTTTTATTACAAAAAAACGAAAAATCACTGTTTTTTAATTATTTTTGAAGGGGTACCCCTTAAGATTTTTACGAATTTTGGCCATTTTTAGTTTTTTTGCTCTAAAAATTTTATCCGTTGAGCAAATATTCTGAAATTTTACATACTTATGTACTTTTTTACGAGAAATCCACTGGTTTTTATATATTTTTATTATCTCTTCAAGTTTTTGAAATATGGGCAAAAGAAAATTTTGAAAAATTTTGTAAAATTTTCAAAATTTTCAAAATATCAGTATAAGTTAATTGGAGCACGAGAAATACACTCGTTCAAACCGCATTTCAATATCTCTTTTAGTTTTCGAGATATAGGCCTTCAAAGTTGAGACTATAAAAAAGTCAAAAATCGCTGTAACTTGAAAACTAAAAAAGATATGAAGATGCGCTCAACGGCATTCGATTTCTCATAGTCTAAATTATATAGAACCATATTTAAAAAATTTCAATTTTTAAACTGGTTCAACCAAGAAACTAGCATTTTCATTAATAAAATTGTTTTAGTGAAAGAGCATCGAAATTTGCTTCAATTAAAAGGTCTTTAGAAGGGCAGACGGTGAGAATTGTAATGTTTTAAATCGGCAATAATTAAATTTATATTTTGTTAATAGTCTTACAGAAGTGAATCTTGCTGCAGGTCCGCGGAGCCTAGCGAGAAGGCCAGGCGAAGCCAAGCCGACCACTAGTATATTGCTAAACAATCTCAATAACAATAAAACAATAAAGTATGATAACCCAAGATAATGTGCCACTGTTAAAACTACAATAATTGTCTTCCTTTTGAAATAATTTTCCATAAAAAGAATAAGATAGAAAATTATTATACACTTACCATCTAAAAAATTAAATTATATAAAGTGAGTCAAAAGAAAATAGAAAATAAATTGTAATTTGTTTAACAAACATTTCTTACTCTAAATCTATTTGTAATGTCACCACCTACCATTATTCTTAACACAGCATCTAGCCGTCCATGGTGTGTAATTGTTTGGAACCACTGTTTGCTCTAGCGCGTCATTTGTTCCTGGACGTGATGACACTAATGACGTTCAATGCACTCGCGTTGTTTCGTTTCAGCGCATTTGAAGACACGGGGTGTTATCGGAGAAAGAGAAAAGGAAGCAACTGTTGAATCTGTTCTATTCTGATTATCTACGCTTGGTCATTTTGTTTTGTTATGTTTTGACATCGCAGTGGCCTTAGGAAGTTCGTGGAATGAATTAGAAGGGGAATGAATGTGTCTATTAGTTAATAGCGTGTTTACTGGGTAGGAAGATTGCCGGAGATGTTGAGTGAAATGGGACTATGAATGAGATTTTGCTAGTCTACTATTGCTTAATAACAGAAACAATGATGTAAGACTATAATTATTTTTGTACTTCATTTATTTTTAGGAAATTTGTCCCAAATTACTTATATCGAAAAGTAATCTTTCTTCCAGTATTTTATTATCTAAATATCTTTAAAATTAAAGGACAAAATGCCAGTTGCGACGTGGAACTGATTTTTAAAATAAGAGAAACTGGAAAAAATTATATCCTAACATTTGTCTCCATAAAATTTACAGTATCTGAAACAACTGTTACTGTTAGGTCATCATCAGCGGCTGGTCAGTTCAGCTCTTAACTATAGACGCGTTTCGCTCTTTTGGAGCTCATCAGTATGGTGCCACCAATTCAGCAAGGCCAACTTTGTGTTTGGAAATAATTTTATCCTATTTTTCTTATTTCAAATATCTTTATTTTTCTGCATACAAACTTTTAAATTATTATTTGGATAATTTTACTTGGCTTATTTACAATCAATCATAACGCAAAAGACTTTAAAATTTCGCTTGTTACTATGGTGAAGGTAATCATAGTTTTATCGTTGTAAATCATTTGCCTTCTTCATTTTATCGTTATGAAGCTAGCAAATTTGACATATATGGGTTTTTATATATGAGCGAAAATTATCTCTAGATAAATTTTAATTTTTAAATACTTAATTTTTTGCTTGTAGCAAAATCATTCGAGCAAACTGACATTAGCTAAAACCGCTCGTTCTACGAACTCGAGATAAACCATTTAGTTTGCTTTGGTGCTTGTTACTAAGGAAAAAAAATTCTCCGAACAAATTTCTATTTCATTCACTCAAACTTGATTGCTTTGAAGTAAAAGGATTCAAACAATTTGGCATTAGACAAAATCTTTCCACTTACGGTGTTGTGATTATTTCAAGCAGTTCTCTTGTCATTTGATACCAAGTAACCATATTTTCCTAAATTGTAATTCATCCTATAAAAACTAATCTTCTTCAGCCAGATTCTCAAAAAAACTTTAGCTAATCCTGAATTTTGGATTAACTAATCTTCTGCTAGTTCGACTTAAAGTTAATTCAATTAACTTTTCGGAAACTAAACGGTACGAAGATTGTATTAAAGTTTATTTAAACTTCTTTGGAAATATGGCTTAGCTTAATTTGACAAATCCAAAATTCAGGATTAGCTAGATTTTAGTTAAAACACTTTTAAGAATTGGGCTGTTGGAGATACTACCCTCCATAAAAATGTTTCAAATAAAAACGGTAGAAAACTTTTATTTAACGCATTTTTGCAATTGGCAATAATAACCTACCAGAGATAAACAAACGAATAATTAAAAATAATTCATGTTTTTTGAGGAACACTAACACTTAAACAAAAATAATAAATTATGTTGCAAATGCACGTAATTCCAGAATTTAATCTCATGCACTAGGTATAAATATTTTTCTTCATAACAATTTAATTCATTTAAATTCAAATCCTCAGACTTAAGCTAACACAATCATTCCGCACATAAACAATTCATTACAATGCGAGCACATTCCATTTACCTCACGTAAACGTAAGACCGCACACTAAAGGTATTTCAATGTAGTTCGCATACATCGCTTCTCAGGGTGGCAGCACTGTCTGCATCGCTTAGTTTTCCACTCCTCCACCGCCTTGGGGCGGCGTTGCAGGCGAGCGATGCACCATGCACTTACACGTGTAGTTTTAAGTTATTTAGCGGTGTTTACGCCAACCAGGCACATATTTATCTGCGGGATTGCATTTATCTTGGAGACTGGAGAGTCAACGCTGCTCGCCTGCCGAGGGTGAAGTTAAATGAGTGATTCTCTGCTACGTGAGAAGGAAGCAAAATGCAGACACCTAATTTAACTCGGTTATTACTGTGTTTTAATTATGATAAGAATTATCTTCCGGTGCTTAATTAAATTAATGCTTCGGCGATTAATTATAAGCAGTTGCATTGTTTTGCGTGATGGAAATTGTTCAAGTTTTCTTTGTGAATTTTAAGTCTTTGTATTTTTATCTGAGCATTCCGCATTTTCTTCTCATTCCAAACATTAAATATTCCTTTAATTTAATTTCTTTTTATAATACCTACATAAATAATAAACTAATAATTGTTATTATTGCTACAATTGGCCAGAATAAAAAAAAAACTATAAAATTTAAAGTACAATGTTACATTTTGTATCTGAATATTTCAAGCAGACGTGTGTATTTCGCGAACGAACTAGTTCAAATGAACTGTTCCTTATAGGGAACGACAGGAACTAGTTCGTAAATTTATTAAAGACTAGTTCACTGCGAACTATTTGGATATGATTCACCATCACGGCGGCACGGCCGATGAAGTCGAATCGAAAGCGGAAAACGTTCGTGGTCGTTGCTATGATCACCGCTCTGCTTCTGCTGTCTACTGTCAAATTATACTAGAATCAGATCCTTGCAGTTCACTTGTTCTCGCTCGTGAATCACAATACAATACGATTTCCGTTCATCATAGTCTTAAAAATGTCGTGAACGAAAGTGAACTAATGAACTAGTTCAGTGAACTAATCTTTTTGGTGAACGAGAACGAATGAACTAGTTCACTCAAATGAACTAGAATTCCCATCTCTAATTTAAAGAGATATTTTTTTTGAAAATTATTGTATATGGGGTAATACCCCATAAATATCTCATTCATCAACAGATTAAACTTGGTCTGAAAAAATAGTTGAAATTGTTTGCAAATTGTAAGAGGAATTTGAGGATCAGAAACGGCGAGGATTTCTACATACAAATTTCAAATTATTACCTATAATAGAGATACCATACCGATCACTTAAGTTCGTTTCTTTGATAGTCGATGAACTAAGAACATTCTTGCTTGGTACACATGACACTTGAACCTAACGATATAAAATGACATGAAAAAAATCGCGACACCAAAGATGGAGCGGTTTTATCAAATTCATTTATACTCTAGCTGTTTTTCAGCATAAAGCAACCAAGTTTGTATGAGGAATATAAATGTTTAACTCGAGAAAAATTTAAGTTCGAATGGTATTTAATAAGATAATTTATTGAATAGCGTGATTTATTAAAATGATAAAATTTGTTCGTAGTTTCCATCGTTATAAAGGTAAATTACTTGTAAACAGTTATATTCCTATTTAACTAATGGCAAACTGACACAAGTGACATTTCTGTAGGTAGATACGGAGTTTTTATAATCAGGTAAATTCTTGCTGACAAATGCGTGTCAAATTTGTGTTGTACATACATAATTCTCCTTATACTGAAACTGGATTAGTACTTCTTATAATCTTTTTTTTATTTCCTAATTATTTTGTAGTTTTGTAAATGATCACAATTTCGATATTCTATGCTTATAAAAATGTACCCTGGAATTTTTGTTATTTTCACGTATGGGGTGGCTAGTTCAGTGGTATGAAGTCGGCTTGTGGATCCTGAGACTCCTGACTCCCACAAACAATTTTCATAATTTCAAAAGTTACCCCTGTGGCTCCTCCACCACTAACATCTTTGGGAGTCGTGATTTGACGACTGGTAACCGCACTTCACGCACAAAATATATCACTTACCGAGATCTGCTTCGGCAGAGTGCCACACCCAGTCATGTGTAGAAGGCGTGATGATATATTTATTTATATTTTACGTATTTTACTTAATTATATACACAAAAAGTTTCTTTGAATTTGCTTCTGTGATTGTTTTACAGAAAAAGTAATGAAATAATTATTTATAGCATCAAATTCTGTTTCTAAACTAGTTTACATATTACGTAAATAGGGTGGATAAAAATTAATCTTTTTATATTTTCCTCTCCGCATGAAAGCAAAATGCATAAAAGAAATATTGAAATAAAAAAATATAAACAGGGCTTTGAAATGTACCGGAGAAAACCGACATAGTGTTCGGTTCGTGAAATTGTAGTAAATATTATTTTGGATTCTGGTTCATCCAAGAAATAATACTGTATTTAAAAATATGCTATTTTACTTAAAAATAGGCCGTCAAGAAAAAAATTAAACAACAATTAAAAAAATTGGTTGACACCTACAACGAAACTGATCATCAACAGGAAGATTCACAAAACGGATTAGCGCTAACACCGTTTTTAATATTATCTATAACTCTGTTTCTAATTAAAATAGAGTAAAGAAATAAACTAAATTTGATACTAATTAACTCAAGTTAAAATAAACTTGTTTCAAGAGAGTTAAAAACGAAATAAAAAATGGTGTTAGCGCTAATCTGCTTTATGAATCTGCTTGTAAACTGAAAGGCATTTTCTTGGACATGTTTTTTTCTTGTTCGTGAAAGTTTTCATTTTGTGCCCGGCAGAAAATGTTGAAATGATGGTTACATTTTTTTTAAATTTAGTGATCGTATAAAATAAAGGTTGTCAATAATTTGTCAATCAGCATTTTACTTTAAGTAATAATGAAGATTCTTTAAAAGGGAAGAATGAGAACAGGGAAAAGACAAAGGCATTGATATATTAATTAGAAAAGAAAAAAAGTTTTTATATTTACCAGAGTCATTCATTAAGTTTATCCAACCATTGTTATTCAATTATTTCTTTAAAATAATAACTTTTTATTGTTACAGGTACTTCGCGCCTGTCATGGGTTAATGGTAAGCTGTGCAAGTTTCAATAATTCATAATTATTATATGCCACTACTATAAAATACCCAAGTGCAATAAAAATCAGTTCCGTTGAAATAAAACAGCTTTCCTCTAAGCAATACAAAAACCAATAAAACCGCAGTTACTTCCATAATAATTCGCGAAGTTCGCAAACAAGAATATATTCCATATCACGTAGCAATTGAATGCAATTGCCCGTTGTTAGCACCTTCATTAACAGCATCTACCGTTAATAGACACTAAAAATCTACTTGAAACGCAGTGTGGAGGGCTGGGCAGAATTCTCCGCGGCATAGCACAACCGTTACTTACTCTTACGTTGCGTTAAGTTACGACCATAACAGTTTTCGGTGTCACTGGATTGTTTTACGAGTACATTAATCGCATATCTGCGGCATTACGGTTTATGTGCGCGGGCGAACGCGACAGTTGCCCGTGTGTGAGCGACGCCTACTTGGGTAATCGAACATGAATGTTGAAACACGCCAAGTGAAATATTTGATTGATGCAATCGAAGGAGAATTATTATTGCGGATATTACTCGGGTTGAATTGTGTAGCGTGTGATGTGGGCTTTGAATTTCCGCCGATATTCGTAATTGTATGCTCAGGAAGAAATGGTGTGAAGTAATAAGAAAAATTAAACTGAAAACTGAAACCATTAATTTGTAGTATTTCATGTTGATACTTGGTTGCGATTTTTTGCTACTTGCAAGTTTTCTGAAATTTCACTTGTAATAGCATGCCGAGCATTATAAGCTGATAATTGACTTGAGATTAAAAAAAGAAATACCAAAACAAAACTGATAGCATTGCTGTAATCCTTAGGTATTTACTAAAGAAAATAATTCTTTATACGAGGCGTGTTTTTAAAGTAGGTACCGTTTTGAAATAAAAATAAAACAAGTAGAATTTTCTTAGCAATTTTATTTTTAAATGAAAGCCAGGTCTTTAATCTACTTTTCCACATAATTTATATCGATATTAAGGCATCGTACCGTACAACCAGCTTTTAAATACCATCCTCGTAGAAATCCGCCGCCTGATTAGACAACCATTGCAACTCGGTCGCTTTGATATCTTCATCGTCGTCGTGGTGCTGACCACTTAGATGGTTCTTCAAATGCAGGAATATGTGGTAGTCACTGGGCGCTAGATCGGGGCTATATGGAGGGTTTTTCATCAACTTTGTGCACCAAATCGTCAGTAATGACTAAAGGTCACCCACTTTATTCCTCATCATGCATATTTGTACGGCCATCTTTAAAAGCTCTTCCCCATTTTCGTACCATCCCATCGCTCATAATGTTTTCTCCATACACTTCTTTGATCTGACGATGAATTTCAGCCACTTTCTCGTCTTTAGCACTAAGAAAACGAATCACAGCGCGTAATGCACAGTCGGCGGGATTCTCAATCGGAAGAGGCATTTCAAATACTCACAAAAAAATGTGGATCCTGAGGTCCCTGGTTCGATTCCCACAGGCGACAAATTTTCATAATTTGAAAAAGCTATCCCTGTGGCTCCTCCACCACTAACATGTTTGGGGGCCGTGATTTGACGACTGGTAACCGCACTTCACGCGCACAATATATCACTTACCGAGATCTGCTTCAGCAGAGTACCACACCCAGTAATGGGTAGAAGGCGTGATGATATATTTATTTTTTTTATTTTACAAAAAACTTGTAAACACACCGAATGACTTTGTAATGACATCTGTGGCTTACCAACAGAGTGTGGTACACAGTGTTCATGTGCCAAATGCCGACCGCGGCGGAATTCGAAACGGTACTTACTTTAACAACATGCCTCGTAATTAAACAATTCAAACGTATATTATAAACGAGAACAACAGACGTAATTCTTGTCTCTTTCGATTAAACCAAACAGTCATTTTAAATTATAGAATTCTAAGTTATTTGGTAAAATTAAAATGCATTTTGGTTGAGAACTGCTGGCGTGAGTCAAAGTTTGCAATGTGCAAAAGAGTGCAACGCGACGTTGATCGCAAACTGCGGATTTCATCATTTAGAGGCGGCGAGCGAATCACTTTGCTAGAAAATAAAACAGAAATCAAAGTTAGACGAGTGTTCGTGACTTGAAAATGATATCTACTTTAGTTTTGCATATATTTTTTTCTCGTTTTCGCGTCTTTCCCTTGAAAAATATTTGAATTTTCTGTCATGGCTGGGTGATGAATTTCTTTCGCAAAGTTTGAACGTAAATTCGGTATGAGTGACGTATCTGGGCTTATGTGCGAAATGACACCCGCGCTCTTTTTATATGGTAATTTCATTGTGAGTACGCGGAATTGAGAATATATTTAAACACAAAACTATATTAAAATACGCTCGTTGCTGCGCCTTCTCGTAACGTTCACCTTCACGCGCTCATATCTTGTTACATACATCGATTTTTCTTCACTGTCACTCTTCTATCCTGCACACTATGCGATATTATGATGTACCAATACATATTTATCGAACTTAACTTTCCATGGGAACGATCCTTTTTTGTAAATTTTGCATTCTAAGATATATTTTATTTGTATTTTATATATGAAAATTAAAATTATTATTAAAATGCATTGGTATTACTTGTTAGTTGTTTATGGTTGTCATGGTTTTAAACAATTTAATGACATACGAATAACTGCTGTTTCAGTCACTGAAAATGATTGTATAATGTACATCAAAAACCGCTAGTGTAAAATAATTGTAATTTATTGTATTAGTGTGGTATGTAATATATAAGTCACGAAAGAAAAAATGTAGCCACGATGCCCGAAGGGTGAATGGCTACTCCGCCTGAGTAACTAATATGCATACCATACGAGTCTAATACAACGTTTTATCCAGTATATCTCTTAAAACGTCATAAATCGTTTTTATATGTTCGTTTATTGTTTGACACTAACAAGACATTTGAAATTATATTAATAAAACATAGAAATTACAAAGAAGCTATGGAATGGTTGTTATGGTACCGTGACTTCTCTATTATTCTCTCACTAGCTGTATTCCATTTGCCACTTGGTTTACTTATATCAGTTCATATAAATTAGACAACATGAATAAATGAACTGAATTAAGTAAACTGATGCACTTATTGGAGTGAATTATTTCAAAGTAAATTAGTATTCATAATTCTAGTACAGAAAATAAAGTCAGCGAAGTTATCTAGCGAAATAAATAAGTGATCTGGCTCAGTAAATGTAAGTTAGATCTGATCCAAACGGCAAATGGAATACACCTACTGAGTGACTAATGACGGACATTATAAATTTCAAGTAACTATAGTAACAGGCTTATTATAGGCGCATTACATTTGCCATTTGGAGCAGATCTAACTTACATTTACTGAACCAGATCACTTATTTATTTCACTAGATTACTTCGTTAACTTTATTTCGAGTACTAAAACTACAGACTCTAATTTACTTTAAAGTAATTCATTCCAATAAATGCATCAGTTTGTTTAATTCAGTTTATTTAGTCATGTTGTCTAATTTATCTGAACTGAGTTAAGTGAACCAAATGGCAAATGGAATACAGCTTACATTTGCCATTTGGATCAGATCTAACTTACATTTACTGGATCAGATCACTTATTTATTTCCCTAGATTATTTCGCTGACTTTATTTCCAGTACTAGAATTACAGATTCTAATTTACTTTAAAATAATTCACACCAATAAGTGCATCATCATTTTGCTTAATTCAGTTCATTTAGTCGTACGTCAAATTTATCTGAACTGATTTAAGTGAACCAAGTGGCAAATGGAATACAGCCAATGGCGCACTACATTTACCATTTGGATCTGATCGAACTTACATTTACTGAACCAGATCACTTATTTATTTAGCTGAATTACTTGGCTGATTTTATTTCCAGTGAAAGAATAACTGATTCTTATATACTTTGAAGTAATTCATGGCAATAAGTGCATCAGTTTGCTTAATTCAGTTCATTTAGTCATGTTGTCTAATATAACTGAACTGATTAAAGTGAACTAAGTGACAAATGGAACACAATTTATGAGTCGGTATTATATCATAAATTGATTAAAAATAATTAATTTTTATTTGATTTCAATGCCCATCTTGGTACAAAAAATTTATTGCCATTATTGTTATTACTTTTAAATGTACAATATTTGTTTATGAAGTAGGTATAGGCGTAGGTGGCATTTTCCTCATATTATACAAGTAATTTATAATTACTGTTCCGTTGAGAATTGCGTAATGCAAAACCATTCATTCACGAACTGAGATAATGAAATAAATATAAGTTTGTAATAAAAATACCTGGTAAGGTAATTCAATGTTTCTCAAGGTTTATTTACAGGCGTGTCTTTATTTATTACGATTTACCAGGTAATTATAATTTTTACTAAACCACGAACTAAAGCAATTTAGCTTATTGCAAGAAATAAATACCTAGTAATAAATAATATTTACGTGCGAAAAATAAAATCTCCCACAAAATGTTATTACCACAAACATGTCACAAATTTCCTTTTAAAATTTAATTCTTTATGCACGTGTAATTTATCTACTTATTTTGTAGTGCATCTTAAACTAGTTTCCATTTAATATGTTGCACATGTCTTAAAGAATAAAAAGATATTTTCGCAAGTAGCAACATTTTTAGTTTTACGGTGCATTTAAAATTAAATACGAGATTAGCAAGTTTATATAGTTTTTTATGATACATCTTGGTAAGAAGTTTGCTTGCCACTGGTTCACATGTCGTTCCACCTGCTTAATGCGTCTAGCACATTGCACGGCCAGTCGCAATCGCGAGCATAATACGCCCGGACATAAATTCCCACATATATTTAATCATGTGCTGCTGCGACGCACCACGTTTACGATCGAGACTTTATGGCATTACTTTATGCAGATCTGGGTCTCGTAAATGTTATATATTCAACTTGATTTATTAAATTGTTGTTTAAACAATGGACATTTCGGATAGGATATCGTGACAATATTTGCTAAGCTATTTCGATCAGATGCAGTATGGTGTTTGTGTGGGTTCTGCTATTCAAATAACCTGAGAATATATTCTCGCAAATATTATAATTATAGATTTAGGTTAATAACACTTTATTTTGCTATATCTACGATTATGGTACACCATATGACTATATGCAAAATAACTATTGACCTTATTTAATATTGATTAGGTACCTCATTTTAATTCCACAATTTAGAGAAATTAATAAAAATACTTATGTGCAATGTCTATTGGTTTCTAATATATGTAGGGGCGCACACAGGGGTACGGTCCAGTAAATGAAGATCACCCTTAAGATTTGACATAAAAAAAATACATTGGTTGCTATGTTCGTCTTGTTTATTTACTTTTTGTTTTATGTGTTTATTTAATAGTCAAATATGATTTTAATTTATGTAGAAATCGTTGAAAGCATTTAGTTTATTTTTTGTTATGTGCATATTTATGTGTGTGTGTGTGTTTTTTTTTAATATAAAATATATCTATTAGAAAAAGATTTAATATTTTAATAATCCCTGGAAGATAAATTTTGAAAAAGATTACGTTAAAAAACGTAATTCTATTCTAATTTTCATTTCACCAAAAAAGCCGTGTCCGTCAATTTAAAGAACAGCATGTGACGCTTATTATTTTTTAGTGATCGATTGGACCGCCCCTAAAAGAAAATAATCTGTGCACCCCTGAATATTTGTAACAAAAGTAACTTTTTTGATTACTCTTGAAAGTATTTATTTGGCATTTTTAAACTAACCCGATGAGTTACTTTTGTTTAATTGGCACGTTTTAAGTAACTCAAAACAGTACCAGATCTGATCCTACTGCCCCAACTATCTTGCTGGGTTGGCAGGTTGAACCCGTTTTCTATCCCTTTCCAATTAACATGTGTTCCTTTTTATTCATTTTGTATTGGTGGCATCGCAATTTTTATTTAAACAGATGTCACTTAGAACGTGTATTCAGATTTTGAATGTATCGCTAATTTTTACAACTGACACTAAATTCATCATTTATTTGGAAGTAACACGAGTTAGTTCTAGATCATTTCTAAACTGAACCCAAAGTTTCCAAACAAATAAGACCCTTACAATAGTTCGTCACCCACAAGTATAAGGTTGTATGTAACTTTACCACAGTTTTGAAAGCGCCGTTCTACAGTATTACTTAAAGTAATTTTATTTTAATATAAAATGTCAAAGAAATAAAAATATAAATCAGATAACTAAAATATAACAAAACCAAAATAGACAAAATTTAATTTTAAAAAAGCTTTCTCTGTAATTTTGTTTTAAAGAAATGGGAAAATAAGGAAAATATATCTAAAACTCAAGTAAATTTGAGGATGAGTAGCTCGAGAAGAAGATGAGGAAGAAACTAAATAAAGGACATAAAAAGAAGCGTGGTAGGTTGTTATTACATTATATTTTTAAATTGTATTGTAAGGTATTTTCTTGAAACGAATATTGGCAATGGTTACGGTTATGAATACTAGTTACAGCCGCGTAAATAACAGTACTTGGAACACAGTCTTTTTATTTCTGGAAGTCGTAAAACGTACAGGGTAAATAATCGCAAATCTTTGTTGCAGATATTTTGAGTTTGAAAAACATACTGTTTGCATTATAAAATGAATTATGTGTATTTGAAACAGTAAATATTTAAGGACGTTTTAATATCTGAAATGTCATTTCATTTGAAACAACGACAGCTGTGTAAATTATATAGTTGATAACACGACATATTTTCCCTGTCACTTATTCTTGACATGCAAGAAATAGAAAACAGAAATTTAATTTACTTAAACAATGAGCAAACAGCTCAAACAAGTAGAAGTAAATAAAAGAAGTAATAATAGAAATGTTTTCTTTCTTATTTGTTCACTACAAGCGACAACTTTTAAACTGTACGTTTTATAATAATATAATCAAATATACAGGTAACTATTTCAACGTGTAAGAAAAAGAAAACAGAAATTAAATTTTCTTTAACAATGAACAAACAACTCAAACAAATAGAAGTAAAAAATATATACTCGTACTTTCATTCCTGTATTTGTTCATTATGGGTCGATAGACAAAAAGATTTAAATTTAAACGTAAATACCAAGAGTGTTAAGTGAATTCAAAAGTCTTAGGTTTTTTTGGGACACGAGGTGCAAAACACCATTTATCGTTCTTAGTATATAAATAAAAATTAGTTACGACCGAAAAATAATTAAAAATTAGAGGACCATTGCTTGAAGGTTGGTAACCATACTTCAAGATAAAAAATATGTCATTTCTAACGGATACAAGGCGTGATGATATATTTATTTAATTTGTGCACCATTTTGCTTGTGTTATTTAAATGATTAGGTTAGTTGCATCCAACTATTGCTTCCCCACAGCCGACAAACAATTTTCACCACATTGAAATGACTCCTGTGGCTCTCCATCCACTAACATTCTTTAGGGGCCGTGATTTAACGGTTGGTAACCGCAATTCTTGTGCAGAATTACACACCCAATAATGGGTAAAAGGAGTGATGATATATTTATGTATTGCACACTTTTTCTTCAAATGTAGTATTACGTTGGTAAAGTACATACTTTTAATGTCAATCTTCGAACTGCATTTAATATTCTGCTCCACATCACTTCTCATTTGTGAGTTCATGTTCTATTTCCAAATCCTTTTCTTCATCTGGAGCACATTGGTATCGTGTCGGCCTAAGAACCCTGCTTATATCACCACACTAATACTACTCCTGTTGCTCCCCCTCCACTAACATCTTTGGGGGGAGGGGGCGTGATTTTATGACTGGTAACCGCAGTTCATTCACAAAAATATATCACTTACCGAGACCTGCTTCGGCAGAGTGCCACATCCAGTAATTGGTAGAAGGCATGATGATATATTTATTTATTCCACACTTTTTTCTTCAAATGCTGTTTTAAGCTGGTAAAGTAGATACTTGTAATGTCAATCTTGGAACTGCATTTAATATTGTCCTCCACTACACTTCATGTTTATTTTCCAAATCCTTTTCTACATCTGGAGCACATTTTCCACATATGCAGAAAACGAGGCAGAAAAGTATAATAGTAAGTCAGTGAATGCACTTGGACAAGCCGTTACAAATCGTTACCTTTCGAAAGTTGCGTGCTAGTCTGGTCTTAACCGCACGTTACACCGCCGTAATAATCATATTGCAGGCGAGTGCGAGTTACACTTGCTATTATTAGATAAAATTCGCTGAATCCCTAATTAGTTCGCGCGAAAGAAACAGCTCAACGGCGGTTTCGCGAACGCGCTGTAATTTTCTCCTTTCACCGAGTGCACTTCCGAAGCGGCTCGGCTCGTTAGCGATAATTGAATTTTAATATTTGCTGTAAGATGTTTATTCATAAGTCCGCCCGGACGCTGCATCGCTACCTGCTAACACTTGCAGATTATATATGCAGATTTGTGAATGTTTTTCACTGACTAACTCAACTTTTTCTCTAATTTCTATAATGGGTAGTTGGTTATGCTAATAAACGAGGCAGATTCAATCTTGATGTGTAGGGTAATGTTGTCTGTTTACTTCATTATAACGAGAAACAGATTATCAAGTTTAACAAGAATTGTACAAGCCCAGAATCACATCATAATTCTGGTTTCGTTGAAAATTTAAATAATACTAAAAACGCAAGAAAATGAAGCAATAAAAGTAACAAGTGAAGAAATAGTTGAATGCATTTTCTACAAACTTTTGAGTTAAGAGATTTACGTTGTCTGTAGAGCATACTAAATTTGTCCTACCTTTGAAGTTGTTAAATTACATGTGTAGTTCACCTTCTGTGAATATCTTTAGATGCCAAAATATGTAGCAGTAATTGTGTACCATAACCATAGTCTGGTATTTTTGTCTACAGGCCATTTTAAATGTAGTCATATATACACATTACAGCCAGAGCTGCGCAAGCTACTTAAAAAAGTAGCTAAGCTACAGCTACAGCTATTCTTTAAAAAAAGTAGCTGAGCTACAGCTATAAGCTACATTTTGTAAAATATAGCTAACCTAAAGCTAAAGTTTTTTTTAAAGTAGTTGTTAAATTTTAAAGTTAAATTTTTCAATTATTGTGAATTAATTAAATTAGCCATTATCATATGATCAGTTCATCAGTCTCTTGTTATAAAGACTGTTTATTTACTATTATGTACATAAATATCAAAAATCGCAATTGGACAAATGTACTGTTAAGTTCCGATGCTATAATTTTTATTTATATCGGAATTAACAGAAAACTCCTTAACAGTCAATGTGTAGTTCATCTAAAATTAAATACAAAAGTAGGATAGGTTAAGAACAAGTGAAAAATTAAATATGTTAATAGATTTAAAGCTATACAATAACTTGTTATCCTACAGTTATAGGAAACAATACAGAAGGTACAATTCAAATACGAAACAAACATAATAGGTATTTCTTAATGAGCAGTAGTAGCTTTAAGCTACAAAAAGTAGCTTTGGGCTACAAAAAGTATCTTTAAGCTACAAAAAGTATCTTTAAAAGTAGCTTCAGTTGTTATTTTTAAGCTAATAGAAAATAAAATAGTTCGCTACAAGCTACAGCTATATTTTTTCATATTTATCTAAGCTACAGCTACAGCTAAAGTAAACGTAGCTAAGCTACAAAAGTAGCTAGCTACTGCCCAGCTCTGATTACAGCGAAACGTCGAAAAATTAAACCTGAAATATGTGTAAACTAAAAAAAAATATTAATAATGAATAACTTAGATTTCAGAAGCAAGAAATGAATATAAAATATATCTCCTTTTCTAAAATGTTTATATTATCTTTGTAAAACGTCTTTCCATACTCCTATTCCTTTTTAATAAAACCATATGAATATGAATAATTACATGAATATCACCATATTTGAATAGGACTAGAAATCTGGCTGAAAATCTTACAACTGCATTGAAGTAGAAAACATTATCATTTTACGCATACCTCTGACAAGAACAATTTTTATGACCCATTCAAAACAATCTCTTCTCGCAGTAGTAAAAACATAGAAATACACTTGAGCATTATTTATACTTCATATTACTTACTCCTTACAGATAACTAACAAAATTATAAAACGCTACACAGTTGCCATAATATCTCAAATGAATTTCATTGTTGCCAATAATCTTGATAGCAATATTTCTTACGAGCATTTTATGCAAATTCCTGTTGTAGTTTAATGTGTATATAAACAACCCACACACAAGTGTAGCACCACGGGCACGGGCGGAAATAATATTAGCGTGATAAACATCAGCTAAGATATATGCCACCGTTACGGAAATCTTCAGGTAGGCAGTAGATCTGAATTGTGAATAGAGGATAGCTGAATAGTTGAATAGTTCTTTAACAACGCCAACTTATTGTTCTTTTATTTTACATCCGAACGTATGGGTGTGTTGATTATATTTTGTTATGCAGATGGTGTAAATCTGTTCGTAATCTTGCGAGTATTTGTTAAGAAGTAATACTAGAGAACGTGTTCTTCAAGTGATTCACTATTTAAAGTACAAATTAGGGTATACTTTAAAATAGTAAGGAAAAGGATTTCTACATATTAAAGTTTAGATTACAAAAGTGCCTCGATTTTTTGTCTCTTTATTTTAGGTAGATTTAAAATCTGAAAAGTAATGCAATGAGGAATTCGACATTTTGGCTCCAAATTGCTAATGCACAGGATAATTTTCATATTATTTAACAAATATTTGAAAATATAGAAATACATCAAAATCAGTTATTTCAACTATATTTTATGGGATGGTTAGCTCAGTGATATGAAGTCGGCCTGTGGATCCTGAGAACCCTGGTTCGATTACCACAGGCTACAAATAATTTTCATAATTTCAAAATCTACCCCTGTGGCTCCTCCACCACTAACATCTTGGGGGGCCGTGATTTAACTGGTAATCGCACTTCACGCGCAAAATATATCACTTACCGAGATCTGCTTCGGCAGAGTGCCACACCCAGTAATGGGTAGAAGGCGTGATGATATATTAATTTATTTTTATTCTGTATTTAAAACATATTTGATAACAGATCCGTATAAAAATATGTATGAATTGCCACACTACGGCTCGGTGAGTCCGGACCCCTGAACTGTAATTGGAATTCAATTCCTGTTGTACAGAGTAGCAATAAATAAATCAATAGATATGTTTATGATAACTTTTTATATTTTATTATTACTTTATAGATTATTTTAATTTTGGAATTCTATTAGGACAATAATTTATCCTGACATTTTTATATTATTTGCATGAATTTTACTTATATATGCAAAGCTGTTATTATAAAATAGTGCATTATGCCGTTATTTATTAATAGTCATTATAAACGATTTGCATGCACTAATTTTTCTACGACGAAATTCAACATTCAAAATTTTTTAAATAAATACCACCCTTAGAAAAGTAATTACTGTGTCGTTAAAGATTAATAATCTGTGTCATAATAAAAATCTGTGTCTTAATGAATGTCATTAAAATACTGATAATACATATTTAATAAGTAAATTAAAGTAAATGAATAGAAAAAAAGGATATAATAACAGCTCACTAAAAGCTTCGTAAAAAGTTTGATGAAAAGTAATATTTACCCGCAGTATATGATATTTCGTGTATATCTTTTGTTATCGCAGAAAAATACTGCATTTATTGTTTTGTATTAGCATTAAAAGTACGCAGACTGTAGTAATTTGAGATGTTTTATGCATTTGTTATGTACGTCAAAGAAAGAGGATGAATGATAAGTGAATAGGAATGATGTGATTTAAGGTTTGATTGTGATAAATGATTTCGAATGTAATAAATGATTGAGTTTATATGGAGTGATCTATGAATGTATTTGAAGTGAGGGTGATGTGTTCGGATGATAATGTTTGACGAGGGCTGATTATTTGATGAATGTAATTAGTGAATATTTTATGATTGATTTTAGGGTTCGTGCTACCCCATTTGTTGGGATATAGCGTAAAGATATGTATATATGTATGTAGACTGTAGTAATGCTTGTAGACAGAGATGTAAATTTAAATAGAATAAATGCACTACTTATGTAAATCTATCTACATCAAAATGCAATAAAATAACTCAGAAATACAAAGAGGAGTGACTTTTAGAACATACTGTAAGAAATTCTTGTTTATTTACGAGCTAAAGAACATTGGAATGCAATTTTATTTTGTTACTTGTGTAAATGTTTTTAATAGCGACATTTGTTTACGTTTCATGATTTATACGAATTTGATTGTAGGCGGTCTTGCATGGATAGTATTTAAATAATATTAAAATGTTTAGAAAAATTATTATTGTCTCTGTGACACCTGAAGTATTTAAAGATTAGAATAATTTTATGTGTAAATTAAATGTTCACTGCTATTATTAATTTTAAATTACAGGTATTCATAGAGTTTATTGTTATTGCTATAAAGTAAACTGAACAATTAATGTCAAGTTTATTAGCTCCGTAGGTAAAATAAAATATGTACCTAACGTATGCAGTGCAGTAAAATTAATAGATACTGATTCAATTATTACTGCGTATAACATAAATCATACTTAATGCTATTAAGATTGAACATTTTTATCAAATGTATGATATATTGTAACATTTAGATCGTATTTGTTCATTTACTTTAGCGAACTGCAATGGCGCAACAAGGTAAAGGGGTGCGACTTTACCACCCTTAAATAGCTTCTTTTTTTTTAAGTTAAGTTATAATATATCACGAAATCGTGTGATTATAAATGTCATTTGGAAGAAAAATTCTGTAGCAATATTTTAAATTTTATTTTGGATGAAATATTGGAAAGAAGGTTTAAATTATACACTGATGATTAATTTTTATTAATAGTGTAGATATTACGGACTACCATTGTATTATCAATATACAGGAACCAAAAGATTCAAACAATGGAACCATTCCAATAAATTATTCAGATCAAAATTTCTGATCAGAAAACTACATAACTTGTATTCCATTTGCCACTTGGTTCATTTAAATCAGTTCAAATAAATTAGACAACATGACTAAATGAAGTAACTAAGCAAACTTGTAAATAATGGATTATTTGGCTTAATTTTGTTAAATATTTTATTTAGTGGACGACGTTTCGACACTGGTTAGGGTCATATACTGGGTCGAAACATCGTCTACTAAATAAAATATTAAACATTCCATTTGCCACTTGGTTCATTTAAATCAGTTCAAATAAATTAGACAACATGACTAAATGAAGTAACTAAGCAAACTTGTAAATAATGGATTATTTGGCTTAATTTTGTTAAATATTTTATTTAGTGGACGACGTTTCGACCCTGGTTAGGGTCATATACAGGGTCGAAACATCGTCTACTAAATAAAATATTAAACAAAATTAAGCCAAGTAATCCATTATTTACACTTAATCATTATTCTTTCGGCTTATTTAAATTTTTATCAATAATACACTTATTGGAGTGTATTACTTAGCAAACTACGAATTAGTAAATCTACAACTAGGAATAAAATGAGCGAAGTATTATCTTCTTCTTCTTCCTATTGCACTACAATCCTTTGTGGATTTTGGCATGCTCCATATAGGAGAGCAGGCACACCGAGCCGCAGTTTTCCACTGCCGTACTGCTGGTTTTTTTCATAGTCGATGTTACATTATTTCAGGTGTATGAGTGACTAGCTCATAGCACCCGAGTGTGATAATACATGTAACGAAGTATTATAGTGAAATAAATAATAAATGATCTGGTTCAGTAATTGTAAGTTAGATCTGATGCAAATAACAAATGGAATAGGCCTATGGTAAAAAAAAATTATATGATTAATAAACCATTAAACATGATATACATCTTCTATAACTTTTTGTAAAGGGTGTTACTATAAAATCGTGGTATAAAGCCTGATAATTTAAATTTTATTTTAATTATAAATCTAAATTGCAATAAATAATATAAAGAAGTGATAAGAAACTCCATACACGGAAACAGCATAGAGAAAAAAAAAACATTCAACTTTCACACGAAAGCAGCACAACTTGCTTGGATCAGCCCAGTCCTTAGGCACTTAAACAGTTACACTCATCGTCACGGACTAAGACCTCAGAGGAACTAGAGCACTTAGTTACTCCAATCTGCGTCCAGCAGAACTGGAGTGACTCTATTTTCCTCAGGGCTGACAATTGCGTGCAAAAGTGAGTAAATTGAATCGCATTGAGAATGAACAAGAGTTTTAATATCCGTGATTTGCTAAATGAGATCATGTGAAATATGAATGTTATTTCTATAGGGAAATTGTTAGTTTCTATTTCAATTAGCGAATTATTTTTCATGTGATATGGGCGTGGAGCTAATTTTGGTAGTAATTATAGATATTACCTGTTTAGCTGTAGGTAATTTTAGTGTAATATCTGATTTTTCGTAAGGTATCTACAACGCGTGAAAACTATGTTATTATGTTGTAGGAAGTAACGTGCTTATATAAATGTAATATTGTAAATTAGTGTTTTTTTGTGCAGTTTATATAAACATGTAAACTGAAACAATCAGCATATAAGTAAATCTAGTGTTTTTTTAATTTTTGTTACTCAATGTGGTCTACTGTAACACTGTATGAAAGCATAAGATATGTTCTTTTAAAAGTTTGTGCACTGTGGTTTTAGTTGAACGTTGTTAAGGTTAAAAATGTAATGAGAAAATACTATACTACAATCATACATACATTTTGTAGTATATACGGAAACTAAAATCACATGTCAATACATAATTTGTTTCAATTTCTCTAATTTACTTAATATGTATGTTAGGTTTTAATAATTATTTTATATTTTGCACGTTAACATGACACATAATTTCTATCTATATAGAGTTGTCATTGACCTGTCAGATTCATGATCAATTGTTTCAAACAACAAAATATCTGTTTAAGGTCTTTGACTTTGACCTATATTAGTTTATAAAAGCTATATTATAGCAATTTGTCAAAGGAATGTTAATTGCTGATTCTTCATTTAATAATTTGTTTTGAATAAGAATATACAAAAAATAGACCTTTTTTACCCCAAGTGCTGTACGAGAGGTAAATTAGTATATATGTCATTAATTTTTATTATTAATTTACAGTTTATTATAAAGTACCTACTGAAAGTACTAAAAGTCTCTAAAATATCTGTAAAGTCAAAGAAACATGAAATCTTGTCATCTCCAAAGAAGCAACGCGCAATACAATTTAAAACTAGTTACATGTATACGTAGTAACACCCTGTGTCATTCATCTAGTTATATTTTTTGATGACATCAGTCGATCTTTATAACGTTTTCAGTATAGCTTACTTCGCTCACTTTCATCTTTGTCTAGGTTTGCTGATTCAAGCTCAGCTTGAATTAATCCACCTCTATAACTCAAATACGGACAATTTCTGGTATATTAATTATATATATATATATATATATATATATATATATATATATATATATATATATATATATATATATATATATATATATATATATATATATATATATATATATATATATATATATCATCACGCCTTCTACCCATTACTGTTGTTAGTGGTGGAGGAGCCACAGCGATAGCTTTTTCAAATTATGAAAATTTGTCGCCTGTGGGAATCGAACCAGGGACCTCAGGATCCACAGGCCGACTTCATACCACTGTGCTAGCCATCCCAAAATAAAAAATAAATATAAACTAATTAAATATAAATTGGACCTAAATCAGTCAAAATAATGAACTACGTGAATCTTTCACAATCTTAAATATTACTTCACAAGGTAGAAGAGGATCATCACTCATTTAACACGCGTCTCAACTTAATAACTCCCTTACAAAAATCTGCTCGTGTCTGTTAAACAATACCTGCTCGCACCAACTAATTAGTATTTATTTTCGGATTCGCGATAGTTTAGTTCCGCGTGACTGCGATCAACTCTACCTCTGGGTTCGCGTCGACCATCGAACGTCCGCTAGAACAATACTTCCCATTAACCTCAACGTCATTCGCTTGTTCACTGCAAATAGAGTAAAACCATGTAAGGCGGTAACCTTCGCATTCTAACACTGTGAGCGCGTGTGTGTGTGTGTGTGTGTGTTTGTGCGGGTGGCTGAAAACAATATGCACGAGTGCGAGAACAGTTACCGTGAAAGGAAAAATGCGTACGGTGTTCTCGGAGTCGTGGACTTTACTCCCACCAGTGGAGATAGTATTAATTATGGTCAATGTGTGTGGTTGCACTTGCGATTTTTATGCGAGAGGATTGCTTTTACGTTATTGTTTAGCTAGAAAAAGTAACAACGGTTATTGTGTTTTTCACATTTTAGAAGCTGTTTAAGTAACTCAAGTTTACTCCTTACATTATTAAATACACTTGCTTCATAAGTGCCATCAAATAAAACTGTTAATACACTAATTACACAAAGAATATATTTTCATTCGAGTATTTCCGATTGTAAAATCCTGATATTGTATGGACATGAGTGTTTCACAACACTAATGCCGGGTTGCAAGAAAAAAATAAAGAGCTCTTTAGTTAAAGAATTGTTTATCTATTTTCTGAAATTTATTGAACCGTTACTTGCTAATGAACCTATAAAACTTTCATGCAACCCAACATAAGATTGTTGGTTTGCACACCGCTCAAGTACTATTTTTTAATTTACCGACCTATATACAGGCTGTTCAATTTAGTTGTGTCACCATTGCTATCTCGGGAACTAAAAGAGCTCCAAGGTTTGTTAAATTAGCAAAGAAATACCATTTTGCAAATCTATTACTGTGTATATAATAAGGAGCACTGTAATGATGATTTTAATCGATCTCGAGATTTTGATGTTTTTTCACGTTTTAGACCTCACTGAATAAAAAAAAAGTTATTCAGAATATGCCGAGGTTTATATCAAAGTTAAACATTTATTATCTAATATATATCCCGAAGTACGGTGGTATGGTTAGTGATACGGAATTCGAATCGAAAGATCCAAAACTATAAATATATGAACTAGCGCACTGTGTCTCGGAGCGTCCGGACCCTTTAATGTAATTGGGATGAAGTTCCTGTTATACATAGTAGCATGAATAAATTAATTAATTAAAGCTCTCGAGCACAGATTTCTAGTAAGAAAATAGAAAATGACATTTAACCAAACGTCACTAGTTTTTTCAAAAGTTACAAAATAAAATAAATATATATATATCATCATGCCTTTTATCCATTACTGGGTGTGGAACTCTGCAGAAGCAGATTTTGGTAAGTGTTATATTTTTGCGCGTGAAGTGCGGTTACCGGCCGTCAAGTCACGGCCCTCAAAGATGTTAGTAGAGGGAGAGCCAAAGGAGTAGTATTAATGTGTTGAAAATATTTGTCGGCAGTGGGAATCGAACCAGAATTCTCAGGATCCACAGGCCGACACGATAACCACCGTGCCACCTACTACAAAGGTATACAAATGATATTAGGTTCATCTAAACTGGTCAGGAAAGTACTGTGTCGCGGCAGCAGGTTTTTCTATTTAGGACGAGTTATCAGTACTTTTATACGGGTACCTACTCCGTATTTCATTGCTTGGGTGTATTTTAGACTATCTAATTATAAAAACACTTAAGGGTAGCAATTCTCATATACTTGTACGATTGACTAAAAAGAGGGCCGAATGCTTCATAAAAGAGCATCATTAGCAATTATTATTATTATTACTGTAAACTGTTGCAGGTGTATATAAATTAATTCGAATATCGAAGAATATTAAATTATAGTTCAAGAAACAAATTCAGATTAAAATTAAAAGGATAACATTAATAAAATTACAATAGTCTCGTGTAGAGGACATTAGTATGGGGGTTATTAATAAAAAGAAATAAATTACCCGTATAATAATTTCATCTTGCTAAACAAAGAGTAAAGCTGAACTGTACAACCTATGAGTTTTTCCTATTATCTTACCTATATAAAAATTGTATTCGCAAACATCTGCATTTTTCTTTAGGTATATTATATTTTAAGCTTCCTTCAATTTTCTTTCATTAAGGATACACTTACACAAAAATTAAATTAACCTATATAAAAAATCCACGATGACGCAAATGGTGTAACTGAATCAAAACAAAATAAACTAGATTTATTATCAGGAAGTTGAAAGCTTTAAAATCACATTTTGCATGAAAATTTTATTCTTCTTTCACGTGTTTGTGCAAAGTGCGCATTTCTAGGTTACAGTATAAATTATGAAGGAACGAAGGAACTCTTTGAAAGTGTGGCAACACTGACGTTAAAGCAGAGCTCGGTGCTTGCATTCGTCACGCTCCACATTACTTGTTCTTCCTTGTTATTAATATAATTGCAATTATATCGCCATCACTAGGTTCATGTTCCTTTCCCCGAACACCTGCTGTGACCTAAAACATGGTGAGTTGATCGGTTCTAACACCACAATTTGACTAATTTGATGTTCTACTAAAAATGTGCTTATATGATACTTGAACTATGGGGGTGTAGTTAGCGTTATAGCATTCGAAACCGAAGATCCCAAGTTCGAATCCCACTGAAGCAAAAAATATGTGAACTACCACACTGCGGCTCGAAAAGTCCGGGATTAAATTTCTGTTATACACAGTAGCAAAAATAAATAAATAAATAAATATAAATATGTTATCATGCCTTTTAGCTATTATTGCGTGTGGAACTCTGCCGTAGCAGATCTCAGTAAGTGATATATTTAGGTGTGTGAAGTGCCAGCTGTCCAGCAGTCAAATCACGGCCCCCAAAGATTTTAGTGAAAAGGGAACTATAGAGGTATTTTTAATGTTAATTGTTTGTCGGCTGTGGAAATCGAAGCCGGGTTCTCAAATCCACTAGCCCACTCGATACAAATTATCGCTGACTTTATCTAATAGGTATTTTATGAAAATGATTGTGTCTAGATTCCATTATAAACTGTTGGTCTGCTGCTGTACTATACCTAATTAGAATTAAGTTCTCTTTGTTTTGAGTAACAAATATCATATCGGAAAGAAATGAATAAATATCATCATCTCATAAATTATGTGGAGGCAATACATTTTGATATATCATTTTACAACAAAATCGTATGAAACTCTGTCAGGAATCATTAAGTCATTTGTCAATAAATTATGTTTATATCTTCGTAAAACTGTTTGTTTTTTGAAGAGTTTACATAATTTTTGAAGATGCCAAATAAGATACATATATTTAGGTCACTTTTTATAATGGAATGCAATACAAAATGACAATGGTATATTCCGTAGGTAATTATTATATCGTTAGACACAACGAATGACATAATAAGTGTAAATAAACTTGTTCTGATAAAGGTTAAAACTAGTGTATAAATGAAACAGAAAGGAGATGCAATATCGTAAGGTTAAGTAAGAAATGTGTAAAATAATAAGTACACTATGGTTTCAAGACCTCCTTAATGTAAAACTACAAACGTGTAATTACTATTTCCTAATTCTAAAAGTTAACACTTTTTGAAGGACATAGCACTTTTCTGATTCTTGTTCTAGTTATAGGAAAAATAATCAGTACTGTGATTCTGTAGAAACCGAATATAGAGAATATGGAGCTGCTGTTAAATTAATAGAACGATCAATAATAAAAATTATATTTTCATATTTCATTCCGGTTCAAATTTCACAAATCAGATGTACGTATTTTAAACCAAGTTAAAATGGGTTAATATTCAATTTAGTTAATGCTTGCATCGCCAAAAGTTAAATTTTAAACTTTGTTTAAATAAAAAAAATGCAATCGAATATTTTACCGCAATGTCATTTACCATTTACTGCATATGACAGTTAACTTCGATTCGTTTTTATTTATTTAAACAAAGTTTAAAATCCAACTTTTGTCGATTGAATTGGTCATTAAATGAGAGATAATTTTTTAAATGGTGCTATTTATTAGCCAACTTCCTGAAATTGTTTGTATATCACTGTGTTCATATATACCCTTCAATAATATGTTTGAGGAATTGATACCTATACTTCTCGCATAAAAACTATAGATATATTTAAAAATGCAGTATTCTTGTACTGTAATTGAGATTATTTTTATATTTATATTACTCTGAACAATAGAACGTTAAACCAAATTATAGTAGAGAATCCGAACTCATCGAGCCGCAATGTGGTATTTCTTTTTTGGCTTGAGTGGGACATGAATTCGGGATCTTCAGTCCGAATACCATAATGCTAGTCACACTATAGTAATGCATAATTATATATCTGTTGTACATAATAAAATAAAATAGCAAATAAAAAGTAATGGTGTTTATAATTAAAACTAAAATGTCATAATTACAGTTTTGTCACACGTTTCAGACTTTGTTTCTCTAATACAATTTAACCAATTTTGTCTCCTGTGTAACATAGGTGTAGCTATAGGCTACACATGTACGAATATAAAGCAAAATTCAAATAAGGCGACATCGAATATTAGATCGGCATCGGCCGTTAAACTTTATCAGCCAATAACGAAACAGCGCTAAAATCCTACGCAAACAATACAAACAAACTGCGTTGTGTTTCGTTGGCGAACCCCTTAGGACGGTTCTGTATCAAGTTGGAATGAAATTGCGTATGTGGAAGCTTTTGCCGTGTTCTAATGTCATGATGGGAATAGCTTCGATAGAAAAAAATGCTACAAAAAATGGGTTTTCAGGATTTTTAACGTTTTCAACCCATAGTATGAATTTTATTTTCCTTTATCATAATTTGCGGTAGATGGCTTAGTGGCATGAATTTGAGAACCCGGTTTCGATTCCCACAGCCGACAAACAATTTTCACCACATTAAAACTACCCCTCTTTCGAAGTGTGACATATATACGCATGAAGTGCTGTTACCAGCCGCCATATCATGGCCCCGAAAGATGTTAGTGAAGGGGTAGCCTAAAGGGGTAATTTTAATATGGTGGAAATTGTATGTCGGGTATGGGAATCGAACCCGGGTTTTTAAATCCACTGAGCCAACTACTCCGTAAGTAAAATGATTTTATTTATGTCTTCAAAACGTTTGAAATCTTTTCGTATAAAGTAATCAGAGAAGTAGTGGTAGTGGAAATCTTATTTTCTATGTTAATCGCCCATGGTGCAGGTTTCATGGAATATCATATTAATATAATAGAAGACTTTCTCAATGTAGAAAATATATTAAATTAGCAACAATTTAGAAATTTGAAATAGTATATTACGTACCATGATCTGTAAGTGACAGTTTTTAGATTAAGAATGTAGCTTGAGAAATCGAGGTCCGAAGGGTCGAGAATTCTTAAACATTCGCGACTTAAAAAACTTACAGTTCGAGGTAACTAAGCTATTTTTTACAATACTTGCACAAATAGAAGGTAAAGAAAAATAGGTTTCAAATTTAACAGCTGTCAAATTATTGTCAAAATAAACAGGATCTTGATGTGTAATATTTACTTACGGTTCACGGTGATCAGCAAGTAAATATTAAGTCCTGATGTAACCATGGAAACCACTGTGCAATAAAAGTTTCACTTACTGTATTTAAATTTTGTCAGTAATACGTAACTTAAATACATATAAAAATAATTTTTGTTTCATAATCGTAAACGAAGTATGTTTTCTTATTTTGCATAAAAAAAAAATATTTTTTTATTCGATCGCGTTACTATGAAAGATAAATCATATTTCTGGTATTTAATTTTTCATAATAATTGTTATGTATTCTTAACAGTCCCCGGACTTATCTTCATTAAAAGGCTAACTCGTAATTTAATTTAGATGTAAATTGCCCGAGTATATTGCGTGATGTATTTAAAAATAAAAGCAATTTGAATCACATCCGCTGACAATGATTATTAAAGCACATTTAAGTATTCAACAGCGGTTTATATTTAAGTTTAACCTTGGTCTGTTTTCACTTACACTGTCAGTGCACATTTGTTCATGTTCATATGCATTCATGTTGATACTTCATGAGCCGTGTCTTTGTGTGTTTTATATAATATGCTTTGCTCTAGCGGTCATCAGATTTACAATTCAAGGTAGTTTTTTTTTTTAAATAGCCTTTATTTTCACATGTTAATTGCTAATGTGATTTTTAAAGCGATTTTTAACTATGACTGAGTACTTAATTATTAATTGTGTATGACATAACTTCTGAAAAATAATTTGCATATGTAATTAATGTATAGCTAAAATATGTCACACAATTATTCAGATTAGTAATCGTAACACGAACATTTATATTTCATTAGCGAATTAATGTACTGCGGCCTCGTATTTTGAACAACCGCTTCGTCAAGTACACTTTCCTGTCGTATTATGTATACTATTTTTCCTGAAACCATTTAGTTCCATCAGTAATTAATCACAAATAATTCAAAATGTTTAATTTTTTTTGTGTGAATTGTATTGACAGCAGACTACATATCCAAGGTTACAACAAAAAAAAAACAGTCAGGAACAACACAAGACACCAGTAAAATCTTTACCAGACTGTTTTCTACTTTACCAGACTGTTATTTTTGTTGTAGCCTAATGCTGGATTGCATGAAAGTTTTATCGGTTCATTAGCAACTAACGGTTCAATAAATTTCAGAAAATCGCTATGAATACTGTTGCTAGATAAACAATTCATTAACTAAAGAGCTCTTTATTTTTTTCTTGCAACCCAGCATTAGATACTTACTTTACTTGACTGTTTTGATAAAAATGTACTTTCCACAATAAAATTGGTCAGAAAAGTAGGCACTCTCTTGTCGGTTTCAGAAAAAAAGTATTTTGTACACCTCACGCTTTGATCAATAATCCCCTGCATGATCGGCAATAGACTACTTTCTGCTCTAGGTACACAACCAACTATGATACAGTTTGAAGCTTTCAATATGTGCAAATGAACAACTACAGAAATAACAAATGAATGAAAATGAGTACAATCAAATAACTACATATATAATTATTCTCGAACTTTATAATTGAAACCAAGTATCATTACCGAACATTTTAAACCCTTCAAGAGAAAATCCCCACATGCCGCTACTGTTCCACCAAACTCCCTCTAAAACCATAAAGCGTGCTGGTCTCACTGGCTCGCTATAATGGCCGTCGATCCCTCCGTGATTCAACCCTAGAGCCATTCATTACCGGCCGTCCGCCGGACTTCTGCAAAGCTAAACAATTAATCCGTCCTCCGCGTTGCTCTAGTCCTGCTTGGTGTACCTCTAGCAACGACGTCCAGCGTCGGGACGGCTGTGGTCAGTGGATGATACGCGTGTCGATTGTCCTGTTTGGGGAAGCAGTGAAGCAGGGAGGATACCGCCTTTTGCAGATTCGGTGGTTGGAGATGAGACCAGTAGGAATTGGAGTGGTTTGTTTTTGGTCTAGCTGGATTTGGACTTGAAGATACTTATTTTTAAATTTTATAATGTCTTTAGTCTTTTTATTAGGTCAAAAGTTCTGTATATAACACAATTTTTTCCATGAGATGAGGTGGTTAAAAATATATGAAAGTTGCATAAAAAAGTAATTTGGATACCTTAACCGTGAAATGACTCATCGTATTGAATAATGTGGACTTATACAATTCAAATTTTGAGTTTGCCATCTAGTGAATAAAATACAATTTAATAATTTGTTATGTAGCGAACATGATATAGCTTTACAATTTGACGTTTATCACGTGATCCAAATGTCAAACAAATGTTGGAATCTACGGGGAGAAGTTCTGAAAGGAGAAAGCAGTTGATCGACTTGGCATGGTGTCACCTCGATCTTTCTACAAATTTGTCGTTTCACACAAAATTGTGTGGAGGGGGATCTGCTACATGTGACGTCAAAATTATGTCCCCATTGTCGACCAAGTCATGAGTGCCATGCAAACTACATTTTGAGTACGTCATAAACATTTTACGGATGAGGTGTATACAATATTGTTTTTTAATCTGAATAATTTATTATTCTAGTGCGTAATAGTCGTTCTTACACAACAAAAAATGCAGTATGGGAATCATTTTTGCGATCTAATCATTGCTAGACAACAGGAAATAATAGTACGAAATAGTTATTTGTGTACCTAGAGCAGAAAGTAGTCTACTATCGTTTGCACGTAGTGTGCCCAATATTTTAGACCATTTAGGAACGCTTGAAAACAAATTTAAAACTATATTTGACAGTTTTCGTGCTTTGGAATTGACTTTCTTCTCAGTTGTAGAAAACTAAATTAAAACTGGAAATACTGTTTAATACTGTTACTTCTTGTTGTCTTAGAACATGATGTTTATGAATGAAAAATAAAGAAATTAATTTAGTTTAATTCGATCAGATAAAAAATTGTATGTGTCACACGTAAGAAAAGTGAATTGTTGTAGTTAGTTCCATCGTCCGGGAATATATCACTATTTCTACTAGTTATACAATACACAATTATGCAACTTTATGTAGATACATTTAAAAATTATAAAATTTATTACAAATTATAATTAACAAATCTTTTTATAGCTATAGTACTAATATATTCAAGGACAAATCTGGAGTGGTTGAAGTTTGTTATCATTCTGGAAATAGTAACTATTCATTGTCCAGGAGGATTGAAGGTAACATTGAGCCCTTCATTAGCTAAACATGAACTCACGGCGTAACGGTGCAGGGTGTTGAATGATGTTTTGTAATTGAGTCATTTGTCGATACTCTGCTGTGACACGTACACTGATATAAAAGTCTATCTGTTGATGTAAAACTGTCTCATTAAAATTTAATTGACTATTTAGTAGGAATACAAAAACTCTCTAATTAGACAAACTGCTGATTTCATAGCTGATGTAACTAGGATAATAAAAACAAGACGGAATAAGTGCATCGATATATAAATATTGTGTGTTTCGTCTCGTTAAAGATTACGAAAGTAAATCTAACAAATTTCTTATTTTTGAAAATAAAAATTAGGATAGACTGTTGTCAAAAATTAGTTAAATTAGTTAACGCGTAAAGCAAAATTTCTCTATTTGAAATAAATTTGTGAGTCAAAACATAATCTACTTACATATTAATCTAGAATTCGCTGTATTTGAAAACGAGGCTGTATTTGAAGTCGATGTGGCTTCGAAATTTTCATTTTTAGCTAATATTCGTTTTTATATAATAAAAAATGTACCCATACGAATTTTTTTGTGGAAATTTACTTACTCATTTATTTTTATATGACGAATACACTAGTTTAAACCGCATTGTTGAGATATTGCTTCTCAAATGTATGATTTTAAAAACACTCAATATGAACAACTTTCTGAAAAAATTAATAATTTTCAATTTAAAAATTTTAATTTTTTTTAATACGGTTCTATATAATTTAAGGCACAAGAAATCGAATGCGCATCGTCATATCTTTTTTAGTTTTTGAGTTACAGCGATTTTTTATGTTTTTCAAATTGCAACTTTGAGACGCCATATCTCGATAACTAAAAGAGATATCGTAATGCGGTTTGAACCAGTGTATTTCTCGTGCTTTACTTAATATAATAGAAAATTTTGAAAATTTTTCGATTTTTCGATTTTTTGCAAAAAAATTCCTTGGCAATATTTCAAAAATTAGAAGAGATAATTAATATCTGTGAACACTAATGAATTTCTCGCGTAAAAATACATAGGCATGTAAATTTTTACGAAGAAAATCGCACGGATAGATTTTTTATTACAGAAAAACGAAAAATGATTAAAAATCGTAAAAATCTTAAGGGGTACCCCTTCAAAAATAATTAAAAAACAGTGATTTTTCGTTTTTTTGTAATAAAAATTTTATCTGTGCGAATTTTTGCTTGAAATTCAGCACACCTACGTATTTTTACGCGAGGAATTCACTGGTGTTAACACATTTTCATTATCTTGTCAATTTTTTTAAATATCGCCAAGGGAAATTTTTGAAAAAAATCGAAAGAAAAATAAAATTTTTAAAATATGGTTTTATATTAAGTAAAGCACGAGAAATACACTGGTTCAAACCGCATTTCGATATCTCTTTTAGTTTTCGAGATATAGCGTCTCAAAGTTGCGATTTGAAAAACATGAAAAATTTCTGTAACTTTAAAACTAAAAAAGATATGAAGATGTGCTCAAAGACATTAGATTTCTCGTATCTTAATCTGTGTAGAACTATATTAAACTAAATTAAAAATTTTGAACTAAGAGTATTAAATTTAAGAACGTCCAATTTCACGTCTTATCTCGTCTTGAGTCATCATTAACTTCTTATTATAACTCGAGTCTGAAAAGGTAAATAATGCATAGTATTTACATTATTTTAATTACTTAATAAATTAATTAAAAATTATAAATGATGTATAACTATATTTAACTCACTAATAATAATGAGGTACAGTGTGAATCACTAAATACGGAACAACATAATTTTCTTATGCTCACTTCTGAGATAATTTTCAACGAAAATTATTTCGTAGTCGACCATTATACATCTCAATTTTATATAATTTACATAGTGATCAAAAAAGTAAAAATAAACTCACTTAACAATTTTTATAATTACTAAATTCTTCACGTATTAAATTACAATTTAAAACAACGGGAAGAACATCTCATTAGCTTTAAAATGAGTAAAAATTGCGGGTACAGTAACGTTATTAATTTGTTTGTTGAGTATAACCTTGCTATAAAGGAAATAATAATGAACGGCTACGCAGTTTTGTGTATTCATTATGAAAATTTAATTAAATCAATATTCATTCAGGCGAATAACAATACCATCAAAAACGATTTTTTCGTTGCTAAATTTAATTAATAATCAGCATGCAAATAAGCAACAAGATATATTGTTGAGACTCCTTTACATCTATATTTTACTTTAATACTTGTATCTGGAAGACCGGGCTTCGCTCGGAAAATAAGGAGAGGTGAGATGTTTAAAAGGAAAAATAGGAAATAGAGTTTACCTGCAATTGTATGAAATTCATATCCAAAAACAAACGAAGAGACGACGAATTGTATGAAATTAACTTTCAAAAACAAACGCAGGACGACACTTCCTTTCTTATCTTTTTGTTTCAAATTCAGTTAATGTATTGTGTGGACTTTTCTTCCATGTACAAGTGCATGCTATCGCTTTCATCTTTTCTAATCTTTGTAGATTCGTTGTTAGATTCGTTATTAGATTCGTTGTTAGGAGTAAGCGTGAGTAATTTGAAATGTTTTACACATATGATTGAAGATTTGATGTGTTATAAATGATTTCGAGTGTAATGCATAAATGAGTTTATATTGAGTGATCTATGAATGTGATTAAAGTGAGGGTGGCGTGTTTAGAGGAGACTGTTTGACGAAGACTGATTATTTGATGAAAGTAATGAGTGAATAGTTTATAAATAATTTTTGGGCTCATGCCACTCCATTTGATGGGATATAGCGTGATGATATGTATGTATGTATGTATGTATTAGTATATAAGTATTAAGAATGGAACCAGTTAGTTCGGGATTATTAATAGATGATAAACTAAATGATACACATAAAATAAATATAGCGTAGAATACAAGTTCCTGCTGTTGCAACATTTAATTCAAATAAAAAATTCCTAGTCCATAAATTTGTAACGTTTAATGCTTGTTTAAAAATAATGACAAACATGAAATTTTGTGCTGTTGTAAATGTCACCAATAAATCTAATCCCATTTCATACAAAAATAATCGCCTGAGGTGTAAAACACGCTAGATTAGTTAGCGACTAAATACAAGCAGATGTTTCCATAGATACTTGTTTGTCAAGACGAATGTATGACAAATCGAAGTTGGCAACGGCTCTAGATTTGAACAGTTAAACCTGGTCTAAATGCAGCTTGAATTAGCTTTCTTTAAATAGAATAAAAATTTTGTTTAACCTTTCATACGTGCGGTGTATACTTTCTTTCTGACGTTAATGTTCGCCATATGGTAGGTCTTTGATGCATATACTCAAAGTAGAGTACAAAAAAAAAGAGGAAATTGCAATTCCTTGGAAAATTCATTAATATTTTACTGCTTTCTTACAGTACTACTATATTATAATGAAGCATGTCCAGAAATTATCTTTATTATTTACAAATATGTCCAGCTCAAAACAAAACAAAGTTTTAAGTTTGGTGTAAATATTAAAATAATTTAGGACCGCCGAATAAAGTTCCTGATAACTATCAGCAGGATAATTCAACAAATATCGTATCGGAAAATAGCAATGATTTCGATCCAATATTTATTTTATTTATCCCATCGATAGTTATTGGGAACTTCATCCGAAGATGGATAAATTGGCGCTTGAAAAACAAAATCTGTGGTTTGAAGTTAACCTCTTGAAATTTTGGGGTATAACGATTTAAGCTGTACTTTTTGACAGTAGATCATTTGTGTTTTGAAAACTATAATAGTATATTAAATATAAAGTTTCGTCATTTTATTTTGTTATATGGATATTTCCCACAAAACAATTTTTAAATTTAGTTTATTTTTAAGCCAAGTTTTGTAAACGATACATACAAACTGAAGTGGCGCAACCGAGCATTAGTGGTTAAAATCTGCAGAGTATTCGCCGAATACTTGGTTATTCGGCATAAGGTTCTGTCTTACATTCGATATTCGGTATTCAGCAAATTTACTATTCGTTGTATCTTTACTTATTTACTAGATAATTTTAAGGTTAAAACAGTCTTGATATCCTAGTTATTAACCCTATGTATAGAACTATAGATATAGTAATCATAGGAATTAATTTTAATTAATTTATTTATTTATGCAATTAATTGCAAACATAATTATTGTTTGTTTGTTATAACTATATAAATTTGATTGACTACATGTATATTGATAAAATGTTTTAATTTAATTAAAAATATAATGCATAATACATAATTAAAAATTAATAGAAATTACGAAATTGTTAATATATTGAACAATTTTGAATTAAAATTATATTTGTATGCTCAAGATAATTGCCTATTGGACTGTGGAATGAATACCCGATAACTGATTTTCAGGATATTAAAATTATCCCTGTGTTTCTCTTTAGCATTAATACAGAGTGATCAGAAATAAGTGTTTCAGTTGGCAATACAATTCTGGGGATCTTTTTATTCCACAATTGGCACAACGCTAGATAAAGGTGGAAATATTATTTGACATGCCATTTTTATAATAAATGCAAATAGGTTGAGTGGTCAAAATACTTTAGATTATTGCTCTTTGAGTAATGTTAAGAAATAAAAGGATGTGGGTAAAGGAAACAACGATTTTTATTAATTTAAATTTTCAAATGTTACTGTCTACAACAGGAACTCAATTTATGTATCAGTCTTACCAATGTCAAGTAGATTTCTTTATTTCTAACTGAAACACTTACTTCTGATCATTCTGTATCTTCGGTAGACATAAAAATATACCCCTTATTGAGATATATTTATTTATTTAATTTAAGATAGATACAAATAACTTTTTTTATTGAAGTACCGTATTAAATAAAATAAAATAAATATATCATCACGCCTTCTACCCATTACTGGGTGTGGCACTCTGCTGAAGCAGATCTCTGTAAGTGATATATTTTGCGCGTGAAGTGCGGTTACCAGTCGTCAAATCACGGCCCCCAAACATGTTAGTGGTGGAGGAGCCACAGGGATAGCTTAAAAACGGAACCATCGTAGTCTTTAATTTTATTTGTCTGTGCAACTCTGTTTATAAATAGAAGTTTCATAATCAAAGATCTATTACATCTTCTCATCATCGTGATCTTCCTGCTCACGACGTATTGTTATGTTCCGGTTTGTAGCGCTGTGCGGTAAGTCCGTTGGCCGACTTCGAACTTGATCCCGCACTGCAAGATATCGACTTTCACTCGACACAGCTCCACTGACTTGCATCGCATTGTGTTGATGTTGAATCATTTCGAGGACACATCACCATGGTAACGGAACTGTGATTACTAAACGTTCGTTAAACTGTTAAACGCATGTTATACGTGTTCTGGTGCATACACCGCAACAATACGGATATGATAGGCAGATAGGAGATTGCTCTTACTTTTGAGCTATTTTCTTTCTTTATTGTTGGGTTTTTTAATTTGATGTCGTGACTTTCCAAAATTCTACTGCAATGTAAGTATGTTACAGGTGCATGTAGTGAGGTTTAAGTTCGGATTTGGAATTTCGTTTTGAGATTGATTTCAGTTTAAGGCGATAAGCTTAAATGATCGGTAGGGAGTTTGTATCATCGGAAATAATTGAAGGCATTAAAAATAACTTGAATAAACATCCAATCAAACTTAGGTTTTGGTGGATGTATGTATGTAGGTATGTCGTTCACTCAGTCGTAGGTCAAGTCAAGTTTGACCAAATATTGCCAACAACAACAACAACAAAATTTTGCTATCCTTCAGATTATAGCCAATTGAATCTTTTTTTTCAAATAAAGTTCAATCTATGGATGATAGAAACACTACAAATGTTTTTAAATATTGCCAACTTCAAGACTAATTTTTCATCCCGGGATTAAGTTCCCGATAACTATCAGCAGAATAATTGAAGAAACATCGCATCAGAAATATCATTCAGTATAATTATTACCATTTATGGTTCACTGATATCAATAAATAATTTGCACCACATTAAAATCACCCCATAAATATATCACTTACTGACATCTGCTTCGGCAGAGTGCCACACTCCAGTAATGGGTAAAAGGCGTGATGATATATTTATTTATTTTTTTAAATCACCCCTGTGGCTCTCCTTTTACTAACATCTTTGGGGGCCGTGATTTTATGACCAGCAATCACACTTCACATGAATAAATATATCACTTACCGAGATCTGTTATGGCAGAGTACCATCCACATCCAGTAATGAGAAAAAGGCGTGATGATATATTTGTTTTATATTTATTTGTTTATGCTATGATTTCGATGCAATATTTTATTATTTATCCCGCTGATAGTTATTGTGAACTTTATTTGAAGATGGAAAAAATAATCAGTTTTTTTTGTATTGATATATAAAATTTAAAATTTTCGATCGGCAATTGTTTTAGAAAAAACTGCGTTAAAACCTGGTGTTTGGTATCATAATAAACGGTTTTTAAGGAACACGCCTACAACATTTTTAAAAAAGCAATCGACTGTCAAATGTTTCAGAAATGTAACCCTAAATCTGTGTCCGAATATATGCTTTTGTTTTTTTTTTCTATGCATTTCTTATTTGATAGCAACGAATTCTTGACTTGACACCAACTTTAGGAATGAGAACTGTTGTTTCTGTCTTCTAATTTCAAGATGAAATGAAATGTCTCATCTCAGAGGTATTACTAATTCCCAGTCGTGAAATCTCGCGACGTCCACGAATGTTAGTGGATAGTTAGCTTATCCACCGAGGGAATTATTCAATGCTGACATAATGTTGAATATGGACATAAGATAAGACAAGACATAAATAATCTTCTGGGAATAAACTAGAACTTGGAAGTTCTATTGTCATAGGGTATTACCTTGTAATTGTATAATAACTCAAACAATAAAATGCTTGATATAAGTTTGTACCAACACGTATCAAAATATTAAAAAACTACGTGACTATGAAAATGTCACCAGCTAGCATTCACTAACTTTAATATCATGCTTGTTGACGCCAAGTATCACGAATCGCAGGAATTTGTGCGAAATGTACGCCGTGTCGATATTGATGTAATTACATAGCGTGCAGTTAGTTTGCACAATTGTTACAGGTTTTGAAATAACTCTACAACCTTGTGATGCTGTAATTTTCATGACCTGACAAGAGTAGATTTGTTCAGTGCTGTAACTTTGGATGGGGAGTTTCAAAATGAGGTTATGTTTGATAATTTGTTTTAACTGCATTGTAATCCTATTCTCTATATTAAAATTCAATTGTTTTTAGATTTTAATCAGTATTGATCTAGTTTAGATACTGATTAATTAATTAATAATATGAAATTAGTTCCGATATAACTCATATAAATTCATAAGCAATCAACCATAACACCTAAATATTATATCAAATAATAATTAGATTATTCAATCATTTCTGAAATATGATACATAATTATATTAAAACAAAAGAATCAAATCGACATTGACATTGACTTCACTATCATATAGTTATTTGTATAACAAGGGTTGAAGGTAGCTTTTTGCAGACCACTCAAAGTCTACAAAAATATTTTGAAGCAAAAAAATGAAAAGACTGCCTTAATTCAATTTCTGTCACTAAATGACACTCGAAAAACTTAGGGTGAAACTGATAATTCTTTAGACAAAAAAAATTATCGCTATAATTGCACTAGTGCAAATTCTCCCTTATTAATTCACTCATTTCCATGAAAACATGGTTAAATAATAGCTGTGTTCCTTTTGCCACTTGGTTCACTTAAATCAGTTCAGATAAATTAGACAACATGTCTAAATAAACTGAATTAAGCAAACTGATGCACTTATTGGGGTGAATTACTTCAAAGTAAATTAGAAACAGTAATTGTAGAACTGAAAATAAAGTCAGCGAAGTAATCCAGCGAAATCAATATGTGATCTGGTTCAATAAATGTAAGTTAGATCTGATCCAAATAGCAAAGGAAGTACGCCAAATAAAACGTTATTGGTTATTTAAAGTAAATTTTGATTAAATTCTGAAGACGGTTGGAAGGAAGCTATTTAAAAAAAGAATTAGTATATTTATAAATGTATAAATTCTGCTACAAATATTTGAAAAGATATGTTTTCAATTCGCACGAAAATAAATAATTCAGAACAGGAAATTGAGTCACAGAACAACACTGCGGAATGTGACCCGAAGGTCTCTTAAAATTATAGGAAATCATACATAAATGTCAGTACTTGAGATTTATGCGCATCATTTTCTGAATCCATTGCCTCACCTAATTAGCCTACCTGCAGTCGACGCGCAACCCAGCGATCAAATTTATCTGCGGTTGAAGTTTGGACAACTTTTGACAGATTTTAACAAAAAACACTCTGGGAAAAACTACAGAGATATATTTTTCTGTCAGATTCTATGTATATAATTATGTTAATCTGAATATATTTCACCTGGCAGATGTTTTTATTTTATATTCGATTGGAAATAAATAAAAAAAATAACAAACAATAAAATAAACAGCTTGGTACCGAATCTTAATCATAATAAATTAGTCACAAATAATTAGAATATTCAAACTGACGCAGAAATTATAATTCCAATTAAAATATTATGTTTATATCTGCTATATAAATAACATAAATTTGTTGAATATATTAGATTTTCTGGTTACAGTAGTGTAATTTATTCTTGAACTTGTCAAAATACTCGTTTTATTAACAAGGAATGTCAATAACCTTATTAATTGTAAGAAATACAAGCTATTAAAAACCGTGACATCTTCTTTTGGATATTTTCGTATTTATCTATGTTACTAATAAGGAATTTTAAGTGGGAACAGAAGTGAAAATGTATTTTAAGTGTTTCATTCCATCTACTTGAATCACGTCAATACTGACTTGTACTCGATCTACTAACATTATATTTATGTAATCTAAAGTATAGTTTTAACACTTTCGCTAAGTGATCAACATTCCTGGCTCACACCTACTAAATGCGTGATTAATTAGAATTATCTCTTCAGTTCTATGAAGCCGCTTGCGTTAAAGCTTAAGTCATTTGCATGCCAACGCCTATAATTAATTATTTCATCAAGTCTTTGCCTTAGTTTCCATCAAATTACGTGCACATTGTGATGCCTTTATTTATTTATTTATATTACTTATTTTAGACAACGGTATATTATACACCAAGGGATTAAATGCACTTTTGTCCTGTGGTATATATACTATTTTTCGCACTTCCAGGCATATATTTCGATATTAACTTGACATATAATTCACAATGACATATTTTCAGGCAATTTAGACAACATAAACAAAGTGAAATATTTTGAGTTTTATAATATAGTTTATGCACTACCGGGCCGAAATTAATGTGTTTTAACCCGAAAAAGTGGGCTTAAACTCTTCCTTTTGGTCCTAGGGTCATAAAAATAATTTCCTATGGGTACATAAACAAAAATGACAATTTTTGTTTATTGTGAATACTTGATTTTACAAAATGTCATTTTGACATTACCTATGTACATATTTTAATCTTTTGAACATATATTTAAATGTTATTTTGTTGTGCTTAAAATATTGTATGTACCACGGATGAAATTAGCGTTTAAGACCCTGAGCATGTTATAAGCTGTTTTCACCTTTGATACATAATAATGTACTCGGTAATTTAATCCCTCCAGAATTAAAAGTGACATTTCAGTCTTCGAAAAGGAAGAATACAGTAGATCATTTACATTCGGAAGTGCTACAAAATTTTATTTTAAAAGTAAAAAAAAAAATATATTTTCACGCCTTCTACCCATTACTGGGTGTGGCACTCTGCCGAAGCAGATCTCGGTAAGTGATATATTTTACGCGTGAAGTGCGGTTACCAGTCGTCAAATCACGGCCCCCCAAAGATGTTAGTGGTGGAGGAGCCACAGGCGTAGCTTTTAAAATTATGAAAATTGTTTGTCGCCTAGGGGAATCGAACCCGGATTCTCAGGATCCACAGGCTGACTTCATACCACTGAGCTAGCCATCCCATATTTAAAAAGTATCACTCGTATTTTAAATCCCAAGAGGGACTGTGAATCAGAGAAACCGGGTTCTGTTAGAATCAATAGTTGAACGTAGTCTATTTTAATAAAACTAAATAAGGCTTTATTCATTAACAACATATCCGTTCAAATCTTATAGTAAAATAACTTATGTACAAAAATACACATAAATATATAATAACAATATATTTATTTTGAATATTTTATCTCTGATCTAAACTAGCATCCTTGAATAACAAGTTACAAGTATATATGTCTATCTAATACACAATGACACATAAAGTAACACACTTCATATAATATTATTAATAATATTCCCAAATTTGGAAAGTAACATAAGGACGGCTGATACAATAACAAATTCGAAATCAATCAAACCATTTTTACTTCACAGACATATTATACCCATAACACTTGATATATTTACATAGCAGCAAATGTTTCTGACAACAAACATAAGGCTATCGCTATCTAAATATATCCAGACCAATTTAGCACGTGACTAGCTAAAATATTAAGAGCAACTCTACGACATCTGTGAAATGAAATACATGTCTAAGAAGCTAGCCAGGTAGACAAAGCATTGCAACACAGGTAGGCACGAATAACTGACTTTAAGATTAACTACGCTCTACATAAGTAGGCCGAGCTGAGAGCCGTACAAAGGTTAAATTTTGACGTAATCTACATAATAAAAGAGAATTATTTATGCTGTATATTATGCATTTCTCTGCCTAGCAGTCTTGGGTGCGGAAAACTTTAATTTTACATGCGTAGGGTTCAAGTGGGTTCATTTTTATTATTTCTCTATTATCTGCACAGCTATTTTCTTGGTAAAAAGACAAACTGTATTTTAACTAGGTTGTTTCATATTTTTTGATGGGATGGCTAGCACAGTGGTATGAAGTCGGCCTGTGGATCCTGAGGTCCCTGGTTCGATTCCCACAGGCGACAAATTTTCATAATTTGAAAAAGCTATCCCTGTGGCTCCTCCACCACTAACATGTTTGGGGGCCGTGATTTGACGACTGGTAACCGCACTTCACGCGCAAAATATATCACTTACCGAGATCTGCTTTGCAGAGTGCCACACCCAGTAATGGGTAGCAGGCGTGATGATATATTTATATTTTTATAGTTTCATATTTTTAATTATATTTAGAAGTGTTTTACATTGAATCGTTTAGAATAATGCAAATACACATATCACAATGTCATTTTAAGACTTATTACATTTCTGTATTGTAAACGTAAATTTAAAAATGAAAACTCTATTAAGCAATTTATTCATTGTTTTCAAAGCAGGACAGTACTGCCTTAATAACAATTTTATTGACAAATATATTAAAATATACTGGAAAGTTATTTAAAAAAAATGGGAACAAAAGAGATATCTCGTATTAGTGAGAGAGCTAATTGACAAACCATGATCAACTGGAGCATATTTTTAACATGCCATTTAATCTGCATCGTATGTTAAAAGTATGTTCTGGTTAGTCGTGGACTGTCAACTAACTCTCTTACTAGTGCGAAATGTCTCTTTTTTTGGTTCCCTTTCATCTCTTCCTGGCGTGACGTCAAATATATAATTCTCCATTTCATATCATTATTGCCTTCATACAAATGTTGCAATTATACTTTTGACATTGTATCCATAAAGTATTTTACAATCTAATTACTAATAAATCACTACCATTTTGGAACGACTTATCAGTTGTCTTTTAACATTAATTGCAGAAGTTTCAAAATCTATTTGTATAACATGGGAGGAAAATGAATTATTTTTCCCAGCGGGTGAAATTCAATTTCTGAAGCGTATTTGAGTATAGTAATCACACAAGGGAGGAAATGACACTTTATTCCAGGTGTACAATTATTGTTTAATGTCATTTAAATAAAAAAATAAAAAATCTTTTCAATATATGAATAAATAAGTATCTACATAAGTCTGTGCTGACTGTTGCTATAGAACCAACCATTATTAAGGAAGAAACACTCTCCCTAGAGAGAACATAGTAACTTTTCTCCCTAGGGAGAGAATATTAAACTTTAGACCCGCATATGATCTAGTCTACTTTCGCTTAAGTTCGTAGAAAATAGTATATTACTAGCAGTCGGCCTGGGTTTGTAAAACAATTGACAAAATATAAATTGAATTCCAAGTTCAAATACCCGTGCCACCAGAATATTTCATAATTTGATAAAGATATTTCAGTAAAATTATTCATCATCACGAATTGTGTTGACTTTTAAGGAATATTCGAATCAGATAATATTGAATCAAAACATAATTATCACCGGAAAATATCTTGTAAACGTGCTGAATATTTAATAAATTACTGACTAAGAATGATGTAATCGAAAACTTATTTATAGATTGAAAATAAATTATTTCCTTTCTTAAAGAAACAATAAATAAAAACTAGGTCGTTCTTGTAAATATATTTCCTGCTTATATAAAATTTATTGATCGGGATTAATTAAATTAAGCTGATGACGTATTTCCTTACGTTAATCCAAAATTTATTGAAAAATCTTAGTTCCTGTTATAATAACAGTTAGTCTAATGTCATCGCAAAGTACAAGGTTAACTTTCAGAAATCTTTAGTTGAGTTTTAAGTTCATAACGAACAAAACAACCTTGGTTAATCAATCACTCGTTATTAGTTTTAGTTTACCAAAGACGTCGTTTTAATTCCGTCAAATTATTCAATAAACAAAATCAGATAAAACTAAGGTCAAATATTTGAAGGTGTATGTACATTAAGAACTATTTTCTATCTCATAATCTAATAATTCATTGCGACAAAGATTCTTTTATATTCTGTGACGATTTTCCTAATAAATATTCCAAATTTCACAGGAAGAAAATTAGTTTAAAAAGTCAAACTTCACTTCTGTAATTGCCTACATGAATAAAAATTTTCATTTTCATGACAAATTGAAAAAGGAATTATACAGAGCAGCGCGAATTCAAACGGCCGGTTAAGAAGCTGAAATATTCCCATTAAAGAGATTATCCAAAAAATATGAGAGGAGAACGCGTTTGCATCGCAGGCGGCGTGGCGCTGGCCGCGGAAGATAAAACATTTGCGGTTTTTGAAACAGGAACATTAACGTGTCGTAATAAACCACAAAGTATGATAGATGCACGCTGATAAAATCACTTTATCCCGGCATTTAGGTCGCTGCCCTATCAAGATCAACTAGCGCCGGCATTTTTTATTTTTTATACCTCCAATTTTTATTTTTTAAATCCCTTATGAGATAATTCAATTTACTGACTGCTTTACTATATTCACATTTTTCTAATTTTTCCGCAAGATATTCAATGCTACCGGACAGAAACAATTGAACGTTAATTACAATTTTTACCTCTTACAACTAAGAAATGAGGTCTGCGACAATTTTTTTTTTATTAGATATATATAATTCTAGATTAGGCTAGCTCAGTGGTATGAAGTCGGCCTGTGGATACTGCGTACCCTGGTTCGATTCCCACAGGCGACAAACAATTTTCATAATTTCAAAAGCTACCCCTGTGGTTCCTCCACCACTAACATGTTTGGAGGCCGTGATTTGACGACTGGTAACCGCACTTCACGCGCAAAATATATCACTTACCGAGATCTGCTTCGGCAGAGTGCCACACCCAGTAATGGGTAGAAGGCGTGATGATACATTTATTTTTATTTAATGTTTTAATTATTTATAGCCTGTGGATTTGGGAACTTCAGTTCGATTACAAATTACTCCTGTGTCTCCTCATTCATTACCATCTTTGGAGGTCGTGATTTTACGGGTGGTAACCGCACGTCACGCGCATAAACACATCACTTACCGAGGTCTGCTATGGCAGAGTGTCATACTCAGTAATTTTTTATTTATTATTTATATTTTACGAGGAAAACAATATTAAATTTGTAGAAGGGATATGTAACGTACTAGTGGTAAGTAGGTAGTCAAATAAAAATGGGCATACAAGCAGAGAAAAATACAAAATTATATTTGAAAAGCTTTGTCTTACCTTAAGATATCTACATACTTTTATTGAAGTTCTAATTTGTTCAAATTTAAACGTAGTTCTACATCATTGCATTGTTAAATAATGTTAGCATATATATTTAGAACGTCAATATTATTTTTTGCCAAGATATACAATATTAACATTAGTATTGAAAAGTAGTAATAAAGATAGCAGAATATTTTACGTTTTCTCATTATGTTCTTAAGATATTAATTGTGGAATCTAAGTCTTATGATAGATGACAAAAGGAAGCTATTCATAACTGAAGATTTTGAAAGATAATTATAGAATGCTCCTGTTGACACTTTCAACTTCACCACAAATTTTTGGACTTGATTCAAGTTTGGATTCCATGCAATAACATATCAATCTTTTTAGCGCCGCAATTTGTAAACGTGTGACACACATCATGTCTAATTAGTGTACAAGTCATTCCAGAACTGCAGTAAAATCCTACGCAAGTTATTTTTCACAATACTTCATAGAAATCTTGTTATAAATGTCCTACAAGAATATATATGTTTCGGATTCTAAGAATGTGTTTATAGATTTATGAAAATATTGTTTTTCTCGAAAATAATGAAGTAATGCAATAAATACTAAACTTTAAAATAGTTTTCTCTCATTCTGTAGGTAACTAATTAAATAAATCTCATACGGAAAACAACTATAAGTTTAATAAATAATCAAAATTACAAATATTCAATAATAGACAACTTTGAAACCGGTAGAATTTACATTTAATTTAATTAATACTTTAACTAAATATTTACCAATTGAAGAAATTTGGAGTATCGCCATCCTTGAATCTATTAACTCCAGTCATATACTTTAAAATCTTCGGTTATAGATTCCAGGTTCAAGTCCTGATGGTACTCCATTTATTTTTATTATAATTCAGTTTGATGATATTTATATATTTATTTGCTACTCTGCATAACGGGAATTTATTCCTAACTATACTGTAGGATACCAGAGACTTATAGTTCAAAATGGAATCCAAACTACTCAGACATTTTTTTAAATAACGATTGAAGAGAGTGAAATTTAAACACAAGAACTTTGCGACAAAAGACATAAGCGAGTGATGTAATTTATCTTGCATTATTTAATGGTTATAGAAAAATTAAATTTTTATGTTTTTATATCATGGGGTAGGTAGTGGTATTGTGTCGGCATGTGGATTTGAGAATCCGGGTTCGATGCTCACAGCCGACAAACAATACCACTATGTCCACTAACATCTTTGGAGGTTACGATTTGACGGCTGGTAACTACACTTCACACATGTACTGAAATCTGCTACGGCAAAGTGCTACACTCAGTAAAAACTTTCATATTTAACTGACCAATAGTCTATGTCAGTTTATATTTATTGTTTTTCTGCTTTCTTATTGAATTGAGCAATATGTAAGTATACTTAATAAATAAGTATAAAGCAAAATTATTTACAACCAATCAAGATTGGGCCTCCACTCTTTCTCTTTTTGAATGTCTTCCACGAAATACAAATTTAAAATACTAAACACTCCTAAAACAATTCATTCCATTACTCCAGTTTTAAGAACCAAGATGAAGCCATAAAATAAATTAACCGCTATTACGTATGCATAAAAGAATCCCAACTAAGAAAGTAGAGCATCTAATGATAAGAACACACAGAAACATAGTCACCAACACCACAGCGTCAGAGCCACAGCCACCTCACCGCTCCGAGTGTCTGGAATTCAAAACGTGATCTCGCGTGGTAATTTGTGTTTTTATCTCGGTTTATTAGTCAGCCGGGACAGCGGCTGGGCTCGCTTACGCAACCCGTGTTATTTAGCAGGTAATTCTAGATCGAGACATCGAGAGGGCCTTGGTAGGCAGAACAGCGACGCATCGCTATGCTGGCACGGTAGCAGGATAGTAGGCTCCGGTACTTGGGCCAGTGGTGAAATTGGTTTAAACAGGGGTGAAATCATGAACTTGGGGTTGACAACTTCAGATGAGGTTTTAAGGAGTAAGAATGAGTTTGTTTCTTCTGATGTTATCATTTGTTCATTTGTTTTCAGAAAAATATGAATATTTCATTTGTTATCTTATATTTGTGGAGTAAGGGTAGTATAAAAGCAATTCAAATTTTGAACGTGGTTTAAGTAGTTCATTTCCATATTAGGTCATTGGTTACGAAACTATTTGAACTCAATTTAAATTTAAACCTGCTTTATAATATCGGCACTAAGACTTACGAAATATACTAATTGGTGCTTTCGATTTTTCCTTAAACTTTTATTGTAATTGGGATTAAGTTCCTGTTGTATAGAGTTGCATAAATAAATAAATAATCATTTTTCAAGTTGTTGACCACGTTCAGCTGTTCTTAGTGATAACTATTAGCTTCTAGCTTTCAAAACTATACCTATTATTTTCTAGTACAACCGCTAGCTCATCTTTTATCGTCGCTAGACTACTAGCTTAGTGCAAGGCATTGGTAGCTCGGGGTAAACACTACCATTTATTCGCAAGTACAGTAATAGACCTTATTTTATCGGTAATAGTTATTTATAAGCTAGCCCGTGAAATTGCCTTTTAGCGTTTAATAGAATGAAAAAGACGACATTTAAGTGCCCCTAACAGACGAGGCATACCAAAAAATTTTGAGGTATATACATTAAAGAACTGCAAAATAGATTACAAATTTTAATTTAAAAGCCATTTTATACCTATAAATATAATTCTGTCACCAAGGAAACAGGAATCTTGTTTAATGTAGCCCAGTGGATAAAAGCGAGGTAAAACATGCGTTTCTTTATTAGCACTCAAGAGGTCGTGCGTTCAAATCTCGCGGACTTCTACTTATATCAAAAAAATACGATTGTATCTGAGTGGATCGGATTCCACTATAAGCTGTAGGTCCCCTGTACTGTAATTGGGATTTACTTTCTGTTGTGCAGATTAACAAAAAATAAATAAATAATAATATGTATTCCCAACAAATATGTATTTATCCACAACTCATACATAATAAAGACATTATTACATTGATTTCAGTTTAATTATATGGCTCATAAAATACTAGTGTTTTATATTCCATAAAACACTGTAAACAACTTGTTACTTAGCAACCACTTCATGATATACCATATTTTGAGAAACTATATATATAAATGAATCAACGTTAAACGTTACGACCAATCTTCTCCGATACCTATAATTATGAGTTGTGGATACAATTTTGTATTATACTTGTGTTTTATTGGTATATAAAACACTTGTATAATAAAGAACTATTAGTATAGGTGGTATTATTTATTCCGTTTGCTATTTGAATCAGATCTAACTTTTGAACTAGTTGCTCTTAGAAATCTACTTTCGTCTTCGACTTGTGCATATTTCCAAAGCAACAAAACCACTCGTGAGCTCAAAAAAATTATCGGTAACATTCAATGCACTAGTTATATTGTCATTGAAATTTTCTACGAATAAAACTTAGTGAGGTTTGAGTTTCTACCATTTCCATTTGTACATGTCTCTAAAATAATTTAGAAGCAAACGAAAAATATGTAATATTATACCATATGTACATTTGCATTTATGTAGTAATAGAACGTTATTATTCAGTAGTTTGTAAAATCGAGTGTTAGTTAAATACGTTAAGCACCAGGTAACACTACGCTCTAAATTCAGACATAATGTCAACAGATAGCTACCAACAATCGTGTGAAGCATCATTTTATGCAACAGTCGCTATCATAATAATGAGACGCATTCGCATATTTAACCTTCGTTACGTATTCCGCGTTGCGTCAATAAAATTTGAATATAAAGTTGTTACGGATGAACAACAATCATCAGATTTTGTAAACAACCAACAGTTGCGAAAACCCTGCGAAATAACAATACATCACGTTTCACTTTCTACCACTGACATCAGTGACATGAACGATGATCTTTGACTGAGATAACGCGGATAATGATGCGGATTATTTGTTACGTGTTGAAATTGGAGCAGTTTCTATTTCTTTTCGATTTTAATCGGATGAATTATTGGCTTGTCCCATGGTTATTATGAAAGAGAAACTGAGAGCGATTTGAATAGGACCAAATGAAAAGGAATTCATTTTTGCGTGATATAATTTAGTATATTTAATGAGAATTTGCCTAGGGCTACTTTTGTGAAATTAATAGGAAATATTTTGACATATCCGCTCTGTGAGAGTTTAAATGTATTAATAAAACAATTACTAATAAATCATCGGATTTTTCACCATTTGAAAAGTATCGATTTAATTGATTATATTTAAGTACATTCATTGTTTCTTTAATTTTATTATAGTTTTATATTTTGAAATAAATAAAATAAATATATCATCACGCCTTTTACCCATTACTAGGCGTGGTACTTATATTTTGCTCATGAAGTGTGGTTACTAGCTATCAAATCATGCCCTCAAAATATATTAGTGATAGAGGAGTCACAGGGGTAATTTTAATGTGGTGTAAAGTTTATTGAATCGAATTCGGGTTCTCAAATCCACAGATTGACGCGATTACACTCAGCTATCTACTCTATTTACAGCTGAATACTAAAAATAAAATAAAATAAAATAAAATAGAGGAATAAACTAATTTTTATCTAATGGCTAATGGTGAAAACCTTTTTTAACACTAGTTTGAAATAAGTTTAACCTAACCAAAATTAAAGTTTACATATACAAATAAAATAAAAGTAAATAAAAGAAAATAAAAGAAAAGAAAATAAAAGAAAATAAAATAAAAGGCAATAAAAGAAAATAAAAGAGAAGAAAATTAAATAAGATAATGTGTAGTTAAATTTTTAATAATAATAATAATTCATTCGAAAATGTTTAAAAATAAATAATAATAATTTGATTACCATGAATATATATTCCAATATTATGTACAAAATAGAAGGATTTTTACAAAATTTATTAACAAAAATATCACTGTAAATTAAAATTACCCCAGTAGCACTTCACTAATATCTTTGATTGCCCTGATTTGACGACTATGTACTACGGCAGAGTGCCACACCGTAAAGAGTAAAAGGCGTCTATTTTTACCTACAGCGCAAGAAACTGCATGTCAAACCTATAAAAAATTTAAACTAATGTGTAATTTCATTTGAATTTCTACAAAATATGTCAAATTTAACCAATAATAATGAGAAACCGAGATAGCGATGGAAACGGCAAAATTTTGCCAAATTTTATTTCTAAAAACTCTAACTATAATTGCGAAAACATGTTTTTTTATTTTTTAAATCAACTATAACCGGAAAAGTAAGCACTAAATAATTTGATATACTATTTCTTAATATTAGATATCCTTAATAAAATAAAATGCGAACAAAGAAGCATTCTTTATTCGATCAAAGCGCCCTAGGGCTTACTTCCTTATTGGATTATTTATTTATATATACTTCATATAATTTAGTTCATATAATTCAAAACTTTCTTAACGTAGTATTAAAATATCTAAACAAACCATTACAAGTTCATATTTTAAATTAATTTCAAAGCACTAAATCAAAATTTGCATAAGAATAGAGTATTTTGAAATATAAATCGAACTATTAATTTAATATCTACAAATACGGAAGTTGTATAGTAATTTTAAGGCAGGTGTGAACTGTCAAAATTATAAAAAGTGACTTTTAGAAATCATAATGAATTATATCCTATTTTAGAATACCATTCGTTCCAGTTACCATTTCAAAATGAAATGTTAAATATTTAGTAACATTTATATAGAAATATTAACATGAAATGTAGTCTAAAACGTGTTGACCATTAATATTTGAAAATATTGTCAAACAAGTTTTGCTTATCGACTTATGATCAATTTTATTCAAATGAATGTATCTTTTAATTTTAAATATCAGTTCTGAAATCTTTCCAAATAATACCTGCGTGTTTATAATGCATGTTGACAGTCAAATGTTCGTTGTAAAGACGACCTTATGTGGAATACACTATACACACCTAGTCCGATACGATCTGTTTTAAATTAATTATACCACAGATTTATCTGTTTTATTACTGGTGTCAATTTGAGAACTTATTAATATGTAAATTAATGTTGAAAATGTTAAATCAAACTAATTGTTCCCATATGAAATTTTTGACAGGTAGAATTCATTGCACATTATGCTATGATAGGCCTGGCAATTTTGAATTTTAATTAAAAATTAATAGAGTTTTAAACACGAACACTTTTATCACAAAATGCAATATCCATTAAAGGTTGACAAAAGGATATGAATTTTGTAGATGAACAAAAAATTGATTTTTTATATCATTTTAGAAATAGGTCACACATTCTAAAAATACATTGTTGAAAGTAACTTGTACATTTCCTGACGTAAATTTGCATAAAAAATAAATCTGTTTCCTGTATTTTTTTTATAATTTGCATTAGACAGGTATAAAAATTACCGTGTTAAATTAAGAATAGTTTTTTCTATGCATTTATTACATTCAGCACGCTTTTTTATTTGTTGTATTAGCACACTGTTTTTAACTATCTTGAGATAATAAATAATATAATATATAATTTAGTTATTACCATAATATATTACTTAATTTTTTGTTTGACTTAAAAAAGAAACTCTCAAACTGTGCGAATGACAAGCAACAAGATACCTTAAATTATTCTCATTATTAAATTTTAATTAACAACAAATATATACGAGGGCAGGTCCGCAGTCGCAATGGCAAAATTGAATGAATTGCGCTACGAATTTGTTCGTCATCCACCATATTCTCCAGATTTGGCCCCCTGCGATTTTTATCTATTTCCAAACTTGAAGAAATGGCTCGGCGGAAAGAGATTTGGCTCCAACGATGAGGTCATCGCTGAGACAAACGTCTATTTTGAAGGATTGCCAAAATCGTATTATTTGGAAGGGATCGAAAAATTATAAAAACGTTTGACGAAGTGTATCGAGTTACAAGGAGATTATGTTGAGAAATAAAATATGTTTTGACCAAATAAATCATTTCTTGTTTCATTTTTCAGGGACTTTTCACCCTGCCCTCGTACTACAGAATGTTTCATATAATTTTATATTTATTTCACTACCTATGTTTGTTATACAAGTCGGTTTAGTTCTGTAATTTACATTTTTAATAATTGTCATAAAACAGGTAATATTTTTCAATTAAAAAACAATAATTCAAAATATATCTTTACCACGACTTAATTGACATTTTAAGGTAATGAAAATTATATTAAAATATTCTCTTGATGATTGGAAATTCGGCGTTAATCATAAATCAAAATAGTTATTTGTGTACTAAGAGGGTACAGTGATTCTTTGTTACTCGAACATGGTAAATGCAGCGCGAGCCGAAGAGGAACAAAAGACACTTTACGCTTGTGATACACATATAATTTTTCCTACGATTGCATCTGAAATTATTAAAAAACTAATTCGTACTGAAAATAAATTCGTTCTAACAATATGACAAGTTTCTGTTTTGTTTGTATCCCTGGTAACTATTGAAACGAAACAACAATTTAATATCTTTTTCGCGCGTTGCCATCGCTCCGCAGAAATCATCAATTTTACGATGACAAATGAGAGTGTAATTGTCAACTTTTCTTAGCAATCGTAAAAAATGTAATTTTTAATATGTTCCTGAACCTTTGCTCAGTTTTGTAATTTAGTTTCACTTAATTTGATTTGAAAATAATCTCATCATAAGAACTGAAACGTAGGCTCTAACAGGCAGATTCATAAAACGGATTAGCACTAACACCGTTTTTAATATTGTCTAAAACTCTGTTTCAAATTAAAACAGATTAAGGAAATGAAATAAATTTGATGCTAATTAACTCTCTTTCTAACTCAAGTTAAAATAAACTTGTTTCGTACATTGAAAAGAGAGTTAAAAACGAAATAAAAAATGGTGTCAGCGCTAATCCGCGTTATGAATCTGCCTGTAATTGTTTAAAATTTTAATTTACTGTTAATATTAAAGTCAAGTTTCGAATAACCAAAGGAATACTTCAATTTAATTTTTTTTACCTTCCTATAACATTTACGGGTTAATTAATTTTTTCTTCAAGTATTAATTGGACTTAATCAAAATTAATTATTCAATACAACATTTCTACAGAATATCAAAGAAATTGAAGATCTTGTTTTAGATTTTGAGATAATTCATTTCAATTTTGAATCATTTGAGAAGTCTTGCCGTAAAATAACAAAATAATAAAAACGGTTAAAAATATCATGAATACCTGTTGAATTATCCGTTACGCATTCATTTAGAAAATATTTCTTGACACTACTATTCAAATTACAACTTAAAAACCTGCTTAGCATTTACAATAAAAAACAAGTCACACCTACAATAAAAAAATTCTAAATGAAAAAACTAGACAATAAATTATAATTTTGTTTGATTAGTGTTCAAAGACGCCGATGGCAAGTTTCGCCAGTGAATGTGACGCTGAGCGGTCAAGTCACCTGTGCTTGGCTTAGCCATGGTAAATGGCACTCCTAGACAACCTGCTCAATCGAAAATTAAATCCATTAAAAATTACAAGTCAAGGAATTTCTGTAACATTTGGTACATATTCGGACAATGTGTATCTACATTTGTTTTGATATCGGATTAAGGAATTGCCAAATGTTGTGAATGGTATTTTAATAAGGCTGACAGGATATTTTCAATTAGTTTAAATGTGTCAAGATTATTATTATTTAATAAAGGAAAAATCAAATTTACTTCTTTGTCTCTTTTTATAAGAACACGTATAGTTATATTTACTCTAAATTACTTACATACATGGAAATATAATTTATAAATTGCGTGTCAAATAAGAAATAATATATTGCACAATATTATGATTATGTCAAATAGTAAAATAAATGAGCTCAAGTACATAGCAGTCCAGTACAAGGAACAGTATTTCATAATAAAATAAGTAATGTTTTATTTCATTGAAATGAGTTTAGAAATAATGATCGAGAGAATGTATTAAAAGATGGAACCACTAGTATTAATTTTTAGTACTACTAGTCTGAAAATGTATGCAATTATGTGTTTTGATTTGGTAGATTTAAATTTAGGATTTAAGCATAAATTTGTAATTTGTAATATTGCTCAAAAGTTACAAATATGAATTACGAGTTGTTATGAAAATCAAGTTTAGAAAAATACGAGGCGTATTTTTAAATTAAGTAGGCTTTTGAAATTCCGCCGCTGCAGCGCCGCGGTCCACATTTGACACATGCACACTGTGTACCGCACTCTGTTGACAAGCCACAGATGTTATTACAGAATCATTTGACGTGTTTACAAGTCTTTTGTGGATATATGAAATGCCTCTTCTGATTGAGAATCCCGCCGAATGTGAAACACGCGCTGTGATTCGTTTTCTTAGTGCTAAAGGCGTGAAATCGGTTGAAATTAATCTTCAGATCAGAGAAGTGTAAGGAGAAAACATTATGAGCGATGGGATGTTACGAAAATGGGTGAAAGCTTTTAAAAATGGCCGTACGAATGTGCATGATGAAGAACGAAGTGGGCGATCTTCAGTCATTACTGATGATTTGGTGTACAAAGTTGATGAAAAAGTGACTATCACATATTCCTGCATTTGAAGAACCATCTGGATGGTCAGCGCCACGACGACAATGAAGATGTCAAAGCGATGGTTGTCTAATCATGCGGCAGATTTCTACGAGGATGGTATTCAAAAGCTGGTTGTACGATACGATAAATGCCTTACTATTGGTGGAAATTATGTAGAAAAGTAGATTCATTTAAAAATAAAATCGCTATGAAAATTTTACTTGTTTTATTTTTATTTCAAAACGGTACTTAAAAAACACGCCTCGTACAAGGAAAACAGAAAATTATTATTTATTTTATAATTGGAATCCTGTTACCTATTATTGAATGTGACATATTGCCAAATGAAAAGTAAATTGCAATTTAACAAACGCTTAAAATTAAGGTTTCAAAATCATTTGAAAATATGTGTATAAATAAAGCCAAAGCTCCAATGCGAGTTGCAATTAGTACCTCATTACTAATTACCTATTACAAAAACACAATCATATATTCAGGTTATTAGTTAGCCTCATTAATTTTTTACCTGCCAATTTAAACCTAATTAGCGTACTGTTAGTCAAAAACAATAACTAATATAATTTTTCAAACCGCCACCAAATTATCACTGCGTGTAACTTTCGCGTTAAAATAATTTTACTAATAATATAACCTAACACCTATTCAAAATCATGAACCTAATTTAGTAAATAGACTTTAATTAAATATAATAATGAACATAATCAAATCACAACATGTAACATCCGCTTTGAAACTCGATCAGAACAGAAGTCGTTTTCTTTTGCGTCTCAAGGGCCAACCCAGGAATCTGTGAGAAACAATTTAGTCAATTCGATTTCGAAAAGAATTGATTCATTCCCTAGGTGTAACTATTGCAACATTGCATCACTGGCATTGAGGTTATGTTTGCTATTCGATCAACAGAGAATATTTCTTCGCGGAGAAATATTTGTAATCGAGAATCGCTATTGATTCAGTTCGGTTGCGCAACGATTTATTTATTTTACTGGTGTGTAATGTATGATATTATGTTTATGATAAATGATATTCTTGTAAGCTTAGACATATGGATATAAATGTTGGAAATGTATATATGAGTTTAAACAGAGATGTAAATGAGATAAATTGTTATGTGGTTTCGTGCTGCATGGATTAATGAATTAGTGATTAAATAAATGATTATTTATTCTTTTATTTATGCTACTTTATACAATATGAACTTAGTACCAATTACAGTACAGAATCCGAACTCACCGAGCCGTATTGTGCCAATTCATATATTTTAGCTTGAGTGGAATTTGAACCATTTTAATTTATAAAATAATGGATATTAGATATTGTGTATACGCCATTTTTTGTTCACAATTTAATGTTAAAGTGCTTTTTTTACTTCCACAGTTAATTAAATTAATTTTAGCAATCTTAATTAGATTAATTAATTATATAAAATTATCGTAAACTGGAAAACAATTTTAATAAGATACTTCATTAAAATTTTTTGTTTTAAACATTTAATTTTAGACCTTAAAATAACCTGAAATGTTAAAAAAAAAAAAACGGTTCGACGAACTATATTTACAACATTTTCTTGTTTTAAATCGTTTACTAGCAATAATATTTTTTTCTTAAGGTAAGTTTAATTTGAAGTTAACTAATTCCAATTAGGTGTATGATTGCAATTAAAAGTTTTTTTTTGAAATACTGTTAAATTTTCAATTATTGCTACTTATTTATACGTCATGTTAGTTAATATTTTAATTACCTAAAAGAGGAATGAAAACTGCGGCTAAAAATTAATTTATATTATTATTTATTTCTATATTTTATAAATCTATTATGGGGTGGCTAGCTCAGTGGTATGAAGTCGGCCTGTGGATCCTGAGAACCCTGGTTCGATTCCCACAGGCGACAAACAATTTTCATAATTTCAAAAAACGCTACCTCTATGGCTCCTCCACCAATAACATCTTTGGGGGGCCGTGATTTGACGACTGGTAACCGCACTTCACGCGCAAAATATATCACTTACCGAGATCTGCGTCGGCAGAGTGCCACACCCAGTAATGGGTAGAAGGCGTGATATATTTATTTTTTTATTTTATATAAATCTATGGGATAGATAACTCAGTGGTATCGAATTAGTCTGTGGATTTAAGAACCCGAGTTGGATTCCGACTAATAATAAAATTTTCACCACATTAAAATTACCCTTGTGACTCTTCCCCTACTAACAATTACAGAGATCTGTTACGACTGAGTGCCATACCCAGAACCCACAACCAGAAATAGGTAAAAGGTGTGATGATATATTTGTATTTATTTAGACAATATGTATTTGAACGGAATTCAATCGGTGTTTTGTTCAAATCCCAGTATTGTTCCAATTTTTATTTTTAAAACAAAAATAGATTTTTTCAGTTGTTACGTAACAAATAGGTGTTAGTAATATTAACATTGTTTACTTCAAGGTGAAAACAAATTGCAATTTATTTATAAATGTTGCCAATATGTCAAGATTTCCAGCAGTAGGAACTTATAAATCTTTCGTCATTTCCTTCTGTATTCTTAAACGGATATAAAACAACCGTATTTGACTGTTCTAAAAATAGTAGAAGGACAAAAAGTCTATTGAGAAGAGAAGTTAGTTGTAAGAGCGAGATGCGAGATGAAACGATAGAGATACAATTGAAATGTTTTGACAAAGCGTGAGATTTCAAGTTTGATGAATCAACCTTCACGCTGTTTTGTAATGTGTAGACGACATCGTCAATTTGAGAAATGTGAGAAACGAATGAATGACGCGAAATTATTTCATGAGAACTGACAATGAAAACAAAATGTAAATCATATATGTTAGTCATATGTTTTATTGAAACTGAACAAGGTTTTTAATTGCTTCTTGTCTTTCCTGCGTCTATAAATCTTTTTGTCAAAATGCTTGTTCAAGCTATTTTTAAGACAATGACAGGATTAGCGAACAATTATGAGAAAGATTGTTTGATTGCTTGTATATCAAGATACCTCAAGTTATTTCCATATGCAAACATATTAATCCATATAATTTATATGCTAACGCTGACATATTCGTTTCAAGTACTTTTAACTAAGTATAACAATGAAATCAATAATTAATCAAGGTTAGGAATGTACTATTTATTTACTATTTATTCGATGCACACCAGAGTGGATAACAAATTAATTTACTTCCAACGTCATTTAAATTTAATCATTCAAATGAGTGTTGAATTTTTGAAAGTTATATATGCCATAAAATAAATAAAATTGATTTGAATTTGTTAATTTAATTGGACTAGTGTGAAATGTGATATACGAGCCCGGCCCAGCTTCAGTTGGCCCAATTTTATTTTTTCGTTTGATGTTATATTTTACTGTTTTATTTCTCGTGTAGTATGCAAGATAATAAAATGAAATTTTAATGAGACATATACTAGTATGTTGTTAATACACAGATAAAATTTTAAGTCAATCGATACATACATCTAGAAAAGACAGTCAGGAAGTAAACATTTCTGTTTTAACAAAAAATTGTTTTATTAAAAAACTGTATAATAATAAAGTTTGTTTTAAATAATAATTAACTTCAATTTCATCCGCCTAACTGCCCACAAGATAATAATCATGATAGTTCATTTGAGTGTTGATTTAGTTTATGTGACAAAAAAAAATTGAGAGTAAAACTGCTATACATTTTGTCTGTAAGGTATGTTTAACGTTAAATTTAGTTAAAAATGTTGAAAATTAATTGTAGAATTTAGTAAATGTAAGTTACCTTGGTTTTTAGTATTATTTAAATTTTAACGATAAAATTAGATTCGGGTCAACTGAAGCGGGACTGGGCTCGTATAGTCACGAAAGAAAAAGTTTTGAAAAGATGCCCGAAGGGCGAGTGGCTATTTTTCTGGATTGGCCCCAAAAAGGAGTTGGGAGCTCAGAATCCCAGCCATAGTGTTTAAGTGTCAAATTTTTACCATGATTCACCTTACACAAACTAGCGGTAATGTTTATAGTTTCAAGATTTCAATAATCAATAATTTTGTAACTCGGATCTTTATTTGTTAATGATCAATAAGTTAATGACAATCCTTATTTTTCTTGATTAATCTGCGCATGACTACCATTTCGACATCTTGTGACCAAAATAATTTATTCTGTTACTTCTATTTTACTTTTATGCATTTTGCTCTCGTACAAAACTGGCAGTAAAAAAAATATATATTATTTTTAACCACACTTTTTACGGAACTATCATAGAGCTGATATTATATTATTATTATTATAAAACGAAGTCCAAATACGAATAATAAACGTCTGCATTATAATGCTGAAACTTTTACTGTCAGAAATAGTAAATTAATTACCACGGATATAATAATCCCACTAATAATCTAAACAAACATATTATTATACAACAACCAGTAGTACCAACTGTTGCAACACACCCACTAGACGAAATATCCCATCAATTACTCCACGCAAAGTAAATAATCACTCGAGTGACGTGAACCACCAACAACAGGTAGGCACAATTAACCAACCGAGAGCGAAAAGAGAAATCATATAATCTTAATTACAAAACAACAAAGTAGAGCAGCGATTAATAACAAATATGAAGCTTTGGCCACGCGGACTGCGCAGTTCGGTGTTGCGAAATTACTACTAATTAATATCGAAATACTGGCGTTTATTTTCGCCCAAACCGATTTGTTACCCAGCGTGATGCATGTTTATAGTGGAGTGAATGCGACCAGAGTTGGGGTGGAATTTTAGAGAGGGACAAATTGTACCTGGAATTATTTGTGTTTTAGCTGTAAAAAAGTTTTAATAATGTGTGCATAATTTGTCTAACTAAAAGGTTGGAGTGTTATCAATCATCAATTTTATACAGAATTAAGACTGTTCTAGAAAATAAGGCACATAATTCATATTGAATGTCTACTTTTTATTTATTTATTTATTTTTCTATTTTGCTTCTGTAACAAAGCTATTAGAGTACTTAAAAGAGTTCGTTAATGGCTCATTCAAGTGTTGTAGAAGCGCAGCACAATTCATATTTTTAATGTTGTGATTTTGCTGAAATATTATAATGTCAATAAAGTTACTATGAAATAAATTCTTGACGGTATTTTCATCAATTTCACGTATTTTACGCGGAGTACCATAAAATCGGCTACGCTCAGTTTTTATTTTAAGGGCCAGTTTTTCAATAGCCGGTTTACTCTCGATTAACACAATCATGATTATCATTAATCGGTGATTAAAAAACTGGCTCTAAGTTCACAATTTCAGATTCAAACAATTGAATTTTAAAACGTCAAATCTGTATCACCAACTAATACAAAATTCCCTAAGTTTTGAAAGACTATAAAATCAATCCAAACATAACCGCTGTACCTAATAGAAACGTTTCAATTAAATTTAAATATCGTTATAACCAGAAAAAAATAATAATTACTACAAGATTCTTATTCGTCTAAAGGTTAACTTGACTTCTTCGAAATTTCATCCAGCACAAAACAAAAAACCCGAATCCGTAGCCTGCTATTAAATTTTATTTCTTATTTTCCAAACCACCCACACAGCCATAGGTCCAGTTTATTCAAAACAAAAAGTAAATACACAACGACAAAAAAAGAATGTCGAAGAAAAGAATAAGAAAATTGATATTTACAAACAGAAGTTACAATTTGAAAGTCAAATGAACTTCTGGCGAGCGAGAAGGCAGAAGGTAGGAGACCAGTGGATATAAACGGAACCATTTATACATGTATAACACTAAAAACATACCAGAGTCGTGTATTAACATAAAGTTATGTCAATCATCGGTGGTCGTGCACCGGAGACAACAATGGGACATTAGTATTTCGGTTGTTTGGGTCGAGGGCGGGGGCGGGGGCGGATGGCGACAACTTTATTATGGCCGATGAAAAAGATAGACACGGTTTTATTACATGTTCGACTTTTTGACTGTATTATACGGTGACTTTGATTAATATTGGTTTATTTAAATATTTTGTACAATTGGAATGATAATGATGTTATGTAAATAAGTAGATTAAAATCCAGGTGTCTAAAGAAATGTTGTAATAGACATTTAATGGAAAAGTTCGTTATTTTGATGATTATTATCTCTCTTTTATGGGGGTAGGAAGCTCAGTATTATCTAGTCGGGCAGTGAATTTGAAAATCCGGATTCGATCCCCACAACCGACAAACAATTTTAACCACATTAAAACTACCCCTGTGGCGTCCCCTCCTCTAAGAGAGTGCTATATCTAGTAATAGTAGTAGTAATAAATAAATAAATACGCCTTTTACCCATTACTGGATGTGGCACTCTGCCGGAGCAGATCTCGGTGAATGATATACGAGTATTTATGCCAATGAAGTGCGGTTACTAGCCGTCAAATCACGGCCACCAAAGATGCTATTGGTGGGGGTGCCACAGGGGTAATTTTAAATTGGTGAAAATGTTTATCGGCTGTAGGGATCGAACCAGGGTTCTTAGGATCTACAGACCCACTTAGTCACTACCCCATACAATTAGTAATAATATGCAAAATTTAAATAATAGAATATTATGTAATCGCAATTAATATATTTATTAATAGTTTTTAATTAAATTTTGTTAATTTTAATTTTATAGGCAGTAATTAAGATTTTAATTATAATAATGAATTGACAATTATTAAGTTGTACGATTTGTTTCTATCAAAAAAAATAAATTAATGAAAAATTATAAGGTGTAGCACGTACAATATCTACTGCTAATAAAAAGTTGATTTAGAGACTAAATAAAACGTTCTCTTAATATTAAAGTTCAGAAAGATGTGTCACTGATCGTGTTCAAACTTCAAACTTTATCAAAAACCAATTAAACAAAAAAAAATCATACAGTCAAAGTCGAAATATTCAAAGTGAGGTTTAATTAGAACGTAATTCGTCCAACAAAAAATTTTAATTACATCCGATCATTTTAATTAATTTCAAACAAAGAATTCCATTCGGCGCTTTGTTTTTTTTCCAGAACATTAATTAACACGGGAAATAGTTCCAGAAATATTCGACACTCGACCTTGTGCGGGCGGCAGAGGACACCGGTGTCCACTTCCTTCTGATTTTGCACTGCACATGAGTATGACACGTCAAATTCATTACGTTATCATATCATCATTTCATAAAATAGTTTTATGAAATTTAAATTCTTTTTAACTTCACATTCTTTCAATCTTTTTGTTAAAATATTTAGAGCTATCGATGAAATAGTTTTAAATATTAAATACTTTAGTTGTGCAATTTTAACGTTACCATTAATTCTTTTATTAATAATCGTAAAATAAAATATAGCAGCTTGCTCAACTGGTTTTATAAAATAAAGTTCAATTATTTTCATTTACGTCAACTTAAAAAAATAAAAATAAAATAATAATAATAATATACCTCATTTAATAAATGGGTTCAGTTTTTAAATGACTACCGTTAAGTGTAATATCTGAAATATCTCCACAGATGATTAGTTTTACAAATGAAGCTGAAACTTTGCATTTATGTACATGTTTCGTAAAATTAAGAATTTTGAATGCATACTTATTTGCATACATATATGACAGTGTAATTGTGAACCACAGTCAGTATCCACCACATAAATATAAGTATTATATGTATGACTACTAATATATATTGTTTTTCGATTTAAACTATTGTTTTATAAGTTCCAATTTTTTCAAATTAATTTGCATTAAAAAAATATATTTATATATACAAGAAATCATATCCCAGTGGAAAAATTAAGATCAAATTTGCACTTATTAATTGTATAACATTATTAATGCTCGTTTGCACTAACAAAACTTAAATTATATACTTTGTACATTTTGTAAAACAATTGCACCACACTACCATCCATCCCACCACTTCCAACTTACAAATGGGCGACGGCAGTGACGGATTTTAATCATTTAATTTAAGAGGTAGTTTTTTTGAAATTATGAAAATTGTTTATTGTCTTTATTGATTGTTATGGTTAGCTTTATACAAATCAAACATAATTACTACTCGTATTTTGAGAATTGTACTTAAGTTAATAATGATAGTTACTTTTGGGATTTCTGTTGCATAAAATTTTCTATTATGTATGTCTTCAAAGTGCTTTTAAATATTTTAAACTTATTTTGTATACATTTTATAGGATTAATTAATAAATTTAACGTTTAGTAACATATTGTTCACTGTTTTTAAAATATTTAGAAATCTCATCTCATTTTCGATTTGAATTTAAATTTAAAAATTATATCGGCAATTCTTAACAAAATTGCACTAAAAATTGAATTCCCCTATTTTCTCAGTATTTTGAGGCCCAAATCAAGCCGGGGGTCCTGGGTTCGTGCCCCATGTGCCCCTATGGAAAACACGGAACAGGATGAAAGATTATAATATTTGAGAAGAATAAAGAAGGTAGATGTATGAAAGAAATTATGAATATGAATCAAACGAAAGTGATTGGCACAGATTAATAACAAATAATATTCACTCAATATTTTTAGGATTCTTACTATCCCATTGGAAAAGACATAGCGTGATGTTATGTTACTCACAAAATTATTAAAATAAATTTCGCATCTCAGGTTAATAATAACATAAAAGTAAATCATAATAGTGCCTGCAGAAATGATCTTATACATTTACTGTATTATGTAGAAACGTTACATAATAAATAAACGCCAGTCGACAAGTCACAAAAATAACAAATACTCAGCACGCAAAAAATATAATTCAATACTCTCGGAGTCCATTCCCTGGAAGGTCCTGGCGGGAGTATCTCGCATTCCTGTAGGAAGCAAGTCAGCAAGTGGATCACTAGATCTCTGGAGCAGAGCACCGCTCCAGGATCGTGCCTAGGGACATTCCGCGTCGCAAGTCGCACTCGCAGCTGGAATACAGAATGCCAAGGACCTCCATTGCCCATAGACCTCACAGTGCGGATTGAGCAATTCAATGTCTGTGATCCGTGCTTTGTTCTAGAGCAGACTGACCTAGTTTTCAGGTTGATGTGAAATAAGTTTAGTTACCTACCGCATTATTTTAAATCGTGATTGTCTGGTGTAAGATATGGCTTAATTTTAACCGATACCATCTTAAGTACTTGATTTGCATTGACGGTTGAGAAATATTGCTGTGATGGCGGATTACGAATCATTGGTGTGTATCACTGGTATTTGATAGTGGATTATGAAGACATAAACGTTATTTATTAAACGGAAAACTAAATTGTATATTTTTCATGCCATACCTTCACCTCATTTTATACATAGGATTTTTCTGTTGTTATAATGTACTCGTATACTTGCTTAGTAGTATTCATGTATATATATATATATAGGTATAATGATTGTATACATATATTATTTTAATACTGACAATAACAAGTGTCAGAAATTAGAACTGCGTTACCTTGATTAGACATGTGCTCTATTAAATATATGCTTTTTATAAATAAATAAATATATCATCACGCCTTCTACCCATTACTGGGTGTGGCACTCTGCCGAAGCAGATCTCGGTAAGTGATATATTTTGCGCGTGAAGTGCGGTTACCAGTCGTCAAATCACGGCCCCCAAAGATGTTAGTGGCGGAGAAGCCACAAGGATAGTTTTTGAAATTATGAAATTTTTTTGTCGCCTATGGGAATCGTACCAGGGTTCTCAGGATCCACAGGCTTTTTATAATTTATTTAACGTTGTTTGACCTGAAGATGGCCATAACCTTGGCCGAAACGTCGTTGTAATTCTTCAATAAATTTATATACAACTTCAAGCCTTTTGTCCATTACTACCTTACAATATTACTATTGGCTTACTAAAATAATCTACTAAAAAAAAGTTTTAGTTAATACAGATATGTTTATTGCCTCTATCAATGTTTTTGCTTGACAATAATTGACATAAAAAAATCGCGACACCGAAGGTGATAAACAGATTTTATCTAGTATCAAATTTGTCGAATTGTTTTACCTTAAAGAAACTAAGTATGAATAACGCACATATGGTAAAAATTTGACAAAAACTAAACCTCAAATGATATTTACTAACGTAGCATTACTAAATGAAGTAAATTATTAAAAGTATAACAATTATATTCGATCTTCCCGCGGCAATGTAGAGAAATAAAAAAATATCTTGGTATAAACAGTACAAACAATACTTAATAAAATAATTTAAACTTAATAAATTCGTTAATTTAATAATGTGAACTAAGTTTTAAATTCCACAGCATAATTAAATCAGCTCATAAAAAAATTGAGAAGCTTAATTTACTTCACTATCCACATACTAACCTCTACATCACTAGAGCTCCACTAACACATATTTACCGGCGATTCCAAGAACAATCTCATAAGCACCTTCACCGCTTCGCCGGTCTGTTGATGTTTCACCTATGGGTTCTTACCTGAGTTTGATTTACATTTAAATTAAAATATTTCACCATCCACTCTTTCCTGAGTTCCTACTTCACATGACTCACATGCCGCGAATTTGAACCCGAGAATCTGAAACCGTCAGCGAAGAAACTCGAGATTTATTTGGGTTTGAGAAGATTTACTGCGGCTAATTATGAATTGTTGGGTGATATACTTTAATTTGATTGTGGGTTTGTTTTCTAAGAATTTGTAATAATAAAATTAAATGGTAATAAATTTTGTGAAGTATTTGACGTGCAAGATTTGTTTACATCAAAGTTCGGTTCTAGGTTTAGTTTTATCTTTTTGTTTGTTAAATTCGCGAAAGTAGTTGAAGGTTGTATGCCAGATACGGTGGTATTAAATCAAGTTTTTTTGACATCCGCTTAATTTAATAAATTGTTATTGTTTTAGTAGCAGACCAATATTTCAACATCTTGTTAATAATAATAATATATTCAATGTTTTTTTTTATTATTATTATTTATATCAATATTAATTTGTACATAGCTACTATACAAAAATGGATATTTTTATTTGCTTTAATTGATTACATAAATTATTTCGCAATAAATATTAGGTATTATTTTTAAATTCACTATTTTCTTGTCCTGTTACTACTATTACTATTTAATTATTATTTTCTAAATATATAGTAAATTTAATTAAATTATAAAGAGAACAATGGAGTTAAAAAAATAAATAAATATATCATCACGCCTTTTACCCATTACTGGGTGTGACACATTGTCGAAGCAGATCTCGGTAAGTGATATATTGAATTGCGGTTATCAGCCGTCAAATCACGGCCCCCAAAGATGTTAGTAGTGGAGAAGTCACAGGGATAATTTTTTTTATTTGCTGAAAATGTTTGCCGATTATGGGAATCGAACCAAGGTTCTCAGGATCCACAGGCCGACTAGATACCACTGAGGAAAAATGGGAATGCCGTCAAGATTTGAACCTGAGACCTTTTCAACTCCAATCATATGCTCTAACCATCAGATTTGAATTCAGGGCGACCATGGCTTAAATGGTTAGAGCATATGACCGCATTTCATAAGGTCCCAGGTTTACATCCTGGCGGTATCACAATTTTTTTCTCTTTTTAATTTAATTCATATTACTTTTATTTTAGTTTAATAATTTGTTTAATAAACAAAAACAATTAGTTGAAAGTTGACTACTTAATTAAATCAATCTTTCTAAACCATTTAAAATGCGACACAATCAACAAATTCATTTATCAACTGTCTAAATGTTCAATTGAAGTCATAATTTTTATTTACGTAATCCGTTTGTTGTTCAATTAAAATTTAGTTTATTGCAGCAACCAGATTTAATTTTCATTCCCAATGACCCATTTGTAAATTTACTGGTCCATTAAGACTACATCCGTCATTTTATTTCTCATTTCACATCGATTTTAGCCACCATTCCTTCACCAAGGTTACCGCCAATCCGTTTGTTTATGGCATGTCAAAACTCAATGGTTTACGTTCACTTTACACCCGTCATAACGCGGTGAAATCAACTGTCTCTCCTGGTCTGCGAACCCCGAGGATCGAGCCAGTGGTGTAGGCACGGAAAATTTCCCCAAGGATTTTTAATAAATTTTACTTTATAAAATAATTAAACAAATTTCTTTAATAATATCTTTGAAGGAAATTCATAAGAAAGTTGTGATTTGACAAAAAAAGTTTTCTCAAATATTTCTGCACTTTGAATAATAGTCAACATTATTTAGAAATGGACATATACATTTTTCTAATTATTGTAATTGTTATTATAAATATGGGGTGCCTAGCTCAGTGGTATGAAGTCGGCCTGTGGATCCTGAGAACCCTTTTCGATTCCCACAGGCGACAAACAATTTTCATAATTTCAAAAACTACTCCCGTGGCTCCTTCACCACTAACATCTTTGGGGGCCGTAATTTGACGACTGGTAACCACACTTCACGCGCAAAATATATCACTTACCAAGATCTGCTTCGGCAGAGTGCCACACCCAGTAATGGGTAGAAGGCGCGATGATATATTTTATTTTATTTTATTTATATTTATAAATAAAAAGATGTTAGTGGTGGGGGAGCCAAGGGGGTAGTTTTTTAAAATGGTGAAAATTGTTTGTCGTCTGTGGAAATCGAACCAGGGTTCTCAGGATCCACAGGCCGACTTGATACCACTGTGCTAGCTATCCCATTGTTATTATAAATTCAACGAATTCGAGGCACCATCTGTTATCTATTAGTGGAACTAAAACTAATATGTTATAAGTGAGTGCTGAAATGACAGTAATTTAGGACGTTTTTATGACATTTTCTTAAGTTTCCGTCTGAAACAAATAATAATCATTCATTAAATAATGTAAAAATATTTAATAGTCCTATTACACCAACACGGATTAATACTTATGAAAATTAATTTTACACGTTCATAAAACCCACCTATTTCCGCATATAGGTGCCGCCACTGATTTTCCCAGTTGGCAACGTTTTATCTTCCCGCGAACACTCCATCCAGCACTAATTTCACAGTAAGTAATTAAAGAAACTCATCAACATGAAACAATAACACGCCGCGCAAATCATTTCCACACAAAGATGGCGCTCATCGCTGGGTTAATATTTAACAGTTTCATGAGTATGTTCGTCTTCGTCTTATGTCGCTGCGCAAGATTGCAGATTCATTATTAATTAGGTTGTTTCAATGTTCCGTCGTGTTGACATTAAGTTCTTGGGGCAAAGTGCTATCCTTTCATTTGTATGTCACACGCATTTTCCTTAGAAATAGGCTATTTTTAGACTACATACTTGATAGTGTGACGTCACGGTGTGGTGTATGGTATATGTCACAGTATTGTAGTGATAAGTGTTGTTCTCGTTTCAATTCAATTGATCTAGAATAGTTGGATTGGGAGGAGGAATTCTAACCTTTTGTTTCAATGAAGTTATTAACATTTAGTAATTAATCCCGTTTATAACTCCTACAAGTCTTCAGATGACGTATGTTCTAAACTATAAACAATTAATGTTACTCACAGTGCTATATTTACGGCACTTGATATGTGACAACTCAATAAATTATTACGTAAGTGGGTACGTCATCGTATAGAAATTTGATTTTTTTTTATTCGTTGTATTGTATTCGTAATACAATATTATAATCCTCGTAGACATTATGTTGTATAGCTACAGAGTAGTACAATATTCTGTAATAATATAACAAGAGAGTGACGATAAATTGAAAATAATTTGAGAGATCTTTCGAAAACTTGTTGCCAGGCAATAGTCCCGAAAGCCCGTATGATTGCCAAATACGAATGTTTTGGCTGAACCAGTTTATAAATCGAAAAATTTTAAAATATGGTTCTATATAATTCAGACTACGAGAAATTTAATGCCGTTGAGCGCATCTTCCTATCTCTTTTAGTTTTTAAGTTACAGCGATTTTTCACTTTTTGAAAAACTCAACTTTGAAGGCCCATATCTCGAAAACTATAAGAGATATTGAAATTCGGTTTGAACGAGTGTATTTCTCGTGCTCCAATTAACTTATACTGAGATTTTAAAAAAAATTAAAATTTTGCAATTTTTTATCAAAATTTTTTTTACTCATATTTAAAAAACTTGAAGAGATAATGAAAATCTATAAACATCAGCGGATTTCTCGCATAAAAGTACATATGTATGTAAAATTTCAGAGTCTTTGCTCCACGGATAAAATTTTTAGAGTAGAAAAACTAAAAATGGCCAAAATTCGTAAAAATCTTAAGGGGTACCCCTTCAAAAATAATTAAAAAACAGTGATTTTTCGTTTTTTTGTAATAAAAACTTTATCTGTGCGAATTTTTGCCTGAAATTTTGCATACCTATGTACTTTTACGAGAAGAATTCATTGGTGTTCACAGATTTTCATTATCTTTTAAATTTTTTGAAATATTAAAAAATGAAAATTTTGAAAAAAAATTATAATTTTCAAAATTTTCAAAATTTCAGTATAAGTTAACTAGAGCACGGGAAATACACTCGTTCAAACCGCACTTAAATATCTCTTTTAGTTTTCAAGATATGGGCCTTCAAAGTTGAAAGTTTTAAAAAGTCAAAAATCGCTGTAACTTGAAAACTAAAATAGATATGAAGGTGCGCTCAACAGCATTCGATTTCTCATCTTCTGAATTATATAGAACCATATTCTAAAATTTTTCGATTTTAGACTAGTTTAACGAAAATGGTATTTTCATTAAACGACATTTTTTCGATCATGATTAAAAAAATATATATTGATGATCAAAATATGAATAATTATGTACAAATATATGAGGAATTAAATGGTGAAATTCCCAATTTCATATCTAAAACCAAATTTAAAAAAATTAATTGTGAATTTTATATCAGTATCCGAAGAACCCAGTGTGAAGATCGGCGGAGCGGATTTGATTACTGCTTTTTCTACTTTTTAGATGAACTACCACGAGAAGCTTTAAGAGACTGATCTTGCCCATAACGATATGATTAAAAATTAGGGTTTTTTATCTGAGTCAGAGGTATTTACTCACTTGATCAAGTTTATTTGTTAACATAATAAAAATGAAATATTCTGAAATATACTTTAAAAATTTGCAGATCCTGAAATTATCGTGATATTCAGGTATTTATCGTAAAATATAATTCCATAAATGGTAATAAAATGTGAGCAATAAAGTGATTTTTTGTTTCATTGATAAGATTTTCCCATTTACCATTTAATACTTTAGCATACAATTTACCATCTAATGCGTTAAATTTTGAATAATCACCTATATTTATTTGTTTTCTATGCAATTGAAAATTCACTCCAAGGGACTCAACAACTTTAACTCGTGAACTCTCATTTATAAAGCGATTGTTCTATCCACTGAACCACGACTATTCATATTAAATGATACTGTAAAATGAGTTTTTATTGTTCTTTTCGTCATAAATTAATAAAAGAGTGCAGACAGGTAACAAAAGATAAAAGATAAAATATTCAGAGTCTGTAACAAACAGTCAAGTAAAATATTCACAAATCTGTGAAGATATTTTACTTCGATTAAGTTCTTTAACATTTATATGAAAGGAATGGTTTATAAATAATTATATGTTACAGTCTAAATGGATTATCTCGTTACATTGAGCGCACTTAGGCACGTAGAAACCTTGTAATAAAATCTTTAACATTATACAGCTTTTCAGTAATATAATATTGATTACATCTTAATCTGTACACAATTATCAAATGATTATTGATTACGCTACCATACAATCTCATAGCTTAGCTCTGTTCCTCTGGAAAAATCAATCAGTTGCCGTTACCTTGATCTTTTCAACTGTTTAACACGAATCAGATACCTAGTCAGATACATTTAATAGTAACTGCATTTGTGCGCACTGCAGCATTACTGCATACTTTCACAATACACCGCGAGATATAAAAACTTATTTCTATCAGGCCGTTCCTAACAATAGCTAAGCATATGAGTCGTTATTATTGTTATTATTAAAGATTTGTTCGGGTTACATTTGACTCGAAGGCAAATTCTAGACATGGTTGTATTGGAAAAAGTAATTTCTGTGACCTCATGTTTCGTTCTGTTTGAAATAATAACCGTTCACCTTCGCACTTCGCGGAATGAGAGATAGTTCGAGCGAGCGCTAAGAGATGGCGTTGCTGGTCTTGTTTCGAGTGTAACCAAACCAGAGGAGGCACAACAAATAGAGAGACTTCATAATATTTCAATAAAATATTTGTTAGGTACATAAAAACAAAATATTGTAAAACTGTATAAAACATTTTATTTGATTACATTGCAACTTTAATTTTATTGTTCGTTTCCTGTTATATTAAATATTTCTTTGATTAACGCTAATTATAGTATTTTTTTATATTTGCTAGTTAAAATGGGGTAGATGGCTCAGTGGTATCGAATCGGCCTGTGAATTTGAAATCCTCGATTTGATTCCCACAGCAGGCAATTTACACCACATTCAAATTACCTCTATTAATATCATTATTTATTTCTTTTTGAGTCATGAAATTGTTTTTCACTACTGCTTGCTTAAAAACGGTTAGTAATGGATTATTTTTCATCAAGGTCAATAATGCAAAATTCCACCTTTTAAATAAACTCAATAATAATTTCAAAAACTACCTCTGTGGCTCCTCCACCACTAACAACTTTGGGGGCCGTGATTTGACGACTGATAACCGCATTTCACGCGCAATATATATCACTTACCGAGATCTGCTTCGGCATAGTGCCACACCCAGTAATGGGTAGAAGGCGTGATGATATATTTATTTATTTAAATAAACTCAATTCTCAATTTATTGCATTTTGTATTTTGCATCTCTTATTTAATTTCTGTGTTAGTAAATTTTCAAAATCACTTTCATTAAATACTGTCACAAAAATTTCAAATAAAATGTCAAATGATGGAAATAATGTCAAAAAAGAATATTAAATATTCTGACTACTTTGTTTTTATTGATATAAAAAAACAAGTAAATTTTAATGTCAAAATGTTTATGTTACTATCAATATAAAAATCGTTATTTCGGATTTAAATACTGGTAGTGAAAAAATTAATATATATCCACTTCGGAGGGAACATGATGTACTTCTCTTCATTGGTGTATAATACACTATTTCTTGTGGCTAAAACCATAAAGCTCTAGGTAAAATTAATTTGAACTATCACCATTTATGTATTATTAAAGTTCCTTTTTCAATATCTAGTAAATTGTTATAAAATTAATACAATTAAAATTTGATTATATGTATACTCCTTTCCATATAATAAGTTAGACAATTATTACGTTATTCTAAAATCGTGATAACGAAACAACAGTTTTTGTAAATTATAGAAATAAAAGGTTACGTTATGTACAACGTTACGTATCTTTTGTGTACCACAAAAAGTTTAATGACGTAATTGTCGAGCTATGGCGTATATTTTAAATTAAAATTTGAAAGAAAATAATTAGGACATGGGCATACTTACAAAAACATAATTTAATAACGAAAGAAGCTCATTAAGTTGCTTTGCGAAAGAGGAAAAATATCCTCGAAAAATTGAAAGGTTGGCAAATATAAAAGAGTTGTCTTCAGTCAATTATATGGGTTAATTTTCTGTACGGTATTTCTCAAGTAAAAAGAGACATGAGTATTTAAATTAAGAACGCATCAAAAGAGTTCTACAAATAATTACTATTTCCAGGGCCGTCTTAGGCCATGCAGGGGCCCTTGGGCATACTGAGTTTGCGGCCCTTTGAGAAAGTAAAAAAAATGTGAATGAAATCATCAGTATGTACTTTTATTTATTGCCTTTATTAGTTATTATGGTTAGCTTTATGCAAATCAAATATAAGTGAAGTGATTACTACTCGTATTTTGAGAATTGGATTTATGGTAATGATGATAGTTTCTTCCGGGATTTCTGTTGTGTAAAATCTTCTAGTATGTCCTCAAAGTTCTTTTAAATATTTTAAAGTTATTTTAATATCTATATACATTTTATAGGATTAATTGAGAAATATTACGTAATGTATTTTTTTGGTGAAATTTTTAAATTTTGTTCATTATTTAAGAAAATATTAGAACATCTTGTTTGGTTTTCGATATACATTTTAATTTTAAAAAATTAACGCAGTTCTTAGCAAAATTGCACTAAAAATTGAGCTCCTCTATTTTCCGTGTAAACGACGACCTTGACATTTTGAGGCCCCCATCAAGTCGGGGGCTGAGCTCGTGCCCCATGTGCCCTTATGGTAAAGACGGAACTGACTATTACGATCTCTAAACTAGAAACGAGTGCTGAATTGAGTCCAGTATTTATTTAGAATATATGCTATATTATCAATTAATTATTTTGCAGAGTGAAAATAAATATAATGATTAAAATTAATACGTTGAAAATTAAAGAAGAAAACAATGAAATCGAATGTAACAAAATACCAGATTAAAATAAACGAATACTAATCAACATATCCAAACATCAACATTCAGTTATTTTTCTCAGCCGTCTTAGCTGTGCGCCACACACGTTTACAGAAATTAAAAGTCTTCATTCTAACCGGAAACCTTTGCCGTCATCTTTGACTACGAAATTATTCGCTCCGTCTGACGCGGACGCGACGGCCGACGTGCAGGAAAAACGAACAAAACAAGTGAAGTGACTGTCAGACAGTTGTAGAGTTCCACAGCCAACTAACAACGGATGAATATACCGTGTTCTGTTCTAAACTTGGGTCCGTCTCTCTAGAGATCGCGTTGTTCTGACGGCTTCAAGACAGAACACTTCTGCTGTTAAATAAATCTGATTTGTATAAATTCATGTAAAACGAATGAGATGATTTTACAATTTTAAACTGTAAATTCAACCCGATGCAGGACATAAAACGATGTTAACTAACAGTATGAATGACCAAAATAGCTGATACCACGTTTTACATATTTTCAGATTTTTATGTTTTATAATATTTATATATATATATATATATATATATATATATATATATATATATATATATATATATATATATATATATATATATATATATATATATATCATCACGCCTTTTCCCCATTACTGGATGTAGCACTCTGCCGAAGCAGATCTCGGTAAGTGATATATTTTGCGCATGAAGTGCGGTTACTAGTCGTCAAATCACGGCCCCCAAAGATGTTAATTGTGGAGAAGCCACAGGGGTTAGTTTTTGAAATTATGAAAATTGTTTGTCGCCTGTGGGAATCGAACCAGGGTTCTCATGATCCACAGGCCGACTTCATACCACTGAGCTAGCATTAAAATTTTATTAGTTAAATACCTATGGTAAAACAATATTGGTGACAAATAATTATAAGTTTAATGCATGCTATAGAAAAAAAAAACTTTTCTATTATATTTTTAATCACTTTTATGATGACAAAGTTCATTATCGAATGACTCAATCGACGAATACATTGTTTTAAAATAATATCAGAGACGGAAAGAGCTGTATTTAGATAATCTATTTCTGAATATATAATACATCCTAGTTGTACAACCAACAATAAATCAACTTGATTTTTAACCAATGAAATAAAAATACCATCGTTAGTTAGTGATAAAATATGAGTATTTAATACCAAAGAATTATTTTCTTAGCTTTGATCATAAAAGTAAAACTAGCTACTTAATATTCCTGTCGCACGAGATTAATATCACGACAAGTAAATCCCTCGTCTATGACAAATGTGTGCATACGTATCGTGTTATGTTGAGTTCGGTTTTCGAGTTTTCAATTCTTCCTCTTGAGTTTCGCTTTTGACCATAAAATGGAGAATTCATAAAAGAAAAAGTATTTTGTATTCTAATTTACATTAAGAGTAATTGAAATTATATTTTATTGCCATGACAATCGTAAATATTAGAATCGTTCTCACTTTTTCTATTCTAGCATTGACCACCCAGTAAGTAAGAAACTATGTAATTTGAAATTATATATTCTTTTAAAAACAAAGGAGAAAGCAGGGCTGGATTACCAATTGAAATAAACTCGAGGAATTGATTAAAAATGGTTTACATATTTTTATAGCACATGTACATCGTGGAATCATACGTATTTTAAATTATTATACCACAAGAAAATAAAAATACCAATAATTTCACTTCAATAGAAACTAAGCCATAAACAAATAGTTATTTAATACAAAGACAAAATGGCAATTGCGATGCGGAATTGAGTCTTAATAAATAAAAAAAAATAGGATAAAACTAATTTATTAGGACTAAATTCCACATTGCAATTGACATTTTGTCTTTGTATGATTTCAATAGCTGTCAAGCAGTTTGCGATTTTTGTCGATAGATGGCACCACAGGTTGCTCCGTAGCTCGCATGTTACATAGTTTAACATCAGTCATTTCAGCTAAAACAGTATCACAATTCACTAGTCCCTAGTTGGTCTAGTTGGATAGGTGATCGCACCATACTGATGAGTCCCTAAAGGACGAAACGCGTCTATGGTTAAAGCTGAACTCACCAACCGTTTGTTGATGACCTGATAAGTTGATTCAAACGTGCTGTAAATTTTTGTGGAATTTGTGACAAGTGATGGAAAATTAGTTTTTTCCTATTTATTCTTATTTATTTTAAATAGTTATGTGTTTTATTAAAACTAAAAATACAAGCTTTTGGATCGTGTAATTGTTGAATAATATTGCAAGACTCGAAATATTATTTTTAGTATGAGTGAAAAATGTATTTTTTTATACCCATTTACGTATTTACAAAATAATTATGGTTGAAAAATTACTTTGCAAATAAGTTGATATGATAGTTCCATCTATCTAGTCCGGCCCTGTATGGGAATGTGGGGACATCAATGTATACATAAAACATGATAAATAACAAAAACAAGCAAGTATTAGAAGTTATTTACTTTTACTGTCTTTAATGGTTTTGCTAGTAATTAGTATTTGAATTTGTATTTCATTACCGTAACAAGTAAAAACTAAATAAAAAATTATACATTCTCATGGATACCTCAGATACATATGCATAGTTATAATTTATAACCTGTTTACACATATACAATTCGCTGTTAATAATTCTATGTAATAAGTAAATTTTCTGCGCGTTATTTTTTACATTTTTCACATAACCAACTTGTTTTACAATTATTTCACATTTTACTTTAAATATTTTCACACAAATATTTTGATTCTTAAGAGTTATTTTATAAATGATTACTCTTCTTTTTCATCTTCAATGGCGCTACAGCCCGAATCGGGCCTGGGCCTATCGAGGCACACCGAGCCGCTGTTTTTATGCTGCCGTACTGCCGGTTTCCGTAGTCGATGTTACTTTTTTAAGGCATAAGTATAAATGACTAGCTTATAGCGCCCGAGTAAGATTAATACAAGTAACTGTATTTTTTTATTTAATGACCAATCATACTTTGCCGACAGGCGGATTCGAACTGACAAACCTTGGTTTGGATGACGTCACAGCATGTTAAGAGATGTACATTAATACGCTCGACCACCGCGCCTGTTATATGATTAATACGAGTACATATAGAAAGTCAGAACTAGTATAAGAAATTTAATAGGTCAAATCTATTTTAGACCAACGCTCATCTATGAATTTATCCAGATATGTCATCACATCCCCTAACAGCGAGACAATTCAGAGAAGCCAAAAATTCAATAAATAATGAACTAAGAAATACTGAAGTTATAACATATGCACTAATAAATTTCATAAACAAAATAAACTTTGTAAGTTGACTTTAGAAAGATACTTAAGATAACATTTAATTTGTCTGTAACTTTCGAAGCTGAGTTGCTAGTGAAAAATCTCAATTGTAAACAAAACCAAATTCTAAACTGTTTCACTTTGTTACAGTTGTATACAATTCTGTAGAGATGGGAATTCTAGTTCATGTGAGTGAGCTAGTTCATTCGTTCTCGTTCACCAAAAAGATTACTTCACTGAACTAGTTCATTAGTTCACTTTCGTTCACGAAATTTTTAAGTCTATGATGAACGGAAATCGTATTGTATTGTGATTCACTAGCGAGAACAAGTGAACTTTTAGGATCTAGTTCTAATATAATTTGACAGCAGACAGAGAAGCAGAGCGGTGATCATAGCAACGACCACGAACGAATGAAGTATGAGTCTCGTTCACTCGTTCACTTGTTCACTCGTTCACTTGTTCTCCGTTCTCCGCTTTCGATTCGACCTCATCGGCCGTGCCGTCGTGGTGGTAAATCATATCCGAATAGTTCGCAGTGAACTAGTCTTTAATAAACTCACGAACTAGTTCCTGTCGTTCACTATAAGGAATAGCTCATATGGACTAGTTCGTTCTCGAACTACATACCTCTACAATTCTGTCCAGAAATTTGTTCATAATAATTCTGTTCACAATGTTGTCCAGAATTATGGATGGTGACATACGAGCTTAAAAGATCATTAATTTAATAAACCAAATGTAGTGACATTTTTAATGAATGTAATGAAGTTGGTTATATCTCATAAAGCCTGTTTTTAAAATGGCGACATTTCAAATTGAATATAATGTGCAGTCAAAAATAAAACTTCTTTAAACTAAGCCAACTTCTATATAAGTACGTAATAAGTTTTAATCACGAACCTTTTCCAAGAAACTGTTTTAATATTCAAGTGCAGAATTTATAAAGGATGATGCAAAAAGTAAAAAGATATAAAAACTTGAAGCTTTTTTTAATTATGCTGCGAAACTGTGCAGACATTTTTCGCTGAAAACTTATTTAAACAAGTCTTTCAGTAGGCGATGCTCGTGAAAATTCTCAAAGGCAACGGTCGATATTCATTTGAACCCGGCTTGCACAGTGCACTGGGATGCGTTCAAAAGTATTTAAGAGTCAGACGAATATTTTACGATTCTTAAAGTACACACAGGGACTTATTCTTTAATTATGGAAGTAATTTAAAAGTTGTGAGATATGTTTTGATCTGCGAACCGTGTAACGAATTTGGCATTGATAGATAATTTATTCGTTTTAAATGCCTTTTCGGATGGCTATTTACAAACTCTTTGATGTTTAAAAGTACCACGTTTAACTAATTTAACTAATTTAAATTGACGACTACCAAAATTGTGTACGTATTTGGTTTCAGTATTCTAGGCATATGTTCTAGATAATTTAACTATTTAATTTTTATAAATATGCTAATGAAAATTATTTATTTATTTTTATTTATATTCTGAACATCAAGGACCTAATCTCAATTACAGTACAGGGGACCTACAGCTTATAGTGGAATGCGAACCACTCAGACACAATAATATTTTTTTTTATATAAGTTGGTCAGTGAGATTTGAATGCTTGATAATTAAGAAACGCAAGTTTTACCTCGATTTTATCCACTGGACATACGATTGCCTTATTAAACTTAATCAAAAATCAGTCATCAAATTAAAGGTTGAACAGTGATGTTTAGTTATCCATTATTATTTTATTTAAAATTCTTCAGATTCATATAAAGTACTCGTACATGAGACACATTTGACGAATCATCTTTCAGTATTGTGTATTGATAAAAAAACATGATGGGGTGGCTAGCTAGTGGATCCTGAGAACTCTGGTTCGATTCCCACAGGCGACAAACAATTTTAATCATTTCAAAAGCTACCCCTGTAACTCCTCCACCACTAACATATTTGGGGGCCGTGATTTAACGACTGGTAACCGCACTTCACGCGCAAAATATATCATTTACCGGGATCTGCTTCGGCAGAGTGCCACACCCAGTAATGGGTAGAAGGCGTGATGATGATATATATAAGAAACATGATTTTAAGTAACTGATGCTCCTGATCATCTCTCATTTATAATTGACAAGCATTTCATTTTTAGTTTCAAGTTTTGCATTTTCAAATAAAGTACTAAATTTTCTAATTGATTGCATTTAATTTGTATGACCTCTAAGGCATGTGTAACTTATTTTGTTTCTATTATATATTATTTGGTTTAAAATTAAAAAGAATAGATTCTGTTAGGTATTATTTAAATGCGAGTTAGGAGATCGTTAAAAACAAAGTCGGTTTTACAAAATATAACGCAAACTTGAGATTTAATATTTATTTAAAGAACAGTAAATTCCAAAAACTCCTCATTTGACTACAAAAATCACCTAATCAAATAACAAAATCCTCGCAAAAGTCATTGTCCTCTGACGAGATTCACGCCGTGGCACACGGCACAAGATTGCAAAGTGAAACTCCTTGAAAAAGAGTAAAACGGAATGAGATTGAGCTCGAAGCCAAGCCAATTTCTCCGCATGATATGTAAATAGCCTCGAGAGCGATGCGTTCATACGTCACGCATATGCCACACGATGCTCCATTGTTCTCCACCAACATGCACGCATCGCAGAGTGGAATAAAAGAGCGCTTGAATGTAGAAGTGGTGGTATGTGTTCTAAATATACACAACAACATGCACTTGCACTGGTGTATTTTGCAATGAAAGGGCTGGAACATAGACCGTCATTTTTTAACATGGGCGTACGTGCGTAGGGGCTCATTTGTATTCATTTAAATTAGGCGTAATTATAATAATGCTGTTTTTGTTGGGAATGTTTATTTTTGTATTATTTTATAAAAATATTAATTTATTATAATGTCAAGATTCTAGAACAATGCCGCAATGTAAATCAGCCATTAATCATACGTATCCTTGGTACTTGTCACAGATAAATAAAAATAGATTTCATAATAAAAATTTAAAAATAGATAGCACTATATCAGTTTACTTTTCAAAACCGTTAAAATCAAAATTGTTAGGTAACAGAAACTGCAGATTTTATGAACCTTTTTATGAAGCTTTTGTACCATGCTATATGAATAGGAATCAATAGAATTTTCAGAAGAATTTAACAATGACATTAAATATGCTACAGGTTTCACGTGAATCCTGAAAAATATTTAAATTATATTGTAACTTCTTTTAAATTTTAACAAAATTTATAGAATTTGACCAATGATAACGATTATGCTAGGGACAATGGAAATAACTAAATATTGACAGATTTAGTTTCTAAGGACGGTTATTAAGCTATGAAAATATATCTACTTTTGTTGTTAAATTAGTTATAAACAAAAAGTAAATCTTTGTAACAAATGTAATTTATATATAAAATCATTGAGTTGGTACATCCATAAATATATCATCACGCCTTTTACCCATTACTGCGTGTGGCACTCTGCCGAAGCAGATCTCGGTAAGTGATATATTTTGCGCGTGAAGTACGGTTACCAGTCGTCAAATCACGGCCCTCAAAGATGTTAGTGATGGAGGAGCCACAGTGGTAGCTTTTGAAATTATGAAAATTGTTTGTCGCCTGTGGGAATCGAACCAGGGTTCTCAGGATCCACAGGCCGACTTCATACCACTGAGCTAGCCACCCCATCATCATAAATACCACTACATTTTTCGTGAAATAATACTCGTATAATATATAATTCAATATATTATATAAAAAGTATTTTTGATGGAAATAAAATTTAATAACAAAAAAAATTGTGCACTGTAAATCACCCTATCTCATAAAACATCACATGTTCCATTCCATCATAAAACGCATACAACACTTGCACTCTTGCACAGTGTAGCAGCAGTCGTGCACTCGACATGAGAGATGAGAGCTTAAAAACAGCTGCACATCGCGCTGCAACATTGCGAGGGTCGAGGGCGACCACGACCATGTGACCCTGCCCGCGACCCTGCTTGTTTATTCAGCTATTTTTGATGATCGCAACATGCGTTGCTGCTGTTGTATTAGCATGATATTGTTTTCAAGGACGAGGACATGTTTGGTATTTGTGTTCTGTAATATGTTTGCAGGTTGAAGAGATTATTGTTTGTTTGGATTTTGGATTGTGGTTAGATGTACAGAGTGATCAAAAGGAATTGTTACAGTTGGCAATAAAAAAAAATTACTTGAAATTGGTAAGCCTGATACATAAATTCATTTCCTGTTGTTGACAGTGACATTTAAAAATTTGAATTTAAATTTGAGTATATTTACTATTACAGTTATTTATAAAGTATTTTTATTACTTCAAAAATCAAAATTCTATTAGCTATCAGACTCCTGACATAACCTATTTGTATTTATTAGAAATGTCAAATAGCATTTCCGCCTTTATCTGGCGTTGTGCCAACTGTGCAATAAAAAGACCTCTGGAATTGTATTGCCAACTGTATCAATTCCTTTTGATCACTCTGTACTTTGTTATTATCATCTGTATATTACTACATGTTTTTATGTTAAGGAAAATCATATATCATCACGCCTTTTACCCATTACTGGATGTGGCACTCTGCCGAAGCAGATCTCGGTAAGGGATATATTTATGCACGTGAAGTACGGTTATCAGCCGTCAAATCACGGCCCTCAAAGATGTTAGTGGGAGGGAGCCACAAGGATAATTTTAAATTGGTGAAAATGTTTTGTCGTGTATAAATATCTACAGGGTGATCAAACGGGATTGTTATAGTTGGCAATACTATTTCAGAGATCTTTTTATTCCACAGTTGGCACAACGCCAGGTAAAGGCGGAAATACTATTTGACATTTGTAATAAATACAAATAGGTTATGTCAGGAGACTGACAGCTAATAGAATTTTGACCTTTTAAGTAATAGAAATACTTTAGAAATAAATGTAATAATAAATGTACTCAAATTTAAATTATAAATGTCACTGTCAACAACAGGAAATGAATTTATGTATCAGGCTTACCAATTTCAAGTAGTTTTTTTATCGCCAACTGTAACAATCCCTTTTGATCACCCTGTACTAGCAAATAATAAAATACGATATGATACATTACGATACTTTACATTACGATACGTTACGGCATACGCTGTATAAACCCAGCTTTACTCTCAGGTTTCATCGTAAGCATTGGTATATCAAGAGTTAATAAAACAAAAGTTGCATAGTAGCGAATTAATTTAAACATGTTTTCCTTTTTTAAAAATATTTAATTTAACTAAAATTGTAAATAATGATTCCTTGCTACCAATGTTTTAATTATTTTAATTCCTTTGCAAGAAATTAATAACGGAAATGTGATAGTCACAGCGCACCACGAGGGCGCGCTGGTAAACCAAAAAGAAATGAAATTTGCATATATACAGACATACGCCGCTGCAGCTAAGATGGTAATTCTCACAGACAAATACAGAGTTTATTTATAGTCGCAATTAAAGTAGATATAATTATCTGGCTTTCTATAAATTAATTGTCGTAATGCACTACACAGAACTGCGTCTGAATTGAATTTACAAATGCATATGCACACAAAATTTTAATTATCACTGAGAAGGCAATATCGAGCCCATTAAAATGTTTTCACAGTTGTTTATGTCGGGAGTTTGCGCTCAATATTATGTTCCCAGAACTGCAGGTATCATTCCGACCTTGCAAATTTATAGTCAATTTGAATTTTAATTATTTTTTTGAGGTGCTTATGCTCGATTAATTGTTCATTGCAATGCACCATTTCTGAAATTAATGTTGATATTATACGTCTTCTAATTACTTTAGATTCGCGCTGTAACACTTTCTGTTGCTTAATTGATTCAAATTAATCTCTGAATTATAAATCTTTGCTCTGGTCGTAATGTAAATGTGGCTTGAAATATTTATATCTCGCATCTCTTTGCGCTGGCCAAATTGAATTTGGCAAAAGTAATCGATTCATTAGCGGGAGCGACTGAACGAGTTCCGAGCAAACATGAGTGCCGCCATCCACATCATTTTTTTGGGATTCGATATTTATTTATCCACCGCGTGGTGTTTACCTGGACATTAATAGCATTCTATCAGTTATTAATTTTGCGGTCTGTACGAACGAACAACGTGACCTGTATTTTGATATTAATTTTGAAACTCTGTTACTTAATTTAATTATTATAACCAACCAACTTCAATACCTAACGTATTAATAATTTTATTGCCTGTGAATTTAAGAATCTGGGTTCGATTCCCGCAGCCGACAAACAATTTTCACCACATCAAAACTACCCTTGTGGCTCCCTCTCTACTAACGTCTTTGGAGGCCGTGATTTTAAGTCTCGTAATCGCACTCCAGAAGCAAAATATATCACTTACCGAGATCTGCTTCGACAGAGTACCACACCCAGTAATGAGTAGAACGAGTGATGATATATTTATTTATTTAATTTTTATAATTACATATATTATCAGATCTTATAAAACTATTCATAAATATCTTAAAAGTCCTATTTTGGGTATCCGTCAGCTAAATCTAAATCTAAAATTTAATTAGTTATTACACCTTAGAGCCATTCATTATATTCAGTGAAGTTAACAGACATTTATTTGTACATTTCTATACATTTTCACAGTTGAGTGGAGCTAGTATTGCTGAACCAATAGCATGATATCACATGTACTAAATGAACAGTAATATTTAAGCAAATAGTTTACAGTTTTGTTACAAATTTGTCATAAATAGGGACTTACAATTTTGACGTCACATGCAGCAGACCCCCCACCACACAATTTTGTGTGAAACAACAAATTTGTAGAAAGAGCGAGGTGACACATGCCGAGTCGAATAACTGCTTTCCCCATTTAACCCTTCTGCCCACAGATCCCAATATTTGTTTGACGTTTAACGTTTGGATCACGTGATAAACGTCAAACTGTGAACCTATACTATGTTCGCTACATAAAAAATTATTAAATTCCGTTTTACTCAGTAGATGGCAACCGAAAAATTTGAATTGTATAAGTCCCTATTGATTATAGTTGATGAGTACATTGTCCCAACAATATCATTTAGTAATAATGTTTAGAGAAGTTTTGAAATAAAAATAAATGTTGTCTGTTGAATTCCTACACCGAGAAACTGGGCCAAATGTTTGAAGAATTTATATAAATTATTTAAATTTATATGAAAAAGTCGTAAAACAAATTTTGTTACAAAAATAAAATGCAAAGAAATAGAGAAAATATCCTGGAATTGTAAAAGTAAAGCGAATAAAGAAAAAAGGTTTTCGCATAAAGCTCAACTCATTTTATCCCGGCATGCGCCGAAAAACATACTGAAGAGCCAGATCACATTTCTGTCGTACATTTCCAGCAAATCACCTTTATAACTGTAAATTATAAGGGTGAGTTTGCTAGAAAATTGACGGCAGCTGAGAGGCAAAGCTCTATATACCTATAGGCATGGATGTACGGTCGAATGAGGCAATTTCAAGATATTGGTCTCATAAACAAGGCTGAGCCGCGAATAGTAGGCGTTGCGCGGTGCTGGTTACCCCCTCCCTGCTTCCCGGAGGGTTCGATAACCGATGCGCGTGCACATTGCAGCGCTGCCGACCCCGTAAAAAACATTAATTCTTAATTAAAAGTGCGCAAAGACAACAGAGTTTCGATGCGACGACATTAAAATGCGAGGGAATGTGCCACTTCACCCCGGTGAAGATTTCATTTCCCGGTAATTCCCTGTCCCAGTCCAGGAACTAATTTACTAAAAATCATGGCTTATTAAAAAAGTGTCACGGCGGTGTTAAGGGATCAGAAACCGCGGAAGTGAATAAATATGAGCTTTGTGGAAATCGTAAAAACCTAGCTTTGTTGAAATGCCATCGCAAGAGAGAGTTTTGCAAAAGATATTTCATTAATATTTTGTGCAGAATTAGAATTCTGTTTTTTTTTTAAATTGTATTTTGTTTTATCGTAGAGGTACGTGCTTCATTTTCAGTTGATAATTTATTTACACTCATTATAATAAAAAATTAATCAAAGATAAAACAAACTCATTTTGAACGTAGGACTATTTGTACAGGACAAGAAGTTGATGTACGTCAATGCGTTGGTTTGGGTAAAAGTATATCATTCGAATCTGAATATTCTGCACCCCACAAAAATTTGTAAGGTCAGCAGGGCCAGCTTAGGTCATGCAGGTGCCCTTGGGCACACAAAATTTGGGGTCCTTTTAAAAAAGTTTAAAAAAATGTGAATGAAAACATCAGTATGTAGTTATATTTAATGACTTTATTGATTATTATGGTTAGCTTTATACAAATCAAATAAAGTGAAGTGATTACTACTCGTATTTTGAGAATTGGACTTACGTTAATGATGATAGTTTCTTCCGGGATTTCTGTTTTGCAAAATCTTCTATTATGTCCTCAAAGTTTTTTAAATATTTTAAAGTTATTTTAATATTTAAAAAATAAAAATAAAATAAATAAATATATCATCACGCCTTCTACCCATTACTGGGTGTGGCACTCTGCCGCAGCAGATCTCGGTAAGTGATATATTTATGCGCGTGAAGTGCGGTTACCAGCCGTCAAATCACGGCCCCCAAAGATGTTAGTGGTGGAGAAGCCACAGGGGTAGTTTTTGAAATTATGAAAATTGTTTGTCGCCTGCGGGAATCGAACCAGGGTTCTCAGGATCCACAGGCCGACTTCATACCACTGAGCTAGCCACCCCATAAATATTTGTATAAACTTATAGGTTTAATTAAAAAAGTAATGTATTTTTTTTTAGATTTAGTAAAATGTTGTTCATTGTTTAAAAATTATTTAGAAATATCAACTGGTTTTCGATTTACATTTAAATATAAACATTTTCACGGCAATTCTTAGCAAAATTGCATTAAAAATTGTGCTCCTCTATTTTCCGTGTAAACAACGACCTCGGCTTTTTGAGGCCCCTTTCAAGTTGGGGGCCCCGGGCTGGTGCTCCATTTGTCCTTATGGTAAAGACGGCATTGAAGGTCGGCGCCTCTGGTGAATCGTATTCTTTAAAATTATAGTACAAAAAACTGAGACCATCAGAAATTGTTATTAAAAATTAAAAAGAATTCTGTCATTTTATTTTTAAATATGTGCAATAAGTAAAATAAAACAATTTTGGTAGGGAGATGGGTAGAAGAAAATAAAGTGACAAGAAAATTTTACAAATTAATTTTGTCAGTTATACTGCCAATAAACGAAGTGCAAAATAATGTGGATGATAGAAATATTGGTAACATAACCATAAAAATCCACAACACTAAACATTAAACGTGCGCTTCCGATACAAATTTGTTAAAATTTAAAGCGTGTACTTTAAAAGTAATAGCAAAGATTTAAATTCCTCAGGAGGATTACTTGCAGTACTCACGAGGCAAAGAGAGAGAGACAGTAAAGCAAACAGAAGGATGCGCTCAAATAAAAATGCATAACCCGTCGTCTTATAAAATTAAACACAAAGTTCGGACTGTGCGCGATAAAAGCTTCAAACGCCCGAACCTAGCTATGGTGCATCCGCATGGAGTAAGTGGCCGCAACGCCGTTTTTTCGATATTAAATTTATCGAGTATCGATTATTGACTGCGAACATGGACGGCGGATCGCTGAAGTAGAGCTCGTATTTCCGAGAGCAATTTTTCCGTTTTATTTGCCGGCTGTCGCCTGTGGCGGCGATAAGCGAGTTCCGGCGCTGAGACCGGGATCGAACTCGGGTCGAGTAAGTGGGTCGCCTTCACTGTCGATTCGCTCCTTTTCTCTTTTCGAGACGGCGCCGATAACCAGCCAACTCGGATCTTCCAACTTCTTCTCCAGTTTCTTTTTTTGCGGGGATTATTACTGAAGTATAGTGGCGTATACTTTATCTGCGCGTGTAAAGAACGCCATAAAATTCACAATTGCGGTTTCATCTTTATGTAATTTATCGCTTAAAACTGAGCCGTTTTATTGAACACAGGAGACTCAAAAATGGTATAACAATAAATATACTTTGTCCCAATATGTCATGTATACCTATTAACCGATATTATTCTATCAATATTCAATACAAATTTTTAAAATGTCAGTTACTGTTGGAAAATATAAGCTTTATGAGAATATAAGTAGTCAGAAGAAAGAATAAAAACACCTAGGTTACAATTTTTTTTTTTTTAATACTAAAAATAAAATAAATAATATATCATCACGCCTTCTACCCATTACTGAGTGTGGCACTCTGCCGAAGCAGATCTCGGTAAGTGATATATTTTGCGCGAGAAGTGCGATTACCAGCTATCAAATCACGGCCCCCATAGATGTTAGTGGTAATGGAGCCACAGGAGTAGTTTTTTTTAAATGGTGAAAATTGTTTGTCGCCTATGGAAATTGAACCAGAGTTCTTAGGATCCACAAGCCGACTAGATACCACTGTACGTTTAAAATCGTAGGCGAGTGTTGCAAACCCATGACTGCAATAAGACACGTTTAATACGAGATGTATACATAATTTTTTCTACGATCGATTTTTAACGAGATATGCTAATCTAACTACTGACATTTCAAACGTCAAAAATATTTACCTTGTAGGTTACGTGGATAAGTTTGTTTCGTAGCAATAATACTATTACAATTTTTACGCGAAACTAATTGCAACGTGCATAAAGAAATATTATTAAAAATAACGTTCTTTTGACACTAGATTGTTTCTTTGGAGCACTCCTCGCTTTGCTCGTCTTGTGTGATAATACATCGTCTTATAAAAGTCATATAATAATATACTATTTCATTACGATTTTGCGGATAAAAAATAGCTCATTATTGTCCTGTCATAAAAAGGTATATAATCACTTTTTGTTTAGAACCTTTTACTTATGTCATACCCATACAAAATTATTTTAATTCTTTTGCAAATTTTTTCTTCATGCACTACCAACTTATTTAAAATACAGCGAAATAAATTCGGGAATTAAAATTTTCCGAGAAATATCAAAATTGTTCACGTTTACATTCCTTTGTGTCGCGTTTTGTTCAATAAGTTTCTCAAGAAATCTCACAATAAATACAAATCTACTTCAATTACCTACAATACTCGTACTTGTTTCATATCTTACCACTTTACAAGCACATAAACCATCATCTTTAATATAACCAAGAAAAATAAATTTCTCCCTAATGCAGTTAAAATCAATAACTATAAACAGCAACACTATTCCACCATCGAGTCAGCCGCAATTAAACAATCATTAAACCAGCACCGAGCTAAGAGAGTACCTCGCGTTCGCCCGCGGAGAAATACCAACACCGAACAACCCTGCGTCGGTCGCCGACATCGGTTGGGTACATCACGGTCACAGCCAGTCAATGTTGGCTAATAATTAGGTCCTTGTATATAATTCGCGGGGGTCCAACTATGTTGAGAATGGTTGTACTGTCTGAGGAAGCAAATATTAACAGCAATCAGACAGGTCCATATTATAAGGGAAGAGCTACACTACGTTGCATTTGTTTTACTTGCTTGTTACGTATTTGTTGAATTTATATTGTTTTATAAGAATGATTACCAAATAATTTTAATATGTAGCGCTCAATTTTAATGAAAAATGTGCACCTATATTAAGTTTATTTTAAACATACTTCTTTTAAAATTAAAGTTAAGGTACTATAATTTGGATCAAGAAGCTTGTAATGATAATTAGGTTGGTACAATCTTTTATATAAAGGCTGTGTAGTTTCACCAATATAACAGTTTCCACAAGAGCCACATGGAACTTTATAAATAAAATATTTTAAACATGTTTTTCCTATTTTGCCCTTAGTAAAATTACTTTCATTACTTGTGAGGGTAATGGTTACTATCACAACTTAATTGAGCAAGGGAAATGTGATGACTAAAAAAAATTGATAAACATTTAGACTTACAACTCCTTTGATTTATATAATTATTATGGGGTAGCTAGCCCAGTGATATCAAGTCGGCCGTGGATCCTAAGAACTCTGGTTCGATCCTCACAGCCGACAAAACATTTTCACCAATTTAAAATGTGGCTCCCCCACCACTAACATCTTTGGAGGCCGTGATTTGACAGCTAGTAACCGCACTTCACGCGCATGAATATATCACTTACCGAGATCTGCTTCGGCAGAGTGCCACACCCAGCAATGGGAAAAAAGCGTGATGATATATTTATTTATTTTTATGAAATTGTTTGTAAAAATTTTCACATTTAATATCGAAAAAAATAGTATGTAACATATATATCATTGTAAATCTCGTACTCATTTTGCAATAAAACTTTCTCCTCCCTAATATAACAATATACTAATTCTTTCCTGGGGATGAAAAGTATTATTTTTTCTCTCCACAATCAATTTTAGCCACGAATTCGAAGGAATTCTTTATAATAAACGAAATCAGTATCAGTTTCTTTATTTCATGACGAAATAAATAAGAGAATTCAAATTTACGAGAAATGTCAAGTTAGTTAACCTGCTTGCCGGGCGATATTTCCCTTGGTCGTTGTGTAATTGCAATAACATTTCGCATTTTTGCAACAACGCTGTGATGTAGTCTGCAGCAATTTATAACATGATAATGACATGCAATTATTATAAGCCAATTGTCTCACTTCATTCGAGGATGTAATTGAAAAGAAAGCAACAGCGAAAATTAGCAATAAATTAAGATTGATGACATGTATCATGTATGCAAATGAATGAATTTGAAACAGAGTGTACCTGTCTCAAACCTTTCTTCCCTTGCCGTAAGTACAAGCGGAATACATGTATGACGTATAACTTATGATTGATCCGGATAGTTAATAGCGTCCCAGGTTGCACAATCATGCTCTCATAATACGCGAGTAATAATTCCCAGAATAAAATTTCAGACAACCATTGGCGCCTATTGGGGAAGAGGGCAAAAGGATGTATTTGCCTCCTCCCACTCCCTTGGATTTTCATAAGCTTTCTGAATTTTTTTCCAAAATACTTAATTGCTGTTTCCAATTCCTGAGTGATAATTTCCAAAATGACAATTTTACCGAATGAAAATTTTAAAGAATAACCATTTTTCGAATGACAATTCCCGAACGCAGATTATACGAATGTATTTTTACGAACGACAAATTTCCGAAAGAACTATTTTTCCGAATGACCGTTTTCCAACATGCTAATTTCCAAAATGTAATTTCCCGGAAGCAAATTTCATAAATAATCTTTTTCCCGAATAACTACAATGCAAATTTATGTTATGAAATTGAATTAAACAAGAAATTGTAGGATAAAATATTTGGGAAATAATTTTGATGCAAAATTGTCTTTTGGGAAATTTGTCAATTGGGAAATACAAGAAAGCAAATGGGAAAAACACATTCGGGAAAATATAAATTCTGAAAAAAAAGTTCGGATAATTGTAAATATGTTATATTTTATTGTTTTCTGATCTTTGTCTCCCCCTGAAAACTTTCTATGGGCGTCCATGCAAACAACATCCGTTGCTATAGCTTGAACATCAACGCATCGCAACCATGGAAATGTAAATTAAAACAATGTAATCTCGTCGCTACTGGGAGGCTTCGTCGCGGTGTGGCGGTTTGTCGGTTTTAGCTTGTTGCGCATTCATAATAACTCTGAAAGAAAACCCATTAATATATTTCATCGGTTCGATGTTCTGGGGAAAGTTTCGACTGCTATGAAGATTTACGGACAGAAACTCGAGAAATCTTTGCAACACTTCGGGATAAATGTTTGCTGCTGTTGACAGCTTGCCATGGATGACTAGATGTTTGTTTGTTTTCCATAACGTTTACAAGGAATACGTTTAGCTTGAATAACTTTATTATTCGAGGGTAGATATGAAAGTAAACTTAGACTTAAGGAAAATTTCGAATTGTGGCGGATCAAGTTATAAAGATTCGAATGTATTTAATTTCATATTATTAAAATTTGAAAAGAAACATTGTTGTATTTCTTCTCTTTCTCTAGTTGAACTATTTATTTAAATATTTATATATAAGGCGTCTAACTTAATATATTCAAATGGCAGTATTTTTATCAATAAATTTTGTAGTTCTAGACGAGTTTGCATTGCAGCACTAATGTCGACTTAGTTCATAAACATTGGATTAGGGCACTAATAGTTAAGAAATTATAATTTCACATTACACAATTCATTTTATAAGAAATCAATTCCACAGTACAAAATAAATTGTAAATACATAAGCCCTAATTTATCGTTCATGAACTAATAACCGTTAGTAGCGCTGCAATACTGTTATCGACATGAGAGTATGCCAAGCTCAAAAATGTGAAATGATTGTAGGATCTGTATAAAGCGGCACTGCGATTAGAAATATTTTACTATTAGTGTTATACGTAATACATGAACCTCTCTGCCGACCAATACTGACTGTAATAGACCAGTGGAATAAATACACTAATAGCAAAATATTTCTAATCGCAGTGCCACTTTTTACAGATCCTACAATCATTTCACATTTTTGAGCTTGGCATACTCTCATGTCGATAACAGTTGTACCTTTTTTAAAATATGTAGATAGAATATTTATTTACCAATATACACATACGTACATTACAAGCAATAATAGTATATTAGAATATTTCATGAGCTATAACAACCAACTATTTCTTCAATGTAAACACATAATTTAATCGATATTCGCTTCCTAACCAATCTGTTATCATGAACTAGTTAACTAGTTTCAGTATAACATACAAGCATGCTACACATGTAATACACGTTTCCATGTTTATTAAGTAAGCAATATAATCAAACCCCAGACAAATCTATTCAATGCATAAAATCTTAGCCGAAGATAACCGAACAATAAAATTGGATTCTATTCCGTCGTCAATATCATCCCGTTCTGATTTACCATCGACACGACGGTCTCAGCATCACAGGAAGCAGCTTCTGCTGTAGCTACCAATCAGCTGATAACCCCACCACAGGTATCTTGATCTCCTGGTGACGGAACACATTCGAGACACAACAAACATTAGGAGCATTACGTTCTTAAGATTCATCCCAAGATAGATTTGTGTCTGAGTGGTAGAAAAAATGAAAATTGGATATTCAAGTTGTTATCGCACCATCGAGAATCGGTCTCCAGTCGCTCGTAAGCCGAGGACCCTGCTATAAATGCAAGTCATTTGTTTGTGTAAGGGTTGTGTTTTGTTTTTATAGCTGCACCCTTATTGGCTGTTTGAATATGCTGCTCTTGTGGCGTTTTGTTTTTTTCTTTAATTTATGGTGAATGGTTAAGGTGGCACAATGCGGTTGAAATGTCGTTAAAGGTTTATGGTTTGTGGGGAAATTATTTTTATTTTATGACTTTTTCTAAATTAATAGGAACGTTAAAATAATAATAATAAAAAAGGTGTCATCTATACAATATTTATACTTCTATAATTAGATTTTTTTAAAAGAGACATTAAATATACTTTTTCTATTTTATGTCTATAACAAAGCTATAATGGGATAGGTGGCTCAGTGGTGTCATATCGGACTGTGGATTTGAGAACCCGAGTTTGAATTTTTAAATATCACATCAGTATCACCATTTAACTCAAAATTTTGAAACTAACTTTTATTTATAACGAGCATAAAAGGCGCAAAGTAGAAAACACGGTATAATAAACTCATTTCATAATTGTCTATTATTATGATCAAATGCTTCGCTGCGCGTCGTTGCCACAGGCGGACTTTGGCCTAGGCTAAAGAGGCAATAGCCTAGGGCCCAAAAATTTTAGGGCCCGGATTCAAGCTTTTAGTTTAAATAATAGAAATATATATACAGAGTGGTGACCGCGACTCACGAACATGGGTATTTAACATGTAAAATCATAATTTTATGATTTCCTGCTTCCCTAATTATTTTAAGCAAGACAGCTTCAAATAAAAGTTTTAGGACATAAAATTCTGCATCTAATTCTATAAACAAAATTAATTTTGCATGCTTCGTAACGGCACAAATTATATCTGAAAATAACGAAAATAGCCTCAAAACTATCGATAGTCATGGGATTGAAACAAAATTAAACAAATGTTTAATCTGTCAAAATAATTTCTTTATTTATTATGTTATTTATTTTAACACATAAAACGTTAAACATTTGTTAATTTTATTTCAATTTCATGACTATCGATAATTTCGTTATTTTCAAATCTAATTTGTAGTGTTACGAAGCTTGTAAAAATATATTTGTTTATTGAATTAGATGTAGATTTTGAGGTCCTAAAGGGCCCGAAATAAATATTTTGCCTAGGGCCCGAAATATTTTAAATCCGCTTCTGGTCGTTGCCCAAATTTACTTCTTACAAAATAAAATAACAATTATGAAATTCGTTCTTTAATATATTATTTTGTGCTGTACAATAATAATTATTCCAAAAAATTCTTGGCGGACCAACTACCAAGGTCATATGCCGCCATTACACCCTGATACGCGTTTCTAGGTTTTATTTCGTCAACAAAAATTAGTTATAATAAGCTATATTTGTTGCAGTTAAACTATAAATATAAATGTTATCTCTTGTTATGTATTTAATTTCACTTTCAATTATACTTGGTAATTTGAACTAATTATATATATATATATATATATATTTTTACAGATATTGGCGTACCAATAGATTGCTGTTGGCAAGATAATAAGGTAGGAATTTGATTATTATAATAAAACGGTATTATAATTTCAATAAAATTTTTAAAATTTATCGTACAAACCGTCTAGGCTTTAGAAATGGGCAACTGACCGTGATGAATCTATGCAAAAATATATATATATATATACGGTTTTTACTATGGTCGCAAAAAAATCGGTTAATGAAAATGCGATTTTTTTTGGTTAAACCAGTTTAAAAATCGAAAAATTTTATAACATGGTTCTATATAATTTAGACTACGAGAAATCGAATGCCGTTGAGCGCATCTACATATCTTTTTTAGTTTTCTAGTTACAGCGATTTTTTACTTTTTAATACTCTCAACTTTGAAGGCCCAATATCTCGAAAACTAAAAGAGATATTGAAATGCGGTTTAAACGAGAGTATTTCTCGTGCTCCACTTAACTTATATTGATTAATTGAAAATTTTGAAAATTTTTAAATTTTTCCCAAAATTTTCTTTTGCCTTATTTAAAAAACTTGAAGAGATAATGAAAATCTGTAAACACCAGTGGATTTCTCGCATAAAACTACGTATGTATGTAAAATTTCAGAATTTTTGCTTCGCGGATAAATTTTGTAGAGCAAAAAAACTAAAAATGACCAAATTTCGTAAAAATCTTAAGGGGTACCCCTTCAAAAATAATTAAAAAACAGTGAGTTTTCGTTTTTTTGTAATAAAAACTTTATCTGTGCGAATTTTTGCTTGAAATTTTACATACCTATGTACTTTTACGAGAGGAATTCACTAGTGTGCACAGATTTTCATTATCTTGTCAATTCTTTGAAATATTGAGAAACGAAAATATTGAAAAAAATACTAAAAATTTCAAAATTTTTAAAATTTAGGTATAAGTTAATTAAAGCACGAGAAATACACTCGTTCAAACCGAATTTTAATATCTCTTTTAGTTTTCGCGATATGGGCCTTCAAAGTTGAAATTTTTAAAAAGTCAAAAATCGCTGTTACTCTTGAACTAAAAATGATATAGAGATGCGCTCAATAGCATTCAATTTCTCGTAGTCTGAATTATATAGAAACATATTTTTAAAAAATCTATTTTTAAACTGGTTCAAACAAAAAATGTATATTTTCATTCCTGAAATTCTTGCGATCATGATACCGGCGATTAAAGAAATATATATTGTGGATCAAAATATGCTTAATTATGTAGAAATATATAAGGAATTAAATGGTGAAATCCTCAATTTCATATCAAGTTTCATATTATTTTAAATTAATCGTAAACAGAAACAGAAGTGAATATAAACATTATTATTATAATTAAACCTTTCTTACACCATCTATTTATGATACATTAATATTACGATCTACTTGAATTAATATTACTAGATTGAATTATTAGAAATTAACTACAGATTAAATTACATTGCATTACATTATAAATTCGATTAATTTTAATTAACATAAAAAATAAATTAGTGTTTTATACTAAATGTGCATTTGGTTTGTTGTCCTCATTGGACATAGGCTTCCGTCAGAATGTGCCACATTTATCTATCTTTTGTTTAAAATCATTGGACCACAATTAGTTTGAAAACATGTAAATTGTGAAGAAATCGATAATCGTATATTTCACCAATTCATTATCTATTTACTTATTTTACAACGAAATAAATATGGCCATCAAATTTTGCATGAAATGTCAACGTCAGTTGACTATTTCAATAACCTATTTATCTATGCTACTAATATTAAATTAGTTTATCTTTAGACCGAGATATGTATATCATTTAGTTCTAATGTATTAAATACAGGGATGCTATTGGTAAAAGCATAAAATAATTGTGTATAACAGTTCCGAATGAAATACATTTCACGATTTAATATTCATATTATAACAACGTACAAAGAACAAATATAGTAATATTTAAACATGAACACACAATAGCAGAACGCCTAACCGGAAACAGAAACAGAGTAATCACCTGGTGCGAAAAGCGTGAATTAGCAGAGCTGGAGCAGTAACTCAAGGCAAAGGCAAGATAAGGTATGACCTTGACCAACTTGCGTTTGTTTCCCGATCTTTGTGTTGTGACTTCCTTCTGAAACAAACGAATAACAAACCGCACTCCAATTATTCTCTTCGTTGATTTACGTCGCTCAAATGTAGATAGAGAATCTCATTAATATCTTAATTATAGACATAAATCAAGCTATTTTTCTGTGATGAACAAATATTACAGTGTACTAATATGTTTGATTAAAATTTTTGAGAGTTAATATGTGTGAAATCGTGGTATTAGAAGCTATTAAATCACAATCATAGAAATAATTACTTTTTACATTTCATAGTTATTATTGTTATTTTCCTGTCTAAATAAATGATCATTTTTATCTTTAATAATACGTTAGCAATATTTTATTTTTATATTATCTTGACAATGTTGTATTTTTTAATTGCCATAATAATAACTTTATTGTTCACCATCTCTTTATAATAATTATATAGAAATACACTTTAAGGAGATAGCTTGATATAGGAGTATTTTGTAACTGTCTCTATCAAAATTTTATCCAATAAGAGTAGACGATACTAAACAAAACAGGCAAATTACAGTTGCTATGTAAGTTGCTATTGGCTAAAAACTTTAACAGCCGTTAAAACTTAATAAATTCAAATAAAGAATACGCCTCTTAATATGATTAATATGGAAGGTAAGGGATAAAAGTTTGGTTATATAATTTATTCTCATTAAATCTTTTCTTTCTCTTGACAATTCTCCATTTGTTTTAGTCAAAAAAAACTAGCCTAAATGACCCCATTCGCAAAAGTAAAACCCAGTAGGAGAAATAATTAGTGGATCTTATCCTCTGCTAGGGTTGCATACTGTAGCTGTAGGTGTAATTACAGTTTCCAAAATCAATTTGGCTTGTAGTCATCAAGCGAACCCTGTCATCAACCCTTCCCAAACGCCGGTTCTAATCACCCGTAGATAAAAACTCCGCACTTTGCGCTTGAAACTGCGAATTAGTCCAGTGCTGTTTTACTCGGCATCACAGATTCAAGAGTTTTATTCACTTAGTACCTCGGATGCGTTTTCGAATATTTATTTTAAATATTTTTTTGTCAGAAATCAGTTATCTATTTAGCCCATATGGTAAAATTTTACTTCATTCTTGTTTATCAAATTATCTATGATGCAATTTAATATGTCAATTATTCTTTCAATATAGAGAAATAAATGAGTTTGTTTGTACCTATATTTTATTCTGTTCTTAATTTTTAAATTTTAAACAGTCTGAAAAATTCGGCAAATGTCTGACAATCCAAATTTTGAAAGCTTTTCAAAGTTGTTTCAGAGTATTACAAAGTTTTTAAGCGATTTTATTTTTATAAGGGTTATTAAACTCGAATAATAATAACAATTATAAAAAATAAAATAATAAGCCCAAGGAGGGGTATCCATGACCCTCTCCGTGGATCCGCTCTTGGGATGAGAATGTTTGGAAAATATTTGTTTGTTAAGAGGATATTTCAAGAATGTTTGAATAAATCGTACTACCCTATTTGGTGGCATATAGCGTTACAGTTACCGATACAGATACAGTAACTATTCGATCGTATTGCAACGATTTTGTGAAGCTCTGAAACTCTCCAAATATATTTTTAACGAAACTTTTCCAAATCGGCAGTGGTCGAAACAGCACAGTATCCTAGACCCCTCCTGACCTGAAGAGTTAGTGTATCGAACGCCGTCCTCATGTTCTCGTGTCCTCGTGAGTTAGTTAACGGTGGACTTAGCGTCGACGGCCGATGTTCAGACGTTGGCCGCGGGATTTGGGGGTGGCAGTGGTGGGGCCACAAATTCCGTCTCTTCTTCTAATCTTATTTTCGCGGTAAGAGGATCAACGCGCGTTGGGACACAAATAAAAAATTCATCGGCTGCCAATTCACTTGCGAAGGTGGTGCGTGAGGACTGAAGAGGTATTTGGGTTGGCTTGTTGATTTCTAAGGGTGGAATAGTTGTTCGTATACAGGGTGTATCATTTATTCTAAATTATATTATACATATTTAACACCGAATGTGGAACGATTTGTTTAATGTCAAATTGCTCGAATCATAATACTTAAAAGCAATTAAGTTCAAGTGAACGAAATTCATATTTGGCCTGAGAACAACTAACCCTCAAGTGGCATTTATTGAGATAATTTACTCAATGAAATATTTTAATAAAATTATAATATTTATTTTTGCTGTTTTCAATGCAACTAAGGTAGAAAAAAGTTTATCCATTTGATTATTTTTTGACGTTTCGCAAAACCAATGAAATGCTTCATTGTATGTCACGTGTCTGCGTTTCAACCAATCCTGTCATTACTATACTGAGAATAAAGATCTTGTGATTATTCCCGGGAATAATCTCTGTAGGTACTTTTTTGTTTGTGACAAATGATAGGTAGTTGTCAAATAATTATTTAAAACTGTCAACGCGTCAAGTAAAATGTGTGAAAAAATCAATCTAGTTCCATTTCAGATACAGAAATACACCAACAAATTTTGGAAACAACTTCCAAGAATACTTTAATAAGTATTCAATCGATATGAACCCAGTTCAAAATCTTTTAAGTTGAATGAATCGACCTCAACTGCTAAGCCAAAAAATAATCTAATTAAATAGAACTCGAGAGTTCGATAAATTAGAAAATAATTCCCCAGTATCTTTCTCAAACTTGTTGCCATTTGGCAATAGCCACTCAAGCCTTACGGGCTTTCGTGACTATTGCCTGGCAACAAGTTTTCGAAAGATCTGTCACATTATTTTCAATCTATTCTCACTCCCTTGTTATATTATTACTGAAAATATTTCTCTACCCTGTTTGGCCAATGTCAAAGTCAGTTTTTATGTAGAGTTTTATACTTGAGGTAAAATATCGCATAAAACTACTTCAAGAAATGGCTAAAAGGTGTGATTATATATTAATATATTTAACACTAAAAGAAAACTTGTAATTTTAATTATATTTTATCATTACCAATGAAAAGAACATCTCCATGTGCAAGATATAAAGGCGGCTCTGTAAGTATCGTTTTAAAAGATATTTATCATCTCCATGTTTACAATCGCAGCCAAATTACATTTATATTATCAATGTTAAATACCATTTTACTAAAGACAATATTTCCGACCTTTAATACATTCTCAAAAGTCTGAAGTTGTGCGTTATTAATATGCAGGGATTATTATTGTTACATTGTATTTCTTGTAAATGTACAGGTGTTTATATTAGAGTGAAAGATGACATAACGATCAATTATTTTTTATTCTGAAGAACCTTTAATACGAACCATCAGTTAATTATACCCTTCCACAACTTGAAAAATAAGAGTAATAATTGACAAGGTATTATTCGGCAGAATTTAGTATAATTTTGATATTGTAAATCTATTTATCAAATTGATACTTGAGTTTATAAACTCCTATATTGAAATTCTATCAACGCACTCTACAATTTACATAATTTTTATAATTTAACAAACAATCCATTCTTTATTTTCTCATCAGCAGATTAGTCTACCTACTCAAGTTGGTCAATTTATTAAAATATCCTGTCACGTTATAATTTCAAAACAATACTCACACTCGCGAGACATGGCGAAGTGATGTCCAATAAATCAGAGGAGAGACCTTGTGGACCGGGGTTCGAATGACGAGAGCTCATTTCGGCCATTCCCATCTTAGACTGTCCTACATTACGAACCTTGAAATCATACAGCCTAGGCGTAATGTCAAAATATTAAGTAATACTAAAATATTAGTAAATAAGATATTATTAACTTAAAAAAATCAAATTTACATACATAAATGTATTGAAAAATCTGCCAAAATTAGACCTATTTAACAATACAAATTCTTTTCATTTATTTTACTATTTTCTTTCCTCGTAACGCCATCTGTTGTCAATCAGTGAAACTACAACTAGTATATTAGTAGTATGCATTATAATAACATATCAGTGAGTTATTTTCAATGTAGTAATTTATGATGTTATGATTACTTTCATAACTGGTTATCTGAAAAACTGTTAAGAGCATGTACTAATGTTAAAATCTTTGTAAACAGTGGGCCACTTGATAATTCAGATTTTGCCAGATCTTGTTAGACAGAAATAATGTTTATTAGTGTCCAAAACTGGAATGGACGAAGTGAAAAACCTTGCTTGTATCTTGGGAGAGAGCGCGCGAGCCAGGGTTCGAATCCGTCACATTTATCAAGAGCTTTTGCCACGAAATTACCGAAATTACGGTGCGCTGGTGGCGACGCAGCGGCCAATAATAACACGGTGGCGCGATGGACTTCGCCAAATTTGGTTCTCGTTTATTGTTTTTGCTGGCCGGCGCATATAAATTAGTAATTATCGGGCCGAGCGACAGAGATGAAGATACCGACGCGAAAGAGACTCGCGCTGCCTTTTTTGGGCCACGCGAGAATGAGATCGATGGTGATGTGATACTCTGAGAAAATCAACACTGATTTATTTATATAGTTACTGTGAGGAATTAACTTCAATCGAATTTACTTTAACCAACAACTTGACTGATTCTGATTTACTTCCAGTAATTCCTTTAAAACGTTTGAACATTTACTTGCATCAATGTTACATTTCATTCTTATCCAGTTATTTAGAAACAATTAAATAAATGTCAATTACAATTGAAGTAGGATTTTGTATAAAAGTTAAATTTTAATCTTCGTTTTAATTAATAAAAGAAAATCAAATGTTTTACAGTTTTACATTAATTCTATAGGACACCTCGTGGATAAAAGCGAGGTACAACTTGCAAATATTAATTAGCGATTGTGTATGAGTGGTATAAGCTGTAGGCTCCCTGTATTGCAATTGGGAGTAAGTTCCTGTTGTGCAGAGTATCAAATAAAATAAATTCAAAATTTCCAAATTTTGAGTTGTGAAACTCTTTTCGGAAATAAACGTTGTAACTTCGCTTTGCTATTATTTATTTAAATCATTTTTAACTTTACATTTTGACGATGTAATTGGCCACAAATGAGTAATTACCGTTTTGATAGTTTGATCAGAATTTATTTAAAAGTCTGTTAATTTTTGAGGTTAGTGGCTCCATTGACAAGAATCAAATAAAATTTATATTACAAATTAAATTATTTTTAATTTGATTGCAGTTCCATCGTCAAACTAATTTCATGGCATTTCAACATTGGTTATTTCAGTTAATTGCTCTCGAATCTCGAAATAAAAATTATAACGAGACGAAACAATAAGGAAAAAGCCAATCACTACTAAATCAATTTGATTTAATTTCACCTTGACATCAATAATAAAAATCACGAATTCGCAATAAAATTAATCCAATTATATGATTATGCAGCCTGAAACTGCGTTCGTCTTCGTCAGTAATTGCAAATTAACGAATGTGGAAATGTAGTGTGAAATTGAATAAAGAATTCGTTTATTTTTCAGAATAAAAGTTTATATACCTTATGCAAGTTATAAATTATATCGATATAATTATTTCAATAACTAATTTATCGATATAAATTTTGCGGTGCATTGTATTTTATTGCTATATTTTGAACGTAGTTCCATAACTGAACAGTCTAAATAAAAAAACTGTGATTTAATTAAATAATTTATCGATTTTATTTAATATGGTGCTGTCACATAACGGTCAATTTGTAAGAGGTATATTCTTTTTTTGCCGGTTCTTTTATATTGGATTTTCAATTACTTCCATAAACAACTTTTAGTGGCGTGATTTGATGGCTGAAAATAAAATTCCACACTCGATAATATATCACTTACCAAAATTTGCTGTAACAAAAAATCGCACTAAAAAATTAATAAAATGATTTTATGCCATATTTATTTAAATAATTTAAATAGTATCGTTTCGGCCTGTGCATTTGAGAACCTGGCTTTAATTCCTTCAGCCGACAAACAATTTGAACCCCATTAAAATTATCCCTGTGACTAATATCTTTGGAAGTCGTGATTTGACGGCTGATAACAGAACTTCACGCGAATAAATATATAACTTACTGAGATCAGTTACGACAGACTGTCAAATCCTACATAATAAAAAATTACAACAATGAAAAAAAACAATGAATGTTTCAACAATGAAAGAATACAAAAATGAAAACCTACAACAAAATCACAACAATGAAAGATCATAACAATGTAAGATTGTGTTTTCAACAATCAAATAAACAGAAATTTTAATATGTACATTTTCATTGTTGTGCGAACTGAATTCAGCAAAACTATAGGCGTATTCCATTTGCCATTTGGATCAGATCTAACTTACATTTACTGAACCAAATCACTTATTTATTTTGCTGGATTACTTCACTGACTTTATTTCCAGTACTATAATTATTAATTTTAATTTATTTTCAAGTAATTCACCCCAATAAATGCATTAGTTTGCTTAATTCAGTTCATTTTGTCATGTTGTTTAATTTATCTGAACTGATTTAATTGAACTAAGTGGCAAATGGAATACAGCTTATATTTCAGTGAAAACTACAAACATTTTAAATTAAACTATACTACTGGACGCATCTATTTTATATTATTGTGATTTTCTAAAGGTGTAAACCCAACTAACTATAATTTTGAATGCGGTAGTAGTGCTGCTCCACCCTGACACATCACATACTATCGCACCTAGCCCTAACCTATAGTTGTGCAGCCGTGGCCAGTGCACAAGGCACGCATCACATCCGAGTTTGACAGAACATGTAATGACACCGTGTGTTAATTGCAATTCGCAATGTGTGCGAATAATTACGGTGCGTGACTGACACCTTGATTAATGATTATTGGATTATAATTTGTAGGAATGTGCACTGCGATGGGTACAGGTAATGATAGTAGTGCTGTAGTATGTATGTAGGGGTGTGATGTAGGATTAGTTCAGGAGAAAATAGTAGAGTTGTCTAGGGTGTTTATGATTGTGTCGATACAGTGACTATAAATTTAAAGTGGTGCTGATGTTGGTAGAGACACTATATGATATTGCATAGTAGATTGAATTCTGTAGCCTATTGCTTTGTTGCAAATAAAATGCTAATTCAAATGTTTGACTCAATTTGTTGTTTATTTTAATTTGAAATTATATTTAAATGTTAATTAGTACGAAAAACTGCAAAGTACAAACATTATGACTCGGCGAATTAAGTTCCTGTTGTACAATGTACCATAAATAAAATAAATAGCTGTATGACAAGTAATAGTAATTTTAATACTGCACAATTTTTTTGCTTAGTAACAAACACGAGAGCAAATTATAGGATAAACTCAAGTCCTTAGGACGAAAGGTTTTACGTAACGTCAGTTTGCTCGAATTATTTTGCGACAAACAGAAAAATTAAGTGTTTGAAATTTAAAATTTATCTAGAGTAAATCTGACAATTTATGTGCTATTAGTAAGATAATTTCCCGAGAGATAAAAAATAATATTGTTGTTAAATTAAATTATTTGTTTTATTAGGATTAAAAATAGAAGTTTTAAATAAATAAATAAAAATAAATATATCATCACGCCTTGTACCCATTACTGAGTTTGGCACTCTACCGAAGCAGATCTCGGTAAGTGATATATTTAGCGAGTGAAGTGCGGTTACCAGTCATCAAATCACGGGCCCCAAAGATGTTACTGGTGGAGGAGTCAAAGGGGTAGTTTTTGAAATTATGAAAATTGTTTGTCGCATGTGAGAATCGAACCAGGGTTCTCAGTATCCATAGGCCGACTTCATACCACTGAGCTAGCCATCCCATAAATAGAAGTTTTCGGGTCGAGTAATAAAGATTTACGGACGACGTGTAGCGGAGTCTTTCAATATTACGAGACTTGAAATAGTATTTTTAGTCCTATACTATAAATATATTAAAGGGAATGTTTGACGGCTGGTAGCCGCACTACATGCATAAAATTATCTGGATTTACTACTGCAGAGAGTCACGCCGAGAAATAGGTAAAGGCATAATGATACATTTATTTATTTCTCATTTTATTTCTTGTAAACAAAATAAAAATAAAACTAAAATATAGAACTAGTGCATGAAAGTACTGGAACCCACCAAAAATTACCCAAACTATATTTTTCGTATTATCCGTAACACAATTACCAACCTCACCATCTGAAACAGACACAAAGTCCAAAGTTGCATATAATTAACGATTTATTTACATATTACGTACAATTTCCTTACAATGCGTTCGCTCATCGCATTTCACGCAACTTGATCCTTCTTCATCAGGCGCCTGCCGCCAGCGAAACGAAATTCGCAGCGCGGACGATGTGTAGAAAATTTTATATCGGGCGTAATTGAACGCTTTCGACTAGGTGCAGGTATTTTAATTAAAACACAGGGTACCATGTCTAACCGTAAAATTAAGGTGCAAGGGTTCGCTGAGGCTGAGACTGAAGCTGAGAGTGCTCGGAGGAACCGGTCCTCACACGAGATGAAGAGGTACTGTTGAACTCTTCGCCAATGTGAAACAATATTTTGCGGATTAAATATTAATCAAATGTAATTTTTTGGAAACTGAATTTTAAATAAAAATATAAATAAATATATCATCACGCCTTCTACCCATTACTGGGTGTGACACTCTGCCGAAGCAGATCTCGGTAAGTGATATATTTTTGCGCCTGAAGTGCGGTTACCAGTCTTCAAATCACGGCTCCCAAAGATGTTAGTGGTGGAGGAACAGGGGTAGCTTTTGACATTATGAAAATTGTTTGTCGCCTGTGGGAATCGAACCAGGGCTCTCAGGATCCACAGGCCGACTTCATACCACTGAGCTAGCCACACCATAAAAACTGAATTTTGTTAATATAAATTTCTACAGTCAGATTTTAGTGAAAAGAAGATTCTAAGTATTATATAAACCAGTGGGTTTCAAACTGTGGGTCACATCTGCTCGGTGAGGTCGCGAAGATTTTGGTAGGAGATCGTCGGATGCTATTTATTTAAAAAAACATGTTTCCAAAGATCCATACCGTTGCAAACTTTAACTTAAAGTTTAAGGTTTACTTAAATGAAAAATATTAAATCGAATGTTTGAATAACTCACTTGATATTTCTTCTCGACAAAATCTTGTTCATTTAAGGAAAAATTATTATAAAAATTTAAGTAACGAGAGTACAACTGGCATTTGGAATTTATTACAAGCTTGATAGTAAAATACAATTCATTCTTTAAACTATTATATCAATATATCAAAGTTCCTATGAAACACAGTTCTTAATGAGAAATTATATCTTTATTAATTTCTGAAATCGTGATTGTATATTTGTAATGTACATTATTAAATCGGTCTTTTAAAAACTGAAATTTTGATCACATAAAAAGTAATGGGGTAATGGCTCAGTGGTATCGTTCGGCCTGTGGATCTAAAGAACTCTGGTTCGATGTCCACAGCCGACAAAACATTTTCATCAATTTACAAATTACCCCTGTGGCTCCTCCACCACTAACTTCTTTGTGGGCCGTGATTTGACAGCTGGTAACCGCATAAATATATCACTTACCGAGATCTGCTTCGGCAGAGTGCCACACCTAGTAATGGGTAAAAAAGGCGAGATGATATATTTATTTTTTATGTATGTATAAAATGTAAAGATTTGGTACAAAATACAATTTGTTTACAAATATATGAAACAAGAAATGTTTTTCCATTTTTGAAAATTAGAAACGAAGTTTGAAATTGTTCTTGTTAGCTAACTGCACTATTTAAATTTAAAATTCAAATTTGTAATTGACAATATCAATTTGAATACTGGAACTGAATTTAAAATATGTTTTGATGATGCTATCCGTTATTATTCAAATACATTTTTGTCGTAGCAGTTAGTCCATTATATTTTGATGCGCCAATTAATAAATATCGTTGTTGTTTGACGCTTGTTAGACTTACACGAACACAATTTGAATAGAAACTAAACTTGAAAATAGAGCAAAAAATTAACAACATATTTCTAGTTATAACTGCGTTCTGTTCAATTTAAGAAACATTTTTTCTTTAATTGTTTATATGTAACAAACACGAATCCAATCACAGCCAACTACCTGACAGACGTTCGTTTGTTGATTGCATGAGTTTCAGTTTACAATCGTAAATACGACGCACCACGATCCTATTACAAACAGGCAACAGGATAGATGTTTTTCTTCTGCATAGGTTTATTTATTTATTATAATTGGAAGTTTGCGTAAGTAAATCAAAACCGTGAAATATCCTTTTTCTTCAACTAGAAATGTTTTTCATAAATTTATGTTTATTACATTACATTTTCTGCTCATTGTATACTTGTCATTGCTACGGAAATATAGGCAACGTGAGATATGAATAGGCGAATTCCATTTGCCATTTGAATTAAATCTAACTTACAATTACTGATCCAGATCACTTACTTATTTCGCTGGATTATTTTACTGACTTTATTTTTAGTAATATAATTACTTACTCTAATTTTCTTTGAAGCAATTCACTTTAAAACGTGCATCAGTGTGCTTAGTTCAATTCATTTAGTCATATGTCAAATTTATTTCAACTAATTTAAGTGAAAGACGTGGCAAATGGCATACAGCTATTAGCTATATTCCATTTGCCATTTGGATCTGATCTAACTTGCATTTACTGATCCAGATCACTTATTTATTTCGCTGGCTTACTTCACAGACTTTATTTTCAGTACTAGAACTATTTACTCTAATTTACTTTGAAGTAATTCATCCCAATAAGAGCATCAGTTTTCTTAGTTTAGTTCAATTAGTCATGTTGCCTAATTTATCTGAACTGATTTAAGTGAACCAAGTGGCAAATGGAAAACAGCTATTGTCACACCTTACAGGTTGATACGTTGCTAGGATACTAATGTAAAATTGTCAGTAATAATATAACAAGAGAGTGAGAATATTTGAAATTAATTTGACAAATCTTTCTCATTTATCCAACTCTCGAGTTTATATTTAATTAGATTATTTTTTGACTTAGCTGTTGAGGTCGATTTATCCAACTTAAAAGATTTTGAACTGGGTCCATTTCGATTGATTACTTATTATTGTATTCTTGGAAGTTATTTCCAAAATTTGTTGGTGTATTTCTGTATCTAAAATACAACTATATCGATTTTTTTTCACATTTTACTTGACGCGTTGACAGTTTTAAATAGGTATTTAATAACTACCTATCATTTGTCACAAACAAAAAAGCATCTACAGAGATAATTCCCGGGAATAATCACAAGAGCTTTATTCTCAGACACGTGACATACAATGAAGCATTTTATTGGTTTTGAGAAACGTTAAAAATAATCAAAGGAATAGTGAAATCGTGACAAACTTATTATTAATCTATAAATTAATATGGCAACAATATCTTAGTCGTACAAAAGCATAGAATACAACTTACATCGAATGTACGTATTTCGTACAAGTATGAAAGTTTATAACATGAACCAGAGGCGAATGCAGCAATTTATACGAGTTGTACAATATGCTATTGTTTCTGTTATTTATATTTTCAATATCTTTCAAGACGTTGTCCGGGTTTCAATGACCTAATTGCTTTTCTAAACCTAGATTCAAATGCCAGAGCCGACAAGTAAAGTTTTCTCTACATAGAAACTATGTCTATCTCTTTCTCCTTACAAAAAATTTCGGGGAACATGATTTGGCAGCTGGTAACCAACATTTGGCAGCTGGTAACCGTAATTCACCCGCATATATTTATTATATTAAAATGGCGTAAATTCGGTAAGAGACCAATTCCCTGAGATGAGATTTGGCGAATAGAAATAAATTACAATTTTTAGATTTAGCCGAGAGATAACTGTCACCTTCGTATAAATATAAAATATCATATGTGCAATAATTTTTCACGGTGGTGACAAATATTAAGTTTAGGCTTAAGCAAATATAAAATAAAATATTCAAAGAACGAAAAGAATAACAGAAAAAAGAGAAATATACGGCTACGTGTCTGCAGGTGCCTTACAGGTTATAATATAAAAGCAAGCTTCATAAATCAGAGATATGTAAATACAAAATCCTCTTAAATTCGAAGTAACAAATTGTTAAGACATTCGCATGTCATCTTATAATTTAGCGAAATATTACGTGATTCGTAAAATTCGTAATCTTCTAAACATAAGGCGCATATTAAACTTAGAAACGATCCGAGAGTGGAATAAATCTTTACGTGCAGCTACGAACGGAATATAGAAGAGTGCAACATGTGACGCACAAATATTTCTTCTGTTTTTCACTTTTTCTCTTTGTTTTATTTGTACGAACAAATACTTTATTACTAGATGCTTTTTGGAATTATTAAATTCAATCAATTTTATTATTGTTACAAAACTTGAAAAAAATATTTTATGTGTGCTTTAGTGTTATGTTTGCGATACAATAAATAAAACAATTTCTGTGGTATTAAAATATTAAATTAGAAAAACAATAAAATAACACTGTCGAATCCATAAAACAATAGCATAGATGGATAAAATAAACTCGTATATTGTAAACAACATATTTTTATTTATGTTTTGTTTATAAAATAATATTCAAAACAGTGACATAAAATATGAAAACTATTGCAAGAGATTATTTGTATATCTATAAATATATTGTTTTTAGTACTTTCAGGTCAGAATAATAATAAATTTTGGAAATAAAAATAATTGAATGCGGTATAGGAAAAATAATATAAAAAAATATACGACTTATTGTAATAATTCTACTTTGCGTAACTCGTCTGCGGCGTGTCACACAAACTGTACTCATATTGCAGTAATAGTATATTACATAATAAATCACTGATTTTTAAAATATTTTTTTTGAAACCGTTTAATTTAATCAATATTTAATCATAAATAATTAAAAATGTTTCAGTATTTTGATATGAATTGTATTGAGAGCAGACTACGTACCAAGGTTACAACAAAAATAGCAGTCAGGTAAAATTTTACCAGACTGTTTTGGACTTTACCAGACTGTTATTTTTTTGTAGCCTTGGATGCGTACTTTTCTTGACTGTTTTTGTAAAAATCTACTTTCCATACTAAAATTGTTCAGGAAAGTAGGCACTTTCTTGACGGTTTCAGAAAAAGGTCATTCTAGCACTAGTTTTTCATCATAACATAACGCAACTGAAGGAAGTGAACTTGAAAAATATAACTTTATCTCCAAAATACTTTTCCTTAAACAAGAACAAAGTATAAATAAAAAAAATAAGCAGCTATATTTATGAATATAAAACCCAATGTGAAGTAACACTCTCTTCTTTTCAAATTACGTAATAGGTATCATTAAGATACGTCGCTACCTAACACCTATACATAAGCACGTACGTACACAACCAGGATCTAACACTGCGTGTACCCAGTCAAACAGACTCGGTCCCGCGGCTGCAGGGGACATCTTAATTAATTTGGTTCCAAAGTCGCGAATCTCACACTTCTGTGCCTCTGCACGAGACTGGTGCTGCCGCCAGGCGGAAACACCAGCAACTACCGTTCGGTAGACGATGTTGTGACACTGTGAGAGGTTACCAGGACCAGGAATGTTGATGAATTCGCTCGTTTCGTTTAGAGAAGATGTTGAACTGATGCGGGATTTTTTACGAGTGTTGTTGGTGTCAACAACCTGTTAAATGAATGGGTTTTGGGATTTTTACACAGTTCCTAAATTCTCACGTTTCTTGCTGGAAATTTGATGGGCTGCATTTTGTAACTGGAGTTGTTCATATAATCCAGTTAATACGGATTTTACAGCAAGTTGCTCCACAGACACTTAAATACTTAAATACTACATATAATTCATTCCTTAAAAATTAACTTGGAATATTAACTACACAAAATTAAAAATTCTTTATTATTATGATGATAAGAAATAACAGTTAGGCATTTTGACACATACGGTAAATGCTCGAAATAAATTTACTTGGAAAAATGGTATCATTATAGATACAGTTGCAATTTATCAACAGTGGATGTAGTAACTATACTTATTATAGTTTGATAGTTACACACAATAGATATTTTTATATTAAGGGCAGAAATTTAAACATTTCTTTCTAAAGGTGTCGTTTTATTTTCCGACCTGTACGCGGGGGATATAAAGCACCCGAAGGGAGAATGCCTCTTCTTCACGAGTTACACTTATTAGTTTTTTCGTTACTCTAGAAAAATTAAATTTCCAGAAATAAAAATAAATAAATATATCATCACGCCTTCTACCCATTACTGGGTGTGGCACTCTGCCGAAGCAGATCTCGGTAAGAGATATATGTTGCGCGTGAAGTGCGGTTACCAGTCGTCAAATCACGGCCCCCAAAGATGTTAGTGGTGGAGGAGCCACAGGGGTAGCTTTTGAAATTATGAAAATTGTTTGTCGCCTGTGGGAATCGAAATTATTTGAAAGGAAACATGCTTCAAATACAATATATAAAAGAAATGATTATGTAGGAGCAAAAATTTCTTAGATTATTTTTTTACCTTTCTGAAACCAATGAAATGCTTCATTGTATGTCACGTATCTGCGTTTTAACCAATCCTGTTATTAATATACTGAGAATAAAGCTCTTGCGATTATTCCAGGAAATTATCTCTGTAGATGCTTTTTCGTTTGTGACAAATGATAGGTAGTTGTCAAATAATTATTTAAAACTGTCAACGCGTCAAGTAATCAATCGGTATGAACCCAGTTCAAAATCTTTTAAGTTGGATGAATCGACCTCAAGAGCTAAGTCAAAAAATTATCTAATTAAATATAACTCGAGAGTTGGATAAATTAGAAAATAATTCTCCAGTATCTTTCTCAAACTTGTTGCCATTTGGTAATAGCCACTCAAGCCCTTCGGGTTTTCGTAACTATTGCCTGGCAACAATTTTTCGAAAGATCTGTCAAATTATTTTCAATTTATTCTCACTCTCTTGTTATATTATTACTGATAATTTTATTAAGAGAGAAAAACTGCTTAGCATGAAGAAGAATGCTTTGCATAACTGAAGTAACGTAAAGGAAATGTGAAGAATGTGATCAAGTTTGAATAAATAAACGTTTTTTGTATTATATTGACAAAATATGCTAAAAACTTTAACTTTCTTGTTTGGTTGTCCATCCGATTCAGATCTAAGATATATGAGATTAATTAGCTAGTCTACTGGCGGCAAAATGTCGTTTTTACAAAGTAAATAGATTAGTAGATTCTACATTTTTATAAATGTAATTAAACGTAGCATAAATATTTAATCTCACGCAATTATCTCTTTATCACAAAGAGAATTTTGTAGAAAATTTATCACTATCTTATAAATATATTACTACATATTATTTATAAATGTCGAAATGGAAGTTTTTTACTTTCAGTTTTGCCGCAAAAAAATCAATTAATATGTAATATACTACTACATATCAAATTCTATATATAAGCCAATGGAAAAATGTTGTAGATACTAGTTGGATAAGATTTGGTTTAGTTGAGATTTGTCTCATTTAATTTAATACCTTCTTATGTATTATTTTTTATTTAAATTGACAGGAGATTTTCCAATTTTAACTAGACATTTTTTGTTTATTATTATTTATTATTTATTTGATAAATAAAATATAAATAAATGTATCATCACGCCTTTTACCCATTACTAAGTGTAGCACTCTGCTGAAGCAGATCTCAGTAAGTGATATATTTAAGCGCGAGAAGTACGGTTACCAGCTCTCAAATCACGGCTTCCAAAGATGTTAGTATAGGGGGAGCGACAGGGGTAATTTTAATTTGGTGAAAATGTTTGTCGGCTGTGGAGATCGAACCATGGTTCTCAGGAACTACAAACCGACTTGATACCACTGAGCCACTACCCCATTTATTTATTTATTTGATGAGTAATTAAATTTAATTAATTAATTATTGTTAAGAATTAAAATTAAATATTAACTTAAACCTGTTCTCAATCATTTAAATTTGTTCCGCAGTATGGTGGTGTGGATCCTTGTACCGGACCCTGTACTGTAATTCAAAGTACCTGCCGTACAGAGTGACATAAATAAATAAATAATAAATTTGAAGAATTAATGTAAGAGATTGTGTAGTCGGTTCTTGGTGGAACATTTTATAATAATAAAATTAGAAATAAAAAGATACAGTGTATCTGATGATGACTGCAAAGTCGAAACGATCGTAGTATATTTAATAAATATTATATTTGTGGACAAATCAAGTGTTTTTATTTCTAATTTTAAAATTTGACGAATATCACGATTGTTAAATATGCTACAATTTATTAATAGAGTTATAATTTATCGCCTGATTATTTATACTTGTAGTACTAACAGTACTTTCATGCTCCTCTAACTGAAGAAGTGCACGAAATAACCCGAGCGCAAATATTTAATCACCAATAATTCATTTTACATGGCAATATATCTTCTTTAAACAATAGCATTATACCACACAACATGCTCATTGAAGTGTTTGCATGTACGTTGAACCATTTCATTACAAACTTAACAATATGGGTACACTTAAACCTCAGTCCAATTAAAATCACAATTAAATTGTTATCGACGGCCATTGTAGCAAGAACACGCCGTCAGAGTTGTATTCCCGCACGCAACAGTGTGCAAATAATTTTCGAAACCACTGTGACAGCGCTGGAGTCGGAACAGGAGCAACACAATGTTCAATGTTACACCGTTCGCAGAATATTGTTCGTTGTTCGAGAAACAAATAGGGGTAGTTTTGAACCCGCTAATAATTTAGCAAACCCTCTTGTGCTTGGTGCATTGTTGCTACACGCAGTATCACGCATCTGCTGGTCACCAAGGACCGGCCGCATGAATGCGAATATGCAAACATGGATGTGGGAGTTTGAATCTTAAATCTGTTCAGATATTGCTAGTTTCAAAAACAATTTAAGCTATGAAATATTGTGTAACCATAGTCTGTATAGGTGCGAACTTGTTCCTTTTGAATTTTTAAATTTGTAGTCAACTATTTAATTTAGCGCTCTTAAATTAAAGTTAAAATATTAGCTACAAATTTATGGAAAATCAGGAAATAATTCATATTAATTTGCAGAAAAATTTAGGGTTCTAAGTTATAGTCGTCATGGGCGTCCACAGACATTTTCCCAGGTGGGTGGGGGGGTCTTTTCGCAAAAAACTCTCAGATAGACATAAATTTCTCAAATATTTTTTTTTACATAATATAAATACAAATATACATAACAAATAAACAAAAAAATATTTAAATTTGTGAAATAAATTACTAGTCTTTGTCGTCTGTGTTTGAATTGAAGAAGAAAGATAATCTCCAAATAACTCTTCTATAAATTGACACGATTTCTTCAATAAATTCCGATTTACAGTTTTTATTTTCTAATATTTTGTGTCCGTTTATACTTAATAAACTTAGATTACTCAATCGTTATGATAGGGAACATGTCGCTAGCTGGCCATACTGCTGGAAAGTTTCAGCTTGAATTTATTAACTTTAAACTTATAATTTAATTATTATTTAATTTATATATGCATATACAGGATGGTGACCGCGACTCTCGAACATAGGATTTTAACATGTAAAATCATATTGATTTAATTTCCAGCTTCATAATTATTTAAAACAAAAAAGCTTCAAATAAAAGTTTTAGGGAATAAAATACGAAATTAATTTTGCATGCTTTGTAACGGCACAAATGAGAACTGAAAATGATTAAAATTGTCTCAAAACTATCGATAGCTATGAAATTGAAACAAAATTAAACAAATATTTGACGTTCAATCTGTCAAAACTGACAAAATAAATTCTTTATTATTTCATTTATTTTGCCAGATACAACGTCAAACATTTGTTTAATTTTGTTTCAATTTCATAGCTATCGATAGTTTTGAGGCAATTTTCGTCATTTTCAAATCTAATTTGTGTCGTTACAAAGTATGTGAAATTAATTTTGTTTATTGGTTCAGATGTAGAATTTCACGCCCTAAAACTTTTATTTCAAGCTTTTTTGCTTAAAATATTTAGGGAAGCAGAAAATTACAAAATTATAATTTTACATGTTAAAGTCCTATGTTCGAGAGTCGTGGTCACCACCCTAGTTAATATTCGAGGGGTGGGGGGCGGATTGCCACCCTCCTACGGACGCCCATGATTGTCGTAAGATTTTAGAAAAATCCAGAATGGTGTATAACTAATTTTAGATTTTTAGTGTGTTTCTCATAAACATAACCATTTGAAAAAGTATTCAGCAATGTACTTTTTCACAAGTAAAAGCACAATTCCACCTAATTTTAGTGACAACTTTTTTCTATTCCGTTTGAAAAAGAATGAGAGGTTTTACCTAATGTCAGTTTGCTCTAGTGATTTTGCTACCAACAAAAGCATTGAGTACTCGAAAACAAACAAAAATCTAGAGAAAATCAGACATGTCGTATGCTATTTTGTAAGATACTTAAAACTAATAACACAATAAAAATAAAATAATTCTGTGTAAAATTGACAGCATATAAACATCTTTAGATGGTGACAGGATTTTGTGCTTGTAGCGAGATTGGATTACTAATAGAAATTAATTAAATTAAATTTTGAAGGAAGTAAGCTTTATAGTTACTTTGTCCTGTTAACAAAACACAGTAATTAAACAGATATGTTTGAAAAAGTGTTCCTTGGGTAATTTGTAAGTAATTGTCGAATTTCAGCATCCGGGTCCACGCACCTCGCAGTCGCACTATGGTTACACCGTTTTCGTCGATACGATAGGAGATCTTGTTTGTATTGTATGTGTACCGATGTTATCAGTGCGTATAAATCACGACCTGTAAACGCCAGGTGCTGCATAATAGATAAACCCTTCTTCATCTTCAACCAACCAGACCACAACTCTGATAAATGTAATTAAAGTGGTCATCGGGTTCGACAGAGGTGTTAAAACTTCCATCTGAGTTCGTGGAACTTGAAGACTGGATAAAAATATCTACTAGGATTTGTGCTTTCAATACACTTAAGTTAAAAAATATATTTGTACTTTACTAAAATAGAAATTAAAACAAATAGTTATTTTTGTTCTTGATCCTATCATAAAGTAAAGTTTTCTTCTTTTAATTCAAATAAGATAGTAAGAACTTTCTTCTCTAGGGAGGAACAGTAAAACCATACAATTTGAAGATGAATAACACTAGTATGTTTTGGCATTAGTGACATCCAAATAGCCTTTGTCAAGGGAATAAAATCTTATCTATATTTTTAATTTGTTTCAGAAAATTTTACTTTTTAATATCATGGTATTGAAAAAAATTTACACTTCGAGAATTAGTGCTATTTTTCCTTCAGGTGCTGTATATATCCCTCATCTTCCACTCGAGAAATGTAATGGTACCTTTGAAAAGATTTCTCTTTCTTTTCTAGATGTACAAATAACTATTATGCATCTGCATGATGTATATTTAAAAACTACCATATTTATTGTTATTTATAAATATTTCATTTAAAAATCTTTTTATGCTAAGGGAACAGCTATTTTCTTCGACTTTTTTTTCATAAAATATCTGTATTTTTACAAATTTAGCGAAGGTTGACAATAGTAGTATCTGACAAAATCGTTTCAATGGTTGTCTGGTAAACTATTATTATATATAAAAAAAACTCTCATGTCATCTATTCCAATGTTAGATGTTTTTAACATCGTCAGTTCAGTCTCACCGTACCACTGTTCACTAGTCCCTTGTTGCTCTTTTTAAATAGTTGGTAACACTATACTGATGAGCTCCAAAAGAGCGAAACGCGTCTATGGTTAAGAGCTTAACTGACGAGCCGCTGATGATGATCTAACAGTTGATTCGGAAGCTGTAAATTTTGTGGAACTTACACGAATTTTTGAACATTATTTTTTCCTATTTTTCTTACTTTATTATTATATAGAAATGATAAACTTCGTGGATAGAATCATGTACGTGAATGATAACTTTTTTAATAAGTGTAGTTATAAGAAAATCAGATTTTTAAAATTTTCTAAATTACAAAGATATACAATTGTAAATCTAGTTATTATATTTAAAGCTAGAGCAGAATGAAATTTGTAATAATAACTAATTATTTAAACTCTTTAAAGTTCTGTAATTAGATAAGAATATTTAGTTTCATATTTATGAATAGAGAAAATATAATTTCATGCAAAATTTTGCATGAATTGGAAGTTTATTTCCAGCAGGTGTTCTTTTAAAAGCGTGTAAGAAATTAAGGTTACACATAATCGTAAACTAGCAATGCAACCTCACCCCTAATTAAGAAAAAACGAAGACCCATTCTGAAAGGTGTAAAAAAGCCCGTAATTTACTATTTACACCCGTTATAAAATAATAATAATACCAACCCTTTAATTTAACATGTGAAGTGTTGAAGTCTCCGACAAATTTTAAAAGCCGCAAATAAAACGTTATCAACAGTTTTTAAAAGCGAGATCCGGCGCTGATATGCATCCTCTCCAATGCACTTATTAAGTCCATGCTTTACACTGCGAGCTGTATTTAATCGGGCGCGTTGATGTTGAAATGAGAGCTGCTGTTACATGCTACAGATTTATGGGTCAAGTGTTTTGATAACGTGCATTTAAAATATGATTAATTGGGAACGGCATTGTCAGACGATGTTAACGAACGAGGAAGACGTATGGCTGTGTAATTAAACGTTGCAGCCACCGCGTTGCTCTGCCAGTGCCAGTGGCGGGGATGTGGACTGGACAGCGGGGCACCTGCTCTCTTTGGTACTTGACATTCAAATCAGAAAAACCAGATTACCTTTAACATTACGCTTTACTACAATGGTAGTTATTTTACTTTTACCTTTCAGCATTTTTAAAATTATGTTGACCATTTGTTAATTAAAACTAATTTTTCTATTTTGTGTTTATAACAAAGTTATTACAGCTCCCAAAAGAGTTTGATAATAGCTCATTCGAGTGCTGTAATAGCGTAGTATAATTTATATTTTTATGATTGGTGATTCTGCAAAAACATCGTGTCAAAAAAAAAATCTGATTTGATAGGAAATAAACTTTTGACGGTATTTTAAGTAATTTCACGAATTTCAGGTGATGTATAAGAAAAATCGTCTATACTCATTTTCATTTTAAATAGGTTGACAATTTCAAATTCTAACAATTGAATTTTCAGACGTCACAGTAGTATCACCACCTAACAAAAAATTAACTACATTTTGAAACTAGAATTTTTTTAGATAGCATAAAAGTTGAAAACTAGAAATATTTGTTAAATTTTTATAGAGGTTTCCTTCTTACAAAATAAAATGATAATTATGAATCTTATTCTTTAATATTTTATTTTCTATTACTTTTATTTAAAGCATAATTTAGAAACTGTAATGCTTAAGTATTGATGGTATTAACGGAATGATCCTAGAGTATTACTTTCATTTTCTTGTCATATTTTTGCAAAAAATTAAAAATTAGATTATATTAGATTAGAATTAATTGAGATAGGTGAAGTCGCAGTATTAAATTTCTCACCTTGTTTTTCTTTTTATTTGTAATATATTATTCTTTCTCAATTGATGAAACTGACGGATGAGGGATGGTAGATATCACATGATAATAATTTGAGGTTAGTTGTGAGACCAAAATAACAAATGAAATATTGTATTTTTTTACTTTCCCAATATGACCATCCTACTATGGCCACTGGATATTTGTATGTCATATTAACGACACATATCCTTCCTACTAGTTTTTGATATGTTTTTCTAGTAAATTATAAATAATTTATCGACATAGGTATTTTATTTTTTATCTATAATCATTGACCATAAGAATTAATCTGATAATGACGTACCTACTTAAAAATGTAAGTTAAAGAATGTAAAATAAATATGAATATAATTATATCATCACGCCTTTTACCCATTACTGGGTGTGGCACTCTACCGAAGCAGATCTCGGTAAGTGATATATTTATGTGTGTAAAATGCTGTTACCAACCGCCAAATCACGGCCGCCAAAGATGTTAGTGGTGGGGGAGCCACAGGAGTAATTTTAATTTGGTGAAAATTGTTTGTCGGCTGTGGGAATCGAACTAGGGTTCTCAAGATTCACAGGTCGACTCGATACCACTGAGAAACTACCCCATAAAAATGTAAAACTAATAAAATTTTGAATTCCTAATAACAATATCTAAAAATAAACAATATTTTACTAATGCATAATATTAGCATAATGTATACAATAACGAGTAGTATTCCCTGGGTGAATTCTCCTGAATCCGTCACTGGTTCTCCACTAACCAATGCAATAGCAATGATACGCTGGGGAATTCGACGGAGTATGGATTGTGTAGCACTGGAACTGGAGTTGTCGCGTATCTGTGTTTGTGTCTGTAGTTCGTACGCTGTTCTGCTCTGTCGATGGTTTATCTTTCGTGTTCTGGAGCATTAGTGAGGTATAATATAGAGGAGGCTGTGATAACAATGATTGGTAGCTCTTAATAGTACTGTTTGTACTTTGCTGTACGCTGATATGCGTTAGCATTTCTTTCATTGCTATCACAAACAATGAGTCATAAATATAGCGAGGAAATTACCATTTTTATAAATTGCGAACATGGTCGTAAATTTTAAATGTTTAATCAATCAATCATGTTAATGGTAACTAGATTATTTCTATTTTTTTAATAACTGAGGTAGTTTCAAAAGATTGTGGCACATTCGACAACGTACTATATTTTCTACCGTCAAAATATTTTAGAATTATGTTTCGATTGAAAGTTATAGAATATTTATAGCCAGTTCCATCAACAAAATTAAAATTTTAAACTAAATAAATAAATAAAAGCATATGAAATGTTTGACAATAATATTAGTTATTCTATATTGCATCTAACTTAATTTTGCTTCATGAAAAAACATAAAAAAAATGTTACTTTCATTACTAGTTGTACTAATAACTATTGATAATTTCTCTTAGCCTGTTGTCAATCAGTCTTAATGCAAAACATTTGAAAATTCAACCAACAAGCACAGTAAAGTAAAATCTCACTTCTAGTAAATAAGAAAAAAAAAATAGGAAAAAATTTTCCATCACTTGTCTCATAATTCCACAGAGGTTTTACATCACGTTTACATCAACTTCTCAGGTCATCAACAAACGGCTGGTCAGTTCAGCTTTAACCATAGACGCGTTTCGTCCTTCCGGACTCATCAGTATGGTGCGATCATTTATCCAACTAGATCAACTAGGAAATAGTGGATTGTGATACCGACTTAGCTGAACTGACTGATGTTAACCTATCTACAACGGTAACATGACATGAGAGCTATGAAGCCACTCGTGGTGCCATCTACCGACACTTCTAGGATAATATTCCATCCCTAAGTAAATCTCTTTATATGTTGTAAATTTGACACAGAATTATATTATTTTTATTTTATCCCGTCAGTTTGACACAATGTTATTTTATTTTGTCTCCGAAAATTATCAAATAGTAGGCTATCTCTTAGATTTTGTACAGATACATTTTTATTTTAAATTTTTAGGTAAAACCTCTTATCCTACAGACTTCAGATTTACCATAGAGTTAGCTCTCGTGCTTGTTGCTGGGCAAAATAAAATTGTGTAAAATAAAAATGAATGAATTGACTTATTAAGAAAAAAAATAAGATACCGTCAAGATTTGGAATCTGGCTGTATCAAAATTGTTCTCTTTATAATTCAATTTGCTAAGTTTTTCCTTAAAATATTAATTAAAAATGTAGATATCTATAAAATCAGGAAGTTTGGTGTTATTACTTATGATAAATTAGATAAGAATGCTACATATTTTTGATAGGATGTAATTAATATATGAGGAATACCTAACTATACATTCAATTTGTAAAATTTATTTAAAATTATATCAAATATCTATCGAATCAAATTCATTTGCAAGTATAAAGAAATACAAATAAAAAGCTTTTTACGATTTCTGAAAACAGTCTTGCAATATTATTAAAATTGTATCGGTATTCTAGTTAGTACAATTTTATGTATAAAAAATAAAGATTTATTACTTTTGAAACAAATTGCTGTATTATTTTTATGATGCTGATATGTTCCTGTTTATTAAATATTTAAGTATGTCAAGATAATAAAACGTAGGTATTATTTCATATTTACATTTTGATAATACTAAAACAAGTTGTTTTGACCATCTGACCTAGTTATGCCGAGTAACATTGAAAGGAATTCAAAATATCATCAAGTATGAAACCACAATTATACAACATAATTAAATTTACTTAGTCACGCCAATAACTAATAAATAGTAACCTACACATGAAAAATAGTTAGGTACATTCTTTGGACCAGTAATGCGTAATCTTTACTTATCGCGAGAACTCAAGTATTAAAAAAATAATAATTAAATTACGTATGATAAGCTTCAGCAAAGAAGCATATCTCAAAAAAGTTAAAAAATGATACAAAAAGTATGTAGTGATTATTTATATAAAATATAACATCAATTAGGGTAGCGCCAACCTTTGAAAAATTTATTGAAAACAATTTATGTATTAGATTTATCCTGAAGTTAATCTTCGTCATACATTCCAACCGAGTAAACCAATTTCGTTTTATCCATATTGATAATTCCTTCTATACAAGCCAGCTTGCTTATTCCTCCTACTTGGAAACTTTCTTTACGCAACAAATTTTCTATTATATCCTTCCATTTATTCCTAGTTTTGCTACCCAGTTTCCCATATCCTTTTCTGGGCTACAAACTTATTTAAAAATATAAATTGTACAGCGCTATTACTGCACTCGAATGAGCTATTAAAGAACTATTTTAGGTGTAGTTACGGTTTTCTTATAGACACAAAATAGAAAAAAAAGTTACAACACTCGATTCTTAAGTGCTTTAAGAAGAAAGTTTCTTTAAAATCTCGCTCCTGTAAGTCTCGTCTCTAACTTTTTCTCGTTTTGTTGTGTGGCTCTCACAAATTTAATATTCTTCAAATATTAGAAAGGTTAGGTTAGGTTAGATTAGGTTAGGTTAGGTAAGTCTCGTCTCTAACTTTTCCTCGTTTTTTTTGTGTAGCTCTCACAAATTTAATATTATTCAAATAATAGAAAGGTTACATGAAAAAAGAAAAAACCTCCTGTATAGACGAAATGCATAAGAAATAATATGCGAATGCATAACAACATAACACAGAGCTTAATTCAAATCATAATCATAACCAACATATGTTCAACACAATTAATGCCTTCTTTTATTTACTAGTAAAGTAACGACCCCATTAAGCCAATTATTGAAGTTAACCAAAGCAATATTCGTGCGTACTTACTGTACACACAACACTAACAACCAAAGTAATAAAATTCAATTATTTACTTGGCATATAAATGTACCCATTTATGTTTGTATTCATACTCAGCTAGTATTCATAAACTAACAAGTTTATTATCTAATTGAAAAGCAGTAATTACAATAGTAACGTCTAAATAAACTACTATAATTGAATTTAAACACGGTTTTCATAATTTTATGACAAATTCAACCAGTATTACCGTAAATTTGCCCGTGAAAGGATAAATGGTATTATGAAAATGTACATTCTTGGCTACAGAGCTGTAAATCGATAAATTATAATGCTGGTATCGGGGTGGTGTTATAAATATTCATTGCAAATAAATTTAAATGCTTGACTTTATTAATTACATTCGCATTTATAGAGTAATAATTTATATTCTCAGTGCAATTCAATAATTAGTGATATGACATTAGTTTCCAGAGCTATAGATAGTCATGTAAAACTTTATAATAATGTTATTAATATTGTCTCTCATATATTCTCATTTAAATTGTAAACTCTATGGATACAAAATTATAATTTTATGACTTATCGTGAGTGAAATAAAATATCATATATTTCCTTATAGTTTCAGTTAATTTAATTTAATTTAATTTGTTGTATGAAAATAATAAAAATACAGATAAATAGATAAATTAAAACCTCGCGTACTTTGTTTGAATGAAAAATGCTTTTCGTTCGTATTTTATTTGCAAATATAGAAAAACCACTAAAATCTATCATCTGTGATATTATGCCAAATATTGATAATTACCTATTTGGATATGTATTTTATAATGAATAAATAATCTAGTAAAAAGAAATATGTCTCTTTATATTCGACTGACTTGTTTTTATAGGTTTTATAGAATTTATAGATACAATATTATGTCTAAAATATTTTTGAAAATCATGATATGTTACATATTTGGTTTTTGATGTAAATACGGAAATATTTCTTTCAACAATTATTCGAAGGCAAAACTGTGTATGTACACATCAATGAAAAAAAGGCAGATTTGTTAAGTTTGTTTCCACTAATACATGAAGAGAATTATGCGAAATTAATATTGAAAATAATAATTATTGATTGATAAAGTAATATATTATAGAAAATTAGTATTAAAATTAAATTCTGGCACTCTACCGTAACAAATCGTGGTAAGTGATATATTTTGCGTCTGAAATCCGGTTACCCAGTCGTTAAATCACGGCTGCAAAGTTACCCCATAGGGGTAATTTTTAATGTAGATTAAAGTTTGTTGGCTGCGAAAATAGAACTCGAAACCTTGTATTAAAATTGACGAAATAGATACCTATATATTTATATTAGATTATTTATGATAAACAAAGGGCACAATTTGCATTTGAACCGTGGCAAAAATTCTGTAAAACAAATTAAAAAATTCTCTATCTTTATAAGCAAAATTATTCTCAACAAATAATTAATTGATTTACTTCTAATAATGCAAAAATTTGTAGAAATTATAAAAAATTTAAACTGCTCTCAGTTCTGAAAGGTTCTCACAGATGGCAGGACAATGTTAATTAAAGTACGTCAAGTCCGCAACAAGGACAAACAAATTTTATCATCTTGTGTAAGAGAGAGACAGCAACAACAAGCAGGAGCCAATGTCTTGAACGCGGCTCGAAGTTGTCTTTTTGTAAGATCACTCTCATCTTATTCATTACGGCTAATGCATATATCAAGTGCGCCAGAATTAAGAAAAGCTGATTAATTATTTAGCTTCGCTATTCGCGGCTGACGTCACCTACTTAATGGCTGTTTTTGTTCATGCTATTAGTAAGTACATCGGCGTACGGCGATCTAAGGCAACCCGTGGACCAGAAGCCAGCGGAACGAAATATGATTTACGCAGCGATCACTTGGCAATAATTTGTCAACGGGAATCAATCAAAATCTTTTTATAATAAAGAGGCATTTAATACAGTCGTACCTAAATAAGATATCATATTTTCTGCAAACTTAGTTTTTAAATTGAATAAAATTAAAATTGCACTTATTCCATAGTTATCAAATTGATTCAAAATATAATATCCTACTCGTCGATCTTTTTCATTTCCTCAGTGCTATCATCTTGATTATACCCGTGGTACATACAACATTTCATTTCATTTTGGTCCTCGAAATTAAAGGATTCAGTCAATAGGTATTCGTTATCGTTTTGTTGGCGTTGTTAATTTTATTAATAAATAAACACAAAGTACTGGATTTTTCCACAGATTTTATTTAATTTTATTTTAAATTTACCAATCGTTTCGTTTTTCCAGACATCATCAGACATCAAACGTCCGAGAATATTTTATCGCACATTGCCATCAATAGCATGGGGTGTTATACGATGTATAATCAGTTTTTGCAAGTACATAATATTTCACTTTTCGTACGATTGTAAAAAAACTAATACAAAAGCATCTTTCAGTTATTTACTTTCGTAAAATAAAATAAATAAATATATCATCACGCCTTCTACCTATACTGGGTGTGGCACTCTGCCGAAGCAGATCTCGGCAAGTGATATAGTTTGCGCGTGAAGTGCGGTTACCAGCCGTCAAATCACGGCCCTCAAAGATATTAGTGGTGGAGGAGCCACAGGGGTAGCTTTTGAAATTATGAAAATTGTTTGTCGCCTGTGGGAATCGAACCAGGGTTCTCAGGATCCACAGGCCGACTTCATATCACTGAGCTAGCCATCCCATTTACTTTCGTACATTTACATATTTGTAAAAATGTTAATTAAAAAATACATCAATAATATTTTTCTTGAGAAAAAATTACAAATGGTATCCTTTTCAATTTAGAAATGTTGGTAGCCCTAATGCTGGGTTGCATGAAAGTTTTATCGGTTCATTAGCAACTAACGATTCAATAAATTTCAGAAAATTGATACTGTTTCTAGATAAACAATTCTTTAACTAAAGAGCTCTTTATTTTTTTCTTGCAACCCAGCATAAGAGTGTTATACATAAATAAATAAATAAAATCGTAATTAAATAAATGTAAATTCACTTTAGTTTTACTATTAAGTCTATTGATTGCTAAATAAGCAAACAAATAAATATACTAAACAATAGAAAGGTCAAACCACCCTTATTCACAAATAATCCGTATTGTGAGTGGACAACAATAGCTCGTGCTAATTTGTCAATGCGAACTCGAGTCTTTAATTACCGGAATAAATTTAAAAAGTTCCCGGAACGAACGAACGAGACGAACGGGAGAATAGAGAGGTTTACAGACACAGGCATATAGAGCTGCGGCCGTGGACCGCGACTAGGAAATGCACTCAACCAAAATGACACGGTCGGATAAAGGCCCATGAATGACCGTGCTCACGTAGGAACGTAACGTACTACTGAGTACACTCTGTTTTTGTGAAAAATTGCTCACACTTTTTATAACGAAATACTGCATAAATAATTTCAACGATGAAAAAGAGATTAGAATAATCAGCGAAGTTAGATTTATACTAATTTCTAAGTAAGGTTTTTTGTAGTCTTAATAAAGAAAGAAATTTGACGAAGCACAAAACATCGAGTCAAATCAATAACAGGATTCATGGTTGAGTCACAGACAAAATATATAAATGTATTCATATGACAGCGCTTTTTATCAATGACATTTTTTAGTTCTGGAGTAGTCCGTATTGCTGCGCTAATGTCGATTTGGTTTAATCGACAACAAATTAAAGCATTAAAAATAAAGGAAGTATAATTCACATTACACAATTTTAAAAAGAAATTAATTCACAATTCTAAATTAATTCTAAATATAAAGTAAATAAATAATCATCACGCCTTCTACCCATTACTGGGTATGGCACTCTGTCGAAGCAGATCTCGGTAAGTGATATATTTTGCGCGTGAAGTGCGGTTACCAGTCGTCAAATCACGGCCCTCAAAGATGTTAGTGGTGGAGGAGCCACAGGGGTAGCTTTTGAAATTATGAAAATTGTTTGTCGCCTGTGGGAATTGATCCAGGGTTCTCAGGATCCACAGGCCGACTTCATACCACTGAGCTAGCCACCCCATAAATATATAAGCCTTAATGTCATTCATGAATTAATAATCGACATAAGCGCTGTAGATAATATAGATACGTCCAGAACTATAAATGTCATTGATAAAAAGCGTTGCCATTTGAATACATTTAGTTAAACGTATATTTTTTCGGTGGTTGAAGTATTGGCAAATAACTAGCATCAGTTCGTTTTCTTCTTCTTCTTCCCCATTATCCTTATACATCCAAGTTAGGTATCGGATTTGTTACCATTTGTAAATTAATTTGGTTCCTATTTTATTTTTTTGACAATATGCTGAATATGTGATATTATTAGTGTTATTCAAAAACAGCCGTATTTTAATATAATATTACAACAAAGATAATATACCCTAGTTACGTAAAACAACATGCATAAATTGATAGGATGAACCGATTGCTTATATGACATTCAGGCACGCAGAGGCGAACATTGTGGCTGTCAACACAACGCGAAGTTGTCGCTGTTCCCTCAGTGGTTCATGTTGGCAGTCCTGTACCCTGGTTACCCTCAGGCAATGCACGATAACTTCACGTCAGTCAGTGATAACGCGCACGGAGCTCCAGTCACCACCGAGCGATAAACAATCAGCCATCGCGCAGTTTAGCGACCTACCTTTGTGTTTCATATACTTTCGTACGTACCTGGTACTGCAACGCAACAAATATTATCTCCACATTTTAGGAATAACTCTTTACAATAATTATAGTACCTCATATAATAGTTGCTAAAAAATTAATTAAGTAATCATTTTTATGTATCTCACTTTTGACACCATTGGAGCAACCTATATTTGATTGGCAAATTTAATTTTATACGATCATGACGAAAACTAGACTTTTCTGCATTTACTTCTTGTAGAATGTAGACATTCGCCGTCTACTCATATGGAAAGTGCTACTTGCCACTCGGATGTGAAAAGTGAGCTTTTCTAATCAATTAGACCATTGTATCCATGATGGATTAAATCTGTTAAAGTTTCCAGAACAGAAATTTTGCCATAAATGATTTATAAAGTCTTTTCCACGCATTTCTAAATGGTCCTATAAAAAAGTGTGTGCATCTTCACCGGCAATAGACTACATTCTGCTCAAAGTATACAATTGTTATTTATCCACTAAGGGATGAAAGTAGCTGTTTGCAGACCTATGTTCCAAATTGTAGCATGAACGTAGTAAGGGTTGCAGTTAGGCGAAGTTTGCAAAGATACTTTCAACTAGAGGTGTATACACAACATATTTATGCTATTGAAAAGTAGGATTAACCGATTTTGAATTATAATTAATAAAAATAGCATATAGATCATTATGAAAATAATACAAACAAAATGAAATACAAAAAAAATTGATAACTGTTGTCTGCAAATGACCCCGTTGTCAATAGAAACGTTCAGCAAATAAACCCGTTTCAATAAGGCTACAGAGAGTCTTAGTCTGCAATTCGTCTGTTTTTGTCATCAAATTATGTCCGAATAGTCTCCTTTTTTTCTTATCATAGAAAAGTAACCAGTATTGGAGTAAATATCATCCTACTTAATTTGAAACATTTTTCTCAAGATACTCGTACATACTTCATTTTTCTACCAATATGATTCGAATCGTTAGCTTTAGAGTTCAAATCCTACTCAAACTAATAAAATATATGAACTACCACGCTGCGCCTAAGTGAGTCCGGACCCTGTACTGTAATTGGGATTAAGTAACTGTTGTACAGAGTACCTTCAATAAATAAATGATAACTTTTGTCTGTTTCATCCGAAATTATAGCGCTTGGCAGTAAGTAAGTAAAACTCTGAATCTGAACAACGTAAACAAATTTTGCTGCATATTGATTTTAGAAAACTATGGTCCTGCTGTTAAATTATGAGTAAGTAAATTATGAAACTTAATTTATAATGTCATTTTCGACCATTTCAGTAGTTAAATTTCAGTGAATGTTTCCGGGCAATTTGAAAAACTATTTGTAGTTGTGGGTGGTGTTGGTTAAAGTTCAAACCAAATACCTGTGAATGTGTGATACGTGTCAGCGTCGTTGTCACGATGAAATGGAAATTCCTCGTACCGACTGACCTGCACACCAACGTAATTATTTTATTACTTTTATTCATTTGTTTACGAGGAAAGTGGATTTTTGTTATCAAGTATTTTTATCTCATAAATTATGAGGTTCGTTAGAACTGGGCGTATGCACTACGTAATTTCTATTATTGCTACTTTTAATTTGCTGCTTGCTATTGGAGTACATTTTTGTGTTAGCAAAGGTATTTTCTTTAATTAATATTATTTTGAATCATTCACATTAATTCACAACACATTTCGAAATCTGCTAATATAATGCGTACTTCATCTCCAAAAACTGGAACTAATGAAATTCAAACTGTATCCACTTCTTTTTGACTTATTTTGTTATTAAAATAGAAACCAAAATTCGAATAATGCGTGGATTCTTAGTTAGTATTCGGCGTGGTGTAGATGATAGCGTACCAGTTATGCAATAAAAAGACAGCTTTCCAAACAGTCTCTCTTTGTAGTACTGGATAACTAGAATTGTAACTACACATTTCAAAGTGAAATGCGTATATGCTTTTATTCGGTACCATATTGTATTCGTAATTGCTTCCGGTTTTTAATCACAAAACTGGAGTCTGTAAAGATATAATGACAGTTGTGTTCAAAATAGTTTCAAGAAAAATGGAGTTTATTTATTTATTTAATTATTTATGCTACTTTGTACAACAGGAACTTAATCCCAATTACATTACAGAGTCCGGGCCTATATCACGTTATATTCCATAAAATGAGATAGAATGAACCATTGATATATTAATCACATAATCAATCTTAGTCAAATATTCTTATCTAAGCATACCACTCTCGCTTCAACCACGTTCATATTCCCTCCATTCAAGTTCGTTAATTTCTCACATTCAAAATCTTTCATCTCGCAACAAATCAATTCGCTCCTAAACACCTATTTATTCTTTCATTCGACGTATGTTCCTCATGCTCAAATCATCTCAACTTACCTACATTCACTCCTCTAACAACGAATCTAAACAGATAAGAAAGGAAAGGAGCGTCGTCCTGTGCGTGTTTTTGGAAGTGAATTCCACACAACTAGACAATTAGACACTCTAATGTAAGATCTGAAAACGGAGAATAAAATTGAGCAATTTAATTTGAATTTAGAAACTCTAGTGTTTACAATTTAAGAAATATTGCAATGACAGAAAGACAGTAAGGGTAGCATTTCATTTCACTAGTAATAAATCAGATGGATTACGTCTTAACCTCCTCCCCTAGCAAAATTTTGTCAAGATATTTATTTTCTAGAAGTTAGACAAGTTATTTGTTAAGCCATCAGCGCTCGGTGCAAACTTGCAATATGAACACTACATTCACCCTTTGTTCTTCTGCGCTTGAAATTTGACAAGCGTAATAACGATAATTGATGAATGGGACATTTATTTTTGGGAGAAAACGACAAAGTTTAACAGAAACGGGAAATGACTGTTCCAAACGCAAAGATTTGCTTAGTAAAATATTGACAGTGCAGCCAAGTTGTACAGTTACCGCGAGGAATGTTTAAACGTTCGATTGACGGAGGATTCTAAATGTTCCTCTGGGAGGGAAACTCCGACTCGCAACTTGAAATTCTTAAGATGATAGCCGAAATATGCGCATTACTTGATGGGATTATGCCAGGAATGTGATATTAATAGAGTTACTCCTGGAGCGGATGAATCGAATTATGTTAGATGACCCGGATAATTTGACGGCATGAGAATTTACCAAGACGATATATTCACTCAAGTTAATTTAATGAATTATAGATAAATACTAAATATTTCATTAGATAACAATTTAATACTTAAATAGTTTTAGCGGATTTAATAATATATTTTAAATTGGATTTCTAATATATTAATTAGAAGACATCTTGTTATTTAATTTGTTATGTGCAACTGTTAGTGAAGCAGATAATAAAGACAGTTTAAAATTTACAAAATTACAATTTAATAGCGTATCTAAACAAAAAAAAAACAATAAACATTTCATCACCCATTATCCACGCTCATATTAGAACCTTCATAATTAACTTTAACTGAAGATGGCTCTAATCAGACGTCGGCATATTACCATCGAAACTGAAAATTATTTGATCCCTTCGTCTTCTTGTCTCCTTTTTATGAATTTTAAATTAATTAAAAATTCATATAATTAAAATTTATGTACTTTTAAAACTAACACAACAAGAAACACTGGACACTAATGTACCTAAATTATTAACAAGAAAAACTTAGAAAATATATAAAATATAAGGATAAAACAAAGACATACTACGGTAAAACTCCAGTATACCCTCTTGCCTTATTTTGATATTTTGCCAAAAGATAGCACTGTATAAGAGAAGTTAATGTTTCCAGTGACTCATAAACAATTATTTACCATTACCTTTCTGGCGGTTTATTGTTCCGATTTTAGATTACCACACTTCGCTCGCGTTAACCCTTAACCGAACCTAATCTACCCTAAACTAATAATCCGATTTACTCTCCATCGTAATAACAACAACAATGCATTTTCAACTATAGGACTAGAACTATCTACTGTTTTATAACTGATAGTATGTAAAATTTTGAATGTAGCACACGCGTCAAAGTGCTTGCGTCAAACTACTGTCAGTCGACAAGAGGGTATACTGGAGTTTTACCCATACTACAGCCTATAATATTACACTTATGGAAGTCAAACCAAAGTGCTCCTCTGTTCAACTTTTGACATATGGGTTTCAGCGCCATCTCTTATTAATAAAATATCCCAATACTTTCCGGTATTATCCCTATTTTGTTTCTAACCGTCAAAAAGAATGAACCCTAAAAAAAAATTCACAATCTCGCTAACGTTCTACAAAATTTTCCTAATTAAAATTATCAACTCCTCAAATAGCATCTAGTAGTTCCAACTAATTAATCCTCTTTATTAATTAAAACCCTTGCATCAACACTACTCATCATTTCCTAAAAATAATGATTTAATTTCGCTGGTCCAGGCCTCCTGAGACCGAAGGAGATCCGGGTGGTCTCGCACAGCATCGCTATTCTCCCTTTTTCGCGAACACTAGCGCCAGCAGTCGAGAGGGACAGGAAACATTTTTGCATTCATCCAGTTTGGCTAGCGTATCATTACGGCAAAGGGTTGTCTGGGGGCAAAACGACTCTTTTACGCAACTTTAATTAAATGGAATGCTGATAGCGCCTGCAGCACCAAGGGAGTTATACTCTTCTGGGATTTGAACCGGGGACCTTTGTAGTAGAGCCAGAGCGCTGACAATGGATTTGTTTTGTGACAGAAAAAAATGCAAGTTTGATAAACATGTGCAGATTGTGGTGACTACAAACGACAAAGATATGACATGTAATTTTCATTATTGCTGGTTGTTAACATTTTTGTTATCTGCGGCGATGAAACAATGATTTGGAATAAGTTTTAATGGGAGGACATTTTTATTTAGGCGAAGGGCTGTTTCCTTATATCTTTGAATATCTTAAGGGTTATGAAAAGAACAAAGACATTTAGATACATTAAGAAAACAACCGAAACAAAACAGTATACATAACAGACTCATTTACTTTTTGATCCCAAGAAAAAAATTTAAAGTTTACTTTCCTTAAGATAACCGATAAGATAAGTTTTAAGGAAGAAAAGATATACACAGCATGTTATTCCATTATTATCATGAAGCGAACTTATTCTACTTGTTGTTATTCGTTTAAATTTAACGTTTGGCCTGAAGATGGCCATAACCTTGGCTGAAACGTTGTCATTGAATCTTCAATAAATTAACTACAACTTTAAGCCTTTGTCCATTATTACCTTATCATATTGCATTTGGCTTATTAAAACACTCTACCCTGAATACATAATGTTTCGTTTGTTGATTATTATACTATCAGAACTCTAACAGAAAAACAAATTTAAGATAAATTAAGTATTATCAAAGAAGATAGCGAATACATGTAAATATTAGTAAGGATCCTTGTCGTCGTCTTTTAGCAAAATGCAATAACATCAATAAGTTTAAAAAATAATTACAAATATACAGGCTGTTTCTAGTCTAAAATATAAATGTAAAACCTCAAAACAATACAAAAAGTTTCAGTAGAAATTTTATGTTTACAAATTCTTACGTATTTTTGCCTTTTTTTAAATCTCAACTTTGAAGACTAATATTAAAAAACTAAAAGAGATACATTAATGCGGTTTTAACCAGTATATTTCCCGTGTTCCAAGTAATTTATAATACACTTTGAAAAAATTGCTATTTTTCTTATGCACCATCAAAATTACTCATCTATAAACTAGTAACACGTCTACTAGTATATTCCGTAGCAGAATACCAGACTCACAAAAAGGTAAATCGTAAAACTTATATCCCATTACTCCGTATTTCTAGTTATACTCGTAAAAAACCTAATGTGAAGATAGATAAAAGACTTGTATTATTATTGAAAGTACTTCCATTAATGCAGTAATGCATCACCTTGTTTATGGCATGAGTAGAAAAGTGAAAGAAACCTGAAAACATCCAATAAATATCCTTAAACATTATAAGGGTTCGATATCAGTAGCGTCGCCACGTGTTCGATTTCGTCGCACTCAGCCATTGAAAATCTTATCAGCTTCAAACATAAGCTCGTTCCTTTTCAACAAATTACGGGCCCCATAAAGCCAATGGCGCATGCAAACAGGTTTTCATCCTTTGCGAGCGACGGAAAAAACATAACAGCGAATCAGGCGGGAAAACAAAGCGACAACGAAAACGTAAAACGAAATGGATCGCGTTGGCGTCGAACAGGAGCGCTGCTCAGATGTTCGGTTTCTAAATTGAATCCTAACGCGCCCGATGAGCTACAAGATGGATGCATTTATTCTGTGAGCGAGGAACACTGTGCGGGGGCAGGGGACACAGGGCAGGAGCTGCAGCGATCGTCTGGACATGTGTTGCCTTTGCTGATACTCGGCACACGGGAATCGATGCTCGAGACGTCCAACGAATTATTGGATTTTCGTTTGTCTGCACAAAGGAATCAACGGGATAGTGTAACTATTTTCAGGTTCAATTGTGCGTTTTAACAAGTTTATTCTATATTTGTTCGAACATGTACTGCATTCGTATAGAATTTAAAATCAGTCCTGAAAACAAAACTTAATAATAATGTCGCCTACGTTGTATACAATGCTTAAAATGTCACGTCAAACAATGCAAAATTTTGACGCAAGCGGCACTTCTTCCGACAATTTTGGTGCAGAACAATAAATGAATTTGAAAAGACTTTTTATTTATAAACAATTTTTCAAGAAATTTCATCTGAATTTGAACACCGTGCTGCCATCTCTGATTATTTTGCAGTTTGACTTACTCCTCACTCTTGCCGCGCCTTACCCACAATCTTCTATCACAAAAAAATCTATTAGTTGTCAAGGACCTATTCTCAACTAAGATTAGTATGTGTTCAGCACACACTTATTAAAAGCAACAAACAAAATTAATGTTTGTATTATATTGAGCACCGAGAGTAATATGTCTGTTTAAAATGTATGAAGTTTTATCATTTGATAGAGGATGATGCAAAGTAAATCAAAGCAAGTAAATTATACATAAATATTGATGTGGTGCTATCGTCGCATATAAATATTTCATTTGCTACACCTTCCAAATGGTCGGAACTCATTCAAATGCATCAGAAAGCAATAACTCGTACTCCAATATTAATCGAATCCCAAGTGTGTAAGCCGCACAGCATTGCATCATTCTCAATTTATAAAGCACATCAAGACTCGCGTCGCACGGCCGCGGCCAGGTGACGCCGCGACGCCGTTGCGATGAAATGACAACTGCACAGAATTGTACTCGAGAATATGCTAGATGTATAGGAAATTACTACAAATCTAAACGTAAATCTAATACAAATTTAAAAAAGATAATAATGGTAAAGATAATATAAAATATGAAAGTACCTAATTTTAATTATTTAATATTATCATTGGAATTATATAAATATGTTGTATTGGATTTGAATACTAAATTACTAAAACATTAGACAAATAGTAATGTTTCATAGTAAAATTTTATCATTTAAAAAAGTTATTTTACAGAAGATAATTTTAGTGTCATATGGTACATTAATAATAAACTCTTTGTCGAATAAAAATGATATATTGCGTAGTTAGTTGTCTTTTTAATGCGAAAATGAAAAGTATCGCATAAAAAAACTATTAAAATTGTGATTATAATGTATTATTTTATTTATTTGAAAATAAATTTAATCGGTTTTTTATCACAAGATTGAAATATTGCTCTTTAATGTCTAAATGTAAAATTTAAATATTAATCAATTAAAATTACCCTTTTTGATTTTCCACCACTAACATATCCCATATCGCGATTTTTATTTTATTTTATTTATTACTCTGCATAACAAGAACTTAATTCCAATTATAGTAATTAAATGCTAAGTATTGCGTTACTTTAACGGTACACACTCTTGCTGGCGGGTAGATTCGAACCTAAGACTGCTCGGGTGTCAACGTCAAAAGCAGTGATTTATTTCTTTATTTATTTGTGCTACTCTGTACAACAGAAACTAAATCCTAATTACTGTGCAGGTATTCGAACTCACCGAGTCATAATGTGATAGTTTGTACGTTTCTAGCTTGAATGAGATTCGAACTCGAGATCTCCGGATTCAAATACCGCATAGTTACCCACACAACCGTACTGTCGGATCTACGCTCTAACACGGTCGACCACCACACCGACAAAAGATCTGCTACACCCAATAGTGGGTAAAATCCGTGATCTATTTATTTATTTATATTTACAAAAGTAAAATTGAAGAACAAGCACAGCATAATTGAATTTCTAGAAACCAATAACAGTTCCACCATAAAATCCTGCCAATATCTTCAAATCCCCCTCTGAAATACCACCTAACATTCCTGTAAAAGATTCTCGTTAACAGTTCACCGGTCAGTAGACCCTTCGCATCTTACCGATACTGCTCCTGGTCTTTCCACCCCTACCGAAATCCTTCCAGGGGTTAAACCCGCGTCATGAAAATTCACAAACGCATCTGTCGCGAAGACTTGACCGCCACCGCTACTACCACCACACTAGCTCTGAGACACGGGACGCGACACCAATAGCTCGAGGATGCATAATGCATGAGGTGCGCAGGGGTGTGGGGGTGGTTTCACACGCCAGTAGACTTGAACATGGTCGTCGTGGTCAGGGAGGAGATGTAGGGATACCTAGAGGACTGAGGATGTGGTGGAAGAGCTTGACAAATTTCTAGATTGAGGGTTAAGGTTAAGTAATAACCATGCATATGAGAGGATGATGTTGTTTCGACGTAAATGAAACAATTTAAACAACCGTAATATATGCATTAAAAAACTATAGAATTTATTAAAAATTTTAAGTTCGAAACCATTTAACCGATGCTTTATCAACCACAATTATATCATAAATGTAGTTTAAGAAAGGCAACAGTAAATCACTTATACGAAATTAACATTGCTTTTAGCGCATTTAAGAAACTTGCAATTCTGGCCACTATTCCTATAAATATGATTTTGTAATCAAGGATTTATACATTGATTAAATACAATATGTTTTTTTTTGTGCAGTGCTGGTGAAACAATTGACAGTCCCGAAGGTGTTTCCTGTGCCACGGATGTGCTCCAAAAAGTAGATTTTTCTTGATTTTATAATTTTATTGACAGAAAATAAATAAATTTCATATGAATAGGATATTATTTATGACTTCATTGACATGCTAATGAATATACAGTGTCTTACTGTATCATATATTAATTAATTTCATATTCATTGAGCTAAATTTTAATTGAAAGCATACATGAATACTTGATACAGCAATAGCAGTGCTGTAATATGTATTTACCAGTTTTAATCTTCAACGTACAGTTGCAAAAAACGAGAGTGTTTTTAATGAAATTTATGACATAATAATTAGCAAAAAGACAAAAATTTATCAAAAAATATTCACCTCTTGTGGTATTATATTTGATAATGTCCCATGGACATTATTACTTGCTTGTTTCTGGGTAAAGACAGTTTTTGATATTTAGCAAAATATATATTAGTTCCTTTTATTTCAAGATATCATTTTAACGGTATCTAAAATTGCAAAAAAAATCTCACTCTATGTCCTTCGTGGATTTATAAATACTTATAAATTTATAAAAATGTTCTGAAGCTCGTTGTTTTTAAGAAAAAGCCCTCTGCCATCGACGTCGAGCGGTTTCTAAAAACCTTTTAAGATTTTCAGCTGAATGAAAAGAAATTGAAGTTTACGGTGATAATATGTTTGTAAACATTATATTAAAAATTCAGCTATTATTAAAAAAGCAAATCTTGGTAAAACTCCAGTATACCCTCTTGCCTTATTTTGATATTTTGCCAAAAGATGGCACTGTATAGGAGACGATCATGGTTTTAATGATTATAAAATAACCTGACCAAACCTAACCTAACCTGACATATCCTTCACACAAAACCATCACTACAACAACTTGTTTTACATAACTTAATTTGTTCACCACACTTTTCACATTCATACTTATTTCGAAACATACTAATTATCAGCAACCATTGGACAAGTTTACATAGGACTAGGACTATCCACTGTTTCAGAACCGATCGAATCATGTAAAATTCCTAATCTAGCGATGCGTCAAACCACTGTCAGTCGACAAGAGGGTACACTGGAGTTAAGCCCAAATTATTAATGAAGTTAATAGTCTGAGGGCCAGGTTTTCATTCATTCATTCATTAATGTTATTCATGATAAAATAACAATGAAATAGTTTTCATTATTATTTAATCATGACTAACATTAATCGGTAGTAAATCGGTCATTGAAAAACTAGCCCTAAGAAGAGCAACATATAATTTACAAGAGACCATCATTCCAAAGTTATCCAAACAAAGTAATACAAATTGACATTTAACTTCTAAACCTGTTACTATCAATTCACTTACAACTCTTAACAAACAGCGACATGAATAACGTATAGCTAACATAAAATTTCAGCATCTTGGCTTTCTTCATCACGGCAGTTCTCCACGTGAGTTCCGCACACGAACTTCCGCTGCAGTCCACGTGTACCGGTAATGACGTCACGTGTAACTCGGTCACTTTATGACATCTCTAGGGGGTGGTACATTGCGCTGATGGTTACCTGCACATGTTTCCGTCAAGGCCGCCGCGCTCCACTCGTGTTGTGAGCTACATGAGTTTATGTGTTGTGTGTTTTACAAGCTTTCAAGCATTTGTACGGAATATGTGTGGAATTGTAAGAAAGGGAAAGTTTGCTACGGTTATACAGGAAAAATACTCCTTTGTGGAATATTATCACGTCTTTTCTTCAATTATGTAGACGTGTGGATGGTTTTTTCTTGAATTTTTTTCTACCAAGTCTAAACGCAAATACTATAAATGCATCAATTTTAAATTATATACTATGACTTCATTTGATCAATATTTAAAAATATATGTATAATATATGGGGTAGCTAGGTTAGTGGTATCAAGTCGGCCTGTGGATCTTGCGAACCCTGGTTCGATTCCCACAGCCGAAAAACAATTTTCACCATTTTAAAACTACCCCTGTGGCTCCCCCACCACTAACATCTTTAGAAGCCGTGATTTGACGGCTGGTAATCGCACTTACCGAGATCTGCTTTAGCAGAGTGCCATCCCAGAAATGGGTACAAGGCGTGATGATATATTTTATTTATTTATTTTATGTGTAATATTTTTATAAAACTTACTAGATTTTATTGTTTCTATGCTGTACCGTATTTTATTTTCATAACCTATATAATAGAAAAGATTTTCAGGCGGTGTGCCGCAAGATTTTTCAATACATACATTAATTATTAAGCATTCCTTTTCATCGTGGAGTCTTTGCTAGAAAGAAGTAGTGCAACATATTTTTTTACAATACGTTTCCCATTAATGACAAATTTTAAATACAGTAAGTGGAACTTTTATTGCACAATTGGCTTCCATGGTTACATCAGGACTATAATATTTACTTACCATCCACCGTGGAGAGTAAATAAATATTATAGATCAAGGTCCTGTTTATTTTGACATGTTTAGGAAACAATTTTTACCATATTAAAACTATTCCTGTGGCTCCTGCACCACTATTATTCTTGGAGCCCCTGATATCTCGGTTGGTAACCACACTTCTCGCGCAAAGTATATCACTTACCGAGATCTGCTATGACAGAGTGCCACATCCAGTAGTGGGTAGAAGGCGTGATGATATATTTATATTTTACTTATAATTTGGTTAAATTTCTATCCAATTATATATCCTTGATCAAATCATTATTGGTCAGGACAATACTACTTACTTCTCAATACACATTGCTGTTTAGTGCGTTTATGAAACCAAAGCTTTCAGTTCTTATGCTTCCGTAGAAGCTAACGTATGCTGAGACGGTTTAATAGTTATTTTTATAACAAGTGTCGAAAAAGGCTTGTTTCGTGCAAAAGCATGTAACCTTTTTCAGCACGTGTTATAAACAACATTTTCCTACAACTGTGCCATTTAGAAAATCACTAAATTATTATCAAAATATATAAAATTTTAATGATATTACACGAGAACGATGTTTTACGGCGTTGCTATGGTTTGTTTGTTGATTGCTTGCACATTCTTCAATTTGCAATTTGCGTCTATGTCTGTGGCTAAAATATGAAATTCCGCGCTCGGCGCGATATTTAAATCGCTCTCAATTAAACTTTCTTTTGACAGTTGCGTAAAATACAAATTACTTTCCGCAGTAATGCTTCTTCACTTACAGAAACGCTCTTGGTCTGGATTTTTCTACTTTCCATACGTAACCAAGGCAATAATAGTTACGTAATAACGAAGAAATCGCACAGTTGTAGGAAAAATATGTTTCTTTCATTGTAACTTGTAACAAGTTTGATGAGAAATAATTTTGTATTATACTTTGTATTATTTGTATATATATCATAGTTCAACATATCATCAAGTTTACTTCTTTTTGGTCGGAGTATGTATATTATTATTCGTGGGTTGCAGCACAAATCGTTCAGTCGTTGGATTCCCACTCGTGCAATAAAGTGACACTTTTAAAGCTAGTTGCATAAATAACTATTTTGTTTTCCTAATACCATTCAAAATATAATATATGCCGTGGAATTTCCGTAATTAGTGTATGTTTGCTATGAGACAAAAATGTTGAAAAATTCTTCCTGAAAAGTATTTAAAATATAGATTTAGATAATTAACTTACATTCAGTATTTTTCACATTTCATTATTGATTTTATAAAAATGTTTAAAAAGATGTAAATGAAATCGTAGTTTATTAATTGATTTCTTTTCATTTTCGCCGTTTTACTTTGCTGGCAGTTGATAATTGTGTATTGATTAGACTAGAGAAAAAGTCCTTCAACTATACTGGTAGTAGAAGATTAAATCTTTGCATATTACAAAAAATGAAATAAAACTACTGTGACGCGAACCAAAAATAAACAGAAAAGAAAAGTCGCAGCAAAATTGAAAACCATGCGCATTTCTCTGGAGTCCGTTATTGATTTCCGGACTTGTTTTTAATTCGCTCACAAAATGTCACAACGTCGTAAAAATACAAACGTATCTTGTTAGTTCGGAGACAAAACGTGTCAGCGGCAGGGCCAAACAAAGTCCCTTCTCTCATCGGAATGCCAAGGGGAGCGTCGAAGCAGGAATAGGAAGCACGGAGCAGAAACATTGGACCTCGCGCAGGAATTCTCAATTCTGCCTTCCTGTATCGTAAAAAAGAAATAGCGGCGGCGTCGCAGCCGCAGCAGGGTCAAGCGGAAGGGCGTCGCGGTCAAGGGTCAGCGATTTCGCCGCCGCACGGCTATCAATCTTGCCGTATGAGCACACGTCAATATTGGCGGCAGTTGCGAACAATGGCGGCAGATGTCAGCTCCAGCCGGACTTGACTTGACCTGTGCTGTGCTCAGTTCCTGTTCCTCGTTGCTTCGCTCGCTTCGTCTAACAAGCATCGTTAGCGCAACTTCGAGAACCACGCATTATACATGAAGTTTTTGTTGACAAATTTCCCCTCATCGATTGTTGGCTTTGTTTCGTTTATACGCTGACCTATGGTTGAATCAGTCACCATACTTATTCTTTACATTAGATTAAATTTTGTTTGCATTGGGGTGGCTAGTTCAGTGGTATCAAGTCAGCCTGTGGATCCTGAGAACCCTGGTTCGATTCCCATGGGCGACAAAAAAATTTCACCAATTTAAAAACTACCCCTGTAGCTCCTCCACCACTAACTTCTTTGGGTGCCGTGATTTTACGGCTGGTAACCGCACTTCACGCGCAAAAATATATCAAATACCGGGATCTGTTTTGGCATAGTGCCACACTCAGTAATGGGTAGAAGGCGTGATGATATATTTATTTATTTATTTATGTTTTATAAATTACAAGTATGTAAAAATGGATGAATCTTTATTTCGATCGTAGAAAAAATATTGTATACCTACACACCTCTGGTGGAAAGTATCTTTGCAGACCTCGACTAGTTACAGCCCTTGCTCGTACTACAATCTCTAGCCCCAACCAGCTACTTACAACCCCTTACATACAAGTAACTATTTCAATGCAATGACTCTAATTTTAAAAAAATAATTAAATTTGCACTTATCCATTTCCATTTTGTTTTGTAAAATAGGGCACAGTTCACTTAATTTTTAAACTACGTACTTGTTTAATATTTGATGAAAAATACGAATAGGCATGTATAATATTTGCTTATTTTTGTTAACTGAAATTTTGTACTTGATTGCGTAGTCCGAAAAACAATACAATGGAAAATATTTTTATTTTGTTGATACGTTTACCGATCATTGATTAACTGCAAAATAAATATTCGATTACTAAATAAATATTAGTCCATGTTTGACGTGCCTATATGAAAATTTTCATAGTACTAAACAAATTTACAAACTTTTTTCAGTCTAACACAATAAATATTTAAATATATTCGCAGTAAAATTAAATATAGTACATTTTAATCAATAGTGCACATATTTATATAAATTTAGCCAGTTAAAAATTAAAAATACTTGAATAAATAAAACATTAATACTTGAAATCAAAATCATGAATGAATTTAATATTAAAATATTTACAAACATGAATATATTTTGATATTATTTATTTTATGAAAATTATAAATAATATTTAGTGAACATGACACACGTGTTATTTTATATTTCCAATAAACAGGGCCTATTTTTATAATATTTTTTTAATAAATATACTTTTCAGTTAATATATATACTCCAATCAAAAAGAAGCATACTTGTTGATTTGATGAAATTAATAATAATAATAATTAATGGGGTAATGGTAAGTGGTATCGAGTCGACCTGTATATCCTGAGAACCCTGGTTCGATCCCTACATCCGACAAACATTTTCACCAAATTAAAAAATTACCTCTGTGGCTCCCCCTCCAATACCATCTTTGGGGGGCTTTGATAACACTTCACGCGCATAAATATATCACTTATCGAAATCTGTTTCGGCAGAATGCCACACCCAGTAATGGGTAAAAGGTGTGATGATACATTTTTATATTTATTTTATTTAATAATAAAATAAATATCGTCTTCTACGCATTACTGAGTGTGGCACTCTGCCGTAGCAGGGATATATTTAGCGCGGCAGTGCGGTTGTCAGCCGTCAAATCACGGCCCCCAAACATATTAGTGGAGGGAGAGCCACAGGGGTAGTTTTAATGTGGTGAAAATTGTTTGTCGATTGTGGGAATTGAACGCGGGATCTCAAATCCACAGGCCGATTTGATATACAATACAAGAATGAAAATACGGCCGATAACATTTTGTAAAGTCGACACCTTATTAAATATTTAAAAAATATTACGTTCATGTTTGTTTACCTTCAACAAATCTTAGTTTTTTTTTATTAAAATAAGAATAGGTTAAAACTTACAATGAACATTTCGTCATTAACAATATAAAGAGATTATTATCAATTTCAATTAAAATTTAATTTAATATCTTCCGTTACATGTAACACAACTCCGTACACTTATTAAAACGACTACATAGTACAATAACGCATTATTATTCTGCCACTAAACAAAAAAACTCAATAGGTGCATTTACCCACGTTAGTCGATACCATCAATATCTCTCCATTATGACACACTTATTAACAGCATTTTATTAATGCCTATTATCCACCCGCGCCATTGAATTCTCACTATTCTCACCGTCTTCGCGCCCACGCGCGAATTCTTCCGATTTCCGCAAGGATTTTTCCGCGATGCTTGCATGCAAATTGGCGCACTGCGGTTCGCAATTATCTCAGAGATGTTCGCAAAGAATCGCGGTTGATATATTGCAGTTGGCTTGGCATTGCAGCGCTCGTGGTGGTGACACACCTACTTAGATTCTTGGTTTGTTTAATACGTGCAAGGTTCTAACTGTACCGGACTGGTCAAAGGTCAACCTGTGACATGAAATTAATTTTAGTTGGATTTTTTGGTGGAGTAGGTGAGATTATGCTTTTAATCACGTGGATGATATATAACTCTAATTTTTCATTTTGTTTTAGTGTTCTGTTAGGAAAATAATAATAAATGCGTAATGTGATGACCTCTAACCCTAGTAGGTAGTAGTTCTGGTTAAACTCAGTAAATTATTAAAAGGAAAAAATGTATTTTAAAAATATCCCTTTGCCCTGTGGCATTAAACTGGGTTCCCTCAATTGCGCTAAAATATTTTTAATAATTCGCTTTAAAAATTGAAAATGAAACAAATTCGTTCATTTCAATTCAATATGTTATATATATTTTAAAAATTTAAACTGATTTCATGTAGTGCAGTACTATTGATACAACTAATCACGAATTTATTATTTTAATCCAAGGGTGGACAATTATTTCGTAAACAATCGCGGATCATTGTCTAACTTAAAAAAAACCCACACACACATACATACAGATATCTCTTTATCACGTAATGTAAATTTATAAACAGAAACATAAACATAAACATAAAAACTATAATTGTACAAAGTGATCGTAATGTAAAAGCTGTTCGGGATCCAAATGATCTCTAGTCTGCAAAAAACTGAGATTAAAATGAAGACAAAAGGAATTAATATGAAATAAACGGTAATGTGGTTTGCGTTACGGCATTCGAATTTGAAGATTCCGAGTACAAATCCCACACAAACTAAAAATATATGAATTACAACATTGGGTTTGGAGAGTCAGGACCCTGCACTATAATTGAGATTAAGTTTCTGTTGTTCAGAATACCATAATAAATAAATAAATATTTTAATAATAAGTTTGACTAGTCCAATTATGACTATCCTAAATGAGTAGCCTAGCAACGTAACAACCCGTGAGATATGCAATGTAATGCAATGAAATAAATGATCTGGTTCAGTAAGTCTGTGTTAGATCTGATACAAATGGCAATTGGAATACGGTTACGACAACCGTGAGATAGAAAACTATGTGTACATTATGTGCTTATTAGATCGCTTATTTTTAGACTAACATATTTCACTCTTTTATATTTCTAAAACAAGATTTACTGACTTGGATGCAGTTTGAAGTAATCCACCCTAATAAGTGTATCAATTTGTTCAGTTCAGCTGTATAGTCAAGTAGTGGCTCCAGACTATGTGTATGTACTTTAATTGGGATTAAGTTCCAGTTGGATAGAGTAACATAATAAATAATTAAAGATATAATAGTTATTTATGTCATAAGAATCGTAATGTCAGTCATTATGGTACTAGGCGTAAAGATTACCAAAAGCGGCGAAGCCAAGTTTTATAGTAAAATTAAAAAAATAAGTTTTATATCACGACGTGTACCAGAATGATTGATTACGATCAGGTATTAGCTCGTTACTAAGTAAACATTGAAAATAGGACATTTTCAATGTTTACTTAGTAACAAGCTATTGGTTACGTGTTGATATATGGACCTATTCTATAACAAAAATTGCTAAGTATAGCAATTGCTAATATGATTTTTTAATAGCAACTTTCCTAGCAACCATTGTTGTTTGGGGTCTTAGCAGTTGCTATACTTTTTGTTACAGAATAGATCCAATAATCTCATTATAGTCCTTAGACTGTAATAAATGACACTATAGTACTTAAATTAAGGATTATAATGTATACGGAAGCATTGCAGAATAATTGTAGCCCAAGGTAAAACTTGCGTTTCTTAATTAGCAAGCAAGAGGTTGTCGTGCATTAAAATCTCACTGACTTCTACTTATATCCAAAAAAATATATTTTCTGAGAGGTTCGGATTCCACTATAAGCTTTAGATCCCCTGTACTGTAATTGGGATCAAGTTCCTGTTATGCTGTATAACAAATACATAAATAAATAAATATTTGTCAACGGCCATGGCTGCACTCGTTGGAACTGATCTAAGCGATAACGCGAGTTAAGTAACGTTGCGCGCGGGTAGTACTTGGATAAAACGCAGATCAGTTAGTCCGCCAAAGAAGAAACAAAAAAAAAAAAATAAATAAATAAATATTAGAATATTAATATTATACAAATTAATTTTTTTAAATCATGGTTGAATGTTAAAAGTAATGAATATTATACAATTAATCATAGAATTTCAGCAACAATGTGATTCAAATTAAGCCCAGCTTTAAAGCTACCACGTGACAACTCAATACAACTCAGAAACACACATCAGATCAATACCAGTTACAAGTCGGTATATTAAAGATTCCGTCTGGCGCTGTTGGTTTGTACAGCTGACAGTTCCGGTTGACAAATTTGTACGCGCGAGGCATTAGTCATACTAGCTCCGCAGCAGGAGTAGAGCTGGTTCCTGGCTCCTGCCGCACATCACTGGTTGTGCCGATGCTGGCGCTGTTCATATGCCGTCTATTGATGTTACGCTGCGAGTGATGTCTGTGCACTTGACGGATCCCTGAATGTATGTGTGGAGCAGTGTGAAATTGTTATTGTGGTGGTAATTATGAGGTTTGGGAAATTTGAATTTTAAAGGGAGCTTTTCAATATGAAATTGTATATTGTGTAGGCTGTTTTATTGAATACTAGCTATAACCCGCAACTTCGTTCGCGTGGTCTACAATTTAATGCGAGTAACCGGCATGCGTTGCGATGCAACTCAAAGAAAGTGTTTATGTTTAATTCTGTTTATTGAAGTGCTTTGGATACACAATATTTTTAGTTTTTCTTTTTGGGAAGTACACGAATAAATCAGAAGATTTTCCAACGCGTGAGCATGCCACATACAGCTGTCCATGTGAGAAGCATGGATTTTCCAAATTTAGTCCACACACTTGTAGCGATTGTCTCTGTGCTTTGTTAATGGTCATTGCAAATGCGTATCGTACGGGAAACTGCAAACGTTTGAATTCAAATAACATAGGACTGAAGCTTTATTATACCTGTATGTTAAGATTGGTTCTCGTCTATGCCTATACCAAATTTGAATCGAATCAGTGCAGTACTTTTCAGGATAGCTAGCGGCCATTTTGTGTCAAGATGGCGGACTGGACTTGTGCTAAATCAGAAACATTCACGGGCGTGCGCACAACAACTTACCAAAGTTGCATCGCAATCGGATGAATGATATAGGAACGCATATGGGACAAACAAGCAAAGAAACATTCATTTTATATATAAATATATATATATATATATATATATATATATATATATATATATATATATATATATATATAGATGTATTACCTCCTGCTGATGGTATAAATAAATATATCAACACCCATTATTTTCCGAAGAAGTGGAGCTTAAAAAAAGCCTGTTTGCTATAGATTTTCTCATTTGATTCTATAGGAGCAAGATAGATCATTGTTTAATTAATCACGTGATAATTAGTTTCTTCATGATTTATGTAAAGAACGTATGCACTAAGACAATATTTGATTAACATCAGTAATTCGTCACACTCATTAAATAGCTATCATTTTAAAATGCAAAATTATGACCACCAAAGCAATTTCCCCGTTTAAAAAATACAAATGATATGCAGTTAATGATTGCAAAAAGTGAATTTCTTCGCGCGAAGTATGTTCATTATCTCATTTATCAAACTTTGACTCGTTTGCGTCAGTTGTACGCAATGAAACACTCGTTAACGACCATCAAATTGGTTAATTTCTTTGTAATTAATTTACAAATTGGCAGCGGGCTCCGCAACTCCGGTACCGATGACAGGGGTTCTCTTCACCCTTCGTCCGTATAGATGTAAACCACGTGTGTGAGGGTGTGTGTGTATGTATGCAGAGGGTAAAATGCAGGGAGACAAAACAAGCCGCACCTGTCACGCAAATGTATCCCCATGCACATACGTTATACGGGGGTAGTCCCAATTCGACCATACTCAACTTGGATGCTAATCGAATTTGTTCTTATTTTGCCTATCGCAAAAATAAACTAGAAAGGAAATGTTTTTTATCTATGATATTTGTAGTTCTAGAAGTGTCTGTTTAGCAGCGCTGATGTCGATTATTTGTTTATGGATGAAAAATTAGGGCTTATGTATTTGCAATTAATTTTGAGTTGTGAATTAATTCTTTTGTGGTATGAAGTCGGCCTGTGGATCCTGAGAACCCTGGTTCGATTCCCACAGGCGACAAACAATTTTCATAATTTCAAAAGCAACTCCTGTGGCTCCTCCACCATTGACATCTTTGGGGGCCGTGATTTGACGACTGGTAACCGCACTTCACGCGCAAAATATATCATTTACCGAGATCTGCTTCAGCAGAGTGCCACACCCAGTAATGGGTAGAAGGCGTGATGATATATTTATTTATTTATTTATTTAATTCATTCCTTTTAAAATAAATTTTTGTATTGTGAATTATGAATTCTTTAATTTTAGTTTCCTACTTCGTTGTCCATAAATTAAATCGAGATTAGCGCTGCAATGCAGAACCGTCCAGAACTACAAATATCATAGATAAAAATCGACGCCATTTGAACTCATTTTGTTAAACGTGTATATATATTTTGTCTGTGGTATCAACAAGTGTTTAAACTGAACATTTAGTAAAGTATGGCATTTTATTATTATAGTAAAGACACTCGAAATGTTTTATCTGTTGTTGAGATAGGAATGGTCGAAATGTAAATGCACCCCTTCGAAATTCCAATCCGGGTTCATATTGGATTCGTGTTTAACTTGATGTTTGGTTTAATTTTAAAATATATTAATTTTTAATTCAGCGATCAATCACATTCTGTTGACTGTAACTGATAGGAGTATTAAAAAATAAAATTAAAATTAGCGTTAAATTAAGTTTGTATTAACTAACACATAATTATAAACATTTTTAAATATTCGTTTCTGTAGTACAGCGGTTATCAAACTTTTCGGAGCCATGATTCTCTTGGCGGCAAAAATCACAAATATAAACTTTCGCGAACCCTTTACTTTTTATGTGATGAAAATTGCAATTTGTAAAAGGCTAGTTTAATAATGTATATCACAAACATAGAACCACGATTTCAGAAATTAGTAAAGAAAATATTTCTCATTAAGGTGCTTCTATCATGACTGTCTGTCTCATAGAAGTACAGGTAACCGAAAAAGTGTATAAAAACAAGAATTTAATTTTATGTATGGAATAGATTATAAACAAAAAAATGTAATTATGCATATTTTGATCAATATATATATATATATATATATATATAAAAGCGTTTTCATTAACAGATATATATATATATATATATATATATATATATATATATATATATATATATATATATATATATATATATATATGTCTGTTAATGAAAACGCTTTTTTTTTTAACCTGTAGAAAATCGAAAAATTTTAAAATATGATTCTATATCACTCAGACTACGATAAATCGAATGCCGTTGAGCGCATCTTTATATCTTTTTTAGTTTTAGAGATACAGCGATTTTTGACTTTTTCAAAATCTCAACTTTGAAAGGCTATATCTCAAAAACTAAAAGAGATATTGAAATGCGGTTTGAACGAGTGTGTTTCTCATTATTTAACTTAAAATGAAATTTTGAAAATTTTGAAAATTTTACAATATTTTTGAAAATTTTATTTTGCCCATATTTCAAAAACTTGAAGAGATAATGAAAATCTGTAGACACCAGTGGATTTCTCGCAAAAAAGTACATAGTTATGTAAAATTTCAGAATATTTCCTCTACGGATACAATTTTTAGGACAAAAAAACTTAAAATGTCCAAAATCCGTCAAAATCTTAAGGGGTACCCCTTCAAAAATAATTAAAAAACAGTGATTTTTCGTTTTTTTGTAATAAAAACTTTATCTGTGTGAATTTTTTCCTGAAATTTTGCATTCCTATGTACTTTTACGAGAGGAATTCATTGGTGTTCACAGATTTTCATTATCTTTTAAATTTTTTGAAATATTGAGAAACGAAAATTTTCAAAAAAATTGTAAAATATTCAAAATTTTCAAAATTTCGGTATAAGTTAACTGGAACACGAGAAATACACTCGTTCAAACCGCATTTCAATATCTCTTTTAGTTTTCGAGATATGAGCTACCAAAGTTGAGATTTTCAAAAAGTCATAAATCGCTGTAACTTAAAAACTAAAAAAGATATGAAGATGCGCTCAACGGCATTCAATTTCTCGTACTCTGTATTATATAGAACCATATTATAAATTTTTTCGATTTTTAACTGGTTCAACAAAAAAATTGGCATTTTCATTAACAGACATTTTTGTGATCACGACTTCGGCGATTAAAATAAATATATATATGTATATTGAGGATCAAAATACGCATAATTATGTAAAAGTATATGAAGAATTAAATGGTGAAATTCCCAATTTCATATCTAGTTTCATATTTTTTAAAATTAACTGTAAACAGAAAGAACCAAATGTGAATATAAACATATAAATAAATAGCATATATTATATTTTTCATTTCATTAATCGTTAAAATTTAAATAAAAGCTTGCAACGGGATGAATCTTTGAAAACATATATTTTAAAATTTGTAAATAGCATTCGACGATCTCCCTCCAATATCTTCGCGACCCCCCTGAGGAGTCACGAATCACACTTTGAAAACCACTGCGATAGTAGATATCTAGAATTTAAAAAAATGTATCTTTTAACAATAATTACTATTTCTAATATATTTACTTTGTTTAATATACTTACAAACTTGTAATACAGTAATTTACAATTAAACATTTAATTGCATATTTGTCATTATAGTACCATTTACTTATACTACATTATAATGATTCTTAATTAAACGAAAAAAAAAATTAAATTTGTATTTATGACACCACACTTAATAGAACTATTATGACTATACTAGTAAATTTTAATTACTATATATCATGAGAAATACAGTTATAGGTTGGTAAGAAGAAGTTATCTCGTGTGAAATTACAGATCATAATTGACATTATTTTCTCCATTAATATTTTCATACTTTGTAGAAATTTATTTTGTTGCGCGGTAAGTAAAGATATACTTAATGTGATGAAGAAAACTGAAACTAACTTATTATTAATTTAAAATCTATTTGAATTACTCTTTTTGCATTAACAAGAATTATATTCTAGTACAGATCTTACATATTTGTGCAATTCTAAATTGAAACTGTGTTTTAAAAGCATGTTATACATCATCAAAGAACCTTTTTTTCCCCCTAGGTGTAAAACTTTTCTCACGGGAGGTACATTATTATAAATAATATAAAAAATTATATAATTAATGAACGATTAATTAATGAACGATTTTTATTTGTAACAGTAAAGGAATTCAAACTCACATCTATCTACAGTTATAATTTCAAGAAACAAAATAGTTGTTGGTTTTTATGTTTATTTCCTAATAATCAATATATTTTGTTTTTGTTTAATCTATTTATTATCTAATAAGTATTTGTATAATTATTATTTATCTTAAAAATGGAGTATTGTATCTTTATTTAGACTTACTATTAAATATACTTATTCTGAACAGTGCCAAGAAAATGGTCTGGTTAATAGAAGAATCCGTTTGAAAGAAATTATGAGAAATGTCGCTGTACTTCTAGACTTCAATAATTACTTTATGTTCCTTACTCACAATCACAGCTCTATAATACAACAATTTAAAATTTTAAAAAACCTTATTTGAAATTAATGGCATATCTATCATTGTCGGAAATTTATCATTTATTACTAAATTATACTGGTACATGGTACATCTTCGTTCTTAATTACACATGTAAAAAATACAGTTTTATGTAATAGCTACATAACTCTTCCATACCTAAAAGACATTTTATTGTTTTATTTGTAGATTTTATTACATTCACATAGTTTTTTATTTTTACATAAGTATTTTAAATATTAATTGATATTTTTATTAACAATTTGTCATGGCCGCGAAATAACACTTAATAAAAATTAATTGATATGCTTTGTAATTGATTTTAAATATATAATTACATTCTTAAAATAACGTGTATGGCAATAGACTCAAGATTAAATATATTTGGTAGGAAATAAGTCAATAGAAATATATGACTGAATTGTCTTTAAGAAATTTAGTTTTCATTGTCGATGACAAATTTTATAGTTTAGTCCCAGTTTCTATGCAAACCATTGATAGGAATTTTCAAATAATGGTCGACTGGATTTAAAATATTTCGAATTGCTGGCGACAGACTACGTAAATTTAGTTCGTAATTATTATTAAAAAAATGTGAAAATGTAGAAATATCATTACTAAATTTTATCCATGTCATTAGATAAACATTTATTTCTTTCTCCTGAAGATAACTCTGAGAGTATCGAAAAGGTAAATGGCCAGTTGCAACACTAATAGTTAAATTTTAAACTTTGTTTTAAATAAATAAATAATTTTAATGTTTGAGAGTAATGTCATTTATTTCATTTGATATTTAACTTTGTTTTGCTTTTTCTATTTAAAGTTTAAAATTTTTCTTTTGATGGTGCAAATGGCCCTGGAAGGTATAAATTTTTTATAGTAAGCTATTTATGACGAATAAAATATATTATAATAGTTATTTTTATATTAAGGGCCACTTTTTCAATCAGCGGTTTACTGTCAATTAACGTTAATCATGATTAAATAATAATGGGGTGGCTAGCTCAGTGGTATCCTGAGAACCCTGGTTCTATTCCCACAGGCGACAAACAATTTTCATAATTTCAAAAGCTACCGCTGTGGCTCCTCCACCACTAACATCTTTGGGGGCCGTGATTTGACGACTGGTAACTGCACTTCACGCGCAAAATATATCACTTACCGAGATCTGTTTCGGCAGAGTGCCACATCCAGTAATGGGTAGAAGGCATGATGATATATTTATTTATTTGATATATAGTTTTGATTATTATTTAATCGTGATTAACATTAATCGGTGATTGAAAAACTGGCCCTTAGAGTAGTAAATGATGGTTTAAGGTTGTAAGGAGATAACCGTGGGTCCTTAAAAACCCAAGATCATTCAATTCATTTAACGCTCGTGGTACATTTTCTACCAACATTTTTTTTTTCGTCGCAGACTTTTGTGAAATTACTTTTTATGCATAACATTTGCATTATTATTTATGATACTTTTGCTCATTTATAAATGTCCATACTCATATAAACAATAAAATGAAAACCTATGTAGGTGGCACTAAATGTAGTATACAGTTAGTGCTCACACTTCCTCTTATCTTACATCCCTCTCAATAAACCAGTAATTTAAAACATTTATCGCAATAAAATGTTTGACAATAGAAAGTAATAATTCACACAGACAAAACCTTTCTGCAGAGAATGCACTGACGACATTTTTACCGCCGCAACTAGTTAAAAGCATATTCGTATTTGACAAATAGCCAATAAGTCGTCTCCCACACACCGAATCCCGGCTTCGCACAATATTTCACACTGCGAAGAACCGCGGGCGCTAATAATCCCGTTAGAGTGGTTTTGCTCTGCGGCGAGCTTTGTCTTCGGTGGATGTGGATGGATCTAGTGTGCGTGGGAGGCGCTGGATGGCGCCGCTGACCAACACTGTGATGGGAAGTACGGAAGTGCGAAATGTATACCTGATTTTTATTGTCTGTCTATTGTTTATGCGGTACAAGAGCTTTGGGTCCGAATTCATTGTTGGAAGGTTAGTGTTATTCGATATGATATTTATTTAATTTTTACTCTGCACAACAGGCACTTAATCTCAATTGCAGTATAGAGAGCTTTTAGTGGAATTCGAACCACTTAAATATCGTATTTTGTAGATATAAAATTTCACTTAGTAATATCATTACACTTAAGAATATGTTTTAAAACAATGTTACGTAGGCTATAAAATTAACAAACTTATTTTAAATTAATGTCATCCGCATATGTTGTCTTTTTCAACGGATATAATATGTTTGACTGAAATGGTATATTTCATCCATAATACTAATGGCTAGTTATACATTTCTTACGTCACGCCGCACAGTGGTCCAGAGTCCCGAAAAGCTGGCAATAATATGAAGGTATTATGCGATTTATCTGAAATTGCATATATCGGGGATTTTGAGAATGCTGATTTAGAATTTGACTTTAAACTTTTAAAGAAACAAAATGGCAGACCAAATATGGCGGTCAATTTTTTTTTATGTTTTAAAGAAAATTAAAACGATACATCCGTGTTTTTGAGCATGCTGATTTAGAATACGACTTTAAATTTTAAAAGCAAAATGGCAGACCAAATTTCTTGTCTGGAAATTTTTATACTTTTATAACCAACAGCTTCTGGAATGCACAAAATAAATTTAATTATATATGACATGGATTGATTCATATGCCTGATAATCCGATTTTAATTCTAAATTGTGGTAAATTTTAATATTTATAATAATATTAACCTCAAAAGCTCTTAATTTTACTTATCGATTAAATCTGCCAGTTTTGATAATTAATATAAAAAGCTGCACTACAAACGAAATAGCACCTAGTAGCAGCTAATTGTTTGCTGTTTATTTTTACAATAATATTAGAAATAACGTGACCTTAAGCTTTCGACAGAACACGGCAGAAAAAATAACTTTTTCCTTATTTAAAATAATATTTGCCGGGCAGAAATGGAACACAGAAAGAGATAGCTCGCTTTAGTGAGAAAGCTAGTTGACAGACCATGATCAACTAGAGCATATTTTGAATATGCCATTTAATCTGCATCGTATGTTAAAAGTATACTCAGGCTAGTCGTGGTCTGTCAACTAACTATCTCACTAGTGCAAGATGCCCCTTTCTTTTGGTTCCTTTCCATCTCTCCCCGACGTGACGTCAATTGTATAACTCGCCATAAAAGAAATGTCAATATCATGAATAAATCAAACAAAGATATTAGTTATTTGTGTATTAAGGGCATAATCAAAGGATTATAGCACTGGGGAATATTTAAGGCTAACCGCGTAGCGAAAATCTTTACAATTCCTGAGTGCTATAATCATCATAAATATGAAAGATATCAATAACTATTCGAAAGAAATATTGGATGAATTTGAGTCAGCACAGAAAACTTTTAAGAAATAAAAGCCATTGACATATTTGTATTACAATATACTATTCTTATATCATGAAATTAAGTAAAATATTGTACGATATACCTACTGTGATTTATCGTCCAATACTCGATGGAATAACAAACTAGACATAGAGCTTCAACAATGTTTCTCATCTCATATACAAATAAATATTTTTGCAAAATTTACATGATATAATACTGCATGTCACTTTTTGCTTGTGACATTACAGATAAAATTTTGCTAAACTCGATTAATTGCCTCAAAACACTGCTACTATAAAATAGTTAAAACTTTTGCGAGTTTGTGAGTACGGAAGTGACGCAACACATCATTTTTATCAGTGTCTGGCTTTGTCTTCCGCTGACCGCGACATCGATGTGCGAAAGCGGAAACGCGCCGCGGCGGCGGATATGCACGAGCGACGGGACGCCACCGTCAACGCCACCGCACTGAAATATGCGAAATGCACCGGACGTTTTATTTTGTCTGCCACTGCCTGTCTGGAACAAGTGGGGAGTAATCTGAAAAAATTGTTCATCTAGGTCCTGCAATTTTATTTTATTTTGCTCGTAGTTGGTTTTTTGGATGGCCTGGTTTCCAGGAAATTTTTAACAAAATATTAAATTTTAAAATACTTTCATGAAATTAGGTTTAATTAAATACATAAATGAAACAAGCTTTAAACTTGGTTTAAATTCATAAAAGTCAAATATCCAATATCTTTTTATTTATTTAAACCAAGTTTAAAATTTGAGTTAAGTTTTGCTGGTACAATTGGCTAAATAAAAAAGTATATCAACACGCCTTTACCCATTACTGGGTATGGTACCCTGCCATAAGTGCGTGAAATACGGTTACTAGTCGTGAGATTATGTCCCTCAAGGTAATTTTAATGTGGTGTTAAGTTTATCGGCTGCGGGAATCTAACTCTAGTTCTCAAATCCACAGGCCAACTCGATTCCACAGAGCTATCTACTGCATTAATTAATTATTGAATGAAAATTTGGTAAAATATTGATGAAATTGAGGGTGATAAATTGCATCAAAGAGCAAGAAATAAATAGTTAAACATGATTGCAGATTTGAAGCTAGAATGAAATATTTGGACGAACCATCAAGTTTGTATAAAACGAATTGCTAAATTAATTTGATGATAAATATTTAGCAAATGTTTCGAAGGTACTTCATAATGGGAGATAGCGTGATGTTAACTAATAGTTAAACAATAAAATAGGCAAAAGGGAAATAAGTTTCCTAAACTACTAAATTTTTCCTTGAAAGAACGAAGTTACTTTTCGTTGGACATTATCTGCTGAGAGTTTATGGTTGAATAAAATGTCTTCATTTTAATTATCATTTAAAGAATCGTTAAGTTTTTCTCGATATGCAAGTACTGCAATAAATTTGTCATTAGTAACAGAGCCTGAAGAAGTGCAGCGTAGTTTGCATCAAATGGGCGGAGCGAAACAAATGCAGTTTACCAATTAGCGTGTAATTAACGAGTTCATTACAGTAATGACATGTCATTCATCCCGAGAGGTATTAAATTCATCCCTCTAAACGACTTTTTAATGAAACAACGTCCGCCTAAATGGTAAAGAAGAAAGAAATCAACCATTGTGGAGATACAAAAGACGAAAGTATTTAATTGCTATGTAAATTATTAAATACACACTATACAACTTTAATTACTTTTACCTACATCAAAGACAATAAATATCGTTCAAGTCTACATTGCTAAGTAAATATCTGCAATTTTTTTTCGCATTAAATTACCGAATGACAATAGCGGCGATTAAAAACTGGACGCGTCAAAAAACCACAAACAGAATACAAAATTCCCGCCCGCCGGGCGTAATTGAAACATCTAAAGCACATAATAAACCGCGTAAAAACAATCCGTTCGACGATCAATCGGAACTAATTAGGCGGGAGTTTGGAAGAGACCGCCGCCTACGCAGCCAGAATAAAAACGTCGTCGTCTGCCTTCATGTATGTTAACAATTTATCACGGTGTATCTTTGTGATTTTATATTAAAACAAATTATTTTGAAATTGTTTCAATGAATGCAATCCGTCATTTTATTTGGATATTCCTTCACATTATGACTGTGCAGCATGCAATATTACCTAATTATCTTATCAGCTTTTATGTGTCGATAAGAATATGAATAGTATAATATTACATTTTCTTAATATTTAAAAATAAAATTTACATTTTTTAATTCTTGTTTTTCTTATATAAGGTCTTCTCTTCGATATTACACATAGGAGAAACAATGTTAAATTTTTACATGTTAATTTGCCATAAGAAGACTTATGGTCGAAATGGCGAAGGAAAAAATTAATAAATTTTTATGTCAAACTGACGTATTGACGTAAAATTAAATTATTTTGTTTCATTCGTTCATTGAAAATAAAACAATAATTATTTTTTATTAGTATAGCCAATCTGCTGAAATTAAAATACATCGGGTTACCTTCGCTTTAACGTTTTATCCTAATATTCTGAATACGATGTGGTGCAAAATAAGGGAGGCAGCTAAAATAAATGTTATTTTAAAATATATAATGCAACAATATACTGGCGACAAATATTTGTAAAATACTCGTAATTGGACGACATCCTTAGGAGGTTTTTCTCGACCACATATTGTAGACTCGCAAGGACCAAAAGTCCTCAAGCTAAAAAAAAATAGAACATCATTGAATACAGGAGAATTTTTCTTATTAATTTGAGTATTTTCATTACTTTACATTATATGGTAAATTTATTATTGAAGGAAACAAGACAGATTTTACTTTCTGTAACTAAATCTTACAAATTAAGCAAACTAAAAGATCTCCTTAACGACATTGAATTCCTTGTGGAGCTCGGTAAATGATATATCCTCGGTGTAAAATGCGGTTATCTGTCGTCAAATCACGGCCCCTAAAACGTTAGTGGTAGAGGAGCCACACGTGTAATTTTTAATGTGGAATGGAATTAATAAGCTGGGGGAAATCGAAATCGGGTTCTCAAATCCACAAGCCGACGGGTTTCCACTGGCCTACCCTATAAAAATAAGAAATGTCTCGTATGCAAACATAGTATTTGTCTACGACTATTGTAATGATAATGTGAATTCTGTCGCTGTCCTCACGATGTTCAGAAGGATGTGGACAGTCATCAGAAGTTTGCGCTGTGTTCTCATCCCCTCAAAGTGGACTCGACCAAGAAGACTACCGCTCTCGTGTGCGACAAACTGGAGCGCGAAATTTGTGAAAGGGAAAATCGAGCGTTAAAAATAAACGAAGATGAGACCCGGACAACTACCCGCTTACTCTACTAGTTAAATTGATCTTTTTTGTGTTCCGGCCGGCGAACATTCTTTGCTTGGTTTGTTTATACTTTAATTTCGGGTTCTTTGAAATTCTTTTATCTACGACTTCCACAAATAGACTCAAGACCAAACGAACCTACATACTATATATCTACCTTTACTTAGATGTAATTTCATTTATTTTACATTTACATTAAAGTAAAACTTTCGTTTAAAAGTCTATTTCAAAGATCGTCATTTATTTACTCGATTTCTACTTCTTTCAGCATTTTCAATTTAATAAAAGCAATTACGTATTTAAAATATGGTAATATTTATTACCTATTACCTAGATATATCAATGGGTTGGGACCAAGTATTAATAGATAACTCATCCATTAGATAGTTAATATTATGATAAATGAAACAAATTCACTGGATAAAAAAAAGTTCATTTATTAAGTATTATTCAACATTATTTTCTGCAGTCTAAGTTTTGAAAACATTGCAAATTAATATTAATATATGAATATTTGGCGAAGATTTACGAGATGAATTGATGAATAAATGTTGAATGAATGTTTGAAAGTAATAGGACATATAGCGTGATATGTACATATATTTGGTTATATAAAATAACAGTCAAATATTAAAAATTAGTTTGAAATCATGTACAAACAAAACGTTACGCACTGAACAAATTCAACGATCAAACATTTTCATGGAATGTATGCTGTGATTAGAATTTGTTTTCGTTGCTATGTGTATTCATTGTTTTGCAATATGTTGTGATAAATATGGATGGATTCAAAGATCAAAATAACTTTGTTGTTGCTTAGCAACTTTAAAACATAGCGCGTTTTAATATTGCGATTTCCCATTGTAAATGAGTATATTTTGACTCACTTTCGCACAATCGAAAAATAAATATATCACCATGTCGATCACCAATTACTGGTTATTATAGCACACTGCCGTAGCAGATCTCGGTAAGATCACGTAAAGTGAAGAAAATAAGTGAAAACTATTATAAGAAAAGAAAAGAGGGAGCTAAAAATATTCTTTTAACTTATATTATAGTAAAATAAGGAAATAATGGGAAAAAAATTCTTAACATCTGTAAGTTCAGCCTACATAGTACCACAGTTCACTAGTCCCTAGTTGGTCTAGTTGGATAGTTGATCACACCATACTGATGAGCTCCTAAAGAGCGAAACGCGTCTATGATTAAAGCTGAACTGACCAGCCTTTGATGATGACCTAATAAGTTGATTCAAATATCCTGTGGAACTTTGACAATTGTTGGAAATTTTTTTCTTATTATTTTCTTTTTTTATTAAGACTCAGTTCCACATCGCAATTGACAATTTGTCTTTGTATTATTTATATTATTTATTCAAAATTTGGCCTTATCATCTATCGAAATGAAGTCTATAATTTCAAATTTGTTACACTCAGAATTTGGTATACTTGTGATTTATACCACAATGGTAGAGCAGTTTCAAACTTTACCTACTATTAAAAAATTCAATTGTTTCCGAGTGAGTCTTTGTAATTTATTTTCTGAAGTAAATAAAACAGAATAAGGTTTGATAATGATGATACATTTTCTCTATTATAAATGTAAATTGAAAATAGTGAAAACAAATAAAAAACTGTTATGAACGTTTGTATGTCTCATATGTCATTATGTTTTCTGTTCTCTATGAAATAAACGCAGCAAAGACATTTATGCACTGAGACAGCATCATTTATATTGAGGCCAATTATTATGTTAACATGTAAGAACATTCTTCCTGTATATCAACAAAAAAAAACGTGTTAATAAAAAGAACATTTAATTTTGTCCATAAATAAAAACATCCGGAAGCAATCAGAGCTAACGAGAATCATTTCTTTATAATTGCAAGTTTTTCTCATATCTCCAAAACCTGAATTTTTCCATTTTGTGCGCTTGACAATAATTTTATAGTTTCATTGTGTTAGCAGTCACAGCTCGGTAATATACAAGTAATAACGATAATTAAATGTAATTGCACTGGATACGACGCTGGGTCTCGTTAGCTGCAGCCGAGCAGACAGAGTAACAATGACGTGTTTGACTCGAGTCTGTTCCGGACTTGATATCGTGGATCACTGCAGACGTGACTGATTAGACGGTCTCGGGTTCGAGCTCTTTGTTGTCAATAGTGAACGATTCATGCTCGTGTTGCCAGTAGTGTCAGCTTGTCTGTTCTCTGTGAACTATTAATTACTGATATTGATATTGCAAATTCAATCTCTATAAATGTAATTAAATTTCACTTATGTTCTTACTCTTATGGGGTAGGTGATTTAGTGGTATCGAGTGATTCCTGAGAACTTTGGTTCGATTCCCACAGCCGACAAACATTTTCTCCACATTAAAATTACCCCTGTGGCTTCCTCACCATTAACATCTTTGGGGGTCGTGATTTGATGGCTGGTAACCATACTTCACGCGCATAAATATATCACTTACCGAGATCTGCTTCGGCAGAGTTCCACACCTAGTAATGGGTAAAAGGCGTAATGATATATTTATTTATGTTCTTACTCAAGACAGTTAATTAACTTTGTGGAAACGTGGATTAGGAAAAATTTTACTGAGATATAGATTACTATATTTATAAATATACTAATTTTTTTACCTAACTTCCAACTATTTTTAAAATTATTTCTTATTATAATTTGCACAACCGTAATCGTTCACTGGTAAACATATGATTGCCGAACCATTTTGAGACATATAAATCTGTCAATGTTGAACGTGAAAAATCTATTACAGAGTAATATCAACAATTTTATGAAAAATAATTGGACCACTCAAGTGCAAACGCAAGTTGAAGCATCCCTAGGAAAACTGACAATTCCGTAACATGGCGCAGTCGCGCAGTAGTGGTTCTAGATTACAACAATGAAAAATTACAACAATTAAAGATTACAACAATGAAAAATTACAACAATTAAAGATTACAACAATGAAAAATTACAACAAATAAAGATTACAACAATGAAAAATTACAACAATTAAAGATTACAACAATGGAAAATTACAACAATTAAAGATTACAACAATGAAAAATTACAACAATTAAAGATTACAACAATGAAAAATTACAACAATTAAAGATTAAAACAATGAAAAATTACAACAATTAAAGATTACAACAATACAGGTTCACAGCAATAAAAGATATTAATAATGGAATATTACAACAATGTCATGCAAATCTCGCTAATTTCATAATGTCAAAAAATTCGATTTGGTCTGAGTGGTGGCTTCCACTATAAGCTGTAGTTTCCCTGTACTATAATTGAAATAATTTTTTTTTCTGCAGAGTAGCAAATAACATAACTGAATAAGTAAAATAAATAAATAAATAAATATATCATCACGCCTTCTACCCATTACTGGGTGTGCCACTCTGCTGAAGCAGATCTCGGTAAGTGATATATTTTGCGCGTGAAGTGCGGTTACCAGTCGTCAAATCACGGCCCCCAAACATGTTAGTGGTGGGGGGGCCACAGGGATAAGTATCCTTTAAAAATCCGCACTCCATCTCCGCCTATGTCTTTCATCTCGCACTATCCACTACTCAACGAGGTCTCGTTAGTACACAACCTCTCGGTTCGCGGATGGATCGTCCGATACTCCGATATGCTTTTACGAAACGTGACTCGAAATCGGAAAACAATACCTCGGACCTCAATACCTCGAAACATTGTCCTTCCCATTCTCTTCCTCTTCGTCGAAGAAAGCGAATCCACTTGACCTTCGCGAGACCTCGGCGTCGAGAAACAACACCGGTAAGACTCAGAGGACTATGAAAGTGAAGATATGCTCCGTAACGTAATTATACAGCACCGGTGTTTCGAGTTGCCAGCGAAATGTTAAGTTTGTAAGTTTTAACTTAGTTTAGGATTGGGATGCAAGAGATATTGTTGTCTTTTAGAGATTAGTGTGGATTATTCTAGACAATATACTACGTTTAACAATTTGCCTAATAATGATCTCTTGCAATTTGTGTTTGGATAATGGGATATAAAGTTTTCTGTGCCTTAGATATACACATTCTACTATCTTCACATGGAACTAACATATCAGCTTAAAGCTAGACTTAAAGGATGCCAGTAATTTAGTATGGACAATTACTTTCTATTAATCTGTAAGTTTATGTATAATGTATCAGTTGTAAATTATACTCATATAATAAAATTGTTTTCGAAGTATATGATAAACTATTTTAAATTATCCTCAATATCTTTGGGAACCGGAATTAGATAATTGCTAGACTCACTTCAAGCTCAAAAATATATTCTACGCTCAGAAACGGGTAATAAAATAAATAAATATATCATCACGACTTTTACACATTACTGGGTGTAGCACTCTGCCGTAGTAGATCTAGGTAAGTGATATATTTATTTGCGTAAAGTGCGGATGTCAGTCGTCAAATCACAGAGTTCAAAGATATTGGTGGAGGAAGAGCCACAGGTATAAATGTTTGTGAGCTGTGGGAATCGAACCCGGGATCTCAAATTCGCAGCCCGACTCTATACAAATGAGCCACCTAATATAGCGTGATGATCTATGTGTGGATGGTTTGTTAATCTTTCAGGAGTTTGTGCTACCCCATTTGATATGACGTTAAAAATATTCATTTTGTAGATTAAATAGCTAATTTATTTTCGTAGCAACTATTGTATTTAAAAATGGCAAACTTTTGATGTTAGTAGTAGAAAATATTATATTATGTTTTCATAAAAAGTGATAGATTATTTTATGATTAATTATTCAAATCAAACAAAGGCACTTTTAATCCGAATAAAACATAATATTTTTTCTTCGAAATAAATATATACATATCCGAATAGAATTTCAACAATTCCTTGAAATATTTTAAGTATCAAGAAGATGGTCTTAATTTTTGTTTTGATTGTATTTTCATTGTACTGTTATATGAAAAAAAAAAATAATAATTAGGCAATCAGTTCTCTCTTTAATTGATTTTAAAATGGCTGAATTCGCAGATATTGAATAGGAAGGCATATTGCACACACCACGAGATGTTGTAGAAACAGTAAAAAAAGTAATTTTGGATATATTATTAATAAATAATTCAGTTCCGTTATTTTAAGTCTAACTTTATAAGTATTTTTAAGGCTAGGATTAAAGTGTAACCTAGCACCAGTTACATTTTTGTTATAATAACAAAAATATCATATTTTATTACTAAAAACAGTATTAAAATCATCAACTTTTAAGACGGTTGAAGAATTTTTTTTTTTGCGATATCATCTATATATATATACCCATTATTTTTCTTGCTATAATTTTGAATTCATAATAATATGTATGGAAGCAGAAAAATAAACAAATAATATAATGTACAAAAAATAAAAAAAACATAATATATTTTATTATTTTATTTAAGTATGAGAACTAATGCAAAATTTTTATATTCCCTCCACATAAACCATAATAAAAATAATTATATTTCATTTGTATTGCTTTATTTACTCATATAATACGTATTCATTATCTGTTACTCTGCATAAAAATATGAATATTATTAGCAAAGCCCCCGTAGGTAAAACAAGAACTATAAATATAAATTAATAAATAGCATAATGCTGCTGCATAATACGAATAATAATAATAATAACACACGTACGTAATATAGTTTTTAGTGGTAGTTGGAATGGTATATCTATCTGCAAGCTGAGTAGAAATTGCAATAGAGACGGGTTGTTATCGAGTTTATTATTCAGAAGGGAAACTAAGTTAAATTAACAAAGTTAGTTTTCACCTAGAATTGTTAGTGTTTCAGATCTAATTTGATGGAATAACATGTAAATAGATTAATAACGCTCTCGTAATTTATATTTACATTTAACTTATCCTATTGAGATAACTTTATATTGTGCAAATGTTATTTCAGTAATTTACGAGTCCCTGCAAGGCAAAATTACAACAGATATTTTAATTAGAATATTATAATAATAAACTCATCAGTTTAATAAGTTGAATTCAGAATAAAATTCTCTCCCGAACACAAAAATAGAAACAAAACATAATGTTCTCATTTAAACCGTAAATAGTAACATCTCTCTGACACACAATCCCAGTAACATCCGTCCATGAGACTAAGCTTCTTTTTATAGTTCTCATTACTTACAAACATCAATTTTCTATACTAATTAGATTGTGGTTCTGTATGATTATAATTCTTATAAAAATTTATTTAGTAAAGAATGTCAATATTAATTACACATATAAAAATAATATAGTTAAAATTTTTGAACACTAAACAAATGGAATAAAATAAAAAATTAAAGAATAAGTAATATATACATGATTCAAAATTAATTAAAGATCAAACTAATATACAAACTTTGCACACACACGTTACAGATTTGATTGGAACACTCCAAGCAAGTAGGTGCAAAAGAGGGGGACTTATTTCCAAATGCTAAATTTATAGTGAAACAGGAAACTATTGTCAAAGATAAACATACACAACCAAGGTTATGGATCAACTGAAGTATAGCTGGATGAAAGAGGTTTTAAACCAACAATTAGCGACAAATAGCGTAAAAAGTAGAAAACTATCCATCCCACAGACGGATATTACCATTTACGGGTTAAAATAAGAAAGTTGCACTCCGTAAGTTGAGGAAACCAGTGGTCTAAAAAAATCTTGTTTCACTCATTAAAGTAGCCTTATAAAATAGAAATTATTTGCTAAATTTACTGACTTTGTAGCTACTATACCAACAGGGGTTATTTAAGGTGAAAATATTTTATTTACTAATTATCCTGTAGTAGGATTCAGTCGAGGATTCAAATTTGCTTAACTTATTTTGTTCTATTAATAAACAAACAGCCTATTGTTCATAAAACCCTAACATACATTTTACCAGACGTTCTAACATCGTCAGGACACTAACGCAATAACACGCAGTCGGCGTGTGTCCAGCCCCAGTTAGGAGAGGAGAGGAGAGAATGACACGCGTACAATCTGCACAATTACAGCCGCTGTCACTCACAAAGAATTACCCGACGCCGACGCGACGCACGACGCATGAGTGCGAACCCACGTTAAACAGACACTTTTTAAATTAGAGGGTTGGTGGTAGGGATGGTGGTGGACTGACGGAGATGGGCCACGAACCCCAGTGACAGCGGGGGAATTTTTTTCCGGAAACGGAATTGTACATATTATTTATTTTTGGGTTGAATGAAAAAATTTCACTTTAGCACCGATTAGTGTTTATAAGGGATTTACTACTTAATTTTACTTATTTTTCGTCCGTTACTTATAAATCAGCATTGTAACATAATTTTAAATTTATTACCATTTTCATCCGCGTTGCTAAATTGACAGAACTAGTGGCGAGTTATACATTAAAAAATGGGAACAAAAAGAGATATCTCGTATTAGTGAGAGAGTAGTTAACAGACCAGGATCAACTAGAGCATATTTTTAACATACCATTTAATATGTAAAGTATGCTCTGGTTAGTCGTGATACAGGGCCGTCTTAGGCCATGCAGGGGCCCTTGGGCACACAGAGTTTGGGGCCCTTTTAGAAAGTCAAAAAAATTTGAATGAAAACATTAGTATGTAGTTTTATTTAGTGACTTTATTGGTTAATATGGTTAACTCCATACAAATCAAATATAAGTGAAGTGATTACTACTCGTATTTAGAGAATTGGATTTACGTTAACGATGATAGTTTCTTCCGGGATTTCTGTTGTGTAAAATCTTCTATTATGTCCTCAAAGTTCTTTTAAATATTTTAAAGATATTTTAATATTTGTAATCCATTTTATGGGATTAATTAGAAAACTACGTTATGAATTAGAATTTTTTTTTAGATTTATAAAAATTTTGTTCACTCTTTAAAATATATTTAGAAATTTCATGTGGTTTTAGATTTACATTTAAATTTAAAAATTTTAACGGCAATTCTTAGCAAAATTACACTAAAGATTGAGCTCCTCTATTTTCCGTGTAAACGATCTCAGAATTTTGAGGCTCCCATCGAGCTGGGGGCCCTGTGTTCGTGCCCGATGTGCCCTTATGAAAAAGACGGAATTATCGTGATATGTCAACTAACTCTCTCACTGGTGCAAGCTGTCTCTTTCTTTTGATTCCCTTCCATACTCTCTAACATGACAACAATGTATAACTCTCCATTGATAAAACACCTTGAAATGGACTAGTGGTAGTTGCCCCTTCGAAAAATACTCTCACTACGTTATTGTCTCTTAACAGAAAGACGTAAAACCGATTAGAGAATATCATGGCAAGTGTCAGTGTCTGTAATAGCGGCGATATTAATTCCGAGCCCCAGAGTGGAGTAGACGTAGGGTGCACTAATGTTCCAATGCGATCTGTGTTTTATTCATGAATTAACGTTTTATTCGGTTTTAAACGTGGTGTCTGGTTCTTGTTGCTGTGAGTTATGTCGGACATGTGCACTTGAGAATTTATTCTGACTGATGTTTTTACATCTGATGAATTATAGTGGTACGTTATAATTTATGATGTTTGATTAGAGTTTTATTTATTCTCAAGAGGAACTACCGCCCTCGTTCTCACGTATTGTGGATGTGTGTTGTGAAAAATGTATCATATGTCGGTCTTCGAATTTTATTTATTAGTTTGGTCTTGATGATTTGATTACTTTTTCATATTTTATAAATAGTTTTACCAGTAACTAGCAACAATTATGGAAAAGCGGCAAGTATATGTTCTGCTCAAGGTGCACACAATATTTTTTCTACGACCATTTACTCGTAGTTGACAGTTTTTTACTGTCTGGAAATTTGGGCGGCAGTTTGCATATATCCGTAGATACGATGATACACTCTTACATTACCGTTCCGCTATCTTTCTACTTTCGACTGGCAGGTGGAAAAGTCTATTTTTTGCTCGGTCGTGGAAAAAAGATATTTGTACGTATCCATTTTTTGTAAATAAACTAGAAAATTTTAGCTAGTCAGATTTTAGTATGCATTGATTTATTATACTTAAAGTATTATTATTATTTTTTTCTTTTGAGAAAATTGTTTGGGAATCGTACCTAGATTATTAATACTACAGAATAATCTAGCTATACCTAAATACCTGTATAAATTTATATTATATATAGTAGGTAATTCATAATTCGTAGAAATCGAATAGTGGATCCTGAGGTCCCTGGTTCGATTCCCACAGGCGACAAATTTTCATAATTTGAAAAAGCTATCCCTGTGGCTCCTCCATCACTAACATGTTTGGGGGCCGTGATTTGATGACTGGTAACCGCAGTTCACGCGCAAAATATATCACTTACCGAGATCTGCTGTAGCAGAGTGCCACACGCAGTAATGGGTAGAAGGCGTGATGATATATTTATTTATATTTTATTTGAATAGTAAACTTATGAAGTGAACAAGTTGTTTTTTACAACTAAAACTAAATATAAAAATGACGCTCCAAAATATGTGCCGCCCGGTGCGGACCGCACCCACCGCCCCCCTATAGGTACGCTACTGCTAGTGTAATACCTTCATAGATTAAAATATCCTAAAATATGTATCATAATTCCTAGCAGTACATTTCCATATTTCCATATTTCCTAATAAAAAAAATTCCCCTGCCATTAAAATAATAATCGTGCGATGTGACAGAAATTACCGTCCTGGGAGTATTCTCGCATTTCATCTGGCAAGTCCTCGTGTAACCCCTCACAGACTTCTTCCATCACCATTACCGCGCAGTCGCAGTGACAACAAAGCAAGACTAGACGTCTCAAAACTCATAACAAGCGCGGTACTTACACCATAGAAAATTAATGAGCGCACTCGTAATGAATCCTCCTACAAATAACCTTCAATCAGTTGGGAGTAATTGATTACTAATAATTAAAGCAACTAATCGTTCGCTGCATACATTTCCTCGCGCGGGGGGAGGTGTTGTTGAAGGCTGATGCGCGAGGGACCACCGGAGCGCGCGGCTCTTCATTAAGAATCGGTGCACGAAGTTGCAGCGAACCTTTGATCCTGCGAGTTGCCCTGCTCGATGGATTCGCGAACCTGAGGTTCTGCGCTGTGTGAATGCAACTTTGTTCACGACGCGATGGGTTCTGCACTAGTCGACCGCCATGCCATTCGCTAGTATCTTAATAATGAACCAGTGGCGTCGGTGATAGCAGTTTATCTAATGAGTTACTTAGAAATCCCTTTACTGGGTGTGGCACTCTGCCGAAGCAGATCTTGGTAAGTGATATATTTCGCGCGTGAAGTGCGGTTATTAGTTGTCGAATCACGGCCCACAAAGATGTTAGTGGTGTGGAAGCCACAGGGGTAGTTTTTTAAAATGGTGAAAATTGTTTGTCGCCTGTGGGAATCGAACCAGGGTTCTCAGGATCAACAGGCCGATTTGATACCACTGGAGCTAGCTACCTCATAAATAATAGAATAGTATATACCACAGGACTATAGTGCATAATTTAATCCTAAGGGTGAAGTTTTTTCCTGACTCGTAGGCGAGGGAAATAATCATCTTAGGGATTTTTTGTATTTTGAGTTATACATTCTGAATTAATTTCACAATGACACATTATACAAATTTTTAGGTAACTTATGAAATATTTTGAGGTTTATAATATACTTTTTGCTACGATAATGTTTATTTACCTGTCAACTTAATTGCGGAGGAATTAAAAGTGACATTTCTGTCCTCGAAAAAGAAGAATAAAATAAGTCATATACTCCCGGAAGTACGGAAAATACATTTATTTTATTTTGGCATCATAAACTTGTTTATTGGACTCAAAAGCGGGCGTAATTTGACTATTATAGCCCTAGGACATATATAATTGCCAAGCAACAGCTATCCGAATAAATCAATATCGTGATTTATGACCCCTAGAGATGTTCGTTCAGGAGGAGCCATATAAGGGTAATTTTAATTTTAAGTTAATTGTTTGTCGGCTGTGAGAATCAAACCCGGGTTCTCAAATCCACAGTTAGATTTGATACGACTGATCCTGTTTGTTGAAGAAGACATATACGAGTATGAATAGTTGATTATTGCTAGGTGAAATTTAATGATTAGTTACACCTATGAATTAATTATATAGAAGTGAGGAAATAGTCTCTGCATGGCTGCATCCGACTGCATATAAACGCACTTTGGAATCTAGTGGGAATGGGGTCAATAATAATATCCTTTTCATTCTGTCTGTATCAATTTCTTTATAGACATTTGGAATAATATTTCACGATAAATCTATCTTAAGCTTATTGAAATATGAAAAGATAAATTAGGGTACTGCCAGGATTTGAACCTGAGACGTTTATTTCGTCAAAACTTTAAAAACATACTAATTAAACTATCAAAAACTATAATTAAAGAATTTAGCATAGTGAATATAGGTACACTTGTTTCATTTGTGACTAATTGCTACAATTTCACAGATATTTTGAAATTTATTTTTAAAGTTGCGGCTAAACCTGACACGTAATTTATAGGTAAGGCATATTTTAGCGTGATTTTTAAAATATTTTTTGAAACGTTCTCTTCATTTTCAATAAAAATATCTTCTATAGAAGCAGTTCCCAAACGAGAATTTGATATTCCGATAGATTATTTCAATTGATATTTCAGAAAATTGCATTTATTTTAGTAATAACTAAGAAAATTTCATTACAGTGAAGAATTATCACTTATTAATTTCATTAGTGGAAAATAATCAAAGTAGCTATTATTACATTCGTTCATTTTCAAACAATGTCATGATTCTATTGGTTCTCATATATACGTGATAAATTCTCAATAATACATTCAATTTTCTTCAGTTATGTGGAACAGAGTTTATCAGTTCACGAACCATGCTGACCTACTACCTGTTACCACTCATACAAACTAAATTCCTAGTGCACGCCCCTGGTCAAAAGTTCGTTTGCGAAACATCCCAGTGGTAAATGTTTGCTTTCAATGGCAGCTAATTGTAACATCAGGCGAACAAGTCCAACAGACAGAACAAAACAGGACGGGATAAACAGACTCGCTGCCGCCGCGCCGCCACCACCGCCACCACCGCCAGCACCGTGCGATACATGGACACTGTACCTCGTCATCCCTCGTAAGATTTCACATCGTAGAATTCTAGCTCTGGTCTTCGCTTTGTACCCGCATCGGCTTTTATCTTCGAGTCATTGGCCAGCACGAGAAGCCAACCTGCTTACGGTGGATTTGGTGGCAGCAGTGGGATAGTGAGCAGTTTCCACTTTCCGGAGAAAATTTGTTCAGTAGCAGTTCATTAGATTATTTTCAATAATAATAATCTGGTAGGATCCAAGAAGGCTAATAATTGTAACAAAGCAGAAGCTGAGCGTTAGCGAATAAGTAAAAATATGATATTATATTTATTTGATGTGATTATTACGTACTTGTCTCTGTGAATGCTTACCTGTAGTTGAGAACTTTTATGAACTAGCAAATCTTGCCACTATCACTGAGAATTGAAGAACATGTTTTATAAAGGGTTAATTAATTGATCTTTTATATTTAAACATAAAATATTGTAAAATTAATAGAAGTAAAATACATCACTTTACTAATTGTGTGAAAACAAGTTACTTTATTAATTAGTGATTAAAAATACTTAAGTGCCATCGCGTCGTTTGAAGATGATCGCATATCTTCACACGTAGAGTTGCTGTGCATGACTGGCTTGACTATTGCCAAACACTTGACATCCGCTGGGTAAAACTACCCAGAATCTATTTATCTCGGCCCTCGGATGGACACAAATGTCTCAAGTGCGTGGGCTGTGTAATCTGACACAAAGGCATAGCCGATTATGCGAACATGAAAACCTGTTCGAATTCTAAGAATATTAACTAATAACTGTCACTTTTATAAGTTAATATCCTATATTTGCAACCTGAAAAATCTCACACTCACCCATCGTGACACACATGTTCACTAGTGTCAAATTACACGAAGCCAAGATTTTAACTAAAGCAATATATCAACAATAAGATGGCTCATACTTTTAATTAATCCATTTGTACTCCCTTTTATGATTCCCCTAAAATTAAGCAACAATTTGCAAAATAATAATTCGATAATATAATTCTTCGGAAATCTGCAAATCACTTCAGTTAAATTAGACAATATGACTAAATGAACTAACCTAAGTAAATTTACTGGAGTGCAATACTTCAAGCTAAATTCAATTCAGTAATTCTAGTAATGGAAAGTAAATGAGCGAAGTAATTTAGTCAAATAAATAAGTGCAACCGATAAATTTTACTCTGAATTAAAATTTCCGTTGTGGCTTTCCTTCTACTAATATCTTCGGGAGCTGTAATTTAACAGCTGGTAATCAAGTGCAAAATATATCATTTATCGAGATCTGTTACATACCTTACCGAGTAATGGATAAAAGGCGTGATAATATATATATTTTTTTATTCTGATATTTTGAGATTCTGAAATCATGTTTTTTCATATAACTTTGTATAAAGAAATTAAACTTATGTAGCTAGTGAATAACTGTGAAACCTTAATTAAAATTCCATGTTTGTATCTAAGAATTAGGAATGAAAAAAACAGTTTCTTATCTTGTTAGTATGTATGGTCATTGGTTCCAAAAAGAAAAAATCCTTAATTGAAAAACTAGTAAACGAATTCTACCACCGGGAGACACATAAGCCAATTAGCACATTTCAAAAGCCTCCATCCCCGATCTAAACTTAGGGTCCAGAACATCAAAGGTGGTTGTAGGGGGTGCGTGTTGATCTAGAGGGCTGTACACGTACACACGCTAGTGCACGTGTCTGCAGGTCCAGGCTGCATTCTCGCACGCTGCACGTCGACGCCGACCGCCCCAGGTCCCCGATAATTCCTAGCTCTTAGTGCTGTGTTGTTCATGTTCTCCTCTGTGGGGATGAAGCACAGACCGGGGAATTATCTAAAATTATCCGACCGGAAGTAATGTGCATAGGCGCGTTTGCGGATTTGCCACAATGGAAATGTAATTGTAGGATTCGAACTTGCTTAACTTGTCAGAAAGTTAAACTATTCTTTAAGATATAACGTATGGCTACGTTAAGTTCATAATGCCGTACCAGACTACAACGGAATCTAAACAAAATTAGAATATACGGAGGTACCTGGAATAATACCGGGAACATGATAATATTGTTGTATTTGGATTCTGTTCGTACGTCGTGTAAGAGGAAGGTAATTTACATATAATTCTTTTAAATAATTTTGTATTATATTCCAGCGTTTAGTTTCCGCCGCAGGAAAACAACGTTTCCTTCTGTCTTTTCTATATGATATATAATAAAAATGTTTAGGATTCAAAAAATATTATTATTAATAAAATCAGGCTTCAGAAATCCAATAGTATAATATAATATAATATATATTTAAAATAGGACGTTTCGAGTCTATACAAAACTCATCATCAGCTAAAAATATATAAAATATAAATAAACAAAATAATATACAAATAAGTAATATAAAATACCATTAAACAATACTAAATAACAGAAATTAAAATACAGAATGTCGAAATATGTCAAAATGATAAATAAATCAAAATGGCGCCAGAAACTGAAGTAATAAGTACTGTCAATCATTTACATCATCGTCTAATTCATGAAACTCTTTACAAAAATTTATATCGAAATTCTTGTCCAAATTATCAAACTGATGCTTTTGGCAATTTAAAATATGCTTTAAATTTTTTAAATAATTTCAAAAACATCTAGTTATTTTTACTGTTGATATATTATATTATTGGATTTATGAAGCCTGATTTTATTAATTATAATATGATATAATAACAAAATCAACATTCATTTGATAGAAATAGTGGAAAAGTAGATAATTTCAACAAACTGATTTTAAATTCTTTACACAGGATTCTTTCTGAAGAAAGGCTTCAATTATAATCTCAAGAACTATAAGAGGTACTGCATTGACTAACTTAGATATTATTGTTGTACATGATCAGTTACACAATGTTTTATTTTATTTATTAAAAACATCATAGAATATATCATTCCCATAGCTGACAAACAATTTCAACACCATTAAAATGACTGTTGTGGCTCCCCCCTAATATCTTCGGCAGTGATTTTACGGCACTTCACGTGCAAAGTATAAAACTTAATATTTATCCTCTTTTATTATGTATTAATGAAACAATAACTCGTTACAACAAACCGACAAGAACATTACTAAAACTAATGTATGACAAGTACTAATCTTCGCTTGAGTGAGTGATGTCATCGAACAGGGCTGAGTCTCCGTATTCAGGGGCGTCCAAAAAAGCAAACAAAGACGAATATAGACTGTAATTAAAATATATGTAAGCGTTAACTCAAACAGACATACTTTAAGTGCATTTCCAAATACATATGTTTCCCTACACGTTACACTCTTGTTCGGGGACAGGAACGTATTCAAACTAAATGGATTTCAACTGTAAGCTTTTAAGTATATAAGCGAATTGAGTCATATTTTCATTTATTTCCTTCATATTTGGAAATACAGAAACGTATTCTAAATTACGGCATTGACATCCGAAATGATAAAGAGTTATATCAAAAATACTTGATGAATTTAAATAAATAAAATATATCATCACGCCTTCTACCCATTACTGGATGTGGCACTCTACAGTAGAAAATCTCGATAAGTGTTATATTTTGCGAGTGAAGTGCGGTTACCTGCATCAAATCATGCCCCCTAAAGATGTAAGTGCAGGGAGTGCCACAGGGGTAATTTTAATATTGTGAAAATTGTTTGTCGGCTGTGGGAATGAAACCTAGGTTCTCAAATCCAAATGTCGACTCGATATTACTAAGCCACCTACCTCATTATTATTATTATTTATTATAAATTAAGTGACTTCCTGAGGAAGTTGCAATTGGCAACGAAACGTTGATGTTGTTAGTAGCGTAAATTAAAGAAAATTTATTGACTGAAGTCCTGTATATTTACAAAGTTATTATTTATTATGTTTAAAATGGAATAGGTGGAACAGTGGTATCGTGTCGGCTTGTAGATCCTGAGAACTCTGGTTCGATTCCCATTGCCGACAAACAATTTCACCACAGTAATACTACTCCTGTGGCTCCTTCTCCATTAATATCTTTGGAGCCTGTGATTTGACTGCTGGTAACCTCACTTTTTACAAAAATATATCACTTACCGAGATTTGCTTCGGCAGAGTTCCACACCTAGTAATAGGTAGAAGGCGTGATGATATATTTATTTTATTTATTTATATGTTTTTGATATTCAATTCTACAGAATACAGACGTACATATTTACTTAATTTAAAATTTGCAATATAGATATGACGCAGTAAAAACCTAATGAAAAAGTTTGGTGGATGCGGTCCTGAGCCAGTGAGAATTCGTAGATCTTCTGGTGTTGGCTTTGCACGCCCGGATTCCAATATGTGCCGCGCAGATGACGGTGTAAATAAACGCGAATTGCACCAACGAATACGAAGAAGAGATTAAATGCGGAGTTTTACCGAAAGCACTGAGTGTTACATGAATTTCTTTCATGAATATGCATCACTGGATTTAAACATAATTGGATGTACACTGCTTTTCAGTAATGAAAAGCGATTATGAAGCCTTTGTTGGAAATTTGTTTAGCGTCCAATTAATAATGTCGGCCAAGTCCACCAAGTTTTCAAATTATGTGTTGTGTTAAGGAATCTTGTACGGAAAATCTATCCTTGTTCTAATCTTGATTCCAATTAAATTGAGAAATTTAGGGCTATATTTATTTCTTCAGAAACTAGAACGACCTACATATTTATAAAATACCTAATATTTATATAGATTCGAATTATATATAAAACTTACAAGAAATTTAAAAATCATTTCTGTATTTATTTATTATTTATTTATATGGGGTAAGTAGCTTAGTAGTATCACGTCGGCCTGTGGATATGTGAACCCGGGTTCGATTCCTACAGCCGAAAAAAATTTTCACAACATTAAAATTGTCCCCTGTGGCTCTCTCTCCAGTGACATCTTTGGGAGCCATGATTTGATACTTGGTAATCGCACATCACGCGCTTAAATATATCACTTACCCAGTTCTTTTACTGCAGAGTGCCACATCCTGTAGGGTAAAAGGCGTGATGATATATTTATTTTATTTATTTATTTATGGGGTAGCTAGCACAGTGGTATGAAGTCGGCCTGTGGATCCTGAGAACCCTGGTTCGATTCCCACAGGCGACAAACATAATTTAAAAAGCTACCCCTGTGGCTCCCCACCATTAACATCTTTGTGAGCCGTGATTTGACGACTGGTAACCGCACTTCACGCGCAAAATATATCACTTACAGAGATCTGCATCGGCAGAGTGCCACATCCAGTAATGGGTAGAAGGCGAGATTATATATTTATTTTATTTATTTATATTTATTATTTATTTATGCTACTTTGTACAACCGGCCCTGAATCCCAATTTCAGTATAAGATCAGGAGTCTTCGACTCGCAGTCTGGTAGTTCATATATCTTTAGTTTAAATGGGATTTGAACTTGGGATCTTTTAATTCGAATGCCGTAATGTTAAGCACAATATCGTACTGCCGGACATTATAAGGATCTAAAATTGTAGTATTTGTAGGCTATTATCATGATATTAATATTTTTTTGAATATATTGCATAAATTTGCAAACTTACCGAAACTTGGACAGATAAATTATCTGTCAGTTTATCTTAGCACTGATAAATAGGCCTTTAGTTAACCTTAAGTCTAAATCTTTTATAAATCTGCCTACTAAAAAATAAGTAGAGAAAGATGAAACAATTAAACAGAATTTAGGATTTTTGTAATAAATCACCTTTATATCTGTATGCTTGCACGTTATATTATTTCGTAGGATAATAAGATTTAACCCGTATAATCTTCTCATTCACACATTTATGAAGTTATAATTCAAGAAAATACCTCCGTAAAAGACTGAGCCCCTTGGTCTGAGCCACCTCGAAATCAAGACGAAAGTAAATTAACAAAAGTGTCAGGCTGGATATAATCAGTAGTGGAACAGCTGCGAACAAACAGCGCTAATAAATAATCGTGTGTGGCTGATAATATGGATCCCTTCGGGATTAAAGAGCGACCCGTGAGTGTGCATAATCCTACCGCAGGATGTCGCAGCGGTCGCCAAGCATCCCTCTACCCTCTACCCACCAATGCGCCAAGACCGGAAGTAGAAGAGAAATTGGAGAATACCGTCTGGTTGTTAAGTTTGGATGTGTGAGGTCTCGATGATTTTTGTAGGATTTCTAGGGCTGGAATTGTGTTAAAAGTGTAATGAAAGTACAGGGACGTATCTGAATTTTAAATAATTTTTATGTTACATATAAATAGTTTCTTTTTGTCTTGTCGTTGCACATTTATCAGAATTATAAAGAAATGCAGTCTTCAAGAACCAGGCTTAAATTTAATTCAGTCTTGTCGTGGTGTTGAAGGCAAAAAGGTAAACAGAATTTTGATCACTATGGTCTCAATATTCGAAATCTTTGTAACTGTCTTAATCTTTTATACAAATTTCATGGATAAAATTACTTTTTTAATTTAATTTATTCATAATTAACATAGGTGGAACCAGAATTTTTATAGGAAAATATGGCGGCATATTGGTAGTCAGAGTTGATCTAAATTGTGTACCATCTATTACTAACTTATATTTTTATTATAAACTATAATATTAACAACAAAAATAATTAAAATGTATACTTTTCTGACTTAAAACACAATAAATTGTACACAATTATCTTCAGGAAGATACCGAGATGTCCTAATGAATATAATCCATGTGTCACTTGACATGTTTTCCTCCAATCAGCAATGAGAATCTTCATGAAATAAATGAAATTATCACCTTGTTTTGGTTCATTGCTAAGGATAATTTTTCTTAATTAACAATTAATTTTGTAATTTAAAATTGTGATCATTTTTGTTTCTGGGTAAATGGCTCAGTGGTATCGAGTTAGCCTGAGGATCCTGAGAACCCTGGTTCGATTCCCACAGTCGACAAACATTTTCACCAAATAAAAATTACCCCTGTTGCTCCCCCACCACTAACATCTGTGGGGGCCGTAATTTGACGTAACTACACTTCGCATAAATATATCACTTACCGAGATCTGCTTCGGCAGAATGCCACACCCAGTAGTGGGTAAAAGGCGTGATGATATATTTATTCATTTTTTCTAACATTTTTAAAAGAAAACAAAACATCGTATTTTGTTTATTGTTACAGTTTGACAAAATTACGTAATTTCCAAGCCAACTGTAGATAAAATTTTAAAGAAATATAAAAATGGAAAAATTCTAGTCCTGCATATAATAGTAGTATATCAAAGTTAAACCAAGTTGACTTTTAATTATTTACAAACAGTGAATCTTTCAAAGAATGTTGTCTTTCAATCGAGCCGGATTGTAAGGTACCGCAACCCTCGTTCAGAGATTTACATTCTCATAAATCAATTCTATTTCCGTTCCTGTTGCGAAAGCAAAACCCTTTTTTACCGGCCGTCTTCTCAGCCGCCCAACGGGATCTATGTGCCTCGCACACATTATGTCAGCGATATTCTACTAAAAGTCACGTAGATTTTCGCCATAATCGGATATGTGAGTTGAATTATTGTTATGTTATTTATGATATATAGAGTGCAGTAGGCTGTAAATATTACGCAACTAGCTTGGGAAGGGGTGCTTATAGCTTATTTGAATAGCACAAATGATTTTTTTAATGTTAGCTTGAAGAAGATTATTGCTACGTTGCACGAAAGTTTTATCGGTTCAGTAGCAACTATCGGTCCAGTGAGTCTTAGAAAATCGCTATTGTTACTAGATAAACAATTCTTTAACTAAAGAGTTCTTTTTTTTTTCTTGTAATCCAACATATGTGTCATATTTCTGAATGGATTTGATTTAGAATTCCAAATGATGACATACCTGAATAGTAAATAGTTATTTTATCTCAACACTTTCTTCTAGTTTAAGATTTTAAATAAAATAATATTTCAATTTAAGAATCGATGCGATATTTTTCATTTGCTTATTTGTACTTGTATTAATTACAGAGTGATCAAAAGGAATTGTTACAGTTGGCAATAAAAAAAACTACTTGAAATTGGTAAGCCTGGTACATAAATTCATTTCCTGTTGTTGACAGTGACATTTAAAATTAAAATTTGAGTACAGTTATTATTACATTTATTTCTAAAGTATTTCTATTACTTAAAAAGTCAAAAGTCTATTAGCTGTCAGACTCCTGACATAACCTATTTGTATTTATTAGAAATGTCAAATAGCATTTCCGCCTTTATCTGACGTTGTGCCAACTGTGGAATAAAAAGATCTCTGGAATTGTATTGCCAACTGTAACAATTCCTTTTGATCATCCTGTATATATATATATACATGATGTTCAATTTAAGTGTATCACCACTGCTACCTCGAGAACTATAAGAGGCACAAGGTTGGTTAAATTAGCAAAAATATACCATTTTTTAAGTCTATTACAAAACTATTAAAAAAACGTAGTTTATGGATCAAAATCGTAGAAAATAAATGATATACTTAACAAGACCAATGTTCAGTAGGTATACTGGTCTATACTTCATTACTTTATATTACTTTAATTATTGTACATCTATTGTCTTATCTAAAATATGACCAATAAATTTTGTAAGATATAAATTAATCACTTTGAACCTCTCTTTTAATTTTTGTAGATTGTGTTTGCATGTAATTTAGCTACTAAATGATCAGTTGTCATAAATAATAGTGAATCGATTTGGGAGCGAAACAAAAAAACCTCTTTCTGAATGCAGAGCGTTTCCTGCACAAAAAGATTTAATTAAAATTTAATTTAATGCGTGCGGTATAGTAACATTGTTGTGCAGCCCGCGGCAGCGGCAGCAGACAGGTCATTTACATCTCGCGGCATTGTCGCACGAAATGAAGTTTTTCAGAATCTGCCACATGGGAAAAAATTCTAGTTTTAGTTGAATTCATCCGAGGTGACAAAAATAATCAGTTTTTTATTCAGGATTCCTGGTCATGATCATGTAATTGTAATTAAAATTAAAAGTAAATTTCGCTTTTTCCTAACCTTCAGTTATATTGAAAGAGAAACTATTATATTTTTCATTCATAAAATATAAATAGATACCTTATTTGTTTATTTTTAATTTTCATTGTAGTTAGAATAGTTATTTATGTACCAAGGGTGAAATCAGGCATTTCTGGCCCGTGGCAAAACGCCTAGTGCTAATAACATGCTCTTGATTACAACACATCAATTGTACCAAATTCATATAATTTTTTTCCTTCAATGTACTTACATAAATAAATAATTATTATATTATTTTCTTTTAAAAAATGTAGAAAAAAATGTTGATAGCATTTCGTGGGCGAAATGCTTGTTTTTTAGAGCATTTGAATTTAGCGGTCTCGACTGAAAGTGACATTTTCATGCACAATAAAAATAAACTCATTTCGCGCACTTAATACAAAAATAACTATTTTCATTTTAAAATTAAAGTCTTCTGAACCAAATTAGATTTGTAAGATTGAATAAACATTTTTAATTGAATACTCTTGATAAAGCAATTCTTTTTGTTTACAGATTCCCAAATGATTACAACAACCATTTCAAGGTATTCTTCAATTAACCCAGGTACTATATGAATTCTTTTACACACGCAATAAATCATCAAAATCATTATCCATTTAATTTCGTGAGGAGCACCCTTTAATATTTCGTTAATCGTAATAAACTAATGCTATAGCTTGGCTGTAGAACGGTGTTATTACCTTGAACAGACAAACCGCAGTCCCCCATGGCAACAAGGGGTCCGCACTCGACGATCCGTCGCCATTTGTATTATATTAATTATAGTAACAATCGGTTATAGTATAAAATCCATCAGTCATAATTCCAGGCCGGGCAATTACGTAAAACCCGTGGTAATGTTTACGGGTTCTGTTTTAGTCGCCGTGCGAACCTACACGGGGTGTTGGACATTGGCGTAGAATAGGTTTTTTTTTTAATAAATTTACAAATTAAATCTTGTTGTCTATTTTTTCTCTCAGCTATAAAAATATTCTTCCTATTAACTTCCATAAGAAGAAGAACAATATTGTTGTCCTATAATTAGTAATTACTAAGATTAATTAAATACATAAATAATATAATTTAATTTGATATTTTAGTAGCTTTCTTAGAAACAACGGCTTGTTTAAAATCAATCTTAAATCTAACATTCATAACCTAAATACTAACATTTAAATAAATAAATATATCTTAACACCTTTTACCCATTATCGGATGTAGTACTCATATTTTGCGCAGAAAGTGCGATTAGCAGCCGTCAAATCACGGCCCCAAAGATAATACTTATGGACGAGCCACATGGGTAATTTTAATATCGGCTACGGGAATCGAACTCGGATTCTCAAATCTACAGGCCGACGAGTTTCACCTAAGCTGTCTATCCTACATAATAACACGATTTATTTATACTTGCACCCCTCTCTTATTCCTTATTTCTACGCCATTGGATGTCTAGGTTAGGTAAAGTCGCCGCCACCAGCAATTATCTAATATTTTAGTTGGCCATGCTCGCAACCGATACTTCGACTGTTATGCTGTTAACTACCCCCCAGCTCTCTTATGTCGTAGTGTGGGTTTCCGTCTAAAAAGCTGTTATTACGGATTTCAGTTTATTGCCTTAGTTTGACTTTAAAATGTCGTTAAATTCGCTGATGGAGTTCATATCATAAAATATACTTGAACGAAATTTCTAGATTTATGCTTTATCCTCATATTTTCGATGGTAACTTTGTAGTAGTTAGTTAGCACATACTAATTTTCATAGAGTTTTAATTTTGAAGATGGTGCCTTTAGCTAGAATTTAGATTGCTCTTAGCATCTTATTTTCATTCTAGTAACATTTAGATTACTCAAAGTGTTTTTTATAATAAACTCACTTTAGTAAATATGTGTGTTCTGAAACATTTTATTAGAAAGGATGTAATTTTACAACATTTTGTATTAAATTAGTACCTCCTTAGTTATTATAACAGCATTATTATATCATTAGGTTTAGTACCTATTTATTTGTATCATAATTGGGTCTTATAAGGACTATCTTAAATTTTAAATGGAAGAAAATATAGTCATTAAGAGACAAATATTCTTTTAATAACAGCAGACGTAAATGTGAAAATAGGCAGAGAAATGTTTTGGTCAATTTTAAGACATAAGAAACATAAAAAATAAATTATATGATACCATAACAATGACAGTAATTATGCATTAATAATGACGAATGAAAGGTATTATAATACACGAGTAAAAATAAACAGATACAGCTGTACGAAACAAGAATAATAATTATTAATTTAAACAAATATATGTGAACGAGTACTATATATTTTTAGATATAAGTCGAATATATCCTTTCGCATCTCATTGGTAATCTGTCCAAGGTTATTGCAGCCTAAACCTGCTCGCTGCACCGTTGAAGACTTTACTAAGATGTCACTACAGTCTAAAGCTGTTAGTTGCTTCTTTTGTAGCCACTAGCTTACAAGACTGCTCATTGCAGTTAAATCACAGATTATTCCTATTTGAAGTTGAGGCTAACTGCAGCTCATATTTGCCGACATCATCTAATACAACTCTTGTATGCAAGTGTAAGTCACCTCTTAACTATCCTGTATATTCCTCGAAACTTTAACGAGCATTAACACAATCACTTACTATCTCACTACTACACTACTCATCAAACGAGGAATGAAAACTAACATAAGAAAGCCAACGACTCGATGAAACAATCATCAATCGACAAGGCTAACAAACAAAATTAATAAGATGAAAGATGTAAGGGTGAATTACCGTTCGCATAAATTTGTGAACATGAAATGAGCAAAGAAACAGATTCCACACTCAAATCAAACAAATATTCTCTAAAAGACGTGCAGATTTGCGTGAGTGGAAAACAATGGCATACACCTGCATTGTTCTGCAAGTTCGATTCCGCCGTCAAGTGCATCTCTTGAATATGAATGCGAGTGCGACAGTGCGAGTGAGACTGCTCGGCCCCTGCTCGCTTATTGCACGAGGGAATCATATCAAAATTACGTGTCTTCCACAGATATTGAATAAGTTTGTATCAATTCGGAGAATCGGCGAACTTTCCCTCTACTTGCCTGATTTCATAAAAATTCGTTATGCGGTACCTGTAGCGTAGCTTCCTAGGGGAAAACTAGATTTCTATTGTTTCCCAGATTTGTTCAATAGTTTTTATGCGTGTTTCAGATGCTTAAATTGACAGTTTCTACAATGAAGTTATAGTTTTTACATTTGCCTGTTCTTCTCTCTCTCCACTAACATCTTTAGGGCCGTGATTTGACAGCTATTTATTTTTAAATGATATTTTAAATTAAAATTCGCAAACTAGAGCACATTACCCAACCTTATAGTATATTGGAAAACCAGTAGAAAAAGTTCCACAATTTTTTTACTTACTATACTATTTTTTTTTTCATGGGGTAAATGACTCAGTCGTATCGAGTTGGTTTGTGGATTTGAGAACCCGGGTTCGATTCTCACATCCGACAAACAATTTTCACCACATTAAAATTACCTCTGTGGCTCCCCCTCCATTTACGTCTTTGGGGGCTGTGATTTGATGGTTGGTAACCGCACTTCACGCGCATAAATATTACCCCTGTTGCTCTCTGTGCACTAACATCTTTGGGGGCTGTGATTTGAGGCAGGTAACTGCACTTCAAAAGCGTAAATATATCACTTACCGAGATCTACTTCGGCAGAGTGCCACATCCAGTAATGGATAGAAGGCGTGATGATACATTTATTTGTATTTTTATATCTTCTTTTATTTTATTCTTTCCTTCTACTTATATTATCTACATGTTTTTCTTTTTATTGAGGAAGGTAACTTATTATAATTATATTGTCAGTTGGTTACTCTAATTTGTTATGTTCTTTTTAATATCCGTTAATAACTGGAGAAAAAATTAAAACACGAAATATTTGATTCTAAGGGCGCATGATTCAAATTGGGGAGGAATGTAAAACGAATGTATTAATGAATGTAGTATAAAACAGAGCCAAGCTACTATTATATACTCCTAACCTATTATTACATATAAAAAGATGAATTTAGTAATTATTTCGAAAAATGTTTCGAGGTATTTTTAGGAAGGTACAGAACAAAAAACGTCGTTATACGTGCAGGCGATTAAGCCAAAACAAACGTAATAATGCATGACGATATTAGGAGATATTATGTAATTAAAGCATAGCGGAGAAAGAATGATGAACCGAATTATATTACCCTCCTGGCATGACATTCAAATATTTGGTAATTAACCAAGTAATTAATTGAACAAAATATTTCATACAAATAGAAATGCCTTGAAAATAAACTAATTATTTAACTAAATATTGTATAACTCAGTTAATATGTTATACATACAGTGTGCGTGAAGTTCGGTTACCAGTCCTCAATCAGGGGTAATTTTAATGTGGTGAAAATTGTTTGTCGGCTGTGGGAATTGAACCCGAGTTCTCAAATCCACAGTCCAACTCGATACCATTGATTCACATACCCTATAAGATTTAAATAAATCTGTACTAAATATAGTATTTAACTAAAAAGGCTATATCTATATTTCTAATATTTCCAAGTATAATATAGCACTATAATATTGTTTCCGGGCATAATTGATTTATTAGAAATTAACTCTCCAAGTTATTTTTGTATGTCAACATTATTTTGCAACACCCTGTTCATCTAGTAATATATATTTTAATCATAACATTAACATGAAAATTATATTATACATTTATACTATAAAATTTAAAAATGTAAATAATAAATAAATAAATATATCATCACGCCTTCTACCCATTACTGGGTGTGGCACTCTGCTGAATCAGATCTCGGTAAGTGATATATTTGCGCGTGAAGTGCGGTTACCAGTCGTCAAATCACGGCCTCCAAACATGTTAGAGGTGGAGGAGCCACAGGGATAGCTTTTTCAAATTATGAAAATTTGTGATCATGATTATAAAAGTTTTCATAAAAAATATTTAATATAGAAATATTAATGTCATCAAATAATATTGGAACATTAATAAATTTATGTGGAATTAAAACTAAATAGTAATTTAAAAACAATTACAGATATTTTAATATTTAAAATAATTTTATTAAAATTTATTTTCAAATAACTAAATTAAATATTATAATATAACTAATAATTATTTTATATGATTTAAATTTTATCATATAATTTTTGTAAATATATCTGTTTATAGAATATTATAATAATATTCAACATATATATTAAAATAACAGTATAATATTGTTCTTTATTTTTCGGTGAGTAAAATGAAATACAAGATATGAATTTAGTCAACAACAAAAATTAACATTACTATATTATAGCGTAGTAATTTAAATTATTTTAAATTGATGCCCAGTAATATGAAGGACAGAATAAATTTACTTACGTAGTAAATTTAATTTAATCAAGAAATTAGAATCAATGTTATTTATTTTATGGCATATATAACATTACTATCAAAAATAGTATGAAAAACACATGTCATAATGACCAATTGTAATATTCGTATCATTAATTACATTATAATAGTTTTCCACTAATTGTTGAAACGTGGGAACAAATTTTTTGTTTTATATCTGAAAGTGATAACTGCTATCACCTATCCTAATACTTTTTTCAAGGCATGAGAACTAACTAAATCTTACATTCGAATTCCAAAGATGACACCTTCATCTTCCAAACTTTTCAATCCAGGCCATCTTGCTGTCACATCTTACTAGCAGTGTCATCAATTAGTAAATTAATTCTCGCAGGCATAGCCCCGACACCTAGTTCAACCTAGCTCTGACTAATTAATGAAAACACGACACTCGAAAAAACAAAAACACTCAGTCACAGACACGACGCAAAGTAAAGACGCAGACTGCTTATGTTAAAACAAAATTATTCCTAATTATGAGAAAAGGAGATATGTAAATTTATTAAAAGTGTGTTGCAGTTGGTAAACATGTAATTTAATTATAAATGTATTTTATAAGGTGAGAAATGGTCTTGTGAGTAACGTATGCTGTTATTAAGATTTAAGAATGATTATTGTATTATAATATCTTATTTATCTTGTTAATAATTAGTTACTGTATGTTGTTTGTTTTGCATTTGAGTGAAAACAATGAACATTGAATTTATAAATAAATAAAGGGATATTTAATAAGAAAAGGAAATGTTTGAAAAGAAAAGTGGCCATGTTTATATATGCATGACAAGTTATAATTAGTAGTGTGGATAACATTATCACAAGACTGAAGAAATATAATTTATTGTTGATTTTTAAAGTAAGTATGATAAAAAATACTTGGCAGTTTTATTAATCATAATCTAGAAAACATTACGCTTATTTATTGAACTTTCTGGCCTGAGGCGATAAAAATTATCGGTTCCCTTGAAAAAGAAACTTCAGAAAATCAAATGTATTTAAACACAAAAATTGTGGGTGCCGAATTACCCACCCGAAATTTTAAAATTTTATAGGGTAGTGGCTCAGTGGTATCGAGTCGGCCTGTGGATTCTAAGAACCCTGGTTCAATCCCCACAACCAACAAACATTTTCATAAATTTAAAATTACCCCTGTGGCTCCTCCATCACTAATATCTTTTGGGGCCGTGATTTGACTGCTGGTAACCACACTTCACGTGCATAAATATATCACTTATCGAGATCTTCTTCGGCAGAGTGCCACACCCAGTAATGGGTAAAAGGCGTGATGATATATTTATTTCTATTTATATTTATTTTATTTTATGTAATTTTCATGTAGTTTTTTCGCTCTAGATCCAAATACGAATATGTCTAGATCAAAGAAAAATAAATTTAACTGTAAGCACTGCGTCTTTATAGTGAAACTGACCAATGACTATAGGGATCTTAGGCCTGTCAGTGTGTGCTAAACATTGTCTCTTGTGCGCATAAACACGTATTAATCTTAGTTGAGAGCAAGACCCTGATAGCTAATAAGATTTTTTGTGAAAGAAGTATTGTGGACAAGACGCGGTAAGAGTGACGGGTAAGTCAATGCATGATGGTTAAATTCAAATTGTTTATAAATAAAAAGCCAATTCCAATTCATTTGTTCTTCTGCATTTATGTATAATTTTCCATGTTACTAGTATCATATTTCGTAAGTGTAAAAAGTACTTTCCACCCTTTTTTCACCCCTGTTACTCCACCTTCGCACTAGACACCTGAGTTTTACCTGTTCTCCCAGCCCTGTTGTACTTCAATTCGTAATTAACTTAGGTACTATTATCAACAGATGCTTTAGGGGTATAGGTATTCATTTTGTTATTTAGGTGATTGCAATACGTGTCCCTAATTCAAATCTAAAATAGTTACTTGTATTTAGTAATTCATTGTCCACGATACAGTAATGCAATTAAGCATTTTGTCCAGACAGTTCCTTTCCAACATTACAAAATGCAAAGTAACAAAGACATCCCTGTCACCAGCACACGTATCGAATTACGAACAAATCAACATACTAACGAACAAGAACCCATTACCCCCATAATCAAATTAAAACGAATTTAAAGATATTTGAATTGTAAAGTTCCGTAGCCACAATTGCAGTGACGACAATGCCACTGCACACATGAATTAGTAAAACATAACCTCACACTTGACAGCGCGGCCCTGAGGGGAGAAATGGCGACTCTCCCAGGCGACTAGATGCCGATCCGTGTCACATCGCACCAACGGCGGGTTTCATCTTCTCCGAATGCGAGTTTGGGGGTTGGGACGATTATGCAGATCTACAATTCGTTACCAGATCCGAGTTAGACGTGAGTTAATGGGCCAAGCAGGTATTTGTCAGCGAGAAGCGAGATAGGGCAGTCACCCCACGCCGGATGCGTGTTTGCAAACTCTAATCGAATAGAAATCTACAGTCTTCATTGTTCAATGTACATAGTTGTTTTTTGTAAGCGATGATTAAGTACTTATTTATATTTGTAAATAGGAGACTTCCACAGAACATCCATTCGTCAAATTTATCAAATAATCAGACTTCGTCAAACGTTTTTTCATGGCGCAACATTTCTCGCTTCAATCACATCTATCCTTTCGTTCCTATATACCTGTTTCATTAAACTTTCCTTTGAATTAGTTTATGTCTATCGCAGTTGATGTATGGATTTTGATAGTCGAGATACAGCCAAATTTTAACAATCTGCAAGACAATACACTCGACAAACTACCACCCGATCAGTGCCGGCGCACAGCGACCATTCGCCGAAATAACCGAAGCGTCGCTAATCCACTACGACGCGAATTACTGAATTGGTCGATCCGTTACTACAAAAAAAGCCCGATTTGTTCAAACACTACGTGAACCCGGATCATTCTGTGGCCATGCGTTCGCTATTCGTGTTACATTGCAAGAAACTCGCGTCCAGACACTAAGCTATTAAAAAAACAACGCGATTAGCAGAAGAACTCGAGCAAGGATAAAGTATTGAACTTACCCTTACATTTTTAGTTGACGTACAAACTGGTATCATGGTATCCGTTCTTTTTATATACGTGGGTAGAGCTCGACAAACCAAAGTAAAACCGTGGCTGAAATGGGTTTTAACTTCACCCATTCAAGTATATAACGAAAGGCGTGGCTCTACTTTGGCGCGAAAGTGAAATATACAGTCTTAGTAAACACCATATACGATATGCGCGTTTATGCAAATTTATTAAAGATATATTTATTTATTATTAATCCATCATAATTATAATTCTTTTGACATGCTATTTTTATAAATATTTATGGGGTGGCTAGCTCAGTGGTATGAAGTCGGCCTGTGAATCCTGAAAACCCTGGTTCGATTCCCACAGGCGACAAACAATTTTCATAATTTCAAAAGCTACCCCTGTGGCTCTTCCACCACTAACATCTTTGGGGGCCGTGATATGACGACTGGTAACCGCACTTCACGTGCAAAATATATCACTTACTGAGATCTGCTTCGGCAGAGTGCCACACTCAGTAATGGGTAGATGGCATGATGATATATTTATATATTTTTATAAATGTAAAGAGTTGCATGTCGTCTTAATACTTCATAAATTCAAATATACTGCCTTTTCTAATCTAACTTTTGTAACTGAATCTACCGACGATAGTAGCGACTTCCGAAGACAGTCCTTTCAGGTTTGTAAATTGCTTTGTCCAACTATACCTACTTATACCGAAGTGATAAATGTTAAGTTTTAATTTATGTATTTACAATATATAAATAAATTCTGAAAACATTTGCTGTACAATTTCGTACTTTAAAGTGTCTGAAAGTTAATAATCTACTTAATAAAATATTCCGAGTTCGTCCAAGCAACTTACCAAAAATGTGTTGATTATCCGCAATTCTTGAAATTCCACGGGCGCGCGCAAATTTAACACAAATTAAACGCTTAATCAAGTGCGCCGTGCATTCAGAAGAGATGGACGCTACCGACGCCTCGTGACCGAACCACGAATTTTCGTTTCGACCTTTCTCAACTCAACCATAAAAAAATTAAAAACAAGATAGGTAGTGCAAGTCTAACACATTTTGTATATAAAATTCTTGTTGAAATCGATTAATATAATATAACCGTATATTATTATATTATTTTTCGCTCTTCCAGAAATAATTGGACTACTTTATTATTCCTGAAGTGTCATCTGGGAGGATTAAATTTATATAATACTATCATGAATTATTTGTCAAGTAAATATCAAAATTATTCATTAATTCAAAATGTATGGCTGGAAGTGCAAAAAATAGTAAATATACCGTTTTGCACATAACCTGATTATTATTTTTAAAATGAAGGGTTCGAAACAAGAATGAACGAAACGGGAAGACACCAAACGTCATCGCAATAGAGTGAAGCCCCGACGGCATTTACACTCGTTCTCATCTTGAATATTAATGGAGGCTGCGCCGGCTTCATGTGCGTTTTGCACATAACCTGACTATTATTTTCATGTTATGTCGTTGTTGCGGTATGCAGATTTTCTTCGCCATTTTCTAACTGGGGCGTTTCTACGGGCGTGCTAGGGTTGCTTTAATTTTTCCGGTAATTATAAATGAAACTATAAGTGGATGTGAGGCGAATTTTAATTTTCTACTTTTAAGAAATTTCCTGTAACTATGGCCGTATTTGTTTGGGAAATTTTGATCCAATCCCGAACTGACCTAGAACTAACTCGTGCTACTTCCAAATAAATGATGCATCTAGTGTCAGTTGTAAACACAAATTATTTCATAAATATATCAGCACGCCATTTACCCTAGGCAGTGTGGCATTCTTCCGTAGCAGATTTGATAGGTAATATATTTAGATGCGTGAAGTTACCAGTTGTCAAAAATGTTAGTGGAAAGGAAGTCACAGCGGCAATTTTAATGTGGTTAAAATTGTTTGTCGACTGTGGAGATCGAACACAGATTCTCAAATCTACAGTCCGACTCGATACAAAATGATATTTGATGTTACTGACTCTGTTTTTATTACGTATGGATAATTATTGTTATTAAAACTACTAATAAAACAGAGGAAGGTTGCAGTTAAATTTGGAGTCTATGCGAATCTTCGATCATTATATAAGTTTTGTATTTTTGCCGCATTACTAAAACACTTGGTGTCATAATTACAGATTAGAATGCAGAGTTCAAATTTGGATTAAAATTAAGAAATAAAATGTCTAAAAAATAATAATTTATTTGTCTAATTGTGCTTTTAGAGATTTCAAAAATATTAGTTACTTATAAATATAAAATTTAGTTAAATCCTATATTTAAAATAATAATGATTTTCTCTCCTACTAAATTTCATATTTCAAGGCAAGAAAGAAGCCAATATTAATTGATACCAATGCGAATATAATTTAAAAAATTTAATTTAATATCTGTAACCTGTCGTAATTGCAAAGCGATAGAAAATTTAATAGTGAAAAGCTCAGGTATCAAATTACTTGTAGTAAATAACGTTGTGTGATATATTACTCTATAAATTAATATTTATTACTTTATACATAAATGCAGATTCCCATCGCGAAATATACAAGAATTTGAATTTTATTATCCATGTAGCAGATATTTCATCAGATGATGAAAACCGTCGCTTTGAATTCTAATTAGACATAAGAAATATTTAAATTTATGAATTAAGAAGTTTACAAATATGATGATTAACAAACATGTTCCTTATATTTATGAAAATGTTGTTCAAATATGCATATTTCAAACAAATTAGTCTTGAGTGAGAAGTGAATTATTAATTTGTAATTTGAGAAGACACGGCGACACGGTATTTATAAACACGTAACTTGTATTTTTCAACATTCTTCAAATAAAATACACATCTTCTTTTAAACATCTTGTAAGTTTTACCTACATTTTAATAAATATAAAGTTGTTTATTATATTTCAATATTATTAAGCAAACATTAAATATAGATATCATTTTTCAACAATAAAATAAAAATATCTAAATAAAACCTGAATTTAAATATTTATTTATTTTACTGTAACTAGTAATGAATCTAATAGTGGAGTTCTGTGATCTACAATTTTATAGCTTCGTAAATCTGTAATTAATATAGACAATCGTATCAATATTTGTTGAGAAGTAGAAAATATTCCATAAAGTCATAAGTTTCGTTGCGATTTTGTTCATCATTTATAGATTTATGGATCTATAAAATTTATGAATTTACACAGAATCCCACCTTTAATTACAGAACAAGAAACTTATAACTTATAAATGAGTCAAACGATGATTATATGAAAAAATTGACATATTTATAATGTTTATCGTTTTTGTATTAAACCGAACCCAATGAGACCAAAGGATAACTATCCGAACTGTATACACATCTAAAACAGAATCTGTATATTTATGTGTTCAAATACAAATAACTCATAGAAACCTAATGAACTGCATCTTCATCTTTCCATCATCTTCTTACAACTCAATCGCGCATAGCATGCCTCACATGATGTGTGGTAACCATGGGCGCCGTTAGTAAAGTGCACTCACCCCATTACAATTTACAATATTATGTTGTTTTTTAAGGATTTTATTTATTTATTAATTAATTTTTTCTTTGAGTGTATTTAAAGTTCGAATGATTTTATTCTTCATATTGTGTCAATTGTCTCACAGAAGTGAATCCTACTTCAGTGTCTGCGGAGATAAGATAGTATGTATTATTTAGATGCATATGTTTATATTTACTTTTGTTTCTATTTACGGTAAATTTAAAATAATATGAAACTAGGTTTGAAATTGAAGATTACACCATTTAATGCCTCGTATATTTCTACATAGTTTTGCATATTTTGACCCTCAATATATATTTCTTTAGTTATGGGCGCAAAAATTTCGACGAATGAAAATGCTTTTTTTTGTTGAGCCAGTTTAAAATCGAAATTTTTTAAAACTTGGTTCTATATAATTCAAGCTACGAGAAATGGAATGCCGTTGAGCGCATCTTCATATCTTTTTTAGTTTTCGAGAAACAGTGATTTTTGACTTTTAAAAAATTTTAACTTTGAAGGCCCATATCTCGAAAACTAAAAGAGATATTGAATTGCGGTTTGAACGAGTGTATTTCTCGTGTTTCAATTAACTTATAGTGAAATTTTGAAAATTTTGAAAATTTTAACATTTTTTTCAAAATTTTTATTTCACAATATTTCAAAAAATTTAAAAGATAATTAAAATCTGTAAACACCAGTGGATTAACCGCATAAAATTACATATGTATGTAAAATTTAAGAATTTTTGCTCTACGGATAAAATTTTTAGAGCAAAAAAACTAAAAATGGCCAAAATTCGTAAAATTCTTAAGGGGTACCCCTTCAAAAATAATTAAAAAACAGTGATTTTTCGTTTTTTTGTAATAAAAACTTTATCTGTGCGAATTTTTCCCTGAAATTTTGCATACCTATGTACTTTTACGAGAGGAATCCATTGGTGTTCACAGATTTGCATTATCTTTTTAATTTTTTTAAAATATTGAGAAATGAATATTTTGAAAAATATTTTAAAATTTTCAAAATTTTCAAAATTTCGTTATAAGTTAATTGGAGCACGAGAAATACACTCGTTCAAACCGCATTTCATTATCTCTTTTAGTTTTCGAGATATGGGCCTTCAAAGTTGAGCTTTTAAAAAAGTCAAAAATCGCTGTAACTTAAAAACTAAAAAAGATATGAAGATGCGCTCAACGGCATTCGATTTCTCGTAATCCGAATTATATAGAACTATATTTTAAAATTTTTCGATTTTAAACTGGTACAAGTAAAAAATTCACATTTACATTAACCGAATTTTTTGAGATCATACTAAAAGCCATATGGGTCCTTTACCCATTTCTACAGCTTAGACAGTTAATTCAGTTAATTTGTAACTTTCTTGTTTGATAGAGTCTGCTAGTAAAATTAACTAACCTAAAATTCAGGATTAGTTAAAACTTCTTTGAAAATCAGGCAGTTAAAGTATATAGGTTTAAATAAGAATAGCGCGTTAAGGGTTAGCTGGAAGAACAGCTCTCAGATAAACCTCACCCTTGACCATAAATATTCAATAAAGCCAAATAAATAATTAAACAAATAATATTCCCTTCAGGAAGATCTCCAAACACTCCTCAAAACTGAAATAGACCTTTTATTTTTCCACCCCCTCGAAAACATTCTTCCGACGCCCATGATGACAGCCGCAGGTCCATACCACGTGCATGTCATTAACATCGCACCATCACTTTCTTCAGCACCATGCAACATCGCACATGTTTACTTCACCCTGCTTAGGTCATATAGTACCATCGTGCACATCGGCTCAATGTTTGCTGGTTTGGACTGCGCGCCGCCAGCGATGATGGGTCAATGTGTGTGGCTGAAGAGCTCGTCAGCCAGTGATGAAGTGATGATGGAAGATGGGTTTTGCAAGGTATGAGAAATGGAAGGAATTATGTAAATAGTGGAGGTATTGCGAAGGTTCGTTTTCACTTGTTAACTACTTGACAAATATAGTCATCATGTTTTGACAGGGGTATCGCGAGTAATATTTAGGCGTCATTGTTGACATGTATGTACTTTCAGTTGTTTGATATATGTCACTGGGTTAAATAATTCATAATTATTCGACATGACATAAATAAAGGTACTGTAGAAAATAGTTTCGTTGAATTGGGAATCCTATTTCTAAGGCCAAAAACTGGCTTTTACCACAAAATTATCAGTAATAATATAACAAGAGCGTGAGAATAAATTGAAAATAATTTGACAGATCTTTCGAAAACTTGTTGCTAGGCAATAGTCACGAAAGCCCGTAGGGCTTGAGTGGCTATTGCCAAATGGCAACAAGTTTGAGAAAGATACTGGAGAATTATTTTCTAATTTATCGAACTCTCGAGTTATATTTAATTAGATTATTTTTTTACTTAGCTGTTGAAGTCGATTCATCCAACTTAAAAGATTTTGAACTGGGTTCATTTCGATTGATTACTTATTAATGTATTTTTGAAAGTTGTTTGCAAAATTTGTTGGTATATTTCTGTATCTAAAATACAACTAAATTAATTTTTTTACACATTAATAATAATTATTTGACAACTACCTATCATTTGTCACAAACAAAAAAACATCTACAGAGATAATTCCCGAGAATAAACACAAGAGCTTTATTCTCAGTATAATAATGACAAGATTGGTTAAAACGCAGACACGTGACATACAATGAAGCGTTTCATTGGTTTTGAGAAATGTCAAAAAATAATCTCTGTAATTGTAGCTTCCATTCAACTAACATCTTTGGAAGACAGGAATTGACGGATGGTAACCGCAATTCACTCACAAAAATTTATCCCTTCTCATAGGCGCCGATATGTGAGATGCATAGGTACAACCCACAAAATAAATGGTGGGGTACAAACATTAAAAAAAAAATTTAACGGTTTCAATCAAAAATTTTAAATATATAATTTTTGTAGCTTTCATTATAGTACAATCTTACTGTTCAAACTATGCATGACATAGATAGAGAGTAGTGTGGCTGAAATAATTTCGCACAACAATTAAAATTCACATGTTGAAATTATTGGTTGTTTGATTGTTGAAATCACAATATTGCTTTGTTGTAATCTTCCATTATTGTAATTTTTATTGTTGTAACTTTTTATTGTTATAATTATAAATTATAGTACGTGTCATTGTCGTGATTTTTTATTGTTGTTATTTATCATTGTTGAAATATTTCATTGTTGCAATATTTCATTGTTGTAACATTTTATTGTAGTAATCTTTCATTATTGAAACCTTTTATTGTTGTAATTTTTAACTGTTGAAATATTTCATTGTTGTAACATAATTGTTATAATCTTTCATTGCTGGACCCTTTCATTGTTGTAATTTTTTATTGTTATAATTTTTCTCTGTTGGAATATTGAAAGAAAAAGAAACTTCCCTAAAGAAAATGCAAGAAATAATAATGAGATATTTCTAGTTATAATTAAAAATGAATATCTCTCCGAAAGCAATCTAAATCTTGACCACATGTAATCTACATGCTCTTGTCTCAGCCCAAACACAACACAAAAACCAAAGGGTTAAAAAACTTTCAACATTTAATTATATCAGTATGCAAATTAACGCGGAACATATTAAACCCTGTCCATCCAGATTTTCGTCTCTTCTCGTTCGTTCCTTCCTCCTCTTCCTCTCTCATCTCTTTTGACTTCCATCCTCCGCAGAAGGACTAATTACGCCCTGTCATCATTTTATTACTGAGTGAGTGATTACTCCTTAACTGTCCGTTATTTTTGCTTTCGGTTAATTTACATGTTAACCCGAATGGACTCCAGCCGACTTGTTTAGCGCTGTTAAAATGAGACAAGAAATAATGAACTGCATTGATTTATATTTGCAGAAAAAAAAGTGCGGGACGTACTCGCACAGTGTTTAGGATCGCGGTGGCTCTGGCAGGACTCGACTCGACGGATTGGCTTATTAACTTGGATAATTAAAGTAGGATGGCGTGTCTACTGGAAAATATTATACTCTGTTCAATATTTTTGTTTATTTTCAAAAAAGATTACGAAGAAACTTGAAAGTAAGACATGCATATTTTTAGTGGTTTTGTTGTTCTTTTACTAAAAGTGAAACTTTACTCTATGCAACATTAATGAGATATTTTTATAATTATCTCATGACAAAAGGCTAGAAAGTTACGTATTGATTCTGTTTATTAAACAAAACATATTTAACATGTAACTAACTCATTTAATTTGTGTGTTTTTCGAGAAAATTTTTAATGTTTCATTTGTCAAATTAGATTAATAATTTCGTTATTGAGTTTTTTTGTGAACTAAAACGTCCTAAATTATTGTCATCTATCTATGTGTATATATTTATATATCTGTAATAGAAAAGTTTCAGGAATTAGCTTTCATCATGAAAAAATTTAACTAAATGAATAACGTAGTGTGCCATTATGTTTACATGGTAAATATGTACCCGGTTTTAAATAGTTTTGCATTGTTATGATTTAGCTTTTAAAACTTCTGTAGGTGAAGAGCTTTTAAAAATACTCTTTATCTTTTTTTAAATTTCACAAAACGGCTAGAAATTCTAAGCAAAAATTCAATGTTACACAAACATGAACCGATGATAACTAAATCTAGAAATATGATATATACACGTGCACCAGCATTGCCAATCACAATAACAGAAATTATACTGTTATTGCTTTCCATAAAAAAATAATAAAAATAAAGAAATTATTAAAAATAGATGGACCGTTTATTTTGAAAGTGGTGCAAGTCCATCTTCTCTTGTTTCGAGAAAATTAAAGGTTAACATATTGACGGTTACGCATTTTCTCTTACCGGCCAATTTTAAATTGGATAAAGCATAGCATTTTTTAAGAAATTAAATACTAACTAGTTATAAATAAAAAGTTTACACAAAATGAAGCATAAGTTACGTGATATCTAATTTTTTGTTAGAAATGGACTTATACCATTTTCAAAATTAACGGTCCAAATAATAATGATTTATAACGCATGTACGATATAAAATTTAATTATTATTTGCGTGTCCTTATTTTTAAAACAATATGTCACTTAAATATTGCACTGGTTTTTTTATGGTTTTGCTACGTTTAATTTTTTACTTGACTGATACCGTAAGTTAATCCCTTAAACGTATCTACGTTATCTAAATTTATTGTACAACGATCTCCAAAGAATGAAAGGTGACAATAATTAATTTGCCATTCTCATTGCTTATCAACTAGTGAAAAATCCGCGTGGACCAAGTACTGAAGCAATTTTTGGTGCTCAGTATTCTCATAAATTAGTTAAAAAATAAATAAATTGTATAGTGCATTCGGTGAAAAATTACAGACTTACATTTCATTTTAATTGGATGATCAAGACGTCAAAAAGAAGACATGTGTACATTGTATAAAATTTGTTGACAGTAACAGCGCGAAATCAATATTATTGTTTAACATTTTTGTAAACATAATATACATAATGTCAGCTTTGCTGTTGATTAAATAAAACTTTTCTACGATCGTGCAAAAAGTGAATCATTATGTACTCATTTTCAGTGCAAAATGTAAATATTTATCCATGGCCTATTTTATATACAAGGCAATGAAATAGGACTCTGATAGCTTGCAACCTGCAGATGAAGTTACTCGCCAAAAATACATAATACAAAACATAACTGGTGGAGTACGAACATGCAAAAAGAATTTAAAGTGTGCGTTTAATATCCTAGCGAAACTGAAAACAGCCGATACCGCTAAGAGCCACTTATACCAGAGAAGCTACACCCGAACTCATAACATCCATAGAGGCCAGGTGTCAACACATGTTTACCATAACAAATATTTCAAACACACTTAAAATAGTCCAAACCTACCCTACTGAGTTACTCACTATAGTTAAGAACCTTCGTTAAGCCCTTTCGGAACTCATACAGCACAAAATGGGACATATATTTCACACGCGATAACCGAAAACATGTTTTCAGGCCATTTTCAACATTCTGCCATGATCCTAGAGGGCCTGGCAACCGGAAACAGTTTGTCAACGACTTAACACGCTCGCGAGAAGTGTCTGTTGGCACGTCTGCGCGTCTTCAGGCGACAAACGCACAAACGATATCAATTAGATATGATTTGTTTTATTGTTAGTTAATCTCGTTGTGACGTTTATGAAGGAAGTGTTGGGAAATTTATGCTTCCTGGGGAATAATGAAGGAAAATGTGTTTATTATTTTTGATGCGATTTTTAATTGCTAAAATTTACACGTTATATATCATATTTAATTTGATGAAAATGAATTCAAGATGTGGTCTCGTATGCTTCAGAACACATTGAGATCTGCATCAAAATATAAAATCATTTTTTTTATAATAAAGAAACGATAGCATAAACGAAACCTTATAAGTAGAGAGCTAGGGTGCAAAATGGTATCTCATTTTTTCCAGTGACAGAAATTGATTTTTTAATAAATTATGTCATGACAAACATGAAAAAAAGGAATTTAGATTTAGGAACGAGCGGAAACTATAGAAGGTGCCGATGTGAATGCACCGATTTTAAGGGTGGTTGTTGATCCCTGCACCAGTCTACTTTCAGAACTTCTGTTACCAATGAGCAACCAGCAATAATTTCAGTCAATAATTTTTTTTGTCTTGTATTCGTTAACAACAAGTAATATATCACACACCCTAAAAATTGTCAACTTTGACCGGTTTTGTCGCGCATGTGTCACCGGCCAAAACTTCTGTCTACCATTTTTATTACTTAATTATACCAAAGTCTATCATTTAAAATGAAAATTAGCCTGTGGAGAATATGTCAACAACCAACCTTAAAATCGGCGCATTCACTTAGGCGCCATCTATAGTTGCCACCCATTCCCAAATCTAATTTTCTTTTTTTTCATGTTGATAATGACATAATCTATTAAAAAAAACCATTTCAGTCACTGGAAATAATGAGACATCTTTTTGCACCCTAGCTCTTAACTATAAGGGATTGCTAACAAACTTCCTAATAAATTTATCTATCTTAAGGCCAGTTTTTCATTTGCCGGTTAACTCTCGATTAATGTTAATCATGATTAAATAATAATGGAAACCACAGTAATAAAATTGGTTCCGCGATTTTATTGTCCGTCACCATCATATCATTCTCGTATAAGTAGGTGTTGCTAGGAGCGACAAATTTGTTAGGTTTTATCGTTTGTTTTACCTACTTAGTTGTATTTAATTAATTGGTCATATTATAAAATGGAATTAAAATTCTTTGTCTAAAGTATTTTCCCACAATGTACTTGATGTAAGCAGATCATTACAATAAAAGCAATGTTAGTAGTAAATAAATTCTTAATTAGTAAACTTTAAGCAGTAAAATTAATTAAAGAAGCAAATGTCCCTATGATGCCTGCATCGCCTATCGAATAATGTAGCAAATACTCTGTATTTCACTCGCAACATATTCATTAAAATTATAATAAATTCGCGGTAACATAGGTCTGTCTCAACAGATACAACACAAATTGCAAGTTTATAATGAGCGACCAGCAAACAAAACCGAGTCTGTTGTACAGAACCAGCAGGTGCAAAACAGTCGACAGTCGCGTCCAGTCCTCACCACGGGGGCGCCCTCGCCGCATATTAAAATATAAATAACACTTTAATTATTTCCATCTATAAAACGTAATGGCGTCGTCAGCTGAGCTGTCATCCACTCGCAGCAAATAATGAAATAAGTTCGTTCGAATACTGGTAAAGTGGAAAAATGCATTTTGAGATTAAATTATAGATTATGCACTCCCGCGAGAGCTATGAAGAGTAAGTTTGTTGTTTTGCACACGATCGATTTCTGGTGATATTACTTTATGGGTAAATGGTGCATTAGTTAAATTGGAAGCGTTGCATAACGAATAAGTATGTTATAATATTATGCAAAGTACCTATTCATTTTCTATCTTTTTGCTTAGTTATCTGTCGGATATCTAGCGTGTACTGTTTACTATGACATAAAAACTTTCATTAATTAATAATATTGTTATGCTAGTGTTTTAAAAATTTTGCTTAAACTCTTTTTTTAAATGTTACTGTTCAATAGACGGATATTCGAGGATATTCGAATCCGAAAATTCCGAGTTTGAATATCACTCAAACTAAAAATATATAATATAAAGACAAATTGTCAATGAATAAATAAAACAAAGATAAATTGTCAATTACGATGTGGAACTAAGTCTTAATAAAATAAGAAAGCTGAACTGACCAGCCTTTGATGATAACTTAATTAGTTGATTCAAATGTGCTGTAATTTTGTGGAACTTTGACAAGTGTTGGAATTTTTTTTTCTTATTTTACTAAAAATATATGACCGGATCATGTACTGTAATTAGGATTATGTTCCATTTATACAGAATAACATAATAGTTATTATATACCTAAGGATCATAATGTCGTGCTATCATCAATTTTTTTAAATCAGGCACAGAATATTAATATTATTCTACAACAAAAATAAACAATTCTTCGAAATATTGTAATAAATTATAAAATTGTAATAATGTAGGATTGTAGAACTATTGTTGTTTATAATAGTTAGATATTTATTCTGCACAATTATTTTTATTATCTTTAATCTATCTATCAAATATTTGATTACAATCTTTTATTTTAAATAGTTTCGTAAATTATGTTTTCTATATAAATATAAAAATGGACAGAAAATTAGATAGGGCAAATAGAGATACCAAATTATTAAGTTAATTTTATAACTGTTTGTTTGGGGCCTTGAATCTTATGCTTTCTATTTTGATAATTTGATCTTATAAATAATACCGGAATAATAATAAAGTAAAATAGTTGTATTTTGTTAATATTTATTGCTTAATTTTATTTTAAATGAAACAAATTAAAAGATAATGATAAAAATGATTATTTTTAACTCTTTGTTTACATTGTGCAATGTTAAACTTTATTAAATTATTACAATGATTAAATTGTATTTGTATTTGATGATAATAATTACTTCAATATCATGTATGAAATGACATTGGTTATTTATAATTAAATAAAACGTGCAGATTTTGATGATAACAACATTACTTTTGATCTACGCGTAAGCTCTAATTAAAAGTACAATTTACTTCATTCCATATCATCCACAGTTTAGCATTGTTGCCAGCATATAATTAATTGAATTATAGATTTGAAACGTTTGTTCATCGTAAATTAAAAATCCAATTTGAATGGCCTAATGGAGGCATATGTGATATTTTGCAAAATGAGCTAATTTAGATTCATTATTTACGTATATTGTAAAGTTAATGAACGGACAAATATCTATTTTTAGTTTCTACAAAATTTTAAAAGTACATATGAATAGAAATTTAAAAAGTCACTATTAATTAAAGAGTAAATATATCTAATTGATTTAGTTATATGATCAATATATAGATAAATGTATTTCATATTTAAATATATACGAATAATTAGAAGAATTCATATTTATCAGTTAATTGATTCATGACACGGACCACAAAAATAAATGATTAACGAGCTCGCTTTATAAGCCAGCATAATACGTCAATCTATGCCAATCTTTCTAGAAATCTACAATTCAACTAATTAACAAAATAGTGTTCAATTAAGATGAATCAGAGTTTAATATATATTGTACTAGACATTTCCTTGCCCAAAAATATGTATGTCAACAACACAAAAAAATAAGGCATATTATCAAAAAAATAAAATGGTAGGTTGTATGTATTGAGTCGGACTGTGAATTTGAGAACCCGAGTTCAATTCCCACAGCCGATAAATAATTTTCACCATATTAAAATTACGCTATAACTATAATAACTATTGTTAAACTGACAGATTCGTATGAGGACAACAATCATAAAAATAGAATATAAATAACAGGAATGAAAATCATTTTAATCTCAAAATATTAATATGGGATGGCTAGCTCAGTGGTATGAAGTCGGCCTGTGGATCCTGAGAACCCTGGTTTGATTCCCACAGCCGACAAACAATTTTCATAATTTCAAAAACTACCCCTGTGGCTCCTCCTCCATTAACATCTTTGGGGGCCGTGATTTGACGACTGGTAACCGCACTTCACGCGCAAAATATATCACTTACCGAGATCTGCTTCGGCAGAGTGCCACACCCAGTAATGGGTAGAAGGCGTGATGATATATTTATCTATTTATTTATTTAAAATTACCCTTGTGGCTCCTCATACGTAAACGTATTTTGGATCGTGATCTGACGGCAGGTAATCACACTTCACACGTATATATGTTTGTATTTGTACCGAGTAATAGGTTGAAGACGTGATGATATATTTATTTATTTATTTTTATGTTTAAAACGCAAGTTTTCAATCAGAATCTAGCTGAAAATTTCCTCTCAATTTTTCAACGAGAAAAAAATTCATAACCTGTCAATATAATCAAACAGTAAACACAACAAGTTTTATATCGCGAAAATTTACAACGATTTCCCACAAAAAAGGGAAAAACATAAATCGGGTACAAATTAGATCAGTGCAGGCAGCTGCACGCATTCATAAACATTTCAGTAGCGTTGCGCGAGAAAGACAACCCTAACCTCATTTCCCTGCGTCAAAACGAGATGGAATATGTCGGCGTTAGTTCCGATCACAGCCGCTGTCGATGGCGCCACCAGCCATGTAGATTTCCCATGAGATCGGCCCGTTTTGTGATGTGCGTTTGTGAATTTATTGGAACTATGAAATGAAATTGTCCCAAATTAAGTTCGGCGTGCGGTTGGCACGCGCGCAGCAGAACATGTTTCGCACGTTGATGTTACAGTAATGCGTTTAGGGTTTTTGAAACCTGTAAAACAATACAGTAGTTTTCGCGCGGGACGATACATTGCAATGGTGAACTTTTGCGGTTTGTCTATATTGGATTTTCAAATTATCAAGAGATAGCGCTGAAAAACCTATCGTGTTTGGTATTGAATGGAAGGTCTTTTGAAGGACTCGCGTGCAAAATTGAATTTTTTCAATCGATAATTGTTTTAGTGAAACAACTTCGAAACCTATCGTGTTTGGTGTCAATTAAAAGACAGACGTGCAAAAGTTTTAGTTCGGCAATAATTCAATTTATATTGTGTCAATTGTCTTACAGAAGTGAATCCTACTTCAGTGCCCGCGGAGTCTAGCGAGGCCTAGCAAAGCCAGGCCGACCGCTAGTATCTACCTAATTTCATAACATAATATCAATATTGCGATGTTAAAAAGCGTGTCATAATAATGCCGGATCTACGAGGGATGGCAGAGGGGCCATGGCTTCCCCTTGGACTTATTTTTTAAATTTTTTTATAAGTTTGTTAACCCTTATAGAATTGATTAATGAGAATTGTCAGAATTGTTTGTCAGTATTATATGACTGTAATTGTGTTTAATAATCATACGTTTTGATAGGCGTAAAACTTCTTAATAATTATTTACTGTTATTCTTTAAAAAAAAAAGGCAAAATGGCTTCTCTATTGACAATTTTTTAGATCCGCCCTTGTATCGTAATGAGTTCTATTACGATACAAGTGCTGTATTAAAGTTTGCCAGTAAAATGACAATCTAATACAAACAAACAATGAAATCTGGTTTTTATTGAAATTGAGTCAACCTGCTCACGCTTCAAATAAGACCCAAATAGAAAATTGTCAAATTTAAATAATGTCAATTTTAAAATAATTTTTATTGCATCATTCAATTAGGGAAATCATTATACTATATACGTATTGTAATGTATTATATAATATTTATATCGTTAATAAGTATTGTTATACTGAATGGGGTGGCTAGCTCAGTGGTATGAAGTCGGCCTGTGGATCCTGAGAACCCTGGTTCGATTCCCACAGGCGACAAATAATTTTCATAATTTAAAAAGCTACTCGTGTGGCTCCTCTACCACTAACATCTTTGGGGGCTGTGATTTGACGACTAGTAATCGCACTTCACGCGCAAAATATATCACTTACCGAGATCTTCTTCGGCAGAGTGCCACACCCAGTAATATATATATATATATATATATATATATATATATATATATATATATATATATATATATATATATATATATATATACTGGCAGATTCGTATGAGGGTAAAAACCATTCAAATGAAATATAAATAACAGAATAAATAATTTTTATCTAAAAATGCCGAAGAATAATCATGAAAAACAATGGTAGTCATTAATTGATGGATCAGTAGCAGACAATGATCGAATTACAGAAAAGGGTGGAACAAAAATCATGCATATTCAGGTGCTAAATTCAAATCCAATAAAGCCTACAATTCAACTTAACATTTAGATACATATTTGAATAATATTTATACTATTCTACAGAATATAAAACTCCCAAGCAAATTTTTCTATCTCAGTCACTCCACCACACACCCTAACACACAGTCAATTTTCCCCATTCTCCGCCACCACGATAATTAAAATGCGGATCCACATTCGATCCACATACACAAACTCACACCCGCACTCGAGCTATCCGCATAGTGTTTGCATTAAGTATTAAACGTAAACAAGTCTCGATACCCGCTCTGTGCAACCGTTCCGGGCGATAGAATGATAGAGATGCTGACGAAGCGGTATAGGATTGAAAGAAAATATTTTAACCGGTTATTGGTGGTTTGAACGGTTTTTTGTTCTGGTTATTGGTTTGTTGGTGTTTAATTTGAAATTAAAGTTAATGGGTTTTGGTATTGCTTTGTATTAATATTGGATTGTAATTTGTGTTTGGCTCATAGGAATTTTTTTTATTTGCTAATAACTGATAATTACTAAATTATAGTAGATATTCTGACAAGATACAAATCAACTATTGCAAACGATTTAGAATTTCATATAAATTATATTCACTAGTGCAACTTCGTACTTAAAACTTAAAATTTATATGTTACTATCAGAGGCGTAGAATTTTCATTTTGGTGATCTAAATTACCAAAAATATCACAACACATATTTCACATGCGCGGTTTATAAACAAATATAAAATAAATAAATAAATAAATATATCACGCCTTCTACCCATTACTGGGTGTGGCACTCTGCTGAAGCAGATCTCGGTAAGTGATATATTTTGCGCGTGAAGTGCGGTTACCAGTCGTCAAATCACGGCCCCCAAACATGTTAGTGGTGGAGGAGCCACAGGGATAGCTTTTTCAAATTATGAAAATTTGTCGCCTGTGGGAATCGAACCAGGGACCTCAGGATCCACAAATATAATATTATTTATATAAATACTTGGTAATAGTTAGAGAGCTAGGATGCAAAATGATGTCTCATTGATTCCAGTGACAGGAATGGTTTTTTTAATAGATTATGTCATGGTAAACATGACAAAAAGAAAAATAGATTTGAGAACGGGTAGCAACTATAGATGGCGTCGATGTGAATGCGTCGATTTTAAAGGTGGTTGTTGATCCCTACACCAGTCCACTTTCAGACCTTCTGTCATCAATGAGCAACCAGCAATAATTTCTGTCAATAATTTTTTGTCACGTTTTCGTCGTGAACAACTAGTAATATGTCACACGACATCATAAAAATTGTCGACTTTGACCGGTTTTGTCGCGCATGCGTCACCGGCCAAAACTTCTGTCTACCATTTTTATTACTTAATTATACCAAAGTCTATAATTTAAACTGAAAATTCGCCTGTAAAAATATGTCAACAACTACCCTTAAAATCGGCGCATTCACATCGACGCCATCTATAGTTGCCACCCATTCCCAAATCTAATTTTCTTTTTCTCATGTTTATCATGACATAATCTGTTAAAAATCCATTTCTGTCTTTGGAATAAATGAGACATCATTTTGCACCCTAGCTCTCTAACTATTACGAGAATCACTTTTCTCTGTTTTGATATTAGAATAACATATTGTCGCACGCATCTTGATGCTAGAATGTGCTTCATTCTTAAATAATTTATGGTGACATATTGTTATCATAGATTGGTATAACTGCATTAAATACACTATCTATCTAAGTAACGGACAAAATAAAAAGAAACACAATTTATACAAATATCTATTCAGCAGCTCTGAAAGTGGAGTGGTGTAGGGATCAACAACCACCCTTAAAATCGGCGCATTCACATCGACACCATCTATAGTCACCACCCGTTCCCAAATCTATTTTTCTTTTTTTCATGTTTATCATGACATAATCTATTAAAAAATCTATTTCTGTCACTGGAATAAATGAGACATCATTTTGCACCCTAGCTCTCTAACTATAACTAAATTTCCGCATTTAAATTTACAAAGTTCTGGTTTTACCGGAAGTCTCAGAATTAAATTTTGCCTCACTTAAATTAAATATATTGCACTTATTAAATAACATCCTATAAGCAATTATGTATCTGCCATAATAAGCGAGAAAAACAGGTGTATCCGTTTATCCAAACACACTGTATATATTTTTAAAATAATTGTATTTGGCTGGAAAGGTTCCTATATTTATGTTGCCCCCGGGTACAAAGTAACCCCGCTACCTTTCTGTAAATAATATGATACAAATTTTCGCTTAGATAATTTCTAACAATACCCACACTTCAACAAGTATAGAGCACACAAACAAACCATAAACCATTTCACCATTTCACCATTATAGTGCAACACATCACGACGTGAAATCCTCTCCATTGTCAGTGGTCCACCTAATAACACATTTCACCCTGCTGATCCCCACACAGCACAGCACAGCGCTGGATAATAACACTATACACCTATATCTAATATAATACAGTTTAATATACATACATTGCGCGGTGGTGCTACCCTTCCAACCGGGATTCCGAGCTAATTTCATATTTTAATGCATTAATGTTCAGGCCGGAATAATATTCGAGTAAGTTTTTGCCCGCGGGCTACCGCTTGTTCCTGATGCTGGCTGTAAGGCTGCTGAGGGTGGAATGTTTTGTACGGTGGTGGTTTGTCCAACGATGTTATCTCTTGTTTTTTTGTATTGAGTAGCGTCATAATTCTTTATAATTATCCCTGAGCAAAGAATATTATATGACAGCGGTTCTTAACCTTTTATTTATTGCGGATCCTTTTAATTTATATTTTTGGCTGCGACTCAACCAGCTTTAACGCAAGATTTCAAACCCTAAAGCAGAGCTGGGCAGTAGCTAGCTACTTTTGTAGCTTAGCTACTAGCTTAGCTACATTTACCTTAGCTGTAGCTGTAGCTTAGCTAACTGTAAAAAAATATAGCTGTAGCTTGTAGCTAGCTACTTTTTTTTCTATTAGCTTAAAAATAACAACTGAAGCTACTTTTAAAGCTACTTTTTATAGCTTAAAGCTACTTTTTTAGCAGAAGGTCAACAAAGTACGCATGCGTACAAGCTAAACCCGCACAAAATAATTATTTCTTGCCGGTTCTAACTGGCTCTAATACGCAAAAATACACAGTAGGTGTCAGATGGTATTTGCTATTTTTGATATTTATGTACATAACAGTAAATTAACAGTCATTATAACAAAAAACTGATCATATGACAATGGAAAATTTAATTATTTCACAATAATTTAAAAAAGTAGCTTTAAAATTTAACAGCTACTTTAACGAAAGCTTTTAGCTGTAGCTTAGCTATATTTTACAAAATATAGCTTATAGCTGTAGCTTAGCTACTTTTTTAAAGAATAGCTGTAGCTGTAGCTTAGCTCCTTTTTTTAAATAGCTTGCCCAGCTCTGCCCTAAAGTGCATGTATATAACCGAACTTTGTTCAAGAAATAACGTAAGATGCGAATTAAAAATGAAAAATTAAAAATAAGGAAACAAGAAATAAATAATATATTATATATCAAGGGATTTTTTAAGGGAAGTTTATTTAACGAACCGTAGGGATTAAATGCACTTTAGTCCTGTAGTATATACACTATTTTTCTCACATCCAGCATTGCATTTTGAATTAATTATTAATTTTGATATTGACTTGACATATAATTCACAATTACAGCATTGTACAAATTTCTAGGTAATTTAGGTATTATAAATAATGTTTTGAGATTATAATATACTTGTTATAATAATAATAATCTTTTAACTATAAATATAATTCTCGTGGAATTCAATATTAAATGTTATTTAAAACAAAGTATAAAGTAGCTATTTAGTCCCGGAAGCGAAAACATTTTATTTTCTCCACAATTTTCGTACGAATTTTTCGTATTGTTTCATAATTTAATAAGAAATTAATTTTCGAATTATTCTTATCAAGTATTAAATTTAAAAATGTAATTTTTGTTTATAAATCGCGCATTGAAATGTGTAGCGCATTTTTTGTAATATGTATATCATTTAAATTTGTTAAAATTATTCATTTAATTTTCTTTCTGTCTTTTTGAATTATGTACAATAATATAAAATAGCCTATATTTACATAAATAAAATTTAGTGTGCCCACGGCGCCTCTATTTTATTAATAATGTTTATTTAAACATTGTCATTCTAATTCTACGGAAATCGGATCCATTCGTATATTGTCGGCAATTATCGACAGCTAAGAAATATATTCACATTACATTTAATACATATTAAAATAAATTTCAACGCTAAAAAAGCAAGTTAGAACCTAGCTCACCAATTACTTTGAAACGTCGCAAAACGTTGGTTCGCGCAGAACTGGGCTAGTTTAGTATAGTGTAAGTGTTCACAGCGAAGACAGTGTTTCTACATTTTATGAGTGTTTTAGTGAATATTTTAGTTTGTAAAATTACTTAAATTGTGTGACATTCTTCGAATTTATGTTTCAAGTGTCGTGCATAAGAGAAACATTAATATAGAAGTGCTAATGAAGTGTAATAGACAGTATGAAGCTTCTAGGTCTCTGGATTTGCTGATGTCAACAGTGAACAATGTGATACGTGGCCGGTAGCTGGTTGCTGCTCAAAGTAAGCAATAATATTATTTTTAGCAGTCTTTGGTTTTTTTAAGAAATTTGTTTAAAAAACAAACAGTTCCTCTGTACTCTACAAGTAAAATCGTACATGCACATTGGATAAAATTTACAGATTTAAAACCATCGGTTAATGTAGTAAACAATTTATTTTTATAAGACTATTTTAATGAGCAAAACAAGAATTTTTTTAAATCAGTGTTTCTCAAAATACGGGATGCAAGTTTCTTATTATAAGAGAGAATCTATTTTTTAAATTTGCTTGTTCGATTCAGTATATTTTTTTGAACTCAACTAATACAATGTTCAGTACCCTCAAAATATAAATTTGTTGAGGAAATGCGGACTATTATAATGATGTAGAAAATCTTCTACAGGGTCTTTATTTTTATATTACACATAGGAGAAACAATGTAATATATTTATACGTTAATTTGTCATAAGAAGACTTATGATCGAAGTAGCGAAAGAAAAAAGTGATTCCAAATAATTTAATTTTACGTCAATTTGCCACTTGGTTCACTTAAATCAGTTCAGATAAATTCGACACATGACTAAATAAACTGCATTAAGTAAACTGATGCATTTATTGTGATGAATTACTTCAAAGTAAATTAAAATTTGTATTCCTAGTACTGGAAATAAAGTCAGCGAAGTAATCCAGGAAAATAAAGAAGTGATTCAGTAAATGTAAGTTAGATCTGATCCAAATGGCAAATGGAATACGCCTTACACATTAGTTTGACATAAAAATTTATTAATTTTTTTCCTTCACCACTTTGATCATAAGTCCTCTTACGACAAATAAACTCCTATGTGTTATATAAAAATAAAGACCCTATATATCTTTATTAAATCAGAATAATGACAACAAAAATAATATTACTGTCTAGAAAAAAAACTCAACCTCTTTTTTACTAGTTTTATACATTACCTCGATCATTGTCAGGCGCTGAAGATAAATACAAATATAAAATAAAATAAAATATATAATTACATTTTTAAATGAATTGAGTGAAATCCATAATGTTTTATAATTTTATTGCATAGATATCCAGTCAAGAAATCATTTATCTTCAAAATAATATTATTATTAATAAATTGACACAATAATAATTCAATGCAAGTAACGTGACCACGCGCGGATGGGGTAGGTGGCTCAGTAATAATGTGTCGACCTGTGGATTCGATTCCCACTGCCGACAAACTTTAGGGCCGTAACTTGACAGTTGGTTATCACAGTTCACGTATACAAATATATCGCTTGCTACAGCAGAGTGCCACACCCAGTAATGGGTAACAGACATGATGATATATTAATTTGAAATATGTATTATGATTTCGGACAAGTTCCCATCGAACGAATCACCATTCCACCGCTAGGCTGCTGTACATTACGCGCGCACCGCCCGTATTTTAGCGGTTGTGTAACCTCAGTTACGCCGTATAATAACATCCCCCTGGGAACACCGATGCGATAACCCAGCGTTGTGCATTGCCGTTGCGCATGCGCGTCTGCACACCACACTCACCTGTTTCCTTCTGTTTGCGTTAAATGTTGTCTTTGCATAAAATTAGGATAAAATATTCGCATGCTCCCAGGAATATTATTATTAGTGTTCTCGTTCTCGTCTGCTTGCTTCGTGCTTGTCTGCTTTTTGTGGAAATGGATGGAGGGTGGAAATTATGGAGACTGCAAATTACATTTCAACAATGAATCAGATCTTGTACAGATCTCATAGTTTGTTTTGTACATCACATAGACTGCGGTTACATGTACAATAAATATTGACTTTGACTTCGAAAAGACGATTTTTTTAAAGTCAAATTGTCAATTTAAAAAAAAATTGTCAATTTATTTATGTATCCATAGGAAATATTTCCTTTTGGCCCATGGGCCAAAAGGAATTGTTTAAGTTTGCTTTTTAGAACTAAAACAATACTTTTCGGCCCGGTTGTGCATAAAATAAATAAATAAACATATTCAGTACGCAATTGTCAAAATATATAAATTGTAATGTCAATTTCAGTTCTGTTGTAAAATTAATTTCAAATTCTCATTTTTTATGCTGACTGTACATCAGTTATAATTTAACACATTCAATTACCGCACCACGAATATATTACCTCTACAAAAACAATTACTTGCTGAAAAAAATCCCGCATCTATTAAATGTAGGTGCTCGGTAGACATACCTACTAATATTAGTACGTTGTAGAATGAATCGAGGTCCATTAATTCCGCGCACTTTTTCACCTTATAAGGCTCGTTCACATTACAGGGTCACCTTGCTATACACGTGCTTTCGTTCCAAAGCTGTTGAGCTTAAATCATTGTCAGAGCCCGGACACGATACATTCCTGACCCTAATTATTTTTACTTGCAGTTGATTGCAAAAGTTCATTTTTAAATGTTTTTGCTACAAAGTTATCGTGACTCGACTTACGGGAAAAATATTGAGATATTGTTCTACTAATGTTTATAAATTCACTTAGCATTTAACTTGTACCGTATCGTACTAATCTGGGACTCTAGTAAATATAATAATGTTGTAATATCAAGATTAATTAGGAAAAAATGCTAGTCAACAAAACATGGTAAAAGCTTAAAAACATGATTACAATATTTATATTTTACTCGTATAACAATGGTAATTGAAATATTTCAATAAGATAACATAAATTAAAAATATACATATTACAATTTAAATTTATGGGATGGCTAGCTTAGTAGTATGAAGTCGGCCTGTTGATCCTGAGAACCCTGGTTCGATTCCCAGAGGTGACAATCAATATTCACCATTTAAAAAAAAAATACCCCTGTGGCTCCCTCACCACTAACAGCTTTGAGGGCCGTGATTTGACGGCTGGTAAAAAGAAAGCGTGATGATATATTTATTTTTTTTTTTTTTTACAATTTAAATCTATTTTTCAGACGACCACTTATGAAAGTAACCATAACAACATCATAAATTACTACGGAAAGTTGAAAATAACATGCACTGATATGTTAGCATAACGTACACTTCTAACATATCAGGTGAAGTTCCACTGATTGACAACAGATGGCGTTACGATGAAAGAAAATAATAAAATAAATGAAAAGAATTTATATTATCATTTGAATCGAAGTTTTGGCAGATTTTTCAACATATTTTCACAGATAAATCTTATTTAAAAAAATTAATAATCACTTATTTACTAATATTTTAGCATTTTTTAATATTTTGACATCACGGTTAGTACAGTTGATATCACAATACCTAACCTCAAACGTCAAACGTTAACGCTCATCTACAAAAACGCATCAGCTGTCAAAGTATAACAACATTGCTCTTGTAAACTTTTTTTAGACATATTTTGTGGTCGTTTGAAAAATAGTGTACATAACTCGCTCGAAAGTGTGATAACTCTGCTCGTGTAATTAAATCACTCGGCGCTGCGCGCCTCGTTTTTCAATTTGTACACTCGCACGTTATCTTACACTTTCGATGCTTGTTATGTAATGTACTATAAATTAGTAATAGGCGAATACCATCCGCGTATTCGATATTCGAGATCTTCGTGCATTGGAATAATTTTAAAATAAATAAATATATCATCACGCCTTCTACCCATTACTGCGTATGGCACTCTGCCGAAGCACATCTCGGTAAATGATATATTTTTGCGCGTGAAGTGCGGTTACCAGTCGTCAAATCACGGCCCCCAAAGATGTTAGTGGTGGAGGAGCTTTTGAAATTATGAAAATTGTTTGTCGTCTATGGGAATCGAACCAGGGTTCTCAGGATCCACAGGCCGACATCATACCACTGAGCTAGCCACCCCATAATTTTAATTTAGTAAAAATTGTTTGCCGGCTTTGGGAATCGAAGTCGGGTTCTCAAATTTACAGTCCGACTCTGTAGCACTGATCCACCAACCCCATAAAAGTCTTGTCCATGCCAAGGGTAAAATGAATTCTTGTGAACTGTAAACGCCGCTATCTTAATCCCATTCCAATCCATATGGTATAATTACGAAATACCAATCGCAATGTAGATTACGAGAAAATGGGAGATAAATCTATACAAGTGTTCGGTATTAGCAAACGTTAAACTAAGCATAAAATACAAAACCAATTGTGATCAGGTACGTAATCGCAGTGCCTTTTGTTTGTCGGGCCATTGTGTGCGAGGAATAAGGATGAAGAACTAGGTTAAAGGAAGGTGGGAATGAGACAGGAGATGGGAGTCCAGACCGGTAAATCACTATTATATCGTTAGAGGCGGACAGTGCACTTGTGCCAATGTGAGACATGGGACAAAGCAGGGAAATGTCGGAAATATACGGATTCGACTTTTCCTAATTGTGTACTGACCCCTGACAGTGTTTTCCATTGCTTGGAAAATGTTGATTTAGAATTCTGTAGCTCTACAGGCATTATTTAATTACTATAAGTCTAAAATTAGATTCAGATAATTTAATCTTTTCAATTGAATTTAAAAGAAAGCAAATTATTGTACTAATTTCCTTGATTATTTTTTGACGTTTCTCAAAACCAATGAAATGCGTCATTGAATGTCAAATGTTTGCGTTTTAACCAATCCTGTTATTATTATACTGAGAATAAAGCTCTTGTGATTGTTCCCGGGAATAATCTCTGTAGGTGCTTTTTTGTTTGTGACAAATGATAGGTAGTTGTCAAATAATTATATAAAACTGTCAACGTGTCAAGTAAAAGTGTGAAAAAAATCGATTTAGTTCCATTTCAGATACAGAAATACACCAACAAATTTTGGAAACAACTTTTAAGAATACATTAATAAGTAATCAATCGATATGAACCCAGTTCAAAATCTTTTAAGTTGGATGTATCGACCTCAACAGCTAAGTCAAAAAATAATCTAATTAAATATAACTCGAGAGTTCGATAAATTAGAAAATAATTCTCCAGTATCTTTCTCAAACTTGTTGCCATTTGGCAATAGCCACTCAAGCCCTACGGGCTTTTGTGACTATTGTCTGGCAACAATTTTTCGAAAGATCTGTCAAATTATTTTCAATTTATTCTCACTCTCTTGTTATATTATTACTGATTATTTTTTGACGTTTCTCAAAACCAATGAAATGCTTCATTGTATGTCAGGTGTTTGCGTTTTAACCAATCCTGTCATTATTATACTGAGAATAAAACTCTTGTGGTCTTGTGATTGTTCCCGGGAAGGCTTTTTTGTTTGTGACAAATGATAGGTAGTTGTCAAATAATTATTTTAAACTGTCAACGCGTCGAGTAAAATAGGTGAAAAAATCGATTTAGTTCCATTTCAGATACAGAAATTCACCAACAAACTCGAGAGTTCGATAAATTAGAAAATAATTCTCCAGTATCTTTCTCAAACTGCAATTTTTTTTACAATTAATCAATGTTTTTTCTATATTGTGATTGTTATGAATTTTGTATGATTATAGTATATTCTTTTAGTAATATTTCGACACCGACAATTTATAATTTTGAGGTTATTTGTTATTCATCTCTCAAATTTAATAGCATTTATACCACTCCTACAAAATAAAAAGCGCCAAAAACAATGCGCTTACACATCTTACTTATCTCCTTGACGACGTGTTTACAGTGCATTTATAGAGCTATAAGAACATCGAAATAGAAAAAAATATTACTGTTTGATTAAAATGTAATGAGTAATAAAGATAATGTGTACAATTGATGATAACTGAATGACAGTCGAAATGTATATTTAGTATAATAAAAGAATATCGTATTGTATATAAATTATATTAGAAGATTCACAAGTATTTGTACAAAATAGCATAAATTATTACTTTGCAATGTTTTAACAATGCAAACTTGTCTTAAAATTAAACTGAAATATCTCAAAGTTCACATAAAACTTGTCGCAAATTCCAGTAAGGCGAGATCAGCGAGTTTTTCCAAAATAAAGCTCGCTCGCTCGACTTGGCAGTAAATTATCATCAATGTACAGGGGGGTTGTAAGTAATGAACTCCGGTGATAATGAGTTAGGGCGCACTAACTACTTAGGCAACAGTCTTCAAGTGACAGAATATAAATCCGGGTGGGACTCGACTCCGGCTCTAGCGTCGCCGACGGAAACTTGGGACAACGCGACTCGAGTTCCGGGTTGCGGGGTGAGGGGATACTGAGCCTGATATTAATATTGTTCAAGGGCGCACGTGCTCCAAGGGGCCTCAGGAATTTTATGGGGTGGTGTTGTAACGGAACTGAAGTGAGAATTGTTGAGTATTATCATTGTGACTTGACATAAACAAGCAGCAACACTTTTGTAAGAAATATTCTTACAATATTATTGAATATTTCTTTAAATTTAAATAAAATAAAAGGCTAGGATTAACTGGCACGTATTCTCAATTCATAGACCTGATATAGTAATTACTACGCCCTTATTAAGGGAAATTTTTGGTAGAATAGTTAAGTTGGTAACAGAAATTGCAATTTATTTTATCCATTGTCTAGATATTTATATAAATAGTGTTTTTTTTATTTTGTCCGTTACTTAGATAGTGTATTTAATGCAGTTATACCAATCTATGGTAACAATATGTCACCAGAAATTATTTAAGAATGCAGAACCTTCTAGCATCAAGATGCGTGCGAGAATATGTTATTCTAATATCAAAACAAAGAAAAGTGATTCCCGTGCTAGTTAGAGAGCTAGGGTGTAAAATGATGTCCCATTTATTCCAGTGACAGAAATGGATTTTTTAATAGATTATGTCATGATAAACTTGAAAAAAGAAAATTAGATTTGGGAATTATTGACAGAACTTATTGCTGGTTGGTCATTCGTGACAGAAGCTTTGAAAGTGGACTGGTGTAGGGATCAACAACCATCCTTAATATCTGCGCATTCACACCGACACCATCTATAGTGCCACCCGTTCCCAAATCTAATTTTCTTCTTTTCATGCTTATCATGACATAATCTATTAAAAAATTCATTTTTGTTACTGGAATAAATGAGACATCATTTTGCACCCTAGCTCTCTAACTATACTGTTCTTCTTGTTGTTTAGCAACTATTAGGTCGAAATAGTAGACATATTTGATTCCGGTAGAATACTTACTGACCACAATGCTTATTACATTTTTTCTTCGATCAACGAATCGACGCAATAACGAAATTAAAACTTATAAATATTTTAAAATTATTTTAGCATTTAATAAATGTTAAGTTGGCAGAGGTATCATTTTTAAATTATGTTTTTATAGTTGTTATGTTACCATTGAAGAATGTCTTATTTTTAAACCAAAGGCGTATTCCACTTGCCATTTGAATCAGATTTAACTGATATTTTCTGAACTAGATCACTTATTTATTTTGCTGGATTACTTTGGTGACTATTTTCTGTACTAGAATTACTGATTCTAATTTACTTTGAAGTAAATAAATAAGTACGTCAATTTGCTTAATTCAGTTTATTTAGTCATGTTGTCTAATTTATCTGAATTGATTTAAGTGTACCAAGTGGCAAATGGAATATAGGTTTTGATTACCGTACTGTACTTCTTATTGTCTAGTAGCGACTATAACGTACGGGAATAATAATGTGGGAATCATACATATCGGAAAACTGTTGTTTTTGTCCATCACTTAAACACTAATTATCGTGGGTTCTATCCATGCTAATATTTTACATGTGAAATGTTTGCAGTTTTCTATGATATTGGGCTGTCTTATGAAACAAGTATAAAATTCCAAACAATTAATTAATGCTAAATATATTAGAATCTATCATCGTGTTGTTTAAGTTTCCATCTCCAAACAATTAAAAATTCCCTTTCATCCAAGTGTAAACCCTATCTTCTCCCCTGACTATACCATGTACAGTCTCATCACCATCACTTGCGGTCACTACACCATTACACCATACAGAACAGAACTCTCGCTGAACCGAACATTGCACAGCAAACACCAAACCGCTGTAAACGCATTTCGTATGCACGTTCGTGTTCGTGATCTTCACGACCGCGGACACGGCGGGATGGCGGGTTTCTAATTAATATGTTAAACCTGTAATGAATTATTAATTACATATTTCTTGACAAGAACGCAGCCCGAGACTGAGATATCTCGCAGTACTGACACATTCCTCTTGTCATGTGGAGATGTAGAAGCGAAGCTGCCACCATCTATGACGCGGACTTAAGACATGGGTTTGTGACGTAGGTGCATGGCTAGAACAGATATTTATTTATTTGTTTCGTTAGAAATATTACTAGCAATTAATCAGTTTCTATATTTTTGAAGGAATATTTATAAACAACATAATATTATTTTCTTCACAAGGGAAGTTTTATTATACTAAATGAACATTTCGACTACAATGCAATTATCGTCAGTGGTACACTCATTGTTTAATAGAATTATCAAGCTAGGTATTGTAAGCACCTTACAATATTATTATTGGCTTACTAAAATAATCTACTATAAAGCTAGGTAGTTTTTATGTTTTGCATTGAATTTGATTAACGTCTGTAAGACAATTGATACAATTGATACAATATAATAGATATGCCCCTGCGGCTTTTAAAATGATCCCAAAACATACGGATAATGAAAATACGAATTTTTTTGTTGAACCAGTTAAAATCGATTTTTTTTAAAATATGGTTTTATATAATTCAGGCTACGAGAAATCGAATGCCGCTGAGCGCATCTCCATATCTTTTTTAGTATTCGAATTACTGCGATTTTAGACTTTTTAAAAATCTCAACTTTGAAGGGCTCTATCTCGAAAACTAAAAGAGATATTGAAATGCGGTTTGAACGAGCGTATTTCTCGCACTCCAATTAACTTATACTAAAATTTTGAAAATTTTGAAAATTTTACAAATTTCTTCAAAATTTTCTTTTGCCCATATTTTAAAAACTTGAAAAGATAATGAAAATCTGTATACACCAGTAGATTCCTCACAAAAAATTACATATATATGTGAAGTTTCAGAATTTTTTCTCCACGAATACAATTTTTAGAGCAAAAAAACTAAAAATGGCCAAAATTCGTAAAAATCTTAAGGGGTACCCCTTCAAAAATAATTAAAAAACAGTGATTTTTCGTTTTTTTGTAATAAAAACTTTACCTGTGCGAATTTTTGCCTGAAATTTTGCATACCTGTGTACTTTTACGAGAGGAATTCACTGGTGTTCACAGATTTTCATTATCTTTTAAATTTTTTGAAATATTGAGAAATTAAAATTTTGAGAAATATTGTAAAATTTTCAAAATTTTCAAAATTTCAATATAAATTAATTACAGCACGAGAAATACACTCGTTTAAACCGCATTCCAATATCTCTTTTAGTTTTCGAGATATGGGCCTTCAAAGTTGAAATTTTTAAAAAGACCAAAATCGCTGTATTTCTAACACTAAAAAAGATATGAAGATACGCTCAACGGCATTCAATTTCTCGTAGTCTGATTTATATAGAACCATATTTTAAAAATTTTCGATTTTTGAACTGGTTTAACAAAAAAAATTGGCATTTTCATTGACCGAAATATTTGTTATCATGACTCCGGCCATTAAAGTAATATATATTGAAGATTAAGATACGCATAATTATGTAGAAATATATGAGGAATTAAATACTGGAATCCTGCATTTCATAGCTAGTTTCATATTATTTTAAATTAACCGTAAACATAAACAAAAGAGAATATACACAATACATATGCATCTAAATAAATAGTATCTCTCAGTGGTACTGCTCATCATTGGCGGAGTTGATTTGAGTAGCCATAGTTTGGTTGAGGCGTTTGTATTAAATGTTATTTTTAAATATTTAAAATATACGTTGTAAAAACATGTAAATTACGAGTGACCACCCATTGTGTTTGAATATAATTATGCGAAATAACATACTCGTATTCAAAATAGAAAGCATTTTATTTTATTTTTGGTTAGATTTGCATAAACTAAAAATAGATGATATAAAATTTCGTTTTACATTTATGAAAATCCTGTCTGATGAGCGTATCAATATTGTTCTTATAATAATTAGAACTATATTATATTACAACTTTTTTATCATAGATAATACATATATTTTATGCTACTTACTATGTCTGTAAATAAATTACGACCGTGAATGTAACAACTAATAAGTATTTTATAGGTTAATTTAGTGGAATATGAGGTACAGTAATAAACAAAGTTTTACCTTTTAAACAGACAAGGTTAGAAAAGATTTCAGATTGTCATTCTCTTTATTCAAGTAAATAGTGGCTGTTCAATAAGTATTTTCGTCCTCGTTGCCTATGGGGTGTAAAACATATGTCTGTACTTTATTATTACAATTTAAAATAAATAAATAAATATGTCCGGCAGTACGGTTGGGTGGGTAGCGTTACGAAATTCGAATCCGGAGATCCCGAGTTCGATTCCTACTCAAGCTAGAAATTATAATTACAACCATCTGCGGCTCAGTGAGTCCGGACCCTGTACTGTAATTGGGAATCAATTCCTGTTGTACATAGTAACATAAATAAATATCATCACGCATTCTACCCATTACTGGGTGTGGCACTCTGCCGAAGCAGATCTCGGTAAGTGACATGTTTGGCGCGTGAAGTGCGGTTACCAGTCGTCAAATCACGGCCCCCAAAGATGTTAGTGGTGGAGGAGCGACAGGGGTAGCTTTTGAAATTATAAAAATTGTTGTCGCATGTGGGAATCGAACCAGGGTTTTCAGGATCCACAGGCCGACTTCATACCGCTGAGCTAGCCACCCCACATTATTATTATTATTACAATTTAACCTTAAATAAAACGTCAATCGTCATTTAAAATGAGAAAAGTGTAATTCCGTTTTTTTTTTCGTTGACCGTTGTGAAAATAAGACCTGACAAATGATAAATGTTTTTTGTTTCTGAATAAACATTTTACTGTAAAACAGTTCATATATTAATTTCTGTTTTACTTTCATTTATGTCACATAAATTATGACGTTTAAGGTAAAATTGTATGAATAAAGTACAGACATGCATTTCCCAGCCCATAACTACCCAGGACTACAAGATTTATTAAATACCCGTTATTTGGTAGATGTACATGTACTTATTCATAGTATTATATAAAAAGCCCTAAAAATAAGTATTATTCAATGCAAATAATATTCAATTTTTATATGTATACACCATTAAAACTTTCTAGTTTATAGAGAGCTGTATTGTTAAGATAGTTTTGAAAGCTTTGTAAGTACTCACCCTTCCATCTGTCGTATTTACTTACTCTCACACCAAAACATCTGCCAATAACTTCCTGTCTTTCTCTGCTATCAATAAAACTAATAAATAGTTTCTCACGGTTCTCACAATGGTCTTTTCCCTCACCTGATCAACCCTCGCAGCAGGGTTCCATCCCCAGCGTTAATTACCCGCGCCTGTTGCTCCCACAGCCCTCTAACTAGGGTGACATCTTGTCCCGCAACCTGTAACTCCACCGCCAACCACCGGCCGTTGTTTTGTTCCTGCCTTCAAATTATCTTATTTCCTTGCCCCCTCTGGCTCGCTAATTCCGCGATGTAATCACTAACTCGATAGAAGCGCTGCTGCTGTGCTGTGCTGGGCACACAAAGGACTCGTCTCGTGGAAAAGTTACACGGATTCGAATGTCTCGTGGTGTGAGACGAAGCCTGGTGACTTGTCTTCGTGATTCCTGACGAGATCACGAGACGTGGAGAATCTCCTGGGCGGAATAAATTTGCTCTTTGGACCTTAACAATTGGTTTTTGGTTCTTTAGAAGTTTGGAAAGTGTATTGCTTTGATTGAAATGGAAGATCTTACTTTTGTTCTTAGTGGAAAATAATAGGCCTCTCGAAGTATGTACTTTTGATTTTAAACTTGTATTAATTATAGAATTTGCGAAAGAACGTCATAAAAAACTTTCTCGTTTCAAATAAAAATATTTTGCCTGAATGTCCCTCGAGCATTGATAAGTAACTTATGATTTTATCATACTTTCGTCAAGCAAGGAAGAAGTGCTCCTACCATTTAAGAATAATTTTGGAGTATATTTGATTCCGGTAGAATACTTACTGACCACAATGCTTATTACATTTTTTCTTTGATCAACGAATCGACGCAATAACGAAATTAAAACTTATAAATATTTGAAAATTATTTTAACATTTAATAAATGTTAAGTTGGCAGAGGTATCATTTTTAAATTATGTTTTGATAGTTGTTATGTTACCATTGAAGAAGGTCTTATTTTTAAACCAAAGGCGTATTCCATTTGCTATTTGAATCAGATCTAACTTACATTTACTGAAGAAGATCACTTATTTATTTTGTTGGATTACTTCGGTGATTTTATTTCCAATACTAGAATTTCAGTTTCTAATTTACTTTGAAGTAATTCACTCCAATAAGTGCAACAATTTACTTAATTTAGTTCATTTAGTTATGTATGTAATTTATCTGAACTGATTTAAGTGAACCAAGTGGTAAATGGAATACAGCTCAAAATTCAAATTCGTTGACACTTTTTTATTTATCGAACATTTTCACGTTCCCTTGATTACAACGTATCGATACTACAAAATTCATATTATTTTAAACTTTTGTCCTTCAATTTACTTAAATAAATCAGTCATTATTGTATTATTCGTTTTTGACAGTTGTAGAAAAAAATATTTGTATTTTTTTGGTGAAATTCTTGTTTTTTGTGCATTCCAAAGACATTTTTCTCTCGAATAAACCAACAAAAAAAAAATCATTTCCCGTACTTGTTACAAAAATCACTATTTTTACCTAGGGACGAAAATTGTAACTTTTTTCTCTCATTTGAGATAAAAAAAATTACTATTATTAATTTGAATCACCCTTTTAACATTATTGGTCCAGTTATCTATATGATATGACAAACTGTCAAACAGTTGGCAATAATTAAAAAACCTTCATTATTAGGTACGTTTCTTGCCAATATTTATTAACATTTTATTCAACATACTACGTATAAACTAACTAAGAAATGTCCGAATCAAGAAAAAGCTATATGTCGTCTCTTCTGATCTTTCGTCATCACTCCCAATACAATTTTAATCATCATCACATCATATAGATTTCCATCACATCCATCCCCTACGCAGTCGTACAACCACGTCAGCACATTTCACACATCTCCTCATTCTATCCTCTTCCTCATTCTCATTCCCAGTTTCTCGTCTCCTGTAGAGTCCTAGGTCCCAGTGTCGCTCGTGGCTCACGTCGTAATTAGATCTGCACTGAAACAAAGTAATAACGTCGCACAGCGGCACAGATTGCTTGATAGAGCCGCACACACGTAGCAACACTCACATGTAAAGCCGTGATGAGAAGGATCTCGGCTCACGGCTCACGGCTCAGTCTCGACAACGACGGAAGTACATCAAAGTAAAGAGGCATACGTGGAGGGTGAGGTGTATGTGTGAATGAGGATCAGGGGGGGTGTTGCTAGGCAAGATTGACTGATGACAGGAAGGTTTTCTTGGGTTTGTTTCGAATTATCTGGAGAAAGTTATTATTATTCAACTTAATTTAAGTATTGGCTTAAAGGAAAACTTCTTGTTAATAATAGGATGAATACCATGGAAATAATTGATAAATTTAACATGGAAATCAGTTTTCTTTTTAATAAATGAAAAGTGTCCTTCAAAACACTATGTTACTAGTATAACAAGTCAAAGTCAGCACTTGTCTAGTGTAAATAATTAAGTAATTAGGATATATTAAAATGAGGTCAGTTATTTGTAAAAATATTGTTTTGTAATTCACTTATCTTCACTGATTTATTAATTTTTGATTAGGTATATTGCAGCGTATCAATCAATTAGGTATGTATTTTTTATGTATTTATAGGGTAGATAGCTTAACAGTTAGATGTTAGTCTGTGGATTTGAAAACCCGAGTTCGATTTCCGTAGTCGATAAACTTTTCTCCACAATAAAAAAATTCCTGTGGCCCTTTCACCACTTTCTTTAGTAACGAGCCATGATTTTATAGTTGGTAACCACACTTTATATGCAAAATATATCATTTACCAAGATCTGCTTCGGCACTAATAATAGCTAAACGACGTAATGATAAAACCTATCCAAACGTAAAAATATCACATTTATTAAATACACTTGGGTCGCGTTGTTATAGGTTGGGGCAAGTGAAAAACTCAGATTACTATATATTGAAACTGAGCAGAACAATGTTGTTGAATTCAGTTTTCATAACACTAAAAATTGACGCACTAAAATTTCTGATTATTTGACTGATAAATTAAAATCTTTATTTGTTGTGATCTTTCATTGTTGTAATTTTTCATTATTGTAACCTTGCATTGTTGTAATTTTTCATTATTGTGACTTTTCATTCTTGTAATTTTTCATTGTTGCAATTAAATATAAGGTGGCTGAATTCAGTTCATAAAACAATAACATCTGTGCCAAAATTTCTGATTATTTAATTGTTGAAATCACAATCTTTCATTGTTGTAATCTTCCATTATTGTAACCTTTCATTATTGTAATTTTTCTTTGTTGTTATCTTTAATTGTTGGAATTTCTACCAATTTTCCTTTTAGTGGAATTTAAGGTTCAGGTGAAATATAAACATAGTCAGTGATATACCTATATATTTGGTCAGTCTGTTTTCAAAACATTTTATAAAAATGACTCCTTGTTTTTACCTCTCAAGATTCAACACTAAGAATAAGAACTGTCTGAATTTAACCATAACCATGAAAAAAGATATTATATTTTCAGTCTTTTCGCTTAGTGCCTTGTATCCCAATAAAAATTCCACTCTCTGTTTTGGGTTATCACGACGCAAAAATCCAAATAATCTGAAAATTACAAACCGAACAACGCATCTCACAATTTCCTCCATTCTCCATTCTCCATTCGCTTCTGCCTGGATCTTCCAGGAATAGTTACCTATTAAAGCGTAATTTGTGCAGCGTCGTGCGCGACACGTTACCGTTACCGTTACGTTCTGTCGAGCTGCGCTGCACTGCGTGGCAACGTTGGAGACGTGGTAATGTGGCAACGTGGCGCTATTTGCTGAGTCGCACGGCGCGTAATTTGAAACGCGATTAGACGTGCAGACGTGATATGTTCATGGAAGGTCGTTTTCGAATGTTCGTTAGCTGCTTCTGTTAAATATTGAATTTGGCTGGAAATTACATGGTGAAGATGAATACGGGACTTTAATGAATATTATTTTATAATTTAGGAAGAGATTTAGGTTACTGTGTAATGTTAGAATTAACTGAATATTAGTAGAATGTATCGGTAAATAATGTTATTAAATCTAACTATAGTTACAGTCCATTAGAATTTAATTTGTTTGATTTTAATTTATATTAATTTTACGTACATATACCTACTTTCTTATTGAAAGGATCCAGGAGTAGATGAATGTTTCATAATTTTTCATAATTCAATATTTACAGTTACAGTATTAAAAATAACTACGAAACACGATGGGGTTCACTGAAATAATTGGCGATCGAAAAGTATTAAATTTGGTACGCGACCAAAAGATCATTCACTGATATCAAATACGATAAGTTTCGAAATACTTTCACTAAAACAATTGTTGATTTGAAAAATTTCAATTCTACACGCGTGATCAAAAGAACTTTCATATTATGCTAAATACGATAGGTGTTGAATCACTTTTAATAAAGTAATAATATAAAAAGAGAGTGAGAAAGATACTGGAGAATTATTTTCTAATTTATCGAACTGTCGAGTTATATTTAATTAGATAATTTTTTGACTTAGCTGTTGAGGACGATTCATCCAACTTAAAAGATTTTGAACTGGGTTCATATCGATTGATTACTTATTAATGTATTATTGGAAGTTGTTTCCAAAATTTGTTGGTGTATTTCTGTATCTGAAATACAAATAAAAAAATTTTTATCACACATTTTACTTGACGCGTTGATAGTTTTAAATAATTGTTTGACAGCTACCTATCATTTGTCACAAACAAAGATTATTCCAGGGCATAATCACAAGAGCTTTTTTCTCAGTATAGTAAAGACAGGATTTCACTGGTTTTGAGAAACGTCAAAAAATATCTTTTTTTACACTATTTGTGCTGTAAGTTACCTAATAATGCCAAAATTTAAAAACAGTGCAACTTTTATTGCATAGTGGTTTCCATGGTTATATCAGGACTTTAATATTTACTTACTATCCACCGTGAACAGTAAGTAAATATTACATATCAAGGTCCTGTTTATCTTGACAACAATTTGACAGCTGTCAATTTTGAAACCTATTTTTCTTTTCCTTCTATTTGCGCAAGTATTGTAAAAAATAGCTAACTAACCTCGAACTGTAAGTGATTTTTTTAGGTCACGAATATTTAGGAAATATCGACCCTTCGAGCCCCGATTTCCCAAACTACATTCTTGACCTAAAAACTGTCATTTACAGTTCACGGTACATAATATACTATTAAATAATGCCGAAAGAAATTTCATAAAATTTCTATCGAAAGTTAGTTTGAATCACCAATGTACCATTAAAAAAGAATCACTTAGCTCTACATCATCGAATCTCGCTAACAATGCCCTCCCAAAACACTTTTTTCCTCATCTCTTTGAGAATAGACCACGAGTTTTTGCCTTCTTCAATTTAAATTTAATACATCGATCAAGCTTTTACACACCGCATCGCAGCTAAAATGGTTCTTATTCAAATCTCTACGCTATAATCTTTCATCACGCCGTGTAATTCACCTTCAATTATTCTCGGTAATCTTGTGCAGCTCGACTAGTGATGGTAAAAATGTCACAGGAATGCACCCTTTTCTAATTGCTCAACAGAGTTCTTGGAATATTTATTGGATTACGTCTTTAGCTTGAATAATATTTTTTATAATTAAATGCAAGCAATGATGATGCTACAGTGGATGAGAATTTTATGTTTTACAATGTTTTGCGAGGTTGAGTTCAGGTAATTATTGTGGAGAAAATTACTGAAGCGTAAGGTATATTATTCTGTAAGGTTGATCATTAAAAATAATATTTTATTATACATTTTAAATTTTTTATGTTTATTTGGTTCAAGTTTGCAAGATACATGGAGACATAATAAAGTTAATTATTTATTATTGTACAAAGATAATATACTCGTATACAACATTTTATTATTACCTAGGTTGAAAATAAAATGTTTGTTTTTAGTTGTTTGTTTTAAGAAACTTGGATTCTTTTTATAACCAAACAGATATAAATTCGGTATAATTATGAATATAGTGATATTTAATATATTAAATTTTATTCAATGTGAACTCGATGATATCGAGATAAAAATACAATTAACTACCTAATTCAGAAATCTAGATTTGCTAATTTTATTTTAATCCGATATTAAAATGAGAATTCAAATTAGACTATGAAAAATGAATAATAACATATTAGAGTTTATTTAAATTTAATTAGTGTTTTAAGTAAATACTTATCACTGATGGGGTGGCTAGCTCACTGGTATGAAGTCGGCCTGTGGATCCTGAGAACCCTGGTTCGATTCCCACAGGTGTAACCACTGAGCTATCTGCTCCGTATTTTATGATTTTAGTCATTTATACAAGGAACTAATGGGATGGCTAGCACAGTGGTATGAAGTCGGCCTGTGGATCCTGAGGTTCCTGGTTCGATTCCCACAGGCGACAAATTTTCATAATTTGAAAAAGCTATCCCTGTGGCTCCTCCACCACTAACATGTTTGGGGGCCGTGATTTGACGACTGGTAACCGCACTTCACGCGCAAAATATATCACTTACCGAGATCTGCTTTAGCAGAGTGCCACACCCAGTAATGGGTAGAAGGCGTGATGATATATTTATATTTATTTGATATATATACAAGAAACTAGATTAATAATAATTTATAATTTATTATCATAATTAATTATTCAAATCAAATCAAATGTAGACAGATATTAATAATAATGAAGACAAATTAAGTGTATTATAATTTTGTTAAAATATGTAACTATCACTTTACTCCGCATCAAATATTATACATCAAATAGTTGCAATACTGCATAAAATCCAAATTGGTAAATCAGTTTGAACCGTAAACAGAGCAAATATATTTAAATCTAACGGAGCTTCATTTGCTGTACTGAAAATTTGATTAAACCAACAATAATATAATCCGCGGTGTTGCCAAACACAAAGATCACGTTAGCTTCAGGGGAAGTGGAACATAAGGGCTGAATTATCCGGTTAAGTTTTCAGTAATTGATATTAACTAGAAACCGCCCACCGGCATCAACAAGGGAGTGGTCACTGGTCAGCGGTTACCGACCCCGGATGCCGACATAGGGAGGATATGAAATAGCGATATACCGCAATTAGAGAATAATAGTTCCTGAATATCTTAATTCCGGTGGTTTCCCGTAAATACAATTTATAACAGCCAAATAATAATATTTGGGGTTGGTCGCTCGAGTCGGGCTGTGGATCCTGAAAACCCTGGTTCGATTTCAACAGCCGACAAATATGTTCAAAACATTAAACTTACCCCTGTGATTCCCCCGCCACTAACATCTTTGAGGGCAGTGATTTGACGGCCGGTAACCGCACTTCATGCGAATAAATATATCACTTACCGAGATCTGCTTCGGCAGAGTGCCACGCCCAGTATTGGTTAAAAGGCGTGATGATATATTGATATTTTATTTAAATAATATGTTGGTCGGTCTGTAGATTTGAAAACTCGGTTTCGATTCCCGCAGTCGACAAACAATCTTCACCACATTAAAACTACCCCTGTGACTCCCCCTCCACTAAAATCTTTGGGAACAATGATTTGACTACAGGTAACCGGACTTTGCGCGCAAATGGCTGTTTTGTACGAGACCTAAATAAATAAAAATAAAATTGATACAACAGAGTAAATGATTATGGTCATAAAAAACCGAAATTGTGGTAATCCATAGAGGAATCATGAAAAATAAGGATTGTCATTACCTTAATGATTAGTAACAGATAATGATTAAAAAAATATATAAATATATCATCACGCCTTCTACCCATTACTGGGTGTGGAACTCTGCCGAAGCAGATCTCGGTAAGTGATATATTTTTGCGCGTGAAGTGCGATTACCAGTCGTCAAATCACGGCTCCCAAAGATGTTAGTGGTGGAGAAGCCTCAGGGGTGAAATCACGGCCCCCAAAGATTTTAGTGAAGGGGGAACCACAGGAGTAGTATTAATGTGGTGAAAATGTTTGTCGACAGTGGGAATCGAACCAGGTTTCTCAGAATCCACTCTACCACCTTATGATTAAGTTACAGAATTTGCTTTTATGATCCTAGGATGAAAATATCTCGTTTTTATATATTTGTTACATTGAGACATGCCTTAGTTAAATTTGCGAAAATTGAAATCCTAACTGAATTTTTATATCAGATATAATTGATCTATTAATGTTAGCTATATCTATATTTTAGTTTCTATCTATCAATAGTAAGAAACTTAGACCTATACATTGTAATAAATTATTAGCCCATAACTTTGTTACAAATTACAACCCTTAGATATCCCATATCAAATACCCTCTCACATCCAGGTCAACAGGTAAATGAGGAGAATCTCAAGTTACATACATTCCAGCTTGATTTCCTCTCACCCCGCAAACAACAATCAGCCCCTTTACTATCCTATCTGTTCCCGCCACCCTGGCCTTAAACATAGAAACAGTTACACACAGGTAACCTAACCCAATCAGCGGTCAAACCGTGACGTCATTATTACATTATTGTAATGCGCGATGCGTAGTTCACGTATCCCCGAGAGATGGCGTCAGCAGCGGCGACTTTATAATTAATTAACGTGCCGGGCTGCGCCGCGACGCTGTCTGTGATGTTGGATTATCTACGGCGTGGGTGGATGTGACAGTATTTATGTCACCTGCTCCTGGTTCATTTTGTTGTACAGGTGTACAGGTGTTTTGTCCTGGAAGCAGGAAATGGGAGTGGGGAGAGATTGTCGAATGGTTGTTTACACTGTTCTGTTCTGTCGAGTTGTGTTTGCATTCATAATTGATGAAAAGCGGCAAATGGAAATGCATACCTAATTATACACTGAAATTAATGATTATTACTGTTTACTTATAGTTGAATTATTTTGCATAGCTGGGCATAATTGTTGTTGTTCTTATTCATAATTTAATGTCGTGTTTGTAGAGAATACATTTGCAATACTGGTTAGTTAAATGGAAACAGAAGATGAGTGAAATACGTTTTGCTTACTACATTAATAACATGACGAATGTTAGTAAATGCTTCAACGATGACTCTAAGATAGAGAAGACATCTGCAATATCTATCTTATTCTTGCATGAAATTTACCGTATTTCGTCTCGTTCTCGCGCGCTAGTCTCACGAAAGTCTCACTGAAATTAAAACTAAGCGACATTAAATTTCTCGTGTCCGAATTGACTTATAAGCAATTTTTTGAGATTTCATTTTTCAAAATTTCTTAAGAGTATAAATTGAGTTTTTGTACTTCTTCATATATTGCTTAGGCTTTGAGATAAATCTTCGGGAAAATACAAAATTTGACATAAGGAAAATTTGGAAAAAATAGAACTTTTCCGGAGTCTATATCTTCAAAACCAAATCATATAGGTAGATGCGCTTAACGCCACTGAGTTCTTCGTGTTTTAATTGACTTATAAGCAAATTTTTAATAAAATTTAGCGATTTTCTTTTTATTTTTGTAGGTTTTTTTGATTTTAGGCAATTTAGATTGTTTTCTCTAAAATTATTCCCCATACGATTATTGTAACGAAAATTTACTTCACCAAGTGTATCTGTCGTCTACCTTATGGGATATTGTTCATAAATTGTTTTATGATGGTAAAAATTGTTCGAAATTTTTAAATTGCTGAATTCTTTTTATAAGTTAATTAAAGCACGAGAAATTCCCAATTGCATATGTTTTCTAGTTTTTAAATTATTGTATTTTATTATATTATCGACAGTTGATAAAGTAAACATCCTCACCGGTACAAAACCTTGCGATCAGCATACAGTTATTTTAAAGTCAGTCAAATATAATGATGAATAAGAATCTTTAAATGTAAGTTAGATCTGACCAAAAGGCAACTGATATCGCAAATCGTAATTATTTGTAATCTTATTAACGGACAAATTTTATATGTGTAACAATCGAAAGTTGGGCCACTTTTTTATATAATACAATGGTGATTTCAAAGTATTATATCAGATTTTCACAGTTTAAAAAATCTTTAATTCTAGGATTGGTCATTATTTATAAGTATGCTTTTTTATAAGTACTAGCATAAATTAAACTAATACCAACTGCGTTAAAGTAACGGAGAATTGTTGTACCTGAAGACAACAGAAATAGTTTCGAACAATGAGTAGTCACAAAACAATATTTAAAATATTCAATAAACAGTTATGTTCCTAACTCTTCTTTAATACTTTAACAATAGTACGGAGGGCGCAAAGCTTATGACAACCACAAAGTATTACACTAATTAAGAGCCTGAGCGAAACTAATAGAGCCATTAAGCAGCGGAATGGCTCTTAAAACGGTTTACAAATACAATTGATCCCGCATTTGTAACGAAGCGGGCCTGGTACAATGCACGGCGGATTTCTTCGTATAAATCACATCAGTTTAATTGTTTCCCGCGAGCCGCGCACAAAGCACAAGTTGCAAGTCACCGCCGTGCGATCAATCTCTCGCAATGAATTTATTCGTTTTTTGTGGCCGAGTGGCCGGTTCGTAAGAGGCCCGTGTCGATCTTGTTCGAAAATAATCATAAACAAGCCTGTCACGCTTAGACGGTAAATGAATTCTCGGGAGTTCGATGGTTCATGCTAACTTTACTATGATTACGGTTAATGCACCACGTTATAAATATTCAGTATGGGATATTAATTGATTGTCTATCAACGTGTTTTCATTACTTTTCTCATTAGATATTTACAACATACTCTGTGTCCAATATAAATATACGTAGATGTAGGCGTTTAACGGAAATCATTTTGGTAACAAATTACATATGACTATTTTCCTCGTCATGTTTTAATATTAAATAATAGAAAATACTTTGAATGGAATATGTGGCTCAGTGATATCGAATTGGACTGTGGATTTCCGAACCCGGGCTCGATTTCCACAACCGACAAATAATTTTTACCACATTATCTCTGTAACTCTTCCTCTAGTAATACATTTGAAGCTGTCATTTCAACAAATAAATATATTATTTACCAATATCTATTACGGCAGAATGTCAAACTGAGTAATGATTAAAAGGCGAGATATATTTAAATACTTATTTTATTTCAAATACAGGGTGATTCATAACGTATGGAAAAGATTACAAGTGTACCTAGGACGACCCACAATAATGACCTTTCCTTATAAACTCTTGACAAAAACTCAATACCCAAAAAGATGAACGAGCTTCAATCTTAAATGATTTTTAGTGACATATTGTTATCATAGATTGTTATAACTACGTTAAATACACAAAATATGTTGGCAATGGACAAAATAAAAAACACAATTTATAAATTAACCTAGGCAACGTATAAAATCAATTGCAAATCACTGTCACCAACTAAACTATTGTACCAAAAAATTCCTTTAATGGAGAATATCAACTACTTTTATAAAGAAATTATGTAAAAGATAGCAGAAACAAAGAATAGTATATTACATAGTAAGTCAGGAAAGTGATATTTTACGAGTATTTTAATCCATTGAGTCAAGTAATAACACTTTCCTGACGTATTATGTATACTATTTTTTCTGAAACCGTTTAATTGAATCATTATTTAATCATAAATAATTCAAAATGTTTATTTTTTTTTATATGAATTGTATTGACAGCAGACTACGTATCCAAGGTTACAACAAAAATAACAGTCAGGTAAAATTTTTACCAGATTGTTTTGTACTTTACCAGACTGTTATTTTTGTTGTAGCCTTAAATACGTACTTTACTTGATTGTTTTTGTAAAAACCTACTTTCCATACTAAAATTGGTCAGGAAAGTAGTCATTTTCTTGCCGGTTTTACAAAAAAAATAGTATAAAATACTCATTATAGAAGGCAATTCTAGCATGAGTTCGAAATTCGAACAAGAACCGCACAATAAGTTGTCTTCTGTAACTTGTATTTTAATCTACTATTCTATGTTGCTATTTACTCGTACTTAGGATACACGATGAAATTTATTAGAAGATCTAAAACTGCTATAAAATAAAAACTAAATTTAATGATTACCTACATTATCTGCGTCTTAAAAGTCCTTTAAAATATTAAAGTACGCCTTGTTTAAAAAGTCTCAAACCCATGTTTAAAGTCTTTTAAAGTTATGTGACATTTCTACTAAATACTTTACCTAATCATCTAATTTGTATTATTACAAATATTTAGTTTTAATATATCTCTGACAAAAAGAAAATATTTGAATAATGTTTACATTGCACTATACCACAATATCATGGAAACCCTCTTTGTAATTATTACGAGTATATTTCCCCTCGAGATATAATTAAAATTACTGAATTTCCGCAAACCAGAACAAAATTTCATTATGTGAAAACAGACAAAGTTCGCATTGTTGAGAACGAGATGAAGCGAAGCATTTCCATAAATATCCGAACCCTTACCTTCGCTCTCTACTCTCTATTCTCCACTCTCGCACAAAACAAAGAAGAATTTTTAAATATCCCGCCTTGGGCATTACTTCCGTCGCGCAAGCAAGAGGGGTGATCACATCCGGTCAGTGGCCAGACGGTATTTTATAATTGTTGACCAGGAATGTGGCGCCATTTGCAAATATTTGATACGACTTTTGGCGTCGTGCGTCGTTTTTAGCAAACCGTTCGCGCGAAACAAAAGGAATCTTCTGAATAATATCGGTGTTTGCTGAATACAATTACATCTTGTAATTTGCAAAGTGGAGATGTTGTACACATTGAACGCGTAGAATGGCTGCGCGGATAATGAATTTTGCAGCCTTATTTTGCAAAAAGGCTCGTAGTTAGACGGTTTTTGTTTGCTTTGTTAAAACGTTCAAATATTCCTAACTTGTTGATTATTTTAACAGAACAGATTAAAGTGATTTAAATTATCTATAGAAATATTTTATGGGGTGGCTAGCTCAGTAGTATGAAGTCGGCCTGTAAATCCTGAGAACTCTGGTTCGATTCCCACAAGCGACGAAACAATTTTCATAATTTCAAAAAGCTACCCCTGTGGCTCCACCACTAACATCTTTGGGAGCCGTGATTTGACGACTGGTAATCGCACTTCACGCGCAAAATATATCACTTACCGAGATCTGCTTCGGCAGAGTGCCACACCCAGTAATGGGTAGAAGGCGTGATGATATATTTATTTATTTTATTTTTAACTTATCTATAGATATATTTCGTGTTATTGTCAAATTAGTTTGCTCTTCTTTCTTCCTCGTTAACAAGTATGGAGTTTAACCTTGACATTTATTTTACACAAATCTATGGTTTTTAATAGTCCAAAGTACCACTAGACCAGGAACAGTACTTTTACGCAAATGTATATTATCGATATCGAGAGAATATCAACAACCACCCAATCGACAATGTACTATTTTGCTCTTTTAATACATAAATAGCTATTATTAATGCTATTTACATAACAATTGCGCGAAGACATACTTTGCACATGAGCGCAATTTTGAAGCATTCGCTTCGCTCGTGCTTTAATTTGCGCGAATGGTGCAAATGACGTCTTCATGCACAAGTTTTGTACAATGCTTTTTGTAACGAGCAAAAATTATATAACCGACAATGAGGAAATTTATTAAATTTGAAGCGTGAATTTATATTGACAGTTAAGTATACAATGAATTGACATTTGTTACTTTAAAACAAATTGTTTATTTTTTTCACGCAAAGTTAGTTAAAATATGTCTGTTTGATGGCGTTATAAGCTAATGTCTCTATTTCTTTTATAAATTCCTTAAAATGTGTGTATATAAGTACAATTAGCGTTTTAATAGTCAAAATTTAGAACCATAATATTCGGTGTTGTTTCAATTACATTGCGCAAAATCAAACTTTCCATCGGTTTTCAAGGTAATGTATACCTTATTTTGAATGATGTAAGAACAAAAAGATAGTTTAATTAACTATATACTTATTTTTTATTAGTTGGCACAGCAACTAAAAATGTAATTATATTTACTTAAATTTGAGTTAACAATGAACAAATTTGCTCTACAATTGGTAAAAATTTCTAACTTTCAAGCACTCACTGACAGTGATAGCTAGTGGTACCAATGCTAACATTACAAAAGTTCCTAGTTTTTACCAGACAGCATTCGGTAAACACATAGTTTTCGAACGATTTTAAGATGTGTAATATTGTTAATGATGAACAGAGGCGCAAACAATGATGTCCGTGCCTAACAAACTTTAAAAATCTACTTATAAAATATTATCAAAATATAAAAATATACTCGTTGTTCTTTAGATATATTATTGTAATAGTATTTAAGGTATCTTGAGCAAACGTAAAATATTTCAATAATATCACACAAAAAATCTCATCCATCTAAACAAACAAACAAACAAACAAAACAGAATAGAACAGCCTGTTATTTTCGTAATATTCAATAAGGAAATCCACTTGGAGAATTCAATAAACCCCGGAAAGGGAAGTGAAAAACCCGGCGGAGCTCTGTGCTCCTTCCGTTTTCTTTCACACATTCACCACCGAGACGCGAGACGCGAGACTCGACTTTGTGCTGCGCCTTTCTCCGTAATCCACACAACATATGTCGTTTGCGTATTTATACATCAGCGTCTTGAGTTATCCGCGGAAAACTCGATCCAACAAAGATCATTAGAGACGTGCAGTGTGCAACCACCCTCACTGTCAGCCGCATAGAGATCAAATCAGGCTGCACAGTTAACGATTCCAAATTGAACTGTGCACAAGAGCTCGGAAAAGTGATGCACAGGGGCTGTGGAAAAGCGCAGTGATGGATTAAGGAGGGAGGAGATTTATAGACATATCTTCCCCTCAAATACCTACTAAATAGTTTGTAATGATTTTATTATTGTCAGGTATGAATATTGATTGGTGTTTGTCTGATACATTTCTTTTAGATGATGACAATTTAATGATGCTGTCAATGACCGAGCACAAATTGATTCCTTCTGAATATCAAGATGTAGCTTAAGATTAATTTATAATAGATATCTTTCCAATATTTGGTGAGTTTGATTTTCGGTAACAACATAAATAAATAATTTAACTTAAACCCAACTGCAGACCGATTCTAATTCGTAACAACCAGCTGTAGCCACTGGCTTGACGTTATTTATTGTCGCTATCGATAGTGTAGCCACCTTTCGGGATAAAGTGTAACTTAGGTTTGACGTCATTATTGGCGACTAGACATTTTCTAGCGATTTACTGCTAGCAACTGCTTTGAACCAGTCGCTAACTCAGTCGCTACGTCTTATTCGTATGTTTTGTAGTGCCGTGTTTCGAAAAGTTTGGTTATTTTAATAAATAATACTAAATATACAAACATAGTTACAATTTCAACCAACAAACTGGACTTGTTAATAATAAACAATCACAAATAGCGGCAACAAGTTTTTCAGAAATACCGCACCAAAATATATAGTCTGATCTTTGTTAGCAACAGTACAAAATAAATTCTCTAGAAATTTAACTAAATCGCCTGACGTCATAAAAAATACGTCATTCAACTAAATATTTGGTTGCTATGAATTATAACCGGTCTCCAGGGTCTGAACTCACTGAGCCGTAGTGTGGTAGATAATACATTTTTAGTTTGAGTGAGTTTGGAATTTTCGGATTCGAATGCCTTAATGCTACCCATACTACCGTACTACCGGACAAGTATTTTCATGAAATTTGGAATATCATACCATATGTGGGTTGAAAGTAGACAATTCTATTCCAGCGAGTGGAAATAGTATTTTCCTCTCTAAGAAGGATAGTAACAGTTTTCCTCCTTTATTTATGGTTGCTTTCATAGCACAGTATTAGATATTTATTTATTCATATATTGTACCTACTTTGTAATTTTATTTAAATGAGCAAGGTGTAATTTCTTCCCTTGAGTAATACACTTTTGGGGTAGGTGGCTCAATGGTATCGAGTCAGCTTGTGAATTTGAGAACCCTGGTTCAATTTCCACAGGCGACAAACAATTTTTACCGCATTATAATTATTCCCGTGGTTCCTTCTCTACGAACAAGATTAGAGGTCGTGATTTGACAGTTGGTAACTGTATTTCACGCGCATGAATATATCAATTACCAAGATCTGCCACAGCAGAATGCCACAGCCTGTAATGGGTAAAAGGCGTGATGATATATTTATTTTATTTATTTTTCAGTTTATGTCAGTGAATTTGTTTATGGTACAAGACATACATTTATTATTCTGTTGCTGTCATTTATATTGTCATTATTTGTTAAGATACCAATAACTTATTTCGTTTGATGATTGATAAATCGGAAAATATTTTTTTTATGTCCATCAATTGTGACAAATTCTTGTAATCCGAAAAATTTGTTGGTCCGTACCTGATATCTACGCGCGTCAAACTTGTGTGCAGGCAAGGGTCGTGCACAGCATCACCGCAGAGTTCACCGCTCAGAACCGAACGGAACTAGGGGTGGCGAAATGTCTTTCTTTTCGCGGCTTTTTATACCCACAGGGAGCCCCGACATATTATGCTGTTTTAGGTTTGATGGTTATTCTCCGCGTTGACATGACACGTATCTGCGGTTGATTTAGAGACGAGATTCGCTTGTCCGGACGCGCGACAGGGGTGACCGTTGTAATAAAATATCAGGGAAATCACATCTTGCGGCGAGGGAAGAACGGCGACGGCGGTAACGCAAAATCGAACCACGTTTGCAAGTTTATGCGCGCGGTGTAACGGACCGCAAAAAATCGCGTCGTCGTCTTCGCACTCTGAACTGCCCGGAAATGATCGTTTGTGCTCCGGTTTTTGATCACCGTATATTCAATACAATAAACGCAGATATGTCCTTCGACAGACTCCTTGTCCACAAAAGCATTTGGGTTTTTAAAATAAAATAAATATATCAGCAAGTCTTTTACCCATTACTGGGTGTGGCACTCTACCGAAACAGATCTCAGTAAGTGACATATTTATGCGCGTTAAATTACGACCCCAAAGATGTTAGTGGTGGTGGAGCCATAGGGGTAATTTTAATGAGGTGAAAATATTTGTCGGCTATGGGAATCGAACCAGGGATCTCTCAGGCCGACTCGATTCCCATGAGCTATCTACCCCTAGGGTTTTTAAAAGTACATAAATATTCATTTTTGTAAAGAAGGACTTAATATGGATAACTCCAGAAATATTAATTTAAATAAAAAAATAAATATATCATCACGCCTTCTACCCATTACTGGGTGTGGCACTCTGCCGAAGCAGATCTCGGTAAGTGATATATTTTGCGCATGAAGTGCGGTTACCAGTCGTCAAATCACGGCCTCCAAAGATGTTAGTGGTGGAGGAGCCACAAGGGTAGTTTTTTGAAATTATGAAAATTCTTTGTTGTCTGTAGGAATGGAACCAGGGCTCTCAGGATCCACAGGCCGACTTCATACCACTGAGCTAGCCACTCCATAATTAATTTAATTTAAAATAATATTACATTTTGATTGGACAGTATATTATGACATATCGAAATTATTTCTAAAGTTTTGTTACTTTATTTAATTATAATTATTTCTGCTTTACCTTGAAAGTAAACATAAATTAATTGTTATTGTTAATAATTAACAATAGCAAATTACGAATGTACGATTGTATGTACTAGGAACGAAAATCATAATCACAACACTTCCAAGTAGTTTTCAAATAGATAATAATGTCAGACATATCCTTATTTCTTTTAACTTCTTTCTCATTCCAGAAAATACTCGTATTTAGCAATTAGCAATAACATGTTTCTCAGTATTTTTATTAATTAACTTTAATTTCTTCTATAAAATTAAAAACACATAAATGAGACATCTGTTTTAACTTAAAAGTAATTACACAAATAACTGATTTATTAGTTTAAAAATACATTTTAATTTACCTGTTAATTTATAAATATAAATCATTACTTAGCTCACACTATTATTATAGATTACAAATTTGTAGATTCATAAACAATAATCAATACCAATTTCTCAGAAATTTTCTAAATGTCTTTCAAATAAAAAAAATATATTAACTGAACTGCAGCATGTTAACACAAATTTATATCACTTATACCTGCTTCCAATCAGTGAAAGACAAATAACACATCCGTCTAACTGTACAATAATTGAAATAAAAGTCATAATTCATAGAACTCGATTCTAAAAACTTTCTAGGTGTGTACACTTTTACTCCGCACATTCAGAATCGTTTAATAAATGGCATAACGGTGCACTATGTCCTAGAGTGCTATGGTGTTAGTACGGGATACACCTGCCTCTCGAAACCGCTATTTTGAACATGCAGAACTCTCAGTAGAGCAACGCTAATGTATATCTACGATTGAGGGTATTGTATTAAATTTAAGGTCATCACAAACCGGAATAGAAACTATCAATGAAGTTTGTTGTGATGTGATTGTGTTTGGAACAATGAATCAAATATTACTTGTGTTTCTGGGTCTAGGTGCTCATGTACTATTTTCTTGAACACTTCTTTCGTAGTCGGTGAATGGTAATGGTGGACTAAATATATACTCGTAGACAGAGCTGGGCATGATTTAAATCAAAAGGAATTATAAATTGATTTAAATCATATTTCTTGATTTAAATCAAGTGAATTAAGCCTTTTTTAAAAATTCGCAAATCAGGCTTGCGATTTAAGACCTTTAAAGAAATTGATTTGAGCTTGTGAATTGTTCTAGAGCTGAAAAAAGGCTTAAATCATTTTTCTGGGCTTAATTCAAATGAAAGGGCTTAAATCAATTGAAAGAGCTTAATTCAATTGAAAGGGCTTAATTCAATTAAAAGAACACATAAATTTGTTATCGTGCGTTATAAATAATATTTTTTCAATTTTAAAAGTTTCTTTATTTTTTTAATTATATAACAGTACATTATTTTTGTTATAGAGATTGGCAATGCTGGTGTACGATTAAATGTTACATTTCTGGCTGTAGCTGTCGATGATCTGTGAATTGATTCGTAATTGTGTTACATTAAACATTTATTTCAAATTGCTAGCCATTTTGTATATTTTTACAAAGAAAATTAGTATTTCTGAAGACTGTTAGTCTATAGTAGTTTTAAAAGCTAAACTGTTACAATGCAATACAATGTAAAACCAGGTACAAGTTTAATGTAAACATGCCAACACATGTCATTCATTTAATTACATTTTTGGATGATGTAATTCAATCCTTTGAATAAATCTACTTAAATTAGTTTTCATTCGGTTGTGCACATATCTTTGGCATATTGCAATGCATCTAGTATTTTTCTAAAATAAATATTAAATAAATTGATAATATTTAGTACTTGTAAATGTGATTTAAGCCCCAAGCCCCAAGCCTCAAGCCCCAATTCACAAAAAGGCTTGTGATTTACAATTCACATAAATAAAGCACAAATCACTTTGATTTGTAAATTAGTTCACTTTGAAAATGAAGTGGAATTGTGAATTGTCACAAAAAAATAATTTGTGAATTGTGATTTAATTCCTTTTGTTCGTGATTTTGCCCAGCTCTGCTCGTAGATAATATAGTTAGTTCATTTCACTTAAAATAAGTTGTTTATTGTTTTTTGACTTAATTAATTAAATTAATAAAACGTAGATGACGATGTTTTGAATTTAGATTTGATTCATTTCCAAGTCGATTAGCATTTTTTTTAAAATAAATTAATAATTCTTAGTTACATTTTGAAAAATAAGTTAAACATTGATTGCAATAGAAGTGATCACTCCAATATTTATTTTCTTTGACAAAATCATTCTTCGCGCTTTAAAAAAAATTATTCCAAAAAAATAATTTAATATTTACTAAAGCTAATATATTAACAATATTTAAAGTTATTAGTATCCTTCATTATTATTTTAGGTATTAGGAGGGATATATGAACAAGAGTGATTTCAACCTTAAAAAAAATTTCTGTAATTTAGTGAGAATTTAATAAAAAAACATTAAATAAAAATCATGAAATCCTAATTTAAATAATAAAATTTGGTAATTAAGAGTAAGGTCAAATGAAAGCATTTGGTTACTACCATTTTTTTTCTATAAGACCTAAAGATATTTTTGACGTAGAAACATAGGTATTAATATTAAAATCCTATTTCTAGTAAAGTTCATTGTGTCCTCAATTTAACAAAATAAACTCAAGAAATTTTAGTCGAAATATAATAATTATAATCCATTTGAAAATAAAAATCTATATGAATAAAATTTTAAAATGTATTTCGATTTCTGTTAGTCAAGTTTTGTTTATTAGTATATAACGTATGTATTTATGAGCGTTGAATAATATTAATAGTTTTTTTTTAAAAAAACATTTTATTTACAAGTAAAGTGTCTGTAAGGAACTGTAAAAGCCTAAGGACCAGTTTTTCAATCGCCGGTTTACTCTCGATTAATGTTAACCATGATTAAATAATAATGTAAACCATAGTTTCTATTATTATTTAATCATGATTAACATTAATCGGTGATTGAAAAACTGGCCCTAATTGAAGGAAAAAAGTAATGTGCTCTTTAGTTAAAGAATTGTTTATCTAGCAACAGTGTCAATAGCGATTTTCTGAAATTTATTGAACCGTTAGCTACTAATGAACCGATAACACTTTCATGCAACCCAGCCTAAATGACACTCATAAGGGTTAACATGCATTTAAGAAATTTGTACCCTAACTTTAAAAGTGAATTACTCCTCTTTTAATACCTATAACATATTTTATTAACTCCAAAAATAAAATCTAACTTTAAGCTATAAGAACATTACATCATAACATCATCCACTACTTTTTCCTCTATGTCAATTTTGCTTTACATTATCTCATCATTTATTTCCTGCACTTACCACAACGACAACACCGAACTTGTGCTTCTACGAGCTTATAAACAAAAAATCAACACGATAGAGTAAAGGACGCATTACACATTCAAGGACCTGGCGAGGTAAGGAAAGGATCGCGACGACCGCGTCTCCTCGGCATAAATAAGAATCGCGTTACGATAAGAGCGTCGCGGCGCAGGACGATGCGCCAGGGGTGCACAAAGTCGAGTGGTGTATTGACTCTGTCTGGACACGTGGAGTGAATGGATTAGAGAGTGTCGTCTTGTTAGTTCGTTGACTCGGGAGTTTGCATTTCCTGAAGAGACCTCTAATACTGTCAACCCCTGAAGAGGGGGATGCTACGAGTATTTAAATTAATTGCAAGGATATTGTTTGCTTTTTGTAAGCACATTCAACGTAGTATGAAAAATTAGAAAAGTTATTTGTACAACTAGTAAAGAAAGCAATACTTTTTTTTTTTCGTGAATTTTGAAGTTTGATACAAGGCGGCGAATAAAGTGAAGTGAATGGAAAATATTTGGCGATAATTCGTGTTACCTTATTTAATAAAGCACAGCGTGATTTTATGTATATGTCATCAACAAAGTATTAAATTGGAGTAGAGTACGAAATACAGTATTAAATCATTCAAAATTTGCCAAAAACAAATATAATGGCTTCAGAGCATTAACATTATGAGGGGCCCTAAGCCCAACCGATTTTTTCCACCCTCCCCCCGTTGCAAGACAATTAGTTTCTATTCATAATATAAAGTAATCATCGTCTGTAAATCATTTATAATTTATATACCATTGTTTTTAAACGGTACATATGAAAAGAGAAGAGAAGGTTATGGCCAGGAAAATAAGTAAATGAATATTGACACTATTAGTACCATTATATATTCAGAACATAGCGTATATAATATATTTAATGACATATATAAAATGAATTGTATATACATTGATTTAGTTGGAATCAATTCTGTGAGTAAACCTCCTTCGCCTTTAATACAAAATTAACTAATTCTTGACGACCTTTAAAAATTACCAGCAGTTAGGCATACGCAAACTTATATATTCCAGTAGTTTCTTCACTTCGATATTTTTTATCCAGAATTTTTTAATTTTTTTAATTTTGAATTTTTTTACAATTTCCGCGGGGCCCCCAATGTGTCGGGGCCCTAAGCTATAGCTTAGTCAGCTTATGCTATAATCTAGTACTGAATATCTTGCGTGCTTGAAATGTGCCTTTTATGGGCTTAGGGTTTTTACATTTGTAATTTTGTATATAGTCTTTATTTGACACTTTGAAGGTAACATATGAATAAATTAAATTAATAATTTGTTGTTAAGAAAAACGGATCGTTATTAAAGTAAATGTATTAAATAAACTAAGAACAAGGTATGTTTATTGTTAAAACTATCCATTATATTTATGAATTCAAACGTTTTTATCGCGTTTAATGGGATTTTAAGATCTATGAGCCCTGGCTGTGGACCCTGTTAGTGACACTAATTTACTTTATGTTACTGTACTACCTGAGCGATATATTTTCATATAATATCAGTTTCATAATAATATAATTAGTATCCAAATCCTTCAATGTCAATATCAATGCGTCGTGGTTGCACCACTCAACTGGACATCCCTTCAAGTAGCATCGAATTGCAATTCAGAAACATTTGCATCCCACGACTCCATTATAACATCCCTACACACGCATACAGATCTTCATCACCGCACTATATAGCTGTTCCTCTTGCACTTAGTATTCCTGCTAGACACAAACATAATATCGCTCTCTCTCCCACTGCGAGTGACACAGGATATTCCCTCGAGATGGCGTGTCGGACGCCAGCCGAGGAGTTGCTTCTCCTTGTCGTCGGCTTAGAACAGCGCCTCTCAAAATATAATAAGTGTATCATTCTTCAGTCTTCAGGAAATATGTACTCAATCCGAAGAGAGTTTGTAAAACCGACCCGAAATGTAGTTTTTATTATTGTTATGAAACAACTGAATGTTTTAGTTATTTATTTTATAATTAGTTATGGAGTAGGTGGCTCAGTGGTATCGAATCGGCCTGTGGATCCTGAGAAACCTTGTTCGATTCCCACAGCCGGCAAACATTTTCACCACATTAAAATTACCCCTGTGACTTCACTTCCACTAACATCATTGGGGGCCGTGATTTGATGGCTGGTAACTGCACTTCACGCGCATAAATATATCACTTATCGAGATCTGCTTTCTGTAAAGTGTCACGCCCAGTAATGGATAAAAGGCGTGATGATATATTTATTTATTTATAATTAATTTCTTTAAATTAGACTATGGTCACAGATCCCATTGTTATTATTATATAAAATATAGAACAGCTATCTGAGGTATAGTGGCGCCACTAACACGTGGTGTACTTCTGCATCGTGCCTGGTTTGTGGTGATGATATGTGCTATGCAGTATTATATAGGTGAGGTGAACATGTCGTTGTATATGGGATTGGAAAGGAAATTGAATTTTTATGCTGTATTTTGGAAATCTGGTTACCTGGGGTGGTTAACAATGCCAGAACTTTCTTTAATAACACTAAAGGCCACGGTTCTATTCTTGATCATAACCATGTTACGGTACAGCACAGAAATTAAAATTTTACACTTTTTTTATAACAGGGTTGTAGCAGAATAATATTTTATAAGTAAATAATCAAATACGAACTCCGTCCCATATAAGTTTAAACACCTAATTTAATTATTTGTAACAGCAAAATTTGCTGTATAATAGTAAAATAACTTTATTTCTAGCTTTTATTTAATTAGAATTAACAATAATACACAGGATGATTGAAAAAATAGGTACTATTTCATTATTTTAAATTTTAGACGTATAGTTTAAATTAGAAAATTACGTATAAATATAAATTATACTTTTTAGTGTGTATAGATTCTGAATCTTTACAATTAATTAATTTTTCAACATTATAAATTTTTTGGGGTAGCTGGCTCAGTGGTATTGAGCCGGACTGTGGATTGAGAGAACCCGGGTTCGAGCCCCATAATTTTAATACGGAACAATGTTTGTTGGTTGTAGAAATCGAATTTAGGTTCTCACTCCTGTGACTACCCCTTCATTAACATATTTGAGGGCGTGATTTGACAGCTGGTAACCGCATTTCATGCGCAAAAATATATCATCTAGATCTGCTTCAGCAGAGTGCCACATCCAGTAATGGGTAGTAGGCGTGATGATATATTTATGTTTATTTATTTATATAATTCTACAGGTCGACTCGATTTCACTGAGAATTATAATAAAAATAAGAATTACTGTATTTCTTCGTTAATTGTGGAACATGTTGAAGGGATGAGAATTAATTATGAAATTTGCCGCTTTGCGTGAGAAAAATTTGAAATTCTCTTTCTGAAACTAACCAGTAAAAAGTATTTCCTACGTCTGTTGGTGATGTAGATAAAAAGCTTTAATTTCAATACTCCTTGTTCTGCTCAAAGGGCTGCACCCTTTCATGTCGTTCCCTCTCAGCAAATATACACACAGTAAGACCGATTTGTACGTTCGTATGTTCCAATCCACTTGTCATTTAGCTTTAGCCGCTCGCAAAGTCACGTGGCAATATTGGAAATCGTGGGCCCCAAGCGTGAAAATTCCGCGACAAAGCGAACGACTACGCCATTCTTTTCCATCTGAAATTGAAAAGCGTCAAAAAGTAACGAACGCAAATAGTCCAGGGACAGCGCAAGTTATCTTCGTTCTTCACCATTCGGACACGGATGCTTTGCGAAGCTTCAGCTATGCTCGTCTGTCGGTGACATTTGCAAATGGTGCAGTGCCCCGTGCTATTGTCCAAAGCTTCCCCTGGTTAAATTGTGACCTTTCTCACCCCTGGATGCATATCGCTTCGGTTGTGATCACCCCCGCAACCCGCTAGCGACGTGATGCTAAACATTGTGTCGCGGTGGACGTGTCAAGGGCGGGCCGGGGTTTTTTTTTTATTATTTTGAATGGGTAATTTGGACTTTTTGTAATGTTGTAGTGGGGTGGTTAAAATGTTAACAGTTTTTAATTATTGTAATTGCTATATTGATTAATGATGTGATGCAGGTGTGGAGGATACTTGATTAATTCTGATTCATTATTCATGTTGCACTGAATGGAGATTATTTTGTACCACAAGTTTTTTAGGATATTTTAAAAATAATATTTCGCATTACTTTTGCATTAAAATATTTGGCTCTTTTTTTAAATTATACTGATATTTCAATATATAAATAATAAAACTATTTATTGATAACTAATTAAACTTAATTTTGAATCCTTGTGTAATTAATAATTATTTGTATACTTAGAGCAGAAATCAGTCTATTTTCGCTTGCGCATGGAGATTGTTGATATAGACGTAGTACTTTTTGCTCGAAGTGCACATAATATATTTTTACGACCATTTAAAAACGCTTGAAAAATAATTTAAAATTATTTTTAAACAAGCGAAACTGTTACTGTTCTTTTTGTTGCTATTGGAGACGAGCGTGAATGTTATTTTTCTGCTTGTTGCTATCTCAATCGGGAAAATAAAATAAACATTTGATGCTCCGAAAACAATAACTTTCTGTTCTCAAATAACCGCTGAAATAGCATACTTGTCATCTTAGACGTATAAAAAGTAAATTCTAATGTTTTATATATTTTGCAATATATTTATCAAATGCGATAATTAATATTTTTTTACCATAACAATAATTCCAAATTTTTCTTTACCGCCCGGGTGCAGTAAATGACTCATTACAGTCTTATTACCGACGATATAATGATATTCCTATACTTACTCTGCTGGTGGTAGAAAAAATATATTTTCTACTACCAATGTCAAAAATGTGGAGTGGTTAGCTCAGTGGTATGAAGTCGGCCTATGGATCATACAAACCATGGTTCGATTCCCACAGACGATAAACAATTTTCATAATTTCAAAAACTACCCCTGCGGCTCCTCCACCACTAACATCTTTGGGGGCCGTGATTTGACGACTGGTAACCGCACTTCACGCGCAAAATAAATAACTTACCGAGATTTGCTTGTAATGGGTAGAAGGCGTGATGATATATTTATTTTTATTTTATGTTAATGTCAAAAATATGTAATTTTTAAAAACTTTCTAGTATCCAATCGACAAAAAATATATATTTCAGCACGGAGAAAGATTTACTACCTTGGATAGTTAAACAAATAACTCTTGTTGTAATATTTAAATATACCCGTTAAAAATGGTAATGGAAAACATCCCCCTTCACTTTCATGTCGTCAAGGTGCATGTAAATATAAAATAAATCTAATCCTTAAACAATTAATAACATTTAAATAATTAATTCCCCAAAATTTTAATAACCGCATCATGACTAATACAAGCACACATGACTCCTGATACACCCATTCCAGCCTCAATTCGCCACCACTGTTATTTCGTTTAACCTGTCTACTATCACCCTCCGTCTCTTCCTACCCTTTCATCCCAACAGCAACAGCCCTCCATTTCCGGCAGCGGTGCATATGTCAAGAGCTCACTCGTGTGAAATAGCCCGATTGTTGCCTGATGGTGATATGTGTGTATTTGCGTTTGAATAGCGAATATTTGAAGTGAAAATATCTCGCCAGATAAAACAACGGCTTTAATGAACGCAGTTGAGCATTTATCACTAGGGAGGAAGGGAGGGAGGATAAGGATATTTAAATGTTGTTGAGTTTGGTGAGTGTGCGTCTGCATGTGATGAGCATTCTTTAGTTTCTATGAATATATGAAAATTAATGAGGGTAGTAACAGAGGGTCTATGAAATTTGTTGGAGCATTGCTATTTTTGCGTTGTATAATATTGGGGTAGTTTATGCCGAGTGTCCTAAGTAAATAGAAATCTAGGCATTTAATATGGAAAACCAGTTTTTGCTAATAAAAAGTGCTACAAAATTATAAAATACGTAAATATAAATATATCATCACGGCATTCGAATTAAAAGATCCCAAGTTCAAATCCCATTTAAACTAAAGATATATGAACTACCAGACTGCGACTCGAAGACTCCTGATCTTATACTGAAATTGGGATTCAGTTCCGGTTGTACAAAGTAGCATAAATAAATAATAAATATAAATATATCATCTCGCCTTCTACCCATTACTGAGTGTGGCACTCTGCCGAAGCAGATCTAGGTAAGTGATATATTTTGCGCGTGAAATGCGGTTACCAGTCGTCAAATCACGGCCCCCAGAGATGTTAGTGGTGGAGGAGCCACAGGGGTAGCTTTTTAAATTATGAAAATTGTTTGTCGCCTGTGGGAATCGAACCAGGGTTCTCAGGATCCACAGGCCGACTTCATACCACTGAGCTAGCCACCCCATAAAATTATATAAAATTATATATCCACTTATGAGAATTTACTAATAGAATCACGGATTTGTTTGAAAATGAACCAATGGAATTAAAGCTATTTTGTCCGTTTTCCACTAGTGAATAGTTATTTGTGTACCTAGAGCATTAGTTTGATGTTCACATAGGGAGATTGTTGATTGAGGTATAGCCGAGAGCAACAATCATGCTAAAGCGACAAGGACACTTTCTGCTCGTGGTCCGCGACCATTTAGAAACCTTTGAAGACGAATTTAAAATCATTTTTAATAGTTTATCTGTTTTGAAATTCGCTTGAAAATCTTGAGTTTTCCTGTATGCATGGATAAAGTCTTACATTACCTCTCGGCAAATGGAAAAATGTTATTGCCACTTGGGGAGTGGCAAACGTCAACTTTCTGCACTCAACTGACAGTTGAAAATGTCTACTTTCTGCTCTATTCCCGATCACTGTTACCCTTAAAATTTTCACCACTTAATGCTACCCCTGTGGCTTCCCCACCACTATTATCTTTGTGTGCCGAACTTCACGCGCAAAATAATTACTTACTGAGATCTGCTACGGCAAAGTGCCACACCCAGTAATGGGTAAAAGGCGTGATGATATATTTATAATTGTTTTTTTTTTCTTAAAGCGCTGTTCTCAACGAAATAAATACAAGAATTAATTATTACTTTGTTGTCATATAGTGCGGTAATTGTTTGCCGAATACTTAAATATTTGCAAAAACTTATTCCCATATCAAACGGTTATATTCTTCTTTTGTTTGTAACATACGGTTTAAAATACTTTCTTATACTTAAAGTTAAAATTTCTAGGAAAACATTAAAATCAACTCACGCTTGCGAAAAGCTTTACTTTACTTAATGAATCTTAAATGATATTAATTCTAAGAACTTTGTAGAAAATTTTGTAGCGTGAGCAATTTTGTAATCTTTATAAATCATAATTCTTTGAAGCTTTTTATATGCTCATCATTTATAGACATCTCTGTCAACTGTAATTGATTATTAAAGTGTGTAATTAAGTGTGCAATATTAACTAAAGAATATTAATAAATATATAATTTGTTCAGAAACTGTTAAATAAGAATTTTCGAAGCAAAGTTTCAATTGTGCAAGAACACAATTTTGTAGGTAATTAAAAAAAAATAATTAAACATCATTGAAGTTCTTATTATGTATATTTTCTGTCTACATTTCATATTTTATTGTTCAGTTAAAGTTAATAATATAGACACATAATTTTATTAATTCCTGAATCTTAAACACGATATATTTTTGCATATATGATGTAGTAGCGTTAAAGACGATTTAATTTTGTATACACTTAATTGAGTAAGTGTAGGTAAATGAAAAATAACTTAAAATATTACAATTTTATAATATAAATTACATTATGGGGTGGCTAGCTCAGTGGTATGAAGTCGGCCTGTGGATCCTGAGAACCCCGGTTCGATTCCCACAAGCGACAAACAATTTTCATAATTTCAAAAGCTACCCCTGTGGCTCCTCCATCACTAACATCTTTGGGGGCCGTAATTTGACGACTGGTAATCGAACTTCACGCGTAAAATATGTTACTTACCGAGATCTGCTTCGGCAGAGTGCCACACCCATTAATGGGTAGAAGACGTGATGATATATTTTATATTATGGATGTCAAAACTGAATAAATTTGGTGATTGTAGTTCAGTTAAAAAAAAAACAAATATAAAATATTATTAATTCAGCATATGTAGTATATAAAAATGAAGCGAAAAATTAAAATGTTATTATAATTTTAATATTACTTTTAATTAACATAATTAGTTAAAAAAAAATCTACAGACAAAAATCCCTTCCTTTGTAAAACGCACAAAGATATCCGCTTGTAAAGGACGGCACCGCCAACATACGAAGCTAATCCATGCATACTAACGAGTCAGATTAGGCCGAGTGTGTCCACATACGTGCATATGTATTTGTAGGGCTGTGTATGACGTACTCTATCGCATAATGAGATTCAAGTGCGCGTTTTAACAAGCGGGCGAGTGCTGTAACTGTGACCAACAACTGTTTGTTGCCACGAAGATATACTAATTGGACTGTCTAAAACGCTGTGCCAACTTAGCCCAGTGTGGAAATGTGTATGGAGAAGTAATATGAGTAGGATTACTAACGGTGTACTTAATGTATGTGGGGCGAGAGATCTTGTATACGAGAGGGAAGAAAATTTACTGATAATTGAGGATAATAGGATTTTTGTTGCCTTAGAGAGATTGCTCACGCTACTGTATTTACTTAATAACTTCTATCTGTCATTTGCAGAATTCGTTCCTCTGTAATGCTTCTGAAATTCACATAATACTTGTATTTATCTGAAAACTGTAAAACAATAGACAATAGGTTTGTTCCTTTCATCACTTTGCATTTATAGCATAGAGCCGCAGTAGATTTGTTTTTGTCTTAGATGGATGGGAAATGCAAAGCAATTTTTAAATCATACCTACAACATTTTATTCTTCATCAACCGATTGCAGAATAGATTTAAAAATTACTTACAAATAAATCCTTTATGTTAAGAAAAGCTAGATTAAATTAAATATCCATAATTTACTTCCAATCCCCTAACAATATGGTTTATGTACGATATTTTTTTGTTTGTTGACAGATAAATTTATTAGGAACTAGATTAAAATATCGGCTCATAGATTTACAGAAATTTTCGAAAATAGGTAAACTTTTTAATTTATACTTCTTGAATACCTATTAGCTCAAAGGATATTATGTTTCTAAACCTTTTTTCAAAAAGGATCTCTTTTAAAAATCTTTTTTGCCGCAGATTACCAAGGTCTAATTCAAGATTTTAAACCCTAAAGTGCATCAAATATTTGTTTAAAGTTTGTTAGAACGGGTTTTCATCCTTAGAGAGAATGGAAAAATAAATAAATTAATTAATACTATTATATAGGTAATAATTTTATTGGAATTCTTCTATTATCTAAACAAATTTAAAATATTAATTAATAGCAATACTTTCTTTTTCTAAATTAGAAGTTTTTCTTGATATCAGATTGATTTTAAGAAAATACAAATTAAAAATGAGGTCGAGATTTTACCACGTATATATGAGAACCAATAGAATCACGAATTTAAAATTAACCAATGAAATGAAAGCTATTTTGATAGTTATCTACTAATGAAGCTAATAAGTGATAATTTTTCACTGTACTTAAATCTCTTTTGTTACTAATAAAATAATTACAATTTTCATGAACGTCAATTAAAAGTAATCTATTGAAATGTCAAATTCTCGACGAGGAACTGTTTCTACAGAAGAAATTTTTATTAAGATTGAAGAAAACGTTTCAAAAGATATAAAAAATTAAAAGATTAAAAAATAAATATATCATCACACCTTCTACCAATTACTGGGTGTGGCAATCTGTCGAAGCAGATCTCTGTAAGTGATATATTTTGCGCGTGAAGTGCGGTTACCAGCCGTCAAATCACGGCCTCCAAAGATGTTAGTGGTGGGGAAGCCACAGGGGTAGTTTTTGAAATTATTAAAATTGTTTATCGCCTGTGGGAATCAAACCAGGGTTCTCAGGATCCACAGGCCGACTTCATACCACTGAGCTAGCCACCCCATTAAAATATTATGCCTGTTAAATTCTCACAAAAGATATAGTTCGTAATATGATAATTTTCAGATAATATTTGACATGAATTTAAATATTAAGTCAGACCAAGTATTCAAGTACAACTTCATGCCTAATTAGTCACATATTTCTCTTTAAACCGTATGAATATTTGTAATGATGAGAACACCCCCACATTTAAACAAACTGTAGAATGTACTTTTGAGATAAAGTTTCTACGGTTAGGATTTACCTATTTACAAGAAGATAAGATTTCAAATTAATTTAAGAAAGAATTTCATCGATAACCTAATTAATATACTTTCCCATAGTATCAGGACAGAGGTAAAATACCGTCATACCCTACAAAAATTTCACCATATCTCTATTTCTAGAAAAAGAATTTCTCCCAAAGTTGCACCTATCTAATCACCAACAAATTACTCTAATTTAATGGTCCCAGATCCATTAGTTATTGGTTTGATGCGACAACTTTGTGTCCAAATGCCGCAACATATTTTTATCCCCTAACCTAGTTTAGTTTAGTGTAATCGAAGCGGAATTTTTACGATATGTTGAGTTTTTATAGGCCTTTAATTCCTGTTTTACCATCGGTTTAATTACCCTTGGCGGGTGGTCCACCACAGCCCGGAAGTGACGGCTTTACAATATATTGATCATGTGTTTGATGTTGCAATCGCGGTTGTTACTTTACGAGAGCGTTATCGTATCATAAAATTGAAAATAGTTCATATAGTTTCACTATACAGAATTTCTGTAACTATTATTATTGTGTTAGTTTTATAAAATGCTGTATTGTTGCAGGACTTGTCTGGAATACAACAAGCTGAGCCTGTAAATTTGAGAACCCGAGTTTGATTCATTCATCTGTCTTTCTAATTAAATACATTAATAAAATTGTACATGGGGTAGTGGGTCAGTGGTATCGAGTCGGCCTGTGGATCCTGAGAACTCTGGTTAGATTCCTACAGCCGACAAACAATTTTCACCATATTAAAATTACCTCTGTAGCTTCTAGGGTCGTTGATTTCCACCGAAGTTCGAATTTCTGAACGTTCGAACATTCGAATGTTTTGAACTTCGTTAGAAAAACTTCAAAGCTTCAAATTTTTTGAAGCTTCGAATTTACGAATTTTCGGATTTTTCAAAGCTTCGAATTCTCGAATTTTGTGTCTCTTAATTAACGCCATCTGTCATCTCCAAACATGCTCACGCATAATTCGCGAAAAGTCGGCCACGAATTAAATAATAAACTCGGCGAAGTATCCTGCAAAAACTCTGCAAGTTTATGCGCCTTAATTAAGACATTCTCTTACCGCCCATCTAAATGCTATTCACTTTTAGTAAAACGTTTTAAAATGAGAATAAAAAGGATACAAAAACGTCTTAATTAAAACGTTTTTGACAGTGTAGCGAAATTTTAAGTCTAAATTGAATTAATTTGGCAAATAATAATAATTAATAATAATTACTTATGAATTAATACAAAACTCTGCAAATGAGTTTATTCTGAAAATAATTAATATCAATGTTAGGATCCAGATTCACAATTCGAATTATTCGAAAATTCGAAAGTTCGAATCTAAATTCGAAGGTTCAATAAATCCGAACATTCGAAATCTCGAATATTCGAAAAACAACCGTAGTAGCTTCTCACCACTAACATCTTTGGAGACCGTGATTTGACGGCTGGTAATCGTACTTCACGCGCATAAATTTATCACTTACCGAAATCTGCTTCGGCAGAGTGCCACACTCAATAATGGGTAAAAGGCGTGATGATATATTTATATTTATTTAATAAAATTGTATATCGTTAGGCAAAATAAAAATATTATTACAGATTATTGTAATAAGTGTTTTTAGTACTATTTTGCCATATCGCATTATGTTCAAATTTAAACCTCCATCATCAATTAATATCTTGTTTGTGGATTATTATAGTTGTGAGATATAAAAGAAACCATTATTTTTAGTAGAAACGACAGCTGTTTATCCTTTTATCTATGGCGACGAGCCAGTTAAGAAATTAATTTCCGTAAAAGTTTTTTATACGGTCCTCACATTTCCTAATTTGATATTTCAAGAAGCAACAGATTCTCATAAGTACTTTAGTACGAAAACAGTAGCATCAAAATTTTATTAACTCATTTTTATTACAAGAACAAACTTCAAAAAAACTTTATGATGAAGACACAAAATAATTTCAGAAAATAAAAGTGTTTTTAGTAACCAGCCAATAAAAGAGCATCTCACGTCGTTTATGTCGGGTCCAGCCAGCAGAAAAAAAATGTAGGCTGAGTAAAATTTCTCATATATCCTTCAGCGTTTTTAGTGCTGCTTGGAGCACCGTCTTTACTTTTAACGCAAAAATAAAAAGCTGAGAGTAGGGTTGCACTGAAACATTTTATAATAAAAGTGGCGCTAATAAAAGATTTATGTCTGAGTCGCGTGAACACAATATTTCTCCACTTGGCCGCCTGGCGCGCTCTTGTCGCTAAACTCCTGCAACTGACGCTGCTTTTGTGTTTTGTTGACATCTCAGAAATTTTCACTATTATCATTCAGTTTCATTGTAATTATTGAAATTAACTGGTTGGATTTCATAATAATCTTATATTATCAGTAATTTCTTAGACACATGAATCAATTCACAAGTAATTTTACCACCAAAGCTGTAACAAAACAAAATGAATCTCGTGGTATGGATTTCATTACTTCAAGGCATTAGTGCTATTATCGCGATAATTTTCTATTTAAAAAGTTGACAGTTTTGCTCCATTTTTTTAGTTACCTATCAACTGTGTTGTCTGACATATAATAATCAAATGAATATATTAAGCTACATTCACAAATCAAAATTAGTTTTTGTTTTATGTTTTCCATTTTTGTTTTAATAACCTTGTAGACATGTTATCTTATGAAGCCATTCACAAATCAGTATTTAGTTTTGGTTTTAATACAAAAGTTTGCAAACTCCAAACTTATGTTTTAGTTTTACGTTTTATACTTAGGAATAGACCAATAGGACGAAGCGTAGAATGATGTAGTGATATATACTTGTCTCTTTCTATCATCCTTCGCATTGACGCTAACCTAAGTTTGTTTTTATTCGAGTGTCAAAATGAATTAAAATAAAAACAAGATTTTAATACCTACTTTCTTATTATGATAATATTTACCATGATCTTCCAAAAAATATGAAAGTAAACAAACAACATATGACAGCATGTGTAACCTAGCACATTTGACAGTTTTACTGTATTACCGATTTTCTAAAATTTATGATAGATGTCACTACCAACTAAAATCGATAAAACCAAAACTATTTGTGAATGGCACCTAAAAACACACTAAAACATAAAGCATAAAACAAAAACTAATTTCGATTTGTGAATGTAGCTTTAGGCGTATTCCATTTGCCAGTTGGATGAGATCTAACTTACATTTACTGAACCAGATCACTTATTTATTTTGCTGGATTACATTGCTGACAATATTTTCTGTACTAGAATTACAGATTCTAATCTATTTCGAAATAATTCATCAAAATAAATGCATTAGTTTGCTTAATTTAGTTTACTTAGTCATGTGTCGAAATTATCTGAACTGATTTAAGTGAACCAAGTGGCAAATGGAATACAGCTATTATTAAGTGCGTCAAAATATTAATTATGTAAAATATTTGATTGCTTACCGAATATAACACGCACATTGTATATTCCCAAATTTGTTTTTCTTGCTGTTCACTTGAGCTTTTGTTACTTTTAGGAATCTGCACTCATCTTCGATTCGTGGATATTTCCATAGCAACAAAAACACTAGTGAACTCAAAAACGTTATTAGTAATATTCAATGCATTAGTTATATAATATAGTGTATTATGTGCCATGAACTGTAAGTGACAGTTTTTAAGTCAAGAATGTAGTTTGAGAAAACGAGGCCTGAAGAGTCGAGATTTCCTAAACATACGCGACCTAAAGAAGTCACTTACTTGCACAAATAGAAGGAAAAGAAAAATAGGTTTCAAAATTGATAGCTAACAAATTGTTGTCAAAATAAGCAGGACGTTGATATGTAATACTTACTTTGTGTCCACGGTGAACTGTAAGTAAATATTAAAGTCCTAATGGAACCATGGAAATCACTGTGCAATAAAAGTTCCACTTACCGCGTTTAAATTTTGTCATTAATAGGTAACTTACAGTACAAGTATTGTAAATTAATATTAACTAATAGTTCTTGTTTGATATCTTCTATGATGTTACAAAGTTACCCCCACCTTGTAAAATTTAACACCATAGCGCAGACAAACTATATGTTTTTGAATTTAACCATTTTGGCAATAACTTTCAAACTATCAAGTTCTATCGTTCGACTACTGATCGCTTCATAATTGTTTTCATTTTCTTCAAAGACGTAAATTTGCCGCATTTTCCACTTTTCTCTACTATATTCTCTTGATAAACGAGAAAGGATAGCCTCGCTTCTCGACCTCGAGATATGAGACCGAGACCACCAAGGGCTGGAGTATAAAGAGGAGAGTGTTCTCTATTTACTCAGGTTTCATGTGACAATGCGCTGATGTCCTCTGTCACCGGAATTGTAAACTGAGTACGTTTCAGACCTTTGTGCTATATGAGTACATGTTAACTTAATTAGATTTCTTGTTGCGATAAAGCACTATTTTTCTTGTTAGAGAATTTGTTCATTATTTTAACCTTTAATTATTTTAATAATGTAATGTGCAGTCCTTTGTCTAAAGGCACTGACATTTTTCAAATGAGAATACGGATTTATTGGGCAGAGGTATAATTTGTAAGTTGTGTTTAGTGTGCGAACAATTTTATAAAACTTCATTCTATATTTTACTTAATAAATTGAACAAATGGATGATAAAATTATCCTGCAAAATATCCTATTTTTTTGACTGTATTAAAATTAAAGTAAAATTTTACAGTCTAATTTTCCAAAACTTTTTAGCTAATCCTGAATTTGGATTAGTTAATCTTATTCTAGTCAAATTTTAAAAAGTGAGTCGACATCGCTTTCCGAATACCCAGTGTGTATAATATCAACATTCCATTTGAATTTCTAGAATATTGCCTGAGTAAATAGAAAAGTTTACTTTGTTACTAGCTAATTGTAATAATTAATTATTTAATTAATATTCTGAAAACTAGAAACATCAACAGTATCAGAATGTTATAAAATGATTAATTATTGAATGGATTCATAATTTACCAAAAAATTAATACATCATTATCAAATAATATATAAAACAAAAATTTAAGCTTCAGTTGTATTAATAATAATTATATTTTATTTATTTAATTAACTAATTCAACTATACACATAAAACAAGAAAATTTCTATTCAAGTCAAATAATTATTAATTAAGAAAAGCGGAGACTCCGGTATTCAAATCTCGACATCTTTAATTTATTTTTCTCTAAATTAATAATTGATTTATTGCTTAGAAAATATTGAACTTCTTAATTATCTCTAACAATAAATTAGTATATACATAAAATAAATAAATAAATAAATATATCATCACACCTTCTATCCATTACTGGATGTGACATTCAGTAGTAGCAGATCTCGTTAAATAATATATTTTTACGCGTGGTTATCAGTCGTCAAATCACGGTTCCTAAAAACGTTAGTGTGGAGCCACAAAGGTAGTATTAATGTGGTGAAAATTTGTTTATTGCGAGAATCGAACTCAGCCTCCTACCCCATATTTTGTGCAGTATATAAACAGCTGAAAACTATACCAAAATATTACCCACCCTTAATACACATAAAATACATGATAATCATGTATGGTATATCATTGAAACATATCAACGCAATCTGCTGAATATATCACCTACAGATAAACAACATTCACATCCCACAAAACAATTTTAATCCCACACCCTTTCCAGCCCAAACCTAACCTAAACTTATATAACCCATCATTCAATCATCCCAAAAACTGTCAGCTTACAAACTTTAATCACATTTTAAACCCAATTGAAACATACGTCGCACTCCAGCTCGAAGGGGGTTCGGAGCTAGACAAAACCACTTCCTCCCCTCCAAATAACAAAAAACAAACACGTCTCCTCCAATTGTATCGCTAGCAGCGCCACCCCACGTGCATTTAAATCAGAACAGTTGACAATGTGCTCCTTCATCCGTTATTTTTGTGACAATGGTTTCAAGTGGTCGCGGTATTGGAAATGGAATATCTCGCTCCGATAAACACTTTGCCGCGCAACGCTGTAGGAGATCTGTTGGACGACGACGCCGCGACGGAAGCGTCCATTCGACGAGATATTAGTAGTAAGGCGTAGTCTGCTTCTGAAGGATAGTTGGGTATAGTTGCTTTGATGTTGCAACGGATTTGGATTGAAGGAACATTGGCTAAGATTAATTTTAATCTCTGGTGCAAATAGTGGAAGGATAATGTATTGTTATATTTATAAAATAATAATAATAATGGGGTGGCTAGCTCAGTGGTATGAAGTCGGCCTGTAGATCCTGAGAACCCTGGTTCTATTCCCACAGGCGACAAACAATTTTCATAATTTCAAAAACTGCCCCTGTGGCTCCTCCACCACTAACATCTTTGGGGACCGTGATTTGACGACTGGTAACCGCCCTTTATGCGCAAAATATATCACTTACCGAGATCTGCTTCGGCAGAGTGCCACACCCAGTAATGGGTAGAAGGCGTGATGATATATTTATTTATTTATTTTATTTATAAAATAATACATACATACAAAACATTACATCAGTAATACACAGCGAGGTGAGACAACATTGCGCCTCGCCACGCAACAAAAATTAGAACAATTTTAGAATAAAAATTCCTATGTTATATAAATAAATAAATAAATATATCATCACGCCTTCTACCCAGTACTGGGTGTGGCACTCTGCTAAAGCAGATCTCGGTAAGTGATATATTTTGCGCGTGAAGTGCGGTTACCAGTCGTCAAATCACGGCCCCCAAATATGTTAGTGGTGGAGGAGCCACAGGGATAGCTTTTTCAAATTATGAAAATTTGTCGCCTGTGGGAATCGAACCAGGGACCTCAGGATCCACAGGCCGACTTCATACCACTGTGCTAGCCATCCCATATGTTATATATATAAAATATTATGTTCATTTAATTATGTTAGTGTCTACTATTTGTAATTAATATTTTTGAGCTTGTTGGGAAAGAACTATGAATGTGGTTGAAGCGAGATGATGATGTGTTAGGATTAAATCATTTTCGACAGATTTAATGTTTTTAAATTCATTTGAAAATGATAGTAGTTTTCATGTATCCATGGATACACTCTTACTCCAGTCAAACTTATATAAAAAAAACAGTCAAATAAAAATAATTTGTGACACAATGATATAAAAACAACACCCCTAATAATATTTCACCGACAAAAGCACATAAAACCAAAATTACTCAGCAATTAACAGTTCCATTGTGCCCCCTTAAAACTTCGGCTCATAATAACTTGGACACAAACAATTGTTTAGACAGTCGCGATGCGTAAAACTTCGCATTAGCTGCAGTAGAACGACTGTCCACGTGCTAAATGCGTCATATAAGCTCGAGTGATTAGCCCAGGATTTCATCTTGCAACAACAATGCAACTGGACAATGGGGACAGTGGACTGTGAATTTGCAGGGGTGGATTTTACCCTTTTCACAGATTAAGTAATTCATAAACAAAATTTAAACGAAAGGCAACAACATAACTAAAATTTGAATACAGCTGCGGGGTTTTTACATCCCTGATATAATTATTACAGAGCTGTTAATGCAACTCATGCATAGCAAATAAAAATTCATATTATTCGTCACTTCTTTTATTTGACATCGAGTATAAAGGAGAGTATGAACTTGATGCTGGGTTACATGAAAGTTTTTTCGGTTCATTAGCAACTAACGGTTCAATAAGTTTTAGAAAATCGGTATTGATACTGTTTAATAAACAATTCTTTAACTAAAGAGGTCTTTATTTCTTTCTTGCAACCCAGTATCAGAAGAATCTGATGGTTTTAGTAAGTGAAACGTATGTCGAATGAGAGATTGGTGAAACAAGTGCATTTTGTTGAAATTGATAGTAATAAATAGATGAATATGATTGAAGGTTTGTAAGATAACGAAAAGATTCCAAGTGTGAGGAATAAACAAATTTGTATAAATAAAGTTAAGCATATGAGTGAAGCTAAAATGATTTTTCAGGAAATGAATTAATTAGAAATTGTTCTTCAAATACATTTTTGTACTTGCATCGTTCAAAGTAAGGTTTACATTACCTCGAAAACCGATGGAAAGTTTGAAAGTAATTGAAAAGCACCCATTTTTATGGTTCCAAATTTTCACTATTAAAACGCTAATTATAGGGTGGCTAGCTCAGTGGTATGAAGTCGGCCTGTGGATCCTGAGAACTCTGGTTCGATTCCCAAAGACGACAAACAATTTTCATAATTTCAAAAAAGTACCCGTGTGGGTCCTCCACCACTAACATCTTTGGAGGCCGTGATTTGACGACTGGTAACCGCACTGCCGAGATCTGCTTCGGCAGAGTGCTACACCCAGTAATATATTAAATTAATTAATTAAATATATTTATTTTATTTATTTATTTAAAACGCTAATTGTACTTATATAGACAATTTTTAAGGAATTTATAAAATAAATAGAGACAATCAGACATATTTTAACAAAACTCATGAAAACAATTTGTTTTCAAATAACAAATATCAATTCATGGCATACTTAACTGTCAATATAAATTCACGCTTCAAATTTAATCAATTTCCTCATTGTCGATTATATAATTTTTGCGCAAATTAAAGCACGAGCAAAGTGAGTGCATTAAAATGGCGCTCATGTCCTCGCGCACTTGTTATGTAAATAGCTATTACTTAGGGTCAGTAATTGGAAAATTTATCAAGAAATAGAAAAACCGACCCTAAGAAATTAAACTTATTCGGTCCTTTTTAAAACCGAACATAATTCAAATATATTGCTGTCGTCAATGATAACCAATAACAAACAAAAAATTATACAATTATATTGAAGAAATTCAAAGTACTCTTATTAACAGTTGAAGATCCTCTGCGGTACTGCAATGTTTCCTATTGTACAAAGATAAATAAATAAAAAACAAAATTGTATGCATCACACGATGTTTCTCATATGTGGACAAAATCTTCAGAGGCCGGTACTGAGTCAGCCGCATTTCATTATCATCCCTGACTGGCCGTTTTATTCATCCATATTCGTGAAGCGCTTATTCAGTGCCTTCCATTTAACGGCGCTCGCAGCGTTAACACGCTGGATCTGTGGAGAATTACTTGTTCCGAAAATTACATTCTTTTGTGGGTTGACCTGTGCCGCCCGCCGAGCTGAGCACCGCTCTGCAAAAAGTATTTTGACTCTAATACCGTGATGTAAAAGAAGTTTTTGTAAGATTTTTGTTTGCTATTGTGTTATAAATCTTGTTATGAAACATGACTCTTGAATGTCGAATACTTGCGATTTATTTGTTAGAGTTGTGTTTACCTCTTTTATTTTTGTTTTGAAAGCCTTGTGCAAATTTTTACCAAGTACTTATTAATTAGGTACGTGACACATGGTTACGTATTTAAAGACTTTATTTGTGACAAACTTAACTGTTAAATTCGTGCTAACAGTAATACTCGTAATGAGATAAATTATATATTTCTTAGTACAATTTTATTGCTTTATTCGAATCTTAAAGAGATGAACTTACGGCGTCTTCGTCGTAGGCACTTAATATACCGTGTGTACCATGTGAATGTTGGCATAGGCACCATGTAAAGTCAGTTTTTTGAGCGCATCTTCATATCTTGCTTAGTTTTTGAGATATAGCCTCGGGAAAGTCGAAAATATGATGAGGTAGATTTTTTGGAAAATTGAACTTTTTCGGAGGTTATATCTGAAAAACTAAACAAGATATGAAAATGCGCCCAACGGCATTGAATTCCTCGTGTCCGAATTGACTTATAAGCAAATTTTTAGCGATTTATATTTTTTGAAAATTTCGGGGTACCCCTTTGATTTTTTTTCGATTTTTGGCCAATTTCAGACTGTTTGCTCTGAAATTCTCTCTCGTGCGAATATTGTAACGAAAATTTACATACATATGTATTTTGACCCGGTGAATCCACTGGTAAAATCTTCAATTGAATATGTCTTCCAGTTTTTGAGATATTGTTAGAAAACTGCTCGATGAAAAAATTTTGGTGAAAACTTTTTGAAAAATAAAACATGCTGAAAATTTGTTTACAAGTCAACTGAATCACGAGAAATTCAATGCCGTTGAGCGCATCTTCATATCTTGCTTAGTTTTTGAGATATAGCCTTAGAAAAGTCGAAAATATGATGAGGTAAATTTTTTGGAAAGTTGAACTTTTCCGGAAGCTATATGTTAAAAACTAAACAAGATATGAAAATGTGCTCAACGGCGTTGAATTCTCCGTGTCCGAATTGACTTATTAGCTAGGTAATTTATAATTTCTTATACGATAGAAGGCCAATAGTTATAAAACAAAAACAATTAAGAAATTTTGGAAAAATTCTGAAAGCTTAAAAAAGCCAGGGGAGGCAAGTTCCCCCATATTGCTCTCCCCCCATTGGGCGCCCAAGCCTGAGCCTCCCTCTCTACTAACATCATTTCTTACACATAACTATATCACTTATTGAGATCTGCTACGGCAGAATACCACACCCAATGGTAAGTAAATGGCGTGATGATATATTATTTATTTTATTTTAATTGTTAAGTATTTACTTATAATTCGATTTAAGTATTGGGCAATCTGACACTATCTTAGATAAATACATATAATCAATAGAAAATGACACACAGTAAACAAGGATCTGTTTTGACATTGATAAATCAGTAACTTTGTATTGTTTAGTTGCTATTAAAAATATTATTACTTCTACGGAATTACGATTTCACATTTTATTTCTCTTCGTATCTGTTCTGCCACTTATTGCATTATATTATGAAGCTATACTTGGAATCTAGAACATTACTGCCCTACCTAACCTGTAGCAATAGTTAAGCTATAATCATCCAATAATACCACGTTCATAGTCCCAAATGAATGCTAACATATACTAATTAATTAGCTATAATAACACTGCGAAGCCAGAACCTGTAAGCAAAGGTTTACTTACACGCGTGCTCATCGCGAATTAATGTTCACATTGCAACCAATTTATGATAACGCATAAAGGTTACGCCGGTCGGTAATGAACGCATTTGTCGGACGCACGCGCTCTAACGCTAATTCTACAACCACGTATCACGTAACGTTAACGTGCGTTTGTTGCTCTACGTGGCTATTATCGTGTTTGTTGCTGCGGATCTGGTTAATGGATCCTAATAGATGTTCTGATGTTTGCAACGGGATTGCGGACTCATATGTTATGGTTAGTGGGAATTCTTATTTTGGCCTTCGGGATAGGCGTTAAAAGTAACAGGATTGAATACCATTTCTATACGATATTTTTCAGGATTATTCACCAGGAGAATTGATTCATTATAGATAATCTATGGTAATACACTCAATTATGCAAATTATACGAAAAGTGGACTTAGGTACTACTTATTTATAAATTGAAATCTAGTTACATGTTAGGTTTATGGATAAAGAACTCTTCCTTCTGATTTATTATTAAGTTATATAGCCGAGCGCATTTAGATGTTAGCCTTAGAGGTTCTGGGTTGGGTTCCAGTAAAGTAGAATAATTCTCGTTGTGTACTGAAATTGTCCTTATATAAATATCTGTGGTTACCTGTATTTCTTTATCATTCCATCAGTCGTCATTATCAAAAATCAACATTTTTTAATTGTTTTAATTTTTCAAAGGGTACGACGAATTAAATTTTAAATTACTATTATTTGCATATACATTTATGAGCCAAAAATAATCAACTTAAATAATACTTGAAATTGGATAAAATATAAAATAATTCTTCAATTTCTTTTTTATACTTGTTGCCATTTGGAAATAGTCATTCGAGCTATCTTGATTATTGTCTAGCAACAAGTTTCGATTCGACTTCTTACTTTTTTGTTACATTATTACTGAAAATTGTACACTAACACATTTATAAATCAATGAAAAAACATAATAAAACAATTCTTATTCCTTGATAAATCAAGGACAATTTTACCAATCAAATAAATTTGTAGCAAAGCGAAACAATTCAGAATTTGGTTTTGTTTATTAATTATGATATTTCACTATCAATTTAGCTTCGAGAGATACAGACTAATTAAATGTTATGTATCTGTCTAAAGTTGACTTGAGTGAATTTATTTTGTTTATCAAATTTATTAGTGCATATATTATAATTACTTCAGTATTCCGTAGATCATTATTTATCAAGTTTATAGCTTTTCTAAATTGTCGCGTTTGCTTATACAGGATGTGATGACATATCTGGGCAAATTATTAGCTAAGCGTCTGGCCTGAGATAGATTTAACCTTTCTATCTCACCCCGTCTAGGTTTTTTATGTAAACTCATGCATGAGAACGGTTACCCCGATCAACGATACCACCCTCTTATCCATTATCAGCACATCCCATGGAAACCACAACAATTAGTTAGTGGTAGATTGGCTTTCGTCGAGACAAGTTGTCTCTCGTTTTCATGTGCAAGATGTAGGTCTTGCCATATAATTTTGTAACTTAAGTAATTAATAGTTTATACATATATTGTTGTTGTTGTTGTTTCTATTATCGGTTGATTTGTTTAATTTCATTATTAATTTTTAACTTCTTTAAATAATACTATTTCATTTTTATGTTTAATAAATATATATTTTTACAAGATTTTCGAATCTATTTCGTCTTATTTCAATTTTATTTAATCTAGTATTAAATCGCGTTATATTTCAGAGTTGTAGCACATCTATTAATTTAGAATCACAATTGATTCGAAGCTTTCAATTCATTTACAAATGGTCATCCTTACATAACACATTCATCAAACAAACGAATAAACCCATACTCGATTCACACCCCAAATGAAATTCCAAATCCTTGCACAGACTCAACCCAACAATATCGCGTAGAAAGCAACCACCACTCCAACATACAGTATCATTGTTTCCGCAAGACTGCATTGCACCCGTCACCACACACAGTCACCCACACTTGCACACAGATAGCGCTAGTGCAGCGGCCGAGAAAGGACGATGGACGACTCATTGCACCACCAAAATACGATGGCTCTGGATATTTGCACTCATGGAATTCCAATTATCGGCAGCAATTTCAATGCGCTAGGTACCATCGTGCGCTTATTCGCTCCTTGTATTACGCTTAAATGGACGAAGGAGAAAGATAGTCATGGTGTAAAAATAGGTGGAGGCACAGATAAAATATATACAGACGACTAACTAAATATATTCAAATTGCAGCGTTTTTTTCAATGAAATTTGTAGTTCTGGACGAGTCTGTATTTCAGCGCTAATGTCGATTTATTTTTTTGATATTGAATTAGGGTTCTGATTGTTAAGGAATTATAATTTCTCAATTCACTATTAATTTTAATAGGAATTGATTTAAAATTCAAAATAAATTGTAAATACATAAGCCATAATTTATCTTTCATGAAATAATAACCGACATTTTCGATACAATATAGACTGGTCCAGGAACACAAATTTTATAAGTAAAAAGCGTTGCTATTTGAATATATTTAATTAGATGTCTATATATATTTTGTCTGTGGTGGTGGGTAGTAGAATAAAAATAAAATAAATACATCATCACGCCTTGTACACATTACTGGGTGTGGCACTCTGCCGAAGCAGATCTCGGTAAGTGATATATTTTGCGCGTGAAGTGCGCTTACCGGCCGTCAAATCACGGTCTCCAAATATGTTAGTGGTGGGGAACCACAGGGGTAGTTTTTTAAAAATGGTGAAAATTGTTTGTCGCCTGTGGGAATCGAACCAGGATTCACAGGATCCACCGGCCGACTTGATACCACTGATTGTTCTGATGATTACCAAATTTCAGGATAATTTCTAAATAGAAATATAAAAGAAAATTAAAAGGATCACTTCTGTTATTCTTGTATTTGTACAACTGAAGAATATTTAAAACTTTTGAATGTGTCAAATCTGATATTGTTAGTAAAGAGAAGAGTTGAAATAAAGCTTGTAAAAATCTTTTCAATAATTTATATAACAAATGAAGTATTTATGGAGTAAATCAATTCAGCAATCAGTCCATCTGACAGGTTTTTTTTGTCCGGAACCAGAACAAAGCAAATCAATTGTAAAAAGTACAGTGGTCATGTTGTAAAATATTTATTATGCACATGTCGTTACAGAATTGTCAACGATTTACCCTGAACGCGATATTTACCGATTTCTTGAAAATTACCGTAGTTATACTGGTATATATCTGCGAGTGTAATTCGTGCTATTAGTTCCAGAAGTATCCGGCAGTGCACGCTACAATTGCACGCCATTTCCGCCATTTTGTTGCGCTGGACACGCGATCGAGTCAACTAGCTTTAAATTGACAAACCGTGCACTTCAAATACTTACAAACCTGCATAAATTATTCGTTAATGAGGGCTACAAACGTGTATGTAAATTAACGGAATTGTCGCTACACAAGGAATGACTTATTGCACTTAACGCAAACCTTTTCTTTTTCACGAACTTGCTAAACATTTTTGTCTTTTCAGCACTTTATTAATTAACTTCGCCTTGCATCGCAATCTTTCCCATTTACAAAATAAAATAATTTTTACCACGTACATATATCATATAATATTTTTTATTCAAACACTGTTAAAAACTAAAATGTATTGAAAGAGTTTTGATATCTTGTTTTGGTCACGAAAGTAAATCACGCTGTTTATGTAATTCATAAGATAATTGAAATTGTTTGTTTATTTAGCAAGTAAGCATTTAAAAATGAATATTGAAGAAAGTGAACTATTTCCCGAAGCTATTGAAGAAGTTGCCAATAGGGCAACTTTAGAATAATTTCCTGATATATTAAGAAAGCAGTATGAATTATTATATATAAGCGCTACGTAGAATGAGGCAAAACGAAGAGTGGTAGATTGGCTTTCGTCGAGACAAGTTGTCTCTCGTCTTCATGTGCAAGATGAAGGTCTTGCCATGTAATTTTGTAACTTAAGTAATTCATAGTTTATTCATACGTTGTCGTTGTTGTTGTTGTCTCAATTGTCGGTTAATTCCATTCATAATAATATTCTTTTGTTTAATTTCAATACTTAATTGTACTATTCGTATTTTTATACGTTTCATTCTTTTTTTTAAATATATATTTTTACAAGAAGTTCGCATCTATTTCGTCTTGATTTTAATTTAGTTGTAATTACATCGTCTCATTACAATTATGTTATTTACGCGTTACGATCACGACTCTATCTAATTACAATTTGAGATCTGCAGAAAATTTATAGGTTACTGAATATCGGATTGCTAAGTATCTGCACGTAAAAATTAATGGCATATTGAATCCATTCCAGAAGAAAATGCCTGAATAATTTGCACGTCTGGTTTAAGAATATAATTTCACTCCTGCAGAAATCTAAATTCCAAGTGTGCCACAGTTTACAGACATTTTCCATAAAATATATGAAACCATCTAAACGTTGCCTGTGGTGAATTTATCCATTTACGAATGTACTCCACGTACTCCTGACAAATTGACTTGCCGGATTTTTTATTTCTCCTTGATGTCTCACTAAAATTAAATGAAACTCCTGGAAAAAAGAGCATCGTATCTCGTTATCAGCCGAGTCGTGTTCTCGGAACATTTAAAAAAAATTCGCCGTTTTTAATTCCGTGCGCGGAGGCAAGCGGTTTCTTATTTGCCGACATTCGCCATGATTCATCACATCGTGAACGTAAGAAAACATAGATTATCAAAGCGCGCTGAAAAACCTTTATCGACTGCATCTCATCGCATGCAGAGATGCAAGTTGGCTGCGAGGATCGACGATGCCTTCGGTTTTGCTTGTTTCTGTCACCAGACGTGCCTTCTCACGGCGGTGAGGACGAGATCGGGTTCTCCAACCTGAGCTTTTTATTTGTTTTGTTTGTTTATTTGTTTGCTGTAATTATCATCGCTTTGATTCTTGACATGGTTTTTAGAAGCGGTTAACACTTCTCTGTTCGGTTTAATTCGTTTAAGAATTTGGTTTCGTTTGTGCTCGATTACTGGACAATTTATATTCTTTATAAATGTTTCAGTGATCTTTTTGCGAACACTTCGGGACACAGAACGCAAATTAGGAATATAATGGACATTATTGTGCTGTGTAATGTATACCACAGCAATATATTGAATTAGAAAAATTGTTCTTTTAAATTACTACCTCTGTTAATGAAATGTATTATCGCCTATATCATGAATGTAACTTCTAATTTGTATATAGTAGACAGTTACATATTTTCATATTTTATGGGGTAGCTAGCTCAGTGGTATCAAGTCGGCCTGTGAATCCTGAGAATCCTGGTTCGATTCCCACAGGTGACAAACAATTTTCATCATTTTAAAACCTACCGCTGTGGCTCCCCTCCCCCACTAACATCTTTGAGGGCCGTGATTTGAAGGCTGGTAACCGCACTTCACGCGCAAAATATATCACTTACCGAGATCTGCTTCGGCAGAGTACCACACCCAGTAATGGGTAGAAGGCGTGATGATATATTTATTTTGTATTTTAATGGAACATTACTTAAATAGAAAATAAATATATAATCACGTCTTGTACACATTACCGAGTGTAGCACTCTATCGTAACAGATCTCGATACGTGATATATTTTGCGTGTGAGGTGCAGTTCCCAGCCGTCAAATCACGGTGATACATTTATTTTGTATATCACTGTTAATTCATTGTATTCATTAAAGAATTGTTTGCAGTAAAAAATGCAAGTGTATAAACAAACAATAGAAAGCATGAAAGCAAGAAGCTTCAATTCAGAAGCTGGGAATACGATATTTTGTAATAAATTCATCAGCAGCGTTGCGAATTAGATGCAGCCGTGTATTGTTTTTATTTATATCGGCTGTAAAATTCAGCGAAACAGTGCATCCGTTCTCAGGATTGTGCAAAATGCTACTCTTTTAAATTCGTTTTACCTTATTTTGTCATGCCAGTGATATAGCACTCCACCGAGTTCTTCGTACCTGTTGATGTACTCTTTTACCTTTTCTACCACAGTAGACTAAAGTTAAAGATAGAACCAGCAGAAATATTTAATATTTTGTAAATTATTACTATGTTTCTTTAATTATATTTGTATATATAAACTTGTTCCTTTAACGCGTTTACAAAGAAAATTTGTTGTAACTGTTTTTGTCAAAAATAATGCTACAGGATTCAATTTTGTGTAACTCTGTAGCTCTATTGGTCAGTTCATATAAAATTATTGCAATTATTATTTTTTGATAATAAAATAATTAAATTAAACTACAAAACTGTTCTTTATTAAAAAAATAAAGGTATTTTGTTTTATTACATAACCTAGTGTATAGAAGTGACTCACATAATAAACAAAATAAATGTAATTAGTATAGTTATTAAGTAAGTTATAATTAAATTTCAATTCTTTGCTAAGAATCGAGGCTACATTTAACAAATAACAAAATACAGAGAAAAATTGGAATAACATCAAATCCTGGCGGTAGTCCAATTTTTCTCTTCATAATTTAAATCAAAATAAATATAATTCAATTATGTACCTACAATAATTTAAAAATAATAAAGTGAAATATATCATCATGCCTTCTACCCATTACTGGGTGTGGCACTCTGCCGAAACAGAACTTGGTAAGTGATATATTTCGCGGGTGAAGTCCGGTTACCAGTCGTCAAATCACGGCCCCTAAAGATGTTAGTGGTGGAGGAGCCACAGAGGTAGTTTTTTAAATTATGAAAATTATTTGTCGCCTGTGGGAATCGAACCAGGGTTCTCAGGATCCACAGGCCTATTTCATACCACTGAGCTAACCACCCCATAATAATAATACAATAATTTAGTTATTATAAATACAATTTTAGATTTTCTAATTTTTTTTATTTGTTTTAGGTTCGGAAGGATCTACTCTCCAGCATATTTCGACATCAAAGATACGAAGTAAGTAAATTTAATAATATTTCTGTAGTAGTGTCGCATTGAGTGTGAATGGTTTCTTTATACGCAACCTGGTTTCTCTCGAGGAAAAATGCATCGTTCGATGATTTACAAAAACTAAAAGATGCAGTAAGCGATAGGCTTGAAGTCGTGGGAGTGCAAAAACCACATTTTATATACCAATGTGCTTCTTGTCCGTGCGTTTATCCTGTCATCAGCTCTTTTTGCTTATAATAAATTGTCTGCGCTTTAACTGCAAGTGGCTTTATTGCTCCTGCGTGCTAGCTATTAAATACTCTATTTAACAACCTGAAGAACTGAATTGTAATACCTGCTCCATTTCTATGGTACCGAAGCTTTTCATTAAATTAATTAAATTTTATTGTTAGTGAATATTGCGGTGACTATTATACTACTATAAAGCAGGTATTGCCGGAGTAATGCAGTTTCAATTTCCTTTACGAACTGAACTAAATACGTGTAATTGAGAAGCAAAAATTTTATATTCTGCTCTGTTGTAGCTAATATTCATTTTGTAATAGTAAAGCCATCAATTTTTATGATCATATAATCATTTTTGATACTATGATATCCTTAGGCTCGGGATATAAAATAGCACCTTTATTAAGAAATGTTTCACTTTCTTTCCTTGGTGTACAAATAACTATAATTTATATCTATTTTATAACAAAAAGTATAGCAATTACCAGTGGCGTACCTAGGGGGAGGCGGTGGGTGTGGTCCGCACCGGGCGGCACATATTCTGGGGCGGCATTTTTTATATTTAGTTTTAGTTGTAAAAAAGAACTTGTTCACTTCATAAGTTTACTATTCGATTTTTACGAATTATGAATTACTACATGATTTCGAATATTTTCCTTCAGCGTCAAGTCAATGTAGGGTTGAAAATATTATCTCAAAAATTCTTTTATTACTGCCTAATTTAAATATGCCATCCAATGGGAAAAAAGTTCCCCACCTATAGTTTGCCTCAATTACAATTATTTATTTATGTTTATTAATTTAATGGGGTAATGGCTCAGTGGTTTCGAGTTGGCCTGTGGATCCTGAGAACCCCGGTTCGATTCCCACAGCCGACAAACAATTTTCACCAAATTAAAATTACTTCTGTGCCTTCTCCACTACTAACATCTTTGGGGACCGTGATTTGACGGCTGGTAACCGCACTTCACGTACATAAATATATCACTTACTGAGATCTGCTTCGGCAGAGTGCCACGCCCAGTAATGGGTAAAAGTCGTGATGATATATTTATTTTTGTAATTTATAAACATCACCATTTGATTGACTTAGAAAGGGCGGCAAATTGGAGACCGCCTTGGGCGGCAAAAGTTCTAGGTACGCCACTGGCAATTACTAACATGATCTTTTGATAGTAATCTTCCTTGCAACTAATGTTAATCGGAGGTCCTAGTAACTGCTATACTAGTGGTTTATGTTACAGAATTTTCCTCATTATACAATTAATTCTTGTTTTCACAAATTTATACTTAAGGAATTGAATTTAGTGGAGAACTTTATACTTAAAATATTTTTAATATCCGTTGATCATACAAAGTAGAGAAACTGTAGGAACTTTTCTTATGAAGCCAACAATTCTTAAAGTGAGTAAGGGAAATGGGCCATGTAACTTTGTTTATAAATATGTTCCTAGTCAGGACTGCCATAATATGAGTTACTTTTATAATAATATTCTAATTTTACGTGACAGTTATAATAATCAAACAAAATTTCTAACGCCTTTGAAGATGGTCGAAGAACGTATCAATTTTTCTAAATGTTAATACTGTACCAAAAAATGCAAAAATCATATTTATTTACTTATATGAACGATATTTACCGCAAACAGTTTCAGATCCATAAAATAATTTATGGTGTATAATTAAACTGAGCATAAATATTGGCATTGGAAGAGTGTTAAATGAAAGGCAACGCGGACATTTTATAAATATCGTGTTTACACTAAACCGTCACATAACTTACGTACGTGTATTAAAGTCTGTAGATTAAAAGTATCGAATTTTCATATCTGCAGTAAAAAGAGTAAAAAGCAACACTTTTATTTCGTGACTGGAGCGCCGTGTATGAAAAAAGTCCAGTAGATTATGCGACCGCGATATGCCAGAGTTGTACTTAATTTAATACATTAACGAACTCTTTGGTATAATGTATGCTAACTATTCACAACATAATTTATTAATGTGTTCACACTATCGCAATAAGCACGCGAATTATGACTGATTTAATTATGCTAAGTGTTCGCTATCATCTGTTTCGCATTTATTAATGATATATTTGTTATTTATGGCATATTCTTCTCGATAATTTAAATTAAATGTATTTTAATTTTTCGACCTACATTCTTTTTATTCATTTAATTCTATAATTTAAATTGAAAGTGTGCATGTTTGAAAGAAATAATAATTTTATAATATTCAATTATGAAAAATCATTCTATTCAATTTAACGTTACTAATATTTCATCATTTATTATTCGTGCTTAACTGCATTACTATAAATAAATGGGTTTGGATATTTTATTTATTTTCATGGCAATATCAATTTTGTGTCTGATTGTTGATATTGGAATTTAATTTCGCTGTGTTTTGTTTGTTTTAACATTATTATTAAATTCATTTCGTTCGAGTTTCAAATCTCAATTCTCAAGTCGATAATAAAAAGTTTTCAAGTTTTCAAGTTAATACTTCAGATTTCTTACAGATGATTGAAATTGTACCTAATGAACAAAGTTTTGTATTTCTGAAGTAGAACTTATATTTCACATAAATACTACGTAGGTACTATTAGAGCAAATCGAAGTTTTGCGATATTTAAGTAGTTATCATTCAAAAGTTAATATCTACCATAAATTATTAAGAGATAAACACAATTTCTTTTTTAAAATTATATTATTAGTTATTACATTCCCGATAGTTTGATGTTTCTATATTCTTCCAATCAGCTTAAACTGGGACATGTTAAGTTTTGCATGGACAAACTCGGCCATGTCGACTTTTGTTTGTACTTTTTGTGTGCATTAAATTACTTACGAAATTAAAGTTACTTTAATTGCATCCATGAAAATAGTCATAATTAGTGTAGACAAGGGACAATTTTCATAATTTCAAAAACTTCCCCTGTGGCTCCTCCACCACTAACATCTTTGGGGGCCGTGATTTGACTGGTAACCGCACTTCACGCGCAAAAATATATCACTTACCGAGATCTGCTTCAGCAGAGTGCCACACCCAGTAATGAGTAGAAGGCGTGATAATATATTTATTTTTATTTATTTATACAGAACGATCCATATTGAAGCGCACCAAAAGCTCCAATGACGATATTATTTTCACAAAATTAAAATTATAATGAGTAAATATGTGTGGACATATACAGTTCAATTCTTAAAAGAGTTTTAGCTAGAATCTGACTAATCCTGAATTTTGGATTTGTCAAATTAAGCTAAACCATATTAACAAAAAGAGTTTAAATAAACTTTAATATAACCTTCTTACCATGTAGTTTTTGAAAAGTGAATTAAGTTAAATTTTTTAAATCGGACTAGCGTAATATTAGCTAATCCAAAATTCAAGATTAGCTTATATTTTTGGAGAACCAAGCTCGTATAGTTTAGTTTATAACTAATAAAATTATACTGCCAACACGAAGGACTTGTTAAATTTTAACTATAAACCCCAAACCGGAACTGAACCTGTACCGAACCACCCAATAGTTTTTTCTGAACCAGAGCTGAACCTTAAACCCATTTTTTTTCATCTTTGAGTCCAATTTCAAACAGAACTTATTTTTCTGCGATTTGAGATTCCTGTTTTAAATTATTTGTTTGACTAGATAAAAAGTAGTAGTTTTACTACCGCAGCCAGCGTTTCATAGATGAAAAACAGGTTTTACCTAAAAGTAAACGTAAACAATAAAAATTTATCTAGAGAAAATTTAAAGGGTCGCATGTTATTTGGTAAGATATGTTTCTGAGACAAAAAAAAATAAATTTTCATATGTAATTTGCATTTTCACTATTTGTCAAAATCCTGGAAATATTATTAGGATAGTATCTTGTTTATGTAATTTTCTAAAAAGATTGTAATTTAATCTTATACATAATTAATTATACATTGCCATATGTATCTGTATGGCATGTGTCAGATTTCAGACGCTTCCGTTCCTGTGTAAATAGATACGTTAAGTCGAGGTCAAGCGTCCTTATGTAAATTCGAAGTAATTTCCATATTTTAAGAATGTATTAAAAATTTTGGACATCTTCATTCCGTGTCTTCCGAAATTAACTCTCTTAAGAATTATCTCACGCATCTGAATTTTCTCGTTATTAAAACAATTTGTTTTTCTATTATGGGAAGTTTTATTTGATAAGATAAACACTTGGAATTCTCACAGGAAATACAATTTTAATCTTTTATCTAAACATATTGAAAACTTCATTTTTCGTTTTGTTGGAAAATATTCAACGAATATGTAGCTATAAAATATGACATAGGATATATACGTTATCCAGACAAACCGTCTAGGCTGTATAAGAGGGCAACAGATCTTGGTAAGTCTATACAAATATATATATATATATACCTGTACTGGTTTCAGCATGATCGCAAAAAAATCTGTTACTGAAATATAAATTATTTTGTTGAACCAGTTAAAAATAGAAAAATTTTAAAATATGGTTCGATATAGTTCAGACTACGAGAAATCGAATGCCGTTGAGCGCATCTTCATATCTTTTTTAGTTCTCGAGTTACAGCGGTTTTTGAATTTTAAAAAATGTCAACTTTGAAGGCCCATATCTCGAAAACTAAAAGAGATATTGAAATGCGGTTTGAACGAGTGTATTTCTCGTGCTGTAGTTAACTTATACAAAAACTTTAAAAATTTTGAAAATTTTACATTTTTTTTTCAAATTTTTTTTTGCCCATATTTCAAAAACTTGAAGCAATAATGAAAATCTGTAAACACCAGTGGATTTCTAACAAAAAAGTACGTATTTATGTAAAATTTCAGAAATTTTGCTCTACGGATAAAATTTTTAGAGCAAAAAAACTAAAAATGGCCAAAATTCGTAAAAATCTTAAGGGGTACCCCTACAAAAATAATTAAAAAACAAAGATTTTTCGTTTTTTTGTAATAAAAACTTTACCTGTGCAAATTTTTACCTCAAATTTTACATACCTATGTACTTTTAAGAGAGGAATTCACTGGTGTTCACAAATTTTCATTATCATTTAAATTGTTTGAAATATTGAGAAATGAAATTTTTGAGAAAAATCATAAAATTTTCAAAATTTTCAAAATTTCAGTATAAGTTAATTGGAGCACGAGAAATACACTCGTTCAAACCGCATTTCAATATCTCTTTTAGTTTTCAAGATATGGGTCTTCAAAGTTGAAATTTTTAAAAAGACTAAAATCGCTGTTACTCAATCACTAAAATAGATATGAAGCTGCGCTCAACGGCATTCCATTTCTCGTAGTCTGAATTATATAGAACCAAATTTTAAAAATTTCCGTTTTTTGAACTGGTTCAATAAAAAAAATGGCTTTTTCATTAACTGAAATTTTTGCGATCATAACTCCGGCGATTAAAGAAATATATATTGAGGATCAAAATATGCATAATTATGTAGAAATATATGAGGAATTAAGTGGTGAAATCTCTTATTTCATATCTAGTTTAATAAGAAATGTAAGTTTATTTGGGGGCGTACGATAACTTGTCACATATGTGTAAACTTAACGAGCGCACGAATAATTGGAAATGCGTGTTTGAATTCAAGTCAGCACTAATTTATTCCAAGATTATTAAAAATAAAAATAATGCACTTGATGTTAATGACGGGCAGCTTAATTTGTACACACCAAACCTAAATGAATTCATTACCATAATTATGATTTTATTTACAATTTCCGTTTTTAGTAAAAACGTGCAGAGATAATTTATGCGCTATATTATATGACAATTAATATTTGTAAAATAGGAACGATATAAATTTTAATTAATCCATGAACAGGAATTCTGTTAAATATTTCACGGGATTAAGTGGTGTTCTAGTGGATTGATCATGAACCGCAACATAAACTCTACTCTAATTCAGACGTCACTAAGCCACGGAGGATAGTTAAATTTTATGCTCTAGCGGCCAGAAGAGAAGTTTCGCTTTTGTATCTATTAATTATCTGCTACATATTAGCTCGCAACGACCGGTTCCGAAATTTCATAAAATATTATCAACAATTTGTTAAGCCTAAAACTAGTTTTCGATTTACATATTAGACAGAAAATTAAGGAGATGGTTTTTAGTAATTAGAAATGAATATGTTCTCAAATAGTTATTTATATACCGAGGGTGAAAGCAGTCGTTTCTGGCCCGTGGCGTGATTATTAGCGCGAGGCGTAAAGCAAAGCAAAAGATTAAAATATGTACATAGGTTTTATGTCAAAATGACATTTTGTACAATCAAGTATTCACAATAAACAAAAATTGTCATTTTATTTATGTATCCATAAGAATTTTTTATAGCAGTAGGGCCATAAAGAAGTGTTTAAGCCCGCCTTTAAGGGCTAAAATACATGAATTTTGGCCCGGTTGTGCATAAATTAATAAATAGTGTATTTCAATCTCATTGCTAATTTACAAGTTCATAACAAACATAAATTAATCATTATTTGTTTCATTAGGACTAAAAATACAAGTTTTCTGGTCGAGTATTAAAGGTTGGCGGAGTCGGGTAATATTACAAGACTCCAAATAGTAGTTTTATACTGGGTTGCATGAAAGTTTTATCGGTTCATTAGCAACTAACGGTTCAATAAATTTCAGAAAATCGCTATTGATACTGTTGCTAGATAAACAATTCTTTAACTAAAGAGCTCTTTATATTTTTTGCAACCCAGCATTAGTTTGATTGAAACATATTTTTTTTATCCACTTATTTCGAAAATTAGTACATATTGCGGTTATTAATATTTTATATTTAATTGTTATAACTAGACATTTTAATGTTGCTCTACCGCAATTATATAAATAGTAATATGTCTGAAATAAAACATTTATAAGCAATTGCTCAAATTCTTTTCTTTTTACGTGTTTAATTATTTATGGTTTAAGTTTGGCGAGTTAAACTTGGGACACGCTATAAATTTGGGTATTTAGCGAATGAAATAAATTAGATATCCTTTGTTTCGTTTTTTGGTTGTCATTTACTGAAATTGTATTAGCAAATAATATTGTTTTTAATTTTTTTAATTTAAATTATCTATAATCATTTGAATGCATTCGTATACAATGTTGTATTTCTAGTTGTTGAAATCGTAAACTCTTGCCTTTAAAGCGACTGCACAACCAGCTTTTAGCTGCTCATTGTCATAATGAAACAATTTAAAAGCAATCGCTTTTAATTATAGTTCAATTTATTGATAAACTCCTCATTTAAATATGAGAAAACCAGCGAATAAATAAACAGTATTCGATTGAAATCTACAAGCAAATACAATTTTAATAAAGCCAGCATTAGCGATGAAATATGCATGCTATCAATGAAATGTAAAAATATGCATTATGAAAAGGAAAATAAATACTCAAGGCTATTATCATTTAGTAAATATTTGCAGTGGTTGTCAAACGTGATTTTACATTGTCCTTTTACTATCTTATGAAATGACTAGGTATTCTTTCTAATTTTTAAATTAAAATTCGTTCTATTAAGTTTATGACATGTTTCAAAAGAGAATATTTGAAATGGTATATTCATATTTTATCATAAAGAAGATCTAGTATCAACAATTATTATTTAATATGCATCCTAAAGAGACTTAAATTTTAAGTTATCAATTCAATTATTATTCCAAATTGCAATTGTTGGCATTAGAGCTAACTAAATAAGATTGCAATTAAATTTAGATGTAAAAACTAGTCATATTACTTAGTATTACTTAGTACATACCATTAAATAATCCAATACACTAAGGCCATCTATTTATTTCCGATGAAACTAATCAATAATAAGTAACCATAGTTTCTATTATTATTTAATCATGATTAATCTTAATCGAGAGTAAACCAATGATTGAAAAACTTGTCCTTATACAAGTAGTTCTTAGCTGTATTCCATTTGCCAATTGGTTCATTTAAATGTGACAATATGACTAAATGAACTGAATTAAGCAAACTGATGCACTTATTCGAGTGAATTACTTCAAAGTAAATTAGAATCAGTAATTCTAGTATTGGAAATAAAGTCAGCGAAGTAATCTATCGAAATAAATAACCGATCTGTAAATGTAAGTTAGATTTGATCCAAATGGCAAATGGAATACACCTCTTGTCTATCTATCTACTAAAATGCCAAACCTTGTAGGAGCTTCCACAATTCTCGACACCTCAGAGGTGGTCCTTTTCCAAGAAGCAGTTTTTGTATAATAAACATATTCTTTGAGCAAAGTTTGTTAAAATCAACAGTTTAAGAACCACCTTAACATTATGAAAAGCGCAGTCTTGAATCGTGAGTGCACAAACAATACTCTTCGAGTTAATTACATCCAATTAAAATATCCGCATCTTCACGAAACAATTTTCATACCAATTCCTCAGACAAAATAATCAGCGTATAAAGGAGGGCCATAAATATCCTCTCATAACCTCACCGCCATAAATTTCCCAACAGTTAGGTTCTCGATGTTAACAAATCGGCGGTTCAACTACTTAATATGTAATTTAATATAATAAGTTGGTATTACGGCAAATCGTGCCTTACTGCATCTTGTCACGAGACAGTTGCCGTGCGCAAGCGCAGGTCACCGCCAACGTGGATGCCGTTTTGTATGTGGAGAAAATTATACATGCTGGGTAGCTTTTTAAGCGGGAATTAATTTGGTGGGTATGGGTGAACGGCATGCGATCGGCTGCTGCTGCTGCTGTTGATGGAGCTTGTTTTGGTGCATTTTGGCGACTTGCCTGAGACCAAGGTTTCGTGTCCTATCCACTCAGCTTAGTATAAATATTTGTGGTTATTGTTTTTTGAGTGGACGGCTACGTGTGTGACCTGTGGCTATTCATTAGGATAAAATGGTATTTATGGAACGAAATTTCAGCACAGTATTCGACATAGTTATTTTTATATTAAATTATAGGCGCAGTGTTTTTATTCTTACCCTGTAGTTTACTTACAAATCTTTCTTTTTAACTCGTCGATCTCTCAAAGAGATGAACTTAAGTGATCGTAATAGTATCTATAACAGAGACAATAATTTCATTTATTATAGTCCTGGATATATATATATGTACATATATATATATATATATATATATATATATATATATATATATATATATATATATATATATATATATATATATATATATATATATATATATATATATATATATATACATGTTTGTTGTTCACATGGCGAATCCAGGATAATATTCTAGAGGCAAGAATAATAATTTTTATTTTTTTTGCTAAATGTAAACTGACTTTTATTTATAGGTACGCAGGAGCAGGATCCTTACAGGTGAAGGGGCCCAGAACTGCTTAAAGAAGTATATTTTTATTTTATAAAGACGCATTTGACTTGTTTTTTTTTTTCATCAAGTAACGGGCCGTAAATATATTAGTAATGAGGTGGAGTAATTTTATTGTGAAAATTCTTCATCGTCTATAGGGATTGAACCCAGGTTCTCAAATCCACAGTGCGACTCGATACCAATGAGCTACCTACCCTATAAAACCACTATCATATCAATTATAATAAACTCGTATGTCCAAAAACAAATACTTCAATACGAGAATACATTTTAGAGTCCTGGACCAGAAAAATAAAACAAGTTGACATCAGAGATATTTTAATCCAAATTATCCTTGGAAGTCAACGTATTAAAAAGGATTTGCCATTTGACGAGATTTTGTAATTTCAGCGCAAAAACTGTTCTGCTCCATTTTCTTATACCCAAGTTGGGTGATGGATTTTCTCTCTTGAGATTAAATTTGTATCCAATCCTCTATATTTTGTCCTCTCTCTTTTCCTATTTCTGCTATTTTTACTTCCCATATATTTGGTTTCCCTTTTTCCCTTCTTTTATCAATGCTTCCAGCGCTAAAAATATTATCTTATGTAAAACAATTATAATTTTGCAGTAAATATTAGTTAACACTAAAGTAATATGTTTAAAACAATAATTAATATAGATATAAATAACTCGGCAGGAACTCTTGGGTAGCCTGTATCTTATTAATATCTACAATCTGCCGTTCACAACATGATAAATCCACAACTACTATTTCTATACATACAAACAACACTTGTACCAATTTTTCCCTGGTCCGCCATGCAACATCTCCCATAAATCCCATTTTTCATCTGCTGCAACATCCAACAACAAATGCACAGCACCGAGCAACAAATCGCGGTGATTTCCATGGCTCACGCGCTTCTTGCCGCTGTTGCAGATTGCGAATACGATGATCAATGATGAATAATAAACTGTGTAAGAGTATAAACATAATTTCTCGCGATGACTGGATAACCACTGGCCGTTCTGACGGTGGTTTAGCTGAACGATGTCCATTAATAAATTACTTCTTGAGTGTTGAGTGTGTGCTCGTGCTCGTGCTCGTGCTTGGCAAAGAAGAGTGGATTGTGGGTTTTATTTTGGAGTTACTGTAAATGGATGTGGGATGCAGGGGTGTACAAATCTATAATAAATAGAACAGGATGTAAGATTTCATCAAAATAGAAAAAAGGAATTTGAAAAATTATTTTAGATTACAGAAAGTTTTATAGAAATTGCGAATGCCCTCATAGGTCTTGGCACAACTTACCAGTTGTATAAATATTATATTATCATCACGCCTTTTACCTATTACTGAGTGTGGCACTCTGCCGAAGCAGATCTCGGTAAGTGATATATTTATGCGCGTGAAGTACGGTTACCAGTCGTCAAATCACGGCTCCCAAAGATGTTAGGGGTAGTTTAAAAATTGTGAAAATTATTTGTCGCCTGTGGGACTCGAATCAGGCTCAGGATCCACAGGCCGACTTGATACCACTTAGCTAACTACCCCATTTGAAATTTTTAAATTGAATATTGTATTTTATTGTCCTTTTTAACAATTGTTAATTAATTATTTAATACCTTCAAAATGGGACCAAATGTATGTCTCAAAACGTCCATATATTGAAATTTTATTTATTTACAAAGTCAATTAATCCAAACATAAGGGATGTTGTACGTCTCTGTCCACCGGTTGAATTTTGACGGATGCGTGAGTGATTCTACAGCGGCTGGTGCTAACGTCGCGAGAGTCTGCGATGTTTTACGAGCATTTCTCAACGTGTCATCTGCAATTTGCGTGATGCTGACACCTCCCTCGCACGAGCACGAACTACGGTTCCATGGTCTGCGCCGTGTTTTTGCGCGTGTTGTCACGCTGTAGGGTTGTACGCAGTTGTGACAGCTGACGCTGCTGATGACAAACATTGGACAGTGCTGGAAACCCCCGTGCAGTATTAGTTTCCTGCAGAAGTTTTTATGTGCACTCAAATTGCTTCGAACAAATGGTAGTTGTCACTTGTTTTCTCATTTTCTTAAGGAAATTACTATTATTGTAGGTACTACTATTAATTATAATTTTAGAATGACCTCCCCATAACCTTATTGGATAAACAATATTTAAAACCTAAATCCAAGATTATTGTTATCGGTAGATACCTATCTTATGATTAATACCTTCGGATACTTTATGTGGAAACGCGTCGACCTGTGGATTTGAGGACTAGAGTTCGATTTCCGTAAATGACAAACTTAATTCACCATTGAAATTATCCATGTAGCTCTCGCTACAGTAACTTCTTTAGAAACCGTGATTTGACGATAGGTAACCGCACATCAAGCCCAAAATATATCACTTACCGTGATCTGCTGTCACGTCCAGTAATAAGTAAGAGGCGTGAAATTATATTTATATATGAAATTCAGAAAGCAATCAAAACCAAATTACTCATTTTAAATGATCAAGTGGAAAAACCGCTATTTACACCCCACCATTGTAATCTTATCACTAACTAGTATATAAGCTCAACTTGTAAGATTCTTTATTATTACTTTTAAAGATGGTCTTGTAGAAATAAATCGATCAAGTTATTAATAAAAAAAAATTGTAGAACTTACACCAGGTGTTATTTTTTTGCGGATAAAAGTTGAGAGCTGCAAGCGTTTAGACACACTTTATTTTTATTTTCTATTATCAACTTTGTTTACATTAAATAGTAGAGTAGATAACTCCAACCTTCTGATACTTCGTAAAAAAATCATTGAATAAACAAAGTTTTTGGTAAGGAAATATTTGTCGCTCTCGGCAATATAAATATCTCTATATCACAATAAAAAGTAATAGAAATTCCTATTTATCATCCTTCTTATAAAAAATTAAAACCAGAAGATAAACGTCCAACCCTTAAGTACTTTTAATTAAAAAATTAACCCCTGAAGCCTTTGATACCCAAACAGTCCCATCGCGAGTAAACATCTGCCTCTTAAAAAACACATCAGCCTTAAATCCATCGCTCGGGACGACCGAACGTGGACACGAACCACGCACTCGGAACTCGGACAATGCAAATAGGAAAACATATATCATCACACACGCTGCACGCGTTTCAAACACTAGAACACGACGCCACGCCACGCACTATACGCAGGGCACGGTCATGCACGCATTCATTCGTGGGATACTAATTAAACAATTACTTTACCTGACCTATAATTACTGCTCTCGCCGACATATGGATGAAGACTTGGTACTTTTATGAATAGATGGGCAACACTATGAAGTAACTTGAAATCAGGGTGTCTACTTTATAACTTCGAATAGAATTCAATCATTGAATTAAGACAATTTAGATTTTTTTTATATATGATTTTGGACAGGAAATTAAAATACCCGTATTTTTTAAATCGATTACTATTTATAATTTATAGTTAAACAAATTCAAAGATTTTATATTTTTAAACTGCAAAAATTATAAGAAAAGGATGGTAAAAAATACAACAGTTTTTTGGATAATTTGGTTTTCAGGAAAAAAATCAAAGACGACAGTGGCGTACCTAGGGAGGGGCGGTGGGTGCGGTCCGCACCGGGCGGCACATATTTTGGGGCGGCATTGTTTATATTTAGTTTTAGTTGTAAAAAACAACTTGTTCACTTCATAAGTTTACTATTCGATTTCTACGAATTATGAATTACTATATGATTTCGAATATTTTTCTTCATTGTCAAGTCAATGTAGGGTTGAATATATTATCTCGAAAAATTCCTTTATTACTGCCTAATTTAAATATGCCATCCAATGGTAAAAAAGTTCCCGACCCATAGTTTGTCTCAATTACAATTATTTATTTATGTTTATTAATTTAATGGGGTAATGGCTCAGTAGTTTCGAGTTGGCCTGTGGATCCTGTGGACCCCGGTTCGATTCCTACAGCTGACAAACAATTTTTACCAAATTAAAATTTCCCCTGTGGCTCTCCCACCACTAACATCTTAGGGGGTCGTGATTTGACGGCTGGTAACCGCACTTCACGTAAATAAATATATCACTTACCGAAATCTGCTTCAGCACAGTGTCACACACAGTAATGGGTAAAAGTCGTGATGATATATTTATTTTATATTTATTTTTTTAATTTATAAAAACCACCATTTGATTGACTTAAAAAGGGCGGTTAATTAGAGACCGCCCTGAGCGGCAAAAGTTCTAGGGACGCCACTGAAAGACGATGTTTCGGAGATTAGGTTTGTTTGCATAATCAAGTCAAACTAAAACAATTAACAATTAAAAAATTGTTACGAATTTGCAACAATTACATGTTAAAATATAACAATATTACGAATTCTATGAAAAGTTAACATAATTAATAGTACAAAAGACACAATGTCTATTGCGATGTGGAATTAAGTCTTATTAATAAATAAGAAAAAATAGGAAAATTTTTTCCTATTTTTTCTCATTTAATAATTAATAGTGCAAGTCACAGGGTTAGTGATTAATACAAGAATCAAACTAAAACAGTTTTAATTATATTAATTTTAAATAAATTTGTGCACAGATTTCTAAATATTGTTGGTTTCAACAGTTTTTGTTGTCACTTTGATACGTAATCTGCTGTCATTATGATTCTTACCAAAAGGAATAACATTTTGAATTATTAATGATTAATTATAGATGAAATTAAATAGTTTCAAAAAAATAGTATACATAATACGTCAGAAAAATGATTTTACTGGACTGTTCAGTATATGCGTTCTATGTGTTTTCTGAAATTATTAATCTACCCGTATCTAAAAATATTTACAGTAAAAACTTTATACCTGTGAATGAACTTTTTATAGTCTAGCGTCATCTAGGATTTGAACTCGGCAAAGTGTTTATAAAAACGGTCAGTTTGTTCTAATGATATGCATATTCAAATTCAATATAACTTTGATATCATCTCTGTTAATTTATTTGTCTCTACACGAAAAAAGGGCGGAATACTAAACAGTTACGTCACTAGCACAGTGTGATTGTTCTATTGTGTTCCAGTTTGTGTTCGCCAGGTTATGATTTAATAGCAATTCGAATACTTCCGTAACATCGTACGACGGAACGTATTTGTGCAAAGTAATCTCTGTTATTATTTCATTGAATTGATTGTGATTTTTGTTCGGCTGTTGTGATTTTCACTGATTGCCTTGTACTGTTATTTGCTACAAGGTTTGCTCTATATTTTGATGTATTGTTGTGACGTTATTGACAGATGAATAAAAATCAATTTAATAGCACTTGTTTCAAATCAAGAACAATAAAAAAGGTGTTGTTAGGAGTAGTAGCAATCATAGTTGCTATTGTTTTCGCATGGTATAGTTTAGCGATTACTGTTCAGTAACTATAATAGTTTGCGATAGGAAATCTATTCATTCGTCACTTTACTGTTACTGAAATTAGCAAAACTATATTTACTAAATCAATTTTCCTACTACCCCTACCACTAGAACATAATTTTATTAGTACTCAGATATCTATTATTGTCATTTTATTAATTTTTTATTTCCGTAGTATTATTTTATTGTGAAATTGTAGAAATTTTCAGATTTAGGTAAACAATATCTAATTTATTCTTGAAAAAGCAATGAGCATTCACTGGGCTTTGAACCCAGAAACTTTCATTCGCATGGTGACTGCTCTAACCAATTGAGCTACAAACACTCGGCGAGTACTCATGCTTCTTCATGCAATGTTTAGTTGAAGAAATGTAAAGTGACATGGGTTGCGTCAATTCGTTACAAGTCAACAACCCTAGTATGCTAATGGATAATTCCATATATACCAACAGATAATTGTGACAATAAACTAATTCTTATAATATCTAATTTAAAGCGATTAACTACTAAATGTTCAAATATCGATTAACGAAAAAACTATTTAGTTGTCCTACTAAAATTAACTTTAAATTAAAGATTCTTGTAACAGTAAAAAATAAAAATAGTCCTGTAATTTAATTTTCACTCCAACTTTCACTAATGTCACGTATTTTTTTCTTTTTTCTTTTCTTAAAGTTTACTTAAAATATTTGTGTTAAAGAAAATTGATTAATTTTCTTCCAGAAAATTGGAAACTATTAACAATTATTGTAATATTTATTTAATAGGGACTTTGTTGTTTTTTGATGATTATACAGCCACATGAAAAACTAAATGTGTTTATTTCTAATTTGATACATAAAGTGCCAATTTTGAAAACTAACTGAGGTTACGAAATTTTTCACAACTGATGATGAAATTAATTTTTCATAATTAGTTGCGAATTAAGAAATACAAATATAAGAAAAGAGGGAAGGCTTGTTTTCGGGCTATTTTATTTTTCATCGAAAAAGAAAAAATTCAATAACTACTTTCAATATCAAATCGATTAGATAACAAACGAATATTGGTATGTGTACAGGTGTAGGTAGTATATTTTGTACCAATTACCAATATGTAAAGGTATGCGAGGGCGTACGGTAGGCACCTCAAGGTATAATAAATATAAAATTTAACTCAAATTACATAGCCATTAATTTTTGTTGGTAGCTTCAGAACCTCATAATATGAAACAAAATACCATAACTTAAAACCATCAACATATCTTCACGTCTACCGTCCTACTTCCCATATTGCCTTACTAATTTTCCGCTACACCATAACATATTGCCAATTTAACAGAAATTTAAATTAATAACAAAATTAAACCGAGACATTATTCAATTAAATAAATTTAAAATAATCTCGTACAAAATGAACTCCAAGTACTGGTAATACAGACGAGGGCAATAACTAAAAAAGGCAATCATGATCGAAGCAGGCTCAAGCCAAGCATACCACCCACATCTTAGTGGCGCAAACCATGCATAATCAATAAAAATCCACACGCTATAATTCAAACGATGGGTATTATAAATCATCATCGCTTTGCGCTGTGCCAAGTCGTTAGATGGACAATATTGTTCGCTCGACAATGCCAGGTCACTATAAGAGCTCTAATTGTATGCCGGTCTAAATATATCCACATTCTTGTTAACAACTCAATTGTGTTGATGTTGTATTCGTTATCATAAGAATACTATGACTGTGTCTAAAGATGGTGTCACTTTAAGTGATGAAGTTAAATTAAATGTAGCGTTCTATCGTCGTGTATAGATGTTTTACGAATGGTAGTTTTCTGTGAAGATTTAAGTTGCTGTCATAGGCAGTTCGAGTCTTCATTAATAAAAAAGTAACTAAGATACTAAAATTAAAACTAGGGATATTTTTGTTTTAGGATCTAATAAAAAGTAGAACAAATTCTATTTATTTATTGTGGACATTTCAGTGGTGAATCCATCATCATCACCAACATAAAAATTGTATACGCGCCTGCTCTGCACAAGAAGGACTTAATTCCATTTAGAGTACAGGGGACCTACAACTTATATTGGAACCTGAACCGCTCAAATACAATCGTATATTTTATTTAAACAAACAACTTCTTGACGTCGGCATTAAAATCTGTAACTGATGCATTAAAGGCCAGTTTTTCAATAACCGATTAATGTTAATCATGGGGTGGCTAGCTCAGTGGTATGAAGTCGGCCTGTGGAGCCTGATAACCCTGGTGCGATTCCCACAGGCAACAAACAATTTTCATAATTTCAAAAGCTAACCCTGCGGCTCCTTCGCCCCTAACAACTTTGGGGGCCGTGATTTGACGACTGGTAACGGAACTTCACGCGCAAAATATATCAGTTACCGAGATCTGCTTCGGCAGAGTGCCACGCCCAGTAATGGGTAGAAGGCGTGATGATATATTTTTTAAATTTTATTTATATGATTAGCATGATTAACATTAATCGAGAGTAAACCGGTGATTGGAAATCTGGCCCTAAAAGGCTTAGCAGAAAACATTACTTCTAAAAGAATTTAGTAAACTTTTGAATTGGAATTACATAAAATTAATAAACTACCTTATTTATTAAACCGTCTTTTGATCGCTTCAAACACGAAAGGTACTTATATAAGTTAGATATATAAAACTATGATGAATTTTTTATTTAATTCAGTGTATTGTATAACCCTCTGTGTATAATAAATAAATAAGTAAATATTCCCGTATAAAAGAAGCACCTCTACAAATATCCAATTCAAAATACCACATACATATTGCGTTTCTTAGAACCCATCTAAAAACAGAAACATCTGAACTTAACCTTCGTTCTTCAAATATTTATTTATATATTTCACTCGAGCCCAACGAGGGTGACCGGCGACCTCTATTATCCGCAGAACAAGTTTCACCCGCAACTGAATTTAGATGCACGGCTGTTAGATTTACGGTGCGGTTTCCGCGCGACCCTGGTGGGGGCACAACTTTTGCCGAGAAATACAGACACAGTGGCGTAGATCCAAAAGGTAAAATTAAGCAAAAGCCTATGGGGCCAATCACAATAGGACCAATAGACACTTTCAGATTGTATTGACAGTGACAAATTATTCATGATTTGACAAACTAACGAAAAATTATTCCGTGCAATAAGTGAACTTATCTCTTTTTGCAATTTGGGGATCAGTGAAATTTTACCAGTTCTTTTTAGTTCAATTTTTATTATCTACATTGGTAAAGATGGATTTTTCAGTCTAAAGCCTTGTTTCCACCTCTTAACATAGTATTAGTTTTAGTTTTTCGACATAACCTTGAGAGTTTGTCTTATGTGAATACAGCTGAGCGTTTCCAGCTACTATTTTAGTCTCAGTTTTTGTGTTTGTCGCTCAGCATAAACACAAAGTTTGCAGACTTCATACTTTCGACATAGTCTTTCGTCGCTGTTCTGTAAGAGAGAGTTAGCTGCGGTAATGCTATCTCTTGTTATGCTGTCAATTCTATGCCGTATTTATCAAATGTCATTAGGTTTGTGTTTAAAATACGATAAATATAGACAATAGAATAAAAATAGTAACAATTTGAACTGTGAAAAAAATTAAAGTTACTGGATTAACAGCAACAACAAAACTAACATGTTAAAAAGAAATTATTTGGTCGCTGTCATTTTAAAATTTATTTCTTTTCTTTGATTTTATAAGTATAATTGCAATTTAATCATATTTTTATAATATGAAAATCAATTTTGAAATTTAAATTACTATACTTGAAATATTTTAGTTTGTTAGAAAAATGTCTCAATTTTTGTAAATTGTTTAATTTAATTAAACTAGTTCTTCATTTTAATAGTAATTACTATTCCTTATTAATAATTTTATATAATTTTTAAAGTATTTCAAATAGTTTTATACAATTATTTTCTAATTTAAGTGAACAAACCTGGAATAATGAATTAAGGTTATGTTTATGTTAAGAGTTGGAAACGGCTGGAATTTTCCGACATAAACAGAAACAAAAAACCAAAAATAAAGACTAAAACAGAGACTATGTTAAGACGTGGAAACGTAGCTTAAGGCTTTTTAATTATTTTTAGTTTCATAGTTCGTCGAGTTAAACCTGGGACAGCCTGTATATGTTTCCATTAGAATATAACGTGAACGTTTGCGCAGCGCTAACGTAACGCAGAGTAAGTACACGCACTAATATATATTCTGCGGCTATTGTTTCGAGTCTCGAGCGGGAACATCTCAATAGCACGTGACACCGTGTTATTATAAATGGACACACCCCATTTTACTCGAGGAGTTACACCCCCTGAATGCGATCGTACCGCGATGTGGATTGTTTCAAGAGTAAGCTTGGAATGCGTTGTACAGAAGCTTGTACCATTTTTCATTCTTTGCTAGTTGTAGTAGGTACTGTAGTCGATAAACATTGTAATAACTTTAGATAACATCGGACTAATTCCTGCAATCTTTAACTACGTATACTTCTGCGAAAATAACTATATAAAGAATAGTTACTAGTATTTGTACAACTAGTAATGAGAGCAAAACATTCTTTTTAGATGTACTTGAAGTTTGATGGACGACGGCGAAGCTGCAGAGTGTCAATCAAATGAGGGAAAAAAAAGATGCTTTCACTGTTTTGCATATTGATGTTACATTTATTTGGGGTCGCTAGCACAGTGGTATCAAGTCGGTCTGTGGATCCTGAGAACCCTGGTTCGAGTCCCACAGGCGACAAAGAATTTTCAACATTTTAAAAGTATCCCTGTGGCTCCCCCACCACTAAAATATTTGGGGGCCGTGTTTGACGGCTGGTAACCGCACTTCACGCGCAAAATATATCACTTACTGAGATCTGCTTCGGCAGAGTGCCACACCCAGTAATGGGTAGAAGGCATGATGATATATTTTATATTTATTTTAAGAAATAAAAATTAAATTTTAATTTGGACGAAAATCCAAATTTTGATTGCATGGTTTTATATTTTAAATGATCTCCAAGGAGATAAATAAATAAAAGGTGAGAAAAAGAAAAATTGAAGCCATGAAAATGTAGTATTTATTCGCTATTTTTACTTTTTTCAAGTTTTTTAAAATAGTTGATAATTTTAATAATTCTCTAATTGATAATTTTTCCGAAACTAATATATAGGCCAGTAGATACGCCTGAAAAACTTATTTTGGGGGATTTTTCCCTTTTCAAATTATTTTTAAACCATCGTATACTGAAAAAATATTTCAAATGAAAGAGATTCATCTATTTATGGTTCCAAATAATTTTATCGACGGTTGTGGCACACTCGTTGATACAATTACGTAATTTAAGCGCGTAGAGATTATTTGGATAGGTGGTCATCCAAAGAAACCCGCGTTGCTGTTGACTAAAAAAGATCTGAAAATTCGGTTCAGGGCGTAATGGCGGCATATGACCTGAGTAGCCACAATAATAATAATAATTTTAAATCCGAAGCAAAACTGGAATTGCTGTAGGTATATGCTTGTACAAAATAATATTATTTTACAACAGCTAAAAACAATAGAAGGCAGAAATATACCTATACAAAAGTATTATGTTCTATAGGTGGTTCCACATTAACATTACCTAACCTATAACAAAACATCAACTAACCCATAACCTAACAAAACATTTCCATAAACCTGCAGAACAACTAATTTACACACAAATTCGTCATAGAGTTTACACGTCTCCATTCATCCGACATTAAGACATTTCTGTGCATTTTATACCGACAATAACAGTGCGAGATGAAGACATTAGCATGCGCGTGCGCGTTCCGCCATTATCAAGCGCGAGCGGCAAACGTCACAGTCATCTCACAGGGACTAATAACAATGACAATGATGGACGAACATAATAGGTGGTTCGAGGGACAAATTGTTTGATTACGGGTTCTGGGAATTGTTAGCAAATAATATGTGGCTTTGTGTTACTGGCTTTGCATCGCTGATGAATAGAAATGAAGCAGCTCTTGATGGAAGGTTGCTCGAATTCACTCAACAGTCGGTAGCTGATATTATTGTCTAATTTCGTGTATATTGTAATTAAAATATATTACAATTATTTTATGGTGATTATCTTTTTTTCTACGATCGTGTAGAAAAGTCAACATATCAACATTCAAAATGAGTGTGGAAAGTATCTCTTTGTAACAGTCAGTTCGGGAAGAAATCGTTTATGATATTGTTTCCAAGACAACCATTATTGAACAATCTGTTTTTTTTTCAATCAATGTGAAATATAATAGTAAATAACAGATGTCAAATATCGATTCAAATATCGGTTTAAAGAAATAAAAGATCACAACCGTTGAAAAAAAAGTACTTGTATGTAATATACGTGTGGCAATAAACTATTTTTGTAAATGTTTTAGACAAGTTCAATCAGAATGAATATTTTATTTTAGGAGTTAAGGGTAGTCCTAGTGTGACGGTGGCGCCATCGGTTGTCGAGTGGCGAAACTGACGCTCAAAAAAATATAAAAATTTAATAAAATAAGTGTTTTATACCTATTATGATTTGAATATCATGAATTGTTAACAGGTTGTTAGTTTAGTGAATTTTCAAATACCATACCACCATGTGGTGTTGCCATTATAAATTGGGATTCTTAATTTTTCGTTAAAAACAAGGCTTTGCATGGCTATATATCCATTACTAACCGATAAAAAACTTTCTCCTTTTGATACAATATACATGGATAGTTCTAGAACATCATTCTAGTTTTTCAAATGAAACTGCAAAATTTTAGAGGTACACAAACCAAATATATGCGATTCTGAGTGATGATCACCATAAGCCCCGTATATAAGAACTCAACTTTACAGGCGAATATATTTGTTCACAGACGATGAATGTGTTTCATATTTTAACAGGATGCGTATGACTATCCAATGTTTACGTTCACCAAATTTCATTCGGATCTGCAAAAAATTTTCCACGCTAGTACTACCTTAAAGTCAATCCATATATTTGTGATTTCGATCGTAAAGTAAAACAATTTTAATACTTTATAAACCTCCACGCTTAGTTATATCTAACCAAATTTTTTTTTCTACGATTAGTAAAAAATGTAGGCTTTTCGAATGTCATGACAGACAGTAAATGATTTCAGACAAAGCCACAATGCAGAACACAAGTTCAATTTTTGTAACATTTTTAACCGGTTAATTTTTAATATGATGATAAGGAAGGAAGGTCTTAATCTCTACAAAATATATCTAATTTGACGAAGAATAATGAAAAACCTATTAAAGACCGTAGGGTGCAACAAAATAGTGGCAGAATGAATTATTGTCAGTTGATTTGTGAAAATGTATTTTTAATAGATTTTAAAGCAATTTTAAACGGTAAAGTAAATACTAAATTTTATTAAACGAAAAGCATTTAAATCTTGACAAAAGTACCCAAGATAATACTTCCTATTGATTTATTTGTAATTGTCAAATAAACCTATGTATTTCAATTTCTTTTTAAATTCACAATTTAATCAAATCAATAAGTGAATTTCAAGTAGGCTATAAAGTATGGAAGAAAGAATGAAGCAACACTAGTTGATCGATGTAAAAACTATATAAAATGCATAACGGAAACAGAAACGCATTAGTGTCATTCAATCCATGTCCCGCCTCGAACATATAACTTATATATTACGGCACGGTTTGCAGTTGTGTCGCTTAGTTTCGATGTACAAGTTTTTGTCGAGCCAGCGCCAACTTCGCTGTATTACCAAGTTTTCCGCCCACAAAATTATTGCGAAACTTGACTTCCCTCCGGCATTCATAAGTTACCATAGTTACGTTTGTTTCTCACTGCCTCGACCTTAGTTTTCATATTATGTCACTTTAGTTAATTTGAACGTAATTTCTCATAAAATTCTCATTAATTTTACAAAGTCTACGACTGTTTTGACTTGTAGTGAACTTTTACCTGTAGATGTTCTTTGCAATGACAGAAGAACACTCGAAAGTTTAATGATATGTTTTAAACGAACTTCGCCGAACAATTCTTGAACTTGACGCTATGAATACAAAGAATGTAATTCTGTATTTATATTTAAGAGCTTACTTTTCACTTTATAAATTAAAATTGACAAAAGATCAAAGTGTAATATTATCCACAAAGTTCCTCAATTTATTGTCACCGAAGTCTTGTTTATAATTACTTTTGTTTCGGTTAATATTTGGTTCACCAGTCTTGTATTCAAATTTGTTTTCGTGCAAGGAATTTCAAAGCCAGCACGTAAATCTCAACTGATGTAAAATAAATAATACAAGTTATATTGTTGTTCCTGTATATGTTATTTGCTTTGATATTCAGATTTACACAATTATTTTAAGCTCCTTATCTGTTAATATTACAAAACAATATGCTTAAGAGAAACACTGAATGTAACAAAACATGTCGAAATTAGAAGGATTTCATTGTAACGGATTCATTTGTCTGAAATAATATTTAAACATATTTCCAACCAAAAATAGTTCCTTAATAAATATTTTTAATTATATACTAGTATATCATATGGGGTGGCTAGCTCAGTGGTATGATGTCGGCCTGTGGATCCTGAGAACCCTGGTTCGATTCCCGCAGGCGACAAACAATTTTCATAATTTGGCTCCTCCACCACTAACATGTTTGGGGGCCGTAATTTGACGACTGGTAACCGCACTTCACGCGCAAAATATATCATTTACCGAGATCTGCTTCGGCAGAGTGCCATACTCAGTAATGGGTAGAAGGCGTGATGATATATTTATTTATTTATTTATATCATATATAGTAGATTTGTACGGAAAGTGGGTACTTACCACACTGTCCTACGAAAAGTAATGTTTTTCTCCTAGTGAAAAAATATAAAACCGTACCTATGGCAACTGGAAAACAACTGTAGAATTTGATATTAGTCACATCCAGGTGATATCTGTCAAAAGAATAATAAATCTTATCTACATTTATAATTTATTTTGTTTTCTGATAGGGTATTGGAAAAATTATACGTATATATAGCTCGAGAAGAAAGCGTCATTCTTTCCTCAGATGCTTTTCAATTAAAAATCATTGTAAAATCTTTATAATTAATCTTAAATTACTATCTTGAAATATAAAAAATAAAATAAATATATTATTACGCCATTTACCCATTACTGGATATGGCACTTTGCCGAAGGCAGATCTCGGTAAGTGATATATTTATGCACGTGAAGTTTTGTTAACTGTTGTAAAGTTGAGCCCCCAAAAATTTTAATGAGGGAGGAAATCAAACCCGGGTTCTCAAATACACAATCATTGAGATATAAATATATTCTTTGGACAATTTATCTACATTATACATCAGTGTGAACATTATTTTTATTAGCTAAATACTTCAATAGTAATATTAAGTAATATTCTTCGGTATCTGTGTCTTTAAAGTACTTATCTTAAATTGAAAGAAGAAATGAATTGTTAATGAAATAACATTTAAGAGTTCACTCATTCATTCATTCATGAGCTCCACAAAAAGTTGCACTAAAAATTGAAAGAACAAACAATCCAAGACATATTTCATAAAACAACATCTTTAAAAAAGAACCGAAACCTGTTCAGCATGCAGTGTTACCTTGGAACAACCCGCTCGCATCATATATCTGTCATAACTGCATGTAGTTATTGCTCAAATAAAATATAAATAACCATTAGTCTGTGTTCGGTGTGTTCGGCAACTCTCGAATAAATATATCATTAATTGATAGATTCTCAGCCTCCGTTCATTAGCAACCGACAACAAAACAACCGAACAACGATCTGTGGCGGAGTTAGAGTTGTTGTCTGTTGATGTTGGGTTCTGTTGCTTGTCTGTTGACTGTGTTTGCATCGACAGATGTTACTGGAATAACTTACTGGTATTGTTTAATGTTTTATTCTGTTTGTTTATAATTCATTCGGTTGTAGAGAAGATTTGAATGGTCTGAAGATGGTTTATAAATAATGTGATTCTTGTTTTATGAATTTAATCGGTTGATATGTAAATTATTTATTTTGTAGACTTGTTAATTACGTATTGATAAATCTGTAAGCGTGCCTCGCTAGATTTGGATATCGTTAACTTCTAAAACAAGAAGTTAACAGCAGAGCAAAAATCCGATTTATTTTAATCATGCAGAATCTTTTTATCTATTTTCTCAATGTTATATAACATTAGTTAAAAATTTGAATGATTTATAGACTTATTAATTAATGATTGAGATATCTGTAAGGAAGACTTACTAGATTGGGATATCGTTAATTACTAAAACAAAAAGTTAACCGTAGAGCAAAAATCCGATTTATTTTAACCATGCAGAATTCTTTTATCAATCACCTCAACGTTATTTAGCATTAGTTAAAAATTTCAATGATTTAATAGTGCAATTTTATAGATATGGGATGGCTATCCCAGTGGTATGAAGTCGGCCTGTGGATTCTGAGAACCCTGGTTCGATTCCCACAGGCGACAAACAATTTTCATAATTTCAAAAGCTACCCCTGTGGCTCCTCTACCACTAACATCTTTGGGGGCCGTGATTTGACGACTGGTAACCGCACTTCACGCGCAAAAATATATCATTTACCGAGATCTGCTTCGGCAGAGTGCCACACCCAGTAATGGGTAGAAGGCGGGATGATATATTTATTTATATTTATTTATTTAATTTCATAGATATTCATAATGAAAATACTACCTATCTACTTTTTATTATATACTGGTAATGGGATAGGTGGCTTAGTAGTATGAAGTCGGTCTGTGAATTTGAGAATCTCGGTTCGATTTCCGCAGTAGATAAACAATTTACACCACATTAAAATTATCCCTGTGACTCCCCCTCCACTAACACCTTTGGGGGCCGTGATTTTACGGCTGGTTACGGCACTTCACGTGCTTAAATATATCACTTACCGAGATCTGCTACGACACAGTGCCACACTCAGTAATAGGTAAAAGGCGTGATGACATATTTATTTATTTTTTTTTATATTTTGTTCAAAGTTACAGCAAAAAAATGTGACAGTCACTTTACCTAAGTTGTGGGAAGTGTGTCGTGTTACTTTTTCAAGAAGAAAATAAATTTTTGTAAACAATCCCGCAAAATATTTTCCCATTAGTGCAGCTCGCGTGGTGCCTGTAGTAAAAATTTTAATTTAGAAGTTTGTTTTTTGTCGTCTTTCAAACCAGAATTTTAATTTTCTTCGCGTCTACGAGAAACTCAATTAACAAAAAAACTACAGTATTTTTGACATACGGAATTTAGTTATTAAAGAATTATATGTACGAAGTTTAATTAAAGAAATTTGACATATATTAGAATTTACAGGCGGTTCCTTTATGTTCAAGAACAGTTAGGGAACAATATGACGGACAGGTGGGACAGCTGACCTCAAGCACTGCGCTGTTTCCTACACTTGGAACTTTTATTTACCGCCCAGAGTTTCTCAAAATATTATTTTTTTAAATTTGTCTGCTTCGAACTAATAGTGATACTCGAACGATGTTGTACTTTGGGTTAAATGTTGTATTAACCGACAATTGCAATCATAATAGTTATTTGTATAACAAGTACGCGAAGACATACTTTGAACGTTAGCGCAATTTTAAAGCACGAGCGAAGGGAGTGCTTTAATTTGAGCGAATGGTGCAAATAACGTCTTCGTGCACAAGTTTTGTACAATACTTTTTGTAACGAGCAAAAATTATATAATCGACCATGAGGAAACTTATTAAATTTGAAGCGTGAATTTATATTAACTGTTAAGTATGCCATGAAAGACATTTGTTATTTGAAAACAAATTGTTTATATTTTCTCGTAAAGTTTGTTAAAATATGTCTGTTTGATGGCGTTATAAGCTAATGTCTCTATTTCTTTTATAAATTCCTTAAAATGTGAGTATATAAGTACAATGGGGTGGCTTATTCAGTGTTATGAAGTCGGCCTGTGGATCCTGAGAACCCTGGTTCGATTCCCACGGGCGACAAATAATTTCATAATTTAAAAAACTACCCCTGTGGCTCCTCCACCACTAACATCTTTGGGGGCCGTGATTTGACGACTGGTAACCGCACTTCACGCGCAAAATATATCACTTACCGAGATCTGCTTCGGCAGAGTGCCACACCCAGTAATAGGTAAAAGGCGTGATGATATATTTATTTTATTTTATAGTGTTTAATTAGCGTTTTAATAGTCAAAATTTAGATCCATAAAAATGAGTGTTTTTTCAATTACTGTGCGCACTAGTGTGCAAAATCAAACTTTCCATCGGTTTCCAAGGTACTTAATGAAAACCTTATTTTGAGTGATGCTAGTACAAAACCTCTTTAACAATCATCAAGCAAAATATTTAAAGTTAGAATTCATTTCTTGTTTTATTGCTACAAAATTGTCAATTATTTTTAATTGTCAAATTTCCTTATATTTCTTTTGCACATTAATCATGAAAGTTGACTTTTTTTAACGAAAAACCGTTTAAAAAATTAGGAAAGCATTGGTAGTGAAAAATTGGTTTCCCAGATTCATCGCATAAGGCTCAGTTGTTATAGGACATTCTGTACATATATTTTTAAAGAAAATCTGAATAATAGTAATCCAACTGATATAAACTATCATCTGACAGTTTTCCTGGCTGGATACTTTCATTTCTTAGTAACATTGATCTGTATTTCTTTAAGGCGTATCATCAGTTAAGTACGTAAGTTTAGTATACATTTATAGTTTGCAAAGTATCTAGATTATAGAAATATTTTTTGAACAAATCTAAAACTGCCTTTACAACAAAACAAATGAGTGTCTCTTCTGTTCAACAGAGACATCTACAAAAGACTGCAAACTAATTACAGTCCTTTGGAAAACCTATATTCCTGATTCCTGCTCTCATTGATTAAGACAAAGACAGAATTGCGTGGATGTCCACTGGTTGGAAAACACTGGTCCAATATCTCGGGTCAGATTTAATTACCACTCCCACCTTTTCTAATATAGCTTTATTAGTTTTCCGAATCAGATTATGGGTCGCGAGAGCCGAAGTTTCTCAACTCCTGACATCCAATGATGCGAATCTCGTCACAAGCTCCGAAGCAGGAATTTCACATGGCGAAAACAGCCGATGCTTACCGAACGCGACTGACTGGAAACTGGAAGAATCTCGGTGGCGCGGCCGAATTACTGCGTATTAGCGCCAAACTTTGCGGTTGCTGGAATTCGATTCGTAATTATTCGTAATCAGCAACGCTCCGTTTAAGGAAAATGCTGCTCTGTTAAACTTGTGCGCAGCGCCTATGGATTCCTGCGGTTTTGCGAAAAATTTCAGCGTTCGGGATTAATTAGCCAGGATTAATATAGTATAAATAAGTTTCATATTTGAGAAAGTTCGGCGGATTTTGCTACCCATCCCAAAATCGTTTGATCATCACGTTTCGGTTTCTGCTAATTAATGTATTGATTGAAAGGTCACAGATGAAAACCGCGATGATACAATTTTCTTCAAGTTTTTCTATCTTTACTTGTTTTACATTTATTTTCTAATTTCTGCCTTTATATTTATGGATTATGCCGTAATAAATTTCTACAACAAACTCGTATTTTAAATGTTGTTTATTTTATTTGATTAAATATTTAGAAACAAACTTCTTTTAATTTTTATGTTGGCACGACGTGTTCCCCTTTCAAATTCAACATATTTCTCTGTCGATATGTATATATTTTTGTTTTACTTAGTACACATTATTATATTTAATAAAAACAAATAAAACAGCGAACAAAGGAACCGCGAAGTAAATATAAACAAACTAAATCAAATTATTTTCAAACCTTTAAAAATAAAATCCCTGGAAATCTCTATAATTTGAAGTAAATGTCTTTGATATAAGTTGCGTTCCTTTTTCATGACATCTCAGTTCGTTTTGGCTCACCTTAGTTGCCTCACTTATTTTGACCGTTCTTTTTGTTCCAACTGAGTTAAGATAAGATACAGTGAAAACATATTGAGACGATTTAACCCCCATCCCCCTCCCTTCCCTTACCGATTCTGCGTCACCTCATAAGGTTGTGTTTGTTGAGTTATTAATCTTAGTTGAGTAATTGGAATCCGAAGATCCCGCGTTCGAATCTCACTCAAGCTAAAAATATATGAACTATTACATTGCACTTCGGTGAGTTCGAGCTCTGTACTGTAATTAGGATTAACCATCCACTTCCACAATAAATATAAAGAATTTATTCTACTACTTATTGGATCCTAAACCAAGATATCTCAAGGGATCAACAATTTCTTCTAAAACTGAAAATATTTCGTAAGAATATATTTGAAATTCCGAGTTGTACTAAGTATTGTACTTCTCCGTTCGTGCCCATAATTCGTTGCTATTGCTGTCTATAGGAAAGTGAAAATGTAGAATTTTGAATTCAGCCTAGGAGTAAGTTATTGGTGCCTATGAGTTATCCTTGCAAATATAAATATTAAAAATTAGCCGTTGGATTGTCCGAATATATCGCTAGTAATAAATAAATAAATTTGACTATTTTTCTTGTTAAAAGGCTGCGTGTCTGTTCTTTATTAACAAGTTTTTTTTGTTGTCAGTAGATGTCTCATATATTGAGATTCATGGTGGTCTCAGTTTAAATGTTCTATTCATTGTGAACAACGCACCACACACGCACGCAACAAAAAATAACTTCTCGAATATAAAAGATCTGTTAGCGTTAGGCATTACTTCATCGCTTTGCTCCTCCATAAATTAATTGTTTCTGCAGCTATAAATAAACTAATATTTATGTGTTTTGATGAGGTTGATTGCTAACCGCATCTCATGGTTTCATTTCGCATAACGAGATCCAAGAGCGTCGTTAGGATTTTCCTTGGAGGGATTGCAATCCCTTTATTAAATTCATGTCCTTCATTTCCTAACTTCAAATGTTACTCATTCTAGATTATTTACTTTTCTTCGTTTACAAACTAATTTTTAATCCAGAAATTGATGGATATTAGATCAACATTAATAAACACTGGCAGTGATATCGAGTCGGCCTATGGATTCTAAGAACAAACATTTTCACCACATTAAAATTACACCTGTGGCTTGTTGGGTTCCGGATTGGAGTGGTTTCCAATTAAATGTCGCGAGTACACAATATATTTCTTTATTTATATCAGATGGTGTTATGTGGTAAGCCAAGCGCTAAATTATTGGTGACTTAGTTTTCACAGCAAATTGCAAGACTAGACTACTGCTATACTATGCTATGTTATGCTATGCTATGCTAAGCTATGCTAAGCTATGCTACATGGTGTTGTACTATTACTATCTATGCTATGAAACAAAAGTTATAGTATTTATAGGAGTACGATTAAGGACAGATTGTGTGGGATAAGAAGGGTTGTTGATAACAAAGAATATGGGAAAGAATGAACATTGAATGTGGGCAATTAAAAGATATGAAATATTGCCTAACAGGCAGATTCATAAAACGGATTAGCGCTAACACCGTTTTTAATATTATCTATAACTCTATTTCAAGTTAAAACAGATTCAAGAAATGAACTAAATTTGATGTTAATTAACTCTCTTTTTAACTCAAGTTAAAATAAACTTGTTTCGTACATTAGAAAGAGAGTTAAAAACGAAATAAAAAATGGTGTTAGCGCTAATCCGCTTTGTGAATCTGCCGTTTAGTGACTAAATAGATACGTTGGACATACCAATTAACTTACAACTAGAAAAACAAGATAATAACTAAAATGATTCTGAGGTGATACATGACAGGCTTCCCCTCCACTAACATATTTGGGACCGTGATTTGACGGCTGATAACCGCACTTCACACGCATAAATATATCACTTACCGAGATCTGCTAGACAGAGTACCACACCTAGTAATGGATTAAAGGCGTGATGATTTATTTATATTTATTTAATTTATTAGTAAACAATAAAGATTATTAAAGTTTATATTTATTCCGAATTGAAATGATTGTCATTAAGGCAGTATATTTACAAAACAAAATCAGGTTGATCATACATTTGGAATTATTGTCTGTGCTTCATAATTCATATTAGGTTCGTTTTAACACTTATGGCCGGTTGTATTACGTCATTTCAATTTTAAAGTTTAGGTACTTAAAATATCGATGAAATGTTTGATAGCTAAATTAAGTTCATCTCGTTTAACAAAACTTAAGATTTAAGAAACAGCGACGCAATTGGCCATTAATGTACACAATAACAAACTCGACCACTAATCGTAGAACTTGAAGTTAATGCGTGATACTTTATTAACTTATTTACCTACTTACTTACGGCTTTCGACCTTGTGATGTAAGATTTATATTATTTATGTGGCGTAAATAATTTTTCTAGAAATATATTTTATTTTTATGTGCGGTTAAATGAAATAACCATGAATGAAGCGAAAGAAAAACGCTGATATATGTCTGGAAAGTACAAATCTTGTAATTCTAATATGTTGTGATCTTTTCTTTTTGTGTAAAGGAAGATTGAAACTTGTTCTGCGAAAAGTAAATCATTTTACTATTCGTATGCGTCCATGAAAACGAGTTATAGATATGTATGCATTTGTAGTTATTAACCAAGCTTAGAACTTGTGGTTTTGCAACATATTTTATTTTTATTTTTTAGGTGAACTTCAGGGTTGCATTCCAGACTACAAACTGTAAGTCAAATCATGTTATTCCCATTTTTATATTTGTTTAATATTATAGAGCTGAATTCTCAAAAGAGTTTTAGCTAATCCTGAATTTTGGATTAGTCAAATTATGTTTAACCATATATGGGATGGCTAGCTCAGTGGTATGAAGTCGGCCTGTGGATCATGAGAACTCTGGTTCGATTCCCAGAGACGACAAACAATTTTCATAATTTTTCAAAAACTACCCTTGTGGCTCCTCCACCACTAACATCTTTGGGGGCCGTGATTTGACGACTGGTAACCGCACTTCACGCGCAAAATATATCACTTACCGAGATCTGCTTCGGCAGAGTGCCACACCTAGTAATGGGTAGAAGGCGTGATGATATATTTTTATTTATGTTAAACCATATTCCCTAAAAATTTTAAATGCATTCTAATATAATCTTTGTACCATTTGGTTTTTCGAAAGTGAGTTGGATTACCTTTTTAAAATCGGACTAGAAAAAGATTAGCTGGTCCATAATTCAGGACTAGCTAAAACTTTTTGAGAATCGGGCTGTTAATAATTAAATTAGTTAGTTTTTGTAAAACCAAAATGAAATGAACTATTTGGTGCGAATTTGAATGACACACACTGAATACGTATTTACCTTCTGAATTACTACTCGTTTTATAATTCATAATTAATTATGACTTTATTAACAGTTATGTTATTCTGATATTACGATTATTACCGAACACTAATTACCTACATTACATGATCTGTAATTAATATTTAATAGCTCAATTTTCGCTATTTATATATGCGTGTGTTATACAACGATTCTTAGGAGTAATAACAAAAATTATTACCTACTTGAATTTTCATTAATTACATCTCACTTAAGTGAAAAAGTTATAATTAACTACGTTGAAAGACGCACAGTTTTGAATCAATATTTAAACAATTGAAATTTGTCGTATGAGAATGGGGTGGCTAGCACAGTGGTATGAAGTCGGCCTGTGGATCCTGAGAACCCTGGTTCGATTCCCAACAGGCGACAAACAATTTTCATAATTTCAAAAACTACCCCTGTGGCTCCTCCACCACTAACATCTTTGGGGGCCGTGATTTGACGACTGGTAACCGCACTTCACGTGCAAAATATATCACTTACCGAGATCTGCTTCGGCAGAGTGCTACATCCAGTAATGGGTAAAAGGAGTGATGATATATTTATTTATTTTTTTTATAAAATTGAAGGAGTCTTTTATAATTTCTTTAGATTGACTGCTTTTTAATGGACCATATTACTTTCTATAGCGCCTCTGCCGGAAAATTTATGAAATGAAAAAAGCGTGCCAGGGTGACAAACTTTTTTTCTATTTTTTCCAATTATGTTGGCAATACTAATGTTTGTACGCCATGTGACTCGAACGGTGATGCATATGCGCATGTGCGCATAAATTGTGACAGTTTTATTGTCGCCAGTTTGAAGTTAACATGAAATCTTTAATTTGAAATGTTGCTCTGTTTACTATTCTTGGGAAAGAAATGAAAAAATATTCCCTTATTAATTAATGAATTCAAATTACAATCACAACCAAACGTAAGTTTGAATTTATCGGTCAGTAACAGATGACAGAAGAGCAAATTGACGCTTAAAATTTTCAAATTTTAATATTTATTTTAATATTAATGTATTGATTATTTATATATTATAAGGGCAGAATCCGATAGTAAGAAATGAAATATAACTTGTATAAAAAAATTATCATTCATTTACGTTTAGATAAAATGATATTTTACTTTAAAATAACAATTTTTTTCCATAAGAATACATTGGTTTCATTTTAGCTGTACTTCCTAGCATATGATTGGTTCATTATGAGCATGCGTATTGAGATAGTAATATGGTCTATAGACTGCTATGCTTATTTGCTATTAAATATGGATGTATTAACAATTTTCGCTTTTTAACTTTGCTTTCTTTTCGTGCTAATAAAAGTTGGATTATTAGAACGTCTTCGTCGAATATTATTCGCTCAAATGAACGAGGCCTGTTGTTTACTTACGACATTTGGCTTTTAAAAATTGTCGACGACATGTTGTTTCAATAATTTTGCAGATGTGTCGCTTGTATGGAGGACTGGTCCAAATTTCGCTTCATTTCAGAGCTGTGAATCGCTCTTCAATTGTCTACTTCTACTTTATGCATTAAGTGATAGTGCATAGTTTCCTAATTTAAATGACAGTTAAACGTGAGAGTTTTTTTGTTTTATCTTGATACGTAATTAACGACAGTCAGTGTTGCATATTTGTAAAGAGCTGATTATTTGATGAATGTAATGAGTGAATATTTTATGAGTGATTTTAGGATTCGTGCTACCCCATTTGAGGGAATATAGCGTGAAGATATGTATGTAAAAGGTCTAAAGAATATCAAACTTATTAAAATGAAACAGAATGCAAATAAAATAATTTGAATGTCAGTAAATAAAAATCCTTTTTATGAGCAAGCGTGTCGCACAATAAACGAAATTACAGAAACAAATCGCAGTTTTTCCAACACATGTTCCAACAAACACACACATGTTGTTTACCAGGTCATTTAACGCGCCATGCTAACAAGATATTATACTTGAAACAAATAAATTTCAATTTAGTCTGACGAGTTTTTATTCAGGCCGTATGTAGGCGCAGGGGACAGCTTGGGACAGATGTTAAAAAGCCTCCAACGGTATTGTTCCGTCTTGGCTCGCGTCACTTATAATAAATACTAATTATTGTGGCCCTTTTTACGCCATTAAGCGGCTAAATGCGACGGGCCGCTATTTTGACTGCGGTGCGGTGTGGGTGTCATTCATGGACTCAGTGGATGTGGACCGTGGTTTAATGCCCCATTGTGATGATGGAAATTGTGTTAGTTACAGTTAGGGATAATTTATAATGCCAACGTGTTATTTTGGGTAATTATTACACATTAAAAACATATGTGTACTTGGAAATATTCTACACATGGTTATTGAAAGCTGTTTAAATAAATCTGGTTGCAAGTTGTTGGCAGAATAAATAATTTTTTTTAATTATAGATGTACAATCTTTAAGTCTTTTCTGTTTAGGTATTGTATTGCGTCAAATTTGAGCCCTCCCCTCTTTTTCTGCGAATACTCATTTATTAGAGCCCCTACTATATTCTTTAATCCAAATATACAATTTGCAAGTAAAGTAAATATCATACAATTAGAACCACTTTTGGTTTAAGGTCTAAAAAAAATTATTTCTTGTGCTCACATCATTCAAAATAACGTTTACATTACCCTGGAAACTAATGTCAAGTTTTATTTTGCACACTTGTGCTTCAAAGTAATTAGAGAAACACTCATTTTTATAGTTCTAAATTACTTATTTTAGCTTGTTTCCCGCACTGTTATCTGTGTTGGTAAATTCAATTTACCGAACTGAAGGTTGTCATGGAAACAATGCAAAACAAATTTGTTCTGATTCATAACAGTAGCCATCCGGTTTATAATAGACGTATTCCATTTGCCATATGTATCAGATCTAACTTACACTTACTGAGCCAGATCACTTATTTATTTGAATGGTTTACTTCGCTCACTTTATTGGCAATACTAAATTTATTGATTCGAATTTAGCTTAAAGTAATGTACTCTCAACAAGTACATCAGTTTGCTTAGTTCAGTTAATTTATTCATATTGATTAATTTATCTGAACTGATTTAAGTGAACCAAGTATCAAATGGAATACAGCTAATAGTATCGTATCTTTCCGGTAAACAGTTCTCATTTAATTGCAATTTTTTTGTTTGGCCATTATAGACACAATAATCGCGTGCACTCTATCAAAATTCAGTCAGATGAAAATGATTAAATAAATTTTTATTTTTAATTAATATCGGTAGCGCAAAAAATTATGATATTAGAATCTGAAGATCTCAAGTTCGAACTTCACTAAAGCTCAGTGAGTCCAAACTCTGTTTTATAATAGAGATTATGTTCCCGGTGTACAGAGTAAATAAATAAATAAATATAGACCCCAAATCTTCTCCTCCTCTGTACCGTGGGGTCTGTGGGACCTTAGTTTCTCCACTAACTGACGTATAATTATTTAATTTTCAAATAATGCATTTCTCGTTTGAACACCAAACATCCGTTTGGAAGAATAGTATGTATTATTTGATTATCTGCCAATTTAAGAAAGCACATTGTTGCTAATTAAATATGCGGTGTTTATCATTGCAACTTTAATATCATGCAATTTATAAATTTTTAAACATTTAATCGATTCTTTGGACCATCACATTATTAACCATATATTATTATGCTATTTACATAAACACTGCATTCACAAAACGTGCGTAAGGGATATTTTTATTATCAGCTTATAATTCAAGAGCAGAATTTGAAAATAGTTTCCGTGCCTTATATTTTAAAATAACTCGAGCTATATTATTAATTTGAACGTATTAATTTTCCAAAGAGATTCTACATAAATTGATAGTTGGTCGGCACGAAATAATAGCAATTTGTGAATACCCCGGCTTTATTACTTGCAACCTGTGATCGTTCGACTAACTATAATACTAGTAGTTTGATAAAATGTGGGATTATCTCCCTCAAACAAGCCGTTTACCTCACCGCCAAATATTTTGCTCTTCCTTCTTTTTATGTAGTGCAAATTTTGCATAAAATTACACACGCGATGTTGTCTAGACTTTAATATGTAACAATACATATTCATTATTTATAATTTGATGTTACTGATCCTTTACGACCTCTTCTATTATTTTATTTCGTTAACTCTACGCTTCCCAAAATGTTTCACTTCTTATCTTTTAGTGTGTTTAACTGCAATTGTATGAAATTCACTTTCAAAAATAAGAGCAGCGCGACACTTCCTTCTTTCCTTATCTTTTTGTTTCATTTTCAGTTACTGCATTGTATGGACTTTTCTTTCATATACAAGTGCAGGCTATCGTTTTCTTCTTTTCTAATCTTTGTAGATTTGTTAGATTCGTTATTAGATTCGTTGTTAGGAGTAAGTGTGAGTAATTTGAGGTGTTTTGCGCATATGTTATGTACGTTGAAGAAAGAAGTTGAATGATAGATGTGATTGAAGATTTGTTGTGTACCAAATGATTTCGAGTGTAATAAATAAATGAGTTTATATGGAGTGATTTTTGAATGTGGTTAAAGTGAGGGTGGTGTGTTTGGAAGAGAATGTTTGAGAAGGACTGGTTATTTGAATAATTTAATGAGTGAATATTTTATGAATGATATAGCGTGATGATATGTATGTATGTATTTATGTATAGCTGTATTCCATTTGCCACTTGGTTCACTTAAATCAGTTCAGATAAATTTGACAACATGACTAAATGAACTGAATTAAGCTAACTGATACACTTATTGGGGTGAATTACTTCAAAGTAAATTAGAGTCAGTAATTGTAGCGCTAGAAATTAACTCAGTGAAGTAATCTAGCGAAATAAATAAGTGATGTGGTTCAGTAAATGTAAGTTAGATCTGATCCAAATGGCAAATGGAATACGCCTTATATCTGGAGTAAATTCAAAGCCTCGTTAATCTCATCAATTTAAATATGACAACGAAAGAACCAATTGTATATTGTTTTCTGATGACAATATTTTATAATTAAATAATGTCATAATAGCATACACGACAATTAATAATGAAGTAAATAATTAATTACAATAGGTTAAGTAAACAAAGAAAAACTATCAGAGTTGTATTTAATGTATGTAGATTTAGGTTTATCTGCTTTATTTTCCCCAACATCTTTCATCTACTTTCCGATGGAAGGTTAGGATTTTAAATAAATAAAATGGTAAACAGCAAAGCATCGTGTAAACTTTTTTCGTGTTTGCGGACAAGAAAGCTGAGTAAGCAGCACGAAGAAGAAACTTTGATCTTAAATAAAACGGTCTGTTGCGTTTGGATCGCGATCTCTCGTCTCGCTCGCTGTCGCTAAGTTGCGCGTTCTGCGTAATGCTCTCTGGTCCCGCGTCCGCAGCTTCCATACATCAAACAGCGGGTGATTTTTTTATTAGCTCCCTTTCAGCTTGATGAATGTCCGATACTTTTTTCACTTCGAAATTAAATTAAGAGTAAGATGTGAACTAGCAAAGATGCTCATATATTTTATTTCGGATTGGACAAAATACGAAATAAAGTCTTGATATTGCGTAATACATATTGAAGCTAATTTAAAAGTATATTTTATTTGTTATTGATGATGTAAGACTATCTGTGCAAGTTTATATTATTTAATTAAAGTTTAAATCAGAAAAATAAAAATATTACGAGATAAAAAAAAATTGAGTAAGTTTTGTATTATTTTATTATAAAATTGTTTATTTTAACCGATAGTCATATAAGAAGAACTGATACTACTATAAATAATTTTAATATGTAAATAATAGTTAGGGAGCTATGGTGTAATATGATGTCTTATTTTTTTCCAGTGACGGCAGTGTTTTTTTTTTAATTGATTATGTCATGCAAAACACGATAACTTGAAAATTGGACTCAGGACCGGATGGCAACTATAGATGGTGCTGGTGTGGTTGCGCCGATTTTACGGGTGGTTTCTGACATGTTTTACAGCCTAATTTTTGGTTTTAATTATAGATTATGGTACAATTAAGTAATTAATTTATTTATTGGGATAGCTAGCTAAGTGGTATCAAGTCGGTCTGTGGATCCTGAGAACTTTGGTTCTATTCCCATAGGCGTCAAACAATTTTCACTAATTTATAATTACTCCTGTGTCTCCGCCACCACTAACATCTATGGGGGCCGTGATTTGGCTGCTGGTAACCGCACTTCACACGTAAAATATATCACTTACCGAGATCTGCTTCGGCAGAGCGCCACACCCAGTAATGTGTAGAAGGCGTGAAGATATATTTATTTATTTTTTATTTATATTAAAATGGGCACACACCCTAAAAATTGCCCACTTTGAGCAGTTCTGTCCGCATGCATCACCGGCTTCTATCAACCATTTTTATCACCTTATTATATCATAGTCTATAATTTAAACTTAAAATTATCCCGTAAATATGTCAACAACCACTTTTAAAATGACAGCCGTCTCTATAGTTTTTGTTTATTTTAACATTAATATATCTATTGCAACTAAAATCCATTTCCGGTAAAAAATCAGTAAAATTGCATTCATTCCATACAATTTTTCTCAGTACTTTTCAATTTAATTATTATTAATTTTCGATATGTTTTACCAGAGAAAAAATTATTCTTTCGAATGGGAAAACAAAATTATAGTATGCAATTTAAAAAAGAAATTCCGTCCCTTTCTCTGTGAAAAAATAACTCTCGATAAAAAATATCTGATCTCGCCAAAATAACCGCAATAATAAACCATCGAAACATTTTTTAATGATTTAGATTGAACTATTATTTCAGGAGATAATATCAATATTCCTTACTTCTGTTACAGCCTGTATATTTGAATCAACCTTAAGTAATTGTATTACTATATTATTATCATAAATATTTTATTTTTCATCTTGGTCCTATTGACAACTTAAAACTAATGGTCATAAAATCGAATCGCATCATTGACAATGTTTATAGGTACTCAAACATCAAAAACCTTTCATACATTTATAAAATAATTTAAAATATGTCTCAGTAACTTAATAACATACCAACATAACACCATTTTATTACTACCCCTACACACTGCAGGTTAAACCAAGTAATAAAATCCCTACACCCATCCTACACAGTAATACCAACTGATAGCATTAAATATACCTACATACGCATAAACCGATCTCCGGAGTTATCAATGGTAATTTACTACAGAGAGATGCCTCGGTCCGATCGCGAACACAGAGGGTGATAAAATAATTCACACTTATTTAAGATGATAAGCATGTTGCTAATGATTTACTAGAGGTGAATCTTAGAAGCGATATGGGGTGCATCGTAAAGAATCTTAGTTTATGAAGATATATTTTTGCTGGTTTATTACCAAGGAGAATAATGGTGACGACTATTGTGTGGTTTGTGTACTCCTTTATATTATTTGAAATATGTGAAACACTGTCTGTTATTCTGAAGGAACTAAAATTAAAATTATAGAATTTAGTTTATTATCTACTACATGTTTGTAAAGCCGGTGTCACATGCTCAGTATTTTCACTGTTTTATAAACCTTTAATATGATACTTGGTCAAATACTCTTAATAGATACGTTTCTTATACTGTCTTATAATATGATACTTTTATAAATTCAGCAGAAGAAATAAATTTAGTATTTTAGTAAAATAGAAAAAGAATATAGATCCGAAGAAAATGAAGATTGAATAATGTCAAAAATCTAGGTTATGTTTGTTTGATAATCTTCGTTCTAGTGAAAAGAATGATCATCTGATATACCTAGTTTTCATCTTGTATCAAATTAGACAACGGGATGTTACCATATATAATTTGACAAAAAAGAAGTATTACTTAAGGCAAAAGAAATCTTCAGTAGAAAGGGATTAATATCTATTTTTTATAATTTTTTTTTACAACTGAATTCAACTGCTATGGTTATACGCCGCATTGGTTGCTTGTTGTCGATGGTAGAACAACGGCACGTGAAGTTCACAATATTTATTTAGAAATTGTTTCCTATTTTTGTTTTTTTGACGTGTGCTGACGTATGAAGACAGATGGCACCATATTAACGAATGGACAACATTACTTAAATAAATAAAAATAAATATATCATCACGTCTTCGACCCATTACTGGGTGTGGCACTCTACCGAAGCAGATCTCGGTAAGTAATATATTTTGCACGTGAAGTGCGGTTGCCAGTCATCAAATCACGGCCCCCAAAGATGTTAGTGGTGGAGGAGCCACAGGGGTAGCTTTTCAAATTATGAAAATTGTTTGTCGCCTGTGGGAATCGAACCAGGGTTCTCAGGGTCCACTTCATACCACAGAGCTAGCCACCCCATTCCTTTGGCTACATAATAAATGTTTTTATAACCCTGTCAAAAAATAAAATCTTTTTTCCTCAAGTTGAGAAAATAAAGTGATAGTTTTCATCCCTAGAAAAGAAAGTAGTAAAGTTATATTTATTTATTTATTTATATATGCGTCTTTGTACAACAGGAACTTAATCCCAATTACAATTCAGGGTCCGGACTCACCGAGCCGCAGTGTTATAATTTACATTTTTTTTTTTAGCCTGAGTGGGATTCTAACTTTGGATCTCCGGATTCGAATGCCGAAATGATACCCACACCACCGCTAGACATGACCACATCTGTTAAGATAATTTTTGTTCTATAATCAGTTTATTAAATTATATAATGAATAAAAGTTTCGTGTAAAGTATAGAAACATCCTGTATTGCAAGGGTAATATTTATAGGTATGGTATCCGTCGAGAAACACTCGTGTAAACAAGTACCTACCTATTTAGCAAATTCATCTACTGAAACGAAAACAAAGAAATAAATTCCATTTGTTCTAGATTATACAACAATACGATGCATAATTTGTCAGTCCATATTTCTTCAATGCATTCATTCAACACAGCTGCATTCAAAATATAATTAAAAGAATCCTGTCATAACAACCACAAGTGTATTTATGCATTCTCCACCATAATTAACAAACAAACTATTCTTTCATCAAACTCACTTTTAAATATTAACGAAGCCCGAAACAAAGAGCTCACACTACACTGTACACACCATCGCGTCAGTTGTTTCGGTTTTTTATTTTGCGAATTTAATGGATTCCGCGCTGTGCGTTGTGCGAAAAGCGAGAAGTTGTCGTTCCCCGCAGCGAACGAACAATGCGCGATCTCCAAATGTTTCTTTCATTTGCGCGCCAACACGGCATGTGGGGTCAAGTTGGCCATGCTTGGCAAGGCGTCTTTGTTTCGCGCCACGAAATAGTGAAATAGATTAATGAATTATACATCGGAGTTATGGGGTGCGGATTTGAGAATTGTTTGAACATATGGCGAAGGCTTTGACAGGATTTGTTCGTTGTTACGAAATTGGATTGGAGGGTGGTTGGCATTTTAGTTGAATTAGCGATTATGTTCAGACAGGGATATTCGACTATTTTACTTGTCTTAGCACCTTTCTTAAATATCCTTTTAAATTATTGTCTGCCATCTTAGCCCAGTAGATAAAAAATGTTTTTCAATCTCGCTGACTTCAACTTATATTAAAAAAAATGATTGTGTCTGACTGATTCAGATTCCATTGTAAGATGTAGGTTCCTTTAGTAAATTGGGATTATGTTCTTGTGGTACCTGTACTGTTACCCATTAATGACAAAATTTAAACACAGTAAGTGGAACTTTTATTACATAGTTGGTTTACTATCCACTGGGGATAGTAAGTAAATATTATAGATCAAGGTCCTATATATTTTGACAACAATTTGACAGCTGTTAATTTTGAAACGTATTTTTCTTTTCCTTCTATTTGTGCAGGTATTGTAAAGAATAGCTTATTAACCTCGAACTGTAAGTGATTTTTTTAAGGTCGCTAAGTTTAGGAAATCTCGTCCCTACGGGCCTCGATTTCCCAAACTATATTCTTGACCTAAAAACTGTCACTTACAATTCATGGTACGTAATATACTATTTATTATAAACGGCGCAGTGCAATACAAATATCTGAGAACTTCACAGAAATAAACGCCAAATGGTTTCTATCGCCAGAAACTGTTAGACAGTATTGATTATTTGGTTATTATGGGGGTTTCAAAATCTGATAATAAGCGCCGAATTTTGATAATAATAATACTAATGCCATTCTATAATTTACGTGTGTAACGAATTCCACAATTATGTGAGAATATAACCATGTATTCCGTCAAATAATTATGTATACGTAAATTGAATACCAATAAAACAAATGAGCAATAATTTTGTAACGCTGCAGTCCATTGGCCCCGATTCTTATTAGACTGTCCAGCACAGGTCAAGTGTAATGCATGATTGGATAAACAATTAATTAACTATTCATTTGTTCGTGAGGAAGTAACGTTATAAATGTTCGTTTTTTTCTGTGACACTCACGTCTAATTTATAGGCGTTCGTAGAAATTAATAGCGCGAGTAAATTAGTATATCGCGATTTCCGACCTTTACGTTAATTCGCGTGTGTGAGCAAGGCTTCAGTTTTATTGTTTTTCTTCAAAGTCGTTCCTTGTAATAGTTTCCTCTACAATTCACGACACCGCATGGAAAATCAAAGAGTTATTCTCCTAATAATGTAACTATTTTAATATTCCTTAGTCTGACTTTGACAGAAAGTTCATACCTGTAACGTTTTCATTATAGATTCAAAAATTCAACCACAGACCTTACATTGTTTCAGCATGAATCACTAATCTCAACTCGTGCTAATTTTATGAAACTGCCTGAAGCTATGCGCACTAACACTTGCAAAATTTGTAAAACAATGAAAGTTTTGTTATTCATTTATCTAGAAATATTCTTTTTCTAATATTTTCTTCGCATATCATTTTCAGTTAATTAACATATACATTTATTTTTCAACTATTTATCTGACAATTTAAATATTTGCATAGCAGATCTCTGCCTGTGACATCTTTATGTGCGTTACGAGTAGTTACCAGCTGTTACTTCGCGGTCCCCAAAGAAGTTAGTGGTACAGAAGCCACAGAGGTAATTTTAATGTGCTAAAAATTGTTTATCGGCTATAGGAATCGAATACCTGCACTTAAATCCACAGGCTGATTCGATATCATCGAGTCTCCTACCAATGTTTCTTTGTTAATCAAATAAATTTAATATATTCTTACAAGCTCTATACAAACCAAGAACAAACGTTTTCAATTCATGCACTTAGTCTAGTAAATTGAAACAAGTGACAAAATAACAGTAATTTCCAACTGTCATTGGTTGTTAAACAAAACACAGGCACTTCTCGCGTGCAAGCGCAACAAGCAGTAGCAAGGAACTGGGAACGAACACTAAACTTCCATTAAACAAGAAACAAGCCAAGGAGCCATACAACGTATTCTTATCTTCCAGAGGGGTGCGGCAGGTGGATGCACGTGCATCTGGCGCCATCTGTCGCACGTGCACGCGCTCAGCTCTCCCACACGCGTATATATACAGGCTGTCCACGAAAAAATAAAAAAATATATCATCACGCCTTCTACCCATTACTGGACGTGGCACTCTGTCGAAGCAGATCTCGGTAAGTGATATATTTATTGCGCGTGAAGTGCGGTTATCAGCCGACAAATCACGGCCCCAAAGATGTTAGTGAGGGAGGCGCCACAGGGGTAATTTTAAATTGGTGAAAATTTTTTGTCGGCTATGGGGATCGAACCAGGGTTCTTAGGATCCACAGGCCGACTCGGATACCACTGAGCCATTACCCCATAAAAATTACACAATAAATAATACGTTTTCTTGATTATTTTAGACAAAATATAATCTTCTAAGATTGAATAGATAACAGTTTATGGCCGCCATTTTGTTTGAACTGACCAACGGTATAATCCCAATAGATGTACAATATATATAATTATCTTTTATAATTTTAATAGTTGCATTTTTCCAATATCATAAAGGCTACAATTTTCACCATATTAAAACTACCCCTGTGACACCCCTCCACTAACATCATTAGGGAATGTGATTTGATGGCTGTTATCATTATTTTACTTGCAAAAGATATCACTTACCGAGATCTGTTACGGCAAAGTATTACGCTCAGGAATTTTTTTCTTGTTAAAGCAAAAATAACTAATTTCTCATGTTTGATTTTCGTGCACACCCCATACGTATACATTCACGTATGGAGGAAGCACCCCACGAAGACTATTGCAATTCTGTCTGTCGACGCTTCGCTTCGCAGCCCCATATGTTGTGCAGAGGAATTTGGCTTATAAATTGGTTGAAACAGTGGATGGTATTAAGTGAGGAAATGGTTGAAAGATCAATGAGGGTTGTTGATGTTATTTATTGCTATTTGTGGGAAGGCACATTTAATTATTTTTTATGTAATAATTATATCGGCCTATCATACTTCATCAAATTTTCCAATATAATTTTTGTTATATTTTTACAACCTGATTCTCAAAAAACAAAGCTAGTTCTAAAATTTAATTAACTTTTTTGAGAATATGTTTTAACATAATTTTACTAAATCAAAATTCAAAATTAATTAAACTTTTTGAAAACCGGACTTATAACTATTAAGTGCTTTTAACTTCTAAATCAAAGGGTATTTTATATTATAAGATAGCAACAACTATTATTTATACTCGTATATTATTTTTATATAGCAGGTGGCACAGTGGTATCGTGTCGACCTGTGGATTCTGAGACCCCTGGTCGATTCCTACTGTCGACAAATATTTCCATCACATTAATACTACTCCTGTGACTCTCCCTCTACTTACATCTTTGGAAGCCGTCATTTGGAGGCTGTTAACCGCATTTCACGCGACAAAAAAAAAACACTTACCGATATCTGCTTTGGATAGAAGGCATGATGATATATTTATATTTATTTATTTGTTATTTCTTTATATGTAACATAAACTATAAAATGGCAGACCATATGTGTCTAATACAATATTTAATATGTAGTCTTTTCGACTCTGTAATTACTAAATACATAAAACGAACACCCAAGTGGACTATTGAAAGGGAAAACTATTTAAACTCGTATATTGTTAAATAATGACATGTTTCAAAATTATCCACATATGTATTTAGTAGCCAATCCACGTGTTAACGGTTTTCGGTAATAAATAGTGTCATGTCATAGACAGGTGCTACTTGTCTAAAACGCGCCAACATATGATGTACTCTTTCATAAATATTGTAGATATATCAGACATATGACTATCTTGACAGTCCTTATTTGGCTAGTTATATGTCGTAACATGTTTATATTTGTCTCTGAATTTATTGTACATGTTACATAACATGTGTGATTATGTACTGGTCAAATATATCAATGGACACAGGTGGAAATAAATATGCAAGATGGTACAAAGTTATAACATCTACTTTTCTTATTTGTTTGAATATACAAAGTCGCGATAATTTATGCAAAATTTTACTTTTTCGAAGGCTATATCTCAAAAACTAAACAAGATATGAAAATTCTCTCAACGGCATTGAATTTTTCGTGTTGGAATTACCTTATAAACATATTTTCAGCGATTTTGATTTTTTGAAAATTTCTTAAGGGGTACCCCTTAAGAATTTTTCGATTTTAAGCCATTTTCAGACTTATTGCTCTAAAAATCTTCCTCATCCGAATATTATACTAAAAATTTACATATATACGTACTTCGACCCGTAGAATCCAATGGTTAAATCCCGGAGTTCGTAACTCTTCTAGTTTTAAAGTTATTGGCCTTAGACATTTGTGTACATCGAAAATTTTGGTCAGAAATCAAAAATAAAAAAATTGCTGAAAATATGTGTACAAGTCAATTCGGACACGAGGAATTCAGTGCCGTTGAGCGCATCTTCATATCTTGCTTAATTTTTGAGATATAACCTCTGGAAAAGTAGATTTTTCCAAATTTTACGCCATTTCACATTTTACACAATCTTATGAATGAATTGGCTTTGCCGGAATTAGTACACTAAATCGCGACTCTACTGTACTTAAAAATTATTACAATTACTTCATTTATTTAGTACATATCAGGAACTTAATTCCAATTATAATACCGATAGGTTGTAGAGCTTATGGTGATCCACTCAGATAGAATAGTACTTTTTGGTGTTAGTTAAAGTGAACTAAATTTAACACACGATTTTTTACTATTTTTCAGACTTATTGAATAATTGATAAGTGAATAATGGATAAATAAAAATCGCACAATATACTGATACATGCACAGCATAGAACATACTCGTATTGTAGTATTCGTATATTCTTTATGGGTCTTCTCTGTGAAGTATTTCCCAAAAGGCACGTAAAAATCGATGAAAACCAATAAGCACTCAAAAACTCGTGGCGTTTTTAACCAATTGTTCGTATTTTCCGTTCATTACATCGTTTTTATTGTTGGCGTTTTTGTCAAGTAGAAGCGAGCAGTGAGCTCAGTGTTAGTGGGCGAGCGATAGACCGAGCACCGAACCGTAGAACACAGTAGCGCCACCGCAATTGTTTTTCTACAGACACGAAGAAGGATTAGTGGAAATAAAAAAAGTAATTTCAATTAGGTGAAATTTTGTAACATTGAAATTAATATATAAACATTCAACAGTCTAATTAATGGCCACGGTAGTCGAACGGTTAGCGTAGTAGTTACATGAGATTGCACGTCGTGAGTTGCGAGTTTGAAATAAGTAAATAAGAAGAATCATAAAATAAGAAAAATAGGAAGAAAATTATTTTCAAACACTTGTCCAAGTTCCACAAAATTTACAGCATTAACTGTTAGGTCAACATCAGCGGTTGGTCAGTTCAGCTCTTAATCATAGACGCGTTTCGCTCTTTTGGAGCTCGTCAGTAAGGTGCCACCATAGAAGACCATAATTGAAGTTAGGCTTTTGTTGATGTTTTAATTTTGACTGACTGAATTATGGGTACTGAGTAACTAACCACGTTTTATCCACAGAAGCCACACTCGATACAAATGCTGAAAAAATGGCAAGTTGTTCATATAAAATTCTTACGTTACGCCGGGCAGAGATGGAAGGGAACAGAAAGAGATATCTCACATTAATGAGAGAGCTAATTGACAGGCAATGATCATTTAGATCATATTTTTAACATGCCATTTAATCTGCATCGTATGTTCAAAGTATGCTGTGGCTAGTCGTGGTCTGTCAACTAACTCTCTCACTAGTGCGAGATGTCTCTTTCTTTTCCCTTCCACCTCTCCCCGACGTGACGTCAATTGTATAACTCGCCATTATTATTTATTTTCTATTTTTTAAATTATTTTTGAAAAATGGAAGGGTATTCATAAGTTTTGATATTTAGAACAGAGAGTTACAGTGCGCCACTGGTTCAAACGTTAGCCCGATCTGGGACTGCGATCCATCGAACAACTGAACGCACTAGAGGCGGCGGCGGCGGCGGCGGCAGAAAGCATGTAAATCTGTGCGATTTCATACTTCCATTGTTCGGGCAGATCTGCCCACAATGGCTCGTGAATATTACACACGGCACCGGCACCAACATTGCTATTCAATCCAGAACGGTTTAAACACATTTCCACCGCAGCCTCACAATAGACAATTAGTATCGATTAATGTTCTCGTTCGTATTATATTAATTAAAATGGACTTAGTTTACATGGCCCATGGTCAGCAACTTGACGAAAATTTATCCTGTTGCTCGCTTGACTCACATTTCTACGTATCCAAGATTACAAAAAAAACGTAGTTGTAGCTAAGCTACAAAATAGTTTGCTTTGGACAGCTATGGTATCCCAAGTTTTTCTGTAATTCTTCTTCTTCCTCATTTACATCTCGTTTACCCTTTCGAGTGTCAATTTCTGTAATTCAGTTTTATTTAATTATGTAAATATGTTGAATCTATAGTATCCAGAGAGGCTGGTAAGATGCAGTAGTGCACCTTGTGCATTTTTTTTTGCAATTACTTGGCAAGTCTTAAATTTGAAAATTTGAACTTGTTTACATTGCAATAAAAAAATTATTTCTCAATTTAATGAATTAAAAATATGTACTTTTATGCAGAAAACTATGAGGAATACAATGGTGTATTTTTCAAGCTCGAATCTAGGCTAGTTTTTGCCATATAGGGCAGTTAACGGAAAATGGGCAAAAACGAGATGAAATTTATGCAAAATTTTACTTTTCCGGAGGCTATATCTCAAAAACTAAACAAGATATGAATTTTCTCTCAACGGCATTGATTTTCTCGTGTTTGAATTGACTTATAAACATATTTTCAGCGATTTAGATTTTTTGAAAATTTCTTAAGGGGTACCCCTTAAGAATTCTTCGATTTTAAGCCATTTTCAGACTTATTGTTCTAAAAATCTTCCTCGTTCGAATATTATACTAACAATTTACATGTATACGTATTTCGACCCGTAGAATCCAACGGTGAAATCCCGGAGTTTGTAACTCTTTTAGTTTTAAAGTTATTGGCCTTAGAAATATGGGTATATCGAAAATTTTGGTCAAAATACCAAAAATAAAAAAATTGCTAAAAATATGTGTACAAGTCAATACGGACACGAGGAATCCAATACCCTTGAGCGAATCTTCATATCTTGCTTAATTTTTGAGATATAACCTCTGACAGAGTAGATTTTTCCAAATTTTACGCCATTTCACATTTTACACAATATTTGTATATTACATGATAAGTCAGAAAAGTAGAAACACTTTCCTGACGTATTATGTATACTATTTTTCTGAAACTGTTTTATTTAATCCATAATTAATCATAAATAATTTAAATTGTTTAAATTTTTATACGAATTTTATTGACAGCAGACTACGTATTCAAGTTTACAATAAAAAGTCAGGTAAAATACAAAACAGTCAGGCAAAGTCTTTACCAGACCATTTTGTACTTTACCAGAATGTTGTTTTTATTGTAAGCTTAGATACTTACTTTGTTTGACTGTTTTAGTTAAAATTTTCTTTCCATACTAAAATTGATCAGGAGAGTAGACACTTTCATGCCGGTTTCAGAAAAAATATTTTATGACGCACTTAATAAGACAAATTTAAGATATTTTCACTTATTTTTGCCCAGGGTCGAATCCGCACGGGACGAATATGGAAAACTGTGTTGCGGCCTTTTCTAGTTATCAATTAAGTTAGAAATTACCGTCTGTGTTTTTTTTTATCAAGTGTTCGAGTTTAAGTAATCAAATGTTTTGTTTGAGTTTCAAAATATTTATAATTCTATTGTTTAACTTTTGTTTTGATCCGCAACATTCAAAGGAGATTACTTTGCTACAATGGTGTAGGAAGAACAATATGGTAGCTTACAATGCTATACCAACAGAAACAAATATGTAGTTAAATAGGTACATATCAGAAAAGTACAATAAGGTACTATTCTAATAAGAACGTACTATGTATTTCATCAAACGCAATTTAAATCTGCCGTCAAAAACTGTACAAAACAATGTAATATCAGTTGTTAGAAATGGTGGACAAATTGAAAAGGGATTTGCCATGGAAATATTATGTTTTATGGTGCTTTGTTAATGCAATCTTTTATTCAATTTATATTTGCACGATAACGTTATAACAATGACAACAAGAGTACTTGCTGCAATGCCTATTCCTGTTATGTAAATATAACTTTTATTAATTTTTGATAATATTTGAAAAATGATATGATAGATGACTGCGGGGATTAGAGCAGTGGCGGAACTTCAAATTCTGCTCTTAACCACCAGCCCACCGCACCCCCTCCATCGCCCAATATATATTATAACGCAAAGGAATGCTACATGAATATTATTTAGCTAGAAGTGTCAAAATCATTCCGTTTAATTATGTTTAGCGTTTTGCTACAACTTAGCGCTAGCCAGTACATATATGCTATATTACGTGTGTTGTACGCATCCAAAAAAATTCTACATTAATAAAAAATCATGCATTAATAGGGGTCATTAATGTATGTTTTTGTATACATTAATGAAATCCATTATCAACGGAAAATATAATTTTTACCATGCTAGTACTGTAAGTTACTCATTAATGACAAAATTTAAACTCAGTAAGTGCAACTTTTATTGCATAGTGGTTTCCATGGTTATATCAGGACCAGAGCTGGGCATGATTTAAATCAAAAGGAATTATAAATTGATTTAAGTCATATTTCTTGATTTAAATCAAGTGAATTAAGTCTTTATTAAAAATTCGCAAATCAGACTTGTGACTTAAGACCTTTAAAGAAATTGATTTGGGCTTGTGAATTGTTCTAGAGCTGAAAAAAGGCTTAAATCAATTTCTGGGCTTAATTCAAATGAAAGGGCTCAATTCAATTGGAAGAGCTTAATTCAATTGAAAGAGCTTAATTCAATAGAAAGGGCTTAATTCAATTGAAAGGGCTTAATTCAAGTGAAATGACTTAAATCAATTCAAAGGACTTAAAAATGTATTATCCATACATGCGTTATACATTTTTTTTCATTTTTAACTGTTTCCTTATTTTTTGGATTATATAACAGTATATTATTTTTGTTATTCAGATTGGAAATGCTGGTCTACGTTCAAATGTTACATTTCTGGCTGTAGCTGTCTGTGATCCGTGAATTGATTCGTGATTGTGTTATACTAAACATTTTTTTCAAATTAGTAGCTATTTTGTATATTTTTACAAACAAAATTCGTATTTTTGAAGACTCTTAGTCTATAGTAATTTTAAAAGCTAAACTGTTACAATGCAATACAATTTAAAACCGGATATATATTTATTGTAAACATGCCAATACATGTCGTTTATTTAATTAAATTTTTTGATGACTCCTTTGAACATATCTTTGACATATTACAATGCACCTAGTTTTTTTTAAAATAAATATTAAATAAGTATTTGTAAATGTGATTTAAGCCCCAAGCCCCAAGCCTCAAGTCCCAATTCACAAAAAGGCTTGTGATTTATAATTCACATAAATAAAGCACAAATCACTTTGATTTGTGAATTAATTCACTTTGAAAATGAAGTGGAATTGTGTATTGTCACAAAAAAATAATTGTTTGATTTGTGAATTGTGATTTAATTCCTTTTCTTCGTGATTTTGCCCAGCTCTGATCAGGACTTATATTTACTTACTCTCCCCCGTGAACAGTAAGCAAATATTACATATTATAAAGGTTCTGTTTATCTTGACTACAATTTGACAGCTGTAAATTTTGAAACCTATTTTTATTTTCCTTCTATTTGTGGAAGTATTGTAAAAAATAGCTTACTAACCTCGAACTGTAAGTGATTTTTTTAGGTCACGAATGTTTAGACTACATTCTTGACCGAAAAACTGCCACTTACAGTTCATGGTACGTAATATACTATTAACGTACTGGTTTCCATTGTGGTAAATAACATCTTAATCACATGTTAATAAACGATACGACGTGAAATTAGCAACTGACGTATTAAGCATGGGTTGAATTTAGCATAACCTTACTTTTCAAATGATTAATAAAACTTGACATTTTTTTGTTTTCTTAATTTGTGGTTGTTGAAAAAGTGCAGTATTTGACTCGTTTTATATCACTTGTTGCATAATATACTATTAAAATTGTATTATTTCAATTTGAAATGAATATAATTTAAATGTAAATGAGTAAATTCTACTGCAGATAATAATGAGGTAAAGAGGATCCATCACGTTTCACGCATTGAGGGCATAGACGCGTCAATTTGTATTCGCATTATCATGACCTGAACTGGTGACCGCACTATCGGTATAATACCTGCAAATAGTGTAATGGAAATCCAGTTGTAGATATAGAGTGCCACAACACCGTAGTGTGAAATTTGCATTCAAAATCCTACTAACTTCAACCAAAACACGACACTAATCTCACATTTAGGATTACTATTATTACCTGAATTCATGCGTTGTGTTAGAATGACAGATAATGTATCAGGAATACGAGTGGACAGATATAATGTATATAAAGCAATGTTATGCATATATGAATTTATAAAATGTGTTTTGTTTTGACAATTATCTCTTGAACTATCTAACTGTTCAACTACATATGTGGAAATTGAACTGGGGTTCTCAACTCCACAGTCCGAGTCGATACCACTGAGCGACCTAACCCATTTCATTTTATTTTTTATTTATTTCAGAAAATTTCAGTTTGCATCACTTTCTTTCCTTAGTATACCTACATTATTTCATATACAAATTTAAATTCATACTAGAGATCATAAAGTGGTAAAAAGTAGGTAAAAATGAATAATTTACATTTCATTAGTGTTATTTTTACACATTATGGTTTTATAGTTAGCCAGAAAACATCTACTAATCATATTGTTAACTATGCGGAAAAGTTGAATCTAAATGCATCTAAGATATGTAATTTTTTTTGATAGTTTCATAATTTAAAACGTTATAATTTCTAAAAAAATAAATATATCATCACGCCTTTTACCCTTTACTGTGTGTGGGGCACTCTGCCAAGGCAGATCTCGGTAAGTGATATATTTTGCGCGTGAAGTGCGGTTACCAGTCGTCAAATCACGGCCCCCAAAGATGTTAGTGGTGGAGGAGCTACAGGGGTAGTTTTTTAAATTATGAAAATTGTTTGTCGCCTGTGGGAATCGAACCAGGGTTCTCAGGATCCACAGGCCGACTTCATACCACTAAGCTAGCCATCCCATATTTTAAAACGTTATAATTTCTAAAAAAATAAATATATCATCACACGTTTTACCCATTACTGGGTGTGGTACTCTGCCGAAGCAGATATCGGTAAGTGATATATTTATGCACGTGAACTGCAGTTACCAGTCCGCAAATCACGGCCCCCAAAGATGTTAGTGGTGAGGGAGCCACAGGGGTAATTTTTTAAATTGGTGAAAAATGTTTGTCGGCTGTGGGGATCGAACCAGGGTTCTTAGGATCCACAACCCGACTTGATACCACTGAGCCATTACCCCATTATAATGGGTTATAATTTCTGTAGTATGCAAATATTGTTTTTTTGCCTCTTGAAGTGTAAACATAACAATCTCACATCGTTGACGTCTACGGTAGCTGCGATTTTATACATCCATTGATTTTTTCACATCATGGTGCAGTAAAGTAACTCGAAATTTATAAGTTTTTAGCGGTTGTTAAAAAAAGGTTGTTTTGTATCTACAAAAGCGCTAGCAACCGAAATTTATCATTCAATAAAGTCCTGGACAAATAAATATATATATATATATATATATATATATATATATATATATATATATATATATATATATATATATATATATATATGTCAAATCACGACCCCCAAAGGTGTTAGTGGCCGGGAAGCCACAGGGGTAACTTTAATGTAGTGAAAATAGTTTGTTGGCTATGGGAATCGAATCCGGGTTTTCAAATTCACAGATTGACTCGATTACACTACCCCATATATAAATTTTCAAAAACTGCCCCTGTGGCTCCTCCATCACTTACATCTTTGGGGGCCGTGATTTGACAACTGGTAACCGAACTTCACGCGCAAAAATATATCACTTACCGAGATCTGCTTCGGCAGAGTGCCACACCCAGTAATGGATAGAAGGCGTGATGATATATTTATTTTATTTTATATATAAATTATGTGGGCGTTAGATATGTCTACATCGCTTGGTTTTATAAAGTACTCCGCAGAAACCTCGCGCTGTAAAATACTATCTACCACACTTATAATGTAAATAATAATAATTATTGTTAATTAACTAACAATCTATCTTGGCCATTGTATAAAACCGGGTCTTCATGAATTTGTGAATACGAAGTAACAGAAATAACGCAAAAGACATTGTAAAACCTGATTATCTAATTACCTCGCTGACTGCGGTAGCAAAGACCGACAAATTAATTCCGCGAATAATTAACCGGAAAACGTAGCGCCGCCCGCTTCGCTCTCTGCTCGGGGTACAAATCAAAATTATTCAAATCGCGGCGGCGCGAAGTTTCGTGGTCACGTCCACAACTCTTCATTAAGTGGTACTTAATAAATACCCGGCCATTACATTACGAGCGGAGCTGCGACCGCCGTTATTAGCCATTTATGACGCTCTCTCTGCCCATTTGTGCCGAATTATACCGAATTATGACGACATAGGTGCCCGCAATGTCCGAGAACTCGGACGCATACCGAATGGCTTTACTGCTAATGTTTGCATTTGTCAAATCAAATGGAATGTTTGTTTTACTAACAAGATATATTATATGAGATATTTTGTTTACCTATATACAGTTATTTGGCAGCTCCGTATCTACGGTGAGATAGGGGTAGTTAAAAAAATCTGAAAGACTAATGACACGTTAATGTTATTTTAAAAAATTGGTGGTTAACTAAAAAACGTTAAATTACAAAATCAATAGTCATTAATTAATTAAACAATATGAAAAACAGTATTTAAAAGGGCATATTTTTAATTATTTCATTTCTGTTTCTAAGTAAATGTGCAGAAAATACGAGGTGTGGCTATTAAATAATGAGACTGACGTTGCTACAGAAGAAGTACGCATGAACCAAACGCCAACGACCATCATCTGTTTAGCGTGAAGCCTTCTCTTTCGAATACAGTACCTCTCGCTTTTGTAAACAAATCCATATGGCCGTAGCGTTCGTTCTCATTAGAATTGTTTTTTTTTGTTTTGCCGGAAAACCTTTGGAGCAACGAATTATTGTGAAATTTCACATTAAACTTGGAAAAACTGCTACTAAAACTTATAATTTATTGAAAACGCGACAAGTCATGGGTTCTCCATCATGGTAATGCGGCAGCTCATTCCGCAATGTCTGTCAAGAGGTTTCTAGCCAAGTACAGCCTCCCAGTGTTGGACGATCCGCCTTGGTCGCCGGATCTTGCACCGTGCGACTTCTATCTGTTTCCTAAGGTGAAATCTACCTTAAAAGGAACAGGATTTAAGTCCGTTGAAGCTGTGAAAGAGAAAGCGGCACGCGTCCTGAAGGAGCTGACAGAAGAAGACTTCCAGCACTGTTTCGAACAATGGAAAATTCGCATGGAGCGTTGTAGGGATAGATGAGGAGTGTATATGGAAGGTGATAATAAGTAAATAGGCATGGAATGTTAAAACAGCGTCAGTCTCGTTATTTAATATCCACACCTCGTATGTAACAAAGATAAAATATGACGATAGTAATTGTATCCAACACTTGCAGCCGTAAATTCCAAGTACAGAAGTACTACACTGCACTTAGCGATATAACGAAACTTTTTATTTGTTTTCGAACTCTTCCGATACGCGTTTTTATTTCATAAATGCGCTATAAATCTATAAATCAACCGTAAATAACGTCCGTTTGCTCGCGCGGCCAGCCGTGGCCGTAATAACTCACACCTCGGCGCCATCGCCGCCGCTGCCGCCTCCACATCGGAAGATGACCGGCGCTTGACAAAGTGGCGGCGGCGATTCTGCCTTGCGCGTCCTGGTCAGCGTCGCGGTGACGTATTATCAGCTAAACGTCCCTCATATTTTCCTCTTTTTGCCGATGTGCTGCTATTTGCTAGCAATTTATTTTGCTTTGAACGGTGATAGATTTATTATACGTGATATTTATTTTAAAGATGTCATGTAGGTATTTGAAATTTGAATATTGGTGATTGATGATGGCTCATGCATATTTAATTAATAGGGAATCATAACTTTTAAAATATTTTAATATTAAAACTATAATATACATTTATTTGTTATAATATTTGTACATAAGGGTAACCTACAAATATTTCATGTCGGTAGATCTCGTAAGATAATTTTTGAGCATGAAATTTGATTACCAACTGTCAAATCACAGCCGTCCTTCCCAAGATTTTTTTGGTGGGAATACCAGAAGATTAATTTTAATATGGTGAATCATCTGTTAAATTCGAACTCCAAAAATGGATATTGGATTCGTCTGAAATAAATTAAATTTTAACATTCAAGTGTTGTTACTACAACTGGCCATATGTATAATTAATTTATACATTGGGAAAACTACTTTTTACTTTCTTATAACAGTTTAAGGAAATATTGGAATCGTGAAAAAAAAAGTTGACAAGATTTTCGTGGAAATATATGTTTTGAGGTCCACTGAATCTGTTTTGATCATTTTCTCAATGATGTCTGTGTGTGTGGATGGATGGATGGATGTGTGTCCGAGTGTGCAATATCTCATGAACGAGATAAGTTTTGTTAACGAAACTTTGTAATTATAAGTTTCATTAAAATATGAAGAGCTGGGTTCATTTTGAATGAAATTGAAAACCCGGAAGAGGAAGCTTACTGGACACACAAAACAATAAGTTACATTTTTTTAAAAAATGGAATCAGTTACGAAAAAAAGTTACAAATAAAAAATGTTAGCAAAAATATTTGGAACATAAAATGTTATTTACAATTTTCCTATATATGCCTCTAATTTTGAGAAAAACTAATTTTTATATTTAATAATATATTTCAATAATCATAGTAGCAATAGAAACAAAAAACATAAATTTTAATTTTCGCTTTATATCTAGTTATTTATGTCTTTTTTCGGAGAAACAAATACATAATTAAAATGGTCAACTAATTTGGCAACTTTGCCTCAATTCAATCGACTTCGTATCTCACGGTTCTTGAGATACCAATAGTCAGGCTCGAAAAACGGACACCTGTACAAGCCTCATCAGTAAAGTTAGACATAAAGTAGTCAACATTACAAAAAAATTATATGTAAACAAATTTGATATTTTATATGTTTCCAACAGATAAATACTGAATTACTGAAAAACTATAAATTACATGTTTAATAATATTATATAACATTCATATATTCTAAATAATAAATATGCTGTGTATAATAAAGTCGTGTGGTGACCACACCAGATTTTTTGTACTCGCATTATTCAAAATAAGGTTTATATAACCTTGGAAACCCATGGAAAGTAATTGAAAAAACACTCATTTTTATGGTTCTAAATTTTGACTATTAAAACGCTAATTTTCTTATATACACAAATTTTAAGGAATTTATAAATGAAACAAAGTCATTAGTTTATAACGTCATCAATCACACATATTTTAACAAACTTTACGAGATAAAAATAACAATTTGTTTTCAACAAATGTCAATTCATAGCATACCGAAACTGTCAATATAAATGCACGATTCAAATTTAATAAATTCCTTCATTGTCGATTATATAATTTTTGCTCATTACAAAACGCATTGTACAAAACTCGTGCACGAAGGCATCATTTGCACCATTCGCGCACTTGTTATGTAAATATCTATTATTTAATTAATTTATTGTTACTAAATTTGCTAGTTCAATTACCCCTTCTCTAAATATTGATGTTACTACACTCAATGTAGTAACATACTGCCAACGAAACTAAATTAAATTTTTACCATTAATTAATGTAATGTATATCCTGAACTAATTTCATCTGGAGTTGGCTCACACCACTAGTAATTGAACGCACACGTTAGTGAGAAATGGTTAAAATCGCCAGTTAATTATGAAGCATATTTTTGCGAACCTAATATCGAGCATATGCCGTTGAATGTGTACATTAGCAGCTAGTCGCACGCCGAACAGGAGTTCACGTTAGCATATTTTAATTTATAGAGCAGACAGCGTAGCTTATCGACACTTTCAAAGCAATTAATAAAATCTGGCATCACCATAATTACTAGCGTCACACACTAGCGTCGCCGAACGTCACGATCAATTCCTCATAAAATTTTAATTAAAAAACAAACGTCTCGGTCGGTAAAGAGGCAAGGGGTGTGGATGTAAAGTAGGGGCGCTAGTTACCGAAGACTAAAGTGGTTTCAACTGTTTTCGAGGGAGGAACAGTCAAGAACACTCCGCTTGTTACAAACAAATACACTCAGTGAAGACACGACACTTGAGTTAGCCTGGGGGGAAACAGCTCCTGCATTTCACCGCAATCCGTCCCGGCGGCACACGATGCCGCTCCCACGCGGGTTCGCGGCGTCCCTCACGGGTGCAGAGGTGTCCCCGAGCGCTTCTTGCCTCCCTTAGCGCCCTGGGCTAGTGACAGGGGCGTGCACCTTATTAGTAATCCTACTAACTAGTATTTGTTAACACTATTACCATTTACACGAATACAATTTCCTGAATGACAGTTTCAACGAATTAAATCGTTTATTTTAAATATTGGTATTAATTGTATCACAGGCTTAACGTGGTAATAAATTTGCAAAAAATTAAAACAATTTTTAATTAAATTTTATTAATCAGCGTTGTATGGCGTAAAATTTTTAGCCATTTTCAAGCAACTTTTAAAGAAAATTAATCATAGTTACATTTTAAAATTAAGTAATGAACAATATACTGAGTTCTCAGTATATTGTTCATTACTTCTTCTTCTTCTTCTCAGTATATTGTCTGACTGTTGAGATGCTCACCTCAACTTTTTAAGAATTTTACGAAGTGGTTCCATGATCATGGTTTTATATTCAATTATTTTGTTCATTACTTAATTTTAAAATGTAACTACGATTAATTGTCTTTAAAAATTGCTTGCAAATGGCCAAAATTTTTGCGCCGAAACGTCGCAGTTTAATAAAATTTAACAAAAAATTGTTTCAATTTTTTGTATATTTATTACCACCTTAAGCCTGTAATCCAAGTAATAGGAGAGACTGGGTACGGTTGTGCCAGGTTACGGTAGTGACAGTCGTCATAACAGCAAAATTATACGGAATGCGGAAAAGGTGCAAGGGGAGGGAGAAGCGGCATGTATGTCTAAACGCGTTCCCCAGGTTACGTCAGCCAGCGCGCGACGCTAACGTAAGCAGGAGTCTACATTGCTTTTTAACAGTCAAAAGTAAGTTTTTTTGTTTAATTTCTTTTAATATTTACTGTTATTTGTATACAGATAGATTATATCATATATTTTTTTGTTATAAGTTGAATATTAGTAGTTAATTACGAGTGATTAGTTTTTACGTAGATTACTTGGCCCAGTCATGGCGATTGTTTGTTTTCGAAAGTATGCGTTGGGTACGGTTGTGACATATTATACGTATACAATAATAAAAATTATTCATTTATGTTTAAATCTCTTAATTTAAATCATGATTTAAATCAATTTGATTTAAATCTCTCAACCCTGGTTATAAACATTAGATGCAGTGCATTATTAATTGTAAGAGTAGAAGTGATCGTAGATTTAAGTTCATTTGCTTTAATTATGAATGTTAACTTTTTATAGAAGACAGTTATGTTGTGTTATGTTACATATTTCTAACAATAAAAGTAATTATTATGTCTGTCACTACTGACCCCAACCACTGTCACAACCGTCCTTGGCGTGTGGTCGGTTGTGACACTTTCTCTTTTTTCTTTTAATTTGATGCTATAACTAATACAGCGTATTTAGGGACAACATTTTGGTATTTTTACGTAGACAAAAGTACAAATTAAGATTTAAATTACTTTTCTCGCAGCTAACTAGTAAATTAACAAAATTATTGGCGATCAAACCAAAATTGTCACATCCGTACCCAGTCTCCGCTACTAATATTTAAAATATATTCCATTCGGCTTTTTAAAAAAAATTAAGAATAAATCGTTTATGATGTTATTAACACAACCATAGTTGAACATTTAAAAAAAAAATTCATGTGAAATATAGTTGTAAATGACAGACATCAAAAATCGATTTAAAAAAAGTTCATGACCGTAGAAAAAATAGTATGTAACGTATTTGTGGCAACGGTCATTGCAAAACTCGTTACATTGAAAACTTTTATGTTTATACTCGTTTTGCAATGAAAGCCTTGCCACACTTGTGTTACAATATACAGGGTGATCAGAAGCAAGTATTTCAGTTGACAATAAAAAAAACTACTTGAAATTGGTAAGACTGATATATACATTTATTTCTTGTTGTTGGGAGTGACATTTGAAATTTTAAATTTATAAAAATCGTTGTTTCTTTTACCCACATCCTTTTTATTTCTTAACATTACTCACAGAGCAATAATCTAAAGTATTTCTATCACTCAACCTATTTTTAGTTACTATAGAAATGACATATCAAATATTATTTCCGCCTTTACTCAGCGTTGTGCCAACTGTAGAATAAAAAGATCCCCAGAATTGTATTTCCAACTGAAAGACTTACTTTTGATTACTCAAAGCTAAAGCACTTTTTATATAAATCCGGTTTCTAGTTATGACAAATGACAAACATAGGGACTATGTTCAGAGCAATGCATGAAGCTTAATACCTACGTATAGCTCGAGAATCTAAAAACATTTCCTCTCTCGTACGCCACTGCCCGCTTTCCCAACGTCATGAATTTTCATCGCTACAAGCCGGACCACCGCCGCCGCATTCGCGGATCGCGTATAATGGTTTCGATTTCGTATTAATTTATTCCCTCTCTGTTTGCGCAACGCAACGAAACACGCGGCGTGTCGTGTCATGTACGTGTCTGCTGTCTGTGTCCGCCGCCCCCTGCTGCAGGGTGGGGGTGGGGGTGTGCAGATACCAACAACGGGGGTGGATGTATGTGTTGTTCCATTTCATTTAATCAGTCGTCGCACATTTCTGACCGTGGTGCTGATGCCCAGCAATCAGCTAATGGCTTCACAAATAAGAGTCGGATTTTAGTTTTTGGTGGTTTGCGAGAAATTTGAGCTGACAATGAATTAATTATGTTAATAATTAAATTGGTAATACCGCGAGAGGATAAAGCTCATGTCAAAAATGCAAAATATAGGTACCAATTTTGAAACGAAATCAGATTAGCTTCAATACAGGAGAGAATTTATATTTTTTACCGCCTATAGGCTACCATATTTTTTACGTACTCGCCACATACTAAAATCATCTCAACTAACTAACGACGATTCCTCTAACAACGACTTTAAAAAGATAAAGGGTAATGACTCAATGGTATCGAGTCAGTCTGTGGATCCTGAGAACCCTTGTTCGATCCTCAGAGCCGACAAACATTTTCACCAAATTAAAAATTACCCACGTGGCTCCCTCACCACTAGCATCTTTGTGGGCCGTGATTTGACGGCTAGTAATTGCACTTCACGCGCATAAATATATCACTTACCGAGATCTGCTTCGGCAGAGTGGGACACCCAGTAATGGGTAAAAGGCGTGATGATATATTTATATTTATTTAAAAAGAAAGAAAGGGATGTAATAATTATTCTCAATTAATAAAGTTGTAAGCTCTTTTATGAATTCAAAATGGCAAACAAATAAATATCGTTAGAAAGCCCTCCTACTACCCTTATGAGAAATCGGGTACTGTTTTATTGATAGCATTCACAATTATAATATTTATTTGTGATTGTAAATTATTTGTTTCACAGAAAAAGTATAAACAAAGCTTTGAGAATCTGTTGAATAATGGCATCTCGCTCACATCTCAGTTATAACAAATTCACGAAAAGTGAAGCCATGCCGCATATTCGCGGTATGTGCTTTAGATATTTCCACGAGCGAAGCTCTGGGCTCGAATAGATGCACGTCTTCTGCCGCAGACGTGCCATCATCGCACGCAGACAACTGCATATCTACAGAGACGGATGAATTGTTTAAGCAGCCCTGGACTGGGATATTTTTGCTACCCTAGTTTTATTTAATTTTTCTGCTTCTATTATTAAAATATTATTTATGAAATTAGTAATGGACATTGGCTTAAGTTGTAAATAATTTATTGAAGATTCGCCGAATCTTAAGCCTATGTCAATTATTGATTTCTTACTATTACTTTTGGCTTATTAAATCATATTATTACTTAAAATATTATTTAATATTCTGGTTTCCATGTCGCTAAATAATATCTTAATCACATGTTGATAAACTGTGGCTTCGTTTTAAGGCCAGGCATCAAGTTAAACAATAAATCGTTACTCAATTAAAAAACCAATTTATGTAATCAACTAATCACAAGAATATAATCAAAATCTCATCACGTCAAATCCAAAACATCTGCTCTATTTCCAAGACAAGGGAGTATCAAACTACATTTCGTGGTTTCATCAAATTATAGGTAATAACACAGTAGCAAAATTCATTTAACCCCAAATGAGCAGTTTCCAAAAATTAGCAAAAGGGAGAAAACAACCTGATACCATTAAGCTTGTAACAAAACCATTATTAATCGTAGATAAAGTTTAATAATAAAACTGCATATCAGAGCTGAAGGAACGAAGAATTCATTAGCCGAATATTTGTTTAGATCTCTGACCAGAGTTTTGATAGAGATATTAAACTGTGTAATTGTTTGCAAGTATTTAATAGTATATTATTATACTAGTTTTCTAAGACGTTCTATTGTCGCACGAGTTGTTTGCTCCAAAGAAATGAGTGTAAAAATATATCGTGTTGAAGTAGTTATTATTATTTTTTTTTACTTCGCATCATTTATGCATCGAAATTTTGCAATTTCACATATAGAACTACATCTACGGATTTCTATGACATATCGAGTAAATTTTGACGTTTTTCAACTATGAATTTAGAAGAATATGTGAACAATTTTCACTCTTTTCTTTTTACCAGACATAGACTATAAAATATATATATATATATATATATATATATATATATATATATATATATATATATATATATCATCACGCCTTCTAACCATTACAGGGTGTGGCACTCTGCCGAAGCAGATCTCGGTATGTAATATATTTTGCGCGTGAAGTGCGGTTACCAGTCGTCAAATCACGGCCCCCAATGATGTTAGTGTTGGAGGAGTCACAGGGGTAGTTTTTTTGAAATTATGAAAATTGTTTGTCGCTTGTGGGAATCGAAGCAGGGTTATCAGGATCCACAGGCCGACTTCATACCACTGAGCTAGTATAGACAATAATTTTATAATTTTCGTGAAAATAATTTCTTCTTAGGTTATAGCTTATCAAATTGTAATATCGTTTTAAATTTACCATCTTATTATATAATAATAATATCAAGTCGGCCTGTGGATTTGAGAACGTCGGTTCAATTCCCACAGCCTTACAATTTTCACCATATTTAAATTTTCCCTGTGGCTCCCCCTCCACTAACATTTTTGGAGGGCGTGAATTGACGGCTTATAAACTCAACTTTACGTGATCTGCAACGAGATCTGCAACGGCAGAGTGCCACACGCAGTAATGGGTAAAAGGCGCGATAATGACATCTACAATATGGCTACTAATAGTGCCAATCTTCTAAAACAAAAAGTAAATTAAACTGTTTACAGGTTATCAATGAATCGATTTTGAAAGCTACGTATAAAAATTGAATTGAATAATAATCGAAAGCGAATAAACAAAGTAAGCATATTGTAATTAAAATATATCATGTAAATAGGTATATGATTTATATTTTCTAATTCCGCAAATATAATTAATATTGCTCTTGACAAATTTAAAATTATAATAATCCCACAGAACAACACATCAAGTGTGAAATAGACAATCAGTTATTAATTTTTCAATAAATGTGATGTGTTAATGTGCAAGTATACAACAGTCATTCTAGGACAATGAGAAATAATTGTATATCAGCTATAATAATATGCGAATTAACTTTCATTATGCGTAACATAAATGGAAATATTTGCATGATACATTTATATCCGGATTATGTACATATTTGTCTGTGATATATAACGCATTTAATTTCCTATGATAACAGCGAAATTCTATTTATTTCATGCGTTGTGTGTTTTAATGCTGTCTGTATTCCAATCGAATTTGTTTTGCTTCCTTTATTTGATTGTCCTTCGCTGTGCCAACATTTCATATTTAAATGTATCTTTATATTTGTGCTTGATTGGTCACGTGCTATTTTTAATATATAATTGATTAGAAAATTCTAAACACATCATTGTAATCATTACATAGAAATCAGTATTTTGACACCAATAGTAGAAATTGGCTTTAGTATTGAAATATACAGGATGTTCTAGATTTAAATGATCTAATTTAAACCAAGGATTAATCAACTAAAAATAAGGTAACAAGTTCAATTGAGTAAATGTCCTTAAATACTTTATTCCAGAGAGGTTCATATTTTTCTTAGAGCAGCGCTACTTAAAAATATCAGCTTCATAATGAGATACCAAATATTGTCTTATTAAGGTAGTTCTAGCGTGAAAAACAATTTTACAGGTTTGAATGAAACTAGACGCACATAAACATGGGATAGTTATACGCATCCTGTTAAAATATGAAACACATTCACTGTCTGTGAACAAATATATTCGCATGTAAAGTTGAGTTCTTATACACGGAGCTTATGGCGATCGTCATTCAAAATAGCACATATTTGGTTCGTGTACTTCTAAAAATTTACAGTTTCATTAAAAAAACTAATATGATGTTCTAGAACTATCCACGTATATTGTATCAAAAGGAGAATTTCTGATCGTTGAGTAATGGATATATAGCCATGCAGTCTTGTTTTAAACAAAAAATTAAGGATCTTAATTTATAGTGGCAACCCCCACAGTGGTACGGTATTTGAAAATTCACTATAACCTGTTAACAATTCATGATATTCAAATCAAAATAGATATAAAATACGTATTTTATTCTATTTGTTTTCTTTCCTCAAGCGTCAGTTTCGGCACTCGACGATCGATAGCGTCACCGTCACACTAGAACTACCTTAAGGTATGATTTAATAGAATAAGAAATAAGTAAATATATTATCACGCCTTTTACCCATTACGGGGTATGGCACTCTACCATAGCAGATCCACAGTCCGACTCGATACCCCATAACTTTATTTTATTTTATTTATTTATTATTCTACAGGAAAAAATCCCAATTACAGAATAATATTACAAACAAATAGATATAAGAAATGTAGAAAAGTCTATTAAGGTATCATTAAATTCAAGCTAATTTCAATACAAAATTTAGTTTATTTGTAATAATTCATCGAAATGCCTCGTTCTTATACAAATAGAAAATTTAACCCGGCCTTACCTAATTATTTTAAGTCATTCAAGAATTTAGGTAGAAAAATCAAAAGGTTGAATTGAAAAGTTTAATGTAATTAGTCCCACAAAATTTTAACTATGTTTAATTTAATCTCGAAGTATTTTTCATAAACAATAACAAATCAACAGCCAAGGACTCGGTGGAGACTTTAGTCGGATGCAAAAAGCTTTCCCTTAAACTCTAAAACATTTTAAAAACAAACTTTGTTTATCTCAAAGTAATTACAAATTAATTCACAGAAACACAAATACTCCAACAAACTCTTGATTCAAATTTGCTTGTTTAAAGAACAACTTCGAACCGAACTTACATTAAAACGCAAACGCCGAACGTCGCATGGCATCGATTGCGACTGCTGAGCACTCGTCGTTCGGTCCTCGTTGGTCCACGTCGAAGCCAAGTCTCGTAAATGATTAGGTAATTAGTGAAGTCCCGCGAATCTTTGATGACTGATGTGCGGAGTAATTGAATACAAATATTATGGATGTAAATATTGGTTATTTGGATAGCACGCAAACATGCGGCGCGCCGCGAAACCGCGAACCTGCACACGGTGACGATCATAGTGATGGTGATGTACTGTTTTGTGCGATACTAATTCATTCAGTAATCTCTTATAAATGCACAACCATAATACCGTATTTAACGTCTATTAAAATTACGGAATTAGCTTATTTCATTTTGTTCACTATATCTACTATATATTTATAGTTTTATTTGTATTTCTACTTCTGATGATTAGCCAGTAAAGTATTTCTGAACATCGGCCTATTAGCTCAGTTGGTTAGAGCGTCGTGCTAATAACGCGAAGGTCGCGGGTTCGATCCCCTCATGGGCCAAATACTTTTTATATCGAGAGATAGAAACTAGTCATCTTATTTTCTGAAAACTATTGAGCAGTACTGAAAGTCTATGTATAACATTGGCCCATTAGCTCAGTTGGTTAGAGCGTCGTGCTAATAACGCAAAGGTCGCGGGTTCGATCCCCTCATGGGCCAAATGTTTTTATATCGAGAGACAGGAGTTACAGTCATCTTATATCCTGAAACTTATTCAACATTATTGAAAGTCTAGATATAACATCGGCTCCTTTCAGTGCTGATGATTAGTTTTTAAAAAATAATATAAATGTAGCTTCAATATCTTGATATAAAAAAGTATATGGCCCATGAGGGGATCGAACCCGCGACCTTCGCGTTATTAGCACGACGCTCTAACCAACTGAGTAATGGGCCAATATTATACATACACTTTCAGTACTGCTGAATATCTTTCAGGATATAAGTTGAGTGTAGCTTCTTTCTCTCGATGTAAAAAGGAATTGGCCCATGAGGGGATCGAACTCGCGACCTTCGCGTTATTAGCACGACGCTCTAACCAACTGAGCTAATGGGCCAATGTTATACACAAACTTTAAGTACTGTTAAGTACTGCTGAATAATTTTCAGGATATAAGAAGAGTGTCGCTTCTATTTCTCGATATAAAAGGAATTGGCCCATGAGGGGATCGAACCCGCGACCTTCGCGTTATTAGCACGACGCTCTAACCAACTGAGCTAATGGGCCAATAACGCACACATTTTTAGTACTATTGAATATAATTTACTGATGACATTTATTTTATTTTTAGTGTAGAAACAATAATTTATCATCTAATTTATTATTCGATGTAGGTCTTACATCTATAAGTCTTTCAGTTAGTAAGTTAATAAGTTTCATAAGTAATATACATTGTACTTCTAAACGGTAAGTGACGAATTCGCGTTTCACTAATTCCTCCGCGCGATCGGTCGTTGTCACTACACGTGCAAATACACATGTGAGCTTCCATTGCCGTAGTCGAAGTCACTATAGACGATATTGTAATATTTATTTTATGCTATCGCGACGCAAGTCTGTCTAGACAACATTAGATGTACTTCCGAAATGAATAGATATGTTCAAATCGCTGTTATATTTTTGTAACATGAATATTTCTACTATATTCGTTTAATATGTAAATATACTTGGCACAATAGGATTTCCAAATAAGAAATTAAAAATTCCAGACGAATTAACGAAACGGACTACTACGGGTGAACTGACAGGGGTTGTCATGGAAAATGCAAAAGAAACACATTGTAATTCATAATGATCTTTTTCGATACCTTTTAAATGATGTTTAGGTATTTTTGTTTCTTTGCCATATTTTTCAATAAAGTCGAGAGTGCCGATCTCATTTTTCGAATATTTTTTCTTTTTGTTATGATCTTCAATTGTACTATATTAATTTCACATCTAATCTGAATTTAAATAGTGTTCTAGTACTTACAAAAACGTGTCATTGAAATCTATATAAAATTACAATTAAAAAAATTGTTTACAAATGGAACAAAATGTTCTAGAGTAATATATGTATTTACACATATTTCACGAATATTACAATATTTACATTGAAAGAGATATTAAAAATGCAAGATTTTTTTTTTGAAAAGTAATATTTGGAAGTGTAAATACGTAGGATCATGCCTCGAGCTATTTTATTTTAATGTTATTTTTAATTTAAAAATGTACCTGCATTTGTTTGTTTACAGGGATATTTCTAAAAGCACAAAATATCAAAATACGTAATTTCATGGAAAAAGGATATTACAAAAAAGGAATTTAAAATGGGTTAACAAATAAAGACCTTCATGATATGAAACGCAATCTACATCTTTTTGCTTCGCGGATTTTGTTAATACGCGCGGTATTCCAAACAGTTTTTGTATATAATCTAAGCTTCATAATTTTATTATATTATTTAAATTAGGTACCGACATTAATTTTATAAAAATTTCAATTTCTCAGTGGTTCTTTTAATATTAAATTATTATTTGTTCCTTTAAGGTTTGGTTTATCAATCAATTGATACCTAATAAATATTTTGTACAATCTATTTTCAATGCGAGGATAATTAAAACAACAATGGAACAACCAAATTACAAACTAACTTATTTGATCTATGTGAAAATACAAGTTCTTTTTAATCTATTTTTTGAATGACAATATATTTTTTTGTTAATTAATAAACAATAATTATTTTTGTATGCATCTGCAACGGAAAATAAATTTCAAACTACATAAAATGTTGGCCATTGCAAAATTTATTGCAATGTCAAACTTATATTGTGCACACCTATAAAACATGTTGATAAGCACTGTTTACAAACTATATTTCAAAGTATTTTTTAAACTATTGCACTTGTATTCTATAAATATGACTAGCTCGAACAATCATTGTCTTTAATTAGCACGCGCAGGTTTGAATTAGTTTTATATTAGCCGGCACAAGCGAACAGTTCTACTAGTAGTAAAACGAAAACAACATTTAATATCATTATATTATTTAGTTTAAGTGTAGATTTTGTAGTGTTAAGTTGTGTTTTTGTGCATATTATTTTAAATAGTGTGTGTATGTGTGTTTAGACGTTGGTGCCACATTACGAATATTCGATGCTGCCCACAGTATGGAAGCAGAGGAGAACATCAGAATAAGGTAAGAATTTTTATAAATATTGTCAGATATTTTAAATTGTCATCCTGCGGTAATGTGAAAATTCAATACGAAAAATTGGTTAATATTAAAAACATTCCGCTTATTTTGGTTTGGATTTAAGTGAAATTAGATACATTTTCTTTTATTACAATTAGTGAATTTAAAACGACTTTAATACAAATGTCTGATTAACAATTGTTTTATTATGCAACAGTTATTTATGTACCAAGGACGCTGAAGATGTTTATGCCTGTGGTACATACAATATTTTGGCTTACTATTATTTCTAAATTTATGGTCCAACAAAATTTAATACAATGCGATATCTAGGCATCTCCTAGGGGTACTCAACACGTTTGACATGTCTAATAAATATAAATAGGTTATGTCAGGAAATAGGGTTTAGTCTTTTTGAGTAATAGAAATACTATGGAGTTTTGCTATGTTAAATAATAAAAGGAAGGGAGAAGGATACAACAATTTTATTTACGAATAAAAACTAAATGAACAAAAATTAAATTTTCAATTTGCAAATGTCACTGTCAACAACAGGAAATGAATTTATGTATCAGGCTCATTAATTCCAAGTAGATTTTTTTATTACTATCTGAAACAATTCCTTCTGATCACTTTGTAATTCAGAGAATGTAATAGTCTTTTAACAATATGGCTGTACAATTTTACAAAATATGTTCAAACATAAAAACATTACAACTTTATAGATTTGATTGTTTTAAGTACGAGTCATTTTCCTCAATCGGTTTTTTTTACAAACTTGCCTGTTTTCCATTAACGGAATAAATGTATATAATCCGCAGACAATTTGATTAAATTTTCAAACTGCAAAAGTGTCTCAATAGCACCATATTACAAGCATGTTGCAAAATGCAGCAAACTATATTAGCGATGCAAACGGATTCCTATTTTTCGTAACGCCCAAAAAATAATAACACTAGATAGGTAGGGATTAAACTGGCACAATGTCTGTATCCCTGCATATCAACGAACACGTATAAACTTTTATTCCTTGATTTTTAATTAAATTTTAATCTGATCAACGGTGTTTCTAATTTAAATGAAAATTTGCTTTTTGCCATTTTTATTAAAAAGCTTAGCAGAGTGCGAAATCGAAATAGGCGAAATTGCTGAATTTTACTATTCATATTTACGTAAATAAAAACATTGACGAATTCTAATTTAACAAAATCAGTTTGCAATTATTAGTTTGAATATTTTCTGTGTTTGCTGACTGAATTTCTATATTTGCTGAAATTGGTAATTTGATCAGTTTTACAAAATATAATGTACATTATTTTTATTTAACTTTTTTAAAATGAAAATTGTATAAATTCTAGTATTTATATTTTCAGTACATATTTTATGATTTAACGTATCTATATTACTTTCATATTTATGGGATGGCTAGCTCAGTGGTTTGAAGTCGGCTTGTGGATCCTGAGGTCCCTGGATCGATTCCCACAAGCGACAAATTTTCATAATTTGAAAAAGCTACCCCTGTGGCTCATCCACCACTAACATGTTTGTGGGCCGTGATTTGACGACTGGTAACCGCACTTCACGCGCAAAATATATCACTTACCGAGATCTGCTTCAGCAGAGTGTCACACCCAGTAATGGGTAGAAGGCGTGATGATATATTTTTTTTTTATAATTCAATATTTTTCAAATTTCTTTTTTCTTATTAATTCTATAATATTTATATCCCAGTCCTGAACTTTGAAAGATATGTTTGTTAATTATAAAATGAATCTGGTCTGTTTCTTACATTTGAAAGTAAGATATTTGCAATTTTTGTTTATTAAAAAAAATAGTTCAAAAACAAATTTCATTACTGTTTTCAATAATATAATTGGTCTGAAAGTTATAGTTGTAATTTGAAATTATTTTAATAATAATAATAAAGTGTTTATCTTACTAGATAACCTTACATTATATGAAGGAGTTCAATGTCATTAATCATTTTATTATTAACATTATGTTATTTCAACTATTGTACGCAATTTTTTACAAGGAAATGTGTAGCAAAATACGATATAATAAAATATTCCTATATATTTTGGATTACTTCACTTTATTGTGACGATTAATTATAAAAAACTGATAACCTCTATAAAAGTATATATTTTAGGACAAATTTTTAGAGATAAAAATCGTATTTTTTTTTAAGGAAAGTAATTAGGTACTATTCCAGTTAATACATTTTAACATGAATTATTTGTTTTTGTATATCTATTATGTACGTTTAACAATATACTTCAGGAGAAAATTTAAAAGTATATATTATGTGACATACTGCTCATAGAAAAACAAGAACCTGTTTTAAAATTCGCAAAATTAAGAACATGGCTTCAAAGTGTATATTTGTAGTGCCACTGGTTGCCGCTATAAACTATCATGAACATATTGGTTATTGTTATAATTATAATTTATTTACTAATATGTAAGAAATAACTATCAACCCAGTGGTACTAAATATATTTACTTAAGGAAAATTAGTCTTAATTTATTTTTGTTCTATAATCAGAACATCATATATCGCTATATTTTCCTGTAGTTGCTAGTATAAATTACTGGTAAGGAAATCGTGAATTATTTTGCAGCTGTGTGTAAATATGATAACTAGTTTATTAGTTCATGGTCTGTGAGAGAACAAATAATATCAACTTAATTTATTTTTATACGCTGGACAATATAAAATGAATCCAAATTTTGACCATCATTCGAATAGTTCGGTTCTATATTAATGCTATAGATAATAATTTTGAACTAGGTAAATTTCTTGTTCATCTTGAACAAAATGCGGTGTTTAGAGCTATTGTCAGTGACATGGTTGCTGGTTTCGGTTTTGTCTGTAGTCCATGCAAATGACTGCAGTCCTTGTTATTGTGTTTTAAAATTTAAAGTGGTCTGCAATAGCCATACAAATCTAACATCCGTGCCAGACACAGACACACTGCCTGCTTACATTAAACAACTAGATATCAGTGGTAGGTATATCTACTTTATTCCAAAATTTAATAACGGTTAAATGTTATATTAAAATTCCAGGTTCTTTAATCACATCACTAAAAGATAATCAGTTTGGATGTTTTCCACAATTGCAAACGATTTATGTAATGAATAGTAAAATTAAGGACATACACCAACATGCTTTTAGAAATATGACAAAGGTATCGGAAATTTATTTGCAGCATAATGAAATAGAGGTGTTGCCAACATATTTATTCGCAAACACACCAAACTTAGTTGAACTCTTTCTTTCCGACAATAAACTTTCAGTTCTACAAGATAACTTATTTTCAAATTTGAAATTTTTAAGAATTTTAATATTAGTTCGTAATAAAATAACTATAATTGAGGAAAATTGTTTCGTTAACGTTCCTTTACTACGTGAATTATATCTCCATAACAATTTTCTTAAAAGTTTACCTTTATCTCCAATAATATTAAATAATTTGCGTACTTTAACCTTGGATGACAACCAATGGCACTGCAACAAATCATTGTGTGAGCTGATGACAGTTACATTGAGTCGTAAGCTCACGGATAAGTATTTCATGCCAACTTGCATTACGCCGGTAAATCTACAAAACAAGAAGTGGCCCCAAGTACAACCAGATTTATGCAAGATTGAGCCTTGCAGTCCATGCACTTGTTTGGACAACTTCACCGTGGCAGATTGCTCCGCACCTCTCCAGCTCACACGAGTCCCTCAGACATTGTCTGAGGATATCACCGTCTTGCGAATCACAGGTACCGTATTCTTATCAGCTTTTCTAAATTATTTCATATTTAATATCTTTTTCAGTTTATTTCAAATAATAGCTGTTTATGTAACAAGTTCATAAAATCTGATTATATACGAGTTTTATGATCGACTGTCTTGGAGGCGATTTTTTATTTTAAGAATATACCTAGTTATTGTAAAAAATTTCGGTTGTATCTCAAATTATGCTTTGTTGTTTCTTTTGCTTAATAATGTTAGTTATAATTTTTAACTGACAAATTTATCAAAAAAGGAGAAGAAAGTGTTCATAATGTCTCAAAACTTAGAAGAATCCCAAAAGAAGTAAAAGAAATAGTATTAAATGAAAGGGATTAATTAATTAATTATGTATAATGAGTATTTTGAGTTTTATTTGTTGGCATCTGTCCAAATTTGCTATCTTATCGTACTAGTCCAATAAAATACCATTTTATGGATACTAAACAGTGTCATGATTCACTTGAATGGTTATGAAGCAGTCGAACATAATAGTTATTTATTATACACGTGTTTTATTAGGTATGTAAAACACGCAAGAAAAGTTTGAATATTGTTACGCTATTGATTTTTTTAAGTCGTTTGGCAATACTTAATATTATTTTGTTTTAATTGGTTGCTGTCTCACACGTGAATAGAAATAGATGCCTTTAATTAGAAAGTTTAAATAATTGTTCACTTAAATTTACACATTTCTAATCACATGTGTGAAATCAACCAATTAAAACTAAATTACTTTTCCATGGAAAACCATCACAAATGTTATGAGGCTAAAAGTACGAAAAACTTTTTGACTTTTAATTATATTTTTTTTAATGTCAATACAAGGTTTGATTTTAAAAATATTGATTCAGTTGACAGATAAAATTACTGCCCGTATATCCATCAAGCATTGAAAAGTAACTTATAATTTAATTCCAATTTCCTCAAGCACCTTTTTACATAATACCTACAGAGCCGAGCGGTTAGAAAGCAACGTGCTTTTGAAACGTAATAAAATTATTTCGTATTAACAATGCCCTTGGAATAATTATTTCATTTCAATAATGTAACTTTTTCTTTGTTACCCTCATTACTGTTGTTTTATTTCAGATCAGAAATTAACTATTCTTGAAGAAAATCAGTTCACTTATTTAAATCGGTTACAAGAATTATATTTAGAAAGAGACAATATACATGGTTTAAAACCAAAATCTTTCTACAATTTGAAGAATTTAACACTATTAACATTGACTGATAACAGTTTATCGCAATTGGACAACGACACATTTTTATTCACTCCAAATTTAACAAAACTTTGGCTTAACAAAAATAATCTAACCGTTCTTCATAAGTCTCTGTTTTCTAATTTATCTTCACTTCAGGAACTTGACATCTCTTACAATAAACTAACTTTTATTAATGATAATTGTTTTATCAACGTTTCTTCTTTACACACTATAAATTTGAGTTTCAATAATTTGCAAAGTTTGCAATTAAGTATTATCGACAATTCGAGTAATTTGAAGAAATTGTATCTTAACGACAATCTATGGCAATGCGATGAGTCACTCTGTGAAGTAATGAACGCGGCAGTAAGTGGCAGGATTTGGACCGGAGACAATGATCCAACATGTGCAGCACCACACAAGTTAGAAGGAAAACTATGGCACCAAATTTATGAAGATTTCCAACCTCGAATCACCTCCAATGTCTCTAGCGTTCAAGAAGGACAAGACATCACGTTACAATGCCAATACTGCTTTGTGACAAATGTCATGTGGACTTTTAACGGAATTAAGTTATCCCGAAATATTCAGCAAATATCTGACACGTCAGTCTTGTCCACACTAACAGTGAAGAATGCGAGCAAAGAAGAACAAGGATACTATGTGTGCCATGTGGATGATTGTCGGCGCTGTGAAGATGCTTGGCGTCATGTAAAAGTCAGTGGAAAGCATCAGCAGGATATAATCGACACGAAAGAAGGTTTATTTATACTTTATGAGTAATATTTTATTGATAGTAACTTTATCTGTGTTTCAGTTTTTCACATAATTGCTGTAGCAGCATTAGGCGTGGCGTTATTCTGCTTTCTTACACTATGCTACAAAATGAAGAAGAGGCGAACCAATCTATGAAGAATAATTAAAAGTTATCTACTTGACTATTTCTACAATTTATATTAATTATATTATAATTGATTTTTAAATAAAACATATTCATCAATCTTCTATTAATTTGTTAATTGATGTAGCAAACGACTACCAGTCGTAAGAATAGTCTGTAAAGTTATTAGCAATAGGGAAGCCACAAGAGCAATTTGAATATGGTGAAAATAAAAATCAAATGTATGGAAATCTATCTTATCCGTAATTGACATCACAATAATAATTTACGTTTTATTGTTTAAAAAATACATAATTCTAAAACATTCTAAAATGTAGCGGTGACATTTTACCACAAAAATCAGTACAATGATAGATCTCGTCGCTCGTCGGAGATTACAGATTGAATGTGTCGTGCGCGGTGAAACAAAACTCGACGAATCTTGGCGACCATACAGCAAGTGCAAATATTTTTCGAAAGAGTTTATTTTTACCGTGATTATACAACTATAGTACATATATATATATATAATTTAATACAAATGTTGAATTAGTATCATTGGCAAACGTGTGTGCAAAATCCATTCACACAAGTATTTATCCAATGACAATTATAAGTTTTACACTACAAGAAATTATTTAATTTTTAGATTTCTTTATTTTCTCAAATAATATCATTGATTTTTGCGGATTAATTGTTTCACTGTAATTTCTTCTATATTTTTGAAAAGCGTAAACAATAACATTAGTCTGTTATCACTTTAGTGCAGAAAATAATTACAAAATTAAGAACATGATTCTGGAAGTTTACATTTTTCGCGTCCTCGGTCAATTCTACTACAAAATTATTTATTTGATTTTATTTAATGAATAAATTCATTTTGTTCCATGATCAGTTCTTGCGTCGTCATATAATATGTTTTCATATTTTTTTCCTGAAGTATACAAACACCTAGTATATTTTTCTGGTAAGAAAATCGCGATGTATTTTGTAGCTGTATGTAAATATGATAACGATTTTAATAGTTCATGGTCTATGAGATAAAATAAATAATATCAACATAATTAATTGTATACGTACTGGAAAATATAAAATTAAATCATATTTTGAACATCATTCGAATCGTTCGGTTCTATAGTTACGCTGTAGATAATAATTATTTGAACTAGGTAAACTTCTTGTTCATCTTGAACAAAATGCGGTGTTTAGTGCTATTCTCAGTGACATTGTGGCTGGTTTTGGTTTTCGCTGTAGTCCATGCAGATGAGTGCAGTCCTTGTATTTGTTTTTTAAAATTAGCGAGCTGTCTCAGTCCAAATCTTACCTCCGTGCCAGACACAGACATACTGCCTGCTAACATTGAAGTACTAGAAATCAGAGGTAGGCTTTATCTATTACATTTATTTCAAAGTTAAGTAATGATTCAATATTATATTAAAATTACAGGTACCCCAATCACATCACTAAAAGATAATCAGTTTGGGTCTTTTAAAAATTTGAAAAAAATTTCCATAACCAATAACAAACTTAGAAACGAAATACATGAACATGCTTTTAAAAATATGATAAATGTAACAATTATTTCTTTGAGTAACAATGAAATAGAGGTGTTACCAACAAATTTGTTCACAAACACGCCAAACTTAGCTTATCTCTATCTTTACGAAAATAAACTTTCAGTTCTACAAAAGAACTTATTTTCAAATTTGAAATCTTTAAAAACGATATATTTATATAGTAACAAAATAACTATAATTGAGGAAAATTCTTTCGTTAATGTTCCTTCACTACGTGAATTATCTCTCAGTAATAATAATCTTAAAACTTTATCTTTATCTACAATAATATTAGATAAGTTGCTTACTTTAAACTTGAATAACAACCAATGGCACTGCAGCAGATCGTTATGTCAGGTGATGACACCTGTAGTGAGTCCTTCGCTGATGGATATATACAGGATACCAAATTGCACTACACCGGCAACACTACAAGACAAGCCGTGGACCGAGGTACAAAAAAAATTGTGCAAGAAAGTATCATGCAGTCCATGCACTTGCTTGGAGTTCTCCGAAGTGGTAGAGTGCGCTGCACCTCTCCAGCTCACACGAGTCCCTCAGTCGTTGCCTGAGGATGTCACCGTCTTGCGAATCACAGGTACCGTATTCTTATTAGCTTTTCTAAATTATTTTATATTTAATATCTCTTTCAGTTTATTTCATTTAATAGCTATTATGTTACAAATTCATAAAATCCAATTATATACGAGTTGCACACAAAGTTTTTTGTTCTACTGCCTTGGAGGCGATTTTTCTTTTAAATAATGTTATTGTTAAAAATTTCGTTGTATTTAAAAGTGTACTTTGTAGTTACTATTATTATTTTTAACTGACAAAATTGTTTTAAATGTCAGTATCAATGTTTGGTTATGAAAATAATAATTCAATTGACAGAATTACTATAAATAAAATTATTGCCCGGATATCCATCAAGCTTTGAAAAATAACTCATAATGTAATCACATGTTTTCTTTAAGTAAAATCTCTCTTTCAGCTTCGAATGGTTACCAAGCAATGTATTTTGCAAATTTATTAAAATTATTTCGTACTATCAATGCGCTTGGAATAATTATTTCATTGAAATAATGTAACTTGTCCTTTGTTACCCTCATTACTGCTTTTTATTTCAGATCAAAAATTAGCTACTCTTGAAGAAAATGAGTTCGCTTATTTAAATCAGTTAGAAGAATTGTATTTAGAAAGAGACAATATACATGTTTTAAAACCAAAATCTTTCTACAATTTAAAGAATTTGGCACTATTAACATTGACTGATAACAGTTTATCACAATTGGACAACGACACATTTGTATACACTCCAAACTTATCAAAACTTTGGCTTAACAAAAATAATCTCACCGTTCTTCCTAAGTCTCTATTTTCTAATTTGCCTTCACTTCAAGAACTTGACATCTCTCACAATAAACTAACTTTTATTAATGATAATTGTTTTATCAACGTTTCTTCTTTACACACGATAAATTTGAGTTTCAATAATTTGCAAAGTTTGCAATTAAGTATTATCGACGATTCGAGTAATTTGAAGAAATTGTATCTTAACGAAAATCCATGGCAATGCGACGAGTCACTCTGTGAAGTAATGAACGCGACAGTAAGTGGCAGGATTTGGACCGGAGATAATGATCCAACATGTGCAGCACCACACAACTTAAAAGGCAAACGATGGCAACAAATTTACTACGATTTCCAACCTCGAATCATCTCTAATGTCTCTAGCGTTCAAGAAGGACAAGACATCACGTTACAATGCCAATACTGCTTTGTAACAAATATCATGTGGACTTTTAACGGAATATTCAGCAAATATCTGACACGTCACACTTGTCCACACTAACAGTGAAAAATGCGCGCAAAGAAGAACAAGGATACTATGTGTGTCATGTAGATGATTGCCGGCGCTGTGATGATGCTTGGCTTCATGTAAAAGTCACTGAAAAACATCTTCAGGATATGGTCGACCCGAAAGAAGGTTTCTTTATACTTTACAAGTAATATATGATGGAAAGTAACTTTATCTTTGTTTCAGTTTTTAACATAATTGCAAACTCAAAGAGTAACAACACTAGACGTGGTAGCATTCTTCTTTCTTATATAATACTACCAGATGAAGGAAATTAAATACCAATCTATAAAGAAGAATTTAAAGTTATCTACTTGACTATTTGTACATAAAATAAATGTATGTATATCCTATTAATTGGTTAATTGATGTAAAATTATGTTGTAGCAAATCTTGTTAAGTGAAATATTTTACATGCAAGCGGTTACCAGCTGTAAAAACAGTCCGTGTAGTAATTAGCAATAGGGGAGCCACAGAAGCAATTTTATTGTGGTGAAATCAAAATCAAATGTCAGCTGTAAAAATTTAATTCAAATTCATAATTCTGTACTGCAATACTACGCTAAAGACTTAAGTTAAATGATTTTTTATTGCTATTCTATGGCAAATAGACTAATTTAAAAATATATTTAGATAGTAATAATAATAAATATTCACTAGTGAGTTTTCAATAGAAAATAACGATATGGAACAAAATTTTAATATTTTCACAAAGATGTTTTTTGTTTATATGTGTTAGTGCATGAATTTATGGATTAGTGGAGTTAGGTTTTCTTTATCAGTAATAATATAACAAGAGAGTGAGAATAGATTGGAAATAATTTGACAGATCGTTCGAAAACTTGTTGCCAGGCAATAGTCACGAAAGCCCGTTGGGCTTGAGTGGCTATTTCCAAATGGCTACAAGTTTGAGAACGATACTGAAGAATTATTTTCTAATTTATCGAACTTTCGAGTTATATTTAATTAGATTATTTTTTGACTTAGCTGTTGGGGTCGATTCATCCAACTTAAAAGATTATGAACTGGGTTCATATCGATTGATTACTTATTAATGTATTCTTGGAAGTTGTTTCCAAAATTTGTTGGTGTATTTCTATATCTAAAATACAATTAAATCAATTTTTTTCACACATTTTACTTGACGCGGTGACAGTTTTAAATAATTATTTGACAACTACCTATCATTTGTCACAAACAAAAACGCATCTACAGAGATAATTCCAGGGAATAATCACAAGAGCTTTATTCTCAGTATAATGACAGGATTAATTAAAACACAGACACGTGACATTCAATGAAGCATTTCATTGGATTTGAGAAACGTCAAAAGTATTATGTTTAATAAATTCACTATTGAAGTGTTATAATTATAATTTAATTATTAATACATTAGAAATAACTATCAAACCAGTGCTACTAAATATGTTTATTTAAGGGAAAACGTTCTTAATTTTGCTTATTTTAAGAAAATACTTTTTGTTCTATAATCAGTCCATTATGCGATATATACAGGTGCATAACCTACATTCTGGTAAGGACATCGCGAAATATTTTGTAGTTGTTTATAAATATGATAACGAGTTTAATAGTTCATGGTCTAAGAGAAATATTTTGTAGCTGTTTATAAATATGATAACGAGTTGAATAGTTCATGGTCTATGAGATAAAACAAATAATATCAACATAATTTATTTTATACATACTGAAAAATATAAAATGAAATCAAATTTTGACCTTCATTCGAATAGTTCGGTTCTATAGTTATGCTATAGATAATAATTATTTGAAATAGGTAAATTTCTTGATGATCTTGAACAAAATGCCGTGTTTAGTGATATTCTCAGTGACATTGTTACTGGTTTCGGTTTTCGCTGTAGTCCATGCAGATGACTGCAGTCCTTGTTATTGTGTTTTAAAATCAGCGACCTGTAACAATCTAAATCTAACGTCCGTGCCAGACACAGACACTCTGCCTGCTGACATTCAAGAATTATAAATCAGAGGTAGGTATATCACATTTATTTCAAAATTAATTAGCGGTTCAATGTTACTGGGCGTTATTTGTCAACTAAGCCACCCCTCCCCAAGTTTTGATGTAAAAAATCCTGCAAAGGTTCCAAATTATCATCAGAATATCTATTTTATCATGCCGTATGCTACTTTTGGAAATTTCAAGATTGCGATCTAGAATTGGCCAGTCTTCTTGAAAAAATCACTGGTAAAATCTTGAATGGCCAACGGAATTACGTTATCCCGAAATATTCAGCAAATATCTGATACGTCATTCTTGTCCACACTAACAGTAAAGAATGCACGTAAAGAAGAACAAGGTCACTACGTGTGCCATGTGGATGATTGTCGGCACTGTGAAGATGCTTGGCTTCATGTAAAAGTTACTGAAAACCATCTTCAGGATATGGTCGACCCTAAAGAAGGTTTCTTTATACTTTACGAGTAATATTTGATTGAAACTAACTTTATCTTTGTTTCAGTTTTTAACATAATTGCAAACTCAAACAGTAACAACACTATATGTGGCAGCATTCTTCTTTCTTATATAATTTTGCAAGATAAAGAAGAAGAGGACCAAAATTAAATACCTAGAAAGAATAATTTAAAATTCTCTACTTGACTATTTATACAATTTATTCTAATTATATTATAATAAATTTTTAAATAAAATTATTAAACCAATCTCCTATTAATTAGTGTAGTATTCTATTATAGCAAATCTTGGTAAGTGAAATATCAGAGTTGTCTGAAGGTGTTCGAAAGGACAAAAGGATCGTTACATAAATAAATACAAATTGTGAGACAACCATGTGTTTTATCATTAAGTACTACTATTTGATCCGCGAAAAATTAATAAATACAAACTGTTAACTTTTTAAATATAGCTCATTTCCATTTATAATTTCAACTATCAGGCAGTACAGTGGTGTGGTTAGTGTTACGCCATTCGAATCTGAAGATTCCAGGTGTGAATCCCACTCAAGCTAAAAATGAACTACCACACCACGGCTCGGTGAGTCCTCATCCTGTTCTGTAATTGGGATTAAATTTCTGTTCCATAGCAGCATAAATAACTAAATTCAAATATCACATTTCCCAGTTCTAAGGACATTGACATGCACGTCAACCATGCACCTCCCCTCTGCCCTCATGTTCTCCCTTGAATCACCTCTTCCCAAGTCTGCACTGCACAAGCAGCACCAAGTGCAACGCGAGACACTGCACCCTTCACTACCACCACCGCCGCCGCTTGACGTCGTCTACAGACGTGGAATTATTTAGTAATGGCGCTCGTACCTCGTTGCAGCTTGCTACGATTCCACTGTCGTTGAGATGCTCTGCGGTAATAGTTTTATGGATGCTACTTACGATTGAGATAAATCTTTGAAGTGAAGGAATTGCATTGTGTGGTATTGTAATTAGGAATTTACATGGTTGAGAAACGCTGAACGTATCAATTTCGAAGGTAATTTTGTGTGATACTGCGTGCCAATAGAAAATTAATCCGTACTATACAGCAGCATGTATTCAAAAGAAACATATTTTTAGAACAATCCTATTATTTATGTTTAGCTGTAAAAGAAAATGAATTTCTTATTTTTACTTTTAATGTAACTCGTGTATTTTGTAATCCAGCTTGTTTCACCCTAAATAGTAATCTATGTTTCGAATACAAAAAAGTTATATCTTTTTCAAATTTCTTGCTCTCATTTTTTATAATTTACTAGACAAAATTAGATAACGGACGAACATTAAAATGTCGTTGCAAATTGTGCAACAACCACAAAAGAATAAGCTACACTTAAAAAATAATAATAAATAAATAAAATAAATATATCATCACGCCTTCTACCCATTACTGGGTGTGGCATTAAGTGATATATTTTGCGCGTGAAGTGCGGTTACCAGTCGTCAAATCACTGCCCCCAAATATGTTAGTGGTGGAGGAGCCACAGGGATAGCTTTTGAAATTATGAAAATTGTTTGTCGTCTGTGGGAATCAAACCAGGGTTCTCAGGATCCACAGGCCGACTTCATACCACTGAGCTAGCCACCCCATAATAATAATAACAAAATTAATTAGATTTTAGCCAAAATATAACAATATGTATCATTACGTCGTTTAACCATAACTGGGTGTGGCACTATGCCGTAGCAAATCTCGGTAAGTGATATATTTATGCGCGTAAAGTACGGTTACTAGTCGTCAAATCATGGCCCTAAAGATGTTAGTAGAGGGAGAACCATAGGGGTCATTTTAATATGATGAACATTGTGTGTCGGCTATGGGATTGGGACCTAAGTTATCAAATTCACAGCAGCTGCAGTGTGATAGTTCATATTTTTTAGCTTGAATAGAATTTGTACGGCCGATATCAGTGGTACCAAATTAAAACCATAAGCTCAGACCCCCATATCATATCTAGCAACATAAATGTTTTTTGTTTTTTAAGGTCTCTGGAATATTATTTTACTACTATGGAACACATAACATTTGAATGTATTAATGCTTACTTATTATCTTCAAATTTTAATAAAATTTTATAACCCTACACTTTTTTAAGAATTGGCCTCATCAAAATTTTCATCTTTTCATTAGTTTCGTTCTAATCTTGAAGAAAGAAATATTAAAAAAAATTATCTTTAAACTTTAAACTACAGAAAATATTACAATGATGACCTATATTCGTAAATAAAACATTAACTTTCTCCCGTATCATTCGAACTTCTGTCTCTAAAAAACAATAGATTTGTACTTACCGAGGTATTGTAATTACTAAAATTAACAAAATTGTATGAAATTCAACTCATTTTCCAAAACTATCAACAACTGAATGTTTTCTGAAACGAACTAGAAAGTATAAACAAGAACAAATATTATTCTATAAATCTATAGTCTGTATATTCAGCATCAACTATGTTTGCCCCAACAATCAACAATAATTTATTTAGTTTCTAATTAATCACAAATTTAAAAATTAGAAGATCGTGTACTCAAGATTAAAATATAAAACTGTGGGAAGCAAATGGTTTTTTTCTTGTAGCAAGTCAAGCTCCTGCGCTCCTGTTCCTCGTCTTGTAAAAACCTGTGCGGAACTTGATTAATTTGCCGGACAATTGTTTCGAGATAATTAATTTTACATCGTTTTCATTCTTCATAATCAACTCTTTGCTTGACGTCGGGTCCTGACCTCCGCATAGAAAAACATTGTTTGCGCAACATTTTAAGGGAAAATTAAGATTTTTTCCTTTAATTACACGTCGCTACTTCATTAAAATCAAGCGCTTGAGCGGTGTTTTATTTTTTCTTTGCTCGTAGGAGTCATTTTATAACGTCAAGAACAAGTGTTGGCACATGTTAACTCTCAGACTGTGGGGTTTAAATATTGGAGTTCACAGCCATGATTGAACGTTCAAGTTATATACAAAAAAAAATGCTATTAAGTTAACGTGACACTTCTATTAATTCTGTACACGTATAGAAAACTGTACCAAAAAAAGTGTTTTTTCTTCGATCGGACGATAAATCGAATAATCAAACATTTTTAATTTGCAAAACTCATTACTTTGGTATGTTAGGAAGTAAATTTTTTCGCCCTCACTTGCGGCAATAAAGTGATACCTTTCATCCCTAGGGAAAAATTATTATTTGTACAACTAATAATGAACGTCATTTTATTTTTAATGAATTTAAAGTTTAATGCATGATGATGAGGCCGGAGTGAAAAAAATGCAGTAAAGTCTCTTTTCTATCATGGTCGTATAAAAAAAATTAAATTTCCTCCAAGGAGAGTAAAATTAAATCAATGAAAAGGGAGTGTATTTAATTTTTACATTTCTCAACCTTCATGAGTCGCATCACAAAATACTACAATGGTATCGTAATTTTATTTAGTTTGGGATTATTATGAAACGAACTTATAAAAAATGTTGTATGTAATATATTAGTGGTAGAAATAACTCGCTATAATGCTAATTATTCCCTCCTGAGTTTACAACCCTCGTTTCTGTTGTAAACGTCATCATTGGGAACAATAGCATCCATTTTAGCATAGTTGAAGAATATACAATTAGCTAAAAATCTAATTTATTTCTGAAAATTTTTCTTTCTTTCGCTCTCAGCTCAGAAAATTAACCAACACCTTCGAGAAGAAATATGTTACTTTCTTCCCTCGATGTACAAAAAAATATTTTTTCTGAAATCTGCAAGAAAGTGCCTATTTTTCTGCCCAATTTTAGTATGAAAAGTAGGTTTTTACAAAAACATTCAGGGCTATAACAAAAATAACAGTCTGGTAAAGATTTTACCTGACTGTAATTTTTGTTGTAACCTTGGATACGTAGTCCGCTGTCAGTACAATTCATATCAAAAAAATTTAACATTTTAAATTAGTTATGATTAAATATTGATTAAATTAAACGGTTTCTGAAAAATAGTATACACAATACGACAGAAAAGTGTTTTTGTAAAATATCACTTTCCTGACATATTATGTACTATACTATTGGCCTTAGCATATCAGGAACGTAATCCCAATTACAGTACAGCGGACCTGTAGTCTACAGTAGTACTCAAACCACTCAGTGAGTTATATATTTTTAATATAAGTTGAAATCAACGAGATTTGAATGCACGGTCTGTTGTATAGTAGAGTTACATCTGTAAGTAATCTAGATCTATATATAAACTATTCACCAAACGCAGAACAAAGATGTTCTCAGTTCTCGCGTATTTTTGTAAAGTGTCAAGAAGAAGAAGAAATAATTCCGTTGCACGCCATCTATTACCGTTCAGCTTGTCACAATTTCGGCAGCAATACGCTGCACGTTGAGAACATCTGAACATCGGCAACTTAATAAATCAGCGCGCGAGTAACATACTTATTGCGCGGTGCCGAACCGATCCATGCGCCGAAGAGGTAATATATCTCACGGTTCGCCGTTTCCGCTAAAAAACGAATAAAACTTTTAAAAGAGGAACTTCTTATCGGGAAGAGCGAAAATGAACAACGCACAATGCCCTTTTGGCGTTGCTCGGAAAATTGACTGATGACGACTCAATCATAAAATAGAATTACTTGATTCATCACACTGTAGATGAACCTTAATGTAATGATTTCTGCCATTTATTTGTCGAAAAAATTTAATTAGATTTTACCTACTTTCGCGAAAATACGAGTATTCATGCTACTGATTTCCTAAAATGTTGTTTTTTTTTAAATGCTGGCAATCGGAGCTCAGTGGATAAAAGTTAGATAAAACTTGCGTTTCTTAATTAACAAGCTAGAGGTCATGCATTTAAATCTCACTGACTTCAAACTAAATACGATTGTGTCTGAGTGGTCTGGATTCTACTTTAAGCTGTAGGTCCCTTGTACTGTAATTGGGACTAAGTTCCTGCTGTGCAGAGTAATAAATAATTAAATGATATGAGCAAGAATATTTACCATTCTTTTTTAAATTTTGGTATTCAAATTGCAAATTTGGATAGATGACAACTTTGCACCATAAAGACTGGTTTACTTTTTACCTTTCTGCCCTATTTGAATAGTTTTCTGATGGTGGTTTTCTAGATCTCGACATTTTGATAATTCTTTACATAGTGTCTGCGTATCTGCCCATCTGTGTGTCTATCTGAAAACAGGATAACTTAAAACCGCTGTTAACTTTTGAATTGATATTTTATATTTAAGCTTTCAAATGAAAAATCTGAGTGATATCACTACTTTGTTGGTGATACTTTAAAAGTCTTTGTTTATCATCTTCATGATTATATGTATTACGCGGGAGTTGTAAAAGGACCTTTGTTTAAATTAAAATCTTGGATCAAATCAATACCGAATGTGCCGTAATAGTTTTCATGTAGAGAATAAAGTATTCACGCTCATCTTTTGCATTAGAGATACCATTCGTGTTATCTCTTATTCTTATGTTACTTCATTATATATTCGTAAATTGTTTTTTCAAAAGTTATTTAAAATATGTGTAGTTTGGTATCAAGTTAAAGCTATTAGGAAAATAATAGTAAAAGTGCCAAAAATAATATTTAGGCGTTTGTCAATTGTTTTAAATTTGTCCCAAACAGGCCATGTTTGGTATCAAATTAAAACCTTCCGGGCAGAGACTTCTTGTAAAAGTGATTTATACTAAGGAAGATTCTTATATTACACTATGCAGTATTGCAGTTGTACTTGCAATATTGCACGGTGTTCAATTTAAAATGTGTTTTTTTAGAGTTTTGCATACTTTAATCAACAATACCTAACTATGTAAATACTTATTATTAAATAAATTTTGGTATTGACTCGGTCTGTGGATTCTGAGAACTCTGGTTCGATTCCTACGGCCGATAAACCATTTACACCACATCAAAATTACCCCTGTGGCTCCCTCACAACTACCATCTTAAGGGGCCGTGATTTGACGTTTGGTAATCGCACTTCACGCGCATAAATATATCACTTACGGAGATCTGCTTCGGCAGAGTACCACACCCAGTAATGGATAAAAGGCGTGATGATACCTATATTTATTTATTTAAAATTCTGTAATAGATAAAAACTGAAACACTAAAATATCCTGTCACCTCAAATACAATTGCAAGTTGTGAAAGTTTCTAAACACTATCAGACAGAAGGCGACAAGTCTGGGTGTTGCAATGTAGGCGAAGTGAGAGAACTGAAGAGATAAAGAAATTACATTTGTAGAACACGTGTCGGCTGCACGACTACTCGACGCGGTGGTCGCTTGCTCGGCTGTAACAGTATCAGGTGACACTCCACTCTCTATGTTTCTGTCTGGGTTGTCATGGCAATGACTCAATGATAATGTGTTTACGAGGATGTCTTGTTTGTTTTTATAGAATTTTTTCTTTTGTATTTCACATGAAAATAAATAGGTTATATGTATATTGTTATGTTAATGAACAAACGCATTGAATATTGTACTGTTTTGCAAAATATTGACTTGAGTTTTACTGCGTAGGTGATTTAGTTATATCTTCTCTGCTTGAAACTTAAGATTTTTAAAATATTGTCTTGTAGTTTAATTTTGCTTCCAACTTTATTCTATTTATATATTTGTCCACTTAATTTATATTCCACCAAAATAATATGAATTTTAACAAAAATATAACTCAAAAATTTAAATCAAACTATCATTAAACAAAAGAATAATGATAGTATTTTGTACGATCGAGATTTTTTATGTTTACCTTCCCCTTACATCATCCGTAATACTTGGAACACTTCAGATTGTTTGAGATCTTATATATCAGTATAAAACAACTTTGTAAGTAAATACTTAGAAATTAAGCAAATTAAATTATAAAAAGAAAAATTGAGATATAGCCAGGATTTGAATCTGGGATATTATATATTACGGTCATATGCTCTAACACAGTAGTTTTCACGAAAACATTGGAGAAGGGTCGCCGGATGCTATTTAGAAATTATAAAAAACTTGTACTCAAAGAATCATCTATTCTAAACAGAAATGTTCATTTGCATGTTCTTTAGTAACCATCAACTTTACGTTAATAACTGAAAGCATAAATGTAAACATTTCATACTGGGAGTAATAGGAAGTTATCAAAAATTTCAGTTGAAATGGTCCTAATTATTTTTAATATGGTTTTATATAGATTAAGACACGAGAAATCGAATGCCGTTGAGCGCATCTTCCTATCTTTTTTAGTTTTAGAGTTACAGCGATTTTTCATGTTTTTCAAATTGCAACTTTGAGACGCTATATCTCAAAAACTAAAAATGATATCGAAATGCGGTTTTAACGAGTGTATTTCTCGTGCTTCATTTAATATAATAGCAAATTTTTAAAATTTTGAAAAATTTTCGACTTTTTTCTAAATTTTCACATGGTGATATTTCAAAAAGTTGACGAGATAATGAAAATCTGTAAATACCAGTGAATTCCTCGCGTCAAAATACGTAGGTATGCAAATTTTTAGGAGAAAATTCGCACGCATAATTTTTTTATTACAGAAAAACGAAAATCGCCTAAAAATTAATTATTTTGAAGGGGTACCCCTTAAGATTTTTACGATTTTTGGTCATTTTTCGTATTACTGTAATATAACTCTATCCGTGCGAGTTTTGTCGTGAAAATTTACATATCCATATATTTTCACGCGAGGAATTCACTGGTGTTCACAGATTTTCATTATTTCATACCATTTTTGAGATGGAGTCCAGGAAAATTTCGAACAAATCGAAAATTTTCAAAATTTTCAAAATTTGTTATTATATTAAATAAGGTACGAGAAATACAATGGTTCGAACCGCATTTCGATATCTCTTTTAGTTTTCGAGATATATCGTCTCAAAGTAGCGATTTTAAAAACATAAAAAATCGCTGTAAATCAAAAACTAAAAAACGGCATTCTGTTACTTATGCCTCAAATTATATAGAACATATTAAAAAATTGAAAATTTTGATAATTACAATTGGTTAATATTATCCTTAACTAACGGTCACTGCAGACGACTTTCGAGTCAAGTCTTTCAGTTTATGAAAGAATTATAAGATCGAGGCTGCCTATGACACAACAAAAATAAAGATTAAAATTGGAAAATAATCAGATTTGAATCCAGAGTGACCGTGACTAAGGGCCAGTTTTCCAATCACCGGTTTACTCTCGATTAATGTTAATCATGATTAAATAATAATGGTAACCATAGTTTCCATTATTATTTAATCATGATTAACATTAATCGGTGAGTGAAAAACTGGCCCTTAGTTGATTGGAACATATGACCGGAGTTTATAAAGTCCTAATTTCAAATCCTCATGATATTCCAACTTTTCTCTCTATAATTCAATATAAATAAAATAAATAAATATATCATCACGCCTTCTACCCATTTCTGGGTGTGGCATTCCGCCGAAGCAGATCTCGGTAAGTGATATATTTTGCGCGTGAAGTGCGGTTACCAGTCGTCAATCACGGCCTCCAAAGATGTTAGTGGTGGAGGAGCCACAGGGGTAGTTTTTTTGAAATTATGAAAATTGTTTGTCGCCTGTGGGAATCGAACCAGGGTTCTCAGGATCCACAGGCCGACCTCATACCACTGAGCTAGCCACCCCAATTATTTAATATCATTATTAATAACTAATAAAATCAACTCCCACGATTAGAAGTAGCTAGTTTTTTCAGTACTTAAATAATGCGGTAGCGCTTGTAAAGTTGCGTAGACAATTTGTATTCAAATGCTCAATCGCTCCATTAATTATATTCCTGGGAGCCGCAATGTTTTTATAATAAATGAGTTTTAAGTTGACGGCGTCTTGCGCTTAATAGATATATAAGTCAATTTGTAGCAGGCCGACTGAATGAGATAATGACATTAATTTAATACGAAATTCAAATTGCGGTTATTCCGAGCCAATGGGCCGGGCAGGAGCCAACTCGCAACTCGGAAGTTTAAATAGAAGACACATCGACGATACAGAAGAATAAATAAGTTCTCGGCGGGAGGTATTTCCGAAACAAATTATCTACAGATTATAATTTCACAGTACGCTGAACCGAGAACTCGTGATAGACGGAGGGAATTACATCGGCTTGACAGTTTAAAAATATCCATCGTTTACGAATAAAGTAGCTGGGTTCGTATGAAGCCTACGATGGTTCTCGCGCACATATTTCTCCCTCACACCCGCCCGAGCCCAAGGATCAGCCGAGACGAGACGTAAATGCAAGCGTTAAATTATTCCACGACTTCTTTGATCACACAGAGCGGTAGGTTTTTATATAAACTGCTCTAATAGTATGGACTTCTTTATTTTTACAACCTTAACAGAGATTTTAAGTATTTTTTTATCTTTATATGCTTTTGGACTGTGTTTGATGCTTCTGTTTTGGATATCGGAAACTTAAATTTTAAAATCTGATGTATAAATTCGAAACATTCATCGCCACACATCTCTATGTAAAGTTTATTATTAAGAAATATATTTACTGAGGCTCAAGTCATTGTTTTATTTTCATCAAATTAATCACGGTGTTATAGGATATAATAAATTTAAAGTAAAATTGAAAATAAAATAAATAAATATATCATCACGCTTTCTACCCATTACTGAGTGTGGCACTCTGCTGAAGCAGATCTCAGTAATTGATATATTTTGCGCGTGAAGTGCGGTTACCAATCGTCAAATCACGGCCCCCCAAAGATGTTAGTGGTGGAAGAGCCCAAGGGGTAGTTTTTGAAATTATGAAAATTGTTTGTCGCCTGTGGGAATCGAACCAGGGTTCTCAGGATTCACAGGCTGACTTCATATCACTGAGCTAGCCACCCCATTGAATTGTTTCAAATATATAACTAATTTTGTCTTATACTTATGATTCAGTTTAATTTTTTTCTAATGTATTCCATTTATAAAAAAAACTTTTTCTTAGATTAAAGTGAAAATTTTGTTTACATAACAATATTTTTATTTTATAAAAAAACATAATTTTTCTTGTAACTACTTATTTACTTTTTATTTGTAAAAACTATTTATTTATAGTTACGTTTTGTTTATTCATTATTTTAGTATCTATTTTTCTGTCCATGATCAACTTTAAGTGTTTCGAATCGTTCTATATAGTGATCAGAAGTAAGTGTTTCAGTTGGCAACACAATTCTGGGGATTTTTTTATTCCACAGTTGGTAAAGTGCCAGGTAAAGGTGGAAATACTATTTATCTTGTCATTTTTATAATATATACAATTAGGTTGAGTGATATAAATACTTTAGATTATTGCTCCATGAGTAATGTTAAGAAATAAAAGAATGTGGGTAAGGGATACAACGATTTTTATTGATTTACATTTTTAAATGTCACTGTCAACAACAGAAAATAAATATATGTATCAGTCTTACCAATTTCAAGTACTTTTTTTATTGCAGCTGAAACATTTACTTCTGATCACTCTGCATGTAAACAAAAAAATTGTCTTCATTAATGTAAAATGATTCTTCTTGTCCATATATTAGGATATTTGATATATGTTTTCATTCTATACTTTTGACTGTATTTATAAAGCAACTATATTATTTCCGCAGCGCTTTGTTTACAATGCAAACTTCAAAGTTTCGCTATTTATCAAATTCAATATTATTCAAAATCGACCAATAACCAAATACTTAATATACAACACAATTACCATCGAATACAAAATCATCCATAAACATGTGCATAAATGAGTGACGATTAACGAGTTAGCAGTCATTGCATCAGCCGCTGTGGGTACACAATAGCCCCCTCGTGCCCTTGTTCCGCCGCCGCTGTCCTCACACGTAACATATCGTAACGTACATTAGCATAATCGTGAATGATGGCGTTGCGAATCGAAGCCGCCTGTAAACCCAACCCCTGTGTCTGTGATCGTGTTGTTGTCTTCGAACCGATGCACTGAACTGTTTTCGTGTTTACTCATAACTAAGGTTGTTTGTCTTAGAATCATTCGACCATACATGTCTCATCAGTAGGCAAAATTAAATGTAGCATCATAAATGTTAATACATGAATTAAAAAGGACATAAATAATTATTAACAACGAATTAAAAATAAAAATAGTGTATTGTACAAGAAGCTTCGAATGGTATTCAATTCGCTCGAGTATGAAATTTTGTAGCATTCATACAGAGTAATCATTATCTGCTTGACGCAGGTTCTCAGCATAACTTTTGCCTTCTTTCATGTCATCTACCATATTCCTTCTTCTCCTACCTTTTTTACCTTCTTCTTCTTCTTCTTCTGTTGTCCCTTCTATTACGTCCTGCATTAGAATATCCCTTCTCAACACATGGTCTAATCACGTTCTCTTCCTTTTCAAAATAGTCTCATATACTTATAGTGCACGACGTTATGTTTTTGAATTGTAAATTATAATTTTTGATAAATTTTTCTTCTCTGCGGTAGGAAAGTAAAGTCATATTCACATGACAACTGGAAAACAACAGTTTGTTTTGACATTAGTGATATCCAGGAAACATCTGTCAAGAGAATACTAAATTTTTATCTAAATTTCTAATTTATTTCTGAACTTTTTACTTTTTAATAGGGTAGTGAAGAAAGTGTCATTCTTCCCTCAGGTTCTTTATATATCTTGCCTTCGACTTGGAAAATTAAACGGCATCTTCGGATAGAAATGGCTCACTTTCTTCCCTTAATATATAAATAACTATTATTGGTTTAGAATTGCAATTTTTTCGTAGAAGAATAAATCAAAATAAAATTGACTGCAACATATTTTCATTTACATTTTAAGTTTAATTGGAGTAAAACTGCTTAAATTGTTTGGACACACACTCTGTATAATATGAAGCTAACGAGCTCATTTAAACTCTGTGTATTTGTTTAAACATGTATTAACGAAAAGTCAATCATATATAAGAAAAAAAAAATAGGTTTAGTAAAAGAAGGAGGAAAAAATTAAATCATTATACGAGTGCTACTCCCAATGGATTAAAATCTTGAGTACACTACTGTAAAAGAAGTGGTTCTATATGAAGAACAAAATTTCAGTTATGGATACACTAATATTAAAAAATCTAGTTCACTATTTGCTTTTCCCATTAACTAAATCTTCCCAAATATTCTCACCATAAACACCATCACATCGATCTAGTTCGCAGATCGCCTACAACCGCGTTGTCCGAATCCAGTCTCATCTGCTTGTTCTGTCGCACAGCGGGTATCACAATCCGAACCCGAGCACTGAGCAGCATATCGCAGTGAGCCGTGCCCAAAGAGCACCACAGTGCCGTCGTGATTGCCGTATGGAAATTCGCCGTATCACTTTCAGACCTGAATGAGCAAACCAGCCACGGCTGTCTGACAAAATGTATTAATGATTTAATATGGTCTGGGTCAAGGCGGCCATGATGAGTTCAATGATTCTATTTCGGCAATGTCGACTAGATGAAAAAGAAGATGGATTCGGAGTGAACTCTTCAAGGTTGGGGTTATTTATGGGATTGGTGATGTTACTTGAGATACTTTCGGTTTTATTTTTATCTTTTATATCAACATTCTGCTTTGGTTATTACATGAAAAATATAAAAAAAATATTAATATGGGCTAATATCTCAGTGGTAAGTCGGCCTGTGGGTCCTAAGAACCCTGGTTCGATCCTCACAGCCAACAAAACATTTTCACCAATTTAAAATTACCCCTGTGGCTCCCTCACCACTAATATCTTTGGGGGCAGTGATTTGACGGCTGTTAACCGTACTTCACACGCATAAATATAACACCTAGATCTGTTTCGGCAGAGTACCACACCCAGTAATGGATAAAAGGCGTGACGATATATTTATTTATTTTATTTTACATGCAAAATACTTTTTTTCATCCACTTCAATATGATACTATTATTTCACCTTTTTCAATAATAACAGGACGCTGTTTCAGGAATGTTTACGTTACAATAGATATGTCTTAATATCAAAAATAACATTTTCACTACAGTCATCATTGTACCGTAAATAATGTTATCAATTTCTTTCATTTTAATTGAAATAAACCTGTGAAATTTTCTAAATAAGTGGGCAATAGATATTTGTGTACCTAGAGCAGAAAGTAGATTGTTGATCAAGGCGTAGCCGAGAGCAACAACTATGCAAGGACAGCAAAAACACTTTTTTCTCGAGATGCGTACAATATTTTTTCTGCTGCCATTTAGTAACGCTTGAAAAATAATTTAAAATAATTTTTGACTGTTTTTCTGTTTGGAAATACGGACGACAGTTTTCACGTATCTATAGATACGACGAGTTTGATATACCCACAGTCGACAAACTTCACTCCACATTAAAATTATCTCTGTGTCTCCCCTCTACTAATATCTTTAGGGACTGTGATTTTTCGGATGGTAACCGCACTTTACGCGCAAATATCACTTACCGAGATCTACGGCAGAGTATCACATCCAGTTATGAATAAAAACATGATGATATATTTATTTGAAGTATAATTTTAAGAAGCCATGGTGGAACTGAGCACAAATATCATAAAAATTGCAAGGCTTATTTGATTTAATGCTCTTCGGCATATAATATTTGAGTTATCTATTCTGTTCATATTTAAAAAACTTCAAAATAGGAAGCAGTTACTAGCTAATAAATATGTATAAATATAGTCCATCACTAACATTTATAACTACCTACCATGATTTACTTTGATTTATACTTGCTCATATATGAGATAATATGGCCGGTTTCACCAGCAAAGATCAATTTTAAACTTGGTTTAAATAAATTAAAGAAAACTGATACGTAATTTTAAATTGCTTTATTTATTTAAACCAAGTTTAAAATTTAACTTTTGTTGGTGAAACCGGCCATAAGATATTCTGTAGTAGTAGTTTATTTTACCAGAAAGACAAGTTCGAAAATATATTATTTCAATTTACAATTTGCTGCTAGTCAATTTGAATCACAAAATTTAACGATTTTTTTTGTCAGATATGATTTCAGTGTGTGACACAATTGTACTGACTCGTGCATAAACAATTTATGGTTCTAGCATGATTTGTGATTGAAGTATAGCGCGCCTGTAGTTGACGGATGCTGGATGCACTGCTGCAAACTGAAATTTGTCGATTTGTACTGAGAAATTTGAATGATGTGTGGTTATGAACATGGAAAGTTCAGCGTAAATTATTGGATAGTTCCCCTTTATATAATTCCATTGGTTTTATAAATTTAAAAACTCCTTTGATAGAACAACATTAACTACTATAAAATAATTTTATATTATTACTATATATAATAATTATTATAAATTATTTCACTGAAATAAATTTAAAACTATATTATCAACAGTTAAGTAGAGCATTAATAATTTTCATAATATGTTAATTTTAATTTAACTGAAAACATATTAAATAAAAATCAAGCATATATGAAATTAAATGAAACTAAATTTATATTCCATAGTATATCATAATCTCATACAAAATATAAAATTCTTTTTTCATTATTACAAGCTCAGTATAAGCAATCGTAGTCCAGTGGTGAAAACCGTGATATGTTCGGCAGTACACTGGTATGGGTAGCGTTACAGCATTCTAATCTGGAAATTCCGAGTTCGAATCCCACACAATTTGGTATTCTACTGTTTTTTTGGCTTCAGAAAACGATCTAGCGTAACTAAGTCTCATCTACCGAAAAATTAATTTAGAACACCGATTTTAAAGAAAATTCTTGAAAATTTAGACATGTGACTACTCTGGAGTAGGTGGTACAGTGGTATTATGTCGGTCTTCTGAGAACCCTGGTTTAATTCCCTCTGCCGACAAACATTTTCACCACAATACTATTCCTGTGGCTGCCCCTCTACTAACATCTTTGGGGGCCGTGATTTTACAGCTAGTAACCGCACTTCATGCGCAACAGATCTGTTTCGGCAGAGTGCCACACTTAATAATGGGTAGAACGCGTCATGATATATTTATTTATTTATTTTGTGAGTACTTTGGGGCAATGTATATTAATTGAAAACAAAATCGACTCATTATCACCAACTGTTAAGAGATATGAGCGAAAAATTTAAAGAAAATTGGGGAGAAAAGTTGTTTCTTTTATCTATTTCTTGGTTTCTTATTTTTCACTTTAAACTTTCCATCTTCCGTTATATCACGGTCAAAGTTCAATCTTCCATAAATTAATATATAATAGTGGAATGAACTAAATTACAATTCTAGAATAAAAATTTGAGACTAGCAATTCTTTATGTTTTTCAATAATTTAAAAATCAATAAATAAATATAACATCACGTCTTCTACCCATTACTGGGTGTGGTACTCTGCCGAAGCAGACCACGGTAAGTGATATATTTTGCGCGTGAAGTGCGGTTACCAGTCATCAAATCACGGCCTCCAAAGATGTTACTGGTGGAGGAGTCACAGGGGTAGTTTTATGAAATTAAGAAAATTGTTTGTCGCCTGTGGGAATCGAACCAGAGTTCTCAGGATCCACAGGCCGACTTTATACCACTGAGCTAGCCACCCCATAAAAATCATTGTTAATATTTTATATTTACTGACTGTAAGTGAATGTAATTTTTTACTTTTATGTTGTACTTACTTATAATGTTTGCAGATTTCCTGATGAGGCTGCACTTGGCAACGAAACGTTGATGTTGTCGGTAGCGTGAATTAAAAACTATTTATTGACTGAAGTCCTGTGTAATTTAAAAATTATAAATTACATCGTTTGCTATAAAATTATGTTAATTTTGCATTCTTTTTCTACTATACCAATAAAACTAATACTGAATATGTATTATTTACATAAAAAAATGTGTTTATAAAAATTGTATTTACTATGAAGTAACCTGATTTAAATTTGTCTTATTTAAATTTCCCGGGAACATTTGATTTGCAGAGCTAAAAATAAAATATGTCAATAGAAAATTATGCCAAAATGAAGACATATTCAGCAATTCATCGTCATTATTTCAAGTCACCGGAGTGTAAAATACGGCACTCATAAAGAGTGCCATAAAAAAAGTCCAAGAATGGAAAAAAATCCAACGACATACCGTTTATATTCTCCTAATCAACGATGTACTCTTTGAAACGGAAAAATTGTATATTTAGCTATAGTGTCAACGTGATAGATTATATACGATGTACAATAAAAAAGATTTGAATATTTACATATTAATGAAATTCTGGCTTGCAGAAGTATGCAAATGTACTTTACTCATGCATGAAATTTATATTTAAATTGTATTTATTTTATATTTTTTTCGGGATCACACATAATTATCCTTTTCGCACGTATTATTTTGTGTTTCTCTGACAAGCTGACGTGCTTGAAAATAACGAATTTATAGCACCTGCCTTTTACCACTCATTACAATCTGTTGTATAATTAAATATTCTGCCTTTTTGTACCAAAACCCTGATTGATTTTAATGGATCCCTTTTTAAACATGTATTTACGTAGCTTCTGTTATCACGATGTATCTTATAAGCCTCAAAAATTAATAAGGTAACATTTTTAATATCTAATTTTTATTTAAAATCATTTAAATACAAAGCATACCTACTTCTCATGTATAATATCGGTAGTAATGAATTTAAATTTTAAAATAGAATCTTTGCGTGCTTAAGATTTCCTTTTATTTATTCTACTTATGTAAATGCATGCTGATAAGTATTATAATTATTTGCATAAGTTGGTTTAAAATATATAAAAGGTGTTTCCGGTTAATGGACAAGTGGTAATTACTTTTAAATTGTGGAAGATAAAAATAAAGTTGGAAATAAGTTTTATCGCTGATATTTCTGAAAAGTTATATTTATTTACTCTTTTTCTCCTCATTAACAAGTCCTATGGGTGTATGTATTTTATTTCTCAATTGAACAGAAATGTAAAATATTTTATATTAATAATTTAATAATGGTCAGTGTTACCATCGAAACTTAAATTTTAAACTTGGTTTTAATAAATAAAAGTAAATTGATTGTTTGACAGCAATATGAATTACGCCGTTTTGCTATTATTTATTTAAATTTAAATTTGGCGGTGCAACTGGCCATATCAAAGTGAGTTATAAAAAAAAGTAAAACTGGAATAAAATAAGATTTGAATCACAACACGACCATACCTTAATTGGCTTAAATTAAATGACCCGAGTTCATAGGTTCCAGGTTCAAATCCTGACGGTATCTCAATTGTTTTTCTTTATAATTTAATTTAATCGCGAAATAAAACAAGTTCTTATTAATCTGGTATATCGAGAACAGAAGCGTAAATTACAGATATCAGATATAAATATGTGGTTATTTAGAATTCCACCATAATTTTATTTGCTTTAGTTATTTTTAGAAGCAAAATAAGTCTCCAGTATCTTACTTATCTGTATCTATATATTTGTTTATTTCTTGTTTAACTGGTAAAATCATATTGACTCTCTCTGAGTGAGTATGCCAGCACGAAGCCACCCAGTAATAAAACAAATTAAGAAAATTTTCACAAAAACTGTTTGACAGATAATAAGAGGCAAGGTTCTTTGTTTCATACTTAGCTGAACAAAGCCCAAAAAAATATGTTTCGGAACGCCAAACTAATCAATATTTTGGGTTAAACATGCATGGACTAACTGTACACCATGATTTAATTTCCTGGCGAGTACCTACTCATGAATATTTCCATCGCAACGTAACACAACGTAACGCATCTATGCGTGCGAGGCTGTAATGAACCCAAAATGAGCAGAAGGCAAAAACAATAATTAATAGCTGGCTAATGCTTGTGAGTCCTATGTGCGCCAGCGTCTTAGTTTCTGGCAAATCGAAAATTGATGTATACCTATATGGTACGAGTAAGCAATCAATGTTTTGTAGCGAAGTAATTAGCATACGATGGATCAAGGTCAAATTTAGTTAAATAACTACACGTTTATGTTTTTTATTTGAAAATTAATCAGGTACGAGCGTTGGAGGCAATTAGTTTGTGCCCCAGGTGTCTGAATTCTTAGATTATTTTACAGTACTACAGTTATGAGTTACTCCATGTAACTTATTGATGAATATGTAATAGAAGTTTTATTTACATAGTTCACTATGACGAAATGGTTTTGCATTTGGTCTATAAATTAAATTGCACGATGCTGTATGATAAATACTCACTTTTCCACTGAAATTAAGTATATAGTGATTCACTATTTCCATGATCGTAGAAAAAGAAAATTTAAGCAGCGATATATTAATTGTTAAAAATGCTAGATATTTCTATGCTTCCTAGAAGCAGTCTCTAAACTATTAGACGTATTTCATTTGATATTTGGATCAGAACTTAAACGTACTGAATCTGATCACTTATTTATTTCACTAAATTACTTCACAATCTTTATTTCCACTATTAATATTTATTAATTTCGATTCAATTTGAAGTAGTAATCTGCATCAATAAGTACATCAATTTGCTTATTTCAGTTCACTTAGTCATGTATCAAATTTATCTGAACTGATTTAAGTGAACCAAATTTGGAACGTCATTTAAAGACTCGTCCAGGACTTCTTTATATTAATAAAGGTGTTGTCGAGGATATAAACTAGTAGTTTTCAAACTGTGATTCGCGACCCTTCAGGGTTTGCGAAAATATTGGAGAGAGATCGACGAATGCTATTTACAAATTAAAAAAAAAACATGTATTCAAAGATCCATCTAGTTGCATGCTTTCACTTAAATTTTAAGGATTATCTAAATGAAAAATATCATATCAAATGTTTCACAGCAATGTTAAATCTATCATTTAATAGTTTGATAAGATTTTGTTCATTTAATGAAAACTTAAAATTTAAGTAACAGCATTGCAACTGGTCATTAAAGAATGCATTATAAACTGGGTAACAAAATACTATTAATTCTTTTCTTAAAAAACTATACTAAAGTTTTTAATGAGAAGTTTTTCCTTTACTAATGTTTAAAATCGTAGTTCCATTTTTGTGATGCACGTTATTAAATTAGTGTTTTATAAACTGAAATTTTGATCACATAAAATGTAAAGGGGTCGCATTAAAATTTACTTGTAATTTTGACCTGCAAGGATGTCATGACTCCGAAAATTTAAAAAAAACACTGCTATAGTCATTAAGAGTTGGTATTTCAATCTCTCAATAAAGTTTTTAATAAATTTACATGTCTATCAAACAAAAATTTGTAATCTAAATAATAGTTCTGATTATAAAATTTGTATTAAATATCATTTTTCATTGTGCTATTTTATGTTTGTCAGACGGATACATTTATTAGAAGCTTTGTTAGTAGATTGAAATATCGGTCTAATAAATAATATTTTATAGTATTTATAATTACATTCTTCAATTTTTAATTAACTTGTAATAACTAATATCTTCTTTTCTTTTCAGGTAAGTGAGTTTTGTCGTCCTAGTTCCACTACATCTCTCTAAGACTTCAGGTACCTTATATTTTAATAACTCATTTAAATAGTTCATCTCGACTTATTATACAAATTTAGATATCGGCAGTACAACTGACCATAAAAAAAAATATTACAAGCTTGATAGTAAAATACAGTAAATTCTATTATACCAACATATCAAAGTTCCTTAGAAACCGTAACAAATTTCTTAATTAAGTATACTTCCTTCATTAATTTCTGAAATCGCGTTTCTATGTTTGTAATATACATTATTAAATCAGCTTTTGATACGCTGCAATTTGGATCACATAAAAAGTAAGGGATTCGCGAAAGAATTTATTTGTAACTTTTCCTCCAAGTCATTGCTCCGAAAAGTTTGAAAAACACTGATATAGACATTTATAACTTAAGCCGATCTTTTTGAAAGTTGACGATATGGTTTGGTAAATTGGATGACAATGAATCTAAATATAAAAACATCAAAATTCTGTTCTCAATCTACAATTTTTATTTAAAGTAATAGTCTTTCCATCGAACATGTTCTACATTTTCCTATTTACACCTCTACAAGCCCAGTACAAAATTCTCCACAACCTTCAAATCTGAACATCTACAAACACTATACAAACATGCATCGAAACGCTGTGAAAGCATGTAAAGCTAATAACATTTAAATAGATGTTTGTAGCACCCCAGCAACCCTCTGATCTAGATAGCCACGATTGGATTTGCGTGGGGGCAGTATGGCCAGTCCGGGCCACGACACGACGCGATACATGCATAATGAGATCAGCGGGTCTGCACACTGCATCCATCATGCGAGATCAGATTGTGAGGTTAGGTTGATACCTGTGAAGATCTGCACTGTGTGGGATCAGCAGATCACTGCCAGTGAATGTGGAGTAATATCCTGTAATTGTGACTAATGGTCCAGATTGGAAATTGTTAATATTATAGGCAGTTGTTGCACAGTGGATAAAACCGAGACAAAACTTGAGACTCAAGGAGATAGACTTGCACTTAAAATATAATTAGTGAATTGAGTATTTCTTATTATTCAACGCCATATTGAATTAGCCAATAAAATGCTTACACCTCATTTGTTTTGTCCAATCACAACCGTAATATAAAACGTAGGGTTATCAAACAATCGTAACCATGACAACTTATTAAATGCTGTCATTTTAAATTATTAGACGCATTCCATTTGCCATTTGGATCAGATCTAACTTACATTTACTAAACCAGATCACTTATTTATTTCGTTGGATTACTGCGCTGATTTTATTTCTAAATAAAATAAATAAATATATCATCACGCCTTCTACCCATTACTGAGTGTGGCACTCTGCCGAAGTAGATCTCGGTAAGTGATATTTTTTTGCGCGTAAAGTGCGGTTACCAGCCGTCAAATCATGGCCCCCAAAGATTTTAGTGGTGGGGAAGCCACAGAAGTAGTATTAATGTGGTGAAAATGTTTGTCGCCAGTGGGAATCGAACCAGGGTTCTTAGGATCCACAGGCCGACACGATAACCACTGTGCCATCTACTCCAGTCTAGTACTAAAATTACTGATTCTAATTTACTTTGAACAAATACATCCCCAATAAATGCATCAGGTTGCTTAATTCAGTTCAATTAAATATGTTGTCTAATTTATTTGTACTAATTCAAGTGAATTAAGTGGCAAATGGAATACAGCTATTGATTATTTTTTTTTTAAATAAACATCAAATAAGTGCAATCAAAAATGAATTTACTATGTTTGTACATATATCTTGTTGAATAATCTATACAAATACCACTTAGATATTTTTTGTGTTTTAAGGCAAATTATTACAAATTTCGCTCTTCAAAAATTTTTCAAATACAGCTAAACCTTCGGTTTTGTCGTGTTTTTAATAAAAAAATTAACATGCAAAATTTTGCTGTAATAATTTGCAAAAACACAAAGAAATATAAAAAAATATTCATTTCTATTGGTACTACCTTCAATAATTTTTAATGAAACCCATTAATGAACGATCAACGGAACAAATTATTTCTAATTGTAAAATACACAGGCCCCTTTTTTATTACGGGCTTTGGGCAGTTGCTCCATTTGTCCATACGCAAAATAATCCCCACAAAATTATGATTGTTTATGAGTGATTCGGATTTCACTATAAGCCGTAGGATAATTGGATTGTAATTGGGATAAAGTTTCTGTTGTACAGAGTAGAATAAATAAATAAATATATACAAGTAACAACAATTTAGAATAAAAATTACAAACACATAGAACTACAATATAGTAAATATATTAATTAAAATAATTTTTGGTTAAAGTTATATTTTTTACTTAAATTCGACTCTTTATATACCCGCCGTTTATCTTCATCAAGAATAATTTAAATTATTTAAACTTTCACAAAAACTGTTTTAATAATTAAATATAAAATATAACAAAAATATGTCATCACGCCTTCTACCTATTACTGGGTGTGGCACTCTGCGGAAGCAGATCTCGGTAAGTGATATATTTTGCGCGTGAAGTGCGGTTACCAGTCGTCAAATCACGGCCCCCAAAGATGTTATTGGCGGAGGAGCCACAGGGGTAGCCTATGGGAATCGAACCAGGGTTCTTAGGATCCACAGACATAAATAATTAAATATGTATTCTGAAAACTTTTCCATAATATTATATGAAATATTAAATAGGTATGTACATAATATCACTTGTGATATGGGATGTGATATATAAAATATTAGTTCGTTTTTTTGCTCATCGCCTCTAGAACGGAAAATTAAATATTAATAATATTATTGCCAAATCCCTCACTCTTAAGCCGCGTCCACACCAAAGGAACAAATTCGAATATGTTCAAACAAATACAGTCGAACGAGCACTAATATACAAACGAATACGAATATGCACAATATTTTTTTCCCTGTTTCGGCATTAGAATGACATAATCTCGAACGTATATTGACGCTAGAATGAACTTTATTTTTAAACGATTTTTGGTGTTGCTATTGTAGATTGTTATAACTGCATTAAATACACAAAATATCTAAGCAAATGACAAAATACACAACACAATTTATACAAATATCTATGCAACGGAGAAAATCAATTGCAAATCACTGTCACCAACTCAACTATTCTACCAAAAATTTCCCTTAACGGTAAATGACAACTATTTTTATAACGAAATTATATAAAATTATATATGGGATGGCTAGCTCAGTGGTATGAAGTCGGCCTGTGGATCCTGAGGTCCCTGGTTCGATTCCCACAAGCGACAAATTTTCATAATTTGAAAAAGCTATTCCTGTGGCTCCTCCACCACTAACATGTTTGGGGGCCGTGATTTGACGACTGGTAACCGCACTTCACGCGCAAAATATATCACTTACCGAGATCTGCTTCAGCAGAGTGCCACATCCAGTAATGGGTAGAAGGCGTGATGATATATTTATTTATTTATTTATTTATTTATAAAAGAAAGCCGAAACAGAGAAAAGTTACAGTATAAAACACTCGTTTCAAACTTGTGCTAGAATAGGTTATCTTCTGTAACTTATATTTTAATATACTATTTTACAATGAGTAACAAAGTAAAAGAGTGTCGTTTACATCGCGTTCGTTTGCTGCTCTGCTGGCTTTATATCAGTCACTTACACCATCATCACTTCATTCGCACCAGGTACCTAATTCTCCATTCTCCTCGTTACTACTCGTCGATGTTCTCGACGATCCAGTCTCGGTTTAGGACCAGTTCTAGTCCCGCTGTTGCGGTGTGAAATCCGGCTCTGACTGTCAGATTACCGCAAGGGAAGACGGTTTGTTTGCCCCAAGGACCGAGATATACCCACCAATGTTTGAATGTTTGCTTGTGGTCGCTGCTGCTACTGACTGGATTAATCTGCTTATCATGTACTAAGGATAAGGATTAGATTTGGGAGTTGATATTGAGGGATTTCATTTGAAGGTACTTATAAGCTGGAGTATTTACGATATGGAATATTGAATGCGATTTATAAAAATTTCTTCTTTGTAATGTTAGTAATAAATATCGTTCAAGGCTGTTATATCATAAAAGTTCATGAACAATTTGAATCAATTGTATTAATGAGTAGCAAAAAAGGTTATTATGCAAATAATAATATATTTTATTTAATTATAATTTTCAAGGGGTGGCTAGCACAGTGGTATGAAGTCGGCCTGTGGATCCTGAGAACCCTCGTTCGATTCCCACAGGCGACAACAATTTTCATAATTTCAAAAACTACCCCTGTGGCTCCTCCACTACTAACTTCTTTGGAGGCCGTGATTTGACGACTGGTAACTGCACTTCACGCGCAAAAATATATCACTTACCGCTGCTTCGGCAGAGTGCCACACCCAGTAGTGGGTAGAAGGCGTGATGATATATATATATATTTTTTATTTTTTTTAATAATTTTCTAAGTAAATACTTAGTAATTAATCAAATAAAGAGAAAAATTGAGATACCGCCAGGACTTAAATTTGGGACCTTACGAACTCCCCACCACTAACATCTTTGGAGGCCGTGATTTGACGGATGGTAACCGTACATCACGCGCATAAATGTATCATTTACCAAGGTCTGCTTCGGCGGAGTGCCGCACCCAGTAATAGGTAAAAGGCGTGATGATATATTTATTTATTTTATTTTTACGAACTCGTATTCGTTAACCATCTTCGCCATTTTTTGTCCCAGTTAAACAAATAACGTCTTTGGAATTTCTATTTTTAATAATAAAATAAATAAATAATAAAAATTTCCATTTTTTATTGGAACTGAAATCCCGAACAAATTATAATATATAATTTTATATCTCTTTCATAGATAATTGGCACTTTAATCAATGTAGTTGTGGTGACTAATTTGAACAGTGAGTTTTCAATATCATTTTAATTTTGACGATGATTTCCTAACATGAGTAGTTAATCGTCTTATTATCATATAAAAATAAATAATTTCACGAACGGATACTATGTATATAATTATATAATTTTATCTATTTAATTTAGCATGCCAATGAATATAAATTATATATGAATACTAATTAAGAAAAAGTATATATGATAATGAGCAAAAGAGAGTTCGCCCCAAATTTTGATAATGCGAATTAAATTAAAAACGCATAGGATTATCAGGGATGAATTTTAAGTAGGCATTGAATATTAAATGAGTTCAATTCTTGATAATTCTTCTGTCAAAATAATTATGAATGCTTCAATAAATAACTAATTAATATTTTGCTAGTGTGTTTTAAAATTCTGCGTACATTATTTTTAATGCATGTAGATGCCAAATTTTATATTCGTCATTAAGTGCGTTTCAGTTTAAAATTCGCCAATATTGGAACTTATTAACTGCAGTTATATTTACATAATTAGAGTCAAACAACTGCCGAACGCATGACTGGAAGCAATAACACTTAGCGACGTCCTAAACTTATAAATTAAACTTTGTTGAAGCACTAGTCTCGGATTCAAATTTTGAAAACATAATAAGAGAATCGATATTTATTCGTTTTAGTAGTGAACAACCAGACGTTGTTAAAAATTCTTCTTCATTCTCGTACTGTGCAATGAGAGCTGTGGCGGATTTAGGTGGAAGGCACACAGGCACGGGCATCCTCCACTTTTTTGGCGGAATCAATTGAAAAATAGAAAAATTTTATAATATGGTTTTATATAATTCGGACTACGAGAAATTGAATGCCTTTGGGCGCATCATCATATCTTTTTAGTTCGAAAATAACAGCGGTTTTTGACATTTAAAAAATTTCAACTTTGAAGACCCATATCTCGAAAACTAACAGAGATATTGAAATGCGGTTTGAACGCCTATATTTCCCCTGCCCTAATTAACTTATAACGAAATTTAGAAAATTTTGAAAATTTTTATATTTTTTTCAAAATTTTCATTTCCCAATATTTCAAATTTTTTTAAAGATAATGAAAATCTGTGAACACCCGTGAATTCCTCTCATAAAAGTACATAGGTATGCAAAATTTCAGGCAAAAATTCGCAAGGATAATTTTTTTATTACAAAAAAACTAAAAATCACTGTTTTTTAATTATTTTATTTTATCCTTAAGAATTTTACGAATTTAGGCCATTTTTAGTTTTTTTGTTCTAAAACTTGTATCCGTGGAGCAAACATTTTGAAATTTTACATACTTATGTACTTTTACGAGAGGAATTCACTGGTGTCCACAGATTTTTATTATCTCTTCAAGTTTTTTAAATATGGGCAAAATAAATTTTTCAAAAAATAGTAAAATTTTCAAAATTTTCAAAATTTCAATATAAGTTAATTAGAGCACGGGAAAAACACCGCATTTCAATATCTCTTTTAGTTTTCGAGATATGGGCCTTCAACGTTGAGATTTTTAAAAAAGTCAAAAATCGCTATTTATCCAAATCTAAAAAAGATATGAAGATGCGCTCAACGGCATTCAATTTCTCATAGTCTGAATTATATAGAACCATATTTAAAAAAATTTCTATTTTTAAACTGGTTTTCATTAAACTAATTTTTTGCTATCCTAAAAGCCGTAGGGGCATATCTATACAGGGTGTTTAATTTTTGCTATCTCGAGAACTATAAGTGCTATAAGGTTGGTTAAAAAGTACACAAAATAAACAACAACAAAAATAGGTCATTTCGTAAATTTTCTTGGTTTGAAATTTGTCTATTTCTCGTCATGCCTCGCTTCACGGTCTTTCTAGCCGAAATAAAACTAATATTATTATATTTTATAACATTTTTCCAAAATTTATCTGTGCTTAATTTGTAAATATACCTAATTTTGAAGTTAGGTAGTTAAAAAGTCACAAAGCAATAAATTTATTTGCAACCCAGGCAAAAGTTCAGCAAACACTAGAAACAAGAACGCTAATAAAAATGCCTTCAAATGTGGTACACACTTCAGACATAAAACTTAATGTTCCAAATCGACTCTTTACGTCTTTAATACGTTTGTAGATTTTGACTTGCAACTTAAATCGTAAAAGCATTATCAGCTGACTCACCCGATCGGGTGGTTTACGATAACTTTATTTCTATCAATTAGAAGCTAAAACATAACATGTCCTCGTATTTCAGAGGATGAGTAATAGCGCACTTAAACCCTCAGACATTTACGAGTCTGCTCTTGCACTCGTAACTCACATTTGCTTGCGTATTTTTGTCGCGCGGCGCAGACCGACTCAGACAGACATGTCGGCTGCACTTTACTTCGTTTACTGCAGCCCTCCGGGACAGATGTGTTACTGCAAACTTGTGAAACTTTGTACTGTGGTTGTACTATTTAAGAAGTAAGTGGAATGAGCCCACTCTTTCTTTAGTGATGCATTTTGAGTCACTTAGAATTTACAGCGACCACAATAATGTTGTTCTGTTTGTCTCCAGTTTCTAGAACTCAAATTAAATTATATTGTGAGGTTATATATCAATAGGTATTGTCAAGGTGGTGGTTGCGATAATTTGATTTAGTGCATATTGCATATTTAAGTGCAAAAGGATGAAATATAAATTAATCAAATTAAAAAATCAGTAAATATTGAACCAAGGAGGATCGCATATAATTAATACGACTAAGGGCTAGTTTTTCAATCGCCGGTTTACTCTCGATTAATGTTAATCATGATTGAAAAACTGGCCCCAAATGGAATCTTTTAAATTAAGTTGTACCATTGATAAAAGTTCATTAAGTAAAGTTAATGACTGTTTTGATTAATAATTTTAATTTTTAAATGTAGTGTGTAGAGAAGCAACTTTCAAATAATAATTGTAGTTTCCGAAGTTCTTTTTATAATGAATAATTGACATAATTTTTTTCTCTGTCCATTTTTAGGGTATGACTTAATCTTACTTTTTTTTTAAAAATAAAACGAATAGCTGAAATCTGTAGATTTGAAGAATATATAAGTTTTCTTTTCAGTGACTTTAGTGCGATCAATAAACGAGGTTTTTTGAATGGAGTGGGCTCCTCCACCTATTTTCTTAGAATGAAACTTCATAGAAATCTAATATGGTCAGTGAAAACTTCCTTATATTAAGAGAGATATAATTTTTCAGCGTTCTGTATTCAGCTTGTGAAATTACAGGTACTTTCAGAAATAGTTAAATAGTGCGAGGGCTGTTCTCCCACGTAACCCTTATAATTATTAGGATATAATCTTATTCAACGCGATTATTTAAAAAAAATAGCTAATGTTATTCTAGACTGATTTTAAAAAGTTATACCAATTCAAAATCACTTTCTGAAAACTAAATGGATACAAGATTGTATTAAAGTTTATTTAAACTTTTTTGAAAATATGGTTAATTTTAAAATAAATATATTACTGGGTGTGGCACTCTACCACAGCAGATCTCGGTAAGTGGTATTATTTGCGAGTGAAGTGCGGTTACCAGCCGTTAAAACACAACCGTAAATATATTACTAGAGAGGGAGTCACAGGGGTAGTTTTAATGTGGTGAAAATTGTTTGTCGATTGTGGAAATCGAACCTGGGTTCTCAAATCCACAAGCCGATTAGATACCACTGAGCCACATAACCCATATAGATTATTTTAATTTGACTAATCTAAAATTCAGGATTATCTACAATCATAGACAATATTTAATAAAAAAATATATCATCACGCCTTCTAACCATTACTGGGTTTGGCACTCTGCCGAAGCAGATTTCGGTAAGTAATATATTTTGCGCGTGAAGTGCGGTTACCAGTCGTCAAATCACGGCCCCTAAAGATGTTAGTGGTGGGGGAGCCACAGGGGTAGTTTTTGAAATTATGAAAATTGTTTGTCGTCTATGGGAATCGAACCAGGGTTCTCAGGATCCACAGGCCGACTTCATACCGCTAGCCATCCCATAATCATAGACAATGACACCCTAAATTGCAAATTCCATGTTTCACGTTAAATAAAGCGCACGGTATATCACTAGTTTTTGTCTATTTCTATTAAAATGGAAGAACTCATTATGAATACGGATGAAGCTATAGTGATATATGTGTCAGCATGTTTAATTGCGGAATGAATGTATTAAATAAATATTCAGCAAATATTCCATTTGATGTTCATTCTATTAGGTATATTTTCAGAAACACCCCAGTAGCTACTTATATTAGTAATAGTATGTCATATTTAAAAGAAATTCTAGCATTATATAAATAATACCAGTCCGACCACAACGTAATATTCCGTAGAACTCAATTATGTAGATGTCTTCTAAAATATATAACTTTCCATATCGTTACTAAAGAAACAAAGAACAAGGTTCGTTAGCTTCGAGTAAAATATTTCCACTTTCCAAGTTGAAAATTATGTACTAATATACATCATATCCAACAAAGTCTTCAGTACACGTACATACATCTTCTGTTAACCGCAAAACCGTTCATCACAGGAACTTTACACGCTGCGCTCGCTACCTCTTCTCCGTAGTTCATCTCGTTCACTGTTCATTTAGCAACAATGTCTGCGAAATTTATGCCAAGTTAATACTGCGTCTAGGCAAATAGGCGACTTTTATGCCACTCAGATGGCACCACCGTTGAGAAAATAGTTGACGGGGTAATGGCGGATGTTAAAATAATGCTTGGCGATTTCGCGTGTGCCTTAGTCGTTACTACTGGGCGTTGTGACCTTCCGACTTCGTTGCAAGTCACTAGTGTCTGAAAAATATCGTCAGAAAGTAGTAAATATTTAAGTGTGGTTATGAAATAGTACATGTGTGTTTTAGCTATTTAGCAATTTTGCTAAACTACATAGTATGTGGAAATGTAGGAAGTATTCATCATGAGCAATCTTAAATTATTAAGGCTGGCTTACCATATGCTTTTATGAAACAATCGTATTTCTTACAAATTTCATATTTGGTGCATTTTATTAAAAAAAAAAATTACATATTTGAATTTCTGACAATGAAATGTAGAACAACTTTTTATTTTTATGTCTTTTTAGCTTATTATTATTCATGAATACCAAGGATGCAAAATACATTATTTAGTTCGTAATGCCCCAGGGCATTATATAGTTTTAATAGACTCTAGGGCATTAAAAATGACATTACTATGGTAATATTGTCAAAAGCTGACATTTTTTTATTCAATGTTACAAGGTCATCCATTATTTATTATTTAAATTACTAAAAAATACAAGTGAGACAAAATTTTGTATGTACCACGAAATATTCCATTTACCGATATCTTCTATGGTAAAATACCACGCCCAGTGATGGGTAAAAGGAGTGATGATATATTTGTCTTGTATTTTTAAGTAGGTTAAAATTTATTTAATTGGGAGAGAGGGCTATGTGTACAGGCAAAGGCCCCACCTAAATTTGCAATAATATACCACTGTCACTAGTATTTGTAGTAAGGTTGTTGATTTTTCAAATATTCGAGACTTCGAATGTTCGGATTTATTGAACCTTCGAATTTAGACTCAAACTATCGAATTTTTGAATATTCCGAATTTTCGAATTATTCGAATTGTGAATCTGGATCCCAACGAGAACACGGCATGTTCATATAAATTATTTTCAGAATAAACTCATTTGCAGAGTTTTGTATTAATTCATAAGTAATTATTATTAATTATTATTATTTACTAAATTAATTCAATTTAGACTTAAAATTTCGCTACACTGTCAAAAACGTTTTAATTAAGACGTTTTTGTATCCTTTTTATTCTCATTTAAAACGTTTTACTAAAAGTCCGTAGTATTTAGATGGGCGGTAAGAGAATAGATGTCTTAATTAACTTGCAGAGTTTTTGCAGGATACTTCGCTGTGTTTATTATTTAATTCGTGGCCGACTTTTCGCGAATTATGCTTGAGCATGTTTGGGGATGACAGATGGCGTGAGTTCAGAGACAAAAAATTCGAAAATTCGAAGCTTTGAAAAATTCGACAATTCGTAAATTCGAAGCTTCAAAAATTCGAAAATTCGAAGCTTCGAAGTTTTTCTGACGAAGTTAAAAAAATTCGAATGTTCGAACGATCAGAAATTCGAACTTCGGTGGAAATCAACGACCCTAATCTGTAGTGTCCTTGATTTAGCGACTGCTAAATAAATTGCAGTATACAAAATTATATCATTTAGATACCAAAATCTGCTATATCTGAGTAGTTAATCATGAAATATCTAAAATAGAGAGATACTTATTAATTTTTAATGTTTCATTTGTTTAGTATTCAATTATAAATCATTTCCTGTAACAATTTGACATTATAGACGTTGTTATTGAAGTCATCTTATATTTCTCTTAGCGTTATTATGCCATCATCCTCTTACAAATATAATTTTATTGCCTGTTTGGAATGCTATGCACTTGACGCATGAATAAATACTTGAATTAAAATTGTCGCTTATGGTTAGTACGTGAGCATTTTTGTTTAATTTATAATCTAAGAAAGAGCTAGTAAAGTACAAGAATGTAAGCATAAAATTAAAATAAATTTGTAAATAGTTGCTGCATCAGGTAATATATTCTCAGCACAAAATTCATTTGTTATTTTTAAAGACATGTTCATCGCCAACACAAATCATTCTTTAACAAAAATCTCTGATGGCGTATCAATTTACTTTATATTTAGTATTCACGTGTTCCATTGCGCGCATGCGCACAAATTATAATCTTCATAATCCCTCATTATGTAGTTATGGTAGCTGAAGGAAAGGTCTTCTAATCCTCGTATGTATTTAATGATAATTTATTTGCTTACTGCCTGAGCTCTTCAACAACGTGATTAAAATACATGTCCATAAATTTACTTAATCATAATATACACACAAAAATACTCCTGCGGAGTCCGATGGACGCCAACCGAAATAAACAGGTTCCTAACCTGCAAAATCTTCTTCGGACCAGGCTATTTTTCAAGATTACTTTCAATGTAAGATTCTGATTTATTTATTAGTAATTCGTCTTAAGTATGCAAATTTTTGCAGGGTTATTTAACTTTATTTTGATGTAAAATGTATTACATTGATGTTACCTGCTTTTATAGTCGCTAATTATAATAAACTGCAAATTTAATATGATGAATTTGCATATTTCAAAATAATATAAAATGATAAGTATTCCTGGAGTGTCATGAATGTACCACACCAACAATGTAACTTGCTTTCTGTGGGATAATTAAAAAAAAACTGTCATTACGCCATTTTATGAAATATAAGTATGACAACTGTATAATAACTACTACAAGTTTGTAATACGAATTTAAATAATAATTTAATAAAAAAATAAATAGGTTTCAATATTTTTTCTTAGAAATAAAATAAGTAGATACATATTTCACCACGCCTTTCATTCTTACCCGGAGGAATACTTTGCCCTTCCAGATATCGGTAAGTGCAGTTACTAGCCGGCAAATTACAACTACCAAAGACGTTAGTGAAAGTGGAGTCATAGGGATACTTTTAGTAACAATAATTTAATAAAAAATTCAAATGTAAGCCTCCCTTATTTAAAGGAGAATTAACAAATAATTTATATGGGTTCTTGTCAGACCGGAGAAAGGACAAGTACTAGGGTTGTTGTAAATAAGTTTGTACTTACAATTTAGTTTAACAAATAACAAAGATTTATTCACACGTAATTTTAATACAATGTTTCTTCTGACTTTCAACTGTCTTCTTTGAACACACACTTCACTCACAAACGTGACTGTTTCTTGTGACTCTCTTGTAACTCTGTGACTGTGACCGTAACTCTTGTAACTGCCCTAACGCTACTATATATCTATTTACAAAAGTACTACATCAGCAAATAGTTAGCTACTTCCGTCAAAGAATATTATTTAGAATACTTGACCTCATTACAACATGCTCTACTTTACCTAATTGTATTCACTAAGAATGTGCTGACTTTGACTTGTTACACAAATAGATTTCAATATTTTTTTTAATTGAAATGATCTCTTAATAGATTTGCATATGTGCATATGCCATGGTATAGGAAAACGGGATATCTGTATAAGTACATTTTTCATCCAATAATTCATCTGATATCTGATTCTATAGAACGATATGAGGTAGTATTGTTGCTTCCTTTTTGCTTATTATTGTGGAAAAGTAAGAAAGCAGATAATTATTCGCTAGTCTTAAAAAGAAAGAATCTATAATTCCATATCGTACCTAACGGTTTCGTAACAGCATAGCATCATAAGCACAGGAAACTATGAATAAAAATAGAAACGTTTAACCGGAACAAGATCAGTTACTCGCTCTAACAACTAGCTCTTTAACAGCAAGTACTGTGCTCTGAATCGCGCAATAATTATCGTAAAACACATATTTCATCTCACAAGAAAGGAACGTAAAAGCAACGCATGAACACAACAGAATCCAACGTTAATGAGTTCACAGTTCAGTGATTTATTATCAACTAGTTCATACAGACCATCATTGAACCTTCACTGTCGTAAAGTATCTACTCTCGTTGAAAATGCACCGCATTTGATACAGTAAACCCGTACAATAACCAGTAATGAGAAACTTCGATATGGTTCAGACAAACTAATTATTGTTTATGACAGCCATCTTCCAGCAACAACACTGACATCTATTATCCGTCTCATGAAATATACATTTGTAGATCTACCAGCGTTTCAAGTATTTTGTTTCGGAATAAAATGCTAAATTTGTATGCGCATAGTTATATTGTTGCGGTTTTTTAAATAAATGAGTTGTAGTACGAAGGTCATTTAAGTCAAAGTCATTAATTAAATACACGTTACAGGCTTTACAGATAAAGCCGATAAATACACGGGTTTTAAATGAAAATAAAGGTGTAGTTTCGTTGTACATTAAGTGTAATTAGCACTAGGCAGTTCATGTAACTGTTATTGTGTTTAGTATATTTTACAGGTTACTAGTTCAATATGTCATTCTGCTAGTGGGCAACTATCCGTGTAAATAGGAATACTCATAATTATTCGTGAATAGAGCATGACGAAATTGCTTTGATCGTTAAAAGTTGATTATAATAATAACAGAGAATCAGAAAGGCATTAAATAAGTTTAATCTCTAACTTTAATTTAGATTTAATAAGAATAGGTTTTGTATCTGTTATATAAATAGAGCACCTGTTTTATCGTAATGCCTCGTGCACAAGGGTAAAGTTTTCTGAGAAACTTTTTAGAAAGTCAAAAAAGTTATAGTTATATAAATAGAGCACTTGCTTTTTTTGTAATGCCTCGTGCACATGGGTAAAGTTTTCTGAGAAACATTTTATAAAGTCAAAAATGTTTTTTGAAGGTCTATCAATTACTCTTTGATTTGAAATGAGTAAACTACAGTGCCATAATTATGAATTTACTTACTTACCAGAAAATCTTTCTCTCGATAGAGGCGCTGCTTAATTCTCAAGAAACTTTCTTGACTTCTACTTATTTCTAAAAATTTGCTTAGGAAACTTTCCCCATACTCACGAGGCTTAAGAATTCAATATCTGGAAGATTGAGCTTCGCTTCCAAAAATAAGAAACCAAGAAATAGCTTCGTCAAAACATCACTTTTCTGATTTATTATGTAATATACTATTTTCTGAAACCGGCAAAAAAGTGTCTACTTTCTTGATCAATTTTAGTATGGAAAGTAGATTTGTACAAAAACAGTCAAGTAAAGTACGTATCCAAGACTACAACAAAAATAACAGTCTAGTAAAATACTGGTAAAGATTTTACCTGACTGTTTTCTTTGTTGTTGTTTATAAACTTGGATACGTAGTCTAATGTTAATACAATTCATATAAAAAATTTAAATTATTTATGATTAATTATTGATGAAATGAAAAAGTTTCAGAAAAAATAGTATACATAATACACCAGGAAAATGTTTTTACTTGACTCAGCGGATTAAAATATCACTTTCCTGACTTATTATATAATATATTATTATTTACCTAAAATGCTAATTACAATATTCTTATGCGTATATAACTGCAACTATTTGACATCACATAAAATCTCTTTATGGGGTAATGGCTCAGTGGTATCAAGGCGGCCTGTGGGTCCAAAGAACCTTGGTCCCCCACAGCCGACAAAACATTTTCATCAATTTAAAATTACCCCTGTGACACCCCCACCACTAACATTTTTGGGGGCCGTGATTTTACGGCTTGTAACTGCACTTTACGCTCATAAATATATCACTTACCGAGATATGCTTCGGCTTAGTGCCACACCCAGTAATGGGTAAAAGGCGTAATGATATATATATTTATTTATTTTAATAGAATCTCTCCAACGACAATATTACAATTTGTTCATGTCATTTACTTTTTTAGATGTTACCTAGTAAAAATGTTCTCGTGTAGATATGCAATATATCATAAAATATTTAATTGCTACAATCGTAACAAATAAATGAATGGCTCAGTGGTTTAGACTACTAGGCTATTGACCCAGAGGTCCCGGGTTCGATTCCCGGTCAGGGCTGGCATCAATCAGCGTCTGTGCTGACTACAGCGCAGACGCTTCCATCTTCATAATCAGCGTCTGTAGCTGACTACAGCGCAGACGCTTCCATCATCATACCGGCTAGTAACCAAAGCAGTTGAAGCCGTATCACAATAAATAATAAATAAAATAAATGAAACCCCTATATGAAAACTTAATCAAGCAAGCGTTAAAAAAATCCACTCATTATTTAAAACAGTAGCCAGACAGCGCACAGCTTGTCAAAAACGCATCACGTTACCAGAACAACTCGAGACCGATGAAAAAACGAATCAGATAATTATGATTAATATTAACCCCATCACGGTCGAAAAATCTGGATCATTATCACGGTGGGTGGGATTGGCGGCGGTAACGCATGTGTGCGGGGGATTGTGATTAATTATTATTTTTCATGGCGGCGGTGGCGACTTGAAGGGACAGAACAGAAAGCAACGGTACCCCGAATGATACGATGCGCCCCACGTAATTAGCGGTAATTACGCACCCTGCTGCTGCTGCTGCAGTAACGGTGCACAACTTGCTAAGGACAGGACCCTGAAATGAGATTCGCTGTGTTCATTATTTTGTGAAAATTAAAAGTGTAATATGCGAGAGGGGTAATTTTTTTGGTGGAAGATGATTGCAATCTTTTCTGCGAATTTATATTTTTGTTGTTTAAAGTTGTAAATGGAATTTAAAGTTAGTGAATCGAATTTAGCAGTCGTCTGTAGCTGTATTTCATTTGACACTTGGTTCAATTAAATCAGTTTAGATAAATTAGATAAAATGACTAAGGGCCAGTTTTTCAATCATCGATTAATTTTAATCATGATTATATAATAATTAGGGTCGTTGATTTCCACCGAAGTTCGAATTTCTGAACGTTCGAACATTCGAATGTTTTGAACTTCGTCAGAAAAACTTCGAAGCTTCGAATTTACGAATTTTCGAATTTTCGAGTTTTTTAAGCTTCGAATTTACGAATTTTCGAATTTTTCAAAGCTTCGAATTCTCGACTTTTTTGTCTTTGAATTAACGCCATCTGTCATCTCCAAACATGCTCAAGAAAAATTCGCGAAAAGACGGCCACGAATTAAATAATAAACTCGTCGAGGTATCCTGCAAAAACTCTGCAAGTTTATGCATCTTAATTAAGACATCTATTCTCTTACCGCCTATCTAAATGCTACGGACTTTTAGTAAAACGTTTTAAAATGAGAATAAAACGTTTTTGACATTGTAGCGAAATTTTAAGTTTAAATTGAATTAATTTGGCAATAATAATAATTAATAATAATTAATTATGAATTAATATAAAACTCTGCAAATGAGTTTATTTTGAAAATAATTCATATCAACATGCATTGTTCACGTTAGGATCCAGATTCATAATTCGAATAATTCGAAAATTCAAAAATTCGGACTATTCAGAAATTTGAAAATTCGAAAATTCGGAATATTAAAAAATTCGAAAGTTCGACTCTACATTCGAAGGTTCAATAAATCCGAACATTCGAAGTCTCGAATATTCGAAAAATCAACAACACTAATAATAATGGAAACTATGTATATATATATATGGTGGCTTGACACCCCTTGCAGGGGTTGCGCCGCTTCATGGAAGCTCTCTAGATCCTATGATTTCCATTATTATTTTATCATGATTAACGTTAATCTAAGGTAAACCGGTCATTGAAAAACTGGCCCTAAATGAACTGAATTAAATAAACTGATGCAATTCCAATCAGTAACTCTAGTACTAGGAATAAAGTATTTTTAAAGTTAAATTTATGATAGAAAATTTGGAGACTCCTGGGTTCGTAAATGAACTGTTACATATAACATATATTTTCTATTTCAAGAACACTATATCTTCTTCAGATTAACTTAACAATAATTATTTAATGAAAAAAGAAACACATTTACAGTTAATTAAAAATTGAAGATGTATGAAATATTCTCCTGTTAAGTCCACAAATGAATTCGAATTTATTAATTTAAATATATTTACTACGAAAATTTCAATTATATTTCTTGAAAACCTTTCAAAACAAAAACAAGTATCTGAATTTCCAAACTAATATACAAAGATAGATGAGATGATAGCCATTAATTACATTTTAAAATATTTTAATATTCCTATTTCATGGATGCCTCCATTCACATATTTTCTTGTAAAAATTTCTATAAATTATATAATTATTGGTATGTATCTCGTAAAACTAAAATTTTGACATTAGTTAAATAAATATTTATAAGAAATGTAGTGCCTACGTCATCTTGTAGTTAATAAATAATCAGATGTATTCTTCAAATTAGTAAATCCCATATTTATGTTCATATTGTAACTAAATATATTAATTTTTCCATCCATTATCCAATCGATTAAATAATTTATTCAAATCCTCCAATAAAACATCCACAATCCATGGTTCTAATAGCAACATAACATCGAGCCACGTAATGACAACTTATTCAGACATAAGAAACGTCATCCATCATATTTACATGCTGCGCGCGCTCGATCGTTTGAATAAATAACTAATAAATAACGTATGTAATTTTACACGTTGCCATGGAGACCTAAGTGTAATTTCACGAATGAATAAAACAGTCAGTCCGAGTCGCGACACGGTGTCATCATATCACAGCGGTGGTAGTCAATAATTTATTATCATCGAGTCGTTTAGTCGAGGATAGGTTAGTTACGCGAATTGCCGCTATGTGATTATAGCGCAAGTAGTAGCTAATTTATTAAGTTCTCCTGCAAATAAAAATGCAGTGAGCTCAATTCTGTAGCTTTCTTATTCTATTCGATTAATTCTTCAGTAACAAGAATTATGTATGAATCCATAACAATTTATAATTAAAATTTGTCTTGAAACAGGCTTGCTATCAGTAACAAATAAATAAAATAAATATATCATCACACCTTTTACCCATTACTGAGTGTGGCGCTATGCCGAAGCAGATCTCGGTAAGTGATATATTTATGCACGTGAAGTGCGGTTACCAGTCGTAAAATCACGGCCCCCAAAGATATTAGTGGTGGAGGAGCCAGGTATATTATTCTAAGTTAGTTAAATTTTCACCATTAGATGACAGGTGCTATGTAATTTTATTTAAAAGAATGCATAACTAATTTCTATTTAGTACCATGAAATAACAACATTTTTCCTTGTCACATTGCATTTAGAAACGAAAATATATATTCATCAAAGTTAATAAGCTATTTAATAACAAAAATAATCAGTCACAAGAACCTGGGAAAGAAATTAAAAGCGCTAAGACAAATAAACCTGGTTTGTTAAATATTTTTCACATGAATTAGCAACAGCGTGTAATTCACATCTCACGCAGTTTTTCAAGGGTTGATAAATGTACAGTTAGACAAATTAAGACGTGTGCACACAAGCTGATAATAATTATAAAAGAAAAAAGGAAGTTTGAGTGGAGGGCGTGACGAGCTATGCTGCTAATAATTTGCACTGTGCATTTTGCATTTTGCTGCTATCTGGAACGAAAAAATGACATCCGCTTCATGGTGAACACACGGTGTTTAAAGGTGAATGTTCTGTTAGTTTTAACGTATTTACCTAGAAGACTGATTGCGTTTTGTATATTATGCATTATTATATGTCTATATGTTTATTCTGATGAAACGTTCAAATTATTCATAACTTTTCTTATTAAACGCCAATCAGTTTCAGATAAAAAAAGAAACTAATACAAACATTATCGCAAGTAACAGCAGACTTCCTGTTTTTTTCGAAAAATAGTTTTTTTTTCTTACCCTCCTTTATTTATTTATAACATATGCCATTAACTGGGGTAGCACGAACCTCAGAATCATTCATAAAATATTCATTCTTATAATATTTGTGTAGCAAGGGTGACATCGGGCGTTTCTGGCCCGTGACATGGTTAGAAGCACGAGGCACAAAGCGCCAAAAGATAATAACATGCTCATTTAATTTTATGTTTAAAAGAGTAAATTTCATTCATAAAATTATAAATGCTATAAATTTTTAAGGCAAGTGGAGGAGACCGAAATAAGAACTTTTATACACAACCGGACCGAAAAGCATGTGTTTTAGCCCTAAAAAGCGGGCTTAAACACTTCTTTTTGACCCAATGGCCAATAAGAAATAATTTCTATGGATACATAAATAAAATGACAATTTTTGTTTATTGTGAATACTTGATTCTGCAAAATGTCATTTTGACATATAACCTATTTACATATTTTAATCTTTTGAACATATAATAAAATGTTATTTTGTTGTGCATAAAACATTGTATGTGCCACGAGTGAAATTAGCGTTTCTGACCCTGAGCATGTTATTAATCCTCGCATCTTTCTACCCTTGGTACATAAATAACTATTTATTATATAACATTTGATCAAAAGTAAAAAGTAAAAATCTAAGGCTAAGATATAACTAAGAATAAATTAAGCCCCTAAGCCTTAATAAATATAAAGATAAATCTAAATACGTATTTCGAGAACTAAGTTTTCATCATTAGTAGACGAAGCAAGGGAAAAATCAAGATTACACGACTTGTGAACCAAGCTAGTGGTCAAGGTTGAATCCGGTTGAAACATATGATCAGTTATGTTTTAAAAACCTTCAATTGCCAGGTAATTATTTCGGTATGTTTATTAAATTCAACAAATCTAGTATGTAGGACTTTCACATTTTTAAAAATTTTGATATTTATCAAATAATTTTGAGCTTTCTTTACTTATAAAACTACTTTTTGAACATCTGTATTTATAGAAATCGTCTACTTACAAAAGCAATTTAAAAACAAAACATATTAAGGCCACGGGTCGTATAAAGCGCCTCCTCGAATCGTGGTGCTAATATAACAGCATTAATGTAACTAATTAATTAAATTATATCTCACAATTAATATTAATTATCAATAATTCCTAGTAAATCCATTGCACAGCATGTCCTTTCAGCAAAAGTTCGTACCGTATTCTTCTTTCTCTTCTCGTGTTTGCTTCCAACTTACATGAAACTGTAGCAGCAATTATATGCAGTTCCTGCATGCACATGTACACATACATGACGTACAACAGTTCGTTATCCATTGCGAATCACTGTACAGGACTATTACATTCGCGGATTGCATCTCTGGATCAGATATTGTTGAGTGAACAATGGATTAAGTCATTTACAACTGTATTTATCTTAAGGAAGAGTTTTTTATTTGTTGTGTAATGTAATTTTGTAATTATTTATAATTATTGTATTTTATTTTTATCTGTTTTGTGCATGGGAGAGTTTTAACTTATGGTCGTCTGTTATGCTAATGACGTACTTACAACGTGTAAGTAATCCCATTACTTTTACTTTTTTATGTGAATATATTTATTTTTTACTTTTTAATCCGTTATAGTTTACATGTAGAACGTCTGAAATATAAATAATTAAAATTGAAATCTCCATCTGTAGATTAATCGATAGATATCAACGAATATAAAAAATTGCACGACTTTTTATCATTTAAAAATTATTTATTTTTGGGGTTAATAACCTTGCGCATTAGGTACGAGATTTAAAATAATTATCATTTTAACCTTGTAGTATCTTGGAATTAAAAGACGAAAGTGATTAGATTCCTCGTCTTCTAACTTCGAAACAAGAACAAACAAATATCTCGTCTCGATTTTTTTTCTGAGACGAGAAATTCAATACCAAATGGAAACAAAATTTATGAACAGAACCTGCTTTTATAAATTAATATTATTTTTCTCCTTCTACTAGGTCAGTGGTTCTGAACCCTTTTTATTTAATGAACCCCTTGACATAATTATGGAGCGTCATGTACCTCTCGTCAACTGATAATAATTGATTTTTTTTGCATATTAACCAAGTTTCATTCCAAACTAAGTTTATATATGCGTCCTACATATTAATATATTAAATTCTGAATTACTAGTGTAAAAATATGGTGTGGTCACCACACGACTTTCTTATACACAGCATATTTAATATCAAAGACGCTGAATTGAACACTTATGACTTGCTCCTTGCGTTTGACAATTATAATTTGACATATAAATGTGAAACATGTTTATGTTTTTTTGTTTCTATTGCTACTATGATTATTGGAATATATTATTAAATATATAAATGAGTTTTTCTCAAAATTAGACGCATATATAGGAAAATTGCAAATAACATTTTATGTTCCAAATATTTTTGCTAACATCTTTTATTTGAAACTTTTTTTCGTAACTGATTCTATTTTTGAAATAAATGGAATTGATTGTTTTGTGTGTCCAGTAAACTTCTTCTTTTAGTTTTTCAATTAAATCCAAAATCAACTCAGCTCTTCGTATTTTCATGAAACTTATAATTACCAAGTTTCGTTAACAAATCTTATCTCGATCATGAGATATTGCACACTCGGACACACATCCATCCATCCATCCATACATCCATCTATCCACACATACACACACACACAATCACACACAGACATCATTGAGAAAATGATCAAAACGGATTCAGTGGACCTCAAAACACGTATTTCCGCGAAAATCTCGTCAACGATTTTTTTCACGATTCCAATACTTCCTTATACTGTGTATAAGAAAGTAAAAAGCAGGAATATTTTGAAATAGTTACTTGTATATCAACGAAAAGAAAAACATTTCTTCTTGAAGGTGCCATTTTATTTCTCGAGACGAAGATGAGGTATATAATCATATACAGCATCTGAAGGAAGAATGACACTTTCTTCGCAAGATAGTATACTTCAATATGTTAACCGCAAATTAAAGTGTAAGAATCAGTATGCAGCAATTCAATACTGTAATACGAATTGAACTTGCTTCCCAGTTATCGAATCTCCTGCATGACTGGAGATTGAGAATACAGCAGATCTGCGTCAGATATGCAAGTTCATCAAAATATAAACGAACATACACACAGACATCACATTGCAATTACATTGCAAAATGATCCAATTTTGCTGCACAAAAACGCCATCACAATTATGAACTTAATAACCAGTACTATTTTGATTGGTAAAAATGTATAATGTACACATCTCTTTATATATGCATATTATACGTCACTTACAGGCATGAATGAACGCATTAATAGCGACAATATTTTGTATGTATTACAAATGGAACAATAAAGAATTAATAGAAAATTAGTGGTATAAAAATTCGAATAAACAAATACATAGATTGGTTGACTGATAAGTCATAAAAGTATTGAAGAATGTAACTTGCAACCGGAGCCCAAATGGAGGTCGTTTGTTCTAAAATCGCTGATTTCAACTTATATAAAAACTCACAAAAAAGCAATACCATTCTTTGTTTTGTTCTGTGTATGTGTGGTTTATATGAACATTTAGGAATGTCTTATTATTTAATAAATTTCAGACGACTACTTATGAAAGTAACCATAACAACATCATAAACTACTATGAAAAGTTGAACATAACATACACCTCGTATGTTAGTATAACGTACACTGCTAACATATCAGGTGAAGTTCCACTGATTGACAACAGATGGCGTTACGATGAAAGAAAATAATAAAATAAATGACAGGAATTTGTATTATTATTTAAATTGAAGTTTGAACAGACTTTTCAACACATTTTCACAAATAAATCTTGTTTTTAAATATAAATAATTACTAATTTGCTAATATTTTTACATTACAGTTAGTACAGTTGGTATCACAATACCTAACCTCAAACGTCAAACGTCAACGACCTACAAAAACGCATCAGCTGTTAAAGTCTTTTCTATAGAGATTTATATTTGTGATATACTTGTATGCATGTTCTTTGTTCTTTACTGGAGTAACTTGATCTTAAATAGTTCAACGAGCATCGAAGTAATCAAAAATTATAATAACGTAATAATTAAACGTAACGTAACACAGACCTTAAACTCAATCTCGAATTTCATTTCAAATTCAAAATGCATTTAAAATTGACCTAAAATCTCCATAGCATCCAGCAGCGTGTCGGATCAAGTCAGCGCTGACAAAGCCGCGTCAGGTGAACTGCGAAGCTGTTGCCACCCCTCGGTGACTTAATTACACCGCACACAATCGTCAAGATTTCGTTTCACCCGCGACATTAAATAACAAAATCAAAATATAGAACGACTACGGACCGGTGGCTTAAATTAGTCCAGTGTATGGTAGCGACGCAAGCGGCAGACAACCGAACCACCTGTCGCTTTTTCATCATCATTATGACTGTCTCAAAATGTCCATGTGTGTGAGAGAGTGAGTTGCTGTTTAGTTTGTGAAATTTGGAAATTAAATAAATTAATATAACGAAGGTTTTTTGATTTTCTTTTTGATGGTGTCATTAATTAAATGGAGTGTCTGAAAAGGGTTGAGCTAAGCTAATTATTTTAAAGGGATGTTTCTTAAAATCAATTAAAAGGGTCAAAATTTAACTGACATAATTACTTACACCCCGTCATAGTTATATACACTGTAATTAATGAAGATATTGAAGATGCTATTCTTCCACCTTTGTATGTCGTAAAACCAACATAGTTCAGTATTCTATTAAGACTAATATAGGTCATAACGCAATTTAATTATTGAGGAAATCAGATTTAAAAATAATCTTTACCCTTGCAAACCAACTAGTATTCGTCTTCACACTTGAGTGAAACTTAATTTTCACTATAACACCATATTATTTATTCTCAATGTGTAGGAGGAATTGAACCTAATACCTCCCTCCTCCTATATACGTGCTTATACTTTTTACATAAACAAAACACATACTAAAAAATAAACATATATATATATATATATTTCTATTGCCGTTAGGCCTTTTGGAAATTTCAAAATGGCAGCTCAAGATGGTGTTCACAACGGAAAAAGACATATAAACTTTTGTAAAATGTTAAACAAATTTTTTAAAAAGCGGTGAATATCGAGTTTTGAAGGATATTAAGCGGTTTTTGGAGTCGCTGATCACGATTCTGAAGTCAAAATATACAATATGGCGGCTGTAAAAATCGAAAAAGTTATTAAAAATTGTAAACTGAGGCCGAAACTTGTTATTATTGTATTGTATTATATCCGCCATATTGGATTTAGTAATTATCGAATTCTGACTTCAGAATCGTGATCAGCAATCCCAAAACCCTTTCATATCCTTCAAAACTGGATATTCACCACTTTCTAAAGATTTTAAAAATACTTTACAAAAGTTTTACGTGAGTTTTTCCATTGTGAACGCCATCTTGAACCGCCATTTTGAAATTACTAAAAAGGCCCAACGGCATTAAAAAATTTAATGTCTAATGAAAAAATGTTGAGACCCCGCAGAGTTTTTTATCTTAAAAAGAAAATGTACAGGGAGAGGGTGGCTTTTTTAACGATGAATGCCCCATATATATCAAAGCTCAGTAGTGCATTAATTACTTAATTACTATTTCCCATTATCCTCCATGTATATAGCAGCAACACTTTTTGAAATGCGCACAAAAAAAAATCATATCCACAACATACAAACGTCCATTTAATCTATAAACAAAATAAATCACGATTGACAACGATCCAACCAAGATCCATTATCAGTTCCAGCGTGACTGCAAATCACCGCCAATGTGTCACCATGAATTAGTCGCAGTCGCACATTCTACCATTCCGTGTCCGATCATCCGATGGTCGATCTCTGCCTCGCAATCAGTCCTTGGCTCATTTCGTTAATGCCCTGCTGCCAGCGGTAATGGCGACGCCAATAGAGAACTTTTTTCTCTTCTTCGTGTTGTGACTCTTGGTCGCCGTTTCTCGTTCATTATGCAGATCCGACATCTGCTGGTTTCCGTTCACAAATGAAAAACTTTTTTGACAAGGTATTGATGTCAAATCGCGCTCGTATCTTTCTGAAAACTTTCGGTTTTAATTAGCTTGATGAATTGCAAAGTTGACCGGCGAGTTTAAAGCTATGGATTTTTTTTTGTAAATAAGATTAGTTAAACATCTTTAATGAGAACGACTAATGAAACTTTTTGTTTATTTTGTGCGGAAAGGTTTGGTCACCATATTCATAATATATTATGTAATTTCGTATTGTACCTGAATAACTACTGTATAGATTTTGAAACTGTTGAAAGGGTTTTGAAATATACATCAATCTTACGTTTTCTGAAAACTGATTGAGTGAAATTTTGTATCTTGTTCCTGTGACAAATTTTGATGAAATATGTAATAACATTTCATTTGTTTTTTGTATACCCTCTATAGGGTCTCCATAATACAACTTTCTTAACACTTTGTTTTTAAATATATTTATAATATTTATTGCACTGTCGAAATAAGAACTGAAACTCGATTCCCGAAGCTCACTTTTGTTTTTCACCACATTCAAATTACCCTTTTATTTCCTCACTACTAACATCTTGCGGTTTTAAGAACTAATCTCAAATTATAGTACCATTATTTAAATTTAAATTTAATTTTGAAATTATTTAGGTTGTTGAATATTAGCCGACCAAATACTAAAAAAAATCCATTTAGCGTCAAACTTGAAACAACAAAAACCATATTTTCTTTCATTTTTGTCCAAAATTTTCTTTTGATGTAGATAGCACATTAGAAAAATGTCGGCCTGTAGATTTAAGGACCGGAGTTCGATTCCTATAGCCGACAAATTTTATGCCACATTAAAAGAAAGTACCTCTGTGGCACCAACATTTTTCGGGGGCCGTGATTTGAAGATCAGTAACCACTCTTCACGTGCAAAATATATCAATTACCGAGATCTGCTACGGCACTGTGCCACATTCATTAATAGATAGAAGGCGTGATGATATATTTATATTCAGCTTGATTTTATAAGTATAATGTTTTCATATTTATTACAGTATTATCTTTATCTTCAAAAATATATAAAATAAATATAAATAAATACTGGGTGTGGCACTCTGCTGGAGCATATTTCGGTAAATGATATATTTAGGCGCGTGAAGTGCAGTGACCAGCCGTCAAATCACGGCCTCCAAAGATGTTAATGATAGGGGAGCCACAGGGGTAATTTTCAATTGGTGAAAATGTTTATCAGCTGTGGGGATCGAACCAGAGTTCTTAAGATCCACATGCCGACTCGATCCACTACCCCATAAATACATAAATATAAATTATGTTTTATTCCTAATAACAAAAATATCTTGATTCAAAAAGATTAATGTTCAGGTGCAAACTTCGAACCCAATTAGACGCTTGATTCCCCTTAATTCGCTCTACTAAAAAAAATCATAAAATCTCTTTAATTAACTAGCTATTAATTTTTTATCGCCTATTTATTTTTATATTCCTGCCTCTGTCTCTTCCTCACATCCTACATCCTGCTTACCGTATCAGACCACCAATATCTCATCCGTGCTCATCGAAATCACATTCAAATGCCGTCCATGTAAATCCTTTTCGGTCCGGTTGTTTCGTCTTCCCACCATCCAACCGCAAGTCCGAGCGTCTAGACTGGAGCTGACGGTTGATTGAGGCATGTTTTATTTTGTTAGGCCCAGGATGTGACGCGACGCTATGAATGCGACGATCGACGATACCCGAGATGTGGTCCTGTGTGAGGGTGTGTTTGTATGTGGGGGTGCAGTCGATCGTGTGACGACCGAATTGCGATGTGTTTGAGGAAATAGCGGAGAGGGGTTTAGTATTCTGATGGTGTGGTTAGAGTACAGTTATTTACGCTGAAGAATAGTATCTTTTAGGCAGAATATATTTAAGTCTGTTTCTTATATAATGATTGTAAATAGAGTCAATAAATGCATATAATACATGTTACTCAATGTAGCTCTAGTAGGCCCTCGGCTTGGTTAACTGTCTTCCTCCACTCTGATTGGTTCTTGGTTATTTTTTCCCAGTTGTTGCTTTTGGCTTTTCTTATATCCTTCTTCACTTCTTCTTTCCACTTTAACATTGGCCTTCCTCGTCTTTTCGTGCTTGGGTTAAAAATTAATTTGATTGTTAAAAATGACACATACACGTGTTATTGTAACGCGGACGACACCAGATTTGTATCTGTTTTCTGTTGTATAATATAAATAAATAAAGATTTGAGAGTGTTGGACATGAATCTGTTGGATTAAAAATTTGATAGAATTGTTGTTTTGATCTGTAATTTAAAGGAAATAAATATAAGATGGAAGGTTGTTAACTGAAAAATGATTTTGGATAAAATTCAACTTCAACCGTTTTCGACCTAATTTGTGTCTTCTTCAAAAACTATTAACAATAGAAAAATTATAACAAAAGTTAAAAAAAACGTATATTTTATAAACCAAAGTGTTTAGGCAAATTAAATAATTGAATCTCAGACTTTAATTTTATCCATAAATTAAGCAGTTATTACTCTTATATAAAATTGTCAACTATTATAAAACACTGATAAAAGTTTTTAAATTATTTTAGTGCAAAATACTTAAAATAATAGCTATTTATGTAACAAGTACATAAAGGCCAGTTATGTACTAGTTGAATACAAATCTTTCTGTTCGACTCTCTTGCAGACGATTTGTTTTCTTAATATATGTTAATATGAAAAATTTAGTTATTTGTCAAAGTGTGCTTAGCAAAATAAAAAATAAATAATATAAATGTTCAAGACAATTGAAAAGTACTGTACTATGTGTTTACTGAGCTATATCATATTAATACCAATATCTTTTTAATCAACCAACCCTCCAGATTTTACACCCACAACTCAAATTTATCCTACCATATCACAAACAACCACCTCGGTGCGAATGTTTTGCTTTGTATCGGATATGAGGCCACGGCGTGTTCCCTGCGGGACTCTACATTCCCATCCACTGCTGAGCTTCCGCTCGCCGCGCGAATCTCGACACTGACTGACTGGCGCTTCCAGCTTCCTTCCTGTATAACCCCATCCCCTACAGACCACCTCAAATAGAAAAAAGATTAAATTATTTATGGGCGTAAAGCTGTTGGGAGATTTGAATGTTTTGGTTTCGTGGTATTGTTTGAACGCTGAATAATAAATTTTATATTTTATTTTTGTGTGGGGAATGTAAAATCACGTGCAAAATAGACGGACGTGTACGTGTGATGTTAACCTGGATATATGGGGTGTTACTGTTCTATGATGTTATTTATTTAAAGGTATTGATCAAGTTTCCAAATAGACAAAGTACAACATGTTCCCTTCGTTTTTACATCAATATAATCAAACGGCAGTAACTGTAAAGATGATAGATAATCTTTACAAATAACAATAATTTTATAGTAAACAAGAAATGCAGGTTTTTCAATTAATGTATAATTATAAAACAAAAATTAACATATAATTTAAACAAATTATAAGCTATCAATACTCGAGTGCTTCACTGAATCTTAATTTTTTGTCTGACTTAAATAAATAGATGCAAATCAAAGTCAAATAAAATATAGTGGCATTTATGTTGCTGTCAAATATTTGATGGGATTTTGACAGTTTATGTCAAAATTAAAATTTAAGTTTCGTTGGTGTAAACAGGCTTCAATCTCATCACAAAGCCCGTAAGGGCTCTACAACTTCCTTCTGCACATTTCGTGAATACAAAATCTTCTAGACTATTCATTTTTAAATGTCTAGCATTGTTGCATTCGTGAATTGATTTACAATTTATCACCGGAATTATATTGGGGACAAATTTAGGATGAGCAACATATTTTGTATATTTCTTTTAAGTTAACAAACTTGTCATAACTAACTAATGTTTTCTTTTCTTTTCAGGTAAGTGAGCTTTGTCTTATCAGCTCCACAACAGCTCTCTAAGATATCAGGTAGCTAATATTTTAAATTTGATATCTAAATATTATATTTAAAGTTCTGGATACCGAGTTTTGATCTCAAAATAACGGAAAATGGGAAGTTTAAAATAAACAATGACAAACCAAGAAATAGATAAAAGAAACAACTTTTATTTCACATTTTCTCTCATATCTCGAAAATAGTTGATGATCTAGTTTATTTTGTACTCAATCGATTTCTTGGGTCAAATTATTTTGTTCTAAAGTATTCACATGCCTTTATTTCCAATAACTAAATTCTCATTAAGTTTCTTCCTAATTATCTTTCACGATGACGTACTAAATAACTTCTTACGTCGGTAAAATATTTCAACGTCGCCATCAATGTTGGAACCATTCGAACCAGCAAGATTGAATCAATCACATTACAGAACGTCTTCAACGTTGACAAATTTACCGGTGTTAATGTTCCATATGAATCCAACTAAAAGCAGACCTTCCTGAAAGTGCGTTCAACAGAAATATGTATTTCAGTAATTATAATTTAGTGTTTTCTCGATATTCGCGTCCATCACGGTCCTCTATATCTATCAAAAATATTTACGTTCTTTCAACTATCCACTTCTTTCAATAAAGCACAATATAAACCTAACCTAGCCATCAATTCCGGCTGATGCTCTAGTATACTTGGAAACTCTTCAGTCGGATCGTCGGATCGTCGGATCGTCGGATCGATCTTAGACGAGTTCCCTAGCGCAATGTCTGACATTGTCCGAGTTATTTTATTCAATTATCGAAATGCCATCGCGACCTCCGGTACCGGGTAAGAGACTTGTGCGGCGCGCACTTGAAACGTTAATATTTCTCTTCTTTCCCCGCCGTCAGACAACGTCTATCCGGTAACGTTCGAAGATCACGGACGCTGCTCTGCAAAGAGCTCAAGTGCAGGACTGTATCGAAGTATTTGCGGTTATGAAGTACTAGAAGTTTTAATAAAATACACGCTTCCCTATTTTGCTTGATGGATATTTAGTATATTTTAGATATAAGTAGTTCACACGGAATATAAGAAATTAATAGATACAATTCAGGATTAATAGTACCAAATGTAGACAAATACAATCAATAATTAATTCGTGTAATGTGATAATGTGACGAAGTTATTGTTTTATTATAGAGCAACATTGATGTAATATTGATTTTGAATTGAATGAAGATTTTAGCTCAGTCGGTAAAGAGCATTTGATCAAATTAAAATTATTTGATTAAATTTCCCAGAATTTATCTTTCTGCTCCAGAGAGCAGAGTTTATTCAGAGCAATTTTTCTAGCTCAATGGTATGAAGTCGGCCTGTGGATCCTGAGAACCCTAGTTCGATTCCCACAGGCGACAAAAAATTTTCATAATTTCAAAAAAACTATCCCTGTGACTCCTCTACCACTAACATCTTTGGGGGCCGTAATTTACGACTGATAACCGCACTTCACGCGCAAAATATATCACTTACCGAGATTTGCTTCGGCAGAGTGCCACACCCAGTAATGGGTAGAAGGCGTGATGAAATATTTTTATATATCTATTTTTTAATTTTTCTTTGAAGCAGAGAATGAGGAATAAACTACTTCCATCGAATACGGAAAATCTTATTCTCATAATTTGTCGCTTTTAAATTTTAATTACGATGATTAGTTAATCATTCGTTATTAAAATTATCATTTGACATTAATTTTCTTTTAATTTAAAAACCTATTTGTAATATATATTGTTAATTATTGAATAAGTAATAAAATACAATATCTAAATAGGTAATTAATAATATGGTGGTTATGTTTTTTAAATTATTAATTGAATAATTAAAATAGAGTATTAGCTGTTACTTCAAATTATTCGGTATTCGGTCGAAACTTTTTTTTAAAGTAATCAGGAAAGCAATGGTGGTGGAAAATTTATATCCCATGTTATTTTCCTATGATACAGGTTTTGTGGGATATCTATGAGTATGACAGTGTACATCTGTAGTTCGAATTTTATGGTATAACACACCATAGGTTTTTAATTAATATAAAACATTAATTATTACTAATGTGTGAAAGACGGTAAGATCATTTAATTTATAACCATTTAACTTAACAAAGTAAATATGTGATTGTTAGCCCCGAAGTTTTAGAATCAATTTACATATAAAAAGCCTAATTACTTTTGTATCTTTCGAATTATTCAACCAACAAACCAAATAAAAAAGCAACTAAAATAGATGAGCACAATTAACAGAAACTTTACTACACAATGCTCTAATTACACGAAAATGTTTAAAAATCCACCGCCCATGCATTCCCATCAATCTCATTACGGCCCACGCAAAGTCCGACTCTGTACAGTAAGATACTGTACTGTACACAATGTCGGCGAACGTCTAGCACAATATTAGTCTCTAAACTGGGCACGTTTCGGCCTAATGACATATCCTATGAATCTATTACACGATAGTCGAGATTCTGTCTCGCTTCTCTGACCGTCCGGGGTCATTTGTCTTCAGCAACAGGTCCGCCGCTGACGAGGTCCCCGCGCCCCTCGTTAGCGGTCCAAACCACGCAACATAATGAAAGTAAATGAAACTGAGGCGACCCACAGCATCGGATTCTCTAAGACTGATGACGGATGTCTTATATATTGAACAGCTATTTATTACTTCTTAAATTTTGTTAACATTGACAGATATTTGCCAAAATATGTGGCACAGGTTCATGTTACAAGGTTTCAAGTACAGTAATTCATCTTTAATTAAAATATTTATTTTGTTGTTAATTAATTATAGTGGCATAATGTTTGATGGTTTCTACTTGACAACATAAAATGTATGTACATATTTTGAACTTGAAATATTTCATACTGTGAGTATACTCGTATTTTAATATGAAACATGGGATTTGCAATTTTCAAGATTACGAATTTCACAGTAATGTATCACAGCGTTCATTTTAAAATCAAACATAGGTTGTCAAGTTAACATTTGTATTAATTAGTGTCCAAGGGCGGATCTGGAAAATTTTCAAAAGGAAGGGCAGTCTGTCTTTTTGAAGGATAAAGCTACATCAATAAATCGAAAATAGTTTTTGCCTTATGCTTTATGTTTTAGTGTGTTTTCAGGTGCCATTCACAAATAGTTTTGCCTTTGTCGATTTTAGTTAGTAGTGACATCTATCAAAAATTTTAGAAGATCGGTAATACAGTAAATGCAACTATTAGATGTGCTAAGTTACACATGCTGTCATATATTGTTTGTTTACTTTCGTATTTTTTTAAAGAGCAAGGCAAATCTTATCATAATAAGAAAGTAGGTATTAAAATCTTGTTTTTATTTTTATTCATTTTGACAATCGAATAAAACAAACTTAGGTTATCGTCAATGCGAAGGATGATAGAAAGAGACAAGTATATATCACTACATCATTCTACGCTTCGTCCTATTGGTCTATTCCTAAGTATAAAACGTAAAACTAAAACATAAGTTCGGAGTTTGCAAACTTTTGTATTACAACTAAAACTAAATACAGATTTGTGAATGGCTGCATAAGATAACATGTCTACAAGGTTATTAAAACAAAAATGGAAAACATAAAACAAAAACTAATTTCGATTTGTGAATGTAGCTTAACAGTAAATAATTATTAAGAAGTTTGACTATTACAGTCATATAATACTGACAAACAATTCTGACAATACTCACTAAACAATTCTCAAGCATAATACAAACTATTTTATTACATTTTTACAATACACACAACAATATTATTGCAATTAATTTATGTATTCTACACAAAAATTATGAACCAACCTTAGCGTAGCTGTATATGCAAGATGGGTTAATAATTTTTGTGTGAAATATTTATTTGGATGTATTTTGTATTCTGTTCTTAATTTTTTAATTATAAACAGTCTGAAAAAATCGGAAAATGTCTGACAATTCAATTTTGAAAGTTTTTCAGAGTAGTTTCAGAGTATTACAAAGTTTTTGAGCTATTTTATTTCTATAAGGGTTATCAAACTCAAATGAAAATAAAACTCATAAAAAAACTTTAAAAAAAATAAAACTAAAGGGGGAGCATGGTCCCCATGACCCCTCCGTGGATCCGCCCTTGTTAGTGTCACATTATTAATAACGATTTGCTATCTGTAAATAATATAGAGTATACAGGGTTCTCTGATGCACCAAATAATATTCAATCATTATCTTCCCTAATTATTTCTTCTCAAAACAGTTAAATAATATTTGTAAACCAAAAAAAATCTGCTTCTAATGATATCCTAATTGATAATTTTCCTTTATCCGGAACAGGAAAATATTGTTTCTTAAGCAGCAATGGTACATAAAACATGAAGTAAGATACGTCAGTATAAAAGAAAGTATCTAATACGCTATTATATGCTGCAGAGCATTACTCTTGAATACATTACTTTTCAATTTTACGTCGACAATGCAGTATGCTATACTTACTCTCTTCTTTCTCTCCAATGGTACCAACTAGCTAGACTCGGAACTTAAACCCGAATCGTGATCAAGATTGGAAATGTTTTATGGCGTTCGACGACTAACGGATTGCTATAATAATGATTTCTTGAATTGGATCATCTGTAATTGGCCCAGTTTACACTGAGAATGGATTTTTATACCGAACACTTTATTGATACTAAAAATAGTTTTACTATTTCTCAGAAAATTATAGAAAGGATAACGGGATTATTAGATAATTGGGTATTTAATGCTTTGCAAAAATATTACTACTTACGAGATATCTACTTTTTTAAATAACAATGAACATTAATCTTACTAAAAGGTTTAATTCTTTCCAACACATCTTTCATTATTTAGTAGTTATTAGTAAATATGTTGAATCTATAGTGTCTTGAGAGGCTGGAATGATGCAATAACACACCTAATGTATTTTTATGCAATTATTTGACAAATCAAAAATTTGAAAATTTGGCCATGTTTTACATTGCAATAAAAAATGAATCTCTCAATTTATATAAATAAAAATATGTATATTCTCGTAGAAAATTATGGGGAATACAATGGTGTATTTTTCAAGCCCGTATCTATGCTAGTTTTTGACATACAAGGCAGTTAGCGGAAAATGGTCAAAACGAAATGAAATTTATGCAAATTTTTACTTTTTCGAAGGCTATATCTCAAAAACTAAACAAGATATGAAAATGTGCTAAACGGCATTGAATTTCTCGTGTTTTAATTGACTTATAAACAAATTTTCAGCGATTTTTATTTTTTGAAAATTTCTTAAGGGGTACCCCTTAAGAATTTTTCGATTTAAAGCCATTTTCAGACTTATTGCTCTTAAAATCTTCCTCGTCCGAATATTTTACTGAAACTTTACATACATACGTATTTCGACGCGCAGAATCCAACGGTGAAATCCCTGAGTTCGTATCTCTTTTAGTTTTAAAAATATTGGCCATAGAAATGTTTGTATATCAAAAATTTTGGTCAAAATATCAAAAATAAAAAAATTGCTCAAAATATCTGTACAAGTCAATACGAACACGGGGAATCCAGTGCCGTTGAGCGCATCTTCATATCTTGCTTAGTTTTTGAGATATAACCTGTAGAAGAGTAGATTTTTCTAAATTTTACGCCATTTCACATATTACACGATATTCGTATATTACATAATAAGTCAGGAAAGTAAAAACACTTTTCTGACGTATTATATATACTATTTTTCTAAAACCGTTTAATTTAATCAATAATTAATCATAAATAATTTTAAATGTTTTATTCTTTTCATATGATTGTATTGATAGCAGATTAGGTATCCAAGGTAACAACAAAATTGAAAAAAAAAAACACTCAGGTAAAGTCTTTACCAGACTGTTATGTACTTTATCAGACTTATTTTTGTTGTAACCAATTTTCCATACTAAAACTGGTCAGGAAAGTAGATATTTTCTTACCTTGCATGTATTGTACAATATTTTATGTGTTAAAAATTGTTTTAAATGACATCTCACAAGTATTACTCTGCAGCGCGCATCGTTTACTAATTTGTAAAATTGACAACTGACCTGTAAAAATTTGACAATTTTGTAGCCGCTAAAGATTAATTTTCAAAGTGAGTAAACAGTTTAAAAAATGAAGTTTGCAATTGAGAAACAAATAAGAAAATAATTATTGCTGGTACAGATATCATCCCTATCACTCAGTTTATCTCGTTGCCAAGCTAAAAATGTCCAAAAATTACAAAATTCCTTTCATTTAACTCGGTAACTTCTAGCTATCTGGAATCATGTTTTCTTTTTAATTTATCTGTAAACAAAATGAGCAATGACCCAAATCCAACATAACAAACATTTGATTTATAACAAAAATAGTGATATAATTTAAATCAATATAACACAGAAGTACGAACACAGTGCACTACTGTTTTATTTGCCAAATAAATCAAACATTTCACCGATGCGCGGTTGGAAGCTCGCGATACAATTAATTCCGTATCAATACTCACTGACCTAGAGTAAGAGTGACGTCAGCATCGGCAGCACGAGTCACTGGAACTTTGTGAAATTTATTGTTTCGTGTAAACACAGCTATAGGGCCGCGGTTTAGAAAAACCAAGAGCATTCATCATCTCTAAGAGGGAAAAAACCGATATATTTTACTGTATGAATTTTAACGTGTTTCTAGGCGATTTATTGCTGGCCGAGCTGTCCTCCGCATCAAAACATCGATTTGACAAAATCGTTCATGAAAAACAAATTTTATGCGTTTTGGTAGCGTATTTAAATTTCAAATGCGCTGGGAACGTGCATGCGGTCCATGAAATTTGGAATTCTGTCATGGCAGATAACGCACCAACCACACGAAATAAATTGAATGAATAATTTGGAGCGAAAGATCTATTTCTTCCTCCTTGCAGACTTGTTGACAATGTCGTAAATAATATCTGGGTTTTTATGTTATACACATATCATAAAATTCCCCAAAAAATTGGCCAGATTAACCAGAGCATAAAAAAATTGAATTCCGTGCTTGAGAGAAATTAACATGGGTTTTCTTCTTTGCCGATATTTAAAATATACATAATTATGTCTTCATTTGAATTCAAAACAATTTTTTACATTTTAGGAGATTTATAAGAATACTAAATGTAATTTAGTACTGTGTTATTATAGACTTCAAAACCATCATTAATCAAGTATGCCAATAAATACGAGGTGTGGCTATTAAATAACGAGACTGACGCTGCTACAGAAAAAGTGCGCATACGTCAAATGCCAGCGACCATAATCTTTTAACCGTGAACTTTCTCTTTCGAATGCAGTACCTCTCGCTTCTGTAAACAATAGCCGTAGCTTTCATTCTCATTAAAGTTTTTATTTGTTTCGCCGGAAAAATATTAAGTGCAACATTAGAGCAACGAATTGTTGTAAAATTTCACATGAAACTTGGCAAACTACTGAAACTTATAATTTATTGAAAGAAGTACCCGAATTATGGAAGGACAAGTCATGGGTTCCCCTTCAAGACAATGCGTTGGCACATTCCGCAAAGTCTGTCAAGAGGTTTCTAGCCAAGTACAGCATTCCAGTGTTGAACCATCCACCTTATTCGCCGAATCTTGCATCGTACGACTTCTATCTGTTTCTTAAGGTGAAATTTGCCTTAAAAGGAACCAGATTTGAACTGTGAAAGAAAAACCGGCATGCGCCCTTAATGAGATGATAGAAGAAGACTCTAGCACCGTTTCGAACAATGGAAGATTCGCATGGAGGGATAGACGGGGGGGTGTATATTGAAGGTGATAATAAGTAAATATGTAATCAAAATAAAATGTTAAAACATCGTCAGTCTCGTTATTTAATAGCCACACCTCGTGTTCAATTTTGTTTTAGTCTATAAAATGTTCTAGCTCAATATTTTTTAAATATTTCGGAGGCATGACCCTCTTGGAAGTAAAAATCTAAAATACTTTTGTGTGATGAAAATTGAGGGTTGTAGAAGCTGATTTATTAATGAGCGTTATAATAATGAACAACGATTTCAGAAATTAGTAAAGATAAATACTTCGTATTTCATACTTTGATATGGTTTCCTAGGGACTTTGGTATGTTAGTGTTGGTGCAACAGTTTATAGACTTAATTGTATCTTGGTTTGAAGCAGTCATAAATTCTTTGAATCTTTGAATATACATATTTCTTAAGCAAAAATTTAAAAAATAGTGATGATATACATGAATAAATAAATATCTAATGTTGGGTTGCAAGAAAAAAATAAAGAGCTCTTTAGTTAAAGAATTGTTTATCTAGCAACAGTATCAATAGCGATTTTCTGAAATTTATAGAACCATTAGTTACTAATGAACCGATAAAACTTACATGCATCCTAGCATTAGACTATACTGACGGTTGCTATGAAACCAACTTTTAATAAGGGAGGAAAACAGTTATTTTCCTTCTTAGAGGAAGACTGGCTTACTTTCGACCAGCGTATGAAGGAAGAAAAACTTAGTTTCTATTCATAACTTTTTACATTTTACTTCGCAGTAACAACGCATACCCGATGCACAGCATCTAATAAGGCAACTTGCACCAAGACTACTGTGTCGCTGAACTGTTCGTTGTTCTTCGTTCTCTTCCTCTTCGTGCCTCTTCTGCCGTCTGCGTCTGGTTCTCGGGTGTTCACTACCCTTTGTTATCCCTAACGAGCGTCGTTCGTATCAGCGCCGTGGCTGTGATTGTGCGAGTCCGAGCGATTTATGCGCGCAGAGACGTAAATAATGCATGCACGGCCGATGCCGTGGGTTATGGGCTCGTCGAGATGCCCTGAGGTACGTTGGACGATAGGTTAACTGACGACAGCTAGTGATTGGTGATTCTGACTTGATTTATGGCATGGATTTGGATTTGTAAAGGTTTTGTCTTTTGTCACTATTTTTCAGGTGCTTTTTTTGTTTGTGATCGTCTTCAGTTGTAGTTTTATCATAAATTCGTCATATTGACTTTTAGAATTCAATGGTTACATAATGCAATAAAGGACTTTTTATCTTTTAAAAAATAAAAATAAATATATCACGCCTTCTACCCATTACTGGGTGTGGTACTCTGCCGAAGTAGATCTCGGTAAGTGTTATATTTTGCGCGTGAAGTGCGGTTACCAGTCGCCAAATCACGGCCCCTAAAGATGTTAGTGGTGGAGGAGCCACAGGGGTAGTTTTTGAAATTATGAAAATTGTTTGTCGCCTGTGAGAATAGAACTAGGGTTCTCAGGATCCACAGGCCGACTTCATGCCACTGAGCTAATAATAATAAATTGGTCAGTAATGAAAGAAAAAAATATATCCCATTAAAATTACATAAATTATATAAAATTAACATTTATTGATATGATATGAATTCTTTATGTGACCGATAAGTTCTTTTTCTCTCTGTCCCAACAAGAATATATTTATTCTCATTTCAGTTTTGAGTAAATAAAATAAATATATCATCATGTCTTTTTCCCATTACTGGATGTGGCACTCTGCCGTAGCAGATCTCGGTAAGTGATATATTTGAGCGAATGAAGTACGGTTACCAGCCCTCAAATCACAGCTCCGAAGAAGTTATTGGAGGGAAAGCCACAGGGATGATTTTAATGTGATGACAATTGTTTGTTGGCTGTGGAAATCGAACCCAGCGTCAGAAATCAATAAATATTCGATCTGTGTGTTTCAAATACACAAGCCGACTCGATACTCTTGAGCTACCTATTTTATTATTATTATGACTGCTATCTTCTTTCAAGACCATTTAAAATATTTAGTGAAATTTTCAGTATTAGGCTTTTTGCATTTGGTATCAATTCATGACGCTTCAAACCCAAGTTTTACTGATTATAACATCAAGAAAAGTATAAATTAATGTAAGTTAATTAAGAATGAATAAATGAGTAAATACAATATTTTATTAAACCAGTACTAGTTCTATTTTGGGTGTATTAAAATTAATAAAATTAGTTTTAATATATTAAAAAAAAACAAGCAATCTTAGCCCAGTGGATAACACCGAGATAACTCTTACCAGAAGATTTGACTTTATAAAATATTGTGGGATGCACTTTCTTTCTTAAATTTTAGATATTTAAGAAGTAAAAACTTTTACATTATAACAACATAAACAGGAAATATCAGTAATTAAAAAAAAAATAACCACAAAAGCGTATTTTATTACAATAAAGGAAAATTTCAACAATGAAAGATCATACTATTTGCATGTGTAAAAGTAAAAAGCATGCACAGACGATATATGTCAATACGTTCAGGTTGGTTATTATTTAATGTATGGTTGTCAGACGATTGTATCTTTCTATCGCGTCATTTTTATGTCACAAAAATGTCATCTTGTGATTTAAACATTCCCAAGAGAGGCCCGAAGCGGAATGTGCTGTCCGTTAGCAATTACATTGGTTATTTGCATCGTGAATAGAAGTCGAAGGCAATGCATTTTATTCTCGATAATAAAATTTCACATCAGCAAAATGATTGAATGTCCACGTTCATGTTCGCACGGTCCGCACGACACGTCCAACTATCATCTTCAACTCGGGGCTCCGGCTGTACACGCGCTCCCTACTAGTGATTTCACTTATAGTGCTCGACTAGTAGGCTTAGAGATATTTGGATATGACATTACTGGATGGTTATTGTTCCCATGAACTAATTTAAATTGGAGTTGTATCCAATGAAATACCAGTTAATGCTTTTATGCGCTTCTGTTATTTTACTGTTTGAATATAAGGAGATAATTGCTTGTGGTTTGCTTATTCATAATGATTAATAGGAGACTTTACTAAGGAACATTTAAATGACGAGTTATACAAGGGTGCAAAACAGAAAGAGATATCTCGCAGTAGTGAGAGAGCTAGTTGATAGACCATGATCAATTAGATCATATTTTTAATATGCCATTTAATCTGCATCGTATGTTTAAAGTATGCTCTAGTTAGATGTGGTCTGTCAACTATCTTTCTAACTAGTTTGAAATGTCTCTTTTTTTCGGTTCCCTCCCAGACTTGACGTCAATTGAATAACTCGCTATTGAATGTATAGTCCTAGTAATGCAATTATACGAAGTGTTTTTTATTGGGGAAAATATTTAAGGGTACATCGCGTAATCGGGTGTATCACTGGCCATGGGCGTTTAACATGGGATAACCGTTCCCGACAATTTTCCTGAATGCAATTTCCTAAATTCTTGTTTGAAAATGACCGTTTTCCCGAATTATAATTTTCTCGTATGGTTATTTCCAGAAAGCCTTTTCCAGCATGCTATTTTTTTGTATTTTACGATTTACAATTTTCCCGAATGAAAATTTTGCATCTAAATAATTTCCCGAATAATTATTTTACCGAACATAGATTTTTCAAATGCATTATCGTACATTTAAAAAATGATCCTGAGAACCTTGGTTCGATCCCCACAGCCGACAAAACATTTTCACCAATTTAAAATTACCCCTGTGGATCCCGCACCACAAACATCTTTGGGGGCCGTGATTTGACTGCTGGTAACCGCACTCCTTCGCATAAATATATCATTTACCGAGATCTGCTTCGGCAGTGTGCCATACCCAGTAATGAGTAAAAGGCGTGATGATATATTTATTTATTTATTTTTAAAAACTTGTAAAATTTATTGATAATTTTTCATGTATGCTACGATTCAAGATGACTTTATTTTTTTCTTTGTAAATTTTGTAATAAATTCATATGATATTGAAGCGTGTCAAACGGGTTTTAGTTACGTCTTGGTGTACGAGTAAAGTTAAGGAAAAGTCAGTATCTTATATCTGTTCGTGTTTGGTATAAACGTAAATGCTGCACGTATCAAACGGCGATGATTACCATTTTGCGGCTGCCAGTGATTTGCCGGCACCTGACAGAACCCATTTCCGCGGCCACCAAGGCCTCGCTGCCCAAGAACTGAACTCGCATTCGCGCGCTTTATTAGCTGTCATTCTGTCTGTCACGAAATAATTTTAAGGTCGATGAAGAAACGTAATTTTCCCAAACGAATTGCAAATTTTCTTTATTCCACGTCCCTGGTGGAGTTGTGATTTGCTGACGTTCTGTTTCTTTCTTTTTTCTGAATCACTGAATCTATTCGTGATTCATTACCTGCGGATGGGAACTATGCCAGCGCCGCGCTGCGATTGATTTCTGGTACTTGTGTCAAGTTACTCGATTCATTAGGCTACATTGATCAAGACACTTTCAACAAATCTGATTAACTACTTTTCTTTTTATTACTTAATTTTATATTTTATCTCTATTACAATATTAGGTAGGTACTGACAGAACCAGTATAATATATTATTCTACGAGTTTATGAGGTATTAATTATCGCATAAGGATTCCAAAGAAAGGACTATAGTATACTTTTATTTTACTTTGCGTTATTTATTTCATCGAAATTATGCAATTTCAATTGTAAAAAATATCGAGCTCCAGTCTAGGGACTTATATGACATGTGGCAATACTGCCTAAAATTTTGACATTTTTTAACTGTAAATTCGGAAGAATATACTTGAAATTTTTAAGCACGAAAAAAATTTGTGCCCCCTAGGGAGGGTGTAGCCAACTTTTGACCTGTATATGAGGGTAGAAAAGCCTACTTTGTTCAGAAAGAGAATGAAAATTTTCAGGTAGAACGATTCATTAAATCGACAATCCTAATTCAAAAAAACTGTACGACCTTTCGTAAAGCTACACTATCTACTTAAAAGAAATGTAAACTTGGTAACATTGAATCACTGTTATAGCAGTCATCAGGTAACTATGCAAATCAATCTGACACACGTAAAAATTATATTTAATTTTTATTTCAAACCGATAGTTATTTATGTATCAAGGGTGAAAATGTAAATTCGGAATATAGGAGTTTCTGACCAGTGACATTCTCAGGGTCAGAAACGCTAATTTCATCCGTGGTACATACAATATTTAATGCACAACAAAATAACATTTAATGTTATGTTCTAAATATTAAAATATGTAAATAGGTTATATGTCAAAATGACATTTTGCAGAATCAAGTATTCACAATAAACAAAAATTATCATTTTATTTATGTATCCATAGGAATGATTTCTTCTTGGCCCATGGGCGAAAAAGAAGTGTTTAAGCCTGATTTTTAGGGCTAAAACACATGCTTTTCGGCCCGGTTGTGCATAAAAACTTTTTTGTACAAGGTTGCCGTATGTACTAAAATTTATATACTGTTGAAGTTGAGTTAAAAATTTTAAGTATTGTGCTTAAACGATTTGTTACATCAACGCAATTTTACACAATTCTTCTTGAATGTAAACAGCAATGATATTCCATAAAATATTTTGAAAAAATTCGCTTATTTCTATTCATGCATATAAAAATTTGATGGCTTCGTGTGGCTTTACGAAGGGCCATACAAATTGGTTGCATTAGGATTATCAACTCTGAATTAATCAAAGAAACGTTCTACCTGTAGCTTGTCATCCATTTTCTGAACAGCCTATATAATAGCATTGTTTTCTGAATGTAGAAACTTTCTCAGAAAAATATGTAGGTACTTTTTGCTACAATCTCCGTTTAAAAACCCATAAAAATGATATCAACTGACACCATTAACAAGTAACAAATAATGTCATATGTCTAACTGAACCACAAAAACAAAATACTTCATCTTGTACCTCTAATAACAAACCTACATAGAAAACAAATATTTTTTCCGTTAATTTTTTCATTGTGAACTTATATCTAATGTGCAACCGAAAGCATGGAACCTTATAACGGAGAAGAGAAAGAGGAATCAGGCGGGTCCTAGTTTGAGTCGCGTGACAAATCCCCCTGGATCTGAGTGACACATAAAGAAGCTGACAGTCAGCTCGGATTTAAGATAACTGATTACCAATGATTAGTCTTTTTTACGGTCGCGCCATTCGTCATTTAATAAACGCCTGTTCCAATCAAGTTGCTTTCCTGCTCTAAGCTCAGGAGCGCCCACGCACATTTTTACACGTGTACTGAACGTGGCTTTTGTTTTTGCTCATTAAGGGACAAATAATACTTTTTTGTATTAGATATCAAATTTATAAATAGATTATAAGAAGCATGTTCTACTAAAAGCTAATCGAGCGTTTCCTTTTTGCATTTTTTACTGTTATAATGTGATGGTGATTTTTCTCGATCTCAAGATTTTTGTGAACTCTAAAATACATAGTCTCAAAAAAGTTGGTCTGTAAAAACGCGATCAAATTTTGAATGAAAAAACAAATATAAATATATCATCGCGCCTTTTACCCATTATTGAGGTGTGGCACTTTGCCAGGGCAGATCTCTGTAAGTCATATATTTATGCGCGTTAAGTGCGGTTACTAGCTGTCAAATCACGCCTCTCAAAGATGTTAGTGCAGGGGAAGCCACAGGGGTAATCTTAATGTGGTGAAAATTGTTCGTCGGCTTTAGGAATCAAATCGATGTTCTCAACATTCAAAGCCCGACTCGATACCACTGAACTAGCTACCCCATAAAAAAAATATTTGAATTCAAACTTTATTAAACATAAACACGAATATTAAATTAGTTAATGGGTTATGCAGGACATTTATTTTAAGTTTGCCATCATTGTTATCTCAAGAACTATAAGAACTACAAGGTTAGTTAAATTTGCAAACAAATGCTATTTTACAAATCTATTACCAGAGCTGGGCAGTAGCTAGCTACTTTTGTAGCTTAGCTATTTGCTTAGCTACGTTTACCTTAGCTGTAGCTGTAGCTTAGCTAAATGTGAAAAAATATAGCTGTAGCTTGTAGCGAGCTATGTTTTTTTTTCTATTAGCTTAAAAATATTGTTATAACAACTGAAGCTATTTTTAAAGCTACTCTTTGTAGCTTAAAGCTACTTTTTGTAGCCTAAAGCTACTTTTTGTAGCTTAAAGCTACCACTGTTCATTAGGAAATACCTATTAATTTTTGTTTTGTATTTGAATTGTATCTTCTTTATTGTTTTCTATAACTGTAGGATAACAAGTTATTATATAGTGTAAAATCTATTAACATATTTTATTTTTCACTTGTTCTCAACCTATCCTACTTTTGTGTTCAATATTAGATGAACTAAACATTGACTGTTTAGGAATCTTCTGTTAATCAGATAATAAATAAGAATTATAGCATATCAAATTCAAAGTACATTTGTCCATTTGTCCATATTTATTAACAGTCATTATAACAAAAGACTGATCAACTGATCATATGACAATGGCAAATTTAATCATTCACAATAATTGAAAAAGTAGCTTTAAAATTTAACAGCTACTTTAATTAAAACTTTTAGCTGTAGCTTAGCTATATTTTACAAAAAGTAGCTTATAGCTGTAGCTAAGCTACTTTTTTAAAGAATAGCTGTAGCTGTAACTTAGCTACTTTTTTTAAGTAGCTTGCCCAGCTCTGTCTATTACAAACTAATTTTGTTTCGACCAGTACTGCCTCATTTGAACGCGTTAGACACATTTGTTCTAATCAATTAAATTGTAGAAAACTATAAAAAATATAAGTATAAAAAAAACTCATTATAAATTGTAGCTGACATTTCATTACGGAATAATAATGTTATCTCGCCAATGTTTTATAAAGTTCCAGTTGAATTCAATGCAGATCTGCACGAGTGTGCAAAATCGGAAATAATTAGCCAAGTAGAAGAAAAGTTAGTTTTCTTCTGAATGCTTTTTCACTGTTCTTTATTTACCTAACTCTCTTTTGCATCTGCACTTGTGGGAGTGGAGAATCCAGTTCCACGGTATAACTTCTCATTGTTCAGAAACGTTGGTTCCACCGTAATGATCAGAAAATATTCGCAAAGTCAGCAATCAAAGAATGTGAACAAACGGTAAACCGTAACATTTTTCAAAGAGAAACAATGCATCAATTCCATTAACTAACAAATGTAACGGATCTCGACATAGTTTACAGTTGTCAAGCAGCAAATAAATAAACTCTTCCACTTAGCGCGAACCGGAACAACGAGCAGAACCCAAGCATTCCGCTGTTGATGCTGTTGTTGTCATTGGTTACTATCCAAATCCTTCTCTCATTTGTCTTCTCGGTACTGTGAATGCGATTTCTAATCAATATATGTCATGCGAAAATATTTTATTAATTGCCAAAATAATAGAATTTTAATTAGACTTTTTCTTTATATTCTTCAGAGCTGGGCAATAGCTAACTAGTTTTATAGCTTAGCTACAATTACTTTAGTTGGCTGTATGAAAATATTTTTGTTGGACCAGTTTAAAAATCGAAAAAATTTAAAATATGGTTCTATATAATTCAGACTACGAGAAATTGAATGCCGTTGAGCGCAACTTCATACCTTTTTTAGTTTTCGGGTAACAGCGATTATTGGATTTTTAAAAATTTCAACTTTGGAGGCACATATCTCAAAACCTAAAAGAGATATTAAAATGCGGTTTGAACGAGAGTATTTCCTGTGCTCCAATTAACTTATACTGATATTTTTAAAATTTTGAAAATTTTTCTATTTTTTCAAAATTTTCATTTGTCAATATTTCAAAAAAATTAAAAGATAATGGAAATCTGTGATCATCAATGAATTCCTCTCGTAAAAGTACATAGGTATGCAAAATTTCAGGCGAAAATTCGCACAGATATAGTTTTTATTACAAGAAAACGAAAAATCACTGTTTTTTAATTATTTTTGAAGGGGTACCCCTTAAGATTTTTACGATTTATGGCCATTTTTAGTTTTTTTGCTCTAAAAATGTTATCCTTCGAGCAAACATTTTGAAATTTTACATACATATGTACTTTTTTATGAGATATCCACTGGTTTTTACAGATTTTCATTATCTCTTCAAGTTTTTGAAATATGGGCAAATGAAAATTTTGAAAAAATTGTAAAATTTTCAAAATTTTCAAAATATCAGTATAAGTTAATTAGAGCACGAGAAATACACTCGTTTAAACCGCATTTCAATATCTCTTTTAGTTTTCGAGATATAGGCCTTCAAAGTTGAGAGTATAAAAAAGTCAAATATCGCTGTAACTCTAAAACTAAAAAAGATATAAGGATGCGCTCAACGGCATTCGATTTCTCGTAGTCTGAATTATACAGAACCATATTTTTAAAAATTTCGATTTTTAAACTGGTTCAACCAAAAAATTCGCATTTTCATTAACCGCTATTCTATATAAATTCAGTTAGTACCTTCGCATCATGCGAACATGTTCCGTTGCATTTAATATAATTTTAATAAGAAATTTACTTGATATTCATAATAATTAGTGTCTAGATTAGACAATAATCGATTTTAGTTGGATATTAATCACAGTATGTTGGCAACTTATATATCTATAAACCATAATTATAAGAATTTAAATTTTCGCATTGATTATCTGTCTTCCGCTTGAACATAAATCTATGTTTAATTATAATTATTATAAATTAAAGATATGTAAATATAAAAAGGAATTATTTCCGTAAATGTTAATTTTAAATTTTTGAATTCCTAACATTATACTGAATAAATATTACTGCTTATGGCATTCTTCCGTAGAAAATTTGATGCTGGATTCCACGAAAAAAATAAAGATCTGTTTAGTTAAATAATTGTTTATCTAGCAACAGTATCAATAGGGATTCTCTGAAATTTATTGAACCGTTAGTTGCTAATGAACCGATAAAACTTTCATGCAACCGAGCATCAGTATGTGATATAATTTTGCGCGTGATGTGCGAACATCATTCGCCATTCACGCACTCGAAAGAGCTACAGCCATTAAAGTTCTCAGCTGTGGGAATAGAACTCCAATTCACAGTTTAATGCTTTGCCAATAAGAAACACTATAACATTACCTATATGTAATTGAATTTGTTTATGGCTTAACTCATATAAGACAATCAAGACATATGTTACTTATATCAGTCCTTAGTTTTATAGTAGGTTAAACATTAACAGCCCAATTCTCAAAAGAGTTTTAACTAGAATCTAGCTAATCCTAAATTTTAGATTTGTCAAATGAAACTAAACAATATTCCCAAAAGAGATTAAACAAACTTTAATATAAACTTTTTGCGATTTACGGAGAGGTAATAATGGACGAGAGGCTTAAAGTTGTAGTTATTTTATTGAAGATGTATAGACAACGTTTCAGCCAAGGTTATGGCCATCTTCAGGTCAAATGTTAAAATAAAACGAATAATAACAATTTAGAAAAAGTTACGATATTATTTATTCAGGACAAACATATATCAAAAAGAAAAAATATAAGTATGAATCTAAAATTAGCAAAAAAACATGAATCTAAATTATATGTTTGCCCTGAAGAGTCAGATCGTCGCATAAGATTAGTTAATCCAAAATTCAAGATTAGCTAAAACATTTTTGAGAATTTGGCAGTAATAGTCTAAAATTGTCCAAATCATTAAATATGACAGTAGAGATAAATATACTCATACTGTAAAGCTGTTCTTTCTTATTTAAAAATGACAGTATTCATAGCAACCTAGATGTAGTTAAGCATAGCTTATCATTCAACGGTACTTATAAACGCAATGGTGCAAAATAAAAACAAGGATTTATGTGTAAGCAGTTAGCGCGATTTTTCTTGCTCCGCGCAATCCGCACACAAACGCTATACTACAGAATACGACGATCGAGTCTAGCATGGACAACGTATAATCATGGGTCATGCATATTAACTAAATGGCTGAATTAAATATTAAGTCGGCGATAATACAGGAAAGTAACACGACGCGCGTTGTTTTATTTTGTTGGCGTTCACGCTAAACGGTTTGAGCCACGATGTGTTGTGTGTTTATCTACCTGTAGCCTGGACAACTACCTACGGGGTGTTTGTTGCTCGCTTCATCTACAAAATAAACACTACATGTTTCTTAAACAATACAGGAGGATATTACTTCCTGTATTAAATATATTCTCGTACGTATGTACTCGTATCTAGATGCGTCATCTAAAACTACCAATCAGTTTTGCTTGTATCTAATAATTTTAGAGAAAATTTAAATACATTGGCTTATACGGCAAGGAGGGGGACATAGTTCTATGGTTGGTGAAATAAAATTATACAAAAATTTTGGCATTTCTCTATCGCCCAATGGGTTGTCTCCTATCGTAATATAACACATTACTATATTTATATCGTGAATAACTATTATTTAGTAATGATTAAAAAACCTTGTATGTAATACATTAGTCGTAGATAAAGTATAGTATAAAACTTGATTTAATGGCTATTGCTCCCAACGATGAAGTTCACTTCACGAGAGAGCAAAGCGAGCGAGGGTTGTAATCATTCATTATAGCGTCTTTATATAATATACTTTTATACCACCAACCATAGAATCATGTTTACCTCCTTGCTTCATAAATCTGTGTATTCAATTATTTTTATTAGTTAACCAGTAAACTTAAATTGGTCGTTTTAAAAAACTTACCCTGTATTGAGAGTTGTAAGCGTATATCTACATTTTAGTAGAGTATTACCCTAGCAACTTTTGCATCCGGCGCAAAATAAAAATTATTTTTGCCCCAAGATTCATGATACTCGTACAACACAATTATTATTATAGATAGGTCGGAGGAATCGCGTCGGCCAGTGGATTTGAGAACCTCAGTTCGATTTCCAAAGCCGACAAACTTTACTCTACACTAACATGACCCCGGTAACGCCTTCATCAGTAGCATCTTTGAGGACCGTGATTTGACGGCTAGTAACCGCACTTCACGATCAAAATATATCATTTATAGTTAGAGAGTTCGGGTGCAAAATGATATCTCATTTATTCCAGTGACAGGAATGGTTTTTTTAATAGATTATCTTATGATAAACATTGAAAAAAGAAAATTAGATTTGGGAACGGGTGGAACCTATAGATAGCGCCGATGTGAATGCCGCGATTTTAAGGATGGTCGTTGACCCCTACACCAGTCCACTTTCAGAGCTTCTGTCACCAATGAGCAACCAGAAATAATTTCTGTTCATAATTTTTTTGTCATGTATTCATCGTGAACAAGTAGTAATATGTCACACGACACCATAAAAATTGCCTACTTTGACCGGTTTTGTCGCGCATGCGTCATCGGCCAAAACTTCTGTCTACCATTTTTATTACTTAATTATACCAAAGTCTGTAATTTAAACTGTAAATTAGCCTGTAAAAATATGTCAACACCCACCCTTAAAATCGGCGCATTCACATCGGCGCATTCACATCGGCGCCATCTATAGTAACCACCCGTTCCCAAGTCTAATTTTCTTTTTTTCATGTTTATCATGATGTAATCTATTAAAAAAACCATTTCTGTCACTGGAAAAAATGAGACATCGTTTTGTACCCTAGCTCTCTATTACCAAGATATGCTACTACAGAATATCACTTTAAGTAATGGGTAAAAGTCATGATATTTTATTTATTTAAATTATTATTATTAAACGGTGACAAAATACAATTAAAAAGAATCCAAAATTTAAAACAAATATGCAAACGTATTCATGTATGGTGCGGTATCAATTATTATTTAACATTTTCACGTCAGTGCCTTTTTATAATTTATAATAATTTGCAAAATATTCACTGAAATGAGTCCTTGTGAAAAATAATAAATATAAGTTAATTGCTAATAAAATAATGTAAGTAGCAGGCAGTTAAATCTTCGAAGCACCTGTATTGCATTTTTTCCATGCAAGTGAAGTCACAAGTGGGTAGAAAATACCTCGTTTTAACTTACTGCAGTGGCCAAGGTAAAACTATAAAATATTTATAGCTCGTTCTGTTGCTGTTTGCACTGGTTTTACTCCGAACTACTTGCTAAAATACCCCGCTTTTCGTAATAAATTCCCCAACAAATGAACTGGCCGTCTGTTTTATGAAGTGATGTAAAATAGAAGTTGTTATTAATCTACCGTAATAAGCACTTTCGTGAGTGTAATTTGGATTTTGTAGATGGTATCTTTTGCACCGTTTGGCTATCATTATGCGTTTACAGTTCTGTGGGAGGATTTAATTCAATTATATTGGTCATGAAATATTAGTTGATTTATACAATTATCAAACTATAAACTGAATATAAACTTTATTAGCTGCTTGCGTTTAAATGTCAGGTTAATGTTTGAAAATGTTCAATAATAAATTGACATGGTAGATGGAAGTACTTTGGTTATATGTAAACTGAAATTTTCTAAACAAATGCTGTACTTTTAAATGATTATAGATAAAATGTTAAATACTGAAAAAAGTTTAAAATAAAAATTGTAAATAATGAAAATAATTTTTTGTTTAAGTTCTGCAATAATTTTTTATTTAATTCAACGATTCGGTACACAAAACATGTACCATTGCCAGGAAAATAGAATATATTAAATAAACAAAATGTATCTAAAAATAAGTAACAAAGTAACAACAAGTTAATCGACTAAACCTCGTCCAAACCTCGCCCGTAACAATCATTGCTGTAAAGAAGAAAAAAAATACACTCAAAATAGTTTAAATAGAAACGCTTCATTACGTTATATAATTATAAATACCGTATAAACTTAATTACACGAACAAAAAGTATCGACCGTTTTTAATAAATTATCCGTAATAAATAAGCACTAAAAATTATCAAAACAGCTTACAACAATGCAAAGAAAACAACCAATCCATTAAAGGAATCCTAACTGATACACCATCAACTCAATTAGCGATTCTTAAATATTTTATCGTTAATTAAATTAATTTGATCATCAATTAGGTATAATTAATCACGTTGTAGCCTCAGAGCAACTGTTTGATCAACATACGTGATGATGTTTTTGTTTGCTTGTTGCAACCAAACTATGATGTTTGTATTATTATCCGCAAAAGTTTACTTTAATTTTCACTCAATTATCTACTTAATAGCTAATAGTATGTGCTGTAAAATTGTTAATTAATTAAAGTTCAACCAGTATAATAATTACTTATTAATTATAAATATAGTGTCCATGTATCTCGTTCTAATATTAATTATTGTTGTTATACCGACATAATATTGAAATATTTATTTGAATAGAGTAAATTTATTTTCATTATTATCCATAAATATGGATGGACGTGTGTAATTTTGATAATGAGCCCCATTGCATATTGCTAATAAGGTGATTAAAATATGTTACATTGTAATGTTACTGATTATATAATAATTCGGTGACAAATATAATGCTATATCGAGCAAAATTATTTAACCATGTAATGTGTAATATACATATTCGGGCAAGATTATTTTCAAATATTGATGGGAGGCCCCAATTATTGTTATTTCCAACAATTGTTTAATTATTGGTTCTTCTGATTTAGTTTTTAATAGGGCCTAATTAAAGTGCCCACCATTTCATTTATTTTCATGATGTAATATGTAGCAAATTTAACACTATTGTAGTTTATTTTTTCTATTTTGCGTCCATAACAATGCTACTACAGTATTCAAAAACGTCGTTATGTAATAAATATATAAATAATATAAATAAATATATCATCATGCCTTCTACCCATTACTGGGTGTGGCACTCAGCCGAAGCAGATCTCGGTAAGTGATATATTTTGCGTGTGAAGTACTGTTACCATTCGTTAAATCACGGCCCCCAAAGATGTTAGTGGTGGAGCCACAGGGGTAGTTTTTGAAATTATGAAAATTGTTTGTGGCCTGTGAGAATCGAACCAGGGTTCTCAGGATCCACAGGCCGACTTCATACCACTGAGCTAACCAACCCATACATAGCACAGTACAATTTATATTTTTAAGGTGGGTGACACTGCTGAAATATCATAATGTCAAAAGGATGAAACTTGCAAGGAAGTAAAATTTTGACGGTATTTTACGTATTTCAGGTCAACATCCATTTTTAATTTAAATAAGTTGACAATTTCAAATATTAACAATTGAATTTTCAAATGTCACATCAGTATCACCAACTAACACAAAATTCCCTAAATTTTGAAGCCACGATTTTTATTTAAAACGCGAAAACTAGAAACAAATGTATATAGCATTTATTTCATAATTGTTTATTGTGTTGTTCCAAAGAAACTCTCTCCTCACAAAGTAAAATGACAATTAGGAAACTAGTTTTTTAATATACAATTACCTACTTTTCTAATTTGTACGACAAAATAATATGTTCTACTTGAAACTTCAAAATTTATCATTCAGTCGTAGATTAAATATTATACGATATACATACATAAACCATCGTTAATTTCTCGCGTGTCTTAAGGTAGTACTAGCGTGGAAACAATTTTTGCAGATCCGAATGAAATTTGGCGCACGTAAACATTGGATAGCCATACGCATCCTGTTAAAATATGAAACATATTCATCGTCTGTGAACAAACATATTCGCTTGTAAAGTTGACTTCTTAAACACGGGGCTTATGGCGATCATCAATCAGAATCGCACATATTTGGTTTGTGTACCTCTAAAATTTTGCAGTTTCATTTGAAAAACTAGTATGATATTCTAGAACTATCCATGTATATTGTATCAGAAGGAGAAAGTTTTTTATTGTTTAGTAATGGGTATATAGCCATGCAAAGCCTTGTTTTTAACGAAAATTTATGAATCCCAATTTATAATGGCAACACCACACGGTGGTATGGTATTTAAAAATTCACTAGAGCAAAAACCTGTTAACAATTCATGATATTCAAATCATAATAGGTATAACACACTTATTTTATTCAATTTTTACATTTTTTTGCGCGTCAGTTTCGCCACTCGACAACCGATGACGCCACCGTCTCACTACTTAAGATGCTCTCGTGATTAAAGACTAGCTTTACGTACTAGTACCCTAAATAACTATTTGATAATCAGACTTTTAAATATTATCTACTAACATTTATAAAAATGTGAAATAAATGATTCAGCACTGTCACTATTACAAAGAACAAACTATCTTCATTTTGACGTTTCGGTGAGCCAATCAGTATCAAGATTAAATTCGACCTCTACTACAATTTCTGTAAATAAATAAATAAATATATCATCACTCCTTTTACCCATTACTGGGTGTGTCACTAAAATACATTTTCTTATATAAACACGGTATAACACAATACTTTTTTGTTGCAGTCATACAACTTTTATTAAAACATACATTCATGCTGCAATTCTAGGAAACTGTTAAATATTACAAGTAAAAATGATAAAATTAAAGTTCAACATCCTGGATGCTTACCCACGTGTTGACGGTTCTGAAATTAAAAAAGCACCATACATAAACATTACCACCAACAACAGTAATTTATACGCGTCTGAAGAATAATTTTTCGCTCAGGCACACGCAAGATATTCAACAAGTTACGATGGATCATCTTACTGGGTAATTAATTTCCCGAAGTGAAGTTAGGTATAGTGGGACTCACAGCGCAGCCACAGAGTCGGATATCTTAATGCGCTGACCGGAAATTAATTTATATGTAAAGTATAAACATGTATCCCGCTTATTAGCCATGTGAATCTGAACTATGACCGGGGTTACACTGTTATTATTTCAGTTGACATGCGTCATGAAGACAAATGTGTGTTATATTAAATGATTGTTGAGGTCTTCCGTGCCAAAGCATTTATGGAGGGAGAGTTATAGACCAGTGGCGTAGACATGGAAAGGAGGAGCAATATTATTTTAGCAAGCATTATTACAATTTTAAATTATTCAGCCGAAGTTTTCAGTAGGTAACTCTCATAAGTATTAAAATATAAATTAATAGATTCTGCAGACGTTTATAAAATTAGTGTCAATAAAATTAAACTTTACTATAGTTATTGCAATAAACAGTAAGGTCAATTCTGTAACACAAATAAGATATTGCAAAAATATGACATTTCAAAAAATATTTAACGTATTTCAATTTTAGTTGTAAATGTGTTACAATAAAACTAAAAAAAAATTATGAAAAGTAACACATTAGTATCTAAAATAATTAATTAAAAAGTTAATTATTCAAAACGATCGCCATTGATTTTCTGACGTAGGTAGCGCTATTAAATTGCAACTTCACATTGTGTGGCAATGCGCATGTGCAATGAGATGCCAATTCGGGACAAAACAATATTTAATTATAATATTAATTAAAACAATATATGTCAGAATTGCACAGTAACCACAGTAGTATAAAATTCTTCCATTTTAATTAAACATAAAAAATATACATAAATGTTAACTTATTCAATTTATAGAATAATAATTTTTATGTACAACCGAGCCGAAAAGCATGTGTTTTAGTCCTAAAAAACAGGCCTAAATACTTTTTCCCATGGACCAAAAGGAAATAATTCCTATGGATACATAAATAAAATGACTATTTTTATATATTGTGAATATTTGATTCTGCAAAATGTCATTTTGACATATAACCTATGTATATATTTTAATCTTTTGAACATATAATTAAATGTTATTTTGTTGTGCATAAAATATTGTATATACCACTAGTGAAATTAGCGTTCCTGACCCTGAGCATGTTATTAACCCTCGACGCTTTGCGCCTCGTGCTAATAATCATGCCACGGGCCGGAAACACCTTTTTTCACTCTTGATACATAAATAACTATTATTATTACCTGAATATTAATAATTAGAACATGATAATATAATACAGATCTTCACAAATTTCGTGTGTATGGCTTAGTACTTTTAGTGGATTTCGAATCACTCGCCCTATATTTTTCATGAAGTTAGTTAGGTTTGAACTTGTTATCTCTAGCTTATACGAAGGGAAAATTACGACTACCTATAATTTTAATCGTATACGATAGGACTTTGAAATAGTCGTACTAAATTATTTTCCTCTTAATAAAAATAAAGAGTCTACGCCTATGTCTATGTTGTAGCAATAGCTGCTAAACAAATTTTTATTTGTTATTAAGTAGCCACTAATTGAATTTTCCTTGTATTATTTCAGTTTTATTGGCGAAGATCGCTTTTCTATTTGAAATTCGAGCTGATGGAAATTTATCTAAGTTTAATGCTGTGATGAATGGTGATCTCTTGACACGAGATGTTTTGAATATCGTCCGTGAAATTAGTTAACGGTTGACTAATGAGATTAATAAGATTATTTAATTTATTCATTGATTAGAATTGATGCATTAATCAGTAAAATTGATTAGATAAATTAATTCTTATGGCTGTTCTTATAAAGCAATACGTTACGGTATTCAACAAATTATTTGAAGTTATCACGTGATTGTATTAATTAATAATAATTGCTATAAATTTATCTTTAATAATACATTCATTCGGATTTAATTAATTTGATTGTTTGAAATTTATTAATTTATTAAATTTATTTACGTCTATTAAAATATATTATATTCCCGTGTACATAACATCGTGTTGTGTGTCAGTAAATGAAGGAACACGAACCCTTAGAACATCAGATTCATCCTGCCATTGAACACATCCTTTAATCATACCCATCCATTTATTTCTAAGTTATTCACGCAACATAGGGTATCAGTGGTATCAAGTCGGTCTGTGAATCCTGAGAACCCTGGTACGATTCCCACAGCCGACAAACATTTTCACCACATTAAAATTACCCCTGTGGCTCCTCCACCACTAACATCTTTGGGGACCGTGATTTGACAGCTGGTAACCGCACTTCACGCGCATAAATATATCACTTACCGAAATCTGCTTCGGCAGAGTGCCACACCCAGTAATGAGTAGAAGGCGTGATGATATATTTATTTTATTTATTTATTTATAATTACCCCTGTGGTATCAAGTCTGCCTGTGGATCCTAAGAACCCTGGTTCGATCCCCACAGCTGACATAATATTTTCACCAATTTAAAATTACCCTTGTGGCTCTCACACCACTAACATCTTTGGGGGCCGTGATTTGATGACTGATAACCGCACTTCACTCGCGTAAATATATCACTTACCGAGATTTGTTTCGGCAGAGTGCCATACCCAGTAATGGGTAGAAGGCGTGATGATATATTTATTTTATATTTATTTAGTTTTGTATTTTTGGGGATATTTTGAGGAACAGCATTGTTAATTAGCTCATTTGAGTAATTGTCCTCAACATTTTGCACTTATTTTTAGTTAGAAATATATCACTTACCGAGATCTTCTTCGGCAGAGTGCCACACCCAGTAATGAATAAAAGGCGTGATGATATATATGATATTTTTATATATTATTCACGTAATCTGTCATCCTCAATTTCACCAACAACGACTATTTAATTCGTCATAAGTTGCACATAATACCCTTATGATTTATTTGGCATGTAGAGCTAAATAACACATTGTCAAATAACAATTTTATTTGCATTCCTAGCACTTAAAATATTGAATTTAACGAAGATGTATGTATCTTCAGTGTACAGATAAAATATTCGTAGCAAAACCACATATTCAAATTCTCTTTCGAGTTTCTTCGGCGACCACAACTACCACAAGAAAGATAAATGATATTTCGAAGAAACACAATTAAAGACAGGATTTTATAGTTCAGTTGACAGAGTTAATTAGTGAATTTTAAATTTATTACCACTTATCTATGAACAACGGGGCCGAGTATTGGTTCTGTGCTCGCCTTGGAGTCCTTTGCTCGCCGATTAGATTATTATAATGTAGAAATGTCTAACTGTAAATTTACAGCTGATAAGAAATGCATTTCTGTCAAACCAGATGTTTTCATTTAGAAGTGGAAGTAGTCGTTAAGATAATTTTAATTAAATATTATCGTTATATCGTTCGAAGAATCTTATATTAATAATACCTGCTTAGGATTGTTTTGAAATAGAGACATACCATTAAACATTCCTAAAATATTATTTGCATGATTAATTACTTCGTGGAAACGTTTTAACTGTGGAAATAAGGAAATGAACATAATTTCATTTGAATAATTTGATAGCTAATATAGTTTTCACTGCTGAAAGAAGGACTTGCGAACCGATTAGGCGAGCTTGTTATCTTCTTGTGGCAGTGAAGCAGTTATCTTGCGAATATTGTACAATATTTTATTTGTTACTCATTTGTAAACAAAATTAAAAATTATAATTAATCCTGACAGTTGTGACTACATTTTAAAAATAGTATATTACGTACTATGTAAGTGACAGTTTTTTTGGTCAAGAATGTAGTAGAGAAATCGAAGCGCAAAGGGTTAAGATTTCCTGAACATTCGCGACCTAAAAAAATCACTTACAGTTCGAGATTAGTAAGCTATTTTTTACAATACTTGCACAAATAGAAGGAAAAGTAAAACCGGTTTCAAAATTAACAGCTGTCAAATTGTTGTCAAAATAAACACGACCTTGATATATAATATTTTCTTACTATTCACGGAGGAGTGTAATTAAATATTAAAATCCTGATGCAAACCACTGTACAATAAAAGGTCCACTGACTCAGTAGCGTACCTAGAGGGGGGCGGTGGGTGCGGTCCACACCGGGCGGCACATATTTTGGGGCGACCTTTTTTATATTTAGTTTTAGTTGTAAAAAAACAACTTGTTCGCTTCATAAGTTTACTATTCGATTTGTACGAATTATGAATTACTATATGATTTCTTCATCGTCAAGTCAATGTAGAGTTATTATCTCGAAACATTCCATTATTACTGCCTAATGTAAATATGCCATCCAATGGTAAAAAAGTTCCCCATCTATAGTTTGTCTCAATTACAATTATTTATTTATGTTTATTAATTTAATAGGATAATGGTTCAGTGGTTTCGAGTTGCCCTGTGGATCCTGATGACCCAGGTTCGATTATCATAGCCGACAAACAATTTTCACCAAATTAAAATTACCCCTGTGGCTCTCCCACCACTAACATCTTTGGGGGCCGTGACTTAACGTACATAAATATTTCACTTACCGAGATCTGCTTCGGCAGAGTGCCACATCCAATAGTGGGTAAAAGTCGTGATGATATATTTATTTTATATTTATTTTTTTAATTTATAAAAACCATCATTTGATTGACTTAAAAAGGGCGGCAAATTGGAGACCGCCCTGGGCGGCAAAAGTTGTAGGTACGCCACTGCACTTACTGTGTTTAAATTTTGTCATTAATAAGTAACGTACAGTAAAAGTATTATAAAAATAATATTTCATAAGTATTACTGTGGTAACGCTAACACTAATTTGTAAGATTGACATCTGACCTGTAAATTTTTTTACAAGTAACAGCTTATAAAGATGCTGTTTCGAAGAAAATAAACATACGAATTAATAGCATAGGTATAAATATTTTTTCCATACAAAAATGTCACTTATTTTTACATTACGCAGTAAAGAAATAACTAAAGTTTCGAGTGGTTGAAGTTCAAAGTGCATCAAACTATCAATAACAGCCTTGAACAATTCGTAATTCTACAAATAATAAGCTAGAATTATTCCATGAATTTTAATTTTTATATTATATTAGAAGGTTATTATTAAAATTACAGTGCTTATCAAAATTATAATGCAACGCATATAAAAGTGCAAAAATAATTGCGTTGAGATCCCACCCTAAGATCTTGACAGTCGACAAAACAAAGAACAATCGTACGAGCACAAAGCGCCTGAAGAGAAACCGGATAATGTAAAGCAAGCATTTTTAACACCTCGTCGCGATAAGGTAAATTCCTTGGATTGTAAAAGTCTAATTAGTCGACAGTGGGGCGGTTTAATTGGTCTCAGCGCATATAAACTCTTCCTACCTCTACTTTGGTCTTCCAGTCCCACGGGACGAAGCGGCATGGTAAGAAACTGAGCAGGGAAAAGCGGGACGTGTCGAGACGCATTAGTTCTGCAGGTCACGTTTAGATGGCGACAGAGTCGCGTTGGGACGATACCCGGAATGCGTCAATTTATAGCTAAATAATTTTGTGGCACTTCCTTAACTTTGGAGTTTATATTTCGTCTGGTGAGTATACTGTTCTTTTTTCGTATTTTCTGCACTTAGAAACTTGAGATACTAAGAAGTTGTATAAAAGGGAATATGATAAGGATTTTCTTCCTTCTTGTAATCAACGATATAGTTAACATGTTAATATTTTTTGCACGAAAGGGTTTTTTTTAAATGATTACAAATAGGGATTCCACGAGAGTTGGTTATATTTACAAATTAGGCCGATGCCGCATCATCCATTTCTTGTACACTGCTCATAACTTTTTTTTAAATCATCCGATTTTGATGCTGTTTTACGTTCCAGTAACAATAATGTCCATATTTTCATTATCTGATGACAGATTTGTCAATGGACGGCTGATGATTCCCATAGAAAGCTTGGAAAATCACCTTTTTTTTAGAAAAAAAGTGGTTCTCGTTTGAGGGTGGCTGGGGGAAGGGAAAGGAAGGTTAGTCAAAATCAATTCACAGCTTTTCAAAGACTAAACTTTGGGCGACTTCGGAAAAAAAAATTCATCCAAAACTGACAAATTGACAGGGGTTTGAAAAGTGACGTTTTTTGGTATTCTTTAGGTGACCGGTTTTTCTTTTTGAGCAGTGTATTATTCGATGCGTCGTTAGAAAAGTGGGTGAAAGTAAGTTGAGATGATTTGGCAACGTGGAACATATGTTGAATGAAAGATTAATGACAGCGAATGAATAGATGTGAATGAAGGTATGTTGCGTGGTGAAAGATTTTATGTGTAAGGAATAAACGAGCCAGCATGGAGAGAGCAATTAACGAGGTTGAAGCAAGAATGGTGTGTTTTGATGAGAATGTTTGACGACAATTGATTATTTGATTAATCTGAAGGGTGAATGTTTTATGCTGCTCCATTTGATGGAATATAGCATAATGTTATGTATGTTTATAGAAATTACTGATCAGCAAGTAATTACTTACCGATCGAGGGTTTTAAGTAAATAAAAACTAAACATTCTCTCGTGGTAACATAAATAAAACTATATGTACTTTATAATTGACAAACCGGTAACAAAAAATATTTATAACGTCAAAAAATATTTAAAATAAAATAAATAAATATATCATCACACATTTACCCATAACTAGGTACGGAAGTCTGCCAGAACAGATCTCGATAAGTGAAATGTGGTTACCAGCCATCAAATCGCGACCCTCAAAGATAACAATGGAGGGGAAGCCGCAGGCGTAATTTTAAAGTGGTGAAAATTGTGTTTCAGCTGTAGAACTCGAACTAGAGTTCTCAAATCTACTGTCTGAGTCAATACCACTAAGCCACCTGTCCCAAAAATCAAATATTTGTATATTCAATTTAGTTATTGCGTCTATCATGTAAGAAAAAACGTGTTCAACATTGCGGAATCGGATTATTGCAGATCTTAACTTTGTTTCGATCTTAAAAATCGTTCTCAACCAGTAGAAAGCACTTACCGTCCTTAATACTTATATAACATCAGTTTTTCCGTCTTGGATGTCTCATGTCGTCAGAATTGCCACCATTTCAGAGATCGCATTTGTATCAAATACCTATTAGCCCTGTTATGTACTTAGTATATAAAAAAGTGGTTTACATAAGCAATTGACTTTAATCTGACAACAATCGTTCACTATTTCTCACCTTTGTTGAACTGGACTGTTAAAACTCTCCAGAGCTCTCATCCAACAATCAAGTACACATCTCATCTTATTACATTCATCAATACCACTCATTCTGTCTATTAGCTCTCGATGAACCACATACTGACAGCACCAACACCACAACCGTCGTCCCAAACCGGTTTCTATCTCTAACAATCCGTTTACTATTCCTCGAGGTTCTAAGTAGAAAAATCCCGCACTGATGATGAACGTCGCATCTCAAACATCGCGAATCTGCTGATGTTAGACTCGCGTAATTAATTACAGGTCGTTTGACTTTGTAAGAATTTGGTATTGTGTTGATTAGTGAGGTTAGGTTTTTATTTATGTTGGGAATGGGAATTAGATTGAGATGGTGATCCATCATTTGCTGATTTATTAAGATGGACAGTTGACACATGGTGGAATAATGTTGAGAATTTCAGAAGAATTTATTCTAATGAAATTAATTATCATACATTTGGAACAGCTAAACCTGAATTTGTAAGGTTTAATTTTTTTGTTATACGTACGCTAAGTAATATAAACATTTAATACATATCGACATAGTTACAATAAAATCAATGGAGTAGTGTTTCAATGGTATCGAGTCGGCCTGTGGATCCTGAAAACCCCGGTTCGATTTCCAAGCCGACAAACAATTTTCACCAAATGACAAAATTATCCCTGTGGTCCTCCCACCGCTAACATATTTGGGGGCCGTAATTTGACGGCTGGTAACCATTCTTCACGTGCATAAATATATCACTTATCGAGATCTGCTTCAGCAGAGTCCCACGCCCAGCAATGGGCAAAAGGTGTGATGATATATTTATTTATTTTATTTAGAATAAAAGCAGACTGCAAACTTCATAAATCTTTATATAAAACACACATAATAAATACAACTTCTCACATGTATTTATAAATGTCGCAGCTATTTTATAATTAGTTTGACCTCATTGCTTTTTTGTTTTATGGTTAGGTAGATAACATAAAAATATCCCCTTTTATTTTTGCCCCCTGAACACTTAATAATGTAAATTAAGTAATTGTCAATTCTTTTTTATGATTTAGAAACTAAAAATGGAATTAAAATGGAAGTAAAATGGTATTAATGGCTTACCTATTTTAAGAATATGAAGTAATAGCTCAGTGGTATCAAGTCGGCTTGTGGATCCTAAGAACCCTGTTTCGATCCCCACAGCCGACAAAACATTTTCACCAATTTAAAATTACCCCCGTGGCTTCCCTACCACTAACATCTTTGGGAGCCGTGATTTGACGGCTGGTCACCGCACTTCACACACATAAATACATCACTTACCGAGATCTGCTTCGGCAGAGTGCCACACCCAGTAATGGGTAATAAGGCTTGATAATATATTTATTTATATTTATTTATTCTATTTTAAGAATATATAGATGAAAATTTTCTATATATTGTTATAAATATTTTAGATAAAATACAATTACTTAAATAAATTTAAAAGATCCCGATTTCAAACCATGACATTTCAGTTTTCATTCAAAAAATTGTTTTGCATCTTTGTTAGTTCTCACAAGAAATACTTGTAACAATTATATCATCTTTGCATTTTGCTTTATTATTTATTATTATTTTTATTTCAATTAAAATTCGTCCAATTTTTTAATTCCAGTTTAGGTAGATACCAGAAATTCGTATCAAAAATGATAACGAAACATAAATATACTGCGATCATAGACGTAAGTGAAAAAAACAACAGTTTGTCAGTTTGACGTTTACTTTTTTACTATAACCTTTGTCATATTCGGACAAAATAATAAGTTCTTTTGTAGTACAAATACATAATGGTAATTTTGAACATACGAATAATTACTAGAAGATAAAATTATGATATAAATATATAGAGATTAAGTTTATTTCAATTAATTTCATTCAGCAATAAAGTATACAAAATGGAAGCAACATTTTTAACTATATATTTGGCAATTTCATATGTAGGGGTAAGAAATAATTAATTATTTAACTACATGGTCAATAAAATTTATTAAACCGTTTAGGTAAATCTGATCTATTTATAGGGATATGACTTTGAAGGTAAAATCCGAGATATCGTAGACAAAATTCATCCTCAAGTATTATTAGCAAATCTCAAGCAGAATATTAATTGTATGGTGGATGAATCCTTCGTTAATCTCGATTACAATCGTATGAAAAAATGCCAATACTTCACAAATATAGAAATAAGAAACCTAGATAAGTTTGGAGCCGAAGGATTCGCAAGATGTGGAAGCAAGATTGAAGGAATAGAAGATGATTTAATGCGAAGGATTAATAAAATTAAAGCTATAGGACAGGATGTCATATATAGAAAGCCTTTAGAAATATCAAAGTGTAGTTATTTTCACTTTTGTTTGGACTCCTCAAATGTAATTTTTTGTCTGGAAAGGTTAATGACTCCAGTGGATGCTGTTTTAATTGATATTAATTTAGCTCTAGCAGAAATTAGGAAAGTGCAAGATAGGACGTTTCAAGTTGTTTTGGACTGTGTATCAGAACTACAAGAAGATATAATTGAACAGGAAATTAGTATTCTTAAAAATTATCGTAATTGTTTAATGTCTAATACCTTGCTGAAATAATTAAATGCAAACAATTATTATTTAAATAATTGGTTAATTTTGTTATATTTAAGACGCCATTGTTTTTTAAAATAGCTTTCTCTTAATTGTTTGTAAGATAAGATATAGTAATAAGGGATTACTGGGCTTTTTTGTTAGTAAATTTAATAATTACAGACGGGGTTTTGGTACCTGGATTGGGCCCTTGTTAATATGATAATGTGTAATAAAAAGAGTGCATAAAGTTGGAATGTATTCTTGGAAGTGTAGAAAATATATTTTTCCCGAATTTGTGTTAGAACTAGGTTTGTTGAATTTTCCAATATTCGAGACTTCGAATGTTCGGTTTTATTGAACATTCGAATTTAGATTCGAATTTTTGAATTTTTGAATATTCCGAATTTTTGAATATTTCGAATTTTTGAATATTCCGCATTTTTGAATTTTCGTATTATTCGAATTGTGAATCTGGATCCTAACGTGAACACGGCATGTTGATATGAATTATTTACAGAATAAACTCATTTGCAGAGTTTTGTATTAATTCATAAGTAATTATTATTTTATTATTATTTGCCAAATTAATTCAATTTAGACTTAAAATTTCGCTACACTTTCAAAAACGTTTTAATTAAGACGTTTTTGTATCATTTTTATTCTCATTTTAAAACGTCTTACTAAAAGTTCGTAGCATTTAGATGGGCGGTAAGAGAATAGATGTCTTAATTAGGACGCTTAAACTTGCAGAGTTTTTGTAGGAGACATCGCCGAGTTTATTATTTAATTCGTGGCCGATTTTTCGCGAATTATGCGTGAGCATGTTTGGAGATGACAGATGGCGTTAATTCAGAGACAAAAAATTCGAAAATTCGAATCTTCGAAGTTTTTCTGGTGGAAATCAACGACCCTAGTGAGAACTAAGAGAACAATTCGTAACCATAACTTTATCTGAAATTCGTCTTTTTATTACCTTAATGTAGTAATAAATCAACAAAAAATCATTATGGATATACTAATATGAATGATGGTCTTACAACAAATGCAACTATTGATAAATTGTATCATTATCACACTTCAGCATATATTTAAAATAATTTACATATTATCAGATATTAATAACTTGATATAGCATGCATAATCGATGCACAATTATCTCCAAACAAGTTTCGCAGTTGTAGAAAAGTTGTAAATATGTTTAGAACCATTTTAACATAGCTAGTAGCATGATGTTGTCGGTGTAAGTCAGTTGTGAAGTATACCTCAACTACATATGTTTAGCCACAAGTAGATACTTATGACAACAAGCTAGTCTAATTTGCACTCAGTGCACCATCACCATCTCTGGTGCTTTCGTAGACATTACATATTCAGAACTAGTTCGTGCAACATAATCCAACAACTTGATGCAGTTAATAACTCAAAGCAAACTCTAATGGTGTACCTGCACATTACATTTTCATACCGCAATCATAATCATAATAATGTTTTCAATTTATGGACAGGTATTTCCACGAAATCATTTCATAAATCAATTTTAATGCAAATTTATAATTGCATTCTCTATTAGAATTCTGTAGAAGTAAAATTTCATTGAAATTTAGTTTCCATACTACTAGTATTAATGACGCTAAATGCAGAAATCAAAGCAAATGTACCTAATGTATTTTCAAAAGATCCAGTGTAGTAGGTATTTATGTAACTAGTGGGATTACAGCATTATTACAGCACTACGAGTGTGAAGAATTATAATCGTACTCGGTGACGTTTTGTAATCACAGGAGTTCTGTAATATATTTATTCTAATGTATAGAAAAGTTACCGTAGCAACCTTCAAAATGAGTGTGATAAGTATCTTTTCGCAACATTAGGCGTATTCCATTTGCCACTTGGATCAGATATAACTTATATTTACTGAACCAGATCACTTATTTATTTCGCTGGAGTACTTCGCTGACTTTATGTCCAGTACTAGAATTACAGATTCTAATTTACTTTGGAGTACTTCATCAACAATAAGTGCATCAGTTTGCTTAATTCAGTTGATTTAGTCATGTTGTGTATAATTCATCTGAACTAATTAAGAGAACCAAGTGACAAATGAAATACAGCTATTGAGTGCTGTAAGAAATCTGTCCAAGACAACTTTTGTGAAATAATATGTTTTATTTGATTTAATAGGCGTATTCCATTTGCCATTTGGATCAGATCTAACTTATAATTACTAAACCAGATCACTTATTTATTTGACTGGATTACTTCGCTTACTTTGTTTCCAGTACTAGATTTACTGATTCGGTTTTAGCCCAAAGTAATCCATCTTAATATGTGCATTAGTTGTCTTAGTTCAATTCATTTAGTCATGTTGCATAATTTATCTGAACTGATTTAAGTAAACCAAGAGGCAAATGGAATACAACTATTGTGAAATCTAACAGTAAATGATAGATGTCAAATATAGATTTGAATTTAGGAATTAAAAGTTCACGACCGTAGAAAATATATGTAACGTATGTGTGACAACGGCCATTCCAACACATTATGTTACAATATGCAATTTTCTACTCCCGTTATTAAAATGTCATCTAACGTACTGGTTTTCATAACATCTTAATCACGTGTTGACAAACTGGGGCTTCGAACTTTTCAGTCACGCCATAAAGTTAACAATTGACATATTAAACGCGACATGAAATTAGCTTCTTCTATCTTCTCATATAATTAATAAAACTTTACATTTCTTGTTGTTTAAATTTGCGGGTATAGAAAAATTATGGTACGCTACTCATTTTATAAAATCTTAAAATATTCGATCAGTCCGTATCAAGAAACCCTTTAAATAAAGACACATTTATTAAGTACATAATATACTATTATCTTATAGTCGCGGTTTTGATGTCCATTATACAATCGTTTTCTGTAACTAAAATGAGCATTTATTCACAAATGTTTAAACGATTTAAATTCATGACAACTACAAAAAACCAACAATTCATACCAGTGCAAGAGCTTGTCTATAATACAGCTATATTTCGCTTATTAGAAAGCATCTCCATTCAATTTAGTTTGAACCCTTTTCTAACGTTATTGTAGAAAACCCGCTACTGTAAGATAAAATGTTGTACTCGCTATATAACACGTGAGTGAAATGTCATCATATGCTCGCAATAAAATAATACTTATTTAAAAATAAAAATAAAATAAATATATCATCACGCCTTCTACCCATTACTGGGTGTGGCACTCTGCCAAAGCAGATCTCGGTAAGTGATATATTTTGCGCGTGAAGTGCGGTTAACAGCCGTAAAATTACGGCCCCCATAGATGTTAGTGGTGGGGGAGCCACAGGGTTAGTTTTAAAATGGTGAAAATTGTTTGTCGCCTGTGGGAATCGAACCAGGGTTCTCAGGATTCACAGGCCGACTTAACACCACTGAGCTAGCTACCCCATAATTACTTATTTGCTTTAATAAAATCTTAAACTAATCAACTATCTAGTGATTACCACAAACAAGCAGTTTGCATTAATAACTCATGAAAGCATAAGCCATATAATGAATAAGTAGTATTTTAACACGTGATTAAATATGTTAGTCTAATATGTACATTTTTAATTTTTCATTAAAACTTTGCCAACTAATTCTTGAAATATACAGTACACTCATTACAAGTCAAGTATATGTTAATATTATGTATGATAAGATACAAGAGTCCTTTTGAAGGAAAACTTCATGTAGTACCTACTCATATATTCTTTACAAAATAATTAGCTTCTTTTTACATAGAAATGTATAATAACGAACTAATGTTTCTTTGTAGCAAAGCATTTCATACATAGAGATATTTTCCTTGAATGTTGTGTTCTAACAAAATAGAAATAAATTACGTGCGTCTGACTGGATACAGCGGATCTAAAAACAAATAATTTACAAAATTACAAGACCACATTTGGTGCGCGCTGCAACAAACGTACCGTGACTGCTCGTCTAATGCATTTTTCAGGATTCCGCGTGCATGGGCGTCCGCAGGGGATAACTGTGGGGAATTTTATTCCAATAAATTATAGAAACTTTTCGTTTTCAGCTTAATTGCTGTTGACAGGTTTGTGACCAACTAGGAGTATTTATGTTACCGCCAGAGTATTCAGAAAATGTATACATTACCTAGGCAATATGCACATTTTCTATGCAAAAATTGTATTATTTACCAGTTTTTCTTTTTTAACACAATGCATTCTTTGTGAGGCTTGCTTCGCTTGCACTTCTAACAAACAAATTCTAAGCCGTTGTTCTAACTCAAATTATCCTGAATTCCATACATTTATATTTATATTTATCGGGTGGCTAGCTCAGTGGTATGAAATCGGTCTATGGATCCTGAGAAACCTGATTCGATTCCCACAGGCGACAAACAGAGTGCCACACCCAGTAATGGGTAGAAGGCATGATGATATATTTACTTATTTATTTATTTCCATACATTTATTTACATGTTATAAATATTTTTGACATTGCTCGCTACTCTCGGTTTCTAATTAAACAGACCTTAACATCGTAGAACACAAATTCCACATAACAACCAAACTTTTTTTGGAAAAATTTGCAAGTAATTTATTTCGCCGATAGGTAGCAATAATTAAGAATAATTTAAATGTCTAGATCATCTACAGTTCGAAATAAAAGAGAAATAGTTCAAATCGGTTAAAAGCTGCAGGAGGAGGATAAAGGACAAAAGAAGCAACCGAGAGAACGGCGTAAATCCAATTCGAATTTGTCATCTATCGCGTACTTGTAAATTTTTGCCGATAATACAGACACCGTATCCATCACTTACGCTGTTCTAACAAAAAACTACTACTTGCTCATTAGGCTTTGACTAGACTAAACGAATTACCTCGATAACTAAACTCATGCCATTTAACATGAGATAACCAGGCATTATGCAATAACGAAGAAATACAACAAAATTATGCGACAGTATTTCAATACTTCTGGCTTGTTAGACCACAGAACAGAAGCCAAAACTGCCAAACTTTTGTTTTAAAATATACAACATACCAAATATTGGTCACAGATTTTATTGCCGAGATTTTTCCTGGGTGAATTTATATTTTAATCGCGTTGCGCTCATGGCTAGTGAAATATATTTGGGGAGAACCGCAGTCCGCAGTACCGCAGACAATAAACGCGGTGCCAGACTTTGTTTCCAACTGTCAAAACATAAAACAGTTGTCAATAAGGCGGCCCGCGGGGTCTCGCACTGCGGGGAGGCACTCAGGCGTACCAACGCGAAGAACGCAGACGAAAAAACACTAAATTTATAACTATTCGGCTGGCAGCCGCCATATAATGTGGTATTTTTGTTTTATGGCTTCCCTGGTAATCTCTTCTGTTTTTCCGATTGTCTTCCTACGCACGCCGATACATTCGACAATAAAATTTCGTCGGCTCTTGTATAGTACGTTTTAATCATTAACCTAAATTCTAGCGCTTTACCTTGCCTCTTTATGTACAAGCTACGTAATGATTACATTACCCATCAATTGAATTGCCCTTTCAAATTTATGGGTTTTACGCTTTAGAGATTTTTATTATTTTGAAATCTTTTTAAGTCATAATCTTGAACCCTTATTCTCTTCAATAATATAGAAATAGAGTGAGGATAAATTGAAAACATTTCGACAGATTTCGGGTCAAAATCTTGTTACCAGGCAATAGTAACGAGACCTCGTACTTTGCGTACCTCGCCTGTGGCTCGTTATACGAACTGTACTCAATTACAATAAGGATACGAGCAAACTATTATCACGTCACGTGAACACACATGATTTCACGTGAACTGTCAAATTGTTGGGACCAATGATTCCCATGTTATTATGCAGTATCATGTGATTTTACTTGAATTCAGCAAATGACGATAGTGTTCTCCTAGCAATATAAATAAATAAAGACATACATGTCTTCACGCTATATCCCAACAAATGGGGTAGCACGAACCCTAAAATGATTCATAAAATATTCACTCGTCACACTCACCAAACAATCAGCCCTCGTCAAACATTTTCATCTAAACAAATCACCATCACTTAAATCACATTCATAGATCATTCCACGTAAACTCATTAATAGAAATCATTTATCACACAACAAACCTTCAATCATATAATTTCTATTCACTTATCATTCATTTTCGTTCTTCAACGTACATAACATATGCATAAAACAGTCTCAAATTACTCACGTTTACTCCTAACAACGAAATTAATAACGAAATTAATAACGAAACTAACAACGAATCTACAAGATTAGAAAAGATGAAAGCGATAGTCTGCACTTGTATATGAAAGAAAAATCCACACAATGCAGTAACTGAAAATGAAACAAAAAGATAAGAAAGGGAGGGAGCGTCGTCCTGCGCTTGTTTTTGAAAGTGAATTTTACACAATTGCAGTTAAACACTCTACGTAAGAACTGAAAACGAATTAAAAGATAAGAAAGGTAGAGAGTGTCGCTCGACGCTTGTTTTTGAAAGTGAATTCCACACAATTGCAGTTAAACACTCAATGTAAGATCAGAAAACGAATAAAAAAAGATAAGAAACGAAGGAAGTGTCGCCCCTGCGCTTGTTTTTGAAAGTGAATTTCACGTGATGTGATAATAGTGTGTTCGTACCTTAAGGATCATTGTTGCACTTGTTTTTTATATACTAGGTCATATACTTTTTTTTATTACGTTTTGCCTGTGGCTCCTCCACCACTAACATCTATGGGGGCCATGATTTAACGACTGGTAACCGCACTTCACGCGCAAAATATATCACTTACCGAGATCTGCTGCGGCAGAGTGCCACATCCAGTAATGGGTAGAAGGCGTGATGATATATTTATTTTATATTTATTTAGTTTTGTATTTTTGGGGATATTTTGAGCAACAACATTGTTAATTAACTCATTTCAGTAATTGTCCTCAACATTTTGCACTTATTTTTAGTTATTTCAACAAATCAATCAAATGTACAAAATATATTAAAGATTTTATTAATTTACGAGTTTTTGTATTTTTTTACAATAGTTATAATGTGCATTTTTTATCGGAAGAATAAAACAAATTTGTGAATGGGAAACGGAAACAGTTTTCCAATAAATTTAAAAATATTTCTAAAACTTAACAGGTTAATACAGAATTGAATAATGGAGGGCAGTAGCTTCTCCGTAATATAAAACTCAACGCTCGCCATATCTCATACTTTAGACGTTTTTAGATTAGAACTTTACACCGAAGATACAATAGTTTAGATGATATATTGCTGACGTGATAAAAACCTTAACATGCATTATAAATTTTTAATGTTGTATTAAAACACTCTCACAACAAAAGCCAGATAACTTATATAATGTGCACTCACATCACGCCACTTCCCAAATTAGACACCAGCGGAATTAAATTTTATTTACTGTCCTTACTATATTTGAAGTACTACCACATTTTATTACATGTGATTATATATATTTATTAATTATTATTCCATTGTTATCATTACTACAGCGTCATAAATAAAATTTAATGATTCTTGTTGTTTTAAATATTTATTGTTATTACATTCTTGGGATGTTTAAAATCTTAATACCTTTTTATTGTAGTTTCTTGTACAAATTTATTAATTAATATTCAGTTAGGATCACTGTTAGTGTTTCATAAATAAAATTTAATGTACCTATTGTTTTAAATATTAATGCTTAATAGATAATACCTACAATTTTAACGATAATTTCGAAGAAAAATTTATATTGATATTTAAAAATCCAGCTGTGACATTTACATAAACAGTGTGAAATTACAACGTAAAGTATCACTTACAGTGAGGGAGAGTTAATATCTCACCATGAACATTTTAGAATATTTAAATTTAAAGATAATTTGCATAAATAATGAATAAATAGTTTTTAATAGTATTTTGAATTAAAATTCGAATTAATGAATCTGTATTTCATTTTAATGTATTTACGATTAAAATATGGAGTAATGGCTCAGTGGTATCGAGTCGGCCTGTGGATCCTGAAAACCCTGGTTCGATCCCCACAGTTGACAAACATTTTCACCAGATTAAAATTACCCCTATGGCTTCCCCATCACCGACATCTTTGGGGGCCGTGATTTGACCCATTAATGGGTAAAAGGCGTGATAATATATATATATATATATTTATAAATAATATAAAGACAAATTGTTTTCTTTTTTTTTATTAATTTATTAAGACTTAGTTCCACATCGCTATTGATACTTTGTCTTTGTTTTATTTATTCATTGACAATTTGTCTTTATATTATTTATTTATTGCTATTCAGCAGTTTGCGATTTTTGTCGGTAGATGGCACCAAGGGTTGCTCCGTAGCTCTCGTGTCATGTTACCGACTAACATAGTTGAACATCCGTCAGTTCAGCTTAAAAAAGTATCACAATTCACTAGCCGCTAGTTGGTCTAGTTGGATAGTGGATCGCACCATACTGATGAGTCCGTAAGGATGAAACGCGTCTATGGTTAAAGATGAACTTACCAGCCTTTGATGATGACCTAATAAGTTGATTCAAATGTGCTGTAATTTTGTGGAACTTTGACATGTGTTGAAAAAAATGTTGTTTTTTTTTTCTTAATTTATGTATATTATAGTAAAAAGTAAAATCTAAGACTAAGAACTAACTAAAAATAAATTTAACCCCTAAGCCTTAATCAATATAATATAATATATTGATTTAAGGCTTAGGGGTTAAATTTATTTTTGTTGGTATTTACAATTGTAAAAAATATGGATATATTCACCACGACAAACAGTATGTCACTTCGTGCATCGCAATTTTAAACGTAGCAAAAAAAAACTATATCCGTTCTGTATACTAGTACATTTCGAGCTCTTTTACCTTATTCTCACCTCACACTCAAAGTCAAAGTAGCTAAGGCAACTGACACAAATTGTGCAAATTCTTGAATTAATTCTCTTAGTTACTTCGACTTTGAGTATGAGGTGAGGATGAGATGAGGGTGAGTCACGACTCTGAATTTGTCCCGAAACCTTGTACGGTATCTTAGCGGCGTGGCTCAGGACTGGACCGCATGTCTATTTATCGAGAGTCGCGAATCAGTGGAAAAGAAGGATATATTTGGATAGTTACTTGATGTAAAAAATATTGTGAAATATTTCCGGACGAACCTTACATTTTAAATAAAATTTTCGTTTCTCTCTAAAAAGTATTAGAAGCACTAGCAGTACAATGATACTGACGTCCTGTAGTGGTTGAAAACTCCTGGTTCAATTTATAACCCCGCTCCATTCCTCTTTTAGTTAGTATCAACCAACAAACGCAACATTTATCTGCAGCGCATTCGTTACTCTCGCATCCCCCTCGGCTGCAACCGGACATCTCGTCTACCGCTGACATTTTAACCACCGCGTGCGCCTGACAAACGTCGGTCAGCCGGGGGCTGCATCCGCCGCCGCCACCACTGCCGCCACCACCGCCGTTTTAATCAAGACATCTAAATTTAACGATGTGCTGCACTGTTTAACTGCTCGTATCGTAAAAATAACAAAACACAACCAGCCTGTGTCTGTTATAGGAGGCCGGGTAGCATCAAATGAAATGAAAAGAGAACAATGCGATCCTGAAATGTGAAATGTTTTTATAACTGGAATAATAAATTTTTTGTAATCAAAACATTGTAATGTTTCGTGCGGTTTATTTGCACCCTTTCGATGTGAAATGTAAATGGAGGTTTTATTACCCGTTTAAATTTAAATCTGACCTTTGTGAAAGGCTAATGAAAATTTATATTAATACCAAATCTTGATTATTTTCCTCCCCTTTTGAAAATGCTATATTTATTTTATTTTTTCAACATTGCTGAAAGCTAAATTTAAAATTATTACAATTTACATGAATTGTGTTAATGCTGCTGCTTTAAATTCATATGTATTTTATGAGTTTTGTTTTTTTTTATTTGTCAAATAAGTAAATTTTTTAATAAAATATTTTTTCAATTATAAGATGGATTATCTACCACTTTATCCTGGCAATGATAAACGAATTTTTACACAAAGTTGCAAGATTGCTTTAGAAAAGAGAGTTCGCTGATTTAAATAAAAAAAAAATAGTATCATTCGAGAGGTTCCGATTTCATTATATCTTGCAGATCTCTTGTAATTCCAATTAATTTTCTATTGTGCTGTATCGCAAAGAAAAATTAAAGAACGTATTTTTTTTTACGGATACATTGTTAAACTAGTTTATACGAGCCTGGCTATACGAGTATCAATGAAGTTGTGTCATGTCAAAAGTCATGAATTTTTATGATGTTTCATCTACAATGTTGATAGTTAATATGAAAATGTTAAAATACAAAGCAGTTTACCATTACTGCCAACACTTTGTAGAAAAAATGACAATCAGTGTTGCTACATGAGTAGTTAAAGTGCTTTTAAAATTATTAAATTTTAGATAATTTTACTATTTACGTGTAATAAATAATAACAAATTATGGGGTAGGTGACTGTGTAGTATAGTGTCGAACTGTGGATTTGAGAACCCGAGTTAAATTCCCACAGCCGACCAACAATTTTCACCATATTATAATTAGTTCTATGGCTCCCTCTCCACTAACATCTTTGGGGCCGTGACTTGATGGCAGGTAATCGCACTACTGTCGTTGCCAAGAGAGAATGCCAAAAGGGTAAGGGAGAGTAATCCACTCAATCGTAGTGTTTGTGAAATTTTATTTATTCCACTGGTCTATTGCAGTTAGTATTGGTCGGCAGAGGGATTCATGTATTACGTATAACACTAATAGTAAAATATTTCTAATCGTAGTGCCGCTTTATACAGATCCTGCAATAATTTAACATTTTTGAGCTTGTCATACTCTCATGTCGATAATAGTACACGTGCATAAATATATCACTTATCGAGATCTACCACATCCAGTATTGGATAATAGGTGGAATGATATATCTACAGAGTGATCAAAAGGAATTGTTTCAGTTGGCAACACAATTCCGGAGATCTTTTTATTCCACAGTTGGCACAACGCCAGGTAAAGGCGGAAATACTATTTGACATGTCTAATAAATACAAATAGGTTATGTCCGGAGTCTGATAGCTAATAGGATTTTAACTTTTTGAGTAATAGAAATAATTTAGAAATAAATGTAATAATAAATGTTCTCAAATTTAAATTAAAATTTTCAAATGTCACTATCAACAACAGGAAATGAATTTATGTATCAGGCTTACCAATTTAAAGTAGTTTTTTTTTATTATCAACTGTAACAATTCCTTCTGATCACTCTGTATTTATTTATAATAGCAAGTCAAATTCAATAAGCAAATAAAAATAACTAATTTTTTATTGTTATGTGAAAGGATGGGAAATTCACAATTTCGATTAAATTATTTTATTTTGCACAGAAATACGAGACAATAGATATAATTATATCTTAGGAAGCACACAGTAAATCCAGAAGCTACATAGCAAGAGTAGGCGTAAGCACACATCCTCCACAACAGTCTTGAAACACAGATAAATTACACCTCGCCTCAAGCTCAACGATTCACACAAAATTATCTCTTAATCAAATGAAACAATGATAACGACAAGTTTATTCCGCGTGTAACACATGTACGCACCATATTCATTTACATTACATAGTGCGCATAACCGTCCGAAATTAATTAAACAAGTACACAAATACGTTTAGGTGGAGACAGAGACAAACACATGTCAGTGGCAAGAGCCTAAGCGCTGAGCTGTGTGTGCCGTTGACAATGGATCAAGTACAAGGCGCTCATTAAACCGCGTGTCGTGACGATGGTGGTACGCGTGGAAATACGAAACGTGTTGGTGAGGAGCATGGTCTACAGGGACGGACGCGAAATAAACTTCAAGTTGAGAAAGTATTTCAATATTCAAGATGCTAATTAATTCTTATTGATGGGAAACTACAGTTTATAGAGGAATAAAAATTTATTTTATGAAGTTGTATTTTTAATTTGTTGAGTAAGTATTTAAGTCGTAATTCAACGATTGCAATAGGGAGTTATACATTTAAAAATGGGAACAGAAAGAGACATCTCGTATTGGTGAGAGAGCTAGTTGATAGACCATGATCAACTAGAGCATATTTTTAACATGCCATTTAATCTGCATCGTATGTTAATAGTATGCTCTGGTTAGTCGTTGTCTGTCAACTAACTCTCTCAATGGTATGAGTTGTTTCTTTATTTTGGTTCCCTTTCATCTCTCCCTGTATAACTCTCCACTTTTGCCGCCCAGGGCGGTTTCCAATTTTCCGCCCTTCATCACAACTATTACCCCTTACTGGGTGCGGCACTCTGCCGAAGCAGATCTCGGTAAGTGATATATTTATGTACGTGAAGTGCGGTTACGGTGCCACAGGGATTTTTTTAATTTGGTGAAAATTGGTTGTCGGCTGAAGAAATCGAACCGGGATCCACAGGATCCACAGGCCAACTCGAAATCACTGAGCCATTACCCCATTAAATTAATAAACATAAATAAATAATTGTAATTGAGACAAACTATAGATGGGGAACTTTTTTACCATTGGATGGCATATTTAAAGTAGGCAGTAATAAAGGAATTTTTGTCACGCCCAGTAATGAGTAAAGGCGTTATGAAATACTTATTTATTTTATTTCCTATTAATGAATTCTTAGAATCTGTGACCACACGATTTTTTTAAATTCTTAAGTAGCACCTCCTTCTAATGTCCTTGCGATTCTCTAGAAAGTCGCGATCCCCACTTTTTGGGTCTAGTTTTAAAATAAATAAACAAATTTTACATTTTATAACTATAGAGAAGGACTCCATTAAACTTCTATATTTATTAGATTAAATAATCTCTTCCTTAGAGTATCCTTTTCCCATGTTTCTGTCCGTCCCTGTAGGTAGATGCTCCTCGCTTCACGCACCGCTCGGTGTGATGTCTTGGAAGTTGTTTCTTCCGCGGAACACGCGTGCGTTTAAACTTAATTGGGACATAAACAGGCCAATCCATCATGTTGGCTCTGGATCGTGGATCCCTGGATGCTGAAACAGCTGACACTGTGTGCTCAACTTTACCTGAAGTATCCCCATCGCATACCATATATCTACAGTAAAGTAGAATTGTTTTTCAGGTGGTTGTTGATTTCAAATTGGAAGTTATCTACAAAAATTCAGTATATTTAACAATATAATGGTTTATATCTAAGTAAATACATATTCATTTTATTAAAGAGGTCACCCATTTGTTATTCTAGTTGACAGTCTTATTTTGGTTAGTTTACCCTTGTAACTAGATTTTCTTATTAAGACTCAGCTTAAAATAATTCACTTACTACATAGCTTAATTAGTTCATTAATTTCAGTTAGTCACGTGGTTTTATCTGATCTTATATAATTCAGCCAAGTGGCAAATAGATTACAATCATTATTGGTTTCACGAAAAGTAATATCTATGGAGAGCAATACTTAGACGACTGGTAACTGCATGTGTAAAATGGATCAACAGCATAGTGAATATTATTATTATTTTATAACAAATATAAACAAAATAAATATGCTTACTTCTTCAAAAACAATATTGATAGTTATTTTTTTTGTACCCACATGGTGCGTTTCTTTTACCATTCTTTTGGAAACCAATATGAAACTGTAGACTCTAGTAGATCTGTCTGAATCTAGAAAAAAAAATTACCTCTGCATAAACATATTCCACAATCTCAAAAAAAAAGAAAACTCCCGAAAAACCTTCTTCCCAAAGCAAAAACTGAAAAACCGCGGCGAAGAGTTGGCTTGTACCCGTGACGAAAAGAAAAAAAAGCCATTGAACCTAACGCGTTAAATTCCAGCGTAGCGCGTGTGTTCGTCGCCGGCAGGATCGCGGTGGCGGTGGCGAGTAACAATAGCCGTACGTGCCGGGACTGCTTGCAACTGAGGTGGCTTTCAATAAAATAATAGCCATCCGATCGGATTTATCACGATGTCACAGGCTGGCTAGATCCCGATAATTGGTTTAATATATTGTTCCCAGCTCATCGTGTGTTGGGATGTTCTCTGCAGGTTTACGGAGCTGCATGCGGTTAGCGAGGTTGTCACTACCCGAGCGGTTCTTTGCGGTCTTCTTTCTTCTTTTCGCAGAGTTTTGCTTGTTTTTTCAACACGATGACATGAAGCGCTTTCTGTAATTCGATGCAATTTTAAACGCGCTACATTGAATCTATTATCTTCTTTATTGTTAAGAGTTATTGCTTTGTTGAAGGACGATCTTCTAAACTATAAAAGACAATAAGTTATGAATGAACTTTGTCAACTTTTTCAAATAACTAACTAACTAGAAGATATAAATAAAAATATGTTATTTTAATGATAATCCTGTTAAGAAACATTCACAAATTGCTATATTTAACTTTATGTTTTTGGTTTACCAAAACTAAATTTTGAAGGGTGAATGATGTCATAAGATAACATGAGATCCAGTTTAAATCATAAACCTAATTCATTTGTGAATGCATCTTTAATTTGATAAATTCATCCAAACATAACAATAACAATGCGGTACGGTGGTGTAATATAAATTTTGTTTTTAGGTAACTGGGATATCAATAGTAATAAAACAAAAGTATAAAAAATAGCTCAGTTGCAAATAACAATATAGTTATTTATTTTCTTTCACCAAATGACGTTTAAAAGCCTACTTAATAATACATTTTTCTATGACCATAAAAGTAATTCTTTATTACTCACGGATTAAGTACCACCGTGATTGCTATAAAAATGTAACAACGGCCGTGACTAATAATTTGTTTTTCACAAATACATCTAGATAACTATAAGAACATGACTACATTTTGGCGGGTCTAGGAAAGTTCACCGAAAACAATTCACCGAATGCAATTCACCGAATACAATTCACCGAAAAACTATTCACCGAGGTAGCAATTCACCGAAATACAATTCACCGAAAGACAGTTCACCGAAATATGATTCACCGAAAAGCTAATTAATTTTCCTTTACACTTTATCCAGGCTTATGAATAGCAGCAAAATGCAGGCGTATTTAAAAATAGAAAATTGATTCCTTTGTCATGCCTCCTTTCAATTTATAAAACTATGTTTTACATTAATAACATAAATTATTTGCTATGTCTCGTAAATACTCATGTATGTTATTCTTGTTGTAATTTGGAACTAGATGCTCTGTCCTCATAGCACAGTCTATGTACTTTTTATGCATCGGTGCGCCGTCTTAGCCGCACACGAACTGCTCTATTTGAATAAATCCTAATATTAGTACTATACAAGGTGCGAGTGCAGTAATGTCATTAGAAACTGTCCCAGCTTAAACAAATTTTAGCCGATTCAATAATAATTACATTAACCCTGCAATAATTATCGATATTTAACGTAATGGATAATATTCACAAGATTCGGAATTTACGGTAAGTATCCTTTTCTAAATGCCTGCATTTTTCTACCAGTTCTAAGGAACATTAAAAATACTACAGTTTAATTATCATTTCGATGAATATGTTTTTCGATGAATTGTATTTCGGTGAATTGTTTGTTCGGTGAATTGTATTCGGTTAATTGTATTCGGTGAATTGTTTTCGATGAACTTTCCGGCACCCCATTTTGGCATTTACATCATTCTCTAATAATTATTATTTTCGTCCAACTTAAAATGTAATGTCAAGTTGATGAATTATTGAAAAAGTATAATATTAAACTCGCATGTAATGACTATTACAAATTTGTATAAATTAATCTACGTTTACGATTCATATTTGCTACTTTGTAATTATAAACTTGCTAAAAATGCACAAAATTTCAAAATTTCCGGATTTCCGTCCCAAATGACAGACGATAGACGTCAAAACATCTCTCTGTTGGTAAAAGCGTTCTCTGTTCAGTGGAGCTAGAAGCGACCATAATAATAATCATCAGCGCTGGTGGCTGCACTGGCTGGACGTGTATGCTAATTTAGACGAAGTGTTAAAAAAAGAAAAATCCCTCTTTGAAGTTTTCTAATTAAAAGTGCGGTATCCTGGTATCACGGGCCGTATCGCAGAAACGCTGTTCCGCCATCATTAATATCGGACGCCGTTTGCGGAACTGTCTGTTATTATCCAGCAGAGGAAGAAGAGACACTCATCTTTTAAGTTGCTTTAGTTTTCATTATTTGCAATTACACTTTCGACAATTTTCTGAATTCTTTGTATACTTATACATTCGTTTAAGCCTAAATAACTATCTAATACTTTTTTTGTATAAGTATCTAATTAGGTACAAAATGACCGAAGAGTATTACTTCTATCTAAAGCACAACTAATTTTAAATATATGTTACTCTATTTATTTTATTATAAAACAAATAAATTTCTATTAAATTAATGGAACATATTGTATTTTACAATCGAGCAGACAGCAGATATTTCTAACATCAGTTGAATGCAGAAATTTGACGTTTGCCACTCGCTGAGCGGTAAAATAATAGTGTATCCATGGATACATGAAAACTATCAAACATTTTCAAACTAACAGAAAAACTATCAGAAATAATTCTAAATTCGTTTTAATGGATTTTACGAAGACAAAATGTCAGTTAAAATAAGAAAAATATGTTTTTAACATCGTCAGTTCAGTCTTGACGGTACCACTGTTCACTGTCCCTAGTTGGTCTTGTTGAATAGTTAGTAGCACCATACTGATGAGCTCCAAAAGAGCGAAACGCGTCTATGGTTAAAAGCTGAACTGACCAGCCTTTGATGCTGACCTAATAAGTTGATTCAGAGGCTGCAAATTTTGTGGAACATGGACTATTGTTAGGAAATACATTTTTCCTTTATTTTTCTTTTTTTAAAGGGTTTTTAAATGGTCGGTATTACCACCTCGAAATTTATTTATTATATGTTTTGTGGTTAGCTCAATGGTATGAGGTCGGCCTGTGGATGCTGAGAACCTTGATTGGATTCCCACAGGCGACAAACAATTTTCATAATTTCAAAAACTACCCCTGTGGCTCCTCCACTACTAACAACTTTGGGGGCCGTGATTTGACGACTGGTAACCGCACTTCACGCGCAAAATATATCACTTACCGAGATCTGCTTCGGCAGAGGGCCACACCCAGTATTGGGTAGAAGGCGTGATGATATATTTATTTTTTTTTTTATGTTTTAAGAAAATTTAAAATAAAAGTCAATGAATGCGGTACAGAAAAAATTGTATGAAAAACACGTTACAATGACCAATTATAATATTCGTACTTTCGTACTCATAAGGATCATTGGAACACTTATTTGTCAATAAACAATTTTTTTTATAAAGCATAAAGCATATAACCAGTTGAAATAACTCCAACAATCCTCATACCATTTTAATTATTATCGACATAGTGACAAATGCTCAAGAATAAAGTTGATAGTAAATGATCCAAAGACAAATTCTTGTACATTTGAATGGCCACTACCTCAGTGTTTGAAAACACATGTCTCCGAATGTCATTCTTTATGTTTGTGTTTATGTTTATGTTTGGATGAGAGTGCGTAGGTGTTCTCTGGCATCCGCCTGAGTCTGATTGAAAGTATTACGACTTGATTCTCATTTGTAACACGTGCTGTGGACGTGTCGGATACACACATTAGCGATCAAAGCGAGCGTTGATGTCTTCGAGGAATTAAGATATTTTAAAACACATGTAAGTCTTCTTATGTTTTAGGCTGGCCCAGACGACGTCTGCAATGTCACAATTTGTCTGTCACGTACAGACATAAATAATCCTACTTTATCTTATTCGATAATACTATATTTTGTGGGACTAATTTTATTACTTAAATATTTCGAAATTTTATGCTAAATTTATTATGTGGTCTTCATGTAAGATGATAATTATTATTAGCAGCTGTTTCTGTTCGCGCTATAACAAATAAAAGTGTGAATCTTATTATAGTTTCAACAGCTGTAATTTAATTCTTTAATTAGAAAATTTACAATTTTTCTAAACGAATCATAAATTATTCTTCTACTACTATTATTACAATGTCTCTAAAATTTTGTCCCCTTTCAGTTTTTTATTTATGTATATGAAAATAGATAGAACAAAATTAATTGAATCGCAATTTTACAAAATGCCATTTGGTACCTATTAAATGCATTCTTATATGGAGAGATTTATGAGTGTGGTTGAAGTGAGAGTGCTGTATTGGAATGGGAATATTTGACTAGGACTTATTATTTGATGAATTTAATGAGTAAATAATAGAATGTTTTATTAAGCCAAATGTAATATGGAAAGGTAATAATGTACGTAGGCTTAAGTTGTAGTTAATTTAATGAATATTACATTGACAACATTTCAGCCAAGCTTACGGCCATCTTCAGGTCTATACAATAAAGAATAACAAATTTTAACAATCAAGAAATTGTTAGTCAAAATAAAACAATTATCTCACCAAACGATAATGACTAAATGTTTTCTGAATGATTCTAGGGTTCATGCTACCCCATTTTATGGGATTTAGCGTGATGTTATGTATGTATGTATGTTAAATGATTTCTAGAACGAGTATTGTTCGTTTTCTGTCAAATAAGGTATCATTCCCCTTCCAGAAAAGTAAGCGCTAATTATCTATCACTTGTCAATTTTGATTTGCATATAATAAAAAAATTCTCTTTTTTTAAAAAAAGTCATGTATAAAATAACAAGTTTTGCAATTACTTTTAAAATTATGGAAAAAAGTAAATACCTACTTCATTTTCATTGGTTTAATTTTACTTTCTTTTTTTATGGGATGTCTAGCTCAGTGGTCCCTGATTCAATTCCCACATGCGACAAATTTTCATAATTTGAAAAAGCTATCCCTGTGGCTCCTCCACCACTAACATGTTTGGGGGCCGTGATTTGACGACTGGTAACCGCACTTCACGCGCAAAATATATCACTTACCGTGGTCTGCTTCGGCAGAGTGCCACACCCAGTAATGGGTAGAAGACGTGATGTTATATTTTTTTATTGATTTTTAATTTTACTTTTTTCACTATTTTTGATTATTTGTCTTTTGGAAATCATTTAAAATGAAACAATATGCTATCAAAATTTTGTCAAATCTATCAAAACAATGTTTAGTCTTTATCTCCGTAAAATTATATCTAATGGTATCGAGTCGGATTATAGATTTGAGAACCCGTGTTCAATTCCCAAAGCCGTCAAACAATTTTCGACACATTAAAATTACCCTTGTAGCTACCTTTTCATTACAATCTTTGGGAGCCGTGATTTGACGATAGGTAACAGCACTTTACGCATAAAAATATATCACCTACCGAGATCTGCTGCGGCAGAGTACCACAATCAGTAAGCAGTAAAAGGTGTGATGATATATTTTTTTATTGAATTTAACCGAGCTTGTAATTATCATTGTTTGAAAAATTTTAATGATGATCTTTCAAGTCAGAGCATAATTTATAATGTAGTTCAATTTTATTACATCAAAGATATACTTTTACTATTTGAAACAAAGTAAAGATATTTACCTTAACAGACGTACCGAAGAATCTCTGAATAAAATTAACATTCCTACATTTTTATACCTCGCAACACTTGACGATGAATCTTTTGATGCCTGGCATCGCACTTCATCATGAGGGAAGCACATAAAACAGCCTCCCTGCGTCTCCCTCCTCTACCAGAGTTCGTCCTTCGCTTGCAGCTTCAACATAATAAACCCTGCATTTACTTTACAGTCATATCATGTCTTTATTTATTTCGCAATTTAGTGCGATTCGTAAAAACCCCAGCGAAGTTACCCGGTTTGCGCGTGGCACCGCGGCAGTCGACATCAAAGGCAGCGTTGGTTTATGATACTGTTTAGTTTTGATTCATGGAATTAAAACTCGATGTCGCTGGCGCTGAGTGTGGCGTACAGGTGGCGCGAATGTTGCACAACATTTATGACTTTGCAGTAAATTTGTTAGATGTTAAAATAGAACTGGAATTGAAGTGCAAGAAATTTTCTCAGTGCTAATATAATTAGCAAATTTTAAAAATTAAAAGACTTATTCCTATTTGTTTTAACGAAACGTTTAAGTTTGACATAAACTGATAATATCACCTAAAATGTTTGATAGCGAATGTAAATATCTTCAAATAATATTTAATTTCGATTTATTGATTTAATTTTGACAGTATTTAAGTTTCATTGTTGCAAACGATCATAATAAGTGCAATAAAATAGTTATTTATGTATCAAGGGTAAAAACAGGCGTTTCTGGCCCGTGGCATGATTATTAGCACGAGGCGCAAAGCGTTGAGGGCTAATAACATGCTCGGGGTCAGAAACGCTAATTTCACCCGTGATACATACAATATTTATTTATAGGGTAGCTAGCTCAGTGGTATGAAGTCGTCCTGTGGATCCTGAGAACCCTGTTCGATTCCCACAGACAACAAACAATTTTCATAATTTAAAAAACTACCTCTGTGGCTCCTCCACCACTAACATCTTTGGGGGCCGTGATTTGACGATTGGTAACCGCACTTCACGCGTATAATATATCACTTAACGAGATCTGCTTCGGCAGAGTGCCACATCCAGTAATGGGTAGAAGGCGTGATGATATGTTTATTTATTTATTTATAACAAAATAGCATTCAATTATGTATTCAAAAGATTAAAATATATGTAAGTAGATTATATGTCAAAATGACATTTTGCAGAATCAAGTATTCACAATAAACAAAAATTGTCATTTTATTTATGTATCCATAAGAATGATTTCTTTTTGGCCCATGGGCCAAAAAAAAGTGTTTAAGTTAACTTTGAAGGCCTAAAACACCATGCTTTTTCGGCTCGGTTGTGCATAAAGTAAATGATTTAGATTTGCATTGCCAGAGTGTGTTCCAATGGAAACAATAATGTATATTATTATTTTTTGCACGTATTGACGAAAGTACTTAAATTAAAACACAAACTACTTGTTTGGTAACATATTAAATAGCAATTAAATTGAAATCTTTATTATACGAGGAACGGAAATATTAATGTATGAGGCGTTGTGAGTGATTGTGTTAATAATCATTCCGGTACGGAGTTAACGGCGGAAATCACATGGATCTTGGTAGACGCCGCCGGAATACGGAATTCAAGAAGCGCCGAAACTTTGTTTATATAATGTAGCATTCCAGTGCACCTCAATATTTTGTACATGAAACAAAAATTATTTTTACTATCGCGACCAAGTGGAATGTCTCCTGGAGATGAATCAACTTGATATTTCATGTAAAATTTGATAAATTGAATTCTTTGATTTATTTTGTTATAAAAATAATTGGTACTATACATGACTGTTCAAAAATATTTTATGCTTAATTGATTGAATATGCTGTAGTATTTCTGTTCATTTTTCACTTTTAAAAAATATGTAGGGTTTGATAGTTTTTTGCAATAAAAATATGATGAAAAACTGACAACAATTCTCGAGGGATGTACTGCTTGGTTGTTGTGTATTTAATATTATTTATAGTAATTTTAATATATATTTTTAAAAGGTTGGTAAATTAATCATATATATTTTTTTCTTTTTTCAGATCAAACTTACCTAAGATGAAACAGGAAGCATTAATGGGTAAGTCTTTATTACAGCTTTATATAATAAAATAAAATGGAGGTATTTTAAACGAAGAATGAAATTAAATATGGATCTATTGGGTTTCCAAAATTAAAACACGCTAACTGGTGGTAGATAGCTAAACTAAATGAAAGGTACACACTTCATTGCACAATTTTGATGGTAAACGTCTAGTATAATTTATTCGAAGAACATGAATTTATTTGTTGCTTTTTTATTTAATAAGAATAGTAATTATTTTTTAAGTACTTACAAAGAAAGTATTACACATATAATACAAAGACAAATTGTCAATGAATAAATAAAACAAAGACAAATTGTCAATTGCGATGTGGAACTAAATAAGAAAAAAAGGAAAAAAAAATTCTAACACTCGTTAAAATCATGTTACCGGCTTACATAGTTTAACACCCGCCAGTTCAGCTTAAAAAACTAACACAGTTTACTAGCCCCTAGTTGGTCTAGTTGGATAGTTGATCGCACCATACTGATGAGTCCCTAAAGGACGAAACGCGTCTATGGTTAAAACTGAACTGACCAGCCTTTGATGATAACCTAATAAGTTGATTCAAATGTGCTGTAATTTTGTGGAACTTTGACAAGTATTGGAAAATTTTTTTTTTCTAATTTTATTATTACACATATTTTGTAAACAAGATTTAAAAATAAAGATTAAATACATTATATTTATAAACTAGTGGTTAAAGTAGAATTTTTCAAACAGAAAAGTTTGTTGTGTCTACGGCTGTGTTAGGTAAAAAAATGTAATTTCGAAAAAAGCGCCTTTTAGATCAAGTTTAGCATTTTTGTCTGCAAAAATAAAATTTCATGTAATATATTTCTCGTCATACTCATATTCCGCCCATATTTTGATTTCACAGCTATAAAACTATAACTGTTCTTCATCGTGTTAGTTATTTTTCTCGTTGGTAACACTGTTTGATAGTCACCGCGTCGTAAGTCCAGCGTACGTTAGCATGTTCCCTCCGAAGAGCATTGGTATTCGGCGTGTTTGCTCATCGCAGCGCCGCCGTCTCGTTTGTGGAACGTTGTAAAAATATTGATACATCAATATTGAGGCAATAATACTCGAATGAGTTACACGTGTACCAATCCACGTGCAATGTAAACACGTCTAGTGTAGTGTAAACGAAGCTGCTCTGTCCGCTGTCCCCTACCTATAAGATGTTCAGTGGTTGATGGACATCACCAAAAAGAAAGAAAAGTTGTTGATGTTAGTGGTCGAAGAAGAAGAATGCTGGAAGTTGATGGTGGAGGGTGTAATATTAGATGTGTTGGTATATTGTCGACCATCAACATAATTGACCATTTTTATTTTGTGTTATGTTACATTATAAATATAAATAAATATATCATCACGCCTTCTACCCATTACTGGGTGTAGCACTCTGCCGAAGCAGATCTCGGTATTTGATATATTTTGCGCGTGAAGTGCGGTTACCAATCGTCAAATCACGGCCCCCAAAGATGTTAGTGGTGGAAAAGCCACAGGGGTAGTTTATGAAAATTGTTTGTCGCTTGTGGGAATCGAATCAGGGTTCTCAGGATCCACAGGCCGATTTCATACCACTGAGCTAGCCACCCCATATATTATAAATATATAAAATAAATATAAATTTGAAATATTTCTGTAACACTTAATTTTAGTTTAGAAACATTGTTCATTATTTAAAAATTTATAGCTTATTTTAAATATATCTTCTTGGCAAAATAGTATTAACTTAATAGACTATATGAAGCAGAAAATCAAATAATTGATCCAGAATTTATTGGATGACTAAGCTTTATTACAAGAATTTAACATTATATTACGTACCATGAACTGTAAGTGACAGTTTCTGGTCAAGAATTAGCGATCTAAAAATTACTTACAGTTCGAGGGTAGTGAGCTATTTTTACAATACTTGCACAAATAGAAGGAAAAGAAAAATATAGGATCAAAATTGACAGCTGTCAAACTGTTGTCAAAATAAACAGGACCTTGATATGTAATATTTACTTACTGTCAACGGTGGATAGTAAGTTAATATTAAAGTCCTGATGTAACCACTTTGTAATAAAAGTTCCACTTAGGACCAGTTTTTCAATCGCTCGTTTACTCTCGATTAACGTTAATTATGATTAAATAATAGTGGAACCATAGTTTCTATTATTATTTAATCATGAGTAACATTAACCGGTGATTAAAAGAACTGGCCCTGACTGTGTTTAAATTTTGCCATTAATAGGTAACTTACAGTACAAGTATTGTAAAAATAGTATTACAATGACGACGTTTCGGACACATACTTCGTATTCATTTTCAAGTCAAATTTAATAATACCATCAAACAAATCAATTCGTTTATTCCTCAATCATTCATACAATAATTATTAACCTTCTATATTATTAGCTCACCATTTCACTACTCTTTTATTAAACGCACCCTTAATTTATCAGTATTTAATATCTAAACTATCTTATTATATAAGTCGTGAAAAGAATAATTATTTTTAGTTATTTTTACAACCTAATTACCTGCTGTTATTTGTTCTTAGCATTTAATCATTTAAGAAATTCATAGAATGAAATCCAATTTGTAAAAATGTCTTGACATTTGTAAGTTGTAGGGAATGGGAAATATATTAGATAGGAAGGAATGTGTCAAGTGTCACGTAGTGAGATTCTGTGAAATATGGATTGTCAACCGGTTAAATTTAACAGAGCTAATTTTAGATTTTTTATTTGTAACCCATTTGTCACACGTACATGTTACTATCGTTAGAAAATATAATTAGTATTATTAATGATCTTTAGCAAGAGTCGTTTAAAAATGTAGTTCGCTATGAATTCCGGCATTTCGTAGTACCATTCATGAACATTCACTATTTTAAGCACAGCATGAATAATACTGAATGAGCCAGAAGAATATTTGAACGTAGAATGCAATCTTATTCGACTTATGTGGTCTCACTAACTGTACTGACTAAAAAATATTTTTATAGCACGTGGTAAACAATCATTACAAGAATATTAATTGATATATGCTAAACGAATCGTATAACTACTTATCATTCATGGTAAATTAGTGAAAAAGGTGCGCCAGAATAAAAACGATTGCCGAAAGATGAGAACATTTTATTTTAACATTCAGCACGTGGCAACAACTACATGACAATGAATCGTGACATCCAAAACAACGTGCAAAAATTGGTGTACAAAAGGAAAGTTAAAGTAGTAATAGTAATATTGCAAGATGGAACGAGAGGAGAAATAGCAAATTCCTTTTCTCATTTCTCATTTTTTGGACAAGAAAATTAACTCTGTCTTTAATTCTGAACATAATTTGGGATAATGGCTCAGTGGTATTGAGTCGGCCTGTGGATTCTGAGAATCCTGGTTCGATCCCCACAGTCGACAAACATTTTCACCAAATTAAAATTATCCCTGTGGCTCCCCTACCACTAGCCTCTTTGGAGGCCGTGATTTAACGGCTGGTAACCGCAATTCACGCGTATAAATATATCACTTACCTAAATCTGCTTCGGCAGAGTGCCACACCCAGTAATGGGTAAAAGGTGTGATGATTTATTTATTTACTTTATTTTATTTGTTCTCATTTGTTTTTTTCCGTAAAACTAATAGGAAAGCAGGAAATTGCGTAAAACTAATATCCTTTGGTAAATCCCTGTGTTCAGCCTTACCATCCGGTATAATGGCTTGTTATACAATAGAAGTCACGTCGAAAAGAAATAGAGGGGAACCAAAAGAAAGAGACATCTCGCACTAGTGAGAGAGTTAGTTCACAGATCACGACTAACTAGAGCATACTTTAAACATACCATTCAGATATGTCATGTTAAAAATATGCTCTAACTGACCATGGTCTGTCAACTAGCTCTCTCACGAATGTGATATATCTCTTTCTGTTTTGTTCCCTTCCATTTCTGCCCGGCAACGTAAGAATTTTGAATGTATAACTCGTCGTTAATTGTAGACCTTACACTTATAGACAGAAGAAGGCAAAGTAAATTTATTATTTCTTTTCGAAGTGTTTCGCGATAATTAAGGCACCTAAAAACCAATTAAAATAAATATTACTCACAATTTAAATCAATTATCCAACACTACAGTATCAATTTCCACTGCGTAACTACTCAATAAATTCCCTACGAGCAGACATCTACCGGCGCTATCGAAATAAAGCACGCAAGCTTCGCGGTAACTCACGCAGATCTCGCGACAATAAAGTGCGACTCGCAGTTCGCAGCTCTGCATCTCGGCTTCGAGTTCTCGAGTTCTCTGCGCGGATAATGCGAGTAATGCCGCGTACGACACATAAACCAGCGACTACGCGATAAGTAAAAACGTTTTCGAGCTAATTGAGAGACGCACCAGATAAGTGATTGTGAGCGGGATATAGAGTGGACCTTGACAATGCGGTTAACTACGCATGGTGGGTTTTAAACCACTCTGGATGAACAGTAGCGGCCGAGAAATAATCTTATTATATATATAATTAGTTGATAATTAATTAATTTCTTGATTTGTTTATATTACTCTGGACAACAGGAACTTAATCCCAATTACAGTACAAATCCATGGTTCATATCTATTTAGGATGTCACTCTTAAGGTGACTCGCAAAAATTTGGTTTTAATTTTATTTATTTTAAAATGTGGTAGTTCATATATTGTTACCTTGAGTGGGATTCGAACTAGCACACTCCAGCTCGGTGATTCTAGACCCAGTATTGTAATTGGGGTTCAGGTCCTGTTATACAGAGTAACAAAAATAAATTATTCTTATCAAGGAATTAAAAGTTTTTAATTATCTTAGTATCGAACTAGTTCGTTAAATTTATCCTGTTACTTTATATGTTTTCCTTTTCTATTTATTTCAATTTTTTCATAAGATGTTCGGTAAGGAATATCAGAATTTTATACAATTAAATATTTTTCAAACGACCAATTTATAATAATAGCAACCATAAGGACTTCATAAATTACTACGGAAAGTTGAAAATAACATAGCAGTAGTAATTCCACTCACTGATAACAGATGGCGTTACGATGAAATAATAAAAAAATAAATAAAAAGAATTTGTGTTGTTATAAAAATCTAAGACAGATTTTGCAACACATTTGCACAGATATATCTTAATTATTTTCTTAAATTAATAATTACTTATTTACTAATATTTTAATGTTATTTAATATTTTAACCTTACGGATAGTGTAGTTGGTATCACTACACCTAATTTCAAAAATAATGTACATAACTCGCTTGAAGAAGTCATCTTACACTTTCGAAGCTAATAATGCATTATACTATATTATTATTATCACAGAATTATTCGAGTTTTCTCTACCAGCCCATTTCTCAAAATAGTTTTACCTGGAATCTAGCTAATCCTGAATTTTTGATTTGCCAAATTAAGGTAAACTATATTCCCTAAAAAGTTTAAATAAACTTTAGTATAATCTTCTTATCATTTAGTTTTCGGAAAGTTAATTAAATTTACTTTTTTATAAGGCACATTGGTATAAAGTCGGCCTGTGGATCCTAGGAACCCTGGATCAACCCCCACAGCCGATAAAACATTTTCACCAATTTAGAACTACCCCTGTGGCTTCCCCACGACTAACATCTTTGGGGGCCGTGATTTGACGGCTGGTAACCGCACTTCACGCGCTTAAATATATCACTTACCGGGATCTGCTTCGGCAGCGTGCCACGCCCAACAATGGATAAAAGGCGTGATGATATATTTATTAATCCAAAATTCAGGATTAGCTAAAACTTTTTTGAGAATCTGACTGTACAATTGTAAAGATAATCTACAAGCTATCATGTAAACCAATAAAACTGCTCTATAAAATAAACTCATTTAAAATGTACGCCACTGTACGCTACACAAACCTTCTTCAGAAGCTGTGCACATCCACTCGTTCGACACTGATTCTGTCCCACTCCCCTGGAGGATACCCGATACCCATCAGCCGGCTAGGGCCGAGCTCGTGTATAACCAGCAGCTGCTGATAATCTAGACAAATTCACGAGGACAATTTGCATTGTCGACGACGTCCGACATCGCAACATCCAGTCTCGCCTACGTAGCCTCGTTATGCGTTATCACCAGACTTGTACTACGACTGATTTGCGACGGACCGCACGGTATCTTAAACGCGATATCGTTCGTAATAGGGTTTTAATTTCATCTCTTTTACAGGATTAACATTTACTTTATTGAATGGCTGATTACTATAAATGGTAGGTGAAGTTACGTAGACGCTTAGCGCTGAGATAACGTGATGGACGTCCTTTATATGGATCGAGGAGTGCTGTTGTTTATGCAGTCAATTTGTGTACGAGTTGACGGTAGAAAGGATGTTGCTGATATGGATGTTTTTGCGCTGAGCGAATTTCTTATCTGGCGTATGCGTGCAATTAAAAGTTATTTGATAAAGTTACATAACTTTTCTGCTTCTATTGATTGCATATACCTACACGGAGTGAAACACGAAATGCGGAGTATAGGTGTTTTATATGTGTATTGCTTCCCAAATTATTTCAGACAAAAATACTTCAATTAAAAATTGTAGATGTTAAAATTCTGCTTGTAAATGTAACAAAATTTGTTTATTATGGTTTGTAAATGTTGAAATTTACAAAATTACCATTAAATAGCGTTAACCTTGGAATTAAAACAAAATGACGAATAGATATGCAATGTTTTTTTTGGACGAAATAAATTTACTTCAATAGTAATAGTATATTAAATAATAAGTCAAAAAAGTGATGTTTTACTTGACGAAGCGGTAGTTTGAAATACGAGGCCGCGGGCCGAGTATTTTATTCTGCTGAGTCAAATAAAAACAATTTTCTGACGTATTATGTATATTATTTTTTCCTGAAACCATTTAATTTAATAAATAATTAATTATAAATAATTCAGAATGTTTAATTTCTTTGATACGAATTGTATTGATAGCATACTACGTATCCAAAGTTACAACAAAGTCTTTATCACACTGTTTTGTACTTTACCAGACTGTTATTTTTGTAGTAACCTTACATACGTACTTTATTTGACTGTTTTGGTAAAAATCTATTTTGCATACTAAAATTAGTTAGGAAAGTAGGCACTTTCTTGACGGTTTTAGGAATAGTATATTACATAATAAGTCAGGAAAGTGACATTTTACCTAACGAAGCTGTTGTTTTAAATACGAGACTGAGTATTCTAATCCGTTGAGTCAAGTAAAAACACTTTCCTGTCGTCATGACGTATTATGTATACTATTTTTTTAACCGTTTAATTTAATCAATAATTAATCATAAATAATTCAAAATATTTAATTTTTTTGATATTGATTTCATTGACAGTAGACTACGTATACAAGGTTACAACAAAAAAAAAAGCAGTCAGGTAAAGTCTTTACCAGACTGTTTTGTACTTTACCAGACTGTTATTTTTGTTGTAACCTTGGATACGTACTTTACTTGACTGTTTTAGTAAAAATCTACTTTTCATACTAAAATTGGTCAGGAAATTCTTGCTGGTTTCAGGAATATGTCTTTAAATGAAAAATTCGAATAAATTTTATTTACTTTATGGCATATATTACATTACATTATGGGGTAGGTGGCTCAGTGGTATCGAGTCGGATTATGGATTTGAGAACCCGGACAAATCGTGTTTGAATATTAAAGATATATATAAAAATTCAAGATTATGATAATATTTCCTATCTCCCTTTCAGTTTCAATATTTTTTTTTGTAAACCATTTCTTTCAAAGCATTCTACTTTGTTATATGGGCATTAATATACGTTTGTCGTAAAAATAAATCAACCAATCTTGAAGTAAAAACTGATTCCTTATTCGAATCTATCTTCGGTGTTTAATTCTCAAATAAAACTCCATCAGCAATATTTTAGTTTCTTAACATTATAAGTCATAACCCATACATTACTAGAAAAATTCCTCATCTCCTAACAAAAGCAAAACAAGTTTAACTTAACATCTTTATCATTTAGGTTTACAACAATAAATTCCCAGAAAAATGTGCTGCGCCCGAGTGATAAGTTAGCATCAGGATGAACAGCCTCATCGAACACTAAAAAGCTAATCCGACAATTTTATTGGTTTAATCCGGGACGTCGCAGGGCCGGACTGCAGCTAATTATGACGCTAAGTAGTCAATTCATACCCAAATTATTCCGAGCCATGATTTTCGTTCGATTGGTTGCATGTAGCGACTGCGTTTTCATAAAGCTGCCGTTATTTATAATTATGAATTTAAATTTTATTAACAAGACCAAGTCTTTACCACACATTGCGATTAATATGTAAATGAAGCCGATAATTTCAGCGGTTTTTCTGCCACACCCACTTGTAAGTATTTTATTTAAATACAGCCGTGGTTTAATTTTTGTTGGAGATTAAAGCGTTTACTTATCTTTTAATTATTTTTTTTCATACATGCTTGTGAAGTTGTGAAACGATAAACTAGTACACCCACGCTGTATCGAACCACATGTTCCGTATTAAAAACACAAATTTGGATAGCATGCGTTCCACATATTTTAGAACGGCGATTATTATTTCGCCGAATGGCCAGCCGAAACTTTCAAAATTTATTGATAATTTATTTAAAAAAACATTTATTTATTTATTCATTTATTTATTTATGCTAATATGAATAATAGATATTGTAGCAAAACGGAACAATTCAGAAATTTGTTTATGATGTTTCACTATCAAAGCTTCGAGAGATACAGACTAATTAAGCGCGATCTTAAGGTAGCACTAGCGTGAAAAATATTTTTGCAGATCTGAATGAAATTTGGCGCACGTAAACATTGGATAGTCATACGCATCCTGTTAAAATATGAAACATATTCATCGTCTGTGAACAAATATATTCACTTGTAAAGTTGAGTTTTTATACACGGGGCTTATGGCGATCATCACTCAGAATCGCACATATTTGGTTTGTGTACCTCTAAAATTTTGCAGTTTCATTTGAAAAACTAGTATGATGTTCTAGAACTATCCATGTATATTGTATCAGAAGCAGAAAGTTTTTTATCGTTTAGTAATGGCCTTGTTTTTCATGAAAAATTAAGAATCCCAATTTATAATGGCAACACCACACTCTGATATGGTATTTAAAAATTCACTAGATCAACAACCTGTTAGCAATTCATGATATTCAAATCATAATAGGTATAAAACACTTATTTTACTCAATTTTTATATTTTTTTGAGCGCCAGTTTCGCCACTCGACAACCGATGGCACCACCGTCACACTACTACTACCTTAAGTATCTTTCTAAAGTTGACTTGACAGAGTTTATTTTGTTTATTAAATTTATTAATGCATATGTTATAATAACTTCAGTATTCCGTAGATCATTATTTTCTGAATTATCGCGTCTGGTTATATCGGATATAATGACATATTTGGGTAAATTAATAGCTTACATTGGTATGAGATAGAGTTAATTTTTGTATCCCATCCCTTGTAAGCGTTTAGCGTTTTTATGTAAACTCATGCATGGAAACGGTTGTCTCGATCAACGCAACGATATCACCCTCTTACCCCTTGTCAGAACATCCCAAGGAATGCAAGAACAATTAGTTAGTGGTAGATTGGCTTTTGTTGAGACAAGTTGTCTCTCGTCTTCATGTGCAAGAAGCGCGTTATTATTCGCTATAAATATTTTACACGATAAAACAAAAATAACAAGTCAAATAAAAAAAAATATATCATCACGCCTTCTATCCATTACTGGGTGTGGCACTCTGCCGAAGCACTTGGTAAGTGATATATTTTGCGCGTGAAGTGCGGTTACCAGTCATCAAATCACGGCCCCCAAAGATGTTAGTGGTGGAGGAGCCAGAGGGATAGCCTTTGAAATTATGAAAATTGTTTGTCGCCTGTGGGAATCGAACCAGGGTTCTCAGGATCCAAGTAAAATTATTCTTTATAAAATAAGAATTAAAGAAAATACTTGTTTAGATTGGCCGCAGCCCCTTTATCGTCCGGGTTCTGCACTTATAAATAAACCTTTGGAATTTCAAAAAACAATTCAGATAATTTCTGCTGACATTATTAACTTTAGAGGACCATTGGTCCATCTACTTAGTTACTATTTGTAAAAACTGAATGAAAAGTAACGTTCAGTAGAAAGTTTAAAATTGTTTTCCATTAATCAAACCAATCCAACAAAATTTTAATATAAGTTCATAAAACTTCTTCTCATAGAGTCGAGTGAGTTAGCAAATAATATCGCACCCTTGGCGCTGTCATGCAGCTGTTAAACCAACAATGTCAGCGTCCTTATAGCACTCATAAGAAAGTCTCGCTCGAAAAATCCGCAGCGAAAATCTCGGGTTAGTATTAATAATCCATTACTTGGGAAAATTCATTTAGATGCGTCGCGCATACCGGAATCCGGCTCTAATAAACTAAAAGCTGCCTCCATTTTCCAGCACATTAACACACTATCCAATCAACGACATACGGGCGTCGCTCGGCTCATTGCGCGATTTGAATTCTTGTGCGAGTGTGAGAAGGAACGCATACTTTGTGCTGTCGCCATAAAAGCTAATAGCATAGGTGAAACATTGGCCCGGCTTTACGATGGTAATAAACTGAACTTTCCGGAAAATTGAGAACGGGTAAAAATGAAAACTTCTCAACACGACTGGCGCGATACCTGCAGAATAGAACAGCAAGAGAACGGGTAGAACGACATCAACGATAGCAAAGCAAGTGAGCTGTGAGCCGGCGACAATAGAATTACCCACTCGCTGGATGTTATAACGTGATATGTTAACGCCTCATGATTTATATAGTCTGTGAATTTTGCAATTTTCTCTGCCAGCAGTTTATTGCTCTCGACAGATTTCAGGTTATTTCAATATCAGGTCTGTTGCAAAAATTTACACTTTGTAATTCATTTCACTGCAACCATGTTTGCTGTCAAGTTATCAGTGAAATTATTTTCTAATATATTCACTATTTCTATATTCTACACTTTCATCTCTATGGTTCCTCTAACAGTACAATTTATGAGATCCGTAGTTTGACGGCTGGTAAATGTATTTAACGTACCTATACGAATAATAAATGAAATGCATTTCAACAGCCCATGACACCTAGTTCTATTATTACCTTTTTTTTGTGAATTAGAAATCAATTTATGTAGAATTTAATTAAGTCGTAAAAGTTTTTTAAAGGTACGGAAAATGAAATAAAAATATTTCCTTAGTGATAGAAAACTTGATTTTAATAGTTGATTTTTTTTTTCTTCTTTTATTAATAAGTAGTTGACGCCGTTTAGATCGTTAGTTTGGGACTAGCGGGCCGCAAGGATTCGCGGGCACTGAAGTAGGATTCACTTCTGAAAGAAAATTTAAATAATATAAATATAGGCGTTCAAACCGCATTTCAATATCTCTTTTAGTTTTCGAAATATGGGCCTTCAAATTTGAAATTTAAAAAAAAGTCTAAACTAGTTTAACCAAAAAATTGTTATTTTCATTAATCAAAATTTTTGTGATCATGACTCCGGCGATTAAAGAAATATATATTTAGAAACAAAATATGCATAATTATGTAGAAATATCTGAGGAATTAAATGGTAAAATTCCCAATTTCATATCTAGTTTCTTATTATTTTAAATTAACTATAAATAGAAGCACAAATAAATCATTTACCAAATCTGTCCCACATCCAAGCATATCATATTCTAGCATAATAAAAGCGAAAGCAACAAGCGCCACTCATTCTTTATATCACTCTTTGGTATTAAATATATCAGAAACAAAACCACAATATCATATTTTATCTATTCATGTTTCTGAAGAAACAATGTCATTTGGCATTTCAGAACAATGGAAACGCGCTATATATAACCCATTGTATATAATAACTTATTTTTCTTAACATCTACCGCAAATAACTGGACACTAGACATAAAAAACCAGTAGATAGATTTATTCGCCAACAGGTGACAAATACATTGTGTCCATGTATGATCTAGTGAGCGCGAAATAGGCTCTAGAACAGTTCAACATCGAGCAGCGTGGTACTATATCGGGAGCCGTTGCTAGTCCCTAGGTGCGCGTCTAAACTATCGGCGAGTGCGCCGCGTCGGGAATTCAGTTTGGCGTGGTGGACAGCGACTCGTCGATAGCCGACAAGGTAGAAGCGTCCGCTGAGAATCAGATGTCGGAGAGGTACGAGGCAGTAGCGGCGGAGATGGGGTCGGAAGATCCGATAGAAATAAAATGCGGAAAGACGATACAAGTATAAAGAAATAATAATAATAATAATAATAAGGAAGAACTGATGTACTATTGATGACAGAAACAGAAAAAGTCTTGTTTCATTCCCTTCTCGTTTCGAAATTCAGTAATAGTATATTACATAATAAGTTAGAAAATTGATATTTTACTTAACGAAGCGGTTGTTTGAAATACGTGTCCGTAGGTTGAGTATGTTAATCGTTTAATTTAATCTATAATTAATATTAAATAATTCCAAATATTTAAATTTTTTATATGAATTATATTGACTACGTATCCAAGGTTACAACGAAAAATAAAAACAGTAGTTGAGGCTAAGCTATAAAAGTAGTTAGCTTTGGACAGCTATGGTGGTATCTCAATTTGTTTCTTTCTGTAATTCTTCTTCTTTATTCTTTTACTTTTTCGAATATCAATTTCTGTAATTCAGTTATATTTAATTTTGTAAATCGAATGATGCAGTAGCACACCTAGTGTATTTTTATACAATTATTTGACAAATCATAAATTTGAAATTTGGCAATGTTTTACATTGCAATAAAAAATTGATCTTTTAATTTATATCAATAAAAATAGGTACATTTACGCAGAAAATTATGAGGAATATAAGGGTGTACTTTTCAGGCCCATATTTAGGCTAGTTTTTTTCATATGGAGCAGTTAGCGAAAAATGGTCAAAATGAGATGAAATTTATACAAAATTTAACTTTTTCGAAGGCTATATCTCAAAAACTAAACAAAATATGAATTTTTTCTCAACGGCATTAAATTTCTCGTGTTTGAATTAACTTATAAACATATTTTCAGCGATTTTCATTTTTTGAAAATTTCTTAAGGGGTACCCCTTAAGAATTTTTCAATTTTAAGCCATTTTCAGACTAATTGCTCTTAAAATCTTCCTCGTCCGAATATTTTACTAAAAATTTACATACATACGTACCTCGACGCGCAGAATCCAATGGTGAAATCCCTGAGTTCGTATCTCTTTTAGTTTTGAAGATATTGGCTTTAGAAATATTTGAATGTCGAAAATGTTTGGTCAAAATATCAAAAATAAAAAAAATTCTGAAAATATGTGTACAAGTCAATTCGGTCACGAGGAATCCTATGCCGTTGAACGCATATTCATATCTTGCTTAATTTTTGAGATATTACCTCTAGAAGAGTAATTTTTTCCAAAGAGGAGGAATATAAAACACCAGAAAGAAGGACACTTTTATTAAATATAAATTTTTGTCCCTACAATGTTAGATAAAGTTATTATCTTCACAGATGTCATCTAGATGTCACTAATGTCAAATAATTACTGCAGACTATTTTTTTCATGAATAATTAAATTCCTTCGTATAACAATAATAAATTTACAATAGAATACTTTTCTGGAGTATTAAAGTAAAATTAATATTTATGTCACACAGCAATTAGATATTAATAAGAAATTGTGGAAGCAATTAAATATCAAAGGATCAAAAGTAAGTTTTGAATAATAAAGTACATACATTTATATTAATATTTTATAAATAAGAGTTGAAATTCTTTTCATGTTATCTTCGCAGTAAGAAATGAAAGTGTGAATACCGGCGTTGTCCAACTCGTCGTCTGAAGTCAGTTATTAACCCGTGAATAATTTCACACCATATTAACTATTTATGAATCCGTTCAAATCAACAGAGTTTGTTACAAAAATAATTAAAAATTAAGTTCCCTCTTTTTAATTACTGGACTAAGACGATATATGAAGCATTTCCTGTTAAAAACAAAATGTAGCATGCGAGATAACATCGAGATAATTTGCATATTAATTGAAACGTGGATTGCCGGCAAATACACGATTTTGCGAAATATCGTGCCTCTTCGTTATTTTTCCTACGTATACAATAAATCTTGTGGTATGAAATTTACAATAATATGCAGGTAGAGTGACATACTAAATGCAATTTAATTACTTATATGCATACATATCTTCACTCCATATATCAAACTACAACACCTGTGTTTTGGCGTGTCATTTTATAATTTATTATACAAATTGCTTTTTGTTTCCACTATTACTTTTTATTTTAAAATACTGCGAATAATAATATAAAATAATTATATTTTATAAAAACTTTGTTTACAAAAAAATACCTGTTAATATTTATTAATTCCGAGAAACGTGAAAATAAATATGTTTATATAAGGTAATAATAACTAAATGCATTATTAAGCTGCATGTAATGTAGGATAGTTAATAGTTTTTTACTAAAATAATTAATAACTAATTCGCATAAAATTGCTTAAGGCAAAATAATTTAAAAGAAGAATGTAAAAGTAATTATCGGATATATATTATTTGCAAATAACGATGGCAAACGTAAGTTTTAAATATCCCCTTAATAATTAATTTTGGTATTAATAACATGACTGAACCCTTTTCATACACCACATTTATATTTTGTTGAACAAACATTCATGTGTACATAACATCACGCTATATTCCATCAAATGGAGTAGCACGAAACCTAGAATAATTCATAATTCACTAATTAGATTCATCAAATAATCCTTGTTAAATATTCTCATCCTAACACACCATCCTCGCTTGCTGCAACCACATTCATAGTTTGTTCCATACAAGCTCATCACATTCGGAATCATTCATTTTTTAGGCCGAGATATAGAATTTATTTCTTTTATATTGAAAATAAGTAAACAAATTCAAACAATTGAATAAATTTTTCAATCAATCAAAAGTTTTAAGCGAATATTTTTTTATAAATTTCACGCCTATACCTCATGAGTATGCCTATTTATTATTATTATTTTGTGCATTTATTTATGTTTAGTTGTACCACTTAAAGTTAAAGTTGGTTTAAATGTAAAGCAAATCGAATGTTTTACAGCAATGTTATTTATTCCATTTGACATGTTTGCTGTGCTTTTATTTATTTAAACTAAGTTTAAAATTTAAATATTGGCGATGCAACGGGCCATTAATAGTATATTGTACAAACATGCGATGGTATTCGTGGACATTCCATGCGAGAAGTACACTATGCTTTTTCTAGAACTATGATGTTGATGCCCTATTAATTTATATTTTAATAATAAATTTGTCCCGATTTCACTGAATTGTGCTCGTAAATGTCAAATTTCGTTGACAGTTGCATGAAAATATATTATTATCGTACAATAGTTCACCATTTTCAATTGTGTCACTCTGCAATAGCAGATCTCTTTATATTATATTTTATTTTAGCATGTGAATTATACATATTAATATTGCTTGGAGAAATCGACGTCTTTTTTTTCATTTCTTCGTAATAATTTTAAATATTACGATAAACCCTTTTTCGGTTACTTATACTTTTATGAGGCAGTCATAATAGAATCACCTTAATGAGAAATTTTTCCTTTACTAATTTCTGATATCACGGTTCCATGTTTGTAATGTACATTATTAAATCAGACTTTTACAAACCGCAATTTTGATCACAAAAGAGAGGGGGTCGCGAAAGAATATATGGCGGTCATGACTCCGAAAAGTTTAAAAACCACTGTCTTACACATCTGCAATGTTCATCAGCTCACCGACAAGACGACAATCGGCAAACCTCCAAACCGTCGGAACGACGAACGTTCCACTGCATCGGGCGTTCGAAGTTCGATCAGCATCAGCGATCAACGTTCAACGTTCTGCGCACCGCCGTGTTAAACGTTCAACGTGCCGTGCTGATCAAATTTCAATCAAGCGGGCGGTGCTCGGTACAAGCACAGGAACGACTTGTCGCCAGACAGCGATCAGACATCGCGGATTTACCCGTGAGATCTCAGACGATCACCGGCAAATTAAAATGGAATTGTGCCGAGATTTGTCGGAGTGCTGGTAGAGTTGCTCTTTTTGGAATGGTTTCTTTCTATGCTTATTCTTCAATGTGTAGAAGAGTCAGATTTTTGAATTAAGGCAATTTTAACTGACTGTTTAAATGACTACTACCTCATAGGTAGGTTTACATATGTAAAACTAGTTTTAATGTACGCGAGAAACTAAAGATGTGTATCGTACAATATTAGGATCCTAATAGTATATTACAACAGGCGCGGTGGCCGAGTGTGTTAAGGCACATCTCTTAATATACTGTGACGTCATCCGAACCAAGGTTCGTCAGTTCGAATCCGCTTATCGACAAAGTATGATTTGTCGTTAAATAAAAAATACAGTTACTTGTATTAATCATACTCGGGCGCTATAAGCTAGTCACTTATGCATATGCCTTAAAAAAGTAACATCGACTACGGAAACCGGCAGTACGGCAGCGTAAAAACTGCGGCTCGGTGTGCCCGGTAGGCCCAGATCCGATTCGGGCTGTAGCGCCATTGAAGAAGAAGAATAGTATATTACATAACAAGCATCGAAAGTATAAGCTAACGTACGAGTGTACAAATTGAAAAACGAGGCGCGTAACGCCGAGTGATTCAAGTACAAGAGCATAGTTATCATACTTGCCAGCGAGTTATGTACACTATTTTTCAGGCGACCACAAAATATTTCTAAAAAAAGTTTGCAAGAGCAATATTGTTTCACTTTGAGAGCTGATGTGTTTTTGAAGATAAACATTGACGTTTGAGGTTAGGTGTGGTGATACCAACTGTAGTAACCGTAATGTCAAAATATTAAATAATGCTAAAATATTAGTAAATAAGTAATTATTAATTTCAAAAAATAAGATTTATCTTTGTATATTTGTTGAAAAATCTACCAAAACTTCGATTTAAATAATAATACCAATTCTTTTCATTTATTTTATTTTCTTTCATCGTAACGCCATATATTGTCAATCAGTGGAACTTCACCTGATATGTTAGAAGTGTGAGTTATAATAACATATCAGTGTATGTTATTTTCAACTTTTCGTAGTTATTTATGATGTTGTTATGGTTACTTTCATAAGTGGTCGTCTGAAAATAACTATTACGTACTAAAAGCGGTAAGTGATGTTTAAAACTCGAAGGTTTTGTTTTGGAAACGATACGGATTTAGCTTTAACTTTAACAGAACTACTGAAAATATTTATACAATAATAAAAAGTTTAAAAATCCTATTATATTCACAATATACTTTTATTTTTAATTGAACCATATTCATAATGTTCGTATTTAAAATATGTAATTCTTAAAAATATTATGGTAAAAAGCATCAAAACTTTTTATAATTACTCCTAAATGGTCATTCCTTTTAATATAAAACTTTTTAATAACATGTTTTAAACTTTAAGCAATATTGAGGATAATATTAAGTAGAAGGTTCTTTTTATAATTTATATTTTACAACATAAATATGCACTTATCTGAAGTTCCGAGAAAATTTAGTCATGTATAAATATTTACACTTAGTTGGACATTAATATAAAATTGTTGCTTACTCGTTTATCAATTAAAACTTTTAACTATGCTATTAACTTTGTAGCTAATATACAAGAAACATACATTAAAATTTCAAAAAATTTGCTTGATATGTTGATATAACTTCCATTACAGGGAAATATGCAGCATTCAAGTAAAAATAACTAGGTATATCAAAATATGAGACCATTAACAAAGTTAGTGGAGAAAAAAACGCATCAGCACGAGTTAATCTAGAGTATGACGGTCTTCCTAGAAGAGACCATTCATTACACAGATAAACATAGACACAGTCAATTAATTAGACTACATGACAGGAGCAAATAATTTGTCAGTCACCGAAGAATCTTTCGAGCACAAAATTACTCCTGAGAAAGTTTCCACGTGTGCTCTGAGGCGACGTCGACGACACTGTCTTATTTGACCGAGTATAGGAAGTGATTTATACCTGACCTTGGGCAGGCAGGTACGATGAGCGAGTCATTTGTTTTCTTAAGCGAGACTTCGCCGCTCCAGTTCGCGAAATATTTGTCGTCGTGTTGAACGCGTGTTCACTTTTTGTTTTATGATAATACGGACATCTCGTAATAACAAAAAATACCTACATCTGTTGAATTTCACAGCAGTGATGTTGAAAAAAGATCTGTCGCAACCGGTTCGAATCAGGATCATGGATAGGTACTTATACTTTTGGTTTCGTTCAAGCTGGATTTGAAATTATAATTGCAGCCGACTTTTTACATCAAACAACTTTTATCGATCCCGTTTTTTGCTTTGTCTGCTGACATTTCTGATTTTACTTTAATACTGGGAATTTTTGTGTTTCACAAAGGTCCTATTTACCCTTTATAATTTTCTGGGCTTCAAAACAGATATGGGAATATTTTTAAAATGTTTTCCATTAGTATATTATGTCGGCGGTACGGCAGTGTAGTTAACGTGACAGCGTTGTGATTGCCAATGTTCTAGCCAAGTCTCATCTTCCAAGAAAATCATACGTCATTTAAAAAGAAAATTGGGGAGAAAAATTCATGAAAATTTAGTTCTTTAAACTATAGGCATACATCAAGCCGATTTGAATTGATCCAAGAAATCGATTGAGACCAAAATCAACTCGATATTACTAACTACCTTTGATATGAGCGAAAATTTGAAAGAAAATTGCAAAGAAAAGTTATTCCTTTTATCTATTTTTATATTTGTTTTGATATCATTTTTAACTTGCCATTTCTCGTTATTTCATGTGCGAAGCTCGGTCTTCCAACTATTTATTTCTATGAAACAAAATAATGTTTAATTTACTTATTTTATAATTTATTTTTCTAAATTCGACTATGGTCTCAAATCACATTGGAGAATAGTAAATAAATGCACATCTCTTAGCATACTGTGACGTCATTCGAACCAAAGTTCGTCAGTTCGAATCCGCCTGTCGACAAAGTATGATTTGTCGTTGAATAAAAAATACAGTTACTTGTATTAATCATACTCGGGCGCTATAAGCTAGTCACTTATACATATGCCTTAAAAAAGAAACATCGACTACGGAAACCAGCAGTACGGCAGCGTAAAAACTGCGGCTCGGTGTGTCCGGTAGGCCTAGGCCCGATTCGGGCTGTAGCGCCATTGAAGAAATAAATAAATGGTTAATTTGTATCAGCATTTTAGTAGCTAATTAAACAACAAGTGTGCGAAGACCTACTTTGCACATGAGCGCAGTTTTAAAGCACTCGCTTCGCTTGTACTTTAATTTGTGCGAATTGTGAAAATGACATCTTCGTGCTCGAGTTTTGTACAATACTTTTCCTAACGAGCAAGAACTATATAATTGACAATGAGGAAATTTATTAAATTTGTAGCATGAATTTATATTGACAGTTAAGTATGCCGTGAATTGACAATTGATATATGAAAACAAATTGTTTATTTTGTCTCGTAAAGTTTTTTAATATGTACCAGTTTTATGGCGCTGTAAGGTAATGTCTCTATTTCTTTTATAAATTACTCAAAATGTGTGTATTTAAGTACAATTAGCATTTTAATATTAAAAATTTAGAACCTTAAAAATGGGTGTTTTTTCAAATACTTTGCGAGCTAGAGCGCAACATCAAACTTTCCATCTATTTCCAAAGTAATTCAAACCTTATTTTGAATGCAGCAAGTACAAAAACAAATTTAGAGTGCATATGAATAGTTAGTCTTACAAAGTAGATAAAAATAAATTGCAACATAAATAATGTTTATTATATGACGCCCAAAACGTCCCCATATATTAACGAATCTCTAGTTTCATTTCTATTTTGTTGTATCTTTAGTACCTACTAGAGATTCAAAGTATCAAATGTCACAAAACAAGCTTTAAACCTTAAAATTTTAAGTGTGTCAGAAACATAAAACACCAAACCGTTTACGATTTCTACAACAGAATAAAACAAAATAAAGCATAAACATAAAAACATATAGGTAGTAGGGACACAACCGGGTACTTCCTAATAAAAGTTCCCGTCCTGTTTTATCTTCAAACATCTTATTTAATCATGCACGAGAATGCACCGGCTAAGAGATAAACTCCACAGTATATGTATGCATGCAAGCAGCGGTGGCAGCATGACAACAACGTAGAACGTACAGTCAAAACCAGGAGGACAGTTTTTATCCTCCACCAGACACACAAATAACTCGAGAATCATTAGGAAACTGTGGAATAACTTAATGGTAAACATATCCCAAAACTACTGTACAGAATGTGGTCAGCAACGACCCAATTAAAAACAAACAACCGGCCACTCTGCCGATAAAGTAGAACACATAAATCGCGCCATTGTTCCTCCGTATCTAATCTCCCGATCGACATCGACTATCTCGGCTCTGTGCGGTAAAAAGCTCGACCGCGGCCGCCGAATCGCTTCTAAATATCCACCTAACAAGCTGGTGACATGGTGCTTCTCGCGCCGACGACCTAACCTGGCTATCTGCCATCGTGCAAACTCCTCCAGAAAGGATTCGACAATTCACTCACGGGAACAGGGCGCGTCCTGGAGCTGTGCGACCCTGTGCCGTGTTCAGAGACTTCGACATCACTAAATTCTCGCCTGAGATACTGTTTTAACGCTGATAACACGTAGATTAATGTGGGAGTGCCGTAAGTCTATACGCGACATTAAAAGACTGTTTTATTGCCAAACTCTGAAAATCTGGGTAATACAGAATTTTTTCTAACACGGTTGACCTAATTCTTAGAATTTATCCGAAGATCCAGTGGATTCTAGTAACTAAAATATTCTGTTTGAAATAATACAAACTTTAAAACAAGCAAGAATAAACAAGGTAATAGTTATCGCCAAATAGCTTATTTCTTTTTAACTTTGACGTTAGTGAAAATAGTTGTTTCTCAATTTGACAAGGAAATTAAAACTAAATTTTATTGTTGCCTTATTAGATTTTAATTTAAAAATATATTTATAATGAATAAAATTTCCCAACCTGTTCATTAATCGCACCATATTTGTTCTTTTACAACTTTTTAATAGTGTCCTCAAACTTTTATGACCAATTCTTTCCATTGAATGTTAAAATTTTATTCTTAAACATTATCATTTCGTAATTAAATTAAAATTCATCTTGTTACGTAAAAAATATATTTTTATTATTTTCCGCCTTTGAAAAGAGAAATATTTATTACTAATGAAAACTATAAATTTTATGTTTCGATACACTCAATATTAACCTTCTTCAAGACAAATTATAGTAAATAGATGAACAAAACGTAATTAATAAATAAATGTTTCAGTACCAACTTAAAAGTAAACAAATAATTATTATTATAAGAATTAGTTGATTAACAAATTGTCTGATGGTAGATATTAGAATAATTATTGTAATTTAATTTTTGTAAGTGTTTTCAACCAATCATAATGCAAAACAGTTAAAAGTTTTAATCAGTCCTGATGTACGAAATATATACATATTTAATCTTCTTAATTAAGATTTAGTGAATGTTTTCAATGACCAGAACATGAAATTGGAAAAGTCGTATATCTTTTCAAAATTCCACGTATGTTGTAAATTGGATAACTGGTGCATCCTATTGGGCTCTTCGAAACGGCCGCGGTATTCATCGTTTATCCTTATATCTGCTATTGAAATCAGTTTACAGATGTACACGGCGATCAAGTTAGATATATGTATACGCGACTAATGATAATGAAACGGAAAGCATTTGAATCGCGTTCCTTCCTCGGATCTCGAGGCTTGGGGCTTGTACAGGTGCATAGATAAACTTTATCAACCGCTGTTGCAATACGCGTAGCGAATGTCGCTGTTACGATGTTCTCAGAGAGATTTTATCAGATTCTACTCCGAATATTGGCAATATATGACTTTAAAATAAATTCTGTTTCACATGACTGTTACTCAAACTATGTAATTGAAATTACGACAAAGAAATTAATTTGAATGAAAGAATGCTTTAATAGCTATTTATGTACCAAGGGTGAAAACAGTCGTTTCTGGCCCGTGGTATGATTACTAACACGAGACGCAAAGCGCCGAGGGCTAATAACATGCTTAGAGTCAGAAACGCGAATTATACCCGTGGTACATACAATATTTTATGCACAACAAAATAACATTTAATTATTTGTTCAAAAGATTAAAATATGTACATAGGTTATATGTCAAAATGACATTTTGCAGGATCAAATATTCACAATATAAAAAAGTTGTCATTTTATTTATGTATCCATAGGAATTATTTCTTTTTGGCCCTTGGGCCAAAGAAAAGTGTTTAAGCCTGCTTTTTAGAGCTAAAACACATGCTTTTTGGCCCGATTGTATATAAAAATTATTATCCTACAAATTTAATAAGTAAACATTTATGTATATTTTTTAGGTTTAATTAAAATGGAAGAATTTTATACTACTGTGGTTACTGTGCTATTCTAACATATATTGTTTCAGTTAACATTGTAATTAAATATTGTTTTGTCCCGAGTATTCACAATAAACAAAAATTGTCATTTTATTTATGTATTCATAGGAATTAATTTTTATGGCCCTAGGGCCAAAAAGAAGTGTTTAAGCTAGCTTTTTAGGGCTAAAACACATTAATTTTAGCCCTATTGTGCATAAAAGAAATTATGAATGAGGACAAAACGGAAGTGATATACCAGGATAATAATGATTGTTCAATGAATCCATGAACTAATATTTCAAGGATTCGTGCTATCCTATTTCACTCTCATTTGAATTGTAAAATTATGAATCTTATTCCTTTTAAATAAGTTGCAACATCGTGGCATTTTACCCATTCAGAATGGTAAATAATTTTGTACATGAATTGCGTCTATTTATGATATGTGTATGTAGTATTATATGTATACTTTAATTAGTATTTCCAATTAGTTTATTCAGCGTGTATAATGAGATCAATGTTGGTTGCATGTTTGACAGAGATACCGTGTGTTGTACGGTGTAAACGAGGCTTAAACAGCACGGCCGCATGCAGCATACCCTGTTGAGCCCTAAGGGAATTACGAACCCATACATTATAATAAACATGAACTGGCTTTAACGTGGGTTACAGTTGCGCGATCTATCATTATCATAAACACTGCCACTGTCGCTTCTGTTGTATACATGCCTTTAACTTTCACTGACAATGACCTCTCGCAGTGCGATATTTTCCACTAGCGGCGAAGCGGTGAGTTAGCGCTTACCTGCAGTCATCTGTCCGCCTGATTAAACAAAGTCAAACAGTTGACGGTGCAGAAAATTGGAAACAAATAGAGATCGCAACCTTCAAGTAATTGTTGACGTTACGCGGTTTGATTATTCAACAGTTATCCTGTGTCGACTTCTGTTACGGATAAGCGGCTACAGTTAAATTGGTAATAACTAGGGCATTCAATCTCTCCTGTTCACTTCTTGTATTCCCATATCTTTGTTCGTTACACTGTTCTCTTACGGCTTCACTGGTTACCTACAAATTTACGAGAACTTTGCATCAGATAGGACTTAATTTATGATTTACTGTAACTCGTTTCTTCAGATATTTTATCTCCATTGCATGCAGATATTTTTAATATAAATAAAAAGGACTAGCAGCTTTATTTACTATGCCTTATTATAGTAATTGAATTTAGCTTTAACAGATTCCAATAGCAATTTTAATTGACTATGATCTAAATTCAAATTGTCTTGAGTTAAATACTTGAACAGTTATGGAATGGTCAATAATGGAATACAGAGTGTTCATATTACCAAAAACATCATTTTTATCATCTCATATCTTCAACTGCTCTTTTTATTCACTATTAGTAGAAGCAGTGAGAATACAAGATATTGAAGAAAGTAGTGTTACCAACAATGTTATTTTCGCCTTAAGATTCAAGGTTTGGTAACCTTTCATCTATTTCCAGCAGTCGCGGATCCAGCGGAGGGCACATAATATTATTGCCAGATAGGTATTTTTATATTATAATTAAATATATATATATATATATATATATATATATATATATATATATATATATATATATATATATATATATATCATATATCATCACGCCTTCTACCCATTACTGGGTGTGGCACTCTGTCGAAGCAGATCTCGGCAAGTGATATATTTTTGCACGTGAAGTGCGGTTACCAGCCGTCAAATCACGGCCCCCAAAGATGTTAGTGGAGGGGGAGTCACAGGAGAAGTATTAATGTGGTGAAAATGCAGTGGGAATCGAACCAGGATTCTCAGGATCCACAGGCCGACACGATAACCACTGTTCCACCTACTCCATTATAATTGTTTAATAGATTTGTTTATTTGCAAAAATGTTATTTCTCATGTTATTACTTTCTTATACGCAGTATAAGGACGTATTGGAATCGTGAAAAAAATCGTTGACGAGATTTTCGCGGAAATACGTGTTTTGAGGTCCACTGAATTCGTTTTGATCATTTTCTCAATGATGTCTGTGTCTGTGTGTGTGTGTGTGTGTGTGTGCGTGTGTGTGTGTGTGCGTGCGTGCGTGCGTGCGTGCGTGCGTGTGTGTGTATGTGTGTGTGTGTGTGTGTGTGTGTGTGTGTGTGTGTGTATGGATGGATGTGTGTCCGTATGTGCAATATCTCATGAACGAGATAAGATTTGTTAACGAAACGTGGTAATTATAAGTTTAATGAAAATAGGAAGAGCTGAGTTGATTTTGAATGAAATTGAATAGCCGGAAGCGGAAGTTTACTGGACACACAAAACAATAAATTTCATTTATTTCAAAAATGGATTCAGTTACGAAGAAAAGTTTCAAATAAAAGATGTTAGCAAAAATATTTGGAACATAAAATTTTATTTGCAATTTTCCTGTATAAGCGTCTAATTTTGAGAAAAACTAATTTATATATTGAATAATATATTCCTATAATCATAGTAGCATTAGAAACAAAAAACATAAATTTTAATTTTTGCTTTATCTAGTTATCTATGTCTTCTTACGGAAATAAACTAAATTACATGTTTAATAACATATATTCTAAATATTATATATGTTGTGTATAAGAAAGTCGTGTGGTGCCCACACCAGATTTTTTTTCTTTGGCATCATCTTTTTTTGACCCACTGTACTTACATTTTTCGCTATATGGCTATGTGAAACTAATTGATATTTTAAATATAAAAAATAAAATACTTATAACAATAATTTAGCAATATCGTATACCTACTGTAAAATAACAATTATTATCCACCTAAATAATTGCTGACTAGAAGACAATCACAAATTAATTTAATAAATAATGAAGATATATTATTTTAAAAAAGACCATTTGTTTGCTAGCACAAGAGTATAGGTACAATAACAAATGACATGAAGTACTCAGTAGCAGGTTGAAGTATTAAACCCATTTTAATGAAACAAAAAATTAAAATAAGAATACAGAAAAATAAACACGAACAGTACATTATCCCAGATCCCTGACAGTTAAAACCTGGAAAAATTACATGTCACCCATTTAAAAACGCGTCACTTTTTCATAGCCCGTCCATTTACCCAACAAATAAAGACAATAAAAAAGCAACGGAGTTCTTAGGCGCTAATCCTGATTAACGCACGCGTTATTTGGTAAAGAGACAGTAAAAAATGCGTCGCGCGTGAAAGAGGCACAGCACTCTGCCTCGGAGTTAGTATCCGCTTTGCCCCGAGGTGAGTTTTGGGCGCACGGGGTCCAAATAAGGCGCGATTGTTCGCCGGACCGTCTGCTATTGGATATATATTGGCTGCGCGGCTTCGAGGTGTCCACACATAAATTAGGAGAGTTTTCGGACAACAGCTACGAGGATGACCGTAAATATGTCGGGTAGAGCCACCGACAAACTGAACAGCGGCCCCGGCGACGGATTATTTTCAAATCCTACTGAAAAATTCTAGACTGCTTCGACACGAATTTATATGCAGATTTTATTCGATTCGTAACAAATATTTTAAATTATTTTCTACAAAAAATTAATCTGAATATATTCAGCAAGAAATAAATTCCATCTTTTTTTTCTTATTTTCAATTATGTTTTTGTTCCAAAGCAAGGATAATAAACTTGATGATAATACCTGGATTAATTTGTCGATAAATAAAGTTGCCAAACTTTCTGCTGTTCTCTGTTTAGAGATAATAAATAATAGTTTTTTTTGTATATATGGGTGGAAAGTGTATTATTCCTTTCCGCGAGTCACATTTATTGCCCAAAGTGTAGCTGAGAACAATCTAAAAATAAAAAAAATAAAATAAATATATCATCACGCCTTCTACCCATTACTGGATGTGGCACTCTGTCGAAGCAGATCTCGGTGATAAGTGATATATTTTACGCGTGAAGTGCGGTTACCAGTCGTCAAATCACGGCCCCCAAAGATGTTAGTGGTGGAGGAGCCACAGAGATAGTTTTTTTTTTGAAATTATGAAAATTGTTTGTCGGAAGTGGGAATCAAACCAGGGTTCTCAGTATCTACAGGCCGACTTCATACCACCCTCTAAAAATATACATATGATTTTTCTACTACCGTTCTTTCATATCATAGAAATAAAAATTATGGAGATTTGAGAACCCGCGTTCTACCCCACAGTCGATAAACAATTTTCAAAACATTAAAATTACCCCTGTGGCTAACATCTTTGCAGGGCCATGATTTGACGGCTGGTAACTGCACTTCACGTGCATAAATATATCACTTGTCAAGTCTATTAGTATATGATAGATTTAAACAAAAATCAAATTTAAATCACATGGCAACCGTAACTTAGTTTTTTAAAGCTTGTTACCGGTATTCATGGATCCCAGGTTCGAATCCTGGGGGTATCCCGATTTTTCTATTAATAATTAAATTTGATTAAATAAATATTCATTTATTTACTTAAAAAATACTAATTAAAAACAACTATTGTAACAAGTTTGAAAGCAAAATACAATAAAATAATTATATAAACTACTTATACTGCCATACCAAAGTTTTTAATCCGCAGTTCTTCTTTTAATAATTTTTTAAATAGTTTGTTCTATTTTTGCAAAGCACATTATTCAAAATCAGCCTCTTACAAACTTCAATTTTTAGCACAAAAAATATAAAGGGCTCGCGAAAGAATTTATTTGTAATTTTTCTCCCAAAATGTTCATGGTTCTGAAAAGTTTTAAAACCACTGATTTAGTTTATATCTACTCAATAACTCGAATTAATATTGGGAACTTCTGATTGCTTGGATGCCCTTTAACTAGCTATACAAAAGAATTTAATGTATAAATTTATCTGACGAAACTTGTCAGAACGTTAATAGTTTAATTAAATCGCGCGACTTCGCAGCAAGTAACAGGTTACAGTACCTAGTACTGTGTAGACACTTGCAGTGATAACAGTGTTTTTGTGTTTTCTGTGCAATAAATGGACTATTATTTCGGAGAAAAAGGCATGATACTGGACGAAAATGTGAGTAATTTTTAAATTATTATAACCATTACGTTAGCGAACAGTGATGAGTTAAATTTCTTAGTGTTAGTTCTATGTACATTGTGATTAAATGTACTAAACTTCAAGTATTGTCTTAGTCGAATAGGAATAACTATCGGAAAAGCTATAACAACTTTTGATTGATGTCGGTGAGTGTAAGTGCTAATAAAAACTCGACGTTCGTTCAATGTTTTGCTATAGTAGTACCTATCTCAAGTACAATAAATGTACGAATACACACCTATGTATCTTATATATATATATATATATATGTGTACACGATATAAAATAAAAAATAAATAAACTATATCATCACGTTTTTTACACTTTACTGGGCGTGGTATTCTACCATAGCAGATATCGGTTAGTGATATATTAATGCACATGAAGTGCGGTTACTAATCGACAAATTACAACCCCCAAAGTTGTTAATTGAGGAAAAGCCACAGGGACAATTTTTGTGTGGTGAAAATTGTTTGTCGGCTGTGGGAATCGAACCCAAGTTCCTAAATCCACAGGCCAAATCGATACCACTGCACCACCTACTCCATATAACTTGTGTAATAACCATTTTACGCTTTATTTCGAATGAACTTTTTTATTGAGTTCAGAAAAAAAAAATCGTTTTATTTTCAATATGAAAAAAAATCTAATTCACTTATATGATGTTCAATTGGTTTCAGTTTCGCATCAGTAAATTTATTGTAAAAACTGATACCTATGACATTCACAATTTGTATCTATTTAAATATTTTATTTATATTTAAATATTAAAAAATTGTTTTGATAAACACCTGTAGTAAATAAAATTCTGATAATGAATAGTATTTCACATTACCAGCATGGTGAAAATAGTTACCTTGCGTATATTGTACAATATTTTATTTATTATTCATATGTAAACAAAATTTAAAATTATAATTAAATCCTGTCAATTACAATTTTTGAGTCAAAATTGTTCTGATTATTAGGCGTATTCCATTTGCCTTTTGCATCAAATCTAACTTACATTTACTGAACCAAATCACTTATTTATTTCACTGGATTACATCATTGACTTTATTTCCAGGACTAAAATTACTCATTGTAATTTACTTTGAAGTAATCCACCCAAATAAATGTATCAGTTTGCTTAATTCAGTTCATTTAGTTATCTTGTCTAATTTATCTGAACTGATTTAAGTGAATCAAGTGGCAAATGGAATACAGCTAATAGGCGTATTCCATTTGCCATTTGGATCAGATCTAACTTACATTTACTGAACCAAATCACTTATTTATTTCGCTGGATTATTTCATTGACTTTATTTCCAGTACTAGAATTACTCATTTTAATTTATTTTTAAGTAGTTCACCCCAATAAATGCATCAGTTTGCTTAATTCAGTTTATTTCGTCATGTTGTATCTGAAATGATTTAACTGACAAATGGAGTACAGCTAAAATCTCGTAAGTATTACTATGGGAACGTGTATGTTTATTAACTTCTAAAATTGACAGTTGACCTGTAAAATTTTTACAAGTTAGTAGCTAGTAAAGATTCATTTTCATAGTAAATAATCAGTTTGAACAATTGACATTTATCCAACACCGAATCATAATAAGCCTGCTACTATAGTTATTTGAAATAAATAATGTCCATCATTAGTCACTCAGTGAGAGAATAACAACAACCATACCAAGCTACATTGTAATTTCTATGTTTTATTAATATTTAAATTGTCATGTCAGTGTCAAACAAGAACATATAAAAACGATTTAAGACTTTAAGAGATATGTTGAATAAAACGTTGTATTGGTATCATGTGGAATGAATACTAGTCACTCAAGAAAAGTAGTCTTTTTGTTAATATATCACATTCCACACTAATACAATAAATTGTTATTATAAGTAACAAATTAAATAAATTACGTGGTCATAACTAAGTCAAATTTATGTGTATTTACAAATCATACTTTCAGAACGAGACAAAGTGAAACAGTTAAGATTGTAATTTGGTTCCTCCATCAATATTTTTGTTGGTTAAAAATACAATAAATTTTGTGCACTTTCGCGTAAACAAAATGTGCATTGAGGCCAGCAAACATTGTTTATATTTTCCTTAATAGTAGTATATTATCAAGGGATCTGCAGCAGCTGCATGTCGTTAATAGATTGCAGTTTAGTTTCTGGGAAGTCAAATGTGTGCAGAGCAGTGAACGCGAATCGCACAGGGCTTATTGAGTTCTACCGCCCGCCGGCGGCACTATTCCGATACGGCGAAACTTTTAGTTTAATTAAACTAGTTTTTACCACAGTTCCTCCTTGAATACAGTTTGTAAAGATACACGAAGAAGTCTACTTACTTACCTCTAGCGTTTACATAATTAGCATGCTAACTCGATGGAAAAAAGTTTTATTTTAATATTTTAAAGTTTTTGTGTAAATTGCAATGCTCTTCTAATATTAATTAGTTAATTAATTTTACGGTAAGCAATGCCTGTTTATGAATACGGTGAAATTAATAGATAATTACAAAAACAGTACTGGGCAAAAGTAAACTTTATACAATACCTACTTTTGTTCATATTTCATATAAAATATGGACTTTGATATTAGTTTTAGTTTTTTAGAGCAAATAATAAGGGTTGTTTGAATTTTGAACGCTTTAGATGAAATAAATTTTGATTTAAAGACAAATATTGTTTGGCATTTTTTATGCCCCTCAAAATGAGCGCCCAGATTTAATAAGTTATACTTTAAGTAAATTTTTAATCGGGTAGATAGCTAAAGAAAAATATTTTCACTAATTAAAAAAATTATCCATCTAGCTCTCCCACCACTAACATCTTTGGGGGCCGTGATTTGACGACTGGTAACCGCACTTCACGCGCATAAATATATCACTTACCGAGATCGGCAGTAATGGGTAAAAGGCGTGATGATATATTTATTTATTTATTTAGATAGCTCAGTGATATCGTGGTATTTGATCAAGTTTAGAAACACTTTTATTTATTTTACGTTTTTTCCAAATGTTTTAGATAAGTTTGATCGAAATTATCATCATTTTAATACTTCCAATTTTTTACTAAAATATGTACAACGTACTGTCGTTGTCAAGAGAGAATGCCAAAGGGGTAAGGGAGAGAAATTCACTTAATCACGTCACTGTGAAATTGTATTTATTCCACTGGTCCATTACAGTTAGTATTGGTCGGCAGAGCAGTTCATGTATTATGTATAACACTAATAGTAATATATTCCTATATCCTACAATCATTTCTCATTTTTGAGCTTGGCATACTCTCATGTCGATACCAGTAAACTGTGTTTCATTTATAATAACAATAATGACTGGTTTAAAAAAAATCAGGTCATGTGTCATCCTCAAACCTAGCTAGGTACATATTTTACCTTAAATAATTTCCTTGATTATTTGAATTTAATTGTATTTCATCCCCAGATAATATAGGGAAAATAGTAATGGACGTAAGCTTAAATTGTAAATAATTTATTGAGGATTTATTGACAACGGTTATAGCCATCTTCAGGTCTAAAGATAAAACAATAATATTGTAACAATTAAATAATTGTTTGTCACTTACAGGCAGATACATAAAACGGATTAACGTTAACACCTTTTTTAATATTATCTATAACTCTGTTTCAAATTAAGACAGATTCAAGAAATGAATTATATTTGATGCTAATTAACACCCTTTTTAACTCAAGTTAAAATAAAATTGTTTCATGCATTGAAAAGAGAGTTAAAAATGGTGTTAGCGCTAATCCGCTTTATGTATCTGCCTGTTAATAAATAAACAATTAACTCACCAAGAGTGTCGATATAAATAACAACAAACATAATAATATTAAAGTTGAGAATTGAAGTTCAAATAATAATGCACTCCCTACGCATATAAAAATTTCCATTTTTAAACTGGAGATAGAATAAAGTAACGCAAGTTGCTGAGTGGAATATAGAATGAATATATGCAAAACCAGAGACAATTTTTCCCGCGGTTGCATCAAGTAACATGAGGACACTTAGTATTTAGTGCAGCAAAACGCGATATAATAATGCGCATAAAAACCGCGTTGAAATACTGCGGCAACCCTTATATTCCGAGAAATTCACATGTACACTGAATAAATGCATTAATGGATTTGGTTTGCAAAACCAGGCCGTTCTTTGTACACCTCCGTCGTGGCTTTGTCTCACTTCCACCCTGTGTAGTGTATGTACGTGTTTATAATGTGCCGGACGGCACTTCTCACAACCATCCTTGTATTCTAATTTATGAATAAAAACTCACGCTGTTTTTGTATATAAACAGGATATTAATATTGCAGTCCTGCTTAGCATATGAAGTACGATGATTTCAAGGATTGCATGTAGCATATTGTAACGTCATAACCAACTCTAACACAGTAAATATTATTTAATATTATGTTTTTCTACCCTCGGTATTAAAATGTCATTTAACGTACCGGTTTTCATGGAGCTAAATAACATCTTAATCACATGTTGACTAACTGATGTATTAAGCACGGGTTGAAGTTTGATTCGTACATCTGTCATTTAATTAACCTTACTTTTAATTTTGTTATTGTTTTCATTATAATTTGTGGTCGTATATATGCCTTATTTTATACTCGTTTTTTAACTAAAGAAACGTTCATAAGGATTAGTACTATAAAGTAGCCAAACTAGACTCCGGTCAATGTCAAAAATTAAAATCAAAATAAATATGTATTATACATAATTAAGTCATTCATTCGTTAATATTCAATCCAATTTCATCCACTTCTTTGGAAATTTATTTTAAGTCTTGACACATTGTAAATACCTTTTTTCCACTTTTTTCTCCACAAATGCAGAAAATTACTGTAATTCCCAGTCATTCTGTGATAAGTTTATAAGTTTATAGATTCGTAAATCTATAAATAATGACAACACAATCACATTAATATTTTTTTATGAGTAAAAAATATTTAATAAAGTCATAAGTTACTTTGCGATTATGCTCATCATTTATAGTTTTAAAGGGGCTCTATAAAACTTATGAAATTACGTAGAATTCCGACGTAAGATATTTTGATGTAGGCAAAATTGTTTTAAAAAGTTGTTACAAAATAGGTACTCATTTGGCAATATACGTCAGTGACCAATGGATTGGTTGTGCTCTGATTTATCGAAAGAAATCATAGCCAAAGTAATACTCTTCAGTTTTTCGAAATTAAACTTGCTCATAGAAATAGACAAAACGATTACGTTTAAATACATTCTGATAACATTAGATTATTGAATCAATTTATAAATTATTAATTTGGTTGCCTGAAATTTATGTTACACGTAAGTCAAGACTAATGAAATATGACCGTTTTACTTACTTACTTTGATGGTACAGATCTGCCGAGTTTTTTAGTTATAATAGGTATATATTATCACGCCTTCTACCCATTACTGGGTGTGGCACTCTGCCGCAGGAGATCTCGGTAAGTGATATATTTTGAGCGTGAAGTGCGGTTAACAATCGTCACATCACGGCCCCCAAAGATGTTAGTGGTGGAGGAGCCACAGGAGTAGCTTTTGAATTTATTAAAATTGTTTGTCGCCTGTGGGAATCGATCCAGGGTTCTCAGGATCCACAGGCCGACTTCATACCACTGAGCTAGGCCACCTCATAAATAATAATAGGTAAGAATGCAATACCTAACCTATGTTATTAAAAACTTTACTAACCAATAAATTTGTTAGGTTAGCTACGTACTTATATAATAATAATTCTCAAAGATAATTGTAACCTTCGAGCTGCAAATTCCAAGAATGTTGAACCTAGTTTGTAGAAGAAGACCATCTAGTAAAACATTGAATGTTTTGTGGTTTACAAGTATAATGAAAGTTTGTATGTAACTGTGTATGCACGATGTATATTTATGTTGCGGTTGCTGATATTATGGAAAGCAATAAATCACATGAGTTATATGCAGAGGAGCGCACGAACAAATAAAAGTAAAAATAAATAATTTTGAAAGATTTTTATGAGGCTGCGGAAAGAAACATCCAAGCTATTTTTACTGTGCCGTAGATTAATTACCCTAGTTTCGAATGATATATAGTTATGACAGCGCCAACTTACATAGAATTTCAGGCCGTGTCCACCGAAATAAAAAACACATGTACCAGTACAACTTCCTGTTCTGCGCAGGATACTAATTATATAAACATTCCGTTAAATATTATTTTCTTTTTTCATAGCGAGAATTCTTTATCAAATGGAATTCAAATGCTTTTATGATCTGAGGATCTGCGAACTCGAGTTCGACGTCCACAGCCGATAAAATGATTTTCACATAAAATGTTGTTCATTACCTTCTAGTCTTTTGCTCCTATTTTAACATAAATTTCATTGTATTGCCACTACCATAAGCACATTTAAAGCAGTAATAGTAAAACACAAAATTTCATCTCAAACTGTCCACGATTCAACACATATGTCAGATAAATTCATAATTTTGTCTAAACATTGTTCGTTAATTAAAAAGCTGTACCCGTTTTAAATACAGCGACCAGATACATTAAAAAAATATATTAGTTATTGTATTTCCTTTTATTAATCTTAAAAATATTCCAAATAATAGATAAATTTTGTTTCTAAGTTATTATTTACTTAGCAAGTAACCCGAGGGATTTTGGATTTGAGAAGCCGAGTTCTATTCCAACATTCGACAAACTAATTTTCATCACATTAAAATTTTCTTTGTGGCTTTGCCTCCACTAAAACATTTGGGGCCGTATAAAAAAATATATCATCACGCCATTTACCTATTACTGGGTATAGCACTTTGCCGTAGCAGATCTCGATAAGTGATATATTTTTGAACGTGAAATATGGTTACCAGCCATCAAATTACGGCCCCAAACATGTTAGTGGTTGGGGAGCCACAGGGATAATTTTAATGTAGTGAAAATTATTTTACAATTCTTGTACTGTAAGTTACCTATTAATGGCAAAATTTAAACACAGTAAGTGGAACTTTTATTGCACAGTGGTTTCCATGGTTATATCAGGACTATAATATTTACTTACTCTCCACCGTGAATTGTAAGTAAATATTACATATCAAGGTCCTGTTTGACAACAATTTAACAGCTGTCAATTTTGAAACCGATTTTTCTTTTCCTTCTATTTCCGCAAGTATTGTAAAAAATAGCTTACTAACCTCAAACTACAAGTGATTTTTTAGGTCGCGATGCTTAAGAAATCTCGACTCTTCGGGACTCAATTTCCCAAACTACATTCTTGACCTAAAAACTGTCACTTACAGTTCATGGTATGTAATATATTAGTTGGCTATGGGAATTGAACCGAGGCTTTCGAATCCATAGACCAACTCGATATCACTGAGTTACGTACCCCATATGTATTTGAAATACCTATATACATATTAAAATGTACTTTACTGCTTTCACACAATGTCTCAGCCATCCGAAGAAATATTTACGTTATCAAATTAACATCGAGTGTAAATTCGATGTCATAGTTTTACAACATCACATATCTTGGAATAATCCAACTGGGTACATTCAGATGACATTTCAAATTACTCCAATTTGAGAGGTTAGTCTAGCGCAAGCGAATGTTACGTTATCTATACACAGTGCACTATTCTCATAAAGCTTTTATACGTGTAACCCCTTTTATCACCTGGCCGTACGGTACTACTTACTTTATTTTTAATTGTATTCGGAATTTATGAGGCGCTGAAAGAAGTGGAAACATTGGTATAAAAAATTTATGTCCGGGCAAATGGCACTCGTACACGTAAACGAAATACTATGGCATGTGGTAATGTACTTAAATTTATTTTACATTTATGTGTTTGAACATTGCTGGTACAGGATAAAGAATAATAAAAATTTAATTGGGTTTTTACAATATTAGATAATAATATTATCGAATAATTATAAATTACATGCTTAATTAATATATAAATGTACTTGCAGTAGTTCATTAGTAGTCAGATCAGCTGACTGTAGGCTACGGGTTCGAATCCCTTTTAAGATACTGATGTTTATTGTGTCTTTGTAGATACAGAGACCGTACGTCGTTTACTGTGGAGGATAGTCTTTTATTTTAGAACATTGTTCTTCACATTCTTAAAACCAGCTTTTGTCCTTTATTATTTGCTTTGCCACTTAAGGTAGTACTAGCATAAAATTTGTTTTTGCTGATGTTAATAAAATTTGGCGCACGTAAACATTGGATAGTCATACGCATCCTATTCGCTTGTAAAGTTGAGTTCTTATACACGGGGCTTATGGCGATCATCACTCAGAATCGCACATATTTGGTTTGTGTACCTCTAAAATTTTGCAGTTTCATTTGAAAAACTAGTATAATGTTCTAGAACTATCCATGTATATTGTATCAGAAGGAGAAAGTTTTTTATCGTTTAGTAATGGATATATAGCCATGCAAAGCCTTGTTGTTAACGAAAAATTAAGAATCCCAATTTATAATGGCAACACTACACGGTGGTATGGTATTTGAAAATTCACTAGACCAACAACCTGTTAACAATTCATGATATTCAAGTCATAAAGGTATCAAACACTTATTTTATTCAATTTTTATATTTTTTTGAGCGTCAGTTTTGCTACTCTACAACCGATGGCGCCACCGTCACACTAGTACTACCTTAAACTACAGAAGTTGAGTTGAAATTACAGATAATTGAACAACAATAATTTTTTATGGGTACTATTATTACATTTATTTTGGCAAACATAGTTATTTATGTACCAAGTGTAAGAAAAATTTATTTGGACGAAATTTGACGAATCAAACATATATTCTAGGACGATAAATACAAGAACAATAACATATGTTGACCATAGCAACATGGACAAACTAAGTTCTAGAACATGAAAGTATAGGCGCATTCCATTTGCCATTTGGATCAGATCTAACTTACATTTACTGATCCAGATCACTTATTTATATCGCTGGATTACATCGTTGACTTTTTTTCCAGTACTAGAATTACTTTGAAGTAATTCATCCCAACAAGTGCATCCGTTTGCTTAATTCAATTCATTTAGTCATATTGTCTAATTTATCTGAACTGAGTGGCAAATGGAATACAGCTTATGTATCTCTTCGCGCACAATTTGTGGAAACGTAAACGATGAGAAATTGACGTACTTTGAACAATAATATTATTGAGAAAATATTATAGTTTTATAAAAAACATGTATTGTAGTTTTATTCTAGAATTTTCGTTAGTAAAATAAAATAAGTACAAATTATTTTTCTATTCTTATGAACATGTTTCAGATTTGTTTGTTATTTTCATATTAAAAACTGGTTATCACAGCAATGATAAACGGGACCATAGATTGTTAATCAATGCGGATTCGCAGAAAAATAGTACCCGTACTTAAATTTGCATCCTACGACAGATGTCACCATCGACATTTGTTCTGAATAAGAGGAAATGCGGAGGAGGTAGTGACAGTGCAAATATGCGAATAACATTTATTTATTTATATTTATACACTAGATGCACCACTCATCCCACAATCTTGAAGCAACAATATATTTTAGCATACTATAGCATTGAACCAATCCACACAACATTCAACATAAACACAGAATACGAATACAGTGTGTAGTGTGAAAGAATAACCGTGGATATACATTAAAATATTTAGCATATATTTTTGCACAGTGAGTCACACATGTACGCACGAACACAACAAAAGTAACAAACATAACACAAGCAACGAAGCGTCGTGTTGATGTAGGGAGAGTGATTTTATCATCCCACTGTGACGGAGTGAACCATTGTATGCAGAGGAACTCAAAATACATATTTATACGGCGTTTGCACCCATAACACGGCTCCCCGCGAGCTCGTGGCCAACAGAACTTTATGGCGAATGGAAATTAATATTTCATGGGGCTGACCCGCGCCTTGTCCACAACATTCGACGCCCAGAATGGAGCACCGCTAAACAATGCCTTCCTCGCCACCAGATACATATGCTACAGTAATATATGCTCAGGAAGACACATTGTAATGGAGTTTTGGGCTTAGTCTATTGCTCAGGTTCTAGAATATGAAATAAACTTAACTAGCACTGTTATTATTTCTATATTTAACTATGTAATTAACTATATTTTTATTTCATAACAGAGATTTACTTTTAATTCGATATAATATACGATTAGTTGGTTCCATATTTAATATGAAACGTGTATCTAATTGGATTTTAAAGTTGATCAGAACACTGATCTTTTTGAAATAAGATTATTATTATAAATGAAACAATTTTCACCACATTAAAACTACCCCTGCGACTTCCCCACCATTAATATCTTTGGGGGCCGTGATTTAATAGCTGGTAACCGCACTTCTCACGCAAAATATATTACTTACTGGTATATGCTACGACAGAGTGCCACACCAAGTAATGGGTAGAATGGACGGTGATATATTTATTTATATTTATTTTATATTTTTTTAAGGTTAAAGTAAAATAAATAAATATATCATCAGGCCTTTTACCCGTTACCGGGTGTGGCACTCTGTCGAAGCTACTACCAAAAGGATATGGCAGACTCTTTTAATCGGCTAGTCAATCAAATCCTTCTTTCAGCAGTAAAAACCATTTTACCATGCTAGTAATATAAAATACTATATCAAGTCCTTCAGTATATAAAATATGATCGAGGCTGCCTTTGATACATAATCGCACGATCACTGAAAAAAGAAGTCGATTGTTCAAACATCACATCTTTAAAATATATTACAAAATATTTTGTTACAAAGTTTTCGCAATATTCGTTTACACAAACTTGGCATAAGACATAAATTTTTATTGTAGTACTTGTTTCTACTACTTATAAAAATGTTTGCCAAATAATACTACAAAGTTTACCCAACTTTTATACCATATAGGTCAAAACTGAAAAGTTACAATGTTACAACACGGGAATTTAAAAACAATTTAACTTTCCAACAACCCCACATAACCAAATATTAAATTGAATATTCGTGTCAAACGTGCACGTTGCAAGTTTACATTGTACCTTGACCATTTTGCCATCTCGTTAGAAACGTTCCCCACCCCGCTAAAAATTACCCGTAACAAGCACACGGAAACTTCGTTATTTCATTTGTGGCGCACAGTCGCAATTTAAACGCAAGTAAATGCATATTAGAGTGATTAGTAAGTTTGCTATGCGACAGTACACACACGTATCGTGTGGAGACTCTATGTGTGTGTGTGTGTGTGTTTGTGGTGGATATCACGCACACTCGTTCGAACCACGATATGAAATGGTTTTGCCACTGAACTAAAAGTAGAGAACTCTGCTTGCATAGCAGTGCATTGTAACTAGAATCTTCGCTGTATGGATGCCGCCATTTTGATAGATTGATAATTATTGGAAACACACATGTACATGGAGATTCATAAAATATATTAACCACCAATACCATTTTTGGTTCCAATTTTTAACTTTGTAATTTACAAAAATAATTAATATCAATTATTAATAGCTAGCTCAGTGGTATTGAGTTGGCCTGTGAATCCTGAGAACCTCGGTTCGATTCCCATGGCCGACAAATAATTTTCAAATTAAAATTATCCCTGTGGCTCCCCCACCATTAGCATCTTTGAGGGGCGTGATTTGACGATTGGTAACAGCATTTCACGCGCATAAATATATCACTTACCGAGATCTGTCCCGGCAGAGTACCACACCCAGTAATGAGTAAAAGGCGTGATGATATATTTATTTATTTTATTAATATTTATGGCACAAAGTGTTATGGCAGTAAAAGTACAGAATGATCAAAAGAAATTGTTTCAGTTGGCAATAAAAAAAACTACTACAAACTGGTAAACCTGATACATAAATTCATTTCCTGTTGTTGATAGTGACATTTGAAAATTTAAAATTAAATTTGAGTCTATTTAGTTCTTATTCATATTTAGTTAAATATCTATGAATACAATTGTTGTTTCTCCTAACCCTTACTTTTATTACTTAACATAGAAAGAATGTAAAGTATTTCTATTACTCAAAAGGTCAAAGTCCTATTAGCTGTCAGACTCCTGACATAACCTATTTGTATTTATTAGACATGTTAAACACTATTTCCGCCTTTACATGGCGTTGTGCCAACTATGGAATAAAAAGATCTCCGGAATTGTATTGCCAACTGAAACAATTCATTTTGATCAGAATAGGGAACTAAGTGATGATTATTTTTCAATTTAAGAAAAATATTTAAAAAAAATTAGTTTGCGCTGTAAAGAGTTTTTCCAGCAATTTCTAATCTAAACTCCATGCTCCGCTCGAAAATGTTTCTGTCGGCTTTCCCGTTATACTATAATTCATTGGATTTCACTCTGCAAACCCGCCATGTTGCTCCAAGCGATGATATCATAAACGGAGGTTAAGGGTTTCACACAGGGGGCGATTTTATATGCTTAGGGATAGGGGGAGATACGCGTTAAATTTTATTCATTTTGATAAAAGTACTTAGTTGTGCGATATAGGTACTTGAAGTAAATTAGAAATGTGTGAGTGTATACTTAATCTACCAGTTTAAAAAAGGTTTTGGTTTAATGTGTTTCCTTTTGTTAAACTAAGATGTCAATGTATTCCGTAAAATTGTTGTTTATCGATTGGAGGAAATGATTTTATTAGTAATCTTCTACGTTTAACACTTTCTAGTAGAGGGTAATTCTTGGATTCAATTTTTTTTAACCTGAAGATTTTAATCTACCGTAATAGCGTATCCAGAGGTGCTTACTGCTAGGTTTGGGATTAATTTTCTGTTGTGCAGAATCTATAAATTTCAGTTATTTAATCTTTTACTTAATGCAAGGTTCTTTTATTATAACGTTTTTTCGTATTTTGTCCTCCTAATAATACAGTTATTATAATGAATTAAACCTTATTTTAGTTAGCTTTTTAAATATTGACAAATGATTATTATTTCCAACTACAAATAATTAAAAAAAAAACAGTGAAAACGTTATTGTATATACGTGACACATACATATCAGGAAACTTTTCACTAAATTTTTCAATTATGTAGCACTAACTTTTACCCCCATATCATAACAATATATTAAAAAGATGATTTGTTCTAACATTAACATTTATTTAACAAACTCTATTTCAAACAATACTTTCCTATGTTATGTTAATCAGAATTACTTTTGACATTTTATGGGGTGGTTAGCTCAGTGGTATGAAGTCGGCCTGTGGATCCTGAGAACCCTGGTTCGATTCCCACAGGCGACAAACAATTTTCATCATTTCAAAAACTACCCCTGTGGCTCCTTCACCACTAACATCTTTGGGGACCGTGATTTGACGTCTGGTAACCGCACTTCACGCGCAAAATATATCACTTACCGAGATCTGCCTCGGCAGAATGCCACACCCAGTAATGGGTAAAAGGCGTGATGATATATTTATATTTATTTACTTTTGACATTTAATCATTTGTCATGATTTAAAAGCCAACTAAAATATATACTACATTATGAAAATATGTAAAATTATATGAGGCGTATTCCATTTGCCATTTGGATCAAATAAAACTTACATATACTGAACCAGATCAGTTCTTTATTTCGCTGACTTTATTTCCAGTACTAGAATTACTGGTTCTAATTTACTTTGAAGTAATTCACCCCAAAAAGTGCATTAGTTTGCTTAGTTCAGTTCATTAGTCATGTTGTCTAATTTAACTAAACTGATTTAAGTGAACCAAGTGGTAAACTAAATAGGGATTACATTATTTAGGTTTTAGTCTCATGAAAGAAAAACTTTCTAAAGTTTTATTTCGTATCGCATTATACTATGCAAAATGTCTACCCTATTATTTCATAATTGAATTATTTACGTCTCTCATTGGTGCATTCATTAAAACAAAATAGTCATAACTATTTTAAGACCGACATAAAATTCTTTTAGTACCCCTATTTTACAATGCGTTCTTATCAATACAATAGTTAGTTTGCACTTTGCAGATCCAATTTCCTCGTTTTAGATCAATCGCTTTCAACCCATAAAATAATAGTAGCACACACATGCAAAGCAATCGTCAGTTATCAATATGCACGTAATAAATCTGTGCATTACATCCACGCGCGGTATCAGGGCACACACTGCAATAACTTAGCGCGTGGCGAATCGCACGCCCTGATAATTCAGCAACGACAAATGGCGACTATCCATTTCACCTATTTCTGTTTTAGATACTATTTAGGTTCATTCGCAATGAGGTCGCATTGCCCTTACCGACAATTTAGAAAATGTTATTTATTTATTTACAAGCAGATTCATAAAGCGGATTAGCGCTAACATCATTTTTTGTTTCGTTTTTAACTCTATTTCCAATGTATGAAACAAGTTTATTTTAACTTGAGTTAAAAAGAGAGTTAGTTAGCATTAAATTTAGTTCATTTCTTTAATCTGTTTTAATTTGAAATAGAGTTTTATAGATAATATTAAAAACGGTGTTAGCCCTATTTCGTTTTATAAATCTGCCAGTTAATTGTTACTCTACACAACAGGAACTTAGTCCCAATTATAGTACTAGGGGCCTATAGCTTATGGTGGAATCCAAACCACACAGACATATTCGTATTTTTTATATTGGATATTAGCAAGATTTGAACGCACGACCTCTTCTTTGTTAATTAGTAAACGCAAGTTATACTATACCTTAGTTTTATCCACTAGGCTATGATTGCCTGTTATACTAGTAGTGTACCATTTAAAATGAGGACCATTGACAGAGGCAGTGGTCAGCGCAAACGTGCTGCCCACGATATACGTTATGAACCGCAGCGAAATGGCCCGAAAGCTTCATGATACCTATTTGCGTATTTGTGGTCCAGTGAAATATCACTAGAATTGTGTCAATGGGAAATAAATTGGGTGGACAAATTTCTTTGACCTAGAGCTCAGAATATGATAGATTTTGATTCCGGTTAAGGTTTTTTTGTGTATTTTAAAGAAGGCGACATCGTATTTTAATTAAAAATATTAATTTTTAACAGATAATCGGTTTGACAAAATAATGCTCAAAAGATCTTAGATTATATAATACAGATCTCTTAAATTTTATCGATTATTTTTTGACGTTTCTTAAAAACAATGAAATGTTTTATTGTATGTCACGTGTCTGCGTTTCAACCAATCCTGTCATTATTACACTGAGAATAAAGCTCTTGTGATTATTCTCGGGAATCTATGTAGTTTTTGTTTTTGTTGACAAATGATATGTAGTTATCAAATAATTATTTAAAACTGTCAACGCATCAAGTAAAATGTGTGAAAAAAATCGATTTAGTTCCATTTCAGATACAGAAATACACCAACAAATTTTGGAAATAACTTCCAAGAATACATTAATAAGTAATCAATAGATATGGACTCGGTTCGAAATCTTATAAGTTGGATGATTCAACCTCAACAGCTAAGTCAAAAAATAATCTAATTAAATATAACTCGAGAGTTGGATAAACTAGAAAAGAATTCTCCAGTATCTTTCTCAAACTTGTTGTCATTTGCTAATAGCCACTCAAGCCCTGGCAACAAGTTTTCGAAAGATCTGTCAAATTATTTTCAATTTATTCTCACTCTCTTCTTATATTATTACTAACAATTTTTTGTGTAGCATAAAAATTTGGGAAATCGGATCTAATTTAAAAATAGCATATTTACAACAAGTTTTGCAATGGCCGTAACCATGCTTATATTAAATATTATATTTACTAGCTACAATGGCTATTATTGTGTGGATCAGATTTGGGTTTTTTGTTTTGTTTTATTTTTCTATGTGACTTTTATAAATGTTATGTTATTAAAATCTATTTTTCCAAAGAGACTTTGATTCTTATTCTAAATTGAAGATAGTTTAGTAGAAGATTCTGTACTTTAACTGGAATTAATTATACTGCAGTAAATAAAATTAAAAAAGTGTTTGTTTACCACACAAAATGCCTGATCCCATTGTTTTGATGGCAAGTAATTGCACGCAAATGATAATTAATTACAATTCAAACATAATTAACATTTTCTAACTGGTAACAGACATCTAAAATTAAATTTGTGTAGATACCCAACCGCGCCAACAAATCGTTGTTTACAACCCAGTTAAATTAGAGGCGGGTTCGGTAACAAACACAATATTACCGCTCACAAAAACAGATTTATATTTAATATCGTTTACTGTAACTAGCCTGCGGGAGGTCAACTCGTCCAATTACAAATTTATGTAATAAAACATGCATGCATATTCATTGTATTGTGCCCTGGTCGCCACTCGCCATTTGCGATTCGCCAGCGTGGTGGCGCAGAACGCGAAAATCGTAAAACTCTCTTATCATATGTGAAAGTATGCGGTATCTGCAGACATTTCGCCAACGTTATGCTTTCGTTGCATGCCAAGGGCTGAGATTACGAATGGTAATGTGTTGTTGTATATTCTTTCTGAGGAAATGCCATGTGCTAACTAACTAACTAGTACAGTACTTAGGTGCTACTGACCGATGATATACATTAACGAACGTCTTTTTTATTGGTTGCGCATGGACAATATGACTGGTGGATTGAAATTAAAGGACTTAGGCTTAAGTTGTAGTCAATTTTATTGAAGCATAGTTGACAACGTTTCGGTTACGGATGTACCCATCTTCAGGTCAAAAAACTAGTTGGTAAAAATAACAACACAAAGAAATAATTTCTTTTATAAAATCTTAATCGAAGTTCGGAGTCAGCAAAGTGCAATAAAAAAAAATAATTAGAAGTTAAACGAAGCAAAATACAAGAATCTAAGTTTCAATGCTGACTCCGAAGAGTCGAAATGACGACTACATTATCTGGGCTTATTAAAACACACTATCAAATATGACTGTTGCTTTAACTGATTCAGTGTAAACGGACATTTAAATAACGCCAGAATTACCTTAGAATGAGAATGTAATTATTACTGATTGGTGGTATGGTTAATTCTAAAGCAACTAAAAAGTAAAATGTAACAGTATTTTAAAGGATTACTTTATTTTACTTGTTTCATTACAACTAAAATTAAGTACTACGCTTAACAATATAGATAGTAAATCTGGCAATATAATTGTTTCAGTTTCATGTCAGTTTTGACAATCAATGTTCTTTTTACAGCGAACACATTGCTTTTTATTCTTTTTAATTTTTTTTAACCATATTGTAATTGGAGCCTCTTAAAACTAAGCAATTACGTCATGGTTCAAAATTTTGTAAAAAAAAATATAAAAAATCAATGTGCTCTATAGAAAACAAAAAGTTGATTGTTAAAACTAACTTGAAACGTTTTTTTGCATTTGCGTAAAATTTAATATTCGGTTTATTGAATATAAAAATGTCAATTACATTCACCAATCAAAAGTACGCAGACATGCATTTAGTTTATTTTGTACTCATCTATTTTACTCACTTATTAATCTAATTAGTCGGTGGTACGGCAGTGTTGTTAACGTAACAACATTGTGATTACCAATATTAAGCACGCTTCACAGCTGTTAGCACTGGATGGGTGATCGTCCAACGACTCAAGTAGGCAAAACCACATTTCGGCTCGGTGAGTCCGACCATCTTGATACTCGAAAGGGTATAAGAGATGTAAGTGATTATGAATGAATGAATGAGTTTAATTACTTATAGATAAGTATATTTTTTCAAAAATCAGTTTTGATAAACGTGAAATTTTCTATTACAACACCAACGATCTTAGCTGTACTCCATTTGTCACTTGGTTCATTTAAATCAGTTCAGATAAATTCAACACATGACTAACTGAAATGAATTAAGCAAACTGATGCACTTATTTGGCTGAATTACTTCAAAGTAATGTAGAATTTCTAAATCTAGTACTGGAAATAAAGTCAGTGAAGTAATCTAACGAAATAAATAAGTGATCTGGCTCAGCAAATGTAAGTTATATCTGATCCAAATGGCAAATGGAATACGCCACTTATATGTTAGTTGTATCAGTTCGATATCAATGAGTTCAGAATTGTTCCTTCTGTTGGATGCAATAATAAATATGTGCACTCCACATTTTTTTATGGGATACACTTGCACCCTTTTGTGATTCACTATTATAATTCATACAATTTATATACTTAAGAGTATTAGGACCAAATTCATAGTCGTGGCTCACCTTTATCTTATCCTCATCTCACACTCAAAGTCGACTACTAACTCAAGAATTTGCACAAATTTAATTAGTTACTTAGTTACTTCGACTTTGAGTGTGAAGTGAGAATGAGATGAGGGTGAGTCACGACTTTGAATTCGATACTTAATTTTGATTACTAATTTAATTTATCTAATGAGGTAGTTAGGTTAGTGGTAACTAGTCGATCTGTGGATTTAAAAACCTTACTTCGATTTTCACCACACTAAAATTACCTTTTTGCCTCTCCCCGCCCTTCCATTACCATCTTTGAAGACTCTCTGTAATTATCCTTTACTTCAAATTTGATTTTATTCTTTGTTTTAAAAATTTAGTTTTGTATACGAAATAACGAAATAACAATATTCTATCTTCTAAGAGTATGTTTATCATTATTACTCCAAAGCCAGTTCTCACAGCACACTAAATTTAAATAAATTCCACGACCCTTCATAAACATTTCTGAAACATCACGATTCTACATTCATATCAAGCAAGCCATGAAACACTCTCACCTCTCCAGGGTGCGGGGGGTGCCGTTACAAGTCAGTTCCCCGCCGGCAATCACCCGCGGCCGCCACGAACTGCGGCCATGCGCACTTGTTCCCAAGCCTTGCTTGATCTAGAATTCGCAACTCGTAGCTCTTCCGTGAGAATACGCGGCCACGGGAAATTATACACCTGTCACTGGAATTAAAGCATTTTTAATTGACTCCGTCACGTTGGATACGCTGCCCGTCGGAATAATCGTCATTTTTATTCAGGATCTTGATGGCTGTTCTTTGTCAGACGTCAGGATTCTTGATGTTCATTTGGAAGAACCATTTTGTTTTTCACCTGGAATTAGACTGGTGTAAACTGTAAATGTAACTGTATTTATATCGTTGTAACTTCGACAAAAATGTTACTATCATAATACAGGCTGTATTTTTAGATTAACTCACTATAGGGATCTAAAAACCTTAAAAAACATCATATCGATGTCATTACCGAAGAAATCTCATTTTAAAGGATGATTTTAATAGTGGTTTAACTATAAATATTTCATCATACCTTCTACCTTTTATTGGGTAGCCGTAGCAGATCTCGATTTAACGCGTAAAGTGCAGTTACCAGCCATCATATCACGGTTCCCAAAGATGCTAATGGAGGAGGAGCCACAGGGGTAGTTTTAATGTGGTGAAAATTGTTTGTCGGGAATCAAACATGGATTCTCAAATCCGCAGGCCACCACGATACCACTAAGCCACCTACCCTACACATTTTCATAATGTTTAAAGTAGATCTTAAAAACAAAAGTAATAGATATTTCTATAATTTAAGAGACATTTAGAAATTTACTTTTAAAGTTGCCAGACACATAATAAAAAAATTAAATACATTTTATGGGGTGGCTAGCTCAGTGGTATGAAGTCGGCCTGTGGATCCTGAGAACCCTGGTTCGATTCCCACAGGCGACAAACAATTTTCATAATTTCAAAAACTACCCCTGTGGCTCCTCCACCACTAACATCTTTGGGGGCCGTGATTTGACGACTGGTAACCGCACTTCACGCGCAAAATATATCACTTACCGAGATCTGCTTCGGCAGAGTGCCACACCCAGTAATGGGTAGAAGGCGTGATGATATATTTTATTTATAAATATATTTAGGTATGCATTTTTTAATTTTGAATAGCTATGAATTCTATAGTTCTGAAGTAAAATGAATAGGAGAGCAGGAAATTGTATATACTCTTAAATTAGACACTTTAAACTTTTCCGCCCTTTAAAATTCATCCAAATTAGTTAAAAGTTATGACAGTTTGAAAATTAGGAAAAAAAAATGACGATTTTTCGTCTAAAAACATTTTTTTCTTCTATGGGGTTGAGCGGGGAGAAAGAGGTTGACTCTAGAGTCACATGTATCCCCTTAAAGTAGACACTTTAAACCTTTTCACCTTTTAGTTAAATTAGTTAAAAAATCGCCAAGTTATAGCAGTTTAAAAATTGGAAAAAATATTTTTTTAATACGCATCTGCTTCTTACGCGATCGTCCAACAAACTTGCCGCGTCCAACGCGGTTCTATCTACCTGGACATCCTCTTCCTCCTCCTCTCCTCGAAACCGATCTCCAAATCCTCAATAGCGAGTAACATTTCCTTACGAAGTTCTTGAGGTCTCCTGAAGAACTAATATCCCTAAATCCTTATATTCACCCTTAATAAGTTCCACCCGATATATAAATATAACTGTAATTTTTATCGTCACTATTATATTTATTTGTAGAATGGCAGTGAACCGTTCTAGTAACAAAAATATCAGTTACTTTACTACAATATCGTAGTCAGTCGTTATCTACAGTTCTTTATCAGGTTGGCGTTTGCTTGTACCTAATAATAACCGGTTTTTCCGTGTACAAATTTTATGGGTAGATATGCGAAAATTTGCTGCATTATTGCGAAAACAATAGAATCTGTTGGGCGCACGAGAATAATAGAGTAACCCAGTTATGAATTGTAAAGCAAGTACAAATACTTTGTAGCTGGTTCGATTGAAGCGAAATGTAGGACGTAAATCTCATAATAGCTCGACAATTTACAGCAAACCGACTATTGAGCCTTCACACACAGCTGTTTTAATTATTTATTGTATCCGCGTTTATACAAATCGAATTACCCATTAAACGGTTCAAGAGAATTTGATTAAATTTCGTATTCTTCACCTTTCTATTCTCTGTCGGCGATAGCTGAGCGTGACTCCCAAGCATACTTGCGTGTAGCAGAATAGAATCCATTTCCCCAGTTTACGGAAATATAACTCTACGAGAATTCAATTATTTTTTGGCAGGCCATCGACTCATGCGAGGATTGAATATGCACGAACGAAACCTGATCCTTCTGTCCTTATAATAGAACGTTTCTTTGTTGTAGATGAATAATTTAATAGGATATTGAAAAACAAGTATTACAATTGGTCATTGTAACAAGTGTTTTTCATACTATTTTACTAAATCGTATTCATTCACTTTTATTTTAATATTTTTATTAAACAATAATAATAATAAAGTTTCAAGGTGGAAACAATGACCGATTCAGTAGCCATTTGAAATTTAATTTATTTTGACATTATTAATTAGGTTAGAATTCAAATATATAATTATCTAGTGTTGGGTACTGGGATTGGAGTGGTTTTCCAATTATGTGATGCAAGTACACAATATAATATTTTATTTACATCAGTTGGTGTATTGCAGTGAACAAAGCGCTACTTTTCTTGATGATTTGTTTTATTTAAAAATACAAACTATCTTACTAACTGTTCTAGCTGTTCTATTGTTTCTTCTAACATTACTGACTTACTTCTTATTCTCTCTGACTATTATAACTGACTTACTGCTTATTCTAAGACAAAAGTTATATACATTTATAGGAGTACAATTTTGGAAGATTGTAGTAGGGGTAGGAAGGTCAGTGTCCGAAATTGGACTATGGATTCTTGATAACAAGGGATGTGGGAAAGAACAGACACTGGAAATGGAGAATTGGAAGATATGGAATTTATCTTAATAACTAAATAAATACGATAAATCATGCACACAATTAATAATACATGCATAAATGAGGAAAACAAGATAATAAATAACTAGTTTTCACCACCTTGTGACTTCTCCACCACAAATATCTATGGGGTTGTAAAAAAAAATATTCCCAAAAATTGTTGTACAAAGTTGAACTTTGTAATTCTGTTTTTGCACAAAATTCATTTTGTAAACGCGATATAGGAAGAAGCCTTTTTCAATATTAAAATGTGAAATTATGCAACTATTTTACCCTACATGCGTGTTTCGTTCTAATGAGTATATGGTTTGTTTGAATCGCTGCGGTTTAATAATTAAATACTTCATAGTTACAAACTTGTTACAAACCGTATTGATTCAAAAACATTTTCACTGGTTTTATTTTAGTTCCGCTAACCGCATTTTAACTCATTACTAACATGATTTATTAAAACTGTTTTAGTAAATGAAATTCGCCATCAAAACCACGAGAAAACAGTCATTTATCAATTTAAGTTGTGAATTTCAAATACAAAATAAGAAAAACAGCCATCTCCCATAAGTCCATGACCATAATTTTATAACAATATTAATGATAAACTCGTACATTTGTCTATAGATACAATAAAAAATATCTACTTTCCTGACAATTAGTTATAATTAGTATAAATTTTTAAAAACAATAGACGATCGGTTAGGTGCCTTGTTTTATTTTTTTACTAGAATTCTATGCCTGAGAACTTTAATTTGATACTGAAAACGGCCTTGAACAAATTTTAGAAAAACAGTTGACAATCGCTTCAACATCAGTTTTAACAGTTTTTCTAGAATTCTCTGCCTAAGATTTGATATTAAACTCGGTTTATTTTGTACAACTTTTGAAAATACAATTGACTAACGCTTAAATGCCGTTTTCGTCATTCAATTATGAGCCATAAATAAATAAATGATTATAAAATAATAGTTATTTATGTACTAAGGAGGAAAACAGACGTTTTGGCCTGTGGCATGATTATTAGCACGAGGCACAAAGCACCGAGGGCTAATAACATGCCCAGGGTTAGAAATGCTAATTTCACCCGTGATACATACAACATTTTATGCACAACAAAATAACATTTAATTACATGTTCAAAATATTAAAATATGTAAATAAGTAAAAAAAATATATACATATATACATATATCATCACGCCTTCTACCCATTACTGGGTGTGGCACTCTGCCGAAGCAGATCTCGGTAAGTAATATATTTTGTGCGTGAACTGCAGTTACCAGTCGTCAAATCACGGCCCCCAAAAATGTTAGTGGTGGAGGAGCCACAGGGGTAGCTTTTGAAATTATGAAAATTGTTTGTCGCCTGTGGGAATCGAACCAGGGTTCTCAGGATCCACAGGCCGACTTCATACCACTGAGCTAGTCACCGCATATGTAAATAGGTTATATGTTAAAATGACATTTTGCAGAATCAAGTATTCACAATAAACAAAAATTGTCATTTTATTAATGTATCCATAAGAATTATTTCGTTTTAGCCCATGAGCTAAAAGGAAGTGTTTAAGCCCGCTTTTTAGGGCTAAAACACGTACTTTTCGGCTCGGTTATACATAAAATACATATTGCATTGTTTGAATAGAATGGTGTTTTATTTTCTATGGCTTTCAGGCAATCTGACAACTAAGAATAGTTTGCACATAATGTGGTTTTTTATCAACTAGCGTATATTTTTGTTGTGTAAAATTTATGAAGTTAAAATTCTACGACTGCATAAAACAACAATTCACAATATAAATAGAACAAATATTTTATTTAAAACAATGCATTTTGAAGATAAAGTGTAAAATATGATTTCCGTGAGTATTTTTATGCCACTGAACATATTTTTTTATTATGGAATATCACGCACAGGCCGTGCAGTTACGGCTGGAATTGCCGTTCCAGGCCACAAGTGCATTATGGTAATTTTGAATAGTTTAAATATTTCACATTTCGCGTGCACCGATCCGCAAAGAAATGCACTACGCACTGAGACCCGCAAGATGGCGGAGATTAAATGATGAAGTGTACTCGTACTTTATAATTCATTACAAATACTAACTATTAATATAAGGTAAACGAACAGTTTTGTGCTCTATAGGCTTAATTAATTAATTTAAACAAACTATAATTTATTAAATTGTCTATTTAAGATTTGAGTATAGAAGAAAAGAATCTAGTAAATATCTAAATATTTTTAAGAAGCTGGACGTATGTATCCTTAATATATATAAAAAAATAAATGTCGCTAAAAATTTGCTTATAAATCATTTCTGGCACGAGGAATACAATGTCATTGGGAGCATCTTCATATTTCGTTTAGTTTATGACATATAGTTCTGGAAAAGTAGAAAATCTGATGATGGCTATTTTTTGGAAAAATTAACTTTTTCTAAGACTATATCTTAAAAACTAAACAAGATATGAAGATGCGCTTCACGGCATTGAATTTCTCGCGTTTCAATTAACTTATATATAAATTTTCAGCAATTTTTATATTTTCAAATTTTTTCACCAAAATTTTCCCTTAAAACAGTTTTTGAGCAATATATAAAAAACTAGAATGCTTATGCACTTGGTGATTTTACCATTGGATTCAGCGGGTCAAAATACATATGTATGTAAATTTTCATTACAATATTCGTACGATAAAGCATTTTAGAGCAAACAGTCTGAAATTGGCGTAAAGTCCTAAAAAATCGTAGGGGTACCCCTTAAGAAATTTTCAAAAAAAATATAATGCTAAAAAATTGATTATATATCAATTCGGGCATGAGGAATTCAATGCTGATGAGCACATCTTCATATCTCGTTTAGTTTTTAAGATATAGCCTCGGGAAAGTAGAAAATTTGATGATTGTATTTTGAAAAATATAACGTTTCTAAGGCTATATCTTAAAAACTAAACAAGATATGAAGATGCGCTCAACGGCATTGAATTTCTCGCGTTTCAGTTAACTTATATATAAATTTTCAGCAATTTTTATATTTTCAAATTTTTTCACCAAAATTTTCCCTTAAAACAGTTTTTGAGCAATATATCAAAAACTAGAAGGCTTATGCACTTGGTGATTTTACCATTGGATTTAGCGGGTCAAAATACATATGTATGTAAATTTTCGTTATAATATTTGTACGAGAAAGCATTTTCGAGAAAACAGTCTCAAATTGGCGTAAAGTCCCAAAAAATCCAAGGGGTACCCCTTAAGAAATTTTCAAAAAAAATATATTGCTAAAAAATTGATTATATATCAATTCGGGTACGAGGAATTCAATGCCGATGAGCACATCTTCTTTCTCGTTTAGTTTTTAGGATATAACCTCGGGAAAGTAGAAAATCTGATGATTGAGGTATTTTGAAAAATATAACGTTTCTAAGGCTATATCTTAAAAACTAAACAAGATATGAAGATGCGCTCAACGGCATTGAATTTCTCGCATTTCAATTAAGTTATATAAAAATTTTCAGCAATTTTTAAATTTTCAAATTTTTGTACTAAAATTTTCTCCAAAAACAGTTCTTGAATAATATCTCTAAAACTAGAAGGCTTATGCACTTGGGGATTTTACCATTGAATTCAGCGGTTCAAAGTACATATGTATGTAAATTTTCATTACAATATTCGTACGAGAAAGAATTTTAGGACAAATAGTATTAAATTGGCTTAAAATAAAAAAAATCAAAGGGGTACCCCTTAAGAAATTTTCAAAAAATAAAAATGGCTAAAAATTTGCTTATATATCAATTTTGACATGAGGAATTCAATGCCGTTGAGTGCATCTTCATATCTCGTTAAGTTTTTTATATATAGCCTCGTGAAAGTAAAAAATCTGATGATAAATAAATTTTGTTTTTAGAACAATAAACAGCTAAACTCCTGTATATCATTTTCAAAGCTTACGTCTATAAATTAATTCACTGTTTGACAGAAATAACAATGAAGCAACTTGGCAACCGTGGATAACAGTCTCCAAAGTTAATAATTAAGACAATAACTAAACATCTTCTACAGCAGTATCTGTAATATAGTAACAATATCAAGTATCGTTACGTAGTCCGGTCAGTAGCTTAGATAATCAGCCGCAGTCCGATTAATTAAGGCGAGTGTAGCCCCGTGTCCACATATAGCTATCTCCGTCTCTGTCCCACCCACGCACGCACCCTACGTCGACACCTCGTACAATTAATTCGTTCGACGCAGTCCATTAGTTACTTTAATCTGTTGATATTTTCTGTTCGGTGCCGCACAGCTGAAAATATAGTTTCCTGATATCCTCGGCCGCCTGCGATAAGCGGTGGACGGTTCGCGGCGTTCCCAGGAACGTAATAAATTTATTTTTGATTAACTTTAAGCGCTTGGAAAAGTATTGGTGTGATAGCTACTTCAAAAGGAATTTTATCGGTTGGAATATGCTTAACCTATAATACTATTTTGATAGCCGTATTAAAAGTTTCACGGCGGGTTTTCAATCTACGCATAGAACAGTTTCCATTTTACGGACTATAAAAATTATAATTCTGCTTTGTATATTTACTTTATTTTTCAGATAGCTTTTTGTTTCACAAAGGTTAGTTATGTTCAGTGGGAGCGTGTAATATTGTCCATTATTAATATATTATAATTATATATTATTATTATATTTATTATTTTACCTGATAATTTTAATCACCGATACATTTTTATTATTTTTGTTTTTGTACTTCGTAGTTACATGTATGTTAACTAGACCGAAAATTTACTTCTATATAAACAATAGATAAAATTATAATTATTATTTAAAAGGTTATTATTGAGTTTGAGCACATAACGATATGCCAATTACGGTAATTTCGTATTATTGCAACGAAATCGATTAACTCTATTGTTCTATTCATATTTGCTATTCACTTGTGACGTTTAAGTCAATACATATCTTTTTGTTTAAACTGTAAATGTGGAGAGTAGGTAGTAGAACAAACATGTTATATTATAAATAAATAAATAAATAAATAAATATATACATACATATATTCACGGTTTTTACCCATTACTGAACAGTACTCTGCCAAAGAAGATCTCGGAAAATGATATTTTTTACACGTGTGATTACTAATCGTCAAATTGCTGCTTCCATGGTATAAATGCAGAGGGATTTTTTTTAACCTTCCTTTAGATTTTCATTAAAAAAAAGATTTTAGCGTCTATCAAAATGTATTCTATATCCTTGATCATCAATTATATATATTTATAATTATACAAAGGTATGGGGTGGCTAGTTCAGTGGTATGAAGTCGGCCTGTGGATCCTGAGAACCCTGGTTCGATTCCCACAGGCGACAAACAATTTTCATAATTTCAAAAACTACCCCTGTGGCTCCTCCACCACTAACATCTTTGGGGGCCGTGATTTGACGACTGGTAACCGCACTTCACGCGCAAAATATATCACTTACCGAGATCTGCTTCGGCAGAGTGCCACACCCAGTAATGGGTAGAAGCCGTGATGATATATATATATATATTTTTTTATTATTATACAGCAAGAGAGAGGATTGCATGAGGGAAAATAGTATATTACGTACCATAAACTGTAAGTGATAGTTTTTAGGTCAAGAATGTAGTTTGGGAAATCAAAGCCCGCAGGTTCGAGATTTCCAAAACATTCGCGACTTAAAAAATCACTTACAGTTCGTGTTTAGTAAGGTACTTTTTACAATACCTGCACAAATAGAAAGAAAAGAAAAATAGGTTTAAAAATCAACAGCTGTCAAATTGTTGTAAAAAAAAAAACAGGACCTTGATCTATAAAATTTACTTACTGTCCACGGTGAATGGTAAATAAATATTATAGTCTTGTTTTAACCATGAAAAACAACTGTGCAACAAAAGTTGCACTAACTGTTTTTAAATTTTGTCATTAATGGGTAACTTAAGTACAGTTTCTGAAAAAATATTGTTTTATATTATTAGTGAGAGAAATAAATTATTATACACGAGTGAGATGACACCTTATGGTACTTATATCATAAATAATTATTATCTAATTATCTCTAGTTTCATTATTAACAACATATTATGTAATATAAAAAAAATACTCTTACTTTCGTATTTTGTATTTCTGATTCATATATTGAATACGAGTAATACCTATAATACTATGGCTGTAAACACATCTCTATATTATGTTTAATAATGAATTTTATATAGAGATTAGGTGGAATAGTAGCTTAAAGCTGAACTTACCCTCAATAAAGGTATTATTGTTATTATTATTATTATTAGCAACGCAACAGAGGGCTAAAATATATAATTTCTGTTATGATTTTGATAACAAAAGAATCTATACTTTTACAGTTTTACACCCGGCCGAAGAAAAAATACATATTTTTGTAAACAACTTTTAAAACTAATTAAATATAAATAAATAAATATAAATATATCATCACGCCTTCTACCCATTAATGGGTGTGGCACTCTGCCGAAGCAGATCTCGGTAAGTGATATATTTTGCGCGTAAAGTGTGGTTACCAGTGGTCAAATCGCAGCCCCCAAAGAAGTTAGTGGTGGAGGAGCCAAAGGGGTAGCTTTTGAAATTATGAAAATTGTTTGTCGCCTGTGGGAATCGAACCAGGGTTCTCAGGATCCATAGGCCGACTTCATACCACTGAGCTAACCACCCCATGAATGGACAAATTGTAATTTACTTGCCTCGCGTAACAATATAACAATTGACTTGTCTCCCCACAGCCAATGAAAAATAGGTAAATTATAGTCGTAATTCGTTCCGCATTTTCACCAGCAAATTTAGTATATTACAGCAATTATAAATAATCTTTCATTCAATCAATACGTAACTAAACATACTCATAAACAAACCCACTAATCAGACTTACGATCCAGGCAAATTCAACACCTTAAAAAGTAATCAGTCACGTTAGTAAAAACAGTGCTAAATCTAGTCTCATTTACATACGCAAGTAAAAAATACGCCGCATACACGACACCAGGCGCTAATACACTTTTAATGAGTGTCAACACAGACCAGTGGCGGCGCAGTGGGGTTGGGAACGGCGGCGGCATTCGCGAATTATTAAGACTTCAATTACCGTGTCAGACGCGGCGGGCGTCGGCAACGACACTCGGTGCTCGCGACGCCAATGTATAGTACTGGTCTTTTACTGGATTTCACGTGAGCAATGTTATTTTTCAGTGAGGTGTTTGTGGGACGGATGAAGTTATTGTGATTTTAGTACAGGGCCGAACTAAAAGACTTTTTAGACATTGTGTGTTAATATATAGGAAATTTAGTATTTAATTTATGGAGTAGGTTGGCTCAATGAAATAAAGCCTGTGGATTTATGAACTTCGGTTCGATTCCCACTGCCGACAAACAATTTTTACCACATTAACATTTCTCCTGTGGCTCTCCCTCCACTAATATCTTTGGAGATCGTGATTTGACAACATGTTAAGCATATATTTTAATTTAAGTACATAATACTCAATTTTGGGGTTGGTGGCTCAGTGGTATCAAGTCGGCCTGTGGATCCTAAGAACCTTGGTTCGATTCCCACAACCGACAATTTTCACCGCATTAAAAAAAACACCTCTGTGGCTCCCCCTCTACTAATATCTTTGGGGGCCGTGATTTTACGGCTGGTAACCGCACTTCACGCGCAAAATATATCATTTACCGAGATCTGCTTCGGTAGAGTACCACATCCAGTAATGGGTAAAAGGCGTGGTGATATATTTATTTATTTATTTTATTTTATACTCAATTATTGAAAAAGGATAAATGTATCACATTACTACAAAATGAATTTAGTAAATTTCAAATACATTTATCATTCCTCATTGCTATGGTACTAAAATAACGAACTAATTCAATCCAAATCCGCGACAGCTCATCTCGGAATGTAGCTACGATAGTTGTTATTAATCTTCATATATTAATCTAAATTAATTAATGTATTATTGCACATTGCTGCCTCGGGTGCAGATCGAAATTTGTTACTAATACCTGTAAACTGCAATGTATAATACCGCAAATATGCACCGAAAACATATTTTCATCATACATCATATATTCACAATTGAATGTTAATGTTGAATGTACTAATAAAGTTTTACTTTGCTCGTGTTTTAACTTTAACCCGCTTGTGACAAAAGACTAGCTTTATGTACTAATAACATAAATGACTATTTTCTTCTGTCGTGTTGAAAATTCACCGTATCAACATTAAAAATGAGTGTGGAAAGCATCTTTTTGTAACACTCAGTGCGACTTAATTTCTTGTCGCATTCAATGCGGCAAGAAATCTTATATGATGTTTCCAAGACAACCACTGTAGAACAATATTTTTCTATAACCGAACAGAAAATATACACATCAGTTGGATATTTGCCGCTTGCCGAGCGGCAGTAAGATTTTGACGCTCGCCGAGCAATCCATAGATTCATGAAAAATTTCGCCTAAATTTACAAACAGAAACTGCCAAAATATATTTTAAATTCTTTTCAAGCGTTCCTAATTGTTCGTAGAAACAAAAATTGTGTGTACATCGAGCAGTAAGTGTCCTTGCCGCTCTTGCATGAACGAGTGACTACTTTTGCTCCAGGTATACAAATAACTATTTTATTTGAATGGATGTGAAATATAACTGTAAATGACAAATTTCAAACATCGATTTTAATTTAAAAAAATAAAAGTTCATGACCGTAGAAAATATAGTATAACATACATGTGGCCACGGTCATTGCCACACTTGTGTTACAATATACTATATTAAAATTATTTATGGGGTAATGGCTCAGTGGTATCCGAGTCGGCCTGTGGATCCTAAGAACCTTGGTTCGATCCCCAAAGCCGACAAAACATTTTCACCAATCTTTGGGGGCTGTGATTTGACTACTGGTAACCGCACTTCACGCGCATAAATAGATCACTTACCGAGATCTGCTTTGGCAGAGTGCCACATCCAGTAATGGGTAAAAGGCGTGTTGATATATTTATTTATTGATTTATTAAAATTATTTATAAAATATATTATAATTGTAGGTGATAACATTGGAAAATAGTTTTTCGTAGTTCATAAGTGCCCTATTTAAATTTATTACGTCAAATTAAATGTGGTGACACTAACCCACCAGTGTAAAGTATATTTTATTTATAAATTTTTGTTAGAAATCTTATTGTTATATCATAAATTGCAATAAAATATAAACATTGACTATCTTTGGTGGCCGTAATATGACGGGTGATTATCTCACTTAAAACACAATAATATTCAATTTATATCGATGTATTTCATTTTCTTTCTAATGTGTATGAAATGTGTGTAATCCGCCCCTGTAAGCAGTGAAAGCGCGCACCAATGTGAAGGTATGCGTGCGTATGTACAGTGTATACTTTGAAGTTTCGCGTGCTGACCTAATGACACCGCTGTGACATTATTTTTGTAATGACTTTATTTAACATCATCAATCAAGGCGGCTGTCATTACTGGCAGCGAGCGCGGACTTTATAATGCACGGCTCGCGGCCGCAGAAAGAAACGTCTTTATAAAGATCCGTATCGGGGAATTATTATTCGCGCGCACGGTTTCCATTCACGGGTTATTTTTCCGTTTGTGAAAGTTACAAGTTCAAATTAATGTCGCCATGAATTAGAAAGAAATTTCAGGAAATTAAAAATGAATTTATTATTATAATTGTGACCGTTTGGGATGAAATGTTTGGGGTTGTCATTAAAAACAGTTTTGGAAGCGGACTGGAACGTCGGTGGTTAACGTAACGGTATCGGAGTTTTTGTTTTGAGGGGTTTTAAATTAAAAAGGGGGTTGTTATGTTTATTTTCAGTCATCCATCACTGTCTCTTTTATCGTATAATTTTTTAAGACATCATGGTTGATAATGGGTCTTGGCATATGTCTTAGAAAATATTTTAAATTCATGCGATTTTCAACTAACTGCTAGTGTCAAGAAAAATGGATTTAATTATTTGTTAAGCGGCCATTTATGAAAGTAACCATAACAACGTCGTAAATTACTACGGAATGTTGAAAATAACACACACTGATATGTTATTATAGGCGTATTCCATTTGCCATTTGGATCAGATCTAACTTACATTTACTTAACCAGATCACTTATTTATTTCGCGGGATTACTTCACTGTCTTTATTTGTAAAGTACTAAAATTTCTGATTCTAATTTACTTTGAAGTAATTCATCTCAATAAGTATATCAGTTTGCTTTGTTCAGTTCATTTAGTCATGTTGTTTAATTTATCTGAACTGATTTAAGTGAATCAAGTGACAAATGGAATACAGCTTATAATGCACACTTCTAACATAGGAGGTGTAGTTACACTGATTGACAACAGATGGCACTATGGTGAAAGAAAATAATAAAATAAGTGGAAAGAATTTGTGTTGTTATATAAATGGAAGTTTTGGCAGATTTTGCAACACATTTGCACAAATAAATCTATTTTAAATGAATAATTATTTATTTACTAAAATTTTACTACTATCTAATAATTTGACATTACGGTTAGTACAGTTGGTATCACTACGCATAACCACAAATGTCAAGGATTCAGTTAATTTTTCGTATAAATATTCCAACAAAAAATCATCATATTTTGACACAATCGATGGAAAAGTATTTTGTTTTATTTCGCAAAATTAGGTGAAATTTGCATAAAGTAAACATTTTAATTTTTCCCGAATATATAAATAATATCGTTGAAATAATTGTAAACACTACAATAGTCAATTTATTTGTTATACAACATCAGATAAATAACTATTTACAGACAATTATAATGTTAATATTTATAAATTAGAAATAACTATCAAATCAGTGGTATTAAAAATGTTTACTTCACATACATTGCCCTTAATTTTACGAACAAGTACATTATATAATATATATTTTTACAGTTTGATCGTTAAGTTCAGTAACACCCAAATCTTTTTGTTTAATTACCAGAACATCATGTTATATCAAATTTCTAAACATCCGGGATACAAATGTAAACTACATTTAATATAACTTTTATAAAAGTATCAAGTTCATATAAAACACTAATTACAAACACCATATATTACTCATGAAATAAAAACATAATTAGTAAACAAGTCGTACTTCATACCAACATTAAAATATTAACCAACCACTTCATCCAGTTACCACAAAACACTTTCGTTTTTATTCAGACATAATTCACACTTCCTAATCTCAGCTGAATCTGGCGCTCAAATTGACAAGTCCTGCGCATGCGTAACCGCAGCTCACGTCGTGCGCAGGAGATTTACGAGCGTCTACGCGTGATGAGCCTCCATAAACAGCGCGCCACCTAAACACTTCGTATGGGGTAATTGTACGACATGCTATAAGCCGACAGGGTGACTGCGGGGACTTGGATCGCGTGGCCAGGACGATGAACGTCTGGACACGACGGAGGTGGCTGGGGGTAATAGTAACGCTGCTCTCGATGCTTGTTGAAGACTTGTTTATTAAATATTATCGCAGATCAAGCTCGAGAATGATAAGGGGGTTGAAGGATTTATGGCATAATGTGCTAACGGGCGATTGTAATTTTCGTGTTAGGTTTATGGTTATGGGTTAACAACTTCTTGTTGGGACTTAAATTTGAATCAATGAACGAGGTTGAATATTTTTTTCTTATTACCCATGAAGCTTTGTGCGTGCGTTATTGGCAATGGAGGGTTATTTATGTGACGTCATAGGTTCATAAATAGAGAACGATTGTTAGAATATATACAAATCTTTAGCGTTTTGAATTAAGGAAAATTGCGCTATACTGCATTAAGATATTTTGAGCTTATTCAGAAGTAATTACCTAAAACATTATAAAAAATAATCATTACATTCCTAACCACAACAGGGTGTGGCACTCTGCCGTACCAGATCTCAGTAATTAATATAACTATGTGCATGATTTGCGATTACCAGCTGTAAAATTACCGCTTCCAAAGATATTAGTGGTAGAGAAGCCACAGGGATAATTTTAATGTGGTGAAAATTGTTTGTCCGCTATGGGAATTGAACCTCGATTCTGACATCCATAGTAGAATATTATAGTTGGGTAATAGGTACCAAGTAATGTATGTGCAAATACTTAAACGGAACGGAGGGAACTGAAGCAAATTATTTGTTTTTATTTCGATTGGCATTGTCAATACTGTATAAATAATTGCATATATTGAAAATTCCATTCACATACATTCATCACTTCCCTAACAAATGAGATGAAACAGACCCCTCATTCAGTGAATAATCTAAATGCATTCCACCAATTGGCTGCATCAATACATAAAGCCACCCCTTCGTCATAATTTCCTACCCTGTCAGACTGATAATAATCTATCAAAAACCGATGCAATACGACAAATCATTCTTTTCACTACCAATACTCGTATGCACTGTTCAATTCTGTTATCAACATCATGAAAGAGAATTTACCATTTCAATTTGTTCTAACAGAAAAGCTTTATTATTGTTGGTAACACTGACAGAAAACTATAGAACTAAAGAATATTTAAATCACTATATGACCTGTAATTGCTTGCACCGATATTACATAAATTTGAACTATATATGCAATTATTATTATTAATTTTAATTATTTTCAATAAAAAATAGTCTTTGGTGTCCCGATATTTTTATCTCTGTTGCTTTCGACAGATATTACTAGGCCATCCTGTTCTCATAAATAAAATTTTGGTAAAACTCTAGTATACCTTCTTGCCCTATTTTGATATTTTACCTGTAAATAAGAAGTTCATAATTATATCCAATGATTTTAAAACAATGATTTACCATTATTTTTCAGGCGGTTTATTACTCCGATTTTAGTTTAGCTCGCTTCGCTCGCGTTAACCCCTTACCGAACCTAACCTAAACATCCGATTTATTCTCCATCGTAATAAGAACAATAATCCACTTGTCAACTACGAGCCCGGCCCCACTTCTGTTGGCCCAATTTTATTTTTTCGTTTGAAATTATGTTTTATAGTTTTATTTCTCGTGTAGTATACAAGAAAATGAAATGAAATTTAATGAGACATATAAGAGTATGTTGTTAATACACAGATACAATTTTAAGTCAATCGATACATACGTCTAGAAATGACAGCCATTGAAAGAGGAAGAAAATATTTCTGTTTTAACTGAAAAAAAATGTTTGATTAAAAAACTGTATAATAATAAAGTTTGTTTTAAATAATAATTAACTTCAATTTCATCCGCCAAACTGCCCACAAGATAATAATCATGATAGTACATTTGTGTGTTAATTTAGTTTATGTGAAGAAAAAAAATGAGAGTTATACTGCTACACATTTAGTGTTTAACGTATATTTAATGTTAAATTTAGTTAGAAATGTTGAAAATTAATTGTAGAATTTAGTAAATATAAGATACCTGGATTTTTAGTATTATTTAAATTTTTAACGATAAAATTAAATTCGGGCCAACTGAAGTGGGAACGGGCTCGTATAGGACTACGACTACGACAGTTTTAGAACCTGATCCTATTATGTAAAATTTCTAATCTAGCTCTTGCGTTAAATTGCTGTCAGTCGACAAGAGGGTATGGAATTTAACCAAAACTTTTTAAGATATCCTAGAAAAATTTATTTTCTAAGTCGTTAATTAATGTTATTTGTTACAGTGTTGCCAAAATAGTGGGATTCTTCCTATTGCCAAGCAGTACATCTAAATGTAAGTAATTTTTGTATTTTTCTCTTATATATTTGTTAACTATATTAACAAATAGTAATAAGATATCAAAAACTAACAATTAATAATGTCGACAAGCACCTAGATCCGCCGACACTATTACTAGTAGTTAATATACCCTGATCTTAATTAAACACCCGTTGCTGTACTCGTAGTTCTGTTCGCATTTCAAATATAGGGTTGTAGATTAATGAGCTGCAATAGCAGAGGAATAGAATTAAGCAGGCGTTGCCGTTGTTCGTTTCACGTCTCGAACTGCTCTAGGTGATCTTCACATGTTCTATATCCGATATCCGGCTTGCAGCATGCTGCAGCTTCCTTCCTGCTCGCGAACAGCGACTCCTTCAACATTCCAACTAGCGATGCTAGACGCAAGATGGTGTTAATTAATCTACTGGCTGGATTTTATACACGTGTCGCTTAAATTACTTGGTTGAAGTGTGTTTGTTCCTTTGTTGAGTTATTGAAGACGACTGACATAGTTGTAGCTTGTAGGGAGAGACGTGTATGAATTTTAGTTCATGTGACATTTGAAATCCGAAGCCATAGACGCCCGTAGTCTTTTTTCAGGGTGAGATGAAATAGTTAAATTAGTAGGTATATATGTTCGATTTTATTTAACACTCAGAGGTTATGTAAGATTGTTATTTATAAATATGTAAACATGGGCGATATGAGCAAATATTCTTTCACATTTGGCAGTTATTTGAAAATTTATTTTATTTTTACACGAAGAACTTAAACAACAAAATTTGTTCTGTTTACAACAAATTTAAATATACTTGGGTCGTGTAATAATTAAGTATGTCGGTTTTGAAAAAAATTGGCGAACGTATATTAGGTCAGCGGAATATTAGTATAGGCATAATTCGGATATTCAATAGTTTCAATATTCGCATCCGAATAGTTCGGATATTTGCTAGTATATCCGAATAGTTCGGATATTCGTTAGTTTTCAATTATTCGGATATTAAAATATCTGAGTTGAAATTTAACTTTTTCAGCGAGTTTATCTTAAAAATGAAACAAGATATGAAAATGTAATCAACAGCATTGAATTCCTCGTGTTCAAATTGACTTATAAGCAAATTTTTAGCGATTTTTATTTTTTGATAATTTTTCGATAATTTCTTAAGGGGTACCCCTTGGATTTTTTTCGATTTTAGCCTATTTTCAGACTGTTTGCTCTAAAATTCTTCCTCGTACGAATATTGTAACAAAAATTTACATACATATGTATTTTGACTCGCTGAATCTAACGGTAAAATCCCCAAGTCCAAATGTCCTCTAGTTTTTGAGATATTGTTAAAAAACTGCTCAATGAGAAAATATTGCTGAAAACTTTTTGAAAAATAAAAAATGCAAAAATTTTTGTTACAAGTCAATTGAAGCACGAGAAATTCAATTCCGTTGAGCGCATCTTAATATCTTGTTTAGTTTTTGAGATATAACCTCGGGAAAGTCAAAAATGTGATGAGGTACATTTTTGGAAAATTGATCTTTTCCGAAGGCTATATCTTAAAAACTAAACAAGATGTGAAGATGCGCTCAACGAAATTGACTTATTAGCAAACATTTAATATAGTCCGAACTATTCGTCCATGATTATTATTTGACTATTTGGTCTCATTAACTATTTAAATATTTGGACTGTTCGGTTATTCGAATATTCGATTAGTTCAAATATTTGAACTATACGGATAATCGAACTATCCGGATAGCCGAATTATCTGAATTGCTAAAACCGAATATCCGTTATGTAAGTATCTGAATATTAGAATATCCGATTAGAATCAATCCCTAGTAATGATATAGGTCAGAGTAAATGAAAAGTAGACCTGGCCCAATGTCTAGTAACTACATATTGGAACAGTTTACATTATGTTACTTAGTTTTATTTATGTGGAATTTAAGGTTTAGGTCTAATATAGGTCTGCAATGTAAACGTGGCCATTATGATGGTGATTTTCATTATGACGACATTTTAATGAATCTTTAATTAGGATAGGTAACTCAGTGGTATCGAGTGAGTCTGTGGATTTGAGAACCCGAGTTTGATTCCCAATACTTATTTAATTTCAGGCAGACTTCATACCACTGAGCTAGCCATCCCATATTTAATTTCGTAACACTTAATAAAAACATAAAAGTTGTTTTAGTTAATTAATACAGATGAATGCACGTGTAAACTAAATTAAAATTGAATAAGAAATGACCCCTGCGATTCCAAACAAAGCAAAACGAACTAAAGAAATAAAATTTGCATAATCCCAAAAGAACAGCAAAAAAAAATGGTTTGTAGTTATTAAATTCATAGTGGGCATAGCAATTTGAAATCAAGATCACGTGTGGTGTAAATTGAAACCAATGGTTTTACTTAAAAGGGTGTGTATTATGTACGTCGTTCCATATGATAAAGTGCCGCGAGTCTCGCGATAACCCGTGACGTCAGCGGTCACGTGACTAGTGGTCAGCCCGGCAGCAGCGCCGCCGCGTGGCGTCCGCGGTGGCCGGCCACCGAACTACGGCAGGGCGCCCGTGCCTGAGTCTTACCTGTCAAGCGAATACAACGTGATAAGTAGTTATCGATTCTTAGTTCAAGTGACCTAAATATGGAACTCATTTAGATTGAGAGAGAGATAGAATTAAATACGTCGTTCGGAAAGCAACGAGCAAAAATGATATACAGGTTAGGCATTTTTTTGTTTGTTGAACTAAAGTCTTTTAATGATGGATCGTTATATTTTGTGTTGATACTGAAAAATTCATAAAAAAGAAAGTTACGTAAAACACTGAAATAACATGCAGACTTTTACATGGTGAGTTATTTTAGGCACGATATCTGCTAATGCCTCAAAATCGACCTTGTGTCTCGTGCAATTAAATGTCCCGAAATATATATCACTATCTGATCAAATGGACACGTTCATTTGCTAATCATTTTATCCCAACAAACACATTTTTGCTTTCAGAAATATTTATCTACAGTTGATTTAACGATCGTTCATTTCCATTTTTATTACATTATTTTGTAATCAATTACCGTGTTGTAACAATAGGACTTAATAGCTAATAGCTTAATATATTTTGATGGATTTATTTAGTCATTTAGCCTATAAAGCTTCATAATTTTTGTGTAACACAAAATCGCAGATTTAGATAGACCATATCAGATGGACCCGGTAGTTTATTGTAATGGACAAAAAATTGTAGTGTGTAACAGGCAGATTCACAAAACGAATTAGCGCTAACACCGTTTTTAATATTATCTATAACTCTGTTTGAAATTAAAATAGATTAAAGAAATAAACTAAATTTGATGCTAATTAACTCTCTTCTTAACTCAAGTTAAAATAAGATTGTTTCGTACATTTAAAAGAGAGTTAAAAACGACATAAAAAATGGTGTTAGCGCTAATCCGCTTTATGAATCTACCTGTAAATGTTTATAATTACAACCAACAATATTTTAAATAGCATTTTATCAATTTTCGTCTTACAAAATAAGATATTGAAAATTCTTCAATCTAAATTTTGCTGTTCAAAGTATATATGATAGATAGAACTGTTGTTGAATTCAATTTTCACAACAATGAAAATTCACATTAACATTTATTTGATTGTTGAAATCAGAATAATTCATTCGTGTAATCTTTGATTATTGTAATATTTAATTATTGTAATCTTTCATTGTTGTAATCTTTTATTATTGTAATCTAATAGAACCATTTGTATGCAATGTTAAGGTATTGCCAATATATCAAGTCATACTTAAATTTGTGTTGCACTTAGAGTTCAATTTTTTATAATAAAATTATTGTTGTATGCAGTGCCGTCTTTACCATAAGGGCACATGGTGCACGAGCCCACGGTCCCCGGTTTGATAAGGGCCTCAAAATACCGAGGTTGTCTTTACACGGAAAATAGAGGAAATCAATTTTTAATGCAATTTTTCTAAGAATTGCCGTTATTTTCTTAAATTTAAATATAAATCGAAAACCAGATGAGATTTCTAAATAATTTTTAAACTGAACAAAATTTTACTAAATCTAAATAAAAAAAATACATAATTTAAAATTTCTTAATTAATCCTATAAAATTTATACAAATATTTAAAAACTTTAAAATATTTAAAAGAACTTTGAGGACATAATAGAAGATTTTGCACAACAGAAATCCCGGAAGAAATTATCATCATTAACGTAATTCCAATTCTCAAAATACGATTAGTAATCACTTCACTTATATTTCATTTGTAAAATGCTAACTATAGTAACCAATAAAATCACAAAATAAAACGTTTTCATTAAATTTTTTTAATACTTTTTTAAAAGAGTCCCAAATTTTATGTGCCCAAGGGCCTCTGGAACTCTCAAAAATTTTCCTAGCAGACAGAAAAATATGTCAATTCAATTTCAAAACATTCATATTATACAGTTGTATTAAGGAACTTTTTGTCCAAACAATTGATTTACTTTAAATAGTAACTTATCTTTTAAATTCTATTAATTTTTCTACGCCCATTATTAAAATGTTTATTTCCTATATCGCGTTTAGAAAGTAAATTTTGTTTTTGGGGATGTTTATAAACTTTAAAATTTAGTTTAATTTATACTATATTTTATTATTTTAATTTTCTATAGTTACAATGATAATAATAATACGAATTTTGATAAAAATTTATGTTAAGTTGTAAATAATAAGAACTAATAAAAGTTTTGGATTAAAAATATCGGCAGAGGAGGAGTTGTTAGTTTTTTGTTACATTACAACAATGGTGAAATTATCTTTTCATTTCACTCGGCGTATAATTAATGTATTTGCTAAATATCTACGTGTGTGACCGTGTGTGTTTTCCGTAATATTAGATTGTAAACAGAATTTGAAATTAAAGTCGTTTAATAGGTCTTTGATAATTGTTCATTTGAAAAACAATTTCAAATGAAAAGTACTTTACCAGCTGGGTGGGATGAAATCATTGAAATTAAAAACCTTAATACCACTTTTAGTTCATATTTAGTTCACAGATTAATTTAGTAGTGCATTTGTTAAGCTTATGCAACTCCAAACTAACTTTAAATAGTTAACAAGTCTCGCCATTCATTTTACAGTAATTAGCTATTTAATTCACTCAGCCTTCGCAATGATATTAATTAGCAAAGTGAGCGTACATACGTTGCTCTCATCCGCGGAACAAGTTTGAATTCAATGCGAAATTTAAGCTTTCTTTTTCCTCCGAATGAAAACAAAATTTTGTTCAGTCTATTAGCAAGGGGAATTCTCCGAATTTGCAAAAATAATGTTCCACGAAATAAAAATATTGTTTCTTTTTTTAACAAATGATTTTTCGTTCGTTGTATGAAAAATGTTTTTTAATAAGTTAAAAATACACATGAGAGGTATGTATAGTGATACTTTTTTTCTTTCATTAGCTAATGCCTGAAAAGAACAATGAATTTTATATTTTTACGTAACATGAGAATATAAATAAAATCTGTGAATGTCATTACTGCGTAAACTGAAAATTTAATGAAAGTAAATTAGGGTTTGATCAAGTTGTTGTTGTTTAAAAATGTGACATTAACACGATTTATAATTATTTACCATACTATACCCATAAACTCATGTTAATCTCTCGTAATTACAATTCAAGCCCTGAAAAATTTCTAAATTAATGTTGATAAATGTAAAGTGTTATATTTAGAGAACATTGATTGCGGGATGAATCTGATGAATACATGTTTAGCGAATGTTTCAAGGATTCGTGCTACCCCATTGGATGAAACGTTATGTTGTATTATTATATCTTATATCATGGGGTGGCTAGCTCAGTGGTATGAAGTCGGCCTGTGGATCCTGAGAACCGTAGTTCGATTCCCACAGGCGACAAACAATTTTCATAATTTCAAAAACTACCCCTGTGGCTTCTCCACCACTAACATCTTTGAGGGTCGTGATTTGACGACTGGTAACCGTACTTCACGCGAAAAATATATCACTTACCGAGATCTGCTTCGGCAGAGTGCCAAACCCAGTAATGGGTAGAAGGCGTGATGATATATTTATTTTTTATTTATATATTATGTTATGGGGTAGATAGCTTATTGGGTATCATGTCGGCCCGTGGATTTTAAAAACCGAGTTCCATTCTCACAGCCAATAAACTTTAGTCCACATAAAAATTACTCTTGTGGATCTCCTTCCACTAACATTTTTGAGTGCCGTGATTGACGGCCTATAACCGCACTTTATGCGCAAAATATATCACCTACCGAGATCTGCCACACATGTATTATGTATGTAAAAATATAATCATTTTCTCTGTTTCGACATTGGAATGAACTTCATTCTTAAACGATTTTTGGTGACTTATTGTTATCATAGATTGGTATAACTGCATTAAATACACAAAATATCTAGACAACTGACAAAATATAAAACACAATTTATACAAATATCTAGGCAACGGAGAAAATCAATTGCAAATCACTGTCACCAACTTAACTATTCTACCAAAAATTTCCCTGAAGGTGGTACTATCATGGAAGCATATAACCCGGATTATAATGAAATGTAAATATGTTATTTTTAATGTGTTTCTACACTAGTATGCAAATTTTTTTTTAAAGTTTACCGTTGTTGAGCTGAATAATGTAATGTTAAAGTCGACCAAAGTCGATCAAAAATGCATTGGCTTTATAGGAACTGTACGTCGCGAGGCAGCTTACTGCGTAATAAATTCATATATTGTACATATTTTTTAACAAAAAACTAACACACAGTACATCAAGGAAAGATAAAGGTATGAAAATTAAAAAATCCATGCCTTACCGGATTAGTTTCAAAGAAATTGGCGATGAAAGTTGGATATTCTATGCTAATCAATAGAACTGTTAGAAATGCTTGGCAACGTTGCACAGGACAGGTAGACACTAGACAGAGATGGCCGCACGAATAACAAAGCAAGAACTATGAATGTTATTATTTCGATCAGTAAAATATATTAATTTAAATACAAAAAAAAATATTACAGCATTTTATATTTATTTATTTGTTGTTACAGTTGATAATAATTGCTTTGGTGCATTTTTCTCATGTTTCTTATGAACTGTCAACAGGATATATCGATAATACAGTTACGTTTCGTACCGACTGGCCGCTTGTGGTTCTAACCTTGTTGTCATAGCTTCTGCTGTGTAAAATCTTACACTGCCATTGGTTGGCATGAAACATTCACTTCCAAAAATTTTGGTATGTTACTGAATTTCATAAACTAGTTAAATACTTTAATTTAATATATTCAATGTTATTATTAATTATACGATATTTGCAGCGAAATAATAATTCGGTTAATAACCTATACCATACAAAAATGTAATAATTATTTTTGTAAACTTTTTAGGTCACGTATACTTTTGTATGAGACTGTCATGATAGAACCACCTTAATGACAAATGTCAACTATTTCTATAAAGTAATTATATAAAGGAAAGCCGAAACAGAGAAAATAGTATAAAACACTCGTTACAGAAGGTAATTCTAGCACTTGTTCGTGCGTCTCCTCGACGCTGCGCGGCTCGTGGCCATATTTTGAACTCTTGCTAGAATAGGTTGCCTTCTGTAACTTGTATTTTAATATACTTATCCTAAACGTATTTATTACTTTCATTTATTATACACTATCAAATTTATTTACACATGGTAATACACTTTACATTTCAATTTAAGTAAGAGTATAAAATAGAACCGCTTTTAAATAGTCAAGCAATAAAGAAACTCTATGCGTGCATTATTCATGGAACCAATTTCTTAAACATGCGCAACAAGCACTATTCTCATGAGTCACAAAATTAAGACTGATTAGTTCAGGGCTAAGTAAATAACAGCCCTTGCGGGGCTAGTTTTCTTCCTGGGGTGTTATAAGAAAGGGGTGCAAAGAATCGTAACCAACTCAATTTGCTCATTCCACCAAGGGAACCGGAATTAAATATTTCCCGAGGAGATATATGGCGATTTAAATAGCTTAGGCCTATTGTGCACCCCTGGCCAACCCCAGGGGTCGCAGTTTATATGCCGCGGCTTTTTTTATTAACGTTAGTTAAACATTTTAGCTTCATTGTGCGTTTGATTATGATTTACATTCGGGACTTTAAAATTTAATTTCACTTGGTGGAGTTTTTTGGGTATTGGTCCGGGTTCAAGGGGGGTAGATCGTTTCTCTCCGCCCTAAGGGTGTCGCTACAGATTGGATCTAGTAGCCATTGGATTTAATATAGTTTGAAATAATTTGCATTTGCTGTAGCCCTCGGATGCGGGTTAAGCCAGATAATGTAAAATATGGTTGAATCCACCGCAAAGTTTATCATCCTAATTGAGGTACCTATATTAGGATTTTTTTGCAGAGGGGTCATTTAAACTTTAGTAGTAAAACGAAACATGGAATAATGAATGCTTTCAATCTGAGAATCGGTAAATATGGGAAATTATTTAGTCCGTGGTATTTTTATTTCCAGATTTGTCGCGGGTGAATATAAATTTACATTTTAAAATATTCTAGAAAAATGTAATTTCCTGGAAACTAATTCTTGCATAATATCTTCATCATCATATTCATCTAGTAATTGCATACAAATTAAAAATTCATTATTAATATTAACATTTTTAATTTCCAATCACCTGTCCATTTACAGTTATAAAAATGATTGTGTATATATTTATCCCATTTTCTAAATGTGATAAATGGTTATCGAATCTGTAAGGTATAGCTATCATTTTGTCATAATATCCTCCGAAATTCTTCAAAAAAAATCTCCAGACAGGTGAATCTCAAAATGACTTTTCGAAGGCCGAGTCAGGTTCTAATCTGTGCAGGTGCCCAGACATAGGTTTCCGACATCGATTGTTGATGTTGTCTTCTCATTTCAATCATTCCTATTCCGTCATTGAAATAAGATTCTTCTAAGTAAATTCAAATTTTAGTCATATGAATGACTTTGACGTACAGTGACAATGATAAATTTAAAGTAAATTTTTATGACAGAAAAATTCGGGAGACGCCCGGACTCAAACCGGGGACCTTCAGCTTGCCGGGCTGATTCCTTAAACACTCGGCCACGGCTCCCTTGTACGGTACAGGCGTCAACCAAATTCTTCTGTCATAGTGTCTAAACACAGCATCGATCCCAAGACTCCTATGTATGTATGTATTAAACAACGGGTTTCGTCTGTAGCGACACATCATACCACGAAGTAAATTCAAATTTCAAACTCAATTCCAGTCATTTAAAATGTATTATTCAATATTTCACTCGAACTTGAGAAATGTTTCACTAAGATGGCAGCACAGGGCTAGTTTCCAAGTTCATATTTTCAAAATAGAATAGGTAAAGGAAAATTAAGTTTGTTTTCGTTTACTTGTACACATAATTTTTTTAATATTCTACAAAAATCATTTTGACCAACTGTCATTTTAAGAACAAATTGATCAAAAGTAACTATATTATTAGCCAACCTAACAGGAAAAAAATTATTAATGTTGTCGCGAGACGAAATGATACATAGGGTGAATTTCATCTCGGTATAATCTTGGTCTCATGTATCATGGAAAAGAATTAAATTTTGAATTAAACATTATTCTTTCTTGTTTGGTGAGTCGTCCTTTTGGACAGAAATGTGAGTAAAGTTTAGTAATGGTTAAGATGAGAATGGTTGAAGTAAAATCTCATCGGCGTTCGAACCCCGACGTAATATGATTTGACCTGAACTATCCGCATAATAATCAGTCGTGTTATCAGCCGTAGCCGCCCCACAAAGACGCTGAGATCTTTCTCGTGTTCACCGAGATTCAGATAGAGCTAGGCTTCGCGAGCCAATCCGAAGCTGCCACTCATTAAGGCTTAATTAAATGATGGAATAATCCCGCGATAACTTATTTCGTATCAGCTCCAAGAAGATAGTTTTTTAGTAGTAATTCTCACGAACGTATTAGTTATGCGTGATGTGTCAGGTTGGAAATAAAATAAAGAAGTACTACAAACTTAAGACATAGGACTACTATTTAGTAGCATTATATTTTTTATTGTATAGTATTTAATATTACCCAGTTTATGATTATTGAAATATCTTAAACACTTGAATGGAAATATTTAAAAATTACAATTGAATTTTTCAATAAAAGTTCAGAATATGATTATACAAATTGTAGTTTTCATGACAGAGAGAAAAATGTTCTTCCCGCAGGGAGAATAAAATGATATGTTTATTTCTCAGGGAAGAAAGTTTTTCTTCCCCAAGGAAAAAGTTAAAACCATGTATATGACAATTGGAAACCAAAGGTATAATTCGACATTAGTGACATCCTGATGACATCTGTGAAGAAAATAATAAATTTCATCTAAATTTAGAATTTATTGCTAAAAATGTTATTTTGTACTTACATATATAACATCAGGCAATCGTAGCTCAGTAGATAAAATCGAGGTAAAACTTGCGTTTCTTAATTAGCAAGCAAGAGGTCGTGCGTTCAAATCTCACTGACTTCTACTTATATTAAAAAAATACGATTGTGTCTGAGTGGTTCGGATTCCACTATAAGCTGTAGGTCCCCTGTACTGTAATTGGGATTTACTTCCTGTTGTTCAGAGTAACAAATAAATAAATAAATCACGTTATATCGCATCAAATGGAGTAGAACAAACCCTTGAAACATTCATGGAACATCTATCCACTCATCAGATTTATTAAAAAAATAGTCATCAGCAAATATTATCATCCTAACACACCATTTTTGATTCAACCACATTTACGTTGGCTCCATACAAGCTCAGTAGTATAAATTTTCACCAAATTAAAATTATCCTTGTGGCTCCCTCTCCACTAACATCCTTGATGGCCATAGTAACCACGCTTCACGCGCAACATATATCTCTTATCGAGATCTGCTGCGGTAGAGTGCCACACCCAGTAATGGGTAGAAGGCGTGGTGATATATTTATTTATTTATATTTACTATACAAGCTCATTTAGTCCTCACACTCGGAATATTATACCAATCAAGACTTGAGATTGTTTTTAAATTTTCTTTTTAATTGTGAATAAAAGCAGGTGAAGGATGATACTAAGTGATACTTAAGTCTTTAGGAGACTACTTTCCAGCAATAATTAATTGAGCAGAATCAGTAAATCTGTTTGCCTAATGGTTGAAAGACCTCCTGTTTAGTATTAATGTATTCCCGGCGTGTTGACTCGGTGTTGAAGAGCAGTAAAACAAACACCCTGTTGTCTGGGTGCGGTGGCCGGTCGTGTCGTAATTACCCGTGAAGATAATCATAGTATCGATTTATGAATAGCCCAATATCTGACCTTGGCGTTGGAGCACTGGAGGTAGAGGTATGGACGAGCCAAGTGAAAATGAGTCTCGTTAGCGCCTCGGGAATGCGGACACCTGTCACAAGAAGCGATGAGGGTCCGAGTGGAACAGTGAGGTGGCGGCGGCAGATGACCCACGAGAGTCAGGACCGGCTCGAGGAGTACTAGTTCAATATATATATAACATCATCCTATTGGGATTTTTTAAAATGTATGCGCTCGTAGTGACGAAAATTGGAACTACGACGAAGGTACAGTTTGCTACTGACCTAATAATTAAATACTTAAAAAAATTAAAATGAATGATAATAGACCAAATATTTATAGTAAAGGGGATAATAAAACTTTAATTAAGTAATATTATATTAACTGAAATCATTACTACTAAAAGGCTTCAGGAATCCAATAAAATAAATAAATAAATAAATATATCATCACGCCTTCTACCCATTGCTGGGTGTGGCACTCTGCTAAAGCAGATCTCGGTAAGTGATATATTTTGCGCGTGAAGTGCGGTTACCAGTCGTCAAATCACGGCCCCCAAACATGTTAGTGGTGGAGGAGCCACAGGGATAGCTTTTTCAAATGATGAAAATTTGTCGCATTGTGGGAATCGAACCAGGGACCTCAGGATCCACAGGCCGACTTCATACCACTGTGCTAGCCATCCCATCAGGAATCCAATAAAGTATACAAAGTCATTGTCAGTGACAAAATGTCGAAATATGTCAAAAAATTTAATAAATCAAATTTTAATTTTGATATATGGTATATGAAATATATCATCACGCCATTTACCCATTACTGGATGTGGCACTCTGCCGTAGCAGATCTCAGTCATTTATGCATGTGAAGTGCGATTACCAGATATCAAATCACGGTTCCTAAAGATGTTAGTAGAGGGAGGACGGGGGTAATTTTAAAGTGGTGAAAATTGTTTGTCAGTTGTGGAAATCGAACGTGGGTTCTCAAATCCAAAGGCCAACTCGATACCACTGAGCCACTTACCCCATTATAAATAAATAAATAAATAATTTTTTTTGACCGCAAGCTATTTTTACGCATACGTCACAGTGACGTCAAATATCCTTAAATTTTTAATATTTTTTTCTCAAACCAGAAATAATTCATAAATTTAAAAAGTACTGATATTTTAATGTCTAGAATCATATATAAAATTTAAAAATTTACTTTCAGATCCCATTATTTATTTCATACCTTCAGCATCGGCCAGCGTAAATTATGTGGGATGTATTTATATTTATTTACAATAGAATATTGATGGAATACACCTTTTCCGTTCGAGCCGGTCCTGTATGAAGTACCGCATCAGTTCGACCGTTCGTCGGTTGGTCCACCCAGAATACATCGATCGCAGCATCGCGGCATGCCGTGTCCAGAGCGACTGGGTGCAGGAAATCGTTTTCTACCGAGGATTACTCCTAATGACGTTCACCAAATCGATACACAATCAATTATGCTGACTTGTGATCTGTTTTGAAATTAAACACGTTTCAACCGCGGTAAATTAACGAAAATTCACCTTTTTCACTTTCTTCGAATTCGACGACGAGTTTGCTTTTGAATATATTATCCAGATGGCGTTGGCTGTTTACTGGTGTTTTGTTTTGATTAACGAAATGTCGAGCTGACAATTTAAGTTTTAATTAGATTATACACTGGGTTTTATAATAGCGGAGATGAAAGCACGCTACTGGCTACATCTGAAGCTTATTTTCTTTATACTGTTGTATTCTGTTTTGTTATGATATTACGGTCATATGTAAATGAAACATGCACACTGGCTGCAAAAATTTAATTAGCTAAAAAGTTGTTTAGGGTTATGAAAATTTGCAGGCTGTTATACTGAAAATTTAATTTACATTTGGTTAATAAAGTACCTAAAATGCATTAAAATTGTGTTTTAAAAATTTATTAGTACGCTATTTAATTGTTATTTTAGAATATGTAGATTAAATTCCTGAATGTGCTCACATTGTTCGTTACTTTACTAGCTACCAGTATATTACTAAATGCAAATACGTTTTACACTTTTCCTCAATTGTTGTTACGAGTACACTTATGTAATTTGTTCATTTATATTATTTAATTACTTATTTATATTTAATTACATTTAAGTGTATATAAGTGAGATGGAAGAACCAGCTATTGGTCGAATTTAACCCTTGAGTGTATACTCAATAAAGAAAATGTATTATTATTATTATTAATTTTCGTAATGGCTCAGTGGAATCCGAGTCGGCCAGTGGATCCTAAGAACCCTGGTTAGACCCCCACAGCCGACAAAAACATTTTCACCAATTTAAAATTACCTTTGTGGCTCCTCCACCGCTAACATCTTTGCGGGCCGTGATTTGACGACTGGTAAACGCACTTCACGCGCATAAATATATCACTTACCGAGATCTGTTTCGGCAGAGTGCCACACCCAGTAATGAGTAAAAGACGTGATGATATATTTATTTATATTTATATTAATTTTTGTTGATGTGGCATCAATCTAACTATTATACAGTGTGTTTCTAAACTTGTGGATCAAACTTTAAGGGTATAATCAAACTGATAAAGAGAAAAATAGGGATGCCACCAGGATTTGAACCTGGGATCTATGAACTTTGGTCATATGCTTTAACAAACTAAGTCATGGTTGTCCTATATTCAAATATGTTTTTATTCCAATTTTTCTCTTTATTTTTGTTATAAATAGGCAGCCTCGATCCCATGACTCTTTCATGTACTGAAAGTGCACATTACAGGTGTTGATGTAAAAAATTCTGCATAGGGCTCAAAATTATCGCAAAAATATTTATTTTATGATGCCGAATGGTACTTTTGAAAATTTCAAGTCTGCGACCCAGAATTGGCCAATCTTCTTGGACAAGTCACTAGTAAAATCTTCAATGGTCAAAAAAAGTCTATGAAACAAGTAATCAGTTGATACGAACTGTACCCCTCTCTCATAACGAATCCGTTTTCAGAATAGGACATTTCCAAAATAGCGGTTTGAAAATGGCGGCCTCCATTATGACAACATTTAAAAAATTGCATGTTTTTCGCGAATTTGCTCCACTAAGGTATTTTTTTTTAACTTTTGCAAATTTATTATGTATTCTTCTTCTTCTTCAATGGCGTTACAGCCCGATTCGGGCCTGGGCCTGCCGGGCACACCGAGCCGCAGTTTTTACGCTGCGGTACTGCCGGTTTCCGTAATCGATGTTATTTTTTAAGACATATGTATAAGTAACTAGCTTATAGCGCCCGAGTATGATTAATACAAGTAACTGTATTTTTTATTTAACGACAAATCATACTTTGTCGATAGGCGGATTCGAACTGACGAACCTTGGTTCGGGTGACGTCAGAGTATGTTATTATGTATTTAATAATGCAATATTGCATAAACGTGTTCTTGGTTCTCTCTACTTTTCATTAAAATCAACAAACAAACAATTGTCCCATATCGTTAAAACAAAATATTTCGTTTCATTGATTCCGTACAAAAAATACGTGACAATAATTAGCGTGAAATAAAAACTCCGACGTCGCCGCTGTCGCCCGGAACTAAACGTTGAACGGTGAACGCGTTTTGACATGCAGCCAATACAAGTCAGAAAAATTGTAGCGCGATCGTATCGCATATTCCTAATTATAATCCCGTGTATCGGCTGTCAATCGGAATTCGGCGCGAGTAATGCGACACGGCATATTGAGGGGACAGCCAGCGAACGACGAACCCCGTTCAGCGTTAGACTCGTGTTGCTATTTATATTTATGTTCGCGAATTAAAATTTATTTCAGCTATTGGCGATGCCAACGTAGGGCTCGCTATCTGGTGAATATATTCGGGACCCTTCTATCAGGTATTGTTTTCAAAGTTCTTCATTGAGTCACGTCTTTTATATATTACTGGGTATAGTGCCTATACCATAGCAGATCTCGGTAAGTGATATATTTATTCGTATAAAATGCGGTTACCAACTTTTAAATTACGCTCCCCAAAGATGTTTGTTGAGAATGAGCCATAGTAGTAATTTTAATGTGGTGAATTGGGTATATTCTTGTGTTCCTTCAAAATATTGTTCTTTCTTATATGATTCTCACATATATCCTGTCTTTCATATTTTCTTTTAATATAAAGTTAATAATTTGTGGAGTCTCAAAATGGAGACTCCGTTTTATTAAGCCGTTGATATTTAATTGAACAAATAGGAGTAGGTAGAATAAAAATAATTACTCCTCTGCGCTTGGATTACTTGGCTTTTTTGTAATTTTAAATTTACAAAATTGTGGAAACGGACGACGTTATTGTTTTGACTCTGGTGTTTTCACCACATTTATTTTAAAATGTTGTATTTTTTAATAATTTTGACTATCTTTTCTTTGTTGAAAAGTTTTAAATTATTGTAAACTGTTTTTTATAATAATTCCATTTATTGTTTGACTTGAAAATGGGACCAACCCTTAGTCCCGAAACGTCGTCTGCTTCCACAATTTTGTAAATTTAAAATTACAAAAAAGCCAAGTAATCCAAGCGCAGAGGAATAATTATTTTTATCCTACCTACTCCTATTTATTCAATATAAAGTTAAGACTTCCCTTTGCTTTTTGTATAAGGCTCTTGTATTCTTGAAAAATCCACGTACAATAAGATATTGTACCAAGTAAGTTCAAACGCAAGTAAATGCAAAAAGAATTCTCGTTTTTGGACACCATTTTCTTGTTTTACTACGAAATATACAGAGTATGATTGTTGTTTTACTTTTTTTGTAAGACCAAGAAAGAACAATAAATCCAATATGCGCGTGAATCGCTAATAGTTTTTGATACTTTTAGGGCCAATTTTTCAATCGCCGGTTTACTCTCGATTAATGTTAATCATGTTTTAAATAATAATAGAAACCATCGTTGATTAATATTCATCGGTGATTGAAAAACTGGCTCTTAGAATGAATATTTCCAAAACGAAAAAGTTTCTCCGTTAGCTGATATTTTTGGTGGTCAGTCTCTGTCAGATATGTTTGATGAATTTTGTGTGATTATCCTACTTTCTGCGGATAACACGTTACAAATTTTGCGAGGAACTAGAGGACTTTCATGTTCGTAACTTTTGCGTTAAAATATTGTCTTCGTTCATGTTTCAATTGCGAATATAATTTATTTGCTGTTCTTGATATATAGAAGCAAAAAACAGCGTATGGTAAAAATGCGATAATGAGAGAATATTAAAATTTTTGTTTAAATATTCAGTGACATTTATAAAGAGTAGGTATGTAACAAATTGAGTATGTCGTTACGGTGAGCACAGCATATTAGTGAGAATTTTGGCATAGCAGAAAATGAACGTAGTATAGGTAGTACATCCGTGACAAGCAACCAACCGGCCCATTTGTCCGCGTTCCAAACAACGTTGTTCGAGCCGCGTGGAACGTTATAGAAATGCAAAGCAACCATTTTCAACCTATATGCGTAATGACTATGATTAGAGGCAGTTGAGATATGTTATAATGGAGGCACGTTCCGCCATGCAACTTCACTGCAATGTCAGTGTACACTCAACAGTGACTGTCAACAAGTTACTTGCAAACTTTCAAGTTTTTAGTTTTTATTTCAAAATTCTTCTGCGTTTTCTGCAGTTTTCTTTTCTATGTTTCTTTTTAGATAGATTGCTAGTAACAAATTGTTCTGGGGTAGCTTGGTCCAATTTCATATATAGCTAAAGAATCTATTATTTGAGCTCATTTAAAACGATTTAATTTTTTTGATATTTTTAATTATTTTGCCAAGGGGTACCCCTTAGGTTTTTTACGATTTTCAAACAATTTGCTCTGAAACTATTTTGAAATTATTTTGCAAAGGGGTACCTCTTTGGTTTTTTACGATTTTCAAATAATATGCTCAAAAACTCGTTCTCGTACGATTAGTTAAATTAAAATTTACATACATATGTATTTTGACCCGCTCAATCCAATGGTAAAAGCCCCAAGTGCGCACGTTTTAAAGATATTGTCCAAATACTGTTTAGGAAAAAATAAATGGCGAAAATTTTTGCAAATTTTAAAAATCGCTGAAAATTTGTATACAACTTAATTGAAGCATGAGAAATTCAATGCCGTTGAGCGCATCTTCATATCTCGTTTAGTTTTTGAGATATGGCCTCTGGAAAGTTAAAAAACTGAGGTTTTGAAATTTTTTGAAAATTCATCACTTCCGGAGGCTCTATCAAAAAACTAAACGTGATCTGAAGTTGCGCTCAACGACATTGAATTCCCCGGGTCCGAATTGACTTTTTAGCAAAATTTTAGCTCATTTCAAGCAATTTAATTTTTTTGATATTTTTAATTATTTTTTGAAGGGGTACCCCTTAGGTTTTTTACGATTTTCAAACAATTTGCTCTGAAACTCTTTCTCGTGCGATTATTGAAATGAAAATTTACAGACGCATGTATTTTGACCCGTTGAATCCAATGGTCAAAACCGCAAGTGCGTACGCCTTCTAGTTTTTAAGATATTGTCCAAAAACTGTTTAGGAAAAAATAAATGACGAAAATTTTTGAAAATTTTAAAAATCGCTGAAAATTGGTACACTACTTAATTGAAGCATGAGAAATTTAATGCCGTTGAGCACATCTTCATATTTAGCTTAGTTTTTGAGATATGGCCTCTGGAAAGTCGAAAAATTGAGATGTTGAAATTTTTTGAAAGTTCATCACTTCCGGAGGCTCTATCTCAAAAACTAAACGTGATATGAAGTTGCACTCAACGGCATTGTATTCCCCGGGTCCGAATTGACTTTGAAGCGATTTAATCTTTTTGATATTTTTTTTAATTTTTTTACGATTTTCAAACATTTTGCTCTGAAACTTTTCTCGTGCGATTATTGAAATGAAAATTTACATACGCATGTATTTTGACCCGCTGAATCCAATGGTTAAACCCTCAAGTGCGTACGTCTTCTAGTTTTTGAGATATTGTCTAAAAACTGTTTAGGAAAAAATAAATGACGAAAATTTTTGAAAATTTTAAAAATGGCTCAAAATTTGTGTACAACTTAATTGAAGCATGAGAAATTCAATGCCGTTGAGCGCATCTTCATATCTCGCTTAGTTTTTGAGATATGGCCTCTGGAATGTCGAAAAACTGAGATGCTGAAATTTTTTGAAAGTTTCCGGAAGCTCTGTCTCAAAACCTAAACGTGATACGAAGTTGCGCTCAACGACATTGAGTTCCCCGTGTTCGAATTGACTTTTTAGCAAAATTTTAGCTCATTTGAAGCGATTTAATTTTTTTGAAATGAATTATTTTTCTCTAAATTCACAGGCCGACTCGATATCACTGAGCCACCTGTCCCATAAATATTAATTCTTCCTCTCTATCTTTCACCTGTAATAATTATTTGAAAACAATCACTTATTTCACTTTTCTCATATTTACTAATCTAAGCAGTCTTTAACATAAAACTTTTTCAGTTTTTTAGAATATTTGTTTTTCTTTAGATTTTTAATACTCCCCCTTATCTATAAAAATATAAAATTCCGCTGCATTTCCGCACTTAAATTGTGTTCACTTTATGCTTGTGCCTAATGGTTTTGAGCGATTTGTGATTGCAGTACGAACGAAGTTTATATTCCGTTTTACTCATTTTGTTTCAATTGGCAATGCATTGTTGTTACTTACAACTTTTATAACCCTTTGTAAATCTTATTAGTCTCAAGTTTCAAGTCGTTACCATGACTAAATAAGGGTAATATGTTTGTGTTCTGTTGCTTTGTGTAGATAAATCTGGCATATCCACGTCAAGTATGTAGATAGCCTATCTTCCAAGAACTATGTGAAATCAATTTAGTTAAGACTGTTATTTCATAAATCATAAAACCTTTGTTTCAAAATCTTTCAAGAAATATAATTTAATGGTAGATTAGCATAACTAATAACGGATTTGGCGTTATATTTGTTTTATTATATAAAGAGTAGTTTTTATAGTTATTAATAAAAAAAAAATGAAGTAAGTTGCACAGTAGTACCGAGTCGGCCTGTGAATACTGAGAACTCTGGTTCGATTCCCACAGCCGACAAACATTTAGACCATATACTAACATCTTTGGGGGCCGTGATTTGACGCCTGGTAACTTTACTTCACGCGCAAAAATATATCATCGAGATCTGCTTCGCCAGAGTACCACACCCAGTAATGGGTAGCAGGCTGGCTGATATATTTATTTAATAAAATATTTAGTATATCCTAAACCCACCACCGCCTTACATTTAAAAAAAAATTGCATATCTATTTTTGTTTATTTGATTTTTCATACTTGCTTACCAGTCTTTATGCTTTTTTATATTCACAGAGAAATTGAATCAGGCAGATTAATTTTCTGATTGGCGCAGAGGAGGGAATAGTTATTATTAGTTATACATGGTATTATATAGCAAAATGACACATTTAGTATAATAATATATTATAGTTAGAGAGCTAGGGTGCAAAATGATGTCTCATTTATTCCAGTGACAGAAATGGATTTTTTAATAGATTATGACATGATAAACATGAAAAAAAGAAAATTATATTTGGGAACGGGTGGCCACTATAGTTGGTGCCGATGTGAATGCGCCGATTTTAAGGGTAGTTATTGACATATTTTTTACAAGCTAATTTTCAGTTTAAATTATAGATTTTAGTATAATTAAGTAATAAAAATGATAGATAGAAGTTTTGGCCGATGACGCATGCGCGACAAAACCGGTAAAAGTAAGTAATTTTTATGGTGTCGTGTGACATATTACTACTTGTTCACGATGAATACATGACAACAAAAATTTAGACAGAAATTATTACTGGTTGCTCATTGATGACAGAAGCTCTGAAAGTGAACTGGTGTAGGGATCAACAACCACCCTTAAAATCTGCGCATTCATTTCGGTGCCATCTATAGTTACCACCCGTTCCCAAATCTGATTTTCTTTTTTTATGTTTATCATGACATAATCTATTAAAAAATCCATTTCTGTCACTGGAATAAATGAGACATCATTTTGCATCCTAGCTCTCTAACTATTAGTCGTAGATAAACAAATTTACGACCAACAGAAATGAACCAATGCCTTGTCCATACTTCTAGTTTATACGTCGCCAACTGGCTTCAAATTTAAACGCCATAACTACCTACAACTATTTTCTCAGCTGTTCGCTAATTTATCGTATTGTATAACCCTCGTTGTAATAATAATATAAAAAGTAAACTACGTTTTAAACAATTTTGGAGTTGGCTCAAACTCTCTGAAATTTGAGAAGCACTGAACATCTCTACAACACCAGCAACAAACCGCAACGTTTTAACATAGAAGGTGACTCGTTACAATATCATCAGCGGTCAGGACTGGCGACTAGCAGTCAACTGGTAATTAACTATAGTATAAAAACCAGGAACGGGACCAGTGCAGTGGCCTGCTGCATGCCGGGAGATTCGCGATAGTACTTGCGTTGTTTGTTTACGCCTTGCGACTTGCCACTCGTTATCTGCGACTGAAAAAACCTCGCTGGTGATGGTGTGTATATAGCTGGAGGACTGACGGTTCTAGCCTGGAGATGAAGGGAATGAACCTCTGGACTCTGGAGATTTGAAAGAGGAGATGATAATAGTGGCAGTGAAGAAGGTTTAATTATTGCATACCTATTGTATGTGATTTGGTAATGGTTCTACTTAAAGATGTAGAATACAAATAAATATGTATTTCATTATAAATTAATATAGTTATTAATTTTTCAAAATTATGAAAGTTTATTGAAACATTAGTTTACTTTGATATTTGTACTTTCTTTGAGGAAATAGTTTTGACGTTTACCTGATATATCATTTATTTTTGACAATTATTTTACTCTTTACTCTTAGACAGTTATTGTTCTAAATAATCAAATAAAAATGATCACATAATCGTTTATAGTTTATTACGTATCATGAACTGTAAGTGACAGTTTTTAGGTCAAGAATGTAGTTTGGGAAATCGAAGCCCAATCGGTCGAGATTTCCTAAACATTCGAGGTTAGTAAGCTATTTTTTACAATACTTGCACAAAATTAACGGCAGCCAAATTGTTGTCAAAATAAACATGTAATATTTACTTATTGTCCACAGTGGATAGTAAGTAAATATTAAAGTTCTAATGTAACTATAGAAACCGCTGTGCAATAAGTTCTAATTACTGAGTTTAAATTTTGTATTGTAAAAAAATATTTTGTAATAAACAGGATTTGTAAGAAACAATCGTTTGCAAAATTATTAATCTTTAAGGCATGCATTTGTTATATTCAGAAAAATTATTGCGATCTAGCATTTATTTACTCTAAATGCCGTAGTTTAAGGATAGTTAAAAGATGAGATAAGAAAATTTAAGGGTGTCTAGCCCGAGAATATGATTTTATTTGTTGTTTATTTAGTTCGATGTCTTTATTTTACGTTACTTTTCTTTATGTTGTTTTAATTAAATATTTATTATTTAATAGTATAGAAACAGCCTGTATAATAGATATATAACTTCATGGGGTAGATAGCTCAGTGGTATCGAGTCGGCCTGTGGATCATGAGAACCCTGGTTCGATTCCCACAGCCGACAAACATTTTCACCACATTATAATTACTCCTGTGACTCCTCCACCACTAGGATCTTTGGGAGCTGTGATTTGACTGTTGGTAACCGCACTTCACACGCATAAATATATCACTTATCGAGATCTGCTTCGGCAGAGTGCCACACCCAGTAATGGGTAAAAGCGTAATGATATATTTTATATTTCTATTTGAATTTTATAGAATAATAACAAATATTAATTGTTCAGATTATACATATTATACAAAGATTGCTTCTTGACACAAAAATGCATACTAAATCTGATACGATGAGACAAGAAACATATCGTGAAAAATGTCCATTATTAATTTCTATCTAAACGTACTATTACATCTATTTCACATAATGATTCTCGCATTGTATCTTTTAATAAACGGGCAAATATCAGATAAATATTGTTCGAAACGAGCGATTAAATACCATGTTGAAATTCCGTTAAAGTAAGCTCCAATTATAAGATCTAAATGAACGGCAGCTTATTTCTTCCTCGATTATAAAATCACTATAATTGGCCCGTTTCTCCTATCCAGTAGGCGTATGCAATGTTATCACCTGGCGGCGAGCAACTATCTCGCATCTAACAAACTTAATTGTCCTGCTAATAAAATCTCTACGTATGAGTCTCTTGATTTACAACCTTTTAATATTAGCGCAAACAACTATACATTACTGCACTGTGCAGATTCCTCCGTGGTAAAAACGCACACTTGATCTAAATGGGTTCGAAGCCGGGAAACCACTAACATAAACCACAAGTTAACCTCGAGTCAATCTGACTCTGTCCTTCTCCAACGATAGCGTTGGAGCATTCGCGGTCCTTGTCACCGGGAGATGATTTGTGTACTGGTCAGTCCCATCATTGGCACCTGTGTTTAACTGCCTAGTACATAAGCACCCACTTTGCGACGCATGCGTGCGTGGACTCGTTCAAGATGGCGGCTGATCCTCCAGCACTGAAGGATAAATATGTGATTTAGGACTGAGAACAAGACTTTGATGCTGTATCGCGAAAGTAATTGGTTAATAATAGTTTTAACTTTTGAGTTATTACACAGGGAGTAAATGTTGTGTTTTGTAGGAAATTGCGGTAAATGAAATTAGCTGGTGCTGGTAATTGTAGTTCATTGAAGACACAATGTGCCGAGGTGCATGATCTATTGTTAATTGGACGTTTTTCTTGACGTCAAATTGAAACAATTTTCTAATTCTTATTTGATGATTAATTTTGACATTTTTTGCAACAATCAGTTAATTTATTACTAACTATAATAATAACAAACATGGTTCTTAATATATAGGTTCAGTAATTTGAAAGAAAGAAATTACATTGACTGAATGAAGTACAGTACGCCATGTTTTTACTAAATTTAACACTTTTAAATTATATAAATTATAATTTAAAGATAAATAAAATGAAAAAATAAAGTAAAAAGTAAAAAATAAAAAAATAAACTAGCTTGGTTCACAAGTTGTGTAATCTTGGTTTTTCCTCTTGTTTTGTCTACTGATGATGAGAACTTATTTCTCGAAATACGTATTTAGATTTTTCTTTATATTGAATAAGGCTTAGCGGTTAATTTAATTTTTAGTTGAAAAAAAAATAGTTTCATTGAAGCTTGGAGATTTGCCTTTAATTGAAATTCAAAAATAGTTCTTAGGTTGGGTTCATTTACAAGATTTAAAGTATTTAAATAAATAAATATATAAATAAATATATCATCACGCTTTTTACTCATAACTGGGTGTGGCACTCTGCCGAAGCAGATCTCGGTAAGTAATATATTTATGCGCGTGAAGTGCGGTTACCAGACGTCAAATCACGGTCTCCAAAGATGTTAGTGGAGAAGGAGCAACAGTGGTAATTTCAATTTTTTGGTGAAAATGTTTGTCGACTGTGGGGATCGAACCAGGATTCTCAGGATCCACAACTCGACTCGATACCACTGAGCCACTACCCCATGTGCAGTAATAAAATAAGTAAAATGAATTATGTTAATTAATTAAGATATAGAATTTAATTATCTACAACTTTTATTTAAAACATTTTCCTGTATAATAATCAAGAAGGCAATGATAGTGGAAAACATATTTGCCATGTTAATTGCCTAAGGCAAAATTTTCGTGTCAGAGTATACTTACGCACATTTTAACGTTCCAGTTTTCTATATCTCTTCCTTGAACAATATTATTATTTACTTCGAAAACACCTGCATTTCTGCGTATATATCAAGGTATTCAAAACATTTTATGATTTCCCAAATAGTTTAATGGCGCCTGAATACCATTCTACCTGCCTCGTGAACAAAGAATAGTAATCTTTATTTTAAAGTAAATAATTTTTGAGATTGTCTTGACGGAAGTAATTATTTACCAGTCATAAAATTCTCCAGGTTATGAAGTACCTGTCGACTTCATCAGATTTTAGCGTCACTGCGCTAAAAGCCAATTTCAGTTGTTTCCTTTCTAAACAGGGAAACTACTGCACCCTAAACATACAGCGGTTTGACGGTCGTGTATGTGCACATGCGTTTACGGGCCGATAACACTAAATAAGGCGATTCTTTTCATATCAGAAGCGAAGTGGCTGCATATCGCCAGAGTATTATCTGACAACCCCTCTCATGGTTGCTAACAAGAAACTCGACCAAATCGGGACGGCATCATTTACCCGGTTGTTAAATTTTGCAGTGCTGGGTTGAGGCTTGCTCTTCATTCTTAAATACTGTTGGGTATAGAATCTAGAATATACTCGTATATTACATAACACGCATCGAAAGTGAAAAATAACGTGCGAGTGTACAAATTGAAAAACGAGGCGCGCAGCGCCGAGTGATTTAAGTACACGAGCACAGTTATCACACTTTCGAGCGAAAAATCATTTAAACTCTTAACAGTAATGATTTTAAATGAACAATCATTTCACATTAAATTTTCATATGTATAATACAATACATGTATCTTTAAAAAATATATTTTTCAACGTAAATTTCTTCAACAGTTATACACTTTTGCCATCTCTTTTCTATTGATTCTATACCGTCAGAAAAATACCGTATATTAAATCTTTAACTATATAACTTAAAAATGATGATAAACATAATATAATAGGTATAAAAATAATAACAATGCATACAAAATAATATTTAAAAGATATAACCAGGTAGTAAGTATACATTATAGTTTGTAAATATAAAATAAGATGAGTCCAGTCCTGTGCGATGATGTAAAGATGACGACACCCTTGGAGAACATTTTGAACACACGTTATGAGAGTACTGTACAATATATAACGTGCAATTGTTGATAACTTGTATCGCGAACCAATATCTTTGTAATAGGGAAGTTTATCCTTGTTTGTTACACAATAGAGAATATAAGGAAGGCGATTCTCATCTTTGTTGCGTAATTTTATTACACCTTATTTTTTACTGTATTTTCTATTTTTATTACTATTATTATTGTTTTCTTTATTTTACAAATTCTTAAAGCACACTGTACGAAGTTTGGGCTGAATCCAGAGCTCTTACAGAAAAACTTTAAAAGACCCATTTATAAAGTTGTGATACCACTGGTAATGTATAGCTCGTTACCGAATTTATCCTGTTTTTTACTTAAAAGCTTAAATATAGAGTTTAAATGCAAAATGTTACCGAGTTTTTAATTTATCGTGCTTCTAAACAGACCTTAAAAACGATTTTATTGGAAATATGTATTTTGGTTTCACAAAGGTCTAAAACGTGAAGAATCATCAAAATTTTGAGATTCAAAAAATCATCATAATAATTTTTTATATAAACATAACATTTACTAAAGATTACGCTGCCTGTAAAACTAAAAGAACATACATACATACATATCTTCACGCTATATCCCAACAAATGGGGTAGCCCGAACTCTAAAATCACTCATAAAACATTCACTCATCACACTCATCAAACAATTAGCCCTCGTCAAACATTATCATCCAAACACACCACCCTCATTTCAACCACATTCATAGATCACTCCATATAAACTCATTCATTTATTACACTCGAAATCATTTATCACACAACAAACCTTAAATCACATCATTCCTATTCACTTATCATTCATCTTCTTTCTGCAACGTACATAACATATGCATAAAACATCTCAAATTACTCACGCTTACTCCTAACAACGAATCTAATAACGAAACTAACAACGAATCTGCAAAAATTAGAAAAGATGAAAGCGATAGCCTGCACTTGTATATGAAAGGAAAGTCCATACAATGCAGTAACTGAAAATGAAACAAAAAGATATGAAAGGGAGGGAGTATCGCCCTGCGCTTGTTTTTGAAAGTGAATTTCACACAATTGCAGTTAAACACTTTACATAAGAACTGAAAACGAATTAAAAGATAAGAAAGGAAGGGAATGTCGCTCTACTCTTGTTTTTGAAAGTGAATTCCACACAATTGCAGTTAAACACTCAATGAAAATAAATAAAATACATATATCATCATGCCTTTTATCCATTACTGGGTGTGGCACTCTGCCGAAGCAGATCTCGGTAAGTGATATATTTATGCGCGTAAAGTGCGGTTACCAGCCGTCAAATCACGGCCCCCAAAGATGTTAGTGGTGGGGGAGCCACAGGAGTAATTTTAAATTGGTGAAAATGTTTTGTCGGCTGTGGGGATCGAACCAGGGTTCTTAGGATCCACAGGCCGACTTGATACCACTGAGCCATTACCCTATGTCAGATCAAAAAACTAATAAAACAGATAAGAAACGAAGGGAGTGTCGGCGCTGCGCTTCTTTCTGAAAATGAATTTCACACAATTGCAGGTAAACACTCTAAACATAACTTTACTAATTTATATTGCATGCAACTTACAGTTTTTATTTTCTAAATCCGTAAATTATTCATCATGTAATGTAATGTCATGTCGTCTATCTTTGGTGGTAAAAGGATGGAATATTTCCTGCCTATTCGTTAAAGTTTCGTCTGAAGTTTATCTCCACCAAGATGCATAGCATTTAATTTCCAAAGTAGTGCATTTGAAATGAGAGACGAATTCAGTTAGACTTAAATTCCTTTTCATGCGCTCGGGAATATCACTTTTTGATCTTTAAAGCCACAGAAAACCAGAAGGTCAAAGAGTAAGAAATGAAAAAATAAAAAGGAAAACATCCGAAGTACGTTGCATCCCCCTTTCCCCGGAAAGGAGTGGAAAGGCTTCGTACCATGCAGGTCAGGTCCGAGATCAAAAACAGCGCGCGAGTTCTTTACGGAGGACGCACAAAGAAATAACGCGGCCCGTAAAAAGATAAAGCCGAAACGAATCGATTTATGATAAAAGAGCTGTTTTCCGGAGCGATTGACAGGGCACCGCGACTCCCTTCTCGCGTCAAGGGAGCGCTTATCGCATATGTGGTCAGAGCTGGTCCTACATAATTTTTTATTTTGTTGCTTATTTGTTATGAGGGTTGATAACTGGCTTTATCTTCAGACATGTCTGATAAAAAATTAAATGGAATTTTAAAGTAGCACCCATAAATTAATTTTTTAAATGTATTTTTCGTGTTATTTTTTTAAGAAGATTTTTGTTATCTTGGCATTTAATATGAGGGGAATATAACTATGTATATCTTATTAAAGGTATATTTGTACATACATGAATAATGGGGTAGGTAGCTCAGTGGTATCGAGTCGGTCTGTGGATCCTATCAGTTATCAATTTTTATTTGCATATAATAAAAAAATCCGTTTTTTAAAAAAAAAGCCGTGTATAAAGTAATAGGTTTTTCAATTACTTTCAAAATCATGAAAGAAAGTAAACACCTACTTCTTTTTCATTGGTTTAATTTTACTTTTTTTTTTCACTATTTTTGTTTATTTGTCTCCTTGGTAATCATTTAAAATGAAACAATATGCTATAAAAATTTTGCCAAATCTATTAAAACAATGTTTAGTCTTTATCTCCGCAAATTTAAATCTAATGGTATCGAGTCGGATTATAGATTCGGGAACCCGTGTTCAATTCCCAAAGCCGTCAAATAATTTTCACCACATTCAAATTACCCCTGTGACTCGCCCACCACTAACATCTTTGGGGGCCGTGATTTGATGACTGGTAACAAATCGACTGGTAACAAATCACGGCCTCCAAAGATGTTAGTGGTGGAGGAGCCACAGGAGTAGCTTTTGAAATTATGAAAATTGTTTGTCGCCTGTGGAAATCGAACCAGGGTTCTCAGGATCCACAGGCCGACTTCATACCACTGAGCTAGCCACCACTTATGGTATGTTTGTACTTCCTAATAATGTTATATTAACAACATGCAAAGTGAATTAGATTAATTATTAATATAAAGTTAATAATTTATGATAAATCTAAAAAACAAAATATGTTTTCAATTGCAGTATTTTGTCACGCAATGCATTTGTTTCACATGATTTTAATTATATGGTAATGTTAAAGAAAAGTGACATGTACAGGGTGTCGTAAGTTTAACCCACCAATTTTAAACCATCAATTAAACACCTAAAATTAAGAGAAAAAGTTCTATGTTATAGTATTCTAGCTAAAGAAAGAAATAAAATCATTATGAATTAGTGCTTTTTATTTATGGGTAGCTATATTTATATGGGGTGGCTAGCTCAGTGGTATGAAGTCGGCCTGTGGATCCTGGGAACCCTGGTTCGATTCCCACAGGCGACAAACAATTTTCATAATTTCAAAAGCTACCCCTGTGGCTCCTCCACCACTAACATCTTTAGGGGCCGTGATTTGACGACTGGTAACCTCACTTCACGCGCAAAAACACTTAAAGAGATCTGCTTCGGTAGAGTGCCACACCTAGTAATGGGTAGAAGGCGTGATGATATATTTATTAATTTTATTTTATATTTATTTGACTGCATATAAACATATAAATTGAGTGTGAAATAAAATGATGAAAGAATTTCAAGAAGAAATAAATGCAACGCCGGCCCTGCACAAAAGTGAATATGCAGTCTGCCTCTTGTAAAATATTTCTCACGTCATACCAACCGCATTTACAGATTTTATTCACAGAAAATTGTTTTCTTGTAAAAAATCTCAAGTATAGAAACAATTTATGCATCGGAAACGTTGAGAATGCTTTCACGCCTGTGCATCACACAAATTGCATCTGAAAAGCTTGTACTCGTACGTTTAATCGATCACGATCTTTCATCTACCAATCTTTTATATGTATAATACAAAAAAAAGTCAAAACTTTTAAACCGATCAATAAATTAATTATTATTTCGCGCCACCGGTAACATAAGTATAACTTACTTCCAAAACAGCATGCATCATCGTATTGTTGTTCATGTACTTTTTACAATACTTGTACTGTAAGTAACCCATTAGTGACAAAATTTAAACACAGTAAGTGAAACTTTTATTGCACAGTGGTTTCCATGCTTTACATCAGGACTTTAATATTTACTTACTATCCACCGTGAACAGTAAGAAAATATTACATATCAAGGTCCTGTATATTTTGACAACAGTTTGACAGCTGTCAATTATGAAACCTATATTTTTTTTTATGGGGTGGCGCTCAGTGGTATCGTGTCGACCTGTGGATCCTGGAACCCTGGTTTCCCACAGGCGACAAACAATTTTCATAATTTCAAAAACTACCCCTGTGGCTCCTCCACCACTAACATGTTTGGGGGCCGTGATTTGACGACTGGTAACCGCACTTCACACGCAAAATATATCACTTACCGAGATCTGCTTCGGCAGAGTACCACACTCAGTAATAGGTAGAAGGCGTGATGATATATTTGACAGCTGTTCATTTTGAAACCTATTTTTCTTTCCATCTATTTGTGCAAGTATTGTAAAAAAATAGCTTACTAACCTCGAAGTGTAGGTGATTTCTTTAGGTCACGATTGTTTATAAAATCTCAACCCTTCGAGCCACGATTTCTCAAACTACATTCTTGACCTAAAAACTGTCACTTACAGTTCATGGTACGTAATATACTATTTGTGCCACCGGTAACGTAACTATAACTTACTTCCATAGCAACATGCGTCGTATTGTTTTAAATGTACTTTTAATATAAACATAATTTCAGATTTATGACTTAATATATGTGTTAATATCACTTGATCATATTTTATTTTTTTAACTGTTCTTAAAAGCTATTTAAACATAATTTTAATTTATGCGTACAGATGCGTGTTTATATCACGCCACTTTACTTTTCAAGTGACGTGAACTACTGTTCAAGCGTGCTGCTCATCCCCATTAATAACCCTATTCATGCGTGATCTTTTATTTTCCCCATTTGGCTCAGGATTATATTCCCCCTTGACTGCCTGTCTATCAATCATGTGGTTTTTAAAACTATTTAATTTTGAACAGTTGAACCTATCATTATTTATTAGTCTGTATTGCGAATTTTGCTTGCCATATTGCACCATCTGTGTTGATAAAAATTCACCCTCAAACTGAAGTATGATTTTTTAATTTTAAATTTATACATTTTTGTAATCTCTATTTGCATATTTAGTTCAAATAATAATAAATAATTGTATAATTTTATGGTGCAGTTAGTGCAGTGGTATCAAGTTGGAGTGTTAATTTGAGAACCCGGGTTTGATTCCCGTAGGCAACAAACTATTTTTACCACATTAATATTATCCCTGAGACTCCCCCTCCATTTACATCATTGGAGGGGCCTCATTTGACGGCTGGTAACTACACTAAATATATCACTTACTTAGATCTGCTACGGCAGAGTGACACACTTATGTTGGGTTGCATGAAACTTTTATCGGTTCATTAGCAACTAACGGTTCTATAAATTTCAGAAAATCGCTATTGATTCTGTTGCTAGATCTTTAACTAAAGAGCTCTTTATTTTTTTCTTGCAACCCAGCATTAGTAATGGGTTAAAGTCGTAATGATATATTTTTTATCCACAACTCATATATTATAAATATATAATTACACTGATTTCAGTTGTATTATATGACTCATATAACAGTAGTGTTTTATATTCCATAAAGCTACATTCACAAATCGAAATTAGTTTTTGTTTTATGTTTTCCATTCTTGTTTTAATAACCTTGTAGACATGTTATCTTATGCAGCCATTCACAAAACAGTATTTAGTTTTGGTTTTAACACAAAAATTTGCAAACTCCAAACTTATGTTTTAGTTTTACGTTTTATATTTAGGAATAGACCAATAGGACGAAGCGTAGAATGAGGTAGTGATATATACTTGTCTCTTTCTACCATCCTTCGCATTGATGATAACCTCAGTTTGTTTTATTCGAGTGACAAAATGAATGAAAATAAAAACAAGATTTTAATATCTACTTCCTTATTATGATAATATTTACATTGCTCTTCCAAAAATACGAAAGTAAACAAACAGCATATGACAGTACGTGTAACTTAGCACATCTGACAGTTGCATTTACTGCATTATCGATCTTCTAAAATATATGATAGATGTCACTACTAACTAAAATCGACAAAAGCAAAACTATTTGTGAATGGCACCTAAAAACACACTAAAACATAAAGCATAAAACAAAAACTAATTTCGATTTGTGAATGTAGCTTAAAACACTGTTAACTTGTTACTTAGCAACCATTTCATAATCTACCGTATTTTGGGAAACTATATATAATTGAATCAACGTTGAACGTTACGATCCTTCTTCGATATCTATAATTATGAGTTGTGGATAAAATTTTATATTACGCTTGTGTTTTATTGGTATATAAAACACTTGTATAATAAATAACAATTATTTTATAAGTTTTATTATTAGAAAAATAATATTTTACATTCACTGACACTGACAGCCAGTGATGCCAATGCTAACATGACAAAAATCCTTAGTTTTTACCGAACGGCGTTCGATAAATACATGGTTACCGTACGATTTTGGAATATGTAAAATTGTTAATCTCGAACACAGGCGCGAAAAAAGCTATTTTAGTTACGTTATAAAATATTCAGTTGAATTTTTCAAGACATGTCAATGTCAGTACCGAAACATTAAGTAGGATAAAATAGGTTATTGTATTGAGAATAATAATTTACGATGTAATGCAATAATACGTCAAGCGATAATTTACAGGCAACCCTAACCATGTGAGAAATTGGAATACGAGCATGTACGAAAATAAATGAATTATTGATGCAGGTGATATCGATTAAAGAGCGTGGATTATTATAAGAAAACGAATAAAACACAATTTGCGAGTGACAGGCGCAGCAGCAGCCGCTGCTCGTGTACTTGTGTATGGTAAACACTGTCGGCTAAATTTAATACTGTTTTGAAATTTCCAACTTCATAACTCTTAACGTCAGTTCCTTTTCCCTATCGGCCATTATATCTGTTTGATTCATTAAAATTATTCAGTGAAAAGTTTCCGTTTGTCCACGTCAAAACGTAATTTAAAGCAGTAATAAATGTCCGTGTCGTTATTTATTAGCAAATACGAAATACCGCCACCACCATCTACAAAATTCTAGCTTTTCTTTCTATTAATTAAACGGCTCTTTTCATTTCATACTGCGTTATACTAACTTCATCAAACATATCTTTTAATTAAACTTTATATATGAAGTAGGTTGCATACTGGTATCGTGTCGACCTGTGGAACCTTAGAACCCTGGTTTGATTCCTACTGCCCACAAACATTTTCACCACATTAATGTTACTCCTGAGGCTCCCTCTCCATTAACATCTTTGGGGACTTGCACTTCACGCGCAAAAATATATCACTTACCGAGATCTGCTTCGTCAGAGTGCCACACCCAATAATGGATAGAAGGCGTGATGATATATTATTTATATTTATTTAAAAATAACATGTAAAAAGAGGAGACGATAAGGAAACACAAAGATAATTTATTGATTTGTATAAATATTGAAATTAAACGAATTGCGTTAGTGTTTTAAATAAAAATAAATAAATAAATATATCATCTCGCCTTTTATCCATTACTGGATATGACACTCTGCCGTAGCAGATCTCGGTAAGTGATATATTTTGCTCATAAAGTGCAGTTACCAGCCTTAAAATCAAGGTCCCCAAAGATAATAATAGAGAGGAAGCCACAGTGGTAGTTTTATTATTGTGAAAATTGTTTGTCGTCTGTGGGAATCGAACTCGGGTTCTCAAATCTACAAGTCAATTTGTCTGGCAGTACGATGGTGTGGGTAACGTTACGGAATTCGAATCCAGAGATCCCGAGTTCGAATTCCCCTCAAGCTAATAATATATGAACTACCACGCTACGACTCGGTGAGTCCAGACCCTGTACTATAATTGTGATTAAGTTCCTGTTGCACATAGCAGCATAAATAAATAAATATCCCTGAGTCACCTACCCCATAATATTTGTTTTAACTAGATTACATTAATTTCTGTTTTAAGTTGTAATAAATTCTTTATTAATTAATAATAATCGTATCGATTCTCCCCATTCCATCATAACAAGCCCTTGACTATTCCACGTTTAATGTCACAACAACAATGCATAAAACAAACGATCTCCACCCTAGTGCACACCCCCAATCAGTCCATTCCGTGCATCGGAACAGGTTTCGAGGGGTAAACAACGAACAACCACAAACAGAGCTAACTAGTGCATATGTACACCGACAGTTAGCGGTTCGTTACGGTCAATATCTAATTCACGCCATATGTTGCTGTACTACCGGTACCGGTAGTTATAGCGAGTGACGCTTGTAAATTGCGTGACATTGAACTGGTTTCCGATTTAGAACATTGACGCCAATTTAGGGTGGAATTGATGGAAATATTAGGGATATTTTATTGTTTTCGTTTGTAACTTTCTTTAGTTTTAGGTGTTAATTTATTTTGAGCTACAACAGGAACTTAATCCCAAAATATTATAGTACAGGGTCAGGTCTCACTGAGTCTTAGAATATTTGTTTGAGTGGGATTCGAACTCAAGATCTCTGGATTGAAAACTAAACTTACTTTCGGTTTTCATTACTTAGTTCTACTTCTTTGGTTTGTTGCTTAGAAATTATACGAAAAAAAAATTATAATTCAGTTATTGGTGAATATGTCGAACTATATATTCTTTAATACAAACGTTAATTGCTCTAGTTAAACATAGTAATTTCTATTTTCACCTATTATTGGAGCAATTCAAAGTAGAAACAATTTGGAATGTATTAGCTCTATTAAAAAAATATGATTACTATAGAACATAGCACAAAACGTTCTAAAAGTATTGAATAGGTAATTAAGTTTTTAATTAAACATGAAAATATGAACTAGTTTCAAGTTGCAAAAATCATTTCATTCATTTAGCGTTCAACAATACGTTTCTAATACAAATAGTAAATTATTCATCTTTTGTTATAATTATTACAGGATTAATAAGTAAGTTATTTTTGTTGACGTATCGACGGCCTTCATCTATAGAAATTTGTAAACAAACACCGTACACAATGCTAATAATTTGTTTACTACATAAAAGACAGCATGTTTTAATTATTATTTCCTGAATAAATACTTAGTACCTGATCAAATTAAATTACGAGTATAAATAGAAAAATTGGGATATCGCCAGGATTTGAACGAGGGACCTTATGAACTTCAGTCATATTCGTTAAACATCTATGCCGCGGTCGCCCTGGATTCAAATCTGATTGTATTGCAATATTTCTCTCTATTTTTATTGTATCATAAGCGGTATCCCAATTTCTTTCTTTATAATTTAAGACAGTATGTAATTCATGCTTTTAAATATGTGGTTTATATTTTAATTTTTGAAACAAATTATTGGTATTCTAATTGTTTACGGTCATATAACCGAATTCAAATCCTTACGACATCCTATTTGTCCTCTTAATAATTCAATTTGATTTAAAATAATTAGTAAAAATTTTGCACATTTTATAAAAAATGCTGTTGAAATTACAATTTTGTTCTTATATCTTCCGAATTTCATTTTCGCCGGTTACGCTGTAAATGTTAAATTATTATTATATCTGTGTTATAATATTTTTGTATAATATTATTTAATACATAATTAATTATTATTATTATTTATGGGGTGGCTAGCTCAGTGGTATGAAGTCGGCCTGTGGATCCTGAGAACCCTGGTTCGATTCCCACAGGCGACAAACAATTTTCATAATTTCAAAAAAACTACCCCTGTGGCTCCTCCACCACTAACATCTTTGGGGGCCGTCATTTGACGACTAGTAACCGCACTTAACGCGCAAAATATATCACTTACCGAGATCTGCTTCGGCAGAGTGTCACACCCAGTAATTGGTAGAAGGCGTAAATGATACATTTATTTTTTATTTTTATAATTAATTAAGATGCACTTTAATATATTAAAAAAAATGGACTAAAGAAAAAACAAAAAACTTGTAAATGGTGTACCATCGGACACAATACAACGGGATGTACTAGTTATAAAAATTACCCTGAAAACTTAAATAATGGGTGGTTACATGAACAAATGAATTGTGTACTATTAAATTAAGAATTCTGGAATAACTTACCCGAACTTACAACTGACGTAGCTAATAATAGTGCACCCTTCCTGTATCTTATTAATTATTTATGAAAATAATTGGTATATTATTTACCCTCCCATATCCAAAGTTACCAAGGTGATAATAACAGGTATATCTGTCTATATGCTTTTCATATCAACCTAATAATTAAATCAAAATTCATATTCCAAATTCCATTACCGCTCATCAGATCAGTAGACGTGTCGAAAACGTGTTGATCCGCTAATGGTGTAATAAGGGGTTGCAGTGTAGTGCGCGCAGTCACGCGTGTCTTGGCGGCCGTCAGCTGACCGGAAGTCGCAAACATTCGCCGTTCGCTGGGCGCACAGCCGGGATCGATATAAACCCGCACACCTGCGATTCATTAAATGCATCCCACTGCTGCACTGATGCAGCATCGCCTCTAATGTCGTTTTATTGATATGTTAGGTTCTTTGTCTTGCCAAAGAATGGAGAGTTTTACCTGCTGGAGAAATGGATGCAAATTAAGTGCTAGAATTATATTATACACTCCAACTATTCCACTATTCTAGTATACTTTTAGAACCCCCCATTAATTTAAAACAATATTAAATTTAAACACATTTATTTTCATTCGTGTAATTATGACAAAAATTTATTTTACTACATGTAAAAAAACTGATACTATTTATATAGATAATCATTAATGATGCGGAATTTATATTGTAACCAGGTACATGCTAGAGAGGATTAAAGTGGGATAGCATAACCCACATGTACCTTTTTCGAGGAGCGGGTGGGAGAGTTACGAAGATTTGTACTTACCCGTGCTGAACCTATCCGATATCTTCTTTTTATTTTTATTATAATGTTGTTCAAGAAAAAATTTAAATCTTAAACACACATAACCCCTTTTAAGTAAAAATAAAACTGTATTATATAAAAAAGTAAACAAACTAAATAAATATATCATCACGCCTTCTACCCATTACTGGATGTGGCACTCTGCCGAATCAGATCTCGGTATGTGATATATTTTGCGCGTGAAATGCGGTTACCATCCGTCAAATCACGACCTTCAAAGATGTTAGTGGTGGGGGAGCTACAGGGGATTTTTTTTTTAATGGTGAAAATTGTTTGTCGTCTGTGGGAATCAGACAAGGGTTCTTAGAATCCACAGGCCGACTTGATACCACTAATGCCAATGGCACATTGGTCGAGGAGCATGAATGAGCGTCGAGGAACTCATTGATGAAACAACAGAACACACCCGTCATCGATGAAAAATAGAGGCGCCTCTATTTCCATCGAGAAGTTCCTCGATGAAACGATTGTGTCTCATTTCACACGTATTATTGTGTCTCATTTCATGTTAGCGTGGGCTGTCATTTTGGTTTTGCTTTGTGCTATTTTTTCGTGGTTGTTTATTTTATCAGTCAGGGTGCGTTCTGTTGTTTCATCGATGAGTTCCTCGACGCTCATTCATGCTCCTCGACCAGTGTGCCATTGGCATAAGCTAGCTACCCCATAAAAATAAACAATAAAAAAAATAGTAATACACTGAATAAAACTACTATCTGCTAGGATAGACAACTGACGACTCTTACCACAGATCATAATATACTACTATAGATAAGAAACTGCCATGTTATGCATTGGGACTGTATTTTGCGCCATCTGAGTAGTGGAAGTCTAACTAAAGTCATGAATATAGGCAACCCGATATGCATATTTAGGCAGCTTGTAATTTTTATTATTATTTTATATTTATTTAAACTACATAAAGTAAAAATTCATTATTACAATATAAATATTTATTAAAAATTCTCCTGTATACAATTTATTTATAATTTGAACTGTTTCAATCGCAGTTTTATCCAACTCTTGTGAAATTTAAAATATGTTATGACTTCCTCATCTAAATATTATTTAGTATATAATCACTTACTTACCAGTAGCAGTGCAGTTTTTTTACACAACAATTCATATTAGTTGATGACATTATTTTTATGAAATTATTTCACAAATAAAAATTAATTGGATATTTGACAGATTAAAAAATTTGAAATATATACAAATGACAACTACAGGAACAATCTAGTAACCAATGATTGCCGATATTGTAGTTATCTAAAATGGATGTCTTCACATAAAGACTATTAGCGCCATTCCTTAGGTGAAAGTCTAACTAAAAATACAGTCCCATGGTTACCTATATAACTTTCCGCTGTCTGACTCTTACATTCATCAACTATCACGGACAACTCTGTCTGCTCTTTTGCGTGTGGATCAGTGATCTCGCCTTGTCACATCGTGATGAATCATCTTTACCGAGAATCACCGGTCCACACACCGCACTTTTCCAATATCTCTATAATTTTTTTTTGTGCGAAAGAGAATTTTATTCCTAATTCAACGAATACAAAATTCAGTACCCAAACATTTTAAAATTCTTGAGAAAGTATCTAAATTAAACGAATGAATTTAGTGAAATCGAAAATGTTGATAAATTCACATCTGACATGTTTACCAACATTTTCGAATCAACCGTATAATAAAAATGTTTTATAATAACTATGGGTATAAAACATAAATCAAATCCCATTAAAAGCTTTTATCAAATACGCAAACAAATAAAAATAAATAAATACAAATATGAGTTTATTAGGCGTAACCCCACAGTATATCATTACCCAAGTCCAGCGTAATATCTAAATTATCCGCAAAGAGCCGTTTTTCACGCGGGAGATAATTAAACAGTTGGAATAATATATTTAAAACATCAGAACAGAAATTTAATTATAATTTGTGGTCGTTGTTGACGATGCGAACAATACGCAACCAGTCTTCTGGGACCGATAGTTCATTAGACGCGGTGAGTTAAGCGGAACCCAAGTTCACCCATTCATTTTCATTAATCTCAAACTTTAAGAACGAAAACTGAGCTGCGTAAATTCTTCTACATGACGTGACGTTTGAGAGTTTCACCCCTGGAATGCAGAAATTCGCGGTTAAACGAGATGATTCTATTAATTCGATGACAAAATATTTGCACCGTTTGCCTTCTATATTGCAAATCTAACTAAAGTTAGATCTTTCGTTTCATCTTCACTTTTATTGTTTTTTAAAGTTGAGTAGTTCTTTATTCATCAAATAATTAAATGACAAGGGATACACGTTTTATATAATTTTAAATTTTGTTACAAACATTCTATAGGGCGCGATTTCACTATAGACTGTGAATCCTAAAACCCAGGTTCGATTCCTACAGCCAGCAAACAATTCTCACCACATTAAAACTACCCATGTGACTCATTCTTCACTATCATCTTTGAGGGTCGTGATTTGACGGTTGGTAATTGCACTCCACGCGCATAAATATGGCTATGGCAGAGTACCATACCATGGCTAAAAGGAGTGATGATAAATAAATTTAAAATTAGTAGAAATGGGTGAAAATCATCTACGAATACTCAAATATCGCAAAAACTGAAAATATTCAGTATTCGAGATCTTCGAATATTTATGCCAATAGCGAACATTCGAAAACCTTGAATATTGTGCGATGTCTTTAAAATGTATCGAATAAAAGATAAAATAAAATAAATACAAATATATCATCACGCCTTTTACCCATTACTGGGTGTGGCAGTCTGCCGAAGCAGATCTCGATAAGTGATATATTTAAGCGCGTGAAGTGCGGTTACCAGCCGTTACGGCCTCCAAAGATGTTAGTGGTGGAGGAGCCACAGGGGTAATTTTGAATTGGTGAAAATGTTTTTGTCGGCTGTGGGCATCAAATCAGGGTTCTAAGGATCCACAGGCCGACTCGGATACCACTGAACCATTACCCCATAAATTAAAGATGTAGATTTCAAATGTGTCACAAAATCAGTTAACATTTATAATTTGACTTGTTTAATACTGCAAAAACAGAATTGGGAATTCTCTTTAATTACTTTTTCTTGCGTAGTCCCTCTTGGAAAAGAAACAAAGTACGAATTCGCTATTTTAATACCAACATCAGATTTTTTGCTTCTTTTAATACAGTAAATTAAATTTTATTCCTCTTAACATTTACAAGACTGTCAATAAATTGAACAAGTGCCCACTAGATGTCAGCTACAAAATTTAATTAGTAAGCACAGCTATTTCAAAATCTGTCGCTTGAAAGAAAATTGAGTACCGTTAAAGAACATAATTATTTTCATTATACTTGACTTCCACTTCGTTTTTGCAAGAGCGTATCAAGTGTACTAAACGTATGAATGAAGTTTGGCATGCTCGTATAAGGTATAAACCGTAAGGGAAGCACTACCACTCTGGACTATACCAGGTTAGAGGTTACAAAGTGTTCGTGGGAAAATCACTTACGCAGGTGGTTTCGGTGCGGCGCGGATGTCGGGGTATCGGGTGACAAGTCACAATCGTTCACGTAGGATCAGATTCAATTATCGATCACACAGGTGGCATGCAGGATCTTCTAAACGGGTTTCTACACGTTAAAATGCAAATTTTATCTAACAATACAAGTAGCTTCACACCTGTTTAAGAAAAATGCTTTTGTTAGATTCGACACACAATCTCGATTATGAGATGGGAACAGATTTTTTTTCGGTAGGTTGAAGTAAATATTTTAACAAAGTAGACGTGATTTAAAAATGTTACTCAAAATTTAAGTGTTTAAAAGTTAATATTTTAGGCATATTAATAACATAGTGCAGTTAATCAATGAATTTGTTAATTATATTTTAGAACATTAACGAATTTATTCATAAAACAACATAGTTGCTAATATAGAATTCTTCTATTTGTTAACTAAAACAAAAAAGGAAAAGGAGTTTGTATCAAAAAAAAATATTCTTACAAGCCCGTTTTAAAGATATTTTATTATTGATCTAAGGATGATTTTTTTCTTAAACGATAATTTTGTTTTTCGGGAATGTGATTTAATCAAAAAGATTCATCATATGCATTGAAGAATTATTAATAGTAGAACAAGCAAAAAACTGCAAATTTATTCTATATCTTCATTATGCAATTAACTTAAATATTCTCTAATTAATATTTTAAGTAAATACTCAACAATTGATGAAATCAAATTGAATTATAAAGAGAAAAATAGGAATAAACAAAGTAAACTACGATCTCCCTGTCATTCAAATCTGATTTAATTCCAATTTTTCTAACTCTTTTATATACAGAAAGACTTGATACGAGAATCGTCTGCAGTGACACTGTTATTTAAGAAGAATATATATCAATTTATGGGGTGGCTAGCTCAGTGGTATGCAGTCGGCCTGTGGATCCTGAGAACCCTGGTTCGATTCCCACACGCGACAAACAATTTTCATAATTTCAAAAGCTACCCCTGTGGCTCCTCCACCACTAACATCTTTGAGGGCCGTGATTTGACGACTGGTAACCGCACTTCACGCCCAAAATATATCACTTACCGAAATCTGCTGCGGCAGAGTGCCACACCCAGTAATGGGTAGAAGGCGTGATGATATATTTATATATTTATTTTATTTATTTACCAATTTAAATTTAATTAGCATCTATTTACAAAAATTGGGATCGAGGTGCCCAATGACACATAAGAAAAGTTAGAGAACAATTGGAATAAAATCAGATATGTATCCAGAGTGACTTAACCGTAGTTAGTTTAATTGTTTAAAGCAAATGACCGGAGTTCAGAGATCCCATTTAAGCCTTCTTCTTTCATTTACTTAATAACTTGTCCTAACTAACATTACAATAGTATTTAAATTATTGAATTACATATTAACAGATATTTCGTGGTAATGTCATAAATAAATCTGTACAGTATATAAAAACAAATGTGATATAACGCCGGGCTATTAATTAGAAAATTGAAGAAATTCGAATCTTTACAAGTATTCCCATAGACAATTACTTGCTTTTGCGGGTAGTTCCATTTGTCAAATCTGCACAAAAGCATCAATTTTCTGGAAACCACAGTCTCTTTTAGAACAAACGGTGCACACTTTTCTCTCGGGGCATAAAACATAATCTACGCCACCTCTGGTTTTCTTTTACCATATTGAATGTAACTTTGTATACTGAAGCGACACTCGCAAGCTATTTCTCTGTGTGTTCGTGCGTGCATGTGTCGCTCGTTGTTGTGCACTTACCCGCCGCTCAGCATTTTATGAAAATTTACTCGAAAACGCGCTCGCGTCTGCTAGAAAATTCTGTTTCGAAATTCGTGGAAGATGCCGATATATGTACATAAATCCTCATAGACGTTCCAGACGAAGTAACGACTTTGGCGAAAGTGAATTTTTAAAGAATGCTTTATTCACTCTGAATATAGCTCGAGCAATATAAAATTTAATTTGGTTCTCATACCAGACAGATGCCAGACGAATATTTGAAATTGTTGTCGATAAATTATTGACATTTGAACCTATTCTGTAACAACAATTGCTAAGAATATTAATTGCTAACACCCCAAACAACAATGGTTACTAGAAAGGTTGCTATTAAACGATCATGTTAGCAATTGCTATACCTAACAATTTTTTTTACAGAATAAGGCCAATAGTTTTTTAGTGATACCTATATACATGGGCAGCCACAGATATTTTTTCAGGGGTGGAGAGGCGGCTCGAAAATAAACCTCAGATATACATAAATTATATACAAATATATCTAACAAATAGACAAAAAAATATTTAAAGTTGTGACATAAATAATTATTCTTTTATCGTCTGGGATTTGAATTAAAGAGGAAGGACCATCTTCGAATATCTTTTCCATAAATTGATACCACTTCTTCAATAAATTCCGATTCAGCAATTTTACACTTCTTATTTCCTAATATTTTGTTTCTATGTATATTTAATCAACTTAGATTACTCAATCGTTATGATAGGAACATGTCGTTAGCTGGCCATAAGAACACTGTGGGACATTTAGTTTCAACTTGGATTTATTAACGGTTATTTACAATAATACCAAATTGGGCAAACTTTAACTTAAAAAATTAAGCAAGAGATGTCATGTTGACAGTGACAAGAATAACCAACTTAACAGGGTAGCCAATTCAAAAAAATTTGTAAATCATTTATAGTTACCTGGTATTATTGCATTAGCAATCTTCATATTGGGGCCTATATGTACAGCAGTAATTTATGTTGAATAGGTTAACAGTTGCATCATAATTACTGTTAATGATCCTATTTAGGTGATAAACAGATATGCTAATTTGGGTGGTGGATTGCTCTATTGGTTCAATAACCTTGTCGTATGATCTGGTTTAATTTGTGATAATTTAATTCGAAATAAAGCTCATTACAAATGAAACGGCAATTAAAGTGCTACATCGCAACAAGTAAACGAAATATATGTTATTAGTTTCTTGAAATATATTGAAAGCTAAATGACTGAAACAAAATGTAAAATATGCGAGTTCAAATATAAATAAATCAAAGATTTAAAAATAAATAAATATACCATCACGACTTCTACACATTACTGGGTGTGGCACTCTGCCGAAGCAGATCTCGGTAAGTGATATATTTTGCGCGTGAAGTGCGGTTACCAGTCGTCAAATCACGGCCTCCAAAGATGTTAGTGGTGGAGGAGCCACAGGGGTAGTTTTAGAAATTATGAAAATTGTTTGTCGCCTGTGGGAATCTAACCAGGGTTCTCAGGATCCACAGGCCGACTTCAAAGATTTCTTCCAGCTAAATTTTGCCAACAGTTTGCATGAAGAAAAGAACTTATAGATGTATGCACTTTGTTTTGTATATATTGTATTTCTAATTACCTACATTAAAAATTTTTATTAATTACAATTTTAAATCGATTAATCTTAATTTTCAATCATAAGAGAAATATAGTGTGCATTGTGCATCTCCGATTGAAAGTATTTTGCACACCTCGTCTAGTTGGTCAACAAAGGGCTACTTTCCACCCTTGGTACACAAATAAATAATGTGTCTTGTTTTGGCATTTAGGAATCTAACAAATTAAGTTTCTAAATCCATAGGCTCTAGACATTTTAAAACCAAATAAAAATAACGTAAATTTATAGTTATAATGATGATATACAAATTTACTTTCAGCACATACTAAATATTTTAATTATTTTTATCCAAAATCAAAGGAACTTTAAAGTTATTTGCAAGAAATAGGATCTAATCTTCGGATCCATTGTTGAGATTAATCTTCAAATTTTACTACAATCAATTTAAATTGATAGAAAAATTTGCACTAACTAATTTTACATTTCATTAATCCAATTATCAGCAATAAACTGTCTAATTCTTACATGACATTTAACACTGTTAACAAAACATCAATTCCATTCAAGGTCACTCGTCCGTATTAGCAATTTTCTCAACGGGTGCGAATCAATAGATAATAAAAGCTAAAGAAGAACCTGAAAACTAATTGAGTAAGGGTTGTTCCATTGATATATAATTAAATTTATTTTGTAAGTAAAGTGATATTGAATTTCGACAAGTACTAATTATAAGTTTACTTGCTTTGGCGTAAAATCACGGTAGCTCGCAGTCTGCTGCTGTGTTCATTCATAGCTTCGCGTCGTTACTAAATGAACCTGAGGAATTTAAGTGAGCGAAGCCCCATATTTTCAATCTTAGAAGAACTTCAAGGGGAGAAATCACGGCTATAATTTCCTATTCACGGAGAGCGAGGCACGCAGGCTATAAAGAACAAGGGATTATTTAAACTAAAGTTAACTGTTTGGACATTAAACTAAAGTTGTACCAGGCGATATTTTAATGTGCTTTAAACGATTATATATTTAGATGCAATAATTTATAACAATGTGCGAGAGAAACATAAATGTCATCCTGTTATTCAAAGGAGTATGAAAGGAATATTATTTTTCCTTTATCACGTTTATAAAGTCAATTTTGTGCAACTGTTTCTGGGGATATTTTTTGTAAAGTTGTTGAGTCTATTACTTTAGCTGTCATCGATCAACTCATTTAAAATTATTGCAATTATTATTTTTTTAATAATAAAATAATTACATTAAACTGCATAACATTTCTTTATTAAAAATTAAAGGTATTTTGAATCTGTTGAAACCATGAACCTCATTTTTTCTATTTGTATCATTATTTAATCAAAATGTCGTAGTCTCGGCAACGGGTGTCCGTTTTAATAGAGAAGTACAAAAATAAGCTTTGCTTGTACGCCGCTAAAACTGCCATATATAAATTATAATTTTGATTCTAACACAAAGACCCGAATTCAATACCAACGTATTTTCAAAACGGATCGAAATGCGCATGCGCATCTAGCAGAAAATTGATGTCGCTGCATACAGGTAGTTTTGTCTTCATTGAAAATGTACATGGAAAATGTACTAAAAAATTTTACACAAAAAATTGACATTAAAATGTATATAAAAATTGATTGTGTCAGACGGGCTTAAGAAAGATGTTACAATGAGCAATTGTAATATTTGTTTTTCAATGTAATATTGTGTACTTTTGATCGTTATTAAATTATTAATTAATATTGAAACAATTCAGTTGTAAATAACAATTTTATCCTTGACTATTCACCAATTGTTTTTAGTAGCTCAAATACCATATAACAACGATACGAAAAAAAAACAGTATATAATCTAGTATCTTCCATTTAATTTCTATTCTGAATTATTGGAGCAACCTGTATATTTTGGAATATTTAAATACTAATAATTTGATTAATTATTCGTGACATGAGCTAAAATTTGTTTAATTTCTTTTCGAAATGTTGAATCTGAAAGCTTTTTCCGATCGGATTACCATGGGATAAAAAATTTATTTGAGAAATTTAATTTGTAAAAATGATTCACTTGACTACACCGAATCAGATACAATAATAGAAGAAATTGAAGTGTAATTTAAAAGTTTCCATTTATTCTTTTCATACAGCTTGACGTTCTGATAAACCTGAGCTTTGAATTTTCATAATACTCATAAAGCCGAGCCGACGTTGTAGCAACTCAATTGATAAAAAAGAACAAAGGAAAAATAGAAATGGCATTTCGGTATTATTCTCAAATTACAAAACTGTCACGTTAAACTCACAGAGGATCACGTTATTATTCAAGATAGCTTTTAATTACAGTCGTTAACTGCACAAAGCACCCTTTTAAAACTTCGCGATAGCAATCAGGACGCCGGAATTATACAAGAATTCAGCAAAAATGCGCCGACACAAAAGCATCTGGCGTTTTTCTTTGCCGCCGTGCTTTATGTTCGTTAAAAACAATGTTCCATGATATCTTGCGGAGTGGTGCTGCGCCGTGTGGGGGATGAAACTTACAAATCAGACGCCGCGAACACCCCCGCGGGCTAGATCAAAGAACTCCCCGGGTGAAAGGTGAAACAACAGACTCGACACAACTTTCCGAAACAAATGAAATATTTGTCGCGTGAGGAAAGCATAACATAAGCAAACGTCATCATGCCTTTTAACTTCAACGAACTTTATTATTCATGAATACACTTATTCAAGCAGATGTTAATTATGTATTTACTTGGATTCCCATTTTAATTTTTCATTTCTAAATGCTTTAGATTTGTTTATATAGTAACTCTCTTCTTTCAAAATAAAATGACAATTATTAACTCATTCTTTAATAAACTGTTAATATGTATTTTGTATTTACTTCCGTGTGATAAAATGATGTGTTAGTATTTAACAGGCAGATTCATAAAGCGGATTAGCGCTAACACTATTTTTTAATTCGTTTTTAACTCTCTTTCCAATGAACGAAACAAGTTTATTTTAACTTGAGTTAAAAAGAGAGTTAATTAGCATCAAATTTAGTTCATTTTTTTAATCTGTTTTAATTTGAAACAGAGTTATAGATAATATTAAAAACGGTGTTAGCGCTAATCCGTTTTATGAGTCTGCCTTTTAATGTCTGGCGAAGATTGATTGTGGAATGAATTCGATGAAAAAATATTGAGTTAATGTTTCAAGGAATCGTGCTAATCTATCTTTAGGAAAAGTTTGTAATGCAAAATGTATGGATTTAAAATAAATATATCGGAAGCATCATTCACCGTAAATTACAAAAGCAGCAAATCTTTAATGTGCATCATACTTAATTTTCTGTAGCCGAAAATAAACCAAAACCTTCAATAATTCAAACATCTCTATATCCATACATTAGTAAACAAACTGAATTTCGATATCATTGATAGAATCAGCGATTCTAGAACTGCATTGAATTTGCAGAATTAGTTCACATCACATTTAGCCATTAACCTTATGACCTTCCATTACTAAATTTAATGTCTGGAGCACAGTTTAATGTCCATTGAAATTTCAGGAATATCGCGCTACTAATGTAAATTCTTTACACATTCCTAATATTACTAACGGGTGTTCAATAAGTCTTTAGTCCTGTCTGTATTTTATTCACATAATTTAACCTTAAACAAAACGTCAAACGTCATTCAAAATGAGGAAACTGCAATTCGGTTTTTATTTCGTTGACCATTGTGAAAATAAGACTTCACTATACATGTTTTTTTTTTATTCCTGAATAATAGTTAGAGAGCTAGGATGCAAAATGATGTCTCAGCGACAGAAATGGTCTTTTTTAATAGATTATGTCATGATAAACATGAAAAAAAGAAAATTAGATTTGTAACCCGGTGGCAACTAAAGATGGCGTCGATGTGAATGCGCCGATTTTAAGGGTAGTTGTTGACATATTTTTTACAAGCTAATACTCAGTTTAAATTCTAGACTTTTAATTAAGTAATAAAAATGGTAGACACAAGTTTTAACCGGTGACGTATGCGCGACAGAACCAGTCAAAGTGGACAATTTTTATCGTTTCTTGTGACAAATTTGTTACAGACTGAAATTGGTTTTATTACTTGTTCACTATGGAAACATGACAAAAAAATTATTGACAGAAATTATTGCTGGTTTCTCATTATTGACAGAAGCCATCTATAGTTGCCACCTGAGGGTCTATTCTAATTGAGATAGCCACTGTGGCAACGGTAGCCACATCACTAAACAAGGATCCACTTAGCGGTATAAATAAAAAAGTCATCGATGATGTCATCATTTAGCCACATCGCAAAATTATAGCGGGAGCTGGATAGGTCCCGCTATTGTCATAGCCACATTAACTGTCATTTGATGTTTAATTTTTTTCTGATTTGTTTATTTATTATAATTTTCTCTAATGACAGAATATAGCTGTCACGCAAAATATCATAGCCGTAGCTAGAGCCACATCCCGTTATTAATTAGAATAGATACCCTTGTCCCACATCTAATTTTATTTTTTTCTTGTTTATCATGACATAATCTATTAAAAAAAACCATACCTCTCACTGGAAAAAATGAGACATCAATTTGCACCCTAGCTCTCTAACTATAAACATTTTACTGTAAAACTGTTGTAAAATATAGTATTGTTTTAGTTTAATTTATGTCATATAAATGATGACGTTTAAGATTAAATTGTATGAATAAAGTACAGACAGGCGTTTAACAGCCCATAACCAGCCAGAACGACAAGACTTATTGAGCACTCCTTATTTACATACATTCAGTACAAACACATCATATAACCTCAAATCACCATCAAAATATTATTACAAATATGAATACACTTTAAACGCCTCCAATATCAATCAATACAAGCTTTTTGTGTATTAATTACACAGATCTACGGTTAAATTCCCTACTGAAATTAATTGAACAAATTTGAATGAACACCACGCGTACGCATAGCACTACCAAACTAAGCCCCCGGTTGCCAGGACACCGCAGTAAGCCAACAGAGGATCATCCCTCCGCGCCTGCTATTTCTATATAGATTAATAATTAGTCATCGGTCTTACAGGTAAGAACAGCGACATGCTTTCAACAGAAACCTTTGAGAGCACTGTACCCAGAGGCATTAATATCGTATGAGTAGCTAGAGATGTGTCGTCATAGGAACAAATGAAACTCAGTGACAACATGGTAATGGGGAGGCATTGTTTGAAGCTGACGCTCCAGTTTTATTACTCTACTACGCGTCTAACTTACCAAGTTATTTTCTTGACTGTCATGTCATGTCACAACTACAAGTAACTAAGTCAAATTTTATGTCCATACGTACTTTTCCATAATTCATTGACTGGAACAAAAGACAAATATATGTGTTATACCTTAAATTCTCCCATGAGCATATAGAAACGAGATTTTTACTTTATGCATATTTTACAGAACATTTTTCAAATAAAATTTTAAACCTTTTAAAAGCAAACAATAATTATTTTGTTTTAGTAGTAGAAAAGTGACATTGGCTAGCCGACAAAGTGACATTAGCTAGCTGGGGACAAAATTGTCAGCTAGGTGGAAAAGTGAAGTAAGCAGACTCACTTTTCAACTGTTTTTGTTGGTTGGAAACGCATAGATTACTAGCTGATTATGAATAAAATTTATTAATTTATACTAATCATCATCAATAGGCAATCGTAGCTCAGTGGATAAAGGCGAGGTAAAATTTACGTTACATAATTAACAAACAAGAGGTTGTGCGTTTAAATCTCATTGACTTCAACTTAAATTCAAAGTACGATTGTGTCTAAGTGGTTAGGATTACACTATAAGCTGTAGGTTCCCTGTACTGTAATTGGGATTAAGTTCCTGTTGTGCAGAGTAACAAATAAATAAATAGTTATCAACTTTACGCAGATCCTAACTTTCTTCACCAATTTCTAGTCTCTTCATTTCAACATAACGTCTTCCTTCTTTCAGGTCGCCTACCATCATTTTCCTCCTCTTGCCTCTTTTACCTTATCCTTCTATAGTCCTTTCTGTTAATGTCCTTCATTCATCTATGTTTTATAAATTGAGGTTAATTAATGCATTGAGTAATTTCTGAATAGTAAATAATAATATTCGTTAAAGTAAATTTAATCTATGTCTTTGAATTCACTATTTTCTGTTTGAAATCAAGCTCAAGCGATAAATGTTTTATTAAATTGTTCAAGCAAGTTTTCTTTTTTGTAGAAATAGTTGCCTTCAAAGATCTATTTAATTATGTAAGATGAAAGAGCATTAATTACATAAATTATTCACTGTACAAAATTGCTCTTGTAGTGTCTGTCTGGAGTAATTGCAAACATAGAATAAAATGGAATTTGTAGAAAGAAAATTAGAGTCGAACGTTTATTCGAATCACATGCACATGCAAGAGGCAGAGGTGTTAACAGGAAGCTGCCGATCGGTTGGAAACACCGTCATTTTATATTTTAAATCGTTCAGTAAATTTACACCTGCAGCCATTGATTTTTTAACGAGATTTTTAATGTCGGTTAAGTTTTTCAAAGGTCCAGGGATGTAATTACTACGAAATGGTGTTTGTAAAAACTCGTGAAGTTGGTATTCGTGATGGCAACTTTACATGAATTGCCTGGAGGGAAACTAATAATAAGAGAAAAACGCCCGAACGAAACACTTTAATAAATTGAGCTTTGTTTCCACTCTGCAATTATCTCGTTAAATCTTGCGTACTACCTCATTATTAATACCTTCTTATTTCCAATATATTAATAAATGAATAATTAGATATAAAATATATTTTTTCTACGTTCAGTAAAAAGAATGTAGGCCTTTCGAACGTCGTTTGGTAACAGAAAGTGAACATTTGCACACCAAGGCTGACCTGAAAAGTATTTTGGAGACCACAAAAGTAAATTTTTCAGTTTCCGTGTTCTTATAGCTCTATAAACGAACTGTAAACACGTTGCTAAGGAGATCTATAAACGAACTGTTTTTGGCGCTTTTTATTTTGTATGAGTGGTATGAATGCTCTTAAATCTGACAGATTATTGACATATAACCTCAAAATTGTCAATCGTCGGCGTTGAAATATTAATAACAGAATATGCTAGAATCAGATAAAATTTAAAACATTCACAATACAGAAAAAATATGATATTTCAATTGTCTGTGTATGAGAAGCGCTACCAACACGAATGATAAAAAACACCAACTCATATTTTTGTCCCAGTCCCAGTTTTTAAAAATCTAACAGAATTATAAAATTACCTCAATAGAAAAAATAGTATAAAAAACATATTTCATAAGGCTTGTTATCGCACTCGTCCTTTGTAAAACACGCCGCAGAACGGCTCGGTTTTCAAATTTGGACTCGTGCGTTAACATATTGCCTTATGAAACTAGTTCTTTAATATACCATTTTTATATGGGGTAGCTAGCTCAGTGATATCAAGTCGGCCTGTGGATCCTGAGAACCCTGATTCGATTCTCACAGGCGATAAACAATTTTCACCATTTTAAAACTACCCCTGTGGCCCCTTCACCACTAACATCTATGGGGGCCGTGATTTGATGGCTGATAACCGCACTTCACGCGCAAAAAATATCACTTACCGAGATCTGCTTCGGCAGAGTGCCACATCCAGTAATGGGTAGAAGGCGTGATGATATATTTATTTATATTTTATATTCAAAATTTTTATCAATCACAATTATTATTTTATTTATAAAATAAAATAAATAAATAAATATATCATCACACCTTCTACCCATTACTGGGTGTGGCACTCTGCCGAAGCAGATCTCGGTAAGTGATATATTTTGCGCGTGAAGTGCGATTACCAGTCGTCAAATCACGGCCTCCAAAGATGTTAATTAGGAGCCACAGGGGTAGTTTTTGAAATTATAAAAATTGTTTGTCGCCTATGGGAATCGAACTAGGGTTCTCAGGATACACAGGCCGACTTCATACCACTGAGCTAGCTACCCCGTATTTTATTTATGTATTGAAATAATTTGTTATTAAACAATTGCCAAGTATAGTGGTAGGTACCTATTACGATGTTGATAGTTTATAGTTTTATCTGGCAGTACCATGAAGTGATTAGTGTTGCGACATTCGAATCCGGAGATCTTAAGTTCGAATTCCACTCAAACTAAAAATAAGTGGATCAATGAGTCCGGATCCTGTAATGTAATTGGGATGAAGTTCTTGTTGTACAGGGCAGCATAAATAAATAAATAAATATGACATCTACCCAAATAGCAAAAATATATACTAAAGTAGCAAATAATATTTTTTTTAAAAATCATTATGAATATAAATCAGTTTAACGTGTCTGACACTTTACCTATCAGGTCATTTTCACCTAACAAATTGTACGAACTCCTCATTTTCCATTAAAAAAAAAGAAACAAGCCAGTTAACTAGATTCTCGTCGCGTCATTTAACCATCTCAGGGTAGACGGCAACATTATTCAGAATTATATGTGAAATTTCTCACGGTATAATGGCAAATTTAAAGCGCACAGCAGTGCATTGGTAATGCAGAGCGCATTGTGCAAGGGAAGAACGAACCACTATGCACGAACGACAGCAAGAGGACGACGGAGATCTCCCCGAAGAATTGGCTTTCCGCATCATTAGTTTTAATTGATTTATGGTCAATTCGCCAATACTTTTACGCCCTCTATGATCACCGTAGGCCGGAATAATATCGCTCGCGCTCTATAAACGGAATACAATGGCTTCTCGCGCGATTCACTGCGTTTTTCTGGTCATTTATGAAACGGAAGAATTTGTCTTAGTGTAAACGGCTTGTTATATTTGATCGTTCGCGGAGGGGACATAAGAACAATAGGGGTATTCATGCTATCATAACTTTTTATTATTTGATTGCTAGCTTGACATATTTAAACCGTCAGAAAATACACTTTAATAGAACAATTATCATTATTGATTGAAGGGCCGACTTCATAAAATTTGTATATTTATGAAGCAGAAAACTGTTACACAGTAACAACATACAAATAATATAAATAATTATATTTTAAAAAATAGAACCACTAAAGTATAAACAAATTGAAGAAGGCTTGGCCCTCCTGCAATACCATAGCATGGTGCGCTAGTGTTTTAATGTTATTACAACAATAAAAAATCTCAACAATGAGAAATTACAACAATAAAAGATATCAATAGTGAAAAAAACAACAATGAAAGATAACAATGGAAAATTGCAACAATAAAAGATTACAATAATGAATAATTCCAACAATGAAAAATCACAATAATGAAAAATAACAACAATGATAGAATGAAGCAATCAAAAATTAGATTATATAAATCGGTCGCTAAAAGCAGCACTCTTTTATTAAGTTACCGTGGGAAGAGTAATATTTGATTACAATAATGATAAATTACAAGAATAAAAGATCATAATAATAAAAAATCATTTCGAATAAATTTTATTTGTTAAGTGCATTTTTATAAAATTTATATATATATAAATATCATCTTCACGCATTCTATCCATTACTGTGTGTAGCACTCTGCCGAAGCAGATCTCGGTAAGTGATATATTTTTGTGCGTGAACTGCGGTTACCAGTCGTAAAATCACGGCCCCCCAAAGATGTTAATGGTGGAGGAGCCACAGGGGTAGCTTTTGAAATTATGAAAATTGTTTGTCGCCTGTGGGAATCGAACCAGGGTTCTCGGGATCCGCAGGCCGACTTCATACCACTGAGCTAGCCACCCATAATTTATATCATTTAAATTTATTGGAAATCGAATTTGTCTATTTAGTTATCTCTCTGTCTTTTAATATATAACATTGTATATTTATATTAACTCATTTTGATACATCCACAGCGCCTATGTTGTGTTGTTATTTACTTTTTTTTTTTTTAATTGTTCACCTAAACGCTGTCATTTTAATTCTACGCAAATCGGGTTCATTCGTTTATTATCGGAAATTAAACGACAGCTATGGTACCTACACATTTATATTTAACTACAACACATTTTATCGCTAATAAACAAGTTACAACATAATTCACTAATTACTTTGCTTCGTCGAAAAATGTTTGTAGAGCTGAGCTAGGCTAGTCTAGTGCAGGTGTTCACAGTGGAAGTAGTTTCTGACGTTTAATGAGTATTTTAGTAATGATTTTAATGTGTCAAATATTTAAAATTATGGGAAATTGTGTGAATTTGTATTTCGAATGTAGTGTATAAGAGAAACATTTATATATAAGTGATAACGAAGTGAAATAGACTGGGTGAATCTTTAAAATCTCAGTGGGTAACGTGGCCAATAGCTGATTCCTGGTACGTAAATAATTATATTATTTTTAACAAATTTAGATTTTTTAAAACAATTCTCTCTATTTTATTTACATTCTTGCTTTCAATTAATACAATACTAAACGAACATGCCAAATGTTAACTTTAATGCTGGGTTGCATGAAAGTTTTATTGGTTCATTAGCAACTAACGGTTCAATACATTTCAGAAAATCGCTTTTGATACTGTTGCTAGATAAACAATTCTTTAACTAAAGAGCTCTTTATTTTTTTCTTGCAACCCAGCATCCGATTAATGAAATTGTTTATAATTGATTTTAATATAACTTATGATCAGTTGTACCAACGAAACTCAAATTGTAATATTGACTTATATTATTAAAACTAAATCAAAATTACTTGCCATATGGAGTAATTGATATTGCAGTGAGATAATTTAATAAATTAAAGTTCTGTTGGTGCAACTGATCTTTAATAATAATTATATTTCTCGTCAATGAATAAGTGTGATGATATATTTTCTTCTTGATTATGTATCATCAAAATTCAATCCGAGATTGGGGGGAGGCGTCATATAAACTAATGTTTATTTATTTGTTAAAGTTATTCAAATGAGTATTTGTATTTGGAGTCAGTGAACTTCATAAGAAACAAGTTATTAATGAATTTTGTTAATTACAGAACAATGCAAGAACATAAATTTCTCTTGAAAGAAATTAAAATCGTTTGATTTACGTTCGGTCAATTAACAAAGAAATCCAGAAGTTGCAGTCATAAATTATTGAAATGTTCTGACATTTCAACCCTTTGCCTCTTTATTAATTATTCAAACAAGAGCGCATTACCCGGACAGAGGGCCATTATATTACATAAATATTAAAGCATTTATACCTCTTAATAACTTCAAATATTTTAATTACTGTAAAAATTTATTCATAAACAAACATTTGCCGCGGGTTCCACAATAAACATAAATAACGCACTACTAAAAGAGATCGTATAAATCGTAAATAATATTCCTAATTATTATTCCGACTGAAATCAGTGCTTCTACTTTATAACTGTTATTTGTTTCATGCAAACAGATTACGTATTTTGTAATTACTGCTAATTGGTATTTCAAGAATTTTAACTAAACTTCAGATAAAATGAAGTAATTTCAAAATTTATTGTCTTATTTGTTAACAAATGACTTAGTACATATATTTTGCTTCCGTGGATTCCTCTCCATTAACAGCTTTGAGATCGTGATTTGACATCTAATGACAGCATTCTGCATTTATCAAAGTATTTTAGAATATTAAACAATAAAATAAATAAATATATCATCACGCCTTCTATCCATTATTGGGTGTGGCACTCTGCCGAAGCAGATCTCGGTAAGTGATATATTTTGCGCGTGAAGTCCGGTTACCAGTCGTCAAATCACGGCTCCCAAAGATGTTAGTGGTGGAAGAGCCACAGGGGTAGCTTTTGAAATTATAAAAAATTGTTTGTCGTCTGTAGGAATCGAACCAGGGTTCTCAGGATCCACAGGCCGACTACATACCACTGAGCTAGCCACCCCATTTTAGAATATTGATTCCATTAAAAATCATAATATGGTGCTATATATTCAATCGACTTGATTCCCCTCCACTAACGTCTTTGGAGGCCGTGATTTGACGGTTGGTAACCGCTCTTCACGCGGATAAATATATCAGCAACCGATTTTACCAATTACTAGATCTGCTGCTTTGCTGTAATGGTTTTTGGGGAGTGATATATTTATCCGCGGGAAGAGCGGTTACCAGCTGTCAAAAATACGGCCTCTAAAGTGGATGGAGGTTAAGGGGGTAATTTGACGATGGTGAAATTTTTTTATCGGCTATGAAAATCTATTTTATATATATTTTAATTATCCCTATTAAAACAAACAGAACGCCATTATAGACATAAAGATTCATTTAATGACATCTATATTAAAACAAAAACTAATAAAGCGAGATTAACCGGTGGAAATAAATAGCTAAATTAGTTCACGAAATCTCTTTAAATTATGTATCTAGTCCGGTCCTGATAAAGGTACAAGCTTGGTAAACACAACGTTCCAACAATAAATAACATTACTATTCTTGCAGCAAATCACTAGTGCTGCAGATAGCATCTACTGTTATCTAATGGTGTGATGGCGACAGTGGCGGGGGCACAGCGCGTAAATTAGGGGCGGTTTGCATTAGATTCAAGTCGGACCCGCGCCAAACGCGCTTGATAATTGTGATTTATTGGCCTTGTGCGGTCGGTACACTCCCACCAGAAATTAATTCGCGGCGCTCGACTCGCTCTCCCTACCCTCACCCTACTCTGTACACTGCAGCCCTATCGATGGGGTAACAATGGACGCCGATAAATGATCCCGTTGTGAGACAGATTTGATGAATAGGCTTCTGATTTTTGAACTCGCACGGTCTTGCCTGATTTTGTGTTGTGTACCCAGTGTGACTTCACATATTTCCTCATTTTCAAGCTGATTTCTGATACGCTACCCTCATGCGATTATCCAGAGATTTGAATTTGTTTCCGAAATGTGGTACCAGGATTGATGTAATCAGATCTGGACTGAAATTTCATCTCGTATTATTGAATTTTGTAACTTAATTAGGAATTATAATTATTTTGCTTTCTGCTTTGACATTATTGCTGGAATTATTTAATTCAATTGTTTTCCATGTCATGAAATTAGAAACTATTGAAATAGATTTCTGATTAGGTATGTATCTATCTAAATTTTAAGCATGGTTTTTTTTTACTTTAAATCAAAAAACTTCACTTACTTTTAATATTACTTGTACCGTGTTATACCACTTTTTTATAAATCATAGGAAATACAATAGTAAATTTTTCACGTAACAGTTATTTCTGTATTTAATTTTAGAACAAACCTGTAAATATAAAAAAAAGAAGAAAATAAATATTTCTTCTCCAGAGAAAGAAAGTAAAGCCATATCCGGCGCAACTAAAAAGGACAGAATGATTTGGGATTAGTGACATCTAGGTAACATCTTTTAAAAGAATAAGATATGTAAATTTCTAATTCAATTCTGAAAATTTTACTTTCTGATAGGGTAGTGGAAAACATTATATGTATATATTCTGATGAAAGTGTTATTCCTCCCTGGTGCTTTATATTTCTCATCTTCGGCTCGAGAAATGAAACGGCTCATTCGAGAAAAAATGCTTCACTTTCTTCCCTTAATATACAAATAACTATCTAATCGTATTTATTGGGGTAGATGGCTCAGTGGTATTGAAAACCCAGGTTCCATTCCCACAGGCAACAAACAATTTTCATCACATTAAAATTAACACCCTGACAGCTGATAACAGCACTTCACGCACTCAAGTATATCACTTGAAATCTGCTGCACCCAGTAATGGCGTAATGATATATTTATTTATATTTATTCGTATTTATTAATTAAAATAATATTAACATGGGGTTGGTGACTGAGTGATATCGAGACGGCAAGTGGATCCTGAGTACCTCGGTTCAATTCCCACAGCCGACAAACAATTTTCACCACATTAAATTACCCCTGTAGCCCCCCTCCACTTACATCTTTGGGGGCCGTGATTTGACGGCTGATAACCACACTTCACGTGCATAAATATATCACTTACCGAAATCAGCTCCGGAAGAGTACCACACCCAGTAATGGTTAAAAGGCATGATGATATATTTATTTATATTTATCCGTATTTATTACTATTAACCAAATTAATCTTAGCATCGATTGTCTTTTATGGAAAAAGTCAGATATTAGTTTTTTGTTATTTTCTGCAACTGTGTATCCTTGTTAGACCGAAATTGATCTAAATGTATGTGAATATAATCTAACAATTTTGTCCCCCGAAACTAATAGATATTGTATGAAGTCTATAATTTTTATGTATTGGGTGTAGGCATACTAAAAATCCATTATAACAGCAATGAAAACGCGTAATAAAATTTCAATCAATAACTTATTTTTTACTAAATGTAATGCAATATATTCTCATAAATAAATCCCATTTAGAAATGTCTTGTGCCTTGGACCTCCAACTAGACTATTGGTTACTGAGTGTACCCTACACTCCCTAGGGGAATTAATTCGCCACAGATGAAACTGATACAAAAAACCCTACTGTTATAATGGTAACCCGCAACGGGAACGCCAAAACGACCCCCTGTCAATGGGGTAACAACGAACGTCAATAAAGCATCCCCTAGCCATTCGACAGATTTGATAAATAGAAATCTGATTTTTCAAACTATCGCACGACTCTTGCTATAAATGTTTTTATTGTGATTTGTGACGCTCGACGGCCATTTTGTCAGTCATACGACTGAATTAAACGGGCAATTTTAGACCGTGAAATACAACAGATAACTTTATTTTAGCGTAGCCCGATAAAATTTTATGCTAGTATGGGATAAAAGTGTACTGTGCGGAAATAGCTATTGCTGAATACGGAGATATCAGAAGTGTTTGTTATTTTTATTTAAATTTCAGGGCTATTAGGAAGGGCGCTGGCGCTGGTGCGAACACATGCAACATGATGGACGGATCGTGGCATACAATGTGACATAAATAATCCATATTCACGACTCTTATTCGGAATTTAATCCAACTATGGAATATAGAGTTTCCTAGTAATACACGGCTATAAATATAAAGAAGATATTTTAATTTAATTAATATATTCACCCCCTGCTGTTTACTTTTTGTTTTAAAACCTACTTTGGAGAATTTATAAGGCGTATTCCATTTGCCAGTTGGATCCAATCTAACTTACATTTACTGAACCAGATCACTTATTTATTACGCTGGATTATATAGCTGACTTTATTTCCTGTACTAGAATAATTGGTTCTAATTTACTTTGAAGTAATTCGCCCCAAAAAGTGCATTAGTTCGCTTAGTTGTGTTCATTTAAGTGAACCAAGTGGTAAATGGAATACAGATATAGTTGCCTGGACAAAAAAAAATGTAGGTTCACTTTCCCTGAATAATATTAAACGAATAAACGTGCCACAATAAATATTTCATAAAATGGTTAACAAAAACTTCGGTTTTATATTTCTTTTTTGGACCCATGAGATAAAGTTGAATTTTATAGTATTGTAACTAAATTGGAGGAAAAAAATACATAAATACTTACATAACATCATCCTACATCTCATGGTATGGGATAGCACGAATCCTTTATATTTATTTTTAAAATTCAACCTTTTTTGTCAATACTCCTATCTGCAAAATTTGTTACACATCTTTTCATATATGAATATTTTCGTGTAACATATCACGGCGATAAAATTGAAATCTTTCATTTATTGTTGATTATTGAGGTGTTGCAGTTGAGTAATAAATAATGAAATCTACAATTAAGAGTAATAAATATTTTATCGAAACAACATAATGAGTACTGACATAAAACAAAAGACAACGAATTAAATAAACAACAAATAGCAAATTAATCACAACGTATGGGGTGGCTAGCTCAGTGGTATGAAGTCGGCCTGTGGATCCTGAGAACCCTGGTTCGATTCCCACAGGCGACAAACAATTTTCATAATTTCAAAAACTACCTCTGTAGCTTCACCATCATTAACATCTTTGGGGGCCGTGATTTCACGACTGGTAACCGCACTTCACGCGCAAAATATATCATTTACCGAGATCTGCTTCGGCAGAGTGCCACACCCAGTAATGGGTAGAAGGCGTGATGATATTTTTTATTTTTTTTTGTTTTCTACTGTAGCTTAGTTGGATAAAGCATGTGACTGAAGTCCATAAGGTCCCAGGTGCAAATCCTGGCGATATAACAATTTTCCTCAATATAGGAAATAGTTAGGAAAATATTGAAGACGAAGAAACAACCTTAAACCAATTTATAAACTAAATTCTTAGATGTTTCAGAAGTTGCGAATTCCATTTTAATTTGTAAACATCTTGCTCTTTAATTAGTATTAACTTCTTGTTTATTTAAATTTTCTACATTTTTTGTAGACGCTGGAATAAAATTATTAGTATTAATATGAAATTTGACAGATGGTTTACAGTTCTTAAGGTACTGAATAATTTAAAAGATGATTCATTCCAGCAAACTCTATAATATGAAAAGTTATTTCAAAGTGATGATGATATCTACAAAAAAATTTCATGTATTGATCAAACATATTAAAATAGTCATGAGGTTAAAAGTTTGAAGTATCGAAAAGTGAAAACTACATACTTAGCTTGTTCTACTTTTCATTGGATCAAACGCCACCTGAATATTCAGCTGGAAAGTTAAAATATTGACTACATCCCTCACACATAAATAGTTGATTTTATTAAATATCCATAAGACGAAAAAGAAAAAGTGGTATAAGGGTATGTTTGCTTCGTCTGTGAAGACTTATAATCATGACCTAATAAAAAAGCTTTTAGTGTTATAGGTGCGATCCACGCAGAAATATCTATCCATTTGTCCCTCGATTGCTCTCTCATTGTCCTGACATTAACTTTAATCGCGAGTTCTTTCTGTTTTCTTTGCGCGCCCTCCGTAGGGGAGCTAAATAATGCTCTGTACTTACAACCCCGCCATACATGTGTGCTGTGCATACAAAATATATTAATAGTCATTTACACATTGTATTGCTTTTCTCGTGTTTGCTTTGCTCTCTTAAGATTTTTTTCTTTACTGATGATTATTATTATTGGGTGCAATTTAGGAACTGCAAATAAATCATGGGTAATTGTTAATCCTGAAGAATATTTGTAGTAAGTGCCGTACAAATTATAATAACAATTAGTGTTATTTTATGCTTCGATTCTTATGAAAACTTTAATACGTTAAAAATCCTATCTTTACCAATTTTTTCTGGTAAATCTATGAACAATTGTATAATTAATATAATTTCAGAGTTAATTTTTTAATACATGTTCTTGGCAAGGCACGCTTCGCTCACGTTTTAAACAAATAAACCCTAAGCCCAAAGAACGCAAGCTCACAAGCGCAAGCCCCATTACTTGTTTTTGACAATTGTTCGTAGATTTAACACATAAAATTGGTAAATTCCTGGATTTTGCACGTCAATCCTAGGAATTTTATTCCAGTAGTGAAATCGCGCCATGTAGAAATCTATAATAGAATTCATTCGATCATTTTCAAATCGTTAAATTATGCAATGCAATAATTTTGCAGTAGAAATGTAGTTTACCATTTTTGCGATATCTGATACAAAAAATATAAATTATTTTATGCTACCATAGGGAAAATTATAATATGACAGATGACAGCGATTCTATTGTTCGAAATAGAATTCTATATGGCGCGGGGCCAGCCCGATTTTAAAAAGTTAATCCAAATCACTTTTCGAAAACTAAATGGTAACATAATTATATTAGAGTTTATTTAAATGTCTTTGAAAATATGGTTTGGCTTAATTTGACTAATCGAAAATTAAGAATTAGCTAAACTCTTTTAAGAAGTTTTGTATCAAAATAGGTGCCTCGTGAAACATGAAACTTAAATACGTATTTGATATTTCACTATTAAGAAAAGTTTTCGATATTTTCGCAAACAATAATTCTCTGCAAATATAATATTTTGCCACAGAATCATTTTTTCAAACAAAATACTAAAACCTTGTAGCTCTTAGCAGAGCATAAACAAACAAAAAATCTTGAAGCGATGTAATATGATCCACGTATTTCTTTCCCCTTTTTTACATAACACGAAAAATTCCTTTGCCCCCCAACTGCGCACTTACGCCAACGCCGCGCCGCCTCCGCCGCCGCTGTGCGAGCGACGAGTGCAAGTCATGCTGACACAAATACCGCGACTCGCGCGGTCCATTAACCCACCCCTCGGCTTGCCCTGCATAACTAATACATTCGTAATTAGAGTCAAACGCTGCCTGAGGTCACACACGAATTTTTGACCCCTCGTATTTGGAATTACAGCGTGGAACAATGTAACTGTCACATATTTTTCAAAGTATTGTTTGGAATATTGGTGTAGCATTTATTTAACGCAGTACAGAACATACAAAGTATCGGAAACTTGTAAGGGGTGTATTACATATTTAATAGTTATTTATTAAACTAGTGACGAAAGAGATTATGTTTGCTACTTGTGTTCTAAGTTTATCTTACGAATGTAGAGAGTGAGGCATTCGAATGAGAGCGGAAAAGGCGCTTTCTTTTCGTGTTATATATTGTTTCCCATCATTCCTCAGTAGGAACATATAGGGACAAGGCACACCGAGCCGCAGTTTTTACACTGCCGTACTGCTGGTTTTCATAGTCGATGTTACACTATTTCAGATGTATGAGTGACTAGCTCATAGCGCCCGAGCGTGATAATATACATGTAACTGTATTTTTATATTTAACCACAAATCACACATTGTTGACAGGCGAATTCGAACTAACGACCTAATGGTCGGATGACGTCAGCATGTTAGGAGATGTACATTAACACGCTCGGCCATCGCGCCTATCTCTTTTCGTGTTAGACACAATTTATTATTTTTTTTTAGTGTAAAAATCAATTTGTTCGAATTATAATACACTCAGGGAAAGAACTAGTAGGCACAATAAAAATATAATTTAATTTATTTAAATCAAATTTGCAACATAATTTAAAGATTTACAGCCCAATTCTCAAAACAGTTTTAAATGGAATTTAGTTAATTCTGAATTTTGGATTTGTCAAATTAAGCAAAACCATATTCTCAAAAAAGTTGAAATAAATTTTAATACAATCTTTTTACAATTTAGTTTTCGCAAAATGTTTTGAATCAACTTTTTTAAATCGGATTTACGTAAGAATAGCTAATCCAAAATTCAGGATTAGCTAAAACTTTTTTGATTTGATTTTGATTTTTGAACTACAAACAAATTTTTATAATTTAAATTCTTAGTGACTTTATGGGGTGGCTAGCTAGTGGTATGAAGTCAGCCTGTGGATCCTGAGAACCCTGGTTCGATTCCCACAGACGACACACAATTTTCATAATTTCAAAAAGCTACCCCTAAGGCTCCTTCACCACTAACATCTTTGGGGACCGTGATTTGACGACTGGTAACCGCACTTCACGCGCAAAATATATCACTTACTGAGATCTGCTTCGGCAGAGTGCCACACCCAGTAATGGGTAGAAGACGTGATGATATATTTATTTACCTGGAGTGGGGGGATATGGGGTAGTGGCTCAGTGGTATCGAGTCGGCCTGTGGGTGAACCCTGGTACGATTCCCACATCTGACAAACATTTTCACCAAATTAGAATTAGAAAATATATAACTTACCGAGATCTGCTTCGGCAGAGTGCCACACCCAGTAATGGGTAGAAGGCGTGATTATATATTTATTCATTTTAGTGACTTCAGAATGGGATCAAACAGTTTTTAAACGTTCTTCATTTCGAAGAAATAAAATAAATTATTGATTAAAGCCAAGTTATTCATAAGCACAAGACTTTTTTTCGTTTGATTTAATATTCCTCCTTCAAATAAAAAAAATACGGCTTAATTAAATTCTAAATTATTTGACATTAACTTTCATAATTCATTATTGGATAACTGACTATATTTTATTCAATTATTCTTTGCCGAAACGCTAACAAAATAAAGACTGCCATGAATGATTGAACTTCAATATTCCACGTTATTAGTTAACTTCGGAGTTTTTTGGACTCCATTTTGTATAAATAATGTCAGTTATGTTGATTTGTCAAGATCACCCTTTTTATTCGCTTAAAATCACCCCTCACAACAGAAGGTAACTCCAAATTGTATAAATATTAGTAAAATAAAAAAATCGTACAAATGGATTACATCTGGTATTGTACTAGTAACCTACCCTAAATTCCGCAACATGTATCCACTAGTCAACATTGTTCCAGCTCCATACTCGATAGTCAGTCACCCCTGGTGTTCACGTAATAATTATTAATTTTGAATTATGACGTCATTAACACTTGAGCCATGTGGCATGCGTTGTTTGCGCGATGCTAAGCCTGCCTGATCCGAAAGAGGGTCGCTGAACTGTATATTAGGTGAGTATGCCTTTCACAGTTCACCCCTAGAATGAGGGTGGGGAAATAATGATGACAGATAAATGAGTGAGGGCTGAATGCCGTCTTGACTGCTGCGTATTTGTGAAATTGTAAACTTTTACCCAGTTTATGGGTTAATCCATTACGGAGTTATTAGAAATTATTTTGTTAATTAAATCCGAGTCATAAATATTGATTATGAATATTGAGGCGAGAGGAGAGGAGTAATTATTTCATTCTAATTTAATTCAAAATAGTGCATTACCTAAATTAGTAATATTAATTTGATAATAGTATTACTTGGTGGTTTCTTTCATTTTCTTAAAGGAGGGAGAAGTATGGTAATATACTTTAAAATTACAGTTTTATATTCTACCAATTCAATTCAATTAATGTCGATTCTGTATTTTTTTAGTCTATGATACCGGAACCATACTTTGTTTAATTATTTTCACACGAGAAAACTTTGTCAGCGGCCAGATTAGTACGAGGGTAGGGTGAAAAGTCCCTGAAAAATGAAACAAGAAATTATTTATTTGGTCAAAACATATTTTATTTCTCAACATAATCTCCTTGTAGCTCGATACACTTCGTCCAACGTTTTTCTAATTTTTCGATCCCTTCCAAATAATTCGATTTTGGTAATCCTTCAAAGTAGGCGTTTGTCTCAGCGATGACCTCATCGTTGGAGCCAAATCTCTTTCCGCCCAGCCATTTATTCAAGTTTGGAAATAGATAAAAATCGCAGGGGGCCAAATCTGGAGAATATGGTGGTTGACGAACCAATTCGTAGCGCAATTCAAGCAATTTTTGAACTTGTCACACGGTCGCGCTTGTTGTCAACAGAGAGCAAATGCGGCACCCATCTGGCAGATAGCTTTCTCATATCCAAAAATTTATGTAAAATGTTCCGTACACGTTCGGCTGAGATGCACTCTCGTGCACTTTAACTCGCCGATCGTCCAATATCATACCATGGATTTTATCGACGATTTCTGGCGTTGTAATCTCAATTGGACGACCAGAACGTTCGGCGTCCTTTGTGGTCATACTACCACAACGAAAATCAGTAAACCACGTGTGAATCGTTCCAATCGATGGTGAGGAGTCCCCATAAAGTTTAACAAGCGATACTTTGGTTTGCGTAATGTTTTTTCCACGCAAGAAGTAATGTTTATTCAAGACGTGAAATTCACTTTTTTCCATATTTTCAAAAATCTTCAAGGTTGCTTGCTTTCGATGGGTTTCAAGAAAGAACCGAATGACATATCAGTCTGAAAATTTTAATGCGTTCTAGTTAAAGATGGTACATCAGAAATTTCACATGAGATTTGCGATTGTGGCGCCATCTGTTTTATTTTTCAGGGACTGTTCACCCTGCCCTCTTATATTAAATTACAAGTTACAGAAGGCAATCTATTCTAGCAGTTCGAAATTCGGACACGAGCTCTTGCTATGGGAATAAAATGGAAATAAATATTTTGATAAAAGTTGTAAAGGGTAACAAATATGTAGAAATTCTCATTTCACCCTCTTTGTTTCGTTATCTTCATCAAAATTTAATGAAAGTAAAAAGTGATTCAAACTACTAGCGAACAATCTTGCCAACCATTAAAAATTCTTTCTTTCGCCACTTTAATTACAAGCAGCGCCATTCTTACGCAAACTCAAGCATTTTTCTAAAACAGTGCAGATAAAACAAAACTTGCACCATTATCGCCTTTTAACACTGCAATAAACGCGTGTAAAAATACGCAACTGTCATTCGAAGCAGGCTGGCCAACATTCGGAAGACAAAATAAAAATAACCCTATTGGGAGTATAAAAAGAAAAGTTTGGCGTGAATGTAAATTAGATTACGTTCACTTTATTTAATGCGAATTGCCCTATCTTAAGTGTATCTGCGTCTAGTGCAGACCCGCACTAGGGGGGCGCTATCATCGCCTCCCCAACAATAGGGCGAGTTTTTTTTATATCTTTAATGTTTCCTTATTGCGCGGCAGATGTTTCAGCGAAACTTGTTTATTGCGGTGGATGGCGTCTGGATTTTGTACATCATTCGCGCTACATATACGGAAGAAATTTCTGAGCACGAACGACAATGTTTTTGTGCTATGGTTGTTTTGCATGTTTAAAGGATATTCTTTTTGGTTTATAGGCGAGTATGAACAAATAAACATTATCGTGTATAACAGTGGATCTTTATAATGACACAGTCAACGTTTATTGTTATTAGATTTGCAACACTGTCAGAATGTACATAAATATTTACAATACGTAAATTTAACAAAATGTATATACACACAAATTTTAATCTGCATTGCTGTAAGCAAATCTGTTTTATGTTTTGAAATATCTACTTTAAACAAAATTTAATGCGCGTGGTATTTTTGAAATAACTTTTATGTTATGATTATTATTATTGTATATTTTTATTAAATTATTTATTTACGAATGCGATAAGTAAGTACATAATTTATGAAGTTAATTAATTTATTTATTTGCAGGACTATCATCCTACTACGGACGTCAATGAAAATATCTTCGCAGTCCTATTTCTGCTAAGGTAAGTGTTTTTATTTTGGTCTATAAAGTTAGTTAATAAACACTGTCTGGATTTAAAAATAATATCAGGAAGACCGAACTTCGCACCCAGATCCGGATTAACACTAGGCACACTAAGCATGGGGTGGCTAGCTCAGTAGTATGAAGTCGGCCTGTGGATCCTGAGAACTCTGGTTCGATTCCCACAGGCGACAAACAATTTTCATAATTTCAAAAGCTACCCCTGTGGCTCCTCCACCACTAACATCTTTGGGGGTCGTGATTTGACGACTGGTAACCGCACTTCACGCGCAAAATATATCACTTACCGAGATCTGCTTCGGCAGAGTGCCACACCCAGTAATGGGTAGAAGGCGTGATGATATATCTGTATATCTACTGACGATAACAGAATGGCAGTAGAAATGTACATTTAGTTATATTATTAAATATGCAAAATATTATTATTAATTTATAATAGTCACGTGAAATTAAAATATTATTAAAAAAACAAAATCATATTATGGCAATTGTGGCTTCACAACAAATGTCCCAATGGTTTATCTATTTTATATAGTCTAAGTAGATGAAGTATTCACTTTCTTTCCTGACGGTACATTGTCATGAGTAGTTAGCTCATTGACCGGCTAACGTCGCCATTAGCAGTAACGTCTCCATCGTTACCGCCGCGTTTATCATTCATATTCATAGACACAAGGAAACGTCTGCTGAAATATGTCGCAGTGTCTCATGCAAGTACTGGATAAATTTATGTGGTGTTTTTGTGCCATTTCCGTCGAGCCGGCAGAACAAACAGTGATAAAACAAGACTTATGCGGCGGACGGGGGAATAAATCTCCCTGCCGATGGCTGGCAGTGCTGAGAGTGTTATTGCGAGGAGTCACGCGACGGTGCTGGCGACCAGCGACCGGCGGCGCACCTGATCGCCGCGCCACCAGAAGTCGCGGCGGAATTAAGCTAATTGGATGCTTCGATGGATGGAGTGTGAATGGGTAGGCTGGTCGCGGCCATTCATGCGTGGACAACACGGTTGTTTTTATGGAAATTTTGTGGGTTGGACTCTTAAATTGGACGATGTTGCATGAAAAATGGATAGTCTAGATTTTACTGTTTCTTCTGACTTTGGATTTAATGAGAAGGTAAACTATGGAAGTTAAACGATTAATTATTTAACTAAGAAAGTTATAGAAACTGTTGTAGTACCTACGTCACCAAAAAGTAAACAAATGATGACGTTTCTGAACATGTTTACAGGAGCTTTTTAACCGTAATGAATAAAGATTCAGAGACTCCAAGTTAAAAAAAAATGTGAGATGCACTTTAATTTTAAAGTTGATAAATTTTAGAAAAAGAAATTTATTACACAGTAAAAACATAAAAAAGGTGTAAAATATCAATAATTTTGTAAACAAAAATTATCCCCAGACATAACACACGGACACACTAAAAATATCGTACGGTGTGCTGTAGATATCTTTGATTAGAACAATGACAAATTACAATATTTAAAGATTACAACAATGAAAGATTACAACAATGAATGATTATAACAATGAAATATTATAACAATAAATGATTACATCAATGAAAGATAATAACAATGAATGATTACAACAATGAAAGATTATAACAATGAATGATTACAACAATGAAAGTTACAATAAAGAAAGACTACAACAATAAAACATTAAACAATGAAAGATCACAACAAGGAAAGATTGTGGTTTCAACAAACAAATAGTTAGTAATTTTATCATATGAATTTTCATTGTTGTGCGAACTAAATTTAGCAACAAATGTATAATGTTTAAACTGTTCAAATTTCAAAATCATTTCTTTATATTATCTTAATTTATTTTCATATTTTTGGCAGATAAAATGTCAAATATTTGTTTAATTTTGTTTCAAATCCACAACTATCGATAGTTTTGAGGCAATTTTCGTCACTTTCAGATCTAATTTGTTTCGTTACAAAGGAAGCAAAATAATACGCCTTGAAGTAGCAAGAGAATTTTATGCCCTAAAACTTTTATTTGAAGCTTTTTTGCTTGAAATAATTAAGGAAGCAGGAAATTACAACATTATGATTTTACATGTAAAATCCCTATGTTCAACCTCCTATTATTTTTTTCGCTAGTAGAAAATTAAGAACTGTAAATACAGAATAAAATTATAACACAAAATCTTAAATTATTATTGTTTTATTGTAATTTATAATGAAGGACGTATATACTGATATGGGAGCCAATTATCCAATTGTATTTAAATTTAAAACAATAATCATAAAAATTAATTTAAGTATAAAAATTCGCACGAGAAAACAAAAAAGAACATATTTACAATTAACGATTTAATGTTCCGGCAGATGATAATTAGAATATTCTTTAAAATTAACGAAATGAATTAATTTCTCACGAAACACGCACAGAATAACATTCTGCAAATGAACCTATTTAAAATTTCTAGAACTAAATATCTTGCAGGTATTAATGACGAACCGTTAAAAATAACGACTCCAATCAATACCATCGATACTCATCAACAAAGTGCATTGTATGATTATCGCTACAGTGTCTTTCAGCAGCTCTGTATTTTTAACTCATGCCGTTCCCTATTTCAATTAGTATAAATCACATTCGTCACGACTCCCGAGTGCGCAGACGCAGCAGTTACAAATGAACATTAACGTAATTTATTAGTTTCGTTTCTTGTTTATGTGTGTTCCTGTCGACTGTCGATGTCACGGTTTCACTGACTTATTTGTAACGATTAAAACACGTGCGCTCAGCATTCGTCAATAGCAACACTTTGTCGTTATCTGCTCATCTACGAAATACTGACGATGAAAACTATATTGATGAAAGTAATAAATTGTGTAGTTAAATAAAATACATTTCAGGATACTGTTATTTGTGTTGTAGATAATGGGTTAGATTTGTTCATGAACATGTTATTGTTGGATTACGCTGTCACATCTGTCTGGTGGAACACGTCATGTCATATGAAAAAATTACCGATATTTCCATCGAGTAAAATCGAATGAAAACGGTCGTTACTGATTTTACTACGATGTAATTTAATAACTGGTTTAATACTGAGTGATCAGAAGTAAGTGTTTCAGTTGGCAATACAATTCTGGGGACTTTATATTTCCCTAACTCAGACTTAGGCATATTCTTGCCATTTGGATCAGATCTAACTTACATTTAATGAACCAGATCACTTATTTATTTAGCTGGATTAATTTGGTGACTTTATTTACAGTACCAGAATTACTAATTATAATTTACTTTGAAGTAATTCACCCCAAAAAGTTTGTCAGTTTGTTTAATTCAGTTCATTTAGTCATGTTGTCTAATTTATCTGAACTGATTTAAGTGAACCAAGTGGCAAATGGAAGGCGTCTTCCTTTTGCCATTTGGATCAGATCTAACTTATATTTACTGAACCAGATTACATATTTATTTTGCTGGTTTACTTCGCTGACTTTATTTCCAGGACTAGAATTATTGATTCTAATTTACTTTGAAACAATTAACCCCAATAAGCGCACCAATTTGCTTAATTTAGTTCATTTAGGGACAGTTTTTCAATCACCGGTTTACTCTTGATTAAAGTTAATCATAATTAAATAAATATAAATATATCATCACGCCTTCTACCCATTACTGGGCGTGGCACTCTGCCGAAGCAGATCTCGGTAAGTGATATATTTTGCGCGTGAAGTGCGGTTACCAGTCGTCAAATCACGGCTCCCAAAGATGTTAATGGTGGAGGAGCCACAGGGGTAGCTTTTGAAATTATGAAAATTGTTAGTCGCCTGTGGGAATCGAACCAGGGTTCTCAGGATCCACAAGCCGACTTCATACCACAGAGCTAGCCAGCCCATATTATTTAATCATGATTAACTTTAATCGGCGATTGAAAAACTGGCCCTTAGCCATGTTGTCTAATTTATCTGAACTGATTTAAGTGAACCAAGTGGCAAATGGAGTACAGATATAACACAGCTTTAGTTGTGATAGTAACCATTTCCCTCATTAGTGATGAAAGTAAATAACTGTCATCACTAGTGAGGAAAATGGTAACTATCACAACTACATTTTGTCAGAAATATAGCATTTTCACAAGTAATGTTAAAATAGAATCATTTAAACTCCGTAAATTCAATCTAGTATCAATATACATACAATAGAATTACGTACAAGACATAATGAAAGCATTTCTTTTTCATTCCTTTTAAACTATACAAATAACTATTATTAAATGAACTTATAAAAAAAGACAAACATTGTATCTAATAAGTCATTTCCAAATTCTAAGAGAATTCATTTTCTGTTGCTTTTATTAAATGTATAAAAAAACCTGAATCATTTATTCACATCACGGTTAAAAATATTCCTTTATAATCTTACGCTGCATATTCCCCGCTTAAATGTCAAAGGAAATCAGAAATTGTCGCACATAAAAGAATCTTTCATTCGCGAAACGAAACAATCGCGAAGTTTGCTTTTGACACAAAACGCGCCTCTTCGTTGACGCTTGTGTTCAGAGCCAACTCGACAGCGATTTGCACTTTTTTCCTCGTTAAGATTAGCGAATCGTAAATGCAACGTTGCGGAGGTTATGTCGCGAAAACGATAGAAAATGTTTTAAATATGCCTTCAACTTTGCTTGCTTGTTGGATGTTTACTACTTGCTGCTTGCGTAGTGATCGTAAAAATTTTACATATTAAAAACTAAACACATATTGGATTTACTAAAAAAGTTATAAGTGCAGTGCTACAATGTTTCAATTTGAAATACAAATCATAGTAATACATAGTTTGGACACTTCTTGACTTTTTACCTATTTACATTATTAGCCGCTGTTTTTTATTTTTCTTTTCTAATCTTTCCTGTTCAACGTGTCTTCGTCACACGGTTCCTTTTCTATCAAGTTCTCCACAATAAAGTCCTTCCATCGTCTCTTCAACCTTCCTTTCGCTCTTCTACTGTCAACCTGTAGCCTATTTACTGTCTTTTCTTTATGATATACAAACAATATACTTAATGTTTTCTCCTGTAACTTCTTCAAGAAAAACTTATGATGATAATGTGCAAATATTGTGCCGAAATTGTTCACCATGTTGACCAGGAAACTTTGAATTATAGAAAATACTGAGTTATTGGCTTCGAAATACTGAGATTTTCGAGTTACGGAAATTCGAATTAGAGCGATAAAAATACATGGCAATTATACAAAATGTATAGGGAATAACAGCAAACTTCAACTTAAGAAAAATTTCGAGTTGTGGAGGGTCGACTGTAAAGTTATTTGATTGTTGGAGTCATAATATTTCTTTATTGTTGTATATTTGATTGTTATAATATTTCATTATTGTAATATTTCATTGTTGTGTATTTGATTGTTATAATATTTCATTATTGTAATATTTCATTGTTATAATATTTCATTTTTGTGTATTTGATTGTTATAATATTTCATTATTGTAATATTTCATTGTTATAATATTTCATTGTTGCAATTTTCATTATTGTAATCAAATATGACTTCTCCGTCTGACCATAACTTCATAGAATACTGTGATCGGCGGCAGATTTAAACAGCGAAGCAATTAATAGTATGAAAGTACGTCACAAAAATTTTTAAAAGGTGTGGCCTCTGTCTTTGATACTTCTTGCAATTAAGCCATCTCTTCTATTGTCTTATTTCTCATTCTGTCTTGACTAGCTTTGCCCATTGTCCATATTAGCATTTAATTTCCACTATGTCCAGCGTTTTCTCCTGGGTCTTCTTTATAGGCCATGTTTTGCTGCCAAATATTTTGTTTGGACCGACAACCGATTTAAAAATTTCTACGAAATTTAACGGTTTTTCCGAGTTCTTATTGGGAAGATCCATACCATGACATACTTATTTTTACAGTCAGATTTTCCTAAGAAGATTTCAATTATTACTTGATCTAAGTAAACACATGTGCATAATTCAGATATCTTTTATAATATGCCTAATATTGAATGCTGCATAAAACTAGGCTGTATACATCTGTCATTTCTTCATTCGAACGATTTTTACTTTGCTTATTCAGTGGAAAGACTAGTATCTTCTTTTCACAGAGATAGGACATTGTAAACATCAAAATCAGTTCACCTTTTTGTCACTGTTTATTTTCTTGTTTTTAAATGCAGTTCAAATTTTCATTGTTTTATTGAGTACACTTTAAAACCGATTGGTTGTCAGTCAGATTTGCAACAACTAAAGTGCGGGTGTGTCGGTAAAACAGTTTCCCGAGCGTAGATTTGCAGTGTCGCGTCCATCTCGCGTCGGTAGTGTAGATCGGAGCTTACCAACGGTTAGTTATGATCACTACACATGCAAGATTCCGTACCCCATGCAACAACAGCCAACATCGCAGCTTGCTCACCGTGTTTGTTTGCTAAACAGATCATGGCCAACTAATAAACCCACGGCTGCTTCGACAAGTGACATGCATGCGACTATCGTTGCTTTGTTTTTATTCGAGGGACTGCGCCTCCTCGACGATTTTATCCTCATTAAAATGGATGAAGAAATAGTAAAATAAATATCAGTTCGTGCACGCACGCAACGTTTTACTGAATGTCGTATTAAATATGCTAAATTGAATTTCAGGAGCGGTGTTATCGGAGTGGCAGTGGCGCACGCGTTGCCACCGATAAACGAAATTTATGTTGTGTTGCTTCAACGCGACTACTATTGCCAGCTCTCGGTGCTGACTGCTCCTAATAATAACACTGTTGGTCACTTTCTACTGTAATGCAACATACCACACGAAAAAAATATTTTTTACAATATTGCTACTGTAAGTTACCTATTAATGACAAAATTTAAACACAGTAAGTGGAACTTTTATTGTACAGTGGTTTCCATGCTTATATTAGGACTATAATATTACTTACTATCCTCCACGGACAGTAAGTAAATATTACATATCAAGGTCCCGGTTATTTTGGCAATTTTTTGACAACAATTCACAAATTGCAATGTTTAACTTTATGTATTGGGTTTCTTCTTCTTCAATGGCGCTACAGCCCGAATCGGGCTTGGGCCTACTGGGCACACCGATCCACAGTTTTTACGCTGCCGTACTGCCGGTTTCCGTAGTCGATGTTACTTTTTAAGGCATATGTATAAGTGACTAGCTTATAGCGTCCGAGTATGATTAATACAAGTAACTGTATTTTTTTTATTAAACGACAAATTATACTTTGTCGACAGGCGGATTCGAACTGACGAACCTTGGTTCGGGTGACGTCACAGTATGTTGAGAGATGTGCATTAACATGCTCAGCCACCGGGCCTGTGCAATTCGTACATAATCGGACTAAATGTATCGCATTTCTTATATAAATAGCTATTATCTTATAAAAATTATAATTACTCTTGCATATCCTTTTTGATTTATAAAAATAGTTTTATGAATACGGATATAAATTAAAAGGTGTAATTTTTAATGGTTGACAATTATTTCAATAACAATTCTCTTACATTTTATGTTGAGAAACAAAACAATTTCAACTTGGTGGTGTGGAATTAGAGCTATATAAAAATAAAAATAATTTGCATTTATTTGTGCTGCGGGACTATATGTTTATGTGGGTACTACTCCACAGCTTCTATAAAGCAGTCAAGTCGCTTGGAACAAATTTAATAATTCCTCTCCAGTAGGGGGCCGCTGTTAATTCCATGCAGCATTCTCTCGCGAGTCGCGAGGAACATAACGGATTATTTATATTTCAAAGATTTAATTCGCACGAAAACATTACAATCTCCATTTCGCGGCGTGAGACAGAAGTTACAATCGAATAAAAGTTAACAGCGCACGCAGTTTAATATGCGCGACGTATACTACACCAGACCGACTCGTGTCAGTCCGTAAAAACTTACCGACCTCGTAAATTTCTCACTGTTTATTTTCAGAAAAGAAATTACAACAATATTTATTGCACTTCCAACTATTTAATTTACAGAAGACATCGTAGTAAACCACTAGAGCGTAATGATAACCAATAAAATTTCTTAAATATAAAATAAAATTCTCTTAACTAATATTTAAGTTTGGAAACAAAGTAATTAGCTCAAATGAGTATAATCTATTTAAGGCAAAGTCAAAAATGAGGTTTAATAATTTAAAAAATCTAACGTCTAATAATAATGATAATAATAATAATGAGGGGTTAAAGTAGAATTATTTTCTTACCGGTACGCTACTTTTAAAAGAATTAGGGAGGGGGGGGTTATGCTAGGAAAAAAAGGGTTTTATATTTCATATTTACGAGTAGAATAGACCATATTACTTTCTATAGCGCCTCTGCTGGCAAATTTATGAAATGAAAAAAGCGTGCCAGGGTGACAAACTTTTCTTCTATTTTTTTCAATTATGTTGGCAATACTAATGTTTTCGATGTCATGTGACTCGAACGGTGACGCATATGCGCATAAATTGTGACAGTTTTATTGCCGCCAGTTTGAAGTTGACATGAAATCTTTAATTTGAAATGTAAGTCTATTTACTATTCTTGAGAAAGAAGCGAAAAGATATTCTATGAATAATTAATGAATTCAAATTACAATCCGAGACGCAACAATTGTAACCAGGCATTTTTAAAACAAATTTCACACTTCGCAAAACAATCACAACAAAACGTAAATTTGAGATGATCGGTCAGTGACAGATGACAGAAGACCAAATTGGCGCTTAAAATGATGTCGTCGCACTTATTTTTAAAATTTTCTTACCGGTGCTCCGTACCGGCTCTATTTCTCCGTACAGTATAGATGGCGTCGGTGTGAATGCGCAGATTTTAAGGGTAGTTGTTGACATATTTTTTACAGGCTAATTTTCAGTTTAATTTATAGACTTTGGTATAATTAAGTAATAAAAATGGTAGACAGAAGTTTTGGCCGGTGACGCATGCGCGACAAAACCGGTCAAAGTTAGCAATTTTTATGGTGTCGTGTGACATATTACTACTTGTTCACGACGTATACATGACAAAAAAAAATATTGACAGAAATTATTTCTGGTTGCTCATTGGTGACAGAAACTCTAAAAGTGGACTGGTGTAGGGATCAACAACCACTCTTAAAATCTGCGCATTCACACCGATGCCACATATAGTTACCACCCGTTCCCAAATCTAATTTTCTTTTTTTCATGTTTATCATGACATAATCTATTGAAAAATCCATTTCTGTCACTGGAATAAATGAGACATCATTTTGCACCCTAGCTCTCTAACCATAACGGAGAGTACAAATTAAAATTTACAAATTCGGTTCACTGACTAAATTTTGACATTTCATATTTGTTAATTGACTGTTGACAGATTCGACTTTCAAAATTTTGATTTCAAATAATTTTTATTAGTATATTCAACCTTTTGCTGAACATTTCTGACTAAATAGTACATTATTTTTCATATTTAAATAGTTCTGTATTTTACATTATTTATAATAAATCTGGAGCAAAGATTCACTCTTGACTTTAGCGGACAATTATTCAACGGGTAACTATGGTAAGTTACTAAACCTATCTATCTATTAACCATGGTTGTACTTCTGTTCCTGTCTAATTAGTCGCACTAGTAATTTTTGAAATTGAAAACCATCTAATCTATCCATATCACCAGTCACTATCTACAAAACCTACAATTATCCTCAACACTACTATCACACATCCTGACATAAACAGGCTAACAAGCGAGCCACGAAGGCACTGAGCAAAACACGGCGAATCCATCAATCATAATTTAGGAGTTCGGCGGCGTCGGCGCTGCACGCGACGCCGCGACAATGCGACCTCGTGCGGGCGCAACAATCGCACCACCGCCGTCTCCGATACTACACAGGAATTCACTCACTTGTTCCCTATACAATTCTTTGTGAGGCACGTGCCAGCGGCAAGCAAACTTTTCACTACTGTACGTGCTTTGTACTAACGACTAGAGGTTTTACTATTTTGTAGCAGGAGTATTTTGTGTACATACGAGTGTAGGTTTAAAAGGTTTAACAAAAAATAATGCAATAGTAATTAATTATCTTATGATACTTATTTGTTGCTACTTTACACAAAAGGAACATAATCCCAATTTCAATAGAGGGGTCCTAAAGTCAGGGGCGTAGATAATGATTGGTGGGTCCTGTATCAAAAGTTTGCAAGAGCCCCCCTCCCCTTACAAAAATGTCGCAGTAAGGAGGTGGTAAGTTTAGATTGTCCAATTTAATAATTATTTATGTTTGAATTACATATTAGAAAACAACATTATACCTATATACAGTAGGTCGCGGAAAAATGAACCGTATATGTATAACTATTTTATTATTGATAATATCATCATATGGGGTAATGGCTCAGTGGTATCAAGGCCTGTAGATCCTGAGAACCCCGGTTCAATTCCCACAGTCGACAAACAGTTTTCACCAAATTAAAATTACCCCACTGGTTGCCCCACCACTAACATCTTTGGAGGCCGTGATTTGACAGCTGGTAACCGCACTTCACGCGCATAAATATATCACTTACCGAGATCTACTTCGGTAGGTTGCCAGACCCAGTAATGGGTAAAAGGCGTGATGATATATTTTTTTAGTTTTATTTTATTTACCGTCACGCATTTTACTCATTACTGGGGTATGGCACTCCGCCGTAACAGACCTCAATAAGTGATATATTTATGACCGTGAAGTGCTGTTATCAGCCGTCAAATCACAGCCCTTAAAGATGTTTGTAGAGGAAGAGCCACAGGGGTAATTTTTATTGTGGTGAACATTCTCGGCTGTGACAAAAATTTCAAAGGAAAAAAAATACTTCGGAAAATCAGATTGAGGTGAATATCATGAGAGTAAAATACAATGAATATTAAACACAGGAAGTCAACGGCCATGACTGCACTCGTTGGAACTGATCTAAGCGATAACGCGAGTTAAGTAACGTTGCGCGCGGGTAGTACTTGGATGGGTAACCGTCCAGAGAAAACCCGCGTTGCTGTTGACCATAATACCTAAAACGCAGATCAGGGCGGAATGGCGGCATATGACCTATGTAGTTGGTCCGCCAAAGAAGCCAAAGAAAAAAAAAACAGGAAGAAATTTTATGAGACAAAATTATTATAAGTCTATGAAACATAAATTAATAATTACCTAGAGATATTCATTAAATTGCTATTTAGGAAATATATTACAAACTTTCACTTAAGACCAAAGCAAATATGAATACTTTCTTTTCGATTCCAAGTATGTTAGTACTCGATACCTTGTTTCGATATTCTACCAGTATCGATACTCGTTTCAAGGTATCGGTATTGAGAGAATTCTTCTTATTCTTTAGGAAAAGCGATAATTCTTCTAGTCTTCATTTATACTACATACTTCATAAGACATTTGGAATTCATTCCTTATAAAAATAGAATTATATTGATCTGCAGTAATCCTAAGATTGTAAATACTAAAAAAAATAGTTTTTGAAAATTTACAATATCAATACTTTTAAATATCAGCAATTGTTTGCAATACTTGATACAATATATCGATACTAATTCCTTTCGCAAATATTTTCATTCAGGAATAGGTACATTTTTGCATTCACTCGAAACCTGTTAACTTTTGCCAAACTTGCATTTAGTTGTAGTGGTATTGTTGAAACAAGAAATGTATCTAAGAACGTAATATAATAATAATGACACAGACGATGATGGCTAGCTTAGTGGTATGAAGTCGGCCTGTGGATCCTGAGGTCCCTGGTTCGATTCCTGCAGGCGACAAATTTTCATAATTTGAAAAAGCTATCCCTGTGGCTCCTCCACCACTAACATGTTTGGGGGCCGTGATTTGACGACTGGTAACCGCACTTCACGCGCAAAATATATCACTTACCGAGATCTGCTTCAGCAGAGTGCCACTCCCAGTAATGGGTGGAAAACGTGATGATATATTTATTTATTTTAATTTTGAGACGGACGATAATGAAATGCAAAAAAGGTTTGAAACGAGAAGACCGTTGAAATTTTGAAATTACTCTACAAATAGTTGCAAAAACAAAATATATATTTTGTTTCCTTTCGGCAAAATAATAAAAATGTTACACAACTCAACAAAATTTGAAATATTCTTGGAGACATTTCTCTATTTACAGAAAGCAGTAAAATCATACTTCCTGATTTACTAAAAGCCACAACCACAAAACAAAACTCTCTACTCATCTGTATTCGATGGTTATATTCCAAATATTTTAGAAATATCAATAAAATATCGTTTTTTATTTTACTATCACAAATCTATAAAAATTTATAGGTTTTGATGTATTATCTACTCAAAAAGAGTTCATAACAGAGGATATAAAACGAACAAATTGTATCGTGTTTTATTTATTATATGATAAATAATTCTGGAGAGGATGAAATTTTATACGATTTTGTTTAATGCCTGAAATAACTATCGGTATCGATCGCGGTATTCCATGCACGCATCGGTTTCACGGAAACGTAAATTCAATCTGGTCTTGAGTAGTAAACTTTTTAGCACCCTTTCGTACTTCCAATACTTTAAAATTTTCCAGTAGCTGTCGGAGAAAATAAGACATTTCCATTTACTATTTTGTTGTTTCTTCCATTTTAGTACAATACGATTTAGTTTTTTATTTATCTGCCACAGGGATGTACGCTTTATGGTAGGTAGTAAATTATTTTTTTGTAAAGATAAATAAGTTGGAATTGGATAGTTGGAATGAGGAACTAAATTCATTACCAAACGTAAAATGAAGATAAAATAATTATTATTCTCTGATACAACGTTTGAGTGCACGTTATTCCTGAATTAGTTTCGGTGAAATCATTACCTACGTTATATGATGCTTTTAGGGTTAGACATAGTCCGACCGTCCATGGTAACTTTCAGCTCAGAAACTACAAGGGTTAAACCTTTTCAACGTAATATACACCCTCGACAGAATACTAAACTATTTCACTCTTATATGTTTTACTTATATTCTAATAGTATATTATATAACAAATTTTATAAACGTCTCTTTAGATATGAAAAATAAAATATCATCACGTCTTTTACCCATTACTGGGCACTTTTCCGTAGCAAATCTCGGTAAGTGATTATTTATGTACATGAAGTGTGATTACCAGCCATAAAATTACGGCCTCTGAAGATGTTTTTGAAGGAGGAGCCACAAGGGTAATATTAATGGGGTGAAAATTGTTTATCGGCTGGCTATGGGAATCGAACCAAGCCAGTCCGGATTAACATTATGAGGGGCCCTAAGCACAACAGATTTTGGGAGGCCCCGTTTCAAGAAAATTAGTCTTTTTCATAGAAAAAAGTAACCTTGTTTGTAAATCATTTATAATTGTATGTACCATTGTTTATAAACGGTAAAATTGAAAAGAGAAGATAAGGTTATTGCGAGAATAGTAAGTAAATGAATATTGACACAATTAGTACCATTGTATGTTCAGAATATAGCGCATATAATATATTTTATGACATATATAAAATGAATTGTATATACTTTGATTTGGTCGGAATCAATTCTGTGAGTACGACACTAACGTATAACCTTCTATGTCAAGCGCGCGAAACTTGCGTAAGTGGAGAGGGTATGGTTTCACCGATAGAGGAATTACTTATAGGATACTGGACACTGCACTACACTTCGAAGATGAATTGTTATAAGCGCGAATTTATCGCCTTAAATAGAAAATCAACTAACTCTTGACAACCTTTAGAATTGACCAGCAGTTAGGCATACGCAAACTTCTATATTCCAGTAGTTTCTTCACTTCGTTATTTTCTACCCAGAAAAATTTTCATTATTAGTTTTTTTAATTTTTTTTTTATAATAGCCGATGGACCCTAATCTATACTTTAGTCAGCTTATGCTATAATCCAGCACTGGAACCGAGATTCTCAACTCCTCAGCTCAGTTCCATACCACTGAGCTACCTACCCCATATATTGAAGCATATTAAAAGAAATAAGTTATTTATGTTCATATACATTACGAAATTTAATTAAAAAATTAGACATTTTCTGCAAAAATTAATTTGTACTTATCCTAGTTATAAATAGCTGTATAAGGGCATGTTTCTTTTTTGTAGTTTTATTAATGGAATATTATAATTATGTATGAAAGTTTTTGCAAAGTGCAACATTAATTAAAAAATATGAAGCAAGCGTTTGAACTTCTACATTTACATTTATAATTAAGCAACAGTTTTAGAAATAAAAATGAACTTATTAAAAGTTATCTAAACTGAAGTAACTAGCCCTTAATCATGCATGCCTCGGCAAGGTTCTATAGGTCGCATATAACTTTTCAAAGGGATTTATAAAAATGTACAAATATCAAGTCAGCCCTTACAAAGAAATACCTTTTTGATAAGAGGTTAATAAAAGCTTCGCCGTCATGGTACACTCACGAAAATTAAAATACCGTTCGCGTGTCGGTGCCGTAACACAAAAGTTTTCCTCATTTTAATTCATCACAAATACCCCCGTTTTTGAACATTCCACGTTTTAAAATACGGTCTCGTTTTCAAGATTTTCACTGAATAGAAATTCATAGAGGACCCCTGAACTTTTTACCGTTCATAATGGCATTTTCGTTCTCGAACTATTTTCCGGCAGGCGCATGCGTTGTCGAACCGGCACGTATGTTTCCTTTCCTGAGCACGTGTGTATGTATGTATGTGTTCGGGTGACGCTGACGGATCCTTCGAGCGATTGCACGGCTATTGTACACTCACGTATGTAAGTTACGTGTCTGAAATCATGACTGAACCGAGATCGATTTTAAACCAAGATTTTGATCAACGTTCATATAAAGGCTTTGAACTCGAACTTTATTAATAGTGACTACTTTTTATAACTATAGTAGAATTCATAATAACAAAAAATGTATTTCGAAGATGATTTTAATCAAGGTCTCAAATTGATATGGCCTCAAATATAAATTCGTGGTATAAATAAGACTGTTTCCCCTTATCATATTTTATACTAATTAGTAGTTTTTGTATATCAAGGGAAAAAATATCTAGACATTTCTTCTCTAAGACGCCGATTCTTTTCTCGAACTGAAGGCAAGGAATAAAACGACATGAGGGAACAACTACATTTTCTTCATGAGGTATACATATATAATCAGAAAGTAACATTTTCAGAAATAAAATAGAAATTTAGATAAGATTTATTCCATTGTTTTTTAGTTGCATATTGTTTTCTTTCTCTAGAAAAGCAATAGTACGGCGTGATCAGAAGTAACTGTTCCATTTCGCAATACAATAATTTTAATGTGGTGAAAATTGTTTGTCAACTGTGGGAATTGAACCCGGGTTCTCAAATCCACAGTTCGACTTGATACCACTGAGCCACCTTCCTGTGAATAAAATTAAATCTGACATTAATAAAGAATAATTCCAATGAGAGTAAAATATTCTTAGCAAGGGAACTAAAATATATTTTTTCTCCTGTCGTTATTGACAACGGAAGAAAAAAGCTCATTTTAGCCTCGTTTTAAATACAGCGGATTAAAATGTATAATTTCTGTCACGATTTTAAGCCATAGAAGTCAATTTTTACTTCAAACCGTGGAAAAATTTCCTTTTTCTTTAAGGATAAAAAATGTCACTTTCTTCTCTTAAACGAGGGTAGAAAATTGTATTTTCTGGCAGGAATGTAGTGCTTATTGATGATTGTTACTTTATTTTGGGATGGAGAAAAACAAAAGAAAAAGTAGGCTTCGATAAAAATAAAATTTTATTGTTAGTTACAATTTTTGAGTGGAAAATAAAAAAGTAATATTTTGTCCAGATCAAATTTTGTACTTATTATTATTAAATTAAAAACCAAGTTATTGGTTTACAACATTGGTGACTCCGACATTAATTGAAATTGGCACATAGTTATTAATGGAGGAAGTTCAACAAGTACTGTTTCCAGTTTCTGAAGAATCTTCCATATCTGCTATATCTGGATCTTTTAAGTTACCAGAATTTTGGCTGGCAGATCCAGAAATATGGTTTGCCCAGATTGAAGCTCTATTTACCTCATTTACATCAGAATTGTCAAAATTTTCAAGACTTGTAACTCCTCTAAAAGCTTCACGTACCTCTTGTAAAAACTTCACGAACCCTTTGGGGGTCCATGGATCTCTAATTCAGAACCCCCAATCTAATAGTCCAATTAACCTTCCTAGAATCAAGTAAAACATTATTTATCTATTATGATTTTTTATGGAGGCACTAATTTACTGTTATTTAACCACCCCTGATATTTCTCCTAACCGACAAAAACCCTCAACAATATTCATTATTGCAAAACATATAATTACATAATTGGCCACAGCACTCCAACATTGCACATCTCTTGTCGTATGTGAAAGGAATCATTTAGCGCTTGCCGCTCGCGCTCGCGTTTGTTCCGCGGCGCGCGGGCGCGTGACAGCCCACGTGACAGCTTGACGTCATGTCCGTTGCGCTGGTTTAAGCACACACTCACGCAGCGACGTGCAGCGTTTCCGGGATCCACTGCCACCGCCACGGCTGCACCGCGTGTCATAGAGAAGTAGTTGTGATCTCTTCTGACACATGTTGATGATTTTTGCCGGTTGGGTGATTCTTCGTGAGCATGGTTTTTATGGGTTTGTGTCAGATGACTAGATGTTTGTTTTCGGAGAGTTGGACGGGTTTAAATTAGTTGGTGTCGGGGTTTAGCAGCTTGAATCGCATCGTCAGATAGGATACTAAAGTAATTATGCAATGAAAATCGAAAGTTATTGCAGATTTATTACATGTTTATGTTTTAGTATTTTTTGTCATTTATGTCTAAATAAATTTTTATTGTCAAGTTCAGCAATTTTAATTCTCGGACGTACCATTTATTCATAATGAAAGGTTTTCTATCAAATCACACCACCCTTTTAAATATTCCTGTTTGATACATTACAATTGTGACATCTGGTGGTGAAATTTAATACTACACATTGGGATGTAACCAAGTGCTTATACAAGGGGAAGGATATGGAGTTCAATCCCCCTGCCTCCCCATTAAGAATGAGCAATATAGTTTTTTTTACGGCCGAGTTGAAAAGTCAACATATCAACATTCAGAATGAGTGTGGAACGTATCTCTTTACAACACTAATGCTGGGTTGCAAGAAAAAAATATAGAGCTCTTTAGTTAAAGAATTGTTTATCTAGCAACAGTATCAATGGCGATTTTCTAAAATTTAGTGAACCGTTAGTTGCTAATGAACCGATAAAACTTTCATGCAACCCAGCATCAGTGCGACAAGAAATCGTTATAATGTTGTTTCCAAGACAACTATTGTGGAGTAATTTTAACTCGTGAATTTTAATTGAATTTAGCAACATTACTCTCTGTTATGTAAAGTTTTAACAGCAAAATTGAATAACAATAAAAGCTACAAAAATTTAAAACATTAGATTGAAACATTTTCTATTTTATTTTGTATAATACTGATATTTATATAATTCTATTTGAAATTTTGTTGCGTGTAATTATAAACGTTTATACCCCACATTTTTTAGGGAGAGAATTTAAATTAGCAATAGTAAATTCGAATTAATATATAGTTTAGAGCAGTGTGAAGATAAATGTTTATAAACAACACAATATTCTTCTTCTTTTTTTTTTTTAATGGGATGGCTAGCTCAGTGGTATGAAGTCGGCCTGTGGATCCTGAGGTCCCTGGTTCGATTCCCACAGGCGACAAATTTTCATAATTTGAAAAAGCTATCCCTGTGGCTCCTCCACCACTAACAAGTTTGGGGGCCGTGATTTGACGACTGGTAACCGCACTTCACGCGCAAAATATATCACTTACCGAGATCTGCTGTAGCAGAGTGCCACACCCAGTAATGGGTAGAAGGCGTGATGATATATTTATTTATTTATTTATTTATTTAATATTCTTTTTCTTCATTAGAGAAGTTTTATTTTACTAAATGTACATTTAGTATAATAAAACTTCCCTAGTGAAGAAAATAATATTGTGTTGCTTATAAAGTAAATTCGAAATAATATCAAATTGAAATATCTTAAATACGAGTAGTTATTTAACTGAATGTTTTGCAACCATTAAAATTGTTCCTAAATTTGACTAACAAAAAGGGTGGATACGTATCTTATGTAAGTTAAAATGGATACATACTTTAGTTTACTATTCGTTTCATGCTCGAAAAGATAGTTTCAAACTTAGAGAAGTATCTATGAAGTTTGCAGATCAACTAGATTTAAATATCAAAAAATGAAATGAACTTTAAATTGAATTAGAGCGTGTACTCTTAGAAACTTTTAAATGTGCAAAATGAAGATAGTAGTGCATAAATTTATTTCCCGGGTGGATAGACATCTTGACATTTTCCTTCTTTATCTTAATTAATACAAGTAGTCTTATTTTAAAATGCATCGCATTTTTACTCAACCACAATATTGTTTCCGTGTTTAACCGCAATAATAAAAGGCACTCGAATAAATAAGACTTGATAACCACGTGCATAAATATTTCATCAAACATTAAAAAGGTCCGATTCAATGTTAATTAAATTATCCGTTTAAAACAGGCAGAAGGCACGAAGAAGACAAAGAAATGAAGAAGGAAGGAAATTTAAAATTCATTACTACAACCGTAGCTTCGGAATTTTAATTAGCACCATAATATTTCTATAATCCTCTCAGGTAGACTGCTCCACATAAATATTTCATAATAATATCAACGATGCATTCTTTTACTTCCACAAAAAGCAATGGAATGAAATCAACCGACAATTATTTTACTTTTGCCATTAAAACTAAATCACCCATCAATAATAATGACAATAATAATTTTAATTACTAGTTTAAACGTAACGTTCTGATTTTGAAATGTAAAGTTCATATTCGTACATCTATAAACTTCCGTACTACATTTTACTTGCAATTATACATAGGAATGTTTGCTGTTTGAAGTCACATTACAACAGATGTTGACTTAGTTATTACTTACGGATGCACTGGGCAATAAAAGATCAAATATGTGGTTGAACGGTTAAACTTAGCATGTTATGTAATGGGCTGTGGCCAAACGGATTCGATCTTTGGATCTTTACTAATGTCCAACTTTTCACCGAGCATCTGTGATTGCTATCGTGACTTTACGAGTAAAACTGCATTTCATAATAAAGAAATCAATCTATTTGTATCTGGAATGCATATGGGTATATGGGATATGAACATAATATGATTTTATTTTATTTTCATAGCTATGGTCACCGAGAAAACTATTTTGCATTCCGGGAGCATCGCACTGTGCTTCTTTTGAAAGTAAATTCCACACAATAGCAGTTACGATATTCTATTGAATTTTTTTTAAATAAATTAAAAATATAAGGAAGGAAGGAAATATCGCTTTGGGTTTGTTTTTGAAAATAAATTCCACATAATTGAAATCTCATGAAATAATTAAACAATGAAACTAAAACCAATAATCCTGTGCTTGTCTTAATTCATCAGATTAATCCCGCAATTAATCTTCGCCAAACGTTTCTATCCTGGCACATCACTTTCGCTTCAACCACATTCATTATTCTATTCATACAAGCTCGTTTGTTCCTCTCGCTCGGAATCTGTCATTCAAGCAACCATCATTCAGTCATAATTATCCATTTATTCTTAGGTCGTCTACGCAAACTCTCATCCTTATTTTCACCAACATACACCCGTTAAAATTTTTGAGAGTAGAATAGATATGATCTTTCATATCTTTGCATTAATATTTTGTCTATAATGCAAATGCGAATCATGTTATATTTGTTACTATCCAACTATCATCAGTGGCGTAGCTTGGTGACCATAGGCCCTGGGGTAAAAAAAAATTGGGGCCCTAACTAAATAGTAAAATTATATAAATACATATGTACATTAGGGTGTCCGTTATTTTGGCAAAGTCGGAAATTTGATGCTCTCACCCTCTAAAACTACTCATAATAAATTTTTAAAAATTGAGCCGTAATCCCAGGTCTTGTCAAATGACGTTAAAACGTGCCGCAAGAGGGCTCAATATTTGCACGTAGTTTAAATGGGAAAATTGCTTTTTCCGATATTTTTATACATAACTTTTTATGATTTAGACCTAAAAATATTTCAAGATAACTGCCAGAAAGCTTATGAAATAAGCTTTCAGAAAGACTAAAATTCAAGTTTTGAGTAATACGAAGTTTGAAGCATAACAACAATAAGATGATTAAATATTAAATGGTTTATTATATAAAGTCGCATTACAATTACCTGCCTTACATTAGTGATATTAAAAAAATATTCAGTTTACAATCTCTTCCCAGCCTTAGTTTTCGCAAAACTATCCTTGTTTTCTATTGCTATTAGCGCTAAATCTCGGAGTCGAACTTGGCCTACACTATTTCTTAAATAGTTTTTTATTATTTTAAATTTGTAAATGATCTTTCAGCTGATGCAGTAGTGACAGGAATTGTATAAAATAACAATATTGCTGTAAATACATCCGTAAGGTCGCATTCTAGCTCTCCATATTTGGTCATTGTATCCTTACATAACTGGTGAACAGTCTATGCCTGAGTCAAGATAATTGAGCTTCTTATTACAGAGTGATCAAAAGGAATTGTTACAGTTGGCAATAAAAAAAACTACTTGAAATTGGTAAGCCTGATACATAAAATCATTTCCTGTTGATGACAGTGACATTTAAAATTTAAATTTTAGTACCTTTATTATTACATTTATTTCTAAATTATTTCTATTACTTAAAAAGTCAAAATTATATTAGCTGTCAGACTCCTGACATAACCTATTTGTATTTATTAGACATGTCAAATAGTATTTCCGCCTTTATCTGACGTTGTGCCAACTGTGGAATAAAAAGATCTCTGGAATTGTATTGCCAACTATAGCAATTCCTTTTGATCACCCTGTATAACTTTGAAGATCGGAGGAAATTTGTGAGGACAGCTAGAGTTAGAGGTAGGCTGGCCAACGGCCAGAGGCCCCCTGAGCTTGAAGGCCCCGGGCCACGGACCCCCCAGCCCCACTGACTATCACATATAAGCCAACTTTAATTATCTGCGCTACTAATTCTTATACCGCGGCGTCCCCTAACATCATGCGCCCCCATGCGGCGTTTACCAGGCTTACTGCCTAGCGCCGTCCCTGAACATAAAGTTCATGTGAATTTTTCATAATAAAACAGTTCGGAACTTTATAATAACTTTAATACTATGTATAGACACTTTGAAGCATCACGAATTACCAGTAGATACCTTTCACACAACCACATCAACCCACCGAAATCAAAAAAATTCCTTTGAAACCGATAACCAAGTAACAAATTCACAAAGCTTACATCTGATCTCCGTCTGTGTTCTGTTTGATGGCACGTCTACTACGGTTACGAGACTACGTCGTTCTTTAATTTCGCTGGCCGCACGCTTGTCCGTCAAAACGTCCGCGCACAATGGCGCCGTGCAGCGGCGCGGCCACCAACGAATATGACAATCGCACGTCAAGTGCCGGTAATCCCTTTCACTGGCAACGGCCCGTGCAGTCTTCTTGCACGGTGGAGATGAGATGAGTTGTGTCGTGAGTGGTCGTGTCTGCTTTTTGAGAAGGGTTAATTTATGGATGTGGTTTGCGGGAAATTAAGAATGGATGATTAAAATGTTTCCCTAAAGATTTTTTGTTTTTGTTGTGCATGGGTATGTGTTGAATTGTAATTTAAATTTATTTCATCGTTTTTTAAACCTACCGTTGACTTATTTTTCTGTGTTATTATCATCATTATGTACAGTACTAAACTTTAGTAAATTTTATTTCAGTTTCAAACTATTCTGAATCATAATAGTTCCGTCTTTTCCATAAGGGCACATAGGGCACGAGCCCAGGGCCCCCAGCTTGATGGGGGTCTCAAAATGTCGAGATCGACGTTTACACAAAAAATAGAGGAGCTCAATTTTTAGTACACTTTGCCAAGAATTGCCGTTAAAATTTAAAAAAATTAAATGTAAATCGAAAACCAGATGAGGTTTCAAAATATTTTTTAAAAGGTGAACAAAATTTTAAAAAATTTCTATATAATGCATTACGTAAAATTTCTTAATTTATCCTATAAAATGTAAACAAATAATAATTTGAAAATATTTAAAAGAACTTTGATGACGTAATCTAAGATTTTGCACAACAGAAATTCCGAAAGAAACTATTACTATTAACGTAAGATCAATTCTCAAAATACGAGTAGAAATCACTTCACTTATATTTGATTTGTATAAAGCTATCCATAATAACCAATAAAGTCACTAACTAAAAGAACATACTGTTGATTTCATTCACATTTGTTTTTTTTTACTTTCTAAAAGGGCCCCAAATTCTGTGTGCTCAGGGTATTTGCATGACCTAAGTCGGCCTTGTCAATAGTTATTTATTTTGCTACGATTGTAAAAAACTGAACATAACGAGATCGTAGACCGAGTCGTGTCATCACTCAAGTGCTATAATATGGTTTATCTAATTTCATAATGTAATATCAATATTACAATACTAATGCTGGGTTGCATGAAAGTTTTATCGGTTCATTAGCAACTAACGGTTCAATAAGTTTTAGAAAATCACTATTGATACTGTTGCTAGATAATCAATTCTTTAACTAAAGAACTCTTTATTATATTCTTGCAACCCAGCATAAAACGCGTAAAGTAATGAGTTCTATTACGATACAAATATTGTAATAAATTTTGACAGTAAAATGAGTGTCTAACACAAACAATTGACAGTAAAATGATTATCTAACACAAACAAACAATGAAACCTACAGTTTATTAAAAATTAAATCAACCTACTCATAAAATTAGGTACAATACTCGTACAGATAAATAAGTGGATTCATTTTAAACAGCAGATTTGTGAAACAGAGTACCATTGTAGTTCCAATTTTAATATGACAAAAATGTAACTTGATATGAGATTACGCAGTAACGACAATTCCTAATTTGTGATCAACCTAATACTAATTTCAATGCAGAATAAAAGTGGATTTAATTAACTCCAAACTTAATTTTTATGACTTTTTAAAAGAAAATATAGAAAAATGATTGTGTGAAAATTCTGTTGGTAATGAGGGGAAGTAGGATCACGGACGGGCGAACGCTGGCTCCCAAACGGCTTCGGTATCGTTGCGTACCCATCTCCAGCTCCCTTCCATTTTGATTTAGTGTTTCCCATCGGATGTATTAATTTCAGGATTTCCATATAAAAGAGGAGAGCTGCGCAACCTTTAAACGAATATACCGATAATTTATCGCAAGACAACACATAAATTCCGCGCCCGGTCGAATAAACTATCGAGAACTCCCTTTAAAGACATATTAATCAAGACAAGGAGATTAGTTGGCTGTGGGCGCTGAGCGATTCGCGCTGTCAGCCCCGGATCGCCAGATCCCTCCGGAGCCTGCAGAATGCCCGGAGGATGCCCGGATTTGGGTCAAAGCGACCGCGACCGCGGCCGGTCAACGCGCCGAGATCCTGTTAAGGTTTCCTTTTTATGTAAATCCCGAACCCGCACCATCACGTCAACTTCAATCCAAATATTTTCTTTTTCATTCGTTCGTTAACGTGCTGAAGATTCCCACTTTCACAAGTCTCAAGCCTTTCTCCAAGTAGTGATTTGTGAAAGGGTGGATGTGGATGCAAGCTTTCTTCTGTTTTTCATGCATAAGTCGGCTCTTCATGAATACACTAAGTTTATTTTTCGGACAAATAATACAATAATTTCGTTGATGCAATACATAGAAACTAAATAAAATTATTAATCATTTGTTTGTTTAAAATTAGTATTTATTACCAGATAATTATGGCCATAACAAATCATTAATCAGTTGGTACCCAGTAATTATTCGGTCATTCTGTAGGTATGTCATCAGTTGATATTTGATACTTTTATGTGAGTGCTGTTTTTAAATTTTATTAGAAATGTTGCTTATTATCTATTACTTATTAACTATTTTATTTACATTCATCTACAGTAATATGAATCTAAATCTGGGAAAGCGTGATAATGAAATCTGCAGTAACCTATGATATTACCGGGTATACTCTATTCCCTGTATGAAAACTATTACGTCACGTTCGGTATCCATGTGATTCAAGATTTTGTGTTAAAACGTTTACATTGGTATTGGACTGACATTTTTAAAACATAACCTAAAAATTTAATGTCAGATTAAAATATTTATTACTTTATAAAATTTAATTAGTTTATAAAAGTAACCAAATATAAATTTATCTCACGAAAAATATCTTATTGAAATATGTAATTTTGTAAAATAAAACTCAAAAAAATTTACATTTTTATATGTATTATTATTATATATAAGTAAATAATATATGACAATACAAAATACAATGCACATTACCACTTGTTCTACAGTTAAATTAATTAAAGATCCTCAATTCTCTAACTCCAGCGCAAAATAACCATGAAGATGACAAACGCATTTCTGCATTTGATTACTCAACATTTTTCTAGCCATTTCTTATTTCTCAGTCTGTATTTATGTATCAAAAATGTCACAAACTTAGAAATGACAGGCGAGAAAATAACAAAATCAGGACCGTAGGTCTCTATTTTTATTTTATAAACAAATGTGAACAAAGTAAATATAAATTTTCGTATTAGTAAGAACTGTCATATGTTTTCATTAAAATAATAAATATGATAGAACGTGAAAAAACATGAAACGTGTGTCTTTACTTATTAAGACATACGTTATGTCATTCGCATAGGTACGAATAATATTATTAAAAAAAACTAGCTATATTTCATCGTATCTATGATAACCTCGTCCACACATGACGTCATCGTTTTCATACAGAGAATGGAGTATATATACCGAAGATAACAAAGACCAAAAAACCATTGATATATTTTGGAATTTTTTAAACTTTGAATAGTGCATAAACACAAAATAGCATTACTATTATATGAGTGAATATTTGGTATCACAGTCATGTCAGTGTTTGACTATTGTCAGGTAGTAATTTCCACCAACCTAATTCTATTAATACCTCCTTTCACAATTCCCAGAACCGCTTAAAACTTTAAAGTCAGTCAAAAAGTCTAAATCCATAGTTTCACGGTCACATCCCAGCTTAAAAACCCACCCTATGTAAATTCCAATCCCTGCTTTGTCCATCCGAGCATCGCTCGTTCGGCATCGTTGTCCGTTTTCGTTCTCGTTTTCACCAAGTACTGTGGAATTAGGAAAGGGAAAGGTCAGCGAAAAAGACGTAGCAGAAGCAGAAGAAATAAGGTTGGAATGGGGTGGAAGAAGAGGTTTGGAGGCGAACTCGGAGGCAACCAAGCGAAAGGTGTTAGCTGCGGGTACAATGCACTGACAGCCGCTTTGTTTCTAGTCATTGCGAGCTGTCAGCCTGCCAGTCTGCGTGATATGATCTTGGCTCTGCTGTTAAGAGGTTCATATCCCGGGACGTTGCCGCCGTTCTTGTCGCCTCTGTCTCTCTGCCTCCCGCCACCGCACACTGAGTCCTGATGCTGATGACGACGACATCTAGATGAGACACACAGACAAAAACATGCTACTAACCTACCTACATAGAACCGTAGTTACGTAATCTTCATTTACATAAACGTTTTGTTTAAAAGTACAATATATATTTTCATAACAATTACTTTTTGTTGCAATTATGAATGGTATAAAGGTAAAACAACAAAGTCTTAAGATGAATAACGTACTAAAATATATATTTCATTGTTTAATTAATGGGGTGGCTAGCTCAGTGGTATGAAGTCGGCCTGTGAATCCTGAGAACCCTGGTTCGATTCCCACAGGCGACAAACAATTTTCATAATTTCTAAAACTACCCCTGTGGCTTCTCCACCATTAACATTCTTGGGGGCCGTGATTTGACGACTGGTAACCGCACTTCACGCGCAAAATATATCACTTGCCGAGATCTGCTTTGGCAGAGTGCCACACCCAGTAATGGGTAGAAGGCGTGATGATATATTTATTTATTTTATTTATTTTTATATTTTATTATATTTTTTATTCGGTGTAACCAGAACATAATCTTAACTGCATATAGATTTGCTGATCGTAGATTCAAACCCAGGACTGCTTACAATGACCGGAAAGAATAAAAGACAAATTTGATAAAGATTCATAGGAATAGAGCAACAGTGTGTATTTATTGATGTTACAAACGAAGAGTTAGTAATAAAGAAAAGATAATATTTTTTTCAAATTGGTTATCAAAATAAGTTTTTTGATAAAAAGAACAAAAATAAAATATCACTTAAAAATTATGTCGATGTTTTCGTTCAATCATCCTTAATTTCAATTTATTTAAATTGTAGAAACTGAATTTCAGTACTTTAAATGTGAAAACAAATAATAAAGGGTAAAATATGTTGTTTAAAGAATAAATAAATCTACAATGAAGAACTATCCTCTATAGTAAAGGACAACTACTATATTACATACAATTTATTTTATAATTTCGTTTTATTGGAATTTTAGCATTTTTATTTTTGTTTATTTGATTTGTCTTAGTTTATCTACCAGTCTATGCTTTTTTTATTTACACAGAGAAATTGATTCAAGCATAATAATTTTCTGGTTGGTGCTGAAAAGGAAATCATGACTATTATTCACTCTTTATTATTCCCTCCGGGAGTTATTTACGACATTATGTCGCAAAAATCACACATTTCATATACGTATAAAACATTAGTTGTAGATAAATAATATTTAATTGCTGTATTTACATATTATTATTATGGGGTGGCTAGCTCAGTGGTATGAAGTCGGTATGTGGATCCTGAGAACCCTGGTTCGATTCCTATAGACGACAAACAATTTTCATAATTTCAAAAAGCTGCTCCTGTGGCTCCTCCACCACTAACATCTTTGGAGGCCGTGATTTGACGACTGGTAACCGCACTTCACGCGCAAAATATATCATTTACCGATATCTGCTTCGGCAGAGTGCCACACCTAGTAATGGGTAGAAGGCGTGATGATATATTTATTTATTTATTTATTTTGTATTTACATATTAGTAACGTGTTTTCATAATTTACCAGACTTAAAAAGTATAGATTGTATAGGTACCATTTGATTATATGAATAGTGCAAAGTCTCAAATTTTTAAACATTACATTTTCAATTTTCAAATGCCCAACAGTTTAATACATTTTTTCCATATTAATTTAATAATCCATATGAATAAATCTGTTAAATAATTATAAATATCTAATAGATTCAAATGCCTAAACATGTTGTGAAAAACGGTTTCATACAACGATAAAGAATTTGTGCAAGTAACCGTTATTTAGTTCAAGACGAACTATTCGAAGAATTCAATCAATACGATCTGACACATTGAGCGAGTGCTTCCCTGGCCTCTAAATTGACGTCCAGAGCATCGGAAAATTGGAACAGTTCCTGAGCAGAATAACGCACTCTTCTGAATACGTTATCCGTTAGAGTTTTGTTGGATTAAGAGCCATTAGTCGAATCTCTTTGTTAACGTACCGTTCGTCGAGATGACGCACAACGATATTTTTAATAATGTTTTCGGCTTCGTTGAATATTATTACAAACGTACTGATTTTATTACTGTGTCAGTGCTGTGGATCAAAGAGGCGAGATTAGAGAATATTTGTGCATTCAATTCAAACTCGTTAATTAATGGTATTCGTCAAAGCAAGGGTTTTACATTTGTGTTGTGACAGTTTGAAATATTCGTGAAAAAGTATTACTCATTCCACAGACACCACAAATGAAAAATTATTCAATGCAAATTTTAAAGTCATATATTGGGATTTACCTACATTTCGTTATATTTATTTCTTTGTAAGAAATAAAATTAGAGTATTCCGAACAATTATTAGCAATTTACTAATCAATTTTATTCAGGTATTAATCAAAATATTAATTACTCTTGTTCGACTTTTACTCTTCAATTTTATATTTTAAATCCTTTAAGCTGGGAATAATACAGTACAATAATGCCCGGTTTTATAAAGGACAAAATAAATTACTTTTATAGTAAATATAATTAAATTAACCAATTCGAATCAATTCTATTTATTTTATAACATATAACATTACTGTCAAAAGTTCGGTGTAAATTGAATGAATAAAGTTTATTTGCTTTGGAATATTTAAACTAACTTATACTTAAAGGTAAACACGACCATTTTATAAGTATAAAAATTTACTTGTAGCATTTATTATTATTTATATAAAAAAATAAAATAAATATATCATAACGCCTTTTACCCATTACTGGGTGTGGCACTCTGCCGAAGCAGATATCGGTAACTGATATAATTATGCGCGTGAAGTGCGGTTACCAGCCGTCAAATCACGGCCCCCAAAGATGTTAGTGGTGGGGGAGCCATAGGGGTAATTTTAAATTGGTTTGTTTTGTCGGCTGTGGGGATCGAACCAGGGTTCTTTGAATCCACAGGCCGACTTGTTACCACTGTGCCATTACCCCATATAATAATAATAATAATAATATAATAATAGTTATTTATATACTAAGGGTGAAAACGTTTCTGGCCTGTGGCATGATTATTATCACGAGGTGCAAAGCGCCGAGGGCTAATAACATTCTCATGTTCAGAAACTCTAATTTCACCCGTGGTACATACAATATTTTATGCACAACAAAAATCATTTAATTATATGTTCAAAAGATTAATAAAATATGTAAATAGGTTATATGTCAAAATTACATTTTGCAGAATCAAGTATTCACAATAAACAAAAATGGACATTTTATTTATGTATCCATAGAAATTATTTCTTTTTGGTCCGCTTTTTAGGGTTAAAACACATGCTTTTCGGCCCGGCTATGCATATTTTTTTTTAGTTTTTCGTAAGCTGAACCACAAACGAAAATTTATTATTATAAATATTTTGATATCTATAAGCTACAAGAATTGACGTACAAAATGAGTTTAAAATTCACAAAATCTTTCTTTTTAGCTAGTTCATTCTTGGACAGATTTCCTGCCACTATGAATGTACTAAGCACCATTATTGTCTCCGGTTAATCCAACCTTCAGTCAAACTAGTAAACAACACTCTTTACGTACATATTTAAAGGAAAGGAACCACGAGGTGATTGTTACATGACGTGACCCTGAAAGTGGATTTGGCAGAATAATCTCAGAAACACCCTTAAACCGAAAATTCCTTTGTAGTCCTAACTATAGAACACGCCTACGTTGACTTCTTACGGGGAAATAAGCAAATCCGTTTAAGAGAGAAATATTTTGAAGGTTTTTAGTAAAAATACCTAAGATTTTAAATAAGAAGATTTAAGATATTTTTGTACAGACACCTCAATTGTTCATTACATTTTATGTAACTCAACATGTCCAGTTTGCGGAAAGAAAATTATTATATTTTAAAATTTCAATCTAAAAACTATCTTCCCTCAAATAATTTGAATGAATTTTTCAAAAGTTTTTATAGTGGAATTATTGCGCTAGGGTAATATATGATTAATAGGGTTTAGGGTATTAAAAGTAACGTTATTATGGCAATATTAGGCGTATTCCATTTGCCATGTGGATCAGATCTAACTTACATTTACTGAACCAGAGCACTTATTTATTTCACTGACTTCATTGTTAGTAATAGAATTATTGATTCTAATTTATTTTGAAGTATTTCACTCCAATAAGTGCATCAGTTTATCTAATTCAGTTCTTTTAGTCGTGTTGTCTAATTTATCTGAACTGATTTTAGTGAATCAAGTGGAAAATGGAATACAGCTACTGTCAAAAACTCAAATTTCTTCTATTCAATGTTGCCAGGTAATCGATTATTTATTAGCTGTATTCCATTTGCCACTTGGTTCACTTAAATCAGTTTAGATAAATTAGACAACTTGACAAAATAACTGAACTAAGCAAACTGATATACTTGTTGGAGTAAATTACGTCAGAGTAAATTATAATTAGTAATGCTAGTACTAAAAAAAGACAGCAAAGTAATCCAGCGAAATAAATAAGTGATCTGGTTCAGTAAATGTAAGTTACATCTGATCCAAATGGCAATGGAATACGCCTATTATATAGATTATTAAAAAAATACTAGGAAGACATAATATATTGTATGCACCACAGGCATAACTTGAAGTTTATAACCCTCGGACGACTTACAAACCCTTTGAAAGCATAAACATCTTCATAATACGCTAGGTTTATAAATAACTATTATCAATACAAATTCATTATGTAATACATTAAGTAGATAAGATAAATTAAGAAATAACAAGTCTAGTACCGCTATACACATTCTACAATACACATTGTCATTAACATCTGTCCGAAAACGAAAATTTCAAATCCATGTAGTCGCAAACACATTTGCCGACTACTGTCGGATACCCGGGTGCAAGTTTGTAACTTTAATAATGCGATATGGATTTATGCACTCATCTCATTTGTACACAAAGACGCGGAAGACGGAAGGGGAAGCGCGGCCGACTGCGTTTCAATGAAGTCCTCGTGAAGTACAGACGCGAATCGCGGTTGCGCTGACGGACACTTGCTGAACTAGTTAGCGAAGCTAACCCTTATAAGAACTATCACAAAAGGTAACACTAAATTATATGTTGAATTATTTTAAATTCAGCATTAATTAATTAAAATAAAACAATATTTGCAATAGCGCGTTATCCTATGAGCAAAAATTATAATTGTCTGTGGCTCCCGACTAATCATCTTCTTCAATAGCGCTACAGCCCGAATCGGGCCTAGGCCTACCGGGCACACCGAGCCGCAGTTTTTACGCTGCCGTACTGCCGGTTTCCGTAGTCGATGTTATTGTTTAAGGCATATGTATAAGTGACTAGCTTATAGCGCCCGAGTATGATTAATACAAATAACTGTATTTTTTATTTAACGACCAATTATACTTTGTCGACAAGCGGATTCGAACTGACGAACCTTGGTTCGGGTGACGTCACAGCATGCTAAGAGATGTGCATTAACACGCTCAGCCACCGCGCCTGAAAACCGACTAATCGAGCTAATAATAAATTTTATAAATGCTTATAATTATTATTAATTTAGTTAGTTATTTGCTACAATAAAAGTTGGTACTTATGTATTCGATCAAGTGGATTACAATTAATTATTCATCTAATTTTCTTTTGTTTTAATGAATTACTTTTTAAAATTGTAACCTAGTTTTTTTTATCTTAACACAGGCACAAATTATTCCTTGTACCCGCGGATTAATTTCCTGTCAAAATTCGCCCTGGAAAAATATTTTAATTCAATCCATACTTTTAAAATAAATATGAATATAAAAAACTATAAAATAAATAAATAAATATATCATCGCGTCTTCTACCCATTACTGGATGTGGAACTCTGCCGAAGCAGATCTCGATAAGGCGCGTGAAGTGCGGTTACCAGTCGTCAAATTACGGCCTCCAAAGATGTTAGTGGTGGAGGAGCCACAGGAGTAGTTTTTGAAATGATGAAAATTGTTTGTCGCCTGTGGGAATCGAACCAGGGTTCTCAGGATCCACAGGCCGACTGAGCTAGCCACCCCATAAAAAAAATATAGGTAAACAAAATGAAGTGAATGTAAAATTAAATTCTGAAGCTCCAATTTACTATAATTATTATTTTTTGTATAAACTGTACATATGCTTTGTGAAAAATCAAGTAAGCGATAAATTTTTCCAGAAAACCAGACAACTAATAAGCATTCACTTCCACTTGCAACTAAAACGAAATACATGTAATTGCAGCAAATATATAAAAGGGTATTATATTTTTTCTCCCCTGAACAACATGTGACATGTGACTGCTTCTTATAATGGGGTTTGTGTTCCACTAACTAGACATGTTATATGCATGATAACAATAATTTTCTTTTAAAATACTGACAGTATAATTGTAAGTTCGTGCTTACTAGAACACTGAAAAGTTACCTTTCGGTAATATTTTTTACTCTACTAAGAAAAAATTTCACTTTAACCGTGTACATGAGCGAATACGTTGTACACACTTTATTTAACTAAGAAGAAAAATTACATACATTAGTTCGTATCCACTTTGCAGGATATTATAAGGCGCTTCCCAATGTTTTTCGTAAAACTCTGAAAGAATTTTTTCGTCGAATTCTTATAGGGTCTAGCGTCTACTTTTATTAAATATTAATCAGTTGATATTAATGTTCATTGGCCTATATGTCTGTAAATAAAAATCAATATGTCAACGGCCATGACTGCACTCGTTGGAACTGATCTAAGTGATAACGCGAGTTAAGTAACGTTGCGCACGGGTAGTATTTGGATGGGCGACCGTCCAGAGAAATTCGCATTGCTGTTGACCAATAACAACTAAAAACGCAGATCAGGACGTAATGGCGGCATATGACCTAAGTAGTTAGTCCGCCAAAGAAGTCACAAAAAATAATACAAAAAAAATCAATATACAAGTATTAATACATTTTTCTGTTACAGATCCTTGTAAATGTACTGCGGTTACAAGGTCCATAGATGTCACATCTCCAACAATCATAGTTCTTAGACGTTGTAAGGTGAGTCTAGAATCCGATCAAATTTTAGTAATATATAAGTCATATACTGTAAAGTTCGGTAGTACTTTAGAACACGAGATTTCTCTGTTTAAAAATTATAATTACCGCTAAAATACGGTTTCCGTTATTATACATATTAACTAGACCTTTAGGATATTATTTATTTTTATGTGGTTGGTGGCTCCGTGGTATCAAGTCGGTCTGAGGATCCTGAGAACCTCGGTTCGATTCCCACAATTTTCACCAAATTAAAATTACTCCTGTGGCCCCCCCTCCACTAACATCTTTGGGGACCGTGATTTGATGGCTGGTAACCGCACTTCACGTACATAAATCACTAAAAATTCACAGATATATAATATAATACGCCTATAACACAGGTAGTCCTAGAACATTGGCAGAGCTGGGCAAGCTACTTAAAAAAAGTAGCTAAGCTACAGCTACAGCTGTTCTTTAAAAAAGTAGCTAAGCTACAGCTATAAGCTATATTTTGTAAAATATAGCTAAGCTACAGCTAAAAGCTTTCGTTAAAGTAGCTGTTCAATTTTAAAGCTACTTTTTAAAATTATTGTGAAATAATTAAATTTGCCATTGTCATATGATCAGTCTTTTGTTATAATGACTGTTAATTTACTATTATATACATAAATATCAAAAATAGCAAATACCATCTGGCACCTACTGTGTATTTTTGCGTATTAGAGCCAGTTAGAACCGGCAACAAATAATTATTTTGTGTGGGTTTAGCTTGTACGCATGCGTACTTTGTTGACCTTCTGCTTAAAAAGTAGCTTTAAGCTACAAAAAGTAGCTTTAAAAGTAGCTTCAGTTGTTATTTTTACACTATTAGAAAAAAAAGTAGCTAGCTACAAGCTACAGCTATATTTTTTCACAATTAGCTAAGCTACAGCTACAGCTAAGGTAAATGTAGCTAAGCTAGTAGCTAAGCTACAAAAGTAGCTAGCTACTGCCCAGCTCTGTACATTGGATATAATTTGCATCTACTAAGCAGTTTTAATCTCACTAATTTCGACTTATATTTAAAATACGACTTATCGCCGAGTGGTTCGGATTTCACTATAAACTGTAACCTTCCTGTACTGTAAAATTGGAATTAAGTTTTTGTTGTACAAAGTCGCAAAGAAATAAAGGGCACACTTAAAATAAAAGTTTAATTAGATTAAAATTTTTATTAAATCATGTGATAAAGTTTATCTGATTACGGTTACTATGGTGGGAGGTTATACGTAGAAAATTAATGTAAATTAAAGGTAATTATGAGTTCAATGTCCGGTCCGCAAGTCCTAATAAAAACATTGCCATCCCTAGTTAGTAAATGTTTGCAAAACTTTGCCTCTTAAGAAAAAAACTAGTCTAGTGATCTCAGCCTACTTGAGAACTTATTCCAAATGAAGGGCATTTCCTCCATAAAAGAAGAAAGCAGAACAGAGGGTAAGACGAGATTTGGTGAACCGCTGTGCGATGATAATAGGCTAATGACAGGAAAAGGAAATGAAAAGGGTAAAGATAATTGATAAAGTTAGTAGAAAGCATTCACAAGTTTGTGTAAGTGAGACACACCAGTCGTACAAGTCCTGCTTCCGCCTTCCGCCATCTTGTCCGGGAATAAAAAATGAAATCGATAAAACTATCAAATAAATAGCAGTCGTTTGACGGTTTAAAAATTTACACCGGAAGGAAAAACTGGAATCAATACTTTGGTGATAAGAGAACGCGGTGGCTCGTTACATTTAAAGAAATAACTATTTTATATCAGCTCTGCAAATTGAAAAGATAATTTATGATTACGGCGTCAGCGTTTGTTCGACTTGGCGAACGCTGTTATCTTTCTTTCGAGATTTACGGGCGGAGATAACGTGGAATTTCATTTATTACTGCCTCCAGACTTAACCAAATTAATATTAATAATGTGGAATTTGTTATCGCTTCGAATAAATATTGATATTCATTCTGTGTTTTCAAAATTGTGAATAATTGTTTCTTGATTTATGAACAACGTACATTATTGAATTTATGTATTTATAAAGTAATTTTTTTACTTTTGATAAGATGAGAAGATTTCTAGTTTTCTATTAGAGGCATATTTTAAATCTTTTGATTCTCACACATATTCTAAACAAATAATAATATCTATTTATGGATGTGACAACTTTACATTTATATCTATATTTTGGATAACTAATAAAATAATTTTATTTTAAAGCGTACTACTGGTCGTGAATGATTAGTTACACAGATTATTTTCATTAGCTAGCAAGTTTTTGATCATTAATTTGTACTGGAATCAAATTTAGTATGCATTGTACAAATTTAAAATTAATAGTTAAATAACCTGTCTATTCTATAACTTGGTTCAATCAATCGATATTTTAATTATAACATTTAATATTTCAAAACAACTTTATTTATAATGATTTTCAGCCAGATTCTCAAATTTTTTTTAACTAATCCTTAATTTTGGATTAGTTAATCTTATACTTGTTCGACTTAAAAAAAAAATTCATTTCACTTTCCGGAAACTAAATGGAATCAAGATTATATTAAAGTTTATTTAAACTTTTTTGAGAATATAGTTTAGCTTAATTTGACAAATCCAAAATTTAGGATTAGTAAAATTCTAGCTAAAACTCTTTTGGGAATTGGGCTGTATATGTTTCGGACTGAGGATTTGAGGACCAGAGTTCGATTCCCACAGTCGACAAATTGATTTTTACCTCATTACAATTTACCTCTATGGCACTGATCGCCAATTAATATCCTTAGAGGTGAGGGGTATGGTTTGTAGGTCGGTAACCGCACTTCATTCGCATAATAGTTGTTTTTTATGTATCAAGGGTGGAAAAAGACGTTTCTGATCCGTGGCATGATAATTAGCACGAGGTGCGATGTGTCGAGGGCTAATAACATGTTCAGGATCAGATGCGCTAATTTCACACTCGTGGTACATACAATAGAACATTTAATTTTATATGCCAAAATGACATTTTGCAACATCAAGTATTCAGAATAAACAAAAAATATCAATTTGTTTATATATTCGTAGGAAATAGAGATAACGAAAATTAGTAATGAACATTATATCTACCTAGAAACAGTAGCTAGTTAGTCGACAAATAAAATGAATCACAAAATTGCGAGGAGGAAAAAAATATTTTCCTTACAAACTCTTCCAGATCGTAAACAGTTTCAAAACAAATTTTCAGCGTCTTATACAATTTAAAATTAATTTTTTTCATTTCTTTTTAACACGGTTAACCTGTGAACTCCTTTCAGTGTTTAGAAAGAAAAATATTATTTTTAACTGAGAGTATAAAAATAACATTCCCGTTACGAAAAGAAAAAATGTTTTGTATTAACCGGAGCGCTATTGTGCAGTTTCATTCTCAGTGACAACTATAATGGTCGAGTTCAGAAAATGGGCACAAAGGGATCCAGACAGCTGTGCCTTTGAATTTCCAACTCCACCTCACATGTACCAATATTCCTGTGGGACACCATTAACACTTGTTTAGGTTTTTGTTGTCAAAACAACGCCGCTTAAAGAACTCTATTATCATTCGTGATTGTTATTTATTGATCCCAGTTTTGGTACTACGTAAAACATTATTTATAGAATCCTTTTTAATTTGTTAATACGGCTAGATATTATTTACTTAGAAAATTAGTTCTTTCACTATCCCGCTTTCCTAATTACACAGGAAAATATTAAAAGAAAAAATATGTATAATCACGCCTTCTATTAATTACTGAGTGAGCAGATCTCGGTAAGTGATATATTTATGTGCGTGAAGTGCAGTTACCAGCCGTTAAATCATGCCCCCCAAAGATGTTAGTGGTGGGGGAGCCACAGGAGTAATTTTAATTTGGTGAAAATTGTTTGTCGGCTATATGAATCGAACCGGGGTCCTCAGGATCTACAGGCCAACTCGAAACTACTGAGCCATTACCTCATTAAATTAAGAAACATAAATAAATAATTAAAATTGGAACTTTTTTTACCATGGGATGGCATATTTAAATTAGGCAGTAATAAAGGAATTTTTCGAAATAATATTTTCAACCCTACATTGACTTGACGATGAAGAAAAATATTAGAAATCATATAGAAATTCATAATTCGTAGAAATCGAATAGTAAACTTATGAAGTGAACAAGTTGTTTTTTTACAACTAAAACTAAATATAAAAAATTTGGCCTCAAAATATGTGCCGTACTCACCGCCCTCCTCTAAGTACGCCACTGGTTCTCAGGATCCACAGGCTGACACAATATAATTCAGCCACCTACTCCATAAATAAAATAAATATAAATACATCTTCATATCTTTCCCCATTACTGGGAGTGGCATTCTGCCGTAGCAAATCTCGGTAAGTGATATATTTATACGCGTGAAGTACGGTTACCAGCTGTCAATTAGAACAATCAAAAAAGTTATTGAAAGAGAAGTTACAAGGGTAATTTTAATATGAAGTAAAGTTTTCCAGAATCGAACTCTGATTCTCAAATCTACAGTCTGACACGTTGCCACTGAGCTATCTACCCTATAAAAATGTAAAAATGTAATGCTTTATATATTCTACAGAGTGATCAAAAGGAATTGTTTCAGTTGGCAATACAATTCCGGAGATCTTTTTATTCCACAGTTGGTACAACGCCAGGTAAAGGTGGAAATACTATTTAACATATCTAATAAATACAAATAGGTTATGCCAGGAGTCTGACAGCTAATTGAGTAATAGAAATACTTAGGTTATTATTAATTAATTATTAATGGGGTAATGGCTTAGTGGTATCAAGTCGGCCTGTGGATCCAAAGAACCCTGGTTCGATCCCACAGCAGACAAAACATTTTCACCTATTTAAAAATTACCCCTGTGACTCTTCCGCAACTAACATCTTTGGGGGCCGTGTTTTAACGCCTGGTAACCGCACTTCACGCGTATAAATATATCACTTACCGAGATCTGCTTCGGCAGAGAGCCACATCCGGTAACGGGTAAAAGGCGTGATGATATATATTTTTTTATTATATTTTATTATTATTATTATTTAAGTTTAAATGTCCGTGTCAACAACAGGAAATGAATTTATATATCAGGCTTGCCAATTTCAAGTAGTTTTTTTTTATTGCCAACTGAAACAATTTCTTTTTTACGATTTCAATACAGCAATTATTTTTTATGGAAACGTGGAGAGTAAAGTAAAGTTCAACTACCTAATATTCAACGTTGCTTATAATAAAAAACTAAAGAAGCGGTGAATGAAATTTAGCTGATTGAATTCAGCAATAAAAATAAAAAGCCAAAAATAATTTTCTTTAGCTTCATTCAAAATACTTATTAAATTCCTGTGAAAAATCGGATTAAATTTGTGACAATTATTCAGTCCAAAGATAGAAAATTGCGCAAAGCAAATTTAAATGAGTTTCTTTGATGCACCTAAATTAAAATCCATCGAAAACATATCTTTTTTTCGCCAGTCTTTGTCTTCCAGATATAGGAAGGTAATGAGTTTTGAAAGACCCTTTGTGAAGTGAAATTAGCAGCGCGACAGCGATATTAACCAGGCTGTAATGAGACGCCTTGCAGCGTGCAAAACGTGCAAAAAATCACGTTTCATTAAAACCCTTGTATGTTTTAATTCAATTCAATTAAAAAACGATGCTATGGACGTTCTAGTGAATTCCTTCGCGCTTCTTTCCGAGACTGCCACGGCCATCTTGCCAGACGAGCGGTAAATTACAGTCTGACAATTAATATTAAAAATTCATGATCAACTGAAAGGTAAATAGACGCGAGATGAAAAACTTGATGCGAGAATCAAAGTCGCTTGGCGAGTTTTAATAATTCAATTATTCGTGTTAAAAGCAGACAGTTAATAGCAGATGGACGAGATAATTAAATATTTTACCTAGAACTCAAACTAACGTTTGACAAAGTGTCGTTTGTGTCAATAATAAATAATAAATATAAATTAGTAATTATAAGTTTTTAACTAGAATCTCGTCTTTATATTGCAGGATATTTAATATATGTATTTATTTTTTCTTGCTGGTAGAAAAAAATATATATGTATCACGAGCGTTAAGTAAATTTAAAAGAAAGGTCTTAGGTTTTTTTGAGATCTTCGGCTTCGCGTTTGGTACCTAAATAACTATTAATTTTATTATCAGAAGATGTCATAAAAGAATTTATTTTCTTCTTCCGTGGTAGTATTTTCATCAATACGAATTAGTCCACAATGAAAATAACATGAATGGGGTGTATGGTATATGCTGTATACCGTTTTACCATAACTTGTCCATTGTTCTGTTTTAATGCATTGTGTTTGTTCTTTTTTAAGTTATATCCGTTATCAAAATCTCTTTATGTACATTTTTTTTCTATTGTTTCCAGCTATTCTATTTTACTAATACATTGTTTTTGTATTTATAGGAATATCACGAGCCAACAATCACCTTCTGCAGTCTCAGCATCATCGTGGATAAACTGGAGTTCTAATCAGAGTCACCTAAGTTGTTACCATTGTGGACAACATCACCTGGAGTTGTTTTCATCATCTGGCAAGCGCTGGTGATCGTAGTAGCGTCACCAAAGCTGTTACCATCTTGGACATCCGTTATCATCATCATTGAATACCTGGTGATCTAACCAGCATTACCAGAATTGTAATCATCGGAGACAACATCACCGGAGCCGGTATCATTATCTTGGAATAAGTGATTTTCTAATCAGCGTCACCAGAGCTGTTATCATCGTGAACAACGTCACCGGGGCTATTATCATTATCTTGGAATAGCTGGGGTTCTAACTAGCGTCACTAGAGCTGTTATCATCGTGGACAACATAACCGGAGCTGTTATTATCGTCTTGGAATAGCTGATATTCTAATCAACGTCATCGTAGACAACGTCACCGGAGCCGTAATCATCTTGGAATAGGTGGTGACCTTACCAGCTTCATAAGAGCTGTTCATCATCGTGGAAAACACCGCCAAAGTCAACATCTTCTCTTGAATCATCCTGAAAGCTTACAGCAGCAGACCGAATGTGAAGACCGCTGCTTCCAACATCCGCGTATGAAAATTGTTTATTTATCTTATTTGGATAAAACTTTTTTATATTTTAATAAATAGCAATATTTCGACAGCCTTGTTGAAAACTAGTAATGTTAACGGGAATTCAAATGAAAAACAGGCAAATCATATTTTAAAATTATATTTGAAGAGTTGCTTTCCTCTAGAAAATTTACAAGAAGCAAAAAAATAAAGTTAATCAGTCAAAGTTGTTTTTATTAACGGTTATTGAATTTTATAAACAAAGAAAATGTAAAAAATTTATCCAAAATTATTACTTCCAAAGTTTAAAATATAAGTTATAAATAATCCAGGACGCTGGGACCAGATTTTATATTTAAAATAAATATTGTATTCACAAATAAATTAGATGTTGCAATAATAACATATGTATTTTTTTTTTTATATAATGTAGTAACAAAGTGCATATGCATTTACAAGAAAATGTTGTGTAATAAATTATTTAGGAAAATATACATCTTGAAATCACCATTTGTTGACCAGGTTCTTGGACACGTCTTGAAACCGCCAACCAAGTCACCAAAGCAGTTATCATCATCCAACAACGTCGCCAGAGTCCTGGTGATCCACAGAGTCTCTGGAACCAATCGCAACTGTAAAGCCAGCCCGTAGCAATATGTAAGTACACTGATTTTCTATTATTTTTAATTCTATTTTGTTCGTAATTATTACAAATTTTGAAGTAATACTTTGTCTTTCTGTTTATAAAGCTTCCATGGATCTTCAATCGTTTCTGCAGGCGACCTAGTTCACGAGAGTCGACATAGACCCGCTGATGTTATCAACAACATCATCTCTTTCTGCAGAGATCCCAGAATCAGCATCATCTCCTAGATTCACCAGATTCTAACAAAATTCCTGAAGCCGACATTAACTGGAAGACCCCAATAATAAAATAATAGACCTAAGTCTCATTGTCACTTACCTTGTATTCCATATTTGTAATATAAATTTCAGTGTCTCTTGCATGTATAATATTGTCAATCAGTTGTATATATACATTGTAAGATATTGGACTTGTAATATAAATGTTAATATATTTTGTATATAGTTCTAAAATGTCAATAAATGAATTTAAAATAACTTATATTTTTTCATTTATCATCAACCACCAATAATTCATGAATGAAATGTTAGATTCAACGCCAAAAAGAAATCCAAGATGGCCCGATTTGCTGTTAATAATTTTACATTAGAATACATTGTTGAATATTTGAATTTAATATGTGCCAAGTTTTATATTTTAAAATAAAAATTTTCTAGAGGCGCCATCTCGTGACAAAAAAAGAACTATTTTGAGTATTAGGCGAAGTTACCTCCTCAACATTCTGCTGCCCTAATACAAATATGAAAAATCTGACTTTTAAGGAGTGGCCCTATTGGTGTAAATTTGTGAGTGTGTTGGTGACCGATCCAACACATTGACAAATTTAAAATTTGCCAAGTTTTATATTTTGAAATAAAATTTTCCAGTGGCGCCATCTCTTGACAAAAAAATGAACTATTTTGAGTATTAGGCGAAGTTACCTCCTCAACATTCTGCTGCCCTAATACAAATATGAAAAATCTGACTTTTAAGGAGTGGCCCTATCGGTGTGAATTTGTCAGTGACGGATCCGTCACCAATACACTGACAAATTCACATCGACAGGGCCACTCCTTAAAAGTCCGATTTTTCATATTTGTATTAGGGCAGCAGAATGTTGAGGAGGTAACTTCGCCTAATACTCAAAATAGTTCGTTTTTTTGTCACGAGATGACGCCACTAGAAAATTTTATTTAAAAATATAAAACTTGGTACGTTTTAAATTCAAATATTCAACAACGTTTTCCAATACAAAAATTTTAACAGCACATCTGGTCATCTTGGATTTTTTAGAGATCATTTTAAATAAAAGATTGCAAGTTTTTTCAAATTCATTTATTGGTTTTTTAAAACTGTATACAAAACATATAACATTTATATTACAAGTACATTATATTAGAATTACAATATATACATATAAAGTGATTGTCAATATTTTGAATATAAAAGACAGTAATTACAAAAAGTATAATTTAATACAATACAATACAATACATGATAGAGAGCAATAATATTTGGGATTATTATTTTATTTGGGGAGTCTTCTAGTTTATATGTGTGACTTTACAGCTGATGGAATTTTGTTGGAACCTGGCAAGTAGACAAGGAGACGATGCCGATTTTGGGGTTTCTGCAGAAAATGATGATGTTGTTGATGACATCAGCGGGTCTACGGCGTGTCCTGTGCACTAGGTCGGCTGTAGAAACGATAGAAGATCCGTGAAGGCTCTATAAACATAAAAACAAAGTGTTAGCTCAAAATTTGCAATAATTACAAACAAAATCGAATGAAAAATAATACAAAATCAATTTACTCACATTGGTAACATAACATAGAACAAAAATGAAACGAATAACTAAAAATATAAAATTACAAATAAAATAAAATCGTTGACTGGTACTAGGAACTCTGTTTTTATATCAACTAATTAATTGGTTTTATACACTTTTAAATTTTAAAATCACCTTTAAAACGGAGCTTGTAATATCCGTTGTTCAAACTATTAGTTATTTATATAAATTTTGTTTTAAAGTAAACAGTATTTAGATAAATATAGGTCATTATTTTACATGATTAAATATGAATTATGTAATTTTTTCCAATCTTTAAAATAAAATTATTTCAAAGATTGTAAAAAAAACGTTTAGAACTTAGATTTTAAATTTTTAAATAATATTTTTTGATAAAAGTTATTCATTATCTTTGTTTACAAAATACAATAACTGTTAGTAAAAACAACCGATTAGAGGGTGATTAACTTTAATTATTTGTAAATTATTTAAAGAAAAATACGTGAAATAAATGTAGTAAAATTTATATGTCTATTTTTTTCATTTATCTATTAAACTATAAAAATAAATAATTTAAACAAATAACTATTTTCTACAACTGTCAAAAAAAAACATTTTTACATTACTATTGATACGTGAAATTTGTGTTTTTGAAATGTCAAATTTCATCATCTTTAACACTTTAATAGTTATTTATTATACAAATGTTTTATTAGGTATATAAAACACGCAAGAAAAGTTTAAACACGAGACCGAAGATCGAGTTTTTAATTTTTCTTCAGTGTTTTATATACCAATAAAAAACAAGTGTAATACAAAATTTTATCCACAACTCATAATTATAGGTATCGAAGAAGATTGGTCGTAAGGTTTAACGTTGATTCATTTATATATAGTTTCTCAAAATACGGTAGATCATGAAGTGGTTGCTAAGTAACAAGTTGTTTATAGTGTTTTATGGAATATAAAATACTAGCGTTTTATAATCCATATAATTCAACAGAAATCAGTGTATTTATATCTTTATAATATATAAGTTGGGGATAAAAAAATATATTTATCAAACATTTTCACGTTTCCTTGGTTACAACACATTAAATTTATATTATTTTCGATTTTTTCCTGTCAATTTACTTAAATAAATCAATAAATATTCTATTATTAGTTTTTTTTTACAGTTGTACAAAAAATGTTGTTTGTATTTCGAGGACGAAATTCGTGTTTTTTGCTATGTTAGAATGACTGTTTTGTCTTGCCTCAAGGGTCTCGACCAAAAGTGATATTTTCACGAGCAACAAAAAAACACTTACTTCGCGTACTTAATACAAAAATAACTATTTTATATTGACATTGCAAGCGGCGGTCTTGACATTCTATCTGCTGCTGTGAGCTTTTTGGATGATTCAAGAGAAGACGTTGACTTGGGCGACGTCGTCCACGATGATAAACACTTCCAGTGACGTTACTAAGATCCTCCACTATTCCGAGATGATGGTAGGTTTAAACAAAAGACGGTGACTCCGGTGACGTTGTCCACGATGATGACAGCTCCGGAGACGTTAGCAAAAAGACTAGTTGGTCCCAGATGATGACACACGCTCCATAGCGGTGTCCAAGATTGCGTTGGTGATGTTGGTATATACACAAGCTGCTTCAAGATTCTACTGCTGCAGGAGATGATTGCAGGTCCCTATAAATATAAAAACAATGTATTAGTTTATGTTGCAATAAAACTATGTAATTGTAACTTAATTTATCAAGTAAATTTAATTGACAATAATTAACACACACATTATTTAGGAGAAATACAAAAATAAATAATTAAATATATCATCACGCCTTCTACCCATTACTAGGTGTGGCACTCTGCCGAAGCAGATCTCAGTAAGTGATATATTTTGCATGTGAAGTGCGGTTACCAGTTGTCAAATCACGGCCCCCAAAGATATTAGTGGTGGGGAAGCCACAGGGGTTGTTTTTAAAATGATGAAAATTGTTTGTCGTCTATGGGAATCGAACCAGATTTATCAGGATCCATATGCCGACTTGATACCACTGAACTAGCTACCCCATTAGGAGAAATACAAATGTTTTATTTAAGGAATTCTTCAGTGTTGAAAAAAATAAATAAGGGAGATTCATAATACGAATTTGGTTAAGGAATTGTAACTAAGGAAACCTTAAACTAAGGGACTCCTAAAGAACATTCATAAATATGGACCTAAAAGATATTATTGGAAAGAGAACTACAGGAGTAATTTCGATGTGGTAAAAATCAAGAATTGAACTCAGATTTTCAAATTAACAGTCGCGTTGTCACTAATTCAATACAGGCAGATAATTAAGAGAGGAAAAAAAAAATTTCCTTCGTTCAATATATTTTCCTCGAACTGAATTAATAAAATCACTTCCATTTTGATATTACATTAAGCAAATCATTGCACAATAATAAATTCACGAAATAATTCATTTTATTTCCTTTCATTACATTATTAGAAAAAATATGATATTATTTCATTATTGTCTAGTTTACTTGAGCATTTGTAGAAATGTAGACATCACTATTGTAACTGTTACGTCTAATTTACTTTTGTGTAATCGCTACCTGAACGACTTGAAGACGTTTTATTTCAATATGGAGAAATTCATTGCGAATTTTTTCAGCAAGATTGCTTCGTATTGTGGCTGGAAACTGCGTTTCGATACATTTAGCGATTGCCTGGACTGTTTCTATCACATGACGAGAAACACTGGTCTACTAATTTTTGAACGACATGTTAATAATGGGCAAGTTAAAATTAAAGCTAGAAAATTTACATGGAAGGAGTATTTCCTAATGTGCGGTGAGTAACATTATTTATATCTAGACTTTAGGCTCAGTTGGTTCAATAATCATCACACTAGATTTTGATTAGAATCTTTGAAGTGTTTTATATATTTCGTGTAGACCTGGTTTTTACATCACCGGATAAAGTCTTCATAAATATCAACAAAAAAATAACAAAATTAAGCATTAATAAATCAGTGTTGTTTTATCATTTGTGCTATTATTTTGAATGCCATATTTATTTATTTTTTAATGTAACTTTATCTAAACTGGAAACAAAGTACAATTTAAAAAGTCTTAATTCAACATTCAGCTTGTTTTAAATAGTTGAAGCAGAACTATGATATTATGGTATTGTTGTGAAGCTACTAATTGCCAATGCTAGATTTAAAGTTAACCCTATTTCCGCTAAAACTGGTGGTGACACAAAATTCTAATTACTATCATCTTATACGTCTAGTTTTTCTTTGTTTAATACAATTTTTTGTATCTCTCAAAATAAACGAAATAGTTGTGATGACTGTCTTACGACAAACATTCTGTATACAATACCTTTTCAAATATACAAAAATAAAATAAATAAATATATCATCACGCCTTCTACCCATTACTAGGTATGGCACTCTGCTGAAGCAGATCTCGGTAAGTGATATATTTTGCGCGTGAAGTGCGGTTACCAGTCGTCAAATCACGGCCCCCAAACATGTTAGTGGTGGAGGAACCACAGGGATAGCTTTTTCAAATTATTATACAAATGCGAATAATCCGCTTTACACTTAATCCTACTTCAGTGTCTGCGGAGCCTAACTTGAGAGTCGGCAAAACCGATCTGACCGCTAGTTTCTTGTATATTTCGAATACCGAACGTGCCAATATAGAAATGCGTTCTATCATCATTTCTATATTGGCACGTTCGATATTCGAAATATACAAGAAACTAGCGGTCAGATCAGTTTTGCTGACTCTCACGTTAGGCTCCGCGGACACTGAAGTAGGATTATTTTCTGTTAGACAAATAATATGATAACTGCACTTCACGTGTAATATATATCACTTACCGATCGGTAGAAGGCTTGATGATATATTTATTTATTTTATTTTCTTATCAAAATAGTATATAGAATTTTTTTGCTTATTGTTGCAGGAACATTTATTACATTGGTCGTAACTACAATAATTTTTGTCAAAATTCATTATAAACCAAATATGGTTCTACACGAATTAATTTGGTTAATTTTTTATACTTCATTGTATATTTTCGCTATAATAATGGCTGTGGAACTTGTAAGACATAGGAAGTTAATAGACTATGTTGTACAGTTACACGAAGAAGCAGACTTAGCAATGACACAACTTGGCATCCATTTTAAGTATCGCTTTGTAATTGTAACAATTATATTATTTGTAATCTTTTGTTATATCAACTGGATTTTTCTTGTAATATGTTTTTGGATAATGAGGAGTAAATCAATTTATGATCAGATTAGTTTTTCTATAGCGAGTTTCATATTTATTATGCTGCTTACTACATCTCTTATTTTATACGGAGGACACTTACACATATGCAGTGTTAGATTCATTGTACTAAACAAATTTATTGAAAATGAAGTAAATGAGTTAGACGACGATGAAGATGAAATTAATTTTGAGGATATAGAATGGACTGGAGTCAACTCAGATGAAGTAACAACCAAGTTAAGATTAATATCAGAGATTCACATGAAGCACTACGAACTTACGAAGGCAACGATGATATTTTCTTCTGTATTTCTTATTATAAGCGTACATTTACTAGTCTTGGCAACTGCAATAGTGTTTTACTTTAAAGTTTTTAAACAAATTCTCTTGACGGAAATGGTACTCTTGGATCTCTCTGGGCTAGCTGTTTTTGTGTTTCTTTCAATCTGCGGTGAAGTAATTAAGCGACAGGTACATAGTTTAATTAATTACAAATGTCTTATAAATTAAGATTGATTAATAAAATGCCAACGTTTGTACCAACAAAATTATCGCATTTTCAATTATAATTAATGTATTAGATATATGATTTGGTCGCTTCTATCGTTATCTATCTTTAAATTTTTCTGACATTGACAATTTGAGTGTAAATTAGAATTTTATAAAATTACAGAATTAAGAAAACATTTAAATAATAATAACTATCAGCATCCGAATGATAGTCTTGAATATAAATTCCATTCAAACTAGAAACATACGAACTACCACACTGCGGATTGGTGTGTCCAGACCATGTACTGCAATTGGGTTTAAGTTCACGTTGTACAGAGTATCATGAATAAATAAACTAAAATAGTTCAAAGAAAAGACACAAATTTTCATTATGCTATTGTTAAAACAGTTTTTTTTTATTTAATATTTTTCAAAATTTTCTGCTAATGTCATTTCCCGCTAATTCATTTATGGTGCTATGTACTATAATTTGAATAGTAAATTCTATGTTATTTCCACCAATTTAAATAATAATTATTATTATTTGTACCTACAAACAATAATGGTACTAAATTTTAAAAGGTATATTTCTTATATTTTGCGTAAATAACAAGTATTAATTGTAGATGGTATAAGCGTATAAGGCGTTTACAATTCATTTAATTAATAGTTAAATAATAATACTAATTGTATGTTGTGTTTGTTTCTTTTCAGGCTAAGTACACGTTGACACTAATGGCTGACTGGAGTTTGCTTTCTTTTGATCCGGAAACTATTAGTATGGTAGGTAATTTTTAATACTACTTATTTTTATGCAACTGTTAAAAAAGTTTTCCTTTACGAACTTCAACTATTTGTACAATGCTAAAGTGAGAGATTACAGTACGTATTTTATTTTGATACTGATTGACTGGCTGTTTTACAGTTTTTAATATACATAATGCATTTGCATGATTATTTTGTAGAAGTGGTATGAATGCTCTTAAATCTGACAGATGAATGACATATAACCTCAAAATTGTAAATTATCGATGTTGAAATATTACTCACAGATTATGCTAGAATCAGACAAAATTCAATACATTCACAATTCAAAATAAATATTGGTTAATTGTCAAAAATATGATATTTCAATTGTCTGTATTATGAGAAGCGCTACCAACACGAATGATAAAAAACACCATCTAATATTTTTGACAAGTCGCAGTTTTTAAAAATTTAACAAAATTATAAAATTACCTCAATAGAAAAAAATTGTATAGAACAAGTTTCATAAGGCCCATTATCGCACGAGTCCAAATTTGGAAAACGAGCCGCCCTGCGGCGAGTTTTACAAAGGACGATTGTCTTATGAAACTAGTTCTTTAATATACTATTATAAAACGAGTCACATATTATACTTTTTTACGACCGTAAACTAAGACAATAAAAAAATTTAAACTTTTATATTTTCACGTTCGAATTTTGTAGGGCAACACTATTCTGCTGCAGGCCTCACATGAACACTTCAACCCCGTATCTGGCGGTACCGTTCCTATCGACACCAAAATGCTCATTTTCGTAATACAATAATATAATACACAATTTTCAGATATTATATAAATATTTCTTTTGCAGATTGTGGAGATTACGATTTCTGTAGTTGTGTTTTTTATTCAATTTTCAGTTTGATCATAGTTTCTAAACTGATTCACGTATAAAAGAATGCAAAACGCACAATAATATAAGCCACGAACTGCAACACACACACTAATAATACAGTACAGGAAATATTTTTCTATCCTATGTCAGTAAAGAAAATAATTAAAAAAATGAACATGGCAGCAAAGGAAGCAGCATGTACCTCTCAATGTTGTTCACAGATTATATAAACTACACTGCGAGTAAAATATAAACTTGTCACTTTTAGAATTATATACGAATCTACTTGCTAAAAATATATTCTATTTATACAACGAGAATTGCACATCTAATACTGGTGTGCGAGTCACTATTTTGATAATTACGGAACACATATGAAATTGTAACATCATATGCCCGTGATCTATTCCGTAAATTTATTTATTTATCCACAACTCATATATAATAAAGACATAATTACACTGATTTCAGTTGTATTATATGGCTCATAAAACACTATAAACAACTTATTACTTAGCAACCGCTTCATGATCAACCATATTTTGAGAAACTATATATAACTGAAACAACCAATCTTCTTCGATACCTATAATTATGAGTTGTGGATAAAATTTTGTATTACACTTGTGTTTTATTGGTATATAAAACACTTGTATAATAAATAACTATTAATTTAAGATATATTATAAAGATAGATAATGAATTGTTTTAATTAGTATTGAACACCTTATTAAATACGTGTAAATTAAATAATGTTTAACAATAAAAACATTAAGAAAAATAATAATGGAATACTTTATTTAACCCTGTTTTAAATGTGATTAGATGAAAGTTAATAAACTTAGGATAAGTTTTTCAATCATCGGTTTACTTTCGATTAATGCTAATCATGATTAAATAATGATGAGAACTATAGCTACTCACTATTGATTAGATAAATAAATATAAACAACATATGTTATATAGAAATAAATTATAAAATTTAATTGTTTTGCATATTAACAAATAATTAGTTTAATACTAATTCGTTTATTTTTAATTTATTTTAATTACAAATAATTTATGATATTTCATAAATTTTAGATTCTACCTATTAAGAGCGCATTTCGAATATAAACTTTGCATAACAACCGCAGGACGCGCCGTTAGTATTTCAGCTCTAACAGTGGTGTGTGGAATGTGATATCAATATCATAGGACTCGTCTGCTGAATTTTGGAATTTGCTGGTTCCGAATTAAATTTCTGCGGATTTAAAAGAATAAATAACATTATAGATATACAAATGATTCTTCTGTAACTTGTATTAATTAATGCGTGATAATACATTTATTTAATTTTTATTTTAAAAACAATTTATCTGTGTAAAATATATGCTAAAAATTTAAATAATTTGATATGAACATATTCAATTATTACATTAAAATTTTGAGCGATATAACAGCCAATTTATTTATTGTACAACATGAAATAAATTACTATATGTAATAACAATTATGATTTGATTATTAACAATATCAAACTAATAAATAAGTAGCAAAAAATGTGTACATACTTTATGAAAAAAAGTAAATGTATCTTTTCGGCTTTTTACCTATTTCTAGAAGAGGATTTCAGTAAGTAATATTTTTTGCACGTGATATGAGTGTTCGAAACGTCGTCTTTTTGAAATGACATAAATAAAATTTTGTTGTAATAAATTCATCAAAGCGTTCATCCAAGAACCCTGGATCTTTTTATTCCTTTTTTTATATAATTTTACTATCATCTTGCTACATTACGTCAGTAAAAACTTTCTATTCCATATGATAGGAGAGCGTGATATACTTATAAATTTCTTCCGACAGCAATTCAATACAAAAATATTACCTACATCATTTACCGTAACGAAGTCTAAATAGAATTCAATTTCCAATACAGCACATCAGAAGACACAACAAACCAAATAACAAAAAAAAAATCAAAGCAACGAAAAAACCTGGTCACAAATAGCAAAGTTCCGTTTCCAGCAAAGAAATCACTTAGCGATGGAGCGTTCGGGACAGATGTCCATGGCCGGACCGCGTGGGATCAAACCGCACAAAGAGCTACGGCGAGGAGGAGTGAAGCCTCCCGATCGCACCGCGATAGCACCGAGATGTCATTGGCGGCTGCCGCAGGAAGCTATCGCCGCGATGCGATCACGAGATAAGATACTACGAGCTGGAGCCGTCCCGCCGTTCGTAGTCCGCGACCTATTCACTAATCTTTTGTGCGAGAGTAAACCCTTGTATGTACCTAGAGCAGCCGAGATCTCTTTCAGATCATCGTACGCTGCAGCGATGTACGCGGTTTAAAATGGAGGATGTCACTGAAGGAGAAATCTGAGGTTTCTTGTTTAGATACAGGCGACTGCGTTTAGATACAGTTGTGCAAGGAAGTTTGTGTAGTGTCATGAGCTTCTGCGACCATCAATGATATTACGATATGAGACGGATTATCACTTGTTTTCATCTGTTAAATAAAGTAAAGAGTTGTTTATCTTTTTTTTTTCTGTGGCTTCTTTGGCGAACCAACTACTTAGGTCATATGCCGCCATTACGCCCTGATCTGCGTTTTAGGTATTATGGTCATCAGCAACGCGGGTTTTCTCTGGACGGTCGCCCATCCAAGTACTACCCGCGCGCAACGTTACTTAACTCGCGTTATCGCTTAGATCAGTTCCAACGAGTGCAGCCATGGCCGTTGACAATTATATTATTATTATTATTATTATTGTAAACTGTGGACCGCGGCCAAACCGTAACCCAAAAATGATTTACTTCTAAGTGAAAACTTGTGAACCGTGTGTCAGTATTTTGCAGAATGACTATATTTACATTTCTGACTATGATGTTCACAATATCTGCATTGTGCAGACTAAAAGTAGCAAATCAAAATTCTATCCGCGTAGCTTCGGTTCTCGCTACATCGTCGCTGTGTGTGTATAAATGTAAAAGCCGCAAACTCTGTGTCGCGAACAGCTAAATATTTGCAAACTCTTAAACCCGTCACAAGTCAGAAGTGACGTCGGCGGCGGCGAGTGGAGGCGTTGGTGTCGGTGGCGGTGACATCGCTAAACCGATGGCCGCCGCGACGTGCACGCGCGCCGCATTAACGAATTAATTCAGACGCACGACGCGCCACCAATTAATTATTTTTAAAGCTCATAGCCTCTCCAAGGATAAACATTGCAAAAAGTTATCAGGCTGCCGTTTAATTAGGTATGAATATGCGCCCGGGCTAATGAGATATGGCCCTGGCTCGGTAATTAAGCCGCCCTTTGACTTAAGACGGGACGATATAAATTAATTTAAACAAATCAATACGGGTCCAATTAGCCAACTCTCCGCTGAGCGCGGAAAAGTCAAAGGAACTCCGTTTAAGTTCTACTTTTGATGTTGCTGGGATGTAAAACGAATTTCGATTCATTACAGGTGCTTATTAAAATTAAACAGCTGTCGGCGCGCATTCACTTTTCCTCGCTTCTGCTTTTCATTTACTCAGGACCGGACCCAGAACATTTCCATATTCAAAACTGCTAATGTATAATTTACATTTATACAAGACATATTTTTATTATCTCTAAGTTATGTTTTGTTTCAACAGCTTTGAAATATCGCATAATCAGTATATATGAAAGGAATTATGAAGTAAAAGACGTGTCCCAGAGTAGCAAAGGCGAATATTAATTTCAAGATTAATCTAATCTCTAATGAATTAATATTGAAAGAAGCTTTCAGAACTCATATTTTAAATAATTAAGCAATATTTTGGATAAAGTTCTGAGTAAACAATTTTTATTGCAACAACGTTTTGCCTTCTTCTGATTAAAAGTGTCTCTTTACAAGAAATATTACATTTAAAAAATTATTACTAATTAAATTGTAAATAAAAAGAATCATATCACAATATTAATAAAGTTAATGTATATACGTAATATGATACTATATCCCATGAAATGGAATAGCACGAACCCTGGACATATATAGTCAACATTTATTCACCAGATTCATGGAACAATCAATTTGACAAGAGAAAAAAATAATTACAATTATTCCTGAAAAAGATGCAAACGGCGGCGAAACGTTGCAAATTTATTTTATGCACAACCGAAAAGCATGTGTTTTAGCCCTGAAAAGCGGGCTTAAACACTTCTTTTAGGCCCATGGCCCAAAAAAAAATAATTTCTATGGATACATAAATAAAATGACAATTTTTGTTTATTGTAAATACTTGATTCTGCAAAATGTCATTTTGGCATATAATCTATTTACATATTTTAATCTTTTGAACATATAATTAAATGTTAGTTTGTTGTCTATAACATATTGTATGTACCCAGAGCTGGGCAAGCTACTTAAAAAAAGTAGCTAAGCTACAGCTACAGCTATACTTTAAAAAAGTAGCTAAGCTACAGCTATAAGCTATATTTTGTAAAATGTAGCTAAGCTACAGCTAAAAACTTTCGTTAAAGTAGCTGTTAAATTTTAAAGCTACTTTTTTAAATTATTGTGAAATAATTAAATTTGCCATTGTCATATGATCACTCTTTTGTTATAATGACTGTTAATTTACTATTATATACATAAATATCAAAAATAGCAAATACAATCAAATAATTATTTTGTGTGGGTTTAGCTTGTACGCATGCGTACTTTGTTGACCTTCTGCTTAAAAAGTAGCTTTAAGCTACAAAAAGTAGCTTTAAAAGTAGCTTCAGTTGTTATTTTGAAGCTAATAGAAAAAAAGTAGCTAGCTACAAGCTACAGCTATATTTTTTCACAGTTTCTGGCCCGTGGCATGATTATTAACCCTCGGCGCTTTGCGCTTCGTGCTAATAACATGTTTTCACCGTTGGTACATAAATAACTATATTTGTTACTCTGCACAACAGGAATCCCAATTACAGTACAGGAGGTCTACGGCTTACAGTGGAATCCGAATTACTCTGATACAATAGTATTTTTTTGATATAAGTTGAAGTCGTTGTGATTTGAAAGGACGACATCTTGCATGCTGCTTTTAAAATGGCATAAATTCGAAATAAATTGACGGAATTCTTATGTATATTTATATTCCAAATTGTTTTCTAGTACTTTAATAAGTTAACTTGTAAAATACGGGAAATATCTTGAAAGTTGCCATTTAATCTGTGTTTCAAATGAAACTGATATATATTTTCTGGTTTTGAATTTTATCCGAATCCGCTACTGCGTCGTCAATAACTTCAGACTTGAGAAACATTATCGTTCTTATAAAGCTTACATCTTGTTACGTTTCGTCAATATTGGTTCTTAATCACGCGCCGAACACCGAATTTCCTCCAACATCAACAAAATATGCAATAAGTAATGGATAATCAAACATATACTGCGTGTTGGCTGACACACGACAGGCAAATGTTTCTGCGTTATGCGCCGTTTAGCGTCGTCAGAGACCCGTGATTGATAGATGGGCAGTCGCGAAGTTTTCTTATGAAAAATGAGACCGTATCAGCATGAGTTTTCTTTATTTTATAACTTGCAACACAAGTAGTTGGGGTGTTATGTACTCTTAAGTTGGCAATATGCAAATGAAATTTTGAATATCGTGGATCAGTGGATAAAAGCAAAAAAAAACTTGCGTTTCGTAATTAACAAGCAGGAGATCGTGCTTTCAAATATTACACATAAAAATAAATACATATAAATAAATAAATATATCATCACGCCTTTTACCCATTACTGGATGTGGCACTCTGCCGAAGCAGATCTCGGTAAGTGATATATTTATGCGCGTGAAGTGTGGTTACCCTAGTTTTTTCCGGTCTAGGTAGAAAACAGGCTTTTTCTGGACGATTTTGAGTTATGCGAAAAATAAAAATAAAATAAATATATCATCACTCCTTTAACCAAATACTAGGTGTAGCAGATCTCGGTAATCGATATATTTAAGCGTATGAAGTGCTATTACCAGCCGTCACGGCGAAATACATCATAAATCAAATCGAGTACATAAATGTGAATTTTTGTTTAGACCGTTGAATAATACAATGCATTAATCAGGTACTATACTCTGTTTTTTAACCAGGAGGAGTAAATGCACAAATCAGATTTACACTATAGAAAGTTACCAAAGAAAGTTACTAGATTTTTGTTGGCGCGAAATACAAAAATTTCTTACACATCTGCACTGATTAAGTCTCATGGAATTTATTTTAAAATGACATTATAAACTCTAATTTGTCACTCCGTATATTATTAGTTCTTAAAAGAACTGATTTATGTTAATGGCACAGAAATGCAAAAAACCAACACGAAAACAGATAACCTCAAAACTTATGACAACTCTAATAAATCAAATGTAAAATCTATGTACAGTGTAAACTGGACGAAGCACTAGCCAATCAGAAGCGTCAGTTTTAGCGGTTAAAATTTAAATTACTCCTCCTGGTTAAAAAACAGACTATAATTTAGTTGCTATATGTATTTATAATGAGATACTGATGGTGGGTTGTAAGAAAAAAATAAAGAGCTCTTTAGTTAAAGAATTGTTTATCTAGCAACAGTATCAATAGGAATTTTCTGAAACTTATTGAACCGTTAGTTGCTAATGAACCGATAAAAGTTTCATGCAACCCAGCATCAATCTGTTATAAATTTCTTTTTAGTTTGCAGTTGGCGAGGAATGCGCACAGGATGAATTTGCATGTCACCTTTCCATCACGCGGCAGGCGCCTCCACCTGTGCGCGGATATTTTAGCACGAGAGACAATATTTGAAAACTGTCTGGCGCGAAAACACTTTATTTACAGTCAGCCATTCCTGCAGTAAAAGATTGCATTATTAAATTTGAAAAGTTGGAACGGGCGCTCCAGAGCACATGTGCCAACAAGCGAAATTTCTTTTAGGACTTCTGACGTGTTGCTTATTATATATTTGTGTATGTGTCGCAGTTTATTGAAACGACATTTTGTATGTTTAAAACTCACCAAGAAGTAGTTTTCTTTCTATGTAAAGTTTTTAGAATATTCTTTGCCAAGTTTCTGTCACAAATTTTGGTTTCTGACGCTTCTGGGACACCGTTCTAAAAATATGATAATCCCAAAGAAATAAAATATTTATATTATATTTTATATTAAATTTGTAAATAAATATCACCTCAAAGGGACCGAGATTGACGTAGGAAGATCAAATAACGTAAATATGATTTTTTGCTTTATATTTTAAATTGGAAAGTGTAAATATAAACCACAAAAACAGAAAAATATGTATGATCTCATATGACATGTGTATCAACTTTAATATAGAATAAAATTATATAATAGATTATTAATTTGAATAATTACAACTATTTTTCTAAAATTCTTTTATCGATCCTTCAGCTAACAAACATTTTTCACCTTATTAAAATTGACCCTGTGGCTTTCTCTCCGCTAACATGATTCGACGGCTGGTAACCTACTTTAATATAGAATAAAATTATATAATAGATTATTAATTTTAATTATTACAACTATTTTTATAAAATTCTTTTATCGATCCCTCAGCTAACAAACAATTTTCACCATATTAAAATTGCCCCTGTGGCTTTCTCTCCGCTAACATGATTCGACGGCTGGTAACCTACTTTAATATAGAATAAAATTATATAATAGATTATTAATTTAAATTATCACAACTATTTTTATAAAATTCTTTTATCGATCCCTCAGCTAACAAACAATTTTCACCATATTAAAATTACTCCTGTGGCTTTCTCTCCGCTAACATGATTCGACGGCTGGTAACCGCAATTCGCGCACATAAATATATCATATATCTGCCACGGCCGAGTGCCGTACTCAGTAATGGATAAAAGGCGTGATGATATATTTGATTTTTATTTAAATTAATTACGGAAAAAATATAACAATTTTAACAAATTCAAACGATTTAAGAGTTTCATTCAACTGTTTGTAATTTGTTTTATTTCTAGTTAAGCAGTAGAATGTAGATAATTTCCAAAATTTAAAGAATGTGTGACAGTTAAAAAATATTTCGAGCGAAGAATTGAATCCACGCGTGTCTTTTTCACCCGAAAATACCTAAAATGCATGTCGCAAATTTTGCAAAGTATTGGTAAGGACTCATCATGGCGTTGTTCCAACGTGTTAGCGTCCACTGTATAAACGAAAATGGCTTTATAATAATTTGGTGTCACGGTTGATTAATGCATTTTTAACCCGCTTTGAAAAATGAAGGGTTATTATACTGTCCAAAATAGCACAAAACTTTCCTAAACTCGTCTCTTTAAAGATGAATAAAAATTATGCTAAGCTGACACCTTTTCATGACAATTCGTGCGAAAACAATATTTTACATTTTTACTCGTTTCATTCAAATATTCAAAGCAAAGAAAATTCACGATACACTTCACATTTTACTTTTTAAATTGGGCCAAATTATTAATTAACAACCAATTGAAATTAATTGAGTTATTTCAATAATGATAATAAGGATAAAAAAAATTGTACACATAAATTAATTAATAAATACAAGGGAACTGTTATCGAAAAAGCTAATTATTAAATTTAAATTTAAAATATATTTATAAATGTTTCTACTTACGAGTATTATTATGTTTCTATTTTTCTATGGCGTTGTGTTCTTGCAGATTTTGGTAGACGATATAACTGTGAGGGAGTGAAGTGCGTTTACCAGCCAGGAAACAATGTTCTGAAAAATAAAAAATATGTATAAATCAAAGGATCAGTTAAAGGACCTGTTAAAAAACCGGTCCAAAAAATTAACGGGACCAGTTGAAAGCATATACTATTAGCAATTATAAATATATATTTTTTCAAATTTTTAAAACTGGAATAAATATATCATCACGCCTTCTATCCATTACTGGGTGTGGCATTCTGCCGAAGCAGATCTCGGTAAGTGATATATTTATGCGCGTGAAGTGCGGTTACTAGTCGTCAAATCACAGCCCACAAAGATATTAGTGGTGGAGGAGCCACAGGGGTAGCTTTTAAAACTTTGTCTCAGAAATTAGATTTCCAAAGGAAGTAGAGAGGAACTGATTAATTAAATAGGAATCATATTTGACATTTAAATGAGTCCAATTTTCCTATTTTATCGTACTAGTTCAATAAAGTACTATATTTCGTTTCTACGCTGATTCCTATGCAATTTGAATTATTAAATTAATATCAAATTAATATGCATTTTTCTCAGAAAATTTGTAATGAGAGGGTACTAAACTGTACTGTATTAGTTGAATTAAGAAAAAGATTTCTTCCACACAAAAAATTAAGTAAACTATGAAAGTTGCATCCCGTATTTTGAGAACCACTGTTTTAAGAAAATTCTTATTTCACTCATTAAAGTAGCTTCATAAAGTAGAAATTATTTGCTAATTTAAATTGAACAACTTGTATATAAATTCGGTTACCGGTTGTTAAGTCTCGGCCTTGAAAGATGTTAGTAGAAGGGGAGCCACGTGAGTAAAATAGATGTGGTTTAAAATTTATCGGCCGAGGGAATAAAAGAAATTGGGTTTTCAAATTCACAGTTCGAAGGTTTACAACTGAGCTATCTACCCCATCAGGTTGAACAAATAATAATGCATTTATAAAATAAATAAATATATCATCACGCCTTCTACCCATTACTGGGTGTGGCACTCTGCTGAAGCAGATCTCGGTAAGTGATATATTTTTGCGCGTGAAGTGCGGTTACCAGTCGTCAAATCACGGCCCCCAAACATGTTAGTGGTGGAGGAGCCACAGGGATAGCTTTTTCAAATTATGAAAATTTGTCGTCTGTGGGAATCGAACCAGGGACCTCAGGATCCACAGGCAGACTTCATACCACTGAGCTAGCCATCCCATAATGCATTTATCTATGTTAAATTATGCTAAAGAATGTTGTACGTTATTACAAATATATACAGCTACGTTACTGTAACATAAAATCAATTCTACAATCAAACAATAATTTCTCAAGAAACCCACGCATCAATGTCAACAGTAGTGACACAAAGACTTCAGCTTGCACTATTATCCGTCTCCACTGTATGCAAAATATCCTGACGGGCGTAATTCATGTGATTACGACGGAGCAGTCATGATTCTAAAGTGTTAATTTGCGTGGGGTGCAACAGAACGTGCAACGTCGCAACCGTCCAAACGTGCTACAGCAACCGTCAGCGTCAACGTCAGCGTCGGTGGTGGATTCTGATAGCGCGTGACGTTTGCGTGACGCGTATTAAGAAATGGTAGGGTTCTGCACGCAATGATACACGGAATCATCGACTATTATGGAAGGCAATATGGCAATAATTTCTAGAATATGTGTAGATTGAAATCAGAAGTAAAAAGTCACTTTTGGTTGGTGAATCGTCATGCTTATTTACTCGTATTTGTTTCTTTGTACGACTGTCGTAGTGAAACTTTTCTACTTTACTGCGTTTCCAGTTTAATTGTATGTTCATGGAATACTTCTAAAACTATTTGAAATACTAGAAATAATTTTAATTTATTTAAAATTATTCACAAACAATTCAAACATATTGTGTAAATTGAAACAAACAAAGTCAACTAAATTTAGAAAATGATATCATAATGCACCTACATATCTAATTATTTATTAATATATTTTTCCTGTTCATATCAGGTAGTAGAGACAAAAATAGATACGTAGAAATGTTAGGACCACCACAGAGCTAACTAGATCTGTTGATATACAGGAATCATTAATAATAGTTTTTAATAAATTTGTATCTAACATGTGTAGGTTTCACAGATATAAATTTCATTGAATTTTAATTAAATATGACGTTATATACTGAATGATTCATTCATGTTTGTTTGAATATTTGATAATGTTTTTAGAGAATATATTATTTAATGGTGAGTGGTCAATTTATAATCTATGGTTTTCATTATGCAAATATTTTAGTTTGTACTGACACTGACTATGTTTACACATAAAACGAAGTTTTTTTACAATACACATTTGTTAAGTTTTGTTTTAAATTTTGTTTATTAGATTGCTAGACTTAATTATCAGTCAGGTGGCTACGACTTAATATTTACTATCCTGTCGTACCAAGGGATCTAGAAAATTTTCAAGGGGGTGCCTTTTTTAAGGAAAACATATATTTCTGACAAACAATTTTGTAATTCTTGTGTGGAATATATATTTGTATGTATTTCGTATTTTGTTCTTAGTTTTAAAACTCGAAAAATGTCTGACAATCCAAATTTTGAAAACTTTTGTTTCAGAATATTACAAAGTTTTTCAGCGTTTTTATTTCTATAAGGGTTATCAACTCGAATTAAAATAACACTTATAAATAAATAAAACAAAATTAATAAGCCCAGGGGGGGGGGGATAGACCCCATGGTCTCCTAGGTGAATCCGCCCTTGACTGGTAAATGGAATACGTCTATTGATATACATCGCTATAGATATATCATCTGTTTTTCGACGTGGATCTTTTTATATATTTCGGCACAGTTACCAGAAATTCCGTACTATTTGAACAGAAAATAATGAACTAAAAGTGTCATATTCAAGTGGGTAAAAAAGGTATTATTGAAAGTATGCGCGCATAGGTTGTCAATTTTAATTACCTATTTTGTAAATTTAAGCCGGGTTTCCATCACGGTAATTAGTGAAGAGGCATCTTTATATTGTCAAACCTTGAAACTATTGTTATGTTTCAATTTATCCATGACGTCTAATTCCCAAAGAACTAAGCAAGCGCTTAGACAACAAAACCAAGTAAAACAAAACACCACAAACAACAAAATGTAAGTAGAGACAAATCGGATGAACATACAAGTAATCCCTGGAGACTGGCAAAGCTGCTGTGTAGTTGATAGTATCTCGGACTTAGTTCGGGCCGAAGGAACGGAACGCACCCTAAAATGCGCTTACGGGTGGCCCGGACAATGCTGAGTCGCCGCCACCCGCCGCGGCCTAAGACAAATGCTGGCCCGGCAACATTAACAATGCCGAACAGACACCGCCTCATATCACATACGAGCGCGTGGTTATCTCGACACTCGCGTGCTTCAAACTGTGATATATGTGTCTATAACCTATTTACGGATGTATGTCTTGGTTTATTAGAATTCTTGTGGGGCGGAATTGAATATGTAGAATGGAGCACAGAATGAAATAGCAGTATTAGATTTTGTGTATATATATATATATATATATATATATATATATATATATATATATATATATATATATATATATATATATATATATATATATATATATATATATATATATATATATATATATTCAGTTGTTACATTCAGGCAATCGTAGCTCAGTGGATAAAAGCGAGGTAAAAGTTGTGTTTCGTAATGAGCAAGCAAGAAATCGTACGTTCAAATCTCTCAAATTCATTGGGGTTGCGAATCTTCGAAAGCGTTACAACCTTTCAGGACTTGAAAATAAAGTTTGCCAGTTTCTTTAAAAATTATTTCTTTAAAATTTTAATTAAAGGCTATCGTAGCTCAGTGGATAAAAGCGAGAGGCCGTGATTTCAAATCTCACTGACTTCTACTTATATAAAAAAATACGATTGTGTCTGAGTGGTTCGAATTCCACTATAAGCTCTAGGCCCCCTGTACTGTAATTGGGATTTACTTCCTGTTGTGCACAGTAATAAATAAATAAATAAATAAATTCAATGATTAAGTCGATGACAGATATATTAATAGTATTAGATTGAAATTTAAATGTTTGACGCAGTGGTGAAGCGTCCATGGAGGCAAGGGCTGTGCCTCGATCAACAATCTCCATGTATGAGTGACAATAGTCTACTTTCTGCTTTAGATACACAATAGTATATTACATAACAAGCATCGAAAGTGTAAGATAACGTGCGAGTGATTTAAGTACACGAGCACAGTTATCTCACTTTCAAGCGAGTTATGTACACTAGTTTTCAGACGACCACAAAATATTTCTAAAAAAGTTTACAAGAGCAATGTTGACAGCTGATGCGTTTTTGTAGGTTAGCGTTGACGTTTTACGTTTGACGTTTGAGGTTAGGTGTGGTGATACCTACTGTACTAACCGTAGTGTCAAAATATTAAATAATGCTAAAATATCAGTAAATAAGTAATTATTAATTTTTTAAAATAAGATTTATCTGTGCAAATGTGTTGAAAAATCTGCCAAAACTTCAATTTAAATAATAATACAAATTCTTTTCCTTTATTTTATTATTTTCGTTCATAGTAACGCCATCTATTATCAATCAATGAAACTTCACCTGATATATTAGAATTGTGCGTTATACTAACATATTAAGTCATGTTAAGTCAACTTTCCGTAGTAATTTATGATGCTGTTATGGTTACTTTCATACATGAGCTGTATTCCATTTGCCACTTGGTTCATTTAAATCAGTTCAGATAAATTAGACAACATGTCTAAATGAACTGAATTAAGCAAACTGATGCACATATCCCAGTGAATTACTTTAAATTAGAATCAGTAATATAAGTACTGGAAATAAAGTCAGCGAAGTAATCCAGGGAAATAAATAAGTGACCTGGTTCAGTAAATGTAAGTTAGATCTGAGCCAAATGGCAAATGGAATACGCCTATAGTCGTCTGAAAATCATTGTTGCATTGTTTAAAAATTATATTTCCTTCAATTAATTTCAACTCAATTATAAGAATAAATGCAGCGTCTCATCAAGAACCGTATTTAACGTCAATGCCTTAAATTGTGAAACACGCTCAACCAACATCCGCACTAACAGCTGCTGAGCCCGTATTTTTTCCTAAAAACCACAAACACTCTTTAATTGCTGACAAACGGTCGGTGACATGTGTCACAGAGCACGCAGTCCTGTGCCGGCGACCACCGCCTGCCTACCTGCGGCAACGCGGCCCCGCCATTTAAAATTTAAATACGCCGCCGCGTTTGACAAAATGCAACTCATAAATTACATGTAATATGTGTCGGTTTAATTATTCCGATGATTAAGTACGAACGGGTATTTAGAATAAATGATAATGGCTGCGTATTCTTTTTAATTCTGATGTGTGGTATTGTTATTCGTGTTTTAATTCGGTTGATATTAATGATGAACGGGTTCGAGGTGAACATACCTACGTGCTTGCTTTACATGTACATAAATATTTTCAGAATAAATAACGATTCTTTTTATGGAAAGTACCTGATGTATTATTGATCATATTTAAATGAAAATTTTTATGTATGGACATTTTATGTACTGATATGAAATAGTGAAACAGTAAAGGGAGTTTATATCGAATTTTATTATTAAATTTCGAATAATATTGAGTTAAATTTTGATATATGCTGCATTTATTAAATCGTTATATTTTGACGATGTGAGAAAACGAAGCTGTTAAATCGCAAACACATGAATATGGAAATATCATATTTCATGATAAAATTTATGTACGTGCAGGCAATTTTTTTCTGATTATTGCTTTTATTTCTATAAACTGGGATTCGATTCAGTGATTACGTCATACGTGAATAACAAACACTAGTTAAATTAGTTTTGTTTGCAAGTTTTAAATCATACCTTAACTACAGGCGTGTTTCTTTGGACTGTGATTCGTAATCAAAGTGATCAAACTTAACATGATCATGAAGAATCATGTTTCTTCGTTCGTTATTCGTTATCCCTACTCTTTCATTTTGTGATCACCAAACCAATCCCCCTATCCTTCTGAATCATACTTTTTCTATGATTCATGTTGACTGATTCACATCGACGGTTTAAAAATGGCGTCTGATGATAAATTTATGTGCTCTATTTGTGGAATTAAGGGAAATTGGCTGCTTCTGGAAGAATTTTTAAATGGCTTACATGAACTCATTTATGAAATTTTAAAATAGGTTAATTTGTGTATTTGACATTTGCAGTTATTTTAACGTTCATACTATAGGATCGCGTCGATCGGGTTGGATTTGAATCATTATTCCTGTTCGATGTTTTCTTCAGTATCATATTTAATCATGATTCAACGCAATCACGATCAAAGGAATCATGATTTAGAAAATCACAATCACAATCCAAAGAAACACGCCTTATGTGTCCAACTCTTAACCTACATAAAGTTGGTCATATTTCACAGATTATTTTTTGACGTTCCTCAAAACCAATGAAATGTTTCATTGTACGTCGTGTCTGCATTTTAACTAATCTTCTCATTATTATACAGAGAATAAAGCTCTTGTGATTATTCCCAAGAATAATCTCTGTAGGTGCTTTTTTATAACAAATGATAGGTAGTTGTCAAATAATTATTTAAAACTGACAACGCGTGAAGTAAAATGTGTGGAAAAAATCGATTTAGTTCCATTTTAGATACAAAAATAAACCAACAAATTTTGGAAAGATTTCCAAAAATACTCGTGCATTAATAAGTAAACAATCGATATGAACCCAGTTCAAAATCTTTTAAGTTGGATGAATCGACCTCAACAGCTAGGTCAAAAAATAATCTAATGAAATATATCTCGAGAGTTCGGTAAATTAGAAAATAATTCTCCAGGATCTACGGGCTTTCGTGACTATTGCCTGGCAACAAGTTTTCGAAAGATCTGTAAAATTATTTTCAATTTATTCTCTCTTGTTATATTATTACTGATTATTTTTAACTAATAGCTATCAAGTATTTTATTATGTTACCATGTGAGTTGTAGTTTGTTCATCTATTTTTATTCAGTGAACTTAAATAATTGTTATGAGAGCGAGGAGGAGTTTTTATGTACTAATAGAGAGAAGAAATTTAATTTTGTAGTTATTTATTTGAGTCTGGTAATGATCTACTTTCCATACTAAAATTGATCAGAAAAACAGGCACTTTTATGCCGGTTTCAGAAAAAGTAATTTTATCTAATTTCATAATGTAATATCAATATTGCAATATTAAGAACAGTGTCTTAATGAGTTCTATTACGATACAAATACTGTAATTAATCATGACAGTAAAATGACAGCCTGACTCCAACAATAAACCTAGATTTGATTGAAAATTGAATCAACTTATTCACGCCTCAATTAAGAACAAAAAAGAAAATTGTCAAATTTAAAAAAAATACAATTTTGCAACAACTTTTTCATATCATAAAATTAGGTAAAATATTATAATGTATTATGTTGCAATGTAACCATACTACCACTTCATTCATAGTAATTCATGACCTTCCTAACAAAATCACACTATACATATTCCTTCCATTCTTTTCATCCCACGAGAACGTTTCAAGTTTCATTTCAACATTTGCACGAAGTCACCACGTCACCAGCCCACTAGGTCCGCCTGTCGCTGGTAGGAAGAGGCGTGGAAGTCTTACACTGACACGCCGCTGCTACTAAACACTAAACTAAATGCAACTTTGACGCAAACGGTGCGAACTATTGTGATTGCGTGTGCCGTGGCTGCATCGTACATCCCTTTGTGCGAGCCTGAGGGCGGGACTGTTTTACCTTTTACGCCCTTTTTCAGTTATGAAATATGCAGACTGTTATTAGAAGAATTGGTGTTTGATCCTTGTGGCATGTTTTACACATAATGTTTGTACGTTAACTTTGTTGAATGTGGAAGAAAAATGACTTTGAATCTTCTAGAAGTTCATTCATAAGTTTGTAGATTCATTTTAAATTTAGTATCAGCTACAGGCAAATGTATGCACCCTTTACTGTTATCGACATGAGAGTATGCCAAGCTCAAAAATGTGAAATGATTGCAGGATCTTTATAAAGCGGCACTGCGATTCGAAATATTTTACTATTAGTGTTATACGTAATGCATGAACCGCTCTGCCGACCAATACTAACTGTAATAGACCAGTGGAATAAATATAATTTCACAGGGACGTGATTAAGTGAATTATTCTCCCTTACCCTTTGGCATTCTCTCTTAGCAACGACAGTAACAAATATCTTGACAAATACGTAATTTTTAAATCATAATCATACACGAAATACGTTTTGTCTTTGGAAAATATAAATGAAAGAAATAAAATTAGTAACGTATATCTTGATCAGAAGCAGAGCTGGGCAAGATACTTAAAAAAAGTAGCTAAGCTACAGCTACAGCTATTCTTTAAAAAAGTAGCTGAGCTACAGCTATAAGCTACATTTTGTAAAATATAGCTAAGCTACAGCTAAAAGCTTTCATTAAAGTAGCTGTTAAATTTTAAAGCTACTTTTTCAATTATTGCGAATGATTAAATTTGCCATTGTCATATGATCAGTTGATCAGTCTTTTGTTATAATGACTGTTAATAAATATAAAAAAACCGTAAATGGACAAATGTACTGTTAATTTGTTATTCTATAATTTTTATTTATATCGGAATAAATTAACAGTCACATTAACAGAAGACTCCTAAATAGTCAATGTTTAGTTCATCTAATATTTAATACAAAAGTAGGATAGGTTAAGAACAAGTGAAAAATAAAATATGTTAATAGATTTTACACTATATAATAACTTGTTATCCTACAGTTATAGAAAACAATAAAGAAGGTACAATTCAAATACAAAACAAAAATTAATAGGTATTTCTTAATGAACAATGGTAGCTTTAAGCTACAAAAAGTAGCCTTAAGGTACAAAAAGTAGCTTTAAAAGTAGCTTCAGTTGTTAGAATAATATTTTTAAGCTAATAGAAAAAAAAACATAGCTCGCTACAAGCTACAGCTATATTTTTTTCACATTTAGCTAAGCTACAGCTACAGCTAAGGTAAACGTAGCTAAGCTAGTAGCAAAGCTACAAAAGTAGCTAGCTACTGCCCAGCTCTGATCAGAACCAAATTCAATCACGGAATATTACCTATATCTTAAAATACGTCAATATATCTACTTTATCTTTCCATTTTAAATAGAGTATACCTACATATTATTCAACAATAATAAATTAAATTAAACATATAATTGTTTTTCTAAGTTGCATAATAACAAAAGCAGTAACACTCCGTATGTAACATGCGTATTACAAACTTATAAAACTAAAGCTTTATTTATTTGTTTACATGTATTTCTATCCATTTAGTGAACAATAATTAGAATTAAACAGTAAATTATCTTTAATATATCCTAGAGCAACTATAAACATTAAATGGAGAACGTTCTTCCTTATAATTAACTTGAACAGAACCAACAAAAAAATATGATATTATGTGTACTTACGCAACAAACATTTAATTGGAATACGTGATAAGAAATTCTACACAACCCCACTTATGCAACCATAACCAATGCTAAACTAACTACTTTATACTTTTCTCTTTTAGATAATCCCGCATATGAACAAAAGCAAAAATAAAACCAGCACATATTCTCGGACTTGGGGAGTATGTTAGGCAGTTAGCAGAGGCCCGCATGATGCAAATCTCCGATACCGGAGTCACGTGCGCCGAGTAATCGGTTTGTGTAATTACAGAACCTGAGTGAACAGCGACAAAAACCATCCCCGTTCCACCAGGAACAGTTAGAAATGCAGAAACGAAATAATTACACATTCTGTTGCTGTAGGTGAGACAGCGGGATAATTGAACAATTTTTCTACTTTCTAGCGCACAAAAAGAACACTTTAATTTTTGCATTTCGTAGAAAGGTTTTAAAGTTTAACGACTTAAAATGCATGGTTTGCGATGACGGTTATTTTAAATGGAATTTTACCTAACATTGTTATTCTATTAAAATTCACTATTTATAGTGCATCAGTGTAATCAGATTTACAGGCTCACAATAATTATGTTGTCGAGAACTACAACTTCGGTTAGATTAGACAAAAACTGCCACAAAAGTAGGCCAATTTAATGATGTTTTGATTTGTAAAAAGACGAAGTAAAAATGCAAAGAAAAGACCACCAAGATTAATAACGTAAAATATCACCTTTTAAAGAAACTCAAGCCTCAATTTAGTGTACTGCGTATTTTGCTAATTGCAATGTTTCTTACTGGATATTTGTTGCATCTTCTTTAATTTCTATAGGAGTACAATTTTCTTAATCACTTTCACTAAGCACTCTTACAGAAATCTCAAATGAAACGTAAAATAAATAAACAAATATATCATCACGCCTTTTACTCATTACTGGGTGTGGCACTCTGCCGAAGCAGATCTTGGTAAGTGATATATTTATGTACGTGAAGTGCGGTTACCAGCCCTCAAATCGCTACCCCCAAAGATGTTAGTGGAGAGGGAGCCACAGGGCTAAATTTAATCTGGTGAAAATTGTTTGTCGGCTGTGGGAATCGAATCGAGGTTCTCAGGATCCACAGGCCGACTTGATACCACTAAGCCACCAATCCCATGGAACGAAAGATAATAAAAACAATGTTAAAAAAATTAATAAGTAAATTTTCATGACAAAATGTTTGTGCTTTATCTAATGCATGTTTGTATCAACAAAATTTAAATTTTATGACTAATGCTCGGTTTCACCAACAAAAGTTAAATTTTAATCATTGTTTAAGTAAATAAAAGCAAATCAAAATTTCATGTCAAATAGAATTATTGACATTGCTGTCATAAATTCGATTTACTTTTATTTATTTAAACAACGATTAAAATTTAACTTTTGTTGGTGAAACTGAACATTAGTTAAATAAATAAAAGCAAATTTAAGGCCCAGTTATATAAAACGTTGTCAACTAAACACGTTGTTTACACGAACAAGTTGAATTTGAATAATAACAAAGTGCATCTAAGAAATAAAAAATATATTTGTATATCATCACGCCTTCTACCCATTACTGGGTGTGGCACTCTGCCGAAGCAGATCTCGGTAAGTGATATATTTTGCTCGTGAAGTGCGGTTACCTGTCGTCAAATCACGGCCCCCAAAGATGTTATTTGTGGAGGAGCCACAGGGGTAGCTTTTTAAATTATGAAAATTGTTTGTCGCCTCTGGGAATCGAACCAGGGACCTCAGGATCCACAGGCCGACTTCATACCACTGAGCTAGCCACCCGATCTAAGAAATAAGTTATTTAATACTGATATTAATTAATTATAACATAAAAAACAAACAAATATGTAAAATGTGATGTCAATCTTGGCTATTGTTAACTTTTAACATTCTGTTAGTTAACAACATAGGTAACATTACTTTATGCAACCGGGCTTAAGTTAAGTATCAAATGAAAACATTTACTTTACTGCCAAACAAATGATGCGATATTGTCAGTTTCTATCAAACTTAAAATGTAAGTTTCCTTGGTAGAAACGACCATTAGATAGACATATTTCCATAACTGTTTTTACTAAGTGTTCTACTAAAGGTACAAATGAACATTTTTATGATATTTACGTATTACTTAGTCTGATAAATATTTTCATTCATGTTCTTGTATTTACCTATCGACTCATTAAAATCTGACAAGTACAAGTTGTTTTTGTATATCATTTATAATTATTTGTATAACGTGTTTGTAAATTTACACAAGAAAAACTAATTTAAAACAGTAAATTCAGTTAAACAAACACAACAGACAACACAATTAACGATAAAATGACTACGTATTTAAACATTGTGTTTAGTTAGTAGTAACTAAAAAGTTTCTATTTATTTAATTAAATCAATTAAACATGTTGATAAATATTAATTATAATAAAGAAAAAAGTTAACTTGATTCTCGTTGAACATTATTAACATCAAACATGCAAAAAACATAATTTTCTACATGAATGGCTTTATATAATTGATGTAAACACAGTATTGGATGTCAGTGGGGAAACAAACAATATTTCTTCGTGTTTAAGCAGTTGCCGCCGGCCCAGTTTGTTTGCAAAGCACGCGTTGACATTTTGCAAACTTTGTCCAGGTCAGGAACAGAGGAAAAACTCACCTTTCATGCTTTGATTAACTCTGTACACAGTGGCCACTTTTACACGTGACACAAATATGTCCTTTGACTTAAAAACCAGACCTGCTCAGTTTTTGCATCACCAATTCGTTAATATATTTGAAGTAATTTAAAATGATTTAATGTCTAACCTTGAATTACTAATATGATAGTGACTTTTACTTGTGTAAGAAAATAAGGTTTTGCTTATTATAAATGTGCAGTTTTGATTTGAAGACTGGTAGCCGCACTTCACGCGCAAAATATATCACTTACCGAGATCTGCTTCGGCAGAGTGCCACACCCAGTAATGGATAGAAGGCGTGATGATATATTTATTTATTTATTTATTTATGTACCTGCATTTGTATTCCAGTTCAAGTATATTAATTAGAAGGGGGCAAATATCAGACCAAATCCCGAATATGAGAATACTTCGAATCATCATTATGATTATTAATTATGAAATGATTGAAATTAAGTAAATAAGTAAGAAAGTACTCAAACAACGCTCGTTTTCTTTAACTGTCAAGAGACAACTGTATAAATGTCATTTGAGTTCATCAAAGCACCAAGGTAGCGCTGTTCCAATTTCAAGGCATAACGCACGATATTCGAGGATCTCGAATATCGAATTCTTTCAATATTTGTGGGTGAAGCTATAGTGAAGCTATTACTATACCTAAAAAAAATTTCTGTGTAATGTACATTATTTTTTTTTCTGAATTTTACTTTCTAACAGTCATAAATAAAGTTAGTTTTCTATGATCATTGAGTAGGTAATACATATATTATATGTGTGTTTCATAATAGATAATGCAGTATTAATTTATTACTCACAGGTTGAGGTTGATCATAGTTGCTATGATAGCGCAGCGACGGCTGTGAATAATAATTAATTCTTCACAAACTCATCGCAGTTGCTATAGTTACATAAATAATTACATAACCTCTAATTAATATTAATTTGACAGGCGCGGTGGTCGAGCGTATTAATGCACATCTCTTAACATGCTGTGACGTCATCCGCACCAAGGTTCGTCAGTTCGAATCCGCCTGTCGACAAAGTATGATATGTCGTTAAATAAAAAATACAGTTACTTGTATTAATCATACTCGGGCGCTATAAGCTAGTCACTTATACATATGCCTTAAAAAAGTAACGTCGACTACGAAAACCGGCAGTACGGCAGCGTAAAAACTGTGGCTCGGTGTGCCCGGTATGCCCAGGCTCGATTTGGGCTGTAGTGCCATTGAAGAAGAAGAATATTAATTTCATAAAACTTATCTAGCCCTAATAGTGTAATTTTCAGATGACTAGTCACAAAAGTATAATGTAATGGCTATTATATCACTTCATCCTTTTGAGTAATAGCTATCATTACATATATGGAATAGATTATCTTAATATTTACCTCAACTACTGGAAATTCACATATATACATAAGCATTTCGAGCGCCCAATATTAGTTTAAAAAATTCAACGTTTTGATCCTTTATATATGAAATAGCATAATTAATATACGAACTTGGAACTTATATCACCAATAATTTCTTCTTATACGAATGATTTTCTAAATATATTATGAGTAAAATTAATTAAAACTATTTGTACAAGATCAAAAGTTGCTATTTGAAAGCAGAAGTCATGTGAAAACTCATTTTTGCCTGTAAACATAATAGAGTAGAGTGCTATGCCGCTAAGCTTTGGTGAGTTGAAGTAATTTATGCCCGAGGGCTGGTTCATAAATTCACCTGAAGCCTTTCATGCACTGGTTAGTATATTAGTGTACGGATGGACATAATTTATATCGCCGGACTAATTTATTTGAATACCTGTTACTGCTAGAGCCGGTAAAGACAACAGCAGATAATATTAGGTCATTAGTGTATGCTAGATATGACGTATCGTTAGCATAATGATTTTGAAATAGATGTAACAAATGTATCATATCTATTTTTGGTAATTAGGAAATTGGATTCACTATATCTACTAGCGTACTGAATACTGGAATGATCCATTACCAATATTTGTTATAAAAGATGTAAAATTATATGAAAATATCTAAAGAAATTTTCGTGAAGGTTTAATTTGAGATGAATCACTGTTATAATAATTCAAATAAATATATCATCACGCCTTTTATCCATTACTGGGTGTGGCACTCTATCGAAGCAGATCTCGGTAAGTGATATATTTATTCGCGTGAAGATGTTAGTGGTGAGCTAGCCACAGGGGTAAGTTTAAATTAGTGAAAATTTTTGTCGGTTATGGGGATCAAACCAGAGTTCTTAGGATCCACAGGCCGACTCGATACAACTGAGCCACTACTCCATTTTTAATTAACAGGAAAAAATACTGAATAGATCTTAAATAATTATCAATTTATTAATTAACTTATTATTTATCATTCATATAACAAGTCTTACACAATTCTTAATTATAATTTAACACCGTTTCTAATTAAAAAAATAACTGAACACAAAGATAATTTAGAAATATATTTGGAACATTTGATAATAATGATTATAATATAGACTTTCTGTTATATGAAGAATTTGATAAATTTCCTAGAACTTTCTTAAACAAAATTGCACTATTAATCAGATTTTTAGGGGATAAGTGGCTCAATGTTATCAAGTCGGCCTGTGGACTTGAGAATCCGGATTCGAATCCCACAACCGATAATTTTCACCATATAAAAACTCTCCCCGTGACTCCCTATTCACTTGAAGGCTATGGGTTGACGGCTGGTAATCGCAATTTACGCGCAAAATATATCAATAAACGAGATCAACTATAACAGAGTGGCACACTTAGTAATGGATAAAAGACGTGGTGATATATTTATTTATTTATTTATTTTAAAACATGATAAAGGAAACTGTCAGCTTTATATTATTATTATTTATAGAAATTTAATTAATTTAATTTATTAATTTTTCTTACTCTGCACAACAGGAAGTAAATCCAAATTACAGTACAGGGGGCCTACAGCTTATAGTGAAATCCGAACCACTCAGACATAATCGTATTTCTTGGATATAAGTAGACGTCAGGGAGATTTGAACGCATGACCTTTTGCTTGCTAATTAAGAAATGCAAGTTTTACCTCGTTTTACCCACTAGGCTACGATTGATTGTCATTTGTTAAAGTGACAAACTCTGATTAATTATTAATTAATTATTGCGATCATTCTGTATTTGGTTTTAGGACGATAACTTTCTTATAATTGTCTTTAAGGGGTGGCTAGCTGAGTGGTATGAAGTCGGCCTGTGGATCCTGAGAACCCTGGTTCGATTCCCACAGGCGACAAACAATTTTCATAATTTAAAAAGCTACCCCTGTGGCTCCTCCACCACTAACATCTTTGGAGGACGTGATTTGACGACTGGCAACTGCACTTCACGCGCAAAATATACCACTTACCGAGATCTGCTTCGGCAGAGTGCCACACCCAGTAATGGATAGAAGGCGTGATGATATATTTATTTTTATTTTATAATTGTCAGCTGTATCAACAATAACTGAATTTATTTCAGCTTAGAAATACGTTGTAAATATAATATTAAGATATACTATTGTTCTCTGTCTATTCTCCCCAAAGAAATCCGTACAAAATACTTGAAAACGTCACTTCAACCTCTTTACCCTCTAAATAATTCGCAGAGTAAACACAAAAAATCCACGACATTTTGTTACACTTCCCATTCTACATCTTCCTTACAAATTTACATTCATTACACATACATTCATGCATCCTGCTCTCAAACTTTCAAAATACCCACAAAAGCCACCCCACTAAGATAAACACTCAAATATTGCAAATCACCTTCCCCTGAAGTTTAAACAGTGAAATCCAGGTGTCGTGTCCTACCTGCCATCCCATCTTGCATATGGATCTCTCGAATAGATTTTATCGCTTCTTACCGCATTGTGGTCGTTCTGCCCGAGATCTATCGATACGCTTAATGGCAAGTATTGTCCCGAGATCTAAGAGGACCAGGAACGATTCGTGTATATTTTCAAATTGACAAGTATGGACCAAAAGAAAACATTTATCGTTATAAGTTGTGTTAGTATAGGGATTTTTTAGATTTGCGGAGGAGATACCGCGAGATATATTTTGGAATTTGTACCGACTAAGTTGATGTTTTTATTATGGGTATTTTAGGAATTTAACATTATGCTGGCAGGTATAATGTATGGTATAATGTTTGGAATTAAGGAGATAAAGTTTTGTGCGTGACATATTTTGTATTTTGCGAAGTGTTTCCAAGAATTGTTTTTAAATGTCTGTTTCGTATGTAAATTTAAAAGTCTAGATATAGTCCACAAATTTATAATCGCGTTGTAGGTATAAAATATTACTGTGAATTTTATTAAATAAAAAAAGTAATAAATATTTCATCATGCCTTCTAACCATTACTGGGTATGGCATAATAGCAGATCTCGGTAAGTGATATATTTTGCGCGTGAAATGCGATTACCAGCCGTCAAATTACGACCCCTACGGATGTTAATGGAGGGGAAGCCACAGGGGTAATAATAAGATAATAATTAGAATTGACATTTTGCAGGGTCAATATATCGTGAGTATATTTTGTAAGTGATATATTTTGCGCGTGAAATGCGGTTACCAGCCATCAAATCACGACCTCTACGGATGTTAATGGAAGAGGAGCCACAGAGATAATAATAAGATAATAATTCGAAAAGCATTTTGCAGTGCCAATATATCGTGAGTATATTTTGAAGTAAAACATGAGATTTGTCATATCCATGGGGTAGTTGATTCAGTGTTATCGAATCGGCCTGTGGATTTGAGAACTCGGGTTCGATTTCCATAACCGAGAAACAATTTTCACAACATTACTATTACCCCTTTGTTAACATATTTCGGGGCCTTGATTTGAAGGCTGGTAACCGCACTTCACGCGCATAAATACAAAATAGTTATTTGTAATTATTAATCAAAAAAATTAAACTCGCGTAAACCTAATATTCGAAAAAGATTCATAAGTACAATAAAAGAATATATAAGAATAACAACATGCAAAGAAGTCTTTGAAGAAAAGTGAAAAAACGAATCTTTGTTATAAAATCAGCGATAATGTACTCAAAGGGCCTTAGTTGAAAAACGGTTGCCAGGGACGGATTCAAAATAAAATCGATAAAATGTCAAGTCTCCAAGACTGCAGATTATTATTATTATTATTATTATTATTATCTATTACTAATTGGCTTGGTGAAAAGTAGAGAAGTAAATTAAAAATTAATGCAGAAATTTTTAATTTAAACTTTCAATCTATAATTTAATTATAAAACAAAGTAATACCGATTTGGGTTGATAAGAATACGATTTTTCTATAATTCATAGCCCAGTTTTTACATTTACCAAGCAAGGTTTCACGAGTTCAAATCTTGCTGTCTTCTACTTATATCTAAAAATACGATTGTGCCTGAATTTCTTATACTGTCATTAAGATAAAGTTCATGTTATACAAAGTAGCAAATAATAGTTATTTATGTACCTAGGGTATTATGAAGACGTTTATGCCCTCCGAGGGTGTTTCTTACAAGGCCAAGGGCCTCTGGTTCGAGAGTTTGTAAGTCGCCCGAGGGGTATATGTGTATAATCAAGTAACACCCGTGGTGCAAACAATATTTGACTAGTTTTTCTTTAATAGACTAAATAATAAATAATGGATTACTTGGCAACACTGAAAAGAAGAAATGTCACTTTTGGACCGTATTGCTAATTATTGTTTCAATTTCACCCACGAATATATTTTCTGAACCCAGTCCTGTCGACACACCGCGGGCAGACGGGCTCCCACCGAACTACGTGCGCACATTTTATCTGGTTTCTTTTCGCGTTCGGCGACGTCACGTATTTTGAACATTACGCGAGATGGCGAGATACCGCGAATATTCAGGGAAAAGTATTTTTTGACGCAGGCACTCCCCGAGAGATATGATCGGCTGGGCCAGGTTGGGGACAGGGGATCGGGGACCGCGACACACTCGCGAATTGGTTACGTAGACACGCACGCCAGGAGCTTCGAGGGCGAGGGGTGCTCTTTTACTGTCCTCGTATTACGACAGAGTAATATTTGAAAGATGGGAAAATGTTTAAGAGGGAATTTCTTTAGGTCACTGGTAGAGTGGTATTTGGGGCCCTAGGCAAAATATTTATTTCGGGCACTTTATATATTGTTGTTTTTCTTGTTTCGCCGAAAAAATGTTAAGTGCAACATTAGAGCAACGAATTGTTGTGAAATTTCACGTGAAATTGAAAAAAGTACTCGAATTGTGGAAGGACAAGTCATGGTTTCTCCATCAAAACAATGCGCTGGCTCATTCCGCAATGTCATGAGATTTCTAGCCAAGTACAGCATCCCAGTGTTGGACCATCCGCCTTATTCGCCAGATCTTACACCGTGCGACTTCTATCTATTTCCTAAGGTGAAATTTGCCTTAATAGCAACAAGATTTGAGCTTTGAAAGAGTAATCGGCATGCGTCCTGAAAGAAGAAGACTTCCAGCACTGTTTCTAACAATGGAAGATTCGTATGGAGCATTGTAGGGATAGAGGAGGAATGTATATTAAGAGTGATAATAAATAGGTATGGAATCAAAATAAAATGTTAAAACAGCATCAGTCTCGTTATTTAATAACCACACTTCGTACTTCATTTCCACAGTTGGTAATTATAAACACTAGAAATAATCATCACATAAAAATGATTTCCAAATATTCTACTTGTTGATAAGAAATTCAATAGTCTCGTCTGGCAAAGAAGGAAACCTCAACCATCAGATATCACGGCTTTCTACAAGCACCGGATTTTTAAATTCAGATTCCAAATCAACGATAATTCTTCCCAGAATTCGTCACGCGACGGAACAACGAAACGACGCATGCAGATGCATCAGAGTGCATTGCTCTTGTTCACAGATCTTTCGAGGCAGGATGTAGATTCGAACCCAACCCCGCCCCCATCGTCACACCTCGCACGCACGTGCATCACCGCCCCCGGCCGACCGCCGCCGCCGCGGCAGACGTCAGCTGATCGTTCGTCATCGATGAAAAATTACCGATGTTGACATTGGAGATCGTGGATATGGAAATTAGCAAACGGGACAGCGGCAGTTATCGACTCGCTTCAAGCGATGAGTTTTATTTTTACTCGTTAATTAAACTATAGATAATATTCTTTGAGACTTCGGTTTTTGTTTTCTGTTTCGGGTAATCTTGATTTAAAATTTTTACGCTTCGCGAAAGTTAATAAAGTGAACGGTACTGATTTCGGTATCGCATGAGAAAAGCATGGTTGATCTTTTGATATGAATTTTTGGTTGACTACGTTTTAAAGATATTTTGAAGACATGAAAAAATGAACAGCAGAAATATTTTTGTCGGATTTTGTGTTTTATTTTGCTTGAAGATAACTTGAGACGGGAGATTATTTTGTAGATATTTTTGTGGATATGTAGCTACATATTTCAAAATGTTCACGCAAAATAAGAAAATAAATCTGTGTTTCAGATGAATCTTGATAATTCTTACTTTGAGCAGAATATATTTATGGCCGTAATATCATATTCAAATGTAGTCAATATATTTTACAATTTTATTTTATACCAACATACATATATTTTCTTTTAGTAATTTATGAATCGAATCTTCTTACTGTAAACATAACATTCATGAATAAATATTTTCTTGGCTATTCCCAACATATTGGTAATTGATAAAATTTCATTAATACTTAAGGAAAGAGTACTTAATACTTTCCATCTCATAATTAATATTTAAACAAATAAAATTATCAAATCAAAATAAACTATATTAAAATTAAAATATATTTTAAGTTCTGTTTTATTTAAAATATATCGACGTTTTGGTTTACTAAACATAAAATAAATTAGAATTTTAGTCGGGACCGCTGGTCGAGACAAAATAGTTATTTATGTATCAAGGATGAAAACAGGCCTTTCTGGCCCGCGGCATGATTATTAGCACGAGGCACAAAGCGCCAGGGGCTAATAACATGTTCAGGGTCAGAAACGCTAATTTCACCTGTGATACATACAACATATTAAGCACAACAAAATAACATTTAATTATATGTTCAAAAGATTAAAATATATATATAGGTTATATGTCAAAGTGACATTTTGCAGTATTTACAACAAACAAAAATTGTCATTTTATTTATGTATCTATAGCAACGATTTTTTTATGGCCCTGAAGCCAAAAAGAAGTGTTTAAGTCCGCTTTTTAGGGCTAAAACTCATTAGTTTCGGCCCGGTTGTACATAAGTCATTTGAACGCGCTAAAAAAAAATACGATTTCGCGCACGAAATACAAACAATTTTTTTTTCTACAACTGCCAAAAAAGAATGGTAGTATATTTATACTTTATAATTATTTATTTATTTATGTAAATGAAAGGAATTTAAAATAATATAATATAATATATCATCACGCCTTCTACCCATTACTGGGTGTGGCACTTTGCCAAAGCAGATCTCGGTAAGTGATATATTTTGCGCGTGAAGTGCGGTTACCAGTCGTCAAATCACAGCCCCGAAAGATGTTAGTGGTGGAGAAGCCACAGGGGTAGTTTTTGAAATTATGAAAATTGTTTGTCGTCTGTGGGAATCGAACCAGGGTTCTCAGGATCCACAGGCCGACTTCATACCACTGAGCTAGCCACCCCATGGAAGGAATTTGATGTGTTGTAACCAAGGAAACGTGAAAATAATTGATAAATAAATAAAAAAAGTGTCAACGAATTAGAAATTTAACATATCAGTAAAAAAAAACACAAATTTCGCGTATCCATAACGATGTAAAAATGTCATGTATTTTTTATAATTGTAGAAAAATTATCAAATAAGAAATTCTATAACTGTAAACTCCAGAACAAGTGCCTAAATGGGTACATCATGATTTACAAGAATGACATATTTTACAGGCCACCTAATAATTACTGAAAACTTCATTATGTTCGAAGTCGAAGTGACCCCTTCTTCGGGGTCACATAAATTAAATTAGAACTAAAACCATTGGAATTTACGTCTGGAATATTGGATATTATGACGGCATTATTAACGCAGACACTGCGTCTTACGTAGGCAGTGTGAAATTGCGTGAAAGAAATGTGAATTATTGGATTCTAGTCGGATATAGGCATTACTAATATGCCATTAGAATGCTACGAGTTGAAGATACTTTTATTTTTCTTAGACTTCAAAGCACTTACTCAGCGTGATGTCTTTATTCCTGCTACAGGTTCTTGAGATTTATTTTTCAACGAAATATTTATTGACTGGAAATATAAAATAAGATTTTTAATTAAAATTTCAGGAACATAGTTTATTTGAAATAAAATAAGCTATTAAAACCTTAATTAAAAAGAAAATTGTTTACTTCATCGGAAATATTCCGATTTAACTTTCAACAAGATTTTATAAATTACTACAATAATATTGATGGTTTTTAATTGTTATTGCATTGTTGTTCAATTAATTTAATACGAGAAATTTATTTTAAGATTGAAATGTAACTTTTTTTTAATAAAAACATCACTAGTGTAAAGATAATTTATATAAGAAACTTTAACCTTTGTCTATCATTGTTTAAGAAATGAGTAATTGCAAAAGACCAGAATTGCTTTTCTGTAACGAGTATTTTCAAATATTTTCTCTGTTTCGGCTTTCCTTTGCATAATTTCTTTATAAATATAGTTGGCATTTTCCATTAAGGGAAATTTTTCGTAAAATAGTTTAGTTGCTTGCTTGAACAAAGCTGTTGAAACTACAAAGATTTACTAAATTTTCCAGATAAATACGCCAGTTCATAATTTTTATATAAAATTATTATAAATATATCATCATGCCTTTTACCCATTACTGGGTGTGGCATTCTGCCGAAGCAGATCTCGGTAAGTGATATATTTTTGCGCGTGAAGTGCGGTTACCAGCAGACAAATCACGGCCCCCAAAGATGTTAGTGGAGAATGAACCACAGGGGTAATTTTAATGTGGTGAAAATGTTTTATCAGCTGTTGGAATCGAACCAGGGTTCTCAGGATTCACAGGCCGACTCGATACCACTGAGCAACCTACCCCATTTTTATAATAATCTTTATAGTTTTCAAAACACTTTCATGGCCATCTTGACATATTGCTTTATTTCTAACTGCAGAAGTAACAAAGGCATTTTATAAAAATAATAAATATAATTGCAAAACATAATTAAAAGTGTGTACCACTCCAGTTCATTCGCCTGAGACGAGCCCTCTGTGTGATATTAAACTAACTAAAATATTTTATGTAGGTATGTGGCGAACAACAGAAACAAACAGGCAACATAATGTAGAATGTAATTTTCAGGTTCTCATTTATTCAGCAACAGCTAGAGAGGAAAAAAGCGAGGGATATATAACACTGAGCGGCGTATGGTGTAAAAATCTGTGCGACAGTTAACACTCGGATGTCGCGGCTACGCGGAATCTGCTTGTGCAAGTCGCGAGACGTGTTACAAATGGCCGGACACGTGTGTGCGTGGCGCCGGCTCCCCGACGCACCAGGAACGCACTCAGGAAGATAGAAAATATATTTTATTACAAGGTGGCTAACGCAAGAAAATACTGAAAGTTTTGTCTACTAATATGTACCTTCACACTATGTTTGATAAAATTGAGTAGTGTGAATCCTTGAATCATTAAACAATCATTTATCTTGGTTCACAACTTTAGTTTTATTCACATTCATGATTATTTTATAGCAGAAATGTTTTAGAGATTCACTTACTTCATTAATCGTTAAAAATCCCATACAACCTTTTAATAAATGTATTGCAATATTTGAGTAACAAATTAAAAAAAAAAAAAATAAGGAAGGAAATTCAAATCTTATAAAAAAATTATTGAATAATAATTAAATTTGCTTTTGATATATATGTTGTAAATAATTATTTTTATTTTTTAATGATTACTTTATTTTTTTAGAAAAATGCCTACATGTTACATTTCTGAATATCGTATAGTTGTCATTGATCTGTCAATCATTTATTTGAAATCTCTTACGCCCACTTCTCATAGATTAAATTTTAAACTTTGTTTGAATCAGTAAAAGCAAAGCGAATTTAAATATCATATGGAATAATTTCTGTCAAACATTCGATTTGCATATAGTGGTGCGCAATTGGCCATTAGACGTTTTATGAATTTTAATAAAGAAAATGCGTATTTTAAAACGAAGTATATAGTAGATATAAAAGCTAATATATGACAATACAATAGAATTTAAACAAGGTTATAAAAGATTTATTTTAAATTTCACCTACATATTCTATTTCACCAATCTTCCATTTGATAAATGTTCCACATATCTAAACAATCTCATCTGGCACATACCCACTCTACTAATAACATTCATTTTAGTTTTATAACCATCATTATAAATGATTCAAAAACTACTATAATTCATAAATTACATAACCATAACAAATAATTATTAGACAAATATAAATACCTTCACTTCGCTCCAATTTTATCAAAAATTCCATTGAACTGGCACTATCACAAACCCAATTTATAGAATAATATAAAATTTCACCTAATATTGTCCACGGTTCAACAATTCTACTGTTCTACTACTGACAGACAAGCTCATGCATTTACAGTATGCGCAGGTCCGAACAACGTTCGTTAATTAACTTGAATTCCATACCTATTAATATTTAATAGTAAAACCTGTATTTAAATATAGAAGCGGGATACTTTGCAACACTGCCAAAAATTTACCAATTAAATATAAGTGTTTATTATCGAATTCAGTAGTATAGTCAGTCGGGTTTCAAATTGAATACTAAAGACTTTTTCATCTTTTTATGATATTTGAAATATTATTATTTTCCTTGCAAGTAAACAGTCAATAAATATATGATCACGCCTTTTACCCATTATTGGATGTAGAACTCTGCCCTAGAAGATCTTGGTACATGATATTCTTTTGTTATATGCGTGGCGCAGTTACCAGCTGTCAAATCTCCAAAGATATAAATTAATAGGGACCTAGAGGAAAAATTTGCATGTTGGGGAAAATCGTCGGCTGTGGGAATAGAACTCGGGTTCTACAATCCACAGTCCGACGCGTTGTCAATAAGCTATCTATCCCTAGTGACAATAGTCACTAGATTTTGTTTTTAAGGATTTATTATGCCTAAGGCTTCTGAGCTGCAGACATATTGCCGGCTATGTTAAAACCTATATATTCTATATCCTATTACCCTTAACCAGAGCTGGGCAGTAGCTAGCTACTTTTGTAGCTTAGCTACTAGCTACTTCGGTATTCTGAGACTAAAATAATATATTCCATTATTTCTATTTTATTTTTATGCATTTTGCTCTCGTACGAAATTGACAGTATAAAAAAATTCTACACACACTTTGCACTAAATGCATGAAAATAACATAAAAATGTCAAGATTCTGAACTATGACGTAATTGATCATTTTTAAGAGGCTCCAGTTCTTCTACAAATTATGTAAAACAAAAATTATTGCCATGTGGTCAGTTCTACCATGGGTTAAGCGTTGCACGCTTACTTAAATAACTCCCTGTATAGGAGTATATTTGTCAAGATAATAAAATTTTCAGAAGCGTCATTATTAATCGCATCATGCAGAGATATAGAAGAAGTGTTTGAATGGGTAGATCCGGTCCTGTCGTTGCGTTGGTCCTGGCACAAGCCGAAACCAGGCGGGACTCATTACTCATAATGAACGCAAGTAGTGGGCGGTGGCGACGGCGGAGGCGGCGGCGAGAGATCCGGAAACGCGGACATAAATTACCTGCGCTTCTCTGGCACTGGCCGTGTAACCGACCTTACGCTACACCACCACCATCGCCGCCGCCGCGGGCTAAAGCTGCGTAAGGACGAGAACCACACATGTGAGAAATATTTACTACAAAAATAATTTAATACAGACTCAGTGGTAGCGAGTCGGCTAGTGAATTTTAGAACCTAGGTTCGATTTTCACAGCCGACAAACAATTTTCACTACATTACATCTTTGGAGATCAAGATTTGACGATACATCTAGCGCAAAATCACATAAGGAGATCTACTACGACGGAATATCACACCCAGTAATGGGTAGAAGGTCGTGATACATTTATATTGATTTATTTTACTTATTTACATTTTAAGGGATTGGTAGCTCAGTGGTATCGAATCGGCCTGTGGATCCTGTGAACTCTGGTTCGATTTCCACAGCCGGCAAACATTTTCTCCACATTAAAATTACCTGTATGACTCTCCCACCACTAACATCTTTGGAGACGACATTTGACGGCCGGTAATCGCACTTCACGGGCAAAATATATCACTTACCGAGATCTGCTACTGCCGAGTACCACACCCAAAAATGGATAAAAGACCTGATATACTTATATTTATTTTTTTTTACTTATTTACAATTTATTTTTTTATAAAAATTATTTGATTTTAATACTAGTATAGCTAATTTTTCAAATAAATTCAGGCATTATTTAATAAATACAAAATATTTTCTAAAAATGTTAAATTTAGAGCAAAAAATTAAACAAAATTGTCAATAATTACAATAGTCTTGTCTTGATACTGACAAAAATGAAGACAAATTTCAGTTTTCTGTCTTGAAATAATGAAACACTAATTATTACTGATTTTAAACATATTTCTCAAATTATATAAAAAAGTATGTAAACAACTACAAAAAAATATATTTTAATATTCAAAATTTTGCATACTTCACAATCATTTTGTGTATATTTACAGTATATCTTTATCTTAATACGAAGAAAATACATATAACTAGTCAAAAAGAGATGGACGAAAAAGATACTAACAACACCGCAAATAACATTTTGTAAACATCTACAGAAATTTTGCCTTTAACCTCAAAATTACTACTCATACCTGCTTCTTGTTTGGTCGACAATTGCACTTCGTTAGTCCTGACTGTACATCGTTGAATACAGGAAGCGGTTAATTAGCCAGGATTTATTATTTGATATTAAGATTAAAATGATTTGTTAGTTTATGTTGAGTTAATTAAATGAATAAAATTGTTTACCTGTTTCCTTGTTCTTTAATTTTATTTATCGTTGTTAATTAGTGTTATGTTTACTAGTTTTTTACTGCAGAAAATAATTGGATTATAATGCGTAAGTAACTAAGTCTACAACAAGCTTTCGTATGTCATATTGCTCACTATATATTTTCTCTACTTTGAGAAGATACGGCATGTCATCTTAAATATTTCTGGTTGAGTTTATAAAACAACAAGTAAAATGAAAAATTTATACAATTAATATTGTCAACTGTACATTACAGTACGCAGTATTCACCAAAATATTTCAAATTCAAGAGAAAATTTACGTATTTTAAAAAGCAGTTAATCAAATTTTAAACGACTGCATTTTTATGTTATACTCAGAACAGTTTACCGCATTCAGAAAAAAGTTCCAACATCAAATTTGTGACAAAACTTACTTTAGTAATTGTTTATATCTTTTAAACATTATATTACTGTTGAATAATCATTTTCTTGAATTAATGTAAAATATAACAGTAAACGACAAATATCAAATATCGATTTTAAGAAATAAAACCTTAGAAAAAATTGTAGTAAGATACATATGGCAACGGCTATTGCAAAACTTGTGTTACAAATACGAGTATGAGTATACTAATGAGCCTTTACCTGGGCGTTGCGCAAACTTTGGTGTACAAAAATACCTAAAATTGTATTGTTTTAATTATCTATTGAGGCTTTTTTTTATATATTCATTAATGATGACACTTTTCATATCATACTCCAAATTCGTTTCATTACAAGTTAACCCCCTTCAATGCTGAATGTACTTTTTGGTCAATTGAACATCAAACAGTTTGTATTTGGAAAATGAAATGTTCAACAATTTCAGAAAATGGATAATGATTTGTAAAGTAATTAAAGTTTAAATACCGTTGTAATTCACATTTTGATTGATAAAATAAAACAAGAGCGAAGCGAATTAAGTAAAAATAGACCTTGGCTACTTTAGAAACGAAGATAAAAAAAAATATATATATATCATCACGCCTTCTACCCATTACTGGGTGTGGCACTCTGCCAAAGCAGATCTCGGTAAGTGCTATATTTTGCGTATGAAGTCCGGTTACCAGTCGTCAAACCACAGCCTCCAAAGATGTTAGTGGTGGAGGAGCCACAGAGGTAGCTTTTGAAATTATGAAAATTGATTGTCGTCTGTGGGAATCGAACCAGGGTTCTCAGGATCCACAGGCCGACTTCATACCACTGAGCTAGCCACCCCATAAAAAGATACTTTAATATATTTGATGAAGATCTCGTTGTGATCCCTAAATGGAGTATTCCGTGCAACCCCTTTTTAATATAATAACAATTTTATTTCTATGACATAACTGTTTTCCGATATGAAATATACTTTTCCAGAATAATTATTGTATAAAAAACTTTTACATATGTTCCGTTATTCAAAAATAAAAACCTAGATAAAAACTAAAGTAACAAAAACTGTACATTAGCAAAACAATAGTAGAGAATAAACTAGATTATTTTATATTAACTTTAATGAGATTTCCAGAAAAAACTGCAGTTTTTCATACTCTAATTACCATGATAAAGTGGAATTACTTCGCCTGGAGCATCCAACGCGCAATGTCCCACATTTCAGTTTCGTTTTACAACTATGAAGAAAAATCTAGCATCGGTAATACGAAGAAGGCTTATAATTATGGTGTTTCCTATTGATCTGCAATGTTAAATTAATGTCGGCATTTAGGTATTCATATAAGGAAGTTACAAAGTAAACGCTGCGAGCTTCTGGAATTAGCAAGTCTACGGTAGCGAGTTCAGTGTCAGTGACCATGTGACTAATTACCAGTTTCAAAGGTTATAAATTATGGAAGGTGCATTGCATTATTTAATGAATTGTCGAGACAAAATACACTGTGGACAAAATGTCTTCCTATTTCTTCAGTACATCAGAGCTGGTTTTGAGGCCACTAGCAATATTCGTTATAGTTAGGGACCTAGGGTACAAAATGGTGTCTCATTTTATCCAGTGACAGAAATGAATTTTTTAATAGATTGAGTGAAAACGTGAAAATTAGACTTGGGACCGGGTGGCAACTATAGATGGCGCTGGTGTGAATGCGCCGATTTTAAGGATGGTTTTTGACATATTTTTACAGTTTAAGTTATAGACTGCGGTATAATTAAGAGATAAAAATGGTCGGTGACGCATGCGCGGCAGAACCGCTCAAAGTAGGCAATTTTTATGGTGTCGTGTGACATATTTTTTACAGGGAGAAATTGGTTTTATACTGGTTCACGATGAATACATGACAAAAAAATTATTGACAAAATTTATTGCTGGTTCCTCATTGGTGAAATAAGCTCTGAAAGTGGACTGGTGTACGGGAGTCACGAGTCACGATATTGTAAAAAGTAATATGATGCAATAGTAATAAACATAATTAATGAGGAAAATAATAAGCGGATGTTAATGTGCTCATCTTAAAGCAAATAGTCTAATAAGACTACAACTACTCTAAGAAATAATACCTACGTTAGTGGTTAATTAAGACTAACAAATCTAGTTCTACAAGGACAAAAATGATATTTGCAGAGTATAATTCGTTCTAATTAACGAGATATTAGTTAAGCATTTACAAATGTCTTCACAAATGATTACTCTCTCTTTATACTTCATTACGTTCAGGTTGAAACACTAGAATACTGAATACATGTGCTTATTTTCAATGTGAAGCCATCATAACACGCAACTTTTAATAGCTTTTCAAGTTTTTACATTCCTGTTTGATATAAACAAGTGTAGCAGTTAGTAACGAATAATTTAAATCTAATTTAGTTACTTTTTTGTAACTAATACTACACCCGGATAACATTTTTAAAAATCCTTCATATAAATATTGTTAGACAAAAAAATAATTGAGATATAGGATTTATAGTTTACATAGCATAGCATAACATAACATAAGGTAAGAGATTTTTAAGGTTTTATAGTTTCAAATTTTGTTATTTTTTTGCACAAAAATTATCCCCAACTAAATTCATAGTGTTGTATTATTGCCACATTACGTATTATTATGACAGTTATAATTTCGATTGTACACAAAAATGGACGATGACGACGTTATGATAGTAGCTGTCATTATAAAAAGGGAAGAAAAGAAGTAGACCAAAGTGTAAAACCCAAATAATAAACCAAAATTGTTTAAATTTTTGACACATATAAACAAAAAATTGTCAGAAAGATTTCGATAATGACCGAGGATTCCCGCAAGAATATTGCATAGCATAGGAATTGAAATTTTGTCAGTACAGGAAGCCTACAGCTTATAGTGGAATCCGAACCACTCAGATCCAATCGTATTTTTTGATATAGTTTGAAGTCAATGAGATTTGAACGCATGACTTCTTGCTTGTTACTTAAGAAACGCAAGTTTTACCTCGCTTTTATTCACTGAACTACGATAGTGTTATGTTATGCTATGTAAGTGAAATATAAAATGGTATATGGACTTGTATGTATTTATATTTTCGTTATGTTTACAGTTTTAATTCCGAACATCTTTGCACTCTACAATTTTTTCCGTAAAGTGAATAAGAGAGCAGAAACCAACTGATATAAAATTCAAAAAAGGATTTCATTGCGCAAATCTTTCCAGTCTCAGTCTTTCTACACTTTAACGAGCATATACTTGATCGCAAGCATGTAACATAATAATAATTTCCGTACATGACAAATCTTGCGATCCAATACCCTGCTTATACCGCGCCATCCAATAAAGCACGTTGCATTAAACTAAACTGTATTACATAGTGTTCTGGTGGAGCCGAAGCCCGGGGCCAGAACACACGTAGTACCGTGACGTCACGTGTATACGTACTCCATTGCACTTCAGTTTAATGGCATTACGGCGACGTCGGCTGATAAACTCCGGAGATAATCAATAATTCGAACAAGAAACACGTGCATTTACATTGGGAATACTAGGGATGATGTAGTGTTTGTTAAGATTATGTGGATAATGAAGATGTTGTTGATTGTGTTGTCTTTTGTCTCATGGTTGCTAAGTTCGGTATATATGTTTTCAGGATAAGTTCGAGATATTTGCATCGATTTACTACTAAGGTATTCATATATGGTACAACTGTTTCTGCAGTATTAAATTATTATTGTGTAGGCTTAAATTTAATATTAGGAAAAATTGCAATTTTGAGAGTAGATTTTAAACTATTTTTCCTAAATTATTTGACAAATAGTACAATAAAACAGTACCTACTATTGAAAAACGGGGCGATTCACTTTTTAAGGTCATCACTGGAGCTAGAGATTTGAGAAATAGACATATAATTTTGTCGTGCTTTTACGATATTTACGATAGAGGTGGGCGAATATCAAATTTCTCGAATTCAAATATCGAATTCGGATATTACTCAAATCTCGGATATTGGAATAGTTACTTATTTAAAAATTAAAAAAATTAAATTATAAATTAAATTTATAATTGTAAATAAAATAACTATATCATCACATCCATTATTGGATATTCTGTCGAAGCAAAATTAATAATTAGTTTATAAGTAAATGCCAATAAAGTATAATTATATAATAAATGAGACAAAATACATAGCCAGAAGCCCAACGGAAACACTCTTTTCGACTTTATTCTCCAATATCACCACAGAAAAGGTCTATATTTACAATTTTGTTCATGTATCATTTAAAATTCGTAATTTTATTTGTAATAATTAAATCATTTTACAATGTACCTGCCACCTTTGTATAAGCTCTGCTTAATTGAAAATAAACTTATTATTATTATTATTATAAATATTAAATTATCATTATAATTACTAAATGATTGAAATGAAGTAAAAAATAATAAAAAAACATATTTTCAAAATTATTTACGTTACCATGGACATATCATCGAATTTCAACTATATTATTGAATTTCAATATCCTCATTTCAAAATAGTTGATAGAATTGACATTAATAAAAAAAACAAAATAAAATAAATGTTATCTATGTTAATTTATTAAAACGATTTCAATGTCAATGCCACTCGCTATTTGTATATCGTAAACAATTTTAGCATATTAGCATAAATTTTCAAAAATATGTACATATGTTAAAGAAATTGCAAATAAAAATAATATTTCTTCGATTATGGTAATCTTAAACTTGTTAGAGCTAGTGTATCATTAAATATATCATAACATCAAGTGTTAATTTACAACCAAACGACTTTCCTAAACTAATCAAGTTTAAAAACTGGATTTTGTAGCCCGTTCATTAGACACAAATTCCAAATTATTAACAGGTGACACTTAAGACAACTTTATTTGACTAAAGTGACAAATAGCTAAGTCTGAGTTAATAGCAACTTCGTGATTATATGCAAACACCAAATAGCTTTTGATCAAGGACCCAGTGTCCTTGAACCTGACGAGCGATTAGAGAAATAAATGACAACTTAAGCAGCCGACTCTTTAGTATAAAGATTTAAAAAATTAGTCTGTAAAACTATAAAAGATCTTATTTACATATGCGGTACCCGTAGCTGCACATAAATTCAGCTTTGTGTTAAACAAATGCGTGCTGGTGTCTGACGGTGGCTGGTTCGGCAGCCCATGGGCGGAGACGAGGGCTGTTGGAATGGACTCGTCCTGCCCACTTCTCACAAATGAAAATTAATTATATGACGGCAACACTAAAACCAACGAAATATGAATTCCTACAAATTATAAATAGTTCATTAGTGAAATTCACATCTGGATGCCAAATTATTATTTATTGTATTAGTTTTTGTTTTGTTTATTTACAAGGAATTTAATCTTAATTACAGTATAGACTATCTACAATTTATACTGGAATTTAAACCACTCGCACGCAATTGTTTTTTTGGTTTTGGTGTGCCACAAACAGGCTCATTTCCGAAAAAATATATTTTTAATAATATAGAATTAAACAATTTTCATAATTTCAAAAGCTACTCCTGTGGCTCCTCCACCACTAACATCTTTGGGAGCCGTGATTTGATGACTGGTAACCGCACTTCACGCGTAAAATATATCACTTACCGAGATCTACTTCGGCAGAGTGCCACACTCAGTAATGGGTAGAAGGCGTGATGATATATTTATTTATTTTTTTTATAGATTTACAACTACCTTCAAAATGTATGTCAAACTACATAAAAGTGTATATAGGGTGTTCAGAAAATGGGAGACAATTTGCAGGTAGAACGATTCTTTCAGTCGACAAATCCTAATGTAATAAAATTGAACGACCTTTCGTAAAACCACGAGTTGCTTACAAGAAATGTAAATTTAGCAATAACGAATAATGTAACATGAATTAATTTATACCAATTTTTTTTATTTACATATTTGCTTTGTTTTATAATTGGTATTAAATTATAAACAAATCTTTCATTACATCTGCTACACACAGAAGGCAATTTGTTTTTCTAAGAAACGGTAGAGAATAATATACACATTACCGTTAAATTGCAGGTCTTATTCCATACATGTACATAATTATATTATGCAAAAACTGAAAATATATTCAAATATTTATTATGTTTGTATGTAGAAATAATGTGAAATGTCATCTGCACATGAATCATAAATAATGAAATAGAGAAATAGACTGAAATTCAAAATATGTACAAACGACAACATTAATAAATAATATGTATGCATCCGCTATTGTCTTCGTTTGAATTTAAAAAACAGTTATTTCTTTTCCGCAGCGAATTGTAGTAAATAATAAATAGTAGGAATTTTGCTATTATTTCACATGTTTTCAGTTTAATATTGCGAATTAAGTTTTAATGTTCGACGGATTACTTGTGCAGTATTTATTGGTTGTTAAATTTAATCCACAGATATTAGGAATGGTTAATTACTTTATTTATTTATTTGTTACTCTGCACAACAGGAAGTAAATCCCAATTACTTTACAAGGGGCCTACAGCTTAAGGTGGTATTTGGATATAAGTAGAAGTCAGTGAGATTTCAAATCACGGCCTCTCGCTTTTAATCACTGAGCTACGATAGCTTTTGATTAAAATCTTATGGAAATAATTTTTAAAGAAACTGGCAAACTTTGTTTTCAGGTCCTCAAAGGTTGTAATGCTTTCGAAGATTCGCAACTTCAATGAATGGCAAATGACCTATCAAATCGTCATAGACAAAACATACTTTGATCATTTTGTTTCTATTATTTGCAAGTTCAATATTTGCCAACAACAACAATGTATTTTTTGACGATCCTATCCAAAAGTAAAATTTTCTTGCCTCAATTGAAAGAAGAAAATTAAAGCGATATTCACCAATTGGAAAACAATGGAATAATTTGACATTACTAACTTTCAGGTACGAATAATAAATCTTATCCTCATTTTTAATTTATATCTAAAAAAAATATGATTATTTCGTGAAGAAATGAAACCACACCCTCGGGAAGAAATTGGTCACTTTCTTCGCTTGGAGTACAATACAAGACGAAGGTAATCAACTAAAAATAAAAATAATTTTGTTTTTGTTTTCCTTAGCAATGAGAATAAAATGTACTCGTTTTTTGCACGACATGCGAAGAAACCTTAATTTTCTTTTCGTACAATAATAAGAAAAATTAGTTTTTTTTCTCTAAAGAGGAAAAAATACCACTGTTACAATATTATTTTATAAAATATATAAATACAATGAATTACCTTAAAATTTTGATCAAACGAATAAAATATTACCTTCATTGTAACTACCAGATTTTCCTTGACTGTATTTAAACTTCAAATATATATTTTTGAGCATTTTGTGAATGGAAAGCGCCTTTTCCAGTCTAGTTTGACAAATAACTATTCCCTCCCTTCGTTATTTACATCGGGTGAAAGTGCTCATTTTGGTCCCATCGCTCTTGGCCACAAAAATGTATTATTTCTATCACGATTTCAATGCCATATAAACCATCTTTTACTCCTTGACGTAGCAAAATAACTTTTATTTGTTTTAAAAAATTAGTTGCCTAAGAGTGTATTGTCCCCAACTAGAATGCCCTCCCCGGCGCCACTGGCCACTAGACTAATCCCCAACTCGATTCGGACAACTTCTCCAGCAGCCGAATCTTCTTGTTAGCCAATGCAGCGGCGGCTGCGCTCGTCTCGAACATTAACACGAGATTAAGCATTCCTCGGGCCGGATAATGCTGCTTGCTTGCTTCGGCCGCCCAGCACCGCCACCGCCACCGCCGCCGCCGGCCATTACACAAACGATATTGATTGGTTTGACAGTTGTATGTATGATTTATAGAGTACGAGGTGGGCTGCTAATAAACTGTAAGGATGGACATGCAACGATACGAGACGATGCGATATGCTAGGCAATGATTTAGTCTTGAGAAATTGTATGGTGTATTTCATCTGATAACGGTAGCACTTTATTGTCGTAGATAACTCTTTAACTATGAGTATATATAATGGCGAATTTACCGCGTATTAGTGAGAACCAATAGAATTACGATTTTGTATGAAAATGAACCAATGAAATGAAAGCTATTTTGAGAGTTTTCTCTTAGTGAAATTAATAATTGATAATTTTTCACTGTAATTAAATCTCCTTGGTTACCACTAAAATATTAGTATATTACATAAGGCGTATTCCATTTGCCATTTGGATCAGATCTAACTTGCATTTATTGAAACAGATCACTTATTTATTTCGCTGGTACATCCCTGACTTGATTTCCAGTACTAGAATGACTGATTTTAATTTATTTTGAAGTAATTCACCCCAATAAGTGCAGCAGTTTGCTTAATTCAGCTCATTTACTCATGTGTCTAAATTATCTGAACTGATTTAAGTGAACCAAGTGGCAAATGGAATACAGCTATAATAAGTCAGGAGAGTGATATTTTACTTGACGAAGCGCTTATTTAAAATACCAGGCTGCAGTCCGAGTATTTTAATCCGTTGAATCAATTAAAAACACTTTCCTGACGTATTATGTATACTATTTTATTTAATCAATATTTAATCATAAATCATTCAAAATGTTTAATTTTTTTATATGAATTGTATTGACAGCAGACTACATATCCAAGGTTACAACAAAAATGACAGTCTGGTAAAATCTTTACCAGACTGTTTTGTACTTTACCAGACTGTTATTTTTGTTGTACGTACTTTACTTGATTGTTTTTGTAAAACCTACTTTCCATACTAAAATTGATCAGGAAAGTAGGCACTTTCTTGCCGGCCTCAGAAAAATTTAATTTTCATAAACGTCAATTGAAAATTATCTACCGACATGTCAAATTGTCGATGGAAATCTGATTCTACAGAAGAAATTTTTCTTAAAATTGAAAAGTACGTTCCAAAAAATAATTAATGTACACATTTCGAAATTTAAACTCGGCCCCTTCGTCGCCTCGTCCAGCACCATCTTACTCGTACCGTAATAACTTATTTACCGGACTTATAACGCAAAAAAACTACTCCGGCCTCATGTACATTATTCATTTACAACAATGTTTTATTTTAATGAAGTCGTTAAATGTATGTAGGCAGATAGTTACTATTGTTTGACAATTTTAAAACAGTCAACTCATGACACAACATCATTACTATAATTCTCATTGAAATTGAGATAAGTAATTATTCTGGTTTATCATTGTTATAAAGCAAGTAGTTGTCTTGATAATTAAGAGCAACAATACTTGAAATGTGTTAGTTTTATATATTGTAACGAATATATTCAATGCATGGGTCATCAGGTGGAGAACGTTCAAGCGAGTTCTAATGAGCCCGGTCGGACGCATAAGTCAGAGCGCGCTGGTTGGGACGCGGAACTGCGGAAGGATTCCGGGATGTTCTGGAAAGATCGTGCATGTCGGACTTTGGTATAAAAGCGGGCGCTTGACTGCTCGAAGGACAGTTAACATTTGACTGTTGACTTTAAATAAATAATATTAGCCTATGTGTATTAATAATTAGTGTTTAAGTTGTGTTAAAGTGTTAATTAGTTTAAATAAGTTTTCTTTTAGTAAATAAATGCAATTTGTTTTCGTTTAACGTAATTTCTGAATCATTTTTATGTTTTAAAACCTACACACTTCCAGAGAAGATGAAAAATGATACATTCTCATTAATATTTTTGGGAAATTTTGTTTTATGTTATATAAAACAAACAGCACAGTTTAAAAACGTGCTAATATAACGATTGCCTAATTCCAAAAAAACGTGATAAACAAAACAGCTTAAATAGCATTTAGCGTTTTAATAGAAATGTCCTATTAGAAATAAATCAAAGCCGCCTGATCATTTCATCTTGCAACATAGTATACCCACCCAGCGTGTATCTTAACACAAGTGTGCGAAGTCATCGTATGTTTATCTCCGCACCGCGTCTCCTTTGTTTCCAACCGAACTAATCAATGATTGGAGTCAGACGGGAAAAAAACCCTCAGCAATTCCGAGGCGCTCATTGCCGGACACCTGACAAATAGAAAAATACGCGCTGATCTAGTTAGCATTCGACTTGATTACCTATGAAATATCAGTAAGCCTCTGTGCGACTACGGACAATGGATTACGCAAGTGATTATCAATTTTACATTCGAAAGAAAATAAAGGAATTTTGAAGTTATCTACAGGTCCAAAATATCATCTTCTATTTATAAGGGGAACATCTCCTTGACACTCCCAGTAACATCCGTCCATGGGACTAAGCTATTTTTTTCTTTTTCTTATTACTTACAAATATAAATTTTCTATTCTAATTAGATTGTGGTTCTATATTTAGAGTATTATTGATTAGTATAATATATTTATAATTTTTATAAAATGTTATTTAGTAAAGGATGTCAATATTAATTACACAAATAAAAATAATATAGTTAAAATTTTTTAACATTAAAAATGAAGTTAAGAAAAAATGAAAGAATTAGTAATATATACATGATTCAAAATTAATTAAAAGATCAAACAAATTTACAAATTTTGCACACAAACATTACAGATTTGATTGGAAAACTTCAAGCAAGTAGGTGTAAAGCAGAGTGACTTATTTCCAAATGTTAAATTTATAGTGAAAAAGGAAACTATCGTCAAAGATAAACAAATATAACCAAGGTTATGGATCAACTGACGCATAGCTGGAAGAAGGAGGTTTCAAATCGACAATTGTGCAAAATAGCGTAAAAAGTTGAAAATTATCCGTCCCACAGACGAATATAATCATTTACAGGCAGATTCACAAAGCGGATTAGCGTTAACACCATTTTTTATTTAGTTTTTAACTCTCTTTTCAATGTATGAAACAAGTTTATTTTAACTTGAGTTAAAAACAGAGTGATTTAGCACCAAATTTAGTTCATTTTTTTAATCTGTTTTAATTGGAAACAGAGTTATAGATAAAATTAAAAACGGTGTTAGCGCTAACCCGTTTTGTGAATCTGCCTGTTATGGGTTATTATGCATTTGATTTTATGTTAAACAGAATACATATCGTATTTATTTTACAAATATAAAATGATATTTCATTAAATATTTCAAATTTAATTCGACAATGGAATAAAATTACAATTTTTTTTGGATTTCAGCAATTATTTTTAAAAAATATCTGAATCTGGAACTGGGACCGGTTTCATTTTCAGGAGCTGCATAAAAATGCAAATAAAAAATTTGCAAATCATATCCGTAGAAAAAAATCTTTTGCGAATGACACTAATTAAAATAAATTTGTTAATTTCGTAAACTACTTAACATTGTTTTAAGACGTATTCTTAAGGGTAAATGGAATTGCTAAGTAAAATTTCGTAATTTGGGTGCTGTGAATGACCCTAAAGTTTTGATAATAATTGATGGTAGTACCTATTTCTAAATTTAATAATAATAATTGATTGTTCCTTCCCAGTTAGATTCTGTAAGAAAAAAAGTATTGTATTATGTTAATATTGTTAATAGAACGAGTATTGTAATGAAGCAAAAATTAATGATTGTTGTACATACAGGAACGAATTGAATAGTCACTGATTTTTTCATACATATTATTTTGAATGTACACTATTGTCATTTCTCATTTCACTATCAAATTACAAATGACAGCTCTTTAAATAAAAATGACAGCTGACACGTCAAAATATTGCAATATTGTTATTTATTTGAATAGAATTCGTTAACCTAGGAATAGAACTGCCAGGTTTTTTGTTCACTCAAAAAATGAATCTTAATTAACAATGAACACGGAAGATTACAATTTTACAATAAAGATGTTTCTTGTTGTACCGATATTGAAAAAAATTTAAAATATTCTATTTATTAAATAAGCTGTGTTTGTCAATTGAATAAATTTATTTGTTTATGAATTCAATACTTTGTACATTTTATGTGACCATAGAACAATGCATTTGTTTTATATTTTAATCAACTGTGAGTAATTATTATTTGTTAACTAGGATATTATTCCACTAGTTTGTTTCGATAAATTAGGAAAATAATGGAATGTTTCAAAAACAGAATATGTGAAACGGAATTTATTTATTCATATTGCAAAAACAGATATTAATAAAATCATTTTTAAAATTTGAACAACTGAACCATTGGCAATTCACAATTATCTGATTACTGTAAAATGATGCTTTGTTTCGGTACATTACAGTTATAAAATTTATTTATTTGGTTCTCTGCAAAAAAGAGGAGCTTAATCTCAATTACAGTACAGGGGGGCCTACAGTTTATAATGGAATCCGAGTCACTCAGAAACAATCGTATTTTTTTTATATAATTTGTAGTCATTGAGATATGAAAGCACGACCTCTTGCTTCTTAATTAAGGGGTCTTTTGGTGTTAAAAAAGGTGCTTTTAAATTATTTTTATATTTAAATCAAAACCATTTTTTAAACAGTAATTTTTTTCTATTCATTGAAATATATTCTTTAAGGAATATAAAAAAAAATCTTCATAATTTCCTTTGATATTATGCCCTACGCGCGTGCACAAAATTGATAAAAAAGCGCTCTGTGGTGTCCCACGATTGCTCCTCGTTGGTTTACATTAAAGAAAAAAAACCAAACATCATTTGAAAATATATACTTATAACTTCCTCGTCTTCTACGGAAAAGTTTTGAAAGCAAAAATTAAAAAAAAAATACAATTGTACCAAAAAACCTTATGGGTTTTTCAAACAAATATAATTTTTATTTTTTAAATCTTTCCGTAGAGGACGAAGAAGATATAAGTATATATTTTTAATGCCGTTTGGTTTTTTTGTTTAAGGTGAACCAAGGAAGAGCAAACGTGGGCACCACAGAGCACTTTTTTTTGGTCAATAAGGAAATTATGGAGATTTTTTTTATATTCCTTAAACTATATATTAATGTATAGAAAAAAATTGCTATTTAAGAAATGGTTTTGATTTAAATATAAAAAACAATTTAAAAGCTCCTTTTTAACCCCAAAAAACAAGAAAACTCCCTTACTAAACGCAAGTTTTACCTTGATTCTATCCGCTGGGCTACGATTGCCTGTAAATTAATAAAGGATTTTAGAGAATTTTAATCCACAATAAAAAGCTTGAAAATGTCACTTCAGAAAAAAAATTATCATTTGTTGATCTTGACATTTGAACAATCACTTCAGCTTAATTTGATATACAAGATAAAATTTTCTATTCTCAAACATCTAAATAATATTTAAGTAGCTTAGAAAAAAACATACATGTATGTCATTTAATGTTATCTTGTTCAAGAATACATATACATAATATTATACAATGGTGTGTGGGTAGCACAAAAGTCCCATAACGGGCACGAAGATACCCCATCAATATGTATACCAACATCACACCAAAAGTAGATAAAGCCATATTAAACGCAATAACGTAGATATTACAGCAAGATTTCGTCTACAAATTACATAATTCTAGTTTGATTAAACGAAATTACTTCGACCACCATGAGCACGATACCATCAAGAAGAGAAGGACAAAATAACCTCAAACTATTCAACAAAACCGAGACAGAACACACAGAGGACACAGTGAGCATCCAGTCACAGATCAACTAGTACGATAAGTTTCCCAAAACCAAAAATAAGTTAATCATTGTAGTGGTGGTTATTGAAGAGCTCTTGGCAAGAATGCGGGCGCAGAATCTTATCAGATTCATGAGTCATTTATTACATGTGTCAATTGTAATAAAGTGTGGCATTGTGCATGGATATCATAGCGACTGATTGATGCTGTACGGAGACGCGAAGGACGTTCTGTAACGTTGTGTTGTGCTCTGTCGTGATGTTGTGCTACGTGGTACGTGACGCAATTGTCGTGAAGACGCAGCTGAAGCTCTTGGAGTTGTGGAGGATCGACAGCCATTGTGCGATGCATGTATTGTGGAATACTTTTGTTGGAACTTGTACAAGATGTTGGTACATACGTAATGTATATTGAGAGGATTGTACAGGAAGAATGCATTTCGTTCAAAATAATGTTTTTTACATGTTGGATGCTAAATTAGAGGGAAATAACTAATCTACTACTTGTATGAAATACAAATTACGGATATCAGTTGATGCAATTAAATAAACATACTGTTATTTCGTATTAGCGAGGTACATCATGAATTTTGAAATTAACACTTTTTGTGTGTCTCTAGTCCACGTCGTGTTCTATTTAGTGCCGATAAGCCTAGTGTATCTAGGAGTCAGCTTCGATGGACAATTCACCCAAGGGCGCAGGCTAAATATATGTATACAGATGTCCCTTATTTATGGTTTATAAACTACCACCGACATTAGCGCAACAAGACGGACTCGCCCTGAACTACAAATTTCATTGATAATATTTTGACGTTTCTCAAAACCAATGAAATGCTTCATTGTATGTCACGTGTCTGCGTTTTAACGAATCTTGTAATTATTATACTGTTAATAAATTTCTTGTGATTATTCCCGGGAATTATCTTTGTAGATGCTTTTTTGTTTGTGACAAGTGATAGGTAGTTGTCAAATAATTATTTAAAACTGTCAACGAGTCAAGTAAAATGTGTGAAAAAATTCGGTTTAGTTGTATTTTAGATACAGAAATACACCAACAAATTTTGGAAACAACTTCCAAGAATACATTAATAAGTAATCAATCGATATGGAGCCAATTCAAAATCTTTTAAGTTGGATGAATCGACCTCAACAGCTAAGTCAATAAATAATCTAATTAAATATAACTCGAGAGTTCGATAAATTAGAAAATAATTCTCCAGTATCTTTCTCAAACTTGTTGCCATTTGGCAATATCCACTCAAGCCCTACGGGCTTTCCTGACTATTTCCTGGCAACAAGTTTTCGAAAGATCTGTCAAATTATTTTCAATTTATTCTCACTCTCTTGTTATATTATTAATGATAAAAACTGTTATCATCATATATTTTCCATAATTCATTCCCGCTGTTATGTGCTGTATTACTCAATTAAGTTATGATTCACAAGTTTTAACTTTTTACGTATCACATGCATTTATCCAAATGCAGAAAAAAAAGGTTAATTGACCTATTATTGCCACATTATTTATAATAACTGACCAGATTTTCATACTTACCAAGTCTTTTTTGGGTACGAATATTTACTATTTTGCTAATTGTCTGTACTATTTTGTAAAAATATTAATAATTTTTAACGCAATAAACAAGTTTAGATTCTGTACCTCATCTGTTGCATAGATTCACAAAGCAATATTTTAGAAGCGTCATATTTTTAATAAGTACCTTCATTATTTCAAAATGTATTTGATGTACGCAAATATAAAACAAACCTAATTATTTTTGTCATATATCAAAGTAATGTGATTATTTTCTATATGACAAAAATAACTAATGGAAACGAACTGAATATAAAATGTGTATCTAGTAAATGATAACGTAATTGACAATACAAATGAATTGTGAAAGATAAAATGTAATGAAAATCATACAACGACACAATGGTATATGAAATATAGATATAAAAACTGGAACAAAGATTAATAACAAAAATCATTCATCAACGACCAGCTACGCTTTTAATCTAATGCATACCTATCTCTTTTTTATACATGAATCTTTTTAAGAGATGATTAAACATGTATCTCTTAGATAAAATGCTCTTCGATGATCTGCAAAGACTGCAGGATTTGACTTCAAACATTACACAAACACAAATTTATAAAATACTTAAAATTTAGTAAAGACAAATGGAAATTAACAAATGACAGATCAATGGCAAATAATTGTGACTTCTTTGCCACTTGTGAGACAGCAAAATTGCAACCAAGTTTAGAAAGATTTAGAAGTAATCTAAAAAGATAAGAAAGAAAAGGATCATCGTCCCGCATATATAAATTTGAGTTCTCCATCTTATCCAGTTACCATGGGCGTCCACAGACATTTTTCAAGGGAGGGGCGGATCGCAAAAAATTCTCAGATATACATAAATTTCTAAAATATTTTTTTACATAATATAAAAACAAATACAAATAACGAATAGATCAAAAAATATTTAAATTTGTGAAATAAATTACTAGTCTTCGTCATCTGGGTTGAATTGAAGAGGAAGGACAATTTTCTAATAACTCTTCCATAAATTGACACCATTTCTTCAATAAATTCCGATTTACAGTTTTTATTTTCTAATATTTTGTGTCTGTGTATACTTAATAAACTTAGATTACTCAATCGTTATAATAGGATCATGTCGCTTGCTGACCATATGAATACTGCTGGAAATTTAATTTCAGCTTGAATTTATTATCTTTAAACTTATAATTTAATTTTTATTTTAGTTATATATATACATACACAGGGTAGTAACCGCGACTTTCGAACATAGTACTTTAACATGTAAAATCATATTGTTTTAATTTCCTGCTTCCTAATTATTTAAAAGAAAAAAGCTTCAAATAAACTTAGATCTGAAAATGACTAAAATTGTCTCAAAACTATCGATAGGCATAAAATTGTAACAAAATTAAACAAATGTTTGACGTTCAATCTGTCTAAACTATCAAAATAAATTCTTCATTTATTATTTCACTTATTTTGACAAATAAAACGTCAAACATTTGTTTAATTTTGTTACAATTTTATGCCTACCGATAATTTTGAGAAAATTTTCATTTTCAAATCTAATTTATATCGTTTCATAATATGCAAAATTAATTTTGTTTATTGGTTCACTTGCAGAATTTTATGACCTACAATTTTTATTTCAAGCTTTTTTGCTTAAAATATTTAGGGAAGCAGGAAATTACAAAATTATAGTTTTACATGTTAAAGTCCTCTGTTCGAGAGTCGTGGTCACCACCCTAGTTAATATCCAGAGGGGGGCGCGCGCCCCTCCTTGCCTCCCCCTGCGGACGCCCATGCCAGTTACAAGTATTCTTTCATTCGCTTGTATAAAAAATACCTCAAATATTACAAATAAAAAATGTTCAATTGTAACAGCTGTCCAAACCAAAAACTCTGTTACAAGTATCATGAAGCCATGTCAAAAATAATTCCACGTTAACATACCTCACCACAAAAGAATTCAGTTCAACAGACCTTACTTTCCTCATTACACATCAACCTATAACATAACCTCACATATTAGTTTTCATTCTCGGCGGGTAGCAGTCAACTATAAATCTTATATCAGATAAAATTATCCATGGGTTTTAACCTGAAAGGGTTTAAATATTTGACGCGGAACGTTTCGTGAATGTTTCACGGAAGACACAGCACACTGGATGTGAAAGAAACGGGAATGTCAGTTAGAGATGTGAGAGTGACACCTTCGTTTACCAATCACAAAGAGGAGAAGTATCGTGGTATGTTCGTATGTTGTATGTGGTGTGATGGTCTTTGACATTTGTACTGTATGAAGATTTTTTTTATAAGAATTTTAAATTTGTATATGGATTAGATTTACCTGTCAAAACAGTTTTGTTGCGAGTGTTAAGTCAGTTTAATATAAAGTTCTGGTAAGAACTTCTTAGAATGTTCTAGCTTTATGGTTGACCTATCGGTTCATAAACCCGGTTAAACTTATTAACTTCTTTCTGTTCCGAGAAACCAAGTAACTATGCTTGTGTCATTCAAATCTTCTAGGAGCCAATTTTGAGTTTATTCGTACCACTTGTAAATAAAAATATGCTGTTACAAACTACCAATAGTGAATTTAGGAAGAAAACAAAGTACTAAAAATGCGATATTTTTCATATAGTAAGAGTTTCAGTTGGCATTAAAAAAATATACTTAAAATTGGTAAGACTGATACATAAATTTATTTCCTGTCGTTGACAGTGACATTTGAAAATTTAAATGTATAAAAATTGTTGGTTCCCTTACTAACATCTTTTTATTTCTTTAGTCAGACAGCAATAATCTAAAGTATGTCTATCACTCAACATATTTGTATTTATTGTAAAAATGATGTCAAACATTATTTCCACATATGCCTGGTATTGTGCCAACTGTGGAATAAAAGATCCCCAGAATTGTGTAGCCAACTGAAACATTTAGTTCTGATCACTCTGTAGTAGCGTCTTTCTCTTTATTTTCTCTTTCAACATATTCAAAATATTGTTAAAATCCTATTTTCTGTGTTTTTTGTGAAAGGCTCTTAATCAGTTTGTACATTACCAGTGTTTGTATTAACGATAACTATTTTGAACAAGGTATTTGTTTTGAAATAACTCATAGTGACTAATTTTAAAATATACATTCTCTTCAGCTTCGATAACTTAAATTAAACGATTTATTATTATTCGAAACAATGAAATGGAACTAATATTTACAATAACAATAAAAGCAGATAATGACTAAAGTTATTTCACGGGTTAGTATAATTACTACCGTTTTGCAGAAGCATTTATTTTTCATTAATTAAAATAATTATTTACGTTTAATAGTATTTTAGTGCGTGAAATGGAAGTAAAGGAACAAATGCAAACGCAGCACAGCACCGAATGAAACTACGCGCGCGTGTTGAACCAATCAATCATGTTAATTGCCGTGCCTTTCATTATCTGTCATCATTAACTTTTATAATTGCAGCCGTCGAACCACGCCACATCCAAATGTGAATTAGATTTTCACATTCGTTTTTGCTACGCGTCATTGCATTTAATTGCAACGTGCATCAATATCCGTTACTCCACAACTAATACCCACAACCTGCTCATCAGTTTGTCCTGTTTTGCCCACTCCAGTTTTGCCAACTTGACCATAATCAAATCTAGACCTCATTTCATTGAATGACATTTTGCAAATCTACAAAATACAACCAGTACATTTGCAAAATTTTATAATTCTGTTAATGTAATCTTGAATGTAAAATATGATACTGCGGACTGGAGTTACAAAAACAATTGATTCGTTACATCGAAGGTGTTTTTGTTTCTTGGATAAGTAGTTCTGAGTTGTCTTCGAAATGCGCTATGAATGTTTTATTTGTTTGTGTTGAGTTTTTTTTTGTGTGTTCCTGAGGGAAATTGTGACATGCTTTTGAAAATATTTTGCAGATTAAAGTAGAAATGGGGTTCTCTAATGTTATGCGTACAGGAATCTAAAATCACATGGGATTTTCCACACTTTTCAATGTGTGAACTTTTTCTATTTTCTCTTTTGTTATTGCTAAACAGTTTTTCGCTGCCAATATTGAGAGTTTTGTATCAAATAGAATAATAAAACTTATAATATAACGGATTTAAAAACTCGGATAACACAATAGTAAATTAATAGCATTGATATTTTCTTCAGATTTCTTGTAAATATGTACTTACTAAGTGAAGCAAAATAAATAATCCATGTCGTGTGACACAAATAAATCCTGCTCCCTTCTTGTTCGATTTGTTTAATATTATCTTTATCTTTAGCTAGTGCCATCTATTATTTTGTACATTTAAATCGATTTTGATCAAATTATGACAACTAGTACGGTAACAAGAGTAGTTAGTAGTTACAAATGTTCGATAATTTGTATTTTCTCTTGTGTTTCTTATTTCATAAAAGACATACAATTTTAACCTCCTGTAGTATGTTTGTCTTTAATTTAAGGTAGGTTAGGTTAAATGGGATAAAAGTTACAAAGTTAATTTTAAGATGTTGTTTCTACATTTAAAATTAAATTGAGGTAGATAGAAAAAATAAAAAAAATATGTAGTTTTGAAAATAAAAATAAATAAATATATCATCACGCCTTCTACCCATTACTGGATGTGGCACTTTCCGAAGAAGATCTCGGTAAGTGATATATTTTTCGGGTGAAGTGCGGTTATCAGTCGTCAAATCACGACCCCCAAAGATGTTAGTGGTGGAGGAGCCAAAGGGGTACCTTTTGAAATTATGAAAATTGTTTGTGGTCTGTGGAAATCGAACCAGGGTTCTCTGGATCCACAGGCCGACTTCATACCACTGAGCTAGCCATCACATATATGTAGTTTTGATATGTTTTATTTTGACCGTAGGTCACTTTCATTATTTTTGACTCGTAGTCGGATGATGATTTACCGTCAAAATCGATTGAAAATCAAGTAAAATATGAAAACTACATGTTTTTCTGTTTTTCCTACCTATACCTTATTTACATATCTAAATAGAAAATGAAGCTAAAATCATCAATAATTTATAAATTTTCAGAGGTATGTATTGTAACTAATGAAATATTTATACCACCATATTTTCGTTGTGCGGTTAACATGTTAATTAATTATGCATGAATAAATGGACAGCGAATATTAATTTATACGAACACAAGTAAATAATTTGTGTAAATAGTAGTTACACTAGAAATTTATAAAATATTATTTACATCCCAGAATGAAAATTTGGTGTATTTAAACAACAACAATGTGCAGTGTCTGTGTAGGTAATTTGTAAAGAAGTAGGTAACTGGAAGTGTTTGTAAATAAAGGTAAATCCGAGAGAGGCGAAGGCGCTGTTTGAAAAGCAGAAGATTTAACGCAAAACTGTTGACGATGAAGAAGTACTGTTTATATTAAGGTTTTTGTTTGTTTTGTGATTATGGTGGATTACCGCGCTGTTATTATAACGGAATTAACAACAGTTATAATTTCAACATGCGTTTGTACTCTAGGCTAGGAATTTGCATCTTAAATGTTACATTTCATTATTTTATGCCCTGCCATTTGTCCAGGTCTGATTAACTTAAATATCGTTGGAATTGTAAATTACTTGTTACAAAAACAAAGAAAGTTTAATGTAATCTTTACAATTTACATTCTCTTTTTAACCTCTAAAACATAAAATATAATTTAAGACATACCAAACGGATAGGCAATTATCTCACGGAATTTTGTATTTGTGTGTAGCACAAAGCATGTGTTATATATTTTGCTTCTGTCATTTGTAATTTGTCAATTTATTTTACATTTTATTTGGACGAGATTCAGCAAAGGATTGATATTCTACCTTAATTCTTAAAAGGACAAGAATTTTATGGCCTATTACATTTGTTTTAAGCTTTTTTGCCTAAAATATTTAGGGAAGCAGGAAATTACAACATTATAATTTTACATGTTATATCTCTATGTTCACCCTTACAAAGCACCACCCGGTATGTGCAGTGGCGTACCTAGAACTTTTGCCGCCCAGGGCGGTCTCCAATTTGCCGCCCTTTCTAAGACAATCAAATGATGGTTTTTATAAATTAAAAAAATAAATATATCATCACGACTTTTAGCCATTACTGGATGTGGGAATCGAACCGAGGTCCTTCCAGATCCACAGGCCAACTCCAAACCACTAAGCCATTATGCCATTAAATTAATAAACATAAATAAGTAATTGTAATTGAGACAAACTATAGGTGGGGAACTTTTTTACCATTGGATGACATATTTAAATTAGACAGTAATAAAGAAATTTTTCGAGATAATATTTTCAACCCTACATTGACTTGACGATGAAGAAAAATATTCGTAATCATATTGTAATTCATAATTCGTAGAAATCGAATAGTAACTTATGAAGTGAACAAGTTGTTTTTTACAACTAAAACTACATACATACATACATACATACATATCTTCACGCTATATCCCATCAAATGGGGTAGCACGAACCCTAAAAACACTCATAAAACATTCACTCATAACATTCATCAAACAATCAATCCCCGTCAAGCATTATCATCCAAACACACCACCCTCACTTCAACCACATTCATAGATCCCTCCATATAAACTCATTCATTTATCATACTCGAAATCATTCTTACATAACAAACCCTCAATCACATCCATCCAATCACTCCTATTTACCCATCATTCATCTTCTTTCTTTAACGTACATAACACATGCATAAAACATCTCAAATTACCCGCGCTTACTCCTAACAACGAATCTAAAAACGAATCTAACAACGAATCTACAAAGATTAGGAAATATGAAAGTGATAGACTGCAATTAAAACTAAATATAAAAAATGCCGCCCCAAAATATGTGCCACCCGGTGCGGACCGCATCCACCGCCCCCACCCCTAAGTACGCCACTTGGTATGTGGCATAACCTATATCTATAAATATTTTATTTTGCAGTAAATTTATTTGTAATAGCAAAAAGATTTTCAGCAAGAAATTTGAAATTTTCATTTTTTATTTAAGGCGGATCTTTAAACTTGTCAATTTGTATCCATAAAACAAATGGGACATATAATAAGGTATTGATGTTGGGTAATCAATTAGCATAGTAATTAAAAGTCATGCAGCAATACTAAAACAGTATTAGCAGGTTCAGTTAGTCAAAGTTACGAGGGTGGTCCGTTAAGTACTTAGCCTACAAAAGAATAACAAAAATTTTGGAAAAGTGGCGATTTATTTTTCATAATAATCTCCTTTGAGTTCGATACACTTGATCCAGCGATGCTCTAACTTCTTTAACCCGTCTGAAAAATACCTTTTCTGGAAGTCTGCAAAGTAGGCCTCCGTGGCGGCGATAACTGCCTCATTAGACTCAAATTTCTGCCCGGCGAGAGACTTTTTCAAATTTGATTACAAAAAAAAGTCGCACGGTGCCAAATCCGGAGAATACGGTGGATGGGGCAGAAATTCATAGCCTAATTCTATCAATTTGGCCGTGGCGACGGCGGCGGTGAGACTAAGTACTTATCGGACCGCCCTCGTATGTTGCATTTACTTTGTCAATTTCCCACAAAACAAAACCAGAAGGAAGTCAACCCTTCATCAAGTTCTTGCTGTCTCATCACGTCTACGAGATAATAACATCACATATAAAATAGCCACCATGGTTTTGGAGTCTTGCCTCATTTGAATACATTCCGTTCCGGTTAAAACAAAACAAAAGATTGAGCAAAAAAGCGGAAAGAGACAACGCGCGAATGCAAGAAGGCCATCAGTACACACGCACTCGGGCACTGAAAGGTCATTGGCTGAGCACGGCAGGCTCGCTTAATTTATGCGTCCGAGAACCAATCACAAGGCGGATGATAATTACTTCTCGCAGGTGGGAAGACGGTACGTTAATGACTCATTTAACATTGGAATATATTACATGGTTTTTGAATACGAGGCGGACAGACATGTTTATTTAAAACACATTAGTCTGCGGCTAATTCTGCCCCGATGGGAAAACTATTGTTTTTTCCATGGCACTCTTGGTGTCTAGTTTCTAGGAACGGACAAATGCGTGTCAGTGGATATAGTTTTTAATGGTATCATGCAGTGGCATCTTTGAATTTAGAAGTGTTACTTGAAATGGATGATAATTATTTTATTATTTACATAAAATATATTTAAAATGAATATAACGTTAACTACTAGTTGATTATGTAATTAAAATACACTCAAAATTAAGAGGTTTTTGAAAATTACTGGGTGCCTCCAGCACACTTATTTAAATTATACACTTTTATAAAAGACGGAAATAATCATATGTTTTCATTAAATGCTTTTCCAATTAAAAGCAGATACTACGAAAAATTTTACATTTACAGAAATATAATAAGGTTTAAATGTAGATTTTGTAAGCAAAAATATATTTATTATTAATATGATTAATTATTTAATGGCATATCATATTACGGACAAATGTTTATTTACTAAATTATTATATTTTGATCTGAAGGTACTTAAATATTATCTTTCATTATCTATACTTCTTGGATTTTTACTTACGAAATACGAGTATAATAAGGAGAATGAAAAAAAATTACTACAAGCGATGAGGTTTAATGACGCAGAGATGTTTTTTTAATATACCCGATTGAATACTGAACTATTTGACAAATTATTCGTACTATTAAGGGTTGAACCGATTATAAAAAAAATGTGATCATAATTGTTGATGGCATCTTGTGTCACCAGTCTCCTCACATTTGTTTCTCTTATTTGTCAATAGGTATCATTACTAATTAAAACCTCAACTAAACCATGTTTCTTCAAAATAGTATAAAACATAAAACTAACACTAATTTTGATTTGCAAATGAACCTTTTGTAGTTATTATATACAGGGTGTTTCCGAACTTGTGCAACAGAATTTAATTACTTATTCCTGACGTCATTTTAGTAAAAAATGTCGCATGAACATATCAAAATAGAAACGAAATTTATTAACATTTTCTTGTTTCCAACGCTAACTAAGTTACTCATTTTCATTGGTCGAATTTGACATACTTGTAGAAAATTAGACAAAATTATATTTTTCCGCGCTTCACTTATTATCTTATTTGTTTGAGAAAATGTTTTATCTGTATTTATCCTAATTAATAACTTGCTTTTGAAAATTTGGAGCTTTTTGGGAGTCATGAAATAATTACTACAATAAACAAATAGTAGGTAATAAAAACTAGATTAAGCAATTAATCTTGAAAAATTAGCTGTCGGGAAGCACTCAAAACTATCTTCCTAATGCAAGAACCCTTTGAATGATTGTCATACGACATAATCCACATATAGAAATCTATACAAAGGGCCAATAATGCAACGAATATAGCAAACCCACGTAGAATGCAAAGGAAAATAAAAAACATAATCGGTCTTTGTCAACAAATAAAAGGATTCGATAAACTCACGTGGAAAGATGTCACAAGAAGTTGTTTGGCTCGAGGTCTCCGCGATACCTGGTTATGTTGTTAGGCTGGTTACGAGATGCGGTTAAACCGCACGACCGCAGACTGCAGTTACGTAAGTTGTTACACCTGGAAGAGGACAATTGCGAAATTGTACTACAGATGACAAAGAATCGATTTCTTTTTAATCTGCTTTCGTTGTAAAGGATTATTTCCTAGGAGGTTACTAGTAGGGAATGGAGTAATCTCAAATGTAACGACAAAATGATACAAAGCCTTTTCGATAGTTTGCAATTTGTTGTTTTAGTTACAAAAATAAAATAGTAGAAAGCAACGGATACCTTTGGCAATTTTAACTGATACGATACACGACTACAAAGTACACAAAATAATGACCATTCAGGTTGTCAAGTTTTGTGACATTTCCTATTTTTTGTAACAGCAGAAATTAAATGTCAATATTTATAAAATTAGAATTTAATTAGTGTTAACCAAGGAATTAAAACAAAATAACAAACAAATGCATCAATTTTTTCTGTCAAGCTTTTCCTTGAATAATACCATCTAATTCATTTTAATTTTTGTTCCTGTGAATAATTTCCCATTTTAAATAAATTCGTAAAAATAATGTAAATAATTTACAGACAGATCAAAAACTTACTTTTATACAATGAAAAACTTCTCTGTTTCAAAATATTTTTTTAAACATAATTGTCATTTTGTAAAGTTTCATATTTTATTTTTGCCGTTACAAAACACGAAAAATAAATTTAGATACAGAATTTTAAGTTCTACAAATTTTATTTTAACCTTTTTTGACTAAAATAATTTCGGAAGCAAAGCGCACGGAAAAACGCATATGGCCTGCATTTCGTAATATACTCGGATTCCTATTTTCTCAACTGAGACAACGTTTATAAATGCTTTGACTGAGATTTAAATTAAAAACATTTAATTACATTAATAAAAATGCAGTGCTACTTTGCCATCTGCAAGCTTAGACAATTCTGTCAAGTCAAACATATACTTAATCTCGTATTGAATATATGACACGTGACTCAAAGTAACTATTTCGCGTATCGTCTCGTCTCGTCCCGAGGAATCCCTAGTCAAGCTATATCATTTTAAAAATTGGATTGGCGTAAATTGTAATTTTAATTCCATTCTAAATAATTTAAAATAACTATAAAAAATATATATATCATCACACCTTCTACCCATTACTGGATGTGGCACTCTGCCGAAACAGATCTCGGTAAGTGATATATATTGCGCGTGAAGTTCGGTTACCAGTCGTCAAATCACGGCCTCCAAAGATGTTAGTGGTGGAGGAGCCACAGGGGTAGTTTTTTGAAATTATGAAAATTGTTTGTCGCCTGTGGGAATCGAACCAGGGTTCTCAGTATCCAGAGGCCGACTTCATACCACTGAGCTAGCCACCCCATAAAACACATATAAAATAACTATAACTATAGCATGTGTTATTAGTAATATCCGAAGGGAAATGGATTTTACTAGCAATATTTACTTAATTCCATTAATTACTAGTTATATCATACTGCATCATCAATATTATATACTCTAATTAATACAAATCTACTTTACGATAAGGATATTATTATATTTTATGTAATAACTTTTTTTAATTACGTTAATGAACTTTAATTATGTAATTATACAATATTATATTACTTAATACTTCAAACAAATAAATAGTTCATAAAATATGTTTCATTTTAGCAAAATGTTTATAAAACATTCAACAAAGATAATAGCATATGTAGGTATGAATGAAGTATCCATTTTCGATTATAATTTATCCGGTGAAGATGTAAAGTAATAAATTTTCATTTGAAAAATTGGTAAACATTTCAAAGCGATGTTATGTCTAGAAGCGCAGGTCATCTTCTTTGGGTCGTGTTATAAGATGAAGTTGATTTTTTTTTTTGTCATGTCAGTGTGTTGTAGGGTTTCGAATTCCAGTGTGGCAGATGACATCGTGTTTATTTGTAATGGTGGTACAACTGCCAATGCATGTGGGTCTTTAAAGTTATTCGAATGACAAAAATGTCTGTTCATTGTTTAAAAACATCTTCGATTACCTGCCTACCGTTCAGAATGTTTTTTACAAGATTATTTTTGTCTAATGGGCGATGCTCAGAATTTTTTATTTTAGGTATGAAGTATAGCAAGCTTTTAGTTTTAGAAAGCGAGAGCGAATACAATTCAGTCTGAATAAGACAGCTCCTCACAACATCATTACTGAATAACTTTTATTGCATCTCATTTGACTTTTAAAGAAAAATATGTGTTTTATTTAATTTTCCGCCATATTGAATTCGTGTACAGTTCTCCCTTTCTTTATAAATAATATAAAGATACATCATCACGTCTTTTATCCATTACAGCATGTGATACTCTATCGTAGCAGATCTCGGTAAGCGATATACTTATGCGCGTGAAGTGCGGTTACCAGTCGTCAAATCACGGCCTCCAATGATGTGTTAGTACAGGGGAAGCCACATGGGTAATTATAATGTGGTACAAAATTGTTTATCGGCTCTGGGAATTGAACCATTGTTCTTAAATCCACAATCAGACTTGATACCACTCAGCCGTCTAAAATATATACCTGGAGCATCTTATATAATAATTCATTTGTTTCTAGCATATTGATGTGCAGAGTAACAAGTAAATAAAATAATATACTTTAATTTATTTTGGCATACTATAAAATTAAATATGGAGTCGGTGGCACAGTGGTATCGTGTCGGCCTGTGGATCCTGAGAACCCTGATTCGATTCCCACTGCCGACAAACATTTTTACCACATTAAATACTACTCCTGTGGCTCCCTCTCCACTAACATCTTTGGGGCCGTGATTTGACGACTGTTAATCGCACTTCACGCGCATAAATATATCACTTACCGAGATCTGCTTCGGCAGAGTGCCATATCCAGTAATGGGTAAAAGGCGTGATGATATATTTATTTTATTTTTGTATTATATAAATAATGAATGTAATATATTTCTTTGTTGATATTAGAAAGATGTAAGAAAGGATAAGACAAAGGTTCTTTAGAAATATAGGCTCAGTCAAAGGACGAAAGTATAAAATAAAATTTCCACCAAGTGAACAGTAAAATTAACCCTATAATCCTGAAACTATCCAGCAGAAAATTACAGACGAAATTATGTAAATACTGGTATCTTCTCCGCATGGTCCCATTCGCAAGAATTCACTTCTAGTGGGCCATGTGTCACGCCTACTTGATCCCATTCAATACCTATATTCCTTTCCATTGTCGGGCCCATTCAAGGCAAACTTTAAATTTATCGCTTGGTTTTGAAAAATACGCAGACCGATGACATTTATCGGTACAAAAGAATGGCACTGTTTAGAAATACTTTGCGTTGTAGCTTCGGCTAACCGCTATTATGTGCATAAGGCTACCTGATTTTTTTTTTCAAACGAAATCTGTCCCAACAATCCAGAATGGGTGGAGAGAACATTTTTTATAGGTGAAAAGGTAAATGATATTTTAAGCAGTTTTAGGGCTACACAATGACATAAATTCCAAACACTAGATTTTCTCAGTTGAAAATGATATTTCTCATGGGTTTTGAGATGGCATTTGTTTGCTCTCTTTTTCAAATATTTGTACCATCACTATTATTATATATTCACATTAGTATTAAGTTGAATTATTATTATTATTATGGGGTGGCTAGCTCAGTGGTATGAAGTCGGCCTGTGGATCCATGGTTCGATTCCCACAGGCGACAAACAATTTTCATAATTTCAAAAACTACCCCTGGGGCTCCTCCACCACTAACATCTTTGGAGGACGTGATTTGACGACTGGTAACCGCACTTCACGCGCAAAATATATCACTTACCGAGATCTGCTTCGGCAGAGTGCCACATCCAGTAATGGGTAGAAGGCGTGATGATATATTTGTTTTATTTTTGTATTATATAAAAACAAATAATATGGAGGTAGGGGGCTCAGTGATATAGAGTCGGCCTGTGGATTTGAGAACCCGGGTTCGATTTTCAAAGCCGGTAAACTATTTTCACTACATTAAAATTACTCCTGTGACTGCTCCTGCACTAATATTCTTGGGGGCGTGGTTTGACGGCTGGTATCCGCACTTCACGCGCAAAACATATCACTTACCACGACCTGCTATGACAGAGTACCATCCTCAGTAATGGATAGAAGGCGTGATGAAATATTTATTTATTTTTATTGATGTATTCATCTTTTTATTTTATAGATTTGATCAAAACAATTAAATGCTTTCGTTTACAATTTTTAAGTAATTAATTTTTAACCTAATCTACTAACGAGTTATGCTAAAAACAATCAACCCCAAAAGCTAATAATTTAGACATCATAGATACACGAGTATTGGTGATTTACTGATGAGATATAAAAATTATAGATAATATTAATGTAATCATATTTTAATTCATATATAGAAATAATAACCTGTCATAACATTAATTGTATGAAATATCGGATAATACATGAAAAGTAAATTTAATATTATAAATTATCTGCTGTTGACAATTAAAAGTAAATAATTTATATTTGAAATTTATATTTTATAATTATGTCACATGCTAATTTTAAATTAAAAGATATATTATCTACAATGATTGTTAATAAAGAATAAAAATAATTTACATACGTTTGCATTTATTTATACATATAATGAAAATTAAAATTTGTCGAACGAATTTAAAAGCAGAACTATCAACAAGGTAAAATATTCAACAGGATTAATACAAACATGAACTATTTGTCGCTAATTAGAAACGTACTTACATAATATTTTTTTTTTTAAATGGCGTTTGGTAAAAATGTTGTTTCACTGATTAGGTGGTAAAGCAGCTTTAAGCTGATCTTCGCCATTAAAAATAGCAGATTTTGAACAATAGTTATTTATTATAGAAGCGATTTAAATGTATGTTTAATAAGCGGCAAGTTTAAGTCTAAATTAATCAATATTTTTTTCTGTATTGTGAATGTTTTGAATGTTGTCTGATTGTAGCATATTCTGTTAGTAATATTAAAATACCGACAATTTACAATTTTGAGGTTATGTGTCATCCATCTGTCAGATTTAAGAGCATTCATACCACTCCTACAAAATAAAAAGCGCCAAAAACAGTGCGCTTATAGATCTCTTCAGCAAAGTGTTTACAGTGCTTTTATAGAATTATAAGAACACCGAAATAGAAAAAAAAATTATTTCACTAGTGAAATTTTTATGGGGTGGCTAGCTCAGTTTTATGAAGTCGGCCTGTGGATCCTGAGAACCCTGGTTTGATTCCCACAGGCGACAAACAATTTTAATAATTTCAAAAAAACTACTCCTGTGGCTCCTCCACCACTAACATCTTTGGGGGACGTGATTTGACGACTGGTAACCGCACTTCACGCGCAAAATACATCACTTACCAAGATCTGCTTCGGCAGAGTGCCACACCCAGTAATGTGTAGAAGGCATGATGATATATTTATTTTATTTATAATATAAAAACTTTGAAATATTATTTATTGTTACATATTTCCTTTCCTTCTTTTATAAAGTTATCTCTGTAGATACAAAAAATAATGTGCCCGTCAACTTATTAATTCCATAAAATAATTAGGTACTGGTCTTTCCAAGCAAATGTTTGTAACATATATAAACTTTTGCTGTTATTACTTAATATTAATTAGAACCTTTGATAGTAAAAATATATGCTTTTTTTATAAACTTGGAAGATAAAAATACTTTATTACAATGCAGAAAATAATAGTTTTCAGGTTTGCACAGGTAAACCTGAAGTGGGTCGAACCAAACCGAACATAATTTATGAATGACATTTCCCGAAGTACACAATCGGGACCAGATCTAATGATCTTCTCCCCAATGTCATCTTCGTTGATGGCCGTGCATTTTACCGGGAAAAGCAGATGCACATGGCACACAAGATCCCGTTGACTCCGTCTCCGACGTTCGTTATATCAGATAGCAAAGCACAGCGTCGTGCAATGTGCAATACCTACAGCTGCTGGTAGCTCCTCGGGTTTCGATTTCAGCCGAGGAAACTACTCCTCTGTTTTGTTTTCTTTCCATTGTGTTGTTTGCCAAAGCACTAAAGATTTTACGTGGTTTTGAGATGGTCAGTTCTGGTTTGTTAACAGCGTAAACAGTTGCTGTTATTTTTGTTTTGAGTAAACATAAACATTGTTGGAAGGTGGGTTAATGTTACGACTGTGCACTTGAGAGAAGATTTCTATGTTTTCAAATTGTTCAGGCGATTAAAAATAAATAAACAGAACGTGAAAATCATTTAGAATTTCTCTACAGATGTACAATACAAATAGTATAAAATAAAACTTTTGCAAACGAACCACGTATCTCAAATAATTGAAATATTTATAAGTGTTTAATACGGAAAATTTGTATTTCTTTAAAAATCAAAGGACTCCAACAGAAATGAATCCTACTTCAGTGTCCGTGGAGCCTACTGCCAATGGCACACTGGTCGAGGAGCCTGAATGAGCGTCGAGGAACTCATCGATGAAACAACAGAACGCACCCGTCATCGATGAAAAATAGAGGCGCCTCAATTTCCATCGAGGAGTTCCTCGATGAAACGATTGTGTCTCATTTCACACGTATTATTGTGTCTCATTTCATGTTAGTGTGGACTGTCATTTTGGTTTTGCTTTGTGCTATTTTTTCGTGTTTGTTTATTTTATCAGTCAGGGTGCGTTCTGTTGTTTCATCGATGAGTTCCTCGCCGCTCATTCATGCTCCTCGACCAGTGTGCCATTGGCATAATGTGAAGGCCCGGCAAAGCCAGGCCGACCGCTAGTAAAGATGCTATTTATTTACTTGCATATGTTTATATTCACTTTTGTTTCTGTTTACGATTAATTTAAAATAATATGAAACTAGATATGAAATTGTGGATATCACCATTTAATTCCTCATATATTTCTACATAATTATGCATATCCTCAATATATTTCTTTAATCGCCGGAGTTATGATCGCAAAAATTTGGGTTAATAAAAATGCCAATTTTTTGTTTCAACCAGTTTAAAAATCGAAAAATTTTAAACATGTTTCTATATAAATCAGACTACGAGATATTAAATACCGTTGAGCGCATCTCCATATCTTTTTTAGTTTTCGAGGAACTGCGATTTTTGTCTTTTTAAAAATTTCCACTTTGAAGGCCCATATCTCGAAAACTAAAAGAGATATTAAAATGCGGTTTGAACGCCTATATTTCTCGTGCTCTAATTAACTTATACCGAAATTTTGAAAATTTTGAAAATTTTGCTATTTTTTTCAAAATTTTTATTTCGCAATATTACAAAAAAATGAAATAATAATGAAAATCTGTGTACACCAGTGGATTCCTCTCGTAAAAGTACATAGGTATGCAAAATATCAGGCAAAAATTCGCACAGATAAAGTTTTTATTACAAAAAAACGAAAAATCACTGTTTTTTAATTATTTTTGAAGGGGTACCCCTTAAGAATTTTACGAATTTTGGCCATTTTTAGTTTTTTTGTTCTAAAAATTATATCCGTGGAGCAAAAATTCTGAAATTTTACATATCTATGTACTTTTATGCGAGGAATCCACTGGTTTTTATAGATTTTCATTATCTCTTCAAGTTTTTAAAATATGGGCAAAAGAAAATTTTATAAAAATAGTAAAATTTTCAAAATTTTCAAAATTACTGTATAAGTTAATTGGAGCACGAGAAATTCACTCGTTCAAACCGCATTTCAATATCTCTTTTAGTTTTCGAGTTATGTGCCTTTAAATTTGAGATTTTAAAAAAGTCTAAAATCGTCGTAACTGGAAAACTAAAAAAGATATGAAGGTGCGCACAACGGCATTCGATTTCTCGTAGTCTGGTTTATATAGAACTGTATTTTAAAAATTTTCAAATTTTAATCTAGTTCAACCAAAAAATTCGTATTTTCGAATTTTTTGCGATCATACTAAAATGTCTTTTGAAGGGCTCTCGTGCCGAACTTGATTTTTTTTCGATCGTCAATTGTTTTAGTAAATCAATTATAGATCTTTATAAGAACAGACGTGCAGAATAGAAAGGTTTTAGATCGGCAATAATTCAAACATTCATTTGAACATTTTCTGTACATAAGTCAGAGGACAAAACTTACCAATTTTCCGTATTATTCATATATGATACAATTTTTGTGAAACATTCTATATATTTCTCCCACAATAGTTTATATACCAGCATATGCAATTACAGAGATGAATTAGGAAAGACTCACATATATTTATTTATTAATACTCGTTAATCTTGTACGTAGCTCTAGATAAATGCAAATTCAATGCCTCAAATAGTTCTTTCTCTATCTTCTATTCGTGTTCTATTTATGTAACATACCTCACAGCTTAGGGGTAGATTATACTTTGTAAACCAAAGAAAAAAACCCATATATCACATCAGATATATCGTACCTGAAAGACAGAATATTGAACATTGTGCCATTATCTTTTGATACAGAATCCGTAGTAACACAATCCACTCAGAAGAATCCAAAGCGCAAACATCGTTATACTACAAACCACGAAGACATAGCGAGAGACGCAGACCAGAAGAATCGGGTGGCCACTTCGTCCCTTGAGTAACAACCTCACCACAAGAGTATTGTGTATCACACCGGGGAATCATCGCAATATACACAAGAGGAAAAACGGAAAACTATACCTATGGCTATATCGTATTGCGTGTGTTTTGGCACAAGGAAAGATAGATCAGTTTTATTTGATCTCTGTCAATATGTGATGTTTACCGGTGAAAAATGAAACTGGGTTGCTGTTATGTTACATACACTAAAAAGTTTAGATTGATGCTGATAGCAAACTAAAAATTTTAACAGTGGAAATTTATTGGTTGTTATTATATGCTGCTACTTTTTGAGCATTTAGAAAAGTTACTATATTTTCACAAATTATAATGTTATGTAGGAATGCATTTATTTGAAATAAATTATTAAATCTATAAGATTATTCGTTTAGATTGGCAATTTTAATTATGTATCTATTAAACGGTTAACAAGTGTCTTCAAAATTATATTCTAAATTTAAATATGGTTTCGAACAATACTTCTATTGAACGTGCATCTCAAGGGCGGATCAACGGAGGGAGCCATGGGGGCCATTTCCCCTCCTTGGGCTTATTATTTTTTTTTAGTTTTTTATAAGTGTTAATTTTATTCGAATTTGATAACCCTTACAGAAATAAAATCGCTGAAAAACTTTGTAATACTCTGAAAGCTTTCGAAATTTGGATTATCCGACATTTTCCAAGTTTTTCAGATAATTGAAAATTTAAAACTAAGAACAGGATACAAAATACATATAAATTTATATTCTAAACAAAAATTACAGAATTGTTTGTCAGTATTAAATGTTTTCCTTAAAAAAAGGCAAAATGCCCCCTTCCTTTGAAAATTGTTAGATCCGCCCTTGTGCATCTGTATAAATATTTCTTCACTATATTCTTACATGGGCTAAAGTAGTTTCAAAATAACTTGAACATTTGACAATTTATATTTTCTATTGTCAAGTCTTTATACTCGTAACTTCTTTCCGAATATTTCGGATATTCGTTAGTCTCTATATTCGCATCCCAATAGTTCGAATATTCGTTAGTGTATCCGAATAGCTAAAATTTTGCAGCTAAACTAAATATCTAAAGTATTTATTAAGAACTATTCGTTCCTTATTATTATTTGATTATTCGATTTCATTAACTATTTAAATATTCGAACTATTCAGGCTGTTCGGTTATTAGAATATTCGATCAATTCAGGTATCCGAGCTATTTGGATATTCGAACTATCCAGATAGCCGAACTATCCGGATAGCTAAAACCGAATATTGGTTATGTAAATATCAGAATATTCGAATATCCGGGTAAATTCTACATCCCTAATTTTTACTGAAGGTAAACTAACCAAAGAGTATGTTTCACTAGATACTGTTATATTATTATATAGGCAGACTAAAGCGGATGAACACTAACACAATTTTTTATCGCATTTTTAACTCTCTTTCCAATTCACGAAATTAGTAAATTTTAACTTGGGTTAAAAATATTGGTAAGTAACATCAAATTTCATTCATTTTATGAATCTGTATTCATTTGAAGCAAAGTTATAGATAATATTAAAAATGGTAATAGTTCTAATCCGCTTTATGAATCTGCCTGAGAATGATTTCAAATATAGTAAATTCAAACAAAATTATTATCTGGTTATTTTGTGGCCGTTGTGAATCAAATAAATAATTTTTCAGTGACCGATTGAAGGGTTTACTACCCTATTTAATGGGACATAGCGTGACGCTATGTTCCTTCCAAAAAGAATGCAACAAAATATACCCCAAACCTCTTTGCCACACACGCACACCACACGCGTATTCGTAACAACGCAACAATTTATTGCTCTTAGATCTTTACGCAGAGTAAATTTAAAGAAATCCAGGCAGCTTGTGTAAATAATACCCCTGGAGTCCATTGTTACCTCAGTCTAACACAAGGAGCTGGGTGATGGATGACATGACGTGGTAAGTACCCCGTGGCCTAGACGAGACAACGACAATGACAACGCACGCTTGTTGCTCTGGAGTGTACCATGTACACCCAGCGTGCTGGGAAGTGGGCATTTGGAGATGTTTGTAGAGCGATTATCGAGTCGTTGGGACGAGGTGCAATTATGATGGTTGTGGTAATTGGGTTCTATTTGGAAATGGTTTGGACTGGAGAAAGATTGTCTCTGGAGATACAGAACAGAAAGATGTTTGACGTGTTCACATTTTGTTGTACCACAAAATTGTGTCACAAGCAATTAATATAAGAATAGTTATTTCTTTCATTAGAACTAAAAATATAAGTTTTAGTCCTAATGAAACAAATAACCATTTTTACCCACTTATTTAGAAAATTTATATTTATGGGGTAATGGCTTAGTGGTATCCGAGTCGACCTGTAGATCCTAAGAACCGTGGTTCGATCCCCACAGCCGACAAAACATTTTCACCAATTTAAAATTACCCCTGTGAATCCTGCACCACAAACATATATGAGGGCCTTGATTTGACGGCTGGTACCGCACTTCACGCGAATAAATATATCACTTACCGAGATCTGCTTCGGCAGAATGCCACACCCAGTAATGGGTAAAAGGTGTGATGATATATTTATTTATTTTTATTTACTTATTTAGAAAATTTCGCAGATTTATTAAATTAATATGAAACAAATTGACAATATTATTTACGTTACCATAAAAGCGTCATAGTTTTTCTTCGTCTTAGGACAAAAAATAGCATTTTTACTACATTTGTCATGTAGATAAATGAAATTTCTGTAATAGCGTTCTTTTACTATAGAAAAAGTTGAAATAATTGTGTCATATTGAAGTGGATGGAAAAATAATGTATTATAATACTAGTGAGGAAAGGGTTTCATTGCAAAACAAGTACGAAGTTGAAGCACGAGTGATAGCGAGTGAGAGCATAATGCATAAAAGTAAAACAGAAGGAATAGAATAAATTATTTTTATCACAATGCCAAAATAGTGATAATCTGGGGATTAAAATGAAAAATAAAGGTTGTCATTAATTTATCGATCATTTACAGATAATGATCGAGTTACAGAAAAGGTAAGTATGTCTTGTATCATAAACAATTCTCTGACGTAATTGCCATGACATTTTATATAGCGCATCACCAAATGAATGTGTTAATATCAAATAAAACAAAAAATATCAAACAGCATTATTAATTAACTTATAAAATATATTTTATTTGAAATAAGAAAAAAAATTGTTAAAAAAATTTATCGCATGAATGCTTTAGGTTTTCATGTCATCAGTAAACAATAATGAAAAAAAATATTATTCTCTGTCTTCAAAACAATAAATGATAAAAAGCATTAATTAAAAAATATCAAACATATTTTGCTTTTTATTATTCATTCGATTGCTATTAAAAAAAATATTTAATTACAAAGAAAAAAGAAAATATCGTCAGTCAAAAGAAAACGTTTGTAAACAATAAATAATTATAAAATTGAAATGTACGATATTAATATAATATCTGATATTATAAAAAATCTATACGAAAATATATTTTCAAGCTGATATGATATATAAACTGTTTGTCCTTATAAATATAAAGCGATTCCAGGATGTAAAGCGACCGTTACGATTAAATTAGATTTCAGATCAAAGTGAATAATATTTCATTCATTTCTTTGTGAAAAAATGAACAGAGGGTTAGTATATCTATAGAATATATATATATATATAAAATTCATTTTGATTCCCAGTTATACTAATATCTATATTAAATCCTATATAAACCACTAATCGTCCGAATAACAGGACCAATTTCATGAATAAATTCAATTTAATAATTCCGGTACGCCGTAAAACCCAAAAAATTATTTTGTAAATATCAAAATCATTATTTATCTTCATTACCTTGGTAGAAACAAATATAAACATCAAACATTTAAATAAAATACAGTATTCAGTTAATTATATCAATAAATACCATTCAAGGTGTAGCGTCTCTTGGGCCAAAGTTTTATTTTTTATTTTCATCACTTTAATAGTTAGAGAGCTAGGGTGCAAAATGATGTCTCATTTATTCCAGTGACAAAAATGGATTTTTTAATAGATTAAAGAAAATTAGATTTGGGAACGGGTGGCGATTATAGATAGCGACGATGTGAATGCGCCGATTTTAAGGGTAGTTGTTGACATATTTTTTACAGGCTAATTTCAGGTTAAATTATAGACTTTGGTATGATTAAGTAATAAAAATGGTAGACAGAAGTTTTGGCCGGTTATTGCTGGTTGATGAAAGAAGCTCTGAAAGTGGACTGGTGTAGGGATGAACAACCACCCTTAAAATCGGCGCATTCACATCGACGCCATCTATAGGTGACACCCGTTCCCAAATCTAATTTTCTTTTTTTCATGTTTAGCATGACACAATCTATTTCTGTCACTGGAATAAATGAGACATCATTTTGCACCCTAACTCTTTAACTATAATTAGATTTGTATTAAAATGACTCGAGAAATTTGATATTAGACTAAATCTCTCTATCTTCAGTGTCGCCATTTTTCCATGTTAATGGCTCAGTGGATCCTGAGAACCCTGGTTCGATCTCCGCAACCGACAAGTATTTTCACCAAATTAAAATTACTCTCGTGGCTCCCCCACCACTTACATCTTTGGGGGCCGTGATTTGATGGCTGGTAACCGCACTTTACGCGCATAAATATATCACTTACCGAGATCTGCTTCGGCAGAGTGTCACATCCAGCAATGGGTAAAAGGCGTGATGATATATTTATTTAATTACTCTCGTCTCTACTTCCTGGAATATTAACAAAATTGCTACTCTGTCTACTATTACGTACATACATTAATTTATTATTTGTGTGAATTAATTATAAAAAGTTAAAAGAAACGTTTCAATATTGTAAATTAAATTAGGTTACTTTTCGTAACACGCTAATTAAAGAAAACATAAATTACAATTTTAACAAGGGAAAATGTCAGAATTCTTATATATAAGCTGAACCATTCATTAAACTTGTTTATTTTTAATTTTTTTGATTTCTCTTTCGTCTTTTCGCAAAGCCACCTTTCATTTCTTGTTATTCCAAGTTCTGCACCACGATGTATATTTTACAAGGACAGCGAAAATAATTGAAGCAAATACTGGAACATTTTTTAAAATAATAAAAATATACACATCTTTTGTTATGGAATAATGAATGATAGATCAACAATACTTCCAAATATATCAGAATAAAACTTAATAATATTTATAAAATATTGACAAGGAATTTAGGTAATTTGTTTATAATTGGTTAATTTCACACGTGATTAAAAATATGATAAAATGATAATTTATTTAATATTTCCGGTGTAAGGTATGTAACAAATTTCATAATTAGTAATAATGATCTTTTTGTATTTACGGGAAATAATTATTTGTTGGTATAGTAATTTTCCAGGTCTAAATGATTAATAATAATAAAATAGTAATTTACATTTATGTACAAAAATATATTAACTTGATTTATTGTTTATTAAAATTTAAAATATGTTATGCATTTAAGTACCAATGTTACGGTACAAGTCGTTTCTGAAAATAATGTACATACAGGAAATCATAACATCGTTCTTAGTAATACGTCATCATTAAAATTTAATATTAAAATATAATAATAAATTACATTGAGAATTTACCACGTATATGGGAGAAAAAAAATAGGATCTTGAATTTCTTCGAAAATGAAACAATGAAATAAAAGCTACATTGACAATTCTTCACTGTAATTAAATCTTCTTAGTTACCAATCAAATAAATGCGATTAAAACTGCTTCTTTAATAGTTATTTATGTACCAAGAGTGGAAACATGCGTTTCTGGCCCGTGGCATGATTATTAGCACGAGGCACAAAGCGCCGAGGGCTAAAAATATACTCAGGGTCAGAAACGGTAATTTCACCCGTGGTACGTATAATATTTTATGCACAACAAAATAACATTTAATTATGTGTTCAAAACATTAAAATATGTACATAGGTTATATGTCAAAATGACATTATGTTACATCAAAATTGTCATTTTATTTATGTATCCAAAGGAATGATTTTTTATGGCACTAAGGCCAAAAATAAGTGTTTAGGCCCGCTTTTTAGGGCTAAAGCGCATGAATTTCGACTCGGTTGTACATAAAAGAAATTTTTATTAAAGTTGAAGAGAACGTTCTAAAAACTACCAAAATATTAAAAGATTATGTTTTTTAAATTCTCCCGCAAAATATAACTCGTAATATGATTATTTTCAGATAATATTTGACATGAATTTAAATTCGTTGTTACGGAAATAAGAAATACAGTTCTTGCTGCGCTCTCGCTATATTTAAATTTCCATAACAAATCATAATTGATGTTAAAATATTATCGCCAATTTTTATATCACTTGCTATATTACTATCTGTATTCCATTAGCTACTTGGTTCACTTAAATATAAATAAATAAATAAATATATCATCACGCCTTCTATCCATTACTGGGTGTGGCACTCTGCTAAAGCAGATCTCGGTAAGTGATATATTTTGCGCGTGAAGTGCGGTTACCAGTCGTCAAATCACGGCCCCCAAACATGTTAGTGGTGGAGGAGCCACAGGGATAGCTGTTTCAAATTATGAAAATTTGTCGCCTGTGGGAATCGAACCAGGGATCTCAGGATCCACAGGCCGACTTCATACCACTGTGCTAGCCATCCCATCAGTTAAGATAAATTATACTATGACTAAATGACATGAACTAAGCAAACTGATGTACTTATTGCGGTGAATTACTTGAAAGTAAGTTAGAATCAGTATTTTTAGTACTGGAAATAAAGTCAGCGAAGTAATTTAGCGAAATAAATAAGTAATCTGGTTCAGTAAATGTAAGTTAGATCTGATCCAAATGGCAAATGAAATACGCCTAATTATGAATATATGTCATTCAAAATGTATATTATGGGATGGCTAGCACAGTGGTATGAAGTCGGCCTGTGGATCCTGAGGTCCCTGTTTCGATTCCCACAGGCGACAAATTTTCATAATTTGAAAAAGCTATCCCTGTGGCTCCTCAACCACTAACATGTTTGGGGGCCGTGATTTGACGACTGGTAACCGCACTTCACGCGCAAAATATATCATTTACCGAGATCTGCTTTAACAGAGTGCCACACCCAGTAATGAGTGGAAGGCGTGATGATATATTTATTTATTTATTTATTTAAAATGTATATTCTTATAGAGATGTGATATTATTATTTCAGAAATTACGTAGTAATAGTCATCATAAAAAGCTTGTTGGCATGCCTATTGCGATTCCGAAGTCTGCTCTCTGGCTTCCTAATTCGCAACTATTCTCCAAACTTGCGATCAAACCCAGTGGTCTCTTTGAGAAAAGAACGATCAGAGCAATAACGCTAACCACAAACCACAGGCGTGGGCGCGGGTCAGAATTAGTCTAATTTAAACACGAAATGTGTTAATTACTCCGAGTTATAATCCGGCGGCGGCGGCGACCAGTTTCACGCAATCTGCTTCTGTGCCGCGGAACGCGCCTAATTGTGGTGTAATTGTGCGTCCATGCGGGTGCTTCCTAGAATGACCACGGGCGAACTTTCAGAGCTGCTGCTGCTGCTGCCGCTGCATACGGGCAACAAACACATTTGCTCTTTGCCAAGCTGTCGCTGTCTCTGTTCTGCGCAGGGGACTTGAGAAGACGTCTTTGTTACACTTGCGTTTATGTTTCTGTTTGTGCGATAACAGTTTTACACTAGTGGAATAGTTTGAGCGGTTTGTTCCGGTTTATGAGGTCAAAGTTGAAATATTAATAACATGGTCTTTTAATTTAACCTTACTGTACTGTTTAATAAAGAATAGTAATGCCGCGGGATGATCCAAGAAATTGCCAGTTCTCAATTTGGACAATATTTTTAAGTTTATATTATTTCATAAAAAATGAATACACTTTAAACAATATATATATATATATATATATATATATATATATATATATATATATATATATATATATATATATATATATATATATATATATATATATCATCCCTTCTAATCGTACCAGATAGTCCGGTCCAGTCGTCAAATGTTAGTGGAAGAGTGGAAGGAGAATCACAGGGGTAACTTTTATCTTTTAATGTAAAAATATCATCATTGCAGGCTGTGGAAATTGAACTCGGGTTCTTAAAATCATAGTCTGACGTTTTGCCATACAGAATTTTCCAAATTTAAACGGCGTTACTTAAAAGAAAGCAATTTAGTCAAATTTCATTCTCCGAAAAATTCTTTAGTACATCATTTTGATAGAAAGTTTATGAAAATTTAGTTCTTCAAAATATAGGGCATGTGAGTACTCTAGGAAAATGTAAATTGACCCATGAAATCAATTGGACTAAAACTAAGTCGATATCATCAACTTTTGAGATGACTGAAAATTCGAAAGAAAATTGGGGAGAAGTGTGTCTATTATCTCTTTCTTAGGTTTTTATTTTACATTTTAAACTTTTAAACCAAGCTCAGATATTTAATTAAATAGTAGCAAATATCAAGATACTAAAATATACCTGTTAATATTTAATGTATTCAATATTTAGTATATTTGGATTAATAAAATAAAAAACGCCAAAAGCAATTTATTTTTAATTATTGTTTAAAATATAAATATTCAAAATTACGGAATAGTTGTGGTCTATAATTCAATTTAAATTTTAATTAAAATTAATAAAATCAAATTGATTTTTGACAGCTGTAATTGAGATACCATAACTATAAAAGTTAATTATATTAATTTAATTTTCGCCCATTTATTTTTTATTACCTTCATTCTACGATAACTAAATTAATTTTTGCACAGCATTTAAAATGTTTTACTGGGTAATGGCTCAGTGGTACGAAGTCAGCCTGTGGATCCTATGAACCCTGGTTCGATCCCCACAGCCGATAAACATTTCCACAAATTTAAAAATTATCCCTGTGGCTTCTCCACCACTAACATCTTTAGGGGCCGTAACTTGACGGCTGGTAACTACAATTCACGCGCATAAATATATCACTTACCGAGATCTGCTCCGGCAGAGTGCCACACTCAGTAATGGGTAAAAGGCGTAATGATACATTTATATTTATTTATTTATTTTATTTGAAATGTTTTTGTTTTTCATTAGATTACTTATTTTATTATTATCTGTTATAAGTTGCTCGTTTTACCCAATCAATGAATTAAATAATTGCGGGAAGTTAATAAAAATTAACAATCATAATAATGAAAAAAATATATACTTAGCTCTACCAGGCATTGTTCGCATTGATGACAAAAAAAAAAGAATCGCAAAATAAATGTGATAAAAGAGAAAAGTAAGTCATGGAATTACTTATTAATATATTTTATTACTGAGAAATAGTAATAAAGTTAAATATACTCAAGGAATGAAAATATTCATCACAAAATAAAATAAATAAATAAATATATCATCATGTCTTCTACCCATTACTGGGTGTGGCACTCTGCCGTAGCAGATCTCGATAAGTGATATATTTTGCGCATGAATTGCGATTACCAGACGTCAAATCCTGGCCTCCAAAGATGTTAGTGGAGGGGGAGCCATAGAGGTATATTAATCTAATCTAATTAGCCATTGTTTCTTTCTTTTTCTTTGGTATCTCAATATTGAAGCTAAATTATATTCCCCTAATTAATTACAGATAATAGGTACTTTATTTGACACTTTTATGCAGAATTTAAATTTGAAACAAGTTGCATCTGCCTGCATATTTACCAAAAACCGACTCCAATAAAACTCCCTTTACCGTTCAAGCTTGCTAAAGTCTCTTGTGGTTAGTTATTCGTTCTGTGTTAAATATATGTGATCGAGGGGGCGAATAAACCCTAAACTTACAAGCCACGCACAAGCCAAGGTGTTTGTATCCTAGGGAGACAGAAAGTCGCAGACACTACGGTGTAGGGAACATAGAACGTAACGTTTCTTATTGTATTAACCGAGGTGCCAACTTTGATAAACATCTCCGGTTTGTAACCCACGTTGTGGGGGTGACTGTAATTGATACGGTAGTTTTGTAACTGCATTCGGGGAATTCCAAGAAGTAATAGAAATAGTGATGGAGATCGCAGAGGATAAAACACACCACGATAGGTAAGTCATAATTTATTGTAAGTTAATTGCAGATGGGATTTTAACGCAACTGTACGAAGTACGAGCAGATAGAGGGTGATATTAGTTTCCAGGAAATAGTTATTTGTGTACCTAAATTAGCTAGCTCAGTGGTATGAAGTCGGCCTGTGGATCCTGAGAACCCTGGTTCGATTCCCACAGACGACAAACAATTTTCATTATTTCAAAAACTATCCCTGTGGCTCCTCCACCACTAACATCTTTAGGGGCCGTGATTTGACGACTGGTAACCGCACTTCACGCACAAAATATATCACTTACCGAGATCTGCTTCGGCAGAGTGCTACACCTAGTAATGGGTAGAAGGCGTGATGATATATTTATTTTTAAATTAGAAAATAGTATATAACGCGCATGGAGATTGTTGATCGAGGCGTTGCAGAGAGCTATAACCATGCAAGAGAGGTAAGAACACTTTCTGCTCGAGGTGTACCTAATATATTTTTTTTCTACGGTCGTGTTGAAAAGTCAACATATCAACATTAAACATAAGTGTGGAAAGTGTCTTTTCACAGCAAGAAATCGTTTATGATATTGTTTCCTATTACTGTGAAATATAACAGTAAATGTCAATTTTATGTAATAAAAATAAAAATAAAAAAGTTCACGGCCATATAAAAATAATAAGTAACAACGGACATACTATTATTTTCACACACTTCTATATGACACTATTATTTCAACTAATTCAATAATAAAAGAATGCTATTACAAGAATCTTTTCCTTTTATCCAAAGACCAAAAAACAATGATGTATCAATGGTAATGTAAATAATTTTGTTAATATGTTTCATTTCAATTTGAATAAATTTTCTTTAAAAAATGGGTGAAAACCTTTATAATTAGACAAGAAAACTAGTATTTTTAGTTCTAATGAAACAAATAACTACTTATACGACCAATTAAAAATGCTTCAAAATAGTTATTTGTGTATCAAGAGCGTAAAGTGAATCTTTATTGCTCGTGCTTGGTAATTGAAGTGCGAGCGAAGCGAGCGCTGCAATAGAGCGAGAGCAATAAAGATACTTTACGCTTGAGGCAGACACATAATTTTTTCTACGACTTTACTTACTAAAAAAATTTAAAAAATAATATGGGGCTAGTTCAATTCATGTTCCACCAATTTCTGTATACTATGTAACCATGACGATATCAGTATCCAAGTAAATAATTAAAAAATTCTGTTATCAACAATCATTGTTTATGATAAATTTTCACACATAGATAAAAAAGTGCTCAAAAATCTCAGAAAATAGTGATTGGCGTACTAACTGAAAATTCTAATGAGAATATCACAGAATCTAATTTATCCTCAAATTTATCAAACACCGTTTCAAGTTTCGGAATAAATATACAAAACTGTAAAAACTGCACTTTCAATTTTAACATCCCTCAACCTCATTAAGTTGGCACTGCTGCCCAGCTGTGTTCAGGTTCAACTTCAAGTCATAGCGCAACAAACTTCCTGTATAATATGTGTAAAATTGTAAAAATGAATCTAACCTATCTTTTAGATTTTGTAAGTATTGTTTCAATAAATTAAGATTACAGCAACAATTTATATTTTTCTAAGCGAGCGGTAAAGTATTTTATTGTTTGTTACTCAGTAACCATCAACTTTACGATGACAACTGAAAGCATAAATATCAACTTTTCATAACAGTCGTAGAAAAAAAAAATTAAAATCATTTTTAAAGAAGCGTAAATGTAACTCTCCTCTTTGTTGCTATTAGAACTAAGCGGGAATGTTGTTTTCCTGCTTGTTGCTATTGGAGACACTCTAAAAAGTAAAATAAATGCTTGGTAAACGATCATTTTGTACAGAGGACCACAAATAAATAAAATGTCTACTAAATACATTTCTTTTCTTTCTGTATTTAATTTTTTTCATGGTTATAAATGCAAATATGTAATATTTAACTAATCTAGGACATGCCCTTACTTCTTCCTTCTTGTTCTAGGTATTAATTTTGTTCATATTTAATTAGATACTTGCCAGATATTACAACATATTATTTTACATATTTTGTAGAAAGCATTTTCCTGCAAAATTAAAAATATCTTCTAAATAGAGCTTGATTGCACAGTATGTTCATAATTTAGCCATGTATGGTGTAGCCATATTTCAACTTTTACCAGCGTGAAATTTCAAGTAGTGAAACATTTATGTTGCTTAAGTACATGAGTTTAAGTGCAGTATGTTCATCGCCACTAAAATGCTTGTTGTGTTTAAAGGTACTTAAGTCTATTCAAATAGAAAGCAAAAATGAGGATGATTATCTAAAATGTCCGCTAATTATTCCTGTAGTTATAAATTAAGTGTCCGTTTATGACGGTTCACATGCCCTTACAAGGTAATGCAAACGAGCGCCATTTTGTTTTCATACAATTACGCTACCTTATAGCTATATGTAAAGCAGGCTTTGTAAAAACGCAGGAGACAGTAAAACAGCAACTAATTCCAGTGTAGCATTTCCCGCATGCAAAGCAACGACCGACATACGAGTACAAGTACATGTTCAACAAATAGCAACGACATAGTTTGTGCCATCCTGTTTCAGAACCCTATTTTTTACCCCAAAAAACTAATTGTTCATCACATCTCAACATCCATGGGTTGATGGAGATTATTAGTAATTTGTAGATTAACCATTAGTACATAACATAAAACATACTAAGAACGAAATTTGAAGCATTTTAAAAATAATTTAGTAAACGGAAAACATTCGGTGCTATATTTGATTTGAAAATATTTTACGTATTTATAGTAAGTTCCAAAAAATATTGGCACAGGGAAATACCATCGAGATAACAGATTTTTCTACGATCAGAAAAAAAGTAGACTTTTCAAATTATTGACAGAAAGTAAACAATTGTAGACTAAAACATAGTGCAGACCGTTTCTAACAGTTTGTCGACTATTTTTGTTACGTCCAGGTCAGAAAATATTTTTTAACTCTCATTTAAGGGAAGAAAGTGATACCTATTTTTCGTTCATAGGGATGAAAAAATTACTTTTTTCCGTCTTTCCCAGGGACGAAAAACTCAGAAAAAAGGGCACTGAATGGAACTACTTTGAATAGAAAGAGAATGTGGTTGTGTAGTACGATTGTGTGAGTAGCGTTACGGCATTCGAATCTAGAGATCCCGAGTTCGAATCTCACTCAAGATAAATATATATGAATTATTATTTAACACAATTTTTACAGTTGCTTATATTGACATAATGTGAAGTGAAAACATTTGTACTGTCTAAAGAAACATTGATTTCTTCCGTACCTGTTCATATTATTAACAGTAACATTATTGACAACAATTTCGGAGGCTTTAGAAGTTCCAGCAGAAGGTTGATTGTCATTGTCGAAAATAGATCCAACATAGCATGATCTGGGGCTTCAATTATCTTTCTAGATGTTTATAATAAAGAAGAATCGCTCACTGTAGTATTCCAATCTAGACGATTTTGAAGAAATTGTCTTGAAATTAGTGAAATATTTTTAAATAACATAGAACAATGAGCAAGCAATCAACAAACAAACCATAGCAACGCCGTAAAACATCGTTCTCGTGTAATATCATAAAAATTTTATAAATCCTGACAATACTTTAGCGATTTTCTAAATCGCACAATTGTAGGAAAAATGTTGTTTATAACACGTGCCGAAAAAGGTTACGTGCTCGTACAAATTCTGCATTTGCACGTAACAAGCCTTTTTCGGCACTTGTTATAAAAATTACTATTATCTCTATGAAAAACATTTTCTTTGGAAAAATTGTATATAGTTGCATTAATCACATTGAAAGTAGCTTTATCAGCTTAGCATTTAGAATATTATAAAATAAGTTTAAACAACCGAAATATAGAAGAACGTAGTTCAAAATGACTTAGGACAAAATATGATAACATCGTCCTCCAAGTAGAGTGTTTATAATACGAGCAGGTAACACTGTAACTTAACCGCCTCCATAATGCATAATATAAAACTATTATAATAGGTGCTCCTAATTCGTTTTAACGACTCCAGGACTGCGTGACTATTTTTAAAGCCTGAAGTGTGCATCTTCGCATTAGAAGTAATTGCGATGCATTCTGCTGCTGCTCGTTGCGAGCGAGCACCTCGGGCGAATCACTGAGCGAGCCACGGGAAACTCACGCTGGAATTATATTTATAGGCAAGACAAAATGTGCAGAATGTAGCAAATAATTATATTACATTATGCGTCTTTGTAAATAGTGAGTTACTGCTAAACACGACTTGCAACTATTACACGGTGGAATGACCTCCACTTAAATATTCTTCTATTTATATTTTACTTTTTCTACGACAATTTGTTTGGTTTATAAATATTCATAATAGAATAACAATTAAACCTAAAGAAATGAAGAAAAATAAAGCCGTATTATATCTGTATAGTATGTCAGTTATTCAACCCTTTATAAAGTATTCCTCAACCGAACGGGTACGGAATATTTTGCATACATTTTTGGATATGAAAAAACTATCTGCTAGATGGGTGCCGCATTTGCTCTCTGTTGACAACAAGCGCGACCGTAGTCGCAATGGCAAAATTGCATGAATTGCGCTACGAATTGGTTCGTCATCCACCATATTCTCCAGATTCGGCCCCTGCGATTTTTATCTATTTCCAAACTTGAAGAAATGGCTCGGCGGAAAGAGATTTGGCTCCAACGATGAGGTCATCGCTGAGACAAACGCCTATTTTGAAGGATTGCCAAAATCGTATTATTTGGAAGAGATCGAAAAATTAGAAAAACGTTGGATGAAGTGTATCGAGCTACAAGGAGATTATGTTGAGAAATAAAATATGTTTTGACCAAATAAATCATTTCTTGTTTCATTTTTCAGGGACTTTTCATCCTGCCCTCGTATATTCTTATCTCAGTACTTTTGCTTCATCCACAGTTTTAATTCGACTCATAAAATGCAAGAAGATTACTTAAACTTAACAGAGATCTGAAATTTTACCTGCTAATACATTTAATTGTACGCCCTGAAGGTTTAAAATTGAATTCTTTAAACTACTGTAAAAATGTCTTACTGAGGAAAAACAGTAAAGAAAACTTGTATTTATATCAAATTGTCAACAATTAAATTTCCTATCCCTTGAAGTAAAATTCCTTAGTAACGCAAACTGTAAGAAAATCAATAAAATCCTCAAAAAAAAATCAGTATAAAACCAAATAATCCCATCAGTAAACACAGCTTGCAAAAAATCACTTCAAAAAATTCTTTCGCATTACTCAATAATCATTCCGGTAAACAGAGGCATCAAAGAGGGAGAGGGGGTCATTGTCACCCTTATTTACAGTACTCAGAGCAGCTCAAGGCGTCGGTAAGTAAACAAGTAAACGCGGTAATCCGACGCTTGCTCGGATCCATCATCCTGTGAACATACATCACGGAGGAGCGGAATCGCATTTCGGCAAGTCCTATTTCAACTTTTTTATATATATATATATATACATAACTTAAAATTTCTTAATTAATCCTATAAAATTTATACAAATATTAAAATAACTTTAAAATATTTAAAAGAACTTTGAAGATGTAATAGATGATTTTGCACAACAGAAATCCCAGAAGAAACTATCATTATTAACGTTATTCCAATTCTCAAAATATAAAATATAAATAAATATATCATCACGTCTTCTACCCATTACTGGGTGTGGCACTCTGCCGAAGCAGATCTCGGTAACTGATATATTTTGCGCGTGAAGTGCGGTTACCAGTCGTCAAATTACGTCAAAGATGTTAGTGGTGGAGGAGCCACAGGGGTAGATTTTGAAGTTATGAAAATTGTTTGTCGCCTGTGGGAATCGAACCAGGGTTCTCAGGATCCACAGGCCGACTTCATACCACTGAGCTAGCCACCCCATTAACTTGGTTACTGTTAAAATCAAATTTAAAATATATAAACAATTATATATTAACAGTTCGATTCTTAAAAAAAGTTTTAACTAATTATAAATTTTTGAGTAGCTAATTTTATTATAGTTCGATTTTCAAAAGTAAATCCAAATGGTAACAGAATTATATTAGGGTTTATTTAAACTTTTTTTTTAAATATGGTTTAACTTAATTTACCTAATTCTAAATTCAAAATGAGCTAAAACACATTTGAGAAGTAGGCTGTAAAGATTTATTGCAGTTTAAAAATATTGTAACATAAATATTCACAATATAAATTTTTTTCAACTTTATATTTTTCAGCCATTAGAAGTATGTACCAGTATGGTAAAACTTTTCGTCCTGGTGAAATTGGGAAAGGACGAAAGGATAAGTGGTAAGACGCCGAAATAGAAGCACTCGAGTGACGAGTCTTCTACCGGGGAAAAATGGCATCAGAGAGGGTTGTCAGCAATAGCGCTGCGATACGATAGGGGAGGAATTATCGCGTCTAATTGAGTTGTTTATATCACATGATGGCTGACGAGAATAGTAATGTAATTGTTATTAATATAGTTAAACGTGTTGGCAGTGGTGATGAGGTGATGTCTCTGAAATGTGCGGGTTGTTCGACGATGATATGTCGTTGAGGGAAATAGGAAAATACAATATTGGTGATGAGTTGTTAAGATATTAACGTACGGGTACACAGAGTAAAGGTTAGGTTTATTACCTTTGTCATAATGCTATACTAAGTTTTATTTGCTACTCGGAATGTTTATAGTGAGGATTTAAATTTTATGTGGTTGGAATTGTTGAAGAAAATATATACAGGCAAAGCTGATAATATAAATTTAAATAAATAAAATAAATATATCATCACGCCTTCTACACATAACTGGGTGTGACACTCTGCCGAAGCAGATCTAGGTAAGTGATATATTTTGCGCGTGAAGTGCGGTTATCAGTCGTCAAATCACGGCCCCCAAAGATGTCAGTGGTGCGAGAGCCACAGGGGTAGCTTTTGAAATTATGAAAATAGTTTGTCGCATGTGGGAATCGAACCAGGGTTCTCAGGATCCACAGGCCGACTGAGCTAGCCATCCCATTATGTCATCAGGCCTTCTACCCATTATTGGATGTGGCACTCTATCGGAGCAAGATGTTAGTGGAGGGGAAGCCGCAAGAGTAGTATTAATGTTGTGAAAATGTTTATCAGCAGTGGGAATCGAACCAGGGTTCTCAGAATCCACAGGCCGACACGATACTACTGTGCCACCTACTCCAAAAAGTACATAAATCAAATTCTCAAGATCTGTTCAATGGATTTTAATGAGACGAACTTTATAAATAAGATCTCAATGAGACGAAAACATTAAATATATAATTCATATTTCAGAATTATTTGAAACAAAATGGCGATCATGAAATCTTCACCTTAATTTGAAAATCTATTACATATACCGCGTTACTTTAATATAGTTTGAAAATTACTTATTATATTGAAGGTACTACAATCATATCTCACTTACAAATATACAAAACAAATGAATTTATAATAATATGTTTCGACTTAAACTTGCTTTGAATCAAATTATAATTCATTTTAGTTTTATGAATTTTGTACCGCTCGCGAATTATATTGAAAAAGGCCCATTAATAAAATTATGTTTTACCGGTAGAAATAAATTTACCATGGAAGTAAATTGACTGTCGTTTATGATACTGAACGTCAGTATATTAATTATATTTCTCATATTCACAGTTCAATGTAATTTTGTTACAAAGAGACAAGAGAGGTGTCATGTCATTGTTAAAAAACAAAAATAACGGAAATTGTTAATTAAAAAACATCGATGTTAAACACGTACAAAATTCATGGTGTCAAACGGCGTTTAAATTTAAAATAACAAATGGATAGTTGTGCTTGTAGTTCGTAATAATACATTGCAGTTAATAATATTACATTCTAAGTTATTGTCTACCACCATAGATTACGATAATAACAAAATTACAAACCAGCATGTTTCGTACGATTTTTTTCAATCTTATTAACGACTACTGGGCTTGGAATCAGTAGCAAGTAGACGTATGTGTAGATAATATCTAAAAACATAAATGTTAAACTTTAACTGAAAATTAATTACTGATTGCTGCATTTGCTGTCACTTTTACTATGTTATACGTTAAAATTGTCCTTTGTGTAATTTGAGAACAAAAAATATAGGGGTAAGCTGTCAGTTTGAAGTCAAATACATAATTTGATACATGATATTTTACTAGGAACAATTATATACTTGTAATTTGAATGGAATAAAAAAGTTAATTGAATTTTGACTTCATAATATGGTAGTTAAAAATTAGTATCATTTGCAAGTTAGGACCGGTTTTTTCTATTTCCGGATAAAGTGCCAATAACTATCAAATAATATATATTACATTGAAGTCATAGCACAAATAATAATAATTATGCTAAATGCCTTTTTCTGATGCTATATTTTATTAATTATCCTGTCTATTGTTATCGGGTACTTTATTAGGAAATGGAAAACCGGTACTGAATTTGACGTTTGTTGCAAGGTTATCAATGGACCTATTTTTTACCGATAAATTTATAAAAATAAATAAATATATCATTACGCCTTTTTACCCATTACTGGGTGTGGCACAAACTCGCCTAATCGACACGCCAGTTAATTCGTCCTTTTAGCTTTAAAACCAGTTTTACCACGTTAGTAATGTAATAATTACTTGAGACAGAATTTTACCCCACTAACAAAATGTTATCAGTAATAATAACAAGAGAGTGAGAATTAATTAAAAATAATTTAACAGGTCTTTAGAAAACTTGTTGCTAGGCAATAGTCACGAAAGCCCGTAGGGCTTGAGTGGCTTTTGCCAAATGGCAACAAGTTTTCGAAAGATACTGGAGATTTATTTTCTAATTTATCCAACTCTGGAGTTGTATTTGATTAGATTATTTTTTGACTTAGCTGTTGAGGTCGATTCATCCAACTTAAAGATTTTGAACTAGGTCCATATCGATTGATGACTTATTAATGTATTCTTGGAAGTTGTTTCCAAAATTTGTTGGTGCATTTTTGTATCTAAAATGATACTAAATCGATTTTTTTGCACCTTTTACTTGACGCGTTAACAGTTTTAAATAATTATTTGACAACTACCTACCATTTGCCACAACAAACAAAAGCACCTACAGAGATTATTCCCGGGAATAATCACTAGAGCTTTATTCTCAGTATAATAATGACAGGATTGGTTAAACGCAGATATGTGACATTCAATGAAGCATTTCATTGGTTTTGAGAAACGTCAAAAACATCAGTAAACTATACTTATTCATTGAATTTTCAAACATTTTGCTTTAATTGGTTGAAAACAGGACAAGAGAAATTAGTACTATAAATCTAAGCGCTTTAGTTAAGGGAGGGTGTTTCTATCTTCGCATAAATTTCTCGATAACTATCGGCAGAATAATTGAAAAAATATATTCAATATAATTATTACCATTTTTGCTATGATTTCTATGCCCCTAGATTTTCAAAAACTGGGTATTATGATTGGTTGAAAACATGTCAAAGGAAATTATCTAAAATAACTTAGGAACATTTGACAGCGAAACACAAATTTAGTCATCTATTAATTACTAGTTAAATATGATAAAAAAGGTAATTATTATTGTATCAGTGCTACCACTGTTACTACAAAAAGTTACTAAGTGCTAAGATTTAAGCAAAAGAAGAATAATGACTGCAACTTAAATTCCAGATAATTATTTAGTAACGAACTAATAAATTAGATAATTTTTTGTTGAAGATTTATCATTATTAAAATCAGAACCACTTTTAATTCCATCACGTAAAAAATACGAAAAGTAAAAAGACTTGAAGATAAGACAACTAACACTCATTTGAAGACCGCGTAACACATACACAGCGCATCAGAGCACATGTGTGTAACATGAACGTGCGATGATAATGAAATACGTCAAGATAAAAGTCTGAAAGGAATCACCCCTCAGTGCTGTGAGAACAGACAGCTCACAATCAGCATGACTTCAACAATTGTCAGATAAAAATGTTAATTGCGTGTATAGATTTAACCAGTCGCTCAATGATTACCACACCGAACAGTGATGTCGGATGGATCCTTTCGGTTGTACGTCTGATCGGTTCCTCCGTGTATGTCCGACGAACAAACTTGCGTACTCACAATCAGACAACGATACAATCTATACAATGTTGAGATGATCGCGGACACAGGCACGTATTCAGACGAAATCAACTCAAAATTATAAGCAACATAAGTTATCAAGTCGGCCTGTGGATCTTAAGAAACCTAGTTCGATCTCCATAGCGACAAACATGTTCACCAATTTAAAAAAATTACCCCTGTGGCTCCCTCGCCACTAACATCTTTAAGGGCAGTGATTATTATAAGTTTTCATTTAATAGAAATCGTAAATATTTTTGTAGCAAATTAAAATAAAATAAAATAAAAATATATCATCACGCCTTCTACCCATTACTGGGCGTGGCACTCTGCTGAAGCAGATCTCGGTAAGTGATATATTTTGCGCGTGAAGTGCGGTTACCAGTCGTCAAATCACGGCCCCCAAATATGTTATTGGTGGAGGAGCCACAGGGGTAACTTTTGAAATTATGAAAATTGTGTATCGCCTGTGGGATTCGAACTAGGGTTCTCAGGATCCACAGGCCGACTTCATACCACTGAGCTAGCCACCTCATTTTGTAGCAAATTAACAAAATATTACTAAGAAATCAATGAAATTACAAATATTTATTTAATCAAATTTGTTTAAAGAGTTTCAGCCAACACTGGGATGCTGCACTTGGCTAGAAACCTCTTGACAGACATTGCAAAATGATTTGTCCTTCCACAATACGGGTTCTTTTTTCAATAAATTATAAGTTTCAGTAGATGTTTATCCAAGTTTCATGTGGAATTTCACAACAATTCGTTGCTCTAGTATTACACTTAACATTTTTCCGGCGAAACAAAAAAAACAACTCTAATGAAAATGAGCGCTACGGCTATACGGATTTGTTTACAGAAGTGAGAGGTAATGCATTCGAAAGAGAAGGCTTCATGCTAAACAGCTGACGGTCGCTGGCGTTTGGCGAATGCGTATTTCTTCTGTAGCAGTGTCAGTCTCGTTATTTAATAGCCGCACCTCGTATTGTGTCTTGTGCCTGTTCCAGATGATTATGAATGTGTAATATAAGTGAAAATATAGTTGATCATATTCTGGCTAAGTACGTCCCTGTATAAACTTGACAATGATCCTAGCGCCGCACATTAACCAATCGGCAAGTCATTGTGCACTCTTCTTTTTATCAATCAATCATATGACATCGTGTATATTAACTACACTTAAGGACATATATCTTATAAATTACAAGCAGGCTTACGAGTGTGCAGGTCACTCGCGAACAATACGCCGTAACTACGCATGCGCTGGACATAACCTCAACACGCAATGCCATGGCTACAGCGTTACGGCGCCATATTTGAACATACTACAGAAAATGCTCATTTTTTCCTATGGACACAATATGTTATTTAGAATGACAGCATTGTAACCACAACGGTCAAAGGTGGCGAGTTCAAATATTCAGTGTGGCAAACTCACAAAAAATATTCATGGATGTTCTTCTTTGTATTATGTTTACAGTAGGTACCAAAGTATGTTTCATATCCTTTACAATTTACATTGAAACAAAATATTATTAAACCAACAGAATTTGATTTCAAGGTCAAAGATTTCAAGTTAAAATCATTTGTATGGCTACGGAAAATTTTGAGAATGGATAAAATGTTATTTATTAGACAAGGTATTCCTGGTATTCTCCGAGAAAAATTGAAAATTGTTTAATAAATTGGTGATTTTCGTTGTTACTTTTCAAAATAAGTCGACTTTTCTAGCCACACAATAATATCGCACCATAGTGCGCGAGTAATGCTATTTGATTACAATAATGAAACATTACAACAATTAACAATTACAACAATGAAAGATTATAAAAATAAAATATCACAATAATGAAAGATAACAACAATGAAGGATTACAACAATGAAAGATTACAACAATGAAGAATTACAACAATGAGATATTGTTATTCCATCAATAACGAGTAATTTTATAATGTGAATTTTTATTGTTTCATGAACCGAATTCAAAATACTGCTATCATGTATAGTTTGTAGGTAAACTACAAAATTCTAATTTATTTTAATATTTTACGTATAAGAATAAAATTTACAAAATCGTTCTTCAAATTTTGTTAGATGCAATTATAAAAGTTTGCACCCCATAATTTTTTTGTAGATTGCACTTGCTCTCATACATGAAATATCTCTCATTCATAGGTATCTAAAATATCATTAAAATCATTTCAAATTATTGTATGTTTACGTCAAAAGAAGTATTGAGGTTCAGTGTAACCGAACCGATGTCATATTGCTGAAAGTTTTTACACTTGCATCATTACCGAAAAAAATAGATAAAATTTAAGGCCACCACACATGTAATTAAGAGAAAATGAGTAATTTTATTGTCCTAATTTGATTTTCTTTCATGTATTTAGTACTTAAATTGTTTATCAGTGATGGATTTTTGTTTGTTTTGCCATATCTATTGACTGGCCAGAAGTTTGATTCATTATTATAATTATATTTGATTTGTTTCTAATGGACAGTAAATTATGTAAATATTAATACACTTTAAAAAGAAACAAAAATACAAACACAAATAAAAGCGTTTTCGTACCACTCAAGAAAAAATTTCAAGGTTAGATTTAAAGTAAACACAATAATAAATTTAATTATGAAACGAAACTTTTCTTTGATGCAAACATTTTGAATCAATTTCATTTTTAATTGTAAATTAACATTCAACACTCAACAACATGATCAACAAGAACAAAGTAATGTTTCCTAGATTACAAAGTGAATTTTCTGCGACTGTTTTTGTCAAAAGCAGTGTTACAAAATTCAATTTTGTGCAACTGTTTCTGGGGACATTTTTTGTAAGGTTAAGGTATCTAGTAGTAAAAAATTTCAAACATAAATATATCACTTTAGACAATTACATTAGACTGCAAAACAGTTCTTTATTACACAAACTGTACTGATTTACAATAGGTGTCATTGCAGCATTTGTTTTTCAATATACTATTAATTCTTCTCGGTTCCCAAATAACACATTACAGGTACGCGGCACATAAAATGAAGCAGGCTTTGAAAAACAAAAGAGTGTTCGGGTGAAACAAAAGTTATCGGAGCAATTCGAATAGACGATTATCGGAGCAAGTGATCTGAATGCGCGCTGCTTTGCGAAGAGTTGTCACGGAAAGCGAAACGCGAGAACCGCGTCGGGGGATGATGTTGCTAAGCCGATCAACGTGTGCTTTTACGATTTGTCGGCGCAAAAACAGTAAACAGTAAACGTCTTCGATAGCATCAGTTGGATTAAGAGATGTCGCGGATTGAACGTTCTATGCTCAAACCACGGATCTTGAAATTACTGGATAGCTCAAGTCAATCTGAACATCTCCAATATCATCACGCCTTTTACCCATTACTGGGAGTGGCACTCTGCCGTAGCAAATCTTAGTAAGTAATATATTTATGCGCGTGAAGTGCGGTTACCGGCCGTCAAATCATCTCCCCCAAAGATGTTAGTGAAGGGAGAGTCACAGGAGTAATTATAATGTGGTGAAAATTGTTTAACGGTTGTAGGAATCGAACCGAAGTTTTAAAATCCACAGGCCGACTCGATAGCACTGAGCCACCTACCCCATACATTAAGATAGGCTAAATTGAAATATCTGTAAATATTTGTATGTTATCATGCATAATTAGGGTAGCCATATTATTTTTCGCCTAAATCAAAATAATATTTTGTAACGTATCTGCCTTTAGTAAAGCAAAATATATGAACTAAGTAAAATAAGCACGCCTATTTAGAAACCAAAGTTTAAACAGTATTTAAGCTAAATATTGTTGAATTTTTACATTTTGTTCATTTTTCTATTCAGACACTTCTGTTTTTTAGCCACTGTTTATCTTTAGTCAGTGTTTTACCTTAGTAAGACTGTTTCAACGCATTTTTCTCAATCAGAAACACTTTTTCATCGTAGTCATAGTAACTAAATAGCAATTTAAATATGTAAATTTAAACATGGTGTTCGGGTAGTTCATATTTTCAAAATGAATGATACTGAAGAAGTTTTAGAAAATATTAATGAAATTAGGGAGCCAAATTAATATGAAAGATTCGTTTCGAACTTAATGTGATGAAGCATTCAGATAAAAAGAAATATAGGTTTTAAAAAATATGGGTAAATTTTGTATGTGATTGTTGTAACGGCACTCAGTATATATCAAAATAATATTTTGCAAAATCAAGTATTCAAAATAAACAAAAATTGTCAGTTTGTTTATGTAACCATATTAAATTATTTATTATGGTCCTAGGGCCAACAACATAAAAAACAAATGTTTAAGCCTGTTTTTCATGATTGAAACACATTAATTTCGGCCCGGTTGTGCATAAACAGTGTTTAAATATTAAGTAACCATGTTTCCGGATGAACAAAATTGAATCGATGTTGACTATTATAAACAGTTTTTTAAAATTAAACACAATTTATATTTTTGTTTCTGGATAGGCGTAAAAGTTTATAGAACATTATAGAAAGATAATAGCAAAACCAATTTGCCAAGAATGAAACATGCTCACAATGATTTAAACAGTATTTTACGACATCCATATACAGCGCACAAATGAACAAAATCATATATGACAACTAGGTACTGCATATTAATTCCTCTGTTACTGTTAGAAATCTTTTTTTAAATAACTCCACAAATAAGAAATTTAAGAAGTCTGAAGCTTGAGCTATCCATTAATATAAAAGTCCTTGGTCTTTCTTTATTGAGGATCGCGATCGAGCTTTATTTTACAAAAGCGCATCAGCCAAGGCTAACGCTATACAATGTGTTTAATTATAGAGAGTCGAGTGCCGCCGTTTTAGGTAGAAAATCTACTTGTTTACACGGATGGGAATTTCTATGCACGTCGTCCGCTTTTATAGGAACAAGAGTTTGGAATACCGATCGGTCTTTAACATTCTTTTAGTCGTTTTGCTACTAAACTTTTCTACAAGCTATGCCCCATGCTTAAACACGCTGAAACACAAGTCTGTTAAGAAAGAAATTATTAATGAACTACATTTCTGAAATAGTTGCAAGGAATGTAGTTTTTGCATACGTTGATGTTTATGTTAATATTTTGTTTTATCTTTCGATAATTATCGTTTTATCTATCAAACTGAATAGCGGAGTTTTGTGAAATTTATTCTGATTTAGCAACGTTCAATAAATATGAATTAATAAGCAAAATCACATTAATTTTTATTAGTATATTAATGATTTAAGTAATGTAGATCCTATCGATATATTAAGAAAGTAAAAAGTAGATCTTAGAATCAAAAATTGCCACGAAATTAATCTAGCAAATAAATATATTTGGACGTTTCGTCCAGCGAACTGGACATCATCAGCTAAAAGTGTAACACACAAAAATTATAAACGTATAAAATCATCACGTTTATAATTTTTTGTGTTTTACACTTTTAGCCGATGATGTCCAGTTCGCTGGACGAAACGTCCAAATATATTTATTTGCTAGATTGATTTCGTGGCAATTTTCGATCCTAAGACCTACTCTTTACTTTCTTTTTATTAGTATAATTAGCATACATACATACATAAATATCTTCACGCTATATCCCAACAAATGGGGTAGCACGAACCCTAAAATCTCTCATAAAACATTCACTCATCACACCCATCAAACAACCAGTCATCATCAAACATTTTCATCCAAACGTACCACCCTCACTTCAACCACATTCATAGATCACTCCATATAAACTCATTCATTTATTACACTCGAAATTATTATCACACAACAAACCTTCAATCACATCATTCCTTTTCACTTACCATTCATTTATAATGAATAATATAAGTATATATATATAATATTATAAGTATAATTAGCTTTATTTCTTATATCTTTTATGCACAACCGGGCCGAAATTAATATGTTTTAGCCCTAAAAAGCGGGCTTAAACACTTCTTTTTGGCCCTAGGGCCATAAAAAAATAATTCCTATGGATACATAAATAAAATGACAATTTTTTTTTATTATGAATGCTTGGTTTTACAAACTGTCATTTTGACATATACCCTATTTACATATTTTAATCTTTTGAACATATAATTAAATGTAATTTTGTTGTGCATAAAATATTGTATGTACCACGGGTGAAATTAACGTTTCTGACCCTGAGCATATTATTAAACCTCGGCGTTTTGTGCCTCGTGCTAATAATCATATGGGGTGGCTAGCTCAGTGGTATGAAGTCGGTCTGTGGATCCTGAGAACCCTGGTTCGATTCCCACAAGCGACAAACAATTTTCAAAATTTCAAAAACTACCCCTGTGGCTCCTCCACCACAAACATCTTTGGAGGCCGTGATTTAACGACTGGTAACCGCACCTCATACGCAAAATATATCACTTACCGAGATCTGCTTAGGCAGAGTGCCACACCCAGTAATGGGTAGAAGGTGTGATGATATATTTATATTTATTTATTTCACCCTTAATACACTACTACTTTATATCTCCTATGGTTCTTGAAATCCAAACAATAAATATAGTATCCATGAATTACAAGTAAAGAAACTGTTTATTGCAAAATTCAAAATCAATTACTAAATTCTTGTTGGTAATTTTAAACTAGTACTTTAATTTGAAACGCTAATAACACATATTTAAAACAATTACTTATGCAAATACCTCCTAATTATTACTCAATTCACTTGATCGAATTCCATCAATAACAAACAATCAACAAACGCGGAAATCCAGATTTTCCCATGCAATTAATCTCAAACAAATTAAGCAGCAGTGATTTACAAAGTGGAACTTTTACCTTGAAGCTACGAGTCTAAGCTAAATATTTCCTATTGACAATAATGATATCACAGCCTCCTCTGAGTAATACCATCACAAAAACATCGCAGCAAGCGTTGCAAAGCTATTCCTCTGTCATTGTTGCAGGTTATTATCGTTCTATAGCGGCATTCGCGTTCAACCGTTAGGTATTTTTATATTTGAATAACCAATCCAAGTATCGGTAATTATATATCTTAAGCGTCCACATTCGTAAATAGACTAGAGCGATCAGTGTTTCTGTTTTGATTGCCTATGCGGATAATTTGTACCTTTGATTCTCCATTCTTAGTTCTAAATTGATTTTTTTGTTCTGTACGGTTAAATTAATTACAGTGTGATCAGGAATAAAATTTTATGTCAATGGACATAATGGTTTGATCATATAACGGAAATTAATGTGATGCAATAAAAATGAGTCGTTAAATTGGTTGAACATTAAATGCTTTTGTTTCTCACATTGAAAAAGGCATTATATATCCTGCTTTTGTTTCATGATCATTTCAATTAACTCTTTAATTATATGAGTTCGTCAATTTGGACTTACCGCTACATGTGTGTAGAGACAACATTACAGCAACCAAGCGAGTTGAAGAGACAGCAACATCTGAAAATGAAAAGTTCTATATTAGAATAATTACTAGTATTTCAAAAATAGATAAAAATTAAAACTCTGCAGTTTGGTGACTTCTGCATATTTTGTTTTTAAAATTCTTGAAATATACTGAGAAAAACTATTTTCTTGAAAGTTACACATTGAAATACGTTTAATTAAAGTATGTTATGCACAGCGAAACTTTGCCTTTTCTATCTTTTTTTCGTTTCTTTTACTTTCAATTACTGCATTGAGTGGAATTTTCTTTCAAATACGAGAACAAACTATCGCTCTCTTCGTTTCTAATCTTTATAGATTCGTTGTTGGAGGAGTAAGCGTGAGTAATTTAAGATATTTTGCGTATATATAAAGAACGTCGAAGAACGATGAATTAAAAATGAATAGGAGTGATTGGATGAATGTGATTGAAGGTTCAATGTGTGACGAATGATTTCGAGTGTGAAGCGAGAATGAGCTTATATGGAAAGATCTATGAATATGGTTGAAGCAAGGGAGGTTATTAGAATGTTTGATGAGGACTGACTATTTGATTAATCTGAAGAGTAAATGTATTATGAATGATTTTAGGGTGTATGTTTATATATGTATATATGTATATTTTAATTTTTCCTAATTATTTGATTAATCTGACGAGTGAATGTTTTGCGAATGATTCTGGGGTTCGTACTACCCCATTTGATGGGATATAGTGTAATGTTGTATATGTAAGTATGCATATTTTAATTTTTATGTTTATTAATTTAGGAAGTAGGTACGCTTAAATATGAAAACCAAAATGGTTATAAACCTTATTTCTTTGAGTAAATTGGGTAATTGATAGCATAACAGATAATCTGATAATCATGATACCTTTCAATAGAAACAATGAAATTACGATTACAGGTATAATATCCTCTTTACGTCAAATACGCAATGAATCAATACAAATCATCTCGGAAATGGAAATTGGAAACACACTAATTAAATTATTCAGCATGACATTCATTTCTCGGTCGCGTGTCAGTCGAAGCGTGCTTCTAATAAAGGATGCGTTTTTAATCAAGCCAATTTATAGCGCCGGCAATTTCCGTGCCAAACAACGTCAGAATAGACCTGAACCGTTCCAGCGTTGGAGCGTCGTTCTCCGCTAACAGTCGGAGAACTGTTACTATGTTTACATGCTGTTATTCAACTAAAAATTATAATATACCGTATTAAATTTACAAACAAATATTTATATAATCTTTACATTATTTCTACAAATGCTCTTTTACTATGTTAGTCTTTCTATATTAACCTGTAATTCATTTCAATCAAAATTTTATATTTTTTTTTCTATACTAAATTATGTTTTCTTAGTATTTCATAGACTTTTTTCATTGCTCTTGTGTGCATGTCAATGAGATATCTCCGAACTTCCCTGTGAAATTATTTACATGAAAATATTCGTAAAGTTTGTTAATAATATTAATCTATAGAGGTAGTAGCTCAGTGGTATCGAGGCGGCATGTGGACCCTAAAAACTCTGGTTCTATTTCCACAGCCTACAAACATTTTCACCAATTTAAAATTACCCCTGTGGCTCCCTCACCACTAACATCTTTGGGTCCGTGAGTTGACGGCTAGTAACCACACTTCACGCGCATAAATATATCTTTTACCGAGCTCTGCTTGGGCAGAGTGCCACACCCAATAAAGGGTAAAAATTAACTTCATTCTTATTAATTTTACATGTTGTTAACAGATAATTTTTTTCCATTTATATATAAATAAATAAATAAATATATCATCACGCCTTCTACCCATTACTGGGTGCGGCACTCTGCCAAAGCAGATCTCGGTAAGTGATATATTTTGCGCGTGAAGTGCGGTTACCAGTCGTCAAATCACGGCCCCCATAGATGTTAGTAGTGGAGGAGCCACAGGGGTAGCTTTTGAAATTATGAAAATTGTTTGTCGGGAATCGAACCAGGGTTCTCAGGATCCACAGGCCGACTTCATAACATGTGAGTAAAGTGTCATTATTTGCCTCAAGCGATTGCCTCCTTCAGGCTACGTCCTCAGGATTCAATCTTCGCTCTAGAAAATAATAACGAACTTTATTCACTATTTATATAAACTTATGTTACAAAAAAGCATATAAAAATGACAGTTAATATAATAGTCATAAGAATTTGATTTGGGTGTTATATTTTTATTTTTTTGACAGATATATTTATATGGAACATTGTTACAAGATTGATATACAGACTCCTAAAGTATTTTTCCTTTTTCTTAAATAATTGAAAAACGCTTGATAACTAAAAATATACGAAGGCAAATACAAAACTGAAGTAAAACTGAAGTGAGACCAACGTCGCCATATGAACGTAGTGTAGCACGGTATCAAGCTGATAGTTCAGGAAATTAACGCACGTTACAGTTCAGCCAAGCTAATTGGTATTCTTATAGCTCCACCGGTTGAACTACCAACCAACTCTATGTTCTACGTTGTGCAACAGCCGCAGCTACTGTTTCACTGGTGCTCGTACGAGTTGCAAGTTACCAGAGGTCGCATGCTAATAAAACCACAAGTGGAACACGCGTGTAACTGTTGTGTGTCGTTTGTTCTTGTTATGTTCTGCTGCTTGCATTTCGGTGATAGAATTAGTCAAATGTGTAGGTAATTTTGAAATTCATTGGGAATATGTATAGTTGCAACGCGTTGGGAGTAAAAAAATAGTTAAGCGAAATAGGTAAATTAAAAGAATATCAGTAAATTAAGAAAAGCCTTACAATCACAATTTGGTACAGTTTTTTATTCAATTGTAAGATTTTCTCGGAAGTTTAAATTAATAAATAAGAAACCAAGATATAGACACAAGAAGCAACTTGACTCTCTAATTTTGTTTTTAATTTTCGTTCATATCTCAAAAACAATTAATAATATTAAATTGATTTTGATGTCAATCGATTCCTTCTGTCAAATTTGATTGCCCTGAAGTACTCACATGTCTATACTTTGAAGAATTAAATAGACACAAGAAGCAACTTTACTCTGCAATTTTGTTTTGAATTTTCGCTCATATCTCAAAATTAATTAGTGATATTGAATTAATTTTGATTTCTTGAGTCAAATTGCATTGGCCTTAAGTACTCACATGTCTATATTTTGAAGAACTAAATTTTCAAAATTTTTCAGTTATAATATAATAAGAGAGTGAGGATAAATTGAAAATAATTTGACAGATCTTTCGAAAACTTGTTGCCAGACAATAGTCACGAAAGCCCGTAGGGCTTGAGTGGTTATTGCCAAATGGCAACAAGTTTGAGAAAGATACTGGAGAATTATTTTCTAATTTATCCAACTCTCTAGTTATATTTAATTAGATTATTTTTGGACTTAGCTGTTGAGGTCGATTCATACAACTTAAAAGATTTTGAACTGGGTTCATATCGATTGATTACTTATTAACGTATTCTTGGAAGTTGTTTCCAAAATTTGTTGGTATATTTCTGTATCTAAAATACAACAAAATCGATTTTTTCACATATTATACTTGACGCGTTGACAGTTTTAAATAATTATTTGACAACTACCTATCATTTGTCATAAACAAAACAGCATCTACAGAGATAATTCCCGGGGATAATCACAAGAGCTTTATTCTCAGTATAATAATGACAGGATTGGTTAAAACACAGACATGTGACATACAATGAAGCATTTCATTGGTTTTGAGAAACGTCAAAAAATAATCATTTAATTTCTTTTCAAAATGACGCACTAAATTAAGTTTTTTTCACCCATTTGAATATGACACCATTATTTCAACTTTTTAATAGTAAAAAACATTACTTCAGATTAATTTTAATGTTGTGAAAATTGCAAGTATGGTACCGTATAATAGTTATGCGGTGAAACCTAAACTTCTTATAGCATTATCATCGATAATACTCGCATTTCTCAAGGAACATCACACTTTTTAAGTATTTAGACAAAATACGAGATGTAAAATTAGACGGTTAGTTAAATAAAATAATTCACATCATATTCGACTTCAATTACTAACGACTCTGATATTATCAACACAATAGAATTTTTTGTTATATCGAAACAACAATATTCTATATTACAAAATGTATACACATATTTTCTCCACATAGCTTTGCGCTATCAAGAAATCGAAAGATATTTAAAACTTAGTTCACACACTTAACAAAATCCACTATTAGCAGTAAAACAAATGACAGGCAAGTATAATTTGATTTATTACAATATAAATATTTCTATTACTTATTATTTAAAATTCAAAATTATCCGTAAATACATTATATCCACAGACAATACTTTTATGAAGTGTTAAATACTTTTCTGAGATTTAGTTTGACTGAAAATAATAAAGCGAAAATATTAGTTTGTTCTGCTGTTAATTTAAATACTAATTATATATTTTTATTTACGTTAAGAACATATTTACGAAAGACTGAATGCCAAGATCATTTTACAGTATATTTCTGCAATCTACATAATTATTTACCATAATTTCGCAGAATATTCATTATTATAACAATTAAATTTGTAATAAAGGAGAAACGCAGAAATAGGAACTATTAAATTTTAATGAATTGTAAATAATCTCATTTTATTATGTGTGCAAAGTTGTAACTATAAACAACTAATACAAATAATAATAAAATGTAAGGTATTTCATAAACAAGTAAAATACATAAAAACAATTACCTTTTTTGTTATAAATTGCAAACAGTATAATAATAAAGGATTTAGCATGATTTGATCAAAATGTTTCTAGTTAATAAACGACTTGATAATTAATATTCATGCAGAAATTAAAATGTATAAGCCGTAATTATAGATTTCCTACTTATTAATTTAATGTGGTGCTTGCCGCAGTTTCCGTACAAACTAGTAGTGCTAACTTCAGACTGTTCTTTTTTATTTGTTGATAGCTTTGTTGATAAATATATAATTTGCTTCCTTTGTAAATTAAATCTCTGCTGAATTCATTAAAAAATTAATAATAATTTATTCTTACTCAGGGTAAAAGATAGATACATATTTTATTGTCTTTTTTACTACTTTTATACTGAATTATTTATATTTGAATAGATTATTTATATTCAAATGAATGTTTATTTTCTTTTGATGAGAAATAAATTTAAATCGTTTGTGAATGAAAAAAATGTTAAAATGTAAAATTATACTTACGTAATTTCTTGTTTCTCTAAATAGTTTACACACAAACGCTTCAAATATAAATTTTAAGGCATATAATTGTACATTTATATCAATAAATAATATTTATACCTAAGGCTTGCTCTAGAGGAGAGGTTTTCAAAGGTGGGTCGCGACCCCTCAGGGGGTCGCAAAGATATCAGAGGATAGTCGTCAGATGCTATTTACAAATTTTAAAATACATGTTACCAAAGATTCATCCCTTTGCAAACTTTTATTTAAATTTTAAGGATTAATTAAATGAAAAATATAATAAGTACTATTTATTTAGATGTTTCTATTCACGTTTGTTTCTATATAAAATAAGATATGAAATTGGGAATTTCACCATTCAATTCCTCGTATTTTTTACATATCGTAATTATGCATATTTTGATTCTCTCTCTCTCTCTCTCTCTCTCTCTCTAATATATATATATATATATATATATATATATATATATATATATATATATATATATATATATATATATATATATATATATATATATATAAGTACATAGGTATGCATAGGTAACTTAATTTCCGGAGTCGTAATTACAAAAATGTGAGTTTATGAAAAAGCTAATTTTTTTGTTGAACCAATTAAAAAACAGAAAAAATTTCAAACATGGTTCTATATAATTCAGACTACGAGAAATTGAATCTCTTCATATCTTTTTTAGTTTCTAAGTTACAGCGATTTTTAACTATTTGAAAAGCTCAACTTTGAAGGCTCATATCTCGAAAATTATAAGAGGTATTGAAATGCGGTTTGAACGAGTGTATTTCTCGTGCTCCAGTTACCTTATAAAGAGATTTTGAAAATTTTGAAAATTTTACGATTTTTTCAAAAATTTCATTTCTCAATATTTAAAAAAATTTAAAAGATAATGAAAATCTGTGAACACCAATGAATTCCGCTCATAAAAGTACATAGGTATGCAAAATTTCAGGCAAAAATTCGGACACATGAAGTTTTTATTACAAAAAAACAAAAAATCACTGTTTTTTGAATATTTTTGAAGGGGTACCCCTTAAGATTTTTACGAATTTTGGCCATTTTTAGTTTTTTCGCTCTAAAAATTTTATCTGTGGAGCAAAAATTCTGAAATTTTACATACATATGTATTTTTTTACGTGGAATCTATTGGTGCTTACAGATTTTCATTATCTCGTCATATTTTTGAAATATGAGCAAAAAAAAAATTTGAAAAAATGTTCAAAATTTTCATAATTTTCAAAATATCAGTATAAGTTAATTGAAGCACGAGAAATACACTCGTTCAAACCGCATTTGAATATCTCTTTTAGTTTTCGAGATATGGGCCTTTAAAGTTGAGATTTTTTAAAAGTAAAAAATCGCTGTAACTCAAAAACTAAAAAAGATATGAAGATGCGCTCAACGGCATTCGATTTCTCGTAGTCTGAATGATATAGAACCATATTTTAAAAATTTTCGATTTTCAAATGGTTCAATAAAAAAATTCGCATTTTTATTAAACGATTTTTTTGAGATCTTCACACCTTTTACCCATTACTGAGTGTGGCACTCTGCCGAAGCAGATCTCGGTAAGTGATATATTTATGCGCGTGAAGTGCGGTTACCAGCCGTCAAACCACGGCCCCCAAAGATGTTAGTAGAGAGAGGCACAGGTGTGGGAATCGAACAGAGGTTCTCCACAGGCCGACTCGATACCACTGAGCCACGTACCCCATATAAGATAAATAAATAAGTATTATTATATGGGATGGCTAGCACAGTGATATGAAGTCGGCCTGTGGATCCTGAGAACCCTGGTTCGATTCCCACAGGCGACAAACAATTTTCATAATTTCAAAAAGCTACCCCTGTGGCTCCTCCATCACTAACATCTTTGGGGGCCCGTGATTTGACGACTGGTAACCGCACTTCACGCGCAAAAATATATCACTTACCGAGATCTGCTTCGGCAGAGTGCCACACCCAGTAATGGGTAGAAGACGTGATGATATATTTATTTATTTATTTAAATAAGTATTAAAACTGTCAAATAATCGGCTGTATCATGTAACACATTGTTAATAATAAGCGACATCGATAACTTTTTTTAGCTTTGGCAACATCGGTTTCGTTTTGTTGTTTGTCAAATTTTTATTCATATAAATACAAATTTGACAAACGTCAACACAAAACCGGTGATGCCAAAGCTTGCAAAATTTATCGACGTCGCTTATTATTAAAGATATGTTACATGATACAGCCGAATATGAGTAAAAAATAAATAAGGAATTAGAAAATAGAAAACCAATGTGGAGGACTCTATTATACCTCAAAATTACAATATCTCATGAGGTAGAAAATTACAGAAACCATAAAGATAATTAAAGAACAATATTCGTAATCAAAACTACCGCAAATTAAATTTTCAAGCATCGCAATCCAGTACCATTAGACATTCATTCCCACTCAGAGTTCAACAAAGCGTCATACAAGAACTTGATTAGCCTCAGCAACAAAACGAGTAAAACTTTAATGGCAAACATTTAGTAATTGAAGCAGAACGTAAATTAATTAAAGGTGCAACAGCGATCAGCGTTCGCCGTTTATTTGCAACATCGAGGCAACGCGGCGCGCGGCGCGTGTATCGGTTGGTTAGCGACCAGGTTCTTGTTTGACGTTTTGCGCGACACTAAGAACAAGACGCGACAACTTGCTTACTTGATGATGGCCGGTGCTGTGCTACCCTTGCAAAAGATGCAGGTATTATTGGCGTCAAAGGAATGTAAAATGGAATATTATTTACGGAATTTTAATGTAATTATAGCTATCATATTAAATCGAGTATGAAATTGGTTGAATTGAATTTGAAGTGAATCGTTATGGCTTGGTTGTAGTTTACACTGAATAACAAAAATGTTGATAGCTTAAGATTAACTAAGAAATAATTTAATACGTCTTGTGACTATAGTTCCAGTAGGCGAAAGCATGATAAAAATATAAAGCATAAACAGAAATACCTATAGAGTTTGCATTTTGGATATAGGTGTACACTGTACATTAACTTTATAAATTAAATTCTTTTGTAATACCTACTATATTTAATTAGACAGCCAGAAATAAAATTGTAGTTGCACCAACTTAAACTTGATTTAAACTAATAAAAACAAAACTAATTTACTCGTATCGTATGTGTAATAAGGAATAATTGTTTTTGCTGTCAATCAATCGATATTTTTTTTTAATTTAGTTTAATTTAAGTTGTGGGTGTGGGTTCACCTAAATTTTATAAATACCTGTGTAATATATTTTGTATTACTATATTTTATTAGAGAGACAGAAAAAATTAAATAGACAAATTTAATGGTTAAAAGTACCAAAAGTAAAATCAAATAAATATATCATCACGCCTTCTACCCATTACTGGGTGTGGCACTCTACCGAAGCAGATCTCGGTAAGTGATATATTTTGCGCGTGAAGTGCGGCTACCAGCCGTCAAATCACGGCCCCCAAAGTTGTTAGTGGTGGAGGAGCCACAGGGGTAGCTTTTAAAATGGTGGAAATTGTTTGTCGCATGTGGGAATCGAACCAGGGTTCTCAGGATCCACAGGCCGACTTGATACCACTGAGCACATTATATTTTACAAACGCGACTTTTCTAGTTATATACAAAATAAATATGTTTTAAATAAAATCACTTATTAAGAGTAATGCGAAAATTAGTTTCAAACTGAAACTAAATCAAACTAAAACGAATAATAAAAAATGTAATCAATTTTCAAGTTTAAATATAATTGCCATGTGTATATACGATTTTATAGAAAGCAGGTAATTTGTAGCTATTTTAGCTCTGCCGGTACCATTACTAAATACGAGTATATGGGAAATATACAGTGTATAAAATATTTGTCAATCACTCAAAATATGAATATACGTCGCAATATAGCAATTCATACTACTGTTTTGTTCAAAAAGAGTCCGTTTCAAAGAGAACATTTGAAACACTAGAAATCTATACTAGTACGAACAGGACAAAAAATGATAAAGAGCAATATGAAACTTTTCAATATCTGCTATACAATATTTGCATCATGGAATTCTTGGTATTGTGATTGAGTGGGCTGTGAGTATGCCATCATATCAATAACAACTGAAACGCACTAAACAAAAATGCAAAATAGAAATAATAAGCAAATGTTTTATCCGCTCCTCTCAATTATTTTCAATAACGTATTGAGCATGTGAAATATTCCATAAAGGCGAACAGGGACGGCAGAAGTCGTTACAAATTACCCACCAGAATATTTAAAGAGATTATTCTAGTTTTCATGTAAAATTTTCGCTCCAGATCTCTAGATGTCTAGATAAAAAATAAACAAATAAATGTAAGCACTGTGTCATTATAATGAAACTGACCAATGACAGTAGTGATATTGGGCCCTATCAACTACCGTGTTAATAAATCTTGTGTCCATAAACACATACTAATTTTAGTTGAGAGCAGAGCCTTGAATGCTAATAGGACTTTTTATGATAGAAGTATTGTTGGCAGACGCGACATGGATGAGGGAGTAATTCAAACTGCACAATAATCAAAGATGGCAGCACAGTGTTACATTCAGAGTATTCTCTTGGAAAATTGTTTATAAATAAAAATCCTGTTTAAATTCGTTTGTTATTCTGTATTAATTAACATTTTTTCATGTTACTAGTATCATATTTTGTATGTGTAAAAGTGCCCCTTCCTTTTTTTTTCACCTATTATTCCACCTTCTTCTCATAGTGAAACTGACCAATGACAGTAAGGGTCTTGGATCCTGTTAACTCCCGTATTAATAAGTGTATACTGAATAGCGTCTCCTGTGCGTATTAACAATTAATACTTTTCTTGTGAAAGAAGTATTGTAGGTAAGACGTGTCAACGGTGAGGGGTAACTTAAACTGCACAATAATCATAGATGGCAGCACAGTGTTTCAATTCAGATGAAATTTCTTGGAAAATAGGATACGAGCATTCATGTGACAATGTGACGTGTTGTGACATAAAAACAGCTGTTTGCGCTGCGATCACTGCGCCACCTACAACATTAACTATTTTTTTTGGGACGAGATTTGAAAAGATTTATTCTTATTTATACGCTTTGGTTGTAAATATTTATTTAAAGTTTTCTGTGTTAAATTTACAGTTTATTTATTATTTATGACAAATCTAATAGGTTCAGACAGACACGTGACCGACCTGAAGTTGATGCACATCTCAAATAATAAATAGACATAGATAAATTCAACGCAGAAAACTTTAAATAATTGTGTACAACCAAAGTGTATAACTATGAAAAAATCTTTTCAAATTTCGTCCAAAAAAAAAAAAGTTAATGTTGTAGATGGCGCAGTAATCGCAGTCCAAACAGTTGGTTTTACGTCACAACATGTCATATTGCCACGTCAGTGCCCGCATCCTATTGCCTATTCAAATTCATTTGTTCTTCTTCATTTATTTATATTTTTTCATGTTACTAATATCATATTTTTAATTGTAAAAAGTGTCGCCCACCCTTTTTTCACCTTTTACCCCTGCTGCTCAGTCGACACCCGAGTTTTACCTGTTCTGCCGGCCGTGGAAGCGAGCACCGTGCCGATAATGTATAACATCATTAATTGACAAAAATGAAACACTACGAGTAAAATTGCACTTCTTTCTACACACGACGATGACGCCGGACCAATCGCGACGCTAGAAGTTAATGGTCTAACATCCGGCCCTGTCTAGCGTGTCAGCTTACGCCAGGACCGTAGCAAGTATTTTATATTTTACCCGCTTATCGGAGCATCGATGCTATTAAAATGAGACCGCGTAATACACTCCGATGAGATTGTGTTAAACATCTTAATTACAAATTCGATTTATGGACAGTTTGTTCTTGATCAATAACTGTAAATTTTATCGGGGTACTTGCGTTGGAGGTCCATTAAAACTTAACTGATCAATATGTAATGAGATACTTACTTTGGTTTTTTTTGTTACATTCTTTGTAAATGTTGTCTGTTGAATACACACGGTTTAGAGCAAGTTTAATGTAGTTGTTTCATTACTTTTTGATGCCTATCGCATGTAATAAATTCCTCATTCCATTTACTAAACAACCAAAGCATTCTCACCTGCATCATGTGACTCATTCCAACCCTGTTATAATTTGTGGCGAAGTAGTCGATAAGTTGTAGCATCTCTTGTATTATACAGCTTCCTACTTTTAGATAAGAGATCTGATTTACTATTAAATGAAAATAGGTAACTAATAAGTATTGATAATTATGTAGTTTTGCAAGAAACGAACAACAAAACAAAAGTTACATACTAATATTTTACTGTTGAAAATAAAGAAGTAAGAAGCTGAGTTTTAGCTAAACGCGAACGAAAACAATGATTTGACAACACTTTCTTAATTAAACTTTTGTAAACTGGGCACAAACTGTTAAAAACGTTTATTGCGTCGGCAATTTATGACCTGCGAGTCACTAAGTGAAACATTTAATAATTTCAAGTAACTCGAAGTTCCATAAATAAAAAAAAATCACCTGTAAACTTTCAACATTTACTAATAATTGTGTTAGCATTTGTAAATATTTTAATTAATATTTAAAAATAAATTATAAAACATAAACATAAATACTTTGAGATAACTAAATAATATGATTAACTTTTTGTTTTTTTTAGTATCATTGACAAACAAGAAGCAAAAATCAGGAAATAATTTCAAGATTCGGTGCTATGGATGTATCGAATTTATCTTTATTCATTCCGAGACTGTTTTAAAATGAAAATACCCACTGATCCGCAATCAAAAAAGGTTACCAACGCCTGTTTTCGATGAAGAATTTAAATCTCTTTTGGCCAGTTAAACCACTGGCCTTCAGATATTAAGAAGTGTAACTTAAGTAAAACAATTCAAAATCGAAAAATAATGTCAAATGAATTAATAAACATTAATTCGATTCAATATTTTTTATTTAACTAAAATAAAAATAAATATATCATCCTGCTTTTACCCATTACTAGGTGTAGCACTCTGCCATAACAGATCTTGGTAAATAATATATTTATCATGTGAATGTGGTGAAAATTGTTTGGCGACGGTGGAATTCTAACCGAGGTTCTCACACCCACAGGCCGACTCGATACCACTGAGCCACCTACTCCCATTTTTACTTAAGTGACATTTGTTATTTATAGGACGATGGTACAACTGGCCATTCAACATTTATTTAAACCACATTTCTATCAAATACATCCGATTACCGATTTTTTTTATTAGACCCGATATATTCTTCATTTGTTTTGAGCACCCCGTTAAAAATACCAAGCGACACCCCAGTCCAATTTCATCTCTACCACAATTCTTAACCATTCCTGAATCCATGACTGGCCCATGCTTAATCCAGTGACATCTAGCCTAAAGAATACACAAGACATTCGTAATTTCGCTAACGGAAATCTGGAACCGGTTGTAACTCTCCCTCGCACATGTAGCAGCAGCAGCTACAAGGAAGTTTTAATGATCTGCAAATTGAGATATACAATAGTCGTAACGATCCCACGGCGCTCTACGCGAGTAATGTAGCTTTGTATTACCACGCGTCCGTATGCGACACGATGTCGTCGCACAGGGCCACGGTTCTCGACGTCGCGACGCAGGGATCACGGGGCCCCGATCAGTAATGAGGAAATGATAGAAGATGGAACGGTGCTATTGTGTCACATACTGCTCGATAATTGTAATTGGATGACAAGAAAGGAAGGTTGTATTGCTCGTGCTAGATGGATGATTGTGAAAGAAGAAACTTTATATAGATTTTGTTGGAAATTGTATAGAATGGAAAGGTGTAGTTTTTTAACGAGGCTCAGGTGGAATATAATAAAGTTTTTAAATACGTAGGAAGATTAATTGATTTGAATCAGATCTACTAACCTGCTCTTACTGAAACAAATCAATTATTTTTCATTTTGTTTGACTAGTTTACTACGCCTACTGAAGTTCCACTACTTCGCTATTAAATTTACTGATTAAGACTTAACTTTCAAGCTAAGCTTTTATTTAACTATATTCTGTCTCATCCAAAAGTGACAGTTTTTTATTTTATGCAAATGTGCAAAGACCCCAAGTACCGATTATCCAAACAAATGCTTTTATGATAATTGACGATAAAAAGTAGTTTTATTGCCGCAAATTTGAAATAATTAATAAATATATTATTTACGACCTTAACCAAAAGTAGCCTTTTCTTTCCTCATATGCGGTTATCTCTCCTTAGGAAGGAAAGTAACTATTTTTCTCCCTTATATATGGTTGGTTTTATTGCAACCATCAGCACAGTTTTAAATATTTATTTATTTATTCATATATCGTAAATATATTTATATACTACCGATTAATTATTGTTAACTTAATTCGGTAAGTGATATATTTTCCGCATGAAGTGCGGTTACCACCCGTCAAATCATGACTCTCAAAGATGTTAGTGGAGGGGAAGTCACAGGAATAGATTTAATGTAGTGAAAATTGTTTGTCAGCTATAGGGATCGAAGCCGGGTTTTCAAATCCGTAGACCGACACCACTGAGCCATCTAGAGTCTAAACTGTACAACTTTTTTGTCTGAATATTTGCAAAAATTAGTAATGATGTTAAATATTAATATATGAAGAGTTCTTCCTACAATATGTCATTATCATTAAAAAGCAGTTGCAAAAATGATTACAATTTACAAAATTTTTACAAATTTAATGTAAACGTTAATAATAGTGAAGTGCTTGATTGAAATATTCTAAATAAGGAGAGAGATTAACATTAAAAGCAAATTGCATTTTATGTTCATTATTTGTGGCTATAAATCTCGTGGGTTAAATCTTTATTAATAAATTATTATAGTACTCAAATCTACCCCTATACTTGTTTTTAATTAACCACTAATATTCTTCGGTGTCGTGAAAATTTACGGGAAATCGTTACCCGTTAGATAAAATAATAGTTTCGCAAGCGAGAATTCACGATATGAAATTTCACAAACATAAATTTATTCGAGTGCAGTTTAACAAATAATAATATATAATTTGATGAGCATATAATGTAGGTTATGTAACAAGAGGATGAAGTTTACAACACGAGTCGAAGCCAAGTACAAGTATTGTAATTATCTCAGTGTAATATAAACATTATATGTGAATGTTTAGATTGTATAATTGCAGTTTATGGGTAGATTACTGCAAACTGAATCCAAATAAGTAAATCTAGTACTCGAAAGAAGCTGTGCGAAATAAGATAGTCAAATGTTCGTAGGTAGTATTTATAATTTAATTTTATTATTAACTTAATTATTTTAGGGTAGGTGGCTCAATGGATTTGAGAATCCAGGATCAATTCCCACAATCCTCACACAATTTTGACGTCGTTATAATTGCAACTGTGGTTCTCCCTCCACTACATTCTTTGAAGTCCGTGATTTAACGGCTGATACCCTACTTTAAGCGCATAAATACATCACTTATCGAGATCTGCTATGGGAGAGTGCGACAACCTATAGGGTAAAAGGCGTAATATTATTATTTTTTGTTTTGTTTGGTGGCTTCTTTGGCGGATCAACTACCAAGGTCATATGCCGCCATTACGCCCTGATCTGCGTTTTAGGTGTTATGGTCAACAGCAACGCGAGTTTTTCTCTGGACGGTCACCCATGCAAATACTACCCGCGCGCAACGTTACTTAACTCGGGTTATCGCTTAGATCAGTACCAACGAGCGCAGCCATGGCCGTTGACAATATTATATTTATTTATAGTTTTATGTAACTCAATATAGTTTCGTGCCTATGTTTACAAAAAAACATTCTTTATACTCGCATGTTATAAAAATATATGAACTACGACATTGCGGTTCAGTAAGACCGAATCCGGTACTGTAATTGGGATAAAGTTTCTGTTGTACAGAATAGCATAAATAAATAACTAATATAAATTTAAAACTCTATGTTTGTGTCAAAAATATTGTGAATCACGTGAACAAAGTGCTTTTTCCACTCTCTTAAAGTCGTAACTGTCAGTTTGCATACTGATACACAAATAACTATTTGAATCCTGTATCCTATGCATTCAAAAAGCAATAAAACTCCTTTTAAAATAATTTTAAATTTAAAAGCACTCAAATCCCGAAGGTGCAGAGAAATTTGAGAAGGGGCGAACTAAACTAAAGAAATAAGTTTAAAATCAGTAGGTAGTAATTTTCTTTATGACCCCACAAAGAAATTTGTCTGTTATCACATTTGTTTTTATTCACGTAATAAATATTTATGTGCCGGAGCCATTTTCTTAATTACCGCGCTCATACTCAGCTCTCACTCACGCACGTGTTTCTGTTTTCGGCGTTCTTCCGTCTTTTCCCGCTCATAAAACTATATTTAGACGTGAGACATGGAATGCGGTCCGTGTGTTTGGACTACAAGGGTTGGACAGAATTTTAATTGCTTTTCGTTCTTTTATGACTTTGATCTCCAGCTTCAGCTCTATAGACCTGCAGGTCTATTCCAGGCCGCAGTCAACCCCTTTGAAAGTAGATTACGCAGCCCGAAATAGAACCAGAGATTAGATTTGTTACACAAAGCAATATGTTTTTGTTGGAAACGGAAACGAACTTTCAAATTGAATTTATTTCCTGATAAACAAAGACATTGTTCAATTTACTTTTCTCTAATGCCCTAATGGTTTATCTTTCACAATCCCTTTTTGAAATACAAGCAGATATTCGATTCAAAATATCACATATTTATATTTCTACGCTTAAAAGTTATATGCATACCTTTCCTTTCCTATCTATTTGATTCGTTTTCAGTTCTTACTTAGAATGTATATGAGGTAATAGCTCAGTGGTATCGAGTCGACCTGTGGATCCTGAGAACCCTGATATCCGACAAACGTTTTCACCAAATTAAAATAACCCCTGTGGCTCCCTCACCACAAATATCTTTGGGGGCAGTGATTTGACGACTGGTAACCATATTTCACGCACATAAATATATTCTGCTTCGGCAGAGTGTCTAACTGCGATTGCGTGAAATTCACTTTTAAAAACAAACGCAGGTTGATATTCCCTTCCTTTTTATCTATTTGTTTCATTTTCAATTGTTACAATTGACTAGCTGCAATTGTGAGGATTTTTTCAAATACTAGCGCAGGGTGTCGCTCTCCTCTTTTCAAATTTTTGTAGATTCATTCTCAGATGAATGAGCGTAAATAATTTGAGATTTTTTGCGTGTGTGATACGTACGTTAAAGATGATTCCAAATTTATTATATTTTAAATAAATATATCATCACGCCTTTTACCTATTCCAGGATCTGGCACTCTACCGTAGCGGAACCTGGGTAAGTAATATATTTATGCACGTGAAGTGTGGTTATTCGTCGTCAAATCATTGTCCCCAAAGATGTTAGTGGCCACAGGGGTAATTTTAATGTAATTTGTAATATTGTTTGTTAGTTGTGGAAATCGAACCCGGGCTCCCAAATCCATAATCCGACTCAATTCCACTAAGCCACCTACCTCATGCAAAAAAATGCATCTGTGGTTTAGATTTCTTTATTGGGGTAGTAAGCCTCTTTGACTACAGCTAAGATTAATTTCTTGTTTTACAAAGTAGCAAATAAATATTAAATACATACATACATACATATCTTCACGCTATATCCCATCAAATGGGGTAGCAAGAATCCTAAAATCACTCACAAAAAATTCACTCTTTACATTCATCAAATAATCAGCCCTCGTCAAACATTCTCATCTAAACACACCACCCTCATTTTAACCACATTCATAGATCACTCCATATAAATTCATTTATTCATTACACTCGAAATCATTTACAACACAACAAACCTTCAATCTCATCTATCCAATCATTCCTATTCCCTTATCATTCATCTTCTTTCTTCGACGTACATAACATATGCATAAAACATCTCAAATATTACTATTTATCTAAATATGTACTTGCTTTTAAATTGCTCTAATTGAATTTTTGATCAAGATTAGTCAATTAATTAAATAAACTACAATTCAAACTACACTGCTTCCTTCAACTTCAAAATTTAGACGCCATCTGTTTTTACTAGATATTTGAGTAATAAATCCATTACGGAAACTAAACAATTAATCTTTAAATTAATATAGATAAGATATTTTAATGACTAAAAAGTTTATGGGTGTCTTTAATTACACACTCGTATTTTAATATTATAATGAAACTGTCGAAGGAAGAAATAGCTTAAGCAAATTTGTAACATCCGCAAAGAAAACAGTTTGTTGCGTTCGAGACAAATGATGAGCGGAAAACAAAATCACGTTAATTTCTCTCGGTATAGGATACACAGACTTGAACTTGGTTGAAATAGTGAAGACACGAGTCTTCCCGTGACGTCTAGACGCTACACACAGCGCTCTCAATATTTCAGTTGTTTTTATCTTGTCGAGCAAAAACAACTAAAATATTAATAGGCTTCCAGTGAAATGCTGATTCATTGTAGCCGAGGCGTTTTTTATCTTCTTTGTTTAGGTAGTTAAGTTCATTTATCTTCCTAATATGTTTAAGGTAATTAACAGTAACAACCTGGTTACAGTGCAAAAAACGACCAATGAGAAAATGTAAATAACATCGGTATTGGATTGGTACACCAGGGATACAAATGGTTAACTTAATTTACCAGCTACTTTCTTAATTACCTATAACTATTTTATAATTCACGAACATAAGTAAAACACATTACTAGTATTAGACTGTGACAATTAATGCTCTACCAAATAAGTGAAACAATATTATATTTATGGGGTAGCTAGCTCAGTGGTATCAAGTCGGCCTGCGGATCCTGAGAACCCTGGTTCGATTCCCACAGGCGACAAAACAATTTTCACCATTTTCAAAACCATCCCTGTGACTCCCCCACCACTAACATCTTTGGGGGCCGTGATTTAACGCCTGGTAACCGCACTTCACGCGCAAAATATATCTCTTACCGAGATCTGCTTCGGCAGAGTGCCCACACCCAGTAATGGGTAGAAGGCGTGATGATATATTTATTTATTTTATTTATTTTTATGGGGTGGCTAGCTCAGTGGTATGAAGTCGGCCTGTGGATCCTGAGAACCCTGGTTCGATTCCCACAGGCGACAAACAATTTTCATAATTTCAAAAACTACTCCTGTGGCCTCCCCACCACTAACATCTTTAAGGGCCGTGATTTGACGCCTGGTAACCGCACTTCACGCGCAAAATATATCACTTACCGAGATCTGCTTCGGCAGAGTGTCACACCCAGTAATGAGTACAAGGCGTGATGATATATTTATTTTTTTTATTTATTTTTATGGGGTGGCTAGCTCAGTGGTATGAAGTCGGCCTGTGGATCCTGAGAATCCTGGTTCGATTCCCACAGGCGACAAACAATTTTCATAATTTCAAAAACTACCCCTGTGGCTCCTCCACCACTAACATCTTTGAGGGCCGTGATTCGACGCCTGGTAACCGTACTTCACGCGCAAAATATATCTCTTACCGAGATCTGCTTCGGCAGAGTGCCACACCCAGTAATGGGTACAAGGCGTGATGATATATTTATTTATTTTATTTATTTTTATATTATATTAATAAATGACAACTAAAATATCATTTGTGCAATTTATTTGTTATGATTTTTATAAAAGTTTTTTCTACGGATGTGTTGCATTTTAAATGGATGTAGAAAATATCTTTCATACCTCAATACGGCATAAAATCATGCCACACTGAATGCGGCAAGAAATAACTTATATTATTCTTTCTATGACAACCATTTTGTACAATAGTAAAACACCCCACTGTGGTGTGTTTATCCACTCATTATGAAGGTTGGTAGTTGTGCAAATAATTTGAAACAAATTTTTGTTTGGAAATAATTAAGGACAAAGAGCTTAAATTGTTGTATAGTTTTATTGAAAATATGACAACGTTTCGGCCAAGGTTACGGCCATCTAATATTCGGGGCAAACATGGCAAAAATGAAAAAATCTTGTTGTGAATCTACATAATCAAAAATGAATTATTTTAAGTTACATGTTTGCCCGCGAAAAGTCGAAGTGCAACTCAATATTCATGATCTGATTTATTATGTTTATTTCAGTGTCTTTAATGACATTTAATAATATCAAATGATGCAAAAGGTAAGCTAATATAATTTTGTAATAGATTGATGTAGTTATTTGTAGTAAAGAAGTAGAATTTATGTTCCCTAAAGATGATTAATAGTGAGAAAATCTATAAATATGTATAATTTCTGATTATGCATAGGCAGTGCAAAAAAGCTAACAAATTTTGCATAATATATGCAAAATTCGAGACTTCATTGAATGCGAATGGATAAACTTATCTCGGGCGAACGGAAAAGTTAAACTGTTAAATGGGCTTATTTAAAAACGGATTGAAGAAAATGGCAGCGTTCTCTGCGCTTAAATGCTAATTCAGATCTGAATTTAATTGTTCAATTATAAGACGCTGGAACCATATATTCACGGGATGATGCATAATTAGTTTTATTACTTTTCAACGTGACTCATTTTAGATAAAAACTGGTTTCATTATTTTCAAGCTTACGCTCATTTACTCAATTTCAGAATCGCCAACTTTTTTATTTACCTACATCCGTTGTGATATTATTTTCTTTCGTTTTGCAGCATTGGATCTTAGTTTCTTGTGAGCAAACAAAATCGCGAATTAATTCAAATTACTGTTTATTTTAGCCAGTTTTATAAATGATCAGCACTATCAACTAACATGCCGATTCGGCATTTTTGTCTGTCTTTAATTAGGTCCACTTCAAGATGATTTTTTTTTTGGACAAGATTTATTTTTATCGTTCTACTCTCACCTTTGTGCATTTGGAATAGATATATTGATTCAAGTTCGATGATTATTTACAATATTAATAAGGCATTAATTTGTTTTGTATTTAATATGCTTTTATAAAATATTTAATGTGTATTCCAAAGAAACAGGCTCACTTCCCCAAAAAAGTTTATTTTTTAATCAATTACTTTCATATTACAGATTTAGAAATTTCTTCAAAATGTGCGTCAAATTTCAGAAAAAGTTAATGTATACTATTTCCGCTCTAAACGGAAATGTCACTAACTTTGTTTTATTAAATGAATTTTTTAAGGGTATTTTTCAAAATTTGAGTTCTATATGATTCTAAATTCAACGATGTATGATAAGTACATTTTTTTGTGGTAAACAATATTAAAACATATTTTAAATTAGTTAATTAGACTTTTATTATAAAAGTTTTATAAATTAAAGTTTAAAAATGGCCGTAAAGATTATCTCTTCAAATCGTTCCTCGAATAACATTTTCTAATATCTGAGGTGCAATTTTTACAGCGTTTGTGTATTGTTTTAGACAACGATATAAAGAATCTAAAAATAAATATAAATATATCATCGCGCCTTTTACCCATTACTGGGTGTGGCACTCTGTCGAAGCAGATCTCGGTAAGTGATATATTTTGCACATGAAGTGTGGTTACCAGTCGTCAAATCACGGCCTCCAAAGATGTTAGTGGTGGAGGAGCCACAGGGGTAGCTTTTGAAATTATGAAAATTGTTTGTCGCCTGTGGGTATCGAACCAGGGTTCTCAGGATCCACAGGAATCTAATAATAGTATATTACATAATAAGTCAGGAAAGTGATATTTTACGCAGGTCGAGTATTTTAATCCGCTGAGTTAAGTAAAAACAATTTTCTGGCGTATCATGTATACTATTTTTTCTGAAACGGTTTAATTTAATCAATAGTTAATCATAAATAATTCAAAATGTTGAATTTTTTTATATGAATTGTACTGACAGTAGACTACGTATCCAAGGTTACAATATAAATAACAGACAGATAAAATCTTTACCAGACTGTTTTGTATTTTACCAGATTGTTATTTTTGCCTTGGATACGTATTTTACTTAACTGTTTTTGTGAAAACCTACTTTGGATATTAAAATTGGTCAGGAAAGTGAGCACTTTCTTGTCGGTTTCAGAAAGATGTATTATATTTTATCTTACAGTTTCGGCAATTGTGTTCATTTTTTGGGACACCCGATAAATTATTTACATTCAGACTTTAATCATCTTCATCTTCGATTTGCATATTTTTCCTTTAAAGTACATAAGGAAACAAATGTTAAATGGTAATGGCACAGTTTTCATACAACATTATGTAAATGTAGGTATCATATGAAACTGAAACAAGTAGTCATATTTGTAATTTTCAGTGAGTAATATCGCTCCTCGCACAATAACAGTCCTCTTAATACCTAAAGAGATTTCAAGATTGCGAAATAACTCTCATAATCATAAGTAACTGACAAATATAGACATAAGGGAGATATGATCCTGCATACATTTACATTCTTGGAATCACGAAGCATTATTGTTATTATTTACGCGAAGGGAGCAAACACGACTTTTGATTTGTGGTTCCTTTATGAGTTGTCATGAGCAGAGCCGGTGCCACCGCCCGCGTTCGTTGCTGAAAACCATGAACATATTTCAAGTCAAGGATTGTAATCATTTACGTGAATGGGCTGTGTATGAACTCGGCGCTGCGTTTTGACTGATGGTAATTTGAATACGTTGAAATGATATTGCGGTTTGACGTACAGAGATCTGGAGTGTTTGTATTCAGCCAAACGTGGTTATTGCTCTACATTTACTGGTGCTTCAAGCTGCCGAAATAGGTCATTCATAGAATTATTATCTACTCAGATTTCTAAATGCTTCAAACTACATCCATTTAGACTAACTAATTCATTTGCTTTATTTCCACTAGTAATGTTTCACTTCTTATCATATACTTTAAATATTAAATATTTACAATCTTATTAGTGTTAATTGTCATGTTCATTTGATTTCTCATATAAAGTATCAGTTTATCAGTTTATCAGTTTTCTAGTATATTACATAACAAGCATCGAAAATGTAAGATAAAGTACGAGTGATTTAGGTACACAAACACAGTTATCTTACTTTCGAGCGAGTTATGTAAGCTATTTTTCAGACGACCACAAAATATTTCTACAAAAAGTTTATAAGAGCAATATTGTTACACTTTGACAGTTCATGCGTTTTTGAAGCTAAGCGGTGACGTTTGACGTTTGATGTTAGGTGTGGTTATGTCAACTCTACTATCCGTAATGTCGAAATATTAAATAATGCTAAAATATTAGTAAATAAGTAATTATTAATTTTAAGAAATAAGATCTTTCTGTTCAAATGTGTTGAAAAATCTGCCAAAACTTCGATTTACATAATAATACAAATTATTTTCATTTATTTTATTATTTTCTTTCATTGTAACGCCATCTGTTGTTACTTAGTGGAACTACACCTGATATGTTAGAAGTGTGCGTTATAATAACATATCAGTGTATGTTATTTTTAACTTTCCATAGTTATGTGATTATGGTTAATTTCATAAGTGGTCGTCTGAAAAAGTATTAACAAGATTTTTCAAGAAATCTATAAAAATAAGTTAATTCTCTTAAATTTTTTCCTATAATATCTTGTCAAATCACGGCCCCCCAAAGATGTTAGTGGAGGGGGAATCAAAGGGATATTTTTAATGTGGTGAAAATTGTTTGTCGGTTGTGGGAATCAAACAGAAGTTTTCAAATCCACATTTAGGCCACCTACCCCATATATACTTAATATAGCTATATTATTAAATTTAAGAAATATAAATAGAATTCCAGACAATGGAGAGTTATACAGTTGACGTCACACCAGGGAGAGATGGAAAGGAATCACAAGAAAGAGACATCTCGCTCTAGTGAGAGAATTAGTTGACAGACCACGACTAACCAGAGCATACTTTTAACATACGATAAATGTGTAACTCTCCATTTATTCTATTATTTATATTTTACTTTTATGCATTTTGCTCTCCTATAAGCAAATAAAAAAAAAATTGATTTCCAATTAAAATTCGTTTCATTAAAGTAGTCTTGTAAAATAGAAATTGTTTGCTAATTTAACCGACTTCGTAACTCCTATACTTCTCGAGATAACAATAGCATACCACTTAAAATGAACACCCTGTATATGTCATATTTTATTATTTTCTAAACATTGCAACCCTCTCTGAAAAACACCCTATGGGCGCTCATAATATTATGGCAAATAATTCTAGTCACAGAATACTGAAAGAGTGACAATCTATAAAGAAATCAAGAAATATAAAAAGTTGTTATAATGATCCAGTTACAAAATAAGGGGTTATGTGTATCGGAAGCCCCACAAGTGTTGCAGCATCTAAATCAAAAAGCAAAGTAAAGTGAAGAAGTGTAAGTTGCGCTGCCATATTGAAGCAATTCCCCGTCGAAGGCGCGTAGCAATAGCTCTAAACCTGTCATCGCAATATATTGGAACACATGTCGGTTGACGGTTTAACATAATATTCTCGGCAGAGGGTGTTGACGGATTAAAAATAAACACACACTAAAGTGCTACCATATAAATAAGTCCGCCGCGTATAAAATAAACGGGCGCATCATAATAAACGTAAAGTTGTGCTTGTTTTTCAGCGCTTTATTTAAATTTCGCCGCGGCGTGTATCTTGCCTCTGGGGATGACTTATTCCAAAGTTATTCTTGGACCAATGAGGAAGAGGAATACATTTTTTTAAACTGATGATGTTTGTGTGTGAACGATTTATTGGTCCCTTGAGTGTCAATTGGTTTATGGGGTTTTATTATTTTGTGAGGAAAGAAACTTTTAATTTTATCGCCACATGCGATTCACACAGGATGTGGAATAGTAAAAACTTGACTACTTTATATATAAATTCTCTAGTTTTACTATCGAGCCAGATGCCACATTTTTATACGGTATTGACAATCTAACACTTCCTGATTTCATCCCAAAATTACCGATAGATACAAAATTAAATCATTATTAAATACATTTTAAAATTTAAATTTATTAGTATTACGGACAGTTGCCTGATTTAAATTAACAAAGTTACATGTTATATGAAATGATTGATATTGCTGTTAAACATTCAATATGCTTTTATTTATTAAAAACTAAGTTTTGTTGGTTCAACTGAATATTAATATTGTAAAATCGGTTATTTATATTGCCCAAAAATCTGTTAATTTAATTATTGTTCAATAATGAGCCAAATTAAGAACATTTTTTTAGCTTCAGTCAATAAAGTTATCTTTATTCTAAATAAGAAAAATATATATGAACTTGGTTCATTTGTTTTAAATAAAAATTTAAAAATATATTTATTTAGCATTGATTAGTGTTGAACATATTATAGATTTACTAAATGGTTTTTTTACTAACTTTTCATTGAAGTTATGAGTATATATGTAAATATAATGTTAATGCCATACTTGTAAGAAATAAAAAAAAAAAAATAAATACCTCTAATTTTCTTATAAGTAAAAGAAAATTGACATAAAAGCTTAAAAATAAAAGAATTAGAAAAATAAGAAACAAATTTCCTATATTTGTCAAAGGTCTACAAAAATTACAGCACATTTGAATCAATTTTCATGTTTCGCGTCTATGGTTAAAGCTGAACTGACCAGCCTTTTGATGATGTCCTAATAAGTTGATTCAAATGTGATGGAATTTTTTTCCCTATTTTTCTTATTTTTTAAGACTCAGTTCCACATCGAAACTGACATTTTGTCTTTGTATTACTTAATAATTAAGTTTCAATCCAAAATTTCACCGCCGTTTTACGTTTAATTTGATTAGAATTATTTTGTTAAAATAAAAAACATTTCATCATTTATCTAGAAATGGATAAAATGGTGTGATAGTATATTTATTTTAAAATATTTTTAGTTAATAACATAAAAATAAAATTCTGGTTGCAAAATTTTCATTTGTCTTTCTTTCCAGTATTGGAGTCTCAAATAACTCAAATTTATTTGTAAGAAGGGAAAGTAAGCAATGAAATAAAAGAACGTCAGATACCCATCAAGTTATTCTTCTTAGGGGAGTAAAAAATTGAATTCCCGATTAACTTATCTTGATGGCACGGTTTAAAAACGCATTTTTCATCTTTCACCCTTCCGCCCTGAGGAACATTTATAATAAGATGGATTATATTTGCTACACCCTTCATTGTTTGATCAATGACATCGAAAGGGTGCACGGGTAATCTTTCTCGGCTGCCTGAAGAATCTAGTTAAATTATGGAAATCGTTGTTCGGGGGCCTTGCTTTACTCTTACACTTACCCGGTCCTGTTCATGTACACATGTTCCTAGAGAGTTCCGCCGGGAATTATTTAAATCAGCGGTTCCCAATAATAAAGAATGTTTACCCACACTTTTAATGCCATTCGGCTGTGTGAATTGAATGTTTATTTTAACCCTAGCTACCATTCCAATTAACCCTTCTCAATGCGAATATATAAACTTTTATGGGTTGGGTTGTATTGATCATCTGTTTGATTTTCGTTGTCAGTATTTATTGCGAATTATACGGTACAAATATTTAAGGGATAGACATACGTCATCAAGTATGTAACTATAGTCTATTTAGTGATAATTAAATTTATTTTATTTGGATTTTCATTGGCTGATCGACACAACAAAATGGAGACATATGTACATAGCAGAAAAACTTCTAATAGTAACAGCGCTGTACAAATTTGATTATTTTACATATTTTAAGTTTCAGAATTAAATTATAAATTTAGATTTATTATTCTCTACGACAGATGTCGCTTGAATATCTCTAACGTCAAATTATGATGAGCGTCACACTAGATGGCCCCCTATCTCAAATCTTTTCAAAATTTTGTGTGCAGTTAGTGCTAGGTTTGTTCTAGTTTGTTCCAGATACTGTCACGCTGGATTCCCCAAGTCAACTATTAATAACATGTGTATATAAATAGAACAAACTTTCAAAATATGTACCTAAGTAGAACAAACTTAGCACTAACTCCTCATATCAAAAGATTTTTAAAAACTGGAAAGATTAGAAAGGTTTACTCTTAGTGTCACACTGGATTCCCCACGTCAACTGTTAATAACTTGTGTATATGAATAGAACAAACTTTAGGAACCTGGAACAAACTAGAACAAACTTAGCACTAACTGTACACAAAATTTTGAACAGATTTGTGATAGGGGGCCATCTAGCGTGACGCTCATCAAATTATGGCGTTATATTCCAAATAACATGGAGGCGACATTACTATTCTATGGAAGAAAGTAAATGACATTTACTCTCCTATTTGGGAGAATGTAAGTAATAAAATGATTGTTGTTATTTCGTAATTTAACCTGTCAACAATTGTAGCTTAGAAATATTTTTCCCGTAATTGAGAAATAAATTACTTTTTGTCAGAGCAATTAAAAGAAAAACTATTGTAGCGTTGGAATAGAATCCAATTAATAACCTGCGATATTTAAGGGTAATATAATTAGGGCTCCAAGTTCGGCTAAAGAATTTGTATTAGAATTTAGGATATGATGTATAAATACACTGAAATACTAAACTAATAATTATGTTGTATATGAAATATCCAGACATCCAAATTAGTTATTAAAATATTTCTCATCATCCAAGAATTCCTCGAACTTAAGACAACTCATAAGAATGTTCCACAAGTCTAAAACCTTGCATGAATATTAGTCAAACTTCACATATCAGTTTAATAACAAATCCTTGGCGAAATTAAAACGAGAGAATTCCAGAGCGAGTTGGCGGATGCCTTCATGAATTCTTCGGAAAAACGCAGAGCGTACGAGGGAGCACGCATCGTCTGAGATGCGGAGTATGGACGTCGGGATGCCACAATTATCCCTCCACTTGGAGAGGACGTCCAAACGCTCTGGCATAATTAAGATATGTTCGACATGACCGATATTGCTTTAATAGGAGCGGAGAGTACAGCGTAGGAGAACGGGAGAGTGGTCAGTGTATGAGAGAACTTGTTTGCAGAACAGGATTATATTTAGGGATTAGATTTTGATTAGCGGTCGATATATCTATACAAATATATATATATATATATATATATAGATATGCCCCTACAGCTTTTAGTATAATCGCAAAAAATTTGGTTTATGAAAATGAGAATTTTTTGGTTGAATCAGTTAAAAATTAAAAAAAATTAAAATATAGTTCTATATAAATCAGACTACGAGAAATCGAATGCCCGTGAGCGCATCTAGATATCTTTTTTAGATCTCGCGATACAGCGATTTTTTACTTTTAAAAAATCTCAACTTTGAAGGCCCATATCTCGAAAACTAAAAGAGATATTGAAATGCGGTTTGGACGAGTGTATTTTTCGTGCTCCAATTAACTTATACTGAAATTTTGAAAATTTTGTAAATTTTACTATTTTTTTGAAAATTTTCTTCTACCCATATTTTAATTTTTTTGAAGAGATAATGAAAATTTATCACCACCAGTGAATTCCTCTCGTAAAAGTACATAGGTATGCAAAATTTCAGAAGTTTTGGTCTACGGATAAAATTTTTAGAGCAAAAAAACTAAAAATGGCCAAAATTCGTAAAAATCTTAAGGGGTACCCCTTCAAAAATAATTAAAAAACAGTGATTTTTCGTTTTTTTGTAATAAAAACTTTATCTGCCCGAATTTTTGCCTGAAATTTTGCATACCTATGTACTTTTACGAGCGAAATTCATTGGTGTTCACAGATTTTCATTATCTTTTCATTTTTTTGAAATATTGAGAAATGAAATTTTTGAAAAAAATGTAAAATTTTCAAAATTTTCAAATTCACGTTACAAGGTAACTAGAGCATGAGAAATACACTCGTTCAAACCGCATTTCAATATCTCTTACAGTTTTTGAGATATGGGCCTTCAAAGTTGAGATTTTCAAAAAGTCAAAAATCGCTATAACTCGAAAACTAAAAAAGATATGAAGATGCGCTCAACGGCATTCAATTTCTCGTAGCCTGAGTTATATAGAACCATATTTTAAAAATTTTCTATTTTTTAACTGATCCAACAAAAAAATTGGCATTTTCATTAACCGAAATTTTTGCGATCATGACCCCGGCGATTTAAGAAATATATATTCTGGATCAAAATATATAAGGAATTAAATGGTGAAATTCCCAATTTCATATCTAGTTTCATATTATTTTAAATTAACCGTAAACAGAAACAATAGTGAATATAAATAAATAGTACTCGTAGCTTTACTAACGGTCAGCAGGAGAAATAGTATGAAAAAACATGTGTCACAATAATCAATTATAACACTTATTTTTGAATATAATATTATATGCATTTATATGCTGATTTATGAAAAATACTATGAGTATAACAGAACAAATAAAAGTATAACAATATATAAAATTTGTGTGTGTGAATATTACAACCCTGGTCATCTAAAACATTAGGTGGTTGTCCGAGAAAATGTATTCGTCTCGCAATTCTGCACCCGCCTTGGTCAGCAATATTCAGACTTTATGCAAAGCTGAGAACTTGAAGCTACAATCACACGATTCCAGCAGCTCGGCACACGGCTGCGCGCAACGATATATGAAAAACCCTTAAATTTATGACGACACATCGAAAATTCTGCGCTATTTTCCGTTCATAACTTTATTTGCAACTCTACGATACGACGCCTAGTTCGCAATCCGCTGACGCGGCTGCTAAATTCCACTATTCATTTGTTATTAGATTTTTATATTTTGTGGTAATGTGGAATTATTATTCGGTTTGTTATTTCAGTTCGCTGATCCTGTTTAATGGATTTGATATATGTAGCTAATACCTATTAAAATGTCACTATTTTACAATTGAATTCATGTTATTTTCACTGATGCATTGTCATTTAATCAATGTTAATATGATAACTTAATTTCACTTGTAATACATTGTTATTCGTGTTTTCAATTCTGTGTAAAATGCGAATTAATAATTTTATAAAATAGATTTCAATTTATTATCTATATCATTCTTCTTTCCTGTTTTAGGATGTAAAAGAAAATTAATGAGTATTTAATTGAAAAGTATAAACCATGTACTTTTTTTTAATCTGCAGAAATGAACGAAATAATTTTATTATTATTTTACAATAAATAAATAAATTGTAATAATAATTTTTTTCCCGATTCTGTCATAAACTGAAATTTTCTACCCTGAATTTAGAGAGGAAAGTGATGCTTTACATAACTAGGGACGAACATATTTTTTGTAGATTGACATTAAAAGTAGACTTTTATAGAGAATTGAAAGATTGTAAAGTCCTACTTTGATAGCCTAGGTTATAAAAGTGTTACTATAAAAAAAGAGTACAATTAGTATTTTAATTTAATACATTTATAGGAATTTAAACTTCGACTTTGGAAATGAAACGGAATCTTCGAGAAAAAGTGTATCACTTTATTCTGTTGATATACAAATAACTATTTATTAATTTTTTTTTATATACATTATTATAGTGATCGTTGAATAATTAATAAAACAACATATAAATATGTAGTAAAAATCAATTTATTTTTGAAAGTTTGACTTTCTGATAGGGTAGTAAAAGAAACTATTATTCGTGATGAAACTGTTATTCTCTCTTCAGATGCTTTATATTCCTCGCATTCGGTTCGGGAAATAAAACAGTATCTTCGGGAAGAAACGTCTCACTTTATTCCTTTGATATAGAAATAAGTAATTAATTTCTTTCTTACATAATAAATATCAAATAAAACAATTGATTTATAGACTGTGCAGTTGTAAATAATTTAGAAATTTTAAAAAGAAGTGTGGAACATGCAAAATAAATGACTTACAGATAACAAATGCTTACGTAACAAAAACAACAAGTAGCACTTGAGAACAAATATAGCCGGTGGTAAAATGTAAATTCCTTACAAACAAAAATCCATCGTATCTCATCAATAAATACCTGTTCAGCAGAATATTTATATACTTTTAATCGTACAAGCACCTCGCTAATATATAAACACGCACACGGGCGTATCTTCGCTAACATACACGCACAGAAGATGCGTGTACACATAATCGTGGTTTTTTATTTCGCACCTACAATAAATCATGGATAGTTTGAATTAATGGGATTGTCACAAGTTTAAAATTGCATAAATACCTTATTAACGATAGGATAATTTATATCGGTTCCAGGGGCATTTTTCCAGCGCTATCTAGATCTGAGATCTGGCGATGGTTGGTTGTTGATACGACGCGGAATTTCAAAGTGGTGGATGCTGGACCGCCCGAGGTGGACGCTGTTTCCGACATCGCAAATATTCCCAGTTAACGGATTTATGAGGTAAATGAATGACGTTTGCTAACCAGGTATTTTGCAAATTTTGTTTCGTTGTATCCGGAGGTTTAATCGTAAAAATGTCATTGTAGGTTTCGAAGTATTTCCGTCAAGGAATAATATATTCTGTAATTACTAGAAAAAATAACGTATTCTTAGATGTTGCTCACAATTCTGGGATGAGGCTTTGGTCGAGTTTAGCAATCACAGAAATCTAATAAGTTTTTTTTCCTATTTATTGTCTAGCAACGGTTAGGCAGAATCAATACACATATATTGTATAACAAGCAAGGAATGGAACTCATTTCGCACGAGTTTTCAATTCATGTGAGGGAGAAATGGTGGATTACGATATTGTTGCCCTTTTAATTTATATATTAATAATAAGTTTCTACCTATTTCAATACTCCTTTGATAATTCTAAATTAGTATCCTAGCAACATATCAACCTGTGAGATGTGACAATAGGCATTTGGCATTTTGATCAGATCTAACTTACATTTACTGAACCAGATCACTTATTTATTTCGCTTCACCCCAAGAAGTGTATCAATTTGCTTAATTCAGTTCATTTAGTCATATGTCGAATTTATCTGAACTGGTTTAAGTGAACTAAGTGGCAGATGGAATACAGCTAATATCTTACGTTGACTGTGGTAACCGTGTGATTTGAAAATGTATATACAATGTACTATATTTTCGTATCAATGATATGCATATAATGCATAGATATCTTTGTGGTTGTACACAATAGTTACTTTCTTACAACAATGTGGAAATTACACACTTTCTGCACTTATTTGCGTGTGGAAAGTGAATATTTCCTACATTTAATTGTTAAAGGAATACCATTATTGTTTTCGGTTGGCATAAATACAAAAAATGATAGTAAAACAATTTAACCGCAACAACCTTTGATCTTATTTATGAAAATAAAAAAAGATCTAAAAATTAAATAATTTTTTGTAGTGTAGAATGCTAAATTCTCTTAGGAAAAACAGTATAAAGAAACGTGCTGAAAGGTCTTTAGAAAACTTATATAAATGAAACACGCTTTCTTTCAATCTTTCAACATTTATATTACAATATATTATTATACGGTCATTTAAAAATGCTTGAAAAACAAATTGAAAATCATATTTAAATAAGTGGAAATATTACTCTCCTGTTTTCTTGTTTGTAGCCCATACTATTTTGGATAATATTTATGTAATTTTTCATTTTGTTCTAAAACACATTAAATTTGCTAATGTGAATGGGATAGCTAGCTCAGTGGTATCAAGTCGGCCTGTGGATTCTGAGAACCCTGGTACGATTCCCACAGGCAACAAACAATTTTCACCATTTTAAAAAACTACTCCTGTGGCTCCCCCACCTCTAACATATTTGGGGGCAGTGATTTGATAGTTGGTAACCGCACTTCACAGGCAAAATATATCACTTACCGAGATTTGCTTCGGCAGAGTGCCACATCCAGTAATGGGTAGAAGCCATGATGATATATTTATATTTATTTTTATTTAGTAACAGAATGTAATAAATTTCAGAGAAAATAATAAATTTAAAATCCACGGAAACACAAATATTTGATCCATGCGTGTAAAGAATAAATGGAGATAATATATTATTCGTAGAATCTTCCGCTTTAAGGTTGCATTGCAAATATTACGTTCGTCAGTAATTAACAAGAATGTTTCAATGTGAATATAAGCGTTATATTTCAACAGAATAATTCAAATATCTGGATTATTCTGAGGCGATTATCCTAAAATAAAATGTAAATAAGAATTTATGAAAGCAAATATGTATACATCCTTGTATACGATCCAGATAAATACCATCGCAAGCAAACATGAAGTTCTTCATATTGAAAAGTCCATCCTGCGAGTAGAGCTCCTCTGTTTGAATAGCATAAATAATTCGTAAGCGATGGGAAATAGCGACTGCACTCAGAAGACCGGAGCGGAATTCAAACAATTTAAATGCCTGACATTCTACAAATCATTACCACAATTAAACTGGGCGACTTTATTCTGCATTCGCTGCTCCTCCTCCTCGTATTCGTTTTCGAGAAGGTGAAGGAGACGATGCGAACCAAGGCGAGATAAATCCGGCGGAATTCGCCAGAACAAATTACGGAAACGACTTCAATAAAAATTACGCGGCAACGATAATTTGCAATTTATGTATTCCCAACCATTAAGCGCCAACTGATATATATCCGGCGAAGTAAATCATGCAAAAATGTCATAGCGAGGAGGACGACCAATGAAATTCACTTCCGGTGATCCATTTGCATATTTCAATTGCTTCATCGGTCGCGTCGCCCGACCGGTAATTTAATAAGCGGAATATGAGTCTGCCGCCCAAGCCACAACCACTGAAATTTCTATGGATATAAACATACTCGAATATTCTTTTAATGGCTATGCCTTAGATTCAATACTCCTTGCGCTTCTTTTTTATTTATAGCTGCATTCAAATTTCGTAATTTGATTGCTGCTTTATTTATGTTTTCTTTGTAGATAAAATAAATTAAACTCAAGTAGGTACTTAAAATATTTTGAACGCACATGATGCAAAAATAAGCCTGCATAAGGATTTCAATTTAATTTCAAGCAAAATAAACATACAGTTCTTCAATTTAAAATGCAGAAGCGAATAAATTTATAGATGTGTGAGTTAATGTGAAAATTAGCAACTATTTAAATATAGACTGATTTACGCATAGAAGAAAGGGACGTGGTGGGTGTATGCCCAGTAGAGTCGTTGATTTCCACCGAATTTCGAATTTCTGAACGTTCGAACATTCGAATGTTTTGAACTTCGTCAGAAAAACTTCGAAGCTTCGAATTTACGAATTTTCGAATTTTTGAAGCTTCGAATTCTCGAATTTTTTGTCTCTGAATTAACTCCATCTGTCATCTCCAAACATGCTCACGCATAATTTGCGAAAAGTCGGCCTCGAATTAAATAATAAACTCGGCGAAGTATCCTGCAAAAATTCTGCAAGTTTATGCGTCTTAATTAAGACATCTATTCTCTTACCGCCCATCTAAATGCTATGGACTTTTAGTAAAACATTTTGGAATGAGAATAAAAATTATACAAAAACGTCTTAATTAAAACGTTTTTAACAGTGTAGCGAAATTTTAACTCAAAATTGAATTAATTTGGCAAATAATAATAATTACTTATGAATTAAAACAAAACTCTGCAAATGAGTTTATTCTGAAAATAATTAATATCAACCTGCCGTGTTCACGTTAGGATCCAGATTCACAATTCAAATAATTCGAAAATTCGAAAATTCTGAATATTAAAATATTCGAAAGTTCGAATCTAAATTGGAAGGTTCAATAAATCCGAATATTCGAAATCTCGAATATTCTAAAAATCAACAACCCTAATGCCCAGTTTAAAACATATAGCCGCCCGGGGCTAACTTTCAAAAACCGCCATTCTTGACAAAGAAAAAATCGTTTTTACAATATCAAACTGTTTTAAATTATAAAGAGTACATAAAGTCCACTAAGAAAAAAAGTGGATCATAAAACATATTTTTCTAATTAAATTTTATCAAAATCATAATGCATAAGAAAATATACAACAAAAGGAAAAACAAAACAAAGTAAAAATTCTTAAAAACAATTATATATTTTTTTGTTTCCAGGCCTGCGGTATCAATATTAATTTATTTTAATTTGGAAATCAAATTTCTAATAGCAACTAAAAAACATTGAATACAAATTTTTTAATGGCATCCAACTAAAAACTAAAAAATGAATAACTTAAATGTATTTTATTTTACTATGAAATCATTAATGTTATAAATGTATATAAGCACAAAACCTGATTTAGCAAATATTAATCACCTTTATTTAACAATAAATCAGTGTATAAAAAATTTATTTAAGAACGGTCACGGTATACCGCCCTTTAGGTATCTACCGCCGGGGGCTATAGACCCCAAAAGCCCCCCGGTTAAACCGGCACTGGGTATGACACCATTTGCAGAAAAAGCAAAACATGCATTGCTCTATTTTATTAAAGCATTTTTCTTGTGTTTGTAAAGAATGAATACTTTTAAGTGTGAAATTATATGTTGAGTTAAATATATTTTTGAATATATAACATGAACATTAAAAACCTCTCGTCTTTTTGTTCCTTATATGTACACTCTGGTGATAAAATATTTGCAATTACATGAACAATTTAAAAAACTCAATAGAGTTGATCAAAACTTATAAATAAAATAATGACTCAATGTTTTACAAAATTTTGCGTGAATAATCTAATGTTTTGAATTTACATTATATAAATATATTAATTAAAGAGAGGCCACATAAATTATTTTTAATATGTACATCACTAAGCCATAATTTAAAATTAATGTTTTCTCAAGTATATACGAATAACTATAAATTTAATAATAATATCTGTTTCTTCTTGTCTATTTGTTTACATTATTATTATTATTATACTTTAAAAAATAACGCATCCCGGATTTTTCTTTAATAAAAATGAAATTTATATTTTTTCAATGGGGTAATAGCTCAGTGGTATCGAGTCGGTCTGTGGATCCTAAGAACTCCAATTTCATCGATTTAAAATTACCTCTGTGGCTCCCTCACCACTAACATCTTTGGGGGAGCAATGATTTGACGGCTGGTAACCGCACTTTACGCGCATAAATATATCACTTACCGAGATCTGCTTCGACAGAATGCCACACCCAGTAATGAGTAAAAGGCGTGATGATATATTTATTTTATTTTTTTTATTTTTCAGTAAATTTAATATATTTTTAAAACATGTATGCTTATGATATATTTAAATAGTTATTTTTGCCTGCCTTACAAAAAGGCCGGCGTCAACATGCTTGCCTCACAGATGTTAATGTATGCTTCAAGTAAGTTAGCAATCCCGTGTTTATATAAAATCTCTGAATATAGTAAAATATATCAAAAGTAATTTTAAATAAGCATAAAGTTCTTCAGCGTAAAATTACGAAGTGAATAAATTTAAAGTAGTGTGAATGAATGTAAAAATTAGCAACATTTTAAATATAGCAATCCCCTAAATCACGACAGTTATTTTCGCAGTATATCTTCGAAGCAATAAAAAAAATCTATTGAACGACAATAAAAATTAATGGCACAAAGAAATGGCTCGCAGTGAAAAAGCAGGCAGAAAATAAAAGAGCCATGAAAGTAGTTTTAATTTAATACGAAGTCGCTTCGCAGAACAGCATAAGCTTCGCGCCAGCAGATGGATTGTTATAGCGACTCATTGCAGAAGAAGTGCGGCGGACGAAAAACGAAGAAGACGAGGTAAAATTGAATGAGCAGATAGCCCGTGACTTGCCAAACACTCGGTGTATTACCCGAACAATGGAGGCGTTGGAATCTTAGAAATTTGTTTCCGAGCGTAAAAAACTGTTCGATTAATTTATGTACGCGCGAAGCGTTTAGGCAGAGATTATCAGATTTCTACACAGATTGCTTTCGACTGCAAAAACGCTGCTCTTGGTGTGGAACAGTGTCGTTTCCAACTCGGAGATGGTAGATCTTCTACTTCTCTGTTCCTGTTCCGTGCCATTTGTAGATATGTGCGTTTGCGTTCGCTCAGTGATTCCAGCCCATCCTGAGAGATTTTATGGCCTAGATAGCCGGTTTTTGCAATTAAGTAGACTGGAATTTACTGGAAACAGCTTTTTTACATTCATTACTCTGTTAAGGAAATTCTATTTTATGGGACATTTATCTTCACGAATACATCTCACTTAAAGCTACCGACACTAATACCAATAAAAATCACGCATCCTTAATCATTTTCGTATTACCATTCGAAAAGGAAACTTGCTTTAATTAATTGCTCGTATTTTTCATTAAGCAGATTATCTCTCCTAACACGAACAAGATTTCAAATTAAATCACTATACCTCCATTAAGTACTAACCACTTTTCATGATTGTCGCTGCAACAAGCAGAACTATTAATATATAGTTTCTAAGTACGGGTATCACGAGTAGTTGTAGTTTTACTATTTTGATAGGATATTTGAAATTAATTAAATGATATTAGTGTTTTGTGTAGGCGAATTATTTAGAGTGGGTTGTATAAATGATCTTGTATGAGACGAATAATTATAAATATGAATGACGCATGAAGTAAAACTAATTAATACGTTAGGATATAACTGTTCGGCTACGATTGATGGTTAGTAGAATCTTTTAGGCCCTACTCAGGGGTGTATTTGATATACTAGGCACTTGTGATCTATATTATGACACGCTTGCCAGCGTAAGACCGATTTTTTTTTATTTACAAATATAATTGAAAACAACAGCTAGTTTCACCAATTTTACTTAAATTTTAAGGAAAGCTTAAATGAAAAATATCGAATCAAATGTTTAACAACAATGTTTTATTTTTCATATGACAGTTCATTTCGATACGATATTGTTCATTTAAGGCAGTGGTTATAAACCCCGAGGGATCGCGAAGACGTTGAACGATATTCACCAGATGCTGCTTATAAATAAAAAGCATGTATTTTTAGTGGATCCTGAGAACCCTGGTTCGATTCCCACAGGCGACAAACAATTTTCATAATTTCAAAAACTACCCCTGTGGCTTCTACACCACTAACATCTTTGAGGGCCGTGATTTGACTACTGGTTATCGCACTTCACGAGCAAAATATATCACTTACCGAGATCTGCTTCGGCAGAGTGCCACACCCAGTAATGGGTAGAAGGCGTGATGATATACATATATTTTTTATGTATTTAAAGATTTTAAAAAATTATAACAATCTTAAAAGCAAAATAAAATCAATTCTACAAACTGTTATATACCAACATAACAAAGTTCATAGAAGCTATACACAAGTTCTTAATGAGAAATTTTTCGTTACTAATTTCTGAATTAATAGTTCTATTTTTGTAACGTTTATGATGAGTTGCGAAATAATTTAATTGTGATTTTTTCCTGCAAAGAAGGTCATGTTTCCGATAAATTTTTAAACCAGTGATTTAAAGAAAACTTGAAATTGAAGGAACAGCTGTGCATTTGGGCACTAAATTTTACCTTATTTATTTTCTTCAGTACAACAGGAATTTAATCCCAATTACAACAAAGAGAACCACAGTCTGGTAGTTAATTTATATTTAACTGGAGTCGGATTTTAACTTAAGATCTCTCGATTCGAATTTCGTACCACACCACCGTACTGGCGTATTAAATCATGTATAGCTGCTATCTAAATACAGTATGTACTAATGTCAATTGATAGGTACGATTGTAAAAATAAGTAAAAAGTTGAACCATCATCAGCACTATTGTAGCATTTTCTGGTCAATCGCTTCACAGTTGCTAAGTAAATATAGAGCTAAAACTGTAGCTACTTAAAAAGTGAATACGGTTCTTAGAACAATAGCGCTAGTCATCCGTAACCCGTATAGGAAACAAACTTAAGTGGTGTAGATACGATTCTAAAGTAAAATAAAAACAAATGGCGTAATATATTTTTTCCGTCCGTGAGAGAATAAGCGGACTAATTTAATCCTGGGCCATTATCTCGGCGAGGCACAGGCCATTTGGTTTTATTTCCGTTTGCAAGAGTTCTGTTCCGATTGCAGTTTCAAGACAACGGCGGTCCACCGGGCACACTCCTCCCACCCTACACCCCACTGAAAAAAAGTAAAAGCATTGGCGCCCGGAGGGCAGACAAATGGGACATCTACCACTATCAGCATACGGAATTGTTTGTACTCTGTAGTTTTATTGTACAGGATGTAGATTACTATTGAACATCAAATAAAATAAATAAACTCATTAAATAGTTGTTCACTGACTGTACAGACTACGAGAGTAGATTCTCCAAATTAAATTTAAGTGCGGGGATATTGCATTCACACGACTACTTGAAAAAAGTAAATATAAAAATTTGAAGTAATTTCGGAAGTAATATATACTTCTAGGTATATATGTTTACGTCCGACTGTATCATAACTACTTGATTTATGACACTTATTGGCGTCCATTAAATAGCACTTTATTGGACTAATATGATAAAATATCAACCCCTGTCAATGTCAAAAAAAAAGTTAATTAATTTTTTACCGTAAAAATGAATTTTGAATAATTTAAACCTTCAAAAATATTATTTTTGTTGAAATAAAATAAATAAACAAATATATCATCACGCCTTTTACCCATTACTAGATGTGGCACACTGCCGAAGCAGATTTTGGTAAGTGATATATTTATGTGCGTGAAGTGCGGTTACTAGCAATCAAATCACGGCCCCCAAAGATGTTAGTGGTGGGGGAGCCACAGTGGTAGTTTTAATTTGGTGAAAATGTCGGCTGTGGGAACCCGGGTTCTTAGGATGTAAAGACCGACTCGATACCACTAGCCATTACCCCATAGTCATCAATATTCCCAAGAAGTGTAGATACAAATTCGTTCTGCATATGTTTGTTTTAGATTTTTATTTTCCGCTGTTCGCATATAATATTTTTTGTCTACGACCAATGTATTGTACGTACACATATATTAAATGTGTGATTTTTGCTACTTAATGCTATGTATAAATCCCGCAGTGAATAATGATGAGGGAATAATAATCATTATTCCTTCTTCTGCACCAATCAGAAAATTAATATGCTTGAATCAATTTCTCTGTTCAAACAAAAAAAGTAGGGAGGTAACTATGAAAAACCTAATAAACAAAAATAAATATGCCAATACTTCGATATTTCAAATAGTATATGACGTACCATGAACTATAAGTTACAATTTTTAGGTCAAGAATGTAGTTTGGGAAATCGAGACCCAAAGGGTCGAGATTTCCTAAACATTCGCGACCTAAAAAAATCGCTTACAGTTCGAGGCTAATAACCTATATTTTACAATACTTGCACTTGCACTTGCAAATAGAAGAAAAAGAAAATAGGTTTTAAAATTGACAGCTGTCAAATTGTTGTTAAAATAAACAGAACCTTGATATGTAATATTTACTTACTGTTCGCGGTAGGCATTAAGTAAAGAAACCACTGTGCAGTAAAAGTTTCACTTACTGTATTTAAATTTTGTCATTAATAGGTAACTAACAGTATAAGTATTGTAAAAATGACATTTCTCTATCACCTAAGTTACAGCACAAAATATTGCAGTATTAACATAATTTTATTTTTCTACGATCATTGTCAGGGACCGAATTGGGAATAGCAGAAATTTGTACCCTCAACAAACCCGATTGATTCTCATCGATATCATGATTCCAATCCGCGATTAATATTTGATTTATGAAGGCTGACAAAGAACATTAATTCACTGTAGGTTTGTCATCTAAACAGATGCTCCCAGTATTTCGTATTCACCGGTACCCGTCTATGTGCGGTGATTTTATGTATTTTAAAAGTCACATAAGATATTCCATTTCGGCGTTGCCCGTGTCATACGATCGAGTGTTTTGAATTGCAAACTTCCAAGACGATGTCATCAGCGGTTATTGAAGCGTTCTGTCAACCTGTGTGTGTGAAGACGATCCGTCTTATTGCCTATGACATATGAGAACTAATGGATTTTATTTTCTTTCATAACAACTCTCTCCCAATATTATAACTTCATTTTTTTATATGACTACTTCTAGACACTTTATTTACATCCTTTTCAAATTTATACTCTTAGGAAATTACACCGCTATTACTTAATTTTTAAGTTGTTCTCAAATGGACAATATCGTATGGGGTGAATGGTCAAATGTCAAACATTCGATTCGATATTTTTCATTTAAGTAATTCTTAAAATTCTAGTGAATGCGCTGGAACTGGTCATATGTAATTTTGTACAGAGTGATCAGAAGTAAAGGTTCCAGTTGGCAATAAAAAAAAATATTTGAAATTGGTAAGACTTATACTTAAATGATTTCCTGTTGTTGACAGCGACATTTGAAAATTAAATTAAAAAAAATTGTTGTTTTCATTACCCACATCCTATTATTTCTTAACATTACTCACAGTGCAATAACCTGAAGTGTTTCTATCACTCAACCTATTTGTATTTATTATAAAAATGATATGTCGAATAGTATTTTCACCTTTACTTGGCGTTGTACCAACTGTGGAATAAAAAGATCCCCAGAATTGTATTACCAACTGAAACACTTACTTCTGATCACTCTGTAATAATTCCCTATATATATATATATATATATATATATATATATATATATATATATATATATATATATATATATATATATATTCACACGCATAAATATATCACTTACCGAGATCTGCTTCGGCAGAGTGCCACACTCAGTAATGGGTAAAAGGCGTGATGATATATTTATATTTATTTATATTTTATATAATTTCTGTCTACTCATTATCAATATCTTGAAACTAAAAATATATTGAGATTATAAACAAACCTTAGCGGTAGCCAAGATGGGAATTCTCAAAACGAGAATTCACAATGTGCAACAATATGACCCACATAAGTCTCAAGACTATTTATTCTGCAAATCCGCGGGACGCCCAAGGTGAATTGAATACGTCAAACAGATCTTCCTTTCAATTTCCTTAAGGAATCGCTTGCCGGCGACCGGAGAGCGCATTTCCAATACATTAAACAATTGCACGAGATTTTGTAGCATGTGCGTTGGTCGGACAGACGAAACAAAGCGCTTTCAGAACGGGTCAGTTACCATCATTTTCAAAATCTGTCAACTGTTCTCCATGAAGTAAAAATAAATGATAGATTGATGCACTTCATCTGGATTCAGAATGCAACCGCAACCGCCGATAGCGCGGAATCCCACAGGATTTATATGGAAATTGAATAGAGATTTGATATTTGTTCTTTCTTTTCTTCAACTTATAATTTAGTCAAATATTAGATAGTCGCTAGCGACAAATATCAAAGAACTAAACTACTAATCTACTCTAGAAATATGTAAGGGATTCACTTACGTCAACAATCATTTAAAAAAATTAAAAAAAAAACAAGTGCAATATGAATATTTACAATAGTAATATGAGTTATAAACAATTATTTTTAATTATTTCAATTTTTCAAAAATCTTGATATTGGCATTACTGGTGAACGTTTACATATCATATTTCTGATTACAGTTGTAGTTGATTCGTAAATTTATACGTAATTGTGTTTTACTGAGTATTTGTTTTAAATTTTTAGCAATTTTGTGAATGCAAAGAAAAAGTATGTTTTTAAAAATTCTTTGCTAAACAAAACTTAGTTTAAATAAATAAAAGCATATCGAATGTTTGACAGCAGTATCAATTATTTCGTATGACAGGTAATTTCAATTAGCTTTGATTAATTAAACTAAGTTCAATATTTAAAAGATAAATTATAACAATGCAATAAATTTTATAACCAGATACAAATTTACCATATAAACATAGCGCCACACAGCGTCATTCATTTAGATCCATTTTGATGATGATTAGATATTGCGCGTACAACATAGATACCACATTTTATTTAACGTTTAATAATATTCTAACTCCGGTAAAGTATTGTTGAATTTGAAACAAAATTAAACTATTTTTGTTTGTTTATTTAAATAGCGATCATTCTTACTTTGTACTACATATTACCGTGAAGACAGAGACTGGCACAAAAATCCTTGTAAAATATAAATGTATTCTCAAACAGTCTAGACTTCGGTCTAGACATTTCGAGATTGTTCAATAAGAACTGATAAATTGAAACAAATCGGTTTTGTACATTCATATTTAAAATCACGCTGATCCCATCAAATGAGGTAATACGAAATCTTGAAATATTTACTGAACATTTATTCATGAGATTCATCCTAACACACTATTTTAATTTCTTCCATATTCATAATTCCTTTAATACAAGATTGATTTTGTACATATTTTTTTAAGACAAAATTAAGCACAATTGATGAATGCAAATGCATACTACTTTTTATTTTTAACGTTAACATACTCGTACCATCAAAATATCAATATTTAAATAAAATAAATTAGCAGTACTCGTGTACCTACTTTTCTATAAATTTGAGTTCTGAAATACGAGGGCAGGGTGAAAAGTCCCTGAAAAATGAAACAAGAAATGTTTTATTTGATCAAAACATATTTTATTTCTCAACATAATCTCCTTGAAGCTCGATACACTTCGCCCAACGTTTTTCTAATTTTTCGATCCCTTCCAAATAATACGATTTTGGCAATCCTTCAAAATAGGCGTTTGTCTCAGCAATGACCTCATCGTTGAAGCAAAATCTCTTTCCGCCGAGCCATTTCTTCAAGTTTGGAAATAGATAAAAATCGCAGGAGGCTAAATCGGGAGAATATGGTGGATGACGAACCAATTCGTAGCGCAATTCATGCAATTTTGTCATTGCGACTGCGGACCTGCGTCCCGGTGCTTTCTCATATCCAAAAATGTATGCAAAATTTTCCGTACCCGTTCGGTTGAGATATCCTCATCAATCTCGTGCACTTTAATTCGCCGATCGTCCAATATCATACCATGGATTTTATCGACGATTTCTGGCGTTGTAATCTCAATTGGACGACCAGAACGTTCGGTGTCCTTTGTGGTCATACTACCACAACGAAAATCAGTAAACCACTTGTGAATCGTTCCAATCGATGGTGAGGAGTCCCCATAATGTTTAACAAGCGATGCTTTCGTTTGCGTAATGTTTTTTCCCCGCAAGAAATAATGTTTAATCAAGACGCGAAATTCACTTTTTCCCATGTTTTCAAAAATCTTCAAGGTTGCTTGCTTTCGATGGGTGTCAAAACAGAACTGAATGACATATCAGTCTGAAAATTTTAAAGCGTTCTAGTTAAAGATGGTACATCACAAATGTCACAAGAGATTTGCGATTGTGGCGCCATCTGTTTTATTTTTCAGGGACTTTTCACCCTGCCTTCGTATGCAACTAAAATTGTTACATTTACTTGATTTAGTCTTGTACTAGTGTCCTGTTTGATGATACCTTTATGTACAATTAACCTTGAAAGTTGCTAACCAATCGTTTGAATATGAATGACGAGTACGTTCAAGAAGAATTGTAGCGTAAAGATTTTTGCAGATAATTATACAAAACGTTACCGCAAAAAAACAATCCTGATCTGATCTCGACACAAACAACTCTTACTATGTTATAAATCCCAACATCAGATCAAATTACTCTAGAAATTTATCAATCACCCTGTTGCAAAAAGTTGAAGATCACGTATCACAAGATAAAAATGATAATAACCCGTCATTGGCTGAAGAACGTGCAAACAAAAACCAGTTCACACCGACATCTTTACAGCTAATTTCACAGGTCATCAGCGAGTCGCGGCGCCTGGCGCGGTGATTCATAATTCGGTGGCGGTGGCAGCGGCGGCAGTGCGAACTAATAATCACGATCCGAACCCGGTTCGCTGGAACATATGTCTTACGAGACGTGTGTAGCCACATGTGAAATGGTTTCTTGTGCCTCTGTCCTCACAGACTTCTCATTTGTCAAAGAGGAGGAGGTACTCGATGGGGAAAGTTGGCTTTGTTGGAGAAAAGGGATTTTAATAATATTTAGAGAGAACACCACCTAGATGTTTGAGTTACTCTAATATTCAGTCATAAATACAAATATGAATTAAATACAAAATATTCTACAATTTGGAACATGTTATATCTTTGTTCATAATAAACGAAGAACTCGCGTTAGATGAGCATTTCAAAAAATGAAGTCAACCTAATTAGATCGCGTATCTATGAGAAGAAATGTCAACTGAAGAGTGAAGAGGCTAAATCTCAAAAACTAAACAAGATATGAAGATGAACTCAACGGCATTGAATTTTTCGTGCTTCAATTGACTTGTAAACAAATTTTCAGTATTTTTTATTTTTCAAAAAGTTTTCACCAAAATTTTCCCATCGAGCAGTTTTTGAACGATATCTTAAAAACTTGAAGACATATGCACTTGGGGATTTTACCATTGGATTTAGCGGGTCAAAATATATATGTATGTAAATTTTTGTTACAATATTCGTACGAGGAAGAATTTTAGAGAAAACAGTCTGAAAATGGCGTAAAATCGAAAAAAATCTAAGGGGTACCCCTTAAGAAATTTTCAAAAAATAATGATCGCAAAAAAATTGTTTATAAGTCAATTCGGACACGAGGAATTCAATGCCGTTGAGCGCATTTTCGTATCTTGTTTAGTTTTGAAGATATAACCGTCGGAAAAGTTCAATTTTTCAAACAAATTTAATTCATCATATTTTCAACTTTCCCGAGGCTATATCTCAAAAACTAAACAAGATATGAACATGCGCTCAACGGCATTGAATTTCTCGAGCTTCAATTGACTTGTGAACAAATTTTCATCGCTTTTTATTTTTCAAAAACTTTTCACCAACATTTTTTCATCGAGCAGTTTTTGAACGATATCTTAAAAACTTGAAGACATATGCACTTGGAGATTATACCATCGAATTCAGCGGGTCAAAATACATATACATGTAAATTTTCGTTACAATATTCGTACGAGGAAGAATTTAAGAGCAAACAGTCTGAAAATGGCGTAAAATCGAAAAAAATCTAAGGGGGTACCCCTTAAGAAATTTTCAAAAAATAAAAATTGCAAAAAAATTGTTTATAAGTCAATTCGGACACGAGGAATTCAATGCCGTTGAGCGCATTTTCGTATCTTGTTTAGTTTTGAAGATATAACCGTCGGAAAAGTTCAATTTAAAAAAAAAATTAATTCATCATATTTTCAAGTTTCCCGAGGCTATATCTCAAAAGATATGAACATGCGCTCAACGGCATTGTATTTCTCGAGCTTCAATTGACTTGTGAACAAATTTTCAGCGATTTTTATTTTTCAAAAACTTTTCACCAAAATTTTTTCATCGAGCAGTTTTTGAACGATATCTTAAAAACTGGAAGACATATGCACTTGGGGATTTTACCATCGAATTCAGCGGGTCAAAATACATATACATGTAAATTTTCGTTTCAATATTCGTACGAGATTATAATCATTAACGTATATTTATACATGTTCTTATTTCAGATGCTATTTCAATTTTAATTCATAATAATTATTAGTCTGGAACAATCAAAGACAAATACAGCGTTACTCCTATTATACCTACTGTATTCTAAATCAAAACTCGATATACAATAAAATTCTATATACAATAATATTCCATCCTCCGTTTCATGTATGATTTCCTCAACAAATCCATCTCCACCGGAGGCAATCGAACCTCCACGCTCCACGCCAGTCTATTCCACTCCACAGGAAGCGAAGACATATCGCGGCTTCTGTTCGCTTGTTTATTTAGTCGCGTAGCTGATGGCGAACGTGCCCAGCTTTATAACACATCGCAGACATCACAGCGCTGTGCTGTACTTTCCAAGTCAGCCCTGCAGATGCAAAACACATCCGAGGTGGCCTGGCCTGCAGCCGCAGCCACAGAGCGCTTTGATCGCCGATGAGATGATTAAAATTCCTCGCGGCCGTTTATTGTTTGCGAGGTTTTAGTTGCTGTTGTGGAAGTGTTCTGGTTGTTGTTTATTAAGATTGTATTTTTAGAAGCTGTGGTTTAGCGAATTTCAGATTGGAGATTACTTCGAAAAGTTCTCAAGCAAGGAATCTGATAACACAGATTTTGAAGTTGTGAAACAGTTGATGTTTATAGAAATATTTATTCTAATTTTGTTAACAATGTACACCAGATATAGCAAAGTATCACATTATTAGATAAGTAAAAGTTATTTATTTATTTATGCTACTCTGTACAACAGGAACTGAATTACAGTACAGGGACCGGACTCACCGAGTCTCAATGTTGTAATTCATATATTTTTAGCTTAATTGGGATTCGAGCTCAGAATGTTTGTATTTAAATAGCTAAACACACCACCGTACTGTTGAACATCACACTATATATCATGAAATGAGGTAGCAGGAACCCTTGAAACATTCACTAAACATTTATTGAACAAATTTGTCATGTAATCACACTTTGCCAAACAATCCTATTCTGATGCACCACATTTGCTTCACTCACAGTTATCATTCTTTTCATAGAAGCTCGTTTATTTCGGAATCTTTCGTGCACTTTATAAATTTTGAACCATATTTACCAAATTATTCACAGGTCGCTAATGTATTTCTTACTCCCAATTTCACAAACTTACACCTGTTACATAAATCTTGTATTTGACATAAATAAAAATAAAAAATTAAATACAAACTATTCTTGTCTGCCTGTCTGTTTGTCTGTCTGTCTGTCTGTCTGTTTAGCCTGTCTGTCTGTCTGTGTCTCAATAATCTCGGAATTGATTCTAACAATTTTTATGAGACTTTGGCCTCAGAAAACGATCTAGCTAGGTATCATCCTTTGAAAAATTTATTAAATTAGTGATTTGGTTCAGTAAGTGTAAGTTAAATTTTATCTAAATTACACGTAGAAAACGTCTCATATTTATTTATTTATTTATTTGTTACTCTGCACAACAGGAAGTAAATCCCAATTACAGTACAGGGGATCTACAGCTTATAGTGGAATCCGAACCACTCAGACACAACCGTATTTTTTTATATAAGTAGAAGTTAGTGAGATTTGAACGTACGACTTGCTTGCTAATTAAGAAACGCAATGTGTGTACAAATATACTATATTTACATATACTATGAGATATCTTAGGAGTCATAGAAAAAGCTATTTTAATGACCGTCATTACTAACAACGTAAATTAAGTAATATTGTACAAAAAGGTGAATTAAAAACATCTATTCAGCATTTTGCACGGACAGAGTATACATTACATTATTGCATATTAAATACATTTCTCTTTATAAAATTGAAACTTTTTCTGCAGTGGTGCGTCAGAGATACGCGTGCTAGAGTTCCACAGCGCGTACGCGTGTGTCACGCACTCACGTGCTCTCACGCACATCGTACACCAGTGAACCCGCCACACTAGCATCAGTCACCATCCACCAGCGCTGCCTTATGTTTACGAAAGGGAAAAAAGATTATTGTCACGCGTAAAAACATTCACCCTGCTGTGGAGTGAGGATTCGTCAAGAGTTAAAATGTAGGAGGAATAAGTTGGATCGCTGTATTTGGGTTACTGTTTTTCTATAATTGGTTCATTATTTGAAATGGATCTGATGTCACCTAGTGAAAGACGGGAATTACTATAATTAAGTAGGGTTATTATATACAAGGGATTTTTCTTTATTGAAATTCGAATTCGTTACAAAAATGTGGACTGTAATTTGATTTACAACTGGTGATTTTCTGCTCTGGAATAATTGCCACTTTTTTAAACGTATAAATTTACAACAATTAACTACTATAAATTTGTATAAATTAACATTATTCTAAGAGTGATGTAATAATTCTCAAACAATTTTTTAAAGTTCTCTTCTCAAATAATATCATTTATATGACTTACAATTCATCCGTAAAAAGCTAGCAAAAATTCAAACAAAATAAAATATATCGTCGCACACAGGTTTTTAAATAATTTAGGAAAATACTTAATAGTTCTTCGTCGTTTATTCCAAACATTGTCCAATAATAATTTTTACACCAAGGGTGCAAGATACTTTCAGTAGTAATATCCTAAGGTCATTGATAACTGTTAAAAATTATAAGTTATTTACCAATAATCTAGGGATATTCGATTAAAAAATTTTCAGTGGCCATGTTGAAAAGTCAATATTTCAACATTTAAAATGAGTGTCTTTATGCACAACCGAGCCAAAATTCGTGTATTTTAGCCATCAAAAACGAACTTATATACCTGTTTTTGGCCCTAAGGCCGTAATTAAATAATTTTCTGAACATAAATAAAATGACAAATTTTGTTTATTGTGAATACAGGATTTAGCAAAATATTATTTTGACATATAAATGCACCTAATTTGTTGTGCCTAAAATATTGAGCCAGTTATTGATGTTACGGGGCAGAAAAGCCTGTTTTCCTCCTTGATGCATAAAAATACATTATGTAGGAACTGTAAGTGACAGTTTTTATGTCAAGAATGAACATAGTTTTGGCAATTGGGGCCCGTAGGGTCGAAATTTCCCAAACATTCGTGACATAAAAAATCACTTACAGTTTGAGGTTAGTATGCTATATTTCACAATACTTGAACAAATAGAATGAAACGAAAAATAGGTTTCAAAATTAACAGCTGTCAAATTGTTGTGGAAATAAACAGGACCTTGATCTATAATAAAAGTTTTGATGGTACTTATGAGAATTTCAAATTAACAGTAAAATATTTCCTAATGAAATAATGAAGTTTACATAATTTAACACGAAAAACGTGGAAATATCTGTGCAATATAAAATGAAATATACTCACGTACGCGTACATAACATTTTATGAAACTTCATAAAATGTTTTAAATATATTCCATTAACATAGTTCTAATTCTAGAATACCATATTCGTAAACCGCTGCATATTAATCTCGAGTAACACTACACGTTCCGTTTCCAGTCTCGGACTCGTTCAACACACTATAAAACGCGACTGCTTCGCTTATGAAATATGTGCACGTACGTGTGCAAATTTATGTCATTTTTTTGTTTCTACTCTAACTGTAATAATAATAAAAGTGTCACTTCTTTGACAAATATGCGAAAATGTGTTGTTTTAACATTAAGTACATAAATATTCTACATGTAGTTAATGTATGCATGATGGCTGTTAATTTGAAATTTATTGATTATCCGTATTGGTACAACATTTGTGAGTTATTGCAAAAATATTTACTTTATGATATTGCTACTGAATTATTAATGTTCCATTAAATAAACATCTACATAAATTTCGAAATCATATTACCTTTCTTTTGAAAGGAAACAGTGAAGTGTTAAGTTTCATTAAATCTGTTTTAATTTTGCTTTAGAAATTTAAATAAATTATAATATAATTTAGAACAAATACTTCAATTAATTTTCAAATTATCTTGAATATTATTAAGCATCCTATATTTTATCAAAGCTTACTAAATTATTTATACAAAAATAAATATGAAATAAAATAATTATAAATATAAATATATCATCACGCCCTTTACCTATTACTGGGTATATTAATTTTGGTTGTTTAAGAAAAAATATGTTCCAAAATCTTTTTACACTAGAGAAAATCTTTTTTAACTTTTTTTGCGACATGACACATTGTAACTAATGAAACAAATAGATAATAGTTATTTTGAGAATCATTTTGTGGACTAAGACGATAGCTGAAAAGAAAAAAAAAATTAAATTGCGAAATTTTTATAAATTTTATTTTAAAAATCAGCTTATACCTATAATTATGGATACTGGAAACTCAATACTCAAAATTTTTAATATGTCAAAATGACGACATTTTGGCCTTTTTTAAGCTACAAAACTAATAACAAATTTATAAGGACTTTATGTAAACAGTGGATAGCTAACTTACGCGAACACGTGAGGCAAATGGTTAGGATATGCCGCCATTTGCAGGAAAGGCAAACCATGCATTGATCTTTTGTTTTATATGGTAGTTTACTTGTGTTTGTATTAAATAAATACTATCAAGGTGTGAAATAATAAATAAAAATAAATATAAATATATCATCATGTGTGGCACTCTGCCGAAGCAGATCACGGTAAGTGATATATTTATGAACGTGAAGTGCGGTACCAGTCGTAAAATCACGGCCCCCAAAGATGTTAGGTTTCTTAGAATCCACAGGCCGACTTGATACCACTGAGCCACTACTCCATTGTGAAATAATAGATTGAGTAAAATAGATTATTAAAAAGCGTAGCATTATAGAAAAAGATTAACCTTGTAGACAGAACCGCGTACATAAATGTCATTTTTTTTTGACAGTTACATAAAAAAATATGTACTCCTTTCAGCGAACTCCAAGTTGAGTAAAATAACTGAAATTTCTTTGTTCCAAGTCCAGATATGTTCACAATGAAATATGGATTCTTACCCATGTAAACATTAAAATAATTATGTAGGTATAAGTATCCCTGTCACAACAAAATTTAAAACATCTTGCAAAACAAATTCTCAAGTCTGCACCAACAACCAACACATCTCCAACATGGCTCTTGACAAACTTCTGCAAAACCAACCAGCGTTTAATAAATATCTTCCCGAAACATGCACGCAACGCACCGAATAAACGTACGCGCAAATACACGGACACGCACGCAGAGTCGCACATATCGGTTGGAGTATGGAGCTCACATTCACAACGGATAACAGATCGCACCCGCCGAATTATTTATTACATATAAACCTGCGACAACTTCGTTACAAATTTATCGTTGGTATGCTTGTAATTTATACATTGGTGTGTTGGTTCCTTCGGAGATAGTTCGTTATTACTTGATCATCTTATTATTATTTATTTGATAGTAATTATAGCGCAGCTAAGAGGAACCGCATAGAAATATGTTTGAGATAAATCATTATCTGTAAATGATAGCTATTTCAATGACAGTTTCTTTTTCTCAGTAAATATTTTGTGCTCAAAATAATTTAATCTGGCCTACGTAATATATAATATATTTATAATTTACTAACAGCTTCGTAAAAATGTAGTTAAATAGTAATTTGTACAATAAGGAAAGAAAGTGCAACATTGCTTCTCGAAGGTGTAGTTCAATTTCTCGAGCCGAAGACTGATATTATAAAGCATTTGAGGGAAGAATGATACTATTTTCACAAGGTATACATATAATTTTTTTGACGGCCCTATCAGAAAATATAGATGATAAAATAAAATATAAAATATATATATATATATATAATATATATATATATATATATATATATATATATATATATATATATATATATATATATATATATATATATATATATCATGCCTTCTATTCTTTACTGGATGTGGCACTTTGCCGTAGAAAATCTCGGTAATTAATATATTTATGAACGTGAAGTACGGTTACTAGCTGTCAAATCACGGCCCCCAAATATGTTAGTGGAGGGAAAGCCATAGGGTTAATTTTAATGTGGTGAAAACTGTTTGTCGGATGCGGGAATCGAACCCGGGCTCTTAAGTCTAACTCCATTGTTCCATCCACCCCATTTAACAAAGCTTAAAATATAAATTAGAAAACAATGGGCAAAGTTAGAACCATATATCTATTAAATCGTCAGTGCCATCTCCCATCGTTATTACCTACCTACCTCAAACAAACGACGGTTTGATATTGCGTTTTATTTTTTATTTTTTCGTGAGTGAAAATTTGTCTGAATTAAAAATGCAGTGTTGATGGTAAAAAGAAACTAAGATAATTCATTTGCCTGCGAATTTCATAATGCTATCTTGAAACTTTATATGCCACGCAGTTTGTTTTATTTTCCCTTGATTTATTAGGTTTATTGGTGTTTATTTTGCACGACGGTAATATGAACTTGATTTCGTTTTCGGATGGTTTTTTTTAACAGAGATAAATTTGAATACTATTTTTTGCTTCGTAAAATTTGATTAAATTCTCATTATTTTTAGACCTATGTCTCATTTTATAGATAAAAAATTTAATTCAAATAAAAAATGTGAAAATAATATAAATCATAAAGCACAGAACAAAAAACATTGCAAATATATGTCTGGTGACGAATCCTAAGTCTAGACTCGCAAAAAAATAATTTTATTATGTTTCTCGTCTGGCTCGTAAAGTATTATATTTCATGTAAATTAATCTAGTTTTACAAAAGACAAAGGTACTCTCGTTAAAATGTACTAACTAATTACATCGACTTATTTTACAGTGCACCAAATTAAAATAGTGACATAAAAACTTAAAAAATTCATTAAGACAACGAGTGAGGAACTTAAAGTTTTTGTTTTCTAATTTCGTTATTATTTGGTGCAGTTTTCACTTGGGTTAAATTGCGAAAAAGTAATAAAAACAACAATATTTAATCCGTCTTGCTTTCGTAAAGTCGAGGCAACAAAGTATTAACATTGTTCCGGGCAAAAACTAGAACTATTACTTTTATACCAGGATAAATGTGGCCAAACATTTCCGTAAAATTAGAACAGTAGCGAGAACATTACGGGCAAATTGTTTTCATTTCTTTTAATCTCCATTATTGCGAAAGTTTGCGTTTATGTTCGTTTAAGTAGTTGGTACTTGTTACCTAAATTAAAATTTAGACTCCTTAATGGCTTCGCATATTACATATATTATTCTTGCGCAGTTTCATCTAAAAGGGTGTAATCACAAAAATATGAGTTTGTGAAAAGTAAAGCAATAAATTTTTTAATATTTAATGTGTAAGTATTTCTTACAGAGATACATTTCTGTAGACATACAGAATTTTAATTTCTTTATAATATATTTTACTACAATCTAATTAAAACAAATCAATGTTATTATTTCGAAATATCTACTTATAAGTTGTAATAATGGGGTGGCTAGCTCAGTCGGCCTGTGGATCCTGAGAACTCTGGTTCGATTCCCACAGGCGACAAACAATTTTCATAATTTCAATAAAGCTACCCCTGTGGCTCCTCCATCACTAACATCTTTGAGGGCCGTGATTTGACGACTGGTAACCGCACTTTACGCGCAAAATATATCACTTACCGAGATCTGCTTCGGCAGAGTACCACACCCAGTAATGGGTAGAAGGCGTGATGATACATTTATTTATTTATTTTAGAAGTTGTAATGTAAAATTTTCATTGCTTCAATATTATTTTTCTACGGTCGTGTTGAAAAATCAACATTCAAAATGAGCGTGGAAAGTATCTTTTTGCAACAGTGCGGTATGATTTCTTGCCGCATTCAGAAATCGTTTATGATGTTGTTTCAAGGCAAATGTCATGAATAAATCAAACAAAAATATAAAATAAAATAAATAAATATATCATCACGCCTTCTACCCATTACTGGGTGTGGCACTCTGCTGAAGCAGATCTCGGTAAGTGATATATTTTGCGCGTGAAGTGCGGTTACCAGTCGTCAAATCACGGCCCCCAAACATGTTAGTGGTGGAGGAGCCACAGGGATAGCTTTTTCAAATTATGAAAATTTGTCGCCTGTGGGAATCGAACCCGGGACCTCAGGATCCACAGGCCGACTTCATACCACTGAGCTAGCCGTCCCATAAACAAAAATATAATATATTATATTATCATTGAAGATTGTGCTTAGTTAGACTTTAACTATAAATGGAATTATAAGTGAAATGTTTGAAGTTTGCTAACATTTTTAAAGATTTAGTTAAGTAAAAGTACTATGATAATTTCATAGCAATGAACGTTTGCATTTATTTACATGAAACAAATTTTAATTGAAAATATAAGTGGAATTACTAAGTGAAATTTCAGAAATTGCAATGTTTAACTTTACTTTTCGTGTTTATCAAAACTAAATTTTGAAGTATGAATGGTGCCATAAGATAATATGAGATAAAGGTCTTCAAAATCTAAACTTAATTTTCATTTGTGAATGTATCTTTATTGGCTAATTTCCCATAAGCCGCTTCGAAAAAATTCACTTCCACATGAAACCAGTTATAACTTCTATCAAACTAAATTCCACCCTTAATTTAACCCCAACAATGCAAGTTGGAAATCAAACTAGTTTCTAGTTTCCGCTAGTGTACATGAACCCTGTTGACGTCCTGCAAGCATCGCGTGGCACCACTTTTCTTCTGGCGCCACCGTCGCCGCCTCCGCGACATGGTAATGCGGGAGCACCACCTCGGTTCGCGTGCCGCAAACGGAGCTGGGGGTGGCAGGGTGACTAGACATTACAGTTTGTAATTGTACCGGCTGGTGCGGTTCGCAATACAGTAACACTTGCTGGATATATGCTGCAGGAAGTTATGTGGTTTGCAGGAACTTCATAAAATTTTATTTATTGTTTTAATTTTTAAGATTCGTGAAATATGAGGAAAGGACAAACAAAATTACTTATTTTTAGTTGTGGAGTTAGATTATTGGAGAAATAAACACAGCTTTTCTTTCTAATACATTATTCATATACATAAAAAAATAAATATATAAATATACCATTACACATTATACCCATCACTGGGTGTGGCACTCTGCCCTAGTAAATCTCAGTAAGTGATATATTTATGTGCGTAAAGTGCGATTACCAACCGTCAAATCACAGTATCCGAAGATATTAGTGATGGAAGGTCACAGGGGTAATTTGAATGTGGTGAAAATTGTTTGTAGGCTGTGGGAATTGAACCCGAGTTCTCAAATCCACAAGCCGACTTGATACCACTGAGCCACCTACTCCATACATTATTCATTACAAATGTTAGTATCAATAATCAAGAAATAACCAATAGAAACGTTCCACGAATTTCAAATAAAAATAATAAAAGAATAAAATAAAGTACCCATTATTTAGTGTGGCACTTTGTCGTAACAGATCTCGGTAAGTGGTATATTTTGAGCGAAAAATGCTGTTACCAGTCGTCAAATCACGGCCTCAAATATGTTAGTGGATGGAGAGCTACAGAAGTACTTTAATTGTGGTGAAAAGTGTTTATTAGCTGTGGGAATCGAACCCGAGTTCCCACAGCCGGCAAACATTAAAGAATGAGTTTTCTAATACACGCAAAATAGTAAAATAATCGCTAAAAGAATTTTAGTTTATTATAAAAGTAAGAAATTTGCTGAACCCAACTTTACTGAGAAATATTATGTATACAGGGAAGTGAGTAAATATTTGGTATTTGGAAGAATATCAGCGTTATTATGAGGGGATATCGTTCTCCGTTGTTCGATGCAGAGAAAGTAAAAACTGAAGCACGACCTAAAATCGAGTACGAGATGATACAGTTAAAAGGTTATCAAGTGACTCGCTGAAAATCTGTCACGTCCGATATAATAAATGTGCCGGGTTTGTGTAACAAAAGGTGAAAGATGAAAGTTCGACCTTTTCGATTCGATATTTTAGATCGCTGTGATATAAGTAAAAATCACGGTGCTAAATATCATGATATTTATAATTACTGTTCTATTCATTCAAGTTGTTGCGTGAACTATTATTCTATAGAATTTTCGTTTATGTAACATCATAAAAACGCCAATGTCGTTCCATGATACGTACGTAAGCAAATATTATTTTAATAGAAGGAGTGCTTGAAGTCTTCACATACTTTGCATATTTTGTTTCATATAATTTCATGCCTATTCAGTAATCAGGGACATATCTGGGATTTTGTCGAGGGGTTAGCCACTCTTTAAAATGTTGTACACCATAATTCAAAATCATGGGTAATTCACACAATTCATACGTAATACTTGAGTAATTCACGTAATTCTTGAATTATTCAAGTAATAATTGTAATAGATTAGTAATGCATTGTGATAGAGAAATTTAATGCCGTTGAGTCCATCTTTATATATAATTTAGTTTTTGAGATATGGCCTGGGGAAAATCGAAAAATTAAGGTATTGAAATTTTTGGAAAGTTCAATATTTCGGAGTCTATATCTCAAAAATTAAACAAGATATGAATATGCGCTCAACGACATTGACTTCCTGGTGTCCGAATTGACTTATTAGCAAAGTTTTAGCTCATTTGAAGCGATTTAATTTTTTGGAAATTTTTAATAATTTTTTAAGGGGTACCCCTTAGGTTTTTTACGATTTTGAAACAATTTGCTCTAAAACTATTTCTCGTACAAATAGTGTAACGAAAATATACATACATATGTATTTTGACCTGCTGAATCCAATGGTAAAATCTACAAGTGCAGACGCCTTCTAGTTTTTAAGATATTGTCCAAAAACTGTTTCAGAAAATAGTTAGGTGAAAATATTTGAAAATTTTTAAAATTTCTGAAAACTTGCGTACGAGTTAATTGAAACACGAGAAACTCAATGCCGTTGAGCGCATCTTCATATCTTGTTTAGTTTTTGAAATATGGCCTCGGAAAAGTCGAAAAATTGAGGTGTTGAAATTTTTGGAAAATTTAACACTTTTAGATGCTTTATCACAAAAGCTAAACAACGGAATTGAATTTCCCGTGTCCGAATTGATTTATTAGCAAACTTTTAGCTCTTTTGGATACCTACATTTTTATAACAACTTCCTTAAGTACGTTGCTTTTAGAAAACAATAAATTTACTGTTTACTATTTCTTTTAATTTAATAATAATAATAAGAATGTAGAAAAGGATATCCAATAACAAAAAATGGCTCTCAAATCAAAGTTAGAGAAATCAAATTGTTCGTGTACTTCATCTAAACGTAGAAAGTACTTAATAACAATCATAAAAACTAACCGATAACCATTTCGATTGAAAGAACAGGTGAAAATCGTTTAACAAAAATCTAACAGTAACCTAGCAACAATTCCTAGTAATTACCTCACTTGCACTTTCTTTTATTGCCCACGCAGGGCCTACTTTTTAAACACGCAATCAATACATTGTAAATTGCAATCATGAAAACAAAACACAATAATAACGGGATTAGCCGCAACTTTCTCGCTTCAAAGGCGCCGACAGTCGCAGTGACATTTCACGATGGAAAAATTCCAGGCGCGCGTTCGGTTAAATTAAAAATCCCTTCTATTATTTATGCGGAGCTGCGAAACTTCTTCGAAGATGTCCCGCATTTTGACACTTTCGAATAGATATGAAATGCGTTTGTCTAAAGTTTTTCCGATACGAAACCCATCCCATTACCTGGTGCAGCGCCCCAGACAAATTCTCTCCAAAACGGGAGACTATTTCAAAGCAAAGAAATAACTGAATGACTAGCTTGTAAGAAATAGTGCGCATATAGCTCCATCTTCAGTTTGAATGTACGAAATTGCACTGAATATTAAAAAATATATTTTAGGGTGCAGACGCATAAATTTAGGAAGACTTGCGAAATTCGTGGCAGTAGAGTTACACCTATATTAATACTTGTATTTTAGGCTGTCACATAAGTTTGAAAATAATACGGCTTTTTCGAGGAAAGTTCTATTTTTAGAATTTCCTCAATACCTACTTTTAGCGACCCATATCTTGCAATTCTTTTACGACATTTGTATCTCGTTTTCTCTGGAAATAGAACAGATTTCATTCATAATTTAATACATAACGACTATATTCCTTTGAAAATACCGCAATTATTTTTAAACATAAAATTCTTCATTATATTTTGGCATCTGATGTCTTTAAAGGAAAATATAATTAAATATAGTAAATAATATGAAAATCATTACTTTTTATTTTTATTTTTCTATAACTTACAGAATTAAATGTTATTTAAAGATATTTTCACAATTTTAGTAAACCAAATATGTGTTGAAGATTAATATAAATTTCCAAATAGATGAATACCAGAGCTGGGCAGTAGCTAGCTACTTTTGTAGCTTAGCTACTAGCTTAGCTACATTGACCTTAGCTTTAGCTGTAGCTAACTGTGAAAAAATATAGCTATAGCTTGTAGCTAGCTACTTTTTTTTCTATTAGCTTAAAAATAATAACTGAAGCTACTTTTAAAGCTACTTTTTGTAGCTTAATGGTACTTTTTGTAACGTAAAGCTACTTTTTAAAGCAGAAGATCAACAAAGTAAGCATGCGTACAAGCTAAACTCACAAAATAATTATTTGTTGCCGGTTCTAACTGGCTCTAACACGCAAAAATACACAGTAGGTGCCAGATGTTATTTGCTATTTTTGATATTTATGTACATAATAGTAAATTAACAGTCATTATAACAAAAGACTGATCATGTGACAATGGCTAATTTAATTATTTCACAATAATTTAAAAAAGTAGCTTTAAAATTTAACAGCTGCTTTAACGAAAGCTTTTAGCTGTAGCTTAGCTATATTTTACAAAATATAGCTTATAGCTGTAGCTTAGCTACTTTTTTAAAGAATAGCTGTAGCTGTAGCTTAGCTACTTTTTTTAAGTAGCTTGCCCAGCTCTGATGAATACGCTAAATTTTATTTATGATTTAAATAAAAACAAAATTTCAGTCTTGTTTTTGTTTATTTTCAAATCTGCAAATATGCAGTCCCTGTAGCTTCCCCTCCTCTAATATTGTTGAGGGCAGTAATTTGACGACTGGTAACCACACTTCATGCGTAAAATATATGACTAAGATCTCCTACGATAGAGTGCCACACCCAGTAATGGGTAGAATATAATTTTTAAACATATATTCCACATTGTAATTGGAATTAAGTTCCTGTTGCGCAGACTAACAAATAAATTGATAAATAAATAAAGTATTTTAACACATCCTGTATAAAATAAACCATTCAAGTAGAATGAATGAAATTGTGAGTTAAGTAGTAATAAACCAAAATTACTTTAGTAGTTCTTCCACTTGTAATTCTAAAGCGTTCATTTCCTAACGACTGCTTAAAAACGCACCCATTTCTAAAACGAGAAAAAGCATTCCAACGAATAAAGTTTTATTTTTCAATAGGCTCCTAAATTTTATTGTCTCTTAATACTCAAACTATACTAATACTAATGAGAAACTGCGCTAACTATCCTGCCTAAAGTGTTGGGAACATCAATAAAAAAACACTAAAACTAGTATAAAGATGTAGGAAAATAATTACTTTATAACAACGTTTCAATTTTACAAAGAGCTCTTTAACCAAGCTGTGCTGTAACTACATTCTATTCTATACCACATTTTATTTCCTTTCCGATATTATTTAATACATTTTCTACGTTTTATATTCGTGTAGCCTGCAGACTTATTGGATTCAGTTTTTACTCTGATAATTTTCTCTTCAATACAAAGTAAACTGTAAACAAAACAAAAAACAATTTTGTCACTTTGACAGAAGATAAATAGGAAACTAACTTTTTACAACTGATTAAACCTTATTTACTTTTCTCTTAGTAACCCGATAAAAACGAATGTCATTTGAATTATTTTATTTTAATGTTGTAAAATTATTTTGCCGAGCACTTATTTTCTTCAGATAAATTTCAGGTTGACAATTCAACCTTGTTACATGACAGAAATTTGATTTAAAAACTGTTTTAAAATAAAATCACTCTACTCTACGGACTCGTAATTTTATTAAAACAGTTTTTGTTTTCAAATTGCTAGATAACAAAGTTTCAGGACAAACATAAATTTATCCAGATTAATTGTTTTTTGTGTATATAGTTGAATTTCTTTTGTACGTAAGTTTTATTCTAAAAATATGAAATGAGAACTGAAAAAATGTATATTTAATTAGGCTATAAAATTTGTATTAGACAGTAGAAATGGAAATTCAATTCAAAACCAAGTTTTTGGAACAAAAGAAATTTACCAGAATTGCAATTCAAACTATAAAATAAATATTTATTTACTATTCTGTACAACAGGAATTTAATTCCAATGACAATACAGGGTCTGGACTCACCGAGTTGTAGTGTGGTAGTTTATATATTATTAGCTTGAGTGGGATTGGAACTCGAAATCTACGGATTCAAATGCCGTAACGCTATCCACACCACCGTACTATCAGACTAAATATTTTATAAATATAAATATATAAAATATATCATCACGCCTTTTACCCATTACTGGGTGTGGCACTCTGCCGAAGCAGATCTCGGTAAGTGATATATTTATGCGCGTGAAGTACGGTTACCAGCCGTCAAATCACGCCCCCCAAAGATGTTAGTGGTGGGGGAGCTACAGTAGTAATTTTAAATTGGTGAAAATGTTTTGTCGGCTGTGGGGATCGAACCAGAGTTCTTTGGATCCACAGGCCGACTTGCTACCACTGTGCCATTATCCTATATATATATTTTATAATATAATAATATAATACAATCAATAATTTAATTTTTAATAATTTAGTAAACAAGCGCAGAAAAGCGATTTAATTGATTTACAATTAATTATTATTGCATTTAACAGTGCTCTATTACGAGCATTATTTAAAAATTTAGACAATGACTTTAATAATAAATATACAGAAGTATTAATAAGCAACTACCGGTACTTGATACTTCGTCAATAACTCGTTTAATAATAGGTAATCGATGACCAATTATATATGCTACATTAAACACTAGAAAATGTATAAAGTAGCGCTTTATTAGCAATATTGAATAAGTCTATTATTGCCGTACAATTAATCCATTCACTATAAAACGTGATTTTCTTGTTTGTAACAATAAACCAATGATAATTTTGTAGATTAAATCTAAATGTACCTTAAGATAAACCATAATAAAATAAAAGAATTTTTATAAACTTTACGTCAAATGTTATACGTCATTAGAGAAACCAAGAAGAACAATTATTCTTGCATCAAAACACGTGACGAAACGTTAGAAAATGATTGAAATTGTAGTGCGGGATTTGAACCCGGATTTTATTTATTTACAGATCTAACTAACAATAGCTATTGAAGCAATTAAAGGCTTATATCCAAGTTAGTGCCAATCAATGTAATTCAATTATTCACCTTTTCAATTTGGTTGTATGTATACACATTAGACATACTACAAAACAAAGAACACTGGCGACTAGCTTGATTCTAACAATACTAACTGCATTGAAAATACTTTTGTTATATTATTTAAATAAATTGTTGATAAATCTGTCATATAACAAAATAATTCTAATTTGTTCGGTCCAATTAACATTATTGAATGTGAAAGTCAGTGGCGTAGTCAGACATTTCTAATGGGGTGGGATTTAAAATTTTGAAAGAATAATTGCTCGATCTAAGATAACGGTTAAAAACACTAATTCTGGGTTGCAAGAAAAATATAAAGAGCTCTTTAGTTAAAGAATTGTTTATTTAGCAACAGAACCAATAACAATTTTCTGAAACTTATTGAACCGTTAATTGCTAATAAACCGATAAAACTTTCATGCAACCAAGGGGTAATAGTGCTATTTTACACGACAAATTTAATGTTGCAAAATTTATTTACTAAATCAAATTAAAATTGGCTGGTATATAAATTTAACTTTAAATATTTCGATTAAGTTAACTTTAGCAACATGGTGATTTTAATTAAAAAAGCTATCGAATGGTATAACTCGGTAATTTTCTCCACAAATGTAACGAATTTTACACTATTAAATTAGTGTGCGCACCTGGAAAAATATAATAATAAACACCCCAATTCTCTAAAGAGTTTTAGCTAAAATTTAGCTAATCCTGAATGTTGGATTTGTCAAAGTGAGCTAAACCATTATCCCAAAAATTTTTAAACAAACTTTGGTATAATCTTCGTACCATTTCGTTTTCGGTAAGCGAATCGAATTAACTTTTTCAAATCGGACTAGCATAAGATAATCTAATCCAAAATTCAGAATTAGCTAAAAGTTTTTGTTGTGAATCTGGTTGAAAGTGATTAGGTATTGATTATCTAAAGATTGTATGAAAAATATAATTCATATGTCATTTAACAAGTTTACCGCCAATCAACAATGAGAACCATAACGATACTGGTACTTTACCATTTAAAATTAAGTTACCGCCTTTAGACCTTTAAATCACTGTACCTATTATATTATCTTTATGATAATACCAGGTTTTATTCCAAAATATTTATTTTGAAACCAATTAGTTAATATTTCCGCACATATAATTTCAAGCGGATATCCTCTGCCTCTGATGAAACACTATTTACATCCCGCCGTCGCAGCAGCTTGTTGTATTACTCACAAATTTAACACAAGATAGGAAATGCGTGACATATTCATGACTTGTGTCTGTAATAATGAACATCAGGAAGCCATTGTTCAACAGCTTATTTCCTACCTATCACTGAGCACATAAATATCAATTTTAAAAAGTAATAGTTAATAAAATATCCATGAATGCTTTGTTGTACGCAATATGAATAGAAACTATTTTTATACAGGATAGGTACCTATTTCATTTTACATGTAGTGTAGGTACCTATACTCGTAATTCTATTTTATGTAGGTACTACAAGTTTTAATATACATTGACATATGTAAAAGGCAATAAAATTTGTTGTAAAATATTTATGATGTCGAATACATTCGTTACCGTTTCAAACATAATTGTTTCACCAATTTTCTGCATTTTAAGTGGCTTGTTTAAGTATTAAAGCGTAACACAAATTGCGAATTCAACACAGGTATTATTTTAACGTTCCTCTATCCTGAGTGCTTTGTGTTAGAATTAGTTTTATGGTCATATAGTTTTACTTAGATTAATTTGTTTTTACTTTTAAAGTTGATTTTACCATGTCCGAACATCTGTGGATACTACAATTACGACTGGGCTATATTTGTAACAGACGAAGACATTTGTTAATTTAGAACAAAAAGGCTTTGTTTCAGCAGGCAATGTACTTTTTATCTGGGCATACTTCGGATTATAATTTCTACAATTAGTTTGTGATTCAATTCCGTCTTTTCCATAAGGGCATATGGGGCATAAGTCCAGGGCTCCCGGCTTGATGGGGGCCTCAAAATGCCGAAGTCGTCGTTTACACGGAAAATAGAGGAGCTCAATTAGTAAAACTCCAGTATACTCTCTTGCCTTATTTTAATATTTTGCCAAAAGATAGTACTGTACAGAGCTGGGCAGTAGCTAGTTACTTTTGTAGCTTAGCTACTAGCTTAGCTACATTTACCTTAGCTGTAGCTGTAGCTTAGCTAACTGTGAAAACATATAGCTGTAGCTTGTAGCTAGCTACTTTTTTTTCTATTAGCTTAAAAATAACAACTGAAGCTACTTTTAAAGCTACTTTTTATAGCTTAAAGCTACTTTTTAAGCAGAAGGTCAACAAAGTACGCATGCGTACAAACTAAACTCACACAAAATAATTATTTCTTGCCGTATATAACTGGCTCTAATACGCAAAAATACACAGTAGGTGCCAGATGGTATTTGCTATTTTTGATATTTATGTACATAATAGTAAATTAACAGTCATTATAACAAAAGACTGATCATATGACAATGGAAAATTTAATTATTTCACAATAATTTAAAAAAGTAGCTTTAAAATTTAACAGCTACTTTAACGAAAGCTTTTAGCTGTAGCTTAGCTATATTTTACAAAATATAGCTTATAGCTGTAGCTTAGCTACTTTTTTAAAGAATAGCTGTAGCTGTAGCTTAGCTACTTTTTTTAAGTAGCTTGCCCAGCTCTGGTACTGTACATTCATGTTTCCAGTAACTCTAAAACAACCTAATCAAACCTAACCGAACCTGACCTATCCTCCACATAAAACCGTCACTATGACTAGGTCTATCCTCTGTTTTAGAACCGATTGTATCATGTAAAATTTCTAATGCGATTAATTTTTAGTGTAATTTTTCTAAGAATTGCCGTATTTCTTTTTAATTTAAATCGAAAAAAAATATGAGATTTCTAAATATTTTTTAAACAGTGAATACAATTTTACTACATTTAAAAAAAATTCTAAGAAATACATAACGTAAAATTTCATAATGAATCCTATAAAATGTATACACATATTTAAACTACAGTGATTCTCAAAATACGGGGTACAACTTTCTTATTTTAAATAGGAACCTATTTTTATTTTATTTTTCAGATTCAGTTACGTGCATGTTTCTCTTTGAACACAATAATACAAGTAATGTAAGAAGCAATGTTAAACAATAGGTAAAACATACATATACTTCGTTCAAAATAGTAAGTATGATTTTTGTCGGTCTTCAAACACATGAAACAACATACTCTCCATGCAACACTTTTCTGTGATCGTCTTTTATTTATTACGTAGGTTTATATGGCACATATTTTACTGACACTTTTAACAGCTGTCCAAGATGCGTTTCTGTGCTGCGCGACCGTAAAAGTAAAACTCTAAATATTTCGTTTATACTTTATAGTTAAAGAGAAACTCGATAGGTGCGATACGAACAAGGAAGAGAGGCAAAGTGGGGCAAGAGAAAAGACGGACGTTCCTTTTGTAGTTAACGGATACAGAGTAAATATGTGGCCCTTTGATGTGATCAAATTTCTCTGTCGCGTTTGGGAAATTGTTATGTTTATATTTTATTCCCAGATTTCTGTTTCTTTTACGAGTTAATGAAGATGGTAATTTTCTACTTTTGATCCTGGTTCAGGTTTCTGTTTGTTGAGTAATTATCTTACAAAGTTTTATGTGTTTTTCAATTAAAATGAAAGCAAAGCAGAAATCTTAATAATAAAAGTGTTAAGTAAATTAATTTAACAAGAAATAATACAATGCTAATTAGAATTAAATAATTGCAAAAGAATGATTAACAATAATAAATAAGAACTATATACAGTAGGGTGTCCGTTATTTTGGCAAAGCCAGAAATTTGATGCTCTCACCCTCTAAAACTACTCATAATAAATTTAAAAAAATTAATTCGAAATCCCAAGTCTGTCAAATGACGTTAAAACGTGCTGCAAGAGGGCTCAATATTTGCACGTAGTTTAAATGGAAAAATTGCTTTTTCCGAAACTTTTATACATAACTTTTTATGATTTAGTCCTAAAAATATTTCAAAATAAGACGTTTTTGTCGTTTTTATGCTTCAAACTTCGTATTACTCAAATTTTTATCCAAATAATTTGAATTTTAGTCTCCCTGAAAGCTTATTTCATAAGCTTTCTGGCATTTATCTTGTAATATTTTTAGGTCTAAATCATAAAAAGTTATGTATAAAAGTATCGGAAAAAGCAATTTTCCCATTTAAACTACGTGCAAATATTGAGCCCTCTTGCGGCACGTTTTAACGTCATTTGGCAGACCTGGGATTTCGGCTCAATTTAAAAAAATTTATTATGAGTAGTTTTAGAGGGTGAGAGCATCAAATTTCCGACTTTGCCAAAATAACGGACACCCTAATATACAAGCTGCAAAATAAATAAGGAATATTGATATTATATCCCGAAATAATCATTTAATCTAAATAAATAAATAAATAAAAACAAATGTCGATAGTTTATGATTGCAGATTTGTTCGCAAGATGAGATATTTTTTATCGATAGTCATCTTTTTCACAGTGAAGGGGACGGCACTATTTAATGGCATGCTATATTTGTTTATACTATACGAAAGAATATTTTAGTCCATTGAACTGTCGTTATATAAATAAAGTGCAGAACTAAATCCATATAATTGTTTGCATATAATGAAAATTAGTTTTGAAAATACCATTTAATATTTAAAACAGTTAATTCTGAGAAAACAAATTGCATATAAATTATTTTACAAATTACTAAAGAACATTACTATTTTCTAGAATTTTTCTATACCAACTGCTTTTTTACGATTATAGCAATGACAAAGCGTCTAGCTTGGAATAAAGGAAGCATTACTTGTACAATAATTGTAAACAGTAGCAATGCAGATTGAGCACATGTAGAAATGCATACTGAACCCTTTATAGTTTTCATTTACAACTATTATTACAGGCGTATTTTTTTTTAATTTATGGTTAATATTTTTATAACAGTAATATTTCGAATCGTTAAAATAATATTTATTTTAATTCTAGTCACCGCACCGAATTATAGCGCATTATTATATAAAATAAATAAAACATATCTGCTAAAATTATCAAATTCTCACTAACCTCTTTGTCGCAGTCCTGCTGCAATTCCTCCAGAAGTTTAGCGAAGAAAAATAAGACAATGTCCACCAAACACAAAAGCACAACACTGAAAAGAAAACACATGAAAATTATTCAGAAGCACTCACAGAAAACAGTAATTTGTTCATTATTTATTGACAGAAATCGTATATAACTAGAAACGCGAAGCAAATGCCTCCGATAAAAGTATTTGCTACCAGTCTGGTGAGTTCAAATGCTTACTAACTAGTCTGAACCATGTTTTTCAATTGTATTTAATTAAGCATGTTTCTCACTTCGGAAATTTATTGTACCTTATTGAACTTGCATGTAAGAGATAAAATTGCTTACAATACAATACAAATACAATATGTGTATATTTGATTACAGGCAAATTTAAAATGTATTTTTAATAATTTTATTATGTGTATATTTCAAAACGATAAAAAATATTTTAGTACAAATGTGGCAACGAATATTTATTTGTTAATTTACAAATTTATAGTGAAATTTTGTTTAAATCTATAATGCATATAGATCCGTAAATATGTAAATAAAGAACAAAATCGCAAAGAAACTTCTGACTTTATGAAGTATTTTCTACTCATCAACAAATATTGATGTGATTATGTTCATTGTTTACAGATTTACGAATCTATAAACTTACAGATTTATTACAGAATTCCACCATAAACCAAATAAATATTATCACCTTCATCATAGATTTTTAGCAGAATAAACTCCGGACTATTAATATTTTGAATTTATACCAAAATAAAAATATAGTAGGTCCTTCTGAGAAATTTTGTAGCTTCTATTTTAGTTACGCGGAGTAGACTCGCTTTATTTGCATTTTAACCAAACAACCCTTAAGCCCGTAGAACCCATACTGCACATACTTCAACCATTATATTTCTTTTTATAAAAATTTTCATGATTTAATACTACATTCACCTTTTACCGGTGACATAAAAATTGGTATCTGTATGATACGTATATTGTATTTTATTTATCTTACTTGTTATATTAATATACCATTATTTATAGAATCATCACTAAATTAAAATATTCCAAAAACTACAATCAACTTCTTAATTCCCACTTCCTGGTGACTCAACGCTATGAGAACTTCAGCCTCATTTGAGTTTCGAGGGCGGTATCGGTCTGGCATAGCCACGTGGTCCATCCAACGCCAACTGAATGATTGTACAAGTGCTTGACTGAGTTTTTTATAGAACAGGATTACTTTAAAAGGGTCAATGTATCCGTGTAATGTGCACTGGACCTCTGGGACAGATAACGCGATGCGCGATGCTGTATGAGCGTCCGAAGAAAATGAATTGCTCCAAAACTGATATTTGTTTAGTTCTATTGGCCGGCGTAGTCCGGGATATATTGCCTGGAATTTTTATTGTGTACCTACCTAGATTTATTTTTATTTAGCATATCAATTAATTTTATTTTTAAATGAAGTTTGATAATTTAGACTGACACTAGTAGATCTCGATAAATGATATGTTTTTGCTCGTGAAATGCACTTATTAGCTGTCAAATCATGCTTTTCTAAGATAGTGAAGGGGAAACAGAGATAATTTTAATTTGGTGAAAATCAGTTTTTTATGGGGTAATGGCTTAGTGGTATCGAGTCGGCCTGTAGATCCTAAGAACTCTCGTTCGATCCCCACAGGTGACAAACATTTTCAACAATTTAAAAATTACCCTGTGGCTCCCCCACCACTAACATCTTTGAGGCCCGTGACTTGACGGCTGGTAACCGCACTTCACGCGCATAATTATATCACTTACTGAGATCTGCTTCGGCAGAGTGTCACACCCGGTATTGGGTAAAAGACGTGATGATATATTAATATTTATTTATTTTTTAATGGACTGTCTAGCTCAGTGATATGAAGTCGGCCTGTGGATCCTGAGAACCCTGGTTCGATTCCTACAGGCGACAAACATTTTTCATAATTTCAAAAACTTCCCCTGTGGCTCCTCCACCACTAACATCTTTGGGGGCCGTGATTTGACAACTGGTAACCGCACTTCACGCGCAAAATATATCACTTACGGAGATCTGCTTCGGCAGAGTGCTACACCCAGTAATGGGTAAAGGCGTGATGATATATTTACATTTATTTTATTTATTTTTTAATTTAAAATCAGTTTTCGGCTGACAGAATTGAACCTGGACTCTTAAATCCACAATCCCATGGGTTGCCACCCCATACTTAATTTAAAATAAAGTAAAATACAAACCACATGTGATGTATAACATAAAGATCGTAACGTAAACGTATTATTATATCTAACTAAAATATTGAAAATATGAATAACAAAAATAAAATTTGTATGAATACATTCAATTAAAACTAATTAAAACAAAATGTTGTTATTTAACTTTAAAATAAAACACATTTACGAGGTAACATTATCATCCAAATAACAATGCACGTGAAACAAATGAAATTCACTCTGACATGTGAATAATTTGCAGACTACTCATTTAATTAACTTTCATTATTTGTCGCTTATCATCCTGATAGTTTAAAATTCCAACGTTTTTGTCTATTTAAACAAAAATATAATCCTATATCGCTTTTATCACAGTCGGAACAAATATAATCAATTCACCGATTTATTTATCAACGTTACACCACAGCGATTTGTTTCGTAATGACAAATAATTAAACATTTTAACATGTAGGCCAAGTTAGAAGTGTTAATATCAATCATTTTTGAGAGAAATAGTCAGTAATCGTTAGCAAAATTGACGGTGTGAAATATTGGTCACGCACTGTTTGATAAACGATGAGAATTAATTTTATATTGAACTCTAAAAAATGTCCAGATATTTTTTTCACAAATATCTAACAGAAAACGGTCCCCTTGAATTCAATAATATTCAGACAGCAAATCTATTCTTTCAGTAGATATATTATACATATATTTTTAGGTTAGTTTTTATTGACGAGGATTATAGGGACATAGAATATTATCTTTTCTAACATAATTTAGCAAACTTAGAATTATTCAATCATTTATAATAAAAAATAAAACGTCCATATTATTTGATATACCTAGTATCAATGATAACACAAAAAGACCTTTCTTGGAGTTCTCAAATATACTTTCACATTCCTTAGCATTTGGTTTGGCGCACTGGAATAACTTTAATAAAATCTAATTAAGTTTAATATTTATTATTTCGTATACATTATAGGATGCGAGCACTCTCGTGACAATATGACGTTTTGTGACGTAAAAAGTAGCTGTTTGGGCTTGCGATCACTGTGCCACCTTACAAAATGAACTATTTTTTTTGGGACGAGATTTGAAACGAACCGTTCTTTTCAAATCTCGTCACAAAAAAATAGTTCAATTTTAGGTGGCGCAGTGATCGCAGCCCAACAAGACTTGAAAAGAACCGTTCGTTTCAAATCTCGTCCCAAAAAAATAGTTCATTTTGTGGGTGGCGCAGTGATCGCAAGCCCAAACAGGTGTTTTTACGTCACAAAACGTAACATTGTCACGTGAGTGTCCGCATCCTATTGTAACCTACAAGTGAAAAAATTGGCTCTAAAGACTATGTACTATAACATTTGGAAAAAGCTTTTAAAAAAAAATATATCATCACGCCCTCTATCCATTACTGGGTGTGGCACTCTGCCGAAGCAGATCTCGGTAAGTGATATATTTTGCGCGTGAAGTGCTGTTACCAGTCGACAAATCACGGCCCCCAAAGATGTTAGTGATGGGGGAGCCACAGGGGGTAGCTTTTGAAATTATTAAAATTGTTTGTCGCCTGTGGGAATCAAACTCATTGTTAAAATGATTAAAACACTTTTTTGTTTATGTTATTGAAGAGTGCAAAAGACATTGTCTCTCTTCAGTCCTTTGGAATATATAAAACACCTCGCGAATGTGGTAAAGTTTACATTGGAAGAACCTGCATACATATATTTAAGTTGCTGTTGACTGCAATAATTGCAACCAAGAGATTTGTAATAAGTGAATCGAGCTCTGTTCCATGATTACTACGAACAAAAGTCCAATATGCGGCACTTAGTATGCATACTGCGCTATCGGGGGTCCAAACTTGCGGCCGTCATGGACATGAAATGCCTCTTACAAAAATTTGAATAACGAAAATGAGTTTACTCATATTTTTTTCGCAGATAAACCCCAGCGAGCGATACGGCCAGTTTGCCAAGTCCGCCCGTTGCAGACGAGGAGGACCAGATTGGCTTGAATTAAAAGTTGATAAAGATTTAATCAGATTAAATGAGTTTTCAGTCGCGAAGCAGCGAAGAACGCATTAATGTAATGAGCACTCAATAAGCGATGCCACTGGTATACCGCTAGTAGAGGAAGTATTTACTTAACTCCTTGAATGGTTGACGTGATTTTAAAGCGATTGCACTATGACACAATATGACGGAAATGTATATTTTGATATGACTAGAGCTTTCAAAATGATTTTGTTCTTTGTTGGGCCTGGAAAATTGTTGAGATGTCTTGTTTATTCTTTTAATTTGATTTTCATAAAATGTATTCAAGTAAAATGTATAAGTTTAACTGGTAGTTATACCATCACAATTTATATTTTATTTCAAATGTTTTGCTTATTTATTTATTCAACTCTTTACAACAGGAATTTAATCTCATTTACAGGACATCGTACAATTTTATAAAGCCACAGTATGATACCAAGTTAATATACTTTTTTCTGAAACCGGTAAGAAAGTGCCTACTTTTCTGACCAATGTTAGTATGGAAAGTAGGTTTTTACAAAAATAGTTAAGTAAAGTACGTATCAAAGATTACAACAAAAATAACAGTCTGGTAAAGTACAAAACAGTCTGTTATAGTATATTACATAATAAGTCAGGAAAGTGATATTTTACTTGACGAAGCGGTTGTTTGAAACACGAAGCCGCAGACCGAGTATTTCAATTTGCTAATACTGGGTTGCAAGAAAAAAATAAAGAGCTCTTTAGTTAAAGATTTGTTTATCTAGCAACAGTATCAATGGCGATTTTCTGAAATTTATTGAAACGTTAGTTGCTAATGAACCTATAAAACTTTCATGCAACCCAGCGTAAGTCAAGTAAAAAGACTTTCCTGAGTTTTCCTGAAACCGTTTAATTGAATCAATATTTAGTCATAAATAATTCAAAATGTTTAAATTTTTTTATATGAATTGTACTGACAACAGACTACGTATCCAAGGTTGCAACAAAAATAACAGTCAGGTAAAATCTTTACCAGACTGTTTTGTATTTTACCAGACTGCTTTGTTGTAGTCATGGATACGTACTTTACTTGACTGTTTTTGTAAAAACCTACTTTCCATACTAAAATTGGTCAGCAAAGTAGACTGGTTTCAGAAAAAAGATTTTACTTGACTATTATTTTTGTTATAACCTTGGATATGTAGTTTGCTGTCAGTACAATTCATACCAAAAAATTTAAACATTTGAATTATATATGATTAAATATTGATTAAAGTAAACGGTTTCAGAAAAAGTAGTACAAGTAATACGTCAGGAAAGTGTTTTTATGTGTCTCAGCGGATTAGAATGAAAACAACAGCTTCGTCAAGTAAAATATCACTTCCCTGACTTATTATGTAATATACTATTAATTTCATTCAAATTTAGAGTCTTCCGATTCTAATGCCATAATGCTCCACACCACCTTACAGCCAGATAAATCATAAAGCAAAATATTTGGAAATTCAATCAATAAGCACAATTTCACACTGATAATTTCCCTCGACCTATTTTCGACCAATCATAATAAAATACTTTTGAAAATTCGACCAGTAAGCAATATCCAATAGATCAAAACCTCTGCATGAGGTATTTTAAAACTAAATAAAATTTCCAATAAAGTACCAATTAATGAACAACGATTTTATCTAAATCTCTTAATATACTAAATGAAAGGAAGTGTACATAACGAATAAAACTATAAACAGAAATAGTGATGCACATTTACGTAGTAACATATCAATTTCAGTGTTCGGAATGCGCATATCACAAAGTGAAAACGTATTTAGTTACACACGTCCATTAACAATTATGAGGCCGTAAATTTCAGAAGCATTCTGTTTCATTTATATTTTTATTATCTCAAACAAAAAATATTCATTCCAAAGATAGAGGCGGCTCTGTAATTTAACCATATGCGTGATACGGCGAACAGAATGACATTATTTTTAGATTATTCAAAGCAGAACACATGTAATTAAATACTACACGGCCATCTGCAGCGCTATGGACAGCGTCAAGTGATTCTCTTAAGTGTTTTTAACGTTTTTACGCATGTCATTGCCACTTACAAACAACTACATCCACAGCGTAAACAAATGAATTATTTTATAATAGTTTCAAATTTTATGAACACTTTATTTTGTTTAATAAGCATTATCAATTAAGGCCATGGATACTAATTCCTGCAAAAAGAACGAACACACAATCTGTACAGTAATCAAGAACAATAAGGATTGTCATTAATATATCGATCAGTAACAGATAATGATCAAGTTACAGAATAAGCGGAAACAATAGGTGGCTAATTCAGTGGTATGAAGTCGGCCTGTGTATCCTGAGAACCCTGGTTCGATTCCCACAGGCGGCAAACAAGTTTCATAATTTCAAAAACTACCCTTGTGGCTCCTCCACCACTAACATCTTTGGGGGCCGTGATTTGACGCCTGATAACCGCACTTCACGCGCAAAATATATCACTTACCGAGATCTGCTCCGCAGAGTGCCACACCCAGTAATGGGTAGAAGGCGTGATGATATATTTATTTATTTATTTAATAGGTACAAGAAATTTTCAGTGAATACTGGAAGAAAGATATTTATTCTTAAAATTAATTTAGCAATTTAAGTGTTCTTCCGGATCTCTCATACAGTAACTCAATAAATCGCGTCCTCGTGGTCGGCAACCCAACTCCAGTCTGCTCCAGGAAGAAGATGTTTCATGTTAAATGGGACAATAAATTAATTAGGCGCGGTTATTCGCCCTCCTTGTTTGCGGGATTTTTTATTGGCCAATACTAGGGCGGTTTACGAGCGGCGGTGCGGCGGGCGGCAGGAAAGCAAACAAGAAAAAGTTTCTCGGTGTGTGTCTTTCTCTTATTGCGGACACAATACTCCGAGTTCGGTATTAGATGTTGCTGGTTAGTTGGATTAATTCTGCTATTGGGATGTAGCAACTTCAGGAGTAATCGGACTTGAGTTACGAGTCATTGTAAACTTTTTTCGTTAAAATACAAACTTTAAGGCTCGGAATTACTGTACTTTTACAGTAATCTTCTTATACTTTGTTTATATGTTCATGATTAGACCATGAACTTGTCTCAAGGAATATATTTTTCACGGTTAAATGTACAAAGTGATCAAAAGATTAATGTTTAAGTTGGCAATACAATTCTAGGGATCTTTTTATTCCACAGTTGACACAGCCGCCAGGTCAAGACGGAAACACTATTTGACATATCATTTTTATAATAAATACAAATAGGTTGAGTGATATAAATATTTTTAATTATTGCCTTGCGAGAAATGTTAATATATAAATGGATGTGGGCAAGGGAAACGACGATTTTTATTAATTTAAATGTTAAAATGTCACTATCAACGAGACGAAATAAATGTATGTATCAGTCTTACTAATTTTTTATAATCAACTGATAGACTTACAGTCGATCACACTTTATCGTTCAGTGTGACCACGACCTAAATCAGTTCAGATAAATTAGACAACATGAATAAATGAACTGAATTAAGCAAACTGATGCACTTATTGGGGTGAATTACTTTAAAGTAAATTAGAATTATTAATTCTAGTAGTGGAAATAAAGTCAGCGAAGTAATCCAGCTAAAAAATAAGTGATCTGGTTTAGTAAATATAAGTTAGATCTGATTCAAATGGCAAATGGAATACACCTGTAATAATCTAGTTTTGATTGGTTAGGTTAGGTGATGATATAAATAATAATACAGTTTTCATTGGTGGCTAGCTTAGTCGGCCTGTGGATCCTGAGAACCCTGGTTCGATTCCCACAGGCGACAAACAATTTTAATAATTTAAAAAATACCCCTGTGGCTCCTCCACCACTAGCATCTTTGGGGGCCGTGATTTGACGACTGGTAACCGCACTTTACGCGCAAAATATATCACTTACTGAGATCTGCTTCAGCAGAATGCCACACCCAGTAACGGGTAGAAGGCGTGATGATATATTTATTTATTTATTTTATTTCATTGTTTATTTTGAATATCTATTTTAACTAATACTTTTTATAAAAATATTATAATGACCATCATCTGTCTAATAACATGTGATTGCCTTAATGTTATTTGTTTTTTATATTCTAATGGAAGTTAAATTAATGTACGTGTTTTTTTTCTGTCACTTATTTTCTTATTAATTTCAGCTAAATATGTAATCACTATTGACAATTTTTTGTTGAAGATTGATTTCCGTTGAATATGAGTACTAATTCTGCGGAATAAAAGCATATCTAGTGAAGGAAATGTAAGTGGAATCAAAAGGAAAATCTTCTTTAATAGAAAACGTGAAATCTTGTGTTCAGTTGACTGCATTCTGTCGCGGGGAAAATAAAAATCTTGTTATTAGAGAGAAATTTTCAAGAGAACAAAAAGAAAATGCGATTTCCTCTGGGCGGCAAGAAATACATCTAAAAGCGATTATACTTATTTCGTTTAGTGCTCACTTCTGTTTTATACCACGGCGACGGTCGCAGAGGCGGTGAAGGCAGCGTCGTGGCGCGTGGCGACGTTCGCGGAACCGTGCCAGGAATACGGCGCAAAGGTCACGTCTTTGCCTAACGATCGGATCAGTCGGGCCCTGAAGACGTCGACAGGACACGCAGTTCTTCTGCTAACTTTACAAATTGTGTTTTCTTGTTTCGTTCTGACACCTTTACGTAACCTGCATATTTCACCTCTGACTCTTTGTGAATTCAGCAACTTCTAACAATTATTTGAGTTAGTTTTGGGTCACTGGCAAATTTCTTCATTCGTATCGAGAACAAGAACAAGTTATCTAACTTGATACATTATCATATATTATCGGATGATGCGTAGAAGTGCTAACCCTGAATATTTTAAAAATACGAGTCTTCAAATCTAATTGTAATCAGTTCAATAAAATTAACGATACCAATTCTTCATAGAATAGATAAAAGTAAAAATTAAAAAAAAGACTAATTATTTAAACGCTACTATAGTATTTGTTTTAATCTGTTTGGAGAAGATTGGACAAGCTTACACACGAATATTTACTTGTATTTTTAGAAAATATGAAATAGTTTTCTGTAAGCAAAAGAAATGTACTCAAATGTGCGATTTTGTATATCAAAGTTTTATCTAATTTGCTTCTTTGCTCACTTAAATCAGATTAGGTAAATTATACACATGACTAATGAAGTAAACTAAACAAACTGATGAATCTTTTAGGGTAGAGTATTTCAAGCTAAATCCTAATCTGAGTTAGACTTTGAAATCGAATCATATAGGTAAAAAAGAAAGGGAATGTTACCAAACTCTTGTTTCTGAAATTTTATACAATTGCAGATAAACACTTTAACGAAATAACTAAACAACAAAACTAAAATCACGAATCCTGCGCTTGTCCCAAATCATCAGATTTATCCTGCAATTAATCTTGGCCAAATTTTCTTATCCTGGCACACCACTTTCGCTTCGACCACATTTATAATTCCTTTTATGTAAGCTCGATGATTCCTTAAACTCTGAATCCTTCGGTCGGTCGTCTACGCGATCTTCCACGTTCAATTTCACCAAAATACCAACAACAAAAAAACTATAGCTAATATAGAATCTGTCGATGTGGCATATGTAGAAATGGATCGTACAATACAAAATTTGTTGGTATGGAGACACAGAAGTATTTATATTATTTCATTCTTGTAGGATGAGATATGACTGATATAAATAATATGGAACAACACAAATGCACATTATAAAATATCTGAGAAAACAGCATCCTCGTAAACAACAGAATTTTATTTGTTTCGCTATGAAAGAGGATGAATTCACAAAGACAAATTCCTATTTATTTTATATTTATTTGAGAATGCAATTTCTCTAGTGCTTTATCGCAATGGTGAATATTGCTTTATTTACATTTTAAATGTCGATTCGTGTTATAAAATAGATTGTATTCAAATAAGGCATTTGCTTGTCTAGTTCGCCACGACGACGTTCATTTGCAGTGGCGCTGAAGGAATGAGCGGCGACGTTGCCACGTTGCACTTCGCCCGTGCCTTCTTACCAAGTGACAGATATATTTACATACTGGTAATCGTATAAATCAGTTTATCCCAAGACGGAATTGCTTCGTATATGGTGGAACTGTTTCACCAGCTAGGGAATTATTGCATCTCTCTTTTCATTCAACGCAAAATTCTACTAAAACAAACTAAAGTGAACTTGTTGACTTGTATCTATAATAACGTGCAAATATGTCGTCACACCATTTATGCAAGAACTTGCTAGTTACTTTTCATTACTGCATTAGTTACTGCAGAAACAGAAGTCAGAAACAAATGTCACACCATGAATAAATCTGAATGCAATCATTGTAATCACCATATAGACAGTTGTAATGCATTCTAATATCGATGGCTTCAACTTATTTAAAAGAAATTCGACTATATCTAATGGCCAGTCCAACGTCTAATTAAATGTTTTTAAATGGCAGTGCTTTTATCAATGAAATTTGTAGTTCTGGATGAGATTGTATTATATAGGTTATATGTCAAAATGACTTTTGTAAAATAAAGTATTCAAGTATTCAAGTATCAAGTATTATGGGGTGGCTAGCTCAGTGGTATGAAGTCGGCCTGAGGATCCTGAGAACCCTGGTTTGATTCCCACAGGCAACAAACAATTTTCATAATTTCAAAAAAAACTACCCTTGTGGCTCCTCCACCACTAACATCTTTGGGGGCCGTGATTTGACGGCTGGTAACCGCACTTCACGCGAAAAATATATTACTTACCGAGATCTGCTTCCGCAGAGTGCCACACCCAGTAATGGGTAGAAGGTGTGATGATATATTATTTATTATTATTAAGTATTCACAATAAACAGAAATTGTTATTTTATTTATGTATCCATTGGAATTACTTTTTATGGCCCTAGGGCCAAAAACAAGTATTTAAGCCCGTTTCTTAGGACTAAAACACATTAATTTCGGCCCGGTTTTTCGTACGCTTGTCCTCAGTTGTTACTTGGCATCAAAATAAAATCCAAGTCAAAATATAGAAGAAAATGAACAACTTCTTCAAGTAGCAACATTTTAACTTGCAACTAAGCTTAGTTAAACTCTGACAATATATTCCGTTATACATATTTTCCCAGTTTGGAACAAGCTTGAATACCACGAGTCGCGACAAGTAAAACGACACAATGACATTCATAAAGTAATTGACGTCACAGCCGTGACAAGCGCGCATCGCTACCGTTTTAATTCGGCGCCACGGGACGCCTTTGTCTTCTAAATGCCAATATTATCTTAATACGCATCCCGAGACACGCAGCAATTAATTACATTTGAAAATATTTAAATACTTTCATATATGATAAGCGCATGATAAGTGAGACTAATTATTCATACGTGACTGCAAGTAATCAAGCAGCAGGTGACGCAGAGATGTGTCCCGGATTACACGTATGCGCTTCAGAGTTATTTGTATGCAAACGATATTGAAAATGTTATGATACTGACTTCTTACTGCTCCTGAACAGACTATATTGTGCAATTGTATTCATTTAAGTAGAACTATAATATTTGAGCTTTTATTGTCATCTGAATGTTTCTTTGTAAAGACTAGATCAGTTCTTCTCAAAGTGGGCGATATAAGAGCGTTTGAATTATCCAAGAGGGTGATAATCATGCCATTAAGTGACAAAAATATGTCGCAATAAATATTCAAATATTATTAAACTTTTTTAATAACAATATGATTAATTAATTAATAAGTAGCACTTATTAATTATTTTTATGACTTAATTTATACAATTAGTTATAATTGTGACTCTACATAACTTTATGTAATTGTATTTTTTTAAGAATATACAGGATGTTTCCTTTAAAACAACCAACGCTTTTTAGGTGAACTAAAAATGTTATATAAATAAAATGAGCAGGAATAAGGGGCTATTTTTTTAGCAATAACAAACCATATTCAATTAGCGGTTCTCAAACTCTAGAACAAAATTTTATTTTTTTAATGGTAAGCTATATAAATTTTTTTAGCCTATTAGATAGATAATTTTCTTCTAATTTCAAAAATGAAATATTGAATATGGTATTAAAAATTAAAATACATTATTTTTAAACTATTGTATAATCTCTGAGTTCAATTTACAATCTAAAATTATTATAGTGGCTCCCCTTCAACTAACATATTTGGGGCTGTGATTTGATGGCTGGTAACCGAACTACACGCGCATAAATGTATTACTTACCGAGATTAGCTACGGGAAAGTGCCACCCCAGTAATGGGTAAAAGGCTTGATATATTTATTTTTTATAATGTACTAAAATCCATTAATAATATTTTATGACACGCGGTTGTGAATTACATATTATATGCACATTTTATTTGTTGAAACGTTTAAAGAAAGAAAACCGTTTAATTTTAATTATAGAGTTATATCTATCGATGTCATAAAGAACATAAAATTAATAAGGTTTGATGATATTATATGTGTATTTTATCAACATATTTTGACTTAAATTTTATGATTTTATTTTATTACATTACTACTGTCACGCATATTAATTTACGGCTTTGGAGTTGTGAACAAAATTTAAATAAATACCTGTCCCGACATTAAACACAGAAATATGCAAATGAGAGATACAGAAACTCACAGTTTGACATTTTTGGAATATTAAAATGCTCGTATACCTACTGAATAACTATATACACATTCAAATTTAATATCATAAAATACCGAATGAAATTATAAAGGAAACAATTTCACTTTACTTCGTCTTTATTATTTCTACATTCTTCTCAATTTTAAATTCATTTTACTGTCACATTCACTGGGGAAAATATTTCTCTTTCTATGGGAAAATATTGCAATCACTAGAAGATATTTTATTATTAAACTGTTATTAGGAATCTAGTTAATTAATATATTTTACAATTTTAGTATGTAAGCAACTATTTTATAAAATAAAATAGTTTCCGAACGATTATAAGATATGTCAAATTGTAAATCTCGGACAGAGGCGCGAAAGTCCAAATTAAAAAGGAAACGTAATGCAAAAATGAGCTACTTTGCACACTGATATTAGTGAAAAAAAAAAAAATTGTAGACCTTTTTTAATTTATTGTGTGTTTGGTTATATTAATATAAAATATTAAAATTAGAAGAGTCACGCCAGACTAATAAATTGGTTTGCTACAAATTACCTATGACCAGAGCTGAGTAAGCTACTTAAAAAAAGTAGCTAAGCTACAGCTACAGCTATTCTTTAAAAAAGTAGCTCAGCTACAGCTATAAGCTATATTTTGTAAAACATAACTAAGCTACAGCTAAAAGCTTTCGTTAAGGTAGCTGTTATATTTTAAAGCTACTCTTTTCAATTATTGTGAATTAATAAAATTTGCCATTGTCATATGATCAGTTGATCAGTCTTTTGTCATAATGACTGTTAATTTACTATTCTCGTATGTACATAAATATCAAAAATCGCAAATGAACAAATGTACTGTTAATTTTTGTTGCCATAATTTTTATTTATATCGCAATAAATTAACAGTCACATTAACAGAAGTTTCCTAAACAGTCAATGCTTAGTTCATCTAATATTTAATACAAAAATAGGATAAGTTAAGAACAAGTGAAACATAAAATATGTTAATAGATTTTAAACTATATAATAACTTGTTATCCTACTGTTATAGAAAACAATAAAGAAGCAACAATTCAAATACGAAACAAAAATAAATAGATATTTCGTAATGAACAGTGTAAGCTTTAAGCTACAAAAAGTAGTCCTGGGCTACAAAAAGTAGCTTTAAAAGTAGCTTTAGTTGTTATAACAATATTTTTAAGCTAATAGAAAAAAAAATAGTTCGCGACAAGCTACAGCTATATTTTTTCACATTTAGCTAAGCTACAGCTACAGCTAAGGTAAACGTAGCTAAGCTAGTAGCTAAGCTACAAAAGTAGCTAGCTACTGCCCAGCTCTGTCTTTGTCATTGTTTTGTTCTAAAATATGGGTTAGAAATGAAATAAACTGTCGTCTGCCCGTTTATTGTTTTATTCAGTTAATACCTACTGAGAAATATGTCAAAAATATTTCTGTTTTTATCGGCATAAAATGACCAAAAAATCTAAAAGCTGTCAATAAATATTGCTAAATGACGTGTGAAATTACCCTTTTAGATAAAGCAGCTTTCAAAAGAATATTCCTTAATCTCCAGAAAAAAATTTCCGAAACAAAGAACCCAAGAAAAGTATTAACATAATCCATAAATCTTCCAATCTGAAAAAAACAGTTCCTTGAGAAAATCTGTCTTCTAGTCAATCAGAATAACCTCTTCCAGAAATTCTTGTAACATCGGACCGCTCTTAAAGAATTTCATGGGCGAGAGAGTTAAACCTCGCCGGCGAACGAGTATCTCGCGTTAGTTTGTCGCCAACGATACTCGCTGCAATTGTCGGAAGAGCTAACGGAAAGCTAAAGCTAAAGCGATCAGCATGGTCCCACATAATCCTCCAGTGCACAACTTATCCATTATTACTAACTCCATCTAAACAACCCGCCTCGGCACTGATCTGCACAGCGGCGACGATGGCGAAGAGCTGGTGATTTTGTCAGGGATATTTTTAACAGACTAAGATTGCGAAGTATTATATTAATTTATATATAATATTGTTCTGTGTTGTCGTTAATTCTAACATTACAAAGCTTTCAGAACTTATTATTAAAATAACTAAAATAATTTTTGGTTTAAGTTCTGTTCTAGTATTAGTTTCATTTTTCTTTTAAAAAAAATCAGTTAATGAAAATGCGAATTATTTGCTTGAACCAGAAAAATTTCAAAATATGGTTCTATATAACTCAGACCACGATAAATCGAATGCCGTTGAGCGCATCTTCATATCTTTTTTAGTTTTTGAGTTATAGCGATTTTTGACTTTTTTTAAATCTCAACTTTGAAGGCTCATATCTCGAAAACTAAAAAAGATATTGAAATTCGGTTTGAATGAGTGTATTTCTCGTGCTTCAATTAACTTATACTGAAATTTTGAAAATTTAGAAAATTTTGAAAATTTTTTCAAAATTTTCTTTCACCCATATTTAAAAAAATTGAAAATATAACAAAAATCTGTGAACACCAGTGAATTCCTCTCGTAAAAGTACATAGATGTGTAAAATTTTAGAATTCTTGCTCTACGGATACAATTTTTAGAGTAAAAAAACTAAAAATGGCCAAAATTCGTAAAAATCTTAAGGGGTACCCCTTCAAAAATAATTAAAAAACAGTGATTTTTTGTTTTTTTGTAATAAAAACTTTATCTGTGCGAATTTTTGCCTGAAATTTTGCATACCTATGTACTTTTACGAGAGGAATACACTGCTGAACACAGATTTTCATTATATTTTAATTTTTTTAAATATTCAGAAATGAAAATTTTGAAAAAAAATTTAAAATTTTCAAAATTTTCAAATTTACTATATAAGTTAACTGGAGCACGAGAAATACACTCGTTCAAACCGCATTTCAATATCTCTTTTAGTTTTCGAGATATGAGCCTTCAAAGTTGAAATTTAAAAAAAGTCAAAAATAGCTGTTTCTCAAAAACTAAAAAAGATATGAAGGTGCGCTCAACGGCATTCAATTTCTCAGAGTCTGAATTATATAGAACCATATTTTAAACTTTTTCGATTTTCAAAATGGTTCACCCAAATAATGAGTATTTTCATTACAAAAATTTTTCTGATCATGTCTCCGGCAATTAAATAAATATCTATTGAGGATCAAAATATACATATTTATGTAGAAATAAACAAGGAATTAAATAGTTAAATCCTTAATTTCATATCTAGTTTCATATTATTTTAAATTTACCGTAAACAGAAACAAAAGTTAATACAAACATATGCATCTAAAAAACTTTCATTAAAACAATTGCCTATTGAAAAAAATCCCATTTCTCTACACAAGCCCTTCAAACGACCTTTCATTTGATACGAAACATCATACGTTTTGAATCATTTTCATTAAAACAATTGCCTATCGAAAAAATTCTAATGCTACACACGAGTTCTTCAAAATACATTTCATCTGATACCAAACTTACTGACTCAACTTTTTTTACAAACTAGATAATTTATTTTTTACATTAAAATATTTTCATTATTTGTGTATATATAAAATATATAAAATGTTTGCCTGAATATTTTGAAAGTATATTTTAAGAACAACCCGTCAATAACTATTTGCTTGGAAGGTCTAAGCGGCTTCTACTTAAAACAGAACTGAACTTCGACTTGGGGCTTCGCCGTTCGCAGGCAATCCCTGCGGTACCCTGGGAACTTGCATGTGGAAAGTTCGAAACGTGGTGCCGGCGCTCGATCTATCCTAGACCAGAGTGTTTTGACTATGTGCACTAGAACTTTCCGAAAGTTGATAATGCAACCAGAGATTATTTTCTTGCTGATGTTTATAATTATCATGGATTTTAGTTACTCAACTTGCTCCTCTAGTATTATATTATAAAGTTTATTACAACTATATTCATATACCTCGTAATTAGTACGACATTGTTTTCAACTCCATTACAATTCAGAACTAAGAAACTTTTATTAATTCATTTCAAAAATATATCAATTTTAATTAAATAAAACTATTTGTAGATAATTAGAATATAATTAACTTTTTGTGCCTCTGTCCGACATTGACAGTATTATGTATTTCAAAATCGTTCAGAAATCATGTGTTTACCAAGCGCTGTTCGAAAAAAATACAAGAGATTTTCAACTATTATATTTACTAAAATATATTGATAAATTTGAAGAGATATTCGAGTATTCAAATTCTTGGCCAATATCGAGGAATTTAGACAAAAAGTTATTATGGGGTAATAGCACAGTGGTAGCAAGTCGGCCTGTGGATCCATGAACCCTGGTTCGATCCCCACAGCCGACAAAACATTTTCACAAATTTAAAATTACCCCTGTGGATCCCCCACCACTAACGTCTTTAGGGGGCCGTGATTTTACAGCTGGTAACCACACTTCACGCGCAAAAAATATATCACTTACCGAGATCTGCTTCGGCAGAGTGGCACATCCAGTAATGGGTAAAAGGCGTGATGATATATTTATTTATTTATTTAGTTAAAAATATAATTTACATTTTTTTATTTATTAATTTATCGTTAAATTTAATATTACATTATATCTTGACATTTTATCTTCATGGGAAACTTTAAAGACAAGAAAAAAAGTTTTGCTCTTATATCTTTCTACTATCAAATGTACTATCGCTAGCAAATGTTTCTCAACTAAACAATCACATTTATACTTGACATATTTATAAAACATTGATGTAATTTTATCTTGAAACTATACTATGCAATATGACGACCACTCTGGACTGTTTATTTTTTTTACATGCATTAATTAAATTACAATAAAAGTTATTATAGTTGTAGGTACATTTAAGACAATACTTGTAGTATGATACGAACAAGTACCTCGCAGATGTTATAGCATAATAATGGGTGAATACATTTTCCAATTAAATGATTTTATTACCATGGCCTGTAATTTGCAAAGTTGGAACTCTTGAATAGAGATAGAGATATTTATACAACTTTACTCCAAAACAAATAAAAGTACAGCTAACAATATCATTTAGAAGTAATAACGCCTCGATCAAAACTCAATCAGATAAACAAACATCTATACTCATAACAAAAAACTAATATCCGCTGGTCCATAAACTAACACGAGTATTTTATTAAACCTTGAGTAAACAACTGGGGATCAGTGACATTCTGTCCGACAGAGACGGACTTTTCCTTAAAGCAAAAGGTCTTCTTCAAAGCGCTGACACAAATGCAAAAACATTATCTCAGCTAATAAAATTATCTCTGTGGCTCCTCCTTAACTAACATTTTTGAGGACCGTGATTTAACGGCTGGTAACCGCACAACATAAATAAAAATAAATATATCATCACGCCTTTACCAATTACTGGGTGTGGAAATGGGCGTAGTAGATCTTGGTAAGTGATATATTTATACGCATGAAGTGTGGTTACCAGCCATCAAATCACAGACCCAAATATGTTAGTTGAAGGGGAGCCACCGGAATAATTTTTATGTGGTGGAAATTATTTGTCGGCTGTGGGAATCGAACCGAGGTTCTCAAATCCACAGTCCGACTACCGTACATCACGCGTATAAATACTTACCGAGATCTGCTTCGTCAGAGTGCCATACCTAGTACCTAGTAATGGGTAAAAGAGGTGATGATATATTTATATTATATTTTATTTTATAAAATTATTCCTGTGGCTCCTCCTCCTTTTTCATTTATTAGTAATTATCTTTGTTAATATATTTTTTCAATTACAGAAATCGAACAAAAATTGCTTTAAAAGAATATTTACTAAACTTTAGTTCTAGAACCTTTTTTTAGATTTCCTTGATAAGAATAGAGAGTCTACAATGAAAATTAAGGGTAACAAGACACATTTTGACGCTTAGCTTTTTTTAAATCAATAAAATAGATCTAATAGCAAGCAGTTTTAATTTTCTATGAAGGTACGAAATATCATGTCTAAATATTCCCAAATCCTCCTCTGTTGTTCGTTGTCGTTTGTCGTGGTCCACTATAGTTTTTAGCGCATGGGAAGACTAATAGACTCATATAGTGAAATAAACAGCTTCTGCGGCGTCTCATTCTACGCGGGGCGCAGTTAATTCTCGCCGGGAGGCGGAAGGGAGCAACGAGCAGGGGTAGTTAATCAAGGCGACATTGCAAGTAGAAACAGAGACTATGAGATGTTGCGTCTCTCTCACTAGGGTGGACAATACTCGGACTATGTCAACAAACTTGCATCTGATTCCTAGAGGGTGAAGATTGCACACTGCAAAACAATTGTTTGAAGGGAGGATTTTGTTGTTGACGCGTGTACTGAAATCGGATTTGAAATGTGACAAGCTGCAATATTATAGTTTTACTAGATCTTTATTTAATAATAAACCTTTACAATATATTAATATATCCCTGTTCCTGCTTTAGCATAAAACTATCCTTTTAAGTTAGCTAATAAAAATTTGATTAAAATTTTGAAGTGTATATCTTTTTCAATTTAGCACTACTCTCCAACTAAAGAAATATTTGGAAAATAAAATTAAAGAAATTGAAATAGTCATTTTTCTACAACCGAGCAGAAAATAAACATTTTCGACTGTCAAATGAAAGCAGAAAGTTACCATTTGCCGCTTGCCGAGCGGAAACGTAAGAGTGTATCATCGTATCCATAGATACATGAAAACTGTCATCCGAATTTCCAAACAGAGAAACTGTAAAAAAAATTTAATTCTTTTTCAAGCGTTTCTAAATGGTCGTTGTGAAAATATTTTGTGCTTCCCAAACAGAAAGTGTCCCGTGCGCAAGATAGTAATAAACTATTTATAAATAAATAAATATATCATCACGCCTTGTACCCATTACTGGATGTGGCACTCTGCCGAAGCAGATCTCGGTAAGTGATATATTTTGCGCGTGAAGTGCGGTTACCAGTCGTCAAATTACGGCCCCCAAAGATGTTAGTGGTGGAGGAGCCACAGGGGTAGCTTTAGAAATTATGAAAATTGTTTGTCGCCTGTGGGAATCGAACCAGGGTTCTCAGGATCCACAGGCTGACTTCATACCACTGAGCTAGACAGCCCATATAAACTATTATTAAAAAACAAACTATTTATTGGAAAAAATATTCAAGTAAATCTTTAGAGTTTTAAATTCTGCTTCTATATCAATTTGGATATTACAGTTTATTTATTTAGTTACTGATAAAATCAAGTTTAAATTATATATGTGAGAGTTAACATTTTGCATTTGTTTATATCTATTCCAATTTCATGTCTAACTTTGTAAATAATATCAGGTTTTGACAACTTTTAAAATTAGTTTTAGCAGTAATGAAAAAGTCAAGTGAATTATATTAATTGATTTAGATGTCAAATTAATTCTCCACTAGCTGGTATCACCAAGAAAAGTGAAATTTTAAACTTGAATTAAATAAATAAATACAAATCAAAATTACTGTTTAAAATTTAACTTTTGTTGATGAAACCGGCCACAAAATTTTTATTTGAGACATTTTCCTGTAAAATAATAAGGAAAGAAATGGTAGTGGAAAATTTCCTTCCAATGTTAATTGCCCATAGCACAGTTTTCGCACGACATCCAGTATATCTAATGTTTGGTTGAACTGACTGATTATTTGGTCAGCATGAATACACATTGTTGTCTACATTCTCAACTAATAATTTTCGTAACAAACTGTCATCAGACTGCTTTAGAAATGAATGAGGATGCACTGAATGCAATGAGTAATGCTTACAGCAAGGATGAAGCAGGTAGGTACAAAGTTTAATTCCGATCTAAATTCGTTGTGGACTCTTGTTGACAAAGGTTAACCTCAACGATGTCACTCTCATACGTCAGCGTCAGCCAAACAAACAACTTTGTGAACCAAAGTTGCAATGGATTACTCATTTAAGCCATCTGGAACTTTGTACATAAGTGTCCTAGGCTTAAATTAGTAAAGCTGCTCTAACCATTCCGCCATTTATTAAACTACTTTGCGTGGATTTATTATCTATGTGCCAGATGAGAGAAATTCAATTTACGCAAGCTAATTTTAATACATCTTGTTATTGATAACTTACATTGAATTTTGTATTAGTTGAAACTGCTTCAAAAAAATAGATCAAGCACGTAAAGTAATTTAAAACTTTAAAAAAGTAGTTTTAAAAAGTAGCTTCCCCTAAGAACAGACTACAAGCGAGAAAAACAATAGAATACCTTAAGTCAATTAATATCTACTTATTCATATACCAAATTATGTAAACCAAATGTACCATCAACGTCAATGACCACGATGTTAAAACGTAACATGAAATAAAAAAAAAAAGTAGCTATAAAAACTAAAATTAATCGTCACAAACTATAGCTATATATTTTCATATTTAACAAGCCATCTGGAACTTTGTACATAAGTGTCCTAGGTTTAAATTAGTAAAGCTGCTCTAACCATTCCGCCATTTATTAAACTACTTTGCGTGGATTTATTATCTATGTGCCAGATGAGAGAAATTCAATTTACGCAAGCTAATTTTAATACAACTTGTTATTGATAACTTACATTGAATTTTGTATTAGTTGAAACTGCTTCAAAAAAATAGATCAAGCACGTAAAGTAATTTAAAACTTTAAAAAAGTAGTTTTAAAAAGTAGCTTCCCCTAAGAACAGACTACAAGCGAGAAAAACAATAGAATACCTTAAGTCAATTAATATCTACTTATTCATATACCAAATTATGTAAACCAAATGTACCATCAACGTCAATGACCACGATGTTAAAACGTAACATGAAATAAAAAAAAAAAGTAGCTATAAAAACTAAAATTAATCGTCACAAACTATAGCTATATATTTTCATATTTAACAAAGTCTCAGCTAAAATTATGGTAGTTAGGCTATAAAAGTAGCTAGCTATTGCCAAAGTCTGGGCTTGTATTCTTGAACTCATGCGAATAAATTCGCATGAGAATTATTATTGAAATTATAGCAATTTTGTTAAATTTTTATATAAACTGTAATCCATTTACCATCTGGTTCATTTAAATCAGTTCAGATAAATTAGAGAAAATGACTAAATGAACTGAATTCAGTACACTAATGCACTTATTGGGGTGAATTACCTCAAAGTAAATTACAATCAGTAATTCTAGTACTGGAAATAAAGTCAGCGAAGTAATCCAACGAAATATATAAGTGATCTTGGTCAGTAAATTAGTAAGTTAGATCTGATCCAAATGGCAAATTGACTGAATCATAATTTGTATACGAATTTGTTCGCATGAGTTCAAAAATAGGACCCCTATGCTGTGTAAACGTAGCCAATATTTTGAACTCGATAGTTCATGCAATTAAAATGTTAATTTTTTAGGGTTTGTAACTAGTCAATTTAATACAAGTTTAGCTACGTCTATTATTTAGTAAAGTAATAAACTTTTTTTCTATTAGCACCCTAATAAAGTCCCACACATCCCCTGCTAACAGTAGCACCTAAAATAAAAAGTAAACCCTGCTCTTGTGAATGTGGAATTATGGGTCATTACGTTTCCAATTACTGCTCCTGCCGTTACGGACACATTTTTTTTTTAATTTAACTAATATTTGTAACCCTCGTTTGTAGATCTAACCGATTAGAACTGTTAGCGGGCAACTCTGTCTACTGTCTGGTATAGTTTTTTATATTTTATTTTAATACTCTGTTGGTTTTTATTTTGCTGTCAACATGGTATTCTAAATTATGTACAATAACTATAATAGATGTTTTGAAACATTCTTATCTGATTTCATTAACACATGGTAAAGCCTGGCATTAGAGCTGATTTTTAAAATAAGTTTTTAATGAGTCCTGAAAACTTCAACGAAGCATGACAGATTTTAATATTAGTATTAAATATTCATATTAGAGCATCTTTTTTAAGGTGGGTGGGGTTGAGATGATATATTTTTTAAAGGTGTGTTCATGCAAATTATTTATAATAAATGACAGACATGATTAATATTTGAATTTGATGCCACCACCAGATTTAAAATTGATTATTTTTAGACGTTTCTCAAAACCAATGAAATGCTTCATTGTATGTCACATGTCTGCGTTTCAACCAATCTTGTTATTATTATACTGAGAATAATGCTCTTGCTCTTATTCCCGGGAATAATCTCTGGCAACAAGTTTTCAAAAGATCTGTCAAATTATTTTCTATTTATTCTCACTCTCTTGTTATATTATTACTGAAAACACAAGAGTACAACAAGTATCATTAATACAGAGTATCCCAAATTGATTAGGCCCCCATTGGGGCCTCAGAAACTATAGGAGCTACGAGGTAGGTTAAATAGGCAATGTTGGGCAATTTTTAGTGCATATTTACATTCTGTAACAGTATTATTAAACGTTGCCGATTATGTCTAGTTAATGATGGCCATCATTTTGAGCATTTATTGTTTTAGTTTTAGTTGTTTAATTTTAATTCAAATATACGTTGCAATACATCGTTGCAAACCATGTAAAAATTCAATATGGCGCCCATTTAAAATGACGAAGGAAACCGCCATCTTGAATTTTATTCTGACATCATTTTTAAGTTTCCCTCATCAAATCATGTAACTATAATATGAAACATTTTTTTATACCTATCATTTATAATTACGAAGTAATTTAACTTTTTCTTAATCGCGATTTTCAGTTTTCTTTTAATAACTTTCAAACTGTTTGAAATTTTAATTTTTTTTCAACGGAATCTAAATAAGCAATGAAAACTGCTCAACTACTTATCTTTTGTTTTAGATTCAGCCATAATTATCACAACTGCGAAGGATTATAACATGAATACAAGATGTATAAGAATGTTAGTTATAAATTGTTTATATACGAATAGTTAGATAAGAGCTTAAACTCATATATTGTTTAATTTTGGAGTTAAAGCATTATTATAGCATAGATATAAATTTAAAGGAATACTTATAGCTAACAAAGCTAAAGTGTTTTACATAAAACTTTCCACATCTGAAATTTATACATGAACGAAATGGGTACTACTGGATACATACTCTTAAAACATATAACATTTAACATACATGTTAAAATTAATTCGTATTATTTAAATGCGCGAATTTGCGAATGATATTTACTCAGAATAAGTTTACCGTTGTTATCAGACAATAATTGTTTTACAAAATCAACAGGAATTCAGTTCTGGGCCCGGCTGATAAGCGCGCAGTTTCGCTATACGCAAATGTTTGTAGATTCAACAAAATGTAACGCATGATTTTAAGGTGACTTCATCCCTAAGCAAGCAGGATCCGTACCAGTTCAAGTTAGATATATAAATGTGTATTTCTGTGCCGTCAGTAATAGTGGATATTAGCAAATGTTAAACTAATACTGGTGATTGTTAGAAACGCTTCAAGCGTTTTCATTAGAATTAATGTAATATCGTATCTATATACACACAGTATTTCAAGAAACTGATTGAAAAAAGTGTTTTCAATATATTTTTTATACACAGTTAAGCTATGTTTATAACTATCCAATTAGAAATTACGATTAACAATTATAATTAGTGGAAGTATCTTAAAATTTGCAATACAAATTACAATTAATAGTGAATTATTGAGAAATGACGAGATTTTACTCTAGTAATGGGATTTTATTAGTGTAAAATTGTGCTTATTGATTGAACTTTTAAATTTTTTGCATTATGATTGGTTGAAAAGTCAAGGGAAATTATCAGTAATCATATCCTAAGGTCATTGATAACTAATGTAATATTTTTTTGACAGATTTGAAAGCACGTTGCTTGGTAACATTCCAACGCCGTAGGCTGAGTGTTTGAAGAACTGATAAAAATTATAAGTTTTTCTATCAATTCAATCATTATTTTCACAACGAAACCTTGAATGTGACAATTAAAATAATAATAAAATAAAATAAATAAATAAATATATCATCACGTCTTCCACCCATTACTGGGTGTGGCACTCTGCCGAAGCAGATCTCGGTAAGTGATATATTTTGCCGTGAAGTGCGATTACCAGTCGTCAAATCACGGCCCCCATAGATGTTAGTGGTGGAGGAGCCACAGGGGTAGTTTTTTAAATTATGAAAATTGTTTGTCTCCTGTGGGAATCGAACCAGGGTTCTTAGGATCCACAGGCCGACTTTATACCACTGAACTAGCCATCCTTAATGATAATAATTAAATGTCAAATATTGTTACTTAGCAACCTAATGACATAAGTTATAATTGTCTTGGGGCAGAGATGCACGAATTTATTAAGATCAGAGGCCACATAGAATTCATGTGAAAGCTGAGTGGGGCCGCCAAAGAAGAAAAAGCCCATATGGAAATTGTGTATCATATATTGTTTATTAATTATTTAAATAGAAAAAAAATATTGTATCATGGAATTGCATTGAATTAACAACATTTTTTCAGTCATGAAAATTTAAGGCAGGCCGCAGTTTGTGCATCTCTTAGGCAATTGTCAGTGTAATTTAGTTTTGATAGGTTGATTTCGCACACGTGATTAGAAATTGATACTTTTGATTGGATCATTATTTCATCTAAAAATTTTCAGTAAAAAGCTGTGCTATTGGTTGAAATTTCAATTATTTTTCATTGTGATTGAAAGAAAACAAGTCAAGGAAAACTATTAATACAAAACCTAGTGCTAGTATAATCAACCACATATATTTCTTCAATCTAGTCTATGAAAAAAAACCGCGAATTACTAATGGAAATAGTGCTGTCAAAATTAATAAACACACATTTAAAAGTTTAATAATTCCAGCCATTAGTTATGTAATATAAGATTAAGCACATTTTCCCCCATCAAATCTAGCACATGGAACTATTCCCGTGATTTTCTCAAGACCTAACCACCAACTCTCTTCATCAAGTACTCTTGCTACAACATTGCACCCGCAGCTCACCGCAGTCACTGTCATACACTCGACATACGCGGTGCGATACGTGAGGTCAGGAGGTCAGTCTGTTGAGTGTTCTCGGTAGACACAGAGTGTGTCTTGTAAGTCGACACTGCCGACCTGGGCTCCATGTCCGTGGAAATGAACTTTGCTTCTATATCAATCTTCTTGAAGCAGAGGTATGAAGATGGTAAAGCTTGATTCGGACGTGGTGGAGAAAGAAAAAAAGGACGTTGGAAGAGTTGATGTCTTATTAGGATGTCTTCATTTTTATTAATTTCAAGGATGCATCATTGCAAATATGTTAAGCCTTCTTATTCTGTAACTCAATCTTTGTCTGTTACTGATCGATAAGTTAATGACAACGTTTATTTTTCATAATCCAAATCATATATTCTGTTATATTACAAGCAATCGTAGCCCAGTGGAGAAAATCGAGGTAAAACTTGCGTTTCTTAATTAGGAAGCAAGCTTGTGTCTGAGTGGTTCGGATTCCACTATAAGCTGTAGGTCCTCTGTACTGTATTTGGGATTAAGTTCCTGTTGTGGAGAGTAACATTACGTGCAGCATATTTTGCTCTTTTTCATTCTCATTTGTGTTATGGACTAGCACTTTGGGGCTCATGCTCACAAAGTGAAAGAGTTTTTGTGATGCAGAAAAAAGCTGTACGTATTATCTCCAATGCGAATCATAGAGATCATTGTAAACCTTTGTTTAAGTCATACAATATCATGTCATTGGCTTCTTTATATATTTATCAATGTTTAGTTTATGTCAAAATAAATATCGTCAAATATCAAGTACATTCAGATTAACATTGTTATGATACACGAAATAAAAGTAATATTGTAAAAAAAATTGTTAGATTAAATAAGTCCAAAAACTGTTTAGATTATGGGGGTCCTAATTTTATAAATAAATTGTGTAACGGCGTTAAAATTTGGCCTTTAAATCAATTAAAAAATCATGTAAATATATTATTATTACAACACTGTTTCTATAATATTGATGAATTCATGATATATAACTTTGAAACTACTTTTTGACCATGGTTATACATCACTGTAATGTTCTAAACCTGAATAACATTATTATTATTATTATTAAATAAATTAATTAATTTCTAATCTACTTTCATGTATTTTGCTCTCGTACGAAGCTGTCAACTTACAAAATATTACTGTTTAACCACAAATTAAATTTAAAGAGTTTTAAATCATATGAATGACTTTGAAGTTTGATAAATTTAAAGTTTATGACAGAAAAATTCGAGAGACGCCCGGACTCGAACCAAGGACCTTCATAAACTTTAAATTTATCAAACTTCAAAGTCATTCATATGATTTAAAACTCTTTAAATTTAATTCGTGGTATGATTTCCTTAAAAATCAGACTGTGTCGCTACAGACGAAACCCGTTGTCAATACCTATGAGTCATAGGAGTCTTGGGATCGATGTTGTGTTAGACACTATGACAGATAAATTCGGTTGACGCCTATTCGTTCAGGGGAGCCGTGGCTTAGTGGTTAAAGCATCAGCCCGGCAAGCTGAAGGTCCTCGGTTTTTGTCCGGGCGTCTCCCGAATTTTTCTGTCATAAACTTTAAATTTGTTTAACCACACTTTTTACGAAGCTCTCATATTATTTTTAATAATAAAATCAATGTAAGCAAAGTAAGTAGAATACATGGAAATTACTTAAAAATGACAGGATACATTTTTTATTGATACAGTCACAGAATCAGTGGCGTAGTTAATACTGGAAAGAATTGCTAAAAAGGCCCTCCTCCTTCTATAATAAGTAGCAATCGAATTAATTTATTTATTGTGCTTCTACTATTAAATAATAAAATTAGACATGGTTAGGTAATGGTTAGATAAATGGAATTTTAAATTATTAATGAAACTATCTGTATTAAAATAAATAATAAATCAGTTTCCTTCTAACTACTTAGAAATTGATTGACTTTCTAACTATTATCATTAATTGCACAACTTGTTCATAATTATACCATTAATATCCAACAATAAAGTTGCATGAACTCATCACTCATGCAAGAAGAACCCATATCTTTGCTAAAACAATCGCTACAAACAGTTTTCTAAAAATACCGAAACCCCTTTTGTGAAACATGGCAGTAAATAACAAATAAAATAAACTCAGATTCATTAAGCTCGTCTACAACAAGCTGTACATCACGCCAGCTTTGATCTAGCAGGGAACAGAAACATTCAGATGATAATAAATGTTCGTTTGTTTCGTGGAATTGTGCTGACAACCAAAACATGGCGCTGAGTATTTGTCACTTGTTTTTAATGTGCTAGTTTGCGACAAAATGCCGAGCGAGTTTTTACCTTCGAAGAATTACCGGGGAACTGGAGGATGACAGGCGTACTCTTACGCTACCGTGAATTAAAGAAACGCTGTTTAATTATCATAATTTCCGACTGTCTTCTGTCTTACGCCAAAGCGACGCTAACTGTTTACCTAAAGCTTTATTAGCTGCGTTATATTAAGTGCTGAAGTATTTTTAAGACAAATTGTTCCACAGACAAAGTGCGTACTTTTCTTCTTGAAAGGTACTTTAAATTATTTAACAAGTAGATATCTTCTTCTTTTTAAAATAAATATGCCTACCTTCCATTAAAAACACAACTGTTTACAGTCACCTTCTGAATATTACAAAATATTATTTTATATGATTCAAAATAAATATTCTTAAAATAAATTTGCCTTTGAAAACAAATCTTGTATTTTTTCCTAAAAATCTTGTTCCTTCTAATGAGATGGCCAATATCAATAATAAATAATAAATGGTACCGAAATCAATTTAGCAAAGGTAGGTAGAGAGTATTAAATTAATATCTCTTTCTTATTGACATTACAGCAACCGCGAGCAAAGCAATGATATTAGCTTTTTAATGAAGCGAACCACAGCAAATATACGTTAACTGTCTCAACACAATTAATTTCCTCATCATAATTACATTACTTATTAATTATGTCACATCAGGTGCACAGCATTCGCAGTCGACGATTCCAGTGGCGTACTTACTAATCACAAGAAAATCTTATCTTCAGTTTCGCGATTTCATGTCAATTGCACCGGTCAGGTTACAAAGCAAATAATTATTTTTCTCTGCGTTCACAGCCATTAAAATATAAAAGACGCAAACCTTTATTACGCTACAAGAAACCTATTCTAATTCTTGGCGACTGTTTGGCGACTAGTTTCAGTCGCTAAGGCAATGACGTCACGGTGCAGTCAATATCAAAGGAATTTTAATTTCTTACGTTGGTAACGTTAGAACGACGGAGTATTTTGTGTTGGTACTTATAATTTCTGACAGCCACTTCCTAAATGGGATGGCTAGCTCAGTGGTATGAAGTCGGCCTGTGGATCCTGAGGTCCCTGGTTCGATTCCCACAGGCGACAAATTTTCATAATTTGAAAAAGCTATCCCTGTGGCTCCTCCACCACTAACATGTTTGGGGGCCGTGATTTGACGACTGGTAACCGCACTTCACGCGCAAAATATATCACTTACCGAGATCTGCATCAGCAGAGTGCCACACCCAGTAATGGGTAGAAGGCGTGATGATATATATATATTTTTTTTTTTACTTTCTGATATTTATTTTTCTTTATTAAATTCAAATATTTCTATGTTGTTGACATATCACAAATTGACGGAATTTTTAATCATTTTCAAGCAATTAGTAATATTTTAAAAATAAATAATATAAATTTTAACAAAATCTTAATAAACATTGTTACATTAAAAAATATTATTAATGGGTAGACGACAACATTGTTATTCTAATTGTCGAAAATGGACATCTGCAGCTGGATTTTGTACAATAATTATAATTATTATTTTAATAATATAAATAATAAATATTTTATAATTATATACAGTGCACATAAAATATAAAACTTCAAAACTAATCAACCAAAAAATGCTAAGAGACTGACGCCATGACACTTCGCAACAGCCTTGTACTAGTCGCCAGCATACGCGACTCCCTAAGCGATCAGTCGCCAACAATGACGTCAGGGCTGTACTTTTTAACTATATCAACAGATGGCGCCAGTATCAAAGTCGCCAAATATGACGTCAAACGGTCGCTAAATCTAGTCGCCAACGAATTAGAATAGATCTCCAGTGCATGTTTTTTATTTATTTTATGATGGGTTGCATGAAAGTTTTATTAGTTCATTAGCAACTAACGGTTCAATAAGTTTCAGAAAATCGCTATTGATACTGTTGCTAGATAAACAATTCTTTAACTAAAGAGCTCTTTATTTATTTCTTGCAACCCAGTTCATAATTGTTTATTAATACCATAGACAGGCGGTACATGATTTAGTTCATAATGCCCTATGATTTTATAGGCCCTAGGGTATTAATGGTAATACTGTCAAAAATGGCTTTTCTTCTATTCAGTGTGGCCAGGTAATCCATTATTTATTATTCTGGTTTTTAAAAACTACTACCTAGTAAGAAATAAAATATGGTATGCATTACGGATATTAGTTAATGTTTATATCCTTCGGGCGACTTAGAAACCCTCTTTCCAGAAGGTACTGTAAACGTTATTTTGGATAATGCGAGTACAAAAAGAAATTTTTCATGCTCCTTCAGGTGAAAATTTCCGTACGCCACTGCGCTGTTCTCCAGTTTCGGCAGTTAGTTCAGTTCCAATTTTATCTCCGCAAATTACAACGCGAATCCTTCGCTTCACAGGATCGCAGGTGCGCCGCCGTCACTAGCGTCGTCGAGCGTCGCAACTGGCGATAAGTTGTCAACTTCAAAGACATCAAAGACAATAGTTTTAAGCCTATTGAATATGTATTGCACGGCACAGCGCAATCCGTATTGATAAGGAAGTCATGCTCGACACCTACACCCTAACTAACTTAGTTTCAACTTGATTTCAAGCGCTAACGTGTGTAAATTTCAAATATAACGAGTAGACGAGCTACTTCAAGTCATTTTGCTGCAAGCTGCAAGTTTGTCACCAACTTCAGAGGTGTTATTTTGCGCATTATTAATGTATTATAAGTTTGTACTTGCTTAACAAGGAATTTGATCATATTGCTGCATATGAACTTGCTTACAAGCTTTGAATAATAACTGAATCTTATTCGTTATCCAGATACTGCATGAATCATTTATTGATTCTATATTATTTCACTTATCTTATATTTTACCCACATGAACTAGTAACAGAAGGAAGTCAACTTTCTGTCCATATTCTTTATTCTATAGGCTAGAGGTTTTCAAACTTTTACACGAAACACATTTTTTTATGACTCTTGTGTAAAATATTTATACAATTTAGTAAAAAAGTAGTTTTAATAAAACTAAAAATAAATAATGTACATACACTGGTGAAAAAAAAAACTATTTGAAATTCATAAAATTTGCCCAGTTTCGAGCCGTCGTAACTTGCCGAATTTTTAGCTAATTTGGACGAATTTTCAAGGGCAAAAAAGTTCAAAGTGTCTACTTTAAGAGTGTATACGCGATCTTAGGGGTAACCCCTTCCGCCCCATAAATACCCTTGAAGAAAAAAAAAATGTATTTAGTGTAAAAAACGTCCATCTCTGACGATCTGTACGGAGCTGAAAAAAATTTGTGGACTCAATTCACCATCAGGGCAATAAAGTTTATTCAATTCCCTGCAAAAGACATAAAGAATGAAGGTCCTACAATGATTTAGCACAGAGTTATGCGTTGTGTGATTTAATATTGCCTGTGACATCAAAAAAATTCAGATTGGTGGAGATTTCACTATAATCTGTATGATCCCTGTATTGTCATTGGGATAAGTTCCTATTGTGTATATATAGTAATAAATAACTTAATGATAATAAATAGTTATTTATGTATCAAGGGTGTAAACAGGCGTTTCTGGCCCGCGGCATGATTATTAGCACGAGGAGCAAAGCGCCGAGGGCTAATAACATGCTCAGGGTCAGAAACGTTCATTTCACCCGTGGTACATACTATATTTTATGTACAAAAATATATCATTTACTGACGCGTTAGCCGAGCGTGTTAATGCACATCTCTTAGCATACTGTGACGTCATCCGAACCAAGGTTCGTCAGTTCGAATCCGCCTGTCGACAAAGTATGATTCGTCGTTCAATAAAAAATATAGTTACTTGTATTAATCATACTCGGGCGCTATAAGTTAGTCACTTATCCATATGCCTTAAAAAGTAACATCGACTACGGAAACCGGCAGTACGGCAGCGTGAACACTGCGGCTCGGTGTGCCCGGTAGGCCCAGGCCTGATTAGGCCTGTAGCGCCATTGAAGAAAATAACATTTAATTATATGTTCAAAAGATTAAAATATGTCAAAATGACATTTTACAGAATCAAGTATTCACAATAAATAAAAATTGTCTTTTTCTTTACATATCCATAGGAATTATTTTGTATGGCCCTAAGGCCAAAAAGAACTGTTTAAGCCCGCGTGTGCATAAAACTAATTTAAGACAGAATACATTTTAGTGTTTAGTTCTAACCAAGAAGAACCATCTAACTGGAGGATAAGGAATTTTTCATTAAAGTTAAAACATAAAACTAAATCTTAATAAGCACTAACCAAAAAATTCATTTCAGTGGCATCTCCATAAACATTTTAAACCTCAACTTCTTTTGTTTCAGCCTCATAACTTTCTAGCTGACAATCTTCACCATTACCCGTCTGACCATTACTCTGGTAACATAGCAACAAAGGCAGCAGCAACAACTAACAGAGCAGCATATTTTTATTCATCTCATTGTTGCAGCTCATATCTCTAGCTTCATACTCTATCTGCACGTCGCGGACATAAAGCAACACCGCCCCCATAAAAACTGGCGCGATCCTAAAGCTACGAGTGAGCAGACTTGCTACTGAGGTTGGATGGTGATGGCTGGTTTTGTCCAGAAGGGGTTCATCCAGACTACCTTTCCTAAGAATGTAGAATATTTGGGTGCAGGGATACTTAAGCATCTACAGATCTACAGAAAGTAAAAAAGCTAATTTCTGAAATAGTGATTCTACGAGTATTTTTGTAATGCAGCCTCTTATAAACTTCAATATTGATCAGACAAAAATTAAGGGATGCACGAAAGAATTTAGTTACGATTTCTCTTTTAAAGCTCAAATCTTGTTGCTATTAAGGCAAATTTCACCTTAGGAAATAGATAGAATTTGCACGGTGCAAGATCTGGCGAATAAGGCGGATGGTCCAACACTGGGATGCTGTACTTGGCTAGAAACCTCTTGACAGACATTGTGGAATGAACCAGCGCATTGTTTTGATGGAGAAACCATGACTTGTTCTTCCAAAATTCAGGTACTTTTTCCAACAATTTATAAGTTTCAGTAGCAGTTACATGTGAAATTTCACAACGATTCTAATGTTGCACTTAACATTTTTTCGGCGAAACAAAAAAAACAACTCAAATTAGAACGAATGCTACGGCTATACGGATTTGTTTACAGAAGCGAGAGGTACTGCATTCGAAAGAGAAAGTTTCACGCTAAAAAGCTGACGGTCGCTGGTGTTTGGAGCATGCGTACTTTGTCTGTAGCAGCGTCAGTCACGTTATTTAGTAGCCACACCTCGTATAGAAATAACAAAAAAACGAATAAGAAAGATGCTAGCTTAGTGGTATGAAGTCGGCCTGTGGATCCTGAGAACCCTGGTTCGATTCCCACAGGCGACAAACAATTTTCATAATTTCAAAAGCTACCCCTGTGGTTCCTCCACCACTAACATCTTTGGGGGCCGTGATTTGACGACTGGTAACCGCACTTCACGCGCAAAATATATCACTTACCGAGATCTTCTTCGGCAGAGCGCCACACCCAGTAATGGGTAGAAGGCGTGATGATATATTTATTTATTTTCAAAATTTATCAATTTAATAATAAAGAGGTATCTATTTAATGATGTTTGCATTTGGACGAATCCTCAATGGATGGAACATGATTCCAGGAGCATGGACAACTCCAGTTCCAGTGAAGTTAGTTGGTCGAGATATGATCTCGCGGTGATAAGATGAACGACATGTTGTAGGTTCAGTCGCCGTTGTCGTCGTCACTCCCACGCACGAGACGTGAGGGGCGTGGACTTATTAATGGCAGTTTGTTTGCGTGAAAATATTGCAAAACTGTTTGTTTAGATAAATACAACGTCACACCACACCTATCTGCCTTTCGGAGAACATGAAGTACTTTCTTATGATTTACGAGGAAATTTAAACAGTTTAAATAGGTTTCAGATATTTTATATTTTAAAATAAGATATAGATCTCAATTGTTTAATTCCCTAAGTTAAATTTGATAGCAACGATTCCAAACCTAAATTCCCTATGTCATATTAATTAATTTCGTAGTTCATTTTTTAAACCATGACAACGGAACATCAAACGAAAAATGTTGTTTTCTAATCATTATAATGTGAATAACAGAAACAAAATGATCAACGTCTGTCGTATATCATACACAAATTCACTAGCAATTAATTTGATATGGGTATAATCAGATTTTATTTTTATTTGTAACTAAAACATTTGCAGCAATAAAGTAATTATATTGATGTACCAGGTAGAGCAGAGCACTTTTACAACGCATTACCTATATCTAAATCAGATCATGCACTTTATTCTGTAATTCAATAATAATGTAGATTCTACTCATAGAGTAGCCTTAGTGGTTACTTAGTTGTTTACTCCATTTTTGCAATTTAATATATACTCGTAGTAAAATAAAAACATTATTATATAATTATAGTAGATATTAGTTTTAAATGTATTTTCAATTACGCAGGCCTTCAGACAATAACTTATCTTTATTTATATAACCGACAACATCGACGTCTCGTCAACTTCTTCAGGAATCTGCAGTCCAAAAGCATTTAAAAAGTAAGTAAGTATAATGCTACATAATAAGTAAGAAATAACAATAACATACGGTCAGTAATTTTAAAAATTAGAATTAACATTGATTCTTAAAATTACTGACTGTAAGTTATTATTATTTCTTACTTATTATGTAGTATTGTATTTACTTACTTTTAAATGTTTTTGGACTGCAGATTCCTGAAGAAGTTGCAGCGGGCAACGAAACGTCCATATTGTCGGTTATATGAATAAAGATAAGTTGTTGACCGAAGTCCTGCGTAATTGAAAATACATCACATTTTCCCAGTCTCTTAATTTTTATACTAATTAGTTTTAAATATAACATAAAGTAAAATAGTCAGGCCTTCTAGGGTCATAGACAAATAATTATTTGCGGGTCCTTTTTCAGAAAATTAAACAAATATCAATACCTAAAAATAATCCTATAATATTGCTATTATAAAATTTGTATAAAATGTCATTTAAAAAATAAGTTAAATTGTACTGGATTCTAAAGAGAAAAACTGGGACACTGCCACAATTTATACCCGGGACCTTTCATTTCATCAATTGTTAAGTATTTACTTAAAAACTCTAATTAAACCGTTTAATTGTAATTACATTTATTAATTTTAAGCTTAATTATAAAGATAAATAATCACACAGCGATCTATACATTTACATAAAAACCTGCAACAGTTTAAGGAATTATTTATTAACGATTCGTTATATATATATATATATATATATATATATATATATATATATATATATATATATATATATATATATATATGGGTATGACTTTAAAATAAAATGTTTTAATTAGCATTAAATTTATTTTCATTTAGTACAGAATTAAATGAAATTTTATTTATTTATTTATGCTAACAGGAACTTAATCCCAATAACAGTATAGGGTCCGGACTCAATGATCTGCAGTATGGTAGGCCACTCAAGCTAAATTATGTATATATGAACTACCACACTCAAGAGCTCTCTCCATTTGACTATTTTAAAGATAGCCTTAAAATCATCTTTCTAATATTGTAAATAATAGTGAATATATGAAAGAAAATGTTATTATATTTATTACTATCTTATACCAGTAATTGTAATTACAATAATACTTAATATAAAAAAGTTATTGTCTTAAATAGTCGGCATGTTGTTTTCAAGTTTTCAAGCATGTCCAAACACACATTCCCACAGTAGACTTTACGAGCGCCTTTCTGACAAACGTAATCGTAAAAATGTCGCACTTCATCTTCCTGTTTCTGAAGCATTACTCATTATGATATATATTTATGGCAATACTCTATACAAATAAGTTCGTTATAAAATCATACATTTCTCATCATTTTACTACTGAACGTGGTTTTAAGAAATATTTATATTTTGCGGTAAAGTAAATATGTGTAATTTGTTGAATAATAAACAAAATTAAATGCTAAATGAGTAGAACAACATAAAATAAAAGATAATTGAAAAATTACCATGTGTTTGTTTGAAGAGAATGATGTGTGCAAAATTGCAAAAAGTATTAGTATTCAAACCTGGAAGTTATTATTCTGCACAGCAAACAAGAAATAAATACAATAACGTGTTAATATACATACAGTGCCGTATCCAGAAAGTGCACATTTATTTATTTATTTTTGTACTTTTAGTTGACAGTTCGATTCCCAGAGTTGAGCGCAAATATTTTCCCACCCAAATTCTCATTCTAGCGTAGCTCCCTCTCCCACTAACATATTTAGGAGACATAATTTCACGACTGGTATCCTAATTTTACACTTAAAATATTATTACCTACCAAATTCATGATCTTGATCTTGTCTTATGCCTTGTGTTATATTTCTTGACAAGCATTCTTGATGTCTGTCTAAAGTTTAAATCTTCAAGTATTAAAAAGATAGGTAAAATGTAAATAGAATAATTTTGAATAAAAATTAAATAAACCAGTTATTAAATTAACAATTATAACAATAATTTTAACAAAAGCTTCATTTTAACAAGGTTTAATAATATCAGAGACAAAATATATACGGACGTCAAACTAAATGTACTCAAATGGCAACGCTTTTAATTAATGAAATTTATAGTCTGTATTGCAGGGCTAATGTCGATAATTAATAAATGATAAATTTGCAATTTACATTAATTTGTCATTTAATTCCTTTAAAAAAAAATTTGGGAGTAGGTGTCACAGTGGTTATCGTGTCGGCCTGTGGGTCCTGAGAACCCTGGTTGGATTTCCACTGGCGACAAACATTTTCACCACATTAATACTACTCCTGCGGCTCCTCCTCCACTAACATCTTTGGGAGCCGTGATTTTACGGCTGGTAACCGCACTTCACGCGCAAAAATATATCACCTACCGAGATCTGCTTCGGCAGAGTGCCACACCCAGTAATGGGTAGAAGGCGTGATAATATATACATTTTTTTATTTAAAAAAAAATTGTATATTGTGAATTATAATTTCTTTATTTTAAAGAATAAAAAAAAATATATCATCACGCCTTCTACCCATTACTGGGTGTGGCACTCTGCCGAAGCAGATCTCGGTAAGTGATATATTTTGCGCGTGAAGTGCGGTTACCAGCTGTCAAATCACGGCCCCCAAAGATGTTAGTGGTGGAGGAGCGACAGGGGTAGCTTTTTTGAATTTATGAAAATTGTTTGTCGCCTGTGGGAATCGAACCAGGGTTCTCAGGATCCACAGGCCGACTTCATACCACTGAGCTAGCCACTCCATTTTTTTTATTTTAAGTATTTTAATTTATTGTTTACGAATTAAATTAAACTAAATATCTATGCCAATGCAGTGGATGAAGTGCATTGTTTTCCAAATTACAAATAGGCCCACTCCAAGCTAATCTAACATATACAACATAGAGTACTGATGATGAACATATAATTGAAAATGGCAAACACTCCATTATTACAAATTCCACAAATACAACCACGGATAAGTAGCAATTTGTAGAACAGTTAGAGTACGACACACAAGTGATTATAACTCAACATCAACCTGTTCATTTGAGAGCAGTTACCGTTTGACAAGAACAAGAAGTGATCGTGAAACAAGTTGACAGCCATGTTGTTGCACGCCTCTGACCTGCGTAGTTGTGCAACAACGCGAAAAATAACAGAATGCAAATATGCGTCTCGGTCTGTTCCGCTGATAATTGCCAATGATAATGAAATATAATTCTATTCATAGACGTTAGACGACCGTTATGTAGTGTACTTGCTCGCTTTTTCCCGCGGAACAAGAAATTCTACTGGCTTGAACTCTACTGTAATAGTGTAATAAAAGAGTAAACAAAAGGTATATACACCAGCAAATGATTTGATAATTTGACAAGCAAATTATGAAATTTAGATAATCAGATATTTTATTATGAACGGGCAGTTGATGCTTAGTTATTTACGATATTGTACGAAAGGTAGATTTTAGTCATGAGCGGGTTATTGTTACAACGCTAGCGAAACGAGTGTTTTAAGACCCGCGAGTGTCTAAAGAAGCTTTACGCATGTATCCCGTACAACATTAGCAAAAATATCCAAATTATTTATATAAATGTGATCCTTAAATACTAAAATAGTTATTTATGTATCATGGATGAAAAGAGGCATTTCTGGCCCGTGTCTTGATTATAAGGACGAGGCGTAAAGCGCCGAGGGTTAAACCATGCCCAGGGTTAGAAACGCTAATTTCATCCGTGGTACATACAATATTTTATGCACAACAAAATAACATTTAATTTTTAATTCAAAAGATGAAAACATGTACATTTATGTCAAAATGACATTTTGCAAAATCAAGTATTCACAGTAAACTAAAATTATCATTTTGTTAATGTATCCATAGGAAATTGTTTTATTATGGCCCTAGGACCAAAAAGAAATGTTTAAGCCCACGTTTCATAGCTATACCACAATAATTTCGGGCCGGTTGTGCATAATAGTTATTTATGTATCAAGGATGAAAACAGGTGTTTCTGGCCCGCGGCATGATTATTAGCACAAGGTGCAAAGCGCCGAAGGCTAATAACATGATCAGTGTTAGAAACGCTAATTTCACCCGTGGTACATACAGTATTTTATGCACAACAAAAAAACATTTAATTTTTAATTCAAAAGATGAAAGCAAAATCAAGTATTCACAATAAGCAAAAATTGTCATTTTGTTTATGTATCCATAGGAAAATATTTTATCATGGCCCTAGGGCCACAACAGAGTGTTTAAGCCCGCTTTTCATTATTAAAATACATGAATTTCTGGCCAATTGTGCATAAAATTAATTATTTTATTAAGGTAACCACAGCATCGATGCTAAAAATGTTTAAAGCAGTTTTAACTACTCGTTGCTGGGTAGCCCGTGACTAATGAAATCTTGTTAAACAGCCATTTTACGAACTGAAAACAGCCAACTAAAAGTCAGTTTTTCACACAGTCGTAGATAAATATTCTTTAAATATAAGTTAGAATCTAAAACTTGAACGAAAACACTTGTAGTAAGTTTCATAAGCGTCGTCCATTTATTCGGAAGTCCGTGGTTTTCACTCGCAACGATTGTCTACTTGCGAGCGAATATTTCAGGAATGTGCCCTATAAATTAGAGCAGATGATGTACTGCACGAATTCCGACATTTATTTATTATGACGGCGGATGCTTCAGCCTCGCTGCAGCGGAAAGTTATGTCTCATAATTAAGTTTACTTTTTTTTTACAATTTATACATTGTTATTTTCTCCATAACGCAGCCACTTTATACTTTTTATATAATTATACTAGCTCAACCATTACGCTATTGCGGATTATTTAGACGTAATAATTTAATTAGTTTGTGACGGAATTTTTTAGACATGTAGGAAATATATTTGCCTTTTCAAGTGCTATATTGTCACGAGATAGACAAAGTTATATTTACTAATGACTTCCTTTTATCAACTGCTACTTAGGTATTCTATAGTTAAAAGCAAATTCGTTATGTATTATAAAGTTTCTCTGACAATTTTTAATTAATTCCATTTTCTAGCTTAACGATTTGAATTCGTTTGAAATTGGAAACATCGAGAGGAATATGTGAAATAAATTAAAAAATGCTTTTTGTATTCGAAAATCAAATGTTTCACAAAAATATAAAAAAGTAACAGAAGGCGTATTCCATTTGCCATTTGAATCAGATCTAACTTACATTTTCTGAACCAGATCACTTATTTATTTCGCTGGAATACTTCGCTGACTTTATTTTCAGTAGTAAAATTACAGATTCTAATTTACTTTAAAGTAAATCACTTCAATAAGTGCATCAATTTGGTTAATTCAGTTCATTTAGTCATGTTGTCTAATTTAATCCGATTTATTTTCCATTGTAATAACAACAATACATCTGTCAACTATAAGACTAAGATTATTTACTGTTTTAGAACCGATCGTATCATGTAAAATTTCTAATCTAGAGCTTGCGTCAAACTGCTGTTAGTCGACAAGAGGGTATACTGGACTTCACCCAAAATGAAATTAATATCTTTTAAATACTCAATTTGGGGTAATGGCTCAGGATCCTAAGATCCCTGGTTCGATCCCCACAGCCGACAAAACATTTTCACCAATTTAAAATTACCCTTGTGACTCTCCCACAACTAACATCATTGGGGGCCGTGATTTAACGGTTGGTAACCGCAATTTACGCGCATAAATATATTACTTACCGAGATCTGCTTCGGCAGAGTGCCACACCCAGTAATGGGTAAAACGCGTGATGATATATTTATTTTTATTTTATTTAAGATATGAATTCAATAAAGTTTCTAATTGATACAAAAACTATTACATCACCTGCTTCCTTTACACGTATAAAAACATAAAAAAATAAAATGTATATTGTAAAGAAAATGATGATAAATACTTGCAATTATTAAAATAAAGGAATAAACCACATACATACATACAAGTCTATAAATCGAAAATTAATCTTTAAACTGAATAATTTCTCACTTAATTAGCACATCCGTTTCGCAATAAATCGTTTACTACAATAAACAACATTTGTCCAGCGTAATAATTTTTCCACAAACAGAAGCAAGCCACCTGTGTTAGGACTGCTACAGTATTCTATGTATTTCGCGCCGACAATTAAAGAAATTATGCCTCCCGGACAAATACGTACACATGACTTAAGTAGCAACATTTAACATATGCCATGCTATAGCCCTACCGTTATACTTATCACAGCTTAGGACGAATGGCCGCAGTTCTGGATGAGGGATTAACTATACTTGACCTACTTGCAACTTTAATTAAAACCATCTTATCTTTAAAACAAATGCCGGAGTTTAAGTTAAATCACTGCAAGATTCTTCGAGTTTAAAGAGCTCTTCGCGGATGAAAATTACCAGAATGGATCCACTGCAGAAAATTGCATTCAGTCTTCAGGAAATGTTTTAATATTCATGTCGTTTTCAAACAAAGCACATTATGATTTCCTACTTAATACTTCGATAACATTGTCAAATTAATTCTTCTGATTGGGTAACTTTAACTATTGAATTACTTACTTTAAGTTTTCTATAGACTTAATTATTTGGCTCTATAGGTACTGAATGTAATTTGATTTATTATATAAGTAATAAATAAGTATACACAATAAAATATTAAAACAAAAGGAAACAATAAACTATTATTGCGATTTAAAACTAACAGAAAGAACTACAAAACATAAATAATTAATACAGGTGATCAGAATTAACTGTTTCAGTTGGACATACAATTCTAGGGATTTTTCTTAATTCCACAGTTTGCACAATGCCGTCTAAAGGCGGAAATACTATATGACATGTTACTTTTAGAATAAATACAAATAGGTTATGGGTTTGGTGGCTGAGTGGTATCAAGTCGGCTTGTAGATCCTGAGAACCTTGGATCGATTCCCACAACCGACAAACAATTTTCACCACATTAAAAAAACCTCTGTGGCTCCCCCTCCACTAATATATTTGGGGGCTGTGATTTGACAACTGGTAACCGCACTTCACGCGTATAAATATATCACTTACCGAGATCTGCTTCAGAAAAATACCACACTCAGCAATGGGTAAAAGGCGTGATGATATATTTTTTTTAGGTTATTTCCGTGGCCTGACAGCTAATAGGATTTTGGGTGATAGAAATACTTCGAAAATATGAGATATTAATAAGAGTATCCTGTTCCAATGTAAAGAATAAAAAATTGTAGATGTACTCAAATTTAAATTTTCAAATGTCACTGTCAACAATAGGAAATTAATTTATATATCAGTCCTACCAATTTCAAGTAAATTGTTTTATTGCCAATAGTAACATTTATTTTTGATCACTTTGTAGTTATACTTCGACACACCAAAGTAAAGCCATGGCTGGAATGCGCATTAACTCCAACCATTTAGATATATAATGAATGGTGTGGCTCTACATTGGCGCAAAAATTAAATCTACAGTCTCAGTGAAAATATTTGTACGATATATGCATTTATACAAGTTTATTAATTTTGACAAAATAATGTTTATCCTGTTAGTATCAATTTCAATAGGGTTCAGAATCCAATAAATGCAATAAGTTTTATATATTTATTACGGAAGTTTTGACTGATATTCCGTCCTCATTATTGGATCTTAAGGCCTACATATTCCAAGTTAGTTTTTACAGTCTTTTACAAAACGTCTTATTTCTTAACTCCGTTTATATTCAATATTGTTCATAAAGTCAAAAAATTTAGGTGACAACTGCCCAGGGCTTTAAACTTATAGAAGCTAAATAGCTAACTTAAAAAAAAAATACATATATATATATATATATATATATATATATATATATATATATGGTAATATTAGTAGTTAGAAACTTTCTCTTTATTTTGTAAACTGTCACAGTTGCTAAATACTCGTAAAGTGTAACAAAATGAAGCCCTATAAAAACATGAACAAATATTTTTAGACATAATACGCATGCTTAGAATAAAAGCAGTCGTAATGTGAAACTCAATCCGTTCTAAATTTTAAAATCTCCAGAACACATCAAGATAAATAAAGCTATTGTTACTCGCTCTTATATTTTAAGAAGTTTTATGTTCATTGTTCTTAAAATATGACAAGATAAAATTACATAATATTCTAAAAATACGTCTACTTATGCTAGGTAGATAAAATATAATAAAATTTATGAACCTACAAGATTTCTACGAAAAAATGTTAATCTCCTAAGATCCCATTCGCAGGGATATTAAGGCTATTTCGGCGTGCTCCAACCTGCTAACCATTTGCAACGAAATTCGTTTTATCAAAATGCGGAATCGCGGTATAACCGTGGGTGCATATAAAACGTCTTCTTTATTTTTATGCTGAATAATAAAACGCAATTTAGATGATCTCATCTGTCAGTCGCGATGATAAATAAAGAAAGCCCGCGCCTCACCATGGAGATCGTATCTGAAGAGATTCGCGATTCGTGGTTCAAATCTTATACTTAACCCGACTACTGTGTGCTTATAATGTGACACTCAAGGACGTTGCATAAATAAAAAGCATTATGCTTACAGTTCACTCACAGACAGTTAGTTTTGACTTTTTTAAATTCTTCAAGCTTTTTGCTAAATGAATCCCTAACGCTGAAAAGCACATATTTATACTTTGTTCATTTTTAATTAATGCAATTTTTTTATTTATATTAAATACACGTATTTTTTAATGCAAAAAAACATGGGGTGGCTAGCTCAGTGGTATGAAGTCGGCCTGTGGGTCCTGAGAACCCTGGTTCGATTCCCACAGGCGACAAACAATTTACATAATTTCAAAAACAACTCCTTCGGCTCCTCCACCACTAACATCTTTGGGGGCCGTGATTTGACGACTGGTAACCGCACTTCACGCGCAAATATATCACTTACCGAGATCTGCTTTGGCAGAGTGCCACACCCAGTAAAGGGTAGAAGGCGTGATGATATATATATATATATATATATATATATAATAAATTTGTTTAAATCTCTCCATTTATAGAATTCCATCATAAAAATGGTAAATATTAGTTGCTAAATTGTGTTATAAATCTGTCTGGAAATTAACTTATCGTCTCAATGGCATCACTGGTTAGTAATATTTTTCTGGGATCTATAATATCTTGTGAACATAATGCACTTCTTTGAATTTTCTGTGAGTGTAAAAACTGAATACCCTTGACGATACCATACTGCAGTATAAACGATGAAAAACTGGTCGTAAAATTTGCAAATGAATGCAGGAGAGGCGCAGTTCTAGCACCCCATTACCACTTTATAAATATATCAGAAGCGCCCATGGAAAATGTCTGCGAGCGAAATATGCGCCTAACTAACTACCTTAGTGGCTACACCGCTATTTTTTACCTTTTTATTAATAATAAACTAGTTATAAAGTTGTCGGCTTAGTACGATGCTAAGAAGCAGAGAACCAGTCTGCTATTCTGATTTACTTTTTAATAGCTTTAGGTTTAACTTCTGATTAAAAAACACTTCAAAATAATTATGTATTTCTTCATATTAATATTAGTATCAAGCTTGTTAAACTCATATTGATGAATTATTTATTAATATATCGTTAAGTGCGTTAAGAATTAAAATAATGTATATTCAGCAATGCAAGTGCGATTTATAAAATATAAACTATGTGATAAATAAATTATCTACAAATAGGCTGTGTTAAATAAATAAATAATATACAGATATTGTGTAAAATGTGAAATTTCGAAAATCGACTCTTCCAAAAGTAATATTTAAAAAATTAAGCAAGATATGAAGATTCGCTCAACGGCATTGGATTCCTCATGTCTGAATTGACTTGTACACATATTTTTAGAATTTTTTTTATTTTTAATATTTTGACCAAAATTTTCAATACACAAAAGTTTCTAAGGCCAATATCTTCAAAATTAAAAGAGATACGAACTCAGGGATTTCACCATTGGATTCAGCGCATCGAAATACGTTTGTATGTAAATTTTTAGTAAAATATTCTGACGAGGAAGTTTTTTATAGCAATAAGTCTGAAAATGGCTTAAAATCGAAAAATTCTTAAGGGGTACCCCTTAAAAAATTTATAAAAAATTTAAATTGCTGAAAATATGTTTATAAGTCAATTCAAAGACGAGAAATTTAATGCCGTTGAGCGCATTTTCATATCTTGTTTAGTTTTTGAGATATAGCCTTCGAAAAAGTAAAATTTTGTATAAATTTCATCTTATTTTGACCATTTTTCGCTAACTGCCCTTTATGTCAGAAACTAGCGTAGATGCGGGCCTGAAAATTGCACCATTGAATTCCTCATAATTTTCTACATAAATGTACATATTTTTATTGATATTACTTGAGAGATAAATTTCTTATTGAATGTAAAACATGGTCAAATTTTCAAATTTATGATTTCTCAAATAATTGCTTAAAAGTACACTTGGTGCGCTACTGCATCATTCCAGCCTCTCAAGACACTATAAATTCAACATATTTATAATATTAAATATAACTAAATTACAGAAATTGACACTCAAAAGGGAAAAGATATGTAAATGAAGATGAAGAATTACAGAAAAAAAACTTGGGATACCACCATGATTATAACTGACTTATATTATTTGCAATTGTTATCAATTTTTCACCATTAAATTTGACGGAAAGTATACCAAAATAAAACATATTTTTTCTTTCTTTATTGTAGATATTGTTCTTTCTCAATGGGCGGGGAGGGAATTGAACCCATATCCTCTTTATGAAGATGCATCTGTCCGGTATTGTAAATTAGTTTAAGTTCTTGTTTGTGGCTCGTTCGGTGATTGCCCATCCGCCAACTTAGCCACTGACAGAATGCGCATAAATAATAAATAGTAAATAAATCATTACAAGTTGACTTAGGACCAGTTTTTCAATCACCGATTAATGTTAATCATGATTAAATAATAATGGAAACTATGGTTACCATTATTATTTAATCATGATTAACATTAATCGAGAGTTAACCGTTGATTGAAAAACTAGCCCTTAATATACTATCACTTTATCTACGCCAAGTTAATCTTGCGTCGAATATATTATAGTCTATAATTGTATTATAAGAAAAGTTCTTGTAATTCCTTCTATATGTAAAACTGATTCTGCATGCGTGCTTTATTCTTTATTAGAAGATTAAAATTCCATGTAGCTAGTAGCTATCTAATTAACTATTATTTTCTCTTTGTAAATATATTTATGTACCTACAGTTACACCATACGATTTATTGAAAGTGAAGTAGGTATATTAAAACTTCAATATAGCGCTAACAAAGCTCAGATACACCTGGGAAATAATCGATTATTGCTTTAGTACAATTGAAATCGTTTAAGAAATTGATTTCATTAAATTGCTACCGGGAACACAAAAGGCAGAACAAATATACTATATAGCAATCAACAGAAACAAACATACGTTATATTAAATTGCAAATCTGCGTAACAGCAAATACTCATATACAATCATTTTATAACTTCTGGGATACTTATACTTTAATATTAAATATAAAATGTTAAAATATTTATTTACTTTGCAAGTATTTCTCATATCTATCGAATGTATTGGAAAATAATACAATAATTTTACTAATTTTGCATATATAAATCAGACTAAAAACCATAATATTTCGAGTAATTTAAAAAAACAAACATATTGATTAACATTCGTAGCAAACAATCACAAAAATGACTGTTTGAAAGAAAAATTTTCTTCTGTCAACTGAAAGAAGAAAGTGATACTTTTTATCCCTTCATTTTTTCTAAGAAACGCGTAGCACTTTATTCCCCATTAACTATTAAAAACACAATGATTAACATTTGTAGCAAACAATGACAAAAATGACTTTGTTTGAAAGAATTTTTTTTTTCTCTCAACTGAAAGAAGAAACTGTCATTTTTCATCACTTAATTTTTTTTGAGAAACATGTGACAATTTTTTACCCAATAACTATTAAAAACACAATTACTAATATGTATAGCTATCAATATACGATTTGTGTCGTATTTGAATGCTCTAACTATATATTCAGGAATAAAATATTTATTGACGATATAATTTAATGTTATGTCAAATAAACCCAAGTAAAAACAGTAGAGCTAAATTAAAACACGTGATTCAACATCAATTCTAGTTAAAGCCAACCCTGACCGGGTGGATGTACTCTCCACGCGACACATCAATTTTTCAATCAAAAATCAGTTCATCGATAATTTCCCGAAGCGAAACCACGAACTGGGGGTTGAATGTTATGATAATTCACAACAGGGCTCGTTGCTAATATACACAGGCCGTTCCACATGGCACGACAACTGGACCGAGCCCAACTCACCCCCGGTTGTTGTGTTTGTATTCCTCCCACGCGTGGGAAAGGGTGCAACCCTTTCAGGTAAACACACGATATTCACACGCGGCTCGCAAATTGGACAATGGTGGCGAAAAGGGGTTTCGGTTTGCAAGGTACGCAGGAAGTTGAGGGTTGAGAAAGAGAATTTCGGTTTTGTTATTATGGAGATAAGATATGTATTCAAGAGTGGATACAATAAGAATATTTAATATTGATTTATTTACTACTCTGTACATATAGTGGAATTCGAAGCAATCGGACACATTTGTATTTTTATGTAAGTTGACATCAGAGAGATTTGAATTAATCAAATATCGTTTGTTATAAGAAACCAATAATTTTGTCATTTTTTATTACTTCATACAGTTAAGGTAGTACTAGCGTGAAAAAAAAATTGCAAATCTGAATGAAATTTGGCGCACGTAAACATTGGATAGTCATACGCATCCTGTTAAAATATGAAACACATTCATCGTCTGTGAACAAATATATTCGCTTGTCAAGTTAGTTCTTATACACGGGGCTTATGGCGATAATCACTCAGAATCGCACATATTTGGTTTGTGTACCTCTAAAATTTTATAGTTTCATTTGAAAAACTACTAGGATATTCTAGAACTATCCATGTATATTTTATCAGAAGGAGAGAGTTTTTATCGTTTAGTAATGGATATATACCCATGCAAAGCCTTGTTTTTAACGAAAAATTAAGAATCCCAATTTATAATGGCAACTCCACACGGTGGTATGGTATTGGAACATTCACTAGACCAACAACCTGTTAACAATTCATGATATTCAAATCATAATAGGTATAAAACACTTATTTTATTCAATTTTTTATATTTTTTGAGCGTCAGTTTCGCCACTCGACAACCGATGGCGCCACCGTCACACTAGTACTACCTTAAGCCTTGTTTCCACGTCTTAACATAGTCTTAGTTTTAATTTTTCGACATAACCTTGAAAGTTTGTCATATGTGGATACAGCTGAGCGTTTCAAGCTACTGTTTCAGTCTTAGTCTTTGTCTTTGTCGCAGCGCATAAACACAAAGTTTGCAGACTTCATAGTTTCGACATAGCCTTTCGTCACTGTTCTATAAGAGAGAGTTAGCTGCGGTAATGTTATCTCTTGCTATGCTATGCAACATACAGTCAATTCTATTATTTAAAGCCTACGGAAAAATCCAACAGAATAATCATATAACCAGAAAAAATGTCATTCCTCCCTCTTTTAAAAATCTTCTTGCACGCCATTGGCAGCTAGATTGACACAACAGAACCCATTCCATCTAGAGTATTGTTACCGTCATATTGTAAACACGACATTCTCGCCGGCGTCTAATAGAAAATTCACTAAATGCTTTATGATTCATGTGAACAGAAGTTCGGTTCGCCGAGAACGCAATAGCAACAGAAATGCTTCCCTGTCAAACGCGAGCAGCGAGCATTATAAAACAATGTCGCGGGTTTTGATTTCCATCGCAATTTTTGTTATTTCCTAAACGATTTCATTGGAGAACTGTCAGCGATTTAGATTTCAAAAAGAGCCCATTTCATCAGCATTCGCCAACATCAATCTGAAGATGGTGCAAAGCAGCATAGAAATATATACAAATGATAAATTCAACAATTTCGTTCCCATCTCCTCTACCATTTTTCTTGACTTTATGAACATTATAATTCAACAAGACATATTAAAAAGTTAGACTAATGGTGGTGATATCCACCAAAGTTAATAAAAGACTAAATTTTAGTCATCATTATCTAATATTCAATAATAGAAATATAATTACGGTTTACGATCAACGATACTAGCTATGGAAAAAAGAAATAATCCTGATTATTTGTAAAATTAAGCAATCAGACTAAAGTACTGGCATGAAAGTAATTAGTTTCAAATCATGAACGCCCCAACTACATATAATAGTGTCCATTGTGTGAGTGTTTCTCTACATTCTGAAATATCACAGAACGATCTGATTTTATTTATTTTTCGTTGCTTTTGTTGAGTACTACAACAACACCATCTGTGCGGGTGCCAAGCATTAGAGCCTTTCATGCTCGTGATTGTGAGTGGATCGTATCAGCAACTACAAATGTTCGACTATTGTCACACTTTTGATTTCACGTATCTATAAGTATATACACTAATGCTCTACAGTTCTACACTAAATGAGTACCTACCAAGTATGTGCTCGTAAATTTCAGATATCACTGACTTTAAGCGGTCTTGGAACAAATATATATTTTTTTAATCTAGAAACAATAATAGTTTATGTAATAAGTGTTACAAGTGTTACTATATTGCATGACTGGAAAACTTGCAGCGCGAGCTGCAGTCGAGTGTTGCAAACCCATGAGTGCAATATAGATACTTTTACGACAAGTTGCATAAAATATTTCTTCTACGACCGAGCTTTAACTAATTATACCAATTTTATTAATCACATTTCATACGTTAAAAACATTATTTTTGTACATAATCTCATAAAAATTATATTATCTAAATACTAGTTAAAAAATAAATAACATTTTTAATGGGATGTCGTTGCTGTTCACATTCAAGAAAATTTGTGTAAAATTACGTTGATGTAACTAATCGTTTAATACAATGCGTTAAAGTTTTAACTCTTCTTCAGAAGTTTTTTTTTAATTTTGGGAGTTACGTCAATCTTTTTCAAAAAGAAGAAAAAATAATTTATCAAATTTTGATGTTTGTCAGATTGTTATAATATTGACATTTTCCCATTTCTGAATTGGCATTCTGCTGCAACAAATTTTGAATGTAAAATGCAGTTACCAACCGCCAAATTAAGATATCCAAAAATGTTAGTGCAAAGTGTAAAGGACGTTTCAGGGCTAATTTTAATGTGATGAAATCAACTGTCCGCATTAAGAATTTAATTGGGATATTCAGTTACGTTTATAATCATAGAATAATAGATTCATAAAAGTTGGGCAGAGCTGGGCAGTAGCTAGCTACTTTTGTAGCTTAGCTACGTTTACCTTAGCTGTAGCTGTAGCTTAGCTAAATGTGAAAAAATATAGCTGTAGCTTGTATATGTTTTTTCTATTAGCTTAAAAATATTGTTTTAACAACTGAAGCTACTTTTAAAGCTACTATTTGTAGCTTGAAGCTACTTTTTGAAGCCCAAAGCTACTTTTTGTAGCTTAAAGCTACCACTGTTCATTAACAAATACCTCTTAATTTTTGTTTTGTATTTGAATTGTACCTTCTTTATTGTTTTCTATAACTGTAGGATAACAAGTTATTAATTATATAGTGTAAAATCTATTAACATATTTTATTTTTCACTTGTTCTTAACCTATTCTACTTTTGTATTAAATATTAGATGAACTAAACATTGACTGTTTAGAAGGCTTCTGTTAATGTGACTGTTAATATATTCCGATATAAATAAGAATTATAGCATAACAAATTAACAGTAAATTTGTCCATTTGCGATTTTTTATATTTATTATAACAAAAGACTGATCAACTGATCATATGACAATGGCAAATTTAATAATTCACAATAATTGAAAAAAAGTAGCTTTAAAATTTAACAGCTACTTTAATGAAAGCTTTTAGCTGTAGCTTAGCTATATTTTACAAAATGTAGCTTATAGCTGTAGCTCAGCTACTTTTTTAAAGAATAGCTGTAGCTGTAGCTTAGCTACTTTTTTAAGTAGCTTGCCCAGCTCTGAAGTTGGGCATGGAAAATTCAAAAAACTATATATGGTTCTACAACTTAAAATCACGCAAGCATAAACCACTCAAAAGAACATAAATATTGTGTATTTTATAGCAGAACAAAAAAGTGATAAAGTTTGAGATTGTAAAAATATTTTTATCGTATTTCACTGAAACAATTCTATAAAGAAATTATGCAGAGAGCAAAGGGCCAGGCCAACCATAGTGAAAATTTAAAATTATAACAAACCGTATGTATACAATCAAAATTAAAATATCCAGCATATGAAATCTGTCTGCTGGAAACATTATTTTAATATACATACAAATGAATAAAACATTTAAAATTTACATGAACACAATGAAAATTCAATAAAACCTCTTAACGCCGACATAAACTTTGGTCGCACTTTTGCTCATAAAGAACCTCGTGCAGTGTGTAAACCCTGAGTTGCCGCGAGCGGCCAACGTCCACCAGGTACAGTCCACGTCCACGTGTCGCACATGCGCACGCGTCTTCCGCCATTGATTTGTTTTTATATTTTTATTTCACAGTGTAACGTCGGCAGCAGTGTAAACATTGTAAAATATGTCTGCTTGCATACAAAGTATGAATAATGAATCGGTCTCATTTTCATAATAAATGCATTTGACTTTATGAATAAATTAGCAACAAAAATTCAGTGGCAGACGCGGGGAAAAGACTGCTTTGAGCGGACGAATTCGTTTTGAAAAGATCTGTGTTAAATATTTTAGCAGCCGGATGTTTTCAATGTAAATTTCATCTTCGCGGAGTGCACGCGACCTTGTTTCTAACGGTTTAAAGCTCGAAATATACGATTTTCCTCACCTAGTATTCACTCCGTTTCAACTAACGTATTTTCTTAAACAGAGCATCATTTCCATCGACAATTATACCTTACATTGAAAGATCTGTCAAGACGAAAATACATACTTACATACATATCTTCACGCTATATCCCAACAAATGAGGTAGCACGAACCATAAAATCACTCATAAAACATTCACTCATCACACTCATCAAACAATCAGCCCTTGTCAAATATTTTCATCCAAACAAACCACCCTCACTTCAACAACATTCATAGATCACTCCATATAAACTCATTAATTTATTACACTTATTATTATTATTATTTATTACTATTATTATCTTCAAGGTATTACTGGTCTATACCTCAAAACATTTTAATCCCATTAAACTGGCATTAAAATCCGCAGATCTCAAATTCGAATCCTAAACAAGCTAAAAATATATAAACTACCTCACTTCGGTTCGGTGAGTTCGAACCCTGTACTGTAATTCGGATGTTCCTGTTGTACAGAGTAATATGAATAAATAAATAAGCTCGACAACTTTGAGAAAGAAATTAAAATAAAAGTTCGTTTTTAGCCATCAATGATCACTTCTATTTATATAATTAAATATGTACAATTCTGTAGTACAAACTTCTATACTTGTAGTATAACAAAATAGATATCTACGAATTTACAAATTGTACAAAAACCGTCAAAAGTTCAAATGTTGACTGGAGGATATTCTCCTTTGTCGCACTGTACTTAATATTTATTTAACTGCAATATATAAAAAATAAAACCAGTTTAAATCAGTTCGCAACAGTTGATTAGGTTCCGGTTACGACTTTATTATTTTCTTTGTTAATGGATTCCGGTTCACGGTTCACTAAAAAGGCAAGGGTTCGTTCCGGTTTCGGTTCATATTCGATTCGAATCCCTGCATTGCATCATTGCGATTTAATAACAAAATAAATTATTATACCAGGGCCGTATTTAGCGGAAAGGAGTATCTAAGAAAATCAGCTGTAGAAAAAGGATTTTTTTAATAAAGTGGTATTTGAATAAAATCTGAAATCTCTTGAATAATTATGAGTAATAATATAACCAAGAGAATGCGAATAAATTGAAAATAATTTGACAGATCTTTCGAAAAATTGTTGCCAGGCAATAATCACGAAAGCCCGTAGGGTTTATATAGCTATAGCCAAATGGCAACAAGTTTGAGAAAGAAACTGGAGAATTATTTTCTAATTTATCCAACTCAAGTTATATTTTATTAGATTTTTTTGGATATAAGTAGAAGTCAGTGAGATTTGAACGCACGACCTCTTGCTTGCTAATTAAGAAACGCAAGTTTTACCTCGCTTTTATCCACTGAGCTACGATTGCCTGTAACATCAATAGCTATAATTATTGGAATGCAATATAAATAAATTATATAAGTAAATATTGTATGCTGCAATATGTAACAACATTAGCTTAAATTATGAATGAGAGTTATATTAAGTTCCGTAAATGTCAATCCCAATTCATTATTCCCAGCTTTGTAAACGTTGCGTCACTATTGTTACTATAAATTATATATCAAACCGCAATCGATCTCTGTTTACACAAAAATTACATACTAGTCTGTCTGGAAACTTTGATTAAGTTAATTAATTAATGATAATTAATTATTTATAACGTCACTGTTACCCGTAACGTAATTATATTTAGTCTGGTCCGTTCACATCCAGATAAAAGGTCTCGATACATTAACTATTGCACGTAACAAACATTTATCCTTTTGATTTGTATCCGATATCCTTTCACCTATCTGTCAGATAGTTATCCTTAGAATTCGTTTATTATTACTGAAATAAAGTGACAGATAGGTGTATAGCCACAGAATCGAAATATTACCGAAAATAAATTATGATTAAAATATCAGTGAGATTAAAGCAATAAACTCTCGCCTGTAAACTAACAGATCTACAATTGTGCTACAACTATCAGTACAATAAGTTGTTATAATATTTTACGAGCAAAAATAAAATAAGATTAAAAATGTGATTGCACCGAACAATTTATCACATTTAGTAAAAATCACCCCGACTTAAGCTAAATAATCTGTCGACATTTTCCTAACCACCGAAAATTTATCACCCCGTAAATATTATCGCATATAATTACCACGAACCGTTGAAAGGGTAGATTAAAAAAAAGGTCTTTTCGTTTCCCTAAAAATTATTCTATTTACTTTAGGAATATTTTAGTAGCTTCGACTCACACTTGGTGAAATAAGGACGTAAGGTTTTCATCGTGCGTGCAGAGTTGATATCAAGGATTGTAGCCAAAGGGTTGTGGCTGGAATGAGCAGATTACCCCCGTCGTAAATCAGAATTTCCGCCCGGCGGCTAATGACGTGCGCCACTGGAATAAACGCTATCTTACTGCTAATCTCACTGCATTTTATTCGCGCATTATTTTTCACTTCGTGCCTAGTTAACCCCAGCGGATCGCCATTGTGTGTGAGGGTGTATTTATGTATGCATGTGTGAGTGCACTTTAGGGCGCCGGAGACTTGGTCTACGTTTTCGTCGCGACGCGTCGCAGAAAGCGTTTTTTGTTTTTGCGTTTTGTTGGAAAACTGAGATGCACTTAAGATCTCATTACTTTAGCACATATTTCAAACTGTTTAATGTTGTCGCTACATACCAACTAAGTTGTTTTTCTAGCAAACTTATAATGGGTGAAAGAAACATTATTTATGGGGAAAGAACAGTACGCTCGACACTGTTAGTAGATAATTTTAATTATTAATAAGAGTATCAGACACATTTATTATGTTACAAAGTTTAGAGGCACTGTTGAATAAAAGTTATATTTATCTTTTACAAATTTACATTTCTATCGTAACTTCACAAAGATAATTTAAACAAAAATAAATTGAAATTGCTATGACAGCATAGAACTGTCTTATTAATTTTAATATGACAGCTTTCATTTAGTAAGCTCCGTTTTAAAAATACTAAAAATACATCTTCATAATAAATATATTTAAAATTCGAAAAATATTTCAAATAAAACTTGTTTTGAATTATTGTACTTTCATTCTTTTTTTATATTTAAAAAAATACAGTCTTTTATTAGTTTTTGTATAATTTAATATTTTATGCACAACCGAGCCGAAAGGCATGTTTTTAGCCCTAAAAAGCAGGCTTAAACACTTCTTTTTGGCCCTTCTTCTTCTTTACTGGCGCTACAGCCCGAGTCGGGCCTGGGCCTACCGGGCACACCGAGCCGCAGTTTTTACGCTGCCGTACTGCCGGTTTTCTGAGTCGATGTTACTTACTTTTAAGGCATATGTATAAGTGACTAGCTTATAGCGCCCGAGTATGATTGATACAAGTAACTGTATTTTTTATTTTAACGACAAATCATACTTTGTCTTTTTGGCCCTAGGGTCATAAAAAAATAATTTCTAGCTCAGTGGTATGAAGTCGGCCTGTGGATCCTGAGAACCCTGGTTCGATTCCCACAGGCGATAAACAGTTTTCATAATTACAAAAACTACCCCTGTGGCTCCTCCACCACTTACATATTTGGGGGCCGTGATTTGACGACTGGTAACCGCATTTCACGCTCAAAATATATCACTTACCGAGATCTGCTTCGGCAGAGTGCCACTCCCAGTAATGGGTAGAAGGCGTGATGATATAATTATTTATTTTATTTATAAAAAAAATGACATTTTTTGTTTATTGTGAATACTTGATTCTGCAAATTGTCATTTTGACATATAACCTATTTACATATTTTAATCTTTTGAACATATAATTAAATGTTGTTTTGTTGTGCATAAAATATTGTATGTACCATGGGCATTTCTGACCCTGAGCATGTTATTAGCCACGGGCCAGATACTCCTGTTTTCACCCTTGCTACTTGTATCTAATTACTTTTTGGGTAACTAGACAAATTTTAAGTTTTATTGTTGTGTTTACAAATATAAATATATTGTTTGAGGTTGTTATTGATAAAGTGTTATATTAATTGATATATTTCGAAATGATTATTTCGGTTCGATTCCCATAAGCGACAAACAATTTTCATAATTTCAAAAACTACCCCTGTGGCTCCTCCACCACTAACATCTTTGGGGGCCGTGATTTGACGACTGGTAACCACACTTCACGCGCAAAATATATCACTTACCGAGATCTGCTTCGGCAGAGTGCCACACCCAGTAATAGGTAGAAGGCGTGATGATATATATATTTTATTTTATATATATTATATTTATTATTTAAAATTTTTTAAATAATTAACTTTTTTGTACAAGGTTGCCGTATATACTAAAATTTAAAAAAACATGCTGAAGAAGAGATAAAAACGTTTGTAAGAAAAAACTAAAGTAAAATGACATAGTTTTACATCTTTCTAAGCAAGATAACGCGAAATAAATTTCTGGGCATAAAACCCATAAAATTAAATTGTTAAACATAGAATGTTCTTCTTATAAAAGAGTGCGTTATGCGTGTGCGTGTGCAGCATAATTCTGGGACACGAGGATTATTTTTTCAATCCGTAAATAGGGCCGTAAATATTGCACGATGTAGGCTATTACCTAAATGAATACGTTAATATTTAATCGCGGTTACCTTTTCCGTTCCAATTCGGAAAAATAAATTCAGAAAACGTTTTTAATCCTTGACGTAAGGAAAAAAGGAAGATAAATTATAGAGCTGGGTTTAAAATGTGAAATAAAGTGAAATACTAAGGGCGAAAATGTGGCGTGCAACTGTTATTTTGTGTTTAGCATATTGTACGCTACACTCATAGATATTCATAAACTTTACATTAAATTCCAGGAAGTCAGCTCAGTATTCAACATACCAAGATGGAGGAATACATGTGTATTCATTCTGGGTGCTTGTAGTCAGTTTGCAAAAGTCGGCGCTTGTTTTTTACATTATAGTAGTATGAATTCAATAAGAATTTATAATTACGAAACAGCATTTTCTCCAAATGTCTGGTATTTTCCATCCGACTATATTATTAAACATTTCTATTAAATGTCCTTTTTTCCTGTTTATCTATAGCAGTGGCGTACACAAAATTTTGCAATGCTAGACGACGATTTTCTCAGAAGTTCCTATTGATATATACTAAATATTTGTTGAAAATAATACTTATTCATGAACAAGAACAAAAAATACAGTTTTACTCGTACGTATGAACGATGTTCAGTTCGGCAGCTTTATGAGTACAAAAAGCTTTTTCGTCTGTGTGGCACAACCTATTTTTTACTCGATTTTAAGGAATTTTTCTTTTTAAATAATTTTTTAATTGAAGTATTATTTTATCGGTCGAAATGTATTTTAAGGTGGGAAAATAACAATCACCTGGCAATCACAGCAATCAGTCATACTGCTCTGAAAAGGTTAATAAACAAAAAAAGTAACTTTTTGACACAAACTAATAAAAAACTGCAATTGCATAATATTATATTGCACAGCAAGCATGGAATAATACTCATATCGCACGAATATGTAACATGACCCGAAGACAAATCCTGCATACTATGTTTTTTTACGAGTACGATATTGTTGCCCTATTAATTTATATTTTAATAAGAAGTGTGTCCCGCTAATATTATTCCAATATGACAATCGTAAGTTATAACCTCTTTTGCAACGTACCAAACCATTAGATATGATATTCATATCTTGCCGTGCGATATGAAAATGTGTACACAATATTCTATATTTCCGTAAAATATACAACGAGCAGTGGTCGCAGAAAATAAATATGTTCTGGTGCGCAAAGTAACATTAATTTTCTGTAATAAAGGTAATGCAAAAATCAGTTTGACATTTTATAGTTATATTATAACAAACTTAATATTGTTAAAATTTTAAAAAAAAGTGCAGTTTTAAGAAATTTTATATGTACGTATGCAATAAGCATTTACAAAATCTTTTACAAACTCGAAAAATTTACAATTTATATTGGGGTCACTCTCAATCAATTTGTGCGTCAGTATTACAAAAATTAATTATAAATTATTTCCAGATACGTATTTTTAACATCAATAAAATGTTTTATTTCATTTTGGTTCATCAGAACAATAAAACTATTGTATAAAATGAAATTGAATCTTGTGAAAATTACCGATAAATCAATTATATTTCACAAGTTCTCACATTCAATCAAAGAAACCGGCCTGCATGTTGCAGTAAATTGAATTGAATTTCAGTCTGTGGAGTTACAAACAGTAAAATTGATTACACGAGAATAAATCAATCTGCTGACAATATAACTGATTGGCAATTAGCATCTAAATCATCATTGTCTTCACATGCATGTAGCAAATCAAATTAATATACTGACTTTTCCTAAATCAATCCAATTTAATTAATCATTTTTAATCACAACTATATATCGACAGTTTACATTATATACGTTAAACGATGTGAGACAATATGTTCGTACAGACAGATAAATATTTGATTTATTTAACAACATAAATAAAAAATATATAAATAAATATATTGTCACGTCTTTTACCTATTACTGGGTGTGGTGCTCTACCGAAGCAGATCTTGGTAAGTGATATATTTATGAGCGTGAAGTGCGGTTACCGGCCGTCAAATCACGGCTTCCAAAGATGTTAGTGTTGGGAGAGCCACAGGGGTAATTTAAAATTGGTGAAAATGTTTGTCGGCTGTAGGGATCGAACCAGAGTTCTCAGGATCCATAGGCCGACTCGATATCACGGAGCCACTACTCCAATTAACATAAATGAATTTGTGAAATTAGTTTTTACCTCTTAAGTAATTATAATTTAATTTATAACTGTAATATATATTTAGAATTTAATTATTTCTTTATAGATAATATTTAAAACTTTATTTTATATGGATTCATTTCTTAAAATGAATAATTAGTTCTATGGGTTCTAGATTTCAATTTATAGTATTTTTAGAGAAACTGAGTTGTAAATAAAAAACCACCAGTTAGATAGAATTCTAGGCATCTCAAAACAAATAAAATTACTTAAGTATAAAAGACGAAGTTTCGGAACTTAGGGTTGGTCCCATATTCAAGACAAATTATGTATTAAACAAATTAAAATTGTTACGAAAATTTGTAACAAATACAAGTTAAAAATTATACACATTAAATACAATGATCACTGAACAATTTAAAAAGCTTGAGTCATAATGGTGGTTACACCACGAGTTTTAAAATGAAGCTTCATTTGTTCTGAAAATCCTGAAATTCCAGCTAACTGATGGTTTTTTTTATTTACCACCCATAACTAAGGAGTGGCTAGCTCAGTGGTATGAAGTCGGCCTGTGGATCCTGAGAATCATGGTTCGATTCCCACAGGCGACAAACAATTTTCATAATTTCAAAAAGATACCCCTGTGGCTTCTCCACCACTAACATCGTTGGGTGCCGTGCTTTGACGACTGGTAACTGCACTTCATGCGCAAAATATATCACTTACCGAGATCTGCTTCGGCAGAGTGCCACACCCAGTAATGGGTAGAAGGCGTGATAATATATTTATTTATTTTTTTAACTATATATAGAATTTTTAATTTTTCGGGTCATTGTTAAGTGAATTATTGTGCATAATTAATAAATTATATAGTAATAAATATGACGATTGAATAGTATAGAGTTAGTAAATAATTATTTGTATACAACATATTTTAATTATTGTAGCAACAAAAAATAAAAACTCTACCCTCATTTAAAAATAAGTTTAAGCAAATTCAAAACAACCGTCCAAGTTGAAAATAACACAATATCTCGCAAATTCTGTCAGAAGTTTTAAAAGAGTTAAGAAAAATTTGTGACGTGATGAAATTTTAAAAACTTAATTTCAAGATAAAAACTTGAATTCATTTCAATGACACGAGACGCGGCGTTTCTCGAGTGCGCGGAGCGAGGAGGGGGTGTGAAGTCTGATTAAATTATAAAAGTACGTACATTTCTAATGAGACTAGCACACCATTTGTTCTTCCATCTCGCGGTGTCTGCGATTCGTCCGGAAACTTTAAAATACTAGCAAAATGCACTGTTTATTATAATGTAAAATAACGTATAATAAGTTTTGTCGTTTCCCGTTAATATCGATTTAGTTTTTAACATTTAACAAGCTAATTTATAAAGCGAATCAGCTATTTACTTTTACAATATTATGAAAAGTCTTTTATGATTATAGAATATTCACTATTTCAAAATAAAAATAATTAATATAAATAACATGAATCTATAAATAGCGCATCTTCACGTGTTGTTTAGTTTCTTCAACACCTCAGTTTTCATATTTTTTATTTATTAGATAGAAGAATTTTTTGTTATTGAGTTATTAATGATATTTGCAATATTTCGAATGCTAGTAATTTTACGTATTGTACTTTCGCATTTACTAGGACTATAGAATTATATTTCAACGCAATAAAAACTAAAATAATATTCCTACCTTTACTTCTTGAATCCTCCTTTCCTCTTATGTAGACAGCAAACCAGCACCCAATATTTGAAACGTTGCACCACCAAAGTCTACACAAACACAATATAAATGAATACGGATAAAACCACAAGTTTACACTATAAAATCTATACTCAAACTAAATAATAAAATAATACAGAATGTTGAACTGCCTACCCACACTAGCTAGGCATCAAACCAACTGTAACCTGCAATAATTAATTAACAAATAATGAATGTTCAAACTGGCCTTTTATACTAATGCTGAATGCAATCTAATAAAATTCTTAAAAGTATAGTTGATTTACAGAGCTTGTCAACATGTTTTATACTTTGCTATTTTCAATAATAATAAGAAAATATGGGTCAAATAGAATTTATTAATATAAACAATTTTATTTTAAATGCAGATATTAAAATTTATATTTTTTTTTATCAATCGTACCTACCTGTATTATTTTAGATAAAATGCTTCATAGTAAAGAAACAAATTGTATGAATACATTTGTATTTTTGTTGTTGAATATTTGAGGTTGTTATTTAAAAATGATATTTAAATGTGTAAATAATTATAAAAGTTACCAAAAATAGTTTAACCTAAAGCCCGAAATATTAAAATATTTTAATATATTAATGGATTGATAGGAACATAATTTTGTTCTTTATTTATTTATTTATTTATTTGTTATTCTGCACAACATGAAGTAAATCCCAATTACAATCCGAACCACTCAGACACAATCGTATTTTTTGGATATAAGTAGAAGACAGTGCGATATGAACGCACGACCTCTTGCTTGCTAATTAAGAAACGCAAGTTTTACCTCGCTTTTATCCACTGAGCTACGATTGCCTGTATTACTGTAATACTGTACTGTACTGTACTGTAATTTGTGATACTACAGTACTACTCATACTTTAATTTTGTTTTACTAAATACTAAAATTATGAACAAAATTATTTTTTTGTAATATCCATTGTACGAAGTAAATTTTTATTTTAATGGAACTGTGCTCATTTAGTAAATACTACACTCATTTTATTCCAAATTAGTTCCGGTTTCCGGTGTTAGGTATAGCACACATAGTCAGTTAATCCCTATAGTAAATATGCGTTAATCCAAAGCCATTAAACTAAACTAATTGGCAAAGTCTGTCGTTGGACAATTGCTAGCAGGGCAGCCTCTGCCAGGGCCCACCACTGCACATCAAAAGACGAAGTTCAAAGGTCACGTGATATCAGCATAATAATGCGTGCCTAACTGACAGGCTCAGCGCAGTCTATAGGAAGGCTAATGAGAGGACCCTCTATTAACATCATCAAACTTTTGCATTTATAAATAATAAATTAATTTTTAGCCAAAATTATCTATATTCATATCAGATTAAATATAAATTTATTTCTTAAAAATGGAAGATTATTTTCAGCTATTCAGTATAAATTTTATTTAAGAGGTCTGAATATTTTGTGGGAATAAATCAGGAAAAAGAGGTTACAAGTTCTTCTATTTTGTAACTAGATCATTATCTGAAAATGATCGATAAGGTAATGACAACCCATTTTTTATGCTTAATCTACAGATTACCACCATTTCGGCTTTCTGTAATCGAAATCATTTACTGTCAGTGAGCTGTCATATTATTTTTTATAACAGGTACGTATATTATAGTATATTACATAACAAGCATCGAAAGTGTAAGATAACGTGCGAGTGTACAAATTGAAAAACGAGGTGCATAGCGCCGAGTGATTTAAGTACACGAGCACAGTTATCACACTTTCGAGCGAGTTATATACACTATTTTTCAGACGACCACAAAATATTTCTAAAAAAAGTCTACAAGAACAATGTTGTTACACTTTGACAGATGATGCGTTTTTGTGGGCAAGCGTTGACGTTTGTCGTTTGAGGTTAGGTATTGTGATACCAACTGTACTAACCGTAATGTCAAAATATTAGTAAATAAGTAGTTATTTATTTAAAAAAATAAGATTTATTTGTGCAAATGTGTTGAAAAATCTGTTAAAACTTCAATTTAAATAATAATACAAATTCTTTTCATTTATTTTATTATTTTCTTTCATCGTAACGCCATCTGTTGTCAATCAGTGGAACTTCATCTGATATGTTAGAAGTGTACGTTATACTAACATACGAGGTGTATGTTAGTTTAACTTTCCGTAGTAGTTTATGATGTTGTTATGGTTACTTTCGTAAGTGGTCGTCTGAAAATAAACAAAATGCATGAATATAATATAAAAATACTAGAGTAAATTATACTGGTTTTAGAATTCCGAAATTGTGAACATCATAAAATAACGATGAAAAATAAAAACTTATCGATCATTAACAGATAATGGCACAGTTACAGAAAATGGAGTAAAATTAGTTATTCTTGTAATAATTTGCTGTAAATGATAATGATTACTTACCCCTACTGAATCTGTAATATTTGCTAAAAGAATTATGGTTGTATAATGAAATGCGGCAAATACTGTATGAAAAACTTATATTGATATTTGTTCACTGACCGTAACATACAGACATATTTACACATCTAAATATATAACCGACAAATGCATGCAGAGCACCTTTATTACTTAAAATAAACACAATACTTGCTTATTATAGTCAGAAGCGTACTTACTGTGATTTTTACAGCAATTTAAAAAATTAGACAGCCACAATACAAATTTAAATATCTTTGAATATCATTTCGTATTAATAAGTAATGTACAGTATTTTACACAAATGTACAATGTTCAAATCTTAAGGCTATGTTTATACTAATGCAACACCCAACATCGTAGTAGTACAGTATCGTATGGTTTACGATTTCTCGCATTCGGCAAGTCTTCTGAACAAGGCATTCGTTAATCTATCCAAAAGTTAGTTACTCTCCGGAAGACGTAAGTTCTTAACCAAATGAGTTACATTATTGCACATTTTAAAGAAACTCTGCGATCTTGCAATTTTGTCTTCGGAACTCCTTATACAAATATTATTATCGTATCTTTTTGTGGTGTCCATCTTAGTTACTAGTATGAAAATATTTCTCAGACCGTACGATTTTCTTTAAAATTTTACAATTTATATATACTGACACATATATTACATCAAATGTTATAAGTCATTGGCCAAAGTGTATTTGTGTAGAAAAATTATTATAAATTATTCATGGTGATCTACCAATCCTAACTGTAATCATTTATTTACATCTGTGTGTATGTAACGGCGAAATATTTTGATTTTAAATTATTTATGGTCACATTTTTAACTATTTCTGCAATGTTAATATTAAGCTGTACTAATGAACAAACTTTTAGACAATTATAAACTATTGTACATCGAATTATATATCTTCTAAGTTGAAATCTTACAAAAATAATCATAATATCTTTATTATATATTATTATCCTTAATGCTGATTATATGTTATATTTTAGCAAAAAGATAAGTCTAACTTAATCTACCCAGATAAGCAAATAAATATATTTTTCAATAATAAATAAATATACCATCACATCTTTTACCCTCTGGAGTATGGCACTCTGCCATAGTAAGTCTCGATAAGTGATATATTTATACGCATGAAGTGCGATTAACAGCCGTAAAATCGTGCTCCCTAAAGTGGAGAGAAAGCCACAGGGGTAACATTAAAGTTGTGAAAATTGAAGGAATCTAACCCGTGTTCTGAAATCAATAGTCTGTCTCGATACCACTGAGCCACCTGCCTCATCTTTTCAGTAATTCAACCTTTGATTTGAATATATTGAAACAACGACGGGTTTACACGGTTCAATTTAATTGATCAATCCGATTGAATCAGTGGAATTGAATGACTAATGAAATGTGTCAATTTCTCAGTCAATTAGATGATTAAAATAAATAAAATAAATATATCATCACGCCTTCTACCCATTACTGGGTGTGGCACTCTGCCGAAGCAGATCTCGGTAAGTAATATATTTTGCGCGTGAAGTGCGGTTACCAATCATCAAATCACGGCCCCCAAAGATGTAAGTGGTGGAGGAGCCACAGGGGTAGTTTTTGAAATTATGAAAATTGTTTGTCGCCTGTGGAAATCGAACCAGGGTTCTCAGGATCCACAAGCCGATTTCATACCACTGAGCTAGCCACCATTAAAAGAAGTAGAATTTGAAAATTTAACCGAGTAAATATAGACTTGATGGTTGACGAATTAAATATAATTTAATCTTAACTTCATTTGTTGAACTTGAAGGACACATCAAATTGTATCAATATGGTTGATCAATCAAAACTGAACTGTTCATAGGTACCTATGTACACATAGCTTATGTTATGTTATATCAGTGTCATACAGTATGTTGAGTACACGAAATACTTATGAAATGATTCACATAGGTTATGTCACGTACGGTATTCCCTTTGACATAACATAACAATTGATTGAAGCTCAACTTTTTGTAAAATAATTAATACCTATATAATAAAAATCATCCGGGTTACAAGATAAAGTTCCAACTTATTTCAAAAGATGACAGCACAGTGACGTACCTAGAACTTTTGCCTCCCAGGGCGGTCTCCAATTTGCCGCCTTTTCTATGTCAATCAAATGTTGGTTTTTATAAATTAAAAAAATAAATATAAAATAAATATATCATCACGACTTTTACCAATTACGGTGTGTGGCTTTCTGCCGCAGCAGATCTCGGTAAGTGATATATTTATGTACGTGAAGTGCGGTTATCAGCCTTCAAATCACGGCCCCAAAGATGTTAGTGGTAGAGGAGCCACAGGGGTAATTTTAATTTTGTGAAAATTGTTTGTCGGCTGTGGGAATCGAACCGGAGTTCTCAGGATCCACAGGCCTACTCGGAACCACTGAGCCATTACCCCATTAAATTAATAAACATAAATAAACAATTGTAATTGAAACAAACTATAGGTAGGGAACTTTTTTACCATTGGATGGCATATTTAAATTAGGCAGTAAAAAAGGAATTTTTCGAGATAACTCTTGACTTGACGATGAAGAAAAATATTCGTAATCATATAGTAATTCATAATTCGTAGAAATCGAATGAAGTGAACAATATAAAAAATGTCGCCTTAAAATATGTGCCGCCCGGTGCGGATCGCATCCACCGGCCCGCCCTTAGGTACGCCACTGTGGCAGCATGGCTGAAAAAATCAACAGACATATTGTAACAGCGACATAACACAGATATATCATAACATAAGCAATATGTCCGTACCTTAAAGCAGCATTTAGACATATATTCACCGTGTAAAATTAGAGATATATATTAAAATACATTCGAGAGTTTTCAACAATTTGTGAATGGACACCTACCATAATTAAAACATAAATTCTTAAACAGCTGTGTTTCAAAACAATGCAAAAAATAATAGGCTCCCTAATGATTACCTATGCAATTGTTAATTAGCTCTCACCAGCAAATGAACATAACAAAACAATGTAGTAATAATTACAATTGCATTTGTTAATTTCCTATATTAAAAACTGCACCGTCAGCTATCAATAATTAATGGAAAGATGAAATTAAAACTTGCGAATGGCCTGCTTCCAATGTAATTTATTAATATTCCACGAGGTTGATATTTTACTAACTGCGCGTAAATTTGTTCAGTGCAGAAACTCAAATATGTTCATTTAACTTGTAAATGAACTCGTTTACGTCCATTCGCTCTTAAAACTCGATGTTGAATCAGACTTTGACGGAGGAAACAATATTGTTAATTTAGCAATTTTCAGCAGTGCACACTGAATAAATGTAACTATAAGCTGATATTTCATGTTGTGTTTGTAGTAAAGTTAATTTAAAATACACTTTCTGTTAACTTGATACTTTCAGTTTTACAAATTTACATTGTTAAAGAATAGGAGTAGTATTGAATATATTTAAACAATGAAACCTAGATTTTATTGACAATTGAATCAATCTAGTTACGCCTCAAATAAGAAGAAAAAATAAAGCTAGTCAATTTTACAAAAATTCTAATTTTGCAATAATTTTTTTCGTAGCATGAAATTAGGTAAGTATTGTATTGTAATGTATTGTACAATACCACTAACATTGTAAATAACTATTCTTATACCATGAAAGTAAAATATTGTGCAATAAACGTATTGCAATGTATTGTACAATACTCGCCCAGTGGACTCGTTCGAGAATTTTTCCCATCTCGTATTGTAATATACATTACAATACTTGTATAGTAAATAACTACGGAGTGATCAAGAGGATTTGTTTCAGTTGGTAATACAATTCTGGAGATCTTTTTATTCAACAGTTGGCGCAAAGCCAGGTAAAGGTGGAAATACTATTTGACATGTCTAATAAATACAAATAGGTTATGTCAGGATTCTGACAGCTATTATTATTTTGACTTTTTAAAAAATTATGAATGTACTTTATCCACAACTCATATATTATAAAGGCATAATTACACTGATTTCAGTTGTATTATATGGCTCATAAAACACTAGTGTTTTATATTCCATAAAACACTGTAAACAACTTGTTACTTAGCAACTACTTCATGATTAACCGTATTTAGAGAAACTATATAACTGAATCAACGTTTATTGGTACATAAAATACTTGTATAAGAAATAACTATAAAATTAAATTTAAATTTTCAAATGTTACTGTCAACAACAGTAAATGAATTTATGTATCAGGCTTACCAATTTCAAGTAGGTTTTTTTATTGCCAACTAAAACAATTCCTTTTGATCACTCTGTATTACCTCATGTTTTTCCATGTTCTTACAAGTAGGGCCAGTTATTAAATGCTTGATTAAAACTTGTATTAGCGTAATCGACATTAAATAACAATATATAATTTTTATATGAAAGCACAACCCGTTTAAAGAGAATATACCCTTACTAAAAAAGAATTGTCTTGAAATTTCAGTAATTATTTATAAGTAAAGAATTAATTTTTTGACTTAAAGAAATGTTAGTGGTCTAATAATGTTGTAGTAAAAATATGACAAAAAAACTGACATCAGATGAAAAATTTGTGCAATTAATTATTTATACCTAAATAAGTAATAAGGTTGGTGGCTTAGTGGTATCAAGTCGGCCTGTGGATCCTGAGAACCTCGGTTCGATTCCCGAGGAACAATTTTCACCACATTAAAATTACCCCTGTGGCTTACCCTTCACTAACATCTTTGTAGGCCTGATGAGACAGCTGGTAACTGCACTTTACGCGCATGAATATATCACTTACCGTGATCTGCTCCTGGCAGAGTGCCACACCAAGTCATGGGTAAAAGGCGTGATGATTATATTTATTTATTTTATTTTGCTAACTATGTACTCATAACATAGTAACAAAGTTTCAAACCTATTAAATTATTTCAAAATATAAATTAATTACTGAAGATTTTGACCGTAATAAAAACTATAATTTTTGTAAAAGCTGTACCTACTAAAATTTCGTTCAATTATCCCCTGACAAAATTATATGAATTATCAACAATTTCAGCGAAAATCCATCTCAATTAAGTAAAGTACATCTTTGGGAAATAATGCGGAAATTATTCTGGAGCTGTTTCGTGCTGTTCGCTTTTTACCTGTGGCTCTACAAACTCGAACAAATAACAGAACCTATAATTCTTGTGCGCAACCGAGGGGTTGTAAACTCTGCAAACTTTAAAACACATCTTGCCAAGTTTCTTTTTATTCATTTCGCAACTGTCAAACTGAAACTGATTCGCGTCAAATCAAAGCGTCGGTTTTGAAATGTGCCAACGTATAAATCAACGCGGATTTTATTAGTTTTCGTGGGACGAAGTTTCGAAATTTATTACTAATCTTCGTATTTAATTAAACACGAATTAAATTATTTTTATGGGAAAGGTTTGCTTATCTGGGCATTTAATTCGCAGAAATAATACACGTGAAATTAATTTGCTTTAGGGGCGTTTTTTCCATCTCCGGATAAAGTTCCAGATAATTATCAGCAAGATAATTGAAATAATATCACATCACAAAATAGCATTCAATATATTTTTTACAATACCTGTACTATAACTTATCTATTAATGACAAAATTTAAACACAGTAAAGCTACATTCACAAATCGAAATTAGTTTTTGTTTTATGCTTTATGTTTTAGTGTGTTTTTAGGTGCCATTCACAAATAGTTTTGCTTCCGTTGATTTTAGTTAGTAGTGACATCTATCATAAATTTTAGAATATCGGTAATACAGTAAATGCAACTGTCAGATGTGCTAAGTTACACATGCTGCCATACGTTGTTTGTTTACTTTCGTATTTTTTGGAAGAGCAAGGTAAATATTATCATAATAAGAAAGTAGGTATTAAAATTTTATTTTTATTTTCATTCATTTTGACACTCGAATAAAAAAAACTTAGGTTATCGTCAATGCAAAGGATGATAGAAAGAGACAAGTATATATCACTACATCATTCTACTCTTCGTCCTATTGGTCTATTCCTAAGTAAAAAACGTAAAACTAAAACATAAGTTTGGAGTTTGTAAACTTTTATATTAAAACCAAAACTAAATACTGATTTGTGAATGGTTGCATAACATAATATGTCTACAAGGTTATTAAAACAAAAATGGAAAACATAAAACAAAAACTAATGTCGATTTGTGAATGTAGCTTAAGTGGAGCTTTTATTGTACAGTGTTTCCATGGTTTCATCAAGACTTTAATATGTATTTACTTACTAATCCACTGGTGGACAGTAAAGGCGTATTCCATTTGCCATTTGAATCTGATCTAATTTACATTTACTGAACCTAATCACTTATTTATTTCGCTGGATTACTTCGCTGACTTAATTTCCACTGCTAGAATTACTGACTCTAATTTACTTTGAAGTAATGCACTCCAACAAGTGCATTAGTTTGCTTAATTCAGTTCATTTAGTCATGTTGTCTAATTTATCTGAACTGATTTAAGTGGACCAAGTGGCAAATGGAATATAGCTAGATATCTGTAGTAGGATCGCGTGTAGTAGAATACAAATGATAATTTGCAAATCGCCAAATTTGTAATACGTTCCAAATCATTTTGCAATAAAAATGAAGGTAAAACTCCAGTATTACATATCAAGGTCGTGTTTATTTTGACAACAATTTGACAGCTGTCAATTTTGAAACCTATTTTTCTTTTCCTTCTATTTGTGCAAGTATTGTAAAAAATAGCTTACTAACTTCCACTGTAAGTAATTTTTAGGTCGCGAATGTTTAGAAAAACTCGACCCTTCGGGTTTCGATTTCCCAAACTATATTCTTGACCTAAAAACTATCACTTACAGTTCATTATTCGTAATATACTATATTACCATTTATGCTTTGATATTGATGCGATATTTTTTTATTTATACGAAAATGGAAAAACCGGTTCTTAGTGATGCAGCTGAGACGAGACACTTCTCATCTTGTCTTCAAATTACGAAACGAGAATAATCTAATTTCTCGTAGTTTCGATACGAGACGGGAATTCATTGTCAAAAATGAGAATGCACGTACATGTTAAAAATAGCAATAGGTACTATGACACATTTCAATAATAAAAATTATGTATCGAGCCGAGAAATGAGTCCTTACGATGACAATTTGTTGAGAAATATTACCCTCTTTGTCTCGTCTCGTGGCAATAGAAATTACTTTTTGCAATAAAGTATGTACAGATGAGAATTGACTGAAATCGTATATACTGTAAGGGACTTCATTATAAAAGTAATGCAAATTGAAAATATGTTTTAATTTAACCCTGTATATTGTGAGAATAATTTATATATGATAGAGTTCATACCAAATATGATGACGATAAAGTAAGAAGCAATCAGAAATCTATCTAGCATAATATTTTATTATTGTTAATAAAAAATATTACTAATCAGGGACCGGAAACCGAACCGAAACCATGTTCTTTTAATTTGAACCCGTATTGTTGTTAATTTTGTCGACTAGAACCCGAACCGAAACTAAACCTACTATTTTCAGTATCAAAAAACAGGGTTTGAGAATCAACATTTTCAATACTTCTGTGGTGTTCAATTCAATTCATTAAAATAAAACTATAGTTTTCAACTGAAATAATTGCCTTTCACAAAACCTACTTTTTTATTCTTTTTATAACATTGTTGCATATCCTATGTTTGGTAACATACAAGTTAGTAGTGAATTTGAATTATACTATATACTCAATCTGAAGAGGATGTTTTACTGCCTTGAAATTTAATGTTTTGTAACCTCAGTGAGCCAAATAATCAGAAGAAATATGAACTGATATTTTAGTAATAAATAGTAGTTTTTTGTTTTTTACTTTCATTATTTAATAAATATAATTTTGTTATTAATGAGGAGAACACTTTTTATTTACATTATGTTTAGAATTTCTGTCAGATGAAATACAATTTATTTTTAACCTGAATCAAACCGGTTCCCAATTTATTTTCATCTATGAATCCGAATCTAAATCAAACCCATTTTTCTGCTGTTTCCGATCCCTGATACTAATCCTTATATTTGGTATAAACAGTGATAACTGAGTGTTATTAATTAAAATAGAATAGATTATTTTGTTATAGGAGTTAGATGTTTTATCACATCGAAATGTTAGACTATAGCGCGCATATCTGAAAGAAAGAATGAACAGAACTGTAGACAAAAGTGTTGAAATTAAAAACTGTGAGAAATTATGTAAAACACAACAAAAGACTGCGAGGGAACATTTCCATTTCAGCCAGTCAGTTTGATTCTTATCATTCAAAGTGTGCAATTTTCGTAATCAGCAATCAGAAACACAAAAAGAGCACTTCACTCACTTAAAAACGGAAATATTGTCAATTCATCCTCACTAGTCGGAAATCATCGACAATTTTCGTCCATCTTCGGCCGGAATCGCACTGAGATACCATCTGGCGTTGATAATCTGAAACATAAAGGAAAATTATTAGAAGTCGCACTTAAATAAACATTAGTGTGTCTTGTTTAAAGCCAAGATGCCTGATTCTCTTTTTTGTTTTCCGTAATTCCAGCCGACCGGAACAACTCGCGGTAGAAATGCGCTAGTTTGGAATGTGCTAACTACTGAGCGACTCTTGTTAAAACAACAATTACTGTCATTCGCCGGCCTGTCACTTTTTCTCGACGAGCACTTTTCATTAGCGTAATAAGCAGGTAGGGAAGCCGGGCCTAAAAATTTCGGTGCGGCTCCCCGGCCGACAGACACCGTAAAACCACAAAATTTTGTACGTTATGAATCGAAGTAAAAAATTACCCATGGGGCTTTGTGCTCGCATTTGCTCGAGAACGGCACTTTTTCTATGACAAGTTAGCAGACCGCTGCTTCTGGTCTAGCCGGCCGTGACCTTCGCCGCCAGCAATCTCATTCATTTATTCTCGAATACCACAAAATAGCCTCTCTATCTTCAAATACTATAACTAGAATAACCACAAGGAAAAAATAAATTGGAATATATCACTTGAACACTAGACATGATGTCAAGAACAAGTGATGTCTTATTTTGTAATAATGGTCAACAGTTTACAGTTTGTTTTGATTTACAGTAACGCTTTGATCTGTCTAAATAGGTAACTTGATATTTTCATATAATGAATAACATTTTCAAGACTTTTTACACACTTCCGGAATACAAACAGAAAGGTCGTTGTTTTTAGATCAAATATGTACATGTATAGCTTCTTCGACTTTCATTTTTTTTTTGTATATAAGGACAAATTAATAAAGTGGATTCAATTTCAAGATAACGAATTTAATATTTATTCGTCTAGATTGACATTATTGGTAAAGTTGCCAATGACATCGCTGAAAGGACAAAATAATGGCGGTTCATATTTTAGTAAAATAATCATAGGTTGTTATTTAAAAAATAGTTTATAGTTGTACCTTATAAATCTGTCTTTATAAAAATGTCTATATCTGTCATCAAATAGTATATTTAGGACTGGTTTTTTCTTCGGATAAAGTTCCCGATAAGTATCAACAGGATAATTGAAATAATATCGCATCAGAATATAATATTTATTATAATTATTACCGTTTGTGTATGATTTCGTTTAGATATTTTTTTGTTTATCCCATTGATAGTTGTTGGAAACTTTATCCGGAGATCAAAAATCTGGCCTTAAAATAATAAAACTTTTAAAGGAGCCAATTTTTTCTATTATTTATAACAAAAAGTTAAAGAGAGTAGGAGGGGGCATCATTCCAGACTCACCCTGTATACAGTAAAATGAATAATAATTTCTATTCTGCTTGTAGGTAGTTGACTCCTCATAATTTCACATTTAAGATGAAGGAATACCAGCAAAGATCATTAGAAATCCAGTATTGATTAATGAATTTGAAACTATTACCCGTAATAATTCATCAGAGTATAAAACCATGTCATGATATTTAACATTATTGCAAAACAGTGTATCTAGACTGGTAGCTTTATACAGAAATACATTTGAAATTAATTAGCGCTTACAGACGCAACAAAAACACAATGCAAAGATGTCGGTAATTCAACAAAGAAGCTGAACCGCTTGCGAACGCATTAATAACAAGACGACGTGACTCGTACGCTCTGCGAGATCTGGATGTTGTACCGGAGCGGGGTAGGTACATCACAGAGGATGACATGATTATTCCAGGGAAACCAAGGGTGAAATATCAACGACTTCTAACAGACCCGTTTGTTACAACTTGCTTCATTTGGGTTTGTTCGTTGAGATGTATTATAAACGTAAACCAACCTAAACAGATTTGAAATCAAATTAAATATATAATTACGCCTTTTGCCCATTACTGGGTGTGGCACCCAGTATATAACAATATTCCAAGTATATTTATAATTTTTTTAACCAGAATCAGTTCCGTCTTTTTAATAAGGGCATATGAGGCCCAGGGCCCCCGGCTTGATTGAGGCTTTAAATTGCCGAGGTTGTTATTTACACGGAAAATAGGGGAGCTCAATTTTTAGTGCAATTTAGCTAAGAACAACCGTTAAAATTTTGAAATTTAAATGTAAATCGAAAACTAGACGAGATTTCTAAATATTTTTTAAATTGAACAAAATTTTACTAAATCTAATAAAAATTCAAAAAAATACATAACGTAAAATTTCTTAATTAACCCTATAAAATGTATACAAATATTAACACAACTTTAAAATATTTAAAAGAACTTTGAGGACATAATAGAAGAATTTGCACAACAGATATCCCGGAAGAAATTATCATTAGCGTCCAATTTTCAAAATACGAGTAGTAATCACATAACTTATATTTGATTTGTATAAAGCTAATCATAATCATCAATAAAGTCATTAAATAAAAGTAAATACTGATGTTTTCATACACATTTTTTTGACTTTCTAAAAGGGCCCCTAATTCTGTGTGCCTAAGGGCCCCTGCATGGCCTAAGACGGTCCTGGGTGTAGCACCCAAATACTTTAAAACAATATTCTAATATATTCATATTAGATTTTTATAACCAGAATGTGATTCTAATAAACGATGCCAGATTTTTAAGTTAATGAAGCTGGCGTTTACAGTACTTATCAAACAGGAAAGAGAAACGTGCAAGTAGAATAACTGCTGTTAGTTTAAAGGTTAGCTATTGCGTATTATTCCGGATTAGTGTTGCTTATGTCGTATGTGCAAAGTTATAAATACTGTTTTGACATTTATGCTCTCGTCTTGTGACAAACAATGGCGAAACTCATTTGAATCGAGAGTAGGTACTTGACTTTCTTGTAAAAGGAACAATACTCGTTCCTACGACTACATAAAAAATTAAATATGCTTCTTATTAAATCAAATCCTTTATTCTCTCTTTCTCTTTTTTTAGTTTATGGAATTTTCTGTTTCAGTGACGGACTAGCCACATTGGCTGAACAACAAAGCCACACAACTTGAGTCTACCAATCATTCAAATCTCGGTGACTTCATCTTAAATCCAAGAAAATACGACTGTGTCTAAGTGATTCAGATTCCACAATAAGCTGAGGGAGTTTTGGACTGTAATGCCAATGGGTCTCTCTTTCCTATGTAAAAATTTTACTTTCTCCCCTAAATATGAAGAGTATCTTCTTTCAATTTCGGAAAGAAAATTGTTTTATTTACCAGGATTATCGAAAATAGTATATTACGTGCCATGAACTGCAAGTGGAAGTTTTTAGGTAAACAATGTAGTTTGGAACATAGAGGCCCGTAGGGTTGAAATTCGCTAAAAATATGCGACCTAAAAAATCACTTACAGTTTGAGGTTTGCAAGCTATTTATTACAATACCTGCACAAATAAAAGGAGAAGCAGAATAGGTTTCAAAAATAAAAGGTGTCAAATTGTTGTCAAAAATAAACTTTGGATGATAGGAAGGGTGCCATTAATGTTTGTGATGTGGAAACAATTTTTTTTTCTTAAAATTTTATGTACCTTAACAAGATCTTGATCTATTATATTTTCTTACTATCTACGGTGGATGGTAAGTAAATATTATAGCCCTGATGTAATCATGGAAACCCACTGTGTTATAAGAGTTCCACATACTGTGTTTAACTTTTGTAATTATTACTAACTTACAGTACACGTACTGTCTAATAGTATATTATATACCATGAACTATAGATGATAGTTTTTAGGTCAAGAATGTAGCTTGGGAAATCAAGGCCCGAAAGATCGAAATTTCCTAAACATTCGCGACCTAAAAAAAATCACTTACAGATTGAGGTTAGTAAGCTATTTGTTGCAATATTTGCACAAATAGAAGGAAAAGAAAAATAGGTTTCAAAATTGACAGCTGTCAAATTGTTGTCAAAATAAACAGAATCGTGATATGTAATATTTACTTACAGTACACGGTGGACAGCAAATATATATTACAGTCCTGATATAACCATGAAAACCACTGTGTAATAAAAGTTCCACTTATACTGAGTTGCATGAAAGTTTTATTGGTTCATTAGCAACTAACGGTTCAATAAATTTCAGAAAATCGTTATTGATACTGTTGCTAGATAAACAATTCTTTAACTAAAGAGTTCTTTATTTTTTCTTGAAACCCAGCATGAGTGTGTTTAAATTTTGTCATTAATAGGTAACTTACAGTACAGGTACTATCAAAATTTAATTTTCTCAATATCTATAATTATGTACTACTGAACTTAATGAACAAGCTTAAGATATAAATACTGCCTTAACAGGTTTAATAATCTTCTTCCTCTACTTGGTTGACCATTCCGTCACTTCTCTGGTTTCACTTAGCTACTTTACAATCTCTACATTCATTATAAGAAACTACATTCACCAGAGTAAACAGCAAAACATAAAATTTACTTTATCATTAAATCACGCAAAGATATTTCAGCAGTAAACTCGCAAGCTGTCCAGCGGATTATCTCTAATTTGGTCACGCCATTAATTTCTACCATCACATGTCGTCGTCAGCGCACATGACAGACACGAGACATCAGCCTCAGCGGCTCGACCCGCTGTCGGCGCCACTGACTCAGATGTCGCTCAGCGCACGAGAACATCGCACGGGAAGATAAACACGAATGAATTTAATTTATTCAGTAAACTGTCTGAGTGTTGCCGCACAGTTAAATTGCACATACTTTAGTGAACTAGTTACTTGTACGCTAATCTCCGCTGGTTTTGTTTTGCACTTCGTTTTGTTTGGTCGATTTGTAAGACTTTCAAACTATTCAGCAATTTCTCTGTGAGTTGCTGGTGCACTAGGGAATTAAATTTTCTAACTGTTCACGTGTTATGGAACTACAACACAACATACAGCACTGTGCAGTGAGCGATTGTGCACGGTGGATTTCTTCTTCCACAAGCAATGTCGGCGCGGATTGATATACTGTTCTTAACTTTACTATTGTTTTGCATGTACTGAAATTTCCTCGGAATATGTGCCTTGAGAATTACGAGACTCCGGTTGATTAAAATTCTCCGGGGATTCTAATTTCGTGTCTTCATGATAATAAAAGGTTCCTACATCGAATCCCATTCAAGGTAAAGATTCATGAACTACCATACTACGGCTCGATGAGTTCGGATCCTGTACGGTTGTACAAAATAGCGCAAATAATTAAATTGCTACCCTGTATAAATCTACATTTTTATTAGCAACATGCGATTGTCTCTCCCTTAGAAGACTCTTATGGCTAATTGTACCAATAAAACTTACATTTTAAACCAGGTTAAATAAATAAATTCTAATCGAATGTTTAACAGCAAAGTCAATTATTCAATATGACATGTAATTTCGATTTGCTTTTATTTATTTGAACTAAGTTTAAAATTTAAGTTTCATTGGTGCAAGTGACTATAAAACAATGAAAATATTTAGAGAAAATTATATTTTTTTTAGCGTACAAGATTTCATATGAATTGTTTAATCTTCATTTGTATCCATAAATTCGAATATAAAAAAAAACTATTTAAATAGATATAATTCGGTACTTAATTGCTTAATTATTTTGTAATAGGTAGATTTTGTGAGATATATCTAACTAGTACAAATGCTCTGGAGAGGTGATATTTGCTGGGGATATGAAGATATAATTCACCTAGGGAATTCACCCAATTGCATACTAGGTTATTGACTTGTAACGAATTGACGCACTTTACATTTCTTCAACTAAGATGCATGAAAAAGCATGAGTATTCGTCAAGTGTTTGTAGCTCAATTGGTTAGAGCAGTCACCATGCGAGTGAAAGGTTTTGGGTTCAAATCCTGTGAACGCTCATTGCTTTTTCAAAAATTATTTCTAATATTGCTAGTAGTTAGTAAGTGGTGAATGTGAAAAAGAGAATAATATTGTTAGAAGAATTGGAGCACGTCAATGGTGATGATGGCTCATGAGGAATGTATGTCTAATGAAAAATTGGACAGGCATATTACGAAATGGCGTGAGGAATTATTCGGATGATATAGGATAATAAATTGTGCACATTTGCCAGAAGAAAGATACCAATATATACGAGTACCATATTTATCACCAGATGTTATATTGCCATGGACCAACCGCGAATATGCAAAGGAAGATCTGGTTCAGAATATGTTGATGAATGATGCGTGTGAGATTGAGAAGAATATTATTAAAAGAGTGAAAGTACAGATAAAATATATTCAGACGTCTAACTAATTGTACTCAATTGGTAACGCTTTTTTGTAGTTCTGCACGAGTCTGTTTTGCAGCGCGGGTTCGAATCCCGCCCAGGGTATGGATATTGGTGATGTATTTGTAAGAATTAGGTGGAAGAACAGCCTTTTGCTGAATCCTCGCCCTTGACTCTAGCTGGTCAATGAAGCCAAATAAAATAAAATAAAATAGAAATAATTTTTGTATGTGGGTAAATTATTTTAACTGTAATAACCAAAATGGTACCGAAAGTATCTCCTAAATTCAAACTAAATTCTATTCTCTCTCTGTTATGCAACATAAACAATAGAAACAATAGAAATCTCACACAAATTAGCTGCATTCACTCTACCGTCTGGGCGAAAGATGTTTCGTATTCTACGACTGCTGTTCATTTCTATTTAGCTCCAACTGGTAAACTTCGCGAATATGAAAGAGATTATATCAGAATCTGAGTGTTGTTGCACCAAGACACGCTGCACTGAGCGTCTCTATTCTTATTCGCCTCTGAAGTTGCAGCCGCGCTGCGATTGTTTTTACAATGATAGTTCGTTGTCGGCGAAACACAAGAAGCGACAAGCCATTGTTCTTATTTCGCGCAATATGTCGAGTTATAACAAGCGCATCATAAAAGCTTTGACAATGTGCAATCAAAAAATTGAACCAATTTCATAGGCGTACATCATTCTATTTAAAAAATTAACGATGGTACCATGGCGACAAAATTTATTTAGACTACTACGTATAATAGGAACTTAATCCCATTTACAGTACAGTATTGTAGTTTATATATTTTTAGCTTGATGGGCTCCTGTACCTATCTTCATTATTATTATTTTTATGAAACTACATGATAAACTATGACGATCAGTGAAAACGTGTGTTGAAAATTCTTCATATAACAAGAGATATGATTTTTTAAAGTTTTGTATTGGACTTGTGACGTCCCAAGTTTGGTTCAGTGGAACTTAACTTGTTTCGTTCAAAAAGAGCAAATAATATACAATTTAATTCTTCTCTATTTTGTAAATAGGTCTGGTAATAATCCAGGATAAAATTGATGTTAATTAACTTAAAATTTAATCCTTTAAATGAAAAGCTTGAGACCTAGTCTATGGGTAATTTGCAAGAAGATATCAAATTAAAGTATAAAACAAAACCAAGTTATTTATTTGGGTTCATTTCCCGAAACGAATGCAGTGTCTCCGTCTCTGGCTACCAACCTTACAAACCTGAAATCCTTAGGTAAGTTTTTATCACCAAATGAAAACAAATACGTGTTCTATATCCCAAGATATTTTTTCGTGAGTTTTGTGACTTTAATTGGAACAAAAACAGCATAAATAATTGGAACCGGAGGTGGAACCGACAGAGGTTTTTGAGGTGAGGCTCCAGCTCCACATATGACAAGTTAAAAAAGGTTTCGCCGTCATTTCATTCGGTTCGCGTGCTCAGACCTCAACATTGAGTGTGTGTATGTAGTGCATGCGGGTGATTTTTTCTTCTAACGACATTAATGTAATGATTACAATGTTAGTTTTATGAAAAGAGCCTCAGGAATTTTTAATCTGTTGGATTAATTACTGTAATTAAAGTATGAGATTTAGAAGATATGATATGAAATGAAACATATCACAGATATTTTTTGTTGTACAATTCTTTGTACTATCTTAGATTTTTGTAACATGATAATAATAGGGCTAAAATATTACCTTCTAATAATAATATGCATGACAACAGGCTAGCAAAATAGAACTATCATTTGTATAATACTACAGAGATAATTATAATGTGGTGAAAATTGTTTGAACTGATTTAAGTGAACCAAATGGCAAATGGAATACAGCTATTGTGAACAAAATTAATTTTTTTCAATTTCAATCATCCTGATTGCCTGCATTTCCCATTTTACTATATAAATTTGGATCTACAAATACAACATTCAAAAGAAAATGTAGAATTAAATTATTTAAATTAGTAGAAACTTATGTGAAAGTCTATTAACAATAAGACTTATATTGAAACAAAAAGCGTGTAGCAATACAATTAAAAATGAAGATAATATACTAATATACGGGTACAAATTATAATACTCGCACTAAATTATGTAAGTATAAATTTAATAACTGGCATTTAAATTACTTCAAAATAATGCATACAAACAACATAATAACTGAAGGCTATTTTGCAACCAATTAACAATTAAAGCAAAGAAGTGATGACAATAAAAAGCAGCAATTATTAAATTAAAAACATCATGTCTAATTACACCTTTAATTAACCATTAAATAATAAAGTTCCAAGTATCGCAACAAAACAATAATTCACAAGAATAACGAAGGTCAGTTTTCCAAAAAGCCAATACCATTACACGAGCATGCAGTCGATGGCCGGTGCAGGTACCATACCTGGGTGGTCTAATTATATAATTTGTTTCCATTGCAGATAGTTATAATTGCGCTTTTTCATCCCGAACGCAGAGATGCTTCGGCAATTCTGGCTGCCATCAAACATCATTAAAATTGATCAGATATATGTGTGTTTTTAATTGTGTTTATTTTTACATGCGCAGTCAAATGTGAGAGAATGTAAGGAATTGTAATGTAGTCGTATGTTGATAATCGTCCAGAGAACAATGTCGTTTTCAAACGGGCTTAGAATTGTAATGAAGAGCAGCTATTGTCTTCAATCAAAAATGTTTGCGGGAAGTGGTTCCATGGTCAGCCGATTTGGAGACGTTCTTGTACAACAAATATTTACTAAAAAATCATGGATGAGAAAAGTGCAAGAAATATGGTTTGGAGAGAATATAATGGAATTATGAATGTGAGTTAGGTGATAGAGGTATGCAACAATAGCGCCAGGATTGTTACTGAATAAGAACTACAAAAATAATTTTAAATGAAAGAAATACATTCTTTGCATCTTTGTTAGTAAACTGTTATTAGGGACTAAAAACTGTCGACAAGAATGGCGAATACTTGAAAATTAAAATTATTTTCATGACTTTCTGGATGTAAAGACAATTATTATTACGTTGATGAAACAGACGATATTCTGAATACTCTAAGCACCGGGCGGCACATATTTTGGGACGGCATTTTTTATATTTAGTTTTAATTGTAAAAAGAAATTGTTCACTTCATAAGTTTACTATTCGATTTCTACGAATTATGAATTACTATATGATTTCGAATATTTTTCTACATCGTCTAATCAATGTAGGATTGAAGATATTATCTCGAAAAAATCCTTTATTACTGCCTAATTTAAAACAATGGTAAAAAAATTCCCCACCTATAGTTTGTCTCAATTACAATTATTTATTTATTTTTATTAATTTAATGGGGTAATGTCTCAGTGGTTTCGAGTTGGCCTGTGGATCCTGAGGACCACACTTCGATTCCCACTGCCGACAAACAATTTTGACCAAATTAAGATTACCCCCTATGGTTGCCCCACCACTAACATCTTTGGGAACCGTGATTTGACGGCTGATACCGCACTTCACGTACATAAATATATTACTTACCGAGATCTGCTTCGGCAGAGTGCCACACCCAGTAATGGGTAAAAGTCGTGATGATATATTTATTTTATACTTATTTTATTAATTTATAAAAACAACCATTTTATTGACTTAGAAAGGGCGGCAAATTGGAGACCGCCCGGGGCGGCAAAAGTTCAAGATACGCCACTGTAAACACATATAACATTTCTACTACAATCGGTTAATAAAGTAAGATAGTTGAACGTCATTTGATAACAAAAAGCAGATTAAGACTCTTTGCAGATCATTATTAGCAACGGGACTCTGCAGACCATTTTATTGACAACGAGGGTCAATGCCAATTATTTAACATTTTTATTTTGTTTGTATTATTTACCTAGTTACTTACATTTAAAAATAGATTAATTTTAACAACGAGTATAATACGAAAGAATAATTCTTTCTTCACAAGGTATGGATATAAGTTTTTTTTCTATTTATTATTTATTTTACGATATTAAATCATACAATATTATTATAGACTAAATACTTCAGTACATACTTATACTGTTCCCCTATACCAGCAAAAAAAACATATTTAAATTTAAAATTTAAAGCATTTTTTGCAACATCAAATTTAAATCGTGTTATGAATAATTAGTATTCACTACATTTAAATTATTTAATATGTTCACAATGAAGTTAAATGCATTCATAACCTCCAAATACGGTCCCAAACATTATCCTAAATAACATTGAAACTGCAAACGCCCAGTACTTGTCCTAACGCATAAGGAAAGCTCTGCTTTGATCATTCAATAAAAATAATTAGTAGGACATAATGGTTCAGTTGGTACCACATAAATAATATAACAATATTATAAATTGCACAATGTAAATACGAATAAGAATCCCACGTCTATCGACAATGAAGTTAGAACTAGTCTGAAAGTAAGTTATGACACATCATACTTTAATAGATTTTTCAAATCCAAACAATAACATAAATCACTTCATATAAATACACGAGCGAAACGAATTGTCATCCGCACTATTGCAGTATGATTCTGATATAAATCATTTCTGTAAAAGAGAGCTGAACTCGTATATTCAATTCATCCCACATAATATCTTATTCGTTATTACACCTACGTCTGTTTTGTAGTTACACCAAATTTGGGTTTCAATACACAAAAAAAACTGAATCAAGATGATAATGAAACGTAACCTAATATTTTATAGCCAATCAAAACTGACGGATGCTACGCCTACTACATTCATTATTAACTATTGTCACTACAACATGGCTTTAGAAGGATACCCCTACAATAGCATGAAATAATATTATTCTTACAAACTAGATGAATACGTGGCGGTGATGTAATATAGTAGTTGGGAGTTGGGTTCGTGCTTCTATTAGTAAAACAAAAAAACTGATACAAAAAACTTTTGGTACAGGATTGTATTTAAAATAAAAAGACCTTTGGCCGTTTATTAACTAATATCTGGAGGACTGAACTTCGCTCAGTAGATAACGAGAAGAAGTTTAAAATGAAAAATAAGAATCCAAGAAACAGATAAACACACAACTTTTCTTCCCAATTTATTTATTTGTTTATGCTACTCTGTACAACAGGAATTTAACCCCAATTTTAGTACAGAGTCCGGACTCACCGGATCGAAGTGACGTAGTTCATACAGTTTCCGAATTTTTGTTTATATCTCGAAAACAGTTGAAGAAATCCAGTTGATTAATCGATTTCTTGAGTCAAATTATATTGCACTAAAGAGCCTATATTTTGAAGAATTAAATTTTCATGAATTTTCTCTCCAATTTTCCTTAAAAATTATGTACTAAATGAATATTCCGGAGGATAAGATTTGTCCTTTTGCAAAGTATATATCGTCACGCCTTCTACCCATTACTGGGTGTGACACTCTGCTGAAACAAATCACGGCCCACAAAGATGTTAGTGGAGGGAGAGCCACAGGAGTAGTATTAATGTGGTGAAAATGTTTGTCGCCAGTGGGAATCAAACCAGGGTTCTCAGGATCCACAGGCCGACACGATAACCACTATGCCACCTACTCCATTTTGCAAAGTAATGACGAGAATATCACCACATCTAAAGTAAACTGCAAATACATACTTATTTCGTTTGTTTCGTTGTTGTCAAGTTCAAAATTGATGATGTAACAAAATTCCGAATTAACTTCAAGTTAGTGGATTATTTTAGTCATGATGCAAGATTACATTATGATATTAGGGGATGAAAAGATAGAAATGTGATATTGTGGAAGAAAATTTGGCAAACTGCCATTCAATCAGGTGGTTCATAAATAAGAAAATCATTGCGTCACAAAGAAGGAATCATATTTCATATTATTACGGACAAAACTGTTTTTGCTGTCTGCTAAGTATGATATTTAACATTGTTGCTCGTATGCATCCATGAACTTAAATTTTATGTCTGACTTAAAAAAATAAAAGCAAATCGAAGTAAAATATCATATGAGTCCATTTTACTTACTTTAGGTTTTTTGAATCAAGAAAACTTACCCTTAGAATACTTTCTTCATTATGTAGGTCGAGAAAGAAAAAGTCCAGGAAAATATAAATCTCTTGTGATATTACCCTCATTAAATACAAAATAATAGAGGACTCTATTTAATATGACTATGCTTCATTACTAGTATTATATTTTAAATGTACACCAGTTTGAAATATGAATATAATGCCAGTAAATATCCTTGTAGCTCTGTAGATACCACTTAGTTTCGCTAGTGATACAAACAGATAAACAGAAACAAAGACATCGCAACTATTTGTTCGGAACGAAGACACACTTGTAAAGAATCGAGTTGAATTCATTTAATTACAGCCATTCACTGTTCGTAAGCTCTTTTCAAATAAACGATCTTTTATTCTCGGTATTAGTTAACTTTATTTCGTCTAATACGCAATTTCCGGGGGCTCTGCAGGAAGAAACATTAAGACTGCGCGAATGACTCCTTGAAACAAAACATCCGTCTCAGACAATGACGCGGTCTCGCAATAAATTAAATATCACAAAGAACTGTTTATTGCAATTCAATATTGCAGATTCCTCCTAAGACTCGCGGATGCCTCTTCAAACGCGACGCGGACGAAATGAGATTTAATTCAATGCTCTTCAGTTTCCGCCGAGCACTTATTTTACTTTTTGAGAATTTCATTCAAGAAATAAAGCTAGTTATTGTGTCTCAAGTAGGTTTGTAATCGAGTATATTAAGATTTTGAATAACTTGTTTAAAGTACGATTATCACAAAAACATTTGTTGTCTGTCTGGCTAGTAATTAAATAAAAGGAATTAAATTTGCATTTTAAATAACTCTTCGTAGCTACATATTTATGCACATTTTTGGTTAGATGCGGGATAATATTTTACAGTAACAACACAGCTATGAAAAAATATAAAAGCCCGCATCATTTTAGGCAGTTTTATGTTTTTGTTGATATTTTTCACCTGTGGCTTTTTACATCTTTTGTTTTCAACGCTCTATGGTATGTATTATGATTATGAATATGACAATTTTATTACATTAATACCTAATATATTAAGTATACAATTATGTAACATTAAAAAAAAGGTTATTTATCTATATATCGATACAGGTATGATACTTATGGTCAGTTATAACGTTAAAAGTAAAATTTTAAACTTAAGTTTAATTAGTTTTCTCTTTCTTTCTTAGAGTGTTTAACTGCAATTGTGTGGAATTAATTTTCAAAAACAAGCGCATGGCGATACTCCCTTTCTTATCTTTTTGTTTTATTTTCAGTTACTGCATTGTCTAGAACTTTCTTTCATATGCAAGTGCAGGCTATCGCTTTTATCTTTTCTAATTTTTTCTAATCTTTGTAGATTCGTTGTTAGGAGTAAGCGTGAGTATTTTGAGATGATTTGCGCATATGTTATGTACGTCAAAGAAAGAAGATGGATGGTAGTGAATAGAAGTGATTGAATGTTTGTTGTGTGATAAATGATTACGAATGTAATAAATAAATGAGTTTATATGGAAGGATCTATGAATGTGGTTAAGTGAGGATGGTCTGAAGAGAATGTTTGACGACAACTGATTATTTGATGCAATTAATGAGTGAATGTTTTATGAATGATTTTAGGGTTCGTGCTATCCCATTTGATTGGATATAGCGTGATGATGTATGTATGTAAGTTTAAATAAATAAAAAAAAATAGTTAAATTACACGGAATAAATTAAATTGTCGTCAAACATTGACTTGCTTTTATTTATTTAAACCAAGTTTAAAATTAAACTTTTGACGGCGCAATTGACCATTAGTACCAGTATTGAATTTTACTTTTTTTGAACGATCAACGCAATAATAATTTAAAATATAGAAATAGCTAAATGATTTTTAAATATTCGACAATCTTGGTGCTGAAAACTATATAGCATATTGCTTTAGTTCAGTATCCCAAGACCAAACCTAACACTAGCTTCTTGGGAATAATAATTTAAATTTTGTATTTATATGCCAAAGTGCAACAACGCATCAGCAAACTAAAACCAGCAGTCAAAGGATCTGAAACAAGATACAACACCAGCATAGTCCATGTTTACCCTGTTCCATTGGCGTCGTTACAGGGCGGATATAAAGGGTCCGTTCCCCCGAAGCGCGCGATACCGGGCGATATTGTATCTGGCTGAATGTAACCATTAATTTTGCTAATTAATTGCCATCTTAATTATCTACTCCAAGACACAAAAGTTCATTAGTCGAGCGTGCTCTGTTGTGCTCATTACGTGTTATTACCGTCAACGGTGGACGCGCAAACTGTACATTTTCTCTACGCTTATTAGATAAAATGCAGATTAGTAACACCGGCATCGGCGAAAATTTATATCAGGTGCATTTGTGCGCGGTTTGCGGATTTCGCTGCGGCTGAACTCGCCGCACTCATTAATTTTTATTTATATATTTTGTTCACTAATTTGACTTGTATTCGGTGCACTAATTTCGGCTTATTAAAGCTTTTGACCGAGTTATGTTGAATCTGTTAATAACTAGACCGTTAATTATGAAATATATCCTTTGTTTGGACTAATCAAATATATTTGTTATTATTTTTGTTGTGCTTATTATTATTTTCTTTTGTTATTTAATTATAATTGTTTTATAACAAGAAGTTAAATTTTAAATTTGGTTTAAATAAATAAAAGCAAATCGAATATTCGACAGCAATGTAAATTATTTCATACATAAATAAATATAACATTATTCCGTTTACCGGGGTGTGGCACTCCACCGAAGCAGTTCTCGGTAAGTGATATATTTATGCGCATGAAGTGCGGTTACCAGCAGTCAAATCATGGCTCCCAAAGTTGTTAGTGGTGAGGGAGTCACAGGGATAATTTTAAATTGGTTAAAATGTTGTGGGGATCGACCCAGGATTCTTAGGATCCACAGGTCGACGCGATACCACTGAACCACTGCCCCATTCCATATGATACGTAAATTCGTTTAGCTTTTAATATTTATTTAAACCAAGTTTAAAATTTAACTTTTGGTAGTGGAACTGATCTCTAACAGGCAGATTCATAAAGCAGGTTAGCTCTAACACCATTTTTTATTTCATTTTTAACTCTCATTTCAATGTACAAAACATGTTTATTTTAACTTTAGTTAAAAAGAGAGTTAATTAGCATCAAATTTAGTTCATTTCTTTAATCTGCTTTAATTTGAAACAGGGTTATAGATAATATTAAAAACGGTGTTAGCGCTAATCCGTTTTGTGAATCTACTATTACAATTTTTTTTTATCAGCGCTCTTCTTCTTTGTACTATTTTAGTTAAAGTCACCTTCATATTATCTGAATATTGTAGTTTTATAAATTTCTACTTAAATAGGCTATTCCAAAAAAAATTTGATTATTTTATAATAGACAGATTCTCAAAAAAGTTTTAGCTAATCCTGAATTTTGAATTAGCTAATCTTATGCTAGTCCGACTAAAAAAGTTAATTCAATTCACAAACATCATTTGTCGGCTCTGGAATCGACTAAAATTTTCAATTTTACTCAGAAAAATATGCTATAAAAATAACAAATAATAAGAAAAAAACAAATATATATATGATAGATGTAATTCAAATTATGTATAACTCTAATTAAACATGAAAAGAAATATATACCACATAATGAAACTGAAGAAACTCATTAAAAATATTAAAGCAGATGGCATCTGGCATGAAGATATCTTCAAACATTTTAATACATGTAAATAAATAATTCCACAACAGACACGCGAATGGCCGACACATACGCGAAGCGACATATGGAATAAAATCGTGTTAATTAGGATAAGGTATACTGGCCAACATGTAATTATTAAAACTGATAATTACAACTTATCGATTTTATGAATTAATTACTACTCTTTACCACAGAAACACATATTCGGATATAATTTTTGGAACATGATTCACATATTCATAAACACATGTGTATGGATACATCATTTATGAGGCCATGAAGTCAATGTGTCAGTTGCTTTGTAGGGAAAAGTGAATAAAATATGAAATAATTATCATACTAAATTAAAAACATGCCAGTTTTTTCACTCTTTAAAAGTTGATACTTTTATAATTAACTTTTAAAATGTTTATGGTACCGCATTTCGTAACAATAATTAATTTTTTACGATACTTGTACTGTAATTTACCTATTAGTGACAAAATTGAAACACAGTAAGTGTAACTTTGATTGCCCAGTGGTTTCCATGGTTATATCAGGACTTTAATATTTACTTACTATCCACCGTGGACAGTAAGTAAATATTACATATCAAGGTCCTGTTCATTTTGACAACAATTTGACAGCTGTCAATTTTGAAACCAATTTTTCTTTACCTTCTATTTGTGCAAGTATTGTAGAAAATAGCTTACTAATCTTGAACTGTAAGTGATTGTTTTAGGTCGCGAATATTTAGGAAATAGCGACCATTCAGGACTCGATTTCCCAAATTACATTCTTGACCAAAAAACTGTCACAGTTCATGGTCGTAATATCGTATATTTTTTCATAATATTATTTGGTTAAATTGAAACTTGGTTACAATGACGCGGAATTTAACACATTAACTCTAACATTTAATTTAGGAAGGATAAAGGAGCAATACTGTAATTAAATACGTAATAAATCATTGTATTTAATAAATTTTTCTATTATCGTAAATAGTTACATCGTATCTTTTCTCATCGCAAACGTTTTTTAAATGAGATTATATGTATCAAATTTTAATCTTTCTTCTGTAATAGGTATTTATGTATTCAAATCGAACATTTTATTTAGAATAAAAAGCTCAGCCGAGGGTCCCAAAACACCTTTGATGATTTAAATCTTATATATTTTATAATAATAAAAATATTTAGGATCAAAAAATATTATTATTAATAAAATAAGGCTTCAGAGATCCAATATGAATTATTTATATATTTTAAAATTGGGACATTTCGAGTTTAAACAATACAAAATAACAGAAATTAAAATATAAAATGTTGAAATATGTCAAAATCATAAATAAATAATAATAAATAATTTATATTGGATCTCTGAAGCCTTATTTTATTAATAATATTTATTTTATACTTAATTTTAAAACGAAAGTATTTAGTCGATAGTTTTTATAGCAACAGCAGTTGCCTTTTCAATGTTAAAATCAAATACTTTTTGCCTTAACTTAGTTTTTGATAATAATTAAATAAGAGCATAGAATTTTTAAATTTACTTTAGTTTTATTTTTAATTTTCTTACGTAGAACCTATTTCATGCTCAATTATAAGGATCAATTTAAGTGAGAATGAGTTTAGTAAATGCATATTAGATAACCCAGCGAGTTCAGACTTTGGTTGAACCTTTTTGGTTTTGTTGAGTTACAAAGTTTTTCTTTATAAGTATATTCTGAGATGCATTCTAAAAAAGATCAAAGTAAAATAAAATAATTGTTGTTTACTCCGCTTATATGACAATTAACTACCTGACAGTCAAAATCAAAGATAAGTAATGTGTAAAATAATAAGTCGAACGGCGAAATGAATATTCGCAGTGTGTAATTCCACGCTGGCGAACACATTACATGGTAGATTCAGTTCATTTTTACGGCATACGATTCTGCTTTTCATGCAACATTATATTTTAATTATCGACCTAAATTGAAATAATTAGCCGGGTACAAAGAGCTACCATCACCACCTCGCGTAAAATATTGCTACCATACCTAAGAAGGTAGTTCTTCTTTTCATCTTTTCTGGAATGCTACACCTTGTAACGTATATGATATTGACTTTTTGCAAGTTTGCTGTATGTCAGTTAAATTGCTTTTATGTTGCTTTTTATTTCTTATATTCTGTTCATTTTTGTATGTTGAACATGATTTTAAATTATTAACGTGTGTTTTTTATTTCAGCAAATTTAAATTTTATTTTCAATTAATTTTTGATTGAACAATTTTTCGAGTATAATGAAGTCTATAAATGAGGCTAAATCGTATTTTTAACTAACTATAAAATACTTCTCCGAAACGGGCAACCCAAATACTTTACTAGGATAAGTAAGTAGTAACAGGCAGTGGCGTACCTAGAGGGGGGCGATGGGTGCGGTCCGCTCCGGGTGCACATATTTTAGGGCGGCATTTTTTATATTAGTTTTAGTTGTAAAAACAACTTGTTCACTTCATAAGTGTACTATTCGATTTCTACGAATTATGAATTACTATACGATTTCGAATATTTTTCTTCATCGTTAAGTCAATATAGGGTTGAAAATATTATCTCGAAAAATTCCTTTATTACTGCCTAATTTAAATATGCCATCCAATGGTTAAAAAGTTCTCCACCTATAGCTTGTCTCAATTACAATTATTTATTTATGTTTATTAATTTAATGGGGTAATGGCTCAGTGGTTTCGAGTTGGACTGTGGATCCTGAGGATCCCGGTTCGTTCCTACAACCGACAAACATTTTCACCAAATTAAAATTACCTCTGTGGTTCCCTACCACTAACATCTTTGGAGGCCGTGATTTGACGGCTGGTAGCCGCACTTCACGTACATTAATATATCACTTACCGAGATCTGCTTCGGCAGAGCGCCACAACCAGTAATAGGTAAAAGTCGTGATGAAATATTTATTTTTTTAATTTTAAAAACCACCATTTGATTGACTTAGAAAGGGCGGCAAATTGGAGACCGTCCTGGGCGGCAAAAGTTCTAGGTACGCCACTGGTAACAGGTGGATTCATAAAGAAGATTAAATTTACAGTTAACTTCATTTTTATACCGGACAAAATTAATGGTATTTGAGCAATTCATAAAACATCATTGAATATTTTTACTGTATACGACTGGTTCGAGTTCCACTATAAGCTGTAGGTCCCCTAAGTGGAATTAAGTTCCTGATAGAAGAACTCCGCAGAGGGCATGAGCAGTTTCGTTTGTAATCACAGCACTCACGTCACCTAGTGCGGCGGTGACGACGGTGGCGGTGTCAGGCTCGGTATAATTGCGGGTCCGGCAGTAGGCAGCGCGCCGCCCGCAGCGTGTGGATAACTACATGTTACGCTTAGGTCCCGCTAACTCGCTCCCGCATCAAGTCTCATCTCATGCGTGCTCTCTGTGCTTGGTGATGGGTTGAACTTATGCTTGGTTCGACTGAGACACCATGTGCGGAAAGTACTCGGTGGTGAAGATACTATACTCGTATGATAGAATGTAATTTTTTTATAGATTGCTAGAGGTGCATTCTCAAATGAAAATTAAGTTTAGGTTTATAGCAGTTTATAGTTTTAACTTTAGATTTGAAGATCTTCATATTTTGTTTAGTTTAGTTTAGGTACAACTGAGTGACTTGTACCTCGATCAACAACATCGTTGTTTCTTGCATTGTAAAATAATTTTCTGGAATGTTACTAAAATGTACAAATTTGTTATTTTTTTCACCATCAAAGTTTTGAGGTTTTAAATATTTAAAAAAAAAATTTTTTTTTCTGAGGATGGTTATACATTAATCGAAACGTTAACAATATATCTTTGTGTTTTGATTATTTTGTCGGACTTCCGACTATCTTCTCCTTATATGATATTAAACATGTTGCACCAATTTTTAAAGCCACTGTAACACTTTTCATAGTTCCGTTTAGATTTTGCAGGTATTAAATTGGAAAACGCAGAATTTACAAAACTTTTTATCTCTGGAAGAGTACGAGAAATTTAAATATATCGGAATAATAATAAACTTCATTTTCACAATCCAAAACATTGTTCCAGTTTTCTCCCGTACAATTCAACCCCTGAATATTGTACATATCTAAAGTCTAAAGCATGATACGTATAATTTGATCAAATCAATGACATTTGACCCACAAATTAATATTAACACTGTACCCACATGGCAGATCTGAGAGCCAATAATTTGTTCCTTACGTGTGATGGACTACACAGACATTTGACATATTCTGGACAAAAGACAAAGTTTCAAAGCTAGCGGTGTCCAGTTCAAATAAATTTGAATGATGGCATGAGTAACTGATCATCTCTGGCTTTGTTAATATAATCGAAAATTAAAAAAGAAGAATCCAACTTCTTCATAGCTACAAATGTAGCAATAATCGTAAATATTTTTATATTATTTTAGAGATATTGTTTTAATGAAATCTTTGTTTGTTTCTCCTCTGTAGATAAATTTACCAGTATAAGCTTCTAAGGTTAAAATCATTATTTAAATCTGAGTTTTATAATTAAATAATAAATTATGTTTTCATTTCGTAATAGAATAATATTGTATCTTTATAACAGTTTCATGAGATACACAGAATGTTAGTTAATTTTGTTATTTTTAAACGTAAAAAAATCCTGCTTGATAAAATGGTATTTAAAAACAGTTTTAATGTAATTTAATTTAGTGTTTTAAACAGAAAAACATTGTGAGAGGAAAGTGGACTGTGAATAATTTGACATCATATTCCCTCGTTTACAGCAAATTTTTCCAAGGTGTATAAAACAACTATTTTCATATCAAGTGCGCGAAGAAATACTTGAGTTAAACGAGTGCTTTAATTTGCGCGAATGCAAATGACGTCTTCGTGCACGAGTTTTGTACAATGCTTTTTGTAACGAACAAAAATTATATAATCGACAATGAGGAAATTTATTAAATTTAAAACGTGAATTTATATTGACAGTTCAATGCCATGAATTTTCATTTGTTATTTGAAAACAAATTGTTTATTTTTTCTCGTAAAGTTTGTTAAAATATGTCTGTTTGAAGGCTTTATAAGCTAATGTCTCTATTTCTTTTATAAATTTCTTAAAATGTATGTATCTGATTATAATTATCGTTTTAATAATCAAAATTTAGAATGGGTGTTTTATTTACAATTACTTTGCGTACTAGTGCGCAAAATCAAACTTTTCATCGGTTTCCAAGTTAATGTAAACCTTATTTTGAATGATGGGAGTACAAAAATAACATATTAGTTCATACTGAAATAGGACGATTACCGGTAATCATTTCCTATTGTGCAAAGTAGTTTTTAATTAAATAAATGAATGTACAGTTGAAAACCAAATATCACCGAATTTCCGCAGTAAAGTATACGATAATTATAAGTAGATATAACAATGGCAACTAATACTTTTTGTCCACCTTGCGGTAAAGTTTACAGTTGATAGTAACAAAAAGTAAAAATTTTCGACAATCTATTCCAGGTGTAAAAGTGCATTAACCTAAAAGACAAGGAAATCCAGCTCGCATTACCTAAATTATTTTTATATTAAACGCGAATCAGGTCTGGAAATGGAGACATGTGCAAGAACATCTTTTGCACACTGCAGATTGCAGGTGTTTTATCTGCGCGAGCGCGATTTAGAAGTTTTATTTGGTTTTGTTAGGGGCTTAATATTATATATCTGTAAGTAAAATGACAGTGCAATCAATGAAGCAACGTGCATTATTATCTGCGTTTTAGATTCGGTACTAGAGATATAAAAGATTTGTGTCGTTAAGCAAGACTTCATGATTTTCGAGAATCTTGCAAAAATCTGATAAGAAATAAAATGATTGCTCAATCTTGAATTCAAGTTATAGTGTACTATATGCCAAATTACACCAATAAAACTAAACTAAATTAATAAAAACGACATACAACTGCGTTCGAGTGGTTTTGTTTTTACTAAAAGCTGTAGGTCTCATGTACTATTCTAATGAAGGTAATATCCTGCTATAATAGAGTTAAAAATGAATTTCTGTTCTGTAGTCAACTGAAGTGTCTAATTCGTTTACAGTTTATACCTAATATCGAATGTACTTCGTGTTGCGATATTAATAAATTATTGACATTATAATCACTAGGCTAGTGGCCCTATTTGATTACAACAAAGAAAAAATTACAACAATGTAAAAAGTGCACGAATAAAAAATTACAACGAGAAATTATAACAATAAAAGATTACAACAATGAAAGATCACAACAATAAAAGATCACAACAATAAAAGATTACAATAATGAAAAATTGCATCAATAAAACATTACAACAATGAAACATTAAACAATGAAAGATCACAATAATTTAAAATCACAACAATGAAATAGTACAACAATTAAAAATTACAACAAAAATTGTAAATTCAACAATCAAATAATCGGTAATTTTAATATTCGAATTTACATTGTTGTGCGAAATGAATTCAACAACACTATTCTCTATCATGCATAGTTTAAGTTTAAATAGCAAGATTGTACTAAAGCTACAAAAATTATAAATTTTAAACTGAAGCATTTTCGAATTAATTAATTTGTCGCACCACCGATAACGTAGGTATAACTATATTTTTTTTTCTGAATTATAAAAAGACCTGTATAATTTGAAGTCAGCGAGATTTGAACGCACAACCTCTTGCTTTAGACGGTTTTACGTATTTATCTTAATTTTTTTCACTGTTCTAAATTTAGAATTATCGATTGTTAACCACAGATTAAAATAAAATAAAAGTATTATAACCTGCAATAGCAGAACCAAGTTTCTTGCTAATAATTGTCAAATATTTTCACATTTGAACATTTTCGCGTAATGTGAAGTTAACTCAGTATAAATAGAAATTGAGTGTTCTTCTGCTAGAAAAATATTACCCGCAGCAGCTCAACCAGTGAACACAGCACGCCGGAGGCAGACTGACGGATGCCTCTGTGCAAGTAAAGGCGTCCGGTCACTTTTTATTAATATAAATATTTCTATTCGTTTTGATCTTGGTATGAGTCGTACGAGTCCGTCACAAAAACATCATTCTTAAACGTTCTTAACTGCACGCTTCTGTATGTGCGTCTGGCTATAACAAGGTTTCGCTTTCAGATCCACGAGATGGTATTTAAAGAGGTTACGTGTGCTAAATTGTAATTATTAGCGTGTTAAGTACGCAGAAATATTTTGGGTTTAAACGAAAATCGTCGGGGATATTTTGCACACCTGGCTGTTGAATATTATTAAAGATAATTAGCGAGTTAACCAGATGGAATAATCATGTCTTTGCCTTCATTTAAAAAATTTATTTTGATAATTTTTGTGTTCACAGCTCATTAAAGGCCATTTTTGTAACTTTAATTTATCTTATTTATTACCATGAAATAGAAATAAAATAAATAAATATATCACGCTTTTTATCAAATACTGGATGTGGCACTCTGCCGTAGAAGATTTTAGTAATGCTCCGTGCACACGGTGAAAGTTTTCTGATAAACTTTTTAGAAAGAAGAAGTCAAAAAAGTTTTTTGAAAATCTGTCAATTACTCTTAGGGCCAGTTTTCATCGGTTAATGTTAATCATGATTAAATAACAATGGTAACCATAGTTTCCATTATTATTTAATCATGATTAACATTAATCAAGTATAGAAGCTTGAAATTAGTTACTTTCCACAAAATCTTTCTAGCGACTGAGGCGATGCTAGTAGACAAGAAACTGTATTGACTTTTTCTTCTTTCTATAAAGTTCTTCAGTATTTTTTTTTCGTATGCACAAGACCCAAAAATGTTAGTGAAGGGGGAGCCACGGGTTAATATAATGTGGTGAAACTAGTTTGTTGGCTGTGGGAATCGAACCCTGGTTTTTAAATCCACAGTCTCGATATCATTGTATCATCTACTCTGTCGTCATGAAAAGTGATAAATTATAAGAAGCAGCAGCAAAAAAAGTGAAGAAATAATTCATTCTTACTCATTCATCTTTCCTAATAAATGTACATTTCCATAGTATTTTTAAAATATCTTGATCATTTTTACATCATATATTTATTGTTTCTAAATTATTTGAGAAAAAATTTTACAAATAAAAAATTGCTATCACATTCATTTACAACATATGAAATTCGTATTTTTTCCTTAAATAAAATGAAATAAAATGTTATTAGAGAGAGAAAAAATGTGATACTACCATCATTTGAACCTGGAAGCTTGGAACTCCGCTGAAATGCTTCTGGCAACTGAGCTATGATATCCATCTAATTCAAATCTTATATAATAAATAAATAAATATATCATCACCCATTATTGGGTATGGTCCTCTCGTTTTTTTCCGAGCCAAAGGTCGGATACTTTTCTAACAGACCTCGTATAAATAAATATTAAAATTATTTAGTTTTTTTACCAATAGTACAGGGCGAAATTAAGTCAAGAAAGACATCACGTTTTAGATGGTCATGTTTGCAAAACATTACAAGATCAATTTTCAATATAATTTCCAAACTGTCTGGAAATAACAGTGATTTACATTAGCATAACTTCTGCAGCAGCAGCATCACCAGCATCCGGGTTTTGGTCCTGACAATCACTGCGACATCACGCATGCTCGTTCCCGTTGCGTCGCGGACTCGCGCATAATTACAGAGAACCGCAACCGATTCGAACCTGCGACTTCCCTCGCATTATAATAACCCCACTTATTAAATCTAGTAAAAATGTGCGCGAGCACAGCTACCAAGGTAATTGAAAATTACAAGATTATACAAAAATTTAGTTGAGATGCTAGAAGATGGAGTTGGCTGCGAGAGTGAACGCAAGGCGGCAGTCACGTCGGCGGACAGTGTTGTCTCGCAATCTCTCTAAGCGTGATTCCATCTACACTAAATTACATGTTTATGGTGTGCTCTGCCTGTGTCTCTGCTTCTGATGGGCTTCATGGTGTCTGCTGCTCGTTCTTCAGTTGTTCTCCCAGAGATTTACTTTGGTTTTGTTGGATTATAGGCGGCGATGAGTGGTTAGACGTTAGAGATTAGTGTTTTAGATTTGATTTTAATGTAGTGATTGATGCGTGGAAATAGAGTTTATTGAATAGCTTTGGAGGAAATTAAATAGTTTGGAATTTAATAATTCAATCCCGGATAACGTACTTCAATTTGTTGTTGAAAATTATGAAAATTTGTCGCCTGTGAGAATCGAACCAGGGACCTCAGGATCCACAGGCCGACTTCATACCACTGTGCTAGCCATCCCATAATTTGAAAAAGATATCCCTGTGGCTCCTCCACCACTAACAAGTTTGAGAGCCGTGATTTGACGACTGGTAACCGCACTTCACGCGCAAAATATATCACTTACCGAGATCTGCTTTAGCAGAGTGCCACACCCAGTAATGGGTAGAAGGCGTGATGATATATTTATTTATTTATTTAATTTATTGTTCATATTTTGCACTAATATGCTAAAAAATATAATGACTGGCATGTTTTTATCTGCTATCTAATAGTCGACTAACGATGTAAATTAACTTATCTTTTTCCCAATTATTTTAAATGACAAAAAACAAAATGTCGTACTATGGATTTGAGAATACGGGTTCGATTCTCACAAACAATAAACGTTTTTCACTACATTTAAATTACCTCTGTGGAGGACATAACTTTACGGCTGGTAACAGCGCTTCATGAGCATAAATATATCACTTATCGAGATTTGCTAATGCAGAGTGCCACATCCAGTAATGGTAAAAGGAGTGATGACATATGTATGTATATTTATTTTACTACCTACTTCTATATTTAATATTAGAATTACCAGTTTTCCTGTTATTATCTACGTTAAAAAAATGTGTTAACTTCAATCAAATGTTTCTGAATACAAGTTCCTTCAATGCTCTTTATTAATTAAATTCTTATTAAAAATGCGTGAGAGTAAGAGAACTAATTTACTTATTTCCTGTTGAAAGAGCAAAGATTGAATATTATTCATTTCCTTTACAACTACCTGTAATTTTCTACAAACATAAAATGTCGACAAATGAAGATGAATATATAATAATAAAATTAAAAATAATTCAAATAGAAATCATATTCACTAGTGCTAATTTTTATTCAGTTTTATAAAGAACAGTAAAATAGCTATTGGTATAACATGGGACGAAAATGTATTGTTTCCTCCCGCGGGTGACGTTTAATAGTAAATAATCACACAAGGGAGGAAATGACAGTTTACTCCAAAGGTACACATATGATTTTTCCTACGACCATTTTTTTCTGTTACTTCGATTCCCACAGCCGAAAAAACATTTTCACCAATTTAAAATTACCCCTGTAGCTCCCCTACCACTAACATCTTTGGGGGCCGTGATTTGACGGCTGGAAATCGCACTTCACGCGCATAAATATATCACTTACCGAGATCTGCTTCGGCAGAGTGCCACACCCAGTAATGGGTAGAAGGCGTGATGATATATTTATTTTATTTATTTATTTAAGTTTAAAATTGAAGTTTTGTTGATGCAACTGCCAATTAGATTGTGCTGATGGGTGCTATGAAACCAGCCATAAATAAGGAAAGAAAACAGTTAATTTTCTCTCTAAGGAGAGAATAGCCCAGTTTATTCCCTCATATGAGGAAAGAAAGAACAAAAGAAAATAATAAAGCTGCGATCGAGTGGTTCGGATGTCTTCATGAGCTGAAGGTCCCTCGTACTGTTAGTGATTATTTTTTACTGGTTCGTAAAGCAAATAATTAATATAAAAATTAGCTATAAATAAGGAAGTTACTCTTCTCTCTAAGGAGAGAATAGCCAATTGTTGTCTTCCTTATGAGCAAAGAAAAGACAAAAGAAAATAATAAGACTGCGATCGAGTGGTTCGGATTTCTTCAAGAGCTATAGGTCACTCGTACTGAAAATAATTAATATACAAATATTTTTGGTTGTGAAATATGACATCTTCTTTAAAACTACCAATAAACAAATAGAAATCTGCTTTCTAATTTCATTTGCAGACTGGTTCCCCACAAATTCACAAAGAGCGTGCAACAAAACAACTGGTTAATAATAATTACACGTGAACATAACACAAACAGAGCGGGTTGAAGCGGTTACAAGACAACGTTTACACAAGACCACAACCGATTATCGCTAGCACAACCGGGTTAACTTGGTTACGTACATGAACTTGTCGTTCTCGGTTCCGGTAAACAATTCAATACACGCGTTCGCATTGTAATTGCTCAGAGCTCAGACTATACTCGAAGTGCATGTAAAGTTATATATGTACAGAGTTAAATGCACCATTAGGAGAGAACATTTGCAGCCGTTTTAAGACAATAGCGCCGCATTAGTCTTTGGCGCCCGATTCAGACCAATTCTGCAAATACGAGCTGATATACTAGCGGTGCTCTGGAGAAACAGCCAAGACTGTTCATCAGGAGAACTGTTTGTAAGTAAAGTTAAAGTCCATTTGATAAATTACTCACTTCTAAAAGCTACGATTACAAATCATTTTAAATAGAAAATGGTGCCATTTAAAAAGGATATCTTTCCCACTTCTAATAAAAAGTAATATTAAATACCTTGATGTCCCTTTAACGTTACAAATTCTATACTCTAATACGAGCAATTCGAATCCTGTACTGTAATTCGGATTCAGATCCTGTTGCACAAAGTAGCATGAAAAAATAAAAGAATATATTCTTGTCTGTCTGTCTGCTAACGATCTCGGAATCGTCTTTAACGATTTTGATGAAACCTGGTATTCTAATGTGTCTTGGGTTAAGAAAACAATCTAGCACGATTTTAAAATAGTATATTAAAGAACTAGTTTCATAAGGTAATCTGTTAACGCACGAGTCCAAATTAGGAAAACTAGTCCCTTTGTGGATTATTTTATTTAAATTGGTTCAAAATTATCAAGTTTCTGAAAATATGGTTCTATATCAGTCAGACCACGAGAAATCGAATGCCGTTGGGCGCATCTTAATATCTTTTTTAGTTCTTGAGTTATAGCGATTTTTGTCATTTTAAAAATGTCAACTTTGAGAGCCCATATCTCGAAAACTAAAAAAGATATCGAAATGCGGTTTGAACGAGTATATTTCTTGTAAGTTACTTAACTTAATATGAAATTTTAAAAATTTTGAAAATTTTCAGATTTTTTTTCAAAATTTTCTTTTGTGAATATTTCATAAAGTTGAGGAGTTATTGAAAATCTGTAAACACCAGTGAATTACTCGCGTAAAAATACATAGGTATGCAAATTTTCAGAATTTTTGCAAGACAGATACAAATTTTAGAGCAAAATATCTGAAAATGGCCTAAAATTGAAAAATTCTTAAGGGGTACCCCTTCAAAAAATTTCTGAAAAAAAAAAGTGAAATAAACTAATTTATTTCACCCAGTCCCCTTATTTTTGACCCGTAGATTACAAAAAAATTATCTAAAGTGACGTCCGAGGCTTAATTTTTGAGATATCCACGATTTAAAATTTCAGATTTTGTGCCGCCCAAATTACATACCTCTGTATCTCAAAAACTATTAAAGATAATTAAGTTCTGATTTCACCAGTAGATTTGTCGTCATTGACTTACTATACAACCATATTTTTAATAAGTTAGCCTTATGAATAAAATTTTTATTAAGTAATGAAGATATAAATTAAAATTGAAAATATTGGTGTTTTTCACACGTTTGTAACTTCAAAAGGAAAAGAGATAATTAAAATCTGTATTTACGGCTGAATTCAGCGTATTTTAGTTAGTATATGTACATAGTTTCATAACTATATACGATAAAATAAAAGTTTCAGGGCCTCATGTCTAAAAAGGTGCAAAAATGGTGAAAATTTTAGTTGTAATCACATTTACACCACAAAGTAACATCAATAATTATATTTCTAAGTATTCCAACTAATTCTACGTATTTCCAAATACTAATAACGAATATTTCCTCCAATGGCAAACATTCTAATACCTCGAATATCGCGCGATACGTCTTGAAATTGAATCAGCGCTGCCTTCGGCGCTTTGATGAACTCAGTTGACAGTTTTACAGTAGCCACTTGACAATTAAAGGATACGAGTTTTGTTTTAGTACATATTTATTTACTTACTTCATTTCAATGATTTCACAATATTCATAATCATAATGATAATTTAATTAATTAATAACAATTTTCTTTAATTATCATAAACAATATTATTATTTTCATATTTTTGAATTATTATTTATTATTTCATTTTATTATTTATTTCTTAAACAACAATATTTCATTTAAATCTAAATAATAATAATAACGTATTTCAAGAGAACATTTTAATTTGTTGTATTATCAAAGTTTCACTTTCGACGATGATATTTGAATATTATTATTTACATGAGATCAGAAGGATATTTGTAATTAAAACATGCCTGTAATGAAAAGAAAACATTTCGTGAGTGAATTTAATAAAGTAAACATTTTAAATACATTAAAGCTGATATTAATTACCTTGCTCTTTAGCGTAATTGAAATCGTTAAAAACACTCATCAGATTTAGAAATAAATTGGCCAACTCCACCGTTAAATAAGCTCTGAAGCACCCTTATTATAAATTCATAAAATAATTTCATGTAGGTAATATCTGCAGTCTCGTATAAACACGGTCAGGTGGAGCTGAGAGCAGCTATTCCATTGAGCGCTTTTAAGCTTTTGACCAACAACGACGGTTTATGATATCGTCAGCATAAAGAATATGCTTCTTGCTTTTTAAAATTAAAACATTGCTGCAATTTCCAACCCATTAAACGTTAAAGTTTAATTCATGTTTAAAAATAAAGGTATTTTAATTTAATTACTCCGCTACATACGATTCATTAGTACATTTTTAATTATGGAGAATTTATAAGTAATTGCACTTAACGAATATAAGTATTTAACATTTATATTTCTGTGCATTTATTTGAAATATATTCACAATTTTACGAATATTTCTTTCTAAACAACACAATATTCTTTTCTTCACTAGGGAAGTTTTATTATACTAAATGTACAGCCCAACTGCCATGCAGTCATCATCAGTAGTACACTTGTGATGACTGCATGTATAATAAAACTTCCCTAGTGAGAAAACAATATTGTGTTGTTTATAAACATTTATCTTCACACAGCTCTAAACTATATATTAATATTTCTTTCATTTATAGTTTCAATATTTATTATTTATTTATTTGCACTTTACGAGCCAAATATATCACTTACCGAGATCTGCTTCGGCAGAGTGCCACACTCAGTAATGAGTAGAAGGCGTGATGATATATATATATATATTTATTGAGAAAACAATGTAAAAATGATATAATTGTTCTTGTATCCGACCGGACGAAAAATGACACTTTTCTGGTTTGTATTCGATCCGCAAAATTAAATATTTCTAGATGTTATATTCGTTGCTAGACATTCAAAAAATATAGAGATCTATTCTGTAAAACAAATTGCTAAATAAAGCAATTGTTAGGAACCCAATCAACAATGGTTGCTAGGAAAGTTATTATCAAATGATCATGTTAGCAATTGCTATATTTAGCAAACCGTACTAGTAGGACTGTTATTTTCTATAACACCCCGTTGAAAATGGTAACCAAATAATAAATGTTATGCGTTACTTACGATCATGTTGCTATGGAAGTAAGTTATACTTACGTCACCGGTGACGCGAAAAATAAATAAACAATTTCTTCAGTTGCACAACACCAGATAAAGGCGGAAATACTATTGGACATGTCATTTTTATAATAAATATAAATATGTTATAGATAGAATTACTTTAGTTTATTGCTTTGTGCGAAATACGAGTATTAAGAAACAAAAGGATTTTCAAATGTCACTGTCAACAACAGAAAATGAATTTATATATTAGTCTTACAAACTTGAAGTTTTTTTTTTTATTGCCAACTGGAACACTTACATCTTTGTAGTATGTGTAACAAGTAGGAAATAAATATAAACATTCCCGGACTTTTGTGGTTGCCACATCGCATAATTGCCACCATTGCCCGAGAATATACAATTTTTCCTATTAGTTACACAATATACTATTGTTAAACAAATTCGTTGACATAATTGTCAAGTCATTTGCAATGACCTATTTGAAGGTAAATCACCAGGCAACTAATTTATAATATTTCAGTTTAACTATATCAGATAATCACATGTAATTTGTTTGCGAGTTGAAATGAGAGTAAAAGTCTAAAAGTTCATTATCAAATTATTTCTCTCCATCAAGTGTACTATCGGTTATTTATTAACATAGTTTTTATGAAATGCCATGCTGTAATATGCAATTACGAGTATCTGATCAATCTTGATGTTTATTTCGTGCTGCTTCGTAACATTACGTAATAAAAATATTAGAATAATTGAAAAAATAAACATCGAAGCTATGTATAATATCACTCGATTAGGGCATTAAATAAATTGAATCATTATAAAGCAATTTCATCTATTAATCTACAAGCTTATTAAAATATCCTAACAGCTTTTATATGGAAGTTCATTAAGCACAACTATCGCGCATACAGAGCAGTTACCGTAACATAACGCTAGCATAACGTGCTCGAATGGTTAGACGTTATAGTATAGCTTGTCTTGCGACTATCGGCAATCTGCGCTCTTATGAACCGCAATGTTATGCTTCATAATTTGTGAAAGGAAATTTCATATACGTTTATTTAAACGCTGAAATTTCCACATTACATTAAGAAATCTTTTTACGAGGAATTTGATATTTATAGAAGATGGCAAGTTTAGATAAATATTCAAATATAGCACAGAATATTTTTCGTTTGTACAACATTTTTTAATTTCAGGAATTAAACAAAATTTGATTCATTTGTTATTATTAGAATGAAAATTATATATTAAGATAAACTGTACTGTAATTGGGATTAAGTTCCTGTTGTACAGAGTAGCATAAACAAATAAATTTTTCTTCATTATTTTATAGATAATGAATATAAATATCATAATTTTAATCATATAATCCATTCTATAAATGATTATAACAAACAGTTAACATTAAAGTATGATATTTAGGCAAAATGGAACTATATTAATTTATTTATACTCTGTACAATAGGTAGTAGCTCAGTGGTATCGCTCCGGCCTGTGGATTTGAGAATCTTGTTTCGGCAAACAATTTTCACACCATTAAAACTACCCCTATGGCTCCCTGACTGGTAACCGCACTTCACGCGCAGAATATATCACTTACCGAGATCTGTTACGGCAGAGTGCCACACCCAATAATGGGTAAAAGGTGTGTTCATATATTTATTTATTTATTTATTTATTTTACAGCTTGAAGAGGATTCGAACTCGAGATCTTTATTTTCGAATACAATTACTCAAAAAAAAAGGTTTGCGTCTGTAGAGCATGCTTAGGGGTTGTTTAAGCGAAGCGAGCCCTGCCAAGAATACGTTCAATATTTGAATATAAGTATGAAATAATTAGAGTTAAAATCGAATATTACTGCTTGTCGATTTGGTTAAATGGTTCAAAATTAACAAATTTCCGAAAATATGGTTCTATATCGTTCAGACCACGAGAAATCGAATGCCGTTGAGCGCATCTTCATATCTTTTTTAGTTCTTGAGTTATAGCGTTTTTTTGTCATTTTCAAAATGCCAACTTTGAGAGCCCATATCTCGAAAACTAAAAAAGATATCGAAATGCGGTTTGAACGAGTATATTTCTCGTAAGTTACTTAACTTAATAAGAAATTTTGAAAATTTTGAAAATTTTCAGAATTTTTTTCAAAATTTTCTTTTGTGAATATTTCAAAAAATGTACGAGATATTGAAAATCTGTAAACACCAGTGAATTACTCGCGTAAAACTACATAGGTATGGAAATTTTCAGAATTTTTGCATAACAGATACAAATTTTAAAGCAAAATATCTGAAAATGGCCTAAAATTGAAAATTTCTTAAGGGGTACCCCTTCAAAAATTTTCGCAAAAAAAAAAGTGAAATAAACTATTTTATTTCACCCAGTCCCCTTATTTTTGACCCATAGATTACAAAAAAATTATATAAAGTGACGTCCGAGGCTCAGTTTTTGAGATATCGAGGTTTTAAAATTTCAGATTTTGAGCCGCCCAAATTACATACCTCTGTATCTCAAAAACTATTAAAGATAATTAAGTTCTGATTTCACCAGCAGATTTGTCGTCATAGACTTACTATAAAACCATATTTTTAATAAGTTTGCATTAAATATTAAATTTTTATTAAGTAATTAAGAAATAAATTAAAATTGAAAAAAATGGTGTTTTTCACTAGCGCGTAACTTATAAACAAAAAGAGATAATCAAAATCTGTTTATACAGCTGAATTCAGCGTATCTTAGTTAGTATTAGTACATAGTTTCATAACGAAATACGACAAAATAAAAGTTTCAGGACCCCATGTCTAAAAAGGTGCAAAAATGGTGAAAATTTTAGTTGTAGTAACATTTACACCGCAAAGTATCATCAATTATTATATTTCTAAGTATTCCAATTAATTCTACATATTTCCAAATACGAATAATCCAATTCAATCATATCTAATGCTACCATTCGTAGTTTAGTGATGATATATTTATTTTTTATTTTATTTAAGTTTCAAATAAAGAGATATAAATATGAACAAACTATATTATATAGTTTGAAATGTTGTATAGCTGGAACAACGAACAAAACGGTTGACTGGAACAGTGGAACGGTCCGGTATTATATTCCGTAATATAGTTATAAATTCATAATCTATATCTCGTTAACAACCGGACGAAGAGACGGATAGCGGGATAGTGAACGGCTCTAACCAATAGCCTAGTTTACACTAGGGAATAATAAATGTTGATGCCAAATGAAATGCTCGGTGTAAACTTGGATTAATGGCGCTGTAAATGAACATTTTTCTTTGTTTCACTTTATTTATTGGTGTTTGGTTTTTACCATCCGTATATCTTTTAATTTGTTGATTTGAATTTATTGCTAGGTGACGTAACTAATTTGGTATTTTAAAACTATAGCAAATTTTCACATTTCAATCAATATTTTAAATCATGCATTATTCATGAATCTGAAACAAACTGTTTCAACATTTATTTAGAATAAATAAATAGGATATGATTTAGTATTTCATATGTAACACTTTTATCATCGAAAACAGCCAGATTCTTGAATAAGTTTTAGCTAATGCTGAATTTTGGATTAGCGAATCTTATCAGGTGACTAGCTCAGTGGTATAAAGTCGACCTGTGGATCCTGAGAACCCTGGTTCGATTCCCACAGACGACAAATAATTTTCATAATTTATAAAAAGCTACCCCTGTGGCTCCTCCACCACTAACATCTTTGGGGGCCGTGATTTGACGACTGGTAACCGCACTTCACGCGCAAAATATATCACTTACCGAGATCTGCTTCGGCAGAGTGCCACACCCAGTAATGGGTAGAAGGCGTAATGATATATTTATTTATTTTTATGTTAAGTCGCCTTAAAAAAAGTTAAGTCAATTCACTTTCCTAAAACTAAATTGTAAGAAGGCTATATGAAAGTTTATTTAAACTTTTTTGAGAATATGGTTTAGCTTAATTTGACAAATCCAAAATTCATGATTAGCTAGATTCTAGCTACACATTTTTGAGAATTGGGCTGTAAATATATTAAGAGATTTTAGATTATTGGATCAGATCACTTACATTTTGTTATTCCATTTGGCAGGTTTTAATTCGAATACTTGAACGACATTACTAGATCTACTGACTAAAACTCAGCTTGCAATAAACCATCTCTTCCTAGCTCAATCAGTGGCAAATGGAATACAATTAGTTTTACCGCTTTTATATTATTTTTGGCATTTAGCATGGCGTACATGAATGCTTATATTACAAATATTAGAAATTAATATAACTATTACACTACATTCTCTAATTTGTGGCCCTAAAATTAGTAAATCTGTATTCTACACAAGATGTGTCTTCACTTTTTATTTGTAAGAAATGGTTTCACTAAACCACTGTTTTCTTAGGATACACAGCATATTCTACTACAAAACATTTTAAATTATTTTCAAGAAATATTAGTGAAATAAAAGATAAGCTAATCTAATTTATTTAGCACTTTTAATCAGTTACGGATCTAGATTTTTTTTCAGAGTAATGCTGGGTTGCAAGAAAAAAATAAAGAGCTCTTTAGTTAAAGAATTGTTTATCTAGCAACAGTATCAATAGCGATTTTCTGAAATTTATTGAACCGTTAGTTGCTAACTTTCATGCAACCCAGGATAAGTATTACAAACTGAAATGTAAAAATTAATATTATTTTATGAGTCATAAATTACGACAATTTTATTTTAATTGGAAAAAATTAAATTATCGTATAATAAACTTTATTCTACAATGCACACAACTGCTTCAATAGTTGCACGCTAATCGCTATATTCTTCCTAATTTTTTTATTATTATTCCACTCTAATGTACTTAAGCAAAACATAGCACTGTGATGTGATTGTTTACTCAATGGGAAGGTTGGTAGATGTGCAGATAATTTGAAACAAATTTCTTCTTAATTTATTGTTTCATATTTTATTATTAGTACAACTAGTGGGTTAGAAAATAACTACTGCTCAAATTCACAAAAATTTGCCCTTCTACCTCACGCTGGACCCGCCACTGCTTTTAATTCCAAGCCTTTTCTTTAAAATAATTTAAATTTATAAATATCAAATAAAATGTGCGATGCTAAATGTTCAATTTGTTTTAAAAACATCTTATGTAACTGCTCTTAATATTGCAAATTCACAATGATTTGCACTTCTACCTCCCACTGGATCCGCCATTGCTTTTAATTCGAAGCCATTTCTCTAAAATAATATAAATTTATAAACATCAGATAAAATGAACGATGCTAAATGTTCAATTTGTTTTGAAAATATCTAATGTAACTGCACATAATATTGTACAACTCATCATTTATTAAAGCATTTATTTAATATTTAGGAGGTTCAATGAATCAATAATATTTTACCACAGTACACCAGAACATAAACTACAGCAATGTCAGTCCCACGAATTATTGAACATAATTAAAATTTGACAAGGCAACGGTCAGCTGCATTATATATCAATGTGAATCAATGCAAATATATAATTTCTCAGTATAAATAATTACTAAGCAGTGTAATCAAGACTCGAGGACGCTGTTATACACAAACTACTGTGCATAGAGCCACGGAGATATTTATCTTTTGTCAGTAATTCATTAGCAGCGGTCAGACCAATGTTGAAAAGCACACCACATAAATATTCTTTATCAGAGTCGTCAGTTATAATTTAAAAATTACTAGATCCCAATCAACTATATTTGAATTCTGCTCCGAATATTTTTTCTCACTCGCTCTATCTGTGTGATAAATTATGATTCGTCGAATGGAAAACATTTCACTAACTTATTTGCATAAAATTGTTGTAAATTGTTTCGGGCAGCGCTGTTTATTCAACGTAGCGATCGAAGCGGCCATTGAGGTTTTTGAATTTGTCAATTGGAAGTGGAGAGGTCACGAACTGAATAAACACTGGTACTGCTATATGCTCTGTTAATTGTAAGTTAAACATTGTATGTGAATAGCAGAATAGTGCAAGTACCTTCATTATAAATTGAAAATTTTCATTTATAATTCAAGTGTCTGCTTTACTTTTGAGATTTTTATAAAACGTTACTATATGTAAAAAAGAAGAACAAAATATATGTACCTAAAATATTTTTATTATTATTTTATTGTGCTGCACAACAGGAATTTATTGCCAATTACAAAACCAAACTGGAATGCGAACCACTCATAAAAGCATATTAATAAAGAAAGAGTTTTATACAAGGGCGGATTCACGTTGGGGTGCCATGGGAGCCGTGCTCCCCCTTCGGGCTTATTATTTTTTTTTAGTTTTTTATAAGTGTTATTTTTATTCGAGTTACTTACAGAAATAAAATCGCTGAAAAACTTTGTAATACTTTGAAATAACTCTGAAAGCTTTCAAAATTTGGATTGTCAAACATTTTCCGAGTTTTTCAGTTTGTTTAAAATTTAAAAACTAAGAACAGAATACAAAATACATACAAATATATATTCCACACAAAAATTACAGAACTGTTTGTCAAAATTATGTTTTCCTTAAAAAAAAATGTCCTCCCTTCTTGAAAATTTTCTAGATCCGCCCTGCTATATTTTAGACCAAGTCAATTTAGGTAAATTTGTATATAAAATATTGTGGTTAGTAAATGTTATTAACATTTATGCAATTATTCAAAAGTTCGCGATCATTGTGGATTTTTGAAATTATTTCTATTATTTTTGTTAGATTATGTGCATATATCATGAAAGATGAAATAAATTGCACTCCGCCTGAGCTACGTAAAGTAGTTAAAAGCACGATCAAATAAATTTGTTATGAAAAACAGATTTTGAGATTGTATTGAAATTTTGATGTTATATATATCATCACGCCTTTTACCCATTACTAGGTCACTCTGCCATAATAGATATATATATATATATATATATATATATATATATATATATATATATATATATATATATATATATATATATATATATATATATATATATATAAGTGATATATTTATGCACGTGAAGTGTGATTACCAGCTGTCAAATCACGGCTCTACCATTAAGTTATTGTACCATATTAATGTATGAATGCAAAAAAAATATGGAATATTTCAAGATAGAAAAAACATTTTTGAGAGTATAAATGTGCATCTTCGATTATTTATATACAAATGGCCCTCTTGTCTTTGACTAACAAAAGCTGAAAACGAAAACACTGTATCTTGAGTGCGCTATTGAGGCACGTCCGCTCGACCTGAAATCTTCAGATATACTCTATCAGCGATTCTCTAAAGTAAAAATACAACCAGCGTCAAGTTCTTCTGCCGAGTGCACAAAGAATTTCATAAAAGTCAACGCAGACAAAGAAATCATGAACAACACGACATTTTCATATTTGTAGAAAGACTTTCTAATAATAATCTAGAATTCTAGAATAAGATAAATTCTTATTTGCGAAATACACCACTAACTGTTACAAATAAATAAATAAAAATAAATATATCATCACGCCTTCTACCCATTGCTGGGTGTGGCACTCTGCTGAAGCAGATCTCGGTAAGTGATATATTTTGCGCGTGAAGTGCGGTTACCAGTCGTCAAATCACGGCCCCCAAACATGTTAGTGGTGGAGGAGCCACAGGGATAGCTTTTTCAAATTATGAAAATTTGTCGCCTGTGGGAATCGAACCAGGGACCTCAGGATCCACAGGCCGACTTCATACCACTGAGCTAGCCATCCCATACTAACTGTTACAGAGGAAGAATTTAGTTGTTCTGTAAAATAAGATAAGTAACTGTATTCATTTATTTAATTAGAAGAAACTACACAAGACATGGATTTAACTACAAATTTTAAAGTTTCCGATCTCCTAGTTAACAATGCTGGACAATATAATAAACTAGTATTTTTAATATTTTAATTTTGTACGTGCATATTTATCCAAGAATATAGCTAAATTTCTATGTAAATAATTACACGTCGAACACATTCTAAAAATCGGCCAATATTTCCCCATTTGTATTTGCATCTCTTAATATAGTATGGATTAATTATCTAATTTATAAACATAATATAATTCTATCTTTTCTAGTACTAGCAATTATGTTAATGACTATTTAATGACTAATGTAGATAAGACGAGTAAGTCTGTTGGGGTACGTCGGTCATAAATGTGGGGTGTGCTCCAAATTATCTTAAATGTAGATAAGTAATTATCTCTTTTGTAACAGAAATATGGAAGAAAACACAATGTAATTTTCCTTATAATGTGTGACGAGTGCTTTTAAATAATTATCTTGAGAAGTATAGATGTCAGCAGTTTTGGTATTCCGCGTACATATAGGATGTTCTAACATATCGGGTGACTAAAACGACCATTTGTTCCTCTCATGTCCTCCCTTCACTCCTCTCACATGTCAGTGGGAGTCTACGTTCTCGAGAACGTGTCACTGCTAACCAGGATGCGAAAATTCATTGCTCAATTTACCACAGCACAGATAATTGATTATAGCAATATGATATTTATTTTCTGTGTTAATGTAAGTCATTTTAATAAGTATCTGATGAACGTAAATATTGAAAATTATAAACTAATTTTTGTATAAACTCATTTGTAATTGGTTTAATTTGGGATATTACAAAAAATAATAATTACAATAATCTTACATGAGCTGAGCAATGACAATTAAACTGAAAACAATATGATTGACATTTTTATAACTAGACAACTTGACAACGTCACACAAAAATATCCCCAAAAGCAGTTGTACAAAATTAAGCTTTGTAGCACTCTTTCTAACAAACACAATTGTATAAAATTCATCTTATAAACGCAATATAGGAATTCTTTAAGATGAATATACGAGCATATATGAGAGAAGTTATAAATCTGGATGAATCGAAACAACTAGAATACTGGAAGGAATTTAATAAATGTTCAGTATATGGTTCAAGTGTTCATACTACCTAATTTGATGAAACATAGCATGATGTTATATATGTGTATATAAATACTATATTAGAAGAGTGAAAATATTTTTTCTAAAACCGGAAAGAAAATGCCAACTTTCCTGATCAATTTTAGTATGGAAAGAAGGTTTTTGCAAAAACAGTAAAGTACGTATCCAAGGCTACAACAAAAATAACAGTCTGGTAAAGTACAAAACAGTTTGGTAACGATTTTACCTGACTGTTATTTTTGTTGTAACCTTGGATACGTAGTCTGCTATCAGTACAATTAATATCAAAAAATTTAAACATTTTGAATTATTTATGATTAAATATTGATTAAATTAAACGGTCTCAGAAAAAATTTTATACATAATACGTCAGAAAAGTGTTTTTATTTGACTCATCGGCTTAATAACAACCGCTTCGTCAAGTAAAATATCACTTTCCTGACTTATTATGTAATGTACTATTGTTCGTGTAACAAACAAGTGAGAGTTGTTTAAACACCTCCTGGGATTGAACACTTAGCACGAGAGTCTGGTAGACTCTAGTTTTGTAACACAACCCTCTGTGATTACATTAGCCACTCGGCAGCAGGCAGCAGCGCTGGACCGGTCACTTCATTTCCAGCTGATTTCTAGTTACAAGTGTCGACATTGTGTTTCACATTGCACAGGCTGCACTGCAGTGCCAAGTACTTTGCTCATTGATGCTGCTTGTTTTACAACACCAATTCAAAGAAGTTGATACTAGCATTGGAGCTCTTGACACGAACGAGATTGTAATTAGATATCATATGATTCGTCTAATCTAGCATTAGCACATTGTGTTGCTCGTGTGCAACTATTCCGACATTTTATAATTTTGCGATGTATTGTCACTACGCTATAATAAAAACCACCAAGGACCAAGGACCAAGAACACAACTAAATACAAGACACACATTAATTCTTAAAAGATAACACTCAAACTAATACTAATTAAAGATCAGAGCTGGGCAAGCTACTTCAAAAAAGTAGCTGAGCTACAGCTATAAGCTACATTTTGTAAAATATAGCTAAGCTACAACTAAAAGCTTTCAGTAAAGTAGCTGTTAAATTTTAAATCTACTTGTTTAAATTATTGTGAATAATTAAATTTGTCATTGTATTATGATCAGTTGATCAGTCTTTTGTTATACCTAATGACTGTTAATAAATGTCAAAAATCGCAAATGGACAAATGTACTGTTAATTTGTTATGTTATAATTCTTATTTATATCGGAATAAATTAACAGTCACATTAACAGAAGACTCCTAAACAGTCAATGTTTAGATCATCTAATATTTAATACAAAAGTAGGATAGGTTAAGAACAAGTGAAAAATAAAATATGTTAATAGATTTTACACTATATAATAACTTGTTTTACTACAGTAATAGAAAACAATAAAGAAGGTACAATTCAAATACAAAACAAAAATTAATAGGTATTTCTTAATGAGCAATGGTAGCTTTAAGCTACAAAAAGTAGCTCTGGGCTACAAAAAGTAGCTTTAAGCTACAAAAAATAGCTTTAAAAGTAGCTTCAGTTGTTATAACAATATTTTGAAGCTAATATAGGAATTCTTTAAGATGAATATACGGGTAGTACGCTGTCTCTTGGGATACGGTGTGGCTAGAACCGTAACTTAGCCAAACAATGAAACCAAATATCTATAAGAACTCTTTACAAACCAGAATGTATAGAAAAAAACATAGCTAAAAACAAGCTACAGCTATATTTTTTCACATTTAGCTAAGCTACAGCTACAGCTAAGCTAGTAGCTAAGCTACAAAAGTAGCTAGCTACTGCCCAGCTCTGTTAAAGATATTAAATAAATCGTCAGAAAACAATCACACAAATAAAAAATACAGAGAACTGAATCACTTTTCTACAAATTAAGTTGGAAACGTTTGACAATTAAGTACTAGCAAAACAAAAAGAAAAATAACAAATTACGAAAATACCTTGATATTGTCTTATTCGCGTCAAAGTGATATTGATAAACAATAAATTTCGTAGAGTAGACTCCACTCGAATATATCCAATGCATGTTTAATTTATCAGCAGCAAAATATTTTCGCAGGAACAAAATTTACTGCGACAGTCTATTCGCAGAATATTTGAATAAAAATGCAGCATTCTACAACCGATTCAATAGTTCCATGCTAAACAAAAACGCTTTGAAACATAAAAGAATTTCTAAATACAAAAACTAAAAAACCCAGTAAATCAATAGGTTGAGAAAAACAGAAGCGGAAACAAAATAACTTGCACGGCAATGCGACTGGAGACGCGACAAGAAAGCCTTTAGTTCCATATTGTATCGAGAAAGAAACCCCATTTATCGTGGACGCGCTGTGCTCCGCTACGAGCGCAAAGCCGTCTACCAGTTTTTCTGTAAATTACTTCGACAATTTCCTAGGTATCAAACGAACCCCCTTCCCCGAAACAATTGCACCAGGACAGATTTATTCAGTAATTGATGACACCGGACAGGAAAATGCAGCAGAGTTGGGTTTCTTCTTTGACAATCAAAACATGAATTAAGTTAATTGAAGTTGATTGCTATGCCTTTGAGACTGTTATCTATGAAGAAAATACTCAATAAAAGAACAATCTAGATTCTACTGCTCAAGATAATCATATCTGTCTTTGAGTTTATCTCTAACTTTGTAAACTTCTAGAGGACAGTGAAAAGTTACACAAGTATCTATTAAATCATAGCATCTTATATTTTACTCTGTTGAATATTTAATTTATTTTATAGAAAAGTGATTGTAAAAAAGCTATAGAAATATAGAAAATAATTTGACAGATCTTTCGAAAACTTGTTGCCAGGTCTACGGACTTTCGTGACTATTGTCAAATGGCAACAAGCTTGAGAAAGATACTGGAGAATTATTTTCTAATTTATCCAACTCTCGACTTATATTTAATTAGATTATTTTTTGACTTAGCTGTTGAGGTAGATTCATCCAACTTAAAACATTTTGAACTGAGTCCATATCGATTAATTACTTATTAATGTATTCTTGGATGTTGTTTCCAAAATGTATTGGTGTATTTCTGTATCTGAAATGGAACTACATCGATTTTTTTCACACATTTTACTTGACTCGTTGACAGTTTTAAATAATTATTTACCTACCTATCATTTGTCACAAACCAAAGCATCTACAGAGATTATTCCCGGGAATAATTACTAGAGCTTTATTCAAAGTATAATTATGACAGGATTGGTTAATACGTAGACACGTGACATACAATGAAGCATTTCATTGGTTTTGAGAAACGTCAAACAATAATCAAAGGTAATATAACAAGTGATATTATTATCAGCAATAATATTTTCGAATGGAACCGAGTTGCAGATTTCACGAGTCCGAAGGACGAGTGAAATATCCTGTTTCGGTTTCACGAGCAATATCTTCGATTATATTTCACAAGCTTATATTTAATAGGAGACTAAGTATAATTAATAATTTTTGTCGTAAAGCGGATTGAGAAAGGGAACGCACCCGTAGTTTATTGAAAGCAACACATCGGATGTACTAACTGAAATTTTGATGTATTAAAATAGACGTTATTATACTTTAAAATACAAAATTAGTAGTCAGTTAAGAACAATTATCCTTAGCAACGAACTAAAATAAGGTGATAATTTCATTTGTTTTTTTTTCATCGCTGTGATAATTTAAGGAAGATTCTCATTGTTGATTAGTGGAAACAATATCAAAACTAGACGAGTTTGTATTGCAGCGGAAATGTCGTTTAATAGTTCATAAACAAATTCCTTTTAAAGTGAAATGTGTATTGTGAATTATAATTTCTTGACTACTAGTGCCCTAATTCAATGTTCATAAACTAAATCGATATTAGACCTGCAATATAAACTCGTCCAATACTACTGTCATTGCCAAGAGAGAATGCCAAAGGGGCAAGGGAGAGTACTTCACTTAATCTCGTCACTGTGAAATTGTATTTATTCCACTGGTCTATTACAGTTAGTATTGGTCGGCAGAGCGGTTCATGTATTATGTATAACACTAATAGTAAAATATTTCTAATCGCAGTCCCACTTTATACAGATCCTGCAATCATTTCACATTCTTGAGCTTGGTATACTCTCATGTCGATAACAGTACAAATGCCGTTAATAAATATGTTGCCATTTAAATACATTTAGTTCGAGAGTTAAAATTGTTTTGAACTTCATTATAATGAAATAATAATGAGGAAATAAGTCTAAATAGGAACAATAACTGTTTCCACTTGACACACTTTTCCCATAAGAATGTTTTCCTCCTCCAAATTTTTCCCAGTAACCTATCGTGCTAATAAAGAAATTAGTATGTCATGAAGCGAAGTTTTTCAAAGCAGGCCTCAGAAATCCATCAATATTCAATAGTCTACTCGTGAAAGGGATATTTTCCGCGAACATTAAAAAAGTAGCACTAATATTTTAATCAATATTCTCGATTCTCCGTCGGCATATCAAAAGCCGACACATTTTTTATAAAGCGCGTTAGAAGTTTATTATATTGGCGAAACTGTTGCACGTTTGGCTGCGTTAAGGTGGTACACCTGGCCGATCGTTGCTCCACTAATGGCCTTTGTGATTACTAATTCATTATGTCAACAATTCGATGCGATATTTCAATTAGTACGTTTCAGTCATTTGTCTCTCCGTCGCAGCGCCGCGACCGACAGCCGTAATGGCTGCAAACATGACGCGCAGAATTGACTGACACGGGCTAACGATTTGTTTAATTGTTCTCTCTTCCCTACTACCCTTATTAGGAGTAAATTAAGAATGATCTTACGCTATACTTTAATTTAAACTGTCAATCTTTAAATTCTGACGAATGAATTACTACAAAATGCAACATCACAGACTTTTCCCTATTTTGAATGTAACATTTAAAATCGTCGGACTTCTGCTGAACTTGATACATCTTTTGGTAAAACTCCATTATATTCTCTTGCCTTATTATGATATTTTGCAAAATAATAGTACTGTATAGAAGAAGTTCATGTTTCCAGTGATTTTAAAACAACGATTTACCATTACTTTTCGGGAGGTTTATTATTTAGATTTTAGATAGCTCGCTTCGCTCGCGTTAACCCCTTACCGAACCTAACCTAACCATCCGATTTATTCTCCATCGTAATAGGAACAACAATCCACCTGTGAACTATACGACTAGGACTATTCAGTTTCAGAACCTGATCCTAACATGTAAAATTTCTTATCTAGCCCATGCGTCAAACTACTATCAGTCGACAAGAGGGTATACCGGAGTTTAACCCATCTTTTAAATGTAAATATCAATTGTTTACATCGTTTACGGTACTGTAACGATTTAATGTCAACCGTAATATTGGAAGTTGGCATTAGACTATGTAAACCGATACAATCTAATATTTCTAACAACTCCAGATAATGTCTATAAATAAATATTTGAATATCAAGAGAAGAAAGTGAAACTGAGACATTTTTTTCTCGAAGGACCAATTTCAGCATCTGAGGAAAGCTCGACATATTCTTTCTGAAGTATACATATAATGTTCATTACCTTATCAAAAGTAAAATGTTATATTCAAAAAATATAAACTAATCGGCTTGATAATAAATCGGAACGAGATTAGAAACTTCGTCTCTTTTTTTAAAGCCAAGAAAGCCAAGAATTCAGTAAAATTTGTTTTACTTTTCTCAGAATAATACCTCATTCGGCTTAAACAAAATTATAACAAAATAAATATAAAAGATTTATCAAATATTTAAAAAAATAGTTCATTTTATTAGCTCCATATAAATCATGACGGTGGCAACAAAAATAGAATTTGTTAGTCAGGTTTGGAACATATATATTCGACTATTATGTTTATTAAGTAATGTACTAAAAATGTGATTTATAAATAATAACAAAAATGATAAGTAACCTATTTTTAAATTAATAATAACACATTTCTCATTTTCTGTTGTCTTACAAGTATTTATATTTATTATTCATGGTTATGATGTAACCATTAGCCTATATTAACACCTACAAACATTATCATCAGTGACATGATCGTTACCAATTTCCAAAATCAGGTCAATAACTAATGGTGTAATTCACACAGTTATAGGGAACATGGTAGAACACTCAGTCGACAAGAAGGTATCACTTATGAAGGTCACAGCCTAATTCCCTTAAATGTTATTATAATTGAGAAGTTATCGCTGCGCCAATTCAAAACTTTAACAGTATTTTGGAAAGAAGCAATAAAGTGTGATAGAATCCTACGTTAAAAAAGTCACCCAACACTGATTTAATTTGAAAATGTTTAACATTTTTTAGGTCTTGTGGCGTCAGCAGATTTGTATTGCACTGTCTTTCATTTAAGGTACAAACAAGTCCAGCTCTTGCCAGAACTGGGCGGAGTGTAGTGTATTTTCTTTATGTCTATAGTGCATGGTCCAACCTAGCGAATCTGTTTAGATATTGTGTAATTATTATCCAATACAACAAGTATTAGCTATATATTCCTAATAGAACAGAACATATGGATCTATCAAAATGGCTATTTATTTGTTTTACTTCTTGTGGCAATCTGTCAGTTAAATTTTGCATTTTTTTTCGTGAATGGTGTATATTTGTTCAGAAATTTGGGCTAATTAGATGTAGTTATTAACTGTGAATATATATTTTTCTTTTTCAATTACATTTTAAAATTAATAGGGTTATATAATTCTTATAAATGGGGTGGCTAGTTCAGTGGTATGAAGTCGGCCTGCAGATCCTGAGAACCCTGGTTCGATTCCCACAGGCGACAAACAATTTTCATAATTTCAAAAGCAACCCCTGTGGCTCCTCCACCACTAACATCTTTGGGGGTCGTGATTTGACGACTGGTAACCGCACTTCACGCGCAAAATATATCACTTACCGAGATCTGCTTCAGCAGAGTGCCACATCCAGTAATGAGTAGAAGGCGTGATGATATATTTATATATAAATTGTACCATTAACATTGTATTTTATATGTAACATAAAATACTGAAACCCAGTTTTTAGATAATAAATACGTATGTTTGTACTCTGAAAGATGTGTTCGAGTTGTAAAAATTCAGCTACTCAAAATGTTGAGTTATGTTGTCAAAACACGTATACCGTAAATTGATGAATGATGCACTATGATTCTAGAAAAAAAGCAGAAATTTTTCATTCGGCAAAACACGTCAGTTTTGCTTATGCATAGTAATTAATTCTCACAAAAAAATCCAGATGTTCCGCGCTGAATGTAGTCCATTTGTAGCAGACAAATGACAGTGCTGGGCGCCGGCTGTCGAAAGAGCTCGCACCATTAGCGAACGTGTTCAACTGTTTGGCCAGTCGTGACATCTAATGACTTGCCACCTCGCACTAATACAACCCATTAAAAATTTACGGCACACGCTGTATGCTTTATCAGCTGTTTACAAACAATTAAATTTTAATAGTAATGCTTTGAATCCGTATATTACCATATTAGTTTCTATCCACTAAAGGTAGATGCGCGAACGACACTTCTGCATAAATGATTGAATTTGACATTATATGCAGCTGCCACGAATCAACAAAGCTTATATCATATTGACGATGCTGTGTAATTAACATATTTAATTAAAACTGCATTATTTATACTCTGTTACTATAATTAACTACGACGAAATGTCATTCATAGCTTTGATATAAAATAGATTTCATACGAAAATTATAATTAATATTAATTTAACGTGTCATCACCAGACATATTTGTTACAGGAATTGATATTACCGACCTATAAATGACAATTGTTTATTAGTTCAGTACGAATTTAATTATTTTTTAAAAAAAATTTATCTGCTTGTTTACACCTAGTTAAAAATATAGTGTTCAAGTAATTAACAGTCTTTAAGACTGGTTACAGAATCTGAAAATATATTGAAATAAATAAATAAATAAATAAATAACATGTTATTTTAAATTAAAGAAATGAAGTAGAGAAATAGGCTAACTTGCTATAGGGTGGTATTCGAGATAAAAATATCTTATTTACCTCTTTGCTTATCATCTGTTTCAGTAATTTTAACAGGAATGGAAGAGGTCCTTACCTGGAACAAACAAAGAAAAACATTAATATGATTCTATAGTCATCTCAAACGTAAGGTTTTACAAGGGTGAAGGCGAAGAAAAGAGAAGATTGAATCAAACCTGTATCCTCATCCATTACTTTATGATGACTAGCTCAGTGATATGAAGTCGGCCTGTGGATCCTGAGAACCCTGGTTCGATTCCCACAGGCGACAAACAATTTTCATAATTTCAAAAAGCTACCCCTGTGGCTCCCCCACCACTCACATCTTTGGGGGCCGTGATTTTACGACTGGTAACCGCACTTCACGCGCAAAATATATCACTTACCGCGATCTACTTCGGCAGAGTGCCACACCCAGTAATGGGTAGAAGGCATGATGATATATTTATTTACTTTCAAAATAAGAGTATTAAATAAAATTATACTATTTTTAAAGTTACGTTTTGTTATTTATTATTTTCCTTTGTAATAACGAAGTTGCAAGTTTAGTGCACAGAAATGACGAATTAAATAATATTTAGAGGATTTTAACCAAAAATTGTTTTAATTATTAAATATGAGTTGTTTGGAAAATCTTAAGTTTGTAGCTAATATTAACAAGAAAACTAAATTGTCAGTAGTATTAAGCAAAGCTGGATTATATAGCATAAGCAGAATAAGCTATAGCTGACTATCTATAGCTTAGGGTCCCGACACATTGGTGCCCCCGCTGAAATTGTAATAATAATAATAATAAATTTATTTAAATAGCCGAAGCTAATAATAATACATAAGTTAGAAATACAAATGGCAAATACAAGGTATAAAGGTAAGTACAGTACAGTGAATTAAATTACAACATTAAACAATTACTCTCAATTTAGTCTTGAATTCGCCAACTGACATAGAACTAACGATATTTGGTGACAGTTTATTACTTTTATTAACTCTACGGATATGTAGTAGATTTACTTGCCTTGTGGTATAGTTATGCGTATCACCAACAAACTGTATTTTATTTAGCAAATAACAAGGAAGTTTATTATTTAATATTTTGTAAATGGATATTAAAACATTGAATTCTAAAAAAAATAAAAATTAAAAAAACTAATAATGAAAATGTTTCTGTGTAAAAAATAACGAAGTTAAGAAACTACTGGAATATATGAATTTACGCAAGTCTAACTGCTCGTCATTTCTAAAAGTCGTCAAGAATTAGTTGATTTTGTATTAAAGGCGGAAAATTCGCGCTTATAACACTTCATTTTCGAAGTGTAGTGCAGTGACTAGTATCCCATAAATGATCCCTCTATCGGCGACAGCGTAACTTATTTTTCTGGCAATAACCTTCTCTTCTCTTTTCAATTGTATCGTTTAAAAACAATAGTACATACAATTATAAATGATTTACAAACGAGATTACTTTATTCTATGAATAAAGACTAATTTTCTTAAAACGGCCCAGGTATTAAGAATAGAATTACCACCCTATAACAAGACTATTGCAACTTTTCTTATATCTAAACTGCTTTCTTCTTTATACAATTTATTTTGAATGCAATGATTTTTGCTAATATTCGTACGGTTTAAATGAAAGACAGCAGGTATGGTAAACACATTAAACAAACATAACACGTATGTGACAAATATTACGGATACATTTACTTGTCATTTCTTGATTATTAGAATAATTACCAACATTGAAAATAAACAATACCTTAGTTTCTTCGTCAAAATGATCGCAACACCATACTAATTAACATTCATCGTAGTGATAAAACAACAATGACAGACAATCAACAACGCATATGAGGGTGCCAATGACAACAGGAGGGTGCGGGGTGCTGGTGACGAGAGTTTTCCGTTGTCAGTGTTATTGCTAATGAACAATACATGGCAAACCGCTGACCTAATGAAAATCGATTCGCGGACGCAGCCAGGAAGTCAAGAGTTGAAAGAGGTGTAGGTGTATACGAATAGACGCTTCCGGTGCAGGGGTGGACTCGTCCAACACCACATTAGGCATTAGAAAGGGGTGGTAAGACAATTACATAATCATTATTGTAAATGATAGAAACAAACAGAATAGAATTCATCTTCAAAATCATTCGCAACGTAGAAAGCATTTACTACCCTTAACAGTTACTATTATTTATTTGTAATACGAAGATTTGTTTCAAAAATGGAAGATGAACTAGTACGAACTCTTATGAAAATAATTATGTAGGTAAAAGATTGAATGAAATTGAAGTAGTTTACCAAAGATTAATTGCAGCAAGAGTCTAATGAGTCAGTATTTCAAGGGTGTTGTGCTACCCCATTTGATGGAGATAGTTGTATGTTATTTTCTCTTACTAATTACGAGTACTAACAACTAATATAATTAGTTCATATTCATAGAAGAAAAGTAACGAAATATTAATTTCTAAAAATTATTCTTTACAAATAGAAAGCGGGAAAAATTAATTGTCAATTTCAGTTTGTTTTACTTGAAATAACGATTACTTTCTCAATCAATATTTATTATAATATAGATTTAATTATTATATTGCGTATATTGACTGTGTTATCCTTTTCATTAATCCTTACGATGGGATTACTGCATCAAGGAAAGTGTATCATGCTACTAAATTTAGTGACTACATACGATAAATATGTGGAGTAGCTAGCTCAGTGGTATCAAGTCGGTCTGTGGATCCTGAGAACCCTGATTCGATTCCCACAGACGACAAACAATTTTCACCATTTAAAAACTACTCCTGTGGCTCCCCCACCACTAACATCTTTGGGGCCCGTGATTTGACGACTGGTAACCGCACTTCACGCGCAAAATATATCACTTCGGCAGAGTGCCACACCCCGTAATGGGTAGAAGGCGTGATGATATATTTATTTTATTTATATTTGTACTATAAATATTAAATAATAATCCAGTAAAAATGAGTTATGCATTATGATATTTTGGAATTACTTTCGTGATTATGTGGTACTCAGTGCTATTTATGCGGGTAAAATTTTTATGGCGTAAGTAGTACTAAATCGATTACATTTTTTTACTACTATATTTCTCGTAATTGTAAACAAACTCACACGAAAAAGCTTTCCCAGGTATTTAAATATTCACGAAATCGATGTGTAACATTTCTTTGGAACCAGCAAACATGGAATTCCATTTGAGCAGGTCCGTGCCTGGTGCTGCCACTGGCACATGCCACTCTGACACGCTATCTCACACGAGAGACATGACAGAGAGGAGAGGAGAGAATGGGCGCGCCGGTCTGCGAGAGGGTGTCTTTTCAATTCGCCCATTCCCAAATTGACCAGCAGAAAATTTTCATATTAATCAAACTATGAAATATTTACTAAAGTTAACGGAAAATTCAAATGATTTCTCCCCTCGGATAGCGCCATATAGACTACATTTATGACAATTGAATCGCTGTCATATGTCTATAAAATTATAATAAATATATCATCACGCCTTTTGACCATTACTGGGTGTGGCACTCTGCCGAAGCAGATCTCGGTAAGTGATAAATTTATACGCGTGGAGTGCAGTTACCAGCTGTCAAATTACGGCCCCCGAAGATGTTAGTGGGGGAGGGGCCACAGGGGTAATTTTATTGTGGTGAAAATTGTTTGTTGGCTATGGGAAACGAACCGAGACTCTTTGGATCCATAAGTTGACTTGATATCACTGAGCCATCAACACCATAAAAAAATTATAATGATTGTTACAAAATTATTTATAGTTAATTAAATAACAAACAAAAAATTTAATGAGATGAAAATTGGGGTAGATAGCTCAGTGACAACCCGTCAGAGAGTGTGGATTTGAAATTCCGAATTCGATTTCTGCAGACGACAATTTTACACAATATTAAAATTAACCCCTGTATCTTCTCCACCCCATGAGGAGGACGTAATTTGACAGATGGTAACAGCACTTTCCATGCATAAATATATGAAGTATCGAGATCTGCTACGACAGAGAGTCACATCCAATGAAAATTAAAAGGCATAATGAGAAAAATATAATTAATAAATATATGGAGTAGATAGCACAGTGGTATCAAGTCGACATGTGAATCCTGAAACCCCTGGTTCGATTCTCTCTGCCGACAAAACATTTTCACCACAATAATACCATTCCTGTGGCTCCCCTTCCACTAACATCTTTGAGGGCCGTCATTTGATGGCTGTTAACCGCACTTCACGCGCAAAAATATATCACTTACCGAGATCTGCTTCGGCAGAGTGCCACACCCAGTATTGGGTAGAAAGCGTGATGATATATTTATATTTATTTTATTTATAAATATATGATCACGCTTTTTACCCATTACTAAAACTGATATATGTATGTGTTTAAAGTGCGATTACCAGCCGTAAAATCACGACCCTCAAAGATGTTAGTGGAGTGGGACCCCAGTGAGGTAATTTTTATGTGGTCAAAATTATGAAAATCGAATCCGGGTTCTGTAGATTTACAGGCCAGGTAGATATCAATAAGCCACCTATCGCATATTTATATAATTTTATAAGGATTGTTAATTGCTGTATGTCGAATTGGGACTGGGCGATGTGGAAAGTCGACTGTGATAACAGCAGGAGAGGGTAAACCACGAATTTATTTCAGGACTGCTCATTGTGCCGGGCAGATTTCGCGAACCCTTTGAATAAAATGAAAACTGATTGTGAAGTTGGTCAGCTGAACAAATTTTATGGAAATTGCCGCGGTTTTGTTTTTATTGTATTGCTCAATGTTATTTAAATGAGCAATGAACTACGAAACTGTATTAAGGCGAATTTAAATAACGAGTGTATCACATTATACCCTAACTCGGTTATTCATAATTTCATTGTTCTCAAGTTATAAAGTTCAGCGTTAAACTATATGCCGTGGAAACGAATAATTTATGAACTCAATACACGAGCCATGCAAATGCTACTCAGCAGTTTTGCTGTTTACAAACGAAAATAACAATTTTATGGTCTGCTAAAATAGATTCATTACATTACTGACATTTTAACAAATTACAGGAAAATATTGATTTTGGGGCAGTTCATGCGCTACTATAATTCATAAACAAAGTAGGCAAGTAACAAGTTTTTAAAAGCTTTGTAAACTTTACAGAAAATATAAAACGTAATTCGTTCTTTTTAATAACAATAGATAGCATCGGAGCACGAAATTACTCTTTATTGTACACATACTACCTTCTCGGACGTTGCTATTAACAACATCAAAAAAGTAACTTTCTTGGACGCTGCTATTGGCAACGTCTGCTAAAACTTCTAAAATACCAGATACTTATTTGAAATAAATGTCTGAATATAGTTACATAAATAATATTGTGTACACTTCTTCCGTGAAATATGGTTGAAGTACTCAGAATCGATCGCCTCGGCCGACAACTTCATTCTTCTGTACACCAAACACTTATTTCACGGCCTATATATTAGGGTTGTTGATTTTTCGAATATTCGAATCTTCGAATGTTCGGATTTATTGAACCTTCGAATTTAGATTCAAACTTTTGAATTTTTGAATATTCCAAATTTTTGAATATTCCGAATTTTCTAATTTTTGAATTAATCGAATTGTGAATCTGGATCCTAACGTGAACACGGCATGTTGATATAAATTATTTTCAGAATAAACATATTTGCAGAGTTTTGTATTAATTCATGAATAATTATTATTAATTATTATTATTTGCCAAATTAGTTCAATTTAGACATAAAATTTCGCTACACTGTCAAAAACGTTTTAATTAAGACGTTTTTATATCATTTTTATTTTAATTTTAAAACGTTTTACTAAAAGTCCGTAGCATTTAGATGGGCGGTAAGAGAATAGATGTCTTAATTAAGACGCATAAACTTGCAGAGTTTTTGCAGGATACTTCGTCGAGTTTATTATTTAATTCGTGGCCGACTTTTCGTGAATTATGCGTGAGCATGTTTGGAGATGACTGATGGCGTTAATTCAGAGATAAAAAATTCGAGAATTCGAAGTTTTGAAAAATTCGAAAATTCGTAAATTCGAAGCTTCAAAAAATTCGAAAATTCGAAGCTTCGAACTTTTTCTGACGAAGTTCAAAACATTCGAATGTTTGAACGTTCAGAAATTCGAACTTCGGTGGAAATCAACGACCCTACTATATATATACAAATAACTATTAAATAAAATAAATATGTCATCAGGTCTTTTACTCATTGGATGTGACACATTGGATGTAGAACTCTGTCAGAGATATATTTTGTGCGTAAGGTGCAGTTACCTGCCGTCGAATCAAAGCCTTCAAAGATGTTAGTACAAGGGAAGCTATAAGGGTTATTTTACGGAATGGAGAAATGATGTCTAATTTTCATCACGTTATAATTACCCCTTTGGCTACTCCTCCACTAAAATATTTAGTGGCCTGTTGGTAACCGCACTTCACGCACATAAACCTGCTACAGCAGAGTACCATACCCAGTAATGGGTAAAAGACGTGATGATCTATTTATATTTATTTATGTCTAATGGTTTGTATGTATGTATTTTAAATCATATATTATTTGAATTCTCATGTTTGCATCTGCATACTGTTATCTTGATACACACTTCTGAAGAGGATAATAAAAGCACCGAAACGTATTGTCTGTAAGGGTTTATTTATTGTCCAAATTTCGAGGATCAATTTTCTACTTCTCATATAAATCGATTTAATCTATAATTGATTAAATAATACCAACAAAAACAAACAAAAACAATATTTACATGTAAAATTGTTACAGGTAACCTTGGCTTACAAATCACAATTCCTTCAGTCTGTTCGTGAAATGCTATGTAAAACTGAAACTCGTGTGTTTATTAGCACAGTTTGACACGTGTAATGTGGCTCGTGTCGTGTACTCGCGCTTGACAGTTTCGGAGTAAAATGTTCGAGCGACAGACGTTCTTATAACATATACATGATTTCCGAGCTGTATACCTGTCCATATTTTATGTTACATGATGGAAAGAAATAGAGATTTTTTTGTAGTATTATTCCAATATGTTTACAATGAAGCATTGATTTTATTTACTATGTTATTGAATTTACAATATTTTTGACAGGCAGACGAAGCTCAGTGCATATAATATGCGTCTACTAAGCAAGAGTGTTCGAACCTAGTTGATTTCAATCTATAGCTGTCCTCGGCAAAGTATAAAATTCAGTATTAAATCATGCAAACTTCTATATACTATTTTCACCAAATCTAATATCCAAACTATTAAAATAAAAGTAGCCATTGAATGTAAAAACAAAACTATTACTTTCGAATGACAACGCGCCAGAAAGATATTTCAATAGTTACCAGAGATACAAACAAAACAGGAACTTGTCATATTGACAGAACGTTTTTTAATCATTTAAAATGCAATCTTAAAAGAAAATGTGTGTATATCACGAGTGTAAAGGTCTTTGTTCCTTTTGTACTATTGCAGCTCTCGCCATCGGCTCGCGCTGCAATTAGCGTGCTCGAGTAACAAAGTATTACTTTACACTTTTAGTACACAAGTAACTATTCCAGTCTCGAAATATATGAGCTGTATTCTATTTGCCACTTGGTTCATTTAAGTCAGTTCAGATAAATTAGACAACATGACAAAATGAACTGAATTAAGCAAACTGATGCACTTATTGGGGTGAATTACTTCAAAGTAAATTAGAATCAGTAATTCTAGTATTGGAAATAAAGTCAGCGAAGTAATCCAGCGAAATAGATACACGATCTGGTTCTGTAAATGCAAGTTAGATCTGATCCAAATGTCCAATGGAATACGACTATTGACAGACTCTGCTACGCGTCGTCCAGCAATCTTTATTACTCCATCCGAAAACTAGTATTTTTAGTCTTAATAAAATAAATAACTATTTGTTATAGAATCAGTATATTAAATTATATTACCCGAAAAATTAGTTACCTCTATTTTTTGTACCACATACAAATTCAAAGACGCAATTGTCTCCCCATCTGACATAACTTTATACAGTTGTAATACCCCCATATAAGTATTAACATTTTTAAGAAACACTCAGAATACAATTAACAATAAATGCATTCCCTGTTCAAAGACAAAAGAACCTTGCAACAAAGGCTAGTTCCGCTACATCTATTTGCGTTTAAATGGATATCTAAATAAGTAATGGAATAATTGAAATGATGTAGCGTTTAATGAACACGAGAGTTGAGTAAAGGCATGGTACAATATTCACGTGAGCCATTTGCGTTTGTGTCTATGAATTACATTGAGCCTCATCAACGTCATCGCTGCCCCGGGACCGACACCAATTTCCACCGTGGGGTCCTATGATCTCATGATTTCGCTCACGAGAAGATTGGTGTCTTAAACACCACCACAAATATTGTGTTTTGATAACACAGATGCAGATATCTCTGGTGAGATAAATACCTACGGTCGGCTTTTTTATACCTCAGAAAAACAAACTACTAGACTTCTTGATACATAAAAATATTATATTTACGTTTTATAATTTAGAAAATTAAATTAATTATTGCATCCTTGCTTTTACCTGCACAGACAAAATATATACAGACGTAATGGGTAAGAAGATTATATTAAAGTTTATTTAAACATTTTTCGGAATATGGTTTAGCTTAAATTAACAAATCCAAAATTCAGGATTAGCTAGATTTCAGTTAAATCTTTTTGAGAATTGGGCTGTTTATGTCTGTGCTATCTGTTATATACAACATTAAAATAAATTAAATCGTCTTATCTACCGTTAAAAAATGTCACATATCTAGATTTGTATCAACTTGAAAAGGACAAAACGCTTAATAATACATTTATAATACCTAGTTAGTACAAACTAGAGCATCGCGGAAAGTTCTTTTTAATGAGTATAATGTGTTCTTGTTTAACAACTTTTTTACGCCAGTAAATTATCTAGATATACTACTTATTAATTAGCAAAAACAAAATGATTTCAGTAAAAATGTAATACTTGAAAATTAACGTCTATATTAGTTTCTCTGTAATAAATTTCTTCCGACTGTTCCACATAACACATTTTAGCGTCAAACACAATTTCATTAACAACAACAAATTGCACCGAATCATGTAAATCTCTGCAGCGAGAATTTGCGAGGGGGTGAAAGGTCGCTGCTGGTCACAGAGCAGCCCAAATGAAATGAAGACAGCGACACGCGGCTGAGACGCGACTGAAGCTGACCCCGGAAGATTTAGCTTTTAATTAAAGAGTGTCTCCGCGAAACGAGCCTCGTCTCCGGCTCGCTCAGAACAACATGTGCTCTTTATAGCCCCCGGAATTTTAATTTCGACGATTTAAGACTGGATTTTCTTCTCCGAGAATGAACGTATTTTTATACTTGCTCATCATTGTTCCTTTTCTCCTCTTCTTCGTCTTGTTCTTGTTCTTTGTTCGTGATATCACTTCAGGGATGTTTTGTTTTACGTGATTGCTTGAGAGTTTACAAATTATTTTCCGGATTCTTGTTGTGATTTTTACGTACTCCACAAGACAAAATAATAAATATTATACATTTTTATTATAATACATGTTTTAAATGACTGTCTGTATTGCTACATTGTTTCATTATTCATTCTATAGCTTGATAAAGCGATATAAAGCCGTATGAGGCATCTGGATTTAATATTGTACGGATAAACTAACGCTTTGATTAAAAAAAGATTATTTTTTGTTCATACTTTATTTGTAAAATGAACAAAAATCTAAACGATATTTAATATTATATCCGACAGTAGGATGATATAACTAGCGATATGGCATTCGAATTCGCAGATCTCGAGTTCGAATCTCACACAAGTTACTACACTATAGCTCGATGATCCAGAACCCTGTACTGTAATTGAGATTTTCTGGTACAGAGTAAAATAAATAAATAAATATTAAATATTGTTGATCTGCATTTAGGTCATGTTTAAATAAATTAAACAATTTATTTATTATCAAATATTCAGCAGATGTGCTGGATTTTGTCTATGATAGTTTCTTACTTTTCGACTACGGTTTTTGCCTGTTCGACGTTCTGTATATTTGATAATAAATAAATTGATTAATTTATTTAAACGTGACCTAAATGCAGATCAACAATATTTAATTTATATTCCTAAAGGTCAACTCGCATCTTTACAAAATAAATAAATAAGTAAATAAATAAATTTTAAAAAACAGTGTTTGTGTATATTTCAGTTTGTTGCTTGTAAAAAGAATGAAGTATCAGGTTTTGTTTGATATTATTTATCAGATATTTTATTGCCGATATATAAAACTATCAACCAAATAAATGTAAATGGAATTCAAATTATTTGGTTAATTCATAATTCTGGATCTTAATTATTTACCAATAGGTATGTTTCTTTATTCAATTATGAAAATGTGTTCTATTTCCTGCGTTCGTATAAAAATTCGTGGAAAATTGTGATATTATTTTCTTGATAATAAAGACTTTATCAACTAATTCAGTTCATTATGAAAATTAATCCTTTTAGGAAAATGAATTATCGACGAAAAATACGATACATGAGATTAAGTGTAACACTTATCTGTATACCTATAATTATAGAATAAAAAATAAATTTTTACAATATTATGTCAACTGGAAGAAGCAATATTATGACTAAAAATAAATATATTCATTTCAACATTGTTATTTGAGTTCAATGATTGTTTATGCAATTGACGCAGTGGTATCACGTTTGTCCGATGAGTAAGAAGTCGCTTGTTCGAATCTAGGTGTCGTCCGTTTATGGAATACTAATAAGTAATAGGCCTAAGCGATTAATTAATAATTCATTTATTGTTGAAAAAAATCTAGAATTTTTTTTAGTTGCGTAAGCCGTAAAAATTGCTGAAAAGGGTAATAAAAAAGAACCAGCAGTTTATTGAATATCTAGGCTCTTTGGAAATTTTTCGACTAATAACTGAATCTTTATTTTTTTCTCTTTTGAAGCTACTAACTTGTTCCAATTTACGTATTTAGATTTTCAATAAAACTTGCAAACCACCCTACTTTTTAGTTTATACAAAGCGTAGTTATTATTAAAACTTTTCTTAAACAAACTCCCAACAAAAAAAAACCTTATTTACCACAAGAAAAGAAATCCGTTCCAAGTTTAAAGAGAAAAATGTCGCTGGAAGCCTCAAAAGTGGTTATCTACAAGCAAATGTCTCCTGCGATGTCTCTAGATCTAGTCTCTCTAGAGCTATATGTCAGGCTTCTTGTGAATGCGCAGCGTATCGATTTGCAGGTCCGTGTCTTGCTTAATTAATTAATCCAGCTTGGCGTTGCTACGAGGGCCGGCCAAGTTTTTGAAATCCCTGGAGACAAACGAAAGTGAAACGCGATAGTTCATTTGTCATCCTAATACCCGGCTTGACATTAACCCCTTATAAACAATAATCAATAGATTTCAAACCCTAACTTATGCGAGATATTACTCAAATTAGTAAAACAGAAAATGATGATTCGGTTATTAGAAGTTAGTGTTTTGTAAGTTTTATTCATTAGAATTTGACAGAAGGCAGTGAATGATTGTTTTGGAAATTGATAATATGTTAGAAAACTATTATTTATAAAGTCAAATACAATATGGTTATTAATATTAAATATTTATTATTTAATTATTATCATTTTACATTACTGGAATTGAATAATAATTCAACAAAAAAATATTTCAATACCACTATTACAGCTTAATCAATAGGAATATTTCTGGGATAAATAGCAAACTAATAAATGAATAAATTAAATATAGCAGTTTTTTCTTTTACTTACTTTTTAAAAACTGATTATAATTTAATAATTATGAAATAGCACTGAAAGTTTCTGCAAACAACGAAACTTTTTTTTATTTAAATAAATAAATATATCATCACGCCTTCTATCCAATACTGGGTGTGGCTCTCTGCCGAAGTATATCTCGGTAAGTGATATATTTTGCGCGTGAAGTGCGATTACTAGTCGTTAAATCACGGCCCTCAAAGATGTGAATGGTGGAGGAGCCACAGGGGTAGCTTTTGAAATTATGAAAATTGTTTGTCGCCTGTGGGAATCGAACCAGGGTTCTCAGTATCCACAGGCCGACTTCATACCACTGAGCTAGCCACCCCACAATTATTAATTATTTAATACAGTTTAACCCACTAAAGGAAAAGGTTTATATTACGGTTCAGGATCCTTTAAAATATGTCAGTTCAGTTCGGTTCCAGGGTAATTCAAGTTACAGTTATAATATTTCCGATAGTTTTATACTTCTATAAACTTCCAATCAGCATAATTTTTCAAATAAATTAAGTTCGCAACATAGTTACGCCATATAAATTGTTAAGGGTACAAGAAATAATCTACTCCATTTTGTATATGTCATTTAAAATTGATGCCTATATTTTAGATCTAAATAATGACGGGATATTATATCGATGATAACAAGCAAACATATTTGATAACAAGTTACCTAGAAAGAAACAGACTTTACAAAGTATATAAGGAGATCATCATTACAATTTTGTTAGTCGTCGTAACAATAGACTAGAATACGTAAAATATTTATTATTTATTACGGTTTATTTTCCTGGTTTCTTGGTTTCTCCAGTCCTTATGATAAGGTCACAGGAACAATAAATTCCATAATTGGTAGTATCCACTTATCCAGTCCAGATACAATTACCTCCATAGTCAATAACAGCGGAAAGCCAGCACTCTAAGCATCATTGAAAAATAACAAGTAATAAATTGAAAGTATATAATTTTGATTAGCTTACAATCCACGTCTCAGGTCTACAGCCGCTTGCGTGCACACAATGTGATGAACAACATGATATCTTTTAGCTATTCGTGGAAGCGTTCTTGACAAGGAAATGACTAAAGGGATCAATAGGTTCTGCACGCATTAACGAAACGTCCCGTGTCTGGCGGTGGCGGTGGTGGACGAGAACACGCATGCAAGCAATGCGTGCATGCGTGCTAACTTCACTCGCGTTCTAGACTGATTCATTATGGCAGATATTGGACATGAACTCTAGCAGACGGGTTTTTCTGTGAGAGATATGGGAATTTAGCTTTTTAGACGCATTGTTTAGTGTTACAACGAACCTTATGGCTTTAGTTTGTACTGATACCGATATGCTCAGTTTTAGCTACAATTTCTGTCGTCTAGCTACATAAAATTTTTACTGTGTGGCCATCAAATATACACGAAGAGAAGATATAAACCGATCAGTGACATTTGACTTCAAAGCAACTATAAATAATCAAACAATCACAATTGTTACAATTGAAGAAACTGAAATTGTTTCATATTTGAAAACTTGCAGTTGCATCAAATTTTTCAAGTCAGGAATCCCGTTTTCCCTTATAACCATAAATTAGCCTATATGTGAATTACTAGGAATAATTTAGTGTTTAAATAAATAAAAATAATATTGACAGATAAATTTGAAGCCTGAACAAATAAAAAATCAACTTCACTCATTCTCCAAAGAATTTCAAGTACAATTTTAGAAACCAATAATTTCGTTCCTATACATTTTTTACTATTGAAATGTAAAATTGAAAATTGTTTGTCGGCTATGGGAATCGAACTCAGGTTCTCAAAATCACAGGCTGACTCGATACCACTGAGCCACCTACCCCATAAGACAATCTTGTAAATATAGTATATTAAAGAACTAGTTTTATAAGGCAATCGTCCTTTCTAAAACTCGTCCGTTAACAGGTCTTATTAAATGTGTTCTTTATATAATTTCTTCTACTGAAATATTGTATAATTCCGTTAGTTTTTAAAAACTGCGACTTGTCAAAAAATATAGTTTAGTGTTTTTTATCAGTTGTGTTGGTAACGCTTCTCATAACACAAACAATTGAAATTTGACAATTAATCAATATTTTTTCTTTGTTTTATAAATAAATATAAATATATCATCACGCCTTCTACCTATTACTGGGTGTGGCACTCTGCCGAAGCAGATCTCGATAAGTGACATATTTTGCGCGTGAAGTGCGGTTACAAGTCGTCAAATCACGGCCCCCAAAGATGTTAGTGGTGGAGGAGCCAAAGGGATAGCTTTTGAAATTATGAAAATTATTTGTCGCCTGTGGGAATTGAACCAGGGTTCTCAGGATCCACAGGCCGACTTCATACCACTGAGCTAGTCACCCCTTTGTTTTGCATATAGTGAATTTTGTCTGATTATAGCATATTCCTTTAGTAATATTTCGACACCGACAATTTACAATTTTGAAGTTATATTCATTCATCTCTCAAATTTAAAAGAATTCATATCACTCCTACAAAATAAAAAGCATCAAAAACAGTGGGCTTATAGATCTTCTTAACGACGTGTTTTCAGTGCATTTATTGGCTTATTAGAACACTGAAACAGAGGAAATAATTGAAAGATTCGTGTCAAAAATGTAGAGAATACAGCTTTATGTAGATAGATAATATTTGCGAAAAGGCCCGCTTTGGCGTAAGCTGAAAGCCAGCATTAAACTGTCTCTTCACATAACAAAACCCATCAAAAAAACATAACCCACTACGGGTCCACAAAACACCTCTAATTCCATTACCCAAATCGTTTTATACTCGCAACTCATTCCCTACATAGCACAATTGTTCGTTTCACATTTGGCCCAGTTTGCAGGGAAATGTTTTACACCGGTTTAAACCGTGCCATAATCCGGGCAACAGCGAAACTTTGCCGCTCGGGTGACGAACTGTCCGACTCCGGCTCCGGACTTCAGAGTCCGGTGAATGTGGGTTAGTGAGTGAAGCGCGCAGGCGGTGGATTCGACAACTACGAGGAGGACAGCACTGAGATGGGCGCTATTGTAAAATCGATGCGATGAGAAGAAGGGAGGGAAGGGCGGACATGACACTACGCACCCGCGGGTATTTCCGTTTCAGGGGTTCTCAACTTTTTTGGAAAACAGTTTCGCCCAAAACAAATTTATTTGTTACAAGATAATTTAAGGTATTTTGAAAACAACTTGAATATTTTACATGGTATATTTTTCGTCGACAAATTATTTCCACGAAAATTGTTTCCAATTAAAGTGGTAGATAATTAAGTAGTCCGTATCTTTTATTTAAACCGTTCTTCTTTATTAAAGTTTAGAAAATTTTTAAAAATAAAAGTATACGATAATAAATGCTCAACTTGATATTGTTGATATGTACCTTATTGTTTTATTCTAAAACATATAAAATCGAAATGAATAACATGTATCCTTCATCAGTGACAAGCATGTGACAATTAAAAATTTTGTATTTGTGAGTTATGACCCTATTTGTACAAAAATAATTGTGTACGACTGCGAGATCTACAATAATCTTAATATACAATTTTGTAATTATCTTAGTTGATGTGAGCGAAATCTTATTCTTGAAGATCATTTTTAATATTTTATTTCTTAAAATAAATAAATAAATATATCATCACGCTTTTTACACATAAGTGGGTGTGGCACTCTGCCGAAACAGATCTCGGTAAGTGATATATTTATGCGCGTGAAGTGCGGTTACTAGCCGTCGAATCACGGCCCCGAAAATGTTTGTGGAGTAGGAGCCACAGGGGTAATTTTAAATTGGTGAAAATGTTTTCTCGGCTGTGGGAATCGAACTGAGGTTTTCAGAATCCACATGCAGACTTGATACCACTGAGCCATTATCCCATTTTATTTCTTCTACACCAATAATTAAAAGATACCAACTTTAGAATTATGACATTCTTGTGTAGGCTAGGGTAAAATTACTTTGCCCTAAAGTGCTCACCTGCCTATATTTTGAAGAATAAAATTTTTATGTATTTTCTGACTAATTCAGTTCCTGTTGTACAGAATAACATAAGTAATATGTAATAAAATAAATAAAAGTTCATCCACTTGCACACAGTTCTTTTCTCTGTTTATCCGATTTCACCCTGACAAAAATGGCATTTCTTTAGGAAGTTCTTTTTATCAACAAGTACCTCCCTATTCCTTATAGTTTATATCATAGAAAAATAAGTATAAAAATGTTCCAAATTGTATGTAGAGGATTCCGCTGGTTGAGAACCGCTGTGACAGAGTGTAATATTTCGCTGTGAAGGTTCGGACACTGAGAAATTCAGATTCGGGGTTTTTAATTGGGTTAGATTACTAGGTTAAGCTACTTATGTTTGCCCACATAAGGGTAGTTTGATCAATTATGATATCACAACGTTATTGCGAGATGTTAAATATTTCATGTGGGGGATTTTTAATTGGGTTATATTAAAGGGTTAATCCACTTTTGGTGGTTAGTTGCGTATAAATCAATTGAGATATAATGAATTTTCGTTCGTTCGAAATTTATAAACCTTTACGTGAGTTTCTTTCGTTTTCCTTGATCAATTTTTGCCCAGAAAATAATTGCGTTTTGAAAGTAATACCACCATTTTTTGTTGTTGTTATTGCAAAACATAACTTTGATTATACTCTTTACATAAATGTGAATGCTACATATTTTAATCCCTATAAACTTCACTCAGTTTTTATAATTCCAATCATTTTTGCTGCTAAATTTATTGTAATGAAATAATATTCCAAAACCAACGAACTTTTTCCTGCAAGCGTTACTGTCGAATTTTCAAAAGTCAATAGTAACTAAATAAGTAATTCACATGTTTTGTAACAAAGTAAATAAAAGTACTTTTTATTTCAATTAATTTGCAACATTTTAGTAATTGAAAATTAGCCCCTATTACAAATTTTGCGGCATACCTATTGCAAAACTCTGCTCTATACAATTATATAAGGAACTATTAAAATTTAATGAACCGTTACCTAAATGTTTAATTGATTAAATACTTTTATGAACACTGTCAAAAGTACCATATTTTCATCTATCCTTGATGCCATATTATTACTATTATTTATATAAAACTGTTTACTTCAATTTATCTTAAAGGACTATTGACAATTCCAATCCAATAAAACAATGATTAATAAATGAACGAATGTAGAACAACACTGAAATAACATTTCCATGTAATAGTTTTGCCCTTCGGCCAGTCCTGACCAGATACCATTACCTCACCAAATTCCGTTTCATGTTGGAGCATTACCATTCAATGTATATATGTGCACACATACTACACCGCATGGAAAATGAAACAGGGTTTTACTTTCAACGTAAACAACATACTCTCCAACTACCTACCAATTCTAATGAATGTAGGAGAGTAAAACTACATTCTAATGAATGTAGGAGAGTAAAACTATCCACTGCGCAAAAACTTGTTACTTGGATTTGTTTGTTCCTGGTTGTGCTCTTTCAGGTATATCTCGCGATATTAAAATTATATAGGGTTTGTAATAATATTACATATGTCTATTGGTAATAGAGTTGTTATGGTTTCGTCTTCGTTCTAAGAATAGGAGGATATAAGTGGACGGTAAATTGGTATATTGCTGACAAGTGATGGACAGCCAGTAGATAAACAATTATTTTCGACGTATCGTGGTAGTAAAGAATGGATGAAAGTGGAAAATGACTCACACATCACGAGGGCGAAAGTATATTTAGAAAGTTATTGATTAAATGAAGAGTAAACATTTAATTAAATTACAATATTGTTTACACTTCAATTTTAGCTAAATATATTTGTAAACGCATTGAAATCAAATTGTATTTATAGATAACAGAAGTTATTTTTAAAATACTTGTACTGAAAGTTATCTATTAATGACAAAATTTAAACACTGTCAGTGTAACTATTATTGTACAGTGGTTTCCATGGGTATATCAGGACTTTAATACTTACTGTCCACCGTGAACTGCAAGTAAATATTACATATCAGGGTCTTGTTTATCTTGACAACAATTTGACACAGTCAATTTTGAAACCTATTTTTCTTTTCCTTCAACTTGTACAAGTATTGTAAAAAAAGCTTACTAACCTTGAACTGTCAGTCATATTTTAGGTCGCGAATGTTTAAGAAATCTAGATCCTTCGGGTCTCGATTTTCCAAACTACATTCTTCGTAACTATTGTATCACTAGACCAGAAACTATACTTTTGCGAGTGCGAGCATATTTTGATGGGCCGAGCCGAAGACAAGGCTTGTAAATTGCGAGTAATACCAAAACTGTTTCTGGACGTGTGATACTCAAGATTTAAATGAAATTATATAAAGAAGCTATAAAACAGACATTCAGTAGACATTTGAAAACAATAATAATTATTTTACTTTCCGAGTACATAAATATCGTTCAATTATGAAGTTGATATATGTATTATTATTGTATTATTTATTGTCTGACATATGTTTTAGGCAATACCTTTTGTCACAGGAAATAAATTTTGCAAATTTTCTATCAACATATATCAAAAACTTATAAACCTAACCATTTAATAAAGTACAATTCTAGCTTCCAAGAATCAACAAATAATCAGTAAGACTATAAAATCGGAAATAAAATAAATCCGAGTCGCCTGACAACTTATCGCACGTAACATTTCATTTGATTTGATAACCTAGCAAACAGATCGGTGACTTTAACTAGTTCCATTGGTTTCTGAGAACAGAACAACCGATAGAAACTTTATTACCGCGCAAACAATAGCCACACACGTAATAGATATCATTTCCCCCGATAAAAAAGCAAACGAAAAGTAATTTCTCGAAACCCGGTTCCGGTGTGGTTATAACTGCGCGTGACTGGTTACGCTGGAGGTTACCTGGAATGGTGAAAACCAACACATTCGATGGAATAGAAAATGTTAGGCAAATAAAACTATAATTAGAATAAATTATGCAGTGAGTGATTGCTCATACCTATACTTCGACTCTTATCTTTCCGAAGGTATTTGACGTCGCCTTTATAGGAAAATGTTGGTATGTGTACAAGTTTTCTTTTATTTATTCGCTATTCAGAATAACAGCAACTAAATCGCAATAATTATAGAATTTACTTTTGTCTAATTTGGCTCTACTATTAAACTTACTGCTTAAGGTGGTACTAGTGTGACGGTGGCGCCATCGGTTGTCGACGCACAAAAAAATATAAAAATTGAATAAAATGAGTGTTTTATACCTATTATGATTTGAATATCATGAATTGTTAACAGGTTGTTGGTCTAGTGAATTTTCAAATACAATACCATCGTGTGGTGTTGCCATTACAAATTGGGATTCTTAATTTCTCGTTAAAAACAAGGCTTTGCATGGCTATATATCCATTTCTAAACGATAAAAAACTTTCTCCTTCTGATACAATATACATGGATAGTTCTAGAACATCATTCTAGTTTTTGAAATGAAACTGCAAAATTTTAGAGGTACACAAACCAAATATATGCGATTCTGAGTGATGATCGCCATAAGCCCCGTGTATAAGAACTCAACTTTACAAGCGAATATACTTGTTCACAGACGATGAATGTGTTTCATATTTTAACAGGTTACATATGACTATCCAATGTTTACGGGTGCCAAATTTCATTCAGATATGCAAAACAAAATTTCACGCTATTACTACCTTAAGATTCAGTCTGAAGTAATTTAGCTTCCCAGGTGAATTAGTTTCTTCGCTTTATTTAGTTCCATGGTTTAATCTGAACTGATATAAATAAGTCAAGAAGCAAATGAAACTTTTGTTATTTGTCATATTCAATGTGGAGCTGATCACTTCGATATCTTTTAATTCGATTGGATATCGATACAATGTAAAATTTCGAAATTTATATACGTATAGATAGCCCATTAGGATATAACGGTTCTCATTTGACTGTTATTTTGACGTTTATTTAGATTTTTTAATTAAACCGATAGCAAAAAATGTATACAACACTCAAACGTTTCGTGGTTTACAAAAAGACTTTAAAATTAATAAAACCTCACCTTTACTATAACAGTGTATTCACTTTATTTTATGAATATCTTTCAAAAGTCGATTAAGAATTTTAGTAAAACTATAATTTAAACGGTAAGATACCAAAAATTATTTATGTTTATCTACACCATACCTAATTGGTTTATGACACTATTTAATGTCTATAAAATTGGACAATTACGATAATATAACAATAATGTAAGCAAGGAAAAATAGGAAAAAACTAAATTTTCCATCACTTGTCAAAATTCCACAAAAATTTACAGCACGTTTGAATCAACTTAACAGGTCATCATCAAACAGCTGGTCAGTTCAACTTTAACCATAGACGCGTTTCGTCCTTTAGGGACTCATCAGTATGGTGCGATCAACTATCCAACTAGAACAACTAGGGACTAGTAAACACATCACAGTTCACTAGCCCCTAGTTGGTTCCTTCTCCATTAACATTCTTTGGGAGCCGTAATTTGTCGGAGGATAACCACACTTTAAGCGCAAAATATATCACTTACCGAGATCTGCGATGGCAGAGTACCAAACCCAGTAATGGGTAGAAGACATGATACTATATTTATATTTATTTTATTTGAATTCGTCTAATGGAATCAATGTTTCTAAATTCTTCTATAAAATATTTCATTTAGTATCTACTTTTATAAATAATGCAAAACTGTAATAATTTTATTATGGTAGAATTCTTGCTGGTTGATGTGAAATGATTTATAGCAGAAGAATGATCAATGTGGGCAGGTCGGCGCTCATTTGTTTCACCTACATATATTTGCGGGTGCTGCAGGAAGAGGGCTGCAACCGCTGTCTGTGATTATTACCTGCTACTCGGATATTATTTGATGCTATGATTGTTGCTTATTAGATTTGCATACTTTTAATCGCAAATCGAAATCAGTGATTTAAGTTGATGTTTTTCTATTTATACTCGAGGTTAAACTCAAAAGGAAGCTACAAAGATAAAAATAACCTTAAAACCGGATACTTATTACAATGTTTTTCTCTGTTTTGCATTCAATTTACAACCGCCATCGGCAACATAAAAACTAATAGCCTGTTCCTAATAAACCTAATATTAATCTATAAAAATGAAAAGAAATATTTTTTTATCCTTTCTTCAATTGAGAAAAGAAAGTGATAGTTTTTATCCATGGAAACTGGAAAACAATGGCATTATTTGATTGTTAGTGACATCCAGATGACACTTTTCGACAGACAAATAAATCGTTTATAAATTTTTCATTTAAATCTGAAAATTTGATTTTTCGATACAGTAGTAAAAGAAAATGTAATATACATTGTAAATAAAGTGTCATTCTTCCCTTAGGTACATTATATCCCTCATCTTCATGTCGATAAGTCAAACGACACCTTCGAGAAGAAATGTACCACTTTCTTCTCTTGATATACTCATATAAATAACTATTGGCATATTCAACTAAAGGGTTTTTCAATAAGGGCGGGTTGATGTTGAAATGGAATAAAACAAGCTGTGTGTGAGGTATTATCAAAATTCTTTTTTTATTTGAAAAGCCCATGTATGCCATTATGGAATATAACATCATTCAATTGTTCTCCGTGGCTTCTCACGGTAGCACGGATCCGAGTGGTTCCATTTTCTATGACTCTGCCACGTAGATCCGGCTGAATTTGAGCGATGACATTAGTTATGTTGACTTTAAGTTCATCGGTCGATTTCGGCTTATTGGCATAGACCTGCGACTTCAGGAAGCCCCACAAGGAAAAGTCTAGTGGGTACTAAACGATGAAGTTGACTACGATATGTCAAACTTGAGACAAGTTTGTACATCAATTGATTGTTTAGTACTTTACAATAATAGTTGATTTGTTTAAGACGGCTCAGTTGTATCGAGTCAACCTGTGGATTTTAGAACCACGGTTCGATTCCAACAACCGACAAACAATTTTCACTACATTAAAATTACCCCTGTGACTCCCTCACCACTAACACCTTTGGAGACCGTAAGTTGACGGCTGATAACCGTACTTCAAGCGCATAAAGAGATCTGTTAGTCTAAATTAAAAGTTTGCATTATTATACAGAGTGATTAAAAGGAATTGTTTCATATGGCAATAAAAAAACTCTACTTGAAATTGGTGAGCCTGATATATAAATTCATTTTCTGTTATTGACAGTAACATTTGAAAATTTAAAATGAAATTTGAATACATTTAGTTCTTATTCGTTTTTAGTTATATTTTTCTTAAATATCCATACTTAAAATTGTTGTTATGCTCACTCTCCCTTTTATTACTTAACATAGTAATAATCTACAATATTTCTATTACTTAAAAAGTAAAAATACTATTAATGATTTAGGTAATGTAGATCCTATCGATATATTAAGACCTGCTCTTTACTTTCTTAAAAATACTATTAGTTGTGAGATTCCTGACATAACCTATTTGTATTTATTAGACATGTCAAATAGTATTTCCGCCTTTACCTGGCGTTGTGTCAACTGTGGAATAAAAAGATCTCCGGAATTGTATTGCCAACTGAAACAATTCCTTTTGATCACTCTGTATTAATATTCAAGGTCTGTAAAAATGCCAATAGCGCAAAACAACAATGAGAGTAAATATGTTTGACTGAGTTCCGTAGTTAAAGTTGGAATACAAGCATAGGTAGCAATTCGCGGACATGTAACATTGTCCATATAACATAAAGTTGAAAGTTATCACACAGCCGAGCAAAAGGGAGTTCGAACAGGGAATATGTTGGAATTTTCATAACGCTACTTTTAATTGGAGTTCCGCTGTTGCTATTCGCATATTACAAAAATCATTTCACGCTTCGTTCGTATTTTGTTAATCCGAAGTGTGGTGTGGATGTGCATGAACCATGTGCTAGTCGCTGTGAGCGTGAATGTATGGTTATGGAACAGGAAACTGCTTTTTGTTTCATTGTATGATGTCCTCACCTCGACTATAACCACTTTATTATTTAGCGCGTAATGACGCTAATTATGCGACAATCTAACTGTGAGCTGTATTGTATAACAGATCAATAGACTTTATTTTGATTATATTTTTGAAACATTGTACTATATTCGTACAGTTTCGTAAGCCGTAACTGATTTTTGAGAACTATTCGAGCTACGAATTAGATTAAAATTTAACAACGGGAGTTGATTCACTGTTAGTCAGTGTAAAAATTGATTGAGTTAAGTTTACAGTTAAGATCGTTTTATAATACATTACATATTGAATAAGATTTTGAACAAGTTTTAGAAGAATCTAAAATGCTTAGTAGCATACAACAAATTGTTTGAAATATCTCATTTTCTTCATATTACGTGAATCACAATGTGCGTTGTCCTAATATAACAAGTATAACATATATATACAGAAAAAATTATGTAAAATGTGAAAAGAGGTAAAATTTGGAAAAACCTACTAGTCCAGAGGTTATATCTCAAAAATGAAGCAAGATATGAAGATGCGCTCAACGGCATCGGATTCCTCGTGTCCGAATTGACTTATATACATATTTTCAGCAATTTTTTTATTTTTGATATTTTGACCAAAATTTTTGATATTCACAAATTTATAAGGCCAATATCTTCAAAACTACAAGAGATACGAACTCAGGGATTTCACCGCTGGATTCTGCGCGATGAAATACGTACGCATGTAAATTTTTAGTAAAATATTCGGATGAGGAAGATTTTTAGAGCAATAAGTCTTAAAATGGCTTAAAATCGAAAAATTCTTAAGGGGTACCCCTTAAGAAATTTTCAAAAAATCAAAATCGCTGAAAATATCTTTATAAGTCAATTCGAACACGAGAAATTCAATGCCGTTGAGCGCATTTTTATATCTTGCTTAGTTTTTGAGATATAGCCCTCGGAAAAATAAAATTTTGCTCAAAATTGATCTCTATCTGACCATTTTCCACAAACTACCCTATATATCAAAAACTAGCCTAGATAGGTGCCTAGAAAATGCATTCTCGTATTCCTCATAATTTTTTGCATATATATATATATAATTATTTAGATAGATACATTACTGGTATGTGGTAGGTGGCTCAGTGGTATCGCGCTGGCTTGTGAATTTGAGAACGCATACACTAACATATTTGAGGGTTGTAATTTGACGACTGTTAAACGCAATTCACGCGCATAAATATATCACTTACCGAGTGCAGAGTGCCACACACAGTAATTGGTAGAAGGCGCGATGATACATATTTTTTATTTTAATCATTGACAAACTGACAAAAATGACAAGAACAAAAACTTATAACAGCTAAATCTAATATCTCAATTTACTTCAACTGTCCATCATTTTCCATTTTCGGTGAAATATATTTCAAAAGCAACGTTTTCCTCCCTTCTCTCGCCCTTCACAGAGTTATAAACTCATCAAATACATCAGTATTCGTCGGCGAGATCCTATTATCATTACACAGGGTTTGATCTCCATATACGCTGGGTATTTGCGGCTGGCTGTGTTTGTTTATTCAGCGCCAAGCGTTCAGCTACACTGTATAATTCACAAATCATCCGGATCAAACTCAAGTTCAGAATTAACGATTATCGGGGATTTCTGCTCGTCATACCCATATCGCGCACTTGCATGCATACTATGCACTTTTTAATACCCTCATTGTGGATTAATACTTTTATTTGTTACTCACTTGTAATAGTACATTACATAATAAGTCAGGCAAGTGATGTTATACTTGACGAAGCGGTTGTTTGAAATGCGATGTCGCAGGCCGAGTATTTTAATCCGCTAAGTCAAGTAAAAACACTTTTCTTACGTATTATGTATTCTATTTTTTCTGAAACCGTTTATTTTAATCAATAATTAATAATAAATAATTCAGAATGTTTAAATTCTCTGATATGAATTGTATTGACAGCAGAGTACGTATCCAAGGTTACAACAAAAGAAACTCTAGTTGTAGCTAAGCTATAAAAATAGTTAGCTTTGGACAGCTATGGTGTTATCTCTTTTACCCTTTCGAGTGTCAATTTCTGTAATTCAGTTATATTTACTTTTGTAAAAATGTTGAATCTACAAAGTGTCTTGTGAGGTTAGAATGATGCAGTAGAGCATCTAATGTGTTTTTATGAAATTATTTGACAAATCATAAATTTGAAAATTTGATCTTGTTTTACATTACAATAAAAAAATTTTGTCTCAATTTATTTCTATAAAAATATGTATATTTATGTAGAAAATTATGAGGAACGCAATGGTACATTTTCCAGATTCGTATCTAGGCTAGGTTTTGACATATGAAGCAGGTAGCGGAAAATGATCAAAACGAGATGAAATTTATGCAAAATTTGACTTTTTCGAAGGCTATATCTCAAAAACTAAACAAGATATGAAGATGCACTCAACGGCATTGAATTTCTCGTGTTCGAATTAACTTATAAATGTATTTTCAGTAATTTTGATTTTTTGAAAATTTCTTAAGGGATACCCCTTAAGAATTTTTCGATTTGAAGCCATTTTCAGACTTATTGCTCTAAAAATCTTCGTCATCAGAATATTTTACTAAAAATTTACATACATATGTATTTCGATACGTAGAATATAATGGTGAAATCCCTGAGTTCGTATCTATTTTAGTTTTGAAGATATAGGCCTTAGAAATCTTTGTATATCGTGAATTTTGGTCAAAATATCAAAAATGAAAAAAAATGCTGAAAATATATGTTCAAGTCAATTCGGACACGAGGAATTCAATGCCGTTTAGCGCATCTTCATATCTTGCTTAGTTTTTCAGATATAGCCTCTAGAAGAGTAGATTTTTTCAAATTGTACGCCATTTTACATTTTACACAATATTAGTATATTTTATAGTAAGTCAAGAAATTAAAAACGCTTTCCTGACATATTATGCATACCATTTTTTCTGTAGCCGTTTAATTTAATCTATACTTAATCATAAATAACTCAAAATATTTAAATTTTTTGATAAGTTGTTATAACAACAGACTACATAATCAAGGTTACAACAAAAAAAGAAAAACAGAAACGGTAAAATACAAAACAGTCAAGTAAATTCTATACCAGACTGTTTTGTACTTTTGTTGTTTTTGTTGTAACCTTGGATATGTACTTTACTTGATTGTTGTGGTAAAAATCTACTTTCCATACTAAAATTGGTTAGGAAAAGAGACACTTTCTTTTACAGGTCAGCTGTCAATTTTACAAGTTAGTACAACAGCGTGTTGCCAGAGATATAATTTTAAATAGGACTAATAGGATTTAATTATAAAATTTAATTTTGTTTACAAATAAAATATTTTATAATGCACTCAAGGTAATTGTTTTTATCATGCTAGGCATTGTAAACTACTATTTATTACGTTACTTTATGTTGGTAGTAATGAGAATAATCCACTATGTTTAGGTCCAGTTTTTCATTCACCTGATTATTTCTAATCAATAGAGTAACCATTTTTAATCATGATTAACATTAATCGAGAGTAAACCGGTGATTGAAAAACTCGTCCTTAATTGCTAATGAAGTAGATAATGGTTGTAAATTTAATACATTTAATTATTTAAACTTGTTTGGAACGGTAACAAGTAGTGACAACGGTAACAGAACTTGTCTTTGTGAGAAATATTTCCGTGTGTGCTTCCTATGTGTAATTGTTACCGTTATTAAATGTTTTATAGGTTATGTGCACGTTTTTGCCACTTCTCAAGTATAATTTATTGGTATAGGGGCCCAGACAAAATGAAAAAGAGCTTTCGTGAGTCCATTCATTTGAGGGGAATAACTACAAGTAGCAAAATATAATCACCCAAAAAACTGTGATGTATTTTTGTTTCTTTTTTTTCATGAAAATCCGAAATATAGCAATATATATTAATAATAATCATGTACCTTTTGAGTCACTTACGAGACCGGGTTTGCTTGGTAACAACAGACAAGAGCAATCGTTATGAAAAAATCGTAACAGGTGTAAAGATTTTGTCTTAATGTTAAATTGCTCGAGTTGTTTTACTTAAAAGGAACCAAATTCGACTGAAGGAAATTTATATTTGGCTTGAGATAAATTAAATCTCGTGTGGTATTTATTTAGAAATAAAATGAAGTATTTGATTAAAACTGTAACATTTATGTTGCCAATTGAAACAAATTCTTAGCTTCCTTATTGATCAAGGGTCTTACAATTACTATACGTAGAATTTGTGTTATAGAATAGGCCTCATTGTCAATGTTAATTAGAGAATAATAAAGAAATGTCGATAAATGATTTTAACAGTAAAATGTATTTAACTTTTCTTTGTGTTAAAAAAGAGATTACAAACAAATTGAATGTAACGTAACGAGTTATGCAAAGTCAGATAATCGCATGAACATTGAAAGTGTTGGGCGACATGTCCATATTCAGTTGAAATAAAGACATTAGTGAGTGAACGTGAGCGTGAAACAGCTTAAATTCCATGACGACATAATTCCTATTCGGATTTTCACAAAACATTTCGTATCGTGTATTTAATCGCATGGATGGACGGGTAATCCCTTTAAAACGGCAGGCGTCATACATCACACCAGTTTCTATAACTGTGCATTCACTCACACAGCATGATATCACGCTGCCAGTGGCGTCCACACTCGCCCATACATACGCAGAGACGCAATACCTAACGCCCTTCAGATCTGCTATTGGATACTTCACTATATTCAAATTCAGAAAAAGACTCGTCACTTTGTCAGTTACAACTAGTAGTAATGGCCAGATGCAACAAAATTTAATTTGAAATAAAATAAAGAAATAAATAAATCATAACGCTCATTACTGGCATGGCACTCATTTATGCGAGTGAAGTGCAGTTACCAGTTGTGAAATCACAGCCCCAACAAATCCTAATGGAGGGGAAGCCACAGGAGTAATTTTAATGTAGTGAAAATTGTTTGTCGGCTTTGGGAATCGAACCGAGGTTCTTAAATCCACAGGCCGATTCGATACAACGAAGCCACCTACCCCATTTAATTTGAAATATATCATAATAGTTACTTGTAAACCGACAGTAGGGTGGTATGGTTAGCGTTACGGAATTCGAATCTGAAGATTCAGAGTTCTATTCCCACAAAATATGTATATGAACTAACACATTGCGGCTCGGCAAGTCCGGCCTCTTTACTCTAATTGGAATTCAGTTTCTGTTGAACTGAGTAACTTAAGTTCCTGTTATACAAAGTAGCATAAATCAATAAATAGCAAGGGTTGAAAATAGTTGTTTATGGACCGAAGAGAGATTGTAGAACGAACGTAGCGAGAGCTGCAATTAGTCCAAATTGTGATTCGTTACAGAGCAATATAAAGTTAATACAGGTTATTTTACGCAAAATGTTGCAATAATATATTACAAAATAATTTTAATTTTCATAGTTTAAAACTATGTCAAGTATAATCCACTAACATAATAGTCGACTAAGATTTAGTAGAGTTCAATTTACTAACAAATGATGAATCATAAACAAACCATCTGTACGTTTAAAAACACATAGGATTGTAATCGAATATTCAAAAAACTCTGGCGCATATGATATTAAAAAGTGAGTATATTATTTGATGCTCTTCTAAAAAATCTTCTCGCCGTCCATGCTACTAATATAGGGCAGCAGAAGTAACACATTCACATATGACACGCAATAACCAGATGCGTGTAATAATGGGTCGTGATTGCGCATTTGTTTAAAGTACCAGCTGCTGCGATTTTGTCACCAGCTTTCATTGTTGCGTCCCCACCCTGTGTGTTCATCGGTCGTGCCCTCGACACTTCCCATGCCACTTGATCTAATTGGTCACGGTCAGGTGGGTCCTAGTTCAAACCCTGGGGGAGCCCAATGGCCACACAACGGCTAACCTGACAAATGCACATCATCTTGTTTGTTTGTTGCATTTGTTATTTTGCCGCTTTGTTTGTTTGTCCAATACTTGCTTTCAATGGGTATGATGTTTGTTAGGTGAGGACAGGATTTACAAAATTGTTTTCTTTCATCTCTTGGAAGAAATATTTGAAGAAGCGTTATAACAAGATTTATTTTACAGAAAATGGTTTTCGTATATATACCGGCATCAAATAGAATCTGACATATGTACTTGAACAGCTTCTTGAATTAAAAAAAAAAGATTATGACAAGATGAAACTTTAATATAGAGAGTGAATATATATTTTGTTTAATTATAGCGAAACAAAGGAGATGTAGCATAATTGTAACTATAAATTTTTGTTTTTATTTTTGAAGTAAGAATATACATTTACTACACTCCCTTACCCCTGTCTATCCATCACAAGATCATGCGTTAACAGCCCAATTCTCAACTTAGTTTTAGCTAATCCTCAACTTTAGATTAGACAAATGAAGTTTTTGAGATAGAGCCTCCCAAATTTTAGCCCGCCAGTTTTTCGGCTTTCCCGAGGCTATATCTCAAAAACTAAACAACATATGAAAGGGCGCTCAACGGCATTGAATTTCTCGTGTTTAAATTAACTAGTACACATGTTTTCAGCAATTTTAAAATTTTCTTAAATTTTCCCGAATCTTTTTTCCTAAAACAGTTTTTGAACAATATATCAAAAACCAAAAGGCGTATGCTCTTGGGGATTTTACCATTGAATTCAGCGGATATAAGTACATATGTATGTAAATTTTCATTACAATATTCGTACGAGAAAGATTTTTAGAGCAAATTGTTAGAAAATCGTAAAAACGAAAGGGACACCCCTTTGAAAAATAATGAAAAATTTAAAAAAAATTGAATCTCGTCTAATGAGCTAAAAATTTGTTAATAAGTCAATTCGAACACGGGCAATTTAATACCGTTGAGCGCATCCTCATATCTTGTTTAGTTTTTCAGATATAACCTCCGGAAGTGTTGAAAGTGTCCAAAAATTTTAATACCTCAGTTTTTCCACTTTCTTGAGGCTATATGTCAAAAACTAAACTAACTCTTTAGGTTTTATAAATTAAACATTTTACATATTGTACATGTTTTTGAAGTTAAAAGTTGAAAGTACTACAATTAATTGAAGTATGATTTATCTTTCACATTCAAAATTTAACGTTTATTTTGAAAAGAATCTAAACAATAGCTGTATTCCATTTGCCACTTAGTTCACTTAAATCAGTTCAGATAAGTTTGCCACATGACTAAATAAACTGAATTAAGCAAACTGATGCATTTATTGGGGTGAATTACTTTAAAGTAAATTAGAATCTGTAATTTTAGTACTGGAAAGAAAGTCAGTGAAGTAATTCACCGAAATTAATAAGTGATCTGGTTCAGTAAATGTAAGTTAGATCTGATCCAAATGGCAAATGAATTACGTCTATTATTCTTAATATACAAATTTAGATGGACATATATTGCTGATAGCAAATATTTGTATATCGTACTGACTAAATATGAAGGAACATTAGTACAGCTCCTTTCTGCTGTCATGTATAAAATGAAATTAATTTTCTTTGGAAGGTTTAGCAAAATTTGTTACCAGAATGTTGATTTAATTTGTATACGTTATATCTGACATATAAATTTAGCACTTTTTGATAGAATCAATGATTTATTGATCAAGAAGTTTAAATAAATCTAGAAGTGACACGACAGATAGTCAATATCTTGCATAACATAATGAATTAGTACATGGGCTTTGTTGAAATATGAATTTGTGTAGGCCTGGTTTCCTTGACTCAGTTTTACGTAATACGTAACCCAATTCCGCGAGTTATAAGTTGTCCCCATGGCCTGGCATTCGTCTTGGTATTAACAGCTGATTAATCAAGCAGCCTGCGACATGATTGGCCGCATTGCATGCAGCATGCTACGCTACGGCTACGGCTCTTAGTGTACACTGTTCCGTGCTTCAGCCTCAATTGAAATAAATAACATATCCATGAATTCAAGTAGAAGAATAAATCGAGCATAAAATATCCGCTGATGAAAGTTCATGTAAAATTTATTGACGAATAAATTTATTTAACGATATTATTGCGAGCGTGGCATCATAAATAGGTTTCCCGGATTTTCCTAACGGAATTGGATTTTCCTTTAACCATTTTCCGATACAACACGCAGCCGCCCTAATAGAAACTGAAAATCATTCCAACCCAAACACAATTCATTTCAATTTCTGTCTGTGATGAACAAGTGTGTGGTCGAAAGAAGAATTGAAAAAATATATTTCCTATTCTTTCCGACACCATTTTCTTTCTGCGCCTGCCACTGCCAATATCTCAAAAGCTTCTCATTTAACAAGTAGGACGGGCAGTTGTGCCACTATTGTTGCGCTCGAACTTCATAAGCTCTTCAATTAAAATAAAAAATGTGTATAACTTGTTCAGATTTCTGTAATAGTTATTTCTATTTCTGTAGTTATGTCCTGTGGTAAGCAAATATTTCTTTTGCCGCCTGAATACTATAAATTTTATTATTTTTTGTTCAGTACGTTGCTTTTTGTGCAGAATCCTTATCTTTGTACGTTGCAAAAATATCTGAAAGCTTGAGCAAATAAAACAACAGAAAAAATGAATTCCGTATTCTTTTCAAGATTTCTTCGTCATTTGTTGTTTCCGTTTGATTTTTTATTTTCTACGATGGAAACTGGAAAGTTTGTCGCCGGATCTGGGATCTGTTGCAGAAGTTCGAACGGAAAAACTTAGTCCCCCGGCGTCCGCGGAGAAATCTGTTTTTAACTATGCCCAGCCTGAGATATGATAGAAATATACGTGATTTGTGCGTTTGTTTAAGTTGAATTTAAAGTTCACGCCGTAAATCAGCTGCGAGCAGCGAGTTCAGGGGCGGTGCGCCTAAGTTCGTTTATCACGCGCCCTCTTCAGGAAAGACCCCTTTACGCGCTCACATAGCCTGCCATTTCATTTCAATTTTCTACTTCTTCTTTTCCTAATTTCATAACTTTCTGGATATAGACAGATAGAGACTAATTAGCAATTTATCATAAATTACAAGTTACATTTCAAACTACAAACGATAAATAATTCATTCTAAAGAAGGTTCTGATAAGAAAACTTACTGCAAACAACGAAAATCAAACAAAATCTTGAACAAATAATAATAGAAATGTACTATTTTTATTGTATTTCAATTTATTTATGTTTTAACTCGATATATTTATGAATTCGGTTAAACTAATCATCAAAGCAAGAATTCCATAAGAAAAATAGGAAAAACACACACTTGATCAATTGATTCAGAGCCTGTAAATTGTGTGGAACTTTGACAAGTGTATGGAAATAATATTTTCCTATTTTTCTTATTTTAAGACTTAGTTCCACGTCGCAATTAACATTTTGTCTTTGTAATCAAGAACTCCATATTTCTTGAACTATCTGAAAGATTAACTAATACATTTCCATCTGTATATTTGAAACAATGGATTTTGTCTTTTCCTAAACCTATGAAAAATGATGAAATGAAGATACAAAATCTGAACTGTGCCTTCACTGTACTTTTTTAATACCTTCTGACCAGTGGCATACCTAGAACTTTTGCCGCCCAGGGCGGTCTTCAATTTGCCGCCCTTTCTAAGTCAATCAAATGTTGTTTTTTTATAAATTAAAAAAATAAATATAAAATAAATATATCATCACGACTTTTACCCATTACTGGGTGTGGCTCTCTACCGAAGCAGATCTCGGTAAGTGATATATTTATGTACGTGAAGTGCGGTTACCAGCCGTCAAATCACGGCCCCCAAAGATGTTAGTGGTGGGGAAGCCACAGGGGTAATTTTAATTTGGTGAAAATTGTTTGTCGACTGTGGGAATCGAACCGGGGTCCTCAGGATCCACAGGCCAACTCGAAACCACTGAGCCATTACCCCATTAAATTAGTAACCATATTTAAATAATTGTAATTGAAACAAGCTATAGGTACCACTGGCTGGTATATTTAAATTAGGCAGTAATAAAGGAATTTTTCGAGATAATATTTTCAACCCTACATTGACTTGACGATGAAGCAAAATATTCGAAATCATATAGTAATTGATAATTCGTAGAAATCGAATAGTGAACTTATGAAGTGAACAAGTTGTTTTTTACAACTAAAACTAAATATAAAAAATGCCGCTCCAAAATATGTGCCGCCCGGTGCGGACCGCACCCACCGCCCTCCCCTAGGTACGCTACTGCTTCTGACACTGCTTAACTTATATATCTAACCTACTGGCCCTTTGATGCATTTTAATTTACGATCTCTGATTTAGCATAATAAAGTGAAAAAGCAATTTTGCAATATTCCCGTAAGGATATGAAACAAAATTGATTATGAAAGTAAAACTCCAACTTCACTTCCAGTGAGATATCGCTAAGAGTGTAAAACCGTCTAACAGAACGTTCAGTAACGTGCACATTACGTTAACGCGCGCCGAATTAAACTTGTGCAAGTGGAGCGTTGGAGGAAATGACGTCATCACCCGTTTCATTACTTTCTAGTTTATCAGCGGTCCGCGCAAAAAACTAGCGTCGCGTCGCAAACTTCCCCGAACGCAAAACCAGCCCGCCAAAGAAGAGAATATGCTTCATTTGTTTTTACTACTACTGCTACGGTTATGCAAGATGGCTGCCTTAATGTCCTCCACTTATTTTATAATCAAACGTGGTGGAACTGAGTAAATTAAATAGGTTCATATTAAGTTTTTACCAGGCTGCTTTTTGCAGCCTGGTTTTAGCGTTTAGCTATTCAAGCTGTCATCTAGTTTTAATGTGAATTTCTAATTTCAAGTTTAATTTGGACACTTCAGTAATTTATCCCACAAAAGTATTCGAACCCATAACCCTTAAAACGTACTTAAAACGTACTTTAGAATTATTTTTTATTTAAATTTAATATTTGTGTGCAAAAGGTAAGAATACATTTGTACAGTGAATTTCTCAAACTATCAATATACAAATGTTTGAAGACTCCATATAGGGTAGCATTTATCCTGGAATCATTCATAAAATATTATCTCTTCAGATCTATCAAATAATCAATCCTCATCAAACATTCTCATCCTAAGTCATCATTCTCGCTTCAACCACATTTACAGTTTCCTTCATATAAATTCATTTACTCATCATACTTAAAATCATTCATCTCGTAACTATCATTCAATCACATCCATCCATCGCTCCTATGTATATACCCCAATTTCAACGTACTTTTCACATATTCAAAACATCCCATATTGCTCAAACTCACTCCTCTAACAACGACTCGATAAATAATAAATAAAATTAATAAATATAAATATATCATCACGCCTTCTAGAGTGTGGCACTCTGCCGAAGCAGATCTCGGTAAGTGATATATTTATGCGCGTGAAGTGAAGTCAAATCACGGCCCCCAAAGATGGTAGCGGTGGGGGAGCCACAGGGGTAATTTATAAATCGATGAAAATGTTTGTCGGCTGTGGGGATCGAACCAGGGTTCTTAGGATCCGTAGGCCGACTTGATACCACTGAGCCATCACCCCATAAATAAGCGTATTCCATTTGGCATTTGGTTCAGATCTAACTTACATTTACTGAACCAGATCAGTTATTTATTTCGCTGGATTACTTCGCTGACTTTATTGCCAGTACTAGAATTACTGATTCTAATTTACTTTGAAGTAATTTACCCAAATAAATGCATCAGTTTGCTTAATTCAGTTCATTTAGTCATGTGTCAAATTTATCTGAACTGATATAAGTGAACCAGTTGACAAATGGAATACAGCTAATAATAAAAAGGAAAATTTAGGTAACTAAGAAAACAATACAAACAAAACAAAAATATGAAATAATTTTGACATTTATGGTCTGTTAAAAGCCTCGTTGCCAATAATAACGATATGCAAAAAGTTTTGGTGAGCAATTGTTCACTAAATGAGGTTCGAAAAGCCTACATTTCTTACTGTCGTTTATTGATACGCATTCCTGTCACTTATCTGACAACTTGCTATCTGTCATTTTATCTCCGCTTAATAAAAGAATCCGTTCTATCGTACTTGAAAATTTAATCTCAAGTAACTATTAACCCGATTCTTAAAAGAATTGTATGTGTAGCTAATCCTGGATTTTGAATTAATTAAATTAAACTAAATAATCTCGGACTGTAGACGAATATATTTGGCAGAAAGTTTTCGGCTAACCATTTAATCAATACCCAAGGTACGTTTAGAAATAATTTTTGAAAAAGCAATCAGCGTTCGCCGGGATTTGAACCCAGAACCTTTCACTAGCATGGTGACTGCTCTAACCAATTGAGCTACAAACACTCGGCGAATACTCATGCTTTTTCGTGCAATATTTAGTTGAAGAAATGTAAAGTGACATGGGTTGCGTCAATTCGTTACGAGTCAACAACCTAGTATGCAATGGGTGAATTATTATAAGAATTTGTTGAATGACAATTTGTCTGTTGGTAATTATTAGAAATAATTTTTAAACGCTCATTGCTTTTTCTAAAATTATTTCTAATAGTTACCTACAGACAATTGTGTCAATAACCAAAATCTTACAAGGTACGTTTGAAGATAAAGCTATATATAAAATCCTTTCCTGATTCGGACCCAATGGCTTGTAAAAATCTGAAAGTACATTAAAGCATTGAGTGTATTTGTATATACAACAACATTATAAGCTTGAAGTAAATATCTTTGACAATATCCGTCTGTTGAATATCTCGCATGAAATCGGCTGACTAACTCTTACCAGTCGCTAATCCTACTATAACGAAACTCACTGTACCATGCAATACAGCGAATTTTAATATTCCTCTCAGGTTTTTTTTCTTTTGGTCGCTTTATGCAGACTTATGAAATAAATGTTCTCTTTGTTGCAGTCTGATATAAAAATTTACATAAAGAACAAATTAAAGGAAAATCGCTGAAAGGACTTCAAACGTATAATAATATCAGCGAAATAATACGAATGTGTGTATACGAGATTTACGTCGTCAGTTGTTATGTACTTTTGCTTTTATTCCCGTATATGGTTCCAGTAAATACATAACAAGATAAACATTTTAAAATCCAAATAAATATTAAAATTGATTTTATCAATCAAAAACCATCGCGCATACTTCCCGAAAAGATATAATGAAGTTGCTATTGAATCCAGCGATTGACTATAGCGACAAGGAAGTAAATGCGGGCGTTAAGTAGTCTTTAACAATTGTAACAAAAGAAACACTTTACGGTTGTCAATGGATAAGTGAAACAACTACAGAGTGATCAAAATGAGTTGTTTCGGTTGGTTATAAAACATACTACTTGAAATTGGTAAGGCTGATTCATAAATTCATTTCCTGTTGTTGACAGTGACATTTGAAAATTAAAATAATAATAATAATAATCTAAAGTATTTCTATTACTCAAAAAGTCAATATCCTATTAACTGTTAGACTTCTGACATAACCTATTTGTATTTATTAGACATATCAAATAGTATTTCCGCCTTTACCTGGAGTTGTGCCAACTGTGGAATAAAAAGATCTCCAGAATTGTATTACCAACTGAAACAATTCCTTTTGATCACTCTGTATTTGTGTATCAGCCGCTTAAAATAGTATATTTTATAAGATATGGTTTTTTTCGCATACGTACAAGTTTAGAGAACAAGGTTCAGAAGAGTTTTCTGAAGGACAAGTACGAAAAAAAGTCTTATAAAATGAGTTACTTATACTTTCTTTTATTATTTGAGCCTTTTATAACTTAAAATTTTAAAAGAATCTGCGATATTTCTTTACCGGGTCAGTTAGGGAAATTTGTATACGAAATGTTGTATATCACGGAAGATGAAATCAATTGCACTTTGGTTTGAGCTACGTAAAGCACGAAAAATAATCTACTTTGAAAGAAATTTTGAGGTTTTATTGAAATTTTGATGTTCTCAGCTTGACAGCTACAGCAGAGTACAGAGAATATAGTAGAAACACTTTCGTTTCAAAATTTTATGTACATGTCTGAAATAGTATTCTAAAAACATTGCGGTATAAATAACGTTAGAAGTAGTAAATGCAGAAAGGGGTTATTAAAACTGAAAATAATGAATGAAAAAATTAAATAGTTATAAAATAAGGAATTAAAAAATGCTTATGTATTTTTTATTAAGTATATATCTTTTTATAGATATTTTTCTAACAGTAAAGTGCAACTGTAATTTGAAATAATTTTTACGACGCCTATGACTAGAATTGTCAAAGTAATGACATATGCGCTGTACCATGGTCAAATCTCTCTTTTCATTGATCACCAAACATCGTCATTATAATAATTACTTTTTTTTATTTTATAAATTGTTTTAATTCTTGAAAAATACTTCATTATGAACATTAACTAGAAAAAAAGATATTTTATGCACAACCGGGCTGAAAAGCATGTGTTTTAGCCCTAAAATGCGGGCTTAAACAATTCTTTTTAGCCCATGGGCCAAAAAGAAATAATTCCTAAGGACACATAAATAAAATGACCATTTTTGTTTATTGTGAATACTTGATTCTGCAAAATGTAATTTTGGGATATAACCTATGTACATATTTTAATCTTTTGAACATATAATTAAATATTATTTTGTTGTGCATAAAATATAGTATGTAGCACGGGACAGAAACGCCTCTTTTCACCCCTGGATTATAAATAACTATTAGTTCATGTATTTTACGTTATAAAATTTCAATTGGTTGAGCTGTATAACTAAATTCTTAATTATAAACGAAGCTGTCAAAAATACTTTAGGACGATGATTTAATCTTACTTTAAATATCATAAAAAATGGTTGACCATATCCAATGGATCAAATATCTGGCCACCTGGTTTCCACGCCTGGAACTAATCGTGAGAAGATATTTCGCATCTGACATGTAAAACTCAAAAAATCACGCTATCCTAACTCTTTCAGTTCACATCTTAAACTTGAAAATAAAACAACTTTTAATCAAAACGCCGTAATTGATATTAAATAATTTGATTAGCTGTTTGAATATAATAATAAACACATCAAACTCTACCATAATAATATTAAATTATTATATCACGCATCAGACCAAAGAGTTGAATTCAAAATCGTGATTTCATATAGAACGCGGAACAAAAAAAGCTTTCATATATGAGCGAGTGATTCTTGTTGCATGTTGCACGATAGAAATCAGCGGCGGATCCAAGATTACTCCAGGTCAAACACTTTATATATTTCACACTTTGCGGCTAAATGTTTGCGAAATATACGTTAATTATTATTGTACGATTGTAATTATTTAAATAACTGACCGTGAAGTTTGTTGTTGTTATTAGTGTATTTAACGAATCATAAAGATTTGTAAATAAAACCGAGAATGTGATAATTGAAAACATTATTTCAACTAATTTACATGCTAATAACCTTGAAAGCAAGTAATTTTTCCTGTTAAGCACTATGATTGGTAAGTATTATACAATATCAAGATGTGCTCTTGAATTGAATTTAGATAACCGGAACTTTAGCAGTTATTTCGGTCCTCCGTCAGATATTAACAGTATTAAACAAAATAAATATAAATATATCATCACGCCTTTTATCCATTACTAGGTGTGGCACTCTGCCGAAGCAGATCTCGGTAAGTGATTTATTTATGCGCCTGAAGTACGTTTACCAGCCGTTAAATCACAGCCTCCAAAGATGCTAGTGATAAGGGAACCACAGGGGTAATTTTAAATTGGTGAAAATGTTTGTCGGCTGTGGGAATCGAACAAGTGTTCTTAGAATCCACAGGCCGACTCGATACTACTGAGCCATTATCCCAGTAATTAACAGTATTACTTATGTCAATATCGTTCGGAAACTATGTTTTCCAGAAACCAGTAAGAAAGTGTCTACTTTCCTGACTAATTTTAGTACGGAAAGTAGTTTTTTACCAGAACAATCCAGTAAAGTAAGTATCCAAAGTTACAACAACAAAAAATAGTCAGGTAAAGAACAAAACAGTCTGGTAAAGACGTTGCCATTTGAATACATTTAGTTAGACTTCTGTATAGATATATTTTTTTCTATGGTTGAAGATTTAAATCCGCGAACTCTTTCTTGAAAGACAATTTTTTATCTACTAAGCTACAACTGCTTGGTTGAAAATCTATTGAAGAAGCAAATCAATAAAATATTTTGCAAGTGCAAAGTTATTTCCAGTGAAATAAGTAGCTGCATAAAGTGTTCAAATGTAGCGAAGGATAAGTACTCGTGAGAAAGTGTTCGACATAGTTAATTTTGCAGTACTTTACGTCAGGGAATAGAATGTAAATTTGCACATTTTCTATTTATACGTACGCCAAAAGTATCTAAAAAGATCCTCAAATGGAAATACATGTGAGACATAAAATAGCAGCTTATTTGATTCGTTTCATTTCGTATGCATTCAGCGTGATCACTTCTGTGCATAAAGAACATAATATAGCAAACACGCACGGTATTCACAGACCCGAACGTAAAACGTAACGTAAGGCAACGCAACAACGGCTGGGTTCCGTTGCGGAAGCTTATTTATATTTACACTCGATCGAGTCGTAACCGAGTTGCGCCGTAATGTAGTTATTGGTTAAAATATTTCCGCGTTCCTTGCGCAAATTCCCCTTTTGTTCTTCTCACGGCGGACGGCAGCAACAGCACATGCGAAGAGGAATTTGAATGTATAAAAGCAAAAGAAGAGACGACAACGCAGTCTCCAATAAAAGTTGGGGAATGTTTGAGAGGTAATATTTCTTGAAATACGTAAATTCGTTATGAGCAGATGCTCGCGTCGCGCGCGGCGTCTCATATTGAGCTAACATGGAGCGCAGCTAATCTCGATTTTGCGGAAACACTAAGAATAGACGCATAACGAACAGATGTGACATGTTACCGCCGCTGAGAGTGAACGGTGGTCCTTCGCCCGCGATTTGCCACGGCGTTGGTTTTCTGTACCGCGCCGCGCCGTACCGCAAGGAAACTCGCTCGCAAGGAACTTCACGCATTTTTAACGAAACTTGCCGGGATTCAAAGAAATGGACTTCTATGTATGAGATATAACCGACGGTTTGGAAATGAATGATGATTTCCCTTTCTACATCATTTAGATGACAATAGACAAAACCTGAAATCTAATGCAGAATCCCACCTGGAATGTCTGACATTTTACGATAGCTATTATTGACAACTGATGTTGTTGATTACAAGTTACTAAATTCAATCCTCCATTTTCTCGAGGATTGTATTTTCAACAAGAAGATTTTGAACAATTCCACACGAAAACTTTGTTACAACAGTTAAGTGATTTTACAAAATAAGGTTGCTTCATTACTTTCATCAGGCAATCGTAGCTCAGAGGATAAAAGCGAGGTAAAACTTGCATTTCTTAATTAGCAAGCAAGAGGTCGTGCGTTCAAATCTCACTGACTTCTACTTATATCCAAAAAAATACGATTGTGTCTGAGTGGTTCGGATTCCACTATAAGCTGTAGGCCCCCTTTACTGTAATTGGGATTTACTTCCTGTTGTGCAGAGTAACAAATAAATAAATAAATAAATAAAGGAATCTGAATTTACTATAAATAAATATAAATATAAATGTGTTAATATTTCAAAGTCTCTGTTTTCACCATAGCAGTATCAAATAATATATCATAAGCTGTATTCCATTTGCCACTTGGTTCACTTAAATTAGTTTAGATAAATTAGATAACATAAATAAAAAATAAAATAAGAAATTGAAAAAAATTTCAATGTAATTGTTGGTTATCAGGCTTTATTGAATTGAATTAAGATATTTTTCGAATTTAACTGATTAAGGTCTTTTTTAGTGCCGAATCGGCTCTTTTCTTAACCGCGAATCCAAACCGAACCGTTCATGTGGAATTGAGTAATTGAACAAAACCGATTTTATAAAAATGAAGATATCAATATTTTCCCCAATCAAAAAATTATTTTTAGCACCAAGCACAAAGTATATTTTTTTAAATTTAAAGTATAAAAAAAAATCTACACTCAAATATAACCTCCAAATTTGCGTGGAGCTACCTTCACTAATCCCGTTTTCAGTACCCGGTAGCAGATAATGCTAGTGTTATTCCTTCCTCTTCAGCAGAGTTTGTTTGCTTGATTTGCACGCATGTTTTAATATTTGTTTGCTCTGTAAGCACTCATCTTTTTATGCTACCATTGGACCAAGCAATGAGATTAACCCCAAATATTTGTACAGCTATTAGTTCAATATTTCGTTACACGAACTGACGCGCATTTGCCAATTTTATGTTTAGTGCACTAATATTTATAAATATTTACTTTGTAACTTCAGATAATTATTTAAGCCAACATTAAATTAATAATTTAATCATATATTAACCATGACATTATTAAAATATTAAGGGCTTCATCTTCTTTAATTTTATGCAAATCTTGATCAAATTTATTAATTATCGATTACTAACATCAATGTAAGCTGGTATTCAGTACTGGATTATTTTGTATAAATAAATTATTTAATAATATTGTTACATTTAACGTCTACTTCTAATCTAAGGATTTTGTATTTAACTATACGACGGTAAATGTGTTTTTAAGATACGAGGAAATGTTTCCGTACGTGGTGACGAATAGTTAGAGAGCTAGGGTGCAAAACGATGTCTCATTTTTTCAAGTGACAGAAATGGTTTTTTTAATAGAGTAGTAAATACTTCCAGTAATATTATTTGTTATAAAAAATATGTAATTACAGTACTTATTATTTGTGCATTTACTAAAAATTCTATTGTCACAATATTTTGAATATAAAAATTGTTAAATAAATATTTATCGTTTTGTTTTATTTATTTCCAGTATTTCTTTTTCGTAGTAAATGATTAATAAAAATATTTAGTAATTATATTCTATTAAAACGAATTAAATTGGTTATGAAATTTTAAAAAAATAATCATTTTTTGAATCACACGTTTTGTAATTTTAAGTATTTCTGTTTTCTCATTAAAAATCCCCCGTAGTGAATAATTAATTTTCCCATTCATGCAACGGTATTAAACATTTAGTAGTGAAACCCGTATCAAAATGGTCGAAAACGAATGATTCCGCACCTGGCTGGAACCGCAGTGTGGTAAAAAATGAAAACAATCGTAAGTCGGAGCGATGTGAAAAGTGTAACAGCATTTTGAACGGTTCATGACATTCGGCAAACAAAAGTGCATAGCCGACTTAGCGGATACAAAAGGCGGACCACCGCGGGACGCACACCGCCGAGACTGTATATGAGAAAAGCATTTACAGAACCGTAATCAGATACAATTACATTGGTAAATATCCCAATAAGTTTTGCATGCAAAAATGCATAAAATTAAAATAAAATTGTTAACGGTTTTAAAATTGGAAATTTAATGCATCTTAACATTCATCTTTTGTATAATACTTAACGGTATGTATAATAAATAATAAATATTTAAAAACCTAATTTCTGCGAAATGAGTATCTTATTCGAAGCCTAGAAAAAGCCCTAAATACGAAACCTCTGGGACAAAAGCTATAGATACACTGATGACCAAAAAAACGGACACACTTGAAATTTGTGAAATTTTTTAGCTAATTTGGACGAATTTTCGAGGGCGAAAAAGTCTAAAGTGTCTACTTTAAGGGGATACAAGCGGTGTAGAATATATTTTACAATTAACCCTCAATTCACGGTCCAACAAGAGCCGTATTCCATTTGTTCACTTAAATCAGTTCAGATAAATTATACAACATGATTAAATGAACTGAATTAAGCAAACTGATGCACTTATTTTGATGAATTACTTCAAAGTAAATTAGAATCTGTAATTCTAGTACTGAAAATAAAGTCAACGAAGTAATCCAGCGAAATAAATAAGTGATCTGGTTCAGTAAATGTAAGTTAGATCTGATCCAAATGGCAAATGGAGTACGCCTAAGGATTCAGGTAATTTGGTGAAAAATTCAATTGTTGATTATGGGATTCGAACTCATTTCAATGCAAATACTACAATGATTTAACTCAATTGATCTTGAAATTAATGTTATAACCGCAGAGCTGGGCAAGCTACTTAAAAAAAGTAGCTAAGCTACAGCTATAAGCTCCATTTTGTAAAATATAGCTATGCTACAGCTAAAAGCTTTCGTTAAAGTAGCTGTTCAATTTTAAAGCTACTTTTTCAATTATTGTAATTTATTAAATTTGCCATTGTCATATGATCAGTTCATCAGTCTTTTGTTACAATGACTGTTAATAAATATACAAAATCGCAAATGGACAAATGTACTGTTAATTTGTTATGCTACAATTCTTATTTATATCGGAATAAATTAACAGTCACATTAACAGAAGACTCCTAAACAGTCAATGGTTAGTTCATCTAATATTTAATACAAAAGTAGGATAGGTTAAGAACAAGTGAAAAATAAAATTTGTTAATAGATTTTATTCTATATAATAACTTGTTATCCTACAGTTATAGAAAACAATAAAGAAGGTACAATTCAAATACAAAACAAAAATTAATAGGTATTTCTTAATGAACAGTGATAGCTTTAAGCTACAAAAAGTAGCTTTGCGCTACAAAAAGTAGCTTCAGTTGTTATAACAATATTTTTAAGCTAATAGAAAAAAACATAGCTCGCTACAAGCTACAGCTACATTTTTTCACATTTAGCTAAGCTACAGCTACAGCTAAGTTAAATGTAGCTAAGCTAGTAGCTAAGCTACAAAAGTAGCTAGATACTGCCCAGTTATGTATAACCGTAACTATTCATTAGTAGGTACATCATGTTAAGGTAGTCTTTGAGTTTATTTTTATTTTATTTTATTGTAAACAGGAAATTAATCTCAATTACAGTACAGGATCTTCAGCTTATAAAGATAATGGAATCTGCACCACTCGGATACCGTTTCATTTTTAGTTTATAAGTTGAAATCAGTAAAGTTGAAACCCGCGAATTCTCACATACGACGCGACAACTCAACAGCCTGCGCTCCTTGATGCATATCAAATATCCCTCAACTTTTGTTACCTACACCGTAAATTTAAACAGAATCCATATCACTTATTTCATTCTTATTCTTAGCAGGCCACCCCTGTTTCCATACGTCCCTTGATTCCATTCTTGCGCACATACCTGCCCTCGGTGCGTGACTAACATCGCCTCAGCGCAGCGAATTCGACTTTCGCGTTCGCATCCCTCGACGCGGGGGTTCCGAAAGCGAGCGTTGCATCTGCGAGCTCAGGTGGTCCACATTGTGCGATATGCAGGCAAGGTCAATGTACACGGCGTGCAAGTAAAGACGGCGGTGCAAGTGCATAAACATAACCCACTTCCTCGCTGGAAAGTGACAGTGAAGGATGCCTCAGACGTCCGAAGCTTCGTTACGGACTGATTGGTTCTTGGAAAAATAATAGGTCATTAGGTTGAAGGCTTGTTAACGATTTTGTATGGATGTTTGAGACTCAAGTGAGAATAGTTTTGTTGTTGGTTCTTTTTGTTATGTTCTGATGTTTGTAATGCTTCAAACTTTTTGAGAATTATAAACGGATTGTTAAAATTTTCCAAGTTTTTGTTCTAAAAATAGAAGTTTGTAAGGATTTCAATGTCAGCAGATGTACGAGTTAGACTTCGTTTGTAACGGGAAGATTTGTTGCTTTTACTTCATGATGTTCCAAGTTTGTTCATATAATCTTGATAGATACATAACACACTTTTAAGTCAAATAAAAACATAAGTAGACAAAAATTACATCAATTTAGTTAAAACTTTTGGACTTTCATGACGGTATGGCTTCACAATCACAGACTACCTTCACTCAAAAATATCAGAGTCGAATTGAGCTCGAAGTCTTCTTTATAATACAAGCTTCGTGAATCGGACTTTGGAATTAATTAGTTATTGATCAGCCTAGCATATATATAAAAATAAATTATATATTTATGCAACGCTATACAACAGGAACTTAATCCCAATTACATTAAAGGATTCCCATTACAAAAAGCATCAGTTTGTTAGTTTCTTCAAATTGTCATGAAGTCAAATATAACTGGCCTGATTTAAGTGAACAAAGTGACAAATGAAATACAACTAATAATAGGCGTATTCTATTTGCATGTTCCACGTTTGGCATCCAGGTTTACCATGACTTTCCATCCACCAGCTGGTCATTCCGACATTATTCGGCGCTCACCCATCCATACGATGTGTCGAAATGCTGATAATCTTTATGAAGACATCTTTATTTAATTTATTTATATTAATTTTTTTCTATAATTTGTATTATATTCGTTATTGTTTGTATTTTTTGAATATTTAAATTTAAAATTGTTTTGTATTTTGTCCTGTAATTGGATTTATCTGTTGGGCAATAAATATATATTATTATTATTATTATTATTATTATTTGCAATTTGGATCACATAAACCTACATTTACTAAGACAGATCACTTATTTTATATTCAGTAATAATATAACAAGAGAGTGAGAATAAATTGAAAATAATTTGACAGATCTTTCAAAAATTTGAGTGGCTATTACCTAATGGCAACAAGTTTGAGAAAGATACTGGAGAATTATTTTCTAATTAATCGAACTATCGAGTTATATTTAATTAGATTTTTTTACTTAGCTGTTGAGGTCGATTCATTCAACTAAAAAGATTTTGAACTTGGTTCATATCGATTGATTACTTATTAATGTATTCTTGAAAGTTGTTTCCAAAATTTGTTGCTGTATTTCTGTATCTGAAATGGAACTAAATCGAATTTTTTCACACATTTTACTTGACAAAAACAAACAAAAAAGCACCTACAGAGACTATATCCGGGAATAATCACAATAGCTTTATTCTCAGTATAAGAATGACAGGATTGGTTAAAACGCAGACACGTGACATACAATGTATCATTTCATTGGTTTTGAGAAAGGTCAGAAAATAATCTATTTAATTCTATTGTATATTAAGACCTTCTATCGCAGAACTATCATACAGAAGAATATGTAAAATAGTTTTCAAACAACTTAATGAAAAATAACTAAGTTTTCTATTTCAAAACTTCTTGATGTTTTATTTTATTTGGTTTTTTAATTAGTGATCAACAAACGAATAATTTGGATTGCATTGTAAGCTGCAACTTTTTTCCCACCTCTACCTATTGTAATTAGAATTAATTTCCTCATTTTCAAAGTAAGACATTAGACAATTATAAGCATAACATTTGAATACTGTTACTCCACATGACTATTATTTTGAACAATGTTACATAAAAATTATGCATACAAGAATGAAGTAGTAAATTTGCATTAAATGAAATAACAAAAACATGCACGCATTTATTTTAAGTAAAAAGAAACAAACCCATGTAGGTTCATTGTATTTTCAAGCTACCGCCCACTTATCCGGACAAATACCTATGCTAATCCACATTCGAGAACTGACAGTGAGCGATGTCAAGACGAAGTACGTACAGGTCGATCAGTTCCAAGAAAAATAATAGGTCATTACGTCGCCATCTCGTTAGTGCACCTTGCACCCCGCACCCTAAGTGATTTATTAGAAAATAAAAACAACAGACGCATCGTTACTACTTTATAAAGTCGTAAAATGTGCCATCAGCATATTGAGTCTTTCTTGGGGATGTGCGTTTATGGTCCGTGCGTTTTCGGGACAAGTCAAAAATTGGACATTTCCAGATAATATGAGCTATTCACTCTCAGTTATATCTCTCCAGTTATTACAGAATATGAGTACTCCACTTTACAATATTTACAGCAATTGAATAAATTAATAATTATAGGATAACTGAATAGGTACCGTGCTTTTGATAATTGTTATATACAAATGGAAATAACAGAAAGTAGTATATTTGTAGTCCACAAAATAGTTAACCGTGGTTATAATCGAAATTAATAATTCGGTTGAAAAGATTAATTAAATAAATAAATAGTACATACAATGTCAATTGCGATGTAGAACTGTGTCTTAATAAATAAGAAAAATAGGAATTAAGACACAGTTCCACATCGCAATTGACATTTTGTCTTTGTATTATTTCAATTGCTGTCAAACAGTTTGCGATTTTTGTCGGTAGATGGCACCACGAGTTGCTCCGTACTTCTCATGTCATATTACCGGCTTACATAGTTTAACATCAGTCAGTCCCTAGTCCCTAGTTGGTCTAGTTGGACAGTTGATCGCACCATACTGATGAGTCCCTAAAGGACGAAACGCGTCTATGGGTAAAGCTGAACTGAATAGCCGTTTGATGATGACCTAATAAGTTGATTCAAACGTGCTGTAAATTTTGTGGGATTTGTGACAAGTGATGGAAAGTTTGTTTTCCAATTTTTCTTATTTAAATGGTAGGTACATACCTTTAAAGCCTAATGAATAATTGTTAAAACTTATAATTCTTATGGCCAGTTGCACTGCTGTTCTAGATATATTAAGTGTAACTTACATAAAACAATAAAGTCGAGATATAATGACTAATGATGTAACAACATTGACTATTTTAAAAGTTAAATCAAGTTCAAACTAATCTCTATATTTTGTTAATATCGGCCGTATTTGTTTGGGAATTTCAAGTTTAACCCTGAACTGATCTAGATCTAACTCGTGTTACTTCCAAATAATTGTCAGTTGTAAAAATTAGCGATAATTTCAAAATCTGACTTACGTGACATCTGCTTAAATACCAAATGCGATGCCACTAGTTCAAAACGGATAACAAGAAATACAAGTTGATTAGAAAAATATAGAAAACGAGTTCAACTTGCCAATCCACCAAAATAGCTGGGGCAGTAGGATCAGTTCGGAAACTGTTCTGGGTTACTTACAACGTGCCAATTAAATAAAAGTAAGCTATCGGGTTACTTTAAAAATGCAAAATAAATATGGCCATTATTGTCAAAAATTTGATTCGATATTTGCTTACTTAAGTGACACTTAATATTAAAAGGACGGTGGTGCACTTGATCCCTAATTATTTAATTATCATTAGCATTGCAAAGTGTTAATTTCATATTTATAACAATCAGCATAAATTTCAAATGGAGCATGCAAAAGAGATCTTGGGTCGAAGTAGTTCTCTTGCTTAGACATGCTATTTGAGTAGGTTGGGTTGAAAGAGCACGGGACGAATATGAAAGACACTGGTGGAAAGATCCGACGTCGTTTCGTCGTTCGACGACACGATACTTATTGGTATCCACTCCCGACCTAATTCCCGGTGAGTAATGGCAAAGCATTTGTTATTTCTTAACATTTTCAATCTGTACGTGTTACGTTCCACTTCTATTTTTGGAGGTGTACTGTCAGTACCGTCGTTGCTCATTTATTTTCTTGCTTCGATCGACAGTAGGTACATGCAGGAAAAGTGGTTACACATTTCAACTAATATATATACATGAGAAGACTAGTGTACCGTCATTTGTTCACAGACAGAGACAATCGGTTTGAAACGGAGAAGTAGATAGAATAATTTTATTTTACTTATAACTTTTGCTTAACATTACTATTTATATATAATAAATATTTATGAAAGATTCGTAGACTTGTAAATCATATTTACCTTAGTTGTTTACTAAGATAATATTTATTGTCATGCTATATACATGTTCAACCTGATTCTCAAAAAAAATTTAGCTAATCCTGAATTTTGAATTAGTTAATCTTGCTCTAGTCCAATTTTAAAAAGTTAATCCAAATTACTTAAATTGTTTGTTGGCTGTGGAAATCGAGCCCGAGTTCTCATATCCACAGACCGATTCAGTACCACTGAGTAACCTACCCCAATTGGATAAATGACCTTTCAAATTTAAGTGGTTATTTTCAAACTCAAATATACTACAACTTATTTATTTACTTATGATAATCTATACAACAGAAAGTTATTTCCAATTACAGCAAAGAACTCACCGCTGTGTGATAGTTCATATATTTTTCTATTTTACGTTCATAAGGAAGTCATTATAAAAATCAATTGCGTATCGAAAGCGCGTTTATTAGGATACGCAACATTTTGTTTTAAACGGTTGGTACTACCTGATGACATATTGTAACTGTCAAGATGAGAATATCAAAATTTCATCACTGTACTGCCGGACAACTTATTGTTGACATAAACAGAAATACAGATAAAAATAAAACAAATATATAATCACGCCTTCTACCCATTACTGGATGTGGCACTCTGCCGAAGCAGATCTCGGTAAATGATATATTTAGCGCGTAAAGTGTGGTTACCAGTCGTGAAATTACGGCTCCCAAAGATGTTAGTGGTGAAGGAACCACAGGGGTAGCTTCTGAAATTATGAAAATTGTTTGTCGCTTGTGGAAATCGAACTAGGGTTCTCAGGATCCACAGGCCGACTTCATACCACTGAGCTAGCCATCCCATAAATATAACACCATGTATACCATTTGTTGGGTGTAGTTCTCTGCTACAGCAGACCTAAGTAAATAATATATTTATGCATGTAAAGTGCGATTACCAGCCATCAAATCACACCCCCGAAAGATGTTAGTGGATGAGTGCCACATGGGTAAAGTTTTTTAGCTGCAGAAATTTAACTCAGAAAAATAAAGAAAGGTTATCAAAAATGTGATGAATCTAAAGCGTTTGAGAAGAAAGAACTTGCATCGCGGAATTTATCGGAACAATCAAACAAATAGATATAATTGCATAGTTTATTTTAAATAATTTAATTCGATGTCCTCCATTCAGTTATTGATCAGTCGCGCAGTAATCTGTAGGTATTTTTAATTCACAATACGTGAATTATTTTGCAGGATTTCCTGGTACTGTCATTGATCTAAGAATTACAAATGTTCAATAAGGAATGCTTATCAGGAAAACAAATGTATTCACTGATATACATGTTTTGCGCAAGCTTGAATTAAGTTTTATATTATTCATTACAATCAAGCTATTACCTACATGAAGTGAAGCATTGTAGCATACAAAGCAAATTCCCCTGTGAACAGAATGAACTACATTGCATTTTTCATTATGATTAAAATTTATTTGTTTTCCAACACTCCCTGACTTGAAACTAGAAAGAATACAATAAGTTTTACTGCTTGAGATAAACATGTAAAAGAGAATGGTGATTGCTACTATTTTTATACTTTGTTTTAATATAAGTAAGCAAGAAAGTATAGTTTTGATGCAAATGATGTATGAGTATTACTGGGTGTAATACTCTGCTGTAGCAGATCTCGATAAATGATATAATAGTTATTTGTGTATCAAGAGTGGAAAGTGAATCTTTATTGCTCGTGCCCGGTAATTGAAGCGCTCGCTACGCTCGCGCTGCAATAGGGCGAGAGCAATAAAAATACTTTACGCTAGAGGCACACACACATAATTTTTTCTACTTCACTTGCTAAAATTTATTTTTTTTTATTATCTATATTTTGTTTACTATGCCATTGATGGAATTATACATATGAAAATATTTGTAGTTACAATTTATTTATATTCTTTACTTCATGTTATATTTATTTATGGATTTATTTACTGGCTGCCATCCTTTGTAATCAGTGTACTTACGCTGGATATATAAATATATTTATTATTATTATTATTATTATTTACTTGCTAAAATTTTTTTTTAAATAATATGGGGCTAGGTCAATTCTCGTTCCACCAATTTCGGTATTGTATGTAACCATGACGATATCAGTATCCAAGTAAATTATTAAAAAATTCTGTTATCAACAATCATTGTTTGTGATAAATTTTCACACAAATAAAAAATGTGCTCAAAAATCTCAGAAAATAGTGATTGGCGTACTAACTGAAAATTCTAATGAGAATATCACAGAATCTAATTTATCCTCAAATTTATCAAACAACATTTCAAGTTCCGGAATAAATATACAAAACTGTCAAAACTGCACTTTCAATTTTAACATCCCTCATCCTCATTAAGTTGGCACTGCTGCCCAGCACCGTTCAGGTTCAACTTCAAATCATAGCACAACAAACTTCATGTATAATATGTATAAAAGTGTAAAAATGAATCTAACCTACGAGTATATTTAAGATTTTGTAAGTATTGTTTCAATAAATTAAGATTTCAGCAACAATTTATATTTTTCTAAGCGAGCGGTAAAGTACTTTACCGCTTGTTGCTATAGGAGACGCGCGGTAAAGTATTTTATTGTTTGTTTATCAATAACCATCAACTTTACGATGACAACTGAAAGCATAAATATCAACTTTTCATAGCAGTCGTAGAAAAAAGTATTTATGCTCGTGAATTATACTATTACCAGGTATCAAATCACGGCCCTCAACAATGTTAGTGGAGGCGGAGCCACAGGGGTAATTTTTGTGTGATGAATATTAATTGTCAGTTGTGGGAATCGAATCTGGGTTGAGAAGAATGTTGTTAGAAAAGTGGAAGTGAATCACAACCTTGGAATAAATGGATGAGAATGATTGAAGACTTGTTGCATGAATAAATAAAAGAGCTTGTATAAACAAAATGTAGAAGAAACAGGAAGGGAATTTTTGGCGAAGATTAATCATAGTGTGAGATGAAATCTAATAAATAAATGTTTCAAAAATTTATGTGTGATGTTATGTTTTATTATTGTATCCATTTTAATTATTAAAATAAAATAAATATATCATCACGCCTTCTACCCATTACTGGATGTAGGACTCTGCCGAAGTAGATCTCGATAAGTGATATATTTTGCGCGTGAAGTGCGGTTACCAGTCGTCAAATCACGGCCTTCAAAGATGTTAGTGGTGGAGGAGAGCCACGGTTTTTGAAATTATGAAAATTGTTTGTCGCCTGTGGGAATCGAACCAGGATTCTCAGGATCCACAGACCGACTTCTTACCACTGAGCTAGCCATCCCATTATTAATTATTTAATTATTCGTATCAAAATATGTCGCTGAAAATGAGATAAGACAGAGGTATTAAGATAGAGACAAGAAATTATATGTTGGGAAATGCCCAATACGATACGAGAAGATGTCTTTTCTTGTCTTGAAAATTCAGATTTCTTTTGGTAAGAAACGGATATGTAAAGTTCCAGATGTACAGATTCTCAATATTGCATTAATAATATTTTGAGTGAATTTTAAATTTAAATGTGTGCAATTTCTGTGCATCTGCAAGAACAGTGTATCATTTATAATTTAGCATAATCTTTTCATAAACTCCATTTTACATAAAAATCAGCAGCTGTTTGCGACCGGGCGTGTACATACATATCTTACGAGTTTGGGACAGGAGAAATTAATCTTGCTCACATCAGGAATTCCCTTGTTCACGAAACAGTTTCACCGGAAGTGCGTCGTAAAACGGCGTTAAATGTTGAAATAATAACAGGCGCCGCGGGCTCTAATTTAATATCAGGCGAAAGAATCCACCGCATGCGTGTCGCTTGCACGCACCACGAGATGGCTCTAGTGTTCCGTGGTACTGAGTCGTGTTGTGGATCTGATGTGAGCCCAATTTGCGAGCAAAAGTGCACACCAAATTAATTATAATTGTGCGGTGTTACGCCGCTGCCAGAGTCAAAGGAAAATGGATCTTGATTCCATAATTAAAATTGGTCTAAGCGGTTAATGGTTAACCGAAAATTATTTGTTATACACGGGAATTACAATATTAAGAACAATGTTATACAAATTATATTAAATTATAGGAAAATAAAGATAAAGTTATAACCATTTCGAAAGATCATTATGTATTACGTATTAATGTTTATTTATTTATTTATGCCACTCTGTGCAACGGGAACTTAACCCGAATTACTGTACAGGGTTCGAACTCACCGAGTATATTCATATATTTTTAGCTTGAGCGGTAAATTATGACGAAACGGACTTTTAAAATGGGCAGGACTAAAGGAATATAGAAAAAAATATATATATCATCACGCCTTCTACCCATTACTGGGTGTGGCACTCTGCCGAAGCAGATCTCGGTAAGTGATATATTTTGCGCGTGAAGTGCGGTTACCAGTCGTCAAATCACGGCCCCCAAAGATGTTAGTGGTGGAGGAGCCACAGAGGTAGTTTTTTTGAAATTATGAAAATTGTTTGTCGCCTGTGGGAATCGAACCAGGGAATATAGGATTGCCACTATCAGGCAAATTTGATAATAATTAATTAAAATGAAATTGCCTGAATCAGTTGTATTTCGAATGCTTGATTTATGTGTATAGATATCTATTATTTTAAATGAAGGATTGATAGAATAATAGGTCACTGTAATACACATTAACTCCTAACTGACAATAATGTTTATTATTGTCAAACAATCAAACACGTTTAAATCTCGCCAAGCAATATTGTCAACCTATTTCACGCAAAGTTAATTTGTTGATTAATCTAAAAAATTGTTCATGAAACGTTAGCAATATATAAAAATAACTTTCTCAGCAATTATGTTTTATTTACGAATTGTAAAATTATATATAAACAGTAATAATATCATTTTAAGAATTCAAAATATTTGTAGGAACTGTATTTTTGTTAGGCAATGTTCAAAGGGAGAAAAGATTGGTTTTAAATTGGAATTTTATTTTTATCTTTACGTTGAAATATGTATAATATTATTTACTTGAAAGGACGTAACATATTTTTAACATAATCCAATTTAAATAAAAGGAGAATGATACTTTACAAAACAAAAATAGCTATTTAGGAAATGCTTATTTTTGTGTAATGAGTGGGATGTTTACAGAAAGCGATGTTTCATACAAGATTTGTTTTTCTTATTTTGATAAAACAAGGTTCTTTAAATCTTAAGGGCCATTTTTTCAATTGCCGGTTCACTTTCGATTAATGTTAACCATGATTATATAATAATGATAACCACAGTATCCATTATTACTTAATCATGATTAACGTTAATCGGTGATTGAAAAACTGGTCCAAAATCAATAAAATTATTAATATATTGAAAATCTAGTAGGTCCGCTTATTTCAGTTCTTAATTAAATTTTTTATTTTATTTTAAATGAGTATGACACATTTTCTATAGTTTTCTTATCATGAAAATATCTGATTCAAGGGAAGAACTCAGAGATAATATAGAAGAAGCGGCAGAAAATGCATGGTTATCTGCAATACCGAAAAAATCTGAAGCAAAACGAGATTTTGCTCCAAAGATATTACTAGAGGGGGAACCACAGGGATAATTTTAATATGGTGACAACTGTCGGCTGTGGAAATCGAATTCGAGTTCTTAAAATCCACAGTGCGACTGGATACCACTGTGCGACTTACCCCATAAAAAAGTATTTCAAAATTTTCTTTAATAAGTCAATAATCGTTTAAATTTTTAATAAAGTCGCACAGAAAGTAGGTATTGCTAGTATGAAAAATTAAAGACTTCGATCATGAACAATGGAATTGAATAACAATAGTGCACTGCATTGTATTACAAAGCCTCACACGAAGCTTTGGATATGAAAAATAGAATCAATTTGGAATTATTCACAGTACAATTCTGTCCCCATCGTAATTAAATAACTAATTCATTTAAACTGTTCCAATATAATCAATTTTGTTGTTTCATCACCAATGTCAATATTCAGATATATTGAACGATGTTAACATCGCTAACTGAATTTGGATTTAATAATTGTATCAAATTATTTGCATGAGAATAAACTTCATTTAGAGGTAAAATGTATAAAAACTGATTTTAATGCGATTTTCAAATTGAAATACGTACTGATATGGTTATAAAACCAATAAATAAAAAGTAAACATTTTGTTTTAATTAATTTTTAACAATGGATTTTTTTATAGAATTTTTTATAGTTGCAGTACTACCAACTAACGAAATAGGTATTCATAGGTATAGAAAATGTGAGAAAATTTTGTTCTTCTCATCAAAACCTTTTTGGATAAGTTATTGGAATAAGGCTTTCAATGGAGAAAAGTATTTATTAATTTAGTATACTAAGTGTCAGTTTTACAATCACCGGTTTACTCTTGATTAATTTTAATCATAATAATGGTAACCATAGTTTCTATTATTATTTTATCATGATTAACATATTTTTCTCCATTGAATAATGATGCCTTAGCTTAATAACATCTACAATATCAATAGCTTTATTGGAGCAAACTAATGGAAAATTAGTTTGCTGTGGGTACTTTAAATTCATTTGTTTATTCTATCTCAGGATACAGGATCCGAACTTGCCAAGCCGCAGTGATAATTTATTTTTTGCTATTTATCTGCACATGCTTTGAATTATAATTTGTCCAAGTACTTGATGATTGTTTAATTGTGCTGCTTGAACAGTAAAGTAAAATTTGGAATCCATATCACACATCTTTTACTGAATATTTATTTATTTATTTACAATTCTTACTACAGTTTATTAACACCGCTAAACTAATTCTCCAAAAGCATTCATAGTAACCATCAACATTGCGTTGAAAACTGAAAACACAAAAGAAAACATTTAGTTGAAGTGGTTCAAAAATTTTCATTATTTTAAATATGGTTTTATATAGATTAAGATACGAGAAATCGAATGCCGTAGAGCGCATCTTAATATATTTTTTAGTTTTTGAATTACAGCGATTTTTGATGTTTTTTAAATTTCAACTTTGAGACGCTATATCTCGAAAACTAAAAGAGGTATCGAAATGCGGTTTGAACCAGTGCATTTCTCGTGCTTTACTTAATATATTAGCAAATTTTGAAAAATTTGAAAAATTTTCGAATTTTTCAAAATTTTTCGATAGCGATATTTCAAAAAGTTGAAAAGATAATTAAAATCTGTGAACACCAGTGAATTTCTCGCGTGAAAATACATAGGTATGTAAATTTTCACAAAAAAATTCGCACGGATAAAGTTTTTATTAGAGAAAAACGAAAATCGGCAAAAAATTAAATATTTTGAAGGGGTACCCCTTAAGTTTTTTACGATTTTTGGTCATTTTTCGTTTTTCTTTAATAAAAAACCTATCCGTGCGATTTTTGTCATGAAAATTTACATACCTATGTACATTCACGCGAGGAATTCACTGGTGTTCACAGATTTTAATTATCTCTTTAACTTTTTGAAATATCGGTATCGAAAAGTTTTGAAAAAAATCCAAAAATTTTAAAAAATTTCAAAATTAGCTAATATATTAAGTAAAACACGAGAAATACACTGGTTCAAACCGCATTTCGATATCTCTTCTAGTTTTCGAGATATGGCATCTTAAAGTTGCAATTTGAAAAACATCAAAAATCGCTGTAAAGTAAAAAGATTTGAAGATGCGATCAACGGCATTCAATTTCTTATGCCATAAACTAAATAGAATAATATTTTAAAAAATTAAAATTTTGAATTCTTACAGTAAGTAGTTCATGTCGAGTGTTTTAAATATCAAATTTGAGAAGCAGTACCTAAACAACGCGGTTTGAACTAGTGTATTCCTGATGTAAAAATATGTGAGTAAGTAAATTTTCACAAAGAAATTGATATCGAATCGGCCTGTAGATTTGAGAACCCGGGTTCTATTCTCACATCCGACAAATAATTTTCACCACATTAAAACAACCGCTGTGGCTTCCCAACCACTAACATCTTTGAGGGCCATAATTTGACGGTTGATAACCGCACTTCACATGCATAATATATCACTTACCGAGATCTTCTACAGCAGAATGCAGAATAATGGGTAGAAGGTGTGATGACATATTTATTTATATTTATTTTATGGGATGGCTAGCACAGTGGTATGAAGTCGGCCTGTGGATCCTGAGGTCCATGGTTCGATTCCCACAGGCGACAAATTTTCATAATTTGAAAAAGCTATCCCTGTGGCTCCTCCACCACTAACATGTTTGGGGGCCGTGATTTGACGACTGGTAACTGCACTTCACGCGCAAAATATATTACTTACCGAGATCTGCTTCAGCAGAGTGCCACACCCAGTCATGGGTAGAAGGCGTGATGATATATTTATTTATTTATTTTATTTATTTTATGTTATGACAATTGTAACAATCTTTGCAGTCCTTTCTAATTTTGTAAGAAATTTAACATAATATATAAAGAAATTAAAATAATATGCAAAAAATGCAAATCATCGCAAAAAGTATGAGAACCACAAACAATAAATTAAATTTAATGATATTTTCTCTATTGCAACAGTAGTTTTATAGAGCAAAAACACATAATAACATCTTGAATCAAGTAATCAAAATAAACAAAGCAAGTTTACGAGCAACCAGTTGAAACGAAAATAGAAATTTTACGAATGGCAAACGGATGTTTGAAACATCCTGGATTGGCCAAAAAGTAAAACACGAACTACAGTCGTCCAAGCGTATATTACTGTTATAGGTTACAACCAGTCCGTTGAAAACAAAATTATAATTATGGAAACGGGAAACGCTATTGATTTAATCCAATGGCTGCCGTTTTTGTCGACATATACGCGCGTGTTGGGTCTTATTAGTGTGTGTGTCAGTAGATGTCAGACAGTAGCTGTCACTTGTCTTCGATCAGAGCGCCACCCTGTCATTATCTGATTAACTGAGTATGTCAGAGATTCTGGACGTTTCGATAGTTTGCTTAATTGTTCTGCTACTGGGCTCCGAATCTAATAGATTTTGTCTGCGATGTACAATAACTTGGAAATAATTATCTTGTCAGATGAAGAATTTCACGTATTCAGAAAAAAATTAATAATTAAAATTAAAGAAATATTCAAATGCTAATTACTAACAGTAGGTAGCCTTATTTGATAGATTTGTCCATTCGTGTTTTGATTCCACGACTACAAAGGTAAGAGACTTGAAATTTAGCGTGCTAACAAAACTTGCCAAAAGGAGTAAAATAGGGAGAAGTAAAATGGTGGCCATAAAACGACGTATTCTACTCAAAATACTTTTCTTCTGATGAACAGTTAAAACATAAAAGACTATCTATATATAGAAGCTATACGAGAATTTGCGACCACCTCAGAGTCCTCTGTTGAATATTTGTTTCATTTTACTAATTTTATTTTTAACAAAACAATTAGCTATTAAAAGTCAATTTTATATCAGAAATTTATTTATGAAGTAAAACACGTTACAAATTTTGTTTTATTATTTACAATTAACGTTCTATGGTATCTAACAAATGAATACTCTAAATTCAAAACCAACAAATAGACTTCCATTCCATTTTGAAAAATGATGACCAAGATGGCGGACACCACATTTGATATATGTTCTGAATTTAACTTGTAATTAATTAATCTCAGCATTATATATAAATATATAAATAAATATATCATCACGCCTTTTTACCCATTACGGGGTGTGGCACTCTGCCGAAGCAGATCTCGATAAGTGATATATTTATGCGCGTGAAGTGCGGTTACCAGCCGTTAAATCATGGCCCCCAAAGATGTTAGTGGTGGGGACGCTACAGGGCTAATTTTTTTAATTTGTTGAAAATGTTTGTCGGCTCGATACCAATAAATAATTTGATATTTTCTATTATTAAGTACCTATTACTAGTATTAATATTAAATACATTTCGTGTTGGAATAAAGCAAAGCAAAGGACTCATTGAAGAAATATAAAACGTTTAAAATCCAAGTCACGGAATAATAATCTTCACTTACCAGTTGCATTAGGTCACACGAGCGGCTTTTCAATTTTGTCAAGTTTACGTACAACACACAGCCGGTGATATTGTTTTAATGTATTCAAACATTGCATGCGGCTTGCACGAGTAATTGACATTAATCATTCAACGATTAAAGTTTCGGTTCCGATGATGGTACGTCCATAATTATTAGTCTACGCCAACTGAACACTGTTATTTCGCTTTCGATGATAGTTGAGCAACGAGAATTCCACTCGCAGTCAAGTTCACATGACGCGGGCGAAGTAGATCTTCGTTCTTCGCCCGGGCCAACGAAGATTTGTCTTCGGCTACTCACCGTGCTTTCGTTTGTAATTAGACTAGTGCTCTCTCTGACAAATTTCTTTATGGAATGTAAATTTGATTCTTTCAAGCTGTGTTTCTGATTGCTTCGGCTTATGTCTTCAAAAAGGTTTTACTTTCTTCGAGAGATAAATGTATACGGATATGGTAATGGTACTACTGGATGTGAATATTGAACAGAAGTCAATGTTGAGCTGTTGATGAAATAGAGGAGCTTATTTCAGACAGGTTTCTTCATATGTTCTAGATTACCAAGATGATGGAGCCTAGTGCATTTTAATAAATATATACGTTTCAATACAATATTAGCGTTACTTAAATATACCACACTTTAATCCACTGGGCTACGATTGCCTGTAAAGTAGTTTACTCATTTCATATTAAAGAATAACTGACAGATTTTTAAGAAACTTTTTTTATCTTCTTCTTTCTAAAAAGTTTTCCAGAAAACTTTCCCCATGTGCACGACTGTAACAGTAACAACCAAAACTAAGTATATAATAATAATAATACTTTTAATAATAATAATACTTTTATTAGGGAAAGTACAATTTGCATGAAAGGGAAATAAATCGTAAAATCCTTGTTTGGCACAACATGGCGGCTGGACCAATCAAAAGTGTCTTATATCGTCACTTTCATACTTATACCTCTCTTATAGAGTATAGCGAAGGCTCAATTACTAGTTTAGTGGTGTTAAACAATTTAGTTCCCACTAATTGCAAAATGTGATAGTTCGGTTTCCATCATTGAAGAATAATCCGTAAATTGTCGCTGAATTTGTGATGTATGGGCGTGCACAGGATTTGGTCTGGTCGCAACTTGGCAATTAGCACCTCAGTGAACTATGGCTAGTTGAAGGAAATTGTGAAAGTTTTAGGACAGTGTTTGTTAGGGTAATGGTATTGTTTTAATACGCTGTTTGGGAAATTAAGCGCATAATGATTAGCGGGAATTGGGTCAGTGAGAAGCGGATGGAGGATGGAGCTCAGAATAACACCCGGCCAGAACTAATCTTAAAATTATGATTACGCTAACAAACAAATACAATTACCCAGCATGAACGAAGTTCCCTGTGAAATTATCATTTTCTATGTTATTAAGCTACATTTTATGTAGGCACTTCATATGCTAGACTGCTAGGTAATCTAGTTTAGTAATTGACAAAAATATAATCTTCGTACATATGGCATTAGTTGTATTAAAACTACTCGTTTGCGCTAAATAGAGGATATGAGATATTAAACCGGGTAATTAGGACATAATTATTTGCTTTTCCAGGTTGTTTAAATTAAAACATAGTAACGCTGCTTTAAATTTAGCAGAAGAGACGCAGTGCCGCCAAACAAAATAATGTATTATAACATAACTCATACTCTACCAAAATTGATAATCTTTCATTCATAGCAATCACATATTTGATTCAGAATAAAATATACAATTTTCTGGTTAAATTTAAACCCCTTAAGGTATTACTATTAACAAAATTCTAAAAGTTAATTACTTTTTTATGGTATGTTATATTGTCCTAAGAAAAATAATGTAATACACTTGTTGGAAGGCCAGAAACAAATGTATAATATACAGCTTTTCAGGGACTTGTCAAAAAGGAAAATTTCTTCCCTGAATTGAAAAGAAGATAGTGATAGTTTACTTTCTTCCTTAGGAAAATAAGTAAAGCCATATCCATGGCAGCTACTAGAAAATAACGTTATTATTTAGTGATATCTAGACAACATTTGTTAATGGGGTAGCTAGTCAGTCTATGGGTCCTTCGAATCCTGGTTAGATTCCCACAGGCGACAAACAATTTTCACCATTTTAAAAATACCCCTGTGGCTCCTCCACCACTAACATATTTGGGGGCCGTGACTTGATGGCTGTTAACCGCATTTCACGCGCAAAATATATCACTTACCGAGATCTGCTTCGACAGAATGCCACGCCCAGTAACGGATAGAAGGCGTGATGATATATTTATATTTATTTATTTATTTATTTATTTGTTAAGAGAATAATAATCTTATCTAAATTTCCAATTTCTCTTTTAAAATTTAACTTTCTAATAGGGTAGTGAAACTATTATATGTATAGCTAGTGAACAATGTGACATAATTCCCTCAAGTGCTTTATATCCCTTGCTTTCGCTTCAGGAAATGAAACGGCACTTTCTGGAAGAAATGTAGCATTTCCTTCCCTTGGTAATCAAATAATTATTTTCATTGATATTCCAATGGGCATTTGGAATAGATCTAACTTACACTTACTGAACCAAATCACTTATTTATTTCATTGTCTCACTTCACTAACTTTTCTTTTAGTACTAGATTTATTGATTTGAATTCAACTTGAAGTAATGCACCCCAATAAATCCATCAGTTTACTTCGTTCAGTTCAGTTTGTTAGGTCGTCTAGTTTATCTAAACTGATCTAAGTACAAATGGAATACAATTCATAAATTACATTTTGTCCAATCATATTTGATTATTATTAATTATAAATATATACACGCACATACTCGTCATGGGCGTCCACAGACATTTTTCCAGGGGAGGACGAGTTAGAAAAAACTCTCAGATATACATAAATTTCTAAAATATTAATTTTTACATAACATAAATACAAATACACATAACAAATGGATAAAAAAATATTTAAATTTGTGAAATAAACTACTAGTCTTTGTCGTCTGGGTTTGAATTGAAGAGGAAGGACAATTTTCTAATAACTCTTCCATAAATTGACACCATTTCTTCAATAAATTCCGATTTAGCAGTTTTACAGTTTTTATTTTCTAATATTTTTAGGGCATAAAATATGATATTAATTTTTCATGCTTTGTATCAGCACAAATTAGATCTGAAAATGACTAAAATTGTCTCAAAACTATCGATAGCTATGAAATTGATACAAAATTAAACAAATGTTTGTCGTGCAATCTGTCAAAACTGTCAGAATAAATTCCTTATTTATTATTTCATTTATTTTGACAAATAAAACGTCAAACATATGTTTAATTTTGTTTCAATTTCATACCTATCGATAGTTTTGAGGAAATTTTCGTCATTTTCAAATCTAATTTGTGTCGTTACAAAGTACGCAAAATTAATTTTGTTTATTGGTTCAGATGCACTTTTACTTCAAGCTTTTTTGCTTCAAATATTTAAGGAAGCAGGAAATTAAAAAATTATAGTTTTACATGTTAAAGTCCTATTTTCGAGGGTCTTGGTCACCACCCTAGTTAATATCCAAAGGGGGGCGCGCGCCCCCCTTGCCTCCCCCTGCGGATGCCCATGATACTCGTATATTTACTTATTGCATGCAAATACTATTGAACATTGCGTATTTTATTATCATCAAATACCACATTCACTACATATATTTTAATGAAATTTCCAGTTGCTATTCAACTATCCGAATCTAAATCTCATATTGAAAAGAGATTTCATAATATACGGAAGCATTCCATAGTAGCATAGAATCCAATCAGAAAATATTATTCCAAGCTCAATATTTTGATAAGTCATATTCCGTATCCAGTAGCCGGTGGTCCAGCAGCTTCAGTAATATCAGTAAATATATTACTAGTTAACAATATTTCAACAATGAGATAATACTCCTCGCGCAAGAGTTACAAGTAGTGGCATTCTCCTGCTTAAATCAACAACAGGTAACGTGGTCTTATTTGCTTTATGCGACCTAACAGTATGTTAATATTTGGTCAGTAGAATTGAATTAATTCAAATGAAAACAGCAGTGTGATAGAGAGCTCTGTAATTGTTTATTTAGTGTCGTACCAGACTAACAGGTTTTTGTGTGCGGACGCTACGAGAGGAGAGGAGAGAGGAGCGTTACGCTATGTGTGACCAGTCTACTGGAATTTTGTCTGGTAATTTTCATGGCAGATACAGTGTGTTGGTTTTTTTTATGAGTTTGTTGGACGTAATGTGAAAATTAGGAAATTTAAAAATAGCGACATGAAATTTGGGACATTCTCGTATTTGTGTTTACAATGAGGTCAATGTACTTTTAAATTATTATTCAAACTAGTTATAGAAGCATCGTTAGGTTAGTTACTATTTGGTCTATAGATGCGGTGACCATACATCCTTTATTCTAAGAGCAGTGTATGTTATATTTCAGATACCCATACAACTTTTTTTAAATTTATCTTATTATTATCAAGTACCATTCCTATATCAAAATAATAACAATAAAATCCTGCAGACTGAACAGAAGTAAGTATTTCAGTTGGCAATACAATTCTGAGGAACTTTTTATTCCATAGTTGGCACAATGCTAGGTAATAATAATAAATAATATATTATTATTATTATTATTATTATACAGAGATCAACAGGTCCAAGGACCCAATTACAGATCATAATTAATTTATTTACTAGAACAAAGTCATAAACTAATACAATATTACATTATTAATTATATTAAGAAAGAATATATCATCACGCCTTCTACCCATTACTGGGTGTGGCACTCTGCCGAAGCAGATCTCGGTAAGTGATACATTTTGCGCGTGAAGTGCGGTTACCAGTTGTCAAATCACGGCCCTCAAAGATGTTAGTGGTGGAGGAGCCACAGGGGTAGCTTTTGAAATTATGAAAATTGTTTGTCACCTGTGGGAATCTTACCAGGGTTCTCAGGATCCACAGGTCGACTTCATACCACTGAGCTAGCCACCCCATACAATGCTAGGTAAAGACGGAAATACGATTTGACATGTCAATATTATAATAAATACAAATAGGTTGAATGATAGAAAGATTTTAAATTATTTCTCTGTGAGTAATGTTAAGGAATAAAAGGATGTGATAAAAGGGAAACAACGATTTAGATTCATTTAAATTTTCAAATGTCAAATTTATGTATCAGTTTTACAAATTTCAAATATTTTTTAAATTGCCAATCTGATCATCCTGCATTTAATTTTAATTTTAAAAAAAGAAAGATTTTATAAATTTTATTGACTAAGGATAAATTTTGCCATCTCCAGATTAAGTTTCCAATAACAATCAGCGGAATAAATAAAAAACTCGCATCGAAATCTTAACACAAATGGAGTAATTTTTTCAAGTATTCTACCAATAGTTATCCGGAACTTTATCCCAAGATGGCAAAACCAGTCCTTAAATAGTTTATCATCAATGAGAGAAGTGAACTCTAAAATAATCTTGTTACCATTTAGTTTCCGGAAAGTAATTTGGATTAACCTTTCAAAATCTGACTAGAATAAGATTAGCTAATACAAAATTCAGGATTAGCTAAAACTTTTTTGAGAATCTGTCTGTTAAAGTGCAGAAATTCAGTCTCTACCAGTTTTAATGAATAGATATTAAATGAACGAAAATATCAATATTGTTATTTCTATCAAAAAAACAACAAATACAATCTGTTTTTCTATTCTTTGGACTTTCTTCCGATTTATACTTTGTCGAAATAATATGCGAATTTTAGCTTTTGAAGCTGTAACACTACCCACCGAACCCCAGCTGCTAGTTTATCATTCTGTAATTAATTCTATATTAATTTAAATTTATGCAAACATTGCTTAAATCAATAATTGTAATTCAAAAATGAATATTAATACTTGCAAACTGTTAACTAAATATTATAATTGCAAAATTTACATTTCTATATAATCACAAAATGAAAACAACAAATGATAACATTGTGCCCACATAAAAAAAGTGTTGTACGTCCATGTTCTAGTTATAATTACGGGAATATTAATATACACAGTGTAGCAGTAGATCTGATAAGCCATGGAATGTAAGGGGATCAAGTCACCTGTGCATCCTATTGTGACTCTGGGCCGTTGCCACCCGTTGTGTTGTGATGTGGCGTCCCCTGCCTCCTCGGCCGGCCCTGTACATTCGATACTTTCACGTGGCCATGTTCCAGGGTGGCACTTGTGGGAATTTTAATCTGAGTTTTGAATATTTTATTACCTAGGGCCAGTATTTTATGTGATGTTTGGAGATAATCGGAGAAAGGTTTAAATTTTAATTAGTAAACAAGGAAATAAACGAATGAGCATCATGTAAATTTTAGAAAAATATTATTATTACTGATTTAGATATAAGGTATTAGGTTTTATTACTTATTAGATTAAATTACATGACGTAATTAATTACTCAGTGTCCAACAGCAATTAAGACAATTCATTAAATATCTTTCCATTCAATAACTAGCGTCATTTAACAATTCCCTTATTATTATTGTTAGCTACTCTGCACAACAGTTTTCTCTCCAAATTTCTTTAATTTCTTGACATTTAAAGGAAACGAGCTTTGGTTTACAAATTTACTTCATTTCAGCAGTTTCATAATTCATTATCATAATTTATATTTATATTATTTTTTTCTATAATTTATATATAATTTATATTATATTCGTTATTGTTTGTATTTTTTGAATATTTAAATTTAAAATTGTTTTGTATTTTGTCCTGTAATTGGATTTATCTGTTGGGCAATAAATATATATTATTATTATTATTTCATTTATTTTTCTCTGTATTTACAGGTAATTTGTACAAAACGGCCTAAAAGGCAAGTATATATACAATAAATGGATTATGTGAGGTAAGTACATGTGAATTGTGTATTATTATTATTATTATTATTATAATTTAATTAATTAAAAACTACATATTTTTTAATTATCATAAATTGCTGTTGACCATAATACCTAAAAACGCAGATCAGGGCGTAATGGCGGCATATGACCTAAGTAGTTGGTCCGCCAAAGAAGCCACCAAAAAAAAAAAATTATCATAAACAAAATTATTATTTTTATATTTTTTGAGTATTATTTATTTCTTATATAATTATATTAAATTTACATTTATATGTATTTATTAATTAATTAATTTATTATTATATATTATTTACAACTATAAATTTAATTTAAACTATTCGAAGTATTTGAGTATTTGAGATCTGATTAATATTCGAATTCGAGAAATTTGATATTCGCCCATCTTTAATTTTTTTATGTAAGTTGAAGACAGCGATACTTCGTTATTTAGTTTTTCATATGGTAGATTAATTCAATGTAATATTGTTCAATTTAGAAAAACTTCAAATTAGCAGTTCATAAATTAAAATTAAAGTTTTAATAGGGCAAGGAAAAATAAAAAATATAAGATCGACATGCTTTTTATAACCTTAAAATAGCATGTTATTTTAAGATGTTTACAGTTCCAAAAGCTTTTTATATGCACCGCGATTATGAATCAAATTCTGTCAAATTGTCAAATAAAATATACGAGAAATTAAAAGCTATAAATATTACCACAGTAACCAAAATATTTGTGTCGCTACTATATATTAAACACTACAAGTTATAAATAACATTTGTTAGGTTAATACAATATGCCTCCAAATTTTCAACTATTAATAAATTAAACGAATGATACATTCATTGTCCAGGTAAAACGACAGTCCACCCCTGAAGGAAAATAAATGTTCAGGAAAAAATAACAAGTGTTTAGGCTCAGTTTACAATACAGTCGGCCAGTCCGTATCTGCAGATAAACACCTGAAAGAAACAAAAGCATTTCTTCCATCTTCGCTGAATAAAACTTGCGTTAGCGCTACAATAAAATGTCAAAATAAATTTTAGCGCAAATTACAAATGTAACAAGGCTTTTTTAATCTTTCTTTTAAATTTCTTTTTTAATTTGCAAACTTCTGCTCGCCTCTAAAGTGAATTAACTTTAATTAAATTTTTATATTATCAAGGAAGGCGTAGAGAATGAGATTCCGGTATGATAACGCAATTGGCGATTCTTGAAATTATTATAGAGTAAAATGCAGTTGTCCCAACGGCCTTTTGCTCAGATTTCAGAAATGTTATCAAGTGATAAAAACTTTGCAAATTAAGAAATTAAATGCAGGTCTCTTAATTATTTTTAACACTTTAATTATAGAGCACCTAACGGAAATGTTTGAAATTTAAAACGTACTCATAATTTAAAACAATTTTCAAACAATAAATCAACATGTTTTCTTATGTAACTGGATCTTTAACCATTGTTCTTTTATCATTAATACATAATTAACTATGTTCCTAGCAAAAGTACAGCTATTAATTCTTACTCTAATAGGTCATTATCTTAAATGAAAATAGACCTTCATCTTAACGACATTTTCTCGTTTTTTAATACACTACAACACATTTACGAGTACTCACGATATATAAAAATGCTTTCAGTAATCATTCGTAATGTGTTTAGCACTCACTATAACACAGTATTTTTTATAGTTATATAATTGCAAAAGTAAAACGGACTAAGTGAATACATACATTTATTAGTAAATTTGTTTTATGTAATAACTACCAACAATAAATATGTATATAATATTTTTAATATTCCAAGTAGTTAGTAAATATATACTGAGCTGTTCTATTGTCTTTACTACCACTGAAATCTCGGAAGCTATAAGAAATATAGCTTCGGTAAACAGTTAGTGAACTGGAACTTTTTGTGTGTCTTTACGAAGCCCCTGTTTTTATTAAAATTATCATAGATCACTAGATAATGGCGAAAAAGTGATTTAGGTCGACTTTTTCTGCTGCAGAACAGCAAATAATTCCTGAACAGTTGTATATAGGCAAAAAAGGCTTAAGTAAAAAGATACTTAAATACTTTTAAGATCCAGTAGCTTGCATTTTTTTTCTGGTGCATATTTTCGAGATGAAACCCATGCTTAAAAATATTTCATTTATTTATGAACAATAATCATTGACCTTATTTATTTATAACTCATTTTTACTACATTAAAATTTATCCTTGTCTAACACTTTTGGGAACCGTGATTTTACAGCTTGTAACCGCATAAAATATATCACTTACCAAAATCTGCTACGACAGAGTGCCACACCCAGTAATGTATAGAAGGCTTGATGATATATTTATTTATTTTTATTTGATTTATTCTTATACTTTTTATTATTATATCCCATTAATCAATTATTCATAAGCTACATAATATTTTATTTATTTATGCTACTTTGTATATCTGGAACTTAATCCCAATTACAGTACAGGGTCCGAACTGACCGAGTCACAGTATGATAGTTTATATAATAACAAATCTTGCATCGTTGGAATAGTTATGTTAAAATGTGAAATATTTCGACGTATGCAATTGTAGACTGATTTCAAGAATAGCCCATTCAGTAAAACATGTAATATAAGGCGTATTTCATTTGTCATTTTGATAACATCTACCATATACTTATCAAACAGATCTTATCAATCTTTTTATTTAACTGATATACTTCGCTTACTTCCCACTAGTAGATTTACTGATTCAGACTCAGCCTGGCGTAATTCATCTTTCTTGATTGTCTTTAGGTAAATTCATCTAAACATGAATCTAACTTACAATTACTAAAAGAGATCACTTATTTGTGCCTTCTTTCTTTCTTTTTAGATTCTTTGTTAGAGCAGTAGACGTAAGTGAGTTGAGATGATTTCAGCATGTGGAACGTACGTCAGATGAAAGACTAATAAAATTTAAAAAGCCAATGGATGGATGTGATTGAAGATTTATTGCGTGGATGTTTTGTGAATGTTTCAATGGTTCGTGCTACTCCATGTGACGGGATATAGCGTGATTTATTTGATTTATTTGTTACTCTATACACCAAAAACTTAATCTCATTTTTAGTACAGAGAGAGGGCCTATAGCCTTTAGTGGAATTCGGAGCATTCAAACACAATCGTGTTTTTGAATTTAAGTTGAAGTCAGGGAAATTTGAATGCCCGATCTTTGGATTGTAAATTGAGAAACGCAAGTTTTACCTCGCTTTTATTTACTGGACTAACATTGCCTGTATGTATGTAAGCTGTATGTCATTCTACAATTTGACTAGTTTGCTTCGCTTACTTTATTTATACTACTAGATTTACTGATTAAAAAAAACTATTCCTGTGGTTCTCCCTCCACTAATATCCTTGGAGATCGTAATATAACAGCACTTTATGCGCAAAATATATCACTTACTGAGATCTGCTACGGAAGAGTGCCACATAGAATAGAAGGCGTGATGATTTATTTATTTATTTACAGATTTTATCTGAATTAATACTGTGAGCCAAATATCAAATAGAACACAAATACTAACAGGTCTGGTAAAAGTATAAAAAATAATTTGATAATATAAAACAATATTGTCGTATTATTTTTTCCCTTAATTTAAAACCCATGTCTACCGCGTTGGTCAACTCCACCACCCCGAGTATCAGGTCGCGAGTTCTGCCCGAGTCACACAGTACCCGCAGCGGGGTAAGGGACCCACGTCTCGAAACCTGCCACACTGCCACAGGCTTTGATTTTGGTGAATAGTGGGCAAATACGGGCGGCGCGCCCTAACAGGCCCTAAAAAAGAATGCGCCCTTTGTGTGCGCACGGTGAGAACTTCGTTACGGAGTTTCAGTTTCTGCGCCGTGCGGCTCGACCTCAAAGGGACTCGATGCACGCGCACTGACTTTGTCACCAGAATGAGATGGATGGGTGTTTGTAATGGAAGGAATGGTGATAGCTGAACGACAAAATATTTCCACGTTGTGACTCTGACACTGTGAGAATATTCTTACAAGTGCACTTCAGTTGCAGTTAATGAATATCAATTTAACAAAATACAGATAAACCTCCCTATTCTGTATCACAATAATTATCTCTTACTGATCGATAAGTTAATGACAACCCTTATTTTTCATGACTACTTTACAGATTACTACCACACTGTGATGAAAATCATTTATTCTGTTATTTCTATATTAGTTTCAGGCATTTTGTTTCCGTACAAAACTGGCAGTATAAAAAAATTATACTTTCTAACCACACTTCATTGAGCTGACATTATATTATTTTTTTTAATAACAGCTACGTATATAAGCAAAGAAAATGCATGAAAATAACATAAAAATGACAAATTTAATTAATCTGTTCACAGAATACTAAAATAAATATGAAAAATAAATGTTGTCATTCACTTATAACGAAACTTTTACGGAATATAGGACTATATTATATAGGCTGATCAGAAACAATTGTTTCAGTTGGTAAGACTGATACATAAATTTATTTTTTGTTGTTAACATTGACATTTGAGAATTTAAATAAATTATATCGTTGTTTCCTTTACACACATCTTTTATCTTAGCATTACTCACAGAGCAATAATCTAAAGTATTTCTATCACTCAACCTATTTGTATTTATTATAAAAATGACATGTCAAATAGTATTTCCGCCTTTACCTGGCGTTGTACAAACTGTAGAATAAAATGATTTCCAGAATTGTATTCCCAACTGAAAGAGGTACCTCTGATCACACATAGAAACATAAATATTCGAAAGAAAAGATTTAAAATGTCTGAAATTTATGTTTAAAAACTACTACATAATTAATTAAAATAATTTTAAAATATAATATAGTATAATGGGGTAATGGTTTTATGGTATCAAGTCGGCCTGTGGATCCAAAGAACCCTGGTTTGATCCCCACAGCCGACAAAACATTTTCACCAATTTAAAATTACTCCTGTGGCTCCCCCACCACTAACATTTTTGGGGGCCGTGCTTGTAATCGCACTTCACGCGTATAAATGTATCACTTACTGAGATCTGCTTCGGCAGAGTGGTCACACCCAGTAATGGGTAAAAGGCGTGATGGTATATTTATTTTATTTTTTTATTTTAAAATATTGTTAGAATTCGATTAATATTTATTTAGCTAAAACCAAATTTAACGAGTTATGTTTATACGGGGCGTGCTGTCTATGGGCTAAGTGTTTCATTTTTGAAAGTATGAAATAAGCGAGCTTTCTGTAAAATTTGTTCCACTAAACTAATTTTGTAAAACAAAGAACAAAAATGTATTATAGTACCTACTACTCGTATAAAATGAGTTGTTAAATTGTTATTTGCTATCCAATCCCATTTCTTTAAAATCCATCTGTGAGTTCTGTTTTGTATACCTGGAGGCAGCAGCTTATAACATTTAAGGTCATCAAAGTGTTGTGGAATTCCAGGCAACGTTCTGTGTATTGATTAGTGTCAATATTCGTCGATACTGTCGCGATAGGGATCTCTGTTTTGATATGGAAATGCCATGTCAAACTGTTTTATAGCGTGTGATGTTTAGAATATTAATAATTAGTAAATGAGTCTAAGTTTGCAGCGAAATCAATGGAAGTGTTGATTCATTTGGTAGTTTGGTTGTATGTAAATGTTACATTGTTGACAACCTTGGATAATGACTTTGTTATTAAATAGTTGCATAATGGATTTTTATTTTACGATAAGATATAGTTGAATATTTAATCGGATGAACTAAACAATTATATTCATGAATATATAATATAAAAACAAGTTGTCAATGACTAAATAAAACAAAGACAAATTGTCAATTGCGATGTGGAACTAGGTCTTAATAAAATAAGAAAAAAAAAGGAAAAAAAAATTTTTTTTTACCGACACTTGTCAAAGTTCCACAAAATTACAGCACATTTGAATCAATTTATTAGGTCATCATCAAAGGCTGGTCAGTTCAGCTTTAACCATAGACGCGTTTCGTCCTTATTTTATTCATTAATATAGTATATCATTCTTTATTTTTACCTATATGTCTATATCTATATCTATCGTATATGTCAAGTTAAATAGAGGAACAAGTAATTTACTATATTTTATTTTAAAATTATTATAATTGGTTTAAGCTGTAGGTAAATAAAAGAAGTTACAAAAGTAAAATTTCACATTTATTGTACAACGTTTCGGCCCATGGTTAAGCCCATTTTTAAGCTAAATTTTTACCACATTAGAACTACCCCTGTGGCTCCCCGTCGATGAACATCCTTGAAGCCGTGCTTTTACAGCTGATAACTGCACTTCACGCTTAAAAATATATCAATTACCGAGATTTGTTACTGCAGAATGCCACATCCAGCAATGATGAGAAGGTGTGATGACATATTTATAATTATTTATTTTAAAGATTTGAAGATTTAGTGAAAACTGAACACAAGTAATTAATTTCTATTTGGTGTCAATTTGCTGTTAGATTAGCTCTGACATTTTGAGAAACACTGGCTGGTCCTTATCACACGTCGACCTGCATCCAATGAAGGCGCGAACCTTCAGTAACAAAATCACGATACGGCGACGACGGCGACAAAAATACTATAATGAGATGTCCAGCTCTCGTTCTGCTGCCTTTAATGCGACGGATTACATTAACACAATGGCCGCTCCACAAAAAAATACCGATCGTAGATACCGTAGCCTCGTAGTCGTAGTGCTGTGTCCGGGCGTCAGCGGCTACAGCATGGCCATCACGCCTGTGTGAGTGTGCTGCTTCTTTCACTTGTTTTAATTGATGTTATGTTAACTGGTTAATGATATACATTCGTTGCGGAAGATACTATATTCTACTGTCCTACCCGTGGAAAGTGAACATTTGTTCCAGATTCTAGAATGGTATTTTGATATAGAAAGACAAATTGCCAAGAAACTACTGTCAGATTTTGCAACATAATCTCAAAATATAATTCTTAAAAAAATAAAGTATTATGATTAAAACAAGAGGTTGAAATCGGTTGAAAATTACAGGAGTTTGAAAGGCAAAGAAAGGACTCCAAACATTCCCCTAAATCAAAGACAAATTCGTCATCTAGGATTTCAATGGACCAGTCACTAAAAATAAACGAATTGAAATCTTCAACAAATCTAAAAAAATATAACAAAAAATATAGATTTATTATACTTTTGACAGATGTTATCTGGATACTACTAATATCAAATTATAAAGTCGCTTTCCAGTTGCTATGGATATAATATTTTAATTTCCTTCCCTAGGGAAGAAAGTAGTTATTTAGTAGATAAGTATTGTATAAAAAAATAATATATCATCACGGCTTCTACCCATCACTGGATGTGGCACTCTGCCGAAGCAGATCTCGGTAAGAGATTTTGTGCGGGAAGTGTGGTTACCAACCGTTAAAACACAGTTCTCAAGGATGTTAGTGGAGGAGGAGCCACAGGAGTAGTTTTAATTTTGTTGAAAATTGTTTGTCGGCTATGGGAATCCATTCTCAAAACCATAGGCCGACTTGATACCACTGAGCCATCTACCTCATAAACTTTAAAAATAAATATAAATCCGTGCGGTAAGTGGCTATTTTCTGTACTCAAGTTTCAACTGAACGACAGCATTGTTTTCGGTTGACTTATACAGGCTGTTAAAAAAGTTCCGGGACGGTGAAATATCTCGAGAAAAACACATCGAATCAAGAAACAAAAAAACACGTGTTTCATATTTTGCAAAAACCTATCTAAGCACACCAAACAAAAACCCCAACCCCCACCCCCAGGGGGTGGGGCGGGGGGCAACGTTGAAACCTTAAATGGGAACCCCCATTTTTTATTACAGATTCGTATTCTGCGAAAAAAAATAAGTTAATTTTATCTGAAACTTTTTTTCCAATTCGGAATAGATGGCGCTCTAAACGCAAAAATAAGTTTTGTATGATTCTGAAAGAAAAGTAAAAAACGGTCTAATATCACAAGAAATAAACATTGAATCAAATAAAAAAATCAACATAATCACAAGTAGCCACAAGCCTTTTTTTGCAAAATATGAAACACGTGTTTTTTGGTTTCTTGATGCGATGTGTTTTTCTAGAGATATTTCACCGTCCCGGAACTTTTTTAACAGCCTGTATACAAAAATCATAGTGAGATAATGAATCCACAACAACCATCTGATATTATTTGAGTAAATATAAAAAATATCTAAAAATTAATTTCTTTTAATGTATAGTGCTACATTGTTGTAAAAAAAAGATTATGGAAAACCTATGTGAATAGAACATTCGTTTGAACTTGTATTCCATCTTGTACACACTCTTTGCAATGAGACCCTTTCAACACTTGCATTACAATATCCTATTTCTTCTTTAGGAATGCAAACTATCACTCTTTTCTCTCAATTAAGGCAAGAAAATTTTACTTTCTGCCAAGGTCGTTCACTATGTTCTAGTTTCTAGTGACTTCATCCAAGTCACACAGTACATATGTAGCTATTGCATCACTTGACCGGAGTCAGTGAAGTCGATACCCGACTGGACTCATAACAAGAATTGTTGACTTGTTATGCAGGAACACGTGTTTATGTTTTATTAGGTTGTATCTCGGTAGTGTGGGATTCGAAATCGAAAAGATGCACTCGGACAGTCGCTGTTGTCCAACGTTTACCAGAGGACAAATCGTTTGGAGACATCGTGTTTCATAATCGCTTCAAGCGTGGGTTCTCGAAATTTATTCATTTTCAATTTTATTTTGAGGACACAATAAAATTTTTGATTTACTATTGAATTATGATTGCTTACACAAATTGTCCAGATGATTTATAACAAAAAAAATTGATGGCGACATAAATTTTGGATTACTTCAAAAGAAAGTATAATGCTATTTTAGTTTGTAAGCAACAGTTTGGAAAACTTTATTTATTTACTCTGCTGTACAACAACAAATTAAATACAATTACAATACTTACAGTTGAATCCAAACAACTTAAGCTCGTTTTACATTACACTAAATATTAAACAAGATTTTGAACAATTTTTGGAACACTCTAAACTGCATTGTAGCATTTAGTTATTACAATTACAATATACGATTACCTGTACGGCAAATTGTTTTAAATATTCGATTTCTTTAATACTACGTGAGCTACAAACATGTTACTTATGCATTCTCACTCTCATGTAGCAACCCAAAATATTTTGTTATTGTCTTAGTTTTATTATTTGTCAGTTTAGTTTGTTTGTCTTATCTTTTAAGAATGTATCTATTTAGTTATTAAGGCAATTTCAAAACTTTTAATTATCCATATTCAATGTCCATTCTTTCTCAAATTAATTGTTATCATAAAGTATAGTCTAATTGTAGACCTTCTTACACCTACGAACATCTGTCCTTAATAGTCCATTTTTCACTCCAAGTATAAAAACGTTCGTAACTCATTCGTAAAACATGAACAGCCAAAGTGTCAAAAAGTTTTAGCTAATCCTGAAGTTTGGATTAGCAAATCTTATTCTAGTTTGATTTTAAATAGTTCATCCAAATCACTTTCCGTAAACCAAATAGTAAAAACATTATGCTAGAGTTTATATAAACTTTTTAAAGAATATAGTTTAGCAGAATTTGACAAATTCAAAACTCAAGATTAGCTAAAATTCTTTTGAGAATTGGGCTGTTAAAGTCTTATTACTAATTTGTAATTCGTTTGTAACACTTGTCAATATATGTCCATTTCAATAAGTCACTGAGAAAAGTAGCGTTTAACTAATTTCAAATCACCATCTGACGTTAAATAAATACATATATTGTGTACTTGATAATTGGAAACTTCCTAATCCGGCACCCATCACATACGAATTGTCTAGAAAATACACCACGTTCTATTCTTTCAAACAATTTACGAAGCAATGCGATATATCAAACAATTTGCTGTATGAAACAATTTAGATTATTCCAAAAACAACAACATAGTTGTTAAGCGACAGTGTAACCATGGAGCTTCAACTGTTCATATTTAAATAATATCAACAAAACGTGAACACGTGAGTTACGTTGCATTTTATGTGGACAAGAACTTAATGACTGTAAAGTTGCAGTTTAACCAACTACAAATTCGTCAGAATGAATTGCATTTTCGAATATTCTTTCGTAGATGATATCAGTCGGCGGTAATAATTCATCCTTGGGTTTTGTCATTGCCGTAGCTCTACAAAGACGAGAAATAAGATAAATAAAAACGAAATAATAGGAACTATGTGCGGCCAATGACAAATCACAAATTCCACGTCGAATCAGGGATAAGCGGGAAATAAATTAAGTCCCAGGGAATTCGGTTTTTTAACAATCGTTAATCAAGGAACGAACCAAAACATAACCTAAATTCTCGATGTATTCCTGGGTTTGGTTCGCAGCAGGAGGTGCGACGACACCCGACAACACTGTCAGAGCTCGTAATGTACCCGGTGCATTCAAGATAGCGTTTCTATTGTTGCAGTTTTACCTGACTTTTACCCCAAATAGGACTATTGTATTTTCATTATAACTTCAACAGAATGGAAGGGTAAGTCATGTGAACCAAACTAACCACATTTTTATCACAGCCTCTTTTATAACTATATTAAAAAATCATAAGTTGATGTATTCAGTTTCTGATACAGGTACGAGAACTTATGCTAAAAAAACAACTAGATTCTTTTCTTTTATTATGGGTGTTTAAAATGTATCCAATATTTTTCTTTTGTCACTGATGGCCAGTTGGGCCAGTTAAATTTAAATTTTCACCTTGGCTTAAATCAATAAAAGCAATTCGGAATTATATGTCATATAGAACCATTATGATTGCTACCACACATTTTATATGCTTTTAATATTTTTAAGCAAAGTTTAAAATATAAGTTTTGTTGGTGCAACTGGCCATTGTTTAAAGAAATTATAATATAAAAGTACATAATGCCCTACGGAAACATTGCCATAGGCAATTAAAATGGAAATAATATATTATACAACAAGCATGGAATGGTATTCATTTCACACGAGTATGCCAAATGAGACGTAAGTTATTCACTGTGCTTTTTCGATTAGGATATTGTTTAGTAATTTAAAATAAATAAAATAAATATATCATCACGCCTTCTACCTATTACTGGGTGTGGCACTCTGCCGAAGCAGATCTCGGTAAGTGATATATTTTTGCGCGTGAAGTGTGGTTACCAGTCGTCAAATCACGGCCTCCAAAGATGTTAGTGGTGGAGGACCCACAGAGGTAATTTTAAATTGGTGAAAATGTTTTTGTCGACTGTGGGGATCAAATCAGGGTTCTTAGGATCCACAGGCCGACTCGGATACCACTCAGCCATTACACCATTGAATTATAAAGAGAAAAATTGGGGTACCATCAGGATTTGAATCTGGGACCTATAAACTTCGATCATTTGTTTCAACCAATTAAGCTACGGTTGCCATGTGATTCAAATCTGATGTTATTCCAATTGTTGTCTCTATTTTGTTATGTGCCGAGGCACAGGGGTACCTTTTTTTTAAATTATGAAAATTGTTTGTCGCCCCTGGGAATTGAACCAGGGTTCTCAGGATCCACAGACCGACTTCATACCACTGAGTTAGTAATTTATATTTTAATATTAAGTTTTTCCGTAGCAACGACAAGCAAACAATGAGCAGATATCTTAATGGTCTACTTTGACGAAAGAGGTTCGAATAAAAGTTGTACACATTAGCCAAATAATGTGCGTATTTTAATTAGTTCTTTAATTTTGCTACCTATTCAATTTTCGATTAATATTTCACGAATCAAATGTGTTTGATGTTATTTCAACTTTAATTCATTATTTATGTAATTAGTTTAAAACTTGAACAAATGCAAACAAATTTGTTAAGTATATCATAAGCTATATTCCATTTTCCACTTGATTTAATTAAAGTAGTTTAGATAAATTAGACCACATGACAGACTGAACTGAACTAATCAAACTTATTGAGGTGGATTACGCCCGAATCAGTAAATCTAGATTTGGGAAAAAATGACAGAAGTCCATCAGTTAAATAAATAAGCAATCTAGAATAGTAAGTGTAAGTTAGATCTGATCCAAATGGCAAATTTGGACGCATAATTTAATGCGTATATTCAAAAGCAATTGGTGATTGTTTATAATAATATTTTTTCACTTATCTGATGAATTACCTGTCACTTTATTTTAACATTAATAAACGATCCAAAGATCTTCAAATAGTAGCCCAAGAAATTTTACTTAATAGTGTGCAAACTGCTACCAAAAAATAGTTTTAAATATTAGTAGATGATTAAATAGCGATAAATAATCAAAGTTTTAGATACTGTAAACATAGGAATTCATCCATTTATTATTTCCAGTAAATTTTAAGAGTAAGTAATAAATTATTTCTGTTACGACGATAAAATTTAGAAAGTACCTTATCCAGTAAAACAAATCTTCTTTCACACTTTTCCAGTGATATCAATTAAAACCATTTTTACTATCAGCACTCCAACACCTAAATAAGTGTAACTCCCACGCGGCACTAATAGTCTCCTAATGAAGTCAGCGGTCCGTTACGATTCCACAGAGCATTCCATCCTCGGTGCTTAGTTGCTTGGAGTTCGGTGTCTCGTTGAACCCTTTCGAGACCGCTGTCTTCGCCTCGGCCTTTCATTGTGCCGCGTGGCGTGCGACAACTTTGGGAATGTTGTCGACATTGTTTACCTCCACGTGCAAGTGTGCGTGTGAATTTAACACGCGTGAGGTCAACGAGTGTTGTTCTAGGGAGGATGTGGGTATATTGATATTACACGTAGATGGGAATTACTGTGTCAAATTGTTCATCGCTAGGAAATTTCCGCAGAGGAAGAAACGAAGAAATGAAAACATTTTTGAGAAATAATATAACAAATATTTTTCCTATGTCGCGTTTACAAGAACATGATTGATATTCAAAGAATTTTATTGTAAAATTACTGTCTTAGAGATGATTTGGGAGACATTTTATTATTGGAAAACAACTGTTTTAGAGACATTTTGGGAGATATTTTATTTGAAAATTACTGTTTTACAAACGATTTAAGAGACATTTGATTGGAAAATGACTGTCTTATAAACAATTTGAAAGACATTTTATTATTGGAAAACGATTGCGCTACAAAATTCAATTTTGTACAACTGTTTTTGGAGATTTTTTTGTGAAGTTCTTAAATTGTCTATTTGTAATATGGGTGACCTTTATATACAAATTTTAATTAATTTAACGCCATTAAAATTGCATTCAAGAATATGGTTGATCGATTAAAAATTAGCTAAGATGTAGTATGAAATATAATATGTAGTCCCTTATCAGGACTTCAAAATATTCCAAATAGCTAACTAAAATTGTATAATTGCAATTTTGGAAGAAAACCTTTTTAAAATAAAATAAAAACTAGTATGCCCTCCTAATAAAATAAATAAAAATAAATATATCATCATGCCTTTTACTCATTACTGAGTGTGGCACTCTGCCGTAGCAGATCTCGGTAAGTGATATATTTATACATGAGAAGTGCTGTTACTAGCCGTCAAATCACAGCTCCCCAAATAAATGGAGAAGGAGCCACAAGGGTAATTTTAATGTAGTGAAAATTGTTTGTCGGCTGTGGGAATCGAACCGAGGTTCTCAAATCCACAGGCCTTGATACCACTGAGTCATCTACCCTCCTAATCATCCTAATTAAAAATGCATACTCACTACTCTTTGAAAACAAGATAATCTGCCAAACATCTCGCGAAAAGAACGTCTCTTTCAACATCCAGGCGCAGTATATTTCTCATTAAAAGAATTAAAACCATATTATATATTCATCAAATTACCGGCGTTGCAATGCGCGACATGCGGATATTATTTCAAACGACTCGGGGTTCGCGGGGAATGTTGAGGCATCCATGGATAAAAGGAAGAATTTTCATTACGCTATGAAGAGCTGCACACTGCGTGCTACATGCCGCTGCGATGTGTATTCATTAGCTACGGGGAAGCTTCAAGAATAAGCATTCTTTATAAATGCATGAAGCTCTGCAATCGAATATTGCTTTGTACTTGTTATTGTGTTAGGAAACTTGAAGTTGGCAGTCCTTGACACAAATTGCGATTTTTATTTTATATATATAATATGCTCTTAGTGGCGAAAATTGGAACTACGATCAAGGTACAGTTTGCTACTAATCTAATAACTAAGTACTTAGAAAATAAATATAATTGAATAATAAATAAATAAACAAATCACGGCCCCCAAAGATGTTAGTGGTGAGGAAGCCACAGGGATAATTTTAAATTGGTGATAATGTAAACCAGGTTTCTTAGGATCCACAGGCCGACTCGGTACCACTGAGCCATTACCCCATATAATGAGAGAATAAATATTTGCAATAAAGAAGATATGAAACAATTTGATTAATCTAAAAGAATTAATCTCTATTAAGAAAGACCTACACTATTTTTTAATATATGTCTATTAGTATATATTTAAATTTGTACCTAAAAGTTAAACAATAAATGACATTAATACTAACGTAATCTATATTCCATATAAATTAATTTAAAAAAAGAAGAAGAAATACAAGTGACAGCAATGGTGAGCTTATGAAGATGAGATATGAATGTTGGCGACGTATTTGTAAGGGTTAAGAACAACAGCCCTTAGCTGAACCTCGACCGTCATCCTAAGTGATCAATAAAGTCAAATAAGTAAGTAAAATAAATAAAAGTGTATTTAAATTCTGTGCAATTGTATTAATTTAGCATTATTATCTCCTATTGTAGAAAGTAAAACATAAAATTTATCTTTGTAGTATTATCAAAAAATCAAGTTTTCAGCTAGAAATTAAGTTTATTTTAATATTCGTCTTCTTATATCCAGCGAAGAAACTGTCTTTTATCAAATAAAATATTAAATTTATGCGCCAATAAAATTTAAACGTTAAATTCCTGCCAACTTATATTTAGTTATGACAAACAATTTTATACTCCCAGCGTTTTATATCTTCATTTTTAATCAATTTTCATTCCGTACATAAAAAATACAAACACAGTGTAATCCGGAATCAAATCTACACATCCCACAAATATCTAAGAGTCAGCACACTTACTCTACACCAGTGGCTCTCAACGACGTCTTGAATTCCGTCTGTAGGTTCTCGGTAAACAGTTTAATAAGTAGACCACAGCGCTGTCAAGACGATGGAGTATCATTGTCGACATTTGTACTCGTGGGTGGCAATATACCATCCACGTACACACATGCGGATGCGTACGCAATAGGAAGACAGAGCAAGAAGGGCATGTCTGACGAGACATCACATCTACGTTATAATTAATTTGATGTCGCAGCTCGTAAATCACATATGAAGACAATTTAATTTAACGTCGTGCGTCGCACATTAGCCAGGAGCTGGTGCTATGAGGAAAGTGATTGTAACATCCTAAAAGATCATTTACCAATTTATATCTAACAAATTCAGCGGCATAATAGGCTATTTCAACAGCACGGCGTTTAAAGAAAGATTTAAAGCATTAAAATGATCAAAAGTAACGTATTAATATGTAAAATCAGGACCGGCGCTAGTTACCGTAAAATGGGGTTACTTTGAACAGGTATTGGCAGTTTTTGTTAGATAACTTTATGTTTACGGTCTAAAGAATAATGTGTCCTATCAGATGTATAATAAATTTAATCCCCACCCTCTCCCTACAATTTCATACATTTTTTAAAAAGCATGTCAAAATAACCACGAGTGTGGGGTTTCATTGACTAGGTATTGAAATGTAACTTGTATCAAAAATAGAAAACATAAGAGTTACTTTGACATCATTTTAATAAAAAATAATAATATTTATGCGTTATAATAATAATAATTATTTATGGGGTGGCTAGCTCAGTGGTATGAAGTCGGCCTGCGGATTCTGAGAACCCTGGTTCGATTCCCACAAGCGATAAACAATTTTCATAATTTCAAAAACTACCCCTGTGGCTCCTCCACCATTAACATCTTTGGGGACCGTGATTTGACGACTGGTAACCGCACTTCACGCGCAAAATATATCACTTACCGAGATCTGCTTTGGCAGAGTGCCGCACCCAGTAATGGGTAGAAGGCACGATCATATATTTATTTTATTTTATTTATAATAATTATTTTTGGAGGAATTAAATGAGAAATAACAATTTAATCATAATAAAAAAAATCTTATCTGCTTTGTAAGTCTATATTTTAGATATTAATTATCAGAGTATAAATACAAAGACAAAGAATAGATAACAAAAAATATCTGAAGAACATGATAGTAATCTGCGTTTCAACAAAACAAAAAACTAACTTACCAAAACAACTTTTACAATAACTTAAATTCGACTATGAACATCACCCTCCTAAGAGTAAATTTTTAATTTTACCATCCCACAATACTTCAAAACATCTTCAACGCCGGCCACCCACGCCTCCTCTATTAACAACTCAGTTGAAGAAACGCAGTCACCGCGGTATTTGAACCCGGGAACCTAGCTCGTAAACACCACACTCTCGCACCTAGAGGACACATACCACCGCACGTGTGTCTCTGATGGCATATATTAAGGTATTAGGTGTTAGGAGTTAGTCAGGGATGGCATCCTGGGCCGGCAGGTGCGTAACACAATAAAGAAGTTTGAAGTTTAGGGTTTTAATTGTGACGTTATCGTTAAGGTGTTAATGGAGAGTTTTTGGTGAGCTTAAATATGCCGGGTATTTTGTGGTAACGTCTTAATTTGGTTAATTGCGGATTTCATTAGAAATATGACCAAGTGTGAAGTTACTGTATAAATTAATGTTTCTTCTCAGAAATATTTCATACACTACGGAATTTATGTGTCTATTAAAGTTAATTGCAATTTTTATTTTGTCTTTGAATCAACCGTCTTAACATTTTTCTTGTAGCTTCTTTTTAGGTTTAGTTTCAAAATGTACAATCTTCACTGTTTGTGTTTTCGACTAAATCAAGAAAATTGGTATAAATATTATATTTTGCTAAAATTATATATTTAGCTGTTGTTTTCCTTAAACTAAAGTTAAGAAATAAATGTGGTTGATAATAATGGTCCTTAGGGAGCGTAGATACGTTTTGAAAGTAATAAATTGGATGTTGTCCATTTTGAAAGTAACTAAGTTGAAATTACGTTTTGAAAAAATGATGAGAATAAAATTTGAAATTTTCAAAAGATAGAAGAATAATTATTTGTATCACTAGTCCAAAAATTGCAATTTTGCGAACGTATGAATATATAATATTTGTGGAGTAGATGGCACAGTGGTTATCGTGTCGGTCTGTGGATCCTGAGAACCTTGGTTCGATTCCCAGTGGCGACAAACATTTTCACCACATTAATACTACTCCTGTGGCTCCCCCTCCACTAACATCTTTGGGGGCCGTGATTTGACGGCTGGTAACTGCACTTCACGCACAAAAATATATCACTTACCGAGATCTGCTTCGGCAGAGTGCCACACTCAATAATGGGTAGAAGGCGTGATGATATATTTATTTTATTTTATGAATATTTTGATAATCTTTAAATATATTTCTTTTCTTTCAGTTTCAATTAACTATTCAGCTCTAAAAATTTTGCTACTTCTCAACATCATAAATTGACAGTTAGAACAAATAAACCTGCAATTTCCACCTATAACCACAAAAGTTTAAACTTTTTGCCAGCCTAGCTATTTCTGAACGATTTTAAACTCTACAAAATTATTATATTTCGATGGAGGCACATAGATATATTTATTAAATTAAAATCAATTACATAAAATTTACACCATTTTTAAATTTAGCACAAACATCAAAGTGACATTTGTCATGTGTTTGCATTCTTTGATTTTATTGGTGATATGGAGATAATTATTGGAAGCTGGAAATTGTACGTTTTGGAACTAACCAAACGTTTGATTTCAAAGGAATATTGAACTGTTCGAAAGAAACCAATTCGTTATTTAGATTCAGCTAAAAATGTACAATCAAAATCATACATTTTCTCATTTTCTTATAAATGTAGAGATTGCTAAAACTAGACCTGATTTCATATAATATTGGATGGAAAATCTATTAAGATCTTGGTCTGTAGATGTTCTAAAACATTGACTTTATCTACCTTTAATATTAAAATCAAGTTTGGCTTCACAGTTTCTGTAGTTTAATGTTAAAAGTTTATCATGGGCCAGGAACTAAAAATGCAGAACAATTGCACCAAGGAATGGACACAGAGGTATAATGACATATTTAGTTAGTTCAATGAAAATTATAATAATACTGTTTCCAAAGGCTATTCAATTAAATAGAAACAGGAGTGTAAAATGTATCCCTTATTGTATTACAACCCCGAAATGATTATAACCAAGTATAACAATTTACACCAGTATCATTACTGTTATTTAGAAATAATTAAAATACATTAAACTGAAATACTGGTGCGACAGCAAATATGCTCATTAAAAGCTGATTGAGTTCCAATCTACTTAATCATCGTTTATCATTTATCACAAACCAGGAATTAGTGAAATTACACAAAATTAAACATAATTATACAGTAAATTAATATTCATTTACAAGGAAGAATTGAACAAACTTAAATTTGTAATTACGCTGAATAAATCTCACTTTGTGTTGGATGTGTGAAGCTCAGAAACGGACAGAAATGATGATAAAATGTGACCATTACAGAATAATGTCATTTAAATTAGGCCTGATATTTCCATCGTTAGTGAGAAATACGAAACTAATTGTAGCAATTGGTTTTAACGACTGCTCACACTTTGGATGTCGCCAGGCGCTAATGAAGTCGTCCTGAGACAAAAATGACGCAATTGTGCGTAGAAATTGTCGACGTCAATTAAAAATAAACAAGACACAATTTAACATTCACATAAAGAGGTGACCACTTATTTGTCAGCGTAATCTTGGATGTTAATAGCGTAGCAAGGCTTTAGAAACTGTCCACATCACTTGACTTATCCACCGACCATCACTACATCACTGATGTTCGGTTTGTTCTTCGTTGTGAGAGCGGACACAGTGCCGGATTTATACTTGGAAAATGCCCGACAGTTTATTTATTTGTTTATTACTCTACACAACAAGAACTTAATCCCAATTACAATACAGGAGGCCTACAGCTTATAGTGGAATACGAACTACAAAGACACAATTGTTTATCTTTGATATAAGTTAAAGTCAGCGAAATTTTAACACACTATCTTTACTTCAGATGAAAGTTTTTCCTTGGTTTTACAAATTGGGCTTCGATAACCTCGGTTGGTGCAGGTTAGGGGTGAACATAAGGGTTGAACATGTAAAATTAGTTTTATGCATATCCCTTCTCTCTGATTTATTTTACGGCAAAAACTGTAGATGTAAAGTAAAATAAATAAATATATCATCACGCCTTTTACTCATTACTGGATGTGACACTTTCCTGTAGTACCATATATCTTAGTAAGTGATATATTTATGAGCGTGAAATGCGGTTACCAGCCGTCAAATCACGTCTCTCAAAGATGGTAGTGGAGCAGAAGCCACAAGGGTAGTTTAAATGTGGTGAAAATTGTTTCTCGGTTGTGGGAATCGAACACGGATTCTCTAATTCACAATCCAACTCGATATCACTGAGCTACCTACCCTATTAAAAGTTAAAAGCTGCATACAAAACTATTTTTACATTTGTGATTTAAGTTTTTGATTTCTTTTCAATTAAATAGAACATTGCTATTTTTTTTTAATTTTGTTTTTTATTTCTTTATAGCAAATGTGTTAAATCATAAAAAAAGAAATGGTAGTACCTTCTTTTTAATTGTGGAGCAAGTAAAAAATATAAAAATTATGCTGTTCGTAACTTTCCAATCCGAACAATTTTTGAGTCTACAGTTTAACGGAAATTAACGTGTATTGAAACTTCCCTAATATATTTTGTATCAAATGTAATCTTAAATACAATCTCTCTCTTTCGAGTAGTTTGTCACCATAATAAATAAACTAAACTCCGAATTAAAGATCCAGAAAAGTACAATGAATTTTTTTCTATACTTTTTGCCTCCCGAATTAAAAAATTAAGGAAGATCTAAAGAAAAATAATTGTATGATGTTCTCTTTATTCCGAAACCCTATGATTCAACCTATTCCGGCCCTGGACAACAGCATCAAGATAATTACGTGAGCAAATGTGAAAATTCTACACGATGAGAAATAGAAATTTGAAGCTGACTTGTGTACATAATTTACCAGATTACAAAGAACACTTCTTATTAAGAAATTTCGTATTGTGGAATCATTTTCTTGAAGAGGTCTTTGAAAGTTCCGACAAACTTAATGCCCACGAAAATTCCTTTGAGATACATTCATTGATAATTTACTATTTTTAGACAGTCGAGCTTAACAGATTATATAAAATACCATTCATAATTCCGTGCCTTTATTTCAATTCATTTGGGTCAAGAGAATAAAATATTATAATTTTTGCTCTAAATATTATTGCTGAATACACTTTCGTGGTAATTAAAACTTAGAGACCGTTACAAAAGAAAGAAAGGAATAATGTAGTAATAAAAGGCACTTGGCTAAAGAGGCGTAATGCAATGGCAACGTGCGAACCTAACGAGAAGATTATTTAGAAACAAGTTACCATGTTGTGTTTTTATGAACGGCATCGTTTTATGCATGCCATGTTAGCCAGCTTTCAGATTTAATAACACGTAAATCGGTATTAAAAACGCTACTCTTGAATAAAATTTTTAGTAATAAATCTTCCTATAATTCCTCGATACTTAAAATCATAAAAAAGTATCTAAATTTTTTTAGTTGCGTCGTAAAAAATCTGATTTCGCGGCACATAAAATTCTGACATCTTTTGGGTTTGAAAAGCAGGTAGGAGACGTTAAAATTCGACATTTATTTAAATATATTTATGGATGTTGGCTGTAAATAGTGTCTTTTATTGCCACGGAACATGTTGAACAAGTTTAGATACACGATTGCCTTATGTTAACATTTATATGATAATGGCGGCTCGCGAAGTCGGTAAAGCCAACCACTAGAAAAGCTCTCTCTGCGATTTTCAATAGGCGAATCTGCGAGACCTACCGACATCGGCCCACTAACTTCCGGAATCTAACAAATTACTATCATTTGTAGCTATTAAATATTTATTCATGCCGTCGTTGTACTACCAAACAATCACAGACATAAATTTATGTTTCTAAGAGACATGTAAACTTTATATCTAAGAATTTAAACGACATCTGACTACATAAGTTTAAACCAATATCTGACGAATATAAATGGCTCTTTAAATGTTGTTTTTACTATAAAATTTATACGGTTTCTAAAGGTAAATTAGGCTTATACTTATTTTATTCTCGAGTTCGATGCCTGTCTATTATAATGTTATTATTATATATCAAGAGCAGTAAGTGAATTTTATTTCGAAATATAATAAAAATAAATACTTTGACGCTTCATAAGTAAAAACGTTAACGAAATTACAAAAAAAACAAAGTTGTCATGAATTCTGATGCTTATATTTGTTAATTTAAAAAAAAACTATATATCCACTTTGCCGCACTAGTGCCGTAAAATGTGTTATTAGTATAACACATTTAACTTATAGTAATAACTTATTATGATACTCAAAATAATTTTGATATTATGAAACGATAGTATATTTGTCAAAATCAGTGATACAAAATTCAATTATGTACAAATTTTAAATTAAAAGCAAATTATTAACCAATTGTAACACTTTTTTCAATATACTATTTTCTGCTAAGAGTTATCTTTGGGAAAACACTCCATTTGTAGCAACAATAGATAATAAATTTCAAATTTTTAAGTCATGTGACTAGCTTTGTAAAATAAAATAAATATATCATCACGCCTTCTACCCATTACTGGGTGTGGCACTCTGCTAAAGCAGATCTCGGTAAGTGATATATTTTGCTCGTGAAGTGCGGTTACCAGTCGTCAAATCACGGCTCCCAAACATGTTAATGGTGGAGGATCCACAGGGATAGCTTTTTCAAATTATGAAAATTTGTCGCCTGTGGGAATCGAACCAGGGACCTCAGGATCCACAGGCCGACTTCATACCACTGTGCTAGCCATCTTTGTCGTTTTAATAAATTTAATGTTTATGACAGAAAAATTCGGGAGACGCCCGGATTCGAACCGACACTATGACAGAGAAATTTGGTTGGCGCCTTGCTTGTACAGAGGAGCCGTGGCCTAGTGGTTAAGGCATCAGCCCGGCAAGCTGAAGGTCCCCGGTTCGAGTCCGGGCGTCTCCAGAATTTTTCTGTCATAAACTTTAAATTTAACAATAGATAGTATTATGAAAACTAATAGTCTGGGGACTGTTCTTCCATCCAATATTGTTAACACTCTGAGCAGGATTCGAAACCGGGGTCTACAATTTAAAATAGTCAACGAGCAGCTGTTTTGCTCACTGCATTTTTCAAAATAAAAAAGAACATTTCAATCAAGCAGTTATTGAAAAATATATCCCGTTTTAAATTAACCAATAATAAACACAAACATCCCAATTCAATGAGTCAATGGTAATTCGAAGGCTAGTATTTAGAAAACATCTCCACACTTAATTGAGACATCAACACTGAGTGAACGACCACTAAATATTCATGGTCCGGCTCTGCGGACCCGCTCCGTAATTGGCCATATTTATATTCATAATTTGGCCAAACGAAACGTAAAAATAAATTAGCTATAACGACGCCGCGTGCGTTTAAATTTTAATTCGCCGAATTAACGACTGGATTTGGTTGCCGCTGGTTTGTATTTCACGTGTGATTGTGGCTGTGGCTCTATTGACTAATTAAAGTGTCTTATTTATTGCACTTGTGCTTAATGTGACAACTTTATTGCAGCTCTAAAGTACCCGTTAGTTGTAAATTTTAGGATAGAATTGTTGTAATTCCCTCCAATTTAAGTTTGACTCTCTCGCTGGAAATATTCACCAGGTTTATAACCATCTTTATGATGGGATTCGCTTCTTATTTGGAAGAATTATTTTTTTAATTAACTATGTTTGAATAATATTACAAATTGGTATTAATTTTGATTGAAATTATTTATTAATTTAGCAAATATAATTATATCTCGCTGCACATAAAAATGCAACAGAGAAATACTTTTCAAGATGCCTCTTTACTTTATCCCTTTTCAATTGTAATATTATTTTTATAACAAGTTGTTACGTGTAAGTGCAGAGATTAATGCACGAGGCTTGCCGAGTGCGCAAATCTGCACGAGCACGTAACCTTTCTCGACACGTGTAATAAACAACATTTTTCCTACATCTGATAATTTAGAAAGACACTAAAATATTATCAGGATTTATAACGATGTTTTATGTCACTAATTTCAAGATAATTTCTTCAAAATCGTCTAGATTTGAATACTATAATAAGTGATTCTACTTTATCATGTACATCTCCAGAGATAATTGTGGCCTTAGATCAAGCTACGTTACATCTATTCTTGGCAGTGACAATCAACCTGCTGCTGTTACTTCTAAAACCTCCGAAGTTGTTCTCAATAATAGTTCTGTTTATAGGTATGGCAGAAACCAATGTTTCTTTAAACAGTTTAAAAGATTCAACTTCAAATTATGGCAATATGAGCAACTGTAACAACTGTATTATTAATATACACAAACAATAAATATTATGCATTTCATTTCCTCTCCAAATAAAATCATTGTTAATATTTAATAATGATACACCTGCAAGTACTTCTCTGCTCATTGTGATGTGTACAGATTAGGAATACTGATGATAGTATGTGCACTATATGTAAAGGTTATGTTTATAAACGTCAAAATATACCACTGCATAACTTCTTCTTCCATAAGCGTCTGTGGCTAAAATATTAATATAAAAATGAAATCGCTCTCAATTAAATTTTCTTTTGACAATTGCGTAAAACACAAATTACTTTCGGCACTAGTGCTTCTTCGCTTACAGAAACGCACTTGGTCTGCATTTTTCTCTTTCCACTTTCCACCTTCTACCCGTAACAAAGACAATAATAGTTACGTAATAACAAAGAAATCGCACAGTTGTAGGAAAAAAAATTTTGTAGAGACTTATTTGCTTTGTAAAATTTTGACCAGTAGTAGACAGTATAAAATTGACGATCCTAATATGAGTCAACAGAATAACATTGCTTTATCGTGTAAGAATCTAACAATATTTGAATATAAATACATTGTATGTAACACAAAGTTCGTTATCAAATTTAATAGATCTGCTCGATTCATCATTGTTTATTCACATAAAACCAGCTATTTGCGAAGTTCCTTAAGTTATTTTAATTAACCCTTTTACAGGTTTATGACTAAACCTAAATCATCCTGCATCTTCCAGCATAATTCTTAATTTTCATCTAGCACCACGTGTGGCTATTAACCACTCGGTGGACATTTATCGCGTGGACATAAAAACAGTCAGAGTCAGTCTGTGGCGGCGACAGAGAAGTATCGCTGACCGGCTGCGCGCCGAGGCGTTCTGCGCGATGTGCGACACCCTCGCCGAGGCCATAACTCGCGACACGCGTTGCGTAGGCCCTTCGCACATTTTTCACTCTTGTCCCCAGCAGTGTGCTGTGTCGGGTGCAGTTGCACCAGGTTTCAGTTAATTGACTGTGGTGTTAATAAGAAATTGTGGGTTTATTTTATTTGCCACAAAATGTACATATTTGGTACTTGTTTTCAGGCAAACATTGAATTCTTCGTGTCTGAATTGGCTAATGAGCAAATTTTTAGCGGTTTTTAGTTTTCGAAAATTTCCTAAGGGGTTTTTTCAGTTTTAGGCTAATTCTATTTTTCAGAAGGTTATATCTTAAAAACTAAACAAGATATGACGATGTGCTCAACGGCATTGAATTCCTCGTGTTCGAATTGACTTATAAGCAAATTTTTAACGATTTTTATTTTTTGAAACTTTCTTAAGGGGCACCCCTTCAATTATTTTAGTTTTAGGCCAATTTCAGACTATTTTCTCTAAAATTCATCCTCATACGAATAATGTAACGAAAATATAGATACATATGTATTTTGGTCCGCTGAATTCAATGGTAAAATTGGGAAGTGCATATGTCTTCCAGTTTTTGAGATATTGTTACAAAACTGTAAGATAGGAAAATTTTGGTGAAAATTTTTGAAAAATAAAAAATGCTGAAAATTTGTTTACAAGTCAATTGAAGCACGAGAAATTCAATGCCGTTGAGCACATCTTCATATCTTGTTTAGTTCTTGAGATATAGTCTTGGAAAATATGAAAATATGATGAAGTAATTTTTTATTTAAATTAATCTTTTACGACAGTTATATCTTAAAAACTAAACAAGATACGAAAATTCGCTTAATGGCATTGAATTCCTAGTGTCCGAATTGACTTATAAACAATTTTTTAACGATATTTAATTTTTGAAAATTTCTTAAGGGGTACCCCTTCATTTTTTTTTACTTTTAGGCCAATTTCAGACTATTTTCTGTAAAATTCTTTCTCTTACGAATATTGTAACGAAAATTTACATACATATGTATTTTGTCCCGCTGAATCCAATGATAAAGTCACCAAGTGCATATATCTTCTAGTTTTTGAGATATTATTCAAAAACTGTTTTAGAAGAAAATTGTTGGTGGAAAATTTACAAAAATTAAAAACCGTTGAAAATTTGTTTATTAATTAATTGAAATATGAGAAATTTAATGCCGTCGAGCGCACTCCGAAACCAGTTTTAGTTTTTGAGATATAGTGTCGAGAATATCGAAAATGTGATGAAGTAATTTAATCCCAATTACGATATAGTGTCCCTACAGCCTTTAGTGGAATCTCTTTTTTTTATATAAGTTTTATCTCAGTTTTATCCATTAGTTTTAGGGACCCTAAATAATTCTAAAATACCAGCATAAATAAAATATTAAAAATCCTACTTCGCACATATTAAGTAAAGCAAACCTCCCTTAGTATCCCTACAACCACTTAACATTTCACAAACATCATAAAATTACATTAACTCCAAAGAATCTAATAATTAAATCCCTAGAAAAACTTCAAACAGCACTTGAAACTCCAACACCGCGACACCCATAACAAAAACTTCCGAATAAAAACAAAAACTTTTTCAAGGAGCACATAAAACTACAACCAACACACTAACCCATCCCCAACCCCTGCGCTGTGAGAGACATCTTCAGAGACGCGACACCAGCTGGCGTGGAGATGAAAATCTTGTCTGCTAAGTGGCCGTGGCGGGTGTGTATTGTGAGAGTTTTAACACATGTGGCCGAAACTTCGAACACTTAATCCGACGGCAGCGATTTGCGCGGCGGTGGAGAAGCGCTTAGTGAGCGCGACACTCGGACGGAAGAGAGAATTACGCTTTTGCGACAAAGTTTGGGACTCTGCTTTTAGGTTCAGTTTTAAAGAATTGAGAGAATAGTGATGGTAGATTTGGTAAGTGCATTAAGTGCTAAGTTAATTTATCCGGTCCGCGCTCGTTCGGATGGTACCTACTTTTATTTTCTAGTTTTATGTACTATTTAGAGATACAATTTACTATTTGTTTTTATTTTACTTGAGTTCGTACGTTCAAACTTCGCCGACTTCAATTTATGTACAAAAAAATATGGCGTTGCCTGAGTAGTTCGGAATCGACTATTAACTGTAAGGCTCTTGTACTATAATTGCCATTAAGTTTCTGTTGTGCATAATAGAATATAAATTAATTAATCTGCCACTATTTATCTAATAATCATGTATTCTTAAGTACTCATAATATTTATTTGTTCAACGAGAGGATTGTGAACAATTATGAGAATATAAAGAAAATATTTCGAAATAAGATTAACGCAAAAATGATTCTTGAAATAACTACTCTAGAAACCATTTTTAATTAGGCATATTAAAAAACAAAACAAGAACAATAAATGACACACAAGATATAGTCCATCACACAAATTAAAATTGGTAAATAATTTTTTTCACGATTCCGTCGGAAAGAAAAATTTATTTTCTCAATTGGAAGAAGAAAGTAATACTTTTCGTCTCTAATGGAGAATAGTATAGTATTCAACGAGCATGTTATGATAGCAATTATTCAAGAGGTTGAAGTTCGCGGCGCAAGCTGTTAGTGAAGACCGTAATCACCTGAATGAATAATTGTCATAACATGTGAGTTGAATACTATACTTTTTCCATGACCATTCAAAAGGAACTTGAACTTTGAAGTCGTACTTTAAAGAAAATAATACATTTTAGATGTAACATGAATAGTTTCTAAGCAATATTAAAATAATAATAATAATAATGATCAGTGCGATGTGTTAGTATAGTTGCCGAAATCTGATTGGCTTAAAAAGTGTTGAATAATGGTGTTACAATAACAACCGTAATCTGATTGGTCATTATGCAATACTTCTCTTCATCATTCTTCAGTTTTGATAATGAAGCATCTTATCTATCTAGAAACTTACATTTAATGATTGGAAAAAGTAAATTTTGCTTTCTTTGGGGGAAAAAAAATAAAGCAGTAACCAGAAGAACAATAAATGTTATCTAAATTTTTAATTTATTTCTGAAAATTTTACTTCCAGATAAAACAGTGACAAAAATTATATGAGTACCTCAAGAAGAAAGTGTTATTCTTCTCTCAGATGCATTACTCGTAATGAAACGGTAAATTCGGGAAGAAATGACACAGTTCCTTTCCTTGATATAAAAATAATTACTTTGTTTCTGAAAAGAATCACTCGACCATTATAACCTATTCATTAACCATCAAACTTGAAATTCTGAAGTCTACTGTACTAACTTTCATCAATCTATTTGGTTTTCACACTAAATGCAGAGACTTAACGCTTATAGCAAGGATCATTGCGCAAACAATATTGATGTACGAGTACGATCACTAAACTTAAATGTCCTTTAAACTTAAGCTGACTACAATCTTAATTTAGAAATATTTATACAAAATATGAAGCTCTAAAAATCATTTAAAAAGCATAAACGCATTTACGAATCAAGTATTTATTCGTCAAGTAAATGGTATAGATCGTTAGGTACAAAAATTCGTCATTTGAGCTATGTTTGTTAACGTTTTATCCATGGTAATTTTAGTTAAACCACAGTTTGTTGTATCTTATGAAAATTATATTAATAACCTAATATCAGCAATTTAAATTCAATGTAATCTTACCAAAACAATGCCCCAGAATTAGTGTATAAAACAGCACTCACCTGTAACAAAGAAAACAAAATTAAAAAGTGATTCTCTAAGACTATAATAAAGTTAAAGCTAAAGACCTCTTTTAAAAGCAAACTACATATTTGCCCCTACGTGTTAAGAAATTCATAAAGTCAACTAAAAATACTTGTCTAGCTCCTTTAAGGCGCCGTAATAACCTGCATAAATTTTAAGTACGTTGCTTACACCTAACAAATCACGTGACATTAACAGTGTCATACTACTTTAGTCTATAAGCAAGGACCACACGCATTCAACAACATCAAACAAAATTTTCTGACTAAAATATCTTCTTAGCGAGATATTCTTCTTTAATTAACATTAAAACAGGACTAAACAATGAAAGAATTTATAGAACGGTTTTAATTAGACACGTTTGTTTTGACTCAGTTTAGTAGAATACGAGTACAATGGTGTGAAGTTATTTAAAGTGAGTGATTTTCACATCTGTAATTTAATTAAATCAGACTGAATTGCAAGTTGAATACATTCACTGGATTCATCTAATTTGGAATAATTTATTGTATGTGAATGTTAATTTAGTAAATTGTGACATACTAGACATGAATGTAGGACTGTGTGAATTTATTTTTATTATAGGTATAAAATTGTGTGTGGTCAAATCGATATTTTATAAATTAAACAATTTTACAATCAATTTATATATATTTATTGGGATTAATTGTGTACTAGTCAAATATATACAGCAATTATACAACAAGGTGTTGTCTTCCCAATCTCAACCTCCATTCCTCTCTATCATACACCTTATTTTCTTCTAGGTCTCGGTCTCTCATTGCCTGCCGTATTCCCTCTTTCCATGATTTACGAGGTCGTCCTCTCTTGTTTCTTCCGGGTGGTTAATATTTCTGCGACTTTTGCAAACATACTTCGTACGTCCCAGGTTCACAGTGTCAGTTAAAATTATAAAATATTATTTCCCGTTATATATTAATAATAAAATATGCAGAAGCATCAATGTAATCCTGTATTTTACTTTTAAAGTTGATGCTTTCAGATAAATGAGCTCTGAGTATAGTGCATATTACATTATTTCCCTAAGTATAAAATTGTGTACTCTTGTCTCCATTTTTGTATTACACAAATTGTGAAATTCTCCCGATCATGAAAAAACATATTTCATAATGTGTTTCAAGGATCAAGATATGCCTTGTACCAAAGAGATATTCAGTGATGTAATTGACTTTTTCTGAAACCGGCAAGAAAGTGCCTACTTTCCTGATCAATTTTAGTATTCAAGGCTACAACAAAAATAACAGTCTGGTAAAGTACAAAACAGTCTGGTGAAGATTTTACCTGACTGTTATTTTTGTTGTAATCTTGGATACGTAGTCTGCTGTCAGTACAATTCATATCAAAGAAATTAAACATTTTGAATTATTTATGATTAATGATTGATTAAATTAAACGGTTTTAGAAAAAATAGTATGCATAATACGTCAGGAAAGTGTTTTTACTTAACTTATTATGTAATATACTATTTCCTGAGACCAACAAGAAAGTGTCTACTTTCCTAACCAATTTTAAAATAAAAGTAGATTTTTACCAAAACGGTCAAATAAAGTACGTATCTTAGGCTACAACAAAAATAACAGTCTGGTAAAAATTTTACCTGACTATTTTGCATTTTACCTGACTGTTTATTTTTTTTTGTTCTAGTCTGCTGTTAGTACAATTCATATAAAAAAATTTAAACATTTTGAATTATTTATGATTAATTAATAAAAATAAAAATAAATAAAATAAATATATCATCACGCCTTTTACCCATTACTGGGTGTGGCACTCTGCCGAAGCAGATCTCGGTAAATGATATATTATGCGCGTGAAGTGCGGTTATCAGTCGTCAAATCACGGCCCCCAAAGATGTTAGTGGTGGAGGAGCCACAGAGGTAATTTTAAATTGGTGAAAATGTTTTGTCTGCTGTGGGGATGGAACCAGGGTTCTTAGGATCCACAGGCCGACTCGGATACCACTGAGCCATTACCCCAGGATTAATTATTGATTAAATTAAACGGTTCCAGAAAATATAGTATGCATAATATGCCAGGAAAGTGGTTTTACATGACTCAGGGGATTAAAATACTCGACCTGCGGCCTCGTATTTCAAACAATCGCTTTGTCAAGTAAAACATCATTTTCCTGACTTATTATGTAATATAATATTTCATTTGCCATAACGTATAATCGACTAGTAGTTTTATTAGCTAATCAAACACCTGATACTTCAAAAACAATTGAGAATATAAATGATTCATAAAGTACTTATATGAATTATGAATGAACACCATGTGTATAGTACACCTTAAGTAATTATGAACGACACATTACATATCAACAATATTAATTACCTATTACAAAGATATAAGTAATTAAAAACAATCATTTAAGACATCATTGGGTAAAATAATTTTTTGAAAAACCTGGTTATGTTCCTGTCTCGTGTATTTCCACGGCAGCTGTTGGATCGATATAAGAAAATTTCAATTTTAATGTAAAAATAAAACGCTGTTTAGCGAACAGGTGCGTGTCTTTAATATGGTTCGCTACTTTGCTTTTAAAATCGTGCAGGGCGCTCGCCGCTAGCGAATATGTCACGTACATTTAAATTCGGGCTCGTTATTCAGTCGTCTTCCCGCTATCTCGTGCTCTGTCTGTTGGTATTTATCTCTCTTTCTCACACACGGTAATGTGGCTACTTGGTGCTTGTTTCGTGCACCGCTCAATATGTTAAAATAAAATTGAATATACATCATCGTAAAAACCGAATGATTTACTGAATATGTGTTCTTAAGGTAGGCATTTTATTCCCAATGAAAATTGGAAATGTTTTTATAAAAATTCCGGCACGTGCTTTCTTTGTTTTCAGGAAGGTAGCAAGAAAGAAGAAATATATAGAACAGTCCAATTTATAATAATACATAATTCCTAAAGTTATAGATGCAGATTGTTTTCAAAAGTTCTGATAATTGCTTTAAACAATGTTACCATAAAAAAAAATGCCCACTTACAAATTTTATGTTAAATATGTAATTTCATTTATTTGGATCTATAGGAAACTATACCTTGATCAATTTTGAGTTTAATCAAGCACCTACAAGTTACAAGTAATCACCGAAAATTTAGGTTGATTATCAATTCTTTTCGAATGTCTAATTAAGGTAGTACGAGCGTGAAAAATTTTTTGCAGATCTAAATGATATTTGTCGCACTTAAACATTGGATAGTCATACGCATCCTGTTAAAATATGAAACACATTCATCGTCTGTGAACAAATATATTCGCTTGTAAAGTTGAGTTCTTATACACGGGGCTTATGGGGATCATCACTCAGAATCGCACATATTTGGTTTCTGTACCTCTAAAATTTTACAGTTTCATTTGAAAAACTAGTATGATGTTCTAGAACTATCCATGTATATTTTACCGGAAGGAGCCATGCAAGGCCTTGTTTTTAACGAAAAATTAAAAATCCCAATTTATAATGGCAACACCACACGGTGGTACGGTATTTGAAAAATTCACTAGACTAACAACCTGTTAACAATTCATGATATTAAAATCATAATAGGTATAAAACACTTATTTTATTAAATTTTTATATTTTTTTGAGCATCAGTTTCGTCACTCGACAACCGATGGCGCCACCGTCACACTAGTACTACCTTACAGAGAGAGGTATTTTATCTCTTTTTAATATTTACTACATCTTTCTTGAACATGGCGTCAATTCTATTCATAAGTAGGTACCTATTCTCTGAGACGAAAAGGACTACATGTATTTCCATTTGAAAACCTTATTGTACCAATATTTCAAAATATTACTCCTTTATGAAACTCTTGCACACATTTAAAACACAATCATCTAACTTAAATCCTAAAAAAAAAACCTTCCTTAGTAGAAGAACCACCATCAGCAAGTATCCACTTGTCCTGCCTCAATATATTACCCCGTGACAGTTAAGAAATTACGTTTAATAACGAGTAAGCGGCTTTAGCGCGGCATGTGTGTTCTCTGCTCTCTCCTCTCCCTTTGCCGCCCTCTACCACCCCATACATCACGCCGGTGCGTTTTATTGGTAGCGCCGCGCCAGGGTTGTGCGGCAGCGGCGAGAGATTTATACACCGGAGACGGACTGCAATTAAAACACTAAACAAAATCACACACGCGAAACCTGCCGAGGGGTGTATTAGTTTCTTGTTAAGGGTGAATATATGAGGAATGAAGGGGTTGGATTGTTCATTATTTTGTGTGATGGCTGCTGAATAGAAGGGGAGGTTTTTTTGTTTGCTGTGGTGACTGGGTTTTATAAGGTTATAATTTTAATGACCTTTATATTGCCGCAGATTTTACTTAGAAATTGATGCAAATTTTTGTAAATTAATTTTGTACAGTTATTATATAAATGTTTATGACCACAGTCTACCTAATAGGCTGGACCAAACCTGTACCACAACTTCTTAAAATATATTCAAAACAAAAAAATTGGTACTGTCATAGTACTTATTACGATTGTCAGGGCCGGATTTATGTGTAAGCAAAATAAGCAGTTGCTTAGGGCCCCCAAAACATCGGGGGTCCCCTAGAGAAATCGTAAAATACTTGTACCTGTGAACTAATTTCTGATTAAATATTTAATTGTATTACACAATTTTTATTTATCAAAAATGATTTAAATAATATTTTTCTGAAACTGGCAACAAAGCGGCTATTTTCCTGACCAATTTTAGTATAGAAAGAAAATTTGTACTAAAACAGTAAAGCTAAGTACGTATCCAAGGTTACAACAAAAATAACAGTCTGACAAAACAGTTTGGTAATAACTTTACCTGACTGTTTTGTATTTTACTCGACTTTTTGTTGCAACCTTGAGTACGTAGAGTGCTGTAAATAAAATTCATAACAAAAAATTGAAACATTTTGAGTTAATTATGATTAATTATTAATTAAATTAAACGGTTTCAGAAAAATAGTATACATAATACGTCAGGAAGGTGTTTTTACTTTCCTGACTTACTATGTAATATACTAATATTGTGTAAAATGTGAATTGGCGTAAAATTTGGAAAAATCTACCCTTCCAGAAGTTATATCTCAAAAATTAAGCAAGATACGAAGATGCGCTCAACGGCATTGGATTCCTCGTGTCCGAATTGACTTATACACATATTTTCAGCAATATTTTTATTTTTGATATTTTGACCAAAATTTTCGATATTCACAAATTTCTAAGGCCAATATCTTGAAAACTAAAAGAGATCCAAACTCAGGGATTTCACCATTGGATTCTGCGCGTGAAAGTACGTATGTATGTAAATTTTTAGTAAAATATTTGGACGAGGAAGATTTTTAGAGCAATAAGTCTGAAAATGGCTTAAAATCGAAAAATTCTTAAGGGGTACCCCTTAAGAAATTTAAAAAAAATCAAAATCGCTGAAAATATGTTTATAAGTCAATTCGAACACGAGAAATTCAATGCCGTTGAGAGAAAATTCATATTTTGTTTAGTTTTTGAGATACAGCCTTTGAAAAAGTAAAATTTTGTATATATTTCATCGCATTTTGACCATTTTTCGCTAACTGCCCTATATGATAAAAACTAGCCTAAATAAAAAATAAAAATAATAATAAAAACGTAAGTATGTAAATTTTTAATATAATATTCAGATGAGAAAGATTTTTAGACCAATAAGTGTGAAAATGGCTTAAAATCTAAAAAATCTAACTTAAGAAATTTTCAAAAAATCTATATCGCTGAAAATATGTTTATAAGTTAATTCAAACCCGAGAAATTCAATGCCGTTGAGCGAATTTTTATATCTTGTTTAGATTTTGAGAAATAGCCCTCGGAAATGTAAAATTTTTCTCAAAATTCATCTCGTTTTGACCATTTTCCGATAATTGCTCTATGTATAAAAAAACTAGCCTAGATACGGGCCTAAAAAATGCACTACCGTATTCCTCATAATTTTCTGCATAAATATACTAATTTTTATTGATAGAAATTATAAGATAATTTTTTTATTGCAATGTAAAACGTGGTCAAATTTTCAAATTTAAAACTTGTCAAATAATTGCATAAAAATACACTAGGTGCGCTACTGCATCATTCCAGCGTCTCAAGACAACATAACTTCAACATTTTTACAAAATTATATAACTGAATTACAGAAATTGACACTCGAAAGGATAAAAGAGATGTAAATGAGGAAGAAGAACAATTACAGAAAGAAAAAACTTGAGATACCACCACAGCTGTACAAACCTAACTACTTTTATAGCTTAGCTACAACTACTGTTTTTTTTTTATCTTCGTTACGTAGTCCCCTGTCAATACAATTAACATAGAAAAAAAATTAACATTTTGAATTATTAATGATTAATTATTGATTAAATCATACGGTTTCAGAAAAAATAGTACCAGTACATAATACGTCAGGAAAGTGTTTTTATTTGACTTAACGCATTAAAATAGTCAGCCTGCGACTTCGAATTTCAAACAACCGCTTTGTCAAGTAAAACATCTCTTTCCTGACATATTTTGTAATGCACTATTAATAATTGATAAATTATTCTAAATATTTAACACTTATTAAATTTTGTAACTGAATTTGTAAATTGTTTACATTGTTCTCAAAATTTTCAGAAAGATGATTGGTTTACAAGGCCGGCTGGTATTCGCACTTACCGAGATCTGCTACAGCAGAATTCCACACTCAGTAATGGGTAAAAGGCGTGATGATATATTTGTTTTATTTTTACAAACCTTCTGAGAAATATACACAAAATATTTTGAACAGTCACAAATTTGCCATCAATTATTATTCGCTGTTCATTAATATGTAAAAAAAAGTTGCAGCACCAAATGATCAAATCTAGAAATTATATAGTCAACAAGTTCCAGCGGATAGGCATGAATAAATCTACATGCATTCGCTTTTATTTCATTCATTGCATGAGTTAAACAAAACGCTAACATTTCTGCGACTAAAATTAATTACGCGCGGCTGTATTTTTATGTCAGTTTCTTCGGAGATGTTGTTTTACAATTATTTTTAACACGCAGATTAATTTCTGTGGAAATGCAACTTTTTGTTTTAGGAATATTTTACATCGTGCCTCGTGCGTACCTACATGAGACATGTTAGATATGCAATTTTTTTTTGTTGGCACTCATTTGTAAAATAAGATTTATATGAGTTTAATATTTGTTGTAATGGTCACAGTGGATTGCAGTCAGCTATCAAAATGAAAACTAACATGGATTTTCAAGCCTTCAATTTTTAAATCAATATTAGATATAAATGTTTATTAGTAAAGCCAAAATAATAATTTATACATGACAAATTTAAATTAAAAATATACTTTTTCAAAATGGTCGCCATTTCCAAAAAGGACGGTGACTGGTTTGTTATTATACCTATTTTATTCCGCAAAGATAATGGTATCTTGTCAGTATTACTGTATCACTTCATACATTTAATCGCAAACAAAAAAATATTGATTAATTGTCAAACAAAATTAAATTTAAATTGTTTGTGATATGAGAAGCGTTTCCAAAACAACTGATAAAAAACACTAAATTATATTTTTGAAAAGTTGCATTTTTTTAAATCTAAAACAATTTTAAATTACCTCAGTAGAAAAAAAATATTATAAAGAACACTTTCATAAGACCTGTTGTAATAGATTGTCTAATGAAACTAGTTCTTTAATATACTATTATTACCTTACTGCCATCCTTAATATCAAGTCAATATATTGTTAAAATCCATATTGAAATAGATAAGGTACGGTGCCCTGATTTTATTTTTCTTACCAGTTCCTAGGTAACAAGTTAAAATGACAAACAAATTTATCCGACAAATTAAAAGGCTCTTATATAAATATAGTTGACAAACAATTTAATAATTAGTATAATACAAAAATACCTTTGTTAAAATTCAACTTTATTTTATATAGGCTGTAGTTCAGAGTCAAGTATTTGACAGTTTAAAGATTCCAGGTTCTAATCCTGGTTATATCTCAATTTTGCTTTCTATGCTAAAGTTAGATTTCACAAATTATCTTATACTCTCATAAATTTATTATTTAATTAGACTGATTCTATATGCAAAACGGCCATAATACAAAGATAGAATTAATATTTAATTTACGTTTATTTATAATTCAGTATATGCTATAATTTGTAGGTATGGTTATATTTGGGGAAGTGTGAGTAATTAAAATCACATTTAATGAGCCGTAGGGTCCAGACATTTAAGAAGTACTCCACTAAAACCTAATTTCATTTTAATAATTTTACTACCCGTACGCGAATGTCTGGATAAGTAAAACTTTTTAAGGGTAACTAGAAATGATCATTCACATTGATTATTAAAGATTTTATTTTTTTACAAAAATTTAATTTTGATCTATTACTGAACTTTTGTTAAGTTTTGTAAGTTAGCTTCACTTAATTTGACTTTAAAATGATCCCAACTAAAAGATCGAAACGTCATAAATAAATATTTAAAATTTATTTTACTATTAAAGCCAAGTATCCAATCATCAATGGAATCTTTAATTTTATTCTCCTTAGGTTAATATAACATTTACGGTTTATTTAAATTGGAAATATTAATATTTTATTTCCCTATTGGATTCTTAAGAACCAAATGAGATACGAAAAACAGTGAAATTAGAAAAGAGTGTTTTTTTTTCACAAATATAAATGGTACAAAAATAAGAAAACATTTGCTGTACTTTAAACTATTTCATAAAAGTGTAACCTACTATGATAATTTAACCAACTTCATAACTTTTGCGGTTTTCGAGATCCTAAAACTCTAAGAATAAATAAAACTATTCTTGTACCTACATCATGGAAACATGATAGAAGGATAATGAAAGTTTACGACAGGCGAAATTTAACAATTGAAACTTCATTGTAATATTAAACATGAATTATTACTCTCAAATACAGTACTGAACTTGGAGAATATAATTCCGTGGAGCTTTCAGTGAAGAACAAGGAACAGGCCCTAATATTAATTTAGTAAAACAGCCATCTGCTTAAATACGCGTTCCTGGGTTTTGCCTGAAATGTCTCGTCAAACATAGGTACCGTTCACATGAATAGAAATATTACATAACATATCCTAAGTCGTCATTGTGTTTGACGTATAAATATAGCAAAGTAAAACCACCGTCAGGTGCGGAACTCGATTTATTTATACAAGAGGCGGAACAGAACACTCTTTTAAAACGAAAAAATGAATGCCAAAATTAATCAAAATACACCATACTTTTTCATATAAATTTATATAACAGAGTTAAATTGCTAATGGTGCCATTTTGAGTCTCAATTTTACTCCTCTCTTCAATTCTGATAAATATTTATTAATTCTTAATCTTCATCAACTCGAAAGACGGTGTCTATTGACCCTAGATCATGTTTTTTCATAATATCTAAAAAAATAATAATTTCCTCTTGTGCATTTCCTGAAATTTGCTGGTAAGCATTATTTCAGTTGGATAATTGACTTATGACAGATATTTGCAAGAATTTTTTGCTAATTAGGTCACCGTTGATCCCATTTTGAGCATTACTGTAGCATAAAATCGTGGCTGCAAAGATAAATTCTAATAATACGTACAATAATTATGGAGTTGGTGATTTAGTGATATCAAGTTGGCATGTGGATCCTGAAAACCTCGGTTCGATTCCCGCAAACAACAAACAATTTTCACCACATTAAAATTACCCCTGTGGCTCCTCCTCCACTAATGTCTTTGGGGGCCGTGATTAGACGGCTGGTAACTGCACTTCACGCGCATAAATATATCACTTACCGAGATCTGCTTCAGCAGAATGCCACACCCAGTAATAGGTAAAAGACGTAATGATATATTTATATTTATTTATATTTATAATTATATATTTAAATAAATAAATATATCATCATGCATTCTACACATTACTTTGCCGAAGCAGATCTCGGTAAGTGATATATTTTGCGCGTGAAGTGTGGTTACTAGTCGTCAAATCACGGCCCCCAAAGATGTTAGTGGTGGAGAAGCCACAGGGGTAGTTTTAGAAATTATGAAAATAAATAAATAAGTGATCCGAAATCTGTTAAAATTTATTTATTACTAAGTTTTGCATGTTACAAATTAAGCTATCTAACAAAAAATATGAGGTAATATTAAATATAAATATAAAGCCGGTGTTTCTTAGATCAATATTTACATCGTTCGTATTTGTCAAATTATTCATGTTATCGTCTATTTAATTTGATGTATGATGAAAATTAGATGTCTCAGATAATCATAATTTTTCCTAGAGAGAAGATTCTCAACAATAACTATAACTTTGGTGAGGTTAAATTAAATTTGCAGTTAAAATGCTCTCTAAAAGGACTAACGACGTCTCTGTACTGCACGCCGGCGCCGACGACAGCGCCCAAAACCTGCCCAACTACGAGCGCTGATGTCATCAAAGAAAGATGGAACAAAGATGGATACCTTAATTAAATTGTTAATTAATAGAACAAATTTGTTTGTGATCATGGCAGCTGCTCACAAGCTAAGACAGACGTGACCGTTTGATTAATTAATTTTCATAGAATTATTAAAATTTGCTTAAACATTTTAATTTGTTTTTTACAAGCGGCAGGTACCATAACAATATATCATCCAGGCTGGTTTGTGTCAAGTGTGAAAATCTAACGAATTACTCTGTTAGTTTTTTCATTATTTCGAGGGTAACGGCCAGTTAATTGTGACAAAGTAATCAAAAGTTACGTATATTTGTCCAATATGGCGTTTTTTACCTGTTCTGAAAACCGCAAGTTTCCTTGTTACATCGCGATAATTACGAAGATGATTCTTTTTACTCATAATTTATTTTGGGAAAAATAAATTATATTTTAATATCTCTTGTTTTTTACTCTTTTCTGAAGTAATTAATAACTGTCACGCTATCTTGTTGGAAAACAAATAACATTTTAATAATTATTCCGCTCCTAAAAGCAATATAATATCTGAAAAGTCTAACAATTTAAAACAAAACCTTTTTTTGTGGCAATTAACTCGAATATAATTATATTTAGATTAAAAATTATTCGCTTTAATAATTAATTATATTAATAATCATATAAATATTTCATCGTGACAACACTATAATACATCTATGGAATAAATAATGTAGATTTTATTTACCTAGACATTATTTTAAAACACAAACCTAAAAACATAAACTACACATTATGTGCAAAATGAATTTCCGAATGACTTCATATATTTCATTTCATTAGGGATATTTATTATTTCATGATTTTTTAGGAAAATTTTTTGACTTAACTTCAAATGCCTTTAAGAAACAAATTATACTTAATTGAATTTTGTAGAATAATGAAGTAATTTGGTAACTATTAATTAATTACTAATCAAAAATTACTATTAAATAGAAAGTAAAGGGACACCTTCATAAGTAATTATTTTCTGTCTTTACGCACTACGGAATTATTCAATCATGTAAAAAAAAGTATGTTTTAATAATAGTTATTTCTTTAATGTCGATTGTTTAAAATTAATATTAATTTTGTAATTATTGTCAATATTTATATTGTTACTGACATCACTGCAGTCATCATGCTGCTATAGTACATTTGTTACAATTTCATAAATTTCATTGTTTTTTGTGAATGTTCTTAAATAAATAAATAAATTACTGGGTGTGGCACTTCGACGAAGAAGTTCTCGTTAAGTGATATATTTTAGGCGCGTGAAGTGCGATTACCAACAGTCAAATCACGGCCCCTAAAGATATTAATGGACGAGGAGCCATAGGGGTAATTTTAATGTGGTGAAAATGTTTGTCGGCTGTGGAGATCGAACCAGGGTTTTTATGATCCACAGGCCGACTCGATACCACTGACCCATTACCCCAAAATTTTGGATGAATATTCTTAATCGACATATATTAATTAAATTTACAATATGTAATGCAAAGTTAAATAAAGAAGTGTTACCCCCAACCCCGTACGTGGTTTTAATTATATTTATTATTTTAAATCATAACTGTCTTATTTATTTGTTTTTGCGTGGTAACACGTTTTCTTCTCAGGCTGTAAAAGTAATCTTTTCCTAATATTGTGCATTTAGTAAACATCATTGTTTTAAAAAAAAATTGCCATAATTTGGCTTACTTTTCAAATAATATCTACATTTATTGTATATTATTAATCAAAAAAGTAGGAAACTAGAATGTTCATTCACGGGCATAGTTCTAATATCACTATAATCTGTAGGTTCCCTGTACTATAATTGGGATTAATATCCTTGTATATCGTAGCTTACATTACACATAATACCAACTGAATAGTTGCGGAAAAGCAAAAGTGTACCTTCATAACATAACCTGCAATTTTTCATCACCCCAAAAAAAATTAATAACTTTATCAATTGCCATATCCTTTCCATGCACATGCATACATATTCCTGTATTCGAAGATAAAAACCCACATTTCTGAATAATTATAAATAATTACTCATCTCTGCAAGTCGTTTCTTTGCGCACACGTATCCGCAATGAATTCTCATTGGAAGCTAACTCAGCAAGTGTAAGACGACGCTGAGTTTACACATCGTCAGATGCGGTGATTCCGCGGATTCTTACAGTAGCTAATCCCGACTAGCGAACGTAAATCCGAGTTAAATCTCGACGGAATCTCCATCTCGGCAAAATGCACACAAGGTGCAGCGTATTAAAAATTACTGACGCGTCGCGCTTCTTCATAAAACGGCGATGTAAAGTTTGTAAATTGTCACTGATAGGATTTTGAACAGAACCGAACTTCGTGGTGTACATACATACATTTGCAAAGCTTGCAGTTACCGTACGTAAGATGAGATATGGATGACATATCTCATGGATTGTTACGTTGTAAGTTACAAATTTAGGAAATCGGGGGAAACTAATTATTAAAATATAATTTAATAAGATAACGTGTATTAGTAGTAATATAGTTTGGAATATCAATTTCTTACTCACTACTGCTCGGTATAGACACTGTATAGTCCCACTGCAGTACGAAAGTTGATGTTTGTGGTCATGGTTGTGGTTTCTTTTCATAGGTTTGCGTATGAAAAAATTTTGAAAGAAATATGACCTTTATGTATTTTGCTATGAAGAACTAGACTTGTAAGAAACTCTAAGTACCTGTCTGTATCTGCAAAATATCTTATAATAACACAAGGGTGTATTTTAAATATAAATAAAATTTATATATTTAATTACAGGGTGATCAAAAGGAGTTGTTTCAGTTGGCAATAAAAAAATCTACTTGAAATTGGTGAGCCTGATACATAAATTCATTTCCTGTTGTTGACAGTGACATTTGAAAATTTAAAATTAAATTTGAGTACATTTAGTTCTTATTCGTTTTTAGTTATATTTTTCTTAAATATCCATAAATAAAATTGTTGTTTCCCTCACCCTTTCCTTTATTACTTAATATAGTAATAATCTAAAGTATATATATTACTCAAAATGTCAAAGTCCTATTAACTGTCAGACTCCTGACATAACCTATTTGTATTTATTTCAAATAGCATTTCCACTTTTACATGGCATTGTGCCAACTGTGGAATAAAAAGTTCTGCGGAATTATATTGCCAACTGAAACAATTCCATTTGATCACTCTGTAGTATGTACAATAGATATATCTATTCAAAATCATCCCTACTAGAATGGCTCGAGTTTAAATTTATTATTAGTTGATTAACTCCACTACTCATATCACTTAAATATTTTACAAAAGAATACACCAATATTTGACACAATTTATCACTTTCAGGAAAAATACTGTAACTGGAATTAAGTTCCTGTTGCACAGAGTAACATAAATAAATAAATTGAAGCATTTATCTCCGGCTTGTGTCACAAATTTTCATACTCATGGGAAATGAGTATAATTTCAAGCTTGTCGTACAACTTACTATTGAACTATTGAATACTTATATATGTAGATCACGGGTAGTTCCAGCATCGTGGTTGCGCGTTCAGTTCTTAGAAGAGATTTTCTAGGTTCAAAGCTTGTTGATCTGAACAAAGCAAAATCACAACCCCAAAGGGGTTAGGGAGTCACGAATAATATTTATTTAAGCCAATGTTCTTTCTCAGGATAAGTATTTATTTTGCAAAAGCCCGTAGATGGAAATAAAACGACAGAAATTTAAAAAGTTGCAAACCGTTCCACTAAAAATACTCACAACTTTATTTTGCATCATGGACGTATAACTACGTACAAAATAACACAAAAACATACAGACTATCAAGTTGTATACATCACGTTGTTCACGTATATGGGAATCTTTTGAAGCCAACGTATTCAGTTTCTTTACTGGTAAACCAAAACGCTCGTACAAAAAAAGCAAAATATTAAACAAAGTTCCGATAAACTTCAAACGAATGTAGGCATTAGGGCAGACGATGTAACGTTCATATGTGAGGCGCGGAATAATTTGCTGTTTTCTGCGAATAACAAAGAAATGTCGACGACATTTCATTCGATACATAATACAAAGGATGGTTTGTCTATAAAGCTACAGGCATGTTTTAAGGTTTCTTTTGATATTGAATTCAACCACGCAATGACAAATTAAATTAATGCATTGTCAGAATTCAAACGTCCCTTACAGACACAATTTTAAAGAGAACTGCAAAATTATTATTAAATAACTCAGTGGACATGTAATGAATTGGGACAACGAGAACTCGAGTTCGATTCCTGAAGCCGACAACTAATTTTCATCACATAAAATTAACTCTGTAGTTCTTTCTACTTTAATATCTTTAAAGCCGTGATCACTTGCCAATATTTGTTACGTATTCGTACTAATACGAATTTTTTTGCATTATCCGTACAAATATAGTATATCAATTATTTGCGACAAAACTGTCACAAATTAAAATTAGTTATTTTTGAGTTGTGCCTCTATTTGTACAAAAATAAATTGAGTGTGAACTCTACAATAATCTTCACATACAACTTTGTAATTATGTTAATTATGTCAGTTGGTGTGAGTTGAACCTTATTCTTGAAGATTGTTTTTAGTCTTTTATTTTTACTATACTAATAATTTAAAAATACCAAATATTAGTTAGTTTAGACTCTAAACTACATGTCGTTAATAATTTAAGTATTTAAATAATTTAAATATTTCAAATTATTGTTGGTTATTGTCAAGTACAAAAATTCAGATAAATATGATGAATATGAATAACATTTCCATATTTTGTCAATGATCCAAATTTTAATTAAAAAGATTAAATTAGATAATGTGCATCATGAAATATTGAACATTTTTAATAACAGTAATATCTGATAATCCATCATTAATCGCAAACAATTTATTATTATTTTCATAAATTTACCTCAATTCTACAAAATCCATAAAAATATACAATTTATAATTTTCATCTGCGATTACTATCATTGTTTATATATATACGCACATTTATAATCAAAATATTATTGTAATCAACGTAATTATTGTTACGATCAATATAATTATTGTTGTGATCATCATAATTATTGTTGCAATCAATATAGTTATTGTTGGAATCACCATAAATTATTATTGCAAACAATATATTATTGTAATCAATATAATTATTGTTGCAATCAATATATTGTCGTAATCTATATATTGTTGAACGAACATGTAATATGTAATTGTAATCTACAATCTGATTTAATTTCAGTTACAAGAAAAGATATTTCATCTCATGTAAAATATTAACTTTTATCAGTGATGATATATTTATTTTTTTTATATATTTGTTTATTTGTAAAGATAAGTTTTATCTTGATTTAAGTTAAAAAATTACCAATAAATATTTCGCCCCCTCTATTGAAATGAAAAGTCGGCGGCCATATTGTTACCAGTTAACCTTATTCTACACAAACATTCTGAATACCAGTCAACAACATCACATAAAAATATAATCTTACACTTGTTATCCACAACCTTGGTAAGATTTCAATTTGTTCGTCGCCGTCAACATAAATAATAAACAATAAAACGGTCGCCATTAATTCAATTGTCAACGCTTGTTGTCTGCGCGCGCAGCCTTCTTATTCTACGCGTGTGTCGCAGCGAACCATGGCAGCTGTCTTCGCCGCCGCCGCCAGCGATGCGTTACGTTACGTTAACCTTACGTAGTCTCCAGGCAGCTTATGCAAATGCTCCCCGCTGTATGTGCCGTGTTCTTGTCGCCAAGCTGATGAATTTGCCAGATTGGAGCTGATTGTTTTAATATTTCATGGAAACTTTATGGATGAATCTTGCTGTGAGCTTTGTTTTTCAACCGTGAATTATTTGCTAAGTGGAGGTTGTGCATATTTCTGCACTTGCAAGATTTATTTTCTTGATTTCAATATTAATATGCAGCATTTTTTACACAAAATGTTACTGGTTTCTTGGTGTTGTACTTGTTCTTTTTGTTTTTTGGACAAAATTTCAATTGTTGTTCTTTTTAGTTCGTCAACTCTCAAACAGACGTCTTCTACCCATTATTGGGTGTGGTATTATGCCGCAACAGATTTCGGCTCCCGAAGAGAGCAAGAGGAACCACAAATGGGATATAATTGTTTGTCATTTTGAAAGAAAATTACGGAATAAATTTATGAAAATTTAGTTCTTCAAAATGTAGGCATATAAATATTTTAGAGCAATCTGATTTGACTCAATAAATTGCTTGAAACCAAAATCATCTCCCAAATCACGAACTAGTTTCGAGATGTGAGGAAAAATCTGAAAGAAAATCAGGAAGAAAATCCGAGTTCGATTCTCACTGCCAGCAAACTTTATTCCCCATTAAAATTTATTTCTGTGGCTCCTCCACCACTAAAGTCTTCAGAAGTCGTAATTTTACGTCTGGTAACCACATTTCACATAAAAAAATATAAAATTATTATTACATAATACCACATCCAGTAATCGCAAAAAGTAAGGGATAACTGATTTGTTCATTATATTTAAATAAAATTTGTTAATTTAAATACAGAATTTAAAACCCTTTATTTGTATTTGAATCTACAATTATCAAGGAAGCAACAATTTCAACTCAATTCATTTCTCATTTAAAATACCTACTTGTATATGCATTACTTTTCCGTGGACATAAGACCTATTACTGCAAGTAATTAAAGTAACTAATTAAGTTATACCAATGAGAGTTTACGTAAATAAATGAAAAATATTATAAATATTAAAATTTATTTCCTGTTATGGAGCAACATCGTTGGAGAAGTTTTGCACGAACCACTTTAGTAGTCCCATTAAATTGATTTCCACTAATTTATCAAATCAAGCAGCAACATAAAGATAATTTAGTTACAAAGTATCTAAGTAATATAACTACAAAATTGATCACAGCTGTTTCCCAGGTACATGTAGTAAATAATTTGAAAAATGTACGAAATCATAAACTACTTGCAAAGAAATCTAGTAGTATCCTCATCCGCCTCCTCAGTTCTCAGTTCTTCCCTCACGTACGTACATAAACCCACGTGCAAAGAGATTACCATAAAATTATCAACAACATAAAACAAGTTTCTATTTCTAGACGACGAAGTTCATGATCGCGTCCTTGGAATAAATCGCATGCGTGGATAGATTCGCGACTGGCGATCGTGAAACAAATGAGGCCAGTGTCATTACCGAGAAGAATTCGTCATTAGCGAGGCAAATGAATGAAATATTAATCTGTGATGTTGGAGTTAAGGTTTTTGTAACGTTACATAATTTATACAGAAAATCAGCGACTAATACCAGTTGACAAATTTTATTTTTCAGTTGGCATTATTTATGATATCAGGAAAATTACAGAATGACATAAATTTCTCATCGAAAGCCAACAGGATATTTTTTAAAAATATTTACAAATGTTTGTGATATCTTTGTTAAGGTTAGGTGGAAGAAAGATTCTCGGTTGAATCTTGTCCTTACCCTACATGGTCAATAAAGTGATACAAAAACTATGTTTACGCTGAAAAACTATATTAGACTTAAACCGTATTTTCCACCTAAATAAAAAACTAACAATTTTATACATGGTGATCAGCAGTAACTGTTCCAAAGGGTCGTTCACAAAAAAGAAACAAAATCAATCTTCTAAGAAAAAAAAAGTTAGTGGAAGACCCCTTGGCAATAAAATATTTACTTGAGTTTGGTACTGCCGACACTTTTATTTCTTGTTGACAATTTTCTTCTATTTAAGTGGTGTTTACATTAGAACGCGACATTTTTACTAGTATCGCATATTTTCAAAGTATTTCTGTCACTCAAAATCCTATTAGCTGTCAGGTTCCTAACGTATCCTATTTAAATGTCAAATAGTATTTTTGCGTTGTACAAACTGTGGAATAAAAATATCACCAGAACTGTATTTTTAACTTTAACAGTTACTTCTGATTACTCTGTAATTAATAAATTAGATTAATTCTAAAAGTCTTCTTCCAAAAATTCTTTATTAATCTACATTGACTTAAGAATATCTAACACTATATTTTATTTTACTAGCTACTTTGCACAGCACAAACTCAATCTTAATTACAGTACTGAGTGTGTGATTATGCATACATACTGGCCTGCCGGTAGACGCGAACCCGGGACTGCACATGTATCTTTCATCACAACGCTCTAACGCGCTCGACCACCGCACCGGCAAAGATAGTGTCCATCAAGAACATGTTCTTCTGCACTTTGAATCCACTATTCATGATATCCTATCTTAGTGAATAACATGTTCTGTTAGAATAAACCAATATTAGGTAACATGAAGTTATATTATCCAGCAAGATGTCTATGAATTTAATGACTGTAAGAAAAATTTCAGTAGTGTTAAATGTAGAAAAAAATATGTTGATTCTGTGAATGTAACGTGAATGTTGTGTGGTCGAGCACGAATTGTTCTAAGAAACTAAATTGTTTTTATGACGGTCAAGTAGCAGATTGTGTGAATTTAAATGATCGTGACTTTTTGAAGTTTTCTTATCACACGGTGTCTGTTATGCACGGTAGTGTAACAAAACAATTCAGCAGTTATTAAAGTAATGCGTTATTTATGTCTTCCTGTTGTTAATACGGAAATCTAAATTAAAATATTAATTTCATTAAAGAATTGTTCATTGTTGTTTGCACATAACTTATTCAGAATTAACAATTATTACAATAATTTATTGTTGCGGTTCTTATTTTGTGTTTTCGTCATTATTTTTCTTCGTTGTTGCATTATTCTAAATTGTCATTGTTGTGATCTTGCTTCATTGTAATCTTTCATTGTTGTAGTTTTTCATTGTTGAAGTTCTTCGTTGTTCTAATCTTGCATTATTATAATCTTCTATTGTTGTAATTCATTGTTGTTGTGATCTTGCATTATTGTAATTTTTCGTTGTTGTGATCTTGCATTATTGTAATCTTCTATTGTTGTAATTCTTTGTTGTAGTTTTTCATTGTTGTAGTTCTTCGTTGTTCTAATCTTGCATTATTGTAATCTTCTATTGTTGTAATTCATTGCTGTTGTGATCTTGCATTATTGTAATCTTCTATTGTTGTAATTTTTTGTTGTACTTTTTCATTGTTGTAGTTCTTCGTTGTTCTAATCTTGCATTATTGTAATCTTCTATTGTTGTTGTGATCTTGCATTATTGTAATTTTTCGTTGTTGTGATCTTGCATTATTGTAATCTTTATTGTTGGAATTATTCATTATTGTAATCAAATTGAATCACTAGTTCGCTATGTTACGATATTGTTAGTTGCAATTTAAGTTACGTTTTTTACCTTTTTTTGATGTTACTACGAGTATAATAGTTTTTCTTCTTAATTAAATACATAAAATTTAATATAGAAAGATCACTCCAATAATTTTTATAAAGTCTGGCTGAATATGAAGAAAGTCAAATTCAATAAGGTTGGAACTAGCATGAGCAGCAAAGCAAATATCCTAGTATAATTACTGTTAAAACATCATTCATATGTTTCTATAATATTGTTACCAATTAGGTAAGTACCTAATTATATTTTCTAGAATTGAACAGATAGCTTTATATTTAAAAAGAACGTAATAGTAATGAAGAAATGAATTTAGCTAGCATTAACGTGCATTAGAGTTTCATTTTTGTAATTACTTAGAAAATGAGTAAAGAATCAGTGAAGTTCCACAAATGGAAGGGAGTCGCAAGGTCGCCTGGAGCGTAGTGTTTTATTTTTAACCGAGGACTGTTTCTCATTTTCTTTAATCCAGTGTAAGCTATGTCTTTGCCACATAAGCCCGCTGCAACCCGGCCTTCCATTGGAGAGAGATAAACAAAAGACTAAGCTCGTCGTACGAAACAAAGTCCGACAAATATTTTTGTAATTATTCCAGTCCGTAGCACAAAGGAAACTTACTATTCTACTAAGAAAATAAAAACAGACACTAATGGGTGAATTACGAGATATAATTAAGACAAGAACAAATCTCTTTACGGCAAAAAGCAATTCTTAATAGCAAAGATTAATTAAACTGGTAATTTGTCATAAAGTTTAATTTGAAAAGAAAAAATCTTAAATAGTTTGGAATGAAAAATGTATTAGTAACATTTTTTTCATTGAAAACCAGAATTTGAGTTATGACCAAATATATGATGAGGTTTAGATATGTATCACTACTGTATCAAATGTCACAAAAAATAATTATAATAATAGTTAGATAACGCTAGTTATTTAAAAGAAACTAGAGTTAGTTCAACCTTGCTCAACTGACAACTAATAAATCAAATAATTCATTAAATAGAACGAGAAGCTCATCTGAACCTGAATCAATTATTTATGTATTTAAATTACTAAAGAAAAAACATTTGGTTTATTTACATCATAAAGGTATAGCAGTAAAAACTATCTGATTTAGACAATTATAAATTTCGACAGAGCAGTCATAGGCAAATTACTAAATATTTTCATATTTGAAATATGTCATCTGGTTGAAAACATAATAGGACCTCAAAAGTTAAATTTTGCCTCATTAAAAACCAGTTTCTCCTCAGCAAAAAACTGATATCAAGTTTCGTTTTCTTTTTACTTTTATTTCCTTATTAATAAATTATGTTTGCCAATACGTTTCAAAGAGACAGATAAATAACGAGTAATTAAAGGACACGTTAGAGCCTCTAACTCAGAAAGGATTTGAAGGAATTTGACGAAGGATAGCATTTTACAAAGGGATTCTTTAATAGAAGATTTAAATCTGGTCTCATAAAACGTTGTTAGCTAATCACATTTTAACTACGCGAAAAAGTTGAATAGAATAAAAAAATGCATCTACGAAATATCAAAATTTTGGACAGTCCATTGATGCACTTTTTTAAGGACGTACAGGTAATTTTTGTTTGAATAAAACAGTTGAAAATCACAAGAAGATAAATAAATAAAATATGTCGCCGTCTTTTCGTTATAAATAAATAAAATATGTCGACGTCTTTTCGTTATATCCTTATATGTGTAAATATGATGTAGCTATCTCAGTGGTATCAAGTCGGCCTGTGGCTCCTCAGAACCCTGGTTCGATTCCCACAGACGACAAAGAATTTTCACCATTTCAAAACTACCCCTGTGGCTCCCCCATCACTAACATATTTGGGGGCCGTGATTTGATGACTGGTAATCGCACTTCACGCGCAAAATATATCACTTACCGATATCTGCTTCGGCAGAGTGCCACACCCAGTAATGGGTAGAAGGCGTGATGATATATTTATATTTATTTTATTTTTATTTGTATGTGAATATGGTAAATTTTCTGTGGGCCACCCTTAAATTTATGTAGATGTAGAATGTCCTAATAGTAATATAGACTAGGTGGAAAAGTGGATTAAATGTACTTTTTTACCGCCTGAGAATTTGTTTCACCAATATTTTAAAACATTACAATTTCTACAGAATGCGTTCATATTTATTTATTTCGATCATTATCGATCATTATCGATCATTAACAGATTTATCCCATATTCTATAACTGAATCATTATCTGTTAATGATCGATAAGTTAATGAAAACTTTTATTTTTATGACTACTGTACCGATTACTAAAAGCATGATAATTATGTGAACAGAATAATTTACCCTAGCATTATTATGATATTTTTATATATTTTTCTTACTTATATACGTAGCTGTTATTATAAAAATAAAAGTAATGACAGCGCATTAATAGTTTTTTTTAAAATGTGGTTAAAAAGCAATATTTTTTTTTTGGTATATTGACCTGTGATAAAAATTCAAAAAAATAAAAAGAACAGAATAAATTATATTAGCAACAGAAAATTGAATCATGAAAAATAGGGGTTGTCATTAACTTATCGAACAGTAACAGATAATGATTCATTTACAGAATAGGGAGTAATGATAGGGTTCAGAATAGGGGGGAATATCTCTGGACATGACTTTTAGACCAGCAACTTTTCATCAACTTTTCTCTTAAATCCTGTTTTGTTCTGATTTATACTTAAAGTAAAAGCGCAATAAATTATTTACACATTGAGTGGAACAAATCTTAATAGCACGTTTAATTTCATTGCAGTTAAATGTTCTTAATCCTTACTATAGAGGAAGACACGAAGCGGGGTAAGAAGGAAGAAGGAAATATCAACGGGAGTGTTTTGTTTGTGTGTAGTTCGCGGTTGAACTTACATGCAAATCACGGGTTGATTTGCATCGAATCCAAGATTATTTACGTGAAACGTCTCCAAACCATTAACATTTAGTCCATCGTTATTGCTTAATTTCAAGTTTGCGGTCGAAGCGAACGCCAGTGTTCTCGGTTTAAGCAAAATCAGATATAAAGGATGTAATGACGATCTCTCCGTAACTGGCTGCGGTTTGTCGTTACGTATGTCCACCAGGTCGCTTGAGACAGAGGAGGATGAAGCTAAGACGTATGTTTTAGCTTCTGACGGAAGACCAGTCAATCTGGATCATTAGTGTGCTTGAAGAAGTCGCTCGATCACAACAAGCAACTGCTAAAACAGCTAAGGTGAGACAACGCTGACGACTTTAAAGCAGACAAATGTGTACCGTTCATGGCCACCTATTCACTGAACCCGGTCACTACAAAAAATCTTATTTAGACCGGCTACGCATACAACAATCATCGCGCGTTGTTACCGCTTTCACTTTAACTACAGATTTACTGTAATTTTCAACTAAAAAACCAGGTTCGCATTTTATAAATTACATCCGCAAATGGACAAAATTGAAATGAAAGTTATTCATAAAAACTATATTACTTCATTTCAATACTTCTAAGACAAGACAGGTTTTTAACGGATACAAGCACTAAATAGTATTTTGTAACCTTACCGAAATATGTATTTAAAAATAGATTCAGAATTTTAACCCCTACTGTTATTTATGGCGAAACCTGACAGCCACCTAACGCGGTACTAATATGGAGACTAATGAACATTCTAACTATTCGGATACACTTACGAATATCCGAACTTTCGGATACGAATATCAGAATTATTCGGATACGAATATTCAATTGGCCAAATATTCATTCGATTATTTTTTGACGTTTTTCAAAACCATTGAAATGCTTCATTGTATGTCACGTGTCTGCGTGTTAACCAATCCTGTCATTATTATACTGAGAATAAAGCTCTTGTGATTATTCCCGGGAATTATCTCTGTAGGTGTTTTTGTTTGTGACAAATGATAGGTAGTTGTCAAATAATTATTTAAAACTGTCAACACGTCAAGTAAAATGAGTGACAAAAATCGATTTAGTTACAGAAATTCACAAACAAATTTTGAAAACAACTTCCAAGAATACATTAATAAGTATTCAACCGATATGGACCCAGTTCAAAATATTTTAAGTTGGAAGAATCGATCTCAACAGCTAAGTCAAAAAATAATCTAATTAAATATAACTCGAGAGTTGGATAAATTAGAAAATAATTCTCCAGTATCTTTCTCAAACTTGTTGCCATTTGGCAATATCCACTCAAGCCCATAGGGCTTTCGTGACTCTTGCATGGCAACAAGTTCTGTCAAATTATTTTCAATTTATTCTCACTCTCTTGTTATATTATTACTGACAATTTTTTTAAAAATCGACGTCCCTACTATAGTTAAAATCATTATTACGCCTTTTACCCATTATTGGGTATGGCACTCTGCCACAGCAGATCTCGGTAAGTGATATATTTATGCACGTGAAGTACGGTTACTAGTAGTCTAATCACGGCCCCCAAAGATGTTAGTGGAGGGGTAGCCATAGGAGTAATTTTAATTTGGTGTAAATTGTTGGACGACTGTTGAAATCGAACCCAGGGCCTCAAAACCACAGTCTGACTTGATACCACTGAGCCACCTACCCAATTATATATTATGTATGTAAAATTTATTACTTTTGACTCTAGTTATAGTAGGTTAAATATAACAAAAAGAATTTACAAAAGAAAAAAAGTCCTTTATTTTGAAACCTGAAAAAAACGCATTGACGTAGTTATTTAACACATTTACATATTTCAGCAGAAATCAATAAATTCCATTTCCTGAAAAAAAAAAATAATAAAACAGCTCTATGCGAGCAAAAGAGTTAAAATAAATTTGGTTGTTTAATTAGCATAATGTGTTAATTATCTAAATCGTATCGTTTAGACGATGATCTTGCAAAAATGCAAATCACAACAAATTTCCCTGCCTGATCTTTATCAGCAGTCGAAAATAACAAACAACCAAGCCGATGTATTCTTTTTTCGGTTCGAAGAAAAATGTGGAGAGTAGAATATTCTAGCATAGATGAAAAAATAAAACCGCCAACCGAAAATTTATATCGGATGCAGGATGTAGGGCTGGCAACTTATCAAAATTTACGAGTGGAGCTTGTAGGAGAATTTTGCAAAGTGCAAAAAGCTCATTCGTTTAATATGAGATGCGTGTGTGGAGTGCTATAATTCATGCACAAAATGGCAGATATTACGGCTCGAGAAAAAAGGTCTGACAGATTGGTAAGGATACAAATAAACGTCGCCAACTTTTGCTTTCGCCGCGCATATATAAAAAATATTGGAAATAAAATATCAATAAGAGACGGACGTTCAATTTATTTCTTCGCGAGTAAGCTGACATAAATATATTGCATATAAGTTATTTCTTGTAAGAATGTAGCAAATGTAAATTGTATTTTGCTAAAATATATCAAAATGTGGACAAAGTAAAATAAGTATATAATATACCCAGTGGATAAATTTAAGACAAAACTTCCGTTTGTTAATTAAAAATAAGAGTGTTCATATCTCGCAGACTTCAAATTATATTAAAAAATAACAATAATAATAATAATGACAGACAATTAAATAATCTCATGATTTCTTGGTTTCAGAACAAGAAATTCTTGATCAAGAATACATCAAGTCAAGAAATATGTATCCAGACAACAAATTTTGTCTTAGTGAAACATTAATATCTTTTTTTTAATTCTGCCATCATGGCCTGCTGCTGTGTTTCAGTTCTTAGAGTCAAAAGCAAAATTGGTATAGAATTTCTACGAAATTTTCTTGCAAAATAATGTTTCGGGTAGAACTAGCGTGAAAAAAAAATTTGCAGATCTGAATGAAATTTCGCGCATGTCATAGATAGTCATACGCATCCTGTTAAAATATGAAATACATTCATCGTCTTTGAACAAATATATTCGCTTGTAAAGTTGAGTTCTTATACACGGCGCTTATGGTGATTATCACTCAGAATCGCACATATTTGGTTTCTGTATCTCTAAAATTTTGCAGTTTCATTTGAAAAACTAGTATGATGTTCTAGAAATATCCATGTATATTGTATCAGAAGGAGAAAGTTTTTTATCATTTAGTAATAGATATATAGCCATGCAAAGCCTTGTTTTTAACGAAAAATTAAGAATCCCAATTTATAATGGCAACACCATACGGTGGTATGGTATTTGAAATTCACTAGACCAACAACCTGTTAAATAAATGTGTGAAAAAATCGATTTAATTTAATTCAGATACAGAAATACACCAAGAAATTTTAGAAACAACTTCCAAGAATACATTAATAAGTAATCAATCGATATGAACCCAGTTCAAAATCTTTTAACTTGGATGAATCGACCTCAATAGCTAAAGGTGAAGAAATAATCTAATTAAATATAACTCGAGAGTTGGATAAATTAGAAAATAATTCTCCAGTATCTTTCTCAAACTTGTTGCTATTTGGCAATAGCCACTCTAGCCCTGGTAACAAGTTTTGGAAAGATCTGTCAAATTATTTTCCATTTATTCTCACTCTCCTGTTATATTGTTACTGAAAATTATTATTTAATTTCTCTAATTTAAAAAAAAAATAAATATATTATTACGCCTTTTACTCATTCCTGGGTGTGGAACCCTCTCGTTAAATCACGGCCCAAAAAAGATATTAATGTAGAGAAAGTCACCGGAGTTTTTTTATGTTGTGAAAATATATTTGTCAGGTTTTCACATCCACAAGCCTAAATTAAAAAAATCTATAAACAATCTACAAGAAGCCATAGTTGCAGATCTATTACCTACATAAAGAGGAAGAATAACATATTTATTAACTTAGAATAATTCTACTTAGATATTTATAAAACCATCTTTGATATTAATGATGAAATGCAGCACGATGCACGAAAATATCAACTTCCATCTTTCATCCATAATTTTCTAGAGTGAAGGTATTCTAACAAGTCTATTCAGCTAACGGCACAACAAGACAAAAACAAGAGGAGAAAATACAATATCCGCCACAAGTTAAGCGCCATTAATATTTAAAGTCATATATCAAAGAAGTTCATAATTCAAAGTTGCAAAATATTGATCGAGTAGGCACTGCAAACAGATAAGAAGTTGAATTCGCCGACTTATCTCACTTAAATAATCTGTACAGTTTTACAAGATATCTAAATGAGAATTCTCCATTCAGGGTTTGATTTATGTTCGCGCACAATGATTTACTCTCGAAATGGCAAATAAATCATAAGCGAAATTAATTGGATCTCAGTTAACAATGATTATAATATATTCATTCCGTTTTGGTAGTCGGAATTGGCTTTAGCCATTTATAATTCTTGCTAATCATAATTCGTTTATCCTACCATAAACACACTAATACGCATTAAAATATTGCTATTTTATTCAGACATCTCTCATACAAAATGGTATTCACACTAACACTCCCATTATTAAAATATAATTCAAGTTTTTCTGTTAAAGCTTAAGTAAATAAATAAATATATTATCATGCCTTCTACCCATTACTGGATGTGGCACTCTGCCGAAGCAGATCTCGGTAAGTTTAATATTTTGCGCGTGAAATACGGTTACCAGCCGTCAAATCACGGCCCCTAAAGCTGTTAGTGGTGAGGGAGCCACAGGGGTAGTTTTAAAATGGTGAAAATTGTTTGTCGCCTGTGGGAATCGAACCAGGGTTCTCAGGATCCACAGGCCGACTTGATACCACTGGGCTAGCTACCCCAATAAGTAATAATTAAGCTTAAGTAATTTTTAAATATGTGTTAGATATAGATAATTTTGTAACTAATTACACTATTTAATAAATATGGTATCGTGTCGTGTCGGTCTGTGGATTTAAAAACCTAAATTCAATTCCCGCCGCCGACAAACTTTACTTCATATTAAAATCACCTCTGTGGTTCTTCCTTAACTAACATGTTTGGAAGCCATGATTTGACAGATGGAACTCGCACTTCACGTGCAAAATATGTATATCAAATACCGAGATCTGCCAAAGCAGACTGCGCCAATATACTGAGGCAGATCCCAGGATGTGTAAAAAGCGTAATTATGTTTTTATTTATTTTACAAAGAATTCTCTTAAATGGGACAAAATTTTAGTTTTCTTAGTGACTAGACATATTTCTTACTGGATTATTTATTGAGCGCATTAATTTTGAGAAAATTTCTCATTTGAACAGACAACTTTTTAATTATGTGTGGAACTAGACGAATTAATTATTTACTTGTATTCAGTACGAACCCAGAACCACATTTTTTCACCCATACTTCTTTTTTTGTTAAAAATATATTTAGTTAGAAATGTTGAAACTTAATTGTAGAATTTAGTACATGTAAAATACCTGGGTTTTAGTATTATTTAAATTTTTAACAAAAATGAAGAGTTGTGGACCAAATGCTGTAATTTTGGACTCGTAGAGAGAAAGCAAGAAGAGTAATTTTAATAACTAATAAAATATTTTATTCTCTCATAATTGAGTTTGAGTAGACGTATAACTTTTGTGACATTAACATTAATATGTTCTGACATCCTTTGTGAAATTTAACTATGTTAATATGCTAAAAATATTACCTATAAGTAGATTGCAAAAACGGTCCAATTATCCATATCTTTAACTACTGCAGCAAAAGCGTGAAGTTGTATAATTATACCTCATTATATATTCATTTATGGTTTCCAGATCAGGCGTTAAAATAACGCGACCAATTTCTAAGAAATCAGTGAAATCAAGGTGCTACTGGTTTCCTCATTCATATGTTTCTTATTTCTTTCAAAACTGCAACTTGTTTGGATTCAATTGCAGACAAAGAACTAGCATTTTGTTGTTATACAACTTACGAATTGGTTCAAAACAAGAGTCTTCTTAATGTTTCCTTAAAATTTCTGTTTATTTCCAATTCATATGTTAGTATAATAAATAAACAGAATTCCGACATACCTTCAGATAAAACAACAAATATTCTTGACAATAAATACGATAAGATAAATAAGTAAATAAATAAATATATCATCACGCCTTCTACCCATTACCGGGTGTGGCACTCTGCCGAATCAGATCTTGGTAAATGATATATTTATGCGCGTGAAGTGCGGTTACCAGTCGTCAAATTACGGCTCCCAATGATGTTAGTAGTGGGGGAGCCGCAGGGGTAAATTTTTAAATTGATTAAAATGTTTGTCGGGTGTGGGGAACGAACCAGGGTTCTTAGGATCCACAGGCCGACACGATACCACTGTGCCATTAGCCATTACCCCATTATTATTAAAAGATAATATAATATATATAAATAAAACAATATAAATAAATACATCATCACGCCTTTTACCCATTACTGGATGTGGCACTCTGCCGAAGCAGATCTCAGTAATATATTTATGCGCGTGAAGTGTGGTTACCAGCCGTTGAAATCACGGTCCCCAAAGATGTTAGTGGTGCGGGATCCACAAGGGTAATTTTAATATATATCAACACATCTTTAACCCATTATTGAGTGTGGCCCTCTGCCGTAGCAAATCTTGGTAAATGATACATTCAAACTGACAAAAATATTGTTTCTATATGAAATTTTAATACATTAGGTAAATAATCCAAGATAAAACAGAAATTATTATTTTGTGTTTTATAAACAATATTTTTACTTTAGCTTTTAAATAAAATTATGAATAAAATATGTAGTTATAGGTAAATCAATATTTTCGATTCGAATTTCCATCAAAAAGTTTTTAAATCACAATTTATCTACAAATGAAAATAGCTTTATACATAAAACGAATATAGTACATGTATAAATATTTTATTTCAATTTTATAAATGAATGCAATATTATATTACGGTTATAAATATATAATGCAAGTATGGATTTATAATAATAAAATAACTTCAATAATATAAATTCAATAAATTTATATATTAACTTTAATGGGTAAAATATATTATAAACAAATATTCGCGCTCCGAATATACAATATAGGAACAAAAAATAAATAATTATGAGTTGGCTACAGATTCAATTTGATAGATAAACAAGATAGCAATCAAGATTCGAAAATAAAATTATTAAACACTGTTAGTACCGGCAATTTTAGATTGACCGTTCAGATAAGCGATATTTATGACTGCCTTCTTCTACGTTTCCGTATTATATAACTGCATTTGAACCCAGTACATCCAGAAGACATTACAAAACCATTCTAAATACTTTCATACATATTCATATCAATAAACGTTAATTAATTTGCAATAATAATCAGAAAATTTGAAATTAAAATGAAATGATCAGCGCGAAAATAAGAACATTCTTGACGAGGATTGAGAGATAATTAGGAAATTTACAGGAAACATAAATAAGCGGCTCCAAGTCTACACTCGGTAAAACAGTTGAGTTAATTGGTAGGTTATAATTTCTATTAATTAATTCTCTAATTTAAAAGGTCGAATTTTAACACAAAATTGGTTTAATATTACGCAATATATTTGTATCTTAATTATTTAAACTGAAAGTCAAATATTTTCTAATTTGACAAAATAAACAATTATGAAACCCGAACATGAATTACTCAACAAATAAATTAAATACGTACGTATGTAGAAATTTTGATACAATGACAGTAAAATAATTTAATTAATAATTAAGTCAAGAAAGCGATGTTTTACTCAGCGGCCTCGTATTTCAAACAACTGCTTCGTCAAGTAAAAACACTTTCCTGACGTATTATGTATATTATTATTTCTGAAACCGTTTAATCAATAATTAATCAGAAATAATTCAAAATGTTTAAATTTTTTGTTATTGATTGTATTGACTGGAAATTAAGTATCCAAGGTTACAACAAAAAACAGTCAGGTAAAATACAAAACAGTGAGGCAAAGTCTTTACCAAACTGTTATTTATGTTGTAACCTTAGAAACGTACTTTACCTGACTGTTTTGGTAAAAATCTATCTTCCATACTAAAATTAATCAGGAAAGTTGGTATTTACTTACCAATTTCAGGAAAAACAAATTTTGTGGAAAAGTATGGTATCGAATCGAAAATAACGACAAATTGTCAAAACGACAATTAAGTAAATCCCCTTATTTTGCACCTAGATCATTATCTGTTACTAATAGATATGTTAAAAGAACCTTTATTTTTAAAGATTACTTTATAGATTCAACCTTGACCACTAACTTGGTTCACAAGTCGTGTAATCTTGGTTAACCCCTTTGCTTCATCTACTGATGATGATAACTTAGTTCTCGAAATACGTATTTAGATTTATATTGATTTAGGCTTAGGGGTTAAATTTTTTTTTGTTACTTTATAGATTTGCACTATTTCAGAGTTTTGTGATCAAATAATTTATTCTAATATTCATTTATACTTTTATGCATTTACATAGTTCGATTCCCACAGGCGACAAACAATTTTCATAATTTCAAAAAAAGCTACCCCTATGGCTTCTCCACCACTAACATCTTTGGGAGATCTGCTTCGGCAGAGTGCCACACCCAGTAATGGGTAGAAGGCGTGATGATATATTTATTTATTTTATTTATTTTACATAGCTCCAATATAAAGACATATTACTTTTAAATCACAGCTGTCATTATATTCATCTGAAAATTACAATTACAAAGGCTGGCAAGTACAAAATAATTTTGAACCAATTCAAAATCGATTTGCTTCCGCTTACAATTACATTATAATCTTCATTACTGGTTCATTGAAGATCCTCCTTTCATTAAAAGTGCGTTAGTGTCAATTCGCTTCATGTTCTTGCGCTGATTAATTTTATAAAACTTCTCGTTGTTCACGCACCTTACATCGTAACAAGTACAACAAAGTTGACCGTATTTAAACCACATGAAATCGCATCATCGCGCATTCCATCATCTCACATGCATGCAGTAACATAACAACCAGAACCAACAGTTGAACGAGCGTAGACCATGGATGTGGACACCCATCATTCCGAGAGCTGCCCCCGGGCGCACAAATACCTCAAGACGGGGCGGCGACGGACGCCTCTGTTCACGCGAACCTGTTTGCGGCGCCCACGTGACGAGTCGCACAACGGGAAGTGAAGCACGCACGAAATACTTGACTACTTGATGTCTGCTGGCAATAGGAATGACCTGGGTATTGTTTTGGGTTTAGTAAATAAGTAAAGGTATCAGCAGGGAGCAAGGCGTTTGGGGTGGGATGCAGCTGTTGTAGGAGATAAGATAAACAAATCACGGAAATGGCAGATGGAGAATCAATGAGCGTTACTATTCGTGGATGAAAAAATTGTACACATATTTTGCATATCTATTTACATTAAATAATTTTTTATTCATTTCATAATTCTAGTATGTTATAGTCGTTGTTAGGTTACAAGAAATAACAGTACGGAAATCACTGTTTTCTTCATCAGGCAATTGTACTTCAGTAGATAAAAGCGAGGTAAAACTTCGCAATTAACAAGCAAGAGGGCGTGTGTTCAAATCTCGCTGATTTCTACTTATATAAAAAATACGATTGTGACTGAGTGGTTTGGATTCCACTATAAGATGTGGATTCACTGTATTGCGGATTAAGTTCCTGTTGTGCTGAGTAACAAATAAATAAATAAATAAATGAAAGATCACATTTCAAAATTTTCACTAGTTCAACAGCGGCAAAAAAAAAAATCATTATTAAAAGGTCTTCAACAAGACAAACGTGCAGAACTGAAAAGTTTTAGATCGGCAATAATTCAATTTATATTGTGTCAATTGTTTACGGCTAATTTAAAATAATAAGAAACCAGATACGAAATTAGGGATTTCACCATTTAATGCCTGATATATTTTTACATAATTATGCATATTTTGATCCTCTATATATATATATTTCTTTAATCGCCGGAGTCAAGATCGCAAAAATTTCGGATAATGAAAATGTCATTTTTCGGATGAACAGTTTAAAAATAAAAAAAATTTATAATATGATTCTATATAATTCAGGCTACGAGAAATTGAATGCCGTTGAGCGCATCTTAATATCTCTTTTAGTTTTCAAGTTACAGCGATTTTTGCCTTTTTCTAAATTTCAACTTTGAAGGCCCATATCTCGAAAACTAAAAGAGATATTGAAACGCGGTTTGAACGAGTGTATTTCTCGTACTCCAATTAACTAATACTGATATTTTGAAAATTTTGAAAATTTTACTATATTTTTTCAAAATTTTCTTTTACCCATATTTTAAAAACTTGAAGAGATAATGAAAATCTGTGACAACCAGTGAATTCCTCTCGTAAATGTACATAGGTATGCAGAATTTCAGGCAAAAATTCGCATAGATACAATTTTTATTACAAAAAAAACGAAAAATCACGATTTTTTAATTATTTTTGAAGGGGTACCCCTTAAGATTTTTACAAATTTTGGCCATTTTTAGTTTTCTTGCTCTAAAAGTTTTATCCGTGCAGCAAAAATTCTAAAATTTTACATATGTATGTATTTTTACGCGAGAAATCCACTGGTGTTTACAGATTTTAATTATCTCTTCAAGTTTTTAAAATATGGGCAAAAATTTTTTTAACAAAAAATACTAAAATTTTCAAAATTTTCAAAATTTCTGTATAAGTTAACTGGAGCACGAGAAATACACTCGTTCAAACCGCGTTTCAATATCTCTTTTAGTTTTCGAGATATGGGCCTTCAAAGTTGAGATTTTTAAAAAGACTAAAATCGCCGTAACTCGAAAACTAAGAAAGGTACTCGTATGAAGATGCGCTCAACGACATTCGATTTCTCGTAAACTGATTTATACAGAACCATATTTTAAATTTTTAAATTGGTTCAACTAAACAATTCGCATTTTCATATTATTGTTCTCAGGTACTTCTCACTTTCTTCCTAGTTTTCTTTCATTCATATACAAATAACTGCTCTGGCCTACTCGTACGTCGGAAATACTTTTCAATACTGATAATTTTTGCTGTCCGTTAATGACTATAAGCTACACAGAAATAAATGATTAATTCTATTGTTTATAAATTAAAAATAAAATAAATAATTTAGTACAAGTCGACCGTATAAAAATATAGTATATACTTAAGAAAAGTGATCATCCAGGACTTATGTGGTTACAGGATACCTCGTCCTAAAAGTACCAGCATCATCCAGGAATACACATCACTTTTCTTACTAGTTACACAATATACAAGAATATTATTAGATACACTACATAACAAGATTTTACTCGTAATTCCAATTACAATTTTAATAAATGATATCAAACAGAGCTACAGTCGATCAGACATGGACAACATTGGTAACGTAAAGATCATCTATTTTGAATAAACTGTACTTTCAGATTTAATAGCTTTAGTTATTAAAAACTGTTTTTCAATTGAACTAATTTTTCTTAATAAAACTATCTGCAATAAAAGTAAGAACCGAAATAATTTATATGTATTAAGTACCCATTAGAAATAAGATCACTTTCAGCAAGAAGTCAAGCAGAATTTAAATTGAAATTAAAGGCATAGGTTTTTTGCAGAAAATACTTGACCATGTATAGCGCAAGTAAGTCGGCGCCGTCTTTGTGTGTCCCAGCCGAGCGCGATTTAACACCCAATGTGTCTATATTACCTGGACCGCTTCGATGACTTCGCGTTCGCATGAGTGGGAGGAGTTAATGACTCTGACTGAGGAACTATGTACATCACCGTCCTGTTGATTTATGGTTGTTTATTTCAATGTAATCATAGATATTAGCTGTATGTATTTTGTTTTATGCGTGCTCTTACGTACGCCTACTGGATAAAAAATTCTTATTGTTTTCATAATTTTATGGTAATGGGTTGTATTAGTTTTATTGATATTCAATTTAGTCATTTGTAACTGTTTATTAATAAATTGTCGATGATGATAAATTATTCTTCTAGAAAACTTGTTCTTATTATTATTTGTATTACTCTCACAATAGCACTTAGGCACACGGTCTTGTTAACAATCGATTAGTATAGTCCTGGTTCGAATCACAATCGACTTTAATAAAAAAAATTAATATGTTTGTGTCAGAGTTGTGCGGATTTCAATATAAGTAAGAGGATTTTAATATTCTGCAGAAAAAAAGATATGTTAAAATAAATAAGAATACAAATTGAATCCGGATGTTCTAGAACTATAAGCCATCGTCTTAAAGCTCTTGATAATTCAATTAGTTTTTTTTCGGTAATACGATAGTGTAGTTAACTTTACAGCATTCTAATTCTGAAATCTCGATTTCATATTCAACTAAAGCCAAAGTAGTTATTTATGAACCTAGGGTATTGTGCAGATATTTATGCCCAAGGGGTATAAACATCAAGTCATGCTCGTGGTGCCTACAATATTTTATGTCTTACTAGTTTTTTTAATAACCTAATTAATAATGGGGTGCCTAACTCAGTGGTATGAAGTGGATCCTGAGAACCCTAGTTCGATTCCCACAGGTGACAAACAATTTTCATAATTTCAAAAAAAAAAGCTACCCCTGTGGCTCCTCCACCACTAACATCTTTGGGGGCCGTGATTTGACGACTGGTAACCGCAATTCCCGCGCAAAATATATCACTTGCCGAGATCTGCTTCGGCAAAGTGCCACACTCAGTAATGGGTAGAAGGCGTGATAATATATTTATTTATTTATAAATAATGAATTACCAGATAACACTGGATAGAAATAAATTTTTCATTTCTAGAGAAGGAAAGTAAAGTATTATCCATGGCAATTGGAAAACAATGGACTTTAGTGATATTCATCTGTCAAAAAAATAATACATATTACCTAATTTCTAATTTAATTCTGAAAATTTTACTTTCTGCTAGAGTAAAGAAAGTGGCATTCTTCCTTTAGGTGTTCTATATTTATATTAAATGAAACAGGACCTTCGGCAAGAAATATCTCACTTTCTTTGCTTGTGGATCGAAAATATTTGGGAAAGGTGTTATTTTTCATCCAATCGAATAAAATATAATTTCGTTTGAATCTCTCTGGATTTGAGAAACTGGCTCGATTCCCACAGCTGACGAACAATGGTCATCACATTAAAACTACTCCTATGGCTTCTCCTCCAGTAATATCTTTGTGGCCATGATTTGACAGTTGGTAATCGCACTTCACGCGCATACGAATATATCACTTACCGAGATCTGCTACGGCAGAGTTCTACACCCAATAATGGATAAATGACGTGATAATATATTTATTTTATACGACCTAAATAGCGTTAGAAACAGCAAAGGTTGACAGATTTTGGTTCTAAAAATGGTAATTTGAATTATGACAACATATGTCTTCTGTTTCTTTTAAATCATTTGTAAACAGAAAAGTAAGTACTGTTTTTTAATATTAGATACCTTTCAGAGGATTGCTTACATTTTTTCATTTCCAACAAAAAGCAATCTTTCATTTTATCAAAACGCCAGAGGATTTACATCTTGTCAGTTTATACGTATAATAGAAACAAATTCCAGAATATGTATTTAAATATAAGACATATTAGGTAGATATATTAAATACACCATTTCGAAACGAAATATATAAAGCACAGTAAAGTATATTTATGTATTCTCTGTCATTAAGGTATTCTATATTAGAAATATGTCTTGAAGAAACTATTAAATTGTCGTCGTTAGATCGACAAGAACTGATAAATCCGTTGGGACATCAGTAGAATTTAAGTTTGGACAAAATAATTTATGTCCGGCGTAAAACCTGCTAAAACTTTAAAGTATTTGACGTGAACAGTAGTGGTTGGACCTAAACGTGAGATGGTTATCTTAATCAGACAATCCGGGATCCACCAAACCGACCTCGGCCACCCACGATCGGAAGTGCAGAAGCCAGTCCGCGTAAAACTCTCCCTGAAAATTTAATGGCCCTCTGCGCTGGTTTATGTAGGTACCTTTACGTTACGTTTGCGATACGTTTACGCACCCGATAAATTAAGACTAATGTGGTTGATGATACATTTTTAACATGTCATGTATGCGTTGTTACTGTCAATCCGTGTTAGTCAAATTGGAAACAAATGCTGTCAATACTGAGTTTTGTGAAAACTATCTGCATAATTTAAATGCGGTTCTCAAAATGCGTAATATCTATTAGTACATACAAAACAAGTGCAAGTCGAAGCTCCCTTCCTTTAACTTAGTTTTAAATTTATAAGATAATGTTTTATTTTCAAATAATAAAACTTTATTTTGGACTTCCATTATCTTTTATTTGTACAGAATATCAAAAAATATATACAATTTATAACACGTTTCGACAGTGGCTACCTACTGTCGTCATCAGGTGAACTGATACTACTGACTAATTCCTTAACATACGAGCCTTATATCTAGTATTATAGTGGTGATCAAGGGTGACGGGTCTTTTTTTTCAATTGAACGTAAGTCAGCAACAAAGAAGTTAATACTAATTTCTCTTTACAATTCAATATGTTTGAAAAACAAAAGCATGGATTTCAAACGTCAAAATTCATACACGTTTCTGATTGGTAGTTTAGACAAGATGGTGCAAACTACTAACTATAAGTTTGGAGCTTGCAACCCTTGCGTTAACTGAAATTAACGCTAGCCAGTGTGAAGCTAATTTTGCTGTTCTGAATGCTTATGCGCTATTGCGCATGTCAGACTCTAGCGTTAACTATAAATGCTAACTATAAATACTAATTTCGTATTATGAATGAGACTTTAGAGAAATGAGCGTAAGTTCTAACTTAAAATGAATGAAATATTATGTTTAAAATTATCTCTAAAATTATAACCGTTATTTAAAGGGCTTATATATGCCGTGTCCATTTTGTAAAATTAAAATTTATCAACGTGTTTCATCTTCCAAGAACATCGTAGGGTGCCATGATTGTCTAACTGATAAAAACGTGTCAAGACTAAAAAATATTAGCTAACCAGGTCTGTTACATGACAGAACTATCTAATAGCTGTCACAATTGTCACTCTTCAACTAATGACATGAGCAATTTGTTATAAAATTAACAGTTTGTGTTCTGAATTACAAAATGCATTTATTTATTTATGTTACTCTGTACAACAGGAATTTAATCCCAATTACAGTACAGAGTTCGGACTCATCGAGACGTACTGCGGTAGTTTGTATATTTTTAATGTGAATGGGATTCGAATTCAGGATCTCCGGCGTAAAATAAATACATAAAATTAACTATTTAAAAAAAGGACATATTGAAAAATATTTAGAAGTAATTAAAGAAAAATATTTACATTTTAGATTTAAGTTAAAGAAAATAAATTAAATAAATTAGAACTTAAGTCAAAATTGTGTTTTTCTTTATTCATTGTATATTTATTGCAAAACATTTTGAGAACCTGCGGCCACAATTTCCAGTAAACCACACAATAGTAAATAATAAAACAGGCAATATTTGTTTTTGATAAAATTCGAATTTCCTATAACATAAACAAAACAATACTAAATCAATATTTCGACTGTACACAGTATCAATCATACAGCACAAAAAAACATTTGCGAGTTACAGCAAAAACCAGAGGAAAACAAAAGAAACAACTGGCATGACAGCACAGCAAATGTCACATCACATACACCGCAGATAATTCTATTTACATGTAATATTATACATCTGAGATGGCCGAGGACGATGCTGAATTATTTAGAGCTAACTTTACGAAGAAGAAAACACCGATTCTGTTGACTTACAACGAACGTGCAACGGTTATATATTTGGCGCTGAATACCTCCTCGCCAAGCTGATTGGTTGCAAACTTTGTCTTTGTGTTATAAACGTTGATTTATATTTCAAACAACATAATTATAGAATACATTTACATTCGTTTCAACACATAGTTTCTCGTTTCAGACGGCGGTAAAGCTTTTAAAACTAACTTCGACTCGAGTTGAGTTGAGTTTGGCTGGACGCCGCTCTGTGTTCATTAAAAACGGATTTACTTTTGTATGTAACTTTTTTGAGAAACGTATTAGTTACTGCAGTAAATATGAATTATTATAATGATTTAAATTTGTTGCAAATCAGCTCAGCATAAATTGAAATGTCTTTTGTTTTATGTCTTTTCAAATAGCTAATAATGTTTACCTTAAACAAATCTGAGATGCTCATATATTTCTACACAATTATGCATATTTTGATCCTCAATATATTTTTTTTTAATCGCCTGAGTCGTGGTCGCAAAAATTTCTGCGAATCATTTGATTGAACCAGTTTAAAAATAGAAAAATTTAAAATACGGTTCTATATAAAGCAGACTACGAAAAATCGAATGCCGTTGAGCATATCTTCATATCTTTTTTAGTTTCCGAGTTACAGCGATTTTTGACTTTTTTGAAAATCTCAACTTTGAAGGCTCATATCTTGAAAACTAAAAGAGATATTGAAACACGGTTTAAACGAGAGTATTTCTCGTACTCCAATTAACTTATACTGATATTTTGAAAATTTTGAAAATTTTATATTTTTTTTCCATATTTTCTTTTACCCGTATTTCAAAAACCAGTGAATTCCTCTCGTAAAAGTACATAGGTATGCAAAATTTCAGGCAAAAATTCGAAGAGATAAAGTTTTTATTACAAAAAAACGTAAAATCACTGTTTTTTAAAGATTTTTTAAGGGGTACCCCTTAAGTTTTTTACGAATTTTGCCCATTTTTAGTTTTTTTGTTCTAAGAAATGTACCCGTGCTAATTTTTGCCTCAAATTTTACATACATATGTACTTTTACGAAAGGAATTCACTGGTTTTTCAGGATTTTTATTATCTCTCCAAGTTTTTGAATTATGGGCAAGAAAATTTTTTTAAAAAATTATAAAATTTTCAAAATTTTCAAAATTTCAGTATAAGTTAATTGGAGCACGAGAAATACACTCGTTCAAACCGCGTTTCAATATCTCTTTTAATTTCGAGATATGGGCCTTAAAAGTTGCGATTATTAAAAAGACAAAAATACTTGGAAACTAAAAAAGATATGAAGATGCGCTCAACGGCATTCGATTTCTCGTAGTCTGATTTATATAGAACCATATTTTAAAATTTTTCGATTTTTAAACTGGTTCAACCAAAAAATTCGCATTTTCATTAACAGAAACGACTCCGGCGATTAAAAAAATACGTATTTTGAGGATGAAAATAACACTAAGAAAATAAATATACACCATCATGCCAATTTACTTATTTCTTATTCTTAGTCCTTCGGCTAGCAATTTCTTTTTGCTTTTTTGAATATTTCGCATTTTGGCATCCCATTAATTTAGCACAAGAAAATACGATCTCTTCATCACATCAGTTGGCCCAAATCTTATTTTTACATTTGATGTATTATTTTTCATGTTTTATTCAAGAGAATACTGTTCAATTTTAGTGAGACATATATTAATATGTTGCTAATTCTTAGCTAAAATTTGAGATCAACCGACACATCTTAGAATAACAGCCATTAAAGGAACAATAAGCATTTATATGTTAGTTAAAATTAAATATGGGGTAATTGCTTAGTGGTATCCAGTCAGCCTGTGGGTCCTGAGAACCCCGGTTCGATTCTCACAGCCAACAAACAATTTGCACCAAATTAAAATTACCCCTGTGGCTCCTCCACCACTAACATCTTTGAGTGCCGTGATTTGACGGCTGGTAACCGCACTTCACGCACATAAATATATCACTTACCGAGATCTGCTTTGGCAGAATGCCACACCCAGTAATGGGTAAAAGGCGTGATGATATATTTTACATTTATTTATGATCAGTGAATGTTTTAAGGGTTCGTGCTACCCCATATGATGGGATACGTGATGTTATGTACTTAATTTCTTTGCAGTGGATATCCTATTTATTGGTTAGTTTTCACAATACTTGCAGCTGTTAATAATAAATTTGTAATTTGTAATATAAATTATAAGGCAAGAAAGCAGCATTCATGTTATGTGATTCCATGACGTATGCTCTAACCTCACATGCTAAAAATCCGTCCGTTTGAAGTAGAAAGTAAGATAAAGAAAACAAATTAAATTGACTGTAGCGGAAAATTGAAATTTGAAACAATACGAGATTGTAGAAAATAATTCCACACACGAGATACAAATACGCAAATATCTCTCTGTTTTCCACTCGACGGCGTTCCTTAATCCGTTACTGGCAGCCTTATCATCCATCGCTATCTTGATCTGACAGTTATATTATTCTTATGATGAAACGTATCTGTTCGGCCCTTATGGAAACAAAGCCTCGTACGTCATCGGCTACTTCCGCCGGAAGACGATCCCGCCTTAACAAATTTATTTGAAATTTGTTTGTGTGACTCAATTTGTATCACGCTAAAACAGAACAGGATGCTTGCGTATTGTTTTCTACTTATCGCGAGTTTTTATCGCAAGGGTGTTTTTTATTGTCATTGTGGCGTGGCGAGACGTGCAAATAGAAAACGCATAATTTACTATGGACTGTACTCATAACTCTACAGGACGGGAAGTTTTTATGAGCTGGCAACAGATTAAAATGAAATTTAACAGAAATGTCATGACAAATTGATGGTTGCAACTTTGCATTATGCGAAGATTGTCACGCGCTTAATGTATGTATGAAGTCAAATATTCCGTGGTACCAATTGTTTCTTTATTACCTTGAGTACCACGTATAGTGATATCATACTTCCTGGATTTAGAATTACATTTGTATAATATTCATTTATTTATTCTGTACATGTTGTTATAGGTTAGATTTTTATCAGTGAAAACATCAATAAATGTATTAAAGATGTTTGTGCTGTGTGAAACTAACACAGGAAAATTTTGCAAAAGTTTGTTTAATCTAAAAATAAATAAATATAAATTTCAATTCTAGGTGATCAACGTGGGAACTATGTTAAAATTATTAAATAAATATTTTTGCTCGCGTACAAAATTTACTGTGGAGCCAGATTCACGATTTAATAAATTTTGCTGAAATAAAATATGTGAACTAATCATTAAACCATCATGTTACTTTTAGGGCTGATATTTCTATTTCTTAAAAAATTCCTAGTAAATTTATCTGTCAAATAAACAAATGTCCATAACCGGCAGTACACTTTTATTTGAATATGAACTGACCGTAATACTTAAATACTTTCAATTATTTCAAATACAAAAATACGTCACTGCATTTTAAATACAGAGTGATCAGAAGTAAGTGGCAATACAATTCCGGGGATTTTTTTATTCCATTGTTGGTACAACGCCAGATAAAGGCGGGAATACTATTTGACATGTAATTTTTATAATAAATACAAATAGGTTGAGTGATAGAAATACTTTAGATTGTTAAGAAATAAAAGGAAGTGGGTAAGGAAAACAACGATTTTTATTAATAAGTTTTAAATGTCACTGCCAATAACAAGAAATAAATGTATGTATCAGTATTACCAATTTCAAGTAGTTTATTTTATTTCCAACTGAAAAATTACTTCTGATCACTCTGTACTTTTAATTAATTGTAATATATAAGTTATATTATAAAAATAGGCGCTAAATACTATTAAAAATTATGTATTATAAAAATGTTGTTTTTAATTCTGCTTATTTGAGTATGTTAAATAAATAAATCATTAACATAGTAGCATTAAAAAAAATAAACTAAATTTAAGCTTTGGATATATTTAGCTTTTATTTTAAATATAGGTAAATTATTATTTTTTTAAACATTGCTCGAAAGGAAATACAGTTAACCATAATCTAACTTACACAAAGCGTTTTCTTATCAAATAAAACAGCATTATCTATTTTTTTGTCAGTTCGCAATAAATTAAATATTTGCTCAGACAAAACGTTGTGCAGATTCACACCTTTTCAAACCGTTAAAAATATTTTTTGTCCATATGCAAAATTTTCCGTACTGATATCACTTTTAAATATTTACAGACCGTGCCCCAATTTCGCAACAATGTTCAAAATCGTATTTCTGAGAACTTATGCAAAAAGGTTCTTTACCCTGATAACAAAAGATAGAACAATACTTGTTACTTGTTATACATATGTCCTAGATTTCGTATGTGTATGTTTATTGGGTTATATAAATTCTGCTGGAACATATTTTGTGTGATGTTATTTAATGTTGAGATGAGGCTAGATCTTGGTGACATATGCATGTCGAGGAAGGGATTACAAATATTATCACAGGGAATTATTTGCATTTAGATCGATAATGTTCTGTAGGAACACAAACAGTTTGTATTTCTCATCAACGATACACTATTATTGTGACTTAAAATTGAATTGCCTTACGATATTTAAAATTATCATTATCAAATTGTTGAAGCTAAAATAAGAATCTATTATTATAGAAATAATGTTTTGACGATTCTCAAAACGAATTAAATGCTTCATTGTATGTCACATGTCTGCGTTTTAACCAATCATGTCATTATTACACTGAGAATAAAGCTCTTGTGATTATTCCTGGTGCTTTTTGTTTGTGACAAATGATAGGTAGTTGTCAAATAATTATTTAAAACTGTCAACGCATCAAGTAAGATGTGTGAAAAAATTCGATTTAGTTCCATTTCAGATACAGAAATACACCAACAAATTTTGGAAACAACTTCCAAGAATACATTAATAAGTAATCAATCGATATGAACCCAGTTCAAAATCTTTTAGGTTGGATGAATCGACTTCAACAGCTAACTCAAAAAATAATCTAATTAAATATAACTCGAGAGTTCGATAAATTAGAAAATAATTCTCCAGTATCTTTCTCAAACTTGTTACCATTTAGCAATAGCCACTCAAGCCCTACGGACTTTCGTGACTATTGCCTGGTAACAAGTTTTCAAAAGATCTGTCAAATTATTTTCAATTTATTCTCACTCTCTTGTTATATTATTACTGATAATTTTTCTTTACCTGCTTTCAACAAATTATAATGCAAAACATTTGAAATTTCAACCAGTAAGCACAGTTTCATACTCATAAGATCTCCTTATTAGGGTAAAATCTGGTCACCAAGTAAATGTCCTGTCAATTTGACACAAAAGTATTCTTATTTTTTGTTTTATTCAATCAGTTTGACCTAATATTGTTTTCTTTTATTTGTCTCGGGAAATTATTTTACCAAATAATACACAAACTCTCGGAATTTCTCTACACAAGTTTTTATTTTCATGGACTTAATTTTTTACTTGAAGTAAAATCACTCAAGCAAACTATTGTAAAATTATGCAGTCGAAAAAAACTGACATAAGACAAAACTAAGCAGATTGCAATAGTGCTTATCGCTAAACAAATAAAATAAAATATGTCAATAAAATCTGGAGGTATTAGTTGTGAGAAAAATTGAGACACCACCTTTCTATAATAACATTTCATTTAAGTGCTTGTTAAATTTTAGGCACATTTGAATCTTATTGGAAAATGAGAAAAATTCATTTTATAATCAATTAAAAGATATTATTTACAAGTTTTAATCAAAATAATTTGAAAAGAAAGTAAGTATTGTGTTATTGGCAAAATGTCATTTTCATTTAAATAATAATAATACACAGAAATAAAATCTGATTAACTATTTAATTAATTGAAAACCATTGTTTTCAGGTAATACATATTTTCATTTTTATTTGATACGCACCGTTAAATACATTTAACGAACAATAATTCAACACATGCAATTTATTAATATCATAAAATGTCATTTAAAATAAAACTGAAATACGCAGAAAATAAATGAGTTAATTAGAACTGAAAAAGAAGTTTTCTACCTGCAAAATTTATTCATTTATGAATTCGCAAACCATGTTTTATTTCAAATTTCCAAAAAGAAATAAATCAACAATTTATTAAATCAACCAAATACAATTCAATCAATTTTTAACTTATCTCGAACTAACAAAAAAAAACTCTCTTTGAAAAATTCAATCGTAATTTATGAAAATAATCCGGTACAAAAAAAAATTATTAAAATATATCAGTTTCACACCGGTAGACATGAAAAATGTGAACATAAAATCAATACAAGAAAAAACAGACAAACAAAATGAATATTAAACATGTAATACAGCGCCTCACAGGCATCAACATAACGTAATTCTGAATCGAATTTATTATTTATAAATCAATTTTATTGCGTATCGCTTTATGTTTTATCTCGTCATCTTCCGCTGATGTTGAGTGCTTCTGTCTGGCTGCTAGAAACGCGAACGTGGGATTTGAACCAGACTATTTCGGGCGATGACAAAATTCATACAAGTCTTTAATAATAATATGTTATTGATTATAATTGAATGCGCCTACGTTCGGCGAATTGTTGCGGTTAGTCATGATCTAGCAAGGAATGTCATTAATGCGATTTTATTACTTGAGAAATTTATTTAGTACTGCAAGATTATGAGAAGTATATATTATGAAATTAGTTCTACGAATTTTTAAATAATTTATCAAATGCAATATAAATAAATAAAAATAAATAGATACTGCCATTTTTAAGTTTCATGCTTGACTATTAGGATTTTAAAATGGTGGCGAAAATTTAAACTACAACGAATATACGTACAGTTTGCTGCTAAGCTAAAAACCAAGTACTTAAAAATTAAATAAATAATAATAGAATTAATATTTATAATAAAGAGGGTAATAAAACTATATTTCACTAATAGTATAGTAAAAGAACTAATTTCTAATAAGAAAAACCTACACCATCAAAAGAACTTATGAACTATATATTTAAATTCCAATCTTAAAGTTAAAAGATAAATAGAACTAATACTAGACCGAATAATATACCTGGTTGTACTGGAGAAATAATAGTTATTTATGAATCAAAGGTGAAAACAGGCGTTAATTTCAGCCGGGGTACATACATTATTTTATGCATAACAAAATAACATTTAATTATACTAGCCCGTTCCCACTTTAGTTGGCCCGAATTTAATTTTATCGTTAAAAGTTTAAATAAAACTAAAAATCCAGGTATCTTCTATTTACTAAATTCTACAATTAATTTTCAACATTTTTAACTAAATTTAACATTAAATTACGTTAAACACAAAATGTGTAGCAGTATAACTCTCATTTTTTCTTCTTCACATAAACTAAATTAACACACAAATGAACTATCGTGATTATTATCTTATGGGCAGTTTGGCGGATGCAATTGAAGTTAATTATTATTTAAAACAAACTTTATTCTTATACAGTTTTGTAATAAAACAATTTTTTTTAGTTAAAACAGAAATGTTTACTTTCTCTTTCAATGGCTGTCATTTCTAGATGTATGTATCGGTTGGCTTAAAATTGTATCTGTGTATTAACAACATACTAGTATATGTATCATTAAAATTTCATTTCATTATCTTGCATACTACACGGGAAATAAAACTATAAAATATAACTTCAAACGAAAAAATAAAATTGGGCCAACTGAAGTGGGGCCGGACTTGTATGTTCAAAAGATTAAAATATGTACATAGGCTATATGTCAAAACAAAAATTATCATTTTATTTTTGTATCCATAGGAATTATTTGTTTATGGTCCTAGGTCCAAAAAGAAATATTTAAGCCCGCTTTTTAGGGCTAAAACAAATGAATTTCGGCACGGTTGTTCATAAACATATTTTAAATTAAAGTCTGAGAATTTCAAAATTTATTATGTAATTAACAATTCAAATATATGCGGAAATAATACGAAATGAGAAAATAATTATTTAATAAGTATTTCATTTATTATTCAAGAATTTTTTATTTTCCTATTTTCTATATAATATTTATTTTACTGTTATTTTAATATAAATTTAAAATATTCAATAATATCCATAAAATACCATTTTAATTTAAATTAATAGTTCGGTTAATTATTCAAAAGTTAATTTCCTTCATAAATATCCACAATTAGGTACGTTCAGGACCGGACTTACCTATAGTATGACTATAAAATGCAATCTGGGATATATAAATTTTAAGGGCCTCATCGTTTGTTTTGCGAGTACTCGAAATTTGCAAGCCTCGCCTTCGACTTGGCGTGTCTAGTAATAAAAATAACTATTACTTGTGCATAATACTTGCAAAGATAGGTACAGTAAATAGAAAAACCCATTTCAGTAAATTCTTCTTGCTTAGAGTCACAATAAATATTAATCCGGCACTGGTTGCTTTGAGGGATTGCAAATTTCCGTTTTACAAAAAATAAATATTCGTAAAATTGTTCCACGGGCAATAAACATTTCACAATTATACTAGAAGTGAATTATGTGCTATAAAAGTAAAGTACACATGCCAACACCTAACAAATTTTGATCAGAACAAATTGGAAATTTACAAACATCTGGTGTCTGCATCTGGAAAACTAAACCGGTTGATGTGCTATTCACAGAAACACTACACGTTAATGAAGCACTAAATTAGCAAACAAATTAATTAATTTGGAAGCGTCACAAAAGCAATTACGTTTTTTTGGATAGTTTGAGTTTATTGCTTTATGACCGGACAACTAATGAACATTTATAGTCATAAATGAATTAATCGATTCATAAATTAAATATGCATGAAGGTGCGGTTACTGTTGGTCCATCTTTAGCTCTAGTCTTTTCTCTTTATTATTCATGAAGAATGTAAAGAAAAAAGAAGGCGGTACGTATGACAAAACACGAATGAAATTATTGAAAGAGCTACGTCCGACTGCCCAAGGTAGCCAATAAAATTTTATGTGTCTGAGTATATTTTTATATCAAATGTATTTTATTTAATTTCAATCGTAAATACTGGTATCTACATCAAACTAAACGCTGTTTGAATATTAATTATAATGAAGTTGTTCAAATCTTATCTTGGTAATATTGAAATCTTTAAAAGTTGTTCGAAAAGAATAGATAATTTTTAGATACATAAAGAGAAAATTGTTATGTATGTCTTTCTAGTTTTATGAATACCATGGTACATTATTTAGCTCATAATGCCCTAGGACATTATATAATTATAATAGGCCCCAGGGCATTAAGAGTAACTTTACTGTGGTAATACAGTAAAAAACAGTTATTTCTACTATTCAGTGTTGCCAGGTGATTCATTATTTATTATTTAGGCTACTAAAAAATATTAGTAAGACATAATATTTTTATTCACGACCATTAGATCATATATTCATTAAACGTAAGTTTCTAGATAGATAAAATGGTTCATTTTTCAAAACTGAAGAATAATAATTCAAAGTAAACTAAATAAATATATCATCACGCCTTCTACCCATTATTGGGTGTAGCACTCTGCCGAAGCAGATCTCAGTAAGTGATATATTTTGCGCGAGAAGTGCGGTTACCAATCGTCAAATCACGGCCCCCAAAGATGTTAGTGGTGGAGGAGCCACAGGGGTAGTTTTTGAAATTATGAAAATTGTTTGTCGTATGTGGGAATCGAACTAGGGTTCTCAGGATCCACAGGCCGACTTCATACCACTGAGCTAGCCACCCCATATATAATTCAAAGTAGTATTGGATAATGAACCAATCAGATTGCGGTTGCTATAGTACCGACCTATCTATTATTTTTTTTATATACAGAAGTACCTAAAATTTATTCTGATAAGAAGTGCGTTAACCGTACTGTACTTTCATAAAAGTCTCTTTAACATTATGCATTTTTCTGAAATACGATAACTCGATTAAAGTGGCAACTTTTTAGCCAAGCCTGTACCTCTTACAGTTCTCGAGATCCCTGTAGCTCATATTTTTTTAGACATATTGAAATATGTTCCATTTGAAATTTCAAATATTTTATTATTCATTATTGACCAGATATCGTAAATATTCTAATTGTGGATGGAAATGTCCTCCTCTATATCATAAATATAATTTTATTAAAATTAAGCACTTAATGTCAGTAATCAGTAATCAGCCTATAAAATTTATAATGAGATATTCATAATAAAATGTAAAAAATTAAAACAATATATAAAAGAGAGTATAAAACTGTCAAGATATAATTGATGCAAGTGCAAATTTATAATTGTAATTCATTATTTTTAAAATATGCTCATATATTTTACTAATAAAATTTTATACAGAAAATATGAATGAATAAAGTCGAGTTATGTTTAAATTACTTGTAATTAATATTTAAATATTAATGTGCGAAAATTATTTATTAAAATCACTTAACAAGAGAAAAATGTACATAATAAATGTATCAAATGACGCAGAATAACTAAAATGACATATTCATTATTTCTGGCCAAATAAAAAAATGTTACATTCGAGCTACGTAAAAATTATTTTTTTTGCGAATATTAAACCCCAATATTGTTCGTAACTTACACAAGTCCACATCAGATTAATAAACAATGTGAACAGTGGCGTCACATAAAGTAAATTGTTTTGGGGGCCTTAAACTGTGTGATTTCAGGGATCTCAGATTAATTTATTATTTTATTTTAATCAATAATTATTTATTAGATAAAATAAGTATATCCTATTAGGGCTGGGCAATACTAGCTATTTTTGATAGCTCAGCTACAATTACTTTAGCTATAGATGTAACTTCGCTAAATATAAATAATATATCATCACGTCTTCTACCCATTACTAGATGTAGCACTCTGCCGAAGCAGATCTCGGTAAGTGATATATTTTGCGCGTGAAGTGCGGTTACCAGTCGTCAAATCACGGCCCCCCAAAGATGTTAGTAGTGGAGGAGCCACAAGGGTAGCTTTTGAAATTATGAAAATTGTTTGTCGCCTGTGGGAATCGAACCAGGGTTCTCAGGATCCACAGGCCGACCTCATACCAGTGAGCTATCCACTCCATATAAATATATGTATACAAATGTAAATACTACTTCCGGTTTCACCCGCAACGATTTCAATAATATTATATTAAATGTAATGATAAATTTTTCGGTTTTCTTCAAACACATGAATTTTTAATGAAGAATTAACCCAATTATTAATTTTTCAAAACTTAAAATCTCTTATGTATTATCAGTGTGCCATGATGAATGTTTCTTATTTTGTTTGAGAAATTATTTTGATGTTGACTTATTGAATCATTTGATTCTGAAAATATTCCGTGCGAATTAAAAATTAAATACTCTAGATATTATAAATAAATTTAATACCAACAGGAAGCTAACAGATTGTAGTAAAATCCGAACCACTAAAATAGTTTTTTTTCTTTTTAATAGAAATTAAAATCAACACAGTTGAAAAACATGGACTCTCGCTTATGTGAGGAAAATTATATCCATTGGCTACGACACACATAGTATCCTAAAATTATACTGAAATTTCAAATAGGTACGTATTAACAAAATTTCAAAATTCTCTTGTTTCTCTTATTTTGAGCACCACCTGCCTATATCTCATATAATGTTACGCCACTGACCGTAAAACAACACAAAAATAAAAATGAAAAAATCACAGAGATTACTTTCCGGCAAATTCATACATGCCAGTGTTATTTACGTATTACGCAAATTCCCGGCAACAAAACTGCGCAAATTAGAAGTAAAATACCTGTGCATGAATAAAATCTAATAAAGCCCTCTGCTTTGCACATGATAATTAGGGAACGAGGACAAAAATGGCCTATTAAAACACGTGAGTTACGAAGAGGGGTGATATTGCGTTTAATCCGTTACTAACTATGGACTTTCGCTTTATAAAATAAAACGGGTGGTTTTTAAACAGAGGGTAATTGTGAGATAGGTTGAAGGGCCACTTTGATATGAAATGGTGTGATTTGGAAGATTTAGTAGAGGTACAGATTCTCGTAAAATTGTAAATGAGTTCGTCAATAATTTGGAGATAAATGTTGGTGTTTCATAAGCTCGTATTTATAAGTATTTGAAACTACAGAGTGATCAAAAGGAATTGTTACAGTTGGCAATACAATTCTGGAGATCTTTTTATTCCACAGTTGGCACAACGCCAGGTAAAGGCAGAAACGCTATTTGACATTTCTAATAAATGTCAGGACTCTGAAAGCTAATAGAATTTTGACTTTTTAAGTAAGAGAAATACTTTAGAAATAAATTTAATAATAAATGTACTCAAATTAAAATTAAAATTTTCAAATGTCACTGTCAACAACAGGAAATGAATTTATGTATCACGCTTACCAATTTCTAGTATTTTTTTTTTATTGCCAACTGTAACAATTCCTTTTGATCACTCTGTATTATTGAATTTATTTATTTGTTTCCAACTCTGCACAATCATAATTCCAATATAGATCTTATATTGGGATTCGAACCATTTAGAGTATTTTCCAGTTGTATTTTTTTTTATATCAAATTGTATCCACTGGACCATGAAAAAAAGAAATATAAATAAATATATCATCACGCCTTTCACCTATTTGAATAATGTAAAAGTAAAAGTAAGTAAAATAAACATAAATAAGTCATCAAGCCTTTTACTATTATTGGATGGGGCACTCTGCCGTAGCAGGTCTCGATAAGTGATATATTTATGCACGTTTCCACCCGCCAAATCATGGTCCCCAAGGATGTTAGTGGTAGGATAGCCACAGGGGTAATTGTTTGTCAGTTGTGGGAATTGAACTACCTATTATATTTGAACTCACGATTTGATTTTAATGGATCAACTTTAGCTGATGAACTAAAATTGGATGAAAATAACCGTATAAACCTGTATTTCAGTTTTTGTTGATTCCACAAAGTTTGATCCATTGAACTTTTTTTGTTGTTCAAGTGTTGAATCATCACTGATTTTCAGTCATGTTGAAACGTGTTTGATCTGCGTGATCTATTGTCAGTAGACAATGTGTTTAAAGTGGTCAGAATGTATTATGTTACATTACTATATGAGGATATAGTAATGTTACAATTGTATTTGACACCATTTTATATTGAACTATCGATTCCAAACGTGTATACAAAAGATTTTGTCAATTTTAGTTGATTAACTAAAATTAAATCGTGAGAATGCGGTTTAGGTAAAGAACCTTTTAATGAAGTTCCTTTTTGTTTTAAAAAATGTATTTTCAAATCAAGCAAACACAGAAACAATTTTCATAGCAACTTAGAAATAATCTTATTAAAGGATCATGAACTCTTGAATAATATAGTTACTAAAACGCTTCCACAATAGTCTAGATATGTTTTTCCTAATTCGGTGTTCTTTTAAGTCTATAAACGCTCTGAAAACATACAGTTCAGTAGATCTAAAAGTGAAATATGACAGATAATAATTGATGATACTGATCAGATATTAGTAGAATATCAGATGACCATCTTTCAGGTTACGCAAAAATGCTAAAGTCTGATTGCCCAAAAGTAGAGCAAAAATATAAAAGTTGGTGTTCTCTTGCTTTTCATCTTTTACCTAGCTGTTTACTTTACTTTAATAAAAATCATTACTAGTTAGAACATATGTTCAACTTTTTACTTTACCGATACCATTCACGTTATCTCATACGTTACTTCATTATAAATCCAGCTTTATGGAAAATAGTGCACATTAAATATTACAATTATAAAGAAAATAGTAACGCATTTAAACGATCAATTCTTTACAATATTCGCCAATAAAGGTCTGTTTATAAATATGTTGTAATATTTTGTTATTTTTAGTGCTGATGTTGTCAGTGAGGTAGATATCTATTTCATCCTTATCGCAAACAAAATGGGATAAATATAGCCAAGATATCTATGAATACCAACGCCTCCGTGAAAACAAAGCATATAATAATAGACCGTCATGTATAATTAAAGATATGTAGCCAGGTAAACTTTTTCGTGAAATCGTTTCTTCCCCTGACAGTAACATCGTATAAATTGCGGTAAAATATTCAGAAAGGAAATATTTACGAAGAACTAGTCACACATTCTGACAGTTTTCAATCTAATTCTTTATCAGTAATTAATTTTTTCACTAAAAGCGCTAGGAAAATGCTTAAAATTACCTGAATAGTTCTGTGCTTGCGAGAGTAGTGCGTGCGAAACGGAATTGAAAATTTCCCGTCACGAAGCCCGTCTGCACGCAGGGCCGGTGCAAGGGGCTGGTGAGGAAGGGACGAATGGGCGGAGCCAGCCCTTCACACGCTGACATCCACCGTGGCACGAAATTATTTCCGTCTACCAAACTAATTTCGATTTCGTAGCTTTTATACGATAGCCTACATTTTTATCTTGGGCCATACATATCGAGATATATTCTATATACGTCCAAGTATATGAAAGTTATCACGCAATTATATTAAAAATAGGGGGAACGAACCACAAAATACTTCCCTAACAATTTTTATTTCCAGCACTTTTTGTAGTATATAATAATTCGCCAGTTGTACCAACAAAAATTAATTCTAAACTTGGTTTCAATTAATAAAAACAAATTGAAATTACATGTCAGGTGGAATAATTGATATTGCAGTTTTGATTTATTTAAACTAAATAACATTAAGTCCATTTTGCAGTACATTAAGGACATTAACTTATACAAATACCTGTAATTATATTATATATTATTGTAATCACTCATGTGTACAGCTAATACCCATGGGGGGAAGCTAAATAAAAAATAAAAAAAAAAAATAAAACTAAATTTAAAATTCAAGTTCGATTGGTGCAACTGCTGTTCACCTTTTGACGATGACATTTACAATTTTCATCTCACAATCAACAATTCGTGAATTAAAACTTTTCGATTTTGGTGGCATGATACAGGTTCCACTACAAGCTGTAACTTTGCTTTATGATATGTAAATGACAAATATTCATTCCAATATCGATTTTAAGAAATACAAGTTTACGACCATTGAAAAAATAGTATGTAACATACGTGTGGCAATGGCCATTGTCACACTTGTGTTACAATATATTATTATTAATTATCCCCACAGCTGACAAAATATTTAAAATTACTCCTGTAGCTCCCCCACCATTAACATCTTTGGGGGCCGTGATTTTACGGTTGGTATCCGAACTTCACGCGCATAAATATATCACTTATCGAGATCTGCTACAGCAGAGTGTTAAATCCAGTAATGGGTAAAAGGCGTGATGATATATTTATTTATTTATTTAATTATACATATTATTTTCATGGCGAGCTAGATAAAATAAAAATACGCCTTCATAGAGAGGGAAGCATGGTAGTTATATATTTTATAAAGAGTAAATTACAAAAATATATATAGAACAAATTAAAATGGAATAATGGCTCAGTGGTATCCGAGTCGGCCTGTGGATCCTAAGAACCCTGGTTCGATTCCCACAGCCGAAAAAACATTTTCACCAATTTAAAATTACCCCTGTGGCTCCTCCATCACTAACATCTTTGGGGGCCGTGATTTGACGACTGGTAACCGCACTTCACGCGAATAAATATATCACTTACCGAGATCTGCTTCGGCAGAGTGCCACACCTAGTAATGGGTAAAAGGTGTGATGATATATTTATTTATTTATTTATTTATTTAAAATTAAAATATAGAAAAAAGTCACATTAAAAGTAATGTCACGCAGTGAACTCAAACTCAAGTAGAATCCATCTACGAAGATATTCCCACAAAACAACAAAACATCTCTATCTCTTAGGCCTGGAAACTGACAAGTGAACACCGATGGTGGTAGGGCAGATGCTTTCTTGCTCGCCGCAGCCAACTACACTTTTAAATAATTTATAAGTAAAAGAGAAGAAACTGGAGAAGCATTAGCGCAACCACGGCGTCCATACAAACAGCTACTTGATTTCAGGTAATCTTGTTTATTCTCCACGCGTATCGGGTGAGCGATTCTCTCCTCTCCACCGCTTTCCTTCAAGATGTATCTATCTTTTGTTTTTATGAACGTAGTGTTTGATGTGTGTGAGAGAGAACCACGATGTATGTGGTTGTTGCTACCAAGCTACTAACTGATGTCTCGGTGGACAGAATGTATCAGAACTTCAAGGGCAGAATAACTAAATTTGTTTGGGGATGTCATTCTTAGAAAGATCCTGAGACAATAATAACAAGAAATGAAGGGAAGGAAATAAAGATAATTTGATTTGTGACGAGAAAATGTGAAAATAAAAATACTTTTATATATCTTTATGCTATCTATAGACACAAATTATTAATTATCCTATCTTAACCCACTTATCTAAAATAATTATAATAATTTTAAATCCACGAGTTCAAAACTAATTATTATTTTTTAACTCCCATAAATTGAGATTCCGGTTTACTAAATCATATATATTTTTTAATATAATAGTAGGAGTCGTAACTATAGGTAAAGCAAATAAAGTACTACTCAAACGTTTAGATAACCTGGCTTTCAATATAAATATTTTCTTTTCTATTGCATGAAGAGTGACGACGTTTCGAGACTATGGTTTTGTCTCAGTTTCAAGTCAATTAAATAAAAAGTTCATAACCATTGTAACACAATGTTTCAATTATACAGCGTGTTAAAAAAGTTTCGGGACGGTGAAATATCTCGAGAAAAACACATCGAATCAAGAAACCAAAAAACACGTGTTTCATATTTTGAAAAAACCTATCTAAGCACACCAAACACAAACCCCAACCCCCACCCCCAGGGGGTGGGGCGGGGGGCAACGTTGAAACCTTAAATGGGAACCCCCATTTTTTATTACAGATTCGTATTCTGCGAAAAAAAATAAGTTAATTTTATCTGAAACTTTTTTTCCAATTCGGAATAGATGGCGCTCTAAACGCAAAAATAAGTTTTGACATGATTCTGAAAGAAAAGTAAAAAACGGTCTAATATCACAAGAAATAAACATTATTTTATAAAATCGTTTTGCAAACTTATTTCAAGCATTTGTGGCTATTTGTGATTATGTTGATTTTTTTATTTGATTCAATGTTTATTTCTTATTCTTATTTCTTAAATAAAGGTCAAACAATAAAATTTTAAACAAGAACAATATGTTAAAATCATAGTGGTGGCAACACCAGAGTCAAAAAACGACACTCGACTGTTATTTGCTTTACTTAGTTGCTACTCCTACTATTATATTTGAAAAAAAGACTATTTAGTATTTTCATTAAAAATGAAAGCTATATATCCCCGGAAGTAAAAATTTTATCTCATGTAGGAACTATAATGATATTACTTATAGATACTTGAAATTTTATATATGTAGAAAGACAAACTATTATAATTTTATAATTCGCCATTTTGCTTCAAAATAGCAGCTATAAAAACATTATACAAGAGACAGAAGTCGTAGGAATTAACAAATACTTTAGTGTTCTCAAGCAGTAAATTTCTATTGTGTTTTAAAATTTTCGTATTACTAACTAGAGCTGTTTTATAAAATCTAGTAACCTTACCTACATCTATATTTTGGAATCTGTATATCGGTCACATATCTCAAGCCCGTGCGTGAAACAACGCTAACCCATTTCGCTATATCTCCAACATCGAGGCTCGTTTGTTTGCTCGCAGAGACTACAGAGGATCATAGGCACGTTTCGCATTTTGTAAATTATCGACGTAACGAATTCCGCGCACACACTCTGTACCTAAACAACGAACAGCGAATGCGAAGCGAAACAACGAGCGCCAAGCGCCCATCCTTGTGTTCGAGTGTCTCACCAACGGAATTCAATCTCGATTATCGTTTCCTAATAACGAATTTGTGCGATACTAACCGAATTGTAATTAATTATAGCACGTGCCATGGTTACTTCGATACCTACACGAACTTATAATGAACTTAGTGCTTATAGAGTATTACTACTCTGCTAAAATTTTTAATAGGTAACTATTGCTTACATCCAAGAGCTTCTAAATTCGATGGTTTTCATAAAGCAACAAAATTTCAGTGAGCTTTGGGTAGAATTTGATTGTTAAGTGGTCAAATCAAAAGTTCATTTGCAGATATATTTTTGCTATCTCAGTTTATCGGAGTTTAGTAGAATAAGGGTTTTATTTCGGGTTTACAAGATTTATAATAGTTATTTATATATTAAGGGAAGAAAGTGAGACATTTCTGCCTGAAGGCAACGTTTCATTTCTCAAGCCGAAGGTAAAGCAATATAAAGTACCTGAGGGATGAGTGACATTTTCTTCATGAGGTAAACATTTTTTTGCAAAACACTCAAATTTCTTCTCGCGAAAAAGTGAGGTTAACTAAATTTCTCTCTTTAGAGTGGAAAGAAATTGCAGTATTACATGGATGTTATTTAAAGCAGATAAAACTTATAAAAATTAATTATAATATTGAAAATTCTTATTTAATACCAATATATTTTAAATATCTCAGTGGTATCGAGTCGACCTTTGGATTCTAAGAACCCTGGTTCGATCGCCACAGCCGACAAACATTTTCACCAATTTAAAATTACCCCTGTGGCTCCCCCACCACTAACATCTTTGAGGGCCGTAATTTAACGACTGGTAACAGTACTTCACGCGCATAAATATATCACTTACGGAGATCTGCTTTGGCAGAGTGTCACATCCAGTAATGGGTAAAAGGTGTGATGATATATTTATTTATTTATTTTATATTTTAAATCTATAGGATAGGTGGCTCAGTGGTATCGAGTCAGCCTTTGGATATGAGAACCCAGGTTCGATTCCCACAGCCGACAAACTATTTTCTCCACATTAAAACTATTCCTGTAGCTCTTCCGGAACTGTAATTTGACGGCTGGTCACTGAACGAGATCTACTACGCCATCTTTCATCACGCAATAAACCTTCATTCAAATCCATCCATTCGCTCTTCTGTACCTGTTTCATTAATCTGTCATTCTACATGCTCAAATCATCTCAACTTCTTCACGTCCACTCCTCTAACAACGAATCTAAAAAGATAAGAATGGAAAACAGCATCGTTGATAAAGGAATTAATTAGTTATATTATCTATGCTGTTATATGTAATGTGGTTAGTAAATTCGAAGATTCACTCAAGCTAAAAATATCTGACTCGGTGAGTCCGAATCCAGTATTGTAAATGGAATTAAGTTCCTATTGTACAGGATAGCACAAATAAATAATAATCACGAAAAATGTAATGCATTTAACATTTTCCAAACTCATTGATGTTGAAAACGATGTTCAGATTTAAATTACAGTATACCCTTTAATACTGTTCGTTCTTTAATTGGTGCGCATAGAATTTAAAGCGGATTCAATCTACTAGTGTCCCATGCATGCATGAGTTTTAAATCAATGCAGACGATCAATAACACATCAAAATGTATTTAAATGAGTTTGTCCGGTTTCTAGAGGCAGTAAATTGCTTCATTATTGTCTGTATTCACAGAAGATAAACATCAATATAAATACATTTACCTACTATTGTGTTTTCTGTTCGTAACGCAATATTAATAACCAAATATAGTTTCAGCTCTAATGTCATTTTCAACAGTTACAATATTAAAAGCAAAATAAATATATCATCACGCCTTTTACCGGGTGTACCATTCTATCGTTGCAGATCTCGGTAAGTTTTGATTATTTTTCGCGTGAAGTTAGGTTACCAACCATCAAATGATAGTCTTCAATAATGGACGGAGCAGCACAGGGGTAATTTTAGTGTTGCGAAAGTTAGTTTGTCGACTGTGGGAATCGAAATCAAGTTCTCAAAGGGTGTATTAAAATAACATAAGAAAAAAAATATATATATTTTTCCAACACTTGTCAAAGTTCCACAAAATTATAGCACATTTGAATCAACTTATTAGGTCAACATCAAAGGCTGGTCAGTTTAGCTTTAACCATAGACGCGTTTCGTCTTTACGGACTCATCAGTATGGTGCGATCCACTATCCAACTAGACCAACTAGGGACTAGTGAATTGTGATGCTTTTTTAAGTTGAACTGACGGATGTTAAACTATGTTAGCCGGTAACATGACACGAGAGCTACGGAGCAACCCGTGGTGCCATCTACCGACAAAAATCGCAAACTAATGAATAGCAATGAATAAATAATATAAAGACAAATTGTCAATGAATAAATAAAACAAAGACAAATTGTCAATGATGTATTAAAAAATTACGTTTCATGAATTTCTACAAAGACAAAATGTCAATTGCGACGTGGAACTGAGTCTTCAAATAAGAAAAATAATATGGAAAAATATTTCTAAGCACTTGTCAAAGTCATCACTGATGAGCTCCAAAAGAGCGAAACGCGTCTATGGTTTAGAGCTGCACTGACCAGCCTCTGATGATGACCTAATAAATTGATTCAGAGGCTGAAAAATTTTGTAGAATGTAGACATGTGTTTGGAAATAATTTTTCCTATTATTTTTCTTATTTTATTAATTTTTACTCATTTCACAAGAAACATTATTACCTAATATATATTTCAGCCCGCTGAAAGCAGAAAACAGTACTATGATTACACATAGAAAGTTGTTAATCTTAACGGTAACTATTTGAAATTAAATATAGCTACTTCCTACTTAGCAGTAAATAATAGCAAATTTGTTGTAATAATTAAGCTTTGTACACATTGCCATTAGCGCCAATCCAATTACAAAATTATGTATTAAAGAATGCCTATGTCATTATTTTGTTCGTATTTCAATCATGTCGAACTAGTTAAAATAATTTGATGAAAAATTGGTTTTGCCAATTATTTATTTGAACTATGTAAGAAATAATTAGGGACTCTATTAGCCAATATAAACAGTTTTCTTTATATGGAGTTAGTATCCTTAAGTATCTAATTCCATTCGTTTAGGCAAAAAGTTATAATTAAATATAATTGGACTGCTTTGTTAATTACAATGTGAATACAACTTTATTATTATTTTTATGAACAGTTAAAACAAATTTCAGTTATAATTAAAGAATAAATCCAAGGATCAATAATTAATCGCTGACACCACTTATCAACAAAATAGTGAATACGTAATCTACAAGAACTGTTTTATGGTGACTGTTGTAAATAGTCTTCCTCCACTAAATTCCAAGTGGAAGCGTATTCGTGTAATTTATTTTTTATGCCCGAAAAATATGTTTCCCAGCGAACGAAATAACTTATCGATTTTTCTGGCAAAAGGCACAAGTAAGAAGCGGACAAATAATTAAAGCGAATCGTTTCATAACGTCACGTAAACGATCGCGAGTAAACTTCATCGTTCAGAGAACATAAGGCGAGGACCAAGGAACGCGCTGCTGCTCGGAACAGAATGAAGAAGAGAAATAACGAAGAAAGACTGAAAGACGCAGTTGAGGAGGCGGTTTTTACACAGCTGTGGACGGAAAAGTGTTGAGTGTTGGATTCCGTAGAAATTGGACAACGCCAGTTTCATCTTCTACGATATTATTACAAATAAAAGTACCATTAACACCTTTATTTTATTTTAGAGTTCTAGATGTGGCAAATCTGAATACATGATATTTTTATTGTATAATTCCATGTATGAAACCCGCAGATTTTTTGTTCTTGTGTTTTTTATAGCACCTTAACTAATGTTCAAAAAAGTAATTATTTTACAGTTTGTATAATTACTGGATACCTGAAGCCTTATTTATACCGAAATAAATTGATGTAAAAAATAATCTCTTCCATAAAATGTTACATTTCATAAAAAGATTTAGGTCCGTCCCTGTGAGACTAAAATTTAATATCAATTAATTTAAATGAAGAAACATGTATATACACTGTAATTAAGTTATTAAAAACAAATGTAATGTAATGAAGTTATTAAAAACAAAGGCATAAATTAAACAGATTTTTCATTAAGGTTTTAATTATATCATAAACATATTTCTTTATTTGTTTTGACGACTTTATTTATTTATCCGATATGAAAAACTAATTTAATTTTTTAATCAACAATACTACTAAATATTATCTACATGTAAAATTAAATAATTTTCAAAGAACTATAAAAGATATTCAATAATATTTCCTGGAAAATCTATTAATCCATAAAACTGTGTTAATAAAGATGTTGCGAAACGATTACGCGGTACTTACCTAAACAACATTCAGTTTCACGGAATTATTAACAAACAATTTAAAATTAATTAATATCATTTTTATTTAGAACAGAAGACAGAATAAAGGTTGAAGTTACATTCTGGATCTTCAAACAACATACATATAAGTTTTTACTGTAATAATTGAGTAAATTTTTTTAATTAAACGAATCTAAATTTAATCTAGAAATCATATAAGTGGCAAATCAGTTTTATGAATTTATTTGTAAGTATAAATTCTAGTTTACAACTAAAGTGACTATGATGTCATCAACACTCACAAACAGTTGATACAATTTTAAATAAAATAAATAAATATATCATCACACGTTTTACCCATTACCAAGTGTGGATCTCTGTTGTAGCAGGTCTCGGTAAGTGATATATTTTTCACGTGAAGTGCGGTTACCAGCCGTTAAATCACGGCCCTCAAAGATATTAGTGGAAGGAGAGCCACAGCAGTAGTTTTAACGCAATGAAAATTGTCGGTTATGGAAATCGAACCCCGGTTCTTAAATCTGCAGGCCGATTTAATACCACTGAGCCACCATTTCTCATTTTCGGAATTATATTTTTAAAAAAACTTTTCATATAGCAGTGGTACAAATTTAATTCTTTGTACCTTTCTACAAACTAAATAGCTACATTTTTTATGACATCGCAAACTTTATCCTCATGAGTAATAGTTATCATTATACTCTCGTTAAAAAATATACTATTTTCAATCTATCACGAATTCCAAACTTCCATTTTTGTAAACAGCCAAATGTCCATCAGAGTTGCAGAGTATATTAGATTTTTTACGAAGAAAATAGAATCAGAGTCGACTACATATTGACTCCACGCCCTACTCTAACTCCTGACGTAACATAACGTATCGTAACGTAACTAAACGTAACATCGGCTGTCGGCCAGTGAATGACCGATCCTCGATCCACGATCCTCCATCCTGCTCCTGCAGGCTTGGCAGGAATAGCGGGAGGAGAACAGGAGAAAGGGAAGCGTTACAGGAATGAGATTAATATCTGCGCCGTGCAAACACATTTGTTTCAATATGCCGCCAAAGGGTTGACGACATGACGATGCTGGTGGTGACTCCACGCGTGAGGAAATTAAACTATATTGAGGAAAACAACGGTCTACCCTCAGAGAATAGTATGTTCTGATATTGTTCTGCTGAATCGTGACGTCACAAAGGGTTTGATCTTATTGAGATGGATACAGCGGGGGAGATATTATGTGGAGAACTGAGTTATTAATATTGGCAGAATGTGGATTATTAATACGAAATGATCAATTGGTTTTATAATCTTTCAGTCCAATACTCAAAAGAGTTTTAGATAGATTCTAGCTAATCCTGAATTTTGGATTTGTCAAATTAAGCTAAACCATATTCCCAAGAAAATCTTCTTACCATTTAGTTTTCAAAAAGTGAATTGAATTTTTGAGCTTTTTAAAGTCGGACTATCATAAGATTAGCTAATCCAAAATTCAGGATTAGCAAAAACTTTTTTGAGACTCTGGCTATTTATTATTTAAGTATGTCACCATTGCTATCTCGAGAACTATAAGAGGTACGAGATTGGTTAAATTAGCAAAGAACCAGCATTTTACAAGACTACTGCAAAGAGAATTTTTTTTTTTTATCAGTGGTTCCCAAATTACTGGACACAACTTTCTTATTTTAAATAGGAACATATGCTTTTTTTTAGGTTATTCGATAGGGTATTTTTATCTGAATTCAACGATATAAACATATCATATTCTAATATAACAAAATAACTGAGAAAAATGCATGTTAAATTTATATGTATTTTATTTATATCTGGCTGAAACAAGAGTGCTTTGGTTAGAAAATAATTGATAAATAAACAAACAAATCAAACAATGGTGTATGTTAACTACAACAATATTAAAATTAATAAATATTAAATTATAAAAATTGTTTAAAATTTCTCCCGTTCTGATTAATTATTTGATTTGTTTATTATATATATATATATATATATACATATAGTTTTAATAAGAAATCAGGAAAATTTATTTATTGAATGTGGATCAATTATTTAAAAAACGTAAATAGTTTCAACAGTTATGAATAATTGACCCACATTCAATAAACAAATTTTCCTGATTTCCTATTATAACTGATTGCTAGCCCCCGATTATCGTGAAAATAACATTCACCATTTTCAGAATTTTAACCCCATTTCAAGAATCTATAAATGAACCAATCAAATGTCACGTGAAGTAAAAAAAATACTCCTAAAACAATAGAAGTATTCGAGGAAAAACCACATATATAACTATATATCTCGTATCGATTCCCGTAATGGAAGAAATATTACGTGGTAATCCGTAACAAAATGGCTACGTCCACAATATGGATTCGCCTGCCATATGAGTCAAAAGCTTTCAAGAAATTGTGAAACATATATCTTATTTTATATTAGATATTTCTTTGCGAAGATATTGCTTCACTGATAATAATTTTCTATATATCTGTGTCATTCCTTGCATGCGACTAATATGATATTATATATTTCATTATGGAAATAAATTGCTTTTTATTTATTTACTATAAAATAAATCGTTTTGAAATTATACTACAGAACAATGAATATGTGTATAAATATGCAGATACATACATATATTTACTGTTGCACGGCAATCATTTCAAGTTCATTTATCTCAGTATTTATTATAATTGTGTTTTTCATTGTGTTTTCTAGTCACGGAAATTATTATCTTCATTTATTATTTATTAATTCACATAAAATCGAAGGTCGTTTATTGTAGGTCTAACCCACAAAAAAAACCTTAGGTATTTGTAAATAAAAACAAAGCTATCGATAAAAATGTCAAACCAGTATTTACACAAACTAAGACAAAAGTGTGAAGCAATGCTGTGGACTTCAAAATAATTACTCATTAGGTACCGTAAAACGAGCGATTTTTTTCAGTTTTCATTGTCTTTTGAAAAAACTGTCAAAGAACAAACAGAAATCACAATTCGCAAAATTTAGAACATGATTTTTTAATGGAGTGGCTAGCTCAGTGGTATGAAGTCGGCCTGTGGATTCTGAGGACCCTGGTTCGATTCTCACAGACGACAAACAATTTTCATAATTAAAAGCTACCCCTGTGACTCCTCCACCACTAACATCTTTGGAGGCCGTGATTTGACGACTGGTAACCGCACTTCACGCGCAAAATATATCATTTACCGAGATCTGCTTCGGCAGAGTGCCATACCCAGTAATGGGTAGAAGGCGTGATGATATATTTATTTTATTTTTATTTTTGAAGAGGTACGTTTTAATACCACTGGACAACAGTCATTTATATTTAGATTAATCTTTTGATGGTCATCAGTTAAGTTAGTGTTTTATAAATTTAGGACAGAATGCTTCATATTGTCTTGACTTTAATAAAAATCAAGACAGCAATTATATTTATTGACAAAAATTCTTGATTTCTTGATCTAAATTTTAAATATTTAGGAAATAATGTTTTACGAATAAAAAATACCTAATTAAATCTTAAATTCTACCTATTACTGGGTGTGGCACTCTACTGACGCAAATCTCGGTACTAAGTGATATATTTCTGCGCGTGAAGAGCGGTTACCAGCAGTCAAATCATAAGCACCAAAGATGTTATTGGAGGGGAAGCCACAAGAGTAGTATTAACGTGGTAAAAATGAATGTCGACAGTGGGAATCGAACCAGGGTTCTCAGGATCCACAGGCAGACAATATCACTGTGAGATAAAATTGTTAAACTATGACTTTTTTAAAGAATTAAACTGTACGTCGAACAATATACTATTATTTGATAAAATTAATTCATTGTAACGTAAACTTTTGCCTCGGTGTGTACTTATTCAAATTCAAACAGGTCCACTACAAAGGTAAATTTTTCCAATACCTGCCAATAAATCACTGATAATTCGATATCAATGAATAGTTTCGGCTTAAACCAAAGTCATGTTCGTGTTGCATTCACCCTGATAACACTTTAGAAAGGCTAGAGATATAGGGCGGCCATATTTAAATTTTAAGCCAATTTAGATAGTATTAATTAATCCCTCTTCAGGGCGCTGGAATTTAATTTTTAATTTTAGTTTCTCTCTACAGTTTTTTCAGAATTGTCAATTAACTTAAATGCAATTAAAATTTAATTACGCGCTACTCCACTAAGATAGTACAACAAAAATACTTGACAGTATCCAGAGATAGAAATTTGTTTCAAATTAAGGAAATGTTAACCTGTAAACTGCTGCACTCTCTGGATACGCTGTTGTTATTTAAATTTTCTTTTTTCTTGAATAATTTATTTAGAAGTACTGTTCACTTTTTATATAAATTTAATATCATATACGAAATATCAAATTTTATACATGCTACCTTCCGAAATATTTATAAATTTTCATAAAGATAATGAAATATTACATTACCTGACGTTAAAAAATAATATTTTCGTAAATATAAAGAAATTTCTTTTTCATGTATATTTTTAGAAACCATTTAAAAATGAGAAATTTCAAAATTCTAACTATTCAGATTATTTTATATATTGGATATAAAATTATGTCAAAAACAGGTTATCAAAAGTATCTAGATATTTGGTATCCAAATTAGAAATACAGACCTAAAAATACATGTGGTTTAATTTTCATTTTCATCTGACATATTCATAATGCATCCAATAACCGCAGGCAGAGACCATATACCTGTATGAAACTGACATTTTGCAATACATGTATTCAAATTTGTGCAAAACATATTGACTACTGTAAAAGTATTTAATAACTGTAAATAGCAACCAGCACATTTAATAACATGAAAATTATTTTATACCTCAAATACCAAGAATGTTGGAAATAATTGTACAAATTAAATCGAAGTTTACGTTGACAACTGAAAGCATAAATGTGAACTTTTAATAGCAGTCGTAGGAAAAATTATTTATGGAAAATTTCAGTTGAAATGGTTGAATTTCTGTTATTTTTCTTAATGCGATATAGTTTAAGACACGAGAAATCGAATGCCGTTGAGCGCATCTTCATATTATTTTTAGTTTTTAAGTTACAGCGATTTTTGATGTTTTTAAAATCGCAACTTTGAGACGCTATATCTCAAGAACTAAAAGAGATACCGAAATTCGGTTTAAACCAGTGTATTTATCGTGCTTTACTTAATATAATAGAAAATTTGGAAATTTGGCGATATTTCAAAAAGTTGACGAGATAATGAAAATCTGTAAACACCACTGAATTTCTCGCGTAAAAATACATAAGTATGTAAATTTTCACGAAAAAAATCTCACAGATAGATTTTTTATTACAGAAAAACGAAAATCAGCTAAAAATTGATTATTTTGAAGGGGTACCCCTTAAGATTTTTACGATTTTTGGCCATTTTTCTCCGTGCGATTTTTGTCATGAAAATTTACATACCTATGTATTTTCCTGTGAGGAATTCACTGGTGTTCACAAATTTTCATTATATTCTACAATTTTTGAGATATAGCCAAGAAAATATTTTTTTTAAATAGAAAAATTTTATTTTTTTTTTCAATTTGTTATTATATTAAATAAAGCACGAGAAATACACTGGTTGAAACCGCATTTCGATATCTCGTTTAGTTCTCGAGATATAGCGTCTCAAAGTTGCAATTTGAAAAATATCAAAAATCGGTGTAATTCAAAAACTAAAAAAGATATGAAGATGGGCCCACCGGCATTCGATTTCTCGTGTCTTAAACTATATAGAATCGTATTAAAAATAAATTAACCATTTGTACTAAAATTTTCGATAAATAATTTCCTACGACTGCTATGAAAAGTTTACATTTTGCTTTTAGTTGTCAACGGAAACTTTATGGTTACTAAAGAACAAGCAAATAAACATTAAGATATTTTAAGAAAATATATTGTATGCAAGGCAGTCGAACATAAAGTTTTGTACGCAACTCATACATAATCGGACATTATGAACTTTTCACATAAATAGCTTTATGAATATTGTAAAAATTAGCTTTAAATTAGAACTTACTTATTTTATTTATTTAATTTGTTATTCTGTACAACAGGATTCATAATTGTAATACAGGAGACTCGCAGTTTGTAGTGGAATTGCACATACTCAAAATGGGGTAGGTGGTTCATTGGTATCAAGTCGGTCTAGGGATTTGAGAACCTCAGTTCGATTCGCACAGTCGACAAACAATTTTCACCATATTAAAATGATCCCTGTGGCTTTCCCTCCACTAACATCTTTGGGTGCTGTGATTTAACAGCTGGTAACTGCACTTCACGTTTATAAATATATATATATATATATATATATATATATATATATATATATATATATATATATATATATATATATATATATATATATATATATATATATATATATCACTTACTGAGATCTGCTATGACAGAGTGCCACAGACCCAGTAATGAATAAAAGGAGTGATGATTTAATACTGCATTTCATACTTTGCCGATGACGTCATATTACTCTTCGCAAATTAAAAGTATTCCAGATATTACAAGCACCTATGTCCTGAGCTAGATTTGAACCTACATCCTGTGGAGCATGGATCATAATATACTACTATAGATAAGAAACTGCCATGTTACGCACTGGGATTGTATTTTGCGCCATCTGAATAGTGGAAGTCTAACTAAAGTCATGTATATTTAGGCAGCTTGTAATTTTTATTATTATTTTATATTTATTTAAACTACATAAAATAAAAATTTATTATTACAATATAAATATTTATTAAAATATTCTCCTGTATACAATTTATTTATAATTTGAACAGTTTCAATTGCAGTTTTATCCAACTATTGTGAACTTGAAAATATATTATGACTTCCTCATCTAAATATTATTTATTATATGATCATTTACTTACCAGTAGCAGTGCAGTTTTTTACACAACAATTGATATTAGTTGATGATATTATTTATATAAAATTATTTCACAAATAAAAATTAATTCGGCATTTGACAGATTAAAAAAATTGAAATATATACAAATGACAACTACAGGAACAATCTAGTAACCAATGATTGCCGATATTGTAGTTATCTAAAATGGATGTCTTCACATAAAGACTATTAGCGCCATTCCTTAGTTGGAAGTCTAACTATAAACACAGACCCATGGTTACCTATATAATATTCCGCTGCCTGATCAGTAAAGCGGATTATATCAATTTATCAAAACGAGCTAATTTCATTCGGCTTACTTTATTTTTCATTTTCATTCCTACAAGCAACTATTCCTTCCATTCTACGAATTCGAATACTCGTAACCCCGTTTCGTTTCCTATACTACTCCAACCACCATCCCTTGTTTTGCCGAACTCTCCCTGGAGATCATACACTCACTCCAGTCGCACTCTAGTGCAACACTTGCGTTTGTTAATCCCCGGATGTCAATAAGATATCGTTGCGCTGGCAGGACGTGGACCAAGCGGCGTTGCCAAGTGTCCCCGAGGTACAGACACTGCGCCCCAGGCGACTCTGCCGGATTTTTCTTACGCTTATGGCCGCGAGAATTCTGTTTTTGTGGAAATCAACTTGGGAGATCGTATTTGGAATGGTTACAATGTATGAATTGGAAGAATAAAAGTTACTGAACGCGAGAACTACATTTGGTAAAACTTGCCTTATTTTGACATTGAACATCAGTTTTCCAGTTATTCTAAAACAGATATGGGATGGCTAGCTCAGTGGTATGAAGTCGGCCTGTGGATTCTGAGAACCCTGGTTCGATTCCCACAGGCGACAAACAATTTTCATAATTTCAAAAACTATCCTTGTGGCTCCTCCACCACTGACATCTTTGGAGGCCGTGATTTGACGACTGATAACCGCACTTCAAGCGCAAAAATATATCACTTACCGAGATTTGCTTCGGCAGAGTGCCACACCCAGAAATGGGTAGAAGGCGTGATGATATATTTATTTTTATTTATATTTTGATGGGGTAGATAGCTCAGTGACAATTCGTCGGGCTGCGGATTTGAGAATCTGGGTTCGATTCTCACTGCCTACAATAGTTATTTGTATATCAAGAGTTGAAAGTTAATGTTTTCGAACCGAAGCTACAAATTAAAGTACGAGCGTAGCAAGGGCTGCAAATAGTCGAGGTCGCTAATATTTTTTCTCCGATTGCAAATTAAGAATAATCGATTTTTAATTGTAGTAAAAAAATAAATAGACAAGTAACTAAGAAAATAAGCCAAACAAAACAAAAATTTACAAAATAATGACATTTGTGGTGTGCAAAATAATAACAGTATACAAAGAGCTCCATCGCACATAGCAACGGTCTGTAAAAAACGTTGTTCTACAATTGTTCATTGTCACCAAGTGAGGTTAGAAACGCCTGGTTTTTACTGATAAAGAAAAACTGATTTTTACCACATTAAAATAATCTCCGTGGTTCCTCCTCCACTAACATGTCATACCCAGTAATGGATAAAATGCATGAAATATTTATTTATTTAATTTCTCGTATTTCGGCAAATTGATTTATAATAATTTGAGAAACAACTTATTATTATATTGTTATTTTCAAATACCAGTATTCTCTCAGGTCATTTTAAAAATCTGGTCACCTTAATAAATAAGTCACCGAAAAAAATCTCGAATAAACAAGGTTCCACAGACAAAAAAACATATTAATCTTCCTCAACCGAAAAAAATAATAACTAAATTTGTAACGAACGTGGGCGACGCGGACATAACGAACGTCGCTCGAACAAGAAGAGAAAAACCCAATGCGTCTCTTCTCGCCAGTGAAAAGTGAGTGACACGAGCACCCGTCAAGGGTTAGAGGAGGGTGTAGGGGTGAGTGTTCGAGAGCACCCTGTTAGAGAGAGGTTTGTTTTCAATTAGTGTTTCTCAGAGTGAAATGTGTTTTAGATTGAGTTTCTATGCGGGAATGCTAACAACGTTCGGAGATGAGGCGGACATATGCGGTTAGGTCCCCCACATTGCGACAGGACTTTACGAAAATTGTTTTCCAGGGCTTTCAATTTTACAATTGTTTTTATTTTCCAAGTTGAGCTTATTTTTTATAACACTAAATGACAGTTTTATAATTACAGACCTAAATAAATAATCTTTAACGCCAAATACATCATGTATACGCAATTGTCTACTAACAATAACTAAGTTTATCTCGACTTTTGGAGCGATTTGAATTGAATAAATCCATTCTCAATCCTCGTTATAAACATTTATCACAAGAAAATTACCCTCTAGAGGTTGTAATTTGTCTTTTGTTTACGGTACTTTAGGTTGGTATCACATAGTCAATATTTTCACAATTTGAGACATTTTTTGTATAATAAACACAAAAATGTGAGGCTACTTGTTCATACAATTTAATCAAATTCTCCAATTAATAGTATATTACATAATAAGCCAGGAAAGTGATCTTTACTTGACAAGGCCGCGGGCCGAGTATTTTAATCCGCTGAGTTAAGTAAAAACACTTTCCTGACGTATTATGTATACTATTTTTTCTGAAACCGTTTAATTTAATCAATATTTAATCATAAATAATTCAAAATGTTTAATTATCTTATATGAATTGTACTGACAGCAGACTGCGTATCCAAGGTTACAACATAAATAACAGTCAGGTAAAATCTTTACCAGATAGTTTTGTACTTTACCAGACTGTTATTTTTGTTGTAGCTTTGGATACGTACTTTACTTGACTGTTTATGTAAAAACCTACTTTCCATACTAAAATTGGTCAGGACAGTAGACCCCTTCTTGCCGGTTTCAGAAAAAACGTTTTTTTATTGTGTCGTATATTTTTATACGACTTTTGTAATTTTGATATATCGTGTTAACAAAATTAAGTTTTAATCATAATGGTTCCAGTTTGATATATGATTATAATAATTATTAATAATAAAATATGTAAATCTAGGTTATGTTTATGTTGACAAACTTACTGTAGTAAAAGGAATGATCCAAGTTCCTATCATACATCAAAATTAATGATGTGACATGATCATACATATAATTTGACAAACAAGAATGAAGTAAATATTGACCGTGTGACAATGACTTGCGAGGAACGAAAATAGAATTGATGAACATCGCCATTAATCTATTTAAATTATAACTTCAATAAGAGTTAATCAACACCGAATTTTGGAATTGCTATGATAATTTACCTCATTTTATAATTTGAACTATAATTTGGACGATGCGTATGATAAATATTTATGAATCAATCTGGACAGCGGAATTCGCACCCATAATCAGCAATTTGGTGCGCTTACGATAACTATATTCAATAAATTCTTTTTTATCCACAGACCTGCCTACAGATTTTTAATGCTCTACTTTTTTGAACAGAAAAAAACATCATTTCCTTAGTGTTTTATGCAGAAATAATTTCGAAAAATAGTTGTATTATAATTTTGTAATTTTCCTCCAGAATATATGAAGATTTAAATGTAATTTGTTCCAGCACGATGAAACGGAATAAAAAATAATACAATATTTTAATAAATTTTGAATACAAATTAAAATTAATATTTCGAAGTTATCTACATACATAAATTCCGGTAATTGTTAAATTTATGTGCGTGAAATGCGGTTACCAGGCATCAAATTACGACTCCCAAAGAAGTTAGTGGCGAGGGAGCTACAGGGCTATTTTTAATGTGGTGAAAATTGTTTGTCAGTCGTGGAAATCGAACCTGGGTTCTTCATTGCACAATCCGACTCGACACCACTGAGCCACCCATGCCAAATTTAATTTCCAAAATACTAAATGGTGATATTATCTAAGGTGTTTTAGGATATAAATATATAAATGAATAAATACGTCATCACGACTTTTACCCATTAATGGGTAGGAAATTTTGCAGTAGATAACGGTAAGTGATGTATTTATGCGCGTGAATTGCGGTTATCAGTCGTCAAATCATGGTACCCAAAGATGTTAGTCGAGGGGAAGTCACAGGAGTTAATTTTAATGTGGTGATAATTGTTTGTCGACTGTGGGAATCGTATCGAGGTTCACAAATCCACAGGCCGACTTGATACCACTGAGCTACCTACCCCAGTTAGTGGTGGGAGAGCTACAAGGCTATTTTCAATGTGGTAAAAATTGTGTGTCGGCTGTGGAAATCGAACCTGGATTCTCCAATGCACAATCCCACTCGATACCACTGAACCATCTACGCCAAATTTAATTCCCAAAATACTAAATGTTGATATCAGCTAGGGTGTAGGGTAAATAAATAAATAAATACGTCATCACGCCTTTTACCCATTACTGGGTAGGATATTTTGCAGTAGATCTCGGTAAGTGATATATTTATGCGCGGTTATCAGTCGTTAAACAACGGCCCCCAAATATGTTAGCAGAAAAGGAACCACAGGGGTTAATTTTAATGTATTGAAAATTATTTGTTGCCTGTGGTAATCAAACCGAGGTTTTCAAATCTATAGACCGACTCGCAATCAACGATCCACCTTCCCCATTTATTAGGACATATCTATTTTTAATCCATTCTAATTTAAACTAATTCTAATCTAGATATATGATAAAAGCATTGTAATTTATCAGAAAGATAAATAAAATATCTAACGAGCAAAACAATAAAAACGTATCTCAGTTCATAAAAACCTAATGCGAGTGTATGAGAAATCAACTTGAACTATAAATGATGGGTTCAAGTCAAGTCAGTTCCGAAGGATTATACAAACTCAGACCATGTGTAATATTTCTCTGTTAATAAATACTATCTATTGACAAAGCAAACAATATATAATACCAGGATAAATCAGATTTGTAACTTGAATAATCACCATCCAGTTATCCGCTGTATACGGCATGACAAGAAAACAAAACAAAATCACAGATTGATACCGTATAGAGTTGTAGAAAAAGAGCAGCAGCTTCGCCTTGACGGCTACACCGTAACATACTAATTGAAAATGTAAACAGTCGCTGCTGACAGCCTCCGAAGATATATGTAGCTATTTTTTGTTCCGAAATTAGATTGACATGCACATGTTTCCTGACTTACTTGTAATCTAAAACATGCTACTTACTATAACTCCCCTATCTATTTTTTACTGGGCTATTCATAAAACAAACATGAACGGCTCTCTGTTGACACTTCTGAACTAACTACTCTGAATACATGCGTTTGGAATTAACTCTATTTGCTGGGTAAATTAAATAAGCATCGTAACCCTAAACTAATTGTAATAACAATTAATAATTAAGTATTTACAATACCAATTTAAATCTGTAACAAATAACTACTTATGCCATCAATATGTGTTTCTTTCTCATTTAGTTTTGGAATATAAAATTGCCCAAATTAAAAAAAAGAAAAGAACTATAAGAAAAACAAATATCAGGCAGCAAATTGAATAAAACATTGTTACTGTTTATTTAGTTATTTATTACTAAGGGACAGTTTTTCAACCACTAATTAATGTTAATCATGATTAAATAATACTGGAAACTATAAATAAATAAAATAAATAAATATATCATCACACCTTCTACCCATTACTGGGTGTGGCACTCTGCTAAAGCAGATCTCGGTAAGTGATATATTTTGCGCGTGAAGTGCGGTTACCAGTCGTCAAATCACGGCCCCCAAACATGTTAGTGGTGGAGGAGCCACAGGGATTGCTTTTTCAAATTATGAAAATTTGTCGCCTGTGGGAATCGAACCAGGGACCTCAGGATCCACAGGCCGACTTCATACCACTGTGCTAGCCATCCCATTACCATATGGTTACCATTATTATTTAATCTTGATTAACATTAATCGAGAGTGAACTGGTGATTGAAAAACTGGCCCTAAGTTACTTGTTTATTGTTACTGTTGGGTTATTAATTAATATTTTATTTTTTTCTTGACGAAGGTAAACATTAAGTAATTAAGATTTAGAAAAACGTACACAAAAATATTTTAAATTATAAATGATATCGCAATCTATTCTATCCAAAATAAATACTGTATCATCCCGCCTTTCACCCATTACTGGGTGCGATACACAACTGTAACAGATCACGGTAAGTGATATATTTATGCGCATAAAGTGCGGTTACCAATCTTCAAATCAGGACCCCCACAAATCTTAGTATAAAAGGACCTAATGGGGTAATAATAATGTAGTGAAAATTGTTTGCATAAAATAACATGTCTAGTAGGTTGTTCAAACAAAAACGGAACACAAAACTAACACTAATTTTGATTTGCGAATGAACCTCAACTCGCTTATTTGATCTGCAATTGTTATTAATTTTCCACCGTTAAATTAGTCGAAATTCCTCTATCTCTTCAATCAAAATAACGATGGCGGGATCCTAACTTCGCTCCTAGTCCTGTGTCCTCAAGGGTCCGGGAAGAAATTGAATTATATATCCCCTTCCCCCTTGTACATGCATCTGATATAAAATGAGCAGTTATCTTAGTGGTCTTAGAAAAAAAATATTCTCGTACTATTGTTTTTTTTTTGTCTTGCAATAACTAGATAGAAATAGAAATTTCTGTACTTTATTTCTTGTTGCCTAGCAACGACTGTAATGCATTGGACTAATAAATTTTATGGATCGAAAACACTCTTCTAGCAGATAAAACAATTTCTTAGCATCCAAATTAATAAAGTTTTAGTAGGTCGGTTTTAGGCAGACGTAGGGTAAAAATAAATGGAGAACGTTCGCTAACATATGTGAATGATTCTTCACTGTCGTGTCATGAATTATTGCACGTTCAAACAAAGTCGACTAGATTGAAAATGGCTTTTATTCAAATGGGATTCGGGCATCATGGCTGACCACGACCACGGCGAACGCAGAGCCAGCGCGATACACGATAATGACCGGATTGTTTTATAACAAATGAAGCACTCACCCGCGCATACATGGCCAACTATAAAGCGACACTTTCCATTTCAAAACGTAATGCTTTCCATTCTTTTTGTGGTCAAACAAATGTTTGTTTTGCCGTTTTTGTAAAAGTGAATTTGTAACTGTAATTTATTTGTTGAAAGATCAACAACTTGTTAGAGAGGATTGTCAATGTTTCCACGTTCATTCAATAATATTTAGCGAAGCTATCTTTTTTTTATTTTCACGTTGCTCTGATAAATCGTTTTTATTTTTCCATACGGCAAAGCTTCGAAAACAATTTCGATTTCGAATAGATGGTACTTTAAAACAATTTCTTTTTATTTTGAAAATAAAATGAAATCTGATTTGTGGACACGAGAATGAAAGACAAAAACTAAATTAATAATATTAAGATAGGAAAAATAAAAATCACAATTTTTATTGTTGATTGGATGTCTTGGCTTTATATTTAGTAACAAAAATTACATGACGACGTTTCGATCGCTTTATTGGCTTAATTTTCAACTCAAATAACATTTTTTTTAAACAAATAATAACATTATAATTGAATATTAAAAAACTAGTTTCACACAGCAATCTGTTAATGCACGAAAACAAATTTGGATCACAAGCTGCCCCGCGACGAGTTTTACAAACGACGAGTGCGATAACAAGCTTTTTGAAATGTATAAAATAAATATATAAATATATCATCATGCCTTCTATCCATTACTGGGTGTGCCACTCTGCCGAAGCAGTTTTCGGTAAGTGATATATTTCTGTGCGTGAAGTGCGGTTACCAGTTGGCAAATCTCGGCCCCCAAAGATGTTAGTGGAGGGGAAGCCACAGGAGTAGTATTAATTTGATGAAAATGTTTGTCGGCAGTGAGAATCGAACCAGGGTTCTCAGATTCCACAGGTCGACACGAAACCACTGTGCCACCAACTCCATGAAAATGTTCTTTATATATTTTTTTTCTATTGAGGTAATTACGTATGCTAGGGTAAAAAAACCCTGCGACTTGTCAAAAATGTAATTTAGGGTTTTTTATCAGTTGTGTTGGTAGCGCTTCTCATACCACAAACAATTGAAATTTTAATGTTTTTGACAATTAATCAATATTTTTTTCTGTATTGTAAATGTTGTGAATTTTGTCTGATTATACAGAGTGATCAAAAGGAATTGTTACAGTTGGCAAAAAAAAAACTACTTGAAATTGGTAAGCCTGATACATAAACTCATTTCCTGTTGGTGACAGTGACATTTAAAATTTAAATTTGAGTACATTTATTATTACATTTATTTCTAAAGTATTTCTATTGCTTAAAAAGTCAAAATTCTATTAGCTGTCAGACTCCTGACAAAACCTATTTATATTTATTAGAAATGTCAAATAGCATTTCCGCCTTTATCTGACGTTGTGCCAACTGTGGAATAAAAAGATCTCTGGAATTGTATTGGCAACTATAACAATTCCTTTTGATCACCCTGTAGCATACTTTTTTAATAATATTTCGGCACCGACAAAAGTTGATCTTATTTATATGTAGTAACAAAAATTAATGCATATTTCAAATTAATCTACAATATTCCTTGATTACAATTTTGTCATATTTATTTGCAATAATAAAATTTTCATCATTTGAACAGAGTTTAGTAATCAAAATTCGCTTTGCCATTTTTAAAACACAATCAGCTGGAAAAGCGTGTATAATTCGCAAACAAAGTAAAGGCAAGACAAACACTGTATCACGTTGTAATCTAAATTTTAAAGGCTGTAGATTTTTCGTGCGTCGAGCACGTAAACTCACGCTCACGTTCCTATAAATTACGGATAATCCTTGCGTTAACGCGCGTAACGCTCTGGATATACTCTGCGCATTCTCTTTATTCGTACGCATGCGCAACTAATATTTCCGTCCGTTTTATTCAGGCCCATCTATTTTTATCCGTGATAAATGAAGATTACCAGCGATTTATTTTGTTTTCTTTTCCCGGACGGAAGAAAAATGACAATCGTAAAAACAAAAGCCCAACATTTTCATACCGATAGCGAGCGGTGGGGGCGGGTGCGCGGGGATGGTGCGTTACTTTAAGCGGTGGCTGAGTGCCCTACTGCTGCGTGTTACCTTCCTGGCGTCGAGGACGCGTGCGTCTACACTCGATGCTCGGCGTCGTCAGAGATATCAATGACAACAATTTGGTATTATATATCCATGTTGACTTCGTGAAATTATGTTTATATTGACATGCTCATTTATTTTTACTAACTATGGTATTTCCAAGAGTACTACAAGAGGTTTAGTTTTAGTTGAACCAATTGTTATTTACAAAAAACTAGTTGCATAGGAACAATTGACGAAATCAATTAACATAAAAAATATCGTGATTTGGTTTTATTTATTTAAACCAATTTTAAAATTTAACTTCTGGTGGAGGAACTGGCCATAAGTAAATGAAAACAGAACAAATTAAAAAATATACCGAGATGTTAGAAGTAACTACTTATATTCACGGACGCCCTGACTAGATGTGCGAGTTGTGCCCCGAATACAGGCGGCCAAAATTAAAAGGCGGCCAATACTAAAAGGGGACCATTATAAATAAATAAGTTATAATAACAAGAACGCCCTAAATTTGATCACTTTTTAATGTTTCATTTTACAACACTTCAAGATCATGAAATGAAATTAAATGAAAATTTAAAGCCAAAGGTTCATATATAAGTGGCGTCCTCCTTAGATTTCTTTTCTTAGCTCTACGGTTGTGTACTAGGTATAATACTATGCCGAGTAATTTTCGATCTCATGTAAATAAAGATGACATTTCGCTAGCTTATATTGATTCCATATCGTTTGATAATATTCACAACTAGTACAATAATGATTGATTACGATCCGTATTACATGCAAAATTTTATATGCTGACGTAAATTAATGAAAAATATATAATAAATTATTTGACGTTTAACAAAACGCAATTATTTTAAAATTTAGGTATCCAATTTTCGACCTTTACTTAATAACAAACTATGGAAATGTATTGATGATCTCCTTGTCCTTGGAGTATATAGTATATAGGGACTTATACAATTCAAATTTTTCAGTTGCCATCTAGTGAGTAAAACAGAATTTAATAATTTGTTATGTAGCGAACATGGTATAGCTTTACAATTTGACGTTTATCACGTGATCCAAATGTTAAACGTCAAACAAATATTGGGATCTGAGGGCAGAAGTGTTGAAAGGAGAAAGCAGTTGATCGACTCGGCATGGTGTCACCTCGCTCTTTCTACAAATTTATTGTTTCACACAAAATTGTGGGGTCTGCTGCATGTGACGTCAAAACTGTAAGTCCCTATTGATGCACTTTATTAATATAAATAATATATTTAATCTTGAATTTAGATTTTATTAATCTTTGCAATTAAATATTCGTATTAGGTATCTATCTACTATTATTATAAATATTTTATTATTATAATCAGGGGGTGGCCATTTTTCTATTGCACAAAGGCAACCAATTGCCTAAGAACATCCCTGCTTATATTATCTTCGTTCCCAGTTCCTACATATAATATGGAAACTTAATATGTATTATAAACTTACTCTTTTATTTTGGTATTGTCTTAGAATTTTAGTCCACAGATGTTATCCTCATTACAAAAATTCTGAATAAAATTATTCCATAATAAAACAGAGCAATCTCAGTAATCCCATTCTAATTTCCAAACTTTTTACATCGATCTCAACCACAATTCCAGATGGCAAGTACCTCATACCTGGATACATTTTTGCCAGAACCAAAAAACAATCTAACCATCTGGCCAATCGCTTCAGAACCCACTAATTCATGAGACCTAAACCCACCCCTTTAAAGTTTGACAAAAAACAATGGGAATTGCATCCATTGTGACAGTCATCGACAGGACCAGAACGAGGTAGTTGACACAGAGTCGTAATTTGTCAAATCCGTACTGGGTTTTTTATCGGACGATGGGCTCAGAGATCATTAGTTCACTAATGTGCCGCGGACTAGAGTGGCGCTTCGCACGGTCAGGGTCATTAGCAGATGAAGGTTATTGTCTAACTTTCTTGTAGGTTGAACACAATTGAGCTGAATATTTTTGGTACTTAAAACGAAATAATAATAATGTACCAACAGACAGGGATGTAGGTGAACCCACAGAAAGACAACAAGCAAATTTATGCGTGAACTACACCCACTGTAAGCTTTTTAAATGATTTAAAAAATAAACAAACATGTCTTCCAAGTATTATTTAGCATTTTTTTTGTATTTAGCTTGTATATTCTTGTATCCACACTTTAAGATTAATTAATTAGTTTAATATCAGTTTTAATTTGATTTAGTAATTATAACCTGTCTTTAAAATAATTATTACATTTCATTTTTTTTAAATGGGGTAGTGGCTTAGTGGTATCGAGTCGGCCTGTGGATCCTAAGAACTCTGATTCGATCCCCAGAGTCAACAAACATTTTCACCAATTAAAAAAATTACCCCTGTGGCTTCCCCACCACTAACATCTTTGGAGGCTGTGATTTGACGGTTGATAACTGCACTTCACGCGCATAAATATATAACTTACCGAGATCTGCTTCGGAAGAGTGCCACACCCAGTAATGGGTAAAAAGCGTGATGATATATTTTTTTTAAATCAAATAATTTGTTTACTACAACAATTCTTTAAAAAGGAATAGTGAAAATAAAATAACTAAAATAAATAAATATATCATCACGCCTTCTACCCATTACTGGGTGTGGCATTCTACCAAAGTTGATCTCGGTAAGTGATATAGTTTTGCGCGTGAAGTGTGACTACCAGCCGTCAAATCACTGTCCCCAAATATGTTAGTTGAGGGGAGCTACAGGAATAGTATTTAATGTGCTGAAAATGTTTGTCGGCTGTGGGAATCAAACCAGAGTTCTCAGGATCCATAGGCTGACACAATACCATTATGCCATCTACTCCTACAGATACATTAATTTAATTTGTTGAACAAGAAGATGAACGATTGTGAGGGCGACAACGAGTTTTTCAATAGTCCGTCCGAAATATATAAAGCTGCAAATTACCCGAAAAGAAATAATAAAGAAGTCTTTAACAGATGTTAAAAAAAGAAACACTTTATTATTGTTAAAAGATACGTAACTATTTCAGCCGCATAAAACACTATTAATATTGATTTATTGAAAACCTGCAATCGATTAATTATATGGTATATTGTTCTAAATAATAATGCACGACAATTTTTGTTGCCAAGACCAAGAAGGTCAAACGTAATTTATAAGTAAACTTTGTTTTTATCGCATATAAAACAATTATTAAATATTCAATTACACTGTAATTCTTATTTTCCACATTGTTATTTACGTATATAAATACCACTTATTATGTGCAATATATCAGTGCATTTATAACATTTATCTTAATTTATTCTTTAAGTACCCATATATTTTATGTCATAAATTTTTAACTATTACATTATTTATACATATTTTTCTTTTTATTCATAACTTCAAAAGTTGATTATTTTATTAAATTATATATAACTGACCTTTCAACAAATCGATAGTAGATAGAATACGATTGTTTTTGAAGATGTCACTCACCTGAAACATAAAAGAAACATAATTAATTATACATTCATTTCAAGAGTATAGAATGGTGAAAATATATAATTACAACAGTTTTACTTTTGATCGTACAATTTAATGGATGTCTAAGAAAACAATTATGAATGCTAATCACAAATATGTCCGCTATCAGAAACGATACAATTATATTTAATTATTATTAAAACATGAGTCATTTGAACTACTATCAAGTTTTTTGTATATTCGAAACAGGCGTATAATTAGGCCTGTCAAATGCCATTTCTTAAAATAGAGACCTGAAATAAAACACAATTCGTAGAAATTATCAAAGATATAAAACGTAAATTATCCAAATACGAGTATCAATTCTTCAGATCTGAGATTAGGTTGCCACCTTTTCTAATGCTATTTTAAGTGCTATTTGATAGATTATTGATACCATTTTCGTGTAATAGTTTTTTTCTTTTTCTATAGGTAAACTAATTATTCTTGTCAACAAGCCATAATACCCGAGTATGACGGCTCAAAATTTCTAGTCAAAAGGAATCAATATTTGGAATAATTTTGGATCTCGAGTGTCACGACCCAAAATTGGGTCGATTGGCCCATTATCAAGAAAAAAAATACTTTTGCGTAACATTCCATATGTTAGAAATGTACAACAATTATTTAAGAAACTTTGGAAGATTTTCAGAATTCGTTATTTAATTTAGCTTCCCTTGGATCAATAAACCAAAATTACTACTCTAATCTGGGTCACGGATCAAAAAGGTTAAGAACCGCTGATCTAAACGCTGCAAATACTCTGTCCATTGAACTAAAGAATATATGATAAAGCTGAAGCGAAGCAAAAATTGGCAAAAATTCTATAATTTCAAAATTTTAAAAATATAAATATATCATATTCATGCCTTCTATTCATTACTGGGTGTGGCATTCTGCCGTAGCAGATTTCGCTAAGTGATATATTTTGGACGTGTAGTGCGATTACCAGCTATCAAATCTCGACCCCCAAAGATGTTAAAAGAGGGGAAGCCACAGAGTTTTATGTGGTGAAAATTGTTTGTCGGCTATGTTAATCGAATCCGAGGCCGACTCGATACTACTGAGCCACCTACCCCATTAATGCTCGATTTCATAAAGAACAGAACAACAAATTCGAATCAATTTTATTTATTATGTAAAATAAAATAAAATAAATATATCATCACGCCTTCTACCCATTACTGGGTGTGGCATTCTGCCAAAGCAGATCTCGGTAAGTGATATATTTTGCGCGTGAAGTACGGTTGCCAGTCGTCAAATCACGGCCTCCAAAGATGTTAGTAGTGGAGGAGCCACAGGGGTAGCTTTTGAAATTATGAAAATTGTTTGCCGCCTGTGGGTATCGAACCAGGGTTCTCAAGATCCACAGGCCGACTTCATACCACTGAGCTAGCCACCCCATAATATACATTACTATCAACATTTCGACTATAATTTGAATGAACAAATTTTATTTTATTTGGAAGTAAATTAATTTGACGTTTATGAAACTGACCATAAGAGAAACTTAAATAAAACAATATTGAAGCGAGAAATAATGTCACATTAATTTATAAACATTGCTGTCAACAATTTGAGTCGAAATTAAATTTTATACTTTTAACTAGGAAAATATAGTTTCAATACCAATAATTTCAATTTAGAATAACAATGGAGTTACTTAATTCTAAATTAATTCCTCTTTATGAATCTGCCTGGCAATGATTTATATTTAGTAGGTATTCTACGAGTGTAGGTTTATAACTTGTCGTATTATATTTATTGTCTGTAAACATAAAAAATTTTGAGGAAAAAGTGAGAAAAGAATATCGAAGTGAACCTGAAAACCTAATGATCCATGAAACTAGTAGGCGCCACAATGACTTCCTGGATAATTTCAGATGAGATAAATTTAGCCTTTAATTACAGTGAAATAAGTACATAATAATGAACATAGAATATGTAATCTACCTATTCAGGTTTATTTTTATCTTCTTTGTATACGATTAGAACAGGAAAACCTGATAGTTTATAAAAAGCAACGTGAAAATTTCTCCTCAACAGCTTAACGCCTTGGCTTATCACATAAGCGTATTTACATATTTTAACGTTAACTGCTTAATTATTAAGGTCAAGAACTCGGGCAAAGCTATCAAAAGTGTTTCAAAGAGAAAGAGACAATGAGTTTCGTAGCACAGCGCAGGTAAATTAACGATATAACGGTGGTCAAGGTTATTAGAAATCAATATACAACATTAAATAAAGGGTCACGGGGTTCAATTTGGCTCGCAGTAATTTACATGTTAATTTACACCTGCCGCATTATCTTTATTCACTTGTTTGACATTCATGACGCTTACCATTCGTAAAAGAAGCGTATTAAAATTTTAAAACTGATTACAATAAAGTCTCTACAATATTACATTTTGAAAATAAAAGCAAGACATATAGATCTATAGATAAAACAGGGAATTTATTGTAATATTTTGATTTATTTATTATGTTTTTCCAAGTTGGCAGCGATTGTGATTGGTACGTGTTAATATTTTTCTGGTAGTAACAAAAGTAAACGAATTTACCGTATAAAATTATTTTTTAGGGTATTCATCACTTCTTATACAACGAATGATCTAAATTTAACCGTGTCATTATCGTTCAAAACAATGATATTTAGAAATTATAAAAATAGTATACTCGTATTATGATACTAGCGTATGAGTAAGGCTTTAAAGTACGTGTGATGAATACTAGTGTCTTAAGGGCATGTGTATCAAACACTATTTTTTATTATACCTGCATCATAACCTGGAAAATATAACCGGAAAGTAGCATTTTCATAATTTAGTCTTTGATTTTTGACGTAATATCATTCCCAAGGAGATAGGTTAGCATTTGTTGTTTACGGTGTTATATGAGTCCGTTATTTTACTATTTTAACTCAGCTTGCACATCGTTAAAAAAGTGACATTATGGACCAAATTCATAGTCATGACTTACCCTTACCTCATTCTCACCTCACACTCAAAGTCTAAGGCTCAAATTCACAGTCGTGACTCACCCTCCCCTCATCCTCAGCTTACACTCAAAGTCGAAGTAACCAAGGCTACTAACTCAAGAATTTGCATAATTTGAGTTAGTTGCCTTAGTTACTTAGAATTTAAGTGTAAGGTGAGGATGAGGTGAGGATGAGTCACGACTATGAATTTGGCCCTAAGTAACTAAGGCACCTAACTTAAATTGTACATATTTTTGAGTTAGTTCCCTTAGTTACTTCGACTTTGAGTGTGAGGTGAGAATAAACTGAGGATGAGTCACTATGAATTTGGCCCTATAACTCATTAGAAATATTTATTTCGCAAAAATAACTATGCAAATATTTTTAAATTTTAATTTAGTTATTGACTGATCGTGAAGAAAAACGTAATAAGCTTGAAGTCAGTAAGTATCCTACTATTATCGATCTCGTCTCAATCTACAAACTTATTCTCAACCAGTTGGAAGCAATTACTGCTCTTAATAAATTCCTATTTCATAAAAATGGGAATGGTACAAATAAAATACACATATAACTAAATTCTTATAATAAAATATTAATAGAATTGAATTAAGGTTTACCTGAACGACTTGGGGAATACGGTTTAATTTAATAATGCTTACGCTATTCTTGGTCTAAGAATTTCGCTGTTATCCTCTCAAATATTAAACAAAATATTAATAACAACAATATCAATCACTTTTATATTCTTGCCACCTTCGAACTTAACCTTCATTTTGTCAAAAGAATTCATTACCAACATAAGAACAATGTCCCAGACACGGTTTCTGAGCTCCCTTAGCAATTACTCGTTGGTAACCGAATTGGTACTAATTTGATTACCCTGTGGCAGTACTCACTGTCCAATGTCCACCATACTGGTCAGTGTTTCCTGTTTCACCCGCGGCAACACTACAAATACACGCGTCACACACACAAAGCCTGATTTACGTCGGAAAACTACATTGTTTGATTGTAATAAAAATTTGGTCAGGTACTGTTTGTTTACAACGAGAATCATTTCTTTCAAAATTTCTTATTCATTCATTCATATTTATGTATTTGCTTAAGAATATAAAAAAAAATATTGGCGTCTTTATCGCTTCTTCCTCTCAGGCAAGAGACTGAATAAGACAATTTTTAGCTTTTCAGTATAATATCTATGATATTCAGTCCTGAATAAATATTGTCATGTAGTCCAATTTTATTTTGATTACTTTCTAACCAAGAATATACGTCAAAATGTGAATTTAAGAACTCAGGTTTGATTCCTATAGCTGATAAACTGATTTTCATTATATTTAAGAAACTACCCATTGGGCAGCCGTGATTTATAAAACTTCATGCGCAAAAATATATCACTTATTAAGTTTTGCAACGGCAAAGTGCCGCATCTAATAATGGATAAATAAAGTGATGATATATTTATTTTTTACTAACCAAGAATTCATTTAGTCACAGCTAAGAAATAAAAAACAAATATCATGACTAAAGAACGGATTTCTAGCCATTATGCTTACGCTAAATATTGATATAAAATAAAATTGTTCAATGTGCACGAATTGTGCAAAATTAGGAACAAAGTTTTTAGATTTTAGATTTTTGTACTTTGTGCATTTTTTCGTATTTTTTATGTTTTATCCACTACTGGATGTGATATTCTATCGTAGCAATTCTCGTTAAGCAATATACATGTGCACATAAAGTGTGATTATCAGCCGTCAAATTACAGCCCCTAAAGGTGTCAGTGAACTGAGAGCCATAAAGGAAATTTTCATATGCTGAAAATTATTTTCCTGATTGAGGGGATTAAATTCAAATTTTCAAATCTAATCTACTCCATAAAAATAAATAATTTAAAATAAAAATATAGCATCACACCTTTTATCCACTTGTGTGTGGCTGTTTACTATAAGTAGAGTAGATTTCGGTAAGTGTTATATTTATCCGCGTGAAGTGCATCAAATCACGGCCCACTATTATACTAGTGATGAGGGAGCCATAGTGGTAATTTTAATGTGGTAAATATGTTTGTCGGCTATAGGAATCAAATCCGGGCACACAGTCACTTAACCAATAATAAATAATTTGCAAATGTCAAACAACAAACTATGCGATTGTCGTCCGTAAACTATTTCCACATATCTCTAGCTCTGGTGGACACAAATTCATGATGGCAGCGACAGTGACAACGACACCCGGGAATGACAGTAATTGGGAGGCGAGCTGCGGCGTAAAAACACGCTGACACTGACGAACACGCTCGATAAAATATAATATGTTGTGTTGCTCTGCTCTGCTGTGTTAGCGGTATGCTAGTGCCGAGTTAGTGTAGCGTTAGTAGATAGATGCTGTGATGGGTTACTGAAGGCTTATTTAGAGGAGCTACAGGGTAGATTGTTAGTCGTTAGTAGGTGCTTGATAGGATAACCGTTACTTTCTATGGAAGGTTAAACAATTATTTATAATTGATAAATAACAGAATTATTATTTTTCTTCCTGATGCTATCGTTAACTGTTCAATTAGTGGTACGGTTATATCATTACTATTATTATTGGAAAATAATGAATACAATTTTTAATATAAATTCATTGATTACATTGAATATGATTTAAGGAAATGTAAACAAATACAAATTGTGTTTGATTACGAATTTTATTGGCGATTGATTTCGCTTAAATTGGCATCTTTTGATCAAGCGTCAAGGAAATTTGGATTGTATGTTAAACAAATTTGGAAAGTTTGGAAAAGAGTTACATCAAAAGTGAAGTAGAAAGCTCGCTAATAAGCGACAATTTGTGACTTTTGAGAACATAGGTTCAAAAAATTTATCATTAAATTCAATAATCTTACCTACTAAATACAGAGTGATCAAAAGGAATTGTTACAGTTGGCAATTAAAAAAACTACTTGAAATTGGTAACCCTGATACATAAATTCATTTCCTGTTGTTGACAGTGACATATAAAATTTAAATTTGAGTACATTTATTACTACATTTATTTCTAAAGTATTTCTATTACTTAAAAAGTCAAAATTCTATTAGCTGTTAGACTCCTGACATAACCTATTTGTATTTATTAGAAATGTCAAATAGCGTTTCCGCTTTTATCTGGCGTTGTGCCAACTGTGGAACAAAAAGATCTCTGGAATTGTATTGCCAACTATAACAATTCCTTTTGATCACCCAGTATAATGTGCAGATCTTACAGCTTTCGTATTTATCCGATTTTTCCCACAAAAACTAGGGAAATAAGTTTTCCACTATCATTGCTTTCATAAGTACTTTAGAAAAATGTTTCAAATAAAAGTTGTACGGAAATAAATTCTGCATCTAAACAAGGTAACACAATTTATTTTATTTATTTCATTACTGCTAGAATCAATATTAAATGTTTTCAAAAATTGATATGTACATGGTTAGTCATGAAACTGAAACAAATGCAAATAACGTTTAATTGCCACATAAATATTTCAAAATGGATTCCAAGAAAAGTTAAACAAATAAAATTTAATATGGTAACAACAAACTTGCGCGTAAAGTGCGATTACCAGCCGTCAAATCGCGCCCCTAATATGTTAGTAGAGACAAGCCACAGAGGTCATTTTAATATGGTGAAAATTGTTTGTCAGCTTTGAGAATCGAACTCGAGTTCTCAAATCCACAGTCCGACTCAATAATACTCGTATCACTGAACCATCTACCCCATTTATTATTCATATTAATTATACCCTGAATTAAAAATCAATTTTTAATACCAAATAAATAGTTATGAATCATAAGTCAGACTCCTAATTAGAGGGGAATACAAAACAATACTACTGTTATAAGTACTGACATATAATATTTATACAGCTGTACAAATAAAAATTATATTATGTCTCATTTGACCTATACACTCTAATAAATTAAATTTTATGTATAAATTATCATTTTCAAAACATACACTCATAAATCACAAAATTCATTTATAATCAGTCAGAAATATAATTTCACAGTTAATACCAGATAAAACAAATACGACAAAACAACAAAATATATTCATTAACAACGAAACATCCCAATAAAGGGTACCAAAAACAGATGAAACACAAAAATAATTAGCTGTAAAATCTCGTAGAGAGTTTATGAATAACAAACAGCTCTTTATATGAATAATCCAAGTGAGCCTTGGTATGATTAGTCGGACTAATGAATGACAGTGCAAGCGATTAGGGTTCGTGGGACGTGACCTTACGCCCCCTCTGGCTGCAGAGCCCTTTGAGCAGCGCAACTGATTACACCAGTTCGTTATCAACAGAATTAGTATACAACCAACGTACGAGTATCTACAAGTTAATATAGTTTTTGTTCCTTTTCACTGTGTTCGAAATGCGTGAGTTTAATCATAGAGTTTTAGTGGACATTTTTTGCGGTTTATGCCAACTTTTCAAAGGATTTTAATTAGAGTATACGTAGATTAAACGAACTGAATATATACAAAAAATTAATGGCGAAATATGTAAACTAAATATATTTGTAAAACTGAGATAAATATTCAGGAAGCAGAAAAGGAATTCATGTTTACTAAACGTGAAATTAAATTTTTTCTGGATAGGGACGGATGCCATCAAATTTTAATTTTGCCAAAATTATTTTAAAATATCTTCCTTCTTTTTCAGCGTCACGGAAAGGTTAGTTACTAAAAAAATATTCCAATAAAAAAATTCATATTTCCTGAACCTAATACAACAGCTCATTTTTCAGAAACAAAAAATGTTATACTTAAACCTGCAGAATATGGTCTTCGGCCGAAAAATTAACTTCATTGCTCACCTTTAGAAAATATGTACCTAAAAAAATAACAGTTAAATGGATAATATAAGCAACGCAGTAAATAATAAATGGCGCTTTTTTTTCCAATTAATAATTGTCACTTTTAAATACTATAACAGAGGTACCGTTGGAAACAACAGAATGTTGACAGATTTTGTTTCTATGAACTGTTATTAGAATCATCTTCTTCTTCTTGGCGCTACAGCCCAAATCGGGCCTGGGCATACCGAACACACCGAGCCGCAGTTTTTACGCTGCCGTACTGCCGGTTTTGGTATTCGATGTTACTTTTTTAAGGCATATCTACTGTAGTTTATAAATTAATTATAAACAAAAATATAAGTACTGTCTATCTAAAATGGACAGAAAAATTGAAATAAAGTTGGTTTAAAGCATATGGCCGGGGTTTACAGGACCCAGGTTCAAATCCTAGCGCTAGCCCAATTTTTCTATTTATAACTAAATTTGATTTCGTTATTTATTAATTATTTATTTCAAATAATATTTAATGAGATAATGGCTCAGTGGTATCGAGTTGGTTTGTGAATTCTAAGAACCATAGTTCGATCCCCACAGCCGACAAACATTTTCACCAAATTCATCACTAACTTCTTTGGGGGCCGTGAATGACGACTGGTAACCGCTCTTTACTCACATAAATATATCACTTACCGATATCTACTTTGGTAGAGTGCCACATCCAGTAATGTGTAAAAGGCGTAATGATATATTTATATTTAATTATAACTAAATTTGATTTCATAATTTGTTAATTATTTACTTAAAATACTAATTAAATATGTACTATAACTTATGTCATATAATTTTTTAATATTAGATATTTTCTAGATATGAAAGAAAGTATGGGCAAAAACAATCTTCATTGGATCAAAACGTCGAAAGATTTTCTTACAGTCGATTCATCTATACTGAACAGTTTCTCATAATTTGTGAAAATATCTGAATTTATTTACATGTTTATTTTGCTCTGAATGTAGTTACAAATAAAAAATAAACAATTTTAAACAACCAGCTAACCTACATAGTTAAAATTGTAAATTAAAGTGTGAAGAATGCAGCTTTAATGTCTGTGCTAGTATTTATAATTTTCGCGTGACGTTGTTACAAAAACGAAATAGCAAGTCAGAAGAAATAAAAAGAAATGAATAGCGGTCTGCTTCAATCACGTTAGTTGAGGATCATTTTCGTGCCATTTGCCTCAAATCGAGAATTCATATAATTTCAGTGTCAGTCGCCGCGTTTTTGTGGAAAATATTAAATTGTAATTTAATGACTAGACGCATCAGCTGGTGTGAATGAATCTTGTAAAAAATGTACTTTGTTACATTTTATTTCATGAGCCTTTCTTACTGATTTAAATTACCTAGTGCTTGTGGAGAAATTATTATTATTACCAGTAATAAAAAAATGAAAGAAAACAATATGTCATCACGTTAGTCTACCCATTAGTGGGTATGGCACTCTGCTTTAAAAGATCTTAGTAAGTAATATGTTTATTTCGAGCCCTTTCTGATCACTTTTATACCGGTAAATCCATCATTACCGATCTAGATCGGAAAGTACCTACGATCTAAATTGGAAAAAGTTGGAAGTACAGGAAATAGATCATTCTAAATTATATAAGTATTTATATGTTGTGCAGAGTAAAATAAATAAATAAATAAATAAATAAATCTGATAAAGAATTATGATTCTTTTTTAGGTATTTATATTTGTTTTCTCTATGGTCGTGTAGAAAAGTTAACATATCAACATACAAAAATGAGTGTGAAAAGTATCTCTTTGCAACACTCAATGTGGCAAGAAATTGTAACCCTTTTTTTTTAATCAATGTGAAATATAACAGCAAATGACAGATTTTATAATATTGATTCAAATATTGATTTTCAGAAGTAAAAGCTCACGACCGTAGAATATTTTTATTTAATATACGTGTCGTAATGGCCATTTCAAAATTCGTATGACTAGAAACACTCCCTAACGCTCGTGTTCCAACTTTCATACTAGGTTTGCAATGAAAGCCTTACCACACTTGTGTTACAATATATTATTTTAATTTTTATAATAAATCAGTAAATAATAAATTTCCAAACGAAACAAAATAAAGAAATTTACATTTCATTAAAAATTAGATAAAAACTAAACACCTGGTATCAAAGAGGGTCCATCGACCTATTGGATTCCTCTAGTCTACTGCGGATGCCCAAAAATTGAAGTATTGAAATAAAATATCTAATAGGACTATCTGCATTGTTAGATTTCTGTAAGAAGATTCTATTTATTACATTGTAGGAACTAAGTAAAGAGTATTCAAATGAAGAAACAATATATACACACAAGTTGTGTGTAGCACGCAGTACTAGGAATATGATAAAAGATGCATGCAATGTAATGATTGGAATCTTACAAACATCTGACAACAATATTTTGTAACAATGTAATATTAATAAGATACATTTCAAAATGTAAATTTCTTATGAAAACAGCGAGAAACGAAATCCCGTTACATTAAATAACCATAAATATCACAAATCAATTTACACAGCACCAAAACCGAATCAGTTCTCAACAATTTCCCACACGCAACTTCAGAACAACAACAGATTTTTTCATCGCATCAAATCAGCTCCATTCTTCCAAACAAATTCCGTCTTTCACGATTTCAATGCAATATCCGAAAACCTCGTTACATCGCATTTCTCTGCTCCGTTCTCGAGAAGATATGTTCTCGATCACGTTCATAGCGATCGCAGACAGCAGCGACAGATTGACATTTCGTTTCGCGGGAAACGTGATCGTGTAAAATAGATAACCGCAGCTTGTTACCTGGTAATCGGTAATCGGTTATCGGTTCCAACGATTTCCGAACCGAACCGTGTGATGGAGGAAACAATAACCTGGTTGATTCTTGTTGTCGTGGTGATGGTGATCAGCTGATCCAGGACAGCACGTATGTGATTTCGGATTACGTTTTTATATTTTTAGGTTAACAGATTGATTGGATTTTGTTTAGTTGCGAAGATACGAGGTTATACTTTAATTGAACACTAACTAGTTCACCTATAATAGCGTACTCGTATATTGTTGATATAATTAGCAAATTCTCAGTAATAATATAACAAGAGAGTAAGAATAAATTGAAAATAATTAGACAGATCTTTCGAAAACTTGTTGGCAGGCAATAGTGACGAAAGCCCGTAAGGTTTGAGTGGCTACTGCCAAATGGCAAAAAGTTTAAGAAAGATACTGGAGAATTATTTTCTAATTTATCGAACTCTCGAGTTATATTTAATTAGATTATTTTTTGACTTAGCTGTTGAGGTCGATTCATCCAACTTAAAAGATTTTGAACTGGGTCCATATCGATTGATTACTTATTAATATATTCTTGCAAGTTGTTTTCAAAATTGGTTGGTGTATTTCTGTATCTGAAATGGAACTACATCGATTTTTTACACACACTTTATTTGACATGTTGACAGTTTTTAATAATTATTTGACAACTACCTATCATTTGTCACAAACAAAACAAAATATTCCCGGAAATAATCACTAGAGCTTTATTCTCAGTATAATAATGACAGGATTAGTTGAGGTGGCTAGCTCAGTGATATGAAGTCGGCCTGTGGATCCTGAGAACAAATTTTCAAAATTTCAAGAACTACCCCTGTGGCTCCTCTACCACTAACATCTTTGGGGACCGCGATTTAACGACTGGTAACCGCACTTCACGCGCAAAATATATCACTTACCGAGATCTGCTTCCGCAGAGTGCCACACCCAGTAACGGGTAGAAGGCGTGATGATATATTTATTTATTTATTTTTTTTTAGTTAAAACGCAGACACATGACATACAATGAAGCATTTCATTGGTTTTGAGAAACGTCAAAAAATAATCAGACTTATAGTTATGTTTGTAAAATATATTCTCAGACATAGTTTACTAGTCCGCAAGACAATTAAACAGTTTCATACATCAAGAGGTAAATAAATCTGTTTTGTGAAACCCAATCTTGCAAACTTGTCTGAGTCTGTGAATAAATTCGTAAGGTGATGTTAAACGACGATGTGTAAACGTCGTGCTGAAATTGTACACCGGACTTTTGTTTTGTATATGCGCGGCAATGCGATGAATTTTACTCGAGAGGTTTTTTATTTACGCCCGTCATCAAGTTACTGTTGCATACAATGTTACAGACAATATCCTCTTAAGTGTACTTATATGCAGTTGAAATGAATATCATTTGTTAGTTAAAGGATAATGTTTAAATTGGATAATAATTATCATTTTTCCATACTTTCTGTTTCATGAAACACATGGTTTCTTTTATAAATTATCTACAATTATAAGTAGTTAGATTGTTAGGGAATAATAATTATTATAGCGAGTTGTATACTATACTTTATCTACGATTAATGTATTACATACAAGATTTTTTATAGTTTCGTTTCAAAATAATTTCAAACTAAATAAAATTATATTAACTGAAATATTTTGTAATGTAACTATGTTTTTCTACAACTGCTATGAAAAGTTGATATTTATGCTTTCAGTTGTCATCGTAAAGTTGATGGTTACTGAGTAACAAACAATAAACTTTACCGCTCGCTTAGAAAAATATAAATTGTTGCTGAAATCTTAATTTATTGAAACAATACTTACAAAATCTAAAAGAAAGGTTAGATTAATGTTTACACTTTTATACATATTATGCAAGTTTGTTGCGCTATGATTTGAAGTTGAACCTGAACGCAACTGGGCAGCAGTGCCAACTTAATGAGAATGAGGGATGTTAAAATTGAAAATGCAGTTTTGATAGTTTTGTATATTTATTCCGGAACTTGAAATGGTGTTTGATAAATTTGAGGATAAATTATATTCTGTAATATTCTCATTAGAATTTTCAGTTAGTCACTATTTTCTGAGATTTTTGAGCACATTTTTTTATGTATGAAAATTTATCACAAACAATGATTGTTGATAACAGAATTTTTAAATTATTTACTTGGATACTGATATCGTCATGGTTACAAACAATACCGAAATTGGTGGAACGGGAATTGAACTAGCCCTATATTATATTTTAAAATTTTGTAGTAATTAAAGTCGTAGAAAAAATTATGTGTGTGCCTCAAGCGTAAAGTATCTTTATTGCTCTCCGTCTATTCCAGCGCTCGCTTCGCTCGCGCTTCAGTTACCGAGCACGAGCAATAAAGATTCACTTTACGCTCTTAATACACAAATAACTATTATAGAGAAATGTCAAATTTTTGCATATTTATTTTGTTTGTTTGGTTTTTCATAGTTACCTACCAGTCTTTTTAAATTTGCACAGAAACATTGATTCGGGCATAATAATTTACTGATTTATTATTATTATTATATGGCATTATGTAGATAGATAAAAATATTACTTTTTGTTCATACATTTTACGAAGTATTCAGTGGCATAATGCATAAAATAACATAAAAATGCAATGATAAATTATTCTGTTTCCAAAATAAAATAATTATGGCGTAGATAAATTTGTCATTAGCATATTAATCAATTATATTTTAATGTCATTGATTAAGAGGTAATATCTTGATGTAAAAGATCTTTGTTCAGATGTCAACTCAAAACCCAATTTAAATAGTTTTTTTTAAGTACTTCAACTGAATTTCCATATATAATGAGAACATTACATAATTAAAATAATAAATTAGAATATCAAATAGTAGATAACGAAGCCAACATTTTAATTTTTGTTTTGCAAACGTGCAAACAGTGTATTTCCAAAAGATTTCCTCAACCGAGCAATGTTAATTCAGTTTCTGAATTATTAACGCGAATCGTATGATTGAATAATAAATGATTAGTGAAATGCACAGTTATGTAATACAATTCATTGATGTATTTATTTAGTCAATTTCCGGTTCGAAAATAGATTTGGTTTCAATTGAGAAACCATGTCACATGAGAGTTGGTCCACGTATAAATCTACTAATCGTATTAATTATTTAGTTCATACAGTCTGCCAACGTTGCGTTCCAGCTATTCCATCCGTAATGCTACAAAGTCAACACAAAACAGACAGAAATACCAAACACAAAATCCGCCTTTCAGAGAGAGACGGCTAACATGGCCGGAAGTGCAAAGTGCAATTTTGGTGTGATCAAATACATGTCGCAGTCAAATTGTCGTTTCTCCAGGGTGAAAACTTGCTATAATTAGTTATAACTGTTTGTCCTGTAACATGTGACGTAGTTTTAGTTTGCGACGTTGACTATTGTCACTTGTAACGCACCTGATGTCAAACAAAATTGAGAATTGTATAATTAGATATTCTAGTATTAGTTATCGAGTTTGTGTCATGTAAAGGGGATTCCATGTTACTTTAATGAATTATCTAGCGAATTTGTGTTCCGATACTATTGTTGTTATTTGTGAAAGGTACTTGTTGAAAATTTAATCCTTCAAGCGAAATGGAATTAGTAATTTACCACAGAATTCTGGATTTCACATATACACTTCTGTATTGTAATATTGGTTAATTTCATCTGGAACAAATTTATAAATATATCATCACGGTTTTTATCCATTGCTGGGTATTGCACTTTGCCGTAGCAAAGCTCGGTAAGTGATGTATATTTTGCGCGTGAAGTCGTCAAATCACGGTCCCCGAAGATGTTAGTGGAGAGGAAGCCCCAAAGGTAGTTTTAATATGGTGAAAATTGTTTGTCAGCTGTGGGAATCAAACTCTTAAATCCACAGGCCTACTCGATAAGCCACCTACCCCATAAAAAATTCATTAGAACATATAAATTTAAATTTATTTTTAAAATATATTTAAAATATGCAAACATAAAAGTTTAGAATAAAATAGTCATATGTTGACTTTAATAGTATATTACTTAATAAGTTACGAAAGTGATATTTTATTTGACGTATTATGTACATTATTTTTTCTGACACCGTTTAATTTAATCAATAACTAATCATAAATGATTCAAAATGTTTATATGTTTTGATGTGAATTGTACTGACAGCAGACTACGTATCCAAGGTTACAACAACAAAAAACAGTCAGGTAAAATACAAAACAATAAGACTGTTATTTTTGTTGTAGTCTTTTTTTTTATGTAAGGAATGATTTCGAGTGTGATAAATAAATGCGTTTATATGGAGGGATCTATGAAAGTGGTTGAAGTGAGGGTGGTGGGTTTGAATGATAATGTTTGACGGGGGCTGATTATTTGATTATGTTATGAGTGAATGTTTTATGAGTGATTTTAGGGTTCGTGCTGCCCCATTTGATGGGATATAGCGTGAAGATATGTATGTATGTATGTATGTCTTGGATACGTACTTTACTTGACTGTTTTGGTGAAAATCTACTTTCCACACTGAAATTGGTCAAGAAAGTAGCCACTTTTTTGCCGGTTTCAGAAAAAATCATTTATAAGCAGAATTAGAATATGTTATTAATTTTAAATAGATTAATAATATAAATACAGGCGCGGTGGCTGAGCGTGTTAATGCACATCTCTTAATATGCTGTGACGTCACCCGAACCAAGGTTCGTCAGTTCGAATTCGCCTGTTGACAAAGTATGATTTGTCGTTAAATAAAAAATACAGTTACTTGTATTCATCATACTCGGGCGCTATAAGCTAGTCACTTATACATATGCCTTAAAAATAAGTAATATCGACTCAGAAAACCGGCAGTACGGTAGCGTAAAAACTGCGGCTCGGTGTGCTCGGTAGGCCCAGGCCCGACTCGAGCTGTAGCGCCGTTAAAGAAGAAGAAGAATAATATAAATATTATAAAATGATGTAGTTATGCTAAGACCAATTTAAGCACTTGACCTAAACGCAAAATCAGTTTCGTAGCATCTGCAGACATGTTGCTCATCGCGAACACCAAAAACAAATTATCCTAAACATCACACACGCAAGCACTTATCATCCTCAGCAACAACAACATCAACAGATTCTTGAAAGACTCTGCATATTTTCATCTTTAATTTCACGTGTTTAACTTTTTAAAAAGTTTTAAAGCGTTTATTTTCTCTCCAGACTCCATTTCGTTGCGCCAGTTAAAGTTCTTTGAGAGCCAGAGCATGTACAAATAATTAGCGAAAGTTTTGCGTATATTTCGCTTGTGTGCGAGTAAAAAACTTGGAGCATTTGGACGCTAGAAGCGGCACATGGCGGCCAAATGTGCTTTGCATTGCGCTAAGCCGCTGTGAAATGAAGGACAGTCGACGCCCTTTCCCCGCCCAGCGTTATCCGAAACTCTCTGCGCGGTTGTTTCTACAGAGAACTTTGGTTCCTACTGTTAGAAACCTGATACCGGGAACTGGCAAATTAAAGGGAATTTTGCTCACACGTGGCGTTCATTAAAACTGGACCATGTTGCTTTGTTTTGCTTCACTGGTATTATTTCTCCACCTATATTTTCAGTAAATACCGTGAAATTGGGGGACTATATATCACGTATGACATTAAAAACTACAAGCCCAATATCACATAAGGTAGCTGGTTCAGTTGTATCGACTTGGCCTGTGAATTTGAGAACCCGGATTCGATTCCCACAGCTCACACACAATTTTCATCTAATTAAAATTACCCCTGTGGCTCTCCCTCCATTAACATCTTTGATGGCCATGATCTTACTGCTAGTAAGCGCACTTCACGCGCATAAATATATCACTTATCGAGATCTGTTTCGGCAGAGTGTCATACCCAGTAATGGGTAAAAGACGTGGTAATATACAGGGTGCAGAAAATTGTTAGCCCAAAATTACATCAGTTACAATAAAAATTTAAATCTTACTTAAAATATAGTAACTAAATTCTACAATTAATTTCTAACCCTTTTGAACTAAATTTTACATTAAATATACATTAGCCATAAAATTAAATGCTAGAATTTTTTTTTTAAATAAGCTTTATTTATATATATATATATATATATAAATATATCATCACGCCTTCTACCCATTGCTGGGCGAGGCACTCTGCCGAAGTAGATCTCGGTAAGTGATATATTTATAAACAGTTTTAATTACTACAAATAAATATAAATAAATATATCATCACGCCTTTTTACACATTATTGGCTATGGCACTCTGCCGAAGCAGATTTCGGTAAGTGATATAATTATGCGCGTGAAGTGCGATTACCAGCCGTAAAATCACGGCCCCCAAAGGTGTTAGTGGTGGGGGAGCCACAGGAGTAATTTTAATTTGGTGAAAATTGTTTGTCGGCTGTGGGAATCAAACCGGGGTTCTTAGGATTCACAGGCTGACTGGATACCACTCAGCCATTACCCCATATTTAATTTAAACTAACATATAAATGCTTATTGTTTCTTTAATGGCTGTTATTCTAAGATGTGTCGGTTGATCTCTAATTTTAGCTAAGAATTAGCAACATATTAATATATGTCTCACTAAAATTGAACAGTATTCTCTTGAATAAAACATGAAAAATAATACATCAAATGTAAAAATAAGATTTGGGCCAACTGATGTGATGAAGAGATCGTATTTTCTTGTGTTAAATTAGTGGGATGCCAAAATGCGAAATATTCAAAAAAGCAAAAAGAAATTACTAGCCGAAGGACTAAGAATAAGAAATAAGTAAATTGGCATGATGGTGTATATTTAATTCTTAACAAGAAAACTCAAAATTATTTTGGTGATTATCAGTTTAATTCAGTATGACGTAGTTTCTGGAAATGTCCTTAATGCATACTTATAGAGAGAACCGTAGCTCATCATAATATTTTACGCTTAAAACTGTGTAGCATAACGTATGCAGACAATTATAAAATATGTATATGGAGCTGAAAATCTACATAATACATAATTTCGTAATTCGAGCCATGAATGTGCTATTAAAATCTCATTGGAGTGCAATTATAAAAGTTAACGCCTGAATCCAGGACTCGCTAATAATGGAAAATCGCTAGGCATCTAACATTCTTCTCAACCTGTGCTTAAAGGTTCTTAGGTATTTTCAAGCTATTTAATACTCGTATTATACTATTTATTCCTATTTTAAAACTTGCAAAAACTTCCAATCCCATTGCAATTTTCGCCAGTCAGTAATTGCGGATTCATGACTATAAGGAAGAAATAAAAATTATACCTTGTTATAAGGTTGTTTCACATGGGTAACTTTTAATACGAATGTATAAAGACACCTTTTCGAGCATTTGCAGCAAGATACAGGTTATTGCCACTATAATCTAGTACTGCGATACATACTTAAGAAAATATTACATTGTCCATTTAGTCTTTAATCGAAGTGGTCAGTTTTTCATATAAAAATGTAGCTATATCTCATATTAAATGGTTTTCCAATTACGTCATTACGTAGCGTAGCTAGACCTTACTTTCGGAGGGGGTTCCTCGCAGTTTCATAACTAGACCTTATTCGGAGGGGAGGGGGTCTTAGCCTCATCGTATTTAGCGTGTCATACATGCACAATATGCGCACTAAGCGAATTTAGAATATTTTTTCATACATTTTATTATATTCCATTAAAAAAACTCAGTTTCATTTTATAGGGGTATTTTATTTATTCTTACATTAACTAATTATATAAAATTTGAATAATTTCAATCTTTATAATTTCGGATACAAATTTTGAATAAATAATTCAACATCAATTCAACATCAACTAAAATGCGTAACTATTCACAACATTGTAGTTAAAGCGATACGTGGAGTGAACAAATCTTATAATAACATATTTCTTAATCATTTTTAACACTTTCCGAAAATTTCGGGGTCCCCACCCCGAAATTAATACCCATATTATTTTAGTTATTAATGTTAGTAAAACCCAAAACTTTTACGTGTCCCATTTATAAAACAACAGCATATTGTAACAATTTACAAATTGTTGCAAAGTTTTCATCATAAGTCATGAAAGATAATCGCGAACTATAAACCCTTGGCAATAATTTCTCAGCAACACAGAAACACCAAACAAAACGCGTAATAATTTATCCAACTAGAACTTATTACATATCATTTAAAAGCGGGCCACTACTGTCTCAAACTGCACGGAGAATATAAAATAATGGCTAAGCAACATCTACTGGCGTGTTCTGGGTCTATTTGCATGTTACTCTGTCGCTAGAGTAGGGACTTCCCAGTTTTACCATTCCCGTTTCGTATATTTCTTAAAGATTTAATCCTATTTTTGTCTACAACAATTTCAGAAGGAATAATTTTTCTTTGATAATATTTCAGTTTATCATACTTAAGTCCGGTTTTTCCATCTCCAGATAAAGTTCCCAATAACAATCAAAGGGATAAATAATAAAATATCGCATCGAAATCATAACACAAATGAATTATGTCGAATGTTATTTTCTGGAAATTTGACTGTATAGTAGGAAATATATTATAATTTTTATTTAACTAACCAATAAACTATATAAGAAATATAAGTACATACGGAAAAAGATTTTTTGATTATGCTTCTTTACTTTGAAATGCCTAGCAGTGCAAGACAAGAATATATAATAATATTTTAGTATTTCCAAATAGGTATGTGAAAAGCAAATAGTTTTTTGAACACATCACTTGACATTTAGCTCGGAACAATCATGTTATTTTGAGAATTTCAGTGACGATTGTAAAAAAAGATAAAAAAAGTGCTGACGACAAAAACATATGTACATCTGCTCTTTCTTATGTAGGGCAAGTCGCAGAATATAATGAGAGAAATATATATAATTTAATACGTAAAAAAATTTGTCATATTAGATATATTAAAGACAACCATAGCTCAGTGGATATACAACTTATTTATAACAAGCAAGAGTTCTTGTGTTCAAATCCTCTAGATCTACAAATTTCATTCATAAAAACGCTACCATTTAAATACATTTAGTTAGATGTCTGTATACATTTTGTCTGTGATCTGCTATATTGAAATCTAGGACTTGTTTCTTTATGTATTCTGAACTTTGCCTTAATATGTGTCCCATCCATCTTCATTTTAATCTCTTTATTGTAGTTTCTATTCCTTCCTCTTCCGATATTTCTAGTAAATTATCATTATATAAATAAATTTGGCAGTGATAACACAATTCTTTAACTAAAAAAGTTTCTTTAAAATAACAAAATTATAAATTAGTAACAAAAAGATGCAATGTTTCGTAAAAGCTGAATTCGGTTGTATGTATTTAACCCCAAGTAGTTTCGAAATAAGAAAGGTTGAAACGAAACGACATTGCAGGAGAAGCTCTTTAATATTTTCACAACGTTTCCGCAGTAATCAAAATTATCCGCGCACGTAGTCGCCCGCGCGAATATCTCACCAGTGCCCCTCCAGCGACCCCACTAGCGCCGTTCTATACAAACATGTCTGCAATTAAAACATGATCCGTGTGACCCAATTAGTGGCAAGTTTGTCGACCGCGGGGAAAATTCATCCCGTGATGAGGAATTTCTCTCTGGAGCTCAAAAACTTGGGAAGAATTTTTTTCTTAATGAGTTAGAGGGAATTTGTTAGAGTTTTTGTGGCGAAGGTTAGTTAATGTGATGGTTGATGGAGTTTGGACATGTGGCGACTGATAGATAATTTTTTGTGAGAAATATTTTTGCAATTTCTTAGAAGAAATATTGGGTGACGGTAATATACTGACAGTTGGTATAAATCATTATTTGTATAATAAAATATCCACGACAGAGTAACACGGAAATAGAATTTTAACAAGTTATTTATTATTATTATTTTGTCGGGCAATACGGTGATGCAAAAATATATTAACTAACATACCATACTGCGGTACCCAATACTTTAAGCGGGATAAAGTTCCTGATGTACAGAGCAGAATAAATAAATATTATGACTCAGTGGAAACACGAAGACTGACTGATTTAAGGACTCTAATTCGATTCGACAAACTGATATTTACCATAATGAAAATTACTTCTGTGGCTCCCTGTCCCTTAACATCTATGAGAGATTTTTTTAAAGTTAATTTTATGACAGAAAAATTTGGGAGACGCCCGGATTCGAACCGGGGACCTTCAGCTTGCCGATGTCTTAACCACTAGACATCGACCCGACAAGCTGAAGGTCCTCAGTTCGAATCCGGGCGTCTCCCAAATTTTTCTGTCATAAAATTAACTTTAAAATTATCATTGTCACTGTACTTCAAAGTCCTTCATACGACAAAAATTTATATCTATGAGAGAATCTAGTATTTACTTTTTTCACCATACTTAAATATAAAAATTTGTGATTTTCTATTCTAATTATAATAAATATTTGTTTTTATTTGAGCATATTTGAACAGAATGAAGTTCAAAGGAATGTCATTTTTAAATTGATCGCCTCTCCACCATAAATGGCATTATCAAAATCTAAAACAATTACAGCATCGGAATGAAAGCTTGCTGCTGTCATGTGATGACAATTTATTTCATATTTACGTTTCGAAATTACTACCATACAAAAGATGTTAATAAGAGAGAGCCAAAGGGGTAATTTTAAAACTCGAATTTCTAAAGCTGCTGTTCAATGTTTTATCACTATGCTTTCTGTTCCTAATATTTGTTAAATATAATTATAAAATTTCGTGTTTGTATTTTAATCAGTCAGGGTGCGTTCTGTTGTTTCATCGATGAGCTCCTCGACGCTCATTGATGCTCCTCGACCAGTGTGCCAAATTCGAATGCAGTAATGCCGAATGCAAGGGCGGATCCACGAATGGGGGCCATGCCCTCCCCTTGGGCTTATTAATTTTTTTTTTGGTTTTTTATATATGTAAATTTTATACGAGTTTGATAACCCTTATAGAAATAAAATCGCTGAAAAACTTTGAAAAACTCTGAAACAACTCTGAAAAGCTTTCAAAATTTGGATTATTAGATATTTTTCGAGTTTTTCAGACTGTTTAAAATTTAAAAACTAAGAACGGAATACAAAATACGTACAAATATATATTCCACACAAGAATTACTGAATTGTTTCTCAGAATTATATGTTTTCCTTAAAAAAAGGCAAAAGCCCCTATTCCCCTGATAATTTTCTAAATTCACCCTTGCCGAATATATCTAGATTCCAATACCTGAAGAAAACTAGGACTAATTTTTAAATTTATTTAAATACAATTAAACAATTCGTTGTCAACTACAAACAATGTCATTTATGTTAAATTTCACAGAAAGTGCTGCATTATTTCGGTAGAAGCTTTCATCGCTGAAGCTAGCAGAGGCGATATCCTAAGTTGATATTGTCACTGAGCTTCAGGAAATAAAAGCCAATCGATAATGACAAAGTTAACAGCTTTTAATGCATGGTACGAGCTGTTATATTCACCACGATGCCGATATTGTCTTACACCGCAGGGTTTTATGGTGTAGTTTACTGTAAATTACTGACCCTATCAAATTACGAGAGCAATTTTATAAATTTCGTACAGCAGCGCTATCTCGGGTAGAGTTTCCGTAAGGTTCGTTTACTCGTTTACATCCTAACTAAATGGAACTGTTTCAATATCCGACATAATATTGACGAAGTAAAAGTCATTTGCACGGCTAACAATGTCTGAATGGATGGTGGGTTCATGATATTGCATTAATTACTCGAAAAAATAAGTATACTGACGATGGAATGATACTTTAATACTAATAATGGTTGCATTTTGCTGTGGATAATATTGGTAATAAATAATACTTAATATACGAATATCAGTTAATTTTAGGGAATATTAACTTTTTTAAGGTATTTAAATTTTATGGGCTGCAATATTCATAAATAACATGAATATCAGAATAAAGTTTATCCACTTGCGCACAGTTCCCTTCCTAGTTTATTCGTTGTCATACTGACAAAGGTAATGTTTCTATATCGATTTGTTTATACATGAGGTGTATTATCAGTGCCTATTGGTTGAATTTTCAATTGTTTTGCTTTATGATTGGTTGAAAACCAGGTCTAGGGAAATTATTTTAGTTACGCTATTCTGTACAATAGGAATTTAATCCCAATTACAGTACAGGGTCCGGTGGGATTCGAACTCGGGATCTCCGGATTCGAATGCCGTAACGCTACCCACTATACCGTACTGCCGGACATTAATAAATGACCTGTATAATAAGAAAAGTATTGTGATAGTTATTTTTCTCTATCTCGAGATTTTGATGAATGAGTCAGTCTATTGGTCTGCCTGGAAGCACCAAAATTTGTTCAAATTAGTTCGTGTTCAGTATCAAATTAAAGCTCCTTCGCATATAATTCTAATAAAAATATAAAATATGACATTTAAGCAATCGTCAATTATTTTTCCAAAAGTTACACAAATTTTGCCGAGTTTATCAAAACTGATGATCGAAAAAGGATTGTGATGGCCACAGCAGATTCTTGAATTATTGTTTTCGGGCATGAATTCAGAAGTATTAAAATACCTACACCAATTAAGTTTTTCTCCCAATTTTAGAGTTTTACTGAAATCTAAATATTGGTGGATCCAGAAAGGAGTAAGGTGCAAATAATTAATGTTTATAATTGTTACAATTTAGATAATTTTTAAAACATTTTTGTAACTAAAATTTATTACTGGTTCAATTCTTGATAGAAACATAAGAATTGTAAGTTTATTTTCTGTTAGTGTACCTACTATTGCTCTCAAGAACAGAGGGGAAATTGCAAGAAATAAAAATGAACATATAATATCAATTAGTAACTGTAATATTACTAATAACAGTAAACTTTTTAGTGTTTTGTGCTATTAATGTCAATTTCTATTACCAGTGTAGTGTGACAATTATTTGTTGTCGACACAATCGTACATTGTTCCCAACGCTTTTGAAACGAAATGCCTTATCAAATGAAATTGTTTATTAATGCACTCAGCAAGTATAATGAGAAATAAATTAATAATTTATGTCCCAATAACACAATAGTGTAGTATGAAACCGTCGCAACCAAAACACTCTCATAATGTATTTTTTTTAACATAAAAATATCAAATGCTTTAACATATTTCGTCACATTATGTTAATGTCATGTTTTATTGAATTTACCGTAAGAATAAAAATTTCCAATGTTAATAAATAATATATTACTAGAAATAATTGTAAAACTTATAGATTTGAAAAATATCTATAATTTCATTTTAGAACCATTTACAATCATTTTAGAGGTAATCAATAGAAATTACAGCAGGCAGGTGTTATATATTGAATATAAAAAACGGAATATGTGATTCAGTCCAACAATAATTCATTCACATTTAGTACACATGTATCGATAGCAGTGTTTCTCAAACATGAGAACTTTCAAGGATACTTTATCAATAATAAAATATTTTGTATTAGGTTTTAATGAAAATATAAATTAATAATAATAATAATTAATACTTTATTGACACATAAGTCAAAGGCGAGGTTCAGCCAATGGCTGCTCTTCCACCTAACCAGAGTACATGATATGACATACAAAAGATATTTACAAGAAAATCAACAAATTTATAAGTATTTTACATTATTTTAGTAAAATGTAACATTGAATTATTAAAAAAAATAATTACAAAGAATTATTTACATTGGTCAAGACTAAGTTTAAACATACTTTTCACATGATGTTTGAACGCATTCATTGGTAAAGATTTCAACTCAGATGGAATTTTATTATAATATGCAGGAGCAAGATAATTAATTACAAAGAATTATTTACATTGGTCAAGACTAAGTTTAAACATACTTTTCACATGATGTTTGAACGCCTTCATTGGTAAAGATTTCAACTCAGATGGAATTTTATTATAATATGCAGGAGCAAGATACGAAAATGAGTTTTTTAATTTAATTTTCTTGAAGGAAGGCACCACATATAAATCTTTTTCACGTAGTGTATAATTGTATTGCTTAAAAACAAGTTTTTCATATAAATAGTCAGGCAATCCAGTTAGCTTAATTTTATGTGTTATACAAAGATACGATATTTTGAGACGATCGTCAATGTGATGCATATTAGCGATAATGCAATATTTAGAAATATGATCGTATTTCCGCACACCATAAACATTAATTGACAAATCGAAATAATACAGTTTTGAGTATTTGGATAAATATGTTCACCATATTAAAACTACCCCTGTGGCTCCCCCACCACTGTCATATAAGGGAACGTAATTTGACAGCTAGTAATGGCATTACACGCGCAAACTATATCACCCAGAGCTACTACGGCAGAGTGCCACACCCAGTAATAAGTAGAATGCGTGAAGATATATTTATTTTATTTCATTTTATATAGTTCTTTTAAAATAATGACACTTGTGTTTATTTCCATTGTTGCTTTTCCAGAATCCAACCCTGTCTCAAACTCTCCATCCACCACCTTACTTGTCACATTTGCCCACAAGAAGGATCCATTACACTGAGGTCAGGGGTCAGGCACCAGTATCAGTCTCAGACCACGAGATCCTACATCGAGAATTCAATCATAACCCAACAACCCAAGTATACCATCACCGTTCGCAATCTCCTTCAAGAGCGAAGAGGGCAGCAGCACTAGGTCGTGGTGCCTTCTCACTTACACCCATTGGGCTGGTGCTTGGTCTGGATTTTGTTAATTAGTGATACTTGGTCTGTAGAATAGTGTAAACTGAATTTATTTGAATGGTTAATGTATTGTTTAATGGTATTGTAATTTTGTTGGTAACTATGTTGTCAAAATATTATACTAATACTCAGATTGTAGTTGTTCTAATGTAAATGTTTATGATATAATTACTATATTTTTTATCTTTATACAAAGATACTAATTACTTTAAATATGATCACTAACAGGCAGATTCATAAAGCGGATTAGCGCTAACACCATTTTTTTATTTCGTTTTTAACTCTCTTTTCAATGTACGAAACATGTTTATTTTAACTCGAGTTAAAAAGAGAGTTAATTAGCATCAAATTTAGTTTATTTCTTTAATCTGTTTTAATTTGAAACAGAGTTATAGGTAATATTAAAAACGGTGTTAGCGCTAATCCGTTTTGTGAATCTGCCTGGAAATCATTATTATCGAAAATAAAATTATAGACAGAATAAGTACGAATGTTATTTCACGTAATACATTTATTTTAATATTGGAAATGATTCTCATTTTGTTGTTTGAATATTTTCGTATCACAGTATTTTTATGTATTTTCTAGTCAGATGTTTACTGCCAAAAAACTTAGATTCAATGTAGAACAGAACATTGTGAAAAATATGACTTAAAATAGTTCCATTTAAAGTTCATGTGAATGTTACTCCAACATTAAGTAGGTTGCTACTTTATTGCATTCTTCAAAATTATAAAATTGATTCTGAAAGTTAAAATATTTAAATATATTGTGATGTAATTTAAACAGCATATGAGTGGTTAATAATTTAAAAGTAATGTAATAAATTTATATCTTGACGAAATATAATTAAAAATTTATGAAACCTTTTAAATCATGGAATAGTAACGTAAGTAAAGTATTCAAAATGTAATTCAATTCTGATCCGGAACATGAACACTTATTTAAAGTGTAAGCTAAATATTTCATCTAAAAAAAAAATTAAAAAATATATCATCACGCCTTCTACCCATTACTGGGTGTGGCACTCTGCGGAAGCAGATCTCGGTAAGTGATATATTTTGCGCGTGAAGTGCGGTTACCAGTCGGCAAATCACGGCCCCCAAACATGTTAGTGGTGGAGGAGCCACAGGAATAGCTTTTTCAAATTATGAAAATTTGTCGCCTGTGGGAATCGAACCAGGGACCTCAGGATCCACAGGCCGACTTCATACCACTGAGCTAGCCATCCCATAAATAAATCAATACCTTTTATTTATTAAACTAAATATCATTCAGTCAGTCAAAATATTACTGCGACTTTGAAATAAATGTAGGCATTAAAGTAGAATAATAATTAGACATAAAACGAGAAAGTTATTTAAAATTTAATTCCAAAATGTCAGGGGATGCACGACAGGCACATTTTGTAAAATTAGAGCACGACGAAGCATGTAATACTCCTTGGCATTAAATGACAGCGCCATGCAAGAAATTACTCAAAACAAAATATTTCTTATCTGACTATTTACACACAGCAACCATGAAATCTAAAATTGCCACAAAAGAAACATAATTAAACTACATTTCAATTAAACTTTCATTGATTAAGTTTTAAAATAAAACAACAGATTAAATATTTATGTGAACTAAATTTTCAAAGCATTAATTTAAAATTCTTGGATAGAGAAAAATGTAACATATGGAAATTGCAATAAACGTAAAAAAATATAAATATATTATTATGCCTTTTATCCATTACCGTGTCTGACATTTTTCTATAGAAGATCTCCGTAAATAATATATTTAACGTCAAATCCCTCCTCCCCCTAAGATGTTAGTGGATCGGAATCACCGAGGTATTTCAATATTTTCATTAATATCACATAGTCCTCTTCAGACACATTTCA